>CAMQGK010000299.1:7541666-10278333 GCA_947000775.1 Pterois miles | reverse complement strand
GGTTCCTTCACCTCTGACGTCCAGATATGTGAATGTAAATGGGTTCTATGGGTACCCACCAGTCTCCCCTTTACAGACATGCCCACTTTATGATAATCACATGGAGTTTGGGCCAAGTCATAGTCAAGTCAGCACACTGACACACTGACAGCTGTTGTTGCCTGTTGGGCTGCAGTTTGCCTTGTTATGATTTGAGCATATTTTTATACTAAATGCAGTACATGTGAGGGTTTCTGGACAATATTTGTCATTGTTTTGTGTTAATAATTCATTTATAGCAATAAATACTGTATATACAAACATTTGCATAAAGCAGCCTATACTGTATGCCCGCCCCCATGTTAATAAGAGCATTAAAACTTGACAAATCTCCCTTTCATTTTGCACAGATTAGAAATGTGCAGTTGATTTGTGATTAACTGTGATTAACTATGGACGATTTCGCAATTAAACACAATTGAATATTTTAATTGACTGACATCCCTATGGACATCTCTGCAATACCACAATATTTAATTTGAAATGGTATTCTTACACACATTTTTTACCAAATATTGCAATTTGAAAATTGCAGTAGGCCTTATTGTGATTTCAATAAAATGTTATTGTAATTATATGCCATGTATAAAACTTAACAAAGCTAAGTGCGCTTTTGCCTGAACCTAAGTTAGTGGTTTTGTTGCCTAAACCTAACTGTGGACTTTGAAATGACGCGTAAAACGTGGTGTACAAATGACATGTAAAAAGGCTAAATGTGCAGTCATGACATGTAATATTGTGCTATTTATACGCCTTCTCATGAAACCAGGTTAAATGAAGAGTCTTTGGATGCCTTTCTTTTTTGCAACAGTGTCTTATAGAGCGCTCCAAAGATAATAATTTTTTTAGGCCAACCAGAAAGTTAGCTTCACTCTGGTTCCCTCAACAAAAGTACAATGGGATTTTTCCTTTGGGTTTTGAATTTTTGCAGAAAATAAGCTCTGAGGCAAACAAACAGTTATAACACTTACATGTTTTGTTCAGCAAGATAATCTACAAAAATGAACACCACTTCTTTATTATTAGTGTGAATGCAGTCGCTAGAAGTAGAAAGCTATTGTTAGGCTATAAATGAACTACACCACGGTCGCGTATAAACATCAAGGCTGTAAAAGCAGACGAGTCGCATGATGACGTCTAGTGGTCTCACTTGTTAGCAACCACCTTTTTCAATACATAAAGGCTTCAAAATTCATGAGTGGTATACTTATAGATGTATTTTATGTCGTAGAACAAAACGTTAAAATCTCTGCAGCTTGTGTTAGCCACAGACCTTTTTCAGGTCTCCAAGTAAAAACCCATTCACAAAACCCATTGACTTCCAGACAAGAGAACCAGAAGTGCTAAAATGCTCATTTCCGGGTTTCTCTTGACACATTCTCACTCTCCTGCTCAGCTGATCCCGGCCTTGACTTTTTGTATTTCGCTGCAATGGATCTGCTCGAAAGGAGGAGACCTGGATGCCGTCGTACCCCCGCCCTCAACACCACCACCACCACCACCAACTCACCTCCTCCAATAAAGTCCTTTTCTCTGACACATTCAATACCACCCAACACTATTGACCTGACATATTGATGTGAAGGGGCCTGGCTGCTAAGAGGCATCTGGGCGCAGCATATTGAGCAGGCAGTCGGCTGGAGGAGACGACTTGCACCAGAGAGAAACTGTATGACAAATGCAATGTAATACAATACAACACACACACATGCAGCAGGTCAGCCAGTCAGTATGTGGGTGTTAACAACAGGTGGCGCTAGCTCACCAGCCTTCATGTTCAAACCAGGCCTCAGAGCTGACACACTCCGGAGCATCAGTGACACAGAGCGGATGAAAACAAGGGCTGCTACACTGGGTGCAGCGACATATTTCCCCCCTTGCTGATGTACGGAGGCTGACACTGAAATGAGCCATACCACACACACACACACACACACACACACACACACACACACACACACACACACCACCACCACCACCACCACCACCAATCCCATCATGCTCTCTCCCTCCCCCATCCCCTTGAGGAATAAGAGGGGATTATGTCAATGCAATTCAATTGTATGAGTGGAGGTAATGAACTCTCCCTTTTATCTATTCATTTGTGTATTAAAAGTATTTATTTGTGCCTGTTATATGTAGATATTAATCAGGAGTGTGGGGATGTGAGGATAAGACACTTTTAATGACAAACAAATTGGCAGAAATTTCAGATCAAGATCGTTTGTTTTGGATTGATGTAACTGTTGTCTCTCTTCTCACATTTCTATGAAAAATGCTGTCTTGGAGGTGGAGACATACTTACAGTGAAGTATTTTAATTGTACACATAGCACACATATTTTCCACTCCAACGATAAGACAGCCACTCCTTGTTTAGAGCTGGCCCTTTCCTATTTAGGTCAGTGGTCTCCAGTCCATTTCATGTTCTGTTGCCTCTACAGTGTCTAAATTGCCCAGCAGGCAGGTGCCATTAGAGCAGTTTGTTTGCAAGGTAAGCAGCTATGAGAAGTGACAGCAGTAGAATTACTAATGCACTTTGGCTGTCATTTCTCTCTGAAAGCCCCTGCAGGGAGGGCCTGATTAAATTGATATTCAACCTCCTGCATGTTGTGTGCCCAGGCCTCATTAGCATAGGGTTTAGATGACACAGAGAGAGGGATGGCATTAGTGTTGTAGGAAGCGGATAGACACTGTGCTGTAACTAATTTTCCAATTATAATGGGTGCCTACAATGTAGCGTATTAATGATTCAAATCACATTATTAACAGAGCATGTATGTTTAAGAATCAAGAGAGAACATGTGAGAAAAGAGGAGGCATTTCACACAGCAGCGGTTCACAGGAAGTGTCAGCAGCACATTAAAAAGGATCAAAACAAGAGTAAGCTTTGTGTAACCCATGTGACAAATGGACAGAAATAGCATCCTTTGAGTGTCAACCGCATTGCCAGACTGCATAGGTGAGGCACCGTGCAATGGTCGCAGTTCAGGCCAAAAGTAGCACAGCGAAATCCTGTGGGTCGTCCTCCGCAGCTGTTAAATAAATGGCAGCAAAATGTTACTAACGCAAACACTGCGGCGCCTATTTGTTTTGAAAGAGCAACTACCGATGGGGCAACTCAACACTTGATCGACCAATGCTGGAAGTTCGTCACTCTGCAGCTTCATCACTCACTCATGCCTTTTTCCCTTTAAAAAAAAAAAAAAAACGTTAAAAATATCTAGACTGTAACATGCAAATTGCGAAGCTCTCACGAGATGGTTAAGGTTAGGCAATGACCTTGAATAGCTAAGGTTAGCATAGGTCGTCGGCAGCGAGTCTTGCAGTTTTTTGCAAATGTTTGCAAGTTTTTTGAGTTTTTCCTTATCTGATGAGATACAGAGGGTGTTGTATCCTGTACAGCCTGTAAAATCCCCTGAGGCAAAATTGGGATTGGGATTTTGGACTATACAAATAAAACTGAAGGACTTGCATGATGAAGGTAAACTGTTGCGTTGCTTCACGTCGCCTTTGTCTTGTTTCATTTGAACACGCTATAACCGATGACCAATTAACACCTACTGTGTGGGAGGAAGTAAATCTCTACACAAGCAGGTAGTGGTAGTATTCGTCAATCAAAAAGGGAAACCAAGGACGGCAGATATACGATACATACATAAACAAAGCTGTGTTTGCCGACCATTTTCACACCACTCTCACTCACCATGTCATTGTGAAAATATCTGTGTATTGGAGTGATCCAGTGAGATGTAGATGAAAAATGAGAAGAGCCTTCTGTGGGTTTCCCTCTTGACTTTTCTCGTTTTCTTGCTTTCCTCGCATCCATTTTTCTTCTTGTGCACTGATTTGCTTAAACTGATCAGCCAACAGCGATTTCTCTCACTGACAGGCTCCGCCGCCAATTCAGCATGCTGAATCAGCCGAAAAGCCTCCGACATGGGCAGACTAGAGCCAACGGTGCGGGAAACATAGCAAAAAGTAGACCGACGGATGCTCACCGACAGCCCAGAACTGTCCAACGGCTGACCGTTGGCTTGGTGTGTCACAACCAGTACACATCATAAACAGTAGGCCGGTGAAAATGTTATGGTTATTCTTTTATATTACTACTATACAGTATATTATACTGTTATATTCAGTCTCTTTTTCAAAAAATTTGTGGCTGAGATGACAAAAAGTCTCAAAGAGAAGTTACTGATGAAGGCACGCTGGAAAAGAGATGAAAATGAACACTGTTGTCATGTTTCCATCAATGCTATGTGGAGCTGGATCTGATAAATACCTTCTGCAGAGTCATTTGTCCAGGAAATGAATACAGATTATAACCTTTCTCATTAAAGACAAAAGCCAGTTAGTTGTTGTCAGATTTTAGTGGCTGTTCATGTTTTTTTGTCCAACAGGTAAAGGGCTTCACTCACTTACGTAGGAGGACAGACTTCAATGTTATCATTCGTGTTGTTGTGGTCCAGCCAAAAATCAGACAGAGATTTTTGGGATCCTGGTGCTCTGTCCTGACACTCCCTCTTCACACTGGTGAATGTGAGGTGGATGCGTCAGAGACATTAGGCAAGATGTGCAAGATGAGCCAGGCCTGCACAGAACAGATCACCGGTGATCGCAGCGCAGTGCATGCCTGTTAGATTTGTGTCCAACTTAATCCTGACTTTCTTTGACGTCATGCACGCGTGAGCAACGATAACCCCGCAGCTTTTAGAACCAGGAGCTGCAGTGGCTTTCCACACACTGCAAGACCCAGGGCATTATGGGAAACACCTGGCTTGCGTCTGATAAAAGAGCTGATTGGCTGTTAGTTTCGACTGCAAACACCACGTGTTGTAGAGAAGTCCAAACTTTCTGTGTAATTGTAATATTTAACACTAGATTGAAGGATATTAGTCTCATGATGTGCAATGAAGGTTTCATCTGTTAACTGTTAACTCTGTGTGGTTGATAATAGTAACAATAATTATGATAATGAAGGTTATTTATAAGCACTTGTCAAAACGAGTGCTTATTACAACATGCTTTACAAGTCAGACATAAAACTACTGAAGGACAGAATGTAATGCCAGATACAAGCACATTTCCACCCATATTTACAAATAAATAGAAATAAATCCCAAAACTACAAGTAGCCTACAGATTTAACAGGATGTCACTTTTCCTGTGACTTCCTGTAAATGCTTTGAAGGTTGCTGGAAACGGCTTTCTGTCACCTTCTCCTGCTGCCGCCGCCTGATCTCATCTGCTTTGCAGGTAAGACGCAGTTCATCTCCAACAGGCTTATTGTCATCTAGACATTTTTATTCCTCAGTTTAGTTGAAGCCTCTGAACGCACACACAGGTGTTTTCAGTTAATCTGAATGATTTGACCTCTTGTCAGGACCGTGTGGTCGTGTACAGGCTAAGTGAGTGACAGCTAGTGATTTAAAAAAAAAAAACACATTTTAGGTCTAAAGGAAGGTATATGTAACATGTACAGTCCACGTATGTTAATCATCATGATAATATTGAACAGTACTGTGTATTACCTGACTGTATCACTTCTTCCCCTGATCAACGTACACATACATTGTTTAACTTGAAGCCTGTCATGTATAGCAACATGGTACAGTAATGCAATGGGAAGCCTATTGCTCACTGACCTCTGTTTAACCTGAGTGGCTGTCTCACCGGCCACACACTGGGACAAGCTGTCCATCATGTGTGCACTCAGTGAGGACAAATGGAGCTTGACCCAAGCTGCGTTCATGGGCGGACGAAGTGCAGGTAAGACTGATGTTGTTTACAGAAGATTTAGTGTACTCTTTATCCGGTTTCTTGGCAGCACGGATATAAAGATTAGACAATTTATCGATAAATAGAGGCAAAAAAAGTGCACACTTGTGGTGTTGATTTGCATTATGATTTAACAATTCATGTGTTTATATTTGCTTATTATTATATGTTGCGTGGCATGTGAATAATCTTGACAGCATCCTTCTTTACACATCCAGCGAAACCTCCTCAGTGCTGCCTTCAGCATTAGCTGTGTGTTAACGTCGCACAACTGTGGTGAAAGCTGTGGTTAGCACTAAACAAATATTTAAAGTCACTGCTAAAGACATCATCACCATTGCAAATAAATGAATTGAATTCTGCTTATGGCCTCACCCCCCTCCTCTTACCTAAATGGATATTTGATCCCAGGGGAACACCTAGTGCTTTGCAATCTGCGCCCAGCTTCCTGGTGGCGCTTCCCCATCTCTCTGAGAAGCAAGCACTGACTTTGAAGTCTGTGAAGCTGATGATAAATATGCTAATGTGTCTGGAGGTGACTCGACGTAGCAGATAGTGCTGTGAGGGGAAAGTGCCACCCATCGTTTAATATATGGAGAGAAGGAAGGAGAGAGAGGCAGGGAGGATGGAGGAGGAAGCATCACTCTGCTGATAAGGCATAACAAGGATAAACAATGGGAGTAAAAGAGCACTTAAATTGTTGTTTTGTCTGATCCAGGGCAATGATCTGTGGATATATGACTGCAGTGGGAAGTCATAAGCTGAATGTGATATATGTCTTTTGTGTCATACAAACATGTGGTTCCCAACCTTTCTACCTTGTGACATCTAGTGGGTCATTTTTCCTTTACTTATCTTTTGGCCATCATTATTTATCATTTATAATAACAATGACTATGTTTACATGCACTATCTCAGACTGCCATGGATTATTGAAGAGTATGAGTGACCCTGATTGAAAGAGATGCATATTTTGAAACAGAAAACTTTCACATCAACCTGAGGCTTAAAGAAGTACATGTGCCAGGTAATGGAATTGTTGTTGGTGGAACAGTTCATACATTTTACGCCTCTGGGCAATTTTTTTTTTCTACTCTGTGTGCTCCTACCTCTATTTACTTCTCTGAGTGAGACCTTCTGCTTGGCCTTCTCCTTATGTCCTGATGTCTGTTCTCCTTATGTCTGGAGCACAGACAGACGTTTTTTCAGCCTGAACACAGCTTTTTGTACCCTCAAGGTGACAGCGGCAGATCTGTTGCAGGTGTTGGAGGCAACATCAGGGTTGTCAGAAAGCATCGCAGCTCTTGACTCAAATCTCTGTGCGGCTCAGACATTTTTAGGATGCAGAAAAACACAGAAACACTTGAAATTCTTGGCACATTTCTGAATAAAATGTTTAGCATGAAGATCCCGAAAGCAAAATCCGCTCTGCAGGGCGGTATCATCCCTTATCAGCTTGTGTATCTCTTTGATATTAATGACCAATGAGCAGCCTTCCACTTCAACTGTGTGTGGACAAGCTGTAGGTGTCACTGTCGACGTGGCTTTGAGCTCCACCAGCCGTGGTGGCTGTCGGGAGTCCGGAGCGCCACCCAGCCCCCTTTGTAGGAGGCGTCGTAAGTCAGATGTTCAGAATGCATGGGGCATTGTCTGCCTGGATGTTCGATGGGCTGGCAGCAAAAGGTGACATCTGGTGACTAATGTGCTCAGATGTGAATGCTGCTCCCTCAGTTCTCTGGGCAGCAGCTGCTCCGCAAAGGCATAAATGAGACAGGGGGAGAGAGAGAGAGAGAGAGAGAGAGAGAGAGAGAGAGAGAAGAGGGGGTGGTCGCCAGGCCGAGATGGGGGGCAGGGCTCCGGGTTTGAGGAGCGTGTTTGTATGTGAGATGGTGTGCATGTTCACCACGCCAGCCGTCTGACTCGGAAGGGGTGTGTTTTGGGGGTTGGGTATGTCATGGGAAAATCAATGACTTTCTGTCTGATTTCTCGAGGAGGTGAAACACGGCGGCCTACCCCCTCGCTCCCTGCTGCCTCTCCACATCCACCGCGCCACAAAGAGACCACACAGATCTACCAGAGCTTGTTTTGATCTGCTTTGTGTTTCCTGCAGCCAAGTGGTGCCTCGTATTCACTGTGTCAGTTGAGTCACAGCGTCGCCTCGAATACCGAGTGCATGTTTGAGTCATAAGCCTCCTCATAAAGAGGTGAAGGATGTGATGTGGCTGACACAAAGGTGACAGAGCTTGAATGGCCGCTTCACCCAAATTGGACTTACTTGGATATAACAGGATAGTTTTATGTGTCCAGGTTTTGAGAAATCCATTTGTCAGATTGCTGTTGTAGAGAGAATTGAATGCTGCAGGGATGACATATTTTTCCATTGGGTTTTGGATTACTGTAGAAAATATGCCCTGTGGCAAACAGTGATTGACTTGAATGTTTTGTTCAGTAACATCATTTTTGAAACAGCCTAAATGTAATTACTAGAAGTAAAAGCGTTAGGCTATAAACAAACTACACCAGGGTCACATGACTTCACGCCACAAAGCTAAAGACAGACTCATGTTCGATGTGATGACGTTTAGTAGTCTCGTTTAGTCGCTTGTTAGCAAAGCTTCAAAATTCACAAGCGGGATATTGTTGAACAAAACGTTAACATTTTTCAGGCTTTTAACAAAGAAACACATTGACTTCCAGACAAGAGTACTCACTTCCTGCAACGCTCTATTGTGTGATTTCATTTGTGTGGCTTACAGAATATACAGTATATTTAATCGTGATTAATCACAACTTAATCACACATTTTTAATCTGTTTAAAATGTACCTTAAAGGGAGAATGGTCAAGTATTTAATACTCTTATCAACATAGTAGTTGCTTTAAAACAAATTTACATTAGCGCATTATTATCATTAGAACTTTAATAAGTATAAAGTTGGATGAGAGGATTGACACCATTCTCATGTAACGCGGCAAGAAAGCGAATAAGCTAGTAGCAAACTACTCCTCCTATCTGGAGATTTGGAAAACTGCAAATCACCTGTTTAGAGACAATATCATGGTTATTATGAAAAATCCACAGATCCCATTGTCAACAGTTTGGGTAATGCTTAAAATGAAATTCCAGTCAACTCCATTGCATTGTGACAGTGGAAAAAGTTTACAAATACCTCAAAACCTTGACTTATAACACCAAAACTATCTACGTACAGTACATGAAATCACAGACAAAACAACAACATCCGAGTAACAAGAAATCGCTGCATTCATCACACTGCAGCGATTTCCCATGAGCCAATTGGATTTGGGGTAAAAATCTACCTCTGTGATGGCTTCATCCGTCTCCTGTCATTGAAGCATCCATGTTTGCTGAACTGTATGTCACAACTCAAAACATGTCAAGGGTGTGGATGACAGACAGCTGTATGAGACCTCGTTTCCTTTCTCTCTGTGTGTGTGTGTGTGTGTGTGTGTGTGTGTGTGTGTGTGTGTGTGTGTGTGTGTGTGTTTTTCTTTCCCCCAGAGGTCACTTCAGTGTAGAGGTCCTCACGACCTCTGCGCTCCTTTGCCGTTCTAAATGAGGAAAGGGCCCCTGGCTCTGCTCTGGCAATGATAAGGGTTAAAACATGGAAGACAGTGAAGGAAAACAACACCAAAAAAAAAAAAAAAAAGACAAAAATGACAGCTGGGGTTCAATTCGGAGACGCAATCAGTTAATCACCTCTACAGAGCTGATATCGCGGCACACGTTTGCGTCGTTTCTGTCCCATAATCTTGCCAAAATGATTTGTATCCTTTCTTTCTAGCGAGGGGATCACACCCTCAAACATGTGGTCATTTGTGGCATTCATATGGACATGCTGCTTCTTTAGAAGACACTTGAGCCCCACTTAAAAGGCGTCATGGGCTGCTTTCGATTAGGGAGGCGGCGGGCTGCTTTAGATTTGATGAACAAGAAGTGCATATGCATTCCACAAAGAATGTTAATGAAACACATTCCTCCCTGTTTCTCATGGAAACCAGCTCGGATTTAGGGATAAGGAGGTGGAGAGAAATGGGGTCCCCTTATACCCCTCCCTGGGGGAGGGGGGGGCTTACAAGATGCAGGAGGGAATGACTCTTCTGCGGAACAAGGGCTAAAAAAAATAGTGTGGGATGAGAGTGTATTGAGATTGTCAATGTGTGACCTAGTGGGGTCCCATAGGTCCTCTTGTATGTTGTATTTGTTGTGACAATAAAGAAAATATAAATAGTATTGTAGTAAAGTAAAGTGTTCAGGGCTGCACGGTGGTGCAGTGGTTAGCACTCTCGCCTAACAGCAAGAGGGTCGCAGGTTCGATTCCGGCTTGGGATGGGACTCTTCTGTGTGGAGTTTGCATGTTCTCCCTGTGTAAGCGTGGGTTTTCTCCGGGTACTCCGGCTTCCTCCCACCGTCCAAAGACATGCTGTTTAGGTTAATTGATCACTCTAAATTTCCCGTAGGTGTGAATGTGAGTGTGAATGGTTGTCTGTCTCTATGTGCAGTGCGATGGACTGGGGACCTGTCCAGGGTGAACCCCACCGTCGTCCAATGCCAGCTAGGATCGGCTCCAGCCCCCCCGCGACCCCCAACGGGATAAGCGGTTGAAGATGGATGGATGGAAGAAAGTGTTCAGATAATACAGCAACCTCCTTTAAACAGATAAAATAGATTAAAAGCAAACACAGACGTTGCTTGTTGCATGTATTTTCAGTCAAGAGACATTTAAATCTTTGATCAGAAATAATGGATAACTGTGGATGTTTAAGTTGTTTTTTCAGTCTACCTGCATAAAAAAGTAGCTGAAATGATAAACACAGCATGCAACTAAGTACAACAGAAGCAGACTCGACAGATAAACTGCACACAGTCACTGATGAGGAAAAGTGGCGATCATCAGATCTGTGTCAAGCCTCCAGGAAGAGCACCACATGATGCCATTGGGCCCAAAAGTACTTATTCCCATAGACTTACAATGGAAAAGAGACATCCATAAATCAATGGATAATTTTTTTTTGAGGTAATCAACTTTCCAGTATGAACACTTGAATAGCCCTAATTTATATCATTAGGTCCTAAAAGTTGTAAAATGAATATAAAATGAATAAAATAGCTGAATCCAGAGTTAGGAATGACCGAGGCTGGACCGCGGACATGTTTTCAGCTCAACTTGTCACGCTTAGTGAGTTACTCTTAGTGTCACAGAGTCATAGTTAGTCTTGGCGTCACTTTCGGATTAGGCAACAAAATCCCTATAGTTAGGTTTAGGAAAGAGCTACATGGTTGGGTTTATAAAAGTACCATGTTTGTACAGTGAAACGTAGTGAACACGGCACACAAACGAACAGCTGATTGTAACGTGGCACCTTGTGTTTGTTGGACACATCCGCCTCCCGATCCACCCACCTGGTTTGTCTCTGTTGCTCTTTAAACTACGTCACCACACTCCCTGCACACTTTCTCAGAGCGTTTCCGCCCTGGGAATGAGATGAGTGCGCTGCTAGGGCCAAAGGTCGATGGATGATCTAGGTAGTTTTATACTTGGAAGTCACAGGAATGAACAGCCCTACCTTGAACACTGTATCCAGTTAGTTTTATACATCTAAGATCTGTGTTGAGCAATGAGGAGAGTGTAACCTGTCCAACATGTTATCTACATTATGTCCTACCATTTGAGGTTTGAAAGGCATCCTTTTAATTATGTCATCTCATCGTGTCCTCTTCTCCTGCAATGGTTTAATGGCACCTGGCTGGTGAATCAGCACCAGCAAATGTTTATCTCAATGCAGCCACCTCCTAAAATTTGTAGAGCCAGTTTTACCAACCTGTTTTTTTATGTGCCTCTAATCTTTACTTATTGAATTAATAATTATTGAAAATTGTACTTGACTGCAACTTATTCAGATAAAACAGGAAGAGAGCGGTCATAACATAGAGCAGGGGTTCCCAACATGGGGGCTGGGTGCCCCGATGGGGTCACAAGATAAATCAGAGGGGTCATGAGTAAACTGATTTGAGAAGCAGATGAAATATATAGTAGTTCTGCTGCACAAATGACCCTATAACTCATGAATTACTGGGTAATTTTACAAGATGAAACAATCTGAGAAGAAAAAAAAACACTCTTGGTTGAAGAGGCCACTTCAGAGCAAAATTGGTAAGCTGTGACTGGGGGTTGCAAGATGATGACTTTATATTCAGGGGTCACAAGACCGAAAGGTTGGGAACCACTGCAATAGAGAATGGAAATGCACAATAATTAACATTTTCTTTTGCAAATTTTTTGGAAATTTTGTAATAATTTGCACTAAATTTGGATGCAAACTCCACTGTAGTGTCTCTAAGACACTCTCCAGAGAGCTCTACTCTCTCATACCTGTATCTATTATTCAAACACCAAAGGCTGAATGAGGCTTTTTGTCTTCCATTAAATCAATGCAAATTTGGAAGGAATTGAGACAATGATATTGTTTAAAATGACAAAACTTAATGGCACTTTTTTTTTTTTTTTTAGATATGCTTATATAGAGATTGTTATTGTTATTGTTATTTTTTTTTGGGGCGGCAGTAGCTCAGTCTGTAGGGAGTTGGCTTGGGAACCGGAGGGTCACCGGTTCAAGTCCCGACATGGGCCAAAAACTGAGTGTGAACTGGTAGCTGGAGAGGTGCCAGTTTACCACTTGGGCACTGCCGAGGTGCCCCTGAGCAAGGCACCAAACCCCCAACCGCTCGGGGCGCTTGTCAGGAGCAGCCCCCTCACTCTGACATCTCTCCAATTGTTGCATGTATATGGACCTGTTTGTGCATGTGTGTGTATAAGTTAACAGAGTGAAAAAATTGAATTTCCCCTAGCGGGACTAATAAAGGAATATCTTCTTCTTCTTCTTCTTCTTCTTATACAATGTCATCATGAATTAATATCGCTGAAACAAAGCACATTGATGCTTTAGCCTAGATTAAAAAGAGCAGCTCTGAAATACCTGAACACTGTTTATGGCTGTCAGACCTGAAAGGTTAATGGCTCATATCAACTGTAAGTGGAAAAATAATGTGAAACATAGCAGGTAAATGTGTGACTTCTCACCCGTTGTTCAGGCCAGGTGCTTTGCATGTTAGCTTGCAGTCATTAGTGTGTGTGTGTGTGTGTGTGTGTGTGTGTGTGTGTGTGTGTGTGTGTGTGTGGAGTGAGTGTGAGTGAATGAGAGGTAATTTTAAATGCTGAAATGCTGTCCATTTAGCATTTATCTAAGGAGGGTTTGTTGAGCAGCTAAACTAGAGCGGTGATGTGTTTGGCGCTTTACCCAAGAGCACTTGAATCCTTATTCATGGCCCCCTGCACAGAAACTGAGACCTTCAACTCATCTCTGTGTCCAGTAACCCACAAAATAACTCAATAACCTCAATAATGAAACAAGGCCAATAAATCAAGTTTTGTTTTAATAAAAAGGCTTAATGTTAAATTATTTGCTTGCCATGACTAAGCATAGTATTAACACAGCATGAATGTATTGCCACTCACTCTTGGGCTTCAGTGTTTGAGGTGTTTTTCTGTTATTGATGTTTTGCTACCCTCGTGTCCCTGCCACTTAGCGGTGTAGGGTCGAGTTTAGCTCGTAATGGGTTTCCACATGACGTGTGGAGTCTTGAGTGACATGTGCAGACTTGTGTCTTGTGTCAAAAATAAGTTTAAAAAAATGAATATGGTTTGTTTTGCTTGTGATAAGTAAAGAAAGTACAACAAAATCTGCCAATGAAATAAAATGCAATATTTAGGCTTTTCAAGATAAAAGGAGATCTTAGAAACTCATTTTGTGCTACATTTCATTAGTATTAACAAAAGTTGTGTTTTATAATAAGCCCGACATGCTCTAAAGTAGTATTTTTAACACTTTTTTAACAAGATATTTAAGATGCATTGCCCAAAAACAAGTCCCTGTACAGTATGTCACTGAAAAATTACATGTTAGGTGATTTTGACTTGTAATTAGACAAATATACTTAGTAAGATAAGCCTCAAGTGTAACACCAGGAAGTGGTGGGAGGGTCTGTGCAAGCCGATTAATCATTATGGTTTAAAAGATAAATACAAATCTAAAAATAGATGCCACAGAAATCATGTTGGCATGTGTAAGTGTTTTTTTTTTAAAAAGTGCCATTTTGTCATTTAATTTGAAGGGCTTGTTGGGTGGCCACTTGACTCTTGAACACTTGTGAAATAACATGACCAGTAAATCAATTCCGATCAACCCGCTGGAAGTATCGACAGACTGCAGCTCGGCTGTCTCGCTGCACAGCGTGTTTTGCCGTTGGAAGCATATTATGGTGAGAATAACAAGTCATTTACTATCTGACAGCACAGATACTGTATGGGAGACTTCCTTCATGTATGTGAACTGCAGTTACCTCTCTTAATTAGGACACAATTAATTCTTCTGAGTTTGCATAAGAGAATCTTTTCAGTCATTAGATATTATTAGTCATGCAATTCAAGTTGTGCCTCCGAGCCCAAGTCTGATTTTTATGGAGAATCACACACACACACACACACACATGCACACACACACTGTCTTTCTGGATTATATCAGCTCGTGGTCACAGGCAAGTGTAATACACTACAGATAAGGAAATACAAACAGTTTAATAGAATATTACATATAAAATGTGTTGATTTATTTGCATGAGAGAGTCCGTATGATATCTTAGGAAAAGTTGCTCCTCATTTTTTGTGTGTTTTTCCACAAATGATTTGGGTTAAAATTACTCCAGAAGTGGCGTTCCTTAAGTATGGATGTTACACGACAAATCAGTCAACATTTGGGTAAAAATCACTCTGGACGAGTCGTATCATAAATATTAGGGATGCAAATTTTGAAAATGTTTCTTAACTGATAACCGACCCTTGTTAAACGATAATTAACCATTAACCGACAAGATTTGTGCCTCGCATGCAGCGATGCGCCAGCTGCAGTATATTAGCACAACAGACAACTGAGTCAACAGTTCAGAGAGTTACTGTAGCAGCCACGATGCTGCGTTCACTGTCTCTAGTTCACCGTCTGGGAACATTAGCATCCACGGGGCTGCGTGTAGTGTGCATGCAGGATTAACGACAGCAGTTCTCTGACAAACACTGTGCATGAGTGTGTGTGTTTGTGTACTACATTGCATTGCCGGTGTCTTCATGCCCACTATAGCGTAACTTCAGCAAATTTCTGACAGACCGTGTGTGTGGCAGCTGAGAGCGTGGGTTTGCTGGTGGTGTTATAGCTGTGAATGCAGCTGTAGCAGACAGTGTGTGTACAGTTTATTTGTAGGTGAATAAATGCTACAAGGCTACAAGCTACAACTCCTCAGCTAGAAGTCCAGAGCCACCTTCCTGTGTCTTTAACCGATAGCATAAATCTGCTGAAGTGCTTACTGTTGGTTATCGATTAAACGGTTAATTTTTAACATCCCTAATAAGTATGGAAGTTACGCATCAAAAACAGCTTAGTTAGGTTTGAGAAAACATTGACTTGGTTAGGTTTAGCAAAACAGATACTTACGTTTAGGAAAAGATTGTGGTTTGGGTTAATATAACTCTGGAAGTGGAGTTCCTTAAGTACAGAAAATATGTGACAAATGATTCAATGTTTGGATTAAAATAAGATAGGTTTAGATGAACCTTTATTAATCCCCGGAGGGAAATTTGGGAAAAAATAACTCTAGAGGTGGTGTAACTTAAATACAGAAGTTACGTGGCAAATAAATCAGCGTTGACCTCTTTCACACTGGGTATGAACAATAGTCTCCTTGGTGAAATTCTGGTGTTTTTTACCCACCCATCCACCCCAACCTCCCCCCTACGTGGCCTTTGTTGCTCTTTATGCTTCCTGGTTCACATTTACATACAAATTAATTTCATGGGAAATATAAGAATTAAGGTGCATTGTTTTTTCGTAGGTATTGCTACAAACAGTATGTGAAAACAGCCTATTTATGGAGAGCAAAATGTAAGAATCTTCAGCTACACCTACACTGTATTTCCTATATAGTATATAATGCATGTAGGCATCATGTTTGAATAATGACAATGGTATTTGCATTAAACAAACTGCTCTGCATTCATTTTGCTGATCGCAGAAGTGTGTTTTCAATACGGAGGCTTTTATCCGATGCAAATGAGACACTTTGCCAATTAGTGAATAATGCTATTGGTTTAAAACAACAGGCTCAACATTACCATTGACAAATACAATGTTACAGCAGGATTATTGACCCGGTCTGATTATTTGCTTTCCATTTCACTGACCTTTTCTTTGTGCTGAACGTACGGTCAGGCCATAATGTGCTGCTTTAGTACTTTAACGCATCAATCATGTGATCATTTATACAGTGTGTCCGGATCATAATTCTATTTACCAGGGGCACTGTAATGCTGTATTGATTTGCCAAACCATTAGCATTTATACAACCATCAATAGTGAAAAGTAGTTCTCCTTCTGCTCCCTGCTTCACTCTGCCATGTGGTAGCAGCTATAAATGGTCATGTTATTGAAAATTCCCTTTTCCTTTCAGTGCAGAGAGGGGAAGAGGCCGGCCAGATCTCTATTAGCAGACTGGGATTTTCTCCCATGTGTCACTGTGAGTGTAATTGCAATGTCACACTTCAAGGACTTCATGTGGGTGGACTGGTGGTCTACCACAAGAGAGGGGGACTGTAGTCAAAATACCAATTAATGAAGGCCAGAGAAATATGACCTGAACCGGTTCAGGTCCGTACCTACCAATGACTGAGCCTGTCGATTGAAATTGTATCCCATCAGCCCTTGGTTGCGGGTCAGTGCTCAGTGTCGGCGCTGGCAGATTACACTTTCCTCTTGCCGGATCCTGGCTCGTACCCTTGGGCGCACATCCAGGAGTTCATCCTGTACTTACTTCATGATGATGAATTCACAACTTTAGAGAGAAAATGAACTCCCGCTCTTCAGAAATTCTTTGTAATAGTATTATGCAAACCACCAAGTCAAGCTGTACCTCGACATTTCTTACTGTTACTGAGGTCACCCAAGGAAATGCATTCCTCTTGTGCTATTTTATTCGGCTCTTTGCAGAGGTGCAACCAAACCACTTATACTGGAACAGCCTGTCTGTCGTCTTTCTGCCTCTTGCGATACAGCAGCATCATGTTGTTCCTGTAGCCCCGGGCTGCAGACTGTGGCGTATAGTCTTGGAGTATCTGACCACACATGCGAGCCCGGAGGGATGGCACATCTCAACCTTGGTGAGCATACAGCCCACCACTGCCAGAATTAATTACCACAGCGGGCTGCGACCTTGCCTCATCTGCTGTGGCCCCAACACCATTTGGAGATAAGTCGTCATTTGCATGTGGCGCCAAGTGAACCTCAGATATTGAGTCTGCTTCATGTGAATGCCCTGCGGAGGCCTGCTGTGTAGATTCACTACCATGCAACAGATCCCTGTAAATAAGCCAAGAAGGCATCCACGAGCAAACTTCTCCCTGGTGTTTGCACTTCCAGCCTCTCTAATTACATTTTGTTTTGTTTTTACAACACATTTACAGTCCAATCTGTTCATATGACCCTCACTTCTATAAACCAACTGCATGCTACCTGCCAAGTACCAAATGGCAGCCAGACAAAGTTAGCTGCTAACTGGTGAACTTAGTGGAACATCCAGCTAAAAAGACAGATATTTTTCTAGTTGTAGAGACCAAAGCAGAGTTAAAATGAGAGTGAATGTTGGACTTACATTCATAAGGGGGGCAACAAGACAACTCAGAGTAAATGATAATGTTGTTACTTGGCCTGTTTGTTTGTTGTGGCTTCTTCTACCATGGTCAAGGCTCATGGGTATTGTAGTATTCTTGTAGTAGGCCTGTTCTTGCTTCTTGTGCACAAATCATTTGTCCCGATATCAGGTAGTTAAATCTAATCTTGCACGGTAGCTGGATTCTCGCAACAAGATCACTTGAGAATTGTGGGATCAGATTTCACATGAAAATCCATCTTGTCAGGCTTCAAGTAATGTTTGTTTCGGGCTCGTCAGACCACGGACCAATCAGCGCCCTATGGGCGTGGCTTAGGTGTGTCAGACCCTGTGACACCATAGCGTGCGGCGACACGCAGAGGTTAGCGTTGAAGCTTCAATAGCATAATTTATATCAGAACTGGAGAGTATTTCTTCATTGAAAGAATTGATTGACAGATAGTTCATCCAATCACCTGCCAAGTATTTTTCAAAAGTGCCTGCCCTTTTCCAAACAGTTTCCAGTGACACTTCTCAGATGGTTCTGTGAAAAATAAACATCTGGCAGCTCAGGTTAAAGGTGCAGCGTGCAGGATCTGGCGGTATCCAGCGGTGAGGTGAATACTGCAGCCAACTGAAGCCTCTTCTGTATGCTTTTTGTTGTAAGAACAGCATAGGTCATTTGGAGCAGAGCCAGTGCTCAGAGTGTCGGTGTATGTGGGAAGTGAGTGGTGAAGCAAGAGAAAGAGAGCAGCAGTGACAGCAGCGAGTAATGGTATCAACACCGGCCCAAGTCGTGCTGGGCTACTGTAGAAACATTCTGATGCAAGATGGCGGACTCCATGAAGAGGATCCACTCCCTATGTAGATATAAACGGGTCATTCTAAGGTAACAAAAACACAGCTCTTATTTTCAGGGGATTATACACTAAAAACTGTTAATAATAACATTAATTTATAATATAATATTATATTTCATTTCTGGCAATATATCCCCCTAAATGTTACACACTTAAAGTTCAATCTGCAAATGTAGGAAATACCTCTATAAACATTCAAATCTGTTGTGTCACATCAATTGATGATAAAGATGGTAATTTCCCGAAAATGTCAGAGATTATAACCTTAATATTGTTTTCTTGTGTAACCCAGTGACACCTACATAAATTAAGTGATCACATGTATTTACCATTAGACTAATTACACATTTAGCGCTCATCAGTGTGACTTACTGTGGTGAAAATACATGTGTTGACAAAGAGTTTGGTTTCTGTTTCTGACAGCTGGGTCCCATTATGACATGAAATCAGAGCCTCCTCAGGGTCCACCGTGAGGACTCTCGCTCTGCCCAGTTATCAAAACACAGTGTGGAATCCACTTAAGCCTCGTCGCTGGCTTTGTTTCAAGCTACCACGTGTAAATAAAAAGACAGAAAATACAGAAATAGTATGAGCTGGTGTAATTTTACAGGTGTGAAAGAAACTGGATAAAAAAGGGGAAGGCGTTTACATTTTACAATCTGAGCCAAATGAACATTTTGATTGTCACGCTGCTTCCTTGACATTGCATGAGCTCCAATGTGATTTATTTTTGTCGTGATGATAATCATGTGCAAATACACTAAATACATCTCCCCCGAGATCAGGACACGTATTATACGAAGAGCAAACAGCACATGTCTTGAACAAACAAGGTTACAGATTCTTTAATGCTCTGGATTTCTCCGCACAAATCCACATATCCAGGTCGTGGCTGCGACTCACAAGAATGCACCATCCAGCTGATTATGTCTAATTAAATTAAATGTCACTTACAGGCAGCGTGGAGTGTTTCCACACACACACACACACGCAGTAACTGCACCAGTATGGCGGCAGCATCTGACAATACAAACCAGAAAGACTCTTTAATGATGCTGCAACAAAGAGGATTTCACTTCACCATACCAAAAACTAAAGGAGCCCGTCTCTGCTCTTGCAAGACGCTGAATATTTCATGACACCACGGGCTGACCTGGGGTCATCCTGTGTAGAGGCCAAGATACTCAGACGTATAAATGATGCATTGACAACAGCAATAACAGTGCACGACATTAAGGGGCCTCTTGGAATGACTGCGTGGAGATTTTGTGAGAAAGCAGCAGGGACTTTTTCCTTTTGGAGGCTGGCAATGACGATTATCCACGATTGGATGATTCATTGAGGCCGGCGACAATCTGAGTGTGTGGGATGAGACCCGGTGCTATCTTTACCCTTCCCTCCACCTCTGCTCATCTCTCACTCTCCTCTATTTATGGAGCACTGCAGTGTATCAGTACTGGACTGCAGCCCACGGGGGACCCTTCTCCATCTGAGCAACCTGCACCTTTTGTGCACAAAGGCTTGAAACAAGAAAAGGGATTTGCCTGTTTCACCCACCCAATTAGAGGCAAATGACTACAAATACTCACATGTACATTCAAATGTGTAAGCGCTAAGATGACACCCGACTCTTTGTTTTCTTCACCAGAAAGCTCCACAGCCGTGAGACAAATTGCCGCGTGGCATTAGCACTACAGTGAAGGATGAAAGTGCACCGAGCAAGGCAAACAAGCATCCCATTACAACCGCCACTTAGCAACAAACACATCTATTACAGCGGGCTGAGCAAGGCTGGAGGTGAGCCTGCACACACCTCCAACAAGTTGCTATCCAGGGCAATGAGATTCAGGAAGCGTTATGTTGGGAATTTCAACAAGAATGAGGAGGGGAGAAAAAAAGAAAACAAATGGCCCTCCCACTCCCTCTCCCCACTGAGAAATCAAGGGCCACAAGCCGCTGTTTACATACTTGAAAAACGAGTCTCTTCATCAGATGATGTTTTATGATTTTTTTTGCAGCCCTGCTGAGACTCGGAGCAGCCCCCTTTTCCACCATCATTTTTTACTGTGGACATGAGCATGACATCACTTCCACAGAGACGTGGCTGCTCTACTCATTGGTTCCACTGTATCATGGTGATTAATGGAGATCTTAATACACTGACCTGCTACATCTCTGCTTTTCTCTTTGTGTGCTACTGGATATGTTTTTACGTCCCTACAGGTTCATCCCCAAGGGCTGCACCTTACACTCTGATGTGTGCCATATCAATTCTCAGACAAAAAGTGCATAATTCCCTCCTTTTTTTTTAACCGCACTAATTATTGTGGTGCAAATCCTGACTGCTGTTGTCATGGTAATTGCCTTTCGGGGTGGGGTGGGGGGGAGGTTATGGCGCCACTAAAGCTCAAGTGACTGAGAGTGAGAGAAAATGAGAGGAAGTGAGGGGAAGATTTGCGAAGGAGACTCACACTCACCGCTCATTGTGTGCCAACATATTTCATGTTTCATCTTGTTTCATGGCGTGTACTATTGGCAGTTTACCTTGACTCGAAATGATCTGACCACGGTGCTGCTCCGTGTGTCAATGCCAGAAAATGAATTTGATGTGGGTGAGCGGGGATAAGTGTTCTTTCAGCGCCGAGCCGAGTGCCAAGAGGTCCCAGAGCAGGGACCCGCTCACCGCCATTTATCCACTGCATTAAATGAATGTGTTGGGTTCAAGGAGGGGTCAGTGAAATATAGGGGACAACATATGTCAAACAATACATATAGGAAGAGAAAAGTAGGATCATAAAAAGCCTTTTATCATTTGGCAAACAGGGCTCCCGGTAGAGGGGAAAAAAAAAGAAAAGCCTCGCGGATTGACGCGCTTGATCATCATTATGGAGCAGCAAGAGCCACCTCTGACAGTTGGCACCGACATAACGCTGAAATGAGGATAGTTTAGCTTCTCCAAGGTCTTAAGGTTCAGTGCATCAACGTGTGTGTGTGTGTACATGTGTGTGTATGTGTGTTTAGTTGTCGCAGTGCCCTCCGGATGTCCTTGTGTAGAGTCAAGTGTCCTGCTGGACCTCAAGCATGAGTGGCTCTCTGCTGTTCACACTTGTTATTTAGACACTTCATCATAATGTTTCTGCTAATATCACTTTAATTAACTGCTGGTGTCAGTTTTTTATGCTCAGTAAGTTTTGTTTTATGCACACTGGTTTGTTTTTGTTTGTCATGAAACACTACACATAGATAAACAGATCGACAATGCACAGGAACAGTACATATACAGTATAATAAATATACATATACACTAGAGATAATATCTATAGAATACACAATATAAAGAATATATTAGAATACACTATAAATATACCAGACTACTACAGCTAGCTTAGAAAATCAAAAATATGAACATAGAATAACAATAACATACTATCTAGAATAGGAAAGTGTGCATACTTGGGTTGTGTGTAAACAAAAATAAATATGACAGTTGTACAAACTAAGGAAAAACAACAATGTGTAGCATAAAACACAAACAAAAGCCTTACACTTGCATTCTTTCCAATATCCAGCAGGGGGCTGACTCCTCTGGTTGCAAAAAGAAGTCTGATTGTATAGAAGTCTATGAGATAATGAGCCTACTTTTCACTTGATTTATTACCTCAGTTAACATTGTAAACATGAGTTTATGGTCTCAATCACTAGTTTCAAGTCTTCTTCAATACAGCATGATGTTCATTTAGTAAATTATGGTCCCATTTAGAGTCAAATAGATCATAAGACAGGGGATGCTTTAGGGCGTGGCTACCTTGTGATTGACAGGTCGTTACCACGGTGTTGTCCAGTCAGGGAATTTGTCTTTGCACTCTAACCCTTTCACGGTGTATTTTCAGCTCATGGACGTTAATTGTAACATTTTGGTTGCCTTAAAATGTCTCATTGAGCGTTCGGTTGCACTTAGCTCGTCTTGTGTCATTCATGGCTCCAAAAAAATCCAAGATGGCAATGGCCAAAATGCCAAATTTGAGGCTTCAAAACAGCAGTCAATAAACCAATAAACAACAGCAATATTAAAGTTACCGTCGGTGTCTAGAAGCCACAGAGGCTAACAATTTGGCAAACTAGCATGTGGGTAAAATAATGCAGAAAATGCATAACAACGGAGGGAAAAGATGAGGATGTTGAGAATATCAACATTTTCCTAAAATTACCAAGGAAAACAATATACGACTGAAATTATGCACCAAAAAATGAACTTCCATGGGCTCCGCCATCAACAAACACGTCACAAGTCGTGAACTCAGAGCTTTCAGAAACTTTCCACTTACGAGGTCGTGAATACGACATGAGGGGGGCGTTCATATGGACTCTCCTCGTAAACGCAGTAAACATGAACCCATTTGAAGGCACCATATGGCCATTTCTTATATACAGTCTATGGTCGTATCTAACTGACTGGATAGCTAACTGTTTTTGCTCGGGTTTTGAGATGTCCTTCACTGGATTTTGGCCTTTGTCGAGTTAGTGAACGCATTTCTTTATTTACTTGTGTTTTACTTATTTGCAGCATTTTTTTTTTCTTCTGAATGCTGCCTGTGTGTTGTCAAAGTGGTAGAGATGTTTTCCTTATTTGCTGCTGTCTGGTTACAAGCGCTCTCTGAAGTTGCAGTGTGTTGAGCTCTCTCAGCCACTGTATACAGACTTCACAGTTTTTGGGGATCACTTCCTCGGTAGAAAGTAGCTTTCATCTTCATTTTTTTGGGCTGAAGGTAGAAATCTGAGAGACAGATATCTTAAAGCCTGGACCAGTAAAACCCAAACAATCTGCATGGATACATCATTAGAGTTAGCAAATAGTTGTTTTTCGTGAACTGCCCATTTAACATAATTTATTACGATAATTAGTTCAGTCTCGGGTTGTCTTTTTTTCTTTTTACTTCTCACTGAAGGACACTGAATGAAAAAATATCCCCTCCAGCTGAATTCTTCATAACACAGAGGCTAATTCAATGTTCCAGCCACTGTTTGTTTAGTCATGGACAGACTGAAGGCTGTGCCAGCGGCTTGTTGGTCTGAATGGGATTTATTTCAGATTGAAAGGAATTGTCAAGAATTATTTACAAATCAATTCTACACACTGAAGATCTCCTCTGATAACACACACACACAGTGAGAGAAAGAGAGAGCTCTAATTGACTGGTGCAACTTCTGCAAAATCACTGCAACCCTTTCATACCAGATGCTGTAATGGTGTAATAATATGTTCCTTGAAATTGTGTTCATCTTAACAATAACTCAGTGTGCTGTAGTGTTGGAATATTTGCAAAGTAATTTAATACACTGTATGTCATTTTTGATGTTAAAATAATCATGAGATTTGGAGACCGAAGTTTGAGGTGGAATCGTTACCAAGTACATATAATCCCTTATTAAGAGGAAATGATTAAGTGCTTAGACAGAAGACTGTATCACGTTCTGCAGCATTAACATATTATCTCCAACCCTGGGAAGGAAAATCACTGCAAAACTTCTGGGACTAAACAAAACTGTATATTTAGTTACAGCATAATTCCTTTAAAGGAATAGTTCTCCATTTACGTACACAAGTACACTTTTTATTGTTGTTGGATGGAAGATCAAATACCACAAAGTGAAAAAATACGACATCTGAAGTTCACATGTTGTATTTTGTTTTGTTTTTTTTATCTGTATAAAAATGATAAATTGTGGTATTGATATGTGTCTGCAGACCATGCTGCATCTCTTTTGTGGAGCAGTTAATCCTCAAAGATGTGTCAGATAAAACTGGATTATAAGGCTAGAGATACAACTAGCAAAACAGCTTCCTCCATATTAGATTCTCTTGTTCGCCATCACATCAGACGTCCGCACTGTCGTGAGAGCTTTCAATTGATGCACCCGATTCGACTGTTATCAGCTCATTAAATGTGCCTTATCAGTTGTCATAAGTCTCATAGATCATTAGGGGCCTGCTACACCTACTATGTTGTGAAAGAGAAAAGGGAAACTTAAAAGTAAGACTTTCTAACATGTTGTTTCAGCAGTTCGTTTCAGTCTAGGCAACAAAAAACATTTGGTTAAGTTTAGGGAAAATTATGTTTTGGTTCTAAAAGGAAACCCCACATTTGAAAACAAGTGAAAACGTGAGGTTGTGAACACAAAGACAACTACATGTTGTTGGTTTCATATACTACAGCACATGACTTCTGCTTTTCCTCCTGCCATCATTACAACAGGGGCGGTTAGCACAGTCGCCTCACAGCAAGAGGGTCGCGGGTTCAAACCCGGCTTGGGGCCCTCCTGTGTGGAGTTTACATGTTCTCCCTGTGTTAGCGTGGCTTTTCTCCGGGTTTTCTGGTTTCCTCCCACAGTCCAAAGACAAGCAGGTTAATATTTGACTCTAAATTTCCCCGTAGGTATGAATGTGAGCGAATGGCTGTCAGCCCTGTGATAGTCTGGTGACCTGTCCAGGCCTTCGCTCAGTGTCAGCTGGGATCAGCTCCAGCCCCCCAGCTCCCCTGAATCGGATAAGGATGGATCACTAGAGGTTGCTGTTGTCTTCTTTCATACCTTATTTCAGTGATCACCCATTTCAATCAATGATAAAACCTACTACTGGATGTAGCTGGCCCACATTAGAGGCTTATAACCACTGATAACAGCCATTTAATGGCCTGATAACGGTTTAACCAGCTGGTTAGTCAGTGGCATAAAAGCACAAAAGCTCTGTGCAGAAATACTTCACCTCTGCAAGTAAATACACTGAATTTTTGTACATTTTGCTGATATAGATGCCCTGAATGATGTTCCCTAACAGACATAATTACTTCCTTCAAGATGTGTAAAATAACACTAACCAAATAAATGGCAATATTCTATAAATGTGCAGACATTTATCACATACTCTGAAAGATAAAACTCTATAACACCTCTCAACTGCTGCATCTGTTATTTCCATTTCAACTGAGGACATTCATGACATTTAGTCAGGAGTTAGTGTTATACCCAGTCTACAGTATATCCGCTGAGTCAGACTAATCTGCAGGTAATCTCTGTCAAAACAGAATAATCACTACTGTCGCTCTATTGAAATGTGAAATTTCTATAAAAAAAATTGTATTTAGACCTCATGAATGTTTTGACAATGTGTCAGAAATAGAAGCCAAGAGGAGTTTCAGCCCTCACAAATGCTATCTCTCACTCCATGTTTTTCAGATTAATTCAAAGCATCCCACTGCCTGGGAAATGACAACACTGCAGAGACAGCCTGAAGTTACACTTTGATGGACACAGCGGTCTATCTCTGCCGTCGACTTCAGTGGTGAAATTGTGACCCCCTGGTCATTTTGGCGGGGCCTTATCAGCGCCGGCCAAATGCAGGGAGTCAGATGGAAGGACTATAAGGAGATGATTTGTGGACAGCCTAGCACACTAATGGTGCTAACACTGCATGCTGTCCACATTGTCGTTGCAGAATATATTGTGGAGATGAGATGGTGGACTCATCCAATTTGATCAGACTGTAATGGAAAACATAGAGGACAAATCCTGCTGAATATTTGCGAGATTTTCCTCCTGCTATACTCACTCACCTAAGATGAATCATTAGCACAATGTTTTAGTGTTGGAAAGCAGGATTTCGGTGCTACCACAAAGATAAATGTCATAAATGTCAGCTTAAAGTTTATACAGTGCAGTGCAACCTTTTAGTCTGTGATCCTAGTGAGCAACGAAAATCCACTGGGTGCAACCTTTAGAGGCAGGGATCTTCAGCCCTACCTCACTCATCCAATCAGTGGCAGAAAATCTATATCCTCTTAAAGAGGGGGAGTCACATCAAATAATAGATGTATAAAATCCATCTTGTTTCTGAACTCATGTCCTTTGTAGGAAACAGATCAATGTGGAGGCCCCTCCTTTCCTTGAATTGCCCACAGTGACACAAAAATCAGTAGTTGACTTTAGGGAACACACAATGGGTACAGACCACGGCGACGAGTGAAGAGCTAAAAATTCATGGGAAGAAACAACCCTGTCTCCTACTTTTTAGTTTTAAACACGTGGTTAACGTTGGGAATTGAAACAAAACAAGACAAAAATGCAACAAAAACTGCATGGGTATTGCTTAGGCAAAAAACTAACTGGTTAGATTTTGTAAAAACATAATGGTTTGGCTTAAAATAAGTACCTTTGTTAAGTTATTTAATGGACGTAAATTAAAATAAGTCAACATTGACTTTTGGTTTCACAAGGGACACGAACAGTGGCCTCCTGGGTGAATGTCCTGTGTTTGTTTGACCCATCCACCCCGATGTCCTGCCTACTTAGACTTGTGATACAATAACATAATCCAGTAATCCCTCAGAACGTAACTGATAATACAGTTTTGTTGTCATTTTAAGGAGACCAGGCCAGAATGAACATTACAGAGGACCTGGTGTGGACTCTGTATTCAACTTTATAAAAAACCTTAAAACCTTAGAGAGGTTCAAGGACAGCAACCAGCCTACAGTAGCCTGTTCAGTATCTGCTGCTGTTGAGCTTCTTCCCCCAGGCCACGAGACTCCTAAACTCCATTTGAACTCCTTCTGAACAACACAAATAAGGTCTGAGACTCAAACATCGCTTCACTCAGCTATTGCACCTCTGCTCTCCACGTTGCACTGCAAACACTGAACTATCTGGATATTTATTTCCCTCGTTGCCTCTCTGAAATCACGAACAAAACACGGAGCTCTGTTGTACGGAGCAATATCTCCTACCAGCATGATGTTGGAGAGCTCCTTTTTTTCCATGTCCATTCAGTGCAGAAAGCCATAATATTTACATGATACTGTAATATGACACTACTGCAAAACACAGCAGTCATAGTTTGTATTTTTTTGTTTTTTATTGCATTTTCTTGGGGGGGATTTTCAAACCTGCATCTTGTATTGCCACAGTACATGTCTTACTCTTATTCTTGTTTTTTTTTTTTTTCTTTCTAAAACACAGTATACGCTGTGGGGGCTATACAACTGCATTTTGCTGCTCCATCCTGCACTGTTTACACGATAATAAAGCTGCCCTTGACCTTGATGCTGAAAGCGTTTGACCTGATCAAAACAGTGGAAGGAATACAGTACAGTGGCGAACCACTCGCTGTAAGCACTGGTATTGATAAAGCCTTAAATCTAGCCTTATTTCTAAACTGCACTTTGTTGTATATGTTTTTTTTTAACTAAAATATTGTAGTCATAACAAGTGTTATTTTGCAGCAGCGAGTGTTTTTTTTTTAACTTTCTCTCACAGATGTAATTAAATTATGATGATTCAGATGCTCTCCTGATAAAGTCCCTGTATTCAAAAGATCATTTATTGTGAGATGCTGTTCTTTTATTCATCCACTCTATGCTGACTTAAATGGTTATTAACATCTCCAGTGAGACCCAAAAATCGCCTAAATATTACCATAGTATGGCAGCTCAGAAATATACGTCCAAGAGGATTAAGCTACACATGTAGGAGTGTGCTTGTATTTTCTGCACATGTTTTTAGTGGAGTCGACAGAGCTATGCAGACAAGTGCCTGAGCGCCTGGTTGCTCTCTCTTTCGACATGTCAGGTGTCGTGTTTACGCAGCTAGCCTGTTGCCCGGCAACCCCTGCCAAACAGACTGGTGGATGAGGGCCGCTGTGAAGCAGCAGAGGTAGATGTTGTCATGAGGGCGTATGTACAAATGTCTGTGTGTGTCGGGTAATACTGCTGCCCCCCCATGGGGATTTACAAATTGTTGCACCTTTCTCACTATTAACCCCCCATTGTCTAATAAGGCAATGACTGATTTTAGTGATAGTTCAATAGGAAGCATTACACAGGAAGGGGCATCAAAAGGTCAAATGGTTTGGTTACGTTTATATTTGCTCTTGTTACATCATGTTCTGGCAAAGAGGAATAAATAGAATCAGGGTTATCACTGCAAACACAAGGTCAGATCTTTGGGATTCTTTTGTGGGGTCTTTGTGGGATTTACATTAAAACACATCCATCATCAACCGCTTATCCCGTTAGGGGTCGCGGGGGGGCTGGAGCCGATCCCAGCTGGCATCGGGCGAAGGCGGGGTTCACCCTGGACAGGTCGCCAGTCCATCGCAGGCCACGTGTAGACAGACAACATAGAGACAGACAACCATTCACGCTCACATTCACACCTACGGGCAATTTAGATTCATCAATTAATCTAAACTTGTATGTCTTTGGACGGTGGAAGCCGGAGTACTCGGAGAAAACCCACGCTTACACGGGGAGAACATGCAAACTCCCCACAGAAAAGCCCCAAGCCGGATTCAAACCTGCGACCTTCTCATTGTGAGGCAAGACTGCTAACCACTGCACCACTGTGCCCATTAAAATACAGTACATTAAAATGAAACATGTCAGAGATTTTGTTGCATTTGGTGGTCTTCTGGAAAAGTATTCCTACACCCTCAGGCAGGCATTTCTAAATGATCTACAACACAGTGCTGGGCAGTGTTGCATACAGTATGACTCACTCAAATGTATTGTATTACTTTATTAATCAGCAGCTAATATTACAGCTATTACTTTCCTTTCTCAGCCCAACTCTGTCAAATGTGCTTTAAACAAGCCTCCATACCTACATGTCACATACTCAAGGAACAGCGTGTAGCATTTCGGGAGATCTATTTGCAGAAATAGAATATAAAATCATAACTATGTTTTTCAGTGTAAAATCATCTGAAACTGAGAATCATAGTGTTTTTGTTAGCTTAGAATGAGCCCTTCATATCTACATAGGGAGAGGGTCCTCTTCACAGAGTCCTGCATGTTGGTCCCCCATGTTTCTACATGTTTTTACGTTACTTGTAGGCCACCGTAGTTCTCCGACACGCTTGTGAAATCTGAGCCTCAGAGTTTAAAACTGAAGTGCCGGCAGCCGTTGCTCCTACAGTACTGTTATTATGGTGAGGACGACCTCTGAGCAAGACAACCTGCGTTACCATGGTTTTACACTCGGTGGCTCACGTTAATGCTTTCTTGGAAAGTGAGTGGAGAGGTACTCAGCTGGTCATAGAGTCCGCCATGTTTTTGCAGTAGCCCAGAACAGACAAACCAAACACTAGCTCTAGATAGGGACATTCATGTTTTCACGTTTTTTCGCATCGACCACCGTAGTAGTAGTAGTTTCAGTTAGTTGCAATCTGCAACCACACCACTAGATGCCGCTAAATCCTACACACTACATTTAACATTGCACTCCTATAACATGGTGGACATCATCATACCTGCAATGGACAGATTATTCCACACCTTCGTCTTCATCAGAACCTGCACCCACAATGCAACTCAACCTTCACTTTCTTCTTGTTATTGAAAAAGTCACATTAGTGTAACATTACGACCCAACACTGATTGTTGTCTGAAAGACTTTCTAGGTTTGAGCAGAGCACCTGACCACCAGGTGATCGACCTCTGTTTGCTACATTTCCACGTCCTTATTGGAAAAGTGTCACAGGACAGATATTGATCGACATGAAATGTATTAGTGATGTGTTTGTAAACATAAGATCATTGGTGTAAAGGGGAAAACAGACAAGTCGGTCGGGTCAGCTCCCTTATTTCAAACACAGCTCTGGTGTTACGTGTGCATAACTGGACGAACAACCTGAAGTGGAGATTGATTTCAGAAACATGTCTTAATGCTCGAAACCATCAGTGGAAAACAGCAGCTTTTAGAGTCAGTTCCTTGCTCCTTTCTGCGTTCACCCATTTGCACCACAATAACACAAGAGACATCTATTGTAGAGGAGATTTCAGTACATAATGTGATAAAGCAACATGTTGCATCTTCAGAAAAGGGCCACAGCTCTATTGTTAATGCTCTGCTCTACAAGCAAGACTTGCAGCAAGTTTTCACCTGCTCTGTGGGGGTTTGGTGAGAGTTAGGAATCACTAATAGTGACAGTGGATGTTGACTAGCTGAGAAGAAAGTAGCTAGAGAGACTGCAATCCAGGAAAGCCTGATGATATATCACAAGATTCTACTTTTGAATCACACTGCAGCTCTACGCTATCTTAGATCATATATGTTGATATCATGTCGTAGAAGTAAATCATCACAAGAGGGAATCACTGAGCTAAGCTCGTTTGATGAAAAATAACTGAAGAGATTCAACCTGACCTTAAAAACATGTGACATTTCCCAGTTGAGGAGCTGGAACCCATCCGCTATGATAAAGAGAAGGAGAGCATCTTATTTAAATGTCACAGCGCTGGACGGGCTGATATCGTCGAGGAACTGCCGTCTCGGTGAGATACTTTTTTTAATTGTTATTATGAAACTGTAATGTAATTTACTGTGGTATCTCATTAAGCCCTGTAATGTCTTGCTAATAATTAAACACTCACATTTAGTAGAAAATGATTCGGCGATCACAAGCGCGGGATTCTGACAAACACATTATGCTTTGACTATAATTGACTTTTTACTCTGCCCCGGAGTTACAGGAGAATAATGGGGCTGGAAAATAGCTAGTTAACCTCCTGTCAGGTAATACATAAAAGGAAAACAAAAAAAAAAAATCTTCCTGCAATATAGCTACACCTTCTCCTCTGAGAGGGAACAGAGGGGGTGTCAAGGTGGGAATTGTTACACTAAGTGATTTTATTAAGTGGAACACCCACTGTGAGCTCAATCTGCCACGCGGAGATTGTTTGACGCAAATTATACATAATTCCCAGTGCATGACAAAACATCTATAACCCACACATAGAGTCTGGTTCGACAGCGCAGCGCTGTGCCAAAAAACGACAACAAATAATTGAACAGCACCTGTGAAAAAACAAACAAAAAAACACAGTTTGTGTACGAAGCGAAATAAAAAATTGATCAAGCGTGAAAAATACAATGAGCTGATTTGATTAGCTGTGTTGAAAAATGGATATTGAACCTTTTTACCTGTTGATTGGTTAAAATGAAAGATTCACTAAAGAAAACACTGAAAAGATGGTTGAAACTGCTTTGTTTTTAAGGTCTTTTATGACTTTCTTGCAATGTTGTGTATTCACTATGAGTACATTTTTTTTTTTTTTAGAGATTTAATTGTATACGGGTCACATGACTGATCAGTGGACTGCATGTAAGGAAACCAGAAACAGCCTCAGACAACATGAGTTTTAATTTTGTTAAATAAGTCAGTTAATAATTCACTCAATTTATCAAGCAAAATGCCATATGTTGTGTTGTACTTAATTATATTTCATTATTATTGTATATGAGTTTAAATGATTAATTGCTTACTCTATAGGCAGGGAAATAACAATACACAACATTTTTGTTAAAGGGGCATTGTGTTGCATTTAGCGGGATTTACTGGCAGAAATGGAGTACATTAAGTATGTTCTCTTCAGTGTATAATCACCTGAAAATAAAAGATGTTGTGTTTACATTACCTTAGAATGAGCCGTTTGTATCTACATATAGGCGGGTCGTCTTCATGGAGCCGGCCGCCATGTTTGTACAGTAGCCCAGAACAGACCAGCCAAACACTGGCTCTATAGGGACATTCACGTTTTTATGTTTTCACATTTACGCGTGGCACACGGGAAAAGTTTCCACTCATCACCAGATGTCGCCAAATCCTACACACTGCACCTTTAAATGATTATTCATTTTAACCAATTTATGAAGCAACAACCTTTTGCTGCTTTTTCTCTGCTCTATATTAAATTTTATTTTTATTCAGTATGAGCTGAAATGGTGAAAAGCTTCTCTCGTCAGGAGAATTGCTATTCATCAGAACAACTGTGTAATGTCCTCCCTGCAACAACAAACCATGGAAACAGTTGTTCATGATCCCTATAACCTTAACCACATCTTCATTATTGTAACCATGACAACGAAGGTATTCAAACCAAAAAACATGATTTACCACTAACTCTAACCACACTGTTTTGTGCCTAAACCTAACCAAACCCTTATATATCATAAAATCAATTTATTTTTCAGTGATTTGAAACAGTTTTGGGTCATTCTAGAGGATAAACTACATATTTTGCTGTTTTATTTGAAGGTTTTGTTGGAAAGCCTTACAAATGACAAGTGTACACCTTCAAATTTTAGGGCTTCAAATTTAACTGATCTCTCCCATGTACCCCAATTTTATGGAGTGTGAGCCTAAATCACCGGAGGATCCCTTTAAATGCTTAGAAGACAGTTTTGTTAAATGTTCAATTTATGGGACACAGATAACAATCTACTGCTTTTCTCTGTAACATATTATTTGAGTTTTTTAATTTAAAGGTGCAGTGTGTAGGATTTGGCATCAACGAGCAGTGAGGTTGCACATTACAGCCAACTGAAACTTTATGTGTCAAGCATGAAGAAGAACTACGATGGCCGACGCGAATCAAATGTCCCTGTCTAGAGCCAGTGTTCGGTTTGTCCATTCTAGGCTACTGTAGAAACATGGCCTCCATGAAGAGGACCCGTCCATATGCAGGTATAAGCAGCTCATTCTAAGTAACAAAAACACTATTCATATTTTCAGGTGATTATACACTAAAGAACACACACGTCATTTTACAGGTACGCAAATTTCATGGTAATTACGTGATAGTTAGCAACTAACCTATTTAAAATTTCTTTGAAATTACTGCCAAATTACAGCAATATTTACCTCAAAATTTATAAAAAATAATGGGTCATTTATTTAACACATTTCCAGGATAAGAATACAAAGTTAAGTGATGTGCTTTATTTCCATGGCTGCTTGTAAATAGATGATAATTAGCAAATAAATTCTTTGAAATTAATAAATAATTGTGACTTATGGTGACTTATTGTCTTTTAAATAATTATATTATATTTTAGAATATAATTATTTAAATCATAATGTAATTTTTGATCAATTTTGAGGTAAATATTGGGGTAATTTGGCAGTACTTCCAAAGAAATTCCAAATAGGTTACTTGCTAATTATCACATAATTACCATGTAAAATAAAGTGTTTGTTTCTGTAGGCAGAACTACTAATCAGTTAATCAAAAAATAATAAACTGATTAACTGCTAATGAAAGGAATCACTAGCAGCATCTGCTAAGCAAGTGTTACTCTAGTTGTGCCTGTCAGTGAACTGGAGTCAGTGTGATATTTGCTGCATGTCAGTGTTGCAGTGATCATGTTATTCCTCCCAGTATATACAGTAGTAGCAACGGAAACATGTTGTCAACCCCCTCGCCTCTTTCTGTCTCTGCACTGTCTCTCCCACTTCTTCATTGCCCGTGGCCTGAGGGAACAGTTGGCTTTCTGAATGCTCTTCCCCCTTTGTGAGCACACATTGATTGGCTCTGCACTCCCCCAAAAGCAGAGCAGCATGGGGTGCCGGCAGCCAGCTTTCTGCTGGTGCTGCTCAAAAAAAGTCTGAAGGAAAGAAAAAAACAAGCGGAGGAAATCATCAGGAGGCTTCACCACAACCTGTCGAGGTATGTCTGTTCTCTCTGTCTGCCTCTCCTGCTGTAATGAGAATCAATGGGGTTTATCACATTCCCCTCATGTCTTTTTGTCAAAGGGAGAGCAATAGTTGTTTCCTGTTTGCAGAGCCCTGTCCTCCTCCTCCTCCTCCTCCTCCTCCTCCTCATTGCCCTGCTGATTCCCTCCAATCCTATTTGTTGACCAGACTCCTGCTCAGTCTGCACTCTTGTCACCGAGGTCGCACACAATCCCATAACACCGCACACCCCCAATATGTTCGGGCAGGGATGCTCCTGAACCTAAGGGGCGCTTGGTAAAATGAAAACACAACAGCTGTTATCTACAGCTATAATTTAAGTCACATTTTCACGTTTCAGCGAAAGAAAGTGGAGCAAAATATGCCAGCGCAGCTCTTGGACATCGTAGTAAGTAGACCCGTGGGGATGCATGACTCAAACACTATCTCTCTCCATATTTTCGGACATAGCGGCGAGCAGCATGGGTTCCCTGTCCGCGGCAGAGGAAAGTGTGCACTGTGAACACATTTGGACTGGAAGGCAGCCAGCGGCTGGTTGGTTGGTTGTGGAGGATGTGGGCTGGTCTCTGGAGCCCGCCGGTTGTTCATTCATAAACCAGGTGGGAACTGTAAATGAAAACACAGACACATCTCCCTGCCTACATTTTCAAAGATCACATTGTTCTGTTTTTATGTAAGGAGCGGCGGGATGAGCGGGTCCAGCATTGGCGATGTGTTTTGTAATTGTCTGAGAAATTTGTCTCCATGTGGCAAATATAATCCCAAGTGAAGAAAAACATTAGTGAAGAAATGCAAGAATATTTATGCAATTGAAACCTGGGCCTTAAAGGAACATTTCTGGTGATGTTTTGGCACAAACAGAATATAATATTCATAATTTCATTAGCATATAATCACCTGAAACTAAGAATTGTTCCGTTTTTGTTATCTTAGAATGAGCCCTTCATATCTACATAGGGAGCGAGTCCTCTTCATGGAGTCCGCCATGTTGCTCAGTAGCCCAGAATGGACAAACCAAACACTCTAGAGAGAGACTTTCCCGGTTTTACGTTACTTGAGCAGCAGAGCGTAAAACTGTGATACCACCAGCTGCTGTCTGACTTCTGTCGCTCCTAAAGTCGTTTAGTAGAGTAAGGATGGTGTTTGAGCGAGATGAATGGCATTACCATGGCTCTGCACTTGGTGGCTCATTCACAGTCTTGGAAAGGGATGAGCGAGCGGAGGGGTACTCAGCTGGTTGCAATCTGCAACCACACCACAAGATGTGCCAAATCCTCAGATTTAACTCACACAATTATGCAGCCTCATTGTCTCTGCGTCCACTTCACTAACTAACAAAACTGATACTGCCCTGTACAGTTCATTCATCTTCATGACCGCCATCTGGCCAACGACCTACACTAATACACAATACGGGCTTTTATGAAACATACTGAAATGTAACAAGCCGTGGACACTGACAGACAGGAACCTCCACTGTGATGCTATGACCCAGCATGCTTTGAGAAATATAGACAAGGAAACAGTTATCAGTTAACACTGTCTCCTAAAAATGCCGTTCATATCCCGCATCCTACAAACACATTGTTAATAATGTTGGGGATTGTGGCTTATGTTAAATTAAAGACTGTCTCGGGTTGATGCTGCTATTTTAAATTTTGATCAAGTCAACAGGTGCTTTGACTTGGATAATCATTGTTAAGTTTATTGCCCCTTTTGTGACCCCTTTGTTTTTTCCAGTGGTAATATAGGAATATGCATCAGTGCAGCTTTAAATCAGAAAAATTATTCGTGAACATCCACCTCTAAAGGTTTTTGCTGTATAATCCACCACTGTTGCCAGGAGAAGTCAACACGGGTCAAATTCAGACAATCAAACCCATGTACATCTTGCTGTGGTGTGACAGTGTTAACCGCCACACCAGCACGGCCCTGGCAGCAAAGCATGTTGGGTAGATGTTGTCGCACCAAGTCTGCACCTTTTAACATCACTTTGCGTATAATTTTTAAAAACATTTCAGTCTCCTTGACCCAGTTGCGATAAGGAAAACTCCTCGTCTATATTTGGATCAGTGTGTCTGTCACAGACATCACTTCGTTCTGAGAGCGAAGGTGTCACAACGCTGCGATCGCAGGTCTGACAGGCCGATCACTCTTAAAACATCCCAGTGCAACACTACAGGGAAGGTTTTACAGCATGATGATCAACTATTCTGTAGATGATAAATGATAAAATTATAGAGAATTAGGTATGTTTTTTTTTTTTTACATCATTAGGTGAAACATGCATTACATCCTTACATTTTGATGGGCTGTACTGAGCATTCATGAAATCCCTCTCAAGAATACTTGCGGTTCTTCCAGCTGAGTGTGACAAGATCAAGTGGCCTGAGACAAAGTAGTGAATGGGAGCTGTTTTAATCAACCTAATAGGAAACAGTTTAGGAAGTCCTATCAGCGGAAGCACCACACTGTTGCATTTAAAATTGGTTGTCCTCCTCCCCCTTCCCCCTTGGGGGGGGGAGCGGGCCCCCCCCGCTTTGAGGGGGGGGGTACCCCCCTGGGCCGCCCCCCCTCCCCGCCATATAATGCAAAACATATTAAAAACCACTCACCCCCCCCCCCCCCCACCCCAATTTAAGAAATATATTTATCTTACAACATTTCTTTTTATGTTGGAGGAAGCCGGAGTACCCGAGAAAACCCCCCCTTTCCCGGGAAAAAATCAAACTCCCCCCAAAAAGCCCCAAACTGAATCAACCTCGACCCTCTTCCTTGAGGCGACAGCGCTAACCACTACACCACCGTCAGCCCCAATTGGTTTGTGGTACAAAATATAGATCCAAACTGCACCATCTTTTACATCACTGGTTCCAAACCTGGGGGTCCCACCCCCACCAGGGGTCACAAGACCTTCTTGATTTTTAAGTGGTATAAAAATGTATTTATACTGTATATCTCAGCATTTCATTCATTTCCGTAAAGAAACCCAAATGTTATTTTTAAAGTTTGGTTTATATTTAAAGGAACAGTGTGTAACATTTTGGGGGCTCTTTTAGCAGAAATGGAAAAATGTATATTAATAACTATGTTTTCATTAGTGTATAATTACCTGAAACTAACAATTGTTAGTTTAAAAATGAGCCCTTCATACCTACAGTGGGTCCTTTTCTCTGAGTCCGCCATGTTGCACCGCCATGTTTCAACAGTAGCCCCGAATGAACAAACAAACACTGGCTCTAAAGAGAGACGTTCACGTTTTTACATTACCTGAAGGCCACCATAGTTCTCCGACACGCTTGTGGACTCTGCTAACGTGAGTGCAAAACCGTGGTACCATCAGCCACTATCTGACTTCCGATGCTCCTAAAGTAGTAGTATTATGGTAAAGATGACCTCTGAGTGAGGCTAACGGCATTACCACGGTCTTGGAAAGGAAGGCATGAACAGAGGGGTGCTCAGTTGGTTGCAATCTGCAACCACACCACTAGATGCCGCCAAATACAACACACTATACCTTCAAGATATAAACAGGATAAGGGCACTACGAAGACTTGAACACAAGGTATATTCAGAAAGCCTTCCCTCTGTGCTAGACAGCCTCGTCCTGCATTAGAACAGTACACAGCTGAAACAACCAAAGATCTGATAGAACAATGACCAATGAAGTATCAGGGGGTAGAAAGCACTGAATTTGTCAAAAAAAAGCCTATTAAGTAGGTATAATTGTTATTGAAAAATACACAATACAGACAGAGTATTAAAAGTTGCTACAGATAACAATAGAACTCATTTCTGATGCATTTTTTTTTTTTTTACAGAAAATAAGAAACAAATCCAAATCATTTCACACAAACTTCCTGCAGATATTGCGCTCACTATTTGGGTTAATTGTACAGTTTACATGTTGTTCTCTGCTGTTATTGTTATGCACTGAATATAATATGAAATAGCCATAAAATATGTCAGGGGTTTTCAGTTTACTCAAAGACAGAAAAGTGGTCCCGTAAGGAAAAACACTGGGAATCATGTCATGTTCTACATCATGCTTTCATTTGGAGTATATGAATACAGTGTTAACATTTTGCCTCTTTTTGGCTATAAACACAAGAGTTACTAGAAATAGATTTCACCTTAGCTGCAGACTCCAGATTAACTTAGCTGTTAGACTGGCTTTAATTGGACTAAACTGTTAGGAACTTCATTTTTATCTGTTTCCCACTGTCTTTTAATATAGCAGCCTTTTGTTTAGATGTAAGCTGTTTATGTTGCACCTTGCAACAATCACCTATTGAACATGCCGGGCTTTATTGCTTTATTTAATGAACAGCTCAATAAAATCGACGGGGCTTTCAAAAGTTTGCTCCCACATCCTGATGCAACTCCTGTGAATCACAATTACCTCAAAATTTCCAATCTGCGTTAGAGGGAAATGTTCCCCATTAGCCAATTCGGGGATGGCTTACAAGCCTGGAACAGGGCTGAAATCAATGCTTCCTGTCACCTTTTAGCAGGACAAATGGCGCCTATTGTTCCAGGCTATCCCTCCCCCTAACTTAGACAGCTGGGGTGGATACACACAGGCCAGAAATCAGTGGCTCGGAGGACTCAGCAGCAGAGTGGTGACTTTACAATATGAGTAAAAACTGCACTTTGACCCTCAAGTCACACGGCGACTATGAGGAGTCATGGGTGGTGTCTTTTTAGCTTCTGACATGAGGTGCATCCAAACAGGCCACAGTGGCAGCAGCAGGTCAGTGTGTGTGTGTGTGTGTGTGTGTGTGTGTGGAGCGTGCGTGCGTTTGTGTGTTTGTGTGTGTGTGTGGAGTCTGGATGCTGCTTGGCACAGTCATGGCTCCTTGACGTCAGCGCGCAGCCCAGACTGCTGCTGCTGCCGCCGCTGCTGCTGATGCCGCTGCTGCTCTCAAACATGTCTTTGTTATTCAGAGCTTTCCATCAGAGAGCGGCGACCTGCAAAACCCGGAGGGTGGCGTCGGTCGGCTCCGAGGAGGATCATGGGACGGCGGCGGCGCGCGCGCGTGTGTATGCGTCAAACGCGCTGGTATGAGGCCGTGCGCGTGTTTGTTGTCGTTTAACAGGCTATTATACCGCATGTGTTAGTGTTGAGCTTTATCTTTATATCAGTAAGTTATAAAAATGAAAAAATGACAGATTGTACAAACATATTATCACAGTTTTAATAAAGATGATTATTATTATCATTTTTTAATGTTTTTTTATCAATCAGTATTTCGTGTTGTTATAATTCTAATATGTTGGTTTTATTTTTTATATTAATAATAATAATATTTTCATTATTTGTTATTATTGCTATTTTACTTTATATTCCATTTTTTTACATTTTATGTCATTTTTGATCATGATCTTATGTTTTGGTTATTTATATTTTACAATAATAATATAATTATTTGCTATTATTAGTATTTCACTGTATATTCTATTTTATATTCTATTTATTTTTTCTATTCTATTTTTATTTTCTATTTTTTGGTATTTAATAATGTTTAAATATTCAATTTTTATATATTTTTTATTAATCTGTATTCAGTAAAATTGTTATATTTATAAGATTTTTTTATAGCAATAATAGCATTATTTGCTATTATTGCTATTTTACTATATATTCTATTTTTTTGCAATTTTATGACTTAATTTTTTTTATCCATTGCTGTTGCATATAAATATTACTTTGTTGGATGTCATTATGATAAATAATTCATTTTAATTTGCAATAAATAGCCAAAATGTGTCGTGAAGTTAATTTAATCATGAAAGAGGTGCCAAATAAAACACGCAGCGTGCCCAGTTTCCATTTTAATGTGTGGAACTACTTGTTAGTGATGTGTGCCCGCTTGTAAAATCCCCCCAAATCAAGATAATGTCCACACAATAAAGCACTAGAGCTATAGTGCTTGGCTGGGAGCGGGTCGCTCCAGCAGATCCAGCGAACCAGATGGCTGCTGAGCTGGGCGACAGTCCGGCTCCGGTTCCCGGCTCTCTCCTCTCCTGACGGCTTCTTCTCCAGCGTGGAAAAATCCGCGACACATTTTGTCAGCAGCCACCGAGCATGGGTCCCTTTGGTAATAGAATAGCCAATGTAATTTGACACTTCAACTTACTGCGCTCTCTCCGAGTCTATTCAGTTACTCACCCACTGACGTTGAGCCCATTCTCAGTGGCTGTGAGGGGGGAAGATATTTAAAAAACAAGAGCCCAACATTACCGAGGACTTTCTGCGCGTAATAACCCGGTGAGTAAGTGCAAACTTAACGCTGCTTGTTCCCCCGGTGTGGCGCTCCACGCGAGGCTCTCCTTGTCTCGGGAAAGGTTTTGTTTCCACTTTGGCTCAGATTGTTTCTCAACAATAGAGTGACCACTTGAACTGGCACCGAGCGGCGCGTCGGAGGCTGCGATCAGAAACCGCAGCTTTTTATTTACTACCACGCCGCTCGGTGCCGTCGGGATTGAACCGGCGGGCTGTTTAGCAGGTTGTGCATTTCGTTAGTAACAGATGCCGCGTTGATCTCCAACGCGTCGGGGCTTGGAGGCTACACGGTAGCAGCCTGGATGCGTTTTGCTTGCAGAATGAATCACGAAGCGGTGTGTCTACGTGTGCGTGTGCTGCCTTTTTACCTTCTGATGTTGCACATGGTTTGTCTAATGTGGGTTTGTCCGTGCTTCATATGCACGGCTGCAGAACGACTGTAGACATGGGCAAAGACAGCGGTCACTGCTGCGCGTAATCGCCATCAAATGTCACGTTTAAGGTTTATTTCTGAACTTTGTTAACAGCAGCACATGTGCATACTATTAAATATCAGTATATTTATGTGTCAGCGTGGAGTTATCTTGCTGCTGCAGCTTCACAAGGGTTTAACAAGTTGACTCCCCCAAAATTCCTGCTGGCTGAATATGGACCCAGTTGGGACTGAGAAGGGGGCCTCTGATATGTAGGGCTCATTTTGCTGTGCATCTGTCCAGGAAGCAAAAAAAGCATGGCCAAGTGGAAAGAAAGTAAGCTGCCTCATAGCCTGTCAATGAAAGAGATGAAGAGTGTGCTCATACACATGCACAGTGTATTTCTGCTTCTGATAATCGAGCAAGCGAACAAAACCAGCGTGCAGATGTTTCTTGTCTGTTTTCTGGTGTGATGTTCAGGAGAGGTCTTCCTGTTTTTGTGATGTTGCTGAAAAGTTCATTCACCTCCCGTCTGCTGCTGTTAGCTGCTGCTGTATCATCCCAGTTTGACTGTTTGGACCCAGCTGCTGTAAAACTTGTGTGGAGACACCACTCACGGAGCAGCCTCGGCTGCTTGTTTACATATTTCATGTCATGTAATCAGAGGGATGTGGTTGGGTTTAATAGCTGAACTGACAGGCATCACTTTAAACTTTCAGATACAGGCTCAAGATGTCAAACTTGTCATCTTTATGCACCTGATGCTTTGATTTCCAAGCTTTCGGTGGCACGTGTGATTAAACACTGATTGAGCTCCAAACTTCCACTGGCTTCCCTCGTAGATTAGTGATGGTGTCAGACAGAGGAGGAGGTTTTCTGCGCTGTCCCCTCCCTCGGTGGGGCCCCCACCAAGTTGGGGTTCCTGAATAACCATGGGGCAGACCCCACCAGGCTGACCTTCTTCTATTCAAGTCGAGGATGTTGAAACACCAGCCGTCAAACAAAAGACACATTGAAACGGAGATCTGCAGCCCAGCACGTGTGTCTGGAACGCTGGAGAAGACCATTTATTAACTCCGAGTGACCAGCGAGGAGCGTCAGCAGCCACATAGAGAGGCAGAATAAACCTGCTTCTGACACAGATTAGTCAACCTAAAAATAGATTTTTTTTTTTTTTTTTATTATTTTTAAAATCAAAGATCTCTTTTTCTCTGGAGGGCTGTGTGTGTGGCACTGTGGATTGACAACACAGTTTTTTTCAGCGCAGGGTGGGAGTTTTCGCTCTCGCCTTTCCACCCAGCAGACGAGGTGAGAGTAAAGGCGGAAGCTGGAAATGGCCGTGCCACATGGGAAATTATTCAACTCTCAGATCAGAGAGGACACACAAGAGGCCTCATTACCTCCAGCAGAACGCCGGCCGGCCTGCGAGGACAGCCGCTGTGTCTCAACTACACTCACCTTCTGAAATATTATCTGTGTGCTGCATCTGAAAATATATCTGAAACACAACACTGTGTCATTTTACACCCAAATAGTAGTGAGATAAATACTGTTTCCGCATCATGGCGCCTCTCCCAGTCGTTGGCAGCCTCTTACCAACAATGTGTGCTTAAACAGCGCTGTTAGACAGCGTATAATGTCATAATGTTATTGATTCTTCTTGGGAATTCCACTTGCGGTGAGCAGCTCCTGCGTACGGAGAGAGAGCCCTCCTCTGAAGCACTCCGGTCGGAAAAAAGGCTGGCGAGTAAGCGACCGTCCGCAGTCAGAGCCTGTGGGAGGTTTGTGTAGGTTTCGCTCAAGGTCCTTTTTTTTTTTTTTTTTGTATTGTCTTTGCTGGAGAGAATAAACTCCTGGGGATGAATCACCAAGCTGGTATGGCTATTTTCAATGAGCGAGGTAGAGTGCAGGGCAAGCGTGGTGCACGGAAAGTGTGTCAGTTGTAGTAGCTTTATCATGAGGTTTAGTTTGGTGTCAAAGAGCCGATCCTATAAATATATTACTTGTGAGAAATCACGACACCGTAGAGGGTTATTCTGATACTGCAATAAACTGCATTTGGCAGTGAGATTGTTTTGGATAACTAGTGGTGCACTTTGGGTAAATTTTGTGCTACTTTATACCGCAGCTCCGCCACATTTCAGAGGGGAATATTGTGGTTTTTGACTTTTGTTTTAGAACTATAGTCACTAGTTGCTTTGCAGAAGCTTTCCGAAGATTCAACATGCAAACTGATGATAATTTTATAAAATGTGATGTGTTTTTATAGCTTGAACCAGTGTTTCCCAGCCTTAGTCTTCCTGCACACCGTTGATCATTTTTGAAGGTCCAATTTTGTGGAAAACCTAAAGCGGATGCAAATGATCGACAGTGTTCAGGATTTTTTTAAGAGATTTTGGTACTTTTACAGCCATATCATAAGACTTGCTGGAGCGCAAGAACTTTGTAGTGAGTGTCACCGCCTTGTGACCCATTAAAATGATGCAGCGTTGATTAATTTGTTAATTATTTTCTTGATTAAGTGATCAGTTCTTTGGTCTACAAATGTCAGAAAATGGTGAAAAATCTTGATCAGTGTTTCTCAAAGCCAAAGATGACGTCCTCAAATGTCTTGTTTTGTCCACAACTCAAAGATATTCAGTTTACTGTCATAGTAGAGTAAAGAAACCAGGAAATATTCACATTTAAGAAGCTGGAATCAGAAAAGTTAGACTTTTCTTAAAAAAAAAGGCTCAAAATGATTAATTGATTATCAAAATAGTTGACGATTCATTTAATAGTTGACAACTAATCTATGAATCTGTTAATTGTTTCAGCTCTAGATGCACCATGCACTAGCAACCCATTGTCACAAGTTGCCGATGAGTTTAACCAAAGAGTGATTTTCCCCTCTAAGTTCAGATTATTTTCATTTGAGTGTGACTATCCAATATTTTATGAGAAAATGAAGTTAAGATTATAAAAGTCAGTCAGAATAGATTAATATACATGTGTAGAGACAAGTTTTTCTTTGTTCCTATCATGGCATTCATGTTGTGACCCCCTCAGATTTATCTTGCGACCCCTTGGAGGGGTCCTGGATCCCAGGTTTGGAACCCCTATATTTAACTTCTCAACAGTAAACACTATAATCTAGTTTAAATTAGCTCCACTTTGAGCAGTTACGGCATTCAAAGGTTGCTTTCATGAGTAATTTAGGTACTTAAGTACGATTCACTCATGTCATTTTACCTGTAATATAGTATTTTTACACTGTAGTATAGTATAGATTCCAGTAAGGTATCTGAATACTTCGCCCGCTGCTCAGAATAACAAAAGAAGTATTTCGTCTACCATCAAGAACCACCCACGTGTTTTATTTTTCATTCCTCATGTGTGCGTTCGCAATGATTTGTCGTGCCCCGCTTTGGCGACATGGCGCCGCGGTAACGTGTGAGCTCGGTGCAGGATATCCACCGAGTGGCCAGACTGTACCTGTCAGCCTGACTGTTGACTGTTAATATGAAGCTTCTATTTTGAAAACACAGCTCAGGGAAGGGGAATCTGTGTGTGTGTGTTTGTGCAGGAGGGAGCTAGAGAGCGAGGCGAGGGATGGGAGAGGTGCTGGGAGTGACGCCAGACCACACATCATTTAATCATGTTAGAGTGTGCAACCACTTTGTGCATATTTCTGGTTGCATTGGTGATAGGAGTTGTTATTGTACAAACTGTTCGCACACACAGAGAGAGAGAGCTTGACAGCAAGGATGACGGTTTGATGGAGAAACCAACTATAACTCTATTTGAGGTTTTGAGATTTGTCAAATTGTAGATTAATGTCATGTTTATGACCAAAATATGGTAATAAGAGTCATTTTTTTGTTGCTTGTGAAATGTGAAGCAACACCATTTGAGACCACTTAAAAGTTGAGCCTGTGGATGGATGACCATTGTGCATATTAGCATTGGATTTGAACGTGTCCTTCTGGCTTAATCCCACTGTTGACTCGCCTGCTAAGTACTGAGTGTGTTATTTTTGCTCTTTTTAGGGTGCCCCTCTGCATAATCTCACTTAATCTGATCTATCCCCCTTTATAATAGACCGGGGAATGATGTGACTTTATAGAAAAAGCTTTAGTGTAGATCCACACCAAACAGACGTTGTGTGCTGCCTACTTCCACCAAACCCCTCTGGCAAAGCTCTTGTGAAAATGCAAGTGACCTCTGCGCCCCTTGTTAGTCCGAACAATAGGCCTGCCTCCTCTTACAGCTGCAGCCATGCTGGAGGGGAAGTTAGCCGGAGCAGAAAACACACACATATCTCCTGATTAATAGGTCCAAATGCTGTATTTTTGGCGCCTGCTTAGCACACCAGGAAAATTCCCTCTTTATTTAAAATATCTATTATGTGCAGGAGTCAGGGCTGCAGCTCACTCTTCTTTTCATGATCAACAGTCTTGCCTGTTAAAGGTAAAAAAAAAAAAAAAAAAAGAAATGAGTTATGAGTTCCCACATCCCAAGGTGACGCCTTCAAATGTCTTGTTTTGTCTCACCAACAGTCCAAAACCTAAATATATTCAATTTACTATCATGTATGGCAAAGAAGAGCACACAATATTCACATCGAGGATGCTTGAACTGGCAAATATTTGACATTTTTGTTAAAAAAAAAAAGATTTTTTTGATTTTCACATGAATATTCAGTTGTAACTCTAGCAGGTTTTGTTGTCATTGCTTTTTTTTTTTTTATTGCTGAATTGCAATGTTTCTTTCATTTTCAGTTGTTTACTTCAGCGTTCATTGCACCTTGTCATACTTGTTTATGCAAGTTAAATTAGATACACAGAACTCAAACCAAAAACTAAACAACCAAAAAGAAAAAGAAGGAATTGGGATGCGGAAGAGTAGCCATTTATCACAAATCTTGGGCTAGATTGAAAAAAGATGATATTTTACGAGGTCTATCTTTGGGATGGACCTTGATTGTAAAGGTTAATTTTTCCATGTCCAAAATTTGTTCTAGTGTTACTATCCATGAATTTAGTTTTGGTGTATTTGGCTGTTTCCACGTTCTCAGTGCTCAAAGTGACTGACAGAGTTCTGGATGGCATGAAACAAGTAGTCAATTAATCAGCTGGTCAATTAACAGCCTTTGATTCCTGCCTCTGAAATATGAAGATCTGTAGCTTTTCTTTGTTTTACAATATTTCACCGAGACTTGAACGCCAGTGGGTTTATTAGACCATTGATAAATGTTGACAAAACAAGCAAATTGAAGACATCAATGGGGGCTCTGAGGCATTGTGTATGTTCTAGACTTGACAGCTAATCAAGCAAATTAATTGATAATATGATTAGTTTCAGCTCTGGTCTCAACTATAAGCATAAGTCTTGTGATTGACGTGCTCACATCGGCTGTCAGGTTAGCTGAAGAGCTGGATGACATGGAAGTTAAAGGGGACACATCATTGTGGGCTGCCTAGATCAGAAAACATGTGATTCGACAAGCCATTCAGATCTGACTCCCCTTCCTATGTCACATTGGAATGTCCCGCCCCTTAAAGAGACAGGTGCTAAACCGGAGCGCGAATACAGGTATAGTCAGACAGACAGTATGAGAAAAATAGTGTTTTTTAAGCATTAAAGCATGTAAACATGTTCTAGTAGAAACCAAAAATACGAGTATGAACTTGATATGTCCCCTTTAAATAAGAAATTAAAATGCACTGACACTTAATTCACAATTGTTGCCATCAGCAGGGTTCGGGGGTTAAACAGTCGAGTCAGAGAGAGTGACATGTCGGTTGTGAATAGATCCAATCTGCGAGTTTTAGCCCACGACGGATATAATTGGAGCTCTGGAGGCTCCCCAGCAGTCGCGGAGTCATGCATGTTGAATGTGACATGCTGTGAAAAACATACGCAGATGATGTCACGGCGCAGCGCTGCGGCGCTAAGTGTAAATGAAAGGCTCTGAATCATGAATAACATCCTCCAAAAGTCTCTGCCTGCTCCTATAAATTAAACAAGGGTCAAACCCGGGGACCTTGAAGGCTTGTCAAGTGTTGCAGCATTGCGAGCATAGTGTTGCATGGCAGACATGTTTCAGACTGAGAAACTAGCAGCTGCTGTGGAAATGTGAAAATGTCACATATAAACGTCATATGTAAAGGGTGGAAAGCCTCCTGAGGGGTTCTGGTGAAGCATCGAGAGAGAGAAGAGAGAGATCCACACCTCTGATGAGTAATGAAGGTGATTCTGAGCAAGTGGTGGAATTACATTCAACAGAGCCCGCAGGGGTCCATATCTCATTGTTCCCTGACAGGGAAAATTAACTGGGATTTACTAATACACAGGGAACGCCCCCCCCCCCGCTCTCAAAGAAAAGGTCTGAGGGTAATCTCTTTCCCCAGCAACACCCCCCCCCTCTTCCTCCAGATATACCTCCCCTGCTACCCCCTCCACTCCAAACACAAATGTCAAACACTTTCAAGTTTGCTATCAAGATGTAAAACACAAGTAGATAAAATCCCCAACATGTTGCACAGTTCCTCTGTCGACACACGAGAGGGTCCTATTTAAATATTGTTTTGCATTTCACCTGTTTTCCTTTTGCATGTGACAGAAACCCGACATGACCCAAATTAAAGAGGCCGTAAAAGCTTTTATTATCATTTTAAATGATGATGCTCCTTGTTAACATAGTTTTTAAATGGCTCTTTTTACAACACTTGGTATGTCACTAGTCATGATTTAAATAAGGGATAATGCCCAACGAGGTGCTCATTATCAGGAATTAAGGTACACCGTACAGCCAGTATTTACCCAGACCATGGTATAACAACAGATAAACACCCCCAAAATGTCCCTCCAACAGGACTCTTTGCGTGTGATTTGGTCACATTTGACTGACTAAACAGCTGTTTTTAGATTCTCTTTCAGCCTCACAATCGTGAGGATTGGCTGCTTTTCTCTGTTTTGTGTCGCTTAATATTGATTATCTCTGAGGTTCGGACTGCTGACTAAGGGAAAAACATGCTATTTGAAGACGTTACCTCGGGCACTGGGATAGGCATTTTGCACTATGAGTCAATTTATAGCTTTTAATAGACAACGCTGCAGAATTGTTAATGTCGAATTGGTGGATGGAAACATTTGTGAAAAAGAGAAATCGTTTATTTCTAATAACCAGGGACTTTTCACCCATATAACTTCCTTTCTCACTTTCTCATCTGCCTGGCTGCTCTTATTTGTTAATATACAGTAAGTGGTAATTGTAGTGAAACTGAAACACCTGAAGCCAACAATATCAGGGACTACACGTTTATTTATATTATAATAAATACAGTTATTTAGGAAAATAAAACCATTGCGATGTGTGTTTACGAGGTTAGGGTTGTGGGGGGATGAATCCCAACCCTGACCCTACAATGAGAGGCTCAACATCCAAATTTCGCCTCGGGCCCCAAACAGGCCAGACCCATCCTTGTAAATAGCCAATAGTTCAAACTTTGGCGTTACTAAGATGAAGGCCCTGATTAAGAACGTTTCCCCGAACGAGTCCCCTCTGTAAGCGTGTGGTACAAACTCTCTTCTTAACAGCAGCAATGGTTAATTAGAAAAAGCAACCGGATCCTTTAGATTGAACAGTAGCTGTGTGAGAATTACAGGATAACAACCAGTGCTTAACTAGATTGTTTGATTATTGGGTAATTTTGCCTTAAAAATGTCCGAAACTAGTGAAAAATTAGTGCCATCTCAAGTTCTCAGAGGTCAAAGTGACAGCGTTTGTTTACTGAAGTTCAGATTTCTTGCTTCTGGTCAAACAAAACCGTCTGACCGGTGATGAAACGCAGACAGCAGCAGCACCACCACACCCACAGCAGTGTGTGTCAGCTTACACCACGCCTTCACTCCAACAGGCTGTCTGTCTGTCTGTCTGTCAGTGTGTGCGGTCGGTTACCCAGGTGCAAACCATGCATCACAGACCGGAGCTGATACACTAACGTGACAGCTGTGGGCAGTGAAACAAGACCACGACAGCAGTCTCAGCACGGGATGGGGTGGAATCCATTAACCCTTTAGCATGCGATTCATGCATTTTGGGGTCAAAAATTGCACCCGTTCTGTTCTGCGTCTCACTCTTTCCAGTTTCTGTTGTCCGTCCTGTACAAACATCCACCAATCTGCCTTGAAATCATAAGAAAAACTTGTATGCTTATGCTTATGGTTTGTAATCAGCACTGGTTAATTTGGGATGGGAGCGCTTGAATAAATTGAGCCTTGCACCTTTAATGCAGGTGACGGTCGCCTGCAGTGTGAACAGGAAGTGCTAGTCGCTAAAGCAACTTTGCCGCAACGTAAACAAACATACAAAACTGGGCTCAGGTGTAGTCCACAGCTAACTTGCCGTCTCCATGGCAACACAATAAGGGCTACTTCCTGTTTACATAATCCAACACGTGATGGAAACTGTCGTGCCAAAGCATATTTCATTAAAAATGGAAATAAGAAGCAGAAAAAGACGATATTGATGACAAAATTATAGCTTTTCATTTCACCGTTTACGCTCACCGTCAGCAGCACATAACACAGCACGGTGTGGTGGTTATAAGCCCCATAGATGTGGGCCAGTAGGGGCCTACTACAACCAATAGTGGGTTTTATCATCTACTCATATGGGCGATCAGGAATGAAAGACAACGACAGTGACCTCTAGTGATCGTAGTAATTATGACAGAAGCGGAAGTGAGGTGCTGTATTACAGACAGCGTGAAACCCCATATGGGTTATCAGGGGAGGTCATGGGGTGATGGATGAGGAACAAAACAAAGGGCTTTCACCCTGGTGACAGGTTTGCATCACAAGCATTAAGTTTCACTTAAAAACATAGTTATTTTAAGCCAAAACACAAAGTTTATCCCTAACCTTGACTTTTTTTTTTGTTGCCTAAACCTAAAGCTGTTTTGTTTGTCTTAGAAGGTGTTGCTTTTAAGTTTTGTTTACGACACGGTAGACCCCTACGGATCCACATCTGTTAGGTTTATATCACCCATTTAATAGCCTGGTATATGCGTGTTGAATACTTGGGCAAAAAACTGTCTGCAATGTTTTTTTTCCATTAAAAAGTGTCCTAGAACATGTATAATACAATTGACATGTTAAATAAGAGCATTTCTGGGTAGCTTGACTTATTCTGAACATAATAATATATGACATGCCCAGGGTTTAAGATAAGATAAGATATTCCTTTATTAGTCCCACAGTGGGGAAATTTACAAAAAGGGCCAACAGCTACGTACACCGGTGAGTGTGTCTCTGAATGACCTGGGTATTTTCAGGATATCAAACGTGTGTTTGTGTATCAGCACAGCGTGTAAAATCATGGCTCGTAGCCACGTGCGACGCCGTCCCAGTAGCGACTTTAAATAACTCCTCTGTAAACACGTCCTGTCTGCTTCCTTGAGTTCCCTCGTCCGGCGGCTGCCGTCCCGTCCTGTCCCGTCCTCGGCTGCGCTTTCCGAAAGAGATGGCGTTTCACACGCTAATAGCAATCACAGATATCACAACAACCGCTGCTGCTGCTGATGAATTGCTAATTAATTGTGTTGTCTGGATGTAAACACACAGCGAGACACAAACGCAGGCACACTTCACACTCCTATTTATAGGTGCCGATTGCATAAGGACTTCTCTAACAACAGGGCGTTCTCACTTTGTCAGTATCCAACAGAGAGGCGCTGTAACTGACCAGATTATTTTTACACGCTCGCATGTATTGCACCCCCTGCTCCTCCTTGGCAAACGCTGCGTGGCCCAACGGGTCCCACGGCTTACAAAAAGTGTTGACGGCGGATGCTATTTTGGACCATCTGCTCTAAAAAGGAGGGCATGTTCGAGTCACTGACGCTGTGGTGCGAGGGTTCGCCCGCGATGCGCCTGCCCTGTGGGGAGAGATGGCTCACCCGAGGGCCCGGCATCCTTCGTGTCATCACGGATTGTACACAATACGCGGCTGGTTTCACTAATGTGTGTTACGTTAGCATGATGGAGGTGTGGGGGGGGTTGAGCCTCCACATCTTGGACGAAGAACAAGAGAGAAGATCTCTTGTGCTTGACTTCTGGTGTAAACAACGTCAGCGAGATGAAATAGTCTGAGGTCAGAAATGTCTCAACAAAAGTGTCTGTGTCTTAGTCCACCTCTCTGTCTCCTCTCTCTTCTGTGTGTGTGTGTGTGTGTGTGTGTGTGTGTGTGTGTGTGTGTGTGTGTGTGTGTGAGGTAGGAATGTGAAACCTAATCTGGGCTGGCCGGGCGGGGGGGTGTTGAACACTGTGGGTTTCTTTTGGAGAGTTACCCCTACGTGTTGCCACTTCTCACAGAGTTTACGACTACTTTCACACTGCCGCTTTGTATCATTTGGACTTTTTAATGCTCATCCTTATGATTCTGTACTCGCGCATGTGTGCAGTTAATCTTCCCATCAAGTCCTCGTCTGCCTTTAAAGTCCATTGTGCAAAAAAAAAAGCCAGATCATCTAACATAATTTTGATCTGTTTCTAATACAAATCAACTTGTTTCAAGTATCTAAAAAAAAAAAAATGTTTTTTCTTGATTCAAGTGCGGCATGGCAGCAGTGTAGTAACACTCACAGTTTTTTGAATTAGGTTAATTTCTGCAGGAAAAAGGTAGAAATATTCAGACTTCACCGACACCGTTTGTAGCTGTACTGTACCTACAAAAGGTAATGCACTGTAATTCCTATGTATGTCAATTAGTACGTAATTGACATAACTGTGAACCAGAAAGAATAAATAGTGATAAACACCATTTAGAGAGGAGGTCGGGGTGAATGGGGGGATCAAAAGAAAAACTTTCACCCACTGCTGTTCGAGTCGAGTGTGTGAAACCACAAGTCAACGCTGATTTATTTGTCACGTAACTTCCACACTTCAGAAACGGCACTTCCTGTGTTATTTTAACCCAAACCGCGATCTTTTCCTAAACCTAACCAAGTTCTTTGCTGTGAAGACAGAAGTTTATTTTGAAAAGACTGTATACATGTAATGGAAATTGACACGTGTTGCTGGACTTGATCGAAGTGCAGCAACCAGTTTAATTCTTCTTTTAAAGCCTTTTTGTCAAGATACAAACACTCCTTTGAAACAGGGTAATATCTACAGGACTAAGGAAGAGATATTATGACTTAACTGGCAGATTTGTTCTCCTGTTTTAAGTGTTAGTCAGTTACAAGATTTATTTGATGTTTGTGTTCTGTTTTTTATAATATTCAAAAGTAGGGCTGCAGCTAATGATTTATCTTCAACAATTTCCACAATTTTATTTAGCAGATGCTTTTGTCCAAAGTGACGTACTGCTGAGAGTTCTTATAACACAAGCAAGGATCTAGATCATTGATTATTATTTGGTTTATTTTCTCGATTGAGCAATTAGATTGATCTTTTAGTCCATAAAATATCAGAAAATAGTAAAAACATCCATCCCAGAGTCCAGAGTGACGTCTTTAAACGTCTTAGTTTGTCTGACCAACAGTCCAAAACTGAATGATATTTAATTGGCTACCACAGAGGACCAAGAAAACCAGCATATTTTCACATTTGAGAAGCCAGAACTAGTAATTTATTGGCACTTAAAAAAGCGTAAGAGTAGGCCTACAACAGCTGCAGATTGATTTTCTGATGCTTATCGTTTTAGTCCTATTTGAAAGCATCCATCCTTAAAATGTGCTCTCCAATTAGCCGCAGCTGTTTCTTTAAGAAACACACTGGTTGCTCTGCGGTCTCGCTTGACCTTCGGCGTTCGAGGTCAAATATCACGTCTCCGTTTTGGTGCCACCGTGGTCCGCGGGGACGCCCTTCAATCAGAAAGCATACCTGCTATCAAGGCTCAGGCGCTGTTATATCCGTGACGCCGTGTGGCTTCGTTGTTGTTTTTGTTATTTTTATGGCATCAGCTGGTTTTGAGGAGCAAATTGCAAAAGCAAATCACTCGAGGCGGCGTGTCACGCGTCCCCTTTGTGTGGCGTCGGCAGACTCTCGCTTTCGGAGGAGGGAGGTGGAGAAGTTCGTGTGAGCTGTAATTATATTTATGTTGGGTCTCATTCTGTCTGTCACAGTAAATTTCACCTGACTTGTCATGTTGTAAATCATTACAGCGGATTAAATGCTGGTTATGAACTCAAAAGGCCCGGGAAAAGGGCTCCTCTTTTTTGTTTTTTGTCCCTGTGATCGCTGTATTTGTTTGTTTTTGACAAGCTAGTTGTGATGATATTAGCCATACAGTGTTTCCTGGATGTTTTCAATAAATTTTAATTGGGAAGAGAATGGGTAATGTCACCGGCGTAAGAGGGGAAAAAAAAAAAAAACGCTTTCAAAAGAGCGGGCAGCCTTCCAAGAGTGGAAGAAAAGCCTCCGTGTTTCACATGCCGTCCTCCACTTTTTTGTTTTCGTATTTGTCCGGGATCAAAGACGGCGACGAGCGCCGACGATGGAAAGTTTGACTCTGTTTCAAACTGGAGCGGCAGAAAGAAAACGATTCATCTCAATCAGCTGCTCAGCGCTGAAACACACTCCTGATGAAAGAGTCGTCGCCCCCGCTCGCTGTGTCCAAACCTCAGATAGCGATCGACTGTTCTACAGCTGATACTACTCACAAATATCCTAATGATGAGTTCAGTCCCTCATTCATTAGCGAGCGGCACGAATCGCTACTCCCAAATCACTAAAAAGATTAGTTCAGAATGAATGAACTTTTCATGCTCGCTCGCCGCACTTCCACCGCTCTCACACAACAACACCATTGTCAGGCTTTGTTTTATTCCCCCCTCCCTTGGCAAATTTCCGGCAGTTAAATCAACTTACGAGTTGTCATGCATGTGTTCTGCCACCTTGGGCACAAAGACCGGGTGGCATGTCTGAGCAGTTTGCTTCATTTGTCTACAAAATCACTTGTTTGGAGAAGCCTCTGAATGTTGCATCCCTCCATTTGTATGCGGATTGCATCGACACAAATAAAACCCTCGGCTATTTCCCTAATGTTCGCTGCAGTGAAATTCAGCCTTATTTATGCTACTGTCTATATACCTGAAGACATAATTTCATCCTTTATCTTTTATAGACACTCTAACTTGCTATATATTATGGATTTTAGCGCTCTAAGAGGGGAAAGTATGAATTATTTGTGTCATTACTTTTGCTGCTTGATGGGAAATGTTTTGCATGGTAAACAGCCGAGACAACAAGTGAAAAATTAATGAGCGATATATAGTTTATGACAACTAAAACACACTCTTTGGAGTGATTGCCAACCATCAATTTTCATAGTGTCATTGTTCGGCTATGAGTGTTTGTTTTCATTAATCTCCACAGTTTGCATTGTCATGTTAATTTACTCTACAAGAGGATGAAAGCCAAGACGGCGAGGCTCGTATCAGCGCATATTGCAGAGGAGCAGTTTGCTTAACTGCCAAAAGCTTCCTCTTCTTTTTTTTTTTTTTCAATATTTAGCTCCTGTCAGTTAAAATCAAAAAGTTTCTCACTTTCTCTAAAGCTTGAAGAGAGAAAGGGGGGAAACTGCTTCACGGGTGAAAGCCCTCGCACATGAATATTTAATGGTTGCATTTTAACCAAGAGTCATAAAATCCAAGAGGATGTGGCTGAAAAGGAGTGAGCAGTGAGGAGTGTGCAAAGTAGGCGACATTGTTTCTTTATCGTCTGGGGCTGAATGCCTGAAAGTCATATCGCTCTTTTTCTGTGGATTGTGTGCGTCAGGCTAATTTAAAGGCCCGGGCCACGTTTAGTGATGTGTTGCAGCATGTTTTTGCAACGGTAAGCAGCTTGTTCTACAGCGGGGATGAAGAAATCTTGGACCTTAAGGGCGCTAAATTGAAAATGTTTCATTCTGACACTTCCTCAATGCACTCAGGAGAAAATGGATTTGATACACTTAATCCATTTGGCCAGTTGACCAGATTTCAGAGGCAACATCTATTCAATACACTTCAGTTTTAGTTTAATGGAGTCCAAAAATGAGTGGATATTTAATATCCAACCTCTTCTTCTTCTGCTCTTGTCATGCATTTTTAAAATTCTGCTCAGCCCTCCGCTGAGCCAGACTCGCAGCAGACAGACACTGAGCTGATTGTTAAGTTTGATAAAGCTCTGTATTTGTGCATAGCGGGGGTTATTTTCGTGTGTGTAAGCTTTACCTCACCAAGGTAATAATTTGTCATCCAATATTGAATCTAGTTAAATGGACTCATAAATTGCAATCACTTAACTCAGCCCGACTATTACGTTTAATATTGCTTTGCGCAAAAAGGTCAGCCGGCGGTGGATCAGGTTCCAGCAACCCAGATAATTCAGCTGCCTTTTATGAGTCTTTTTAAGCTCCCGGAAAAATCAGCTGCCAGGCAGACTGTACAGTACTTAACAGCAGCAGCAGCACCGGATACGCAGCGGCTACTGTTTATGTTTTCCACCCTCAGATATCCTTAATGCAGTGTTTAAAGTGTGTGTGTGGTTGGCAGCTCACAGATAAACCACAGTGGATGCCCTTAAGGGAAACAAAATAGAAGGCTTTCCCCCACTGAAAGGTCCAAAGTGCAGTTGTCCACTCTGCACGGCAACAATGGAGCGGTTGTGCAAACGGAGCCATCAGCGGCGCTGGCAAAGCCTGGCAAACCAGCTTATCAGGAGGCAGGGAGCACTGAGCGGTGGGTGGGGGTGGTGGTAAGTGGAGGTTAGAGTGCATGTGTGTGTGTGTGTGTGTGTGTGTTGAGTGGTATACAACCTCTCACTTCATTTGGAAGCTGTGTACTTGCTAAGGCTGCAGAGACACAGCTGGGTGGTGCTCTCCCCATGACCCCTTTGTGTTCACATTATAATGACAGCTCAGATTGTTGTGGGTTTGCACACGTGTGGATCATGTATGAACTGCTAAGCAACAGCTTTAATATATCACAATAATAAAGCGTATAGTGTGTACAATAATTTCATTCTTTGAGGATTTTCTCAGTTTTACATGATGTTCAAAATGTACCTTAAAGGGAGATTACGATCTGATAAATATATACAAATATATGTATGTATTCATTACTCTAAATCAATTGGTAACACAAAACAATGATGACGTATTGTCCAGAAACCCTCACAGGTACTGCATTTAGCATAAAAAATATGCTCAAACCATAATATGGTAAACTCGAGACCAACAGGTGACAACAGCTGTCAATGTGCTGACTTGATTATGACTCGGCCAAAGCTGCATGTGATGTAGCCTCCTTTGCAAAAATGTAGTACGTCATAATTGATAGCAATGAATTCCTTTTGTAGTTTGACATGACGCCAGTATTTCCACTCTACCTTTAGAATTGAACCCGCTACAACCTAAAACTCGCAAGTTAAAGAAATTGGTGGCGTTAAAATGAATTTGCATCAATGCGTTATCGCATCAACTTTTCCAGCCCTAGAATACAGTATGTCCCACAAAATCAATCCACGTAATCGTGAACCAGGAAGTATAAAGAGGGACAAACGCCGCACAGGGAGGATGTCGGGTTGGGTGGGTGGTTCAAAAACAGCAGGAGACTGCTGTTTGTACCCCGTGTGAAACCAGAAATCAACTTTAATTCAATTGTCATGTATCTTTCGCACCTAAGTTACTCCACTTCTGGAGTTATTTTAACCCAAACCAAAAGCTTTTCCCAAACCTAGCTAAGCAGTTTTGTTGTCTAAACCTAACCAAGTTGATATAAACTAGGGCTGTCAAAATTATTGTGATAAAATGTTTTTCAAAGGGAAAATGAATAATGAAAACAATGTAGTTGCAGCTCTGGTGGGGAGTTTCAAGTGAAATGCCTCTAATGCAGGCCCTCAACTGAACCTCAACACTATACTGAATTATCAATGAGGGATGCTAATTTTGAAAAATTTCCTTAACCGATAACCGGCCCTTGTTAACTGATTATTAACTGACAAGATATTTTGTCTTCCTGGACTAACTTCAGAGATTGTCTGACAAACAGTGTGTTTCTGCTACGTTAGCAGCTGCTAGCTACTAGCTGCTAACACTGCCGGTGACGTCGTTTCCACCGTAGCGTAACTTCAGGAGTTCCCGACAGACCGTGTGTGTGGCGGTGGTGAGCGTGGGTTTGTCGTTTATAGCTGTAGCAGACAGTGTGTGTACAGTTTATTTGTCAGTGAATAAACGCTACAAGGCTACAAGCTACAACTCCTCAGCTGGAAGTCCAGAGCCAACTTCCTGTATCTCTTAAGGTCTTCCTCTCTTAAGGTGGACTATTTTTTTCCTTAAAGTAATGAGCCACTCCTCCCTTTACCCGATAGCATTAATCGGTTAAAATGCTTAATTTCCGTTAGCGGTTAAACAGTATTAACATCCCTTTTATCAACCTTTTAGCTTAAAAGTGGCTCTTAAAAGTCTGTAACATGCTCCTTTTCCATTAGAATCGGTTGTAACTTCAGCGTCCCTGAAGGAAGAAACTTTTCAGAGCCATCTTTTGTATTTGACACCCCGTCCACCTGTTATAATACCGAGCAGATGCTGAACGGCTCTACCTGGACAGGTCCAGTGGATAAGCCCGGCGATAAATATCACAGTGTCAATATTAACATTGCTTTTCTTCTCAGAGTGATATATTTACTACTGTCTGCCTTTTCTGTGTAAAAAAAAAAACCAAATGAATCCCCCTCTCGTCTCTCTGACACTCTGATTTCCAAGCAGCACAGTTTGTTGGTGGCGGATATATTTTCTTCCTCAGAGCTGTTTGAGGTGTTGGAGGAATGCGTTGTGTGCTCAGAGAGTTTACTCACTTGCAAGATAGTCTGTAGTGCTTTCACTGCGTTTCCTTTGGGACACAACACTTGGAAAAAAAAAAAAAAGGGAAGTCTCAAGGTGCCTGTGTTAGGCTTTAGATGTGACTCTGGGTTGGTAAATATTTAGAGAGCAAACATTTTGATACCAGCAGGGATTATAGTTGAGGGAAACATGTTTTTCTAAGAATGTAAATGTCAGTATATTGCAAGGCATAATGCTACATATTTTCATTTTAATGCCAGTCTCCAAAAAACAGCAGTTTAGCAACTCCCGCAGAGGAAATCAGATTGTTTTTCCTGAGTCCGGCTTATTTTGATGTAGCTCGCCCACATTCTCTTTGTTCAAAAAACATCCAATTCATCATCGGCAGAGGGGATTGTTGCCGCCCACCAGCAAGCAACATATTTGTTCCGCTGCTTCACCTTGTTGGCTTTGTAGAGGCGAAGGTGCCAAAGGTGGGTGTTAAACATGTCAAGTGCTATCTGCCTTATTTACTTGGTCACTGAATATTCATGGGCTTTGATACTGGTGTCAGCCTTCAGCCAGCCGTGCAGAGAACCAGCAGCAGCCTCAAACAAGCTGTCGACGTGCAACTCCTTCCTTCTTTCACCTCACTTTTTGCGTTTGTTTTCTCACAAGGTGCTGGTTTTGCCCGAAGCTGACAATTGCTTCCTGTTCCAGTTTGCGTCGCGTGCAAGGGAAGCCATGCTGATTCTCGCTGTGAGGCGTTCAGGGACGAGTCAGTGAAGGCACCCCTGTGAAGAAGAGAGGGCAGGCGGAGGGAGGGAGGGCAGGAGAGCGGGTACAACTGTTCTGCAGTCATGCCCATTTACTCCCCCCGACACCTCGGGGGACACGCTCTGACCTCTGCAGGGATCTCGCTCCCTCTTCGCTCTCACTCATGCGTTTCCCCTCAGCGCCGAGGAAACCGCACCAAATTCCTCGTGCATTACAAGAGCTTTTGGGAGGCCCTCGTCGCCGCCCGGCCTCGTCTAGACTGCCGTGACTGTTGTTTGGCAGCGCGGCCGAGCTGCGGTGTGGGGTCAGACTCTCTTAGCGTGGCTGCGGAGATTGCAGTGGTTGTCTCATTAAATATATGTTTCCTGTGTTAACATGAAAAGCTCGTGGTCTTTGTTGTTCCTTGGCTCAGATGAAAGGCACCCTCTTCAAGCTGTACTTGTGACACTGTCAGCACGGTTAATGCTCTGGATTAATAATCTGCAGGGTGTTGCAACGAGATTTGGGCAGTGGTGGAAGAAGAATTCAAGTCCTGTTAAAATACTCCATTACAAGGGCGTTAAGTCCTGCAATCAATACTGCCCAGTGGTGTTTTACTCAAGTGCTGTACTTACAGGAACAGTGTGTAACTTTTAGGGGGATGTAATGGCAGAAATGGAAGATAATATTAATAAATGTTTTATTTAGTGTATGTAGTGTACATTACTTGCTCCCTCCGCCGTCGCTCTCTCTCTCTCTCTCGCTTCACCACTCACTCCCCATGTACAGACGCACTCTGCGCCCTGGCTCTGCTTCAGATGGCTCTAGAGATGACTATACAGGAACAGGAAATCGGCATTTTCAAGTGCTCTAAAATTTCCTGGTAGACGGCTGCGTTGACTTTGGGCTTGATAAAACACAGTGGACCAACACTAGAGGATGACATGGCACCCCAAATCACCACCGACTAGGAATGTTGATAATAAACTGTTTAACTGGTAACCGACATTAAACATTTTAACTGATGTTGTAGCATTTGTTCATTTGGCCAGTTACAGCTACATTCACAGCTGTAACGCCACCGACAAGCTCACCGCCGCCTCGCACACGGTCTGTCAGAAACTACTAGCAATGCTAGTAGTTTCGAGCATCGTTAATCCGGGCAGACACACAGCTGACAACCTGCTAAACTAAACTAAATATGTGGTGGAGACTTTTACTGGGAAAGTGGCTGCATGTCCGTGACACTACACGCAGCGCCGTGGCTGCTAACGCTTCTGGACAGTGAACTGGAGACAGTGAACGCAGCACCATGGCTGCTACAGTTCCTGATGGTGAACTATACTACTATACTTAGGCAGAAATCTTGTCTGTTATCGCTTAGAAAATTTTTCAAAATTAGCATCCCTACCACTTCACACTGGACTTAAAGCAGCTTGGATTCTGTGCCTCTCCACTCTCACTGCAGACTCGGGGACCTTGATTTCCAAATGAAATGCAAAATTCATTTAAAAAGAGGACTTTGGAGCACTTAGCAGTGGTCCAGTTCTTCTCCTTAGCCCAGGTAAGATGCTGCTGTAGCCCGTTTCCTGAAGACGTCAGCGAGAGCTGGCTCTTGATGCACTCCAGCATCAGTCCTCTCCTTGTGAAGCTCTCTGCTGCTTGTGCAACTTTTACTACCACACTTTTCCCTTCCTGGCAACTTTTTGTGACTGTGCTTCGATACAACACTCTGCGAACAGTCAGCCCTTTCAGCGATGACCTTCTGTGTTTTACCCTCCTGTGGAGACAGGATGTCGAAGATCGTCATCGGCCTTCCCCATGATTGTGGTTATGTGTACCAAACTAGACCGTACTATATTGTACAAATAGTAGTTTACTCAAACCCAGAATGAATTTGATACATTTTTTCTTTCTTTTTTGAGCTGTGGGCTGTAATTCACTTTTCACTTTCTTAAATAAGTGCCAAAGACTATTGAACGTTTTCACGATATTCAAATTTTTTGAGCTGCGCCTGTATTTTGTTCATTTGTTCCTTGTTTTCTAATAAACCATCAACTTTGCGGTAAAAAATCACAATAAGTTGTTAATGAATTCATTTTATTGAAATAAATAGTCAAACTGGCGATACTCTTGATGTAAGGAAGCGCTAACGCTAAAAACGCTTGGCTATCAATAAGTTGTCCTTATTGATGGCTTATTACTGGCCTATTTAATATTAATAGATTGTGTATTATTTATTAGTTACATCGTACATGAAGTATGCCTTATTTAAAAGTGCTACCTAGCATATTAATGTTATAGCAAGTTTAAGTGGATATGGGCTAACGTTACTATATGCTAAAAAACACGTCATATTTTTAAAGATGATCATTTGACTTGTATGTAAACTACTAATCTGAAAAGTGACTAACTAGCTTTTGTTTGAGTAAAAAGTACAATATTTCCCTCTGAAATATAGTCGATTAGAAGAATTAAGTAGCATATCATGGAAATACATAGTATGAAAGTACATACTTATGGTTATGGTGCGTTCAAATGGAGTCGTGTTTACTGAATTCATGAGAATAAGCCACATAAATGCTCCCCTCTTGTTGTATTTACCTTATAAGTAGACAGTTTCTGAAAGCTCTGAGTTCACGAGTTGTGTTTGTTGACGTCAGAAATGGCGGAGGCCTTGGAAGTTAATTTTTCGATGCATAATAAGATATTGTAATTTTAGTCATATATTGCTGTTCTTTGTGATTTTATAATATGTCTGAGGAAAATGTTTATTTGTTCATTCACTATGCCTTTACGTTTACTGCATTATGTTGCTAAATTGTTAGTCTCTGTGCCTTTAAGACGCTGACAGTAACAACGCTGTTCTCATGACTTGACCACTTGAACGCCAAGAATACTGTGTACACAACTTCCGATACTGTAAACATGAGCTCACGAGATTCATTTGAAAGCACCATTATTTTCCAGCGCTGGATTTGTGAGAGGAGGAGCAGAGAAAGCCCGAGTGTCTGACCGCAGCAGGGGGAATTTCATCTCCTGTCATTTCCCCGTTGATTAGTATTGATTGGTCGGGTTGAATTGGCATCTTGAATGGGAGCTGGATCAAATAATCCCTCATTCTTGTCTCCCAAATCCACTGTGAGGGCTGGAGAACGATTGAATCAGTGGCTTTCCGTGCGGAAGCAAACAAACATTTCCTGCGGGGGTCCGAAAAAGACGGCTTTTCTAGCCTTAGTGTTTTACCTCTTAATGAGACTGGGGGAAAGTTGACCTACCGAGTAATTGTGACAAACATAGCCGAGGGGGAGCCGAGTGTTGCCCTGCCCCCTTTTCACTGTGGTGGTTTAAAAAAAAAAAAAAAAAAAACTCACTGCACCTGCGGTTTGTAAAGACATGAATCTTTTCTCAGACAAAACGAGGAATTCAGTGCAGCTTGGAAGGATCCCCCCGCGGTGCTCGGATGACACGGTCTGCTGTGTTGCTGCTGCCGCTGCTGGTTGGCTTTGGATAGGGGCAGCTTGAGTGTAATGATGAAATGGAAAAGTTCCAGCGCAGTGAGCACTTGCACGCAGAAGGTAATTGGAGATTGCCACCAAAGAACTGCTTTCAATTCTGCTCCGCCGATAGTCAGACCACAAAGTTTGATTATGTTTGCTGTTAACCAAACGCCTGCTGTAGTCGAGCAAAATGGGATTCTGTTCAGACGGGATGCAAGATGGGAAGAAGGCGGCAGCTCGGGCTGTTTTTATTATAAAAGTAGCATCACCATTATTATTTCTGTCTGATTCAATCTCAAGTTTTCACCGTGGAGGTGTTTTTCAAAACACAAGGACACGCACAGGAGCCAGCACAAATGGGTTCTGGCATCCTATTCTTAATTTATGAGACCTGAGTGTTGCGTATTAAATGATTGACAGGTTACGGATTGCTTGGGATCCCCACATTAGTGGAGCATTGTTGATTGCTTTGAGAGCAGGTGTTTGAGTCTCATGTCAGACTCGTTTAATTAAGGAAAGACGGCAGATTGGTGGTTCTTTAGCCACTTCGAGCCTGATTTGACACTGGAGGATCGGAGTGTGTTCAATGGAAAGCAGATGAATGATTGATAAGAGAAGCAAAGCTGCTTCAAGTCGTGCTCCGAGGACATTAATAATGAAGGACACTGTGAGCGCCTCAGATTTCATCAACTCCTGTATTTAGCACTGCCATTTTTTGTATGTTATTATTTTGCAGCATTATTTTATAGATTTTTTTTATTTTTAATAATTATCTTATTTATTTAAATTTTAATATAATTTTTAGATTTATTGTTACTATCTATTTTATTGTAAATAAATCCACTGAATGGTTGGCCCATTAATTGCGGAGGTCATAAAACTTTTGGTTTATGCATTGAACACAAGCTGCACCAGGGGTCTCAAACCACTGGCTCAGGGGCCTTATATGGACCACGAGGCAATTGTGTGAGGTCCCCCACATGTGTTGAATTTCTTTGTTAATGGCGCTCTATACGATACCCAGAGCTTTAATATAGCATCAAACAAATATTTGCTATGTAAAGATACAGTATAGAGGAGTAACGTCTATCTGAGCAGAGAATGAAGTCGCTGTCTCTCTATATGTGGTAATCCAAGCTTCTCAGCACTTAGTTGACATAGCCAGACAGGCTGTGCATGCTATTAGTGCATGTTAGCGCCACTGGCTAGCTCATAGCCGCCACTTTGTACTGTGCTGATGTGGTGGTTACAGTTGATAACGCCGTCCCAACCGACTGCACCTTTGCCGAAGCGTTGCATCCACTTTCCATTCCCCCACAGGTTAACACCGTTGGCTCTTTCAGCAGTGTTGCCATCGTTTTCACTGTTAGCGCTGTTAGCACCGTTAGCTACGAGCCGCCATGTTGAGAGCCATGCGGAAGCAATAGAAAGGCCCCCAATCTCTCATTTAGCACCTTTAAATCTGGCCAGCAAATGTTGTTTTTGTTTTTCCCATTTGGATTAGACGTTTATTTTAGTTAGTTATTGAAATGTATTGTTGAAAAAACAAACCCTGGCTCTCAGGTAATTTGAGTCCACAATCCACTTGTTTTTATGCGCATTTCAATTTGTGCTAGTTTATCTCAATGCATCCAAATCCAAATATTCACATATCAGCTCCTGTTTTTTTTTTTTTTGCCAGTTTTCTGCAAAGTCTATTCAAAATTTGCTCTCGATTTGGATGGAAACTAGTGATACCTTCCGGTTAGGATTTATTTAGCTCATGCTCAATTGTTCAGCAGTGACTGGCTCATTTCACTCCACGAGCTCGTGCTCATGGTGGTGCTCAAAGTTTGACTGTTCACTTTTGAGTTATGACTGCCAGAGGTGCCAAAACACATAAAAGATGTTGGAAGAGGAAAAAGGAAGATGAGGATATGTTTTTGGCAGTGTTGCTGCTCTGTGAAGCTGCCTCTCCTGTCGGCAGCGTAGATCCTGCTGCTCTGTGTGTGTCTGTCAGGCTCCATGTCATCCTGCCATTGTTCAGGCCAGAAATCAGCACAGGCTCCCATTGTTCTACACACAAATCTGCACCTCCAGCCTGCTCTGCTCAGTATCTCTGCACTCTGTCATGTTTGTAAAATAGAGTGTCATCTCGGCTGTGATAAGAGGTCGCCACGGGTTCTGCTACCTCTACTGTCTCTTCGTGGTTTGGAAGTTACGACGACGTTGAATCCTTTCAAACTCGCCATAATTAGTTAATCATATTTTGGCTTCACGTGCCATTGCGGCAAGACATTTGCCGCTGAGTGGATGCAAAAGCGTCTCCTTTCCCTCCAGAAATCCTCACCAGCTCTTGACAGTAAAGGAAGACATGCCTCAAAGTGGATCAAAGTAATTCCTCCCTCCCCCTGTCTAAACAGAGCAACATGTTGACATGGTCCCAGTCACAAGCTCCATCGTTTGTGGAGGAGGAGAGCGACTGAAGATTGCTCCGGCTCGTGGGAAAGCATTCATGGCTGAAAAGGCGTCCTGACATTTGTTTTCCAAACTGCGTTTGTCTGGCTTCATGTTAAGGGGCTGTGAGGATCTTTGAGTGTTCAGCGGGCTTTCTGTCGTACAGTAGTTTTGATGCAGGCTGACTTCTCTTATGTGAGCTGATTGTATGTGCTTCTTTCATGTGGTTTTTACTTTGTGAGGTGCCTAACTTAACACTTTCGCTCTGCTGCTGCCTCTCTTCAGCCTGGTCAGGCTGTGTGTCGCATTCAATGGCAACGCAGCACGGCTCCTCGACAGGCTACAGCAAGTAACCTTTAGTTCAGAGGGAAAAATCGTTTTTCTCAGTAAGACATTCACTCTTATGCCACATGTACTTCTTGGCCCTGGCATTATTCCCTCTTATATACTGTAGTCATGAAACGACTCGCATTGAGCAAAATAAATGATTGTGTTTGCATTAAATCCTGCAGAGCTGTGCTTGATGCCGCTCTATAAGAAGAAACGCAGGATGTAATACATACCGTACTGAAGTGAAAGTGATCGTTTTCTCCATACAGTAGTTAATGTTATGTGACCAGCAGTTGGAGCATTTCCAAGGCTTGGGTGGGCATGAAATTTTCCCAGTTGAAGTACACAACACGAGAATACATTTGGTTCTTTGACAAAAAGGTGCAAGCCTTTTTGTTGCGTATAAAAAGGAAGGCCCCAGAATAAGTGTAATGTTGTTCTGGCCAATCCATTGACAATAAATAGCTTATTTACACATCCAGCAGATCCGAGAAACATTCATTTTGAGTCAAATTTCTGAGAAGCAGCAAATAAAAGTCCAATATTCAGTCTCCTTTTAGCTTTGTTTTGGTTTCCACCAACTTCAGAGAGAAATATCTGGCTATTTAGCTGCTAAATGCTCCACTATGTTTGTCACTAACTTTGTCTGTGTGACTTTTAGTGCTGGCAGATACTGTACAGATGTCAGTATATAGTTTTCAAGCTGCTGTTTTTATTATGAGTGCTGTGACGCAGTGAATATTATGTAGCAAAAAATGTACTTTTCTGAGTTTTTGCATCGTAAATTAAAGGCATCTACCGATCACGTTGAGTGAAAGAGGTTGAGTTGCAGCTGTAAAGTAGGGGCGGCAGTAGCTCAGTCTGTAGGGAGTTGGCTTGGGAACCGGAGGGTCACCGGTTCAAGTCCCGCCATGGACCAAGAACTGAGTGTGAACTGGTAGCTGGAGAGGTGCCAGTTTACCTCTTGGGCACTGCCGAGGTGCCCCTGAGCAAGGCACCAAACCCCCAACTGCTTGGGGCAGCTTGTCAGGAGCAGCCCCCTCACTCTGACATCTCTCCATTGTTGCATGTGTGTGTTGGGGTCTGCATGTACCATGTATAAGTTAACAACAGAGTGAAAAAAGTGAAAAGAGTGAAAGAATGAGTGAAAAAAATTCCTGAATTCCTGAATTTCCCCTCGTGGGACTAATAAAGGACTATCTTCTTCTTCTTCTTCTTTATCAAATCTGAACCGTAGACTGTATATATAACCAGCACGGCAAAATGTATTACTCCTTTCAACCTTGACAAAGGTCGCACACACCAGACCCACTCCATACGTTCTTACCTTTCACAAATAAAGCCCTAGACATGTAATATTCACAGGTGAGTATTTCACAATTTCGTGCTGTTTATTTGTCACAACCCCAGTGTGTAAAGGCCTTGAGAGTGGTGAGACCAAAACAATGTGCTGAAAGAAGCCAAAGCGCTTGGTAGGGAACTGCAGAGTCGGGTGATAATTCTCTGCAGAGTGACCCCTTCATATTATATCTTGTAATATTTCCATTATTAATGAAAGTCACACACTGGCATCTGCTGGCCTTGCATCTTGTTTCAGTTCTGTTCGTATGTTAAAGATGTTGATTTTTTTTTTTGCATATAAACTGGAAAAACAGTGCACAATAAATTACTATTACATACTGTATATCACTTATTGCTATGTATAGAATCTGGCTTATGTGTTTATTTAGGGTCTTTACATCCTCGTAATTCAAGATAACTGCTATGAACAGCTTGAATGTTATCACCATTTGATTGAATTCTTAATTTGTCCTTGATTGATGCCGAGTGTGTGAGAACATATGGCTCTGGTGTCTGTAATGGCCTGCCGGCTTCTGATGTTTTGCCCCAATAAGCCACCAGACATTTTTCAGCCAGCGTTGCCTTCCCTCGCTATGACACATGAAGCGACCGCAGATGAGAATCACCTGTCTGCGGTGAGCCTCGGAGAAGCCGGGCCCATCTCCTCTCAAGGCGGGTTGTCACCGCAGCTATTAAGACTAATAGCGGCGGCCTGTGATAAGCACAGTTAGCTGAATTCATGACCCGAGTGTGGCTGCGGCGGCGAGATCATTTCCACTTGTGTGTTTTTCTGCTGATGCGTTTAATTTTTATCCTGTCCGGTGCTGTGACACAAGAGGGAAACCAGCGAGTGCCAGAAAGAGAGAGGGAAATAGAAAGGGAGTGATGGAGCCTTGGGTGAAGTATTGATCGGTACAATCCAGCACTGCAACAACAGAGGTACGATATAGTCTCTTATATGACACAGATAAAGTCCTCTCTGTGGCACTGATGGCATGAAACTCAAATCCATCCCTTTTTTGTCACTCATAGCTTCTTGTTTTTGGATGAACATGAACATCCGGGCTACTTTGGATAACTCACACACCTTGCTGTGAACAGCGGAGCTACTTTCTACTGAAGAAATAGTTCATGTTGGCCCTTTTTAAAGGTACAGTGTGTAGGATTTGCTGCATAGAGTAGTGTGGTTGCAGGTTGCACCCCTCCGCTCACACGTCCTTTTCCAAGACTGGGGTAACGTGAGCCGGCAAGTGCAAAACCGTGGTCACGCCGTTCACCTCACACAGAGGTTTAATATTATAACACTACTTTAGGAACAGCGGTACCAGGATTTCGCAATCTGCGACTCATATTACTCATTTTTCACAGGCGTAAGAACTACAGTGGCCTTCGGGTAATGTAAAAACACGAAAGGCTCTCTAGAGACAGTTATTTGGCTTGTCTGTTGTGGACTATTGTAGAAACATGGCGGTCTCCGTGAAGAGGACCCACTCCCTAGGCAGATATGATGGGCTCATTCCAAGCTAACCAAAACACAACAACTAGTTTTTCCATTTCTGCCAATAGAGCCGCCAAAAAGCTGCACACTGTTCCTTTAACCAAACGTTTCAGAGAGCTGAGGAGCCTCAGGATTTAAACCCTTTTTGCGCCATCCTGTTAGCACCTCAGCTCACCTTAGTCCAGATTTTAAAATGACGGCTTTGTTTGAGCCATTTTTCGCACGTCACAAAATAACAACGCATAAATATTTAATTGGATGTTGTAAAGGAGATTGGCAGAAATGGAGAGACACTGAAAAGGCCAGACTGCCTGTCTCCAAGTAACAATGACCTGGCTGCTCAGAACTACTTTCTACTGAAGAAATAGGTTTTTTAACCAGATATTTCAGGGAGCTGAGGAGCCCCAGGGACTAAACCTTTTTTGCACCTACCTGTTAGCATCTTAATGACCACAAAATTCAGAAAATTAGTCCAGATTTTTAAAAATGATGGCTTTGTGCTTTGACAAAATAATGCACAACTGGGATATTTAATTGGATGTTGTAAAGGAGACCGGTAGAGGTGGAGAGACACCAAAAAGGCCAGACTGCCTGTTTCAGAGTAGCAATGATCTGCTGTGTAGTTTAGTATCATCCCCTAAAATGTCCCTAGAAAGGTTCCTGCGGCGGTAAAAAAAAGGCTGTTTTTCTGTAATGTGGGTGAACTGGCCCTTTAACATGATTGACTAGAAGAGGTGTTTATAAGATAAGGCACTTCTTTACCTTTCTTTCTCCCACATTTCCTCTACATCCATGTCTGCAACTGCAACTAACTAATTATTTTTATTGTTGATTATTTTGCCGATTAATCGATTATTTATGTGGTCTATAAAATGTGGATCAGTGTTTCCAAAGCCCAAGAAATGTCTTATTTTGTCCACAATGCAAAGGTGTTCAGTTTAAATGAGTAAAGAAACCAAGCTAGAAGCAGAGAATTTTTTTTTCTTAAAAAAAATACTCTAACCGATTGATCAGTTATCAAAATAGTTGACAGCTAATCTATTTGTCGATTAATCCTTGCAGCTCTAATACCTCCCTGTAAACACCAGCCAGGATTTTGTGGACCATCAGATGCCGGCTCCCCTTTCCTGCCACCCTCTCTCCGGTATTAGCCGATTTCCTAGAGATCACTGGAGGATGCCGTCGGAGCACTTGTGCTCCTCTTTCTCCCTCTCTTTCGCTCTGCGTAGAGTGGCCCGTTTAATGCATTGTAATGGTTGACCATTATTTACGCAGGGGATAAACAAAGAGAAGCGAGGAATTGATGGAGTAATCCACTCTCGCAGTCATTAGGCATTGAGATGGAGGAGCTGGTTGGGAGCAGTCTCCTCCTTGTGCCTCTCGAGTCGAGCAGCTAATGGAAATGGGACTCATTAAGACACCTTATACTCCGACGCACCCAAGATCATGAGCAATTGCTAATTGATTGTCGTTAGCGCGCTCGCAATGAGACGCTCCGCCTGTTTTCTCATTTGTTATGAACGGCTTTGTTTTCTTCCCCCCGTCTCCTTCACTTCATTATTGATGTTGCTGTTTTTCTTTCTCTTTCTCCGCTCCCTTTTTGCCTCGAGAGTCCTCTGCATTGGAGTCATCTTAACAGTTATATACCTGGTTGGCTGCAGCAATCACAGCCCTCCTCCTCCTGCTCCTCCTGTGTAAAATCTGAAGTATTTCCTATAATTAGAAGGTAGCAATGTTTTAAAGATCAATATCCCAGACCCCTTAATGACTGTGTGTGCATGAGACACACGCCATAGGCTAGTGTAAAAGGGGCGGATGTAGAAAATGTGCTTGTGCCGGCATGGTCACGGTTGAATAGCAGGGAGAGGTCTCCCTGTGATGCTTTGCTTATTGGCTCTAGAAATTCCTTCCTCTTTTCCTCTGGAACCAGCGGATTGTGTTCATCTCAGCCTTTAATCATTTTTTCCCTCCCAATAGTAATGCGATCTCTTTCCCCCTCCCTGGATTCCTCTGTGTATATGTCCGCTCCCCACCTTTCTTCCCTCTCATTGCTTTTTCCCTTATTAAGAGACGGAGGGAGAAAAGATAAGGGAGGGAGATGAAGGAAGGGGGCTGAAAATGCAAATACAGGATCGCGGTTCTTTCTTGTGACAGATCAGGCCTCATTACACCCACCTCTCCTTTGCAATTGGCTCAGGACGATCTCCCCTCTCGATTTCTCTCTCTCTCTCTCTCTCTCTCTCTCTCTCTCTTCTGCTTGTCTCCATTACATTATGAAGTCTTTCACCTCTCGTAAACCCTCCACTGCTCCAGGGGCCGGTGAAACGGTGAGACGCAGCCAGGTGACCAAAGAAGAATCTCTGGCTGCAGGGCGCGAGATTTGCTTTGCAGATGAAGCAGGACAGAGCAGAGGGGAGGCAGGGGGCATCACTTTTTATTTATTTTTTTTTACGTCTGTGGTCAGCCGGTGCAGCGTTTCTTTGCTTTAGCGCTCTGCCAGCAGCCTACACCTCTATCTCTATCTGCCTTGTGGGAGTTGCTACCACCTTCTCGCTCTGATAGGGAACGACTGGAAACAAAGGAATAAAAACACAGGCGCCCTCTTGGGCTGCTCTTGCATTTGAAACAAGATATAGTGTAGAGAGAGAGAGGGGGAGGAGAGGAAATAATATTGAAGCCATTTATTCATGTAAGACTCACAAGCATCAGCTGAGTCCTTTTGAAATAGGAAACATGGGGATTTAAAGGTTTCATACTTGGGTCTAATTAGCTACGAGAGCTTTTTTCCCCATCAATAACTCTTAATTGAAATTGAAATGACAGCCCTGTTTGCAGTTTACAAACTGACTTCCTGGTTCAACTTTGACCTCCGATACTTTCTGTAGTTGTACACTCACAGCTTTCCTGTGCCATGAGTGATTATTAGTTATTTATTATTAGTGACATACTGAATGCACTGACCATGCTCATTTCTTGTCCTGTTTGAACAGTATTATCACCGTAAGTATAGCTGTAAGCACTCACATATAGTCATAATGCTTTATAACAATAATCATAACTAGGGCCGCCCCTTCTAGTCGATTAGTCGACTTATTGGTCAGAGTTTTCTTTAGTCCATTAGTTGTTTTTTTATGCTTTTTTTCCATGCTGAATCAAACTATAAAAATTCTGTATTGAAGACAGCCGTCATCATAACATATTATGAAACATTTTATAATGACTCACAAGGTCAGGTATCATAATACCTTATAATCGCTGGTCACACACTGACATTGTTTTTGTTGCTGCAAGGATAGGCTATTATAATTCCCATAGTTCTTAGTCCCATCTTTTTTTATAGTGCATTATAATCATTGCTATAATGCATTATAATGTCATTGTAAGTTACTCTAAGCGGTCGCTGTTTGCTTCAAGTAACATGAAAAATAATTTTACAGTGTTTTGCGTGTTCCTGCATAGATTTAATGGTATTTTTCACTGTATGCAAACAAGAGACCATTTAGAGTAACTCATAATCATTATAATGCATTATAACAATGATTGAATTGATTTAATTATGTAAAGATTATAATGCGTTACAACTGTGAGAATTATAATACACTACGATCCTTTCAAAAAAACACGAGACCACCCATTATGAAGCATTATGATACTTGACCTTATAGATTATGAAATGCTTTATGATGTGTTTGTGATTATTGTTACAAAGCCTTATGAATTTGACTGCTATGAACAGACTGTAACGCATAATAAGCATGTTTGTAATGCATTATAGACGTGGTTGTCATAGAAAGTGTTACAGAAAGGTCAAGTTGTAATAAACCTTTAAATTAACATTTAAAACGCTTCTCTATTGAATGAGAAGCCTTTTGGGGATCACCTCATTCGAATGTTTCACTTGTTAAGGTGATCCACAATGAAACATCTGATGCCAGAGGGCAAACACGCTGGGAAGTTGTGCACAGCAGGAAGTTAATTGCCTGCAATTGCATGAGTACAACACATAATTGGTAGTTGCTATGAAGCTGATCTGGTGGCACACAACATGTATATGGCTGCACTGTTGTTGCACTGGAGTGTGTGTGCAGTATAGGTTGTGTGTGTGGGTGTGAGGCTCCACATAATTACAGCAGCGGCGGTTAACAAGGCGCCGGCATTTGTGTTAATCAGTAGAGAGCGAGGACCTGGGAGCTAACTGAGCTGGTGTCTCGTGGCTCTAAATGTATCACGCTAAAAAGCATTATCTCTAAACCTGTAATCATCACTAGAGCACTCATTCACTCTATGTTGTATACGGTATATGTCATATACGCTTGATGTTTGTGGCTCTGCCTCATAACTACATGCGAGTCCGTCTAATGTAATCATTCCATATGGACATCCTCAGAGACCAGCAGCATGTGTGTGTTGGGAAAACATTCAATCTCTCTTCTGCTAACCTGGATTTGGGTGTCTGCACAGTGCAGTGTATGCAGGTATTATAACCATACAGCTGTAAATTACAAGAAAATGCTCAATAAAGGGCTTTATGTTGGTTTTCAATAACCAGGCGGCAACCTCCAGGTTTGAAAAGTGAAGCCAATGCAGAAGTGCCTTAAACTTGCATTCTTTCTAACAGCCAGCAGGGGGCGACTTGTCTGGTTGTAAAAAGAAGTCTGATTATATAGAAGTCAATGAGAAAATGAGTCTACTTCTCACTTGAATTTATTACCTCAGTAAACATTGTAAACATGAGTTTATGGTTCCAATCGCTAGTTTCAAGTCTTCTTCAACACAGCTTGATGTTCATTTAGTAAATTATGGTCCCGTTTAGAGTCAAATAGACCACAAAGCAGTGTATACTTTAGGGCGTGGCTACCTTGTGATTGACAGGTTGCTACCACGGCGTGGTCCGGTCTGGGAGTTGTCCGGGTTTTTGTCTTAAAACTTTAACCCTTTCACAGTGTGTTTTCAGTCCATTAAAGTTAATTGTAATATTGTAGTCACCTTGAAATTCAGCGTTCGTTTGTACTCCACCCTTTCGTGTCACTTCTGGTTGCAGAAAACCAAGATGGCCAAAATGACGAACTCAAGGCTTCAAAACAGCAGCCCACAAACCAATGGGGTGACATCATGGTGATGATGTTCACTTCCCAGATACAGTCTATGGCAGTAACTTGACTTTCCCAACAACCAAAGTTCACATGATTATATTTAATATTTGGTTACGCATCATGTGTGTGGGAATGTTAATATTGGCGGCGCCATTTGTGTTCAGTTATTAGTTATATGAAAGTATTTTTCTTCCGCCAATACTGGCCTTGCAGCTAAATCCCAGTAAGCATCAATTTGCTGATTCACAGGTCAAAAGACTTCTAACCATCTAGGTTAAACCAGACCAAAATTTAGTTGAATAGTGAATATTTTTAACTGCTGTTTTGACAGTTTTACAATGACAATATTTACACGTGTGGTTACAACCTGCTTTCCATTGAAATTTACAATCAAATCGATTTATTGAAACAGTAATCAACATGTTCATGTACAGTGAAACTGCTGACTAGTTGCAGCCCGTCTATACAAAACATGTTATTGACCTTTACCCTTAATTCCAGTAAAATGACCCAATTAAAGTCTTACATGACAGTTGCAGCAGTCATGTTATTAGTGTAAATGTAAACACACTGACTGTGAGGATAGATGACTACCATTGTGTTTCTACACAATCCTGCTTTTATCTGGAAAACCTGCCTCTCTGCAGAAAAATCATTACAAACGACGAGCTTGTCATTGCTACATTCGCCGTTCCAGCGTTCCTCCTTTGACTTCAAGTGTCGGGTGTCTTTTTTGAAAAGCCGAGACGCGTATCTCGGTTGATCTTGCGTTTTTTTGAGCATATCAACAACAGGAAGCAGCAGCCTGAAGGAGGCGTCGGGACTTCTGTGCTCAATGTGACACCGAGTGGAAGTGTAGTGCTGGTGAGTGAGGTGAGCGGGAGGTCAATAGTTCCAGCGATGGTATTTACTAAGAACATAGCGCCGTGATTAAAATAGCTCCTTTTCACATATTTATCTGCTTTTGTGTGCTTTTTAAAACATATTTGTCAAAAGGTATGTGGTAAAAATGGGAAAATTTTGCAATTCTTTTTGCAAAAAATAAAGGTCATTGGTTTTTGAGGAAGTCTCACCCTACCATTATTAATTTCACTCAGCAAACTGCACATTCAACAATGCAAAGTAGCGCTGTGTATTTAAATGTTTCTGAGCTTTTTTTTTTTTTTATCACCTTTGCTCATTGTTTCCCTTTTTTCCATTGAGGCTGAAAAACCTCTTAAATCCCTTTTCATTTGTTCACATCCATGTGCATTCAAAACCTACTGTATTTACCAGTTAAAATGCAAATGTGGCCCACTGGGAATAATGGCTCCTAAGAGCTGGCTGGGTGGACGGACAGCCTGTGGCTCTCCAGAGCTTTCCCCACAGCGTTGAGAGCAGAGCCAGGTGAGAGTGCCGCCCCAGGTTTCCCTCTACCACCATTGTGCGGGCTTAGCGGGTGGCGTCCGGCTTCCGCCGCCCATCTGACTCACCAGCAGGTTTCGCCGCCACTTTGCACAGAACGACTGTTTTTCACGCAGGCAGTAAAACCCGCCGCTGACTGGAGAGTAAGGAATGAGTCTGTCCAGCGCCGGTGGCTGCGGCGACAGCGGGGATTTTGACTCCATGAGGACCCAATTAAACCTGGGAGGGCCTCTCTGAAGGAATAATAACAATGATAAATGCACCTCTGTGGTCGGCTTAAAAGAAGCAGGGAGAAATGTTTTATTGTGCTGGCCTGTCTTGACACAATTTACTCCCAGCTACTGTTTTTTTGCAGTATCAGGAGCTTTTAAAATCTCACCTTGGTGAAAGTTTATTCTTTTTCTAGGTGAAGCCTGGTGTCATCTTTTAAACATTGCGATGACTTTGCTTTATGCAACATCCAACTCGCTCTGCATGTGCTCTGAATTGGCTCAGAGTGCCGTGACTCCTTGCCAAAACTACAAATAATGTGTGTGTTTATGTGTGAGTTGGAGTTGCAAGCATGATAAGCACTGATGTGTGTGTGAATATGATGTGGAATATATTTTTGTGTATGTTGTGATTTAAGGAAAATATATCAGTCAACTGTCAATTTATCAAGCAGAATTGCTGGTTCCAGCTTCTTAAATGTGAATATTTGCTTTTTTTGTTTTATATCTTTATAAATTAAATATCTAAACAGTTTGGTTGGTTGGTCAGGCAAATCAAATAATTTAAACATGTTAATTTGAGCTCTGGGTACTTGTGAGGAGAATTTTCCATAAATTGTTTTGACATTTTAATAAAGAAAAAAGCAGGGCTGTCAAAGTTACCACGATGATAACACATCAATGCAAATTTGTTTTAACGCCACAAAGTTTGCATTAACCCAACTTGCGATATCAGTCTTTTAAATCATTGAAAGGACTCATTGTCAACCATGTTACTAGAGTGTGATGAAGGAGGGTAAATAACGCTTCAAACTTAAGCTAAATTTTGTGCAAGGAAAAACTGCTATGGCTGTTTTCAAAGGCTTCCCTTGACCTCTGACCTCCAGATATGTGAATGAAAATGGGTTCTCTGGGTACCCACGAGTCTCCCCTTTACAGACATGCCCACTTTATGATAATCACATGCAGTTTGAGGCAAGTCATAGTCAAGTCAGCACACTGACACACTGACAGCTGTTGTTGCCTGTTGGACTTGAGTTTGCCATGTTATGATTTCAGCATATTTTTATACTAAATGTAGTACCTATGGGCGTTTCTGGGCAATATTTGTCATTGTTTTATGTTAGTAATTTGTTTCTATTTCTAAATATACACAGACATTTGCATAAAGCAAACGTATTTACCAACCCATATGTTGATAAGTGTATTTAATACTTGACAAAACTCCATTCAAGGCACATTTTGAACATATTAAAAATGTGCAATTAATTTGTATTTAATTGCCATTAACTATGGACAACTGTGAGATTAATCACAATTAAATTTTTTAATCAATTGCCAGCTATAAAAAAAGTATTATTAATCAGTATTGTTAAAAATATTAATGCAATTCATCTGAATAAACTTGCATGTATGAGTATTTTTTCAGATCATCTTATGACATGAAAATATTTTATATTTTTTTAAAAATTATTTGGGGTTTACTTAGAGAAAATATGCAGTCACTTGAGACTCGACATGTGTTTTCCTCTGTCAGGTGGTAATTCAGAGAAAAACTCCTTTAATTAGATAACAGGCGTCTGTATTTCAGATTTGCACTTTGCCAGCAGTTTGTCAATTACTGCTTGTGGTTTCATACTGCCAGTCAGTCTTTGTCTGGGCCCGAGCCTCCTCCTCGCCGCGCCGCAGAGCCGTGTTATTGTACTTAAACAAATCAATTCTGTTGCAGTTGAGCTTTTTTCCCTCCATCCCCCGTCATTATGAACTGTTTGCAGTGCAGAGAACATTGATTTTTCACAGCCCTGGAAAAGCTGTTGATGAATAGCACGGAGGTATCTGGGGAGAATCTGGCTTTAAAAAGGAGGCACCCAGCGTCAACCCCTCCTCCTCCTCCTCCTCCTCCTCCTCTCTCGACCCATTGAGCCCCCAGCGCTCCTCCACTTTCTCTTTTCAGAGAGCGGCACTTCCAACAGGGGAGAAACGCTGCCTGAAAAATCTTCCAATGATTAAAAAAAAAAAAAAAAAAAAAAGGCACAAGGGTCCGCCTTCTCCTGCTGAATGTGAAAATGCACCTTGTGGGTAGATGGTTTTTATATTTGTCCTGTCGACCAAAGCGTTAGCTCAGGAGAAGCTCTGGTTGCGGGTAGAAATGGCTAACATGCTGCGTGTCAAGCAGACGCTTTGTGAAAGCGATACACTAACAGGATACAGCTATAGACTTTAAAGGAGGGATGGGGTTGGGGCAAACTGGCATTCATCCCATACTAACACACTTAAGACATTTTTATTATTCCTTTCCTTCTACCATCCCAGTCAGCTCCTTGAAATGTCACAGTTCAACATTTCACTCCTTGAAAATGAGTGTCATGCTCTCCGAACAAAGGGGAGAGTTTAAGGAAAAATTGGGTGCAGGGTGTGATCAAAGACCAGTAGTTTGTTTCAGCTCTTTCACCTGCTGCCTTAAAGATCCTTAAGTACTACCTTAACTTAGACCCTCTATTCAAAGAGGGGTCGAAGACTTTAATTTAGCTGAACTCCCTCATGGAGATCTGAATTATAGCTTTCAACATCCTAAGTAGACTCCTTTCTTTACATGTAAGGTCTTGTGGAACTTCAAAATAAAGTTACAACACTCGCACAGAGCCACTGATTTATTGGAAATGTAAATATTCAAAGTGTTTTTTGTTTTGCTTATTCGCTCTCAGATGTCAGCAGAGGCATGCATGCTTTATGGAAAGATAACACGCTTATTATGCTCATAATTAGAACTACTCACAATGATTCATTCACTAAGAAAAATTGATTTTGTGTACTTGCTTGGGCGATAAACTGTGCGGCCCCTAAATAAAAAGTCCCCTTTATTTTCTGGGTTATTGTATTAAGTCCTTAACTGGCTTGTATGTAATGGTTTCTCACGCCTTTTGAACTCCGCCAGTAACTAACGTGGTCATTTTTAAGGGTCTGAATGTCACTGGGCATAAGCGAAGCTATGAGCTAAGTGCAAAGCTGTAGTGAAGGCCTCTCTTAATAGGCTTATCTGTCAATCGCGAGTGAATTGTGAATGTGCCATAGCATGGAGCTCACTCTGTGGTGGATGTTTATGATACCATACTGATCATCGGTTGCTCTTTTGATTCGTCCTTCATGGGCACGAGAGCGTGAAGGAGCTTATCCGAAGAAGTGTATCACGTTAAGCAAGGCGCAGGTGGAGCCCAAAGGAATCCGCGAGTGGGCTTGATTTTCAAGGGGGAAAGAAAAAATGCAAATGTAATAATTCAGTGTTTTGGAGATTGGTGGATAATACGGCGGTGATTGATGTATTCCCCCCCCTCTGATTTCTCTCAGGGGCAGAAGACGTGAGGCACTGAAGTGTTTCTCCTCCTGGTGTGTGAATGGGTGGGGGGGTCTTTCGTGGTGAAGAATCAAGGATTGAAGTCAACGTAGGTAAGTCTCTTTTTTTTTTTTTTTCTTATATGGCGGGACCTGCAGAGCCCAGCAGGTGTCAGGGGTATGAAGTAGAAATGTGTGCTCTCAAATTGGTGCTAGTGTAGCAGTAGAAACTGAAGGTGCATGCTGTTAGCGGCAGGCAAGCAGTTGTGTTTTGGTGATGAGGTGCTTGCATTTAAATTTACTGCCTTTACGCTAATATTATTAGGTTGACGCACTGACTTAGTGTGTCCTCCACACTCTTTATAATGCAGCTGTTATGTGCATATAGAGTACCACTGGGTGTCCCTGGCATGTACATTAGCATTTTAAAGGGGGAACATCGTTCACATCAGGTTCAACTTTGGTGTAGTCTGATGAGCAAATCTTAATTGATTTAATGCGGTTAAATGGTTAAAAGAAATATTAATAATTCATTGAAAAGCTGAGAAAAATGCAGAGGAGCAGCGCATCACTTTAAAAAGAAAAGCTGGACCACTTTAAGAGAGAGCCGGCGCAGACACAGGAAGTTGACTCTGGACTTCCAGCTGAGGAGTTGTAGCTTGTAGCCTCGTAGCATTTATTCACCGACAAATAAACTGTACACACACTGTCTGCTACAGCTGCGTTCACAGCTGTAATGCCACCGACAAACCCACTGTCACTGCCGCCACACACACACGCGGTCTGTCGGAAACTCGCTGAAGTTACGCTACAGCGGGTACGAAGCCACCGGCAACGCTAGCAGCTAGCAGCTGCTAACGGAGCACAAACACACACTGTCAGATAATTGCTATTGTTATGCTGAGCAGACACACAGCTGACAACCTGCTACACTAAATGTCCGGTGGAGACTATACTATATAATATACTAGGAAAGTGGCTTCATGTCCGACACTACACACACCGTGGCTGCTAACACTCCCGGACGGTGAACTGGAGACAGTGAACGCAGCACCATGGCTGCTACAGTAACTCTCCTGATGGCGACCTGTTGACTCAGTTGCTTGTTGTTGTGTTCATATACTGCAGCTGGTGCACCGCTGCATGTGAGGCACAAATCTTGTCCATTAACGGTTAATAATAGGTTAATGAGGGCTGGTTATCTGTAACAATTTTTTTTTTTTTCAAAATTAGCATCCAGTGAGCTTGCTTGTCGACTGTTTGCAAGCTAAGTCACTCAGTGCAGGCTGTTCTCACACACTGTTTGTAGCTATACCTACGAAAAGTAATGCACCGTAATTTGTACGTCACACAAAATCAGTGTGCGTTTAATCCTCAGAATCGTTCACTAGAAAGTATAAAGAGCGACAAACGCGATGTAAGTAGGGTGAAAACACACTTTCTCCCAGAAGATCATTATTCCTGTTCCCATAACTTCCATACTTAAGCCACTTCCAGTGTTATTTTACCTAGTAGTTTTGTTGCCTAAACCTAACCAAGTTTTCTTTGAAGAAGGAAGTTTATTTTGAAAAGACTGTACACATGGAATGTGTGGCAGTGACACTTGTTGCTGGATATTCATAGGAGGTTGCACAAAAAATGAGGAATGATTTTTCATAAGGTAACTCGGTGATCATCAGCAACACAGTGTTTGGTGTATTGTCCTGGGAACAAAATGCTCCGGGGGAGTAGACGGCACAGTGCAGAGAAAATGAAAAGAAGCATGGAGAGCTATTGTGGCTAACATGTTATCCGGAGCTTGCCAGGTACAGTAGCTCACCTCGCCCTGTGAAAAGCCACCTCTAGCCCATGAGAAAGCGCCGGTCACCTTTATGTGCTGTAAATTCAAGAGCAGGAATGACTAATTTCTGTGTAAAATTAAATAATTTTTGAGCACAGATTCATTTTTTTTTAAAATCCCTGAGACTTCCCGGCTCTGTAAGGACCTTCTTAATTAAACGTCGCTTTGTCTGGAATTAAATAAAGCTTGTTAGTGGAAACAGATATCTGCCTCCCCTGTCACTACACTTGATTTAAAGACTACGACTTTGTTTGCTCGGACATGCTCTGTCCTCCGCCGGGCTCCAGTGTCTTTGGTAAACATTTGATGGCAGCAGTTTGTGTGTGGCCAGCTCACCTTGCAGAGCATGTTGATTTCATTAGGAGCTCCTGGGGGGGCTCTGAGTAACAAAGTGCTGAGATGCTGCATGTGTTTATGTTTTTTTTTTTTTTTTTTTTTGCCGAGTCCATATGCAGTCTGACAAAGTGTACGCACACACGGAGGAAGGTCATGGCTATCCTCTTCACCAGCGAGCCACTGGTTCATCCTCGCAACATGTGGCTCAGTGTACGATCCAACTAAAAGGGAGAATTATGTGGTGGAAAGGGAATGTAATTGGTTCGTCCACTGTATTATACAATACAGCTATGGCTTCATGGATTAGGAATTGGGACATCCAGCACACACACACACACACACACACACACACACACACACACACACACACCTGAATAGATAAGAGTGGTTAATCTTGATTAGAGCAGTGTGAACGCTGAGAAATACGGCGCCCTGACAAACATCTGCCCGCCACAAAGCTGAGTGGGATAAACCAAAGTGATTATTGTGGAAATGTCAGGCGTGGCAGACAGCGAGAGCAAGTACAACGAGGGTGGATGCGACACGAACGGGGGACATGACACGAGTGCTTCACAGTCGGTTCCCTCTCCCTCACTCTCAGCGACAGATTTTCCTCCTCTCACTGTCGATGTGAGGTTGCGTCTGCGGAGGGGAAATCTAGCCGAGTTTGATGGAGAGGCTGCAGCGAAGAGAAATAGCTCAGATAGAGAAGTGTGATCTCCGAGGTTGAAATACGATCTCCAGACATGGAGTGTGTGTCGGGCTGCAAGTTATTATTTATTGATTAATGTTATTTTTGGGACTATTTACTAATTAAAACGTCAGAGCAAAATATGACATCTTCAAATGCTTGTTTAGTCCAACCAACAGTCCGAAACAGTCCTAAGTAGGGCTGTCAATTGATTAAAATATTAAATTGATTGTCTATAGTTAATCGTGATTAATCGCACATTAGTCACAGGAGTGGGAAAATATGTTTGCTCTATGCAAATATATGCTCAAATCATAACATGGCAAACTGAAAACCAACAGGCAACAACAGCTCTCAGTGTGTCAGTGTGTTGACTTGACTATGACTTGCCCCAAACTGCATATGATTATCATAAAGTGGTCATATCTGTAAAGGGGAGACTCATAGAACCCATTGTCATTCACATATCTTGAGGTCAGAGTTTTTGCTGGTTTGAACCGTTATTTAGCCTCCTGCATATAGAAACCTAAAAATCTCAAGTTGCATTAATTTAATGGCATTAAAAACAAGTTTGTGTTAATGTATTATCACATTGACCGTGCCCTAATATTAATTACCTAATATTGAATTTCCAATATAAAACCGAAAGCAACAGCAAACAGAAGCTGTAACCAAAACCTGGTCTTTTTTGCTTAATAAATGATGCATGGCATGACATAATAATGCTCAGGGCATTTAGCGTACAGTAAGAATGCCTTTCTCGTTTTTGGCGTGCCATTTGGGGAGTTGGATGGCTTAAATAAACCCACAACTCTCAATTAGTGTTTGAGACCAGTGTTTAGGTTTGTTATTGCATTAGTGACATTTGTCAATTTTGTTTTACTGACGTTTGTCTTGTGTTTCCGTACATAAGTTACGCCGTTTCTGTATGTATTTTACTTAGTTCACATACTTGTTTTAAGTTGATTTTTCCTAAACGTTAGTGGTTTTGTTGCCTAAACCTAACTGCGGACGCTACTTTACTTTTGTTGCATGGCGTACAACTGATGCACGAAAAGCCTAAAATGTCTTCCCATGAGACTGGGTTGAATGGCGATAAACAATTATGGAAATTATTAACGAGGTATATTCTTTCAATCGATTTATGGACCAGCTCTATCAGCACTGACCGGCTTTGGTACCCAGTTTCATTCCAGCTGGCTGAGATCTGAAGGTTGCCAGGTTGGTCTTTTTTGTCTCTGTGCACCAGCCAGTGTAAACCTTAATGAATAATTGCTTTCCTCTGTGAAATGTGAAGGGTGCAGACATTCTGTTAACCTCGCTACTAAAGGGGAAAAAAAAGCGGGAAGGAAGGAAAAAAAAACCCCTTCCTGTCAGTGGTCTCTCTTTCTCTCTGTTCTTGTGAGATCTGGAACTGATAAGTGTGAGGCCTCTGGTAACTGAACAGGAAGGATAGAGGGCCTGGCCTCGGAGCCCCTGCCTCCGTCTGCACACATGTCCACCTCCCCTGCACAGGCAAACAAAGAGAGCAGCCACTTAACTTCCAGTTTCAAAACATTCAAGCCTATTAGAAGGATTATTATAACTTGGTGGAGTGAAGTCTTGTTCTGAGGAGACTTCTGTTGAATATAATAACAGAGGGGCGTTTTGATCACATAGACTTCGGCTAAATTATGCTGTGCAGCAGCTTCACACCCAGGCGCAATCACAACTCCCGTGTTCCGCTGACCAGTGTTGAGTCAAGTGGAAGTACTTTATTAAACAAGCAAACACCCAGCGGTCTGAATGACAAGCTGTTGGACTGATAGCCAGAGCGGTGTCTGTGCATAGGTGTTTCTTGAAGCAGGCGCTTAAATATCGCATTTAAAATGTGACATTTGTTGTTGGAAAGAAGTAGAAGGATCAGTTTTGTGGACTCCAAAGTATGTGATGAGCTAACTTGACGAAAAGTTGTTAGCGACTTCTTTGAGCTTGTCATGCAAACAGAACAGACAGGACACCATTTGTTAAGTATTTACTGTGTGACAACAGAAATTACAGGCACCCGATCTGTAACTTCTGAGTTATAAACAACAGATTCCCCAAAGTTAGTTGAAGATCGAAGTGCCCGGAAAGGAAAAAGAAGATCTGTAATCTTTGTAATGACAATCTTCTAGTGTAGGGCTGCCATGATATTTCTATGCATAAAAATGTAATACTAAAAAGATAATGAAAAGGTAGCAAAGTACTATTTAAACCACCCCTCTGTATTTATTTTACAATTAAAGTCACATAAGCCAGAAGGATGTAGCATGTAGGGGTGTCGCTATGCCAGAAATTTAGTAGTAAATACCAATACCAGTGAAATTCTACTATTTATATAATAATAAATAAATAAATACCATGTACTTTATCACACACTCCTTTTATTCTGCAAATTTGTTATTGATCCATGACAATCCATCTCACCAAAGACTACATTTTACACAATATAATTTACCTTCGCCCAATGCTTATTCTTACGAAAAAGAGCTTGAATGCACCATAATACAACTCAGTGTGACCTCTGTACGTTAGCTCTGTTATTTAGCCACTAACAGCTAAGCTAGCTCACCTCCTGCTTATTCCATCATGCATTTGTTGTTCACAATGAAGTATTATCAGGGAAGTTTTCTTGAAACAAGAGGACACTTTTCATCTCAAGCCCTAACCCTCAGTACTTGTAGTACTGTAGAAAAACAAGTACTGAAATGTTTTTCAAAAGTTTGGCACTGACTTTGCATCGAAGTATTGATTCTTGTGTCATCCCCAGTGATATGTAATCAAGGTGCTTTCTTTAAGAATTTCTAATATTAATTTGCATAATTCATGCTTCATTCCTACCGTGTGCCATAGTTTGGGCATTAATTGGTCATATATGTTGTTGTCTCATTACCTTGTTAACATGGTGTTGAGTTAACAAATCTAAGTGCAAAGCAAGAAAATCAGCCATTGGGAAGTTACTTTTCCCTCCATTTCTGTTGCATTTTATTCGTGCAGATATTATGTAATATTCTGGGAAGTCGCTGGAACTCACTTAAGTGGATAGTAATCATACAGCTTCTGCAAAAGTGGCAAAAAAAGTAAACACAAAGCTCTTTATCACAATAAATATGCTGTGTAATTAGTTGAACAAGTGGTGGTGTCTTAACAGTGAACAGTTGTCCATGGATTTTGCTCTTGAAGCTTCTGTGTCACCATGAGCGAGATGGTGCAGAATATTAACTCAGAGGTTCATCAACAATGTGTAGCAGATGAATGGAGGAACGATTTTCCTGCACACTGCTAGCTGAGTAGCCGGGTATGACAAGATAGCACACGGGCCAGGTTGCCTTCTCGCAACCTCTGTGAGATCCATCCTTTATCTTATCTTAATGCTCAGGTGGAATTCCTCTCTGATCCTGCCTCTTCACAATAGCTGAAAAGCAACTTTGGGAATCTTAAGGTGTATCTTTTTTTTTCCGAGCTGAGACTGTGGCGGAGATGTTCCAGGGTGGTATCCTTCCCATGAGAGACTGCGAGATAACGTGCCAGGGTGACAGCTGAATTATTAGCCCATTATTCACCGGAGAGAGAAAGAGGTGGATGAACATGGCATCCATCAGGAAAAGTGCCTCCTTTTTGGAGATAGCCTCCCTTAAACTGTCGTCCAGGAATCTCGTAGGTCTCTCCCACTGATGTAGGAGCCGGAGGGCCGAGGTCAGGGAGCAGAGCCGGAGCTATCCCGGCGCTCCGCTGCTGCTGATGACCCGGCCGTCTGTCCTAGGAACAGATCAGCATAACACAGAGGCAGAACTCAGTGTGCTGGACTAAAAATAGACATGGTGGCGTCAACCCCTCTTTCCCGTAGACGCACACAAACACGCTCGTGCTTGTACGTGCACCCCAAACCGGCGTGGGTGCAACCGCTGGTGATAGTCGGTGACACGGCAGTTTGATTGACAGGGTGACCGCGGCGGCACAAAGTGTCTGTGTACTCGGGACAGATGTGCTCTGGCGGTCTCCGTTGACGAACTGTGCAGCAGGAGGAAGCCATTAAGCAACACTTGGCTCCGAGATGAACTTCCCCACTTCGTTGTGACCCCGCTGAATCTCCGAGCCTCCTTTACACGTCTTTGTGTCAGCTATCTGCCCGGCTCCTCTCAGACAAAGACGCAGCAAAGAAAACAAAGAGCACTGAACAAATGGAGTGGAGATCTTCCTTTGGTGCAAAATTAAAGCCGATATCCCTTTGACATGCCTTCCACGGATAACTTGTCAATTTCCTGCTCGTGATGAATAGCTTGAATATGCCACGCTTCATACGCCAACATATTAATTAATAGCATGGTGTAAATTGTTTTAAGAACGCTTGGCATTGAGATGCCGCTGGCTTGTGAATGCTGCTTCTTGAAATACAACCCAACAAGCCTTTTTTGTCTGCCATATTATAGCATTTCTCTCTGTCAGTGAAAGCAGTTACTGTGGTCTCATTAGGTCTGGTACATTCTTGTTGGTAGAATATAACCAAGACCCAACAGGCTTGACTTGACGCCACACAGCTTCTGCTAAATGTTCTATTTGTAATATGTCTGCGTAGAGCTAATGAAATGATGATGGTGGCAGCGCTGCAGGGCCCTGAATTAGCCCATCAGCTGGTCTCAGTTTGAACAGTTATTTACAGCAGGAGGACAAAGATGAGCCCAGATCCTTGTTGCTTAAGTTCAAGATTTTTTTTTTTTTTTTTACTGCCATTTTACTTCATATTTCTTCTGAAGTACATTTTAGAGAGAGATACCATTTTTGTCTGACAGCTGTTACTCGACAGCTTTTACTCTATTCAAGAGTACATAAAGTAATTAAAGTATCTATAATCAATATTTTTATAATGACTTAAATGAAAGTGGAATCAATCTTCTCATCTGAAGGTTCTGGTTTTTTTCTTGCTATTAATATATTTTGTCAAACTGTTCTTTTTGTAATGAGTACTTTCACGCAGAACGTGGATGTTACGCCGTGACAAAGCGACTTTTTTTCCAGAGCAAGGTGGATTTTCTGAGCTTTCATACTGCACATCTGCCTGGTTGCTCTTCTGTCTTCCAGAGGTTGTAGCGGGCTCAGTATTAAAGCTAGATACTGGTATCATATGAGACAGGATACCTAAGGAATAGGTTGGTATCAACCACGTCACGTTAGCTTGTCAGGAAGAACACTAAATAATGCTCGAGATTTACACTAAATATTAGTGTGGAAAAACTTTAAAGGGGTCCCTTGACCTCTGACCTCAAGATATGTGAATGAAAACTCTGAGATGAACAGAGTGAGGTAATGAATTGCAATATATCACCATATATCTCTCAATACTCAACCCGCAGAATGTTTAGAATTGCTATAAGATCGTATTGTGACTTAAGTATAGTTATAATATAGTATCATGGTGCCTGATTCCCACTTCTGCTTTTACCTTGACAAAGGTAGCACAGACCAGATCCACTTCTTCCATTCTTCTTCTTCATTCACAATAAAAGCCCTAGATATATACATATAATATTCACAGGCAAGTATTTTGCATTTTTGTTGTTTATTCGTCCCCAGTGTGTAAAGTTTTTCTCTTGGGATGAAAGCGAGTAAATGCATTTACCAAAATGTCAAACTATTCCTTTAAAGTTAGGCTCACCTCAATGAGTGTGTTCCAAACTTGTAATTGACATAATTACATTGAATTCATTAAAAGGGTCTGAAACTGATCCACAGTAAGTATTTACAGATATGGTATGCATCACTTTGTGACTTTAAAAACTGAAATAGATTTTGAAGGCTTTGATATGAAATATATTACCATTTTATCTCTTCAAGCGCTGCGGCGCGATGGAGTGTCGCACAATGGAGTCGGATCTTCTTGAAAGCTCAGGAATTCGTGGCAGACGGGCTGATAGTCATCAATTTGAGACTTGTTTGGTAATTTTTGGGATCAAAGGCGATGATGAGGATGATGATACTGATGCTAATCCCACTGAAGGGGATGATTGAGTCATCAAGGCAAAACAGCTGTCTTATGTGCCGCCTCCCGCCCCACCACCACCCAAACTAATGGCTGCTGATGACGGTAGCAGAGTGTAAGTGAGTGCAATTGACAGCGGAGTTGGAGCTTCCTCTGGGAGGAGGGAGAAAGGCTGAATCTGAGCGGAGGGAAGCAGGCAGCAGGGTGGCCATGAAACATTCATGCACCTGGGGACTCGGCGTAAGGAGAGCAAGCTGAGCCAGTAATGAAGTAAAGAGCAGAGGACTTTTAATGGCTCCGTTTGTCCTTTTTATGAGATTAGCTTTGGTCTGGCTTCTTATATAAATTGCGTTAAAAGCCTAATTACATACAGTGATGTAGCGATGCTGCAGTGCCTTGCAGAAAATATTACTTACATTTGGGATAATCTAATTGTGGTTAGCTACAAGATAATTGGTACCACAGGTGTGCGGCTGGTTATAGCCAGTTATTCCCAGCCGCTCGGCCCCTCTGCCTCGGACTGATGACATGACAACGGAGCGCCAAATGTGGACATCCCCCACTTGTGTCGGCGGAGCAGTTGTCCCTCCTATACTCAGCGGCTGCAAGCTAGCGTAGGGACAGAAAAGGCGAGAGAGAGGAGCAGGGGAATGGCGAGATGAAGAGCAGAAGAAGGGAGAAGCAATATTTAGACAGCTGCATGTGTATCGCTGTCAAAGGAAGGAGGAGGGGGGTAGACGTGGAGGGATATTTTGGTGTCCTCAGCAAGGAGGCCTCCCACTACAGTATTGATGTCACTGCGCCCTCCTGACAGCACACTGTAAATCACAAGTCGCAGTCGTCTATAGATTTACAAACACCTGCTACCTCTGTTCCTACATCATGGCAATATATTATCTGAAAGAGAACTTGTTCAAACTTGTTTTAAAGATATCTGAGAGCTCACTGTCAGCGTCTCTGTTCCCACTACAGTAGCAGTAGTTGTGCGAGAGCGCCGGTCACATGGCTGCGATCCTGTGCTAGACTGGCCCTGTGCCTTGAGGTGGTGGACGGCAGCTGACTGCTCTGATTCACTGGGAACTCGACTCTTGCGTTGTGCGCCTCACAATGGACTGACTCATACGGAGTCGACGCCGAGCTTGTTCAGTGTCCATCGCTCGCTTTTACTGGAACTTTCTGTTTGACTCCTTTGTTGCTGCTGTGTTTTGATGGAGACAGTGGTCTTGTCTTATGACTGTGTAGTTTTCAGCATTGTTCCCTGTTTTTTCAATCTAGTGGGAGCGGTCAGTTTCCCGCCCCTCCTGGCGCTGCAGTTTCTGTTGTCCTGGGGAGGATGTGGGCGGCCAGTCGGTCGCTGCTAGCAGCTTCCTTTCACCTGACGTGCACCCACATTTCACCCCCACTCCACACAGTTCCTCCTTCAGCCTGTAGGATTCACTAATGATCCCTCACTAGCTTCCCAGCAAACACTGCATTCACTATTAGGCCACGTTTAGGGTGAGGAAATTTAAACCAGTCCAGTTTGAATAATATAGACACATATTTAAAATTTGCACCCTGGGGTCCCTTAAAAGGAGGGTCCATCTACGTTCTTTTCAGTTTTGCTGTTTCTTTCCAAACGGAAACACCCACATAGCTGTTGCAAAAAGCAGTGATAGGTTACCAAAGTGAGCTAATCAAAGCTAATCAACAAGGTTATGAGTAATATGAACACTAGCGCTAGCTGAGTCAAAGCTAACTATGCTACTATGCAAGTTTGGAAGTAATTAAAATTAATTAAGCAGATTTTTTGCAGTGGGGTTATATGTTTATGTATGCATTCTGTGAGATAAAAGGACTGTTGTTATGAATGGAGTCTGGTAGATTTGAAGAGAGCGATACAATGGCTTTACTTCTCGGTAGGAAAGGGCTGTCTGACAGCGAGGTAAAGCAGCTGTGGGCGGAAGGAACAGAAAAACATATTTCAGCCAGCTAAAAAAATCAATATCTGTCAAGCGTACGCTATATTCAGATTATTTATACTGCTTTACTTCGCTATCAGGCAGCCCTTTCCGACGGGAGGCTGAAGGCGTTATCTTCAAAGCCACCAGACTACATTCACAAAAACAGCCATTTTAGCTCGCAGAACACTGGAGTTGCTGGCCTACTGCTGCGTGCATCGGTTAGTTTGTTTGTGATTTTGTGTAAAATTAGGATCCAAACTAATGTGGCGTCCACCTGTCTGCTCCAAACCTGGAACGTGCCAATCACCAAGTTACTGTATGTAATGTTAATACACTGACTTAAGATGTACTTGACCAAAGTTTGAATGTTCAGAAGCAAAAACTCAAAAAATTATGGACCTGCCCTTTAAGTATAGGCCAACAGTGCTGCAAGATTTGTCCTTTTACATATTTTAATGTGTGTGTAGAAAAAAACCGAGGCAACAATTACATAAACTAAATTTCCTGTCACATTTTCAATGTGCCAACGCAGTGTTCTCATTGAAATGAATGAGGAGGCTTTGGTTTGTTTGGTATGTCAATATCTGTAAGAAATAAGGATAATGATAGTGTGCTCTTTCAGTGCTCTCTTTTGTGACAGCTTTTTGTGCTTCCTTTTGAAACTGCTTTCTGTTTCGCCACATGTTCTCCGCTGAGTAACCAGTCGCCTTTGTGCTCTTCAATAAACCGTTTTTGCTTGGCGACAGTGTTCAGAGACATTAAATCTCTACCTGTGCTCCCTCTCGCTCCCCTATCACATAATAACATTTGCAACATCCGCACAGCAGCCACTAATTGCCGCTGGATATTAGAGCGAGGTCTCCTAAGATACTGACCTTGCTTTAGCCAATCATAACAGAGTGTGTTACCGGGTTGAGCTGTGATCAGAAGAGTCCCCGCAGCACGAACAGGAGGAATTAATTATTCAGACTGGCTGCTCGCACGTTTTGCTGGACACCACATTTAATGACATCTATAATGGCATCTTTGTGTGAGAGATTAATGGCGATGTGAGACTATCAAAGCAGAAAGCACACAAAAGTCTAGCCAGGCGGCTCTCTGCGTGCCAGGTACAAACACAAAGGGAAGGATGGGTGCATTTTATGGCAGCATCCAGGTTTTTTTTTTCATCTTTTTTTTTTTCTCATATTCATCACCTAGGATCTTACACACCTTGTGTCTCATTCTGTGCAATCTGGAACATTTTGCAAACTGACATGCGTGAACCTATAACGAGATGTGCTTAAATATTTAGTATACGAGGAAATGAAGAGGTAAAAGATTAGAGCCTTTTCCTCACAATATTTACATCTCTGGCACCGCTGTTTAGCTTCTACAGCTCAGGGGAAAGGCTGAGTTTTATAATGATCAGTCAGTAGTTGGGTTTGCACTGACCTTTTCTGAAACGGGAGAGCGCTTGGATGGATTGGAAATGTTTTAGTGTTAGTAGGGAAAAGGGTAAATGGTACATTTTTTTCTTTTGCCTGGGTGTTATCTTGATCCTCAACAGCTTAACCACTAATTCAGCCAATAAAACATTTTTGTTTCATCCTTTAAATTAGTTATTTTTCTAATGATCAAATACAGCAAAGAAACTGTTCTCATATTGAACAGTTGAGAGGTTCCGGCCCCCCCCCTTTTTTTTTTTTTGGGGGGAAAAAGTGATTTAAAAATTAAAAGGAAAGGAAATTTGAGTTGGTATTAATGATCTGGACGTGTTGATAGTAGTTCTGTATTTGTGACTTAAAGATCCAGTATGTAGGATCTGGCGGTACTCTGGCGGTGAGGTGAGGAGATTGTAACCAACTGTTTGTGTGTATGTGGGAAGTGAGTGGTGAAGTTAGAGAGAGAGAGAGTGGCGGCAACGGGAGCGAGTGCCGTTATTGACTGTGGCTCAAGCAGGAAAAGTTAACAAAGTTTAGTTAGTCCGTTCTGGGCTACTGTAGAAACATGGTGGACTCGGAAGGGGACCCACTCCCAAGATATGAACGGCTCATTTTAAGGTAACAAAAACATGATTCTTATTATCAGGTGATTATACACTAAAGTAAACATGCTTATTAGTATTATAAAAATCTGGTGTCAAACGTGGATACAATTTAAGTTCAAAGTCTAGCAAATCTTCAAAAGTCAAACTCAAGCTTCAGATGGATTTGTGCTAAATCTTAAGTTTTTGTTACACAAAACGTTTCCCTTATGCTTTTTAAAATTCTAATATATGACCAGTATATAAAACATTGATGCACTGATATCATTTGGCAGGAAAGTAGGTTAGTACAGAAAAACTGTCAAGCGCTGCAGCTCTCACAGCTTTCCGTGTATATTTGCTAAAATAAATAGTGCTTAGCAACAGCAAGGTTACTGACTTCTGGTTGCATCTGCATTATGCTAATGTAATGAGAGCAGGAAGCCAACAGAGGCCAGTTTCGCCGGATCGCTGCGGGGACACAAACGCACAGAGTCATCATGCAAATTAAGCAGGATGGCTGATCGCTCAAAAAAGTTTAATGAGAGATAAGCAGCCAAACCGGACCGTGCACCTCCGCCGTGTGGCAGGTCAGATTCAGATGTTGTGCTTTTGATATTCCCTCTCGCTATAAGTCAAATCGCAACTCTGAGCAAAACATGCAAAACAATCTGGCCTGTGTGTTTTCAGTCAGTCACATGGGCCTGGAGCGCAGGAGACTCAGCGTGGCTGTCCTGGCATTTCCTGAAGCTCCATAAACATACACACTCTCTCAATTTCTTTCTCTCTCCGTCACGCACACAGGAGCTTCTAATTAAACAAATAGTCTAGTATACTGTACAATGATTGTCTTTATCTGTATAGCAAGGCAAGTGATTTACAGGCAGTAAGTAAAAGCTGCTATAAAACATAAAACAAGAGGAAAAAAATAAGGCGTAATAATACAGCTTCTGTTATTCTTGTTATAACTCTTTGTTAGTGATGCTTGTCTTGGCCAGTGATTCTTGAAAAGTAGACGTTTAATCACATTTAGGTTTTCCTGATTAAACCTGCATTAGTTCAAGTGTTCGGAGAGATAATTAGACGTCTGCACCTCCTCACGGCTCTGTTTTCAGGCTTTAAAAAGTCTAGCTTGTGATGGTAGACTTTGGCTAATCACAGGTCAGTTCAGAGAGAGAGCGTTCCTATTGGTTGTGCTCCAGCTGGTGGGCGGTGCTTGGTATTTCCTCAACAGATCTCAACATGGCAAACTTTCGCATTTCACAGCTAAATAGTGACTACAAGATGTTTCTGAAAACATTTGAGGTGAGAAATAGACAGTACAGTAACAGAATTTTGATTCAAATTTGATCAGCGCTGCCTAGTTTGACCGTTTGATCGGAGTCTGTGAGTGATTGACAGCTGCTCAAAGACGGCAGGCTCCAGCTCAGCTCTGATTGGTTGTTTTCCTCAGGTCTGTGAAATCTTGCAGATGCCATTAGGAGCACTGGAAGACACAGAGGCGCATGTTGTTTTTCAGATTACGTGTCTCATATAAAAATGTTTTTGTCTTACTGTCTGCTTAAAGTAAGGGTTAAACCTGCAATGATCTCTGTCCCACAAACATTCATGAATCATTAGTCACATTTGCCTTTTTCCTTCAAAATGAAATTGACATGTTGTCGTCGCAAGTGGAGTAAATGTGTGAATCTGCTTCCAACTCGCGGTTACTCCTGGCTTAGAATAGAAAAGAAAAACAGAAGGAAGTGTGGCTTCTCCTTTTTTATCACCTCACACTCATCTAGAAAATACAGTATTCATAATAAATAAACTAAAGGCACGTTAAAGCTCTGAACTGTACACCCACTAAAGAAATCTTCAGCCATGGAATCCACTTCTTATGCATTTAGCTCACTAAAAAACACATTTTTTTAGCACCGTCGCTAAAGCCATTAATGGATGTTGTTTGCATTCGAGTATGATTATTGCGCTGGACTTAGAGGATGGCCATGCATTAAATCATTATTCGATTTAACCATTTGAAATGTGTGTGTGTACGCGCTGGTTCATCTAATTGATTTGGAGTGTTAAAGTGCAGGGTTCAATGAGTACTCTAATCAAAACCTTAGAGGCTGCTGCTAAATGGTGAAGAATGATTTAATGTGTCTCAGGCTCTCCTTTTTTAAAGCTCCCAGCTTTAAGTGGATTCTTGTCAGTGTTTCAGCTCTGTGTCATAGTTAATACACAAACTGTAAACACAAATGTTTAGCTGTCTAGTTGGAATATAATTGAATAAAACCAAGAGGCTGTAAACTCACATTTCAACCTCCACATACGTTAAAAGCTGCTTGCCACTAATCTACTTTTTTTTTACCCATTTTAGTTGCCATCTAACACTATTTCATGGTGCTGATACAGAATCTAAAAATTCAATAGCTGAGCATGTTGGGATTATAATTTGGAGTCTCTGTGGGGGATGTAGGTCAACTGAAAGGCTCTATTTCCTCAAATATTGTAATCCCCATTTGTTCTGCTTTTTCACCAGAAACACAGCTTTGAGGTCTTTGTCAGACGACAATGCCCTGGGCAGGACACTGTCTCTCAGCGCTGATGTCTTGTTTCCAGATGATTTCTCTGCTTGTGTTCACTTTTGTGTTATTTCTAAACTAATTTCCAAACAGTTTGCTTTGCTTTAACTCCCCGTATGTGCGACAATATGGACCAAATACTGGAAAACACAGCCTCCTGTAGCGCGAGAACCAAAGCGGGTCTTGTTTTTGGTTGAACTGGGGGAACGGGGTCATCAGCACGATATGCCCATTTAACCTTGCTGGAAATGTGCGCAGCTCAGAGAAAGGAAGTCATTCATTGAGTCTGGAGTGATAAAGCGCGGTTGAATAGTTAACTCTGTCTGCCTTTTCATTGATTAAAAAAAAAAAAAAACATCATCACTTTCTCCCCAAACGGTTCCACTAATTCAACCAAACTAATTTGGTGCCTATTTCTCTGGGCTGCAGGAATAGTTTTGTGAAACCATGCATGAACATGAAAAATTGATTTGTTTATATATCATTTCAGTATAATGGGTTTTTGGCCTGATTCAGTGACAACACCTGAGAAAAAGGGGAAGGATTACTCCACTCTCCTGTGTTGTCTGAACCTGATAACAAGTATGGCACAAGACAAGGCTGTCCATTGTGGAAAAGGGGCTTTTTTTTTTACCACAAAAGTCATTATGCTGAATCAATGCTCCCCAGAGAAACGGCAGGCTCAAACGCCATGCACAAAGATGGAGGAGTGCGTCGAAATATGTAACCGCCTTAAGGCTTCTTTCTGATGGTTCAGCAGGCCAAGGTACACACCACACACCTGCAATTATGTGGATGTTTTTCAGCTCACAGAATGTCTGTCATACCTTTCTGAAAAGTGACCAAAGAAACATTAAAATGACACGAAATATAACATAATTTCACACTCACTTCTGTGCCGGTTTAAAGTTATTGCCTCCATCTCAATACAATGGAGGTGAATGAAATTTTTCACTGACAAAAATCTTATTCAGCAGCAAGATATGTTTCTGGAAATGGTGTCAGGGTTGCTCTGGATAATACGCAGACCTTATTGTTAACAAAGGGACTATTTCTTCACTAGTTCCAATGAAAAACATTTAGGTTTGTATCAGCAAATAAAACCATAAGTGTCTGCATGGCTATTACAGGACAAGTTCAGATTTCTTCAGCGGTCTGAGTTAAATAAATCAAATGGATATCCTCCAAAGCAGAGTTACAGTCTTAGTGTGAAATTCCCTTTGTTTTACTGTCCTTCTGCAGCAGCAGCTCAGCAAGGAAACACCGTCTGGGGAAACACAAAGGGGGGATGTTGAACTAAAAGAGACTTGATTTTCCTATTGCAGACTGCTGAAGCCTCATATTAGCTTCAGCAGTGGGTTTTGTCCTCCATTACTTGTACTGGAGGAGCATTAGTATGGGACAGTATGAATGGGAGGAAAGATTGCAGCAACTCTTGTCAGCGTACATACGAACATGTGAGTAATGTTTGGAGATTGATTTGGAAAAAATGTAAACTTAAAATGTTATTTTTGGCAGCAGAACAGGCTGTTGTCAAGCCATTAAACAGGCGTTATTGTTCACTAGAGGCACCATAGATGTGGGTCAATAAGGGCCTGCTACACCCAGTAGTAGGTTTTATCTTCTATTCACATGGTAGATCACCAAAAGAAGGTATAAACGAACGTGACTGTGACCTCTAGCGACTGTAGTAATTATGACAGAATCATCAGCAAAAGTGAGCTGCTGTATTATAGACAGCATTCAGGAGGCCGAGGGTTTGCATCCCATGTGAAACCAACAACTTGTAGATGTATTTGTGTTCACAAGCATTAAATTTCATTCTAACTTTTGAGACATAGTTATTTTAAGCCAAAGCACAATGCTTCCCTAAGCTTAACTAAGTAGCTTTGTTTGCTAAACCTAAATAACTTGTAGTTTTGTTGCCTAAACCTAAAGAGGTGTTTTTGTTGCCTAAACCTAACTAAGTTGTAGTTTTCTTGCCTAAACCTAAAGATTTTTTTTGTCAGCTAAACCTAAAGAAGAGCTTTTGTTGCCTAAACCTAAATAAGAGTTTTTGTTGCCTAAACCTAAAGAAATGTTTTTTTTTTTGGCTAACCCGAAAGAAGAGCTTTTATTGCCTAAAACTAAAGAAGTGTTTTTGTTGCCTAAACCTAAGTTGTAGTTTTGTTGCCCAAACCTAAATATTTTTTGTTGCCTAAACCTAAAGAAATGTTTTAATTGGCTAAACCTAAAGAAGTGCTTTTGTTGCCTAAACCTAAATATTTTTTTGTTGCCTAAACCTAAAGAAATATTTTTGTTGCCTAAACCTAAAGAACCATTTTTGTTTGTGTTTAAAAACATAACATTTCATTCAGTGTTAGAACATGTTGCTTTTTTAAGTGTCTCTTTTAAGACATAGTAGGCATAGTAGGCTCCCACTGACCCACATATATGGTGTTTATAGCGACAAACACCTAGTTAATGGCCTGATAACAGTTTAATCAGGTGTTTTTTTAAATCTGGGGGAGCCAACCCTTTAAAATAGGGAAGCATCACATCAGGAAGCGAATGCGCGCATGTACTGTAGTGTCCTCCATTCATTAAATCATGTCTGCCGGTCCGTCTTTGTCATCAGCCTGCAGCCTGTCTGGGGCGGCTGCACACGACAGCAGCATGTGTACGTATGGACAGCAGCACATTTAGCCTCTCTGTCTTCTCCGTCTCATCCTGAATGTTTACACCCACGGGTCAAATAACATCTCATTTAAAAAATAAAGTCAGAAGGTTGAGTCAGGGGAAGTAAGTATTTCCCAGTTATAGAAGGACAGAGCTCTGAAAAGTCTCCATCTGTCTGCATGACTGCATGGTGCATGGAGCTGTGTGGTGGTGGATCTGCTCGAGGGGGTTGTAGAGGCAAGTTGTGGGGAGCGGGACGAGGGGGGGTGTTTCTGTAAATAGCCCACCCTGTATTAAGAAGCAGCATGCTGGGGCTGCTCTCTGTGCAGTCCTGACCTCGCCAACCAAGCCGCCGCTCACATTTCCTCACAGCGCGGGAGAGGCTGTGGAAGTCAGCGCTGACTGTTTCTCCACTTTATCCAGGTCAGATCTGATCTACTCTCGCTAGTAAAGCACTGACGCTTGTGACCCCGGTGCCCCCATCGCTGCCAGCCAGTGTCAAAATAACACAAGCAGCTCCGCGGAGGGCCTCCACCGCTCTGCCTGCTGTTACGAAACCACGTCGCTCGCATTTCTGTTTTTTCTAAACATCCACACTCGGATAAATTGTCAGATCAAAACAAAGCGTCTGCGTGAGTTTGATTCCCGCGTTTCTCCACATTAAGCTGTTAAAAGAGAGTTTGCCTCGCAGCGTATGTGCAGTGGATGTGTGTGTATGTAGTCGGAAGTAGGTCATTGATTCGAAACTTGGACACTGATTATGTGCTGGCCTAGAAATGGGCTATAATCGGGTGTCTCTCATACCAAAACAGCTTTTCATAAGTGGCAGTTATTTCAAGGTCAGGACAACAGTTGCGCTACACATGCATACAGAGTTTATTTATCTTTCTCAGTTTCAACAGATTGCTGCCTCTAGAATCTGTTCAATCTTGCGAGATTGCTCATTTTAGGATACATTACCACTGGCAGGGGAAAAGACTTGTATCATATTCATCTCTGTTTATGGAGACCAGAATGTGCCAAATGTGCAGGCATGCCCTGTTCTGTCCTCGATGGGGGTTTGATGCACTCATTCGGATGCCATTTGAGCCAATAATGTAAATATTCCTGGTCTTTTTGAACAAGCCGAGACGTGATCTAATCTGTCTCTGACATCCAGCAAACTCTTCTGCAACACGTGTTAAAAAAAAAAAAGGGAGTTTTCATCACGACCACGTTGGAGTAAATCTTCTCAAAGCTGGGAATTAACTGTCAGCCAGCATCACCGCAACTCCCTCTCTCTGTCTCTCTTCATAGCTTGAAGCGAGCGCCGTATTAGATTCAGCAGTGGATTTTTCTTGAGACGCCCTCAGGATGAAGCCTTGATATTGTTTTGTAAATGTAGATTCAGCTTTGCTTACAATATGAGCTTATATTTAGCCTGAAATCTCTGAATGGTGGTTGTAGGAGGTCAAAAGGGCATGTTTGTGTACTTCCTGTTCTCTTCCTTGGTCTTGGCAAGTATGGGTCAAGAATAAACACTGGGAGCGTGCTAGCATGAATGGAGATCTCTTTCCCTGGCGTGCTCTTGTGCAGTTGCATAGTTATGGGAGCGTCTTTTTTCATAATGACACCAGGAAGGACTCCAGAAGAACAAATCTGAGTTTGCATATCATCTTGGGGTTTGCATGAGAGCGGCGTCGCTGCCGCGCTCCTCCTCTTCCCCTCCACGGTGCGTCCCACATGAAAGATCCTCAGCGTGCGCCTGTTTAAATGAGCCCTCGCCGTGTTTGCATTTGTTTAGGCAGAGAGGCAGAAACCAACAAGCAGGCACAGACAAAATCCTATCAAAAAATGACATCAGCCGCAACAGCTGCAGGCTGTGGCGCTGGGAGGAGAGGAGGTAGAGAAAGAGTAGAGAGAGAGAGAGAGAGAGAGAGAGGGAGGAGAACAATTGACCAGAAGCGACACGGGAAAAGAGAGGTGACCTGATTGCTCAGCTGGCCAAGAGCACGGGAAGGAAGCAGCAGGAAAGGCTGGTCCCCTCAGTCTGGCCTGGCTCTCTATTTCACTGCTTCTGGTGGGTCCCTCTGTGGCCTTCCTCTCCTCCCTTTCCCCCCACCTCCTCCTCCCACCTCCTCCTTCCCGTCCTCCTTCCTGCACTGCTGCCTGTCACGGCTCACTACATCGGAACAAAATGATCAGCTCTCACCTCCTCATGAACACGGGTCATCATGGCAGCCACGCAAAGGCTGGGCCCTTTGTATTAGATAGGGATCACTGATATCTGGGAGGAGGAGGTGCTGCAGACAGCTGGAGATGTCAATATTGTTTTGCTTTTTACAGCACATATATGTTTTATTATTGTATTTATTAGCGATGGCCCCGAGGTTACCAATTTTGTGGCGCTATTAATTTCATCTTTTTCCGCTCTCGAGGAATTATTGGAGTGCGTTTGTGATTCGGCAAGGAAGCGCGTCAAGCATTTCTTTCCTCAGTTCCTGTAGCTCATAATGTAATTAATTCTAATCGCAATCATCGTAATAGCTTTTCAGATCAAATACCCAAGAGCGGTGCTAACAAAATAATCCATTCCTCTGAAAAACAAACACCCAAACTCTCTCTCTCTCTCTGACATCGACACCCTCCCTCTGTTTGGCTTTGGCTCGGAGAGAAGAGCAGTCAGTTGGACGGTGGGAGGAAAAACATCAGAAAACAGAAGGACCTGCACATTTGCATACCTTTTTAGCATGTGGCTGAGGGAGCCTTTATTAAATTCAACCCCCCCCAACCCCCACTTTGGGGTGGGCCCGACCACGAGGGGAGGGAAAGGAGGGGTGGTCTCATCTTGGAGACAGGAGGCACCATCTGAGCCAGCAGACAAACAATGTTTCCTGACACGAGAACAGGGTGGCAGCAACGGCAATGTGTTTTTCAGCAGTGCAGCGTCCCTGTCTGGTCATGGAGGAGGGGTGGTCGGGGAAGTAAACATTAGTCTGAAGAAGAGGGGCACAGAGTAGTGGTGCTGAAATGATTAGCTGATAAATCCATCAGATAGCATGTTCATTAGCAATTCTGATAGATCTGATTGATCAGTTAATCAGCATTTATTAAGCAAAAATGCAAAGTGAGGATTTGCCACTCATTTTTTTAATAAATCAGTGTAAATTTAATGTATTTTGTTGGGCTGTTAAAGTTAATGCAATAATGCATTATAGCAATACTCATTTTTAAAAATTCATTAACGCAATCAATCTTTCTGAGGCTGTAGCGAACTCAGTTTTAAAGCTAGAGAAGATACTGGTATCATATGAAACTATAAAACCTAAAGAATCGATTGATATCAACCATGTCATGTTAGCTTTCCGTGAAGGAGTTTAAATAACGCTCTAAACTTACTTAAGTTTTGGCGCGGGAAAAACTGTCATGGCCATTTTCAGAAGGGTCCCTTGACCTCTGACCTCAAGATAAATGTGAATGAAAATAGGTTTGACAGGTTTTTAATACATTTCCCTTTAAGGTACAGTTTGAACAGGTAATGAATGTGTGATTAAGCATGATTAATTATTTTAACTGATTGCCAGCCCTAATATTTTGGTGTTTGACTGTTTTTTTTTTTTTTTTTTTTACCTCAGCCTCTGGAAAGTTGTGATGGTCATATTTCACTTATTTGTTACATTTTATAGACCAGAGGTTTGGTTGCAGCCCCACAAATCAGCACATTAGCACGTCCTAAAATGCCTTAAATGTATACGATCATTACAGTATTAGAAGACTTAACAATGCAGCAGTCTGTTGATGTGAAAATCAGCCCTATAACTGTATGTTATAGAGGTCTACAGCTGTTTTCACTTTCACATTTACTTCAGTGGAGAAACTGGCTGCATGTTTTCATTTTAGTGTTTAAAAGGTCACAAAAATCTGGAGTGCACCTTGATGAAAATTGCAGGCACCCTGCTAGCCGCCTATTAGCAAAGCCTGCACTCCTTGTTACCCCCACTGTAAGAAAACAAGAAGCAAGTGATTCGATTAGAGCACAGACATGCTTTGTGTTTCTGTATCCTGTGTGTGTGTGTGTGTGTGTGTGTGTGTGTAATGTATCCAAGGTGAAGTGGGGCAAGCCCAACAAGCTGTAAGTATCTGTTCGAGCAAGCCGAGGCAGCTTGTGGTTGTGCTGTTGTGCCGTGTACCTGGGAAGAGGCTGAGATAATGAACCAATGCAGTGAAGTGAAGCCAGAGAGGGATGAGCTGTTAGCACGCTACGCCAGTTAGCCTGTTAGCTCCACTAATGAGCCCAAATTACAGGTTATCCACGAGCAATTATCACTGATAGCCTGCCGCCTCTTTGCCTTTTTATAGCCTAGCAGTTGTGATTCTTTATGATTTAAGAAATCAGCAAGTTTTTCTGGTTTCTCTTGACACAACATGCATATGCAGACATATTTACTTCTAGTTACATTTTCTAATGCAAATATTAATGAATATTAAAGGTGTTTAATTACACCTTAGATATGACAAGACAATACTTTTCTGAAGACCACTTCAAATATACATTTTCAATATGTATGTACATTAATTCATTTTATGAGAAGTTTTGTAGGTACAGATAAGAGACATAAATACCTTAAGCATTTAAAATATGAAGGTTCAATGTCAAGTCACCACCCATCAATCAGTCAAACTTTATTTGTGTGCCATCCTTCGTGCAGGTGTTGACAAGCCAAACGTGAGACAGAACTGACAAACAAACAATTCAACAATTTAACAATGTGATAGTTTGAGACCAATGCATGCGAGACAATCAAATGAAAAATAAAATAAATTAAATGCAATAATAACAGTAATAGTAGTAAAATAATGTGAAGTTAAAACTAGATCAATAAAATAACAATGAAATTAAATTATACAGATTAAATACAATAAAATAAGTTACTAATAAAATAACAGTAAGTTATAATAAAATTACACAAATTAAATACATTAAAATATGTGACTAATAAAATGTTGAAAAATGCAATAAAAGTTTATGGATTTAATATAATGAAATAGGTGATTAATAAAATAATAAAACAACAAACAATAAAATATATTAATATTTTACAACTTAAAACAATAAAAAAGTGAATAAAATAATAACCATATCTTGTTATGAAAATAAATGTGTATCTATCCTGTTCTTTGTATCACATATTACACTGTCGTTTCAGTGCTTTTATACACCATGACATGTCTGATTTATTATAAGATCTAAGTTTTGAAAGAAGAATCTCTTGACCTGGAAATATCAAGTGTAATTACGCGTTATATAACGTGTTTCGCTGTTGGAAACTGATTGAATAATACAGGTAGCTAGCTACTGACTTGAACATAGTTCAACACTGAGCTATACCAGCCTTCTCCTCCATGTCTCATTTTATCTCCACTGTAGTTCACTACTGTTCAGCTTGTGTTCTGCCTGGGAATCATGAATCATGAAGACGTTTCAGGACCTCTTGGTCAAATAAACAGTTTCTGACAGACTTTGATAACAGCAACATAACTAATGTTGTTTGAGCTATAGTCCAAGAACACTGAGGCACCACATGGCCGTGCACAACACTTGTGCTAACCAAGAATTACCCTCGCTCTTTGCTGTTTTTGTAAGCCCCACCTTAGCATTTGGCACACCCAAGGCAAGGGGGATGGGAGCACGAGTATGAAGTGAAGAAATATCACAGATGTTAGTCTGCATGAACCCCTTCCCCTTTTACAGCCTTCCTGCTCAATCTGGTCTCTTTAGCATCCGTTTTTTTTTTTTTTCCTCGCTCTCTCCCTCCACAAAAGACAAATGACTTCTCCTAACCTAATTCCAGTTGCAGCATGCGAGGGTCTGCCTCGACGGCTGCTGGTCAATAGAGTTTAAGTAGACACTGTGCAGATTCGAGCCGCTCTGGAGCCCAGCTGCCTAGTTCTCTACCCACAGTGTCCTGACTTCTGACTTTGAGAGGATTTTCCATGGATAAAATTCCAGTAAACAACTTACATTTTCTCACATTAACTTGTTTTTGTGTGCACTTGCTTATTCATGCATGAAAAACCTTTTTTTGCACCACATGCTGCAGGGCCAGTTGTCTGTTTGAAGAGTGCGTTGGAAACAGCAGGGTTAGGGTTTCATCCTACAACCACACTGGGTTGTGTGTCTGCAAAAGGGGTCACAGTTGTGTGACATGCCAAACCCAGTCTGGTAGCGGCGACGGCGGCGGTGCTGTCACTCATCCGACCACTCAGCGGGTCAACTTGTACTGTCATCCGCGGCGTTAATCTCGCTCCATGTTTAATTCGGTTAAAGCGAGCAAAGCCGTCTTAACCTCATCACGGCCCAGAGCCGGGCCTGAGATGCTCCGCGCCGATTAAGGGCAGGAAGTGGCGGGGTGTCTTTGATTATTTGGCCTTTCTCTATTTCCCTGGGGAAATGTTGCTGCTTCAAGCCTGGCAGAGTCTTCGCCATGACCGAGAGGGACCTTTTGATTGGTTCCTGATGTGTGGACAGCAGTCATGTCTCAGGGGTCCACAGCAATTTATCTAGAGGATATTAAATGACCTAATGGCCGTATTATTCGCACAACCTGAAGGAATCTGTGTTTGTAAGGTGTTGAGATGTCGATCCACTGTTCTGTCGGTTTCTGAGATGCAATTTACTGTGTGTGTATGTTCTGCAATCAAGCAGACAAGTGGGTACTGAATTTCAACGAGCTGGATATTTTTCTAATTTACCAGGATTTTAATGCAACGGTTTCTCAGTCTAACATACAAGCATTATGTGAGGGTGTAATAGAGGCCTGAGAAGCGTCGTAGTAAAAACTGTGCCGCATTGACGCTGGCCTCTCGCAGCTCTCTCTCTCTCTCCCCCAACAGGAACTGGCTAATTTCCTGAACTTGATATACCATTTGGTCGACACGGAGGGAAACATCTGAGAGAGGGGATCTCGGAGAATTCTCCACTTTAAAACGCTTAATGAGTGTTCAAATCTCTGGGTCAACGCTTTTTAATGTTTTACAGGTGACACAGGGGTTTTTCTCGCTGACTTCGGAGGAACCTTAAAAGAAGAAAGTGAGCAGTCAGGAAATGAAAGTTTTGCAGGGGTAAAGAGGGGGAACAGCTTTATTTTAGCTCTTCATATTCCCCTCTCATGCTCGGCATCATTAGCAGACTCATTCACAGATTTCCTCCGTCTGCTCTTGCAGTGCCAGAAGGCTTCGGATCACCTGCACCAGCTTTCTGTGTGTAGTTGTCAATCGCTGCTTCAATGAAGCTGATGCTTATCTTGGTTCAGTTTATGGAGAGGGAGTGTGTCTGTTTCTCCGGCCTTGGTAGTGCTCTGTGTCAAAGGTCACAACCTTAGCTGGAGGTCATCTCTCTGGTCGACTCCTGGTTGGCGATATGACCCGCTCTCCTGACAGACTGACCTCCTTCCCCCTCTCTTTCTCTCTTTCGCTTTCTTTTCCTGGTGACCCTACAAAGTGGCTAACATGTGTAACTTCCTCCATTGATTTAGATGAACCCTTGACCACCTGCGCCAATCCCTCCACCATCCATATAGCTTTGGTTGTCCTTGTCCGTTTCTTTAGACATATCTAGTTGCTTTTGCTTTCAAACAGTGGTGCTGGTACAATAAAAAAAAGAATAATTTCCAGACAAAGCACTTGTCTGCCTCTGTACAGCTCAAGCATTAAACTTGTGCAGAGTATTACTTGAGCCTATTGATCGGAGTCCTCTGCAGCAGAGAGGGCAGTGTGCAAAATCAATGCTTTATTTTCTCCGAGGCTAGCCTTGTTCATGCTTGTGTTTTTGTCAGTGAAAATGAGAGGAAAACAAGGGAGAAACCATTTACTTCCACTCTGTTCCATCCTTTCCTTTTGCTACAGTGACTCATTCACCCTCGCACTTTGTCATCTCTTTGACCCACGTGCTTTCTCGCTCGCTTTCACGAGTGTGAATCCACATCTTTATAGTGGTGAACGGGTGATGTCATGCTTGGTTTTTGCAGCGGTTGTGTCACCTTGCCACTAAATGTGTTGAGTGTGTGTTCGTCCTGGCTTGTTTAAGATTGTGTCTGTTCGTGCAGCCTGTTCTCACTACCAGGGCGTCAAATACTGATGTTTTGTCACGGCCCTCGGCACCTGATACCGACGCACAAGCCACCCTTTAGCATCTGTATGAGACCCCCGGGCTTTCAAGTAACTCCAACACTCAAAGAAACAGCTCTGGAAGTCTGGTGATGTAGTATGAAGACTGACAAAGTCCATATAGGGAGGAGTACAGGATGCATGGATGGGTCAAACAAACACAGGACTTTCATCCAGGAGACCACTGTTTGAGTCCTGTGTGAAACCAAAAGTCACACTGATTTATTTTCAGAATAGGGGCACAGACACTAAGCAGATAGTAAACATATATACTAAATACTAACACGTTGTCTAGATTTGAAAATGTGGATGTATTATGCAGTCACAAGACTGAGCAAAGCCTAGCCCCAGCTACTAAATGGTCCCAAAACATCCTTCATTCCATCAGGCTAAACATTGATTAAAAAGGTAAGAGTAACTAGTTTAGAAGTCCGTGGTCATTTTTAAATTACGTAAGTATGTTTTGTAAAGTACCTTATATCACATATGTAACTGAAGTTAGGAACAATAGTATTTATTTTAACCCAAACCACAATCTTTTACTAAACCTAACCAAGTAGTTTTGTTTCCTAAACCTAAGTGATGCCAAGGGCTATCCTGTGCGTTAAAAAGTGAGTTGGGATTGAGAACGAGTTGGTTCATGATGGCGATGAGGTATAATCTACTGTATAAATAGGGTTGCAACCAATGATTAGTTTCATTATCGATCAAGCAATTCATTATTTGGTCTATAAAATCAGAAAATAGCAAGAAATGGCCATCGTCTCAGAGTACTTGATGTCTTATTTTGTCCACCCAGCAGTCCAAACCAGACAGTATTCAATTTACAATGATATAAAACAGTGGAAAGCAGCAAATTCTCACATTTGAGAAGCTGTAACCAGAGATTTTTTGCTTAAAAAATCGCTTAAACGATTAACAGATTTTCAAAATATTTGCAGATTGATTTTGCTGTTGGTTGACTAATGGATAAGGCAACTAATTGTTGCAGCTCCAAATGACACCTCAAATTGATATAAACCATATCTTCAACAAAATCTCTATATATATAGCACTAGCACATGTAATTGTAGTCAACAAGTCCATCTTGCCTATTTTCCCCAAGCTTTTAAGATAGTCAGCTCACTTTAAGACATCAGAATCAAAGTGCCATTCCACATTTGATAATTTGTATACCAGAATATTTCATGAAGCTGAAAATGGGACCCACAATCCACTTCTCCCAGGTCTATTTTCCTCCTGAATAGCTTTGAATCTGCCAACCTCAATAGCTAGAGGAAGAATAGCAGCTCTTAAATGTGCAACTAAAGATCTTTAGCTTCTGGATATGAAATATGGAAATACGGATAAAAGCTTTCTCTTAAAACACCACAAGTTATCTCTGTAGACACACTGTACACCGTATAGTAACCTCCTCCATTGTGTAGATCCGAGGCGCAGCATTGGTTGGACACGAAGTCGGCGAGAGGACGGAGTCGCGCAGAAAGGGGGTCAGCGAACGGGAACGCGGCCGGTGACAGGTTGCCTGCGTGTGGGGTGGTTTCGCTAACGAGGAGCCATTGTGCCCTCGGTGAAGGTTAACACTCTGATTCACGGAGGCAGGAAGTGTTAGCTGCCTCCCCTGCACTTTTCCCATCCGCGGCCTCTGCCAAGCCTCAGCAGAACAATCCAGCCCCTGTGACTAAGAGGGAGGAAGGGAGAGAGAGAGTCAAAGACAGAAAGAGGGAGAACCAGAGAGGAGGAGGAGGAGGTAAAAAAAAAAAAAAAAAGAGTAGAGAGGTCCAATTCTGCAGGGTAACATCAGGCTTCCTATGTTATGCAAGTGTTCCCATTTTGCCTGCCTCACCCGGGGTTTTGATACAGATTGCATGAAGCATGATGGTAATGCAGAACATTCGCTCTGTCCCCCCTTCATCACAGCAGCCTCCATTTAAGGCAACTCAGACATATTTTCCTCCACAATCGAAGCTGCAAAGTGGCCAGCTGCAGCCAGGTTCAGACAGGTTTAAGCTCCGCACGCGCAGCACGAAATGGATATCACACCGAATGCAGTCGGAGACAAACACCCACACAGTGAATAGATACCTCAAAAAAAAAAAAAATAAAACATGTACACAGACAAACACACAGAGAAAATAGATATCTCAAAATATGCACACACACACTCGTAAGTCACAACACCTCATAGCGAATCAACAATCGCATCTTTGTTAAATTATCCAGGAAATTGTTTGCGGTGCTTTGATAACACAGGTGTTTATATGGTAATACCTTCAGGAGGCTGGATAAGAATGAAACAATAAAGTCATTAGGGTGTTACAAGACGAAATGAAACCAGGGCTCCTTCACACACACACACACACACACACACACACACACACACACACACACTGTCTGAACCAGCGCAGGCTGAACTCTGATACACAAATTCATTAAATGAAAGCTTTTGTCAGCTGCCGTAATGACCCTTGATATGTGTGAACCTGCGCCAAGTTGTCAGTGGAGGAGCAATTTATCTCCACTAGTGTTGTGCTTATATGGAAGATAAAAGAAAATTGAACAGAATAGAGTTTACACAAGCTAGAATAGACCATTCTTAGCAAGGTGGTCTCACCTAAACCGTCAGAATAGCTCCACTTAAGGGCTTTTATCTCAAGCGTTGTGGTACGTAAGTAATCGCTGATATGAGGTGACCTCCCACCCAGCCCCTCGTGCGGTTTTCTTATTGACATACGGCTTATTTCCCATCTGTCAACATTTCATATCCTCAGTCGTCTGTTGTAATTCTCTCCATCCTCACAGGCAGCAACCTTTGCTGAGCTCCCTCTGCTCTGAAGCCATGCGAGATGGTCATTCTTACATATTTCTTAGCTAAGTTATATGTTCATGCAGTGGCGAGCCAGCCATCTACAAAGAAATTGGGCTCCCCCCCCCTTTAGTCGTTAGCCATTTTGGTCTTAGTGGTCGAAGATTTCTTTAGTCTATCAGTCATGTTTTTATGCTTTTTTCATGCTGAACACAGCTCTAAAGAAATACCATAGAAATTATAGACAAATTGTTGTTACTAGAAGCCATATTCCTGCTATGGCATTTCTTCCAACCAATTAAGATATTTTCATTTTGCTACGTTTGTTGAAATTGTTGGTCTCACCAGTCCTCGTCTGGCCCATCCTGCCCAAAGACCTTTCCATGTCATGCAGAAATAATTTCCGATTTCACAGGAAACTACTTAGTTAGGTTTAGGCAACAAAACTACTCAGTTAAGTTCAGGAAAAGATTGCTGTTTGGATTTTAAATCCCTATATTTGAAATACTTGGTTAGGTTTAGGAAAAGATTGTGGTTTGGATTTAAAATAGCTACACTTGAAACACATGGTTAGGCATGGGTAACAAAACTACTTAGTTAGGTTTAGGCAGTAAAACTACTTAGGTTTAGGAAAAGATTGTGGAAGTAGCATTGCTTGAGTAAAAAAATGACATGACAAATAAGTTAATGTTTAAAACGTTAAAATAATGAAAATGATTGAATAATTTAAGCATGGAAGTTGTGTGACTCACACAGGATACAGATACATGTCTACACATCGTGTCTACGGTAACCCCCAAATTGTGAAAAGTAACAACTAACTATACTAATAGTAATAACTAGCTATGCTAACCTTATCCAGTCAGGGACAATGCCCTAACCTTAACATCTCACCAGAGTTTTGCAAGTTTAGATAAGATCAGATAAGATGAACCTTTATTATTCCCCGAGGGAAATTTGGGAAAAATTGTTCTTTTTTCCTGTGTTTTTTTGACCCACTCATCCACCGCGACCTCCCCCATATGCTTTTTGTCACTCTTTCTATTCCTGGTTCATGATTATGTGAATTGATTTCATGGGATATATATGGTTTACAGGGCATTTTTTTAGTTTTTGTTGGTATTGAGGATGTGCAGTCCGGGCAAAAATACTATTCAAAAATCACTAGGAATCATTTGATTATTATTCGAAAACTGACGCATGACCCGCAATCCTTAAGGACTATTCAAAGAGACAGATGGTTTCGTCAGAAGATCGTGACCCATCACTAGTAGCTACGACCAGTGTGACCGGCCTGTAGTGTAACATGTTGCTGTGCGACACCGCTCTGGACAAGTCAAATCATCATTCCAGACTGAAAAATCATAGATGCATTTTGCCTGTTTGTCCGGGCGATGAGCGGTACGGGGCGACAGACAGGCAGGGTGTGAACAAAGATGTCTATCCACAAAGGTGCCCTCTCTCATCTGATCCTGACACATCTCTCCTACAAAGGAAGGGCTGTGCACAGCGTGCAGGCGCTGCTAGCCTGCCTCTGTAGGTAAATAATGAATAGGTCACACCTGGTGGTCTCTTACAGGCTCGCTGCAGCCTCCGTCCCTCTCTGTCTGGTGCTGGTTTGGGATTATGTGTAGGTGTGTGTTTGTGGAGGTCTAACATAAATCAAAATTCTCCTGCAGTCTTCATTTTGTAATGTTTTCTTTAACCTTTAGCTACATGGCGTCCTCTTGTATCACTCTGAAGTGCTTTAACAGTGTTTGTGCTTTTAGTGTGTGTATGTGCGAACAAAGCAGTGACATTGAGAACCAATAAGAAGCGTTAGCCGAGCCTGTGTGCGCGCGTTGGATGCGACCACGTGAAGATGCGCCACCACAAGATGACAAATGAGTGGCTTCCATCTCTACAGGCAGCTAAAAGAGAGAGTGCGCTCGTCCAACAATCCAGCGTCCATCAAGAGAACGGATGATTTCATAAGAGATGTCTCTAATGCCTCGGGACCACAAACGGCTAAAAGCTAATTTAATATCATTATTTGCGATCACTTCAAAAGATAAAAGGGACCCGCATAAAAGATTTCTCAAATACCCGGTTGAGATGTAACGCATCATCAGTCATGCCAGCAGTCTCCCTCTCTATCAAGAAGCCTTGTCTCATTAAAAATACATGTGGTGTATTGAGCTGAAGTGGACCGATCATAAAAAAACTCCTTGTGCTGCTTTACAATCAGCAGGTAATGAGCGGCTACATCCTGAAGTGGACTTTCTACATTTTGCAGCGTTCGAGGAAAAGGACAAGGGCTGCTACTAAGAATTAGTTTCAATTTTCATCAATCAATTTGGATTGATTTGACTGATTCACTTTACTGCAATTTTTTGCTAACTTTTTAACAAAATAAAGTTGACTTCTGGGGACTTTTACTTTGGAAAATCTCCAAATTGATGCAGTAAAAATGTTTCATTTTCAGCATGTATGTAGTCAGAGATGTCCTGAAGTCATATACAGCTGCTAGACAAAGTGTGTGAAATCTAAGTAATCCCAAAGGGTTCGCATACTTTTTCTTGCAACTGTATATGTCATGTTTAGGAGACGTCTTGAGATGTTTTTTTTTTTTTTTGTCTGATAAACAATCCAAAACCCAATTTTTTAAATTTGCAATGACATTTAACAGAGAAAAGATTCAACAATTGTTTCAGGAATAAAAATTATACTACAATTAGGATTCTGTATTGCTGTCAGCCTTCACTTAAGCTACTGAAATCCTGGAAGCACCTCAGCACTGTGAACGCTGATATGTTTTTTTAAAAGGTAGTTTATTTATTCAAGAAGAAACTCTTCCAGAAGAGGTAGATATGGCTGCTTCAGCCCTGCTTATCAGCAGCGCGGGCCGTGTGTGGCAAAGATAGCGTGCGGCGAGTGCGTCACAGAGAGCGTGTGATTGGAGCCGGATTCAGGAGTCAAACAGCGTTTTATCTCCTGTATATCAATCACGGTGCACTGTGGCCTCAGCGCACACGAGCGCCGGAGCTCACCGCATTGTTTGTTGTAGCAACAAACCTGCTCTGAAGTGGTATTGTGGTGCCCTTGTTTTTTCATATTTTTTTTTTTTTCTAAAGGTTACCGCTCTGTTGTCAGGGAAGCGGGAGAACTGAGTCCTCAGATTGGAGGTTCACAAAGCTCAGCAGCTGCAAGAATAGAAATCATAGGAATGCTATTGACAGCAGCTCCTCCAGTCAATAGTCTTAAAGGGTTTTGTGTTAACACACGAGACAACAAGCTGCACTCCGCTCCGGCAAGATAAACTCTTGTCATCAAGGAATTAGAGTAACTATCTGCTTTGTGTGTTCGCCTTATGAGCAAACAACACGGCGAATCAAAAGAATGTTTACTGGGCTGCAAAAGAGAAGAGGTGGAAGTGGAGAACAACGGCATGTTTCCTGTCCAGTGATTTGTAAAACTCTTGAATTAATTTTGGCCTGGAAAGCTGGCTCTGCTTCCAGGGAGTTTTCCCTGTAAACAGTGGAAAAGAGACTCCTGCCCCTCGAGTTCTTTCCATTCTTTCCACTAGTGAGGGTGTTTGCACACACTCATGCACCCACAGATTCGCACTTTATTCCCTGCTAGGATTTGAGTTTATTAATGATACCAGTTGAGCAGTTGAAGAGTAATTCTGTTTTTTTACAGCTCTGGTCTTAATCTCACTGTTCGGTCATCGTTTCATTCTGGGTTTGACAGGACAAGAAACAAACAGTGAGATGAATCAATGAGATGATGAAACAGGTTGTAACTGTAGACTGTATATAAGAAGTGGATGTAGTCACTGTGACGTCACCCACTGGCTTGTGAACTGCCGTCTTGAAGCCTCAAGTTCGCCATTTTGGTCGTCGCCATCTTGGTTCTTTAAAACCAGAAGCGACACGAGAGGGTGCAGCTAAGTACAACCAAACGCTGAATTTTTAAGCAACCAAAACACACACCGGGGGCATGTCCGATTCATTTGCATGTCATCATGCGTTTTCAGACTGTCGCGTTTAACATGAGCACACAGAACAGGAATATTACGCAGCAAAAAAGCAACATACTTTTTTTTGGGATTGAGGTTGATTTTCTGAGATTTTGCACCACAAATAAAGGCATCACCCAATCACGTTGTGTGGAACGGGTAGAGTTGCGCCTCAGTTTATAAAACAACGACACGGAGCCTCCGTAGTCCTACCGATATTACACCTTTCAACTTTAACAAAGGCAGAGCAGAGCAGATCCACTCCTTCCATGCTTACCTTTCACAGTAAAACTCCTAGAGATATAATATTTGCGAGTGAGTGTGGCATTTTCCTGTCATTTATTCATCATGCCCACGACACTGACAATGCAGACGTAGCACCCTGTCAATCACAAGGTAGCCACGCCCTAAAGCATCCCCTGCTTTACAGTCTATTTGACCTTAAAGGGGACCGTAATTTACTAAATAAACATCATGCTGTATTGAAGAAGACTTGAAACTAGCGATTGAGACCATAAACTCGTGTTCACAGTGTTTACTGAGGTAATAAATCAAGTGAGAAGTAGACTCATTTTCTCATAGACTTCTATACAGTCAGACTTCTTTTTGCAGCCAGAGGAATCGCCCCCTGCTGGCTGTTAGAAAGAATGCAAGTTTAAGGCACTTCAGCATTGGCTTCACTTTTTAGCTATATTTGGAAGTAAACACAGTACCATGTTAGAATTACAGACAGGAATGATAAGTCATGTAAAACAAGGTTCCTAGCAGCTAAAACAGCTACAAGTCAAATATAATCAACAGGCTGCGCACACTTCTACTTTTCATTTGCCTTCCTTGTGCTTTTTGTTTTTCTTTGTCTGATCAAGATACGAAAATCTTTGCCTGAGGCGCTTCTCCGTTTTTTTTTTTTTTTAATGTTTCTCCCAACAACACTCAAGTCCGCTGAGGCCAAGAAGAAAAACAACTTTTCCAAGTTTAGTTGTTGAACATAATATTGAATCTTGAACACTGTATTGACTCGTGTCCCACCAGACCAATTTAATCGGTGATTCAGCTCGTACAGTGCATCCAGCAAATGGAATCATGTTATTAAGCCCCTTTAATGAAACAGTCAGGGTGGACTCTCCATATCTCCTTGCACTAAAAAAAAAAAAAAAAAAAAAAAAAAAGCTCATCTAAATGGAAAACACATTGTCTTCATTATTTGCAAGTGTTGAATGAAGGCAGTTGCCATGGTTACAGCCATCGGAGGCTGAAGCCTGGTTTGAGGCCAGAGGGGCTACAGGAACAAAGTGGCTCCTAATGGTGAGATTGTACAAATGGCTCTCTGAGAGGGTTATATATCGCTGGCATTTCCATGTTGGCCAACGCAGTCGCAGCGCGGCAAACGATCACTTTCACATCATATCCTCGCGTCAGCGCCGGCTCTGGTTAATGAAACAAGATAAATCTCACCAAGTTATTTGCTATTCCACAGCGCCGTCTACTAAATATTCTTAGAAATCCATTTCTAAATGGCCATTCTGTGTTGTTTTCCAATGCATCTGCTTTTAAAAGAGCCATGTGGAAACTTCCAGTGTACACCAATCAAAATGCAGATTGTCTACACAGCATGGTGTCCACCCAGGAGAATTACAGCTGAATACTAAGCAGGAGAAAGCTCTCCGTTTTGACTGCTGTTTATGCATTTGAGACAGGAAGAGGGAGGCAAAATGAGAGAGAGAGAAACGGCAGCACTTAATTCATTTTCTTGTCTGAATGTAGGTTAAATTACCTTTAAATCCCACACAGAACTGCACATTGCAGGTAAATGAGTCACTTGGCAGCTGATAAGCGGCAGCAAAGACACGCTGGGAATCGGGGACAAGGTGCCTTTTCACGGAGAGAAAGAGACACGTCGCTAATAATAGAGGAAGTGGTCACGTGGGACCTCTCTGCCCTCCGATTCATGTCGGATAATAATTGGTTTACCTGATACGACGCCTTGTGTTTGGGCAGCAGTAAAACAAATTACCAGGGGGTCGACCTTTGGCAGCGCGGCGCTGACCCCAGCCAGGGAGGCTGCCTGACAGGAACACCAACACACCTCAGTGCCATACAAGCCAATCTGGATGCTACCGGGTTGAATGGGATCTGACATAGATACTTACAGACATAGGTTTGGTTAATGCTGTTTCCTCCATTTATGTACATTTATATAGCAAATGACACATTATAATTAAACTAGTTATCAAACTTTCCATAACAATGGTAGTCTATCAAAAGAATTTGAAATGATATGCAAATTGCTGTAATATTAATGCATCACGTTAATGCAGTAGTCTCACTTACTCTTACTGTATTTAGTGTCATTAATAGAGACCTGGCACTCAACGATAGATAATGTTGACTAAAAATAGTTCCCTCATTTACTGCCTTATCGTGCTTTTCCAGCCCTGAGTAGCATCTGCGGGTCTTCTGCTCAGGCTGTGGGGTGTTTCTGAAAGTCAAGGACACTTCCTTAGTGGGTCGGGTCCTACAGAGGCGAGTTTGCCAGTGTGGAAGAAATTCAGTACAATTTCTGGTAGGAATATTGATTTTGCATTCCTCAAAAGAATATGCACAGAATCAAAACATGTAGGCCTCTTAAAAATAAATGAAATCAACAGGTATTTGAACAGTTGTCATGCAATTGACATGCTCTCCTCAAAGCCACCAAACTCCATTGAAAAACACAGCAATTTTACCTCAGATTGTAAAACACACTTCATTCAAACTGGGAAGAAACAAAATAAAACTCATCAAAACCATCATGGTTTGCTCTTTCTACTGTTCCAACAATCACCAACTCTGGTTTGGTCAAAATAAATCCTTAATTCACCGATTTAGATGTGACAAGAAACAGCCATTATGATACCAGACTCCATTGAGAAAAACAGTGTTTTTTTTTCAAATTTGATAGAAACAAAATAAAACTGATTAGAAACCGTAAGTTTTCACTACAAATAATGACCAACACTGGTGTCGTCATAATAAAGCCTTAATTCTTCATGTGAAGATATGGTCAGCGCTACCCCACTGACTCTCTCTGCCGTTGCCGCTGAGCAACGAAAGTCAGATCAAACTTTTTAAATGAGTGAAGATCCAGCAACTGGACTGGCAATTTCTCACCTCAAATCTGTTCAGAAACGGATTTTGGTGGACTGCTGAGGTGAAATAAGCATATTTCCCCTGTTGAAATGCATTGTGCACATAGGATTGTGGGTGTTTTAGGGGCGCGGAGGATACACGCATGCATCCTTGAAAATCCTCTGAATGAAGGACTTGAAATTCACCCGTCTGAGGTTCCTTCCTTGACTTTGAGGAACACCCAAACTCTACCAATCAGAGGAGCCAGTATGTAGCCTGACAGATGAAACCCAGGACAAGAAAACTGCACTTATGGAGGTCATTTGGAGAAAAGAAAAAAGTTCTTTATATGTCTGAATAGATGCAACAGCAGATTTCTGATCGTCAACATGAATACAAGCGAGCAATTGAGCTCTGGTGTTTGCTGATGCTTTAGAGCTCCTCTTTATGTGAGACTAACTATTATAAATGCATTAAGGTAGCTGCGTCTTGTTTGTGCAAGGTTTATTTCACCCTACGAACAGGTTGTTCACACGTTTGTAAAGGGCTCTGTTTGTGCTGTAGCTGCCCTTAAAGCCTGTTTCATGTCTTTGTTTATCCGAGTAGAGAAGAGTTCTCAACTCTCAAGACTTGTTTGTCCTTCCTGAAGCTCAGACGCTCTGCAGCGGAGGATCAAGCAGGGCTCTTTCTCTCTTGTTGGTGTTCTCTATGAAGCGTTCATTCATGTGATGAAAGAGATCTGGGGCTTTCAAAAAAAGGCCTGGCGTGACATCTACGGTATCTATTTTTCTGTAGATCAAGACTAGATATACTCCCAATTTGAATTTAAATCCCAGGGAATTGTCTGCGGCCTGCGAGGCACGTAGCTCTGTCTCAACAAGGCGCCGCTCGATATTATAACACAATTTGTATGTTAAAAAGGTAGCTACTGTTGTTGGGATGTGTTTCTAAATGTGTGTGTGTATCGACCAGTGGAGGATGTGTCGCTGACGGGGCAGCCTCTCTGGTCATTGTGTCGGGGAGGGGAGGCTGCTTGCTTTCAATCCATTATTGACTAATCTCATTAGCCGAGGATCCTAACGCTGAATGAGCCACAGAAACTGACTTCTCTCCCTCCCTCTCGTGGAGATGCGCACCAATCACGTGCACGCACACAAACACGTTCACGCATATTGAAGCCCTCTGCCACAGAGAAGAGGGAGTCACTTGTAATTATGGACGGCAGTTTTGAAAGAAGGAAGTTTTTTTTTTTTTTTTTTTTATTGCCCTTAATTAATCATTTTAATTAAGTGACTGCCTATCTGTGCTTTCTACTGGATTAGCTAATTATATGCTCAGCACTTTCTACTCGTGTCCTGACGTATGTGCGCCCCATCGCCTTTGTCCCACGGCTGCTTGTACTGTATCACCGTGACAGCCTGTTCGCTGTGATCGCTCTCACCTGCGTGTCTGCAAAAACAACCGCTTTGCATATCAGCTCGCTGCTGACAGCGTAAACTTTGCAGTCATGGAAAAGGAGATGCAAAGTGTCAATGTGATTTGCACAGAGGATTCATAATAGTCGGCCATCAGCTTGGTGTTTTTCTTCTTTGTGTGTGTGTGTGTGTGTGTGTGTGTGTGTGTGTGTGTGTGTGTGTGTGTGTGTGTGTGTGTGTGTGTGTGTGTGTGTGTGTGTGTGTGTTTGGCGGCCAGGTGACTTAAAGGCCGCACACCTCTGCAGCAGCAGAGAGAGAGCAGACCACTGCAGAGAGAGATTCATGACCCAGCCAGCCTGTAATTGCTGATGGTTCAGCAGTTTTCGGGAGCTGAAACAGGAGGATACGAAATTTCTCAGCCTTTTCCCGCTTCTTGCAGCATTCATTTCCTCCTCCTCCTCCTCTCTGATCCAGTGCGTCTCTCTCTCTCTCCCTCCCTGAGCTGCCTCACACCTTCCCCTCTCTGTCTATCTGTTTATGTGTTTGTCTTAAGCTGTGTGTGTGTGTGTGTGTGTGTGTGTGTGTGTGTGTTTCCAGAAATGCTACCGCAGGCAGCATTGTTTATGTTCACCTGTCAAGCTACCTCAACTTCCCTGATGGATGATGTGGAGCTCGGTTGTTTGCCAACAGCTAGAGACGGGTTGCAGCTAAATAACACCCATGAACATACAAGATAGGGATATTATACAAGGCATCGATCCACATTAGAAAAGTTCTCTCTTCAATAGTAAGGTGAGCGGGTGCTTTAAACGTCGATGAGCAGAGTAGTCAGTCGGCTGGAAATGTATTAATCGCCCATTAATCGTCATTTGTCAGGTGAGAATACCGAACATTTGCTGATTTCAGCTTCTCAAATGTGAAGATTTGCTCTCTGCTCTATGCAGTTCAAAAGTTAAAAGTCTTATTGAAAAGATTTTTACACTGACAAATATTATTTTTAAAATAATACATCCACACAGAATGATTGTGAATTAATCATATAAAAAATTCGGTGGGTCCAAAATTAATGTTTTGTTGATCTCTGTGAAGAAATTTAACATTTGGTGCCCACTTCTAACTTCTAACGTCAAAATGGGATGATGTATTTTTATAGGTCAAATGGGAAGTTAGCATCACTGGCAAAATGCCGATGGGATTTTCCCATTTGGTTTTGGATTATCGCAGAAAATAAGCTCTGTGGAAAACACGTTTTGTTATATCACAGTCATCATTCATCATTAGTATTACCCAAATCAACACCATTTTTATTATTTTTGAAGTGTGAATGGAATCAGCAGAAGTAAAAAGCTAATGCTATGAACTAGAAGCTAAACAAACAGCAACAACAGTGGCATGAGGAGTCGGCGTGATGACGTTTAGTTGTCTCATTTAGACACTTGTTATCAACCACCTTTTTTAAGAAACATAAAGGCTTCAAAATTCACATATTTACTGATGTATTTTATATCGTAGAACTAAAAAGTTAAAATCTCTTAAGCTTGTGTGAAACACAGACCTTATTTCAGGCATCTAACTAAAAACCCATGCAGAAAACCCACAGACTTCCAGACAAGGGAACCAGAAGTGCTAACATACTAACTCATTTCTGGGTTTTAGGACAACAACATTAGTGTCACGTGTTGTCTCTGGGTCGTCAGTTAGGATGGAAAAAAATGGATAAATGACCGAGATTGATGGTAAGTACCCGGCAACGACTTGTTGTTAAGTGAATGCAACATTGAAATAAGCTCCTCTAGCTCACCCTTGCTTTATTGAAGTTTGAGGATATGTCAGTTTTGGTGTTCAGATAAGCTTAAAACACCCTTTGATGACACCAAATGCCATAAATAAACAACTCCTTGCATTATAAAACATCTCTGAAAGCTAGTTTTTTCTTTAGCTTGTATGAAAGAGATTATGTGATTTTTCTTTTTTTAGTGTATATATGTGTGAAAGGACGGGCGGCTGCTATATCGCTCCGTTTGACGGTCTTGAATTGCATAACGCCTCCTCTGTCCTGGCATTCAATATTCATTTGATGTTATTTTTAGCTCGCTGTAAGGTTATATAAAATGAGACATACTGTTCTGCAAACATGTGATCCACATCCGAGACTACTTACAGAGCACAGTAGGAAGGGTGATATGATATACAATGAATGAAATAATTCAGGAGGCCTGAGACTAAGATGTGCACAAAACGAAAGGTTGAATAAACGTCGTCAGTGTTTGATTGAAGAGTCTGCTCTGGAGAATCTCCCTTTTCCCCCCCAGACACATTGGCATTCTTCGCAGCCACACGTGAGATGAGAGGCATCCTGATTCACTTCCACAGTGGCAATCAAAACATGGCGGCCCGCAATCTCTGCCTTATTAGAGCGGCTCCATGAGGAAGATTTGTGACTGATATACGGCATCCTGTGCTACCTAACGTCTTCCTCACCCCCACCCGTCCTTTATGTGCACACTCAGACACACTCTGCCCGGTCACGGACAGGCCGTGTGGGACGGTGGTGTATATGGGGGCAGTCAAAAGCCTCCTCACTGCAGATCAAGCGTCCGCCCGTCTGGTAATGTGTTGTCATTGACCAATTAGGAAATCCAGATCAAACAGGCGCAGGGAATGGCCCCTCGCTGCCCCTCTCTAAGCACTCTGCTCTTTTTAATTGAGCACATTTGTGGAATGAGAGGCTTCTCCCCAGAGGGGCCGATGGCTGCAGATACGAGCAAGCTGTTAACACAGGATCAGTCCGCTCAGCAAGGTTATCAAACGATCTGCTGATATACTGTATATAAAAAAAAATAGATCTTAATGAGCCATGCCAGTTAGAGGATCCCAATGCAGGGCTGTGGAGTGAAGGAGAGGATTGGTTTCGGTTTGGAGCGGAGATTCTGTGTGTGGCTTTAGCAAAGTCATTGGAATCGAAATGACTTTCAAGTAACATTCAAGTAACTTTTGGCAACAGTGGCCACAATTGCTAATCGTGTGATATGGATGTCAATGGTTAACTGTTAATCGGTTAACCACGGAGAACATGTTTGACTGGTTACGTGTGTCGGTCTGTAGGTTTATTTATGGTCTATACAGCCTAGGAGTAGGGGTAGGGGTAGGAGCAGGGTCTGAAATTAGCACCCACCAATTGCGGGTGGAGGAAATTGCCAGGTCATCCGCCACTTTGGCGCACGCTAAGGATGGGAATAGAGAATCTGTTACCGTCAATAAGCGGTTTCTAGTTGTCACATTCCTTGGCATCGCATGCCTCCGTGACTATCAATTCCTCCGTGTTGATGCTTTATGAGAGTTACACATGTACAATGACGCAACGGCATACGCACGCTGTATCACGCTTCAGTTTAGCAGCAGTTAGCAGCTGGTGGGTAGTGATGTAAATTGAGTAAATGATGATTGAATGATGGTATTAGGGACAGGATTATTTTTGAAAAAGGGTGGATCCCATAAAGTTCATTTACGGTCTATATGTTAATTTAATATGGGTGCCAAAAGGACACGTCATCTGATCAGCTCCTCTGATTTAGGCTGGGCGATATGGCCAAAATCTTCTATCCCGATATAGGTCATTTCATATCTCAATATATATCACGATATAGCATGTTTTCAGGTATTTCAATAAATAAATAGTCTCTATGAAAGAACCGCATGGAAAAGCCTATTTTTGTATCTTTTTTTTGATTATTATCAATTTAGATGACATAACTGTATCACAATATCTCACTGTGATTTCATCACAATATGAATAATAATAATATTCCATTTCAAGACAATAAATTGTTATATTGAATCATCGCCCAGGCCTGTTTCTGTTCAGACTTTATAGAGACCACCGATCAAGCTATGTAGAACGAATATCAGCAGATAATGATGAGCGATCAATCGGAGCACCGTGACCTGGTCAAAATGCGGCAATAAACGTTTGGAAAGCCAACAGAAAATACAATAAACGTCAAGAGATTTCTAACGCAAAACTGGATGATGTAGCGCTTCAAAATGCGATGCCAAAGCTCATCAAGTCAGTGGCACGCTGGAGTCAAAATGCGTTTTTTTTTTTCTCTAAAAATTACCACTCTGTTTCTAGTTTTTGGGTGTCAGTCTATTAAAAGCAAATTAAATAAGCAAACTAGCCAAAAACTGACATTGCTAGCCAAAAGCTACCATAGTGTGGCAGTTAGAGTGGAGTCATTAACTCATCACATTATGCTGCTGGTCATACCAGATCAAGTAAGGCTGTAGCAGCAAAACCTTTGAGTGTATTGAATTAAGCAGAAGTGTATTATATTGCTTTTTAATTAATCATTCCTAAGTGGTAGACTGTTATTTCTTCCTTCAAAAGTTCTAAAATATTTCTTTAATATATTTTATTTAACCAGGAAATGCTTCACAAAGATATGATACATCCCAGAAATCTAGATGTCTGCTGGATCAAATCATAAATAATGGTTTTAAGTAATTTATCCAACAAAGGTTTTCTGTTTTATATCACTGTGAAATAAAATGTCTGGATTTAATGACAACAGATATATAATGACAGTAAGCCAAGATACAGAAACCCTGCTCGTGACATTTTAAAACAGAGATGTTAGCGAGGTCGTTACGAGCGCTGGCAGTTTGATGGTATGTCTTCACAGGCGTCTTTGGTGAAACAGAGAAAGCTCGCGTTGCTGCTGTCCATCAGTGTCTGAGCAGGTTGAGCTCATGCACTATTTAAAATCTCTCCCACTCAGTCTCTCTGCGTCTCCTCTCTCTCCTCCCATTCACTCAAAGTCACAAAAGGCCAAAGGTCGCTGGCACAATGGAGACAAGGAGGTCCTCCATCCCCCTGCTGCACCAATAACCCATCAAACACACGCACACAAGCCGGCAAACTGCCCCTAACTTATCACCGCCGCCCGCACACCGGCGTACACACTTTTTCAGGCAGCGAACGCACAAAACACGCACGCCCTCGTGTTCTGCTCTCAGCCTTCTTTGAATTCCTTCCCATGTATCTTGCAGCTCGCCTGTCACTCCTCCCCCCAGCGCTATCAGTCTCTCTCTCCCAGACCTCATAATGGCTCCTCCTGGGTAGCGGCTGCGTTTGCGGCTCCTGCTATTTCAAAGTTTTAGCTGGCCGGATTAAGCGTGGTATGTGGAAAATGAACAGCCACTCACAGGAGGGACACATGAGCTGAATGCATAATAAGCCAGGAGACTGGCAAGGAAAAAAGAAAGCAGAGAAAGGAAGGAAGGGGAGGGTGGGGAGGGGGGAGAAAACACTCACTCACAAGTTGTCTGAAGCCGTGTCAGCACCTACACGGCAACAATATCACTCACCCAAATGGAAATCTCTTTGACTTTTCCTCTGTGCTCACACAATCAAAGTGTTTCAAGGGGCTGTCGTGACGGCTTTCTTTTGTGAGCTATTGAGTGCGAATTCACCTCATATCGCAACAGTGAGTTCAGGTTTACACTTTGGCTCGCCGGTTTCATCATCATCACATGCCTACGAAATTCCTGGAGGACTGCAGAGCGGAGAGGGGAGCTTGGCAGATATAGCGGAGAGCGTGAGGCTAGCTGTTAGCTGCTGCTTTTTTTTTTTTTTTTTTTGGTGGGGCTCTTTTGGAGGCGACACGCAGTCATGTGGCTCATCTGTGCTGCCTCCAGCGCCCTGGGGGAATTGACCCCCCCTCCTCCCCCTGCTATTAGCGTAAGGGTGGAAGGAAATTAAAAGAGTAGCTGTTTGGAGGAGGCGGCAGAGGGCAAAGAGGAGAGGGAGAAACCACTACGATGCTCCTCATGTTAGGACCATCTTTTGCTTGCTCTGGTAGCCAGGCGAGTTGGAGGGTGGGTGGAGGGGGGGGGGGGACTGGCCCCCATCTGCTTTTGTCCTTTTTCTTTTTTTTTTTTTTTTATCGCAGGCGGCGATCGGCCTCTGAGACTTGGTGAAATGTTACACTTGGTTAGAGAGGAGATATTGCTTAGGCCCCTCTATGATCCCCAACCCTCTGTTTTCTTCTTCTGCTGCTGCTGGGGGTGTAGCGGCAGCAATGGTGGGGGCTTCAACCCCCCCCCCACCACCACCACCACCACCACCACCACCACCGTGCTCCCTTTGCTTTTCTAATCACACTGCAGATGTGCCTGATGGCTGAACAATCTCTGTGTACTGAACGTGGGGCTCCCGCAGGAATCCAGGAGGCTTGCTTATGTGAGCTGTCATGAAAAAAAAAAGTGAGAGGGCAGGGAGGGAGGGTGAATGTGGGTCTGCGTGAGAGTGAGAGTGAGTTAGAGGCAGAACGGGAGATGGAGAAAGACAGAGGGGAAGACGGAGAGATCAGTGAACAGCGACAAACACAGCAGGGCTCCTCGGATTGTGTGTGTGTGTGTGTGTATGTGTGTGTGTGTGTGAGAAACTGCGAGCCCACCCTTGCTCATGGTTGCCGCTGGAGCTGCACACCAAACCACATTAAATAAAAGAAATCCATTCCCAAGCCTGTTAAGGAGCCATGTGGGGAGGTGTGAGAGTGTATGTGTGTGCACTCGAGTGGCTGTCCATATGTGTGTGCAGCACACATGGGGGGGTGGAGAAGGGCTGAGGGGAGGGGAGGTAGAGCAAGGAGGTGGGACAGGCAGGAGGCAGCTCACATTATCCTCCGTGCCAGCTCTGGATGGAGCCTGCCGAGGATTATGGCACATTCTGTAAGGCAACAATGGAAGCGGCGCCGATCCGTACACATTTCCATCCTCTCTGTTTTTTCCTCCGTCGAACAAACACAGCTTTGTCCTCGCTGCCTGTCTGCCTGGCCACTTACCAGGCAGAGAACCAGGCAGACACCTGGAGTCCTAGAGCTGCCCTCTCCAAACTAAACACCCCTCCTCCCCTCGGAGCCAGAAAACGGCATCTCTACAGTGTTGAGGTAATTAAAGGGGAGCTTTCACGCCGGCCTCGGCCGACAGTCGGAAGAAAACAAGACATATCTCGGAATCAAAGCTCATTAAAATCATGAGGGTGAAGAGATGCTTCCTCCTCCTCCTCTCCTCCCCGTCCTCCTCCTGCTCCCTCATCTTTATCACCCTTAAGCAAGTGCTGCAAACAGCCAAGCCCTAGTCAACGATGGTGCAGATTAGCCCTTTATTGCCTAATTCACCTACAATAGACGACATGCAGGGACGCGATCACCTTGAGCAGCACATCTCAACGTGTCCCCATGAGGGGCGAGAGTGATGCTGATTTCTCCGCTTAGGCCACCTTGTTCCATTTTAATAGTGTCAGCAGTACTTTCGATTAGTGAGGTAGGTGTGTGTGTGTGTCTGTGTGTATGGGGGGGGGGTTTCACACAGCTCTGCGGAGGTGTAACACCCGGCCTGTAGTGTTGTTGTAAAGCACATTAGGAGTGACTGAGGGTGTTGTTATGGTATCATGATGCCGGTCCAGCACTCAAGGGAAGGTGAGAAGATCCGTGTGTGTGTTTGTGTGTGCGTATGTGGTTGGGATGGTGGCCATCGCGGCATGCTGTCTTTCTGCTCCTGCAGCCGCCCTCCGACTCCATCCCTGTGTACGAGACTTCGGCCGAGTCCCTGTTAAGGAAAATGTGTCTTTATACAAGCACTGCACAGTCCTCCTCTTTTAAAGCGTGAATTCGGTTAAATTAAAGTCACCTTTTTCTCAAAAATGCATTTAACTCCTTGTTACTTCACTTGGATTTTTGGTGTGCAGAGTGATGTACGTGCTGGGTTTGGAAATAGGAGGTTGTTTTTGCGACAACTTTACTAAAAGACTCCTTCGGCCCATTGTTGTCTGCATTTCCATAGCGATCTAAAGACGTGAAGAGCAGTCCGCTGATATATGAAAAAGCGAAGGTCATCCCTGCAAACTCTACCCCGAAAGTTCTGGTACTTTCAGAAAGTATTACCCCCGACCAGGCCCTATTTTTTGGGAGGAAAAGCCCCTGAAAAATATCACCAGAGCTTGATTTAGTTCCTGGTCCCTTTGCTTGAAACGCAATGAGCTCCTCAAAAGGTTCCTAGTTAATCTGCTGAAGAGGGAAATTTTCTGTGATGTGGAAGCTAATCCTGGTTCAGTATGCAACTTACACGTGTGATGTTACACACAGTGACTTTTCAGTGGATTAGGGGACATCTTATATCCAGCATTTAAACTTTTGAAAGGGAAATATTTGCATTTTGATTGATTCTAGAATTAAAATCAGCCCAAATCAGTCTTATTATACTATATGTATGTTTTAATGGGATATTTAAGTTTCATATTTTCATATTTTTCAGGTCAGGTGATATTACACACATTTCAGAAGCATTTATTGTTGAGTTTGCTTTTAAATAAAGTATTTTAGGGCGTTTTGACAAGCTATAGTCTGGCAAATCCCAATCAGAGCAAAATTGCCGCTTTCGGTTTTCTGTTTAGTCTGGTTTGGTTTCACAGTGCACAAATTAAAGCGGACCAAATAAAAAAAATTATTTGCAGAGGGGTGTGTACATTATGTCAAGAGCTGCCACTTCAATGCAGGGAATCGCAGACTTAACAGACTAAGCAGAAATATTGCTGTTGAAGTGTTTTCACTTTGACTCGGCACTGATCTACTATACGCACAAATCCCCTCTCTACTTTATCTCCCTGTCTCTATTTCGGTGGACTTTATTTATCAGATTCTGTATGTATCTTTGCTCAGATGTCAAGAAAACATCAGACGTCTGCAGAAGTCCAAGTTAGTTGTCCCCCCTGAGTTAACCTGTCATTTACCTGTGTCCATCTCAACAAATGCCAGCACTGTCAGCCTGTAATCTATTGCATTTTGGTTCACTTGCTGCAGTTGGGTCGGATTATGTTCTCACTGCATTTGAACTACACTAGGGTTCGCTTGGAAACAGTCACCGAGGGCACCTCTTAGACTGGTTGTTTTGGTCTGTACGAGAGTACAATTACTGCATTCACAACTGCTCAAACACACCGCACCAGGGCAAGGGTTGAACCGCTCAAAGATTTATTAAAACTGGCTAAATGTTTGCTCGTGAAAGCACCCTTTGATAATCTGGCTAAACAGTTGTCTTGTTTACAGCCTGTTTCATTGCTTGGACGTAATTGTGGCATCATTTTTTCAGGTCTTCAGAACTTTGGTGAGCACAATATTATCATAACCAATGGCCACAACTATGTAAATAAGACCCAATTTGTAATAAAGGAGTATCCTTTTAGCAGCACTGCGCCTGGTCCCAGAGTAGCCAGACTGTTTTGGTTCACATTTATATGAATAAATTAAATCTGTTTACCGCTTCCCTGTGCCTTGACAGCTCAGCTGAGAGACTGTGTAAAGCGGAGAGGGTTCGTGATCCATTTGTTCTGCTGTGATGGCGGGATAAAGCTAATCATTGTCTACTCTTCTCCCCCTCAGACTGTTTTCATCCTGCACAGCAGAGGCACAAAACTCGTCTATGTTACATTAACAGGCTAGAAACTCTCTTTGAAGATGCGCAGGGTTGGGTTTGGGGTGTCTGGAATAATGTTTAGATTGTGACAGTTCAAAAAGCAATCCCTCTTACTTACCGGAGATAATGTTCTGCTTTAGTGTCTTGGCTCAACATTGTTTAGCGTCACCATCTTTCCAGTCCCCGTCGCGCAGTTTTGCCATCAAATTAAATCTGCAGCCCTTTTTTTCAAGGTACACTTATGTAACATGATCACGTAATGAGACAAACATGGACCGTGCCTGACGGGAGACGATCCCGTCCTCTGCGGGGTGCCGTGTGGAAACAAAGCTTTTAAAGTGGTGGGACAGGGGGGAAGAAAAACATTGTTTTACCCTAGAGGTGGGCTGTGAAAAAGCCCATTTGAAGAGGTAGGCCTCATCTGTCACTGGGCAATGGAGGAGGCAGCCATGCAGAAGCCCCCTGATTATAAAGAGATAATTTCATCCAATCCTCCGGTGGTGCTCCATCACCTTGCCGCCATCCTCCACTGCCTTTCATATTTGTTCCCAGCCTGCATCTCCTCACCCGTTTCGTTTTATTACAGCTCCCACTCAATACATATATTTTAGCTCCCCCTTGAATAGCGAAGGAAAGCGGGTCTCCCTCCTCCCCTCCCACTCACCATCCCACCTCCCCATGTGTCTTTTGTTGTGCAGGAATCCGCAGCCCTCAACTTGTTGTGTAACGCCTGCCGCACAATTTAGTAAATCAAGCTCAAGTAACGCACCGATTTCCCCCTCACACACGCACAGGATTTCTGGAATGAATCACGGCAAATGATAACATCTGTAAGATAGGGGGGAAAAAAAAGGCTGTAAATAGGGTGAAGCCTCATAATTGCATCTGTTGTCATATCTCCACAGCATCGCGGGTCTAATCTTTAATTTGGCTCTTGTTAGTCATTAAAGATATAACAAAGGAATAGTATTTAATTAGAACAAGTCTTAAAATTAAATTACTCCCCAACACTGTCATCTCATAAAAATTATCATGGGATGAAAATAAATGTAAATATGTGGATGCAGTCGTTACAGTGGGGGAAGGTCAGAAGTATCATTACAATGTGTGTTTAACAGGAGAAAAAGCAGGGGTGGTGAATGGCAGCCCAGCCTCTTTCTTTCCCCCTCATTTTAACTCACTGTTGGAGCTAAGAGGGATGACATGGAGAGGAGAAAGAGGGAGAGAGAGCGAAGGGAAGGGCAGGAGGGTGGAGAGAGACGGAGAGAGCAGGTCGACTCGCTCATCAATAACCACAAGGTCAGACAGGCAGTGCCGGGGCTGAGTGGGCCCTGTTAGGAAGCAGCAGCTGAGGATTTGTAGAGCTTGTAAAGGCTTAAAGCAACACCGCTCCGCCTTCTTTGTGCCACTAGATGAGACTTTGAAGGGCCAGGGAGACACCTGCTGGTGGCTGAGGGGCACGGTGGTCCAGGGATCAGCTCGCTATCAGCTGGCACAGAAAGAGAGGCGACACCACGGGGATGTGTGAAGAAAGCCAGAGCATGAACACATATCAGCCTTTTCTCTTGTGACAGTCAGAACGTCTTGTATTGGTGGTGTCAATACGATTTGAGATGATGTATTTAATTCATTATTATATTTTATTCATAATTTTTCATTTCTTCGCAACCTTTTTTACATCACCTATCCACGATTCACGGATTCTTGGGTGCCAAGTTTTAACACTACGCTATATGAAAAGTTGAAACATACACTTAAAGGGACTTTTACTTCCCTAAATCCCTAAATAATACAATAATAATGTTTGATATTCAGCATGTTTGTAGTCAGAGATGTTCTGAAGTCAAATATATCAGGCATTATTCAATTATTTCCAGCAACCCAAAAATCAAAGAATAAATACATTTTCTTCACAAATTAGTGGTATTTTCTTTTTTATTTATAAGGGATATGTAATGTTTTATTCTTTTAGAGAATATAATACAATCAATCTTATTTCCATATACAGTGTGTATTTTGTATATACAGGGGACCTTATTTTGAAAACTGGATGTTGTCACAGCTCTCCATCAGCTCCGTTGTCTTTATACAACCATGCTCGGCTCCATCGGGGCCGTCTGAATGCGTCTAACATAAATGTCAGTATATGGGCGCTCTACAGTTGTAGCGTCGGCTGATTGGACCACAGAGATGAGAGTGACGACTGTCTTGACCGTACATTACCACAATATAATAACGTTTCCTGTCCATGACAGAGTTAGCATGCAGCTTTAATCGTGATGTCTTGGCAATGTGTGAAACCCAGAGTGCTTTCATACTTATCTTTATACGTAATGTTTACCACGCTGAATTTAAAATACAAGGGTGCAGGTCATATCCACGCAGACCGCCTGTCGTCTTTTGCTTTGACGTTTCGGCCGGCTGTGGTTTATTTTGGTTTAGTCTCAGAATACAATATTAAAAGCAGCAACTTCCTTCTACCTCCATTTAGACTCAAATGAAGCAAATATATAGATCCTGGCATTTTAAAGATTGTACAAAAAAATCCACTACGTAGGCGAATCATTTTTTTGCCACCCCTAAAAATGACTCAAAATGATTAATTATCAAAATAGTTGTGAATTTATTTTAATAGTTGACTAATGGATTACCTGTCGCAGCTCTTATTGAAGAAAGAATATATTAAATGTGTCGCAAATGCCTTCAAATGGCCACATTTACCCCCCCGATATCCCCCCAAAGTCATAAAGGTGTTCAACTAGTGAGCCCAGACCTCCCTCCAGTTTCAACCCTCCGTCTATGTGCGACTTAAAAAATGTCAGCAAACAAATACTTTCCATCTTGCAAAGAGAGTCGGAATGGAAAATCTCCTCCGATGTTGCTCTCATTTTTTATGAGCTTTCTAATTTATGGAGAGGAATGCACTGGTGTGCCCTTCTCTCCTCTCAAGTACAGGCATGAGCAGCTCCAATAGGTAGCATAAAAGCTCTTTAGCTGTCTAGTGGAGTAGATTACTGGCCCTGCCGTTAAATCCAGCTAGAGACCCCTAAGTGAGCATTATCAGTATGGTGCAGCATGCTGCCTCCTCTCCCTCTCCCTCATCTCACCGGTACTTTGTGCACTGAAATTTCTCAGTGTGTGATGGTAATGGAGAAAGATGGCGTTGAGGGCGGGAGGGGTCTGAGTGATGGGGGTGGTGGGGGGGGGGGGGTGAGTGAGAGATGATGCGACGCAGGAAGAGATGTCCCTGCAGTAGCAAGAAGAAAAGATGGAGACAGGATGAGATAAAGAAAGAGTGAAGGGGGAGAGGATGGAACCACCACCACCACCCATACATGCGCTTGTTAATCCACTCGAAGCTGCAGGTCACTATGAGTTATAGCCGACAGTGTGGTATTTATTTGATGTTGAATGCAACGTTAAATCAGACCCCCGCGGGCAAAATTGATAACCTTTAATGCAGCTTGTAGCTTTTCAACTTGTGATAATGTTATGTAGCGTGTCAGATTGCGGCTCCATTGTTTGCCTTCTGTGAAATATTATTCCACAAGAAAAAAAAAAAAATAGTGAGAGAGAAAAAGGTTTTCCATAAAAGCTGCTGCTCCAAAATCAATAGTGCGCTGTAAGGGGTTTTGTTAGAGGAACTCTTATGTAGCTGGAGAGCGGTGGGAGGGGGGGGTAGGAGGGAGAAATGTAGAGCATGTCTGGGCCCAGGGTACAGATAATTGTTAACCAAAGATTACATAATGGCTAAGTAATGTAAACAGAGAGCCACATGCCAAGTTAATGTTCTCACAGACCGGGATGGAAGGCTTTCATGCAGTTTTTCTGCATCCCTCCACCTCTGTTCATTTTCGCCCCCGAGGTGCTCTAAACATGGTCAGACATCCTCTCTAAGCCATCTAGTGTGTCCTCTCCGAGGCGTTCGGGGGCAACTGCCAGGGCTTGTTAAGGGTGTCGCAGGAGCTGAGAGGAATGTCATCCTCTGGGCTCTCAGAGGTGCTTGTCACCTGCCAAATCAATATCTCCCTGTTCAGTTCACAGCATCTCACACACACACATAGATATGTACACACTGAACTGCGATATCCTGGTGGTGATGGGATTGGCAGCTTCCCTGGGAAGAGGCGATCTTTAACATGTGCTCTGTGTTTCTGTTTGCAGAGCGCTCCAGTTTAATGGCTGGCAGGTAGAGGCCGAAGAGGGACAATCAACATGAACTCGATTCCGTCGATGGACAGACACATACAGCAGACCAATGACCGTCTGCAGTGTATCAAACAGGTGAGCGTGTTGTGCGTCAGCTGTCAGATATACATCGTTTGAGGGTTTGACGCGCAAGTCACGTAAGGAACATTAATGCCAGATATTACACGTGATACCGGGGGTTTAAGAAAATATTGAAAAAATCAAATATCATGATTTTATCATTTGTGGTGTCGACTCTCAAAAATAGTTTACATGTAAAGATGAGCTCAGTCGGTACTTTATTTCATTCGCAAAGAGATGAGGTGACTGCGATAAATGATCCCAGATCCCACTGTTCTGATTGCATAGGAAAGTTTTACTCATATTTTATGTGTATGGTGGTGTGGTGTTCAGTCAGAGAGTTTTCCTAAAATTATATAAAAAAATGCAATATATTGCCTTGCTTACAGTATTGCAATATGAATCACGATACTTATCATATTGCCACATTCTTGCCAACACACAGCCCACAAAGTATTTTGATAAATGTTGTTAAGTAAAAACTTTTTTTATTTTAGCGTTTCCATTTTGGTAGATTTGCTGCTTTTACTCCTAAATTTACATATTTCTGGGGGAAATTTTCCTCCCTTACATTAATCTGATGGCTGTGGTTGTTTGTACATTAGTTTTCATATTAAAACATGAGACAAACAAAGATGTAAATCTGCCAGCATTTCAGGAAAAAAAAAAAAACACTTTTAGGTTGATAATAGGGCTGTCAAAGTTACGCGATAATAAGGCGTTAGCGCAAATTTGTTTTAACGCCGCCAATTTCTTCAACACATTAACACAATCAATCTTTCAGTGCTCAGGCTCAGTTTTAAAGCCAGAATGAAAATACTGGCATCATATACCAACCACGTCACACACACGAAGATGGTTAGATAACGCTCCAAACTAAATTTCGACAATGGCCATTTTCAAAGGGGTCCCTTGACCTCTGACCTCAACATATGTGACTGTAAATGGGTTTTATGGGTACCCACCAGTCTCTCCCTTTACAGACATGCCCACATTATGATAATCACATGCAGTTTGGGGCAAGTCATAGTCAACACCATGACACACTGACACACTGACATACTGACAGCTGTTGTTGCCTGTTGGGCTTCAGTTTACCATGTTATGATCTGAGCATATTTTTTATGCTAAATACAGTACCTGTGAGGGTTTCTGGACAATATTTATCATTGTTTTGTGTTGTTAAGTGATTTCCAATAATAAATATATACATACATTTGCAAAAAGCAGCATATTTACCCATCCCCATGTTGATAAGAGTATTAAATATTTGACAAATCTGCCTTTCAGGTATATTTTAAATATTAAAAAAAAAAACATGCGATTAATCGTGGATAATCATGCAATTAAATACGATTAAATATTTTAACAGATTGACAGCCCTGCTTGATAATGAAGCTTTCAAGAGTTGTATCAGGATAAATTGTTAAAGAAAAACTAGATTATACAAGGTTTTCCTTGAAACTGACAAATGACATCTTGGTGAAAGTCTGGCACATTATCAAAAGTACTGCTTACAGACTTTTCAAACTAATCTAAAAATATTTTACTTTGATACTCAATCGCGGCACTTGTTAAAAAATACACTGTGGTATTGCTACTTCTGTTTAATTTTAGTCAGCCACGGGACGTATTATTGTGTAAACACAAATTATCTACAGTGTTCATATTCGTCATCTGGGCTCTGACCTCGCCATCCTCCACGAGGAAGCTCAGCATAGTGGGGAGCGACGGTAATAACTTCCCCTCAGGAGAAGGTCGAATCAGAGGCTACAGGTGGATGCTTGGTGCTGTGTTGTTATAGTCAACTGAAACTGAAAATAAAAACTAAAATAAGCTGCATGAAAACTAAACTGAATCTTTCTCAGTGGGGGTGTCAAATTTAATGCCGATATTTTGGAGGTTGTGCCGGGTTCAGTTTTAAAGACAGAATGTTTCATATGAATCTATAAGTCTAAAGAATCCATTGGTACCAACCATGTCATACTATTACAGCTTGTCGCAAAGGACGCTAAATAACGCTCCAAAGTTACGCAACATTTTGGCAAGGAAAAACTGTCAAGGCCATATTCAAGGGGGTCCCTTGACCTCTGACCTCATGATATGTGAATGAATATGGGTTTTGTGGGTACCCACGAGTCTCCCCTTTACAGACACGCCCACTTTATGATAATCACATACAGTTTGCCATGTTATGATTTGAGCATATTTTTATGTTAAATGCAGTACCTGTGAGGGTTTTTGAATAATATTTGTATAAAGCAGCATATTTGTCCACTCCCATGTTGATAAGACTATTAAATACTTGACAAATCTCCCTTAAAGGGGATTAATAATCATACAATCAAAGATTTCAATCGATTGACAGCCCTATTTCATAGTTACTGACACAATTGGAAATTGCAGAGATATGAACTTTTCACCAGTCCAACTTATATGGAGAGATGTTTTTCATTTCCATATCTGTGGGATTTCTCTATATGTTTTGTCTAACAGGAAAGTGAGAAGCTGCCACTCCTTTTCCAAGTGCCTGTACACACATGTAGACACTCACAGTCATGACCAGTCTAGTCCCTACTAGTCTTCCCGTTTGGCCCCAGTAAAGTGACTAATCTGTTGGGTCGTCCTATCAGGACTGTGGTGTGCCGACCGGGGTCAGAGATCGGAGGCTCCCCTCCCTCCCCCATCATCACCGCTGACTCCCAGCGAGTCCTTTTGTTCCTCTCTCCCCACCGTTTACTGCGGGACGAATCTCTGGCAGAATGAAACAGACATACTTGCGTAACCCCGGGCTACGGGGCTCGCTCCCTTTGATCTCGTTTCTCAGCCGACGGCCCGTTTTGTTTCTGTGCTGAGGTCCACCTACTGAAAAAGTGCATCGGAGGGCCTCTGGGACAACGTGCGGGGCTTGCACTTAAGTGTGGACGTGGCAAATTGTTTTACCCTCGACGGGGAGTTCCCAGCTATTACTGAGAAAGAGACGAGGTGAGGCAGATAGCAAGACGGGGCGAGTGTTTAGGGAGCAAACAGAGGGAAGCCCTTATGTGCAGAGCCAAGCTTTGATGTCCTTAAGTAATAAGGTAGAGAGGTAAACACTCCCCGTCTCCAGACTGGTTACCTTCTTCACAGCAGGACATTAAATATTCAATATCCCCTCCTTCTTTAGTTGTATAGGAGGTGAAATTGGATTAATTCATTGTGCTTATGAATTATTCTGTAAAGGAGGAACAGGAAAAGGGATTTGCATCTGTCTTAACACAAAAGTGTAATTCAAATGTTGCAGGGTTAAATGTATTAACCCCGGCAAGGCAAAAATTTAAACAAACACGTCCCGATGTTAGCGGCCGGGGGAAGCAGCACATTGGGTAAACATGCCAATTAGAGAGATCCATGGCATACAAGGAGGCCTCCAGTCCGTCTAATAAATGGTTAAGCGCCGGGTCATTTCAAACCAACCAGTAAGAGCCAGCCCCTGCTAATAGAGGCAGCTTTGTGCCGCAGACAATCAGGGTTTGGAAGGCCCGCATAATAAATACCATTTATGTCCTGCCAATTAGACTAGCAGTGAGCCCATTCAGCCGGCCGTCTATTCTCCTCCCCGCACACAAAGATGATCATCAGGGGAGATCAGAACAATTAACTCACTATCTTCTCCCTCTGCTCCCCATTGTCCAATATCCAAGCCATTAAAATAATTAAGGAAATATTGTAAACCAATCCAGCTGTTTGCTTTAATTGAAAGTGCGCACATGCTGAAATTTGGCATCTCGGAAAGCAACGTGGACGCGGAGCGGGGAATATAAATGAAGCCTCCTCCATTGTGTTGTTGTTTTTCTGGAAGATGTGACATGTCTGTCTGAATGCTCCCAGCCAGTGCAGCGGACAGGGGAACAAATTGATTTTGTTGCTCAAATGATAAATTACTGCAGAGCGTGATGATAAAGTAGAGGAAATTGGAATCTGTCAGCCTGATTGAATCATGGGTTGAAAGTTAAATCAGAAATCATTACGGTGGTAATTTTTAAATTGCCGTCCTGTTGTGAAATTGCAATAATGTAATTTATAAACAATAACTTAACCAAACGGTTCATGAAGTTTGAAAACGTGGATATTTTTCACCCCAATACACTGATTTTGGTAATTAAAAGGATAGTTCAAGTGTTTTGAAGTGGGGTTGTGTGTTACTCATTCATTGTCAGTGTGTTACCTAGAGTAGATGATGGTGGGCAGCCTCCAGTTTGGAGAAACAGGCAGCAAAGTAATGCACTGCTGTGGACGGAGCCGGCAGCAAAACATGTTAGACTCTTAAAGGCAAGGCTCACATAAAAAAAATCAATATCAGTTTAAGCGTAGCCTATATTAAGAATATTTTCACCACTTTACCTCACCGTCGGACAGCACTTTCCAACTGGGAACTGAAGTTGTTGTGTCTAACTATGCTCTCACCAGTGTCACAAGACTCCATTGAAAAAAAACTGTAATTTTACCTCATAGAACACGAGGATTGCTGGTCTACCGCTGCCTCGGGTTGATTAGGTTGTCTGTGTTATTGTGTGACTTTGGTGAATCCGATCTAACCAGAGTCACACAGTTACACAAACAAACTAACCGATCGAGTCAGTGGTAGACCAGCAAGTCCTGTGTTCTGCGAGGTAAAATTACTGTTTTTGTCAATGGAGTCTGGTTGTTTTGGCAAGAGCACACTGTAGATAACAGCTTCAGTTCCCCATCAGCAACATAGACTATATAGCTGTCTCATAGCAAGGTAAACCTGTGAAAATATTTTAAATATAGCAGCTAAAATACATTTTGTTGTCAGCTCCATCCACAACAATACATCGCTTTGCTTTCATGCCGGCGCACTTGTCTGTCTCTCCAAACTGGGGGCGTGCCGACCGTCACCTACTGTAGGTAATACAATGATTATGGATAAGTACCTCATACAGCCCCACTTCAAAACACCAAAACTATCCGAAAATGTGTACATATGTTGCCTCATTTACTTCTGCATTGTTTGACATCAGTGATAAGAAAGCAGGTTTCACTATTTTTGGACATTTTAAAGCTTAATTAATCCAAAAAAAGAATCAGCGCATTAATCAGTACTGAAATATTAGTTGCAGCCTTGATACTTTTTAATGCTAATATATGGAGGGAAACAATGCAGATAATGTTAGTTTCCTTACGATGTGTGCACTAAATACCTTAGGCGACCATATCTCTAACTTTTAACAGCAAAATAAATATGTTCACTTGTTTAACCTCCAAACAGAGTGAGAATGTTTATAAAAAGATACGTAAAACAAGTTATCTGATTCTACCGGCGAGCACACAGTTTCTCAGTGGCAGTTTGTTTTCCCCCACGCGTCCTAGAATTGCACCGTTGTGAACACTTTGGGGGAAGATGGGCTCCGTGATACTGCTGGTATCTATTTCAGAGGCAGTATTTTTCCTCTCTCGCGCTGTGGGGAAGCCAGCTCGCTGTCAGACTCTCCACTCAGTGATTCGTACGGTACAGGGGTTTGGCGGAAACTATGAACTCTCCTCTCGCTGCAGGGGCACTTCCTCAAAACTGTAAGCGTCAATATTTCAAGATAAACTGGAAGACAGCCCTCTCCGTGCTGCTGCTGCTGCTGCTGCTGCTGCTGCTGCACTGGCTATGCAGCTGTTTTTGTCTGCCACTGTGTTCTTTCCAGGGTTAATTGTCTCCATTAATATGTTTTCAGTGCTGTGGGGCATCGCTGAATAACAGCAGCATAACCAAAAAGCTGTGATTTTGAAAGGGGAAGGGAAGTCTTTGCCAGTTTCGTGTGCGCTGTCACATTCAGTTTAGCTGCAGATGTGCAGATCAAGTCGTTTCCAGACGTGACTACAGAGGATGATTGTAGAAAGCTGTATTCTCAGGACGCCGCGAGTCCCGTCCGCCTTTGTTTCCCCTCGAACTGAGCCGAGCTTTTACTGGATTGTAAACGTTGGAGGATCGTTCTCACCCAGGGGACGAGGATGGGGGGGGGGGGGGTGAGGGGTCTCTTGGCCACTAGTTTAGGTTTGATTGGTGGGTTTTGGCCGGAGTAAGGGGAACATCTGTGGCGTGGCGGTGCCAAGCTCTCCATGTGACAGCCACACTGGTGGGACCAATTGTTCTGAGTGCAAAGAACAGTAATCACTTCAAGCCCAAGTGTTGGTGGTGTGTTTTTTACCCTCCCCTCTACATATCCTCCCTCCTCCCCCTTTCCATCCTTGGTGCGCTGATTGCATGTGTTGTCTAGCTTCCAGACTCATCTAAATTTAGCATCTGTGGATGTGTGTGTTTCTCCAGGAGACTTTATCCACTGGTAGAATTTAAATGCTCAGCAGCGCCCGCCATGTGTTGTCCGAGCCTCCCAAAACAAAGACATGTAGCGGGAAATGGACAGAACATGAAATAAACAAGACTGGTTTCATCCGGCCCTTGTCAAACAGCAGCTTTGTAAATTGATATGAAAGCATGCCTTATCAAATCCTGACCTCTGCTGCCCCCTAAAGAGCAAACAAGAAAAAAGCAGTGCGAGGTAGTGAATGTACCGCTGCTGTCACTTCCTCTTCTCCTTTTTCTCCCCGACAGTGAAATCAAAGCTCGTTGTTAAGAAGGCAGCCATTCACGTTAAGCTGACAAACCTCTCTATTTACCTTTGAAGCCATGGAGTGGGAGTCCATTTTTTCCTGGTTTGTACAAGTGCACTGCAAAGGCTTGTGCATATTATCTGTCCAAAGCCAACTGCAGAGTGGAGGTGCATGCGTGCCTTCTTTGTATAAGTGATTCACATTGGGGTTTGAAAGCTTTTAGAGAAGAAATGACCAACAGTGAGAGGTCCATTTTTCAGTTTTCTTTGCTGCTCTACAACGAGACGGACAGCAGGGTTAGAAAGTGAGCTGCTAGCTCCAGTTGGGGGAATGAATGCCATAAAGGGGTACCTGTAGGTCAAGGAGCCTGTTGTCAGATAAAGTCACAGCACAGCTCGGGGCCCGGCTGGTGAAATAAGGGCTTCCTCGGCTATTCATGAGGCCATACGGGGAGATTTATTGCACTCAGTGGCGAGGCGGCGTTACAGAAACCTGGAGAGAGTGAAGCATGACTCTAATGGAAACGTACCCCCTTCAGCCCCATGCATTAATACTTTAAACCTATACAACACAAAGTGTAATAAGTTCAATTTTGGGAAATGTGGTTGTAAAAATGCTCCTCTTTTAAGCCACTCTGAGTGCTTTTAATTATTCATCATGTTATTGGCGTGTTCCTTGTTTTGGTGACAAGTCTCTCTCTCCATCCGTCCATTTTACATCTCTGATCTGGGTTCAGGGAGGCAGCAAACTAACTCTAAGGATTTGTGTTTAATACCTGTAATGACTAAGTCACCATGTCACAACTTCCATTAAAGCAGGCACCAATATATAAACCAGTATACCATACCACCTTCTCATCTTGTCCTACTACACTGATCAATATTATCCTCCAATAATAGGTAACAAGACATTACAGACAAACCTGTTTTCAGACTAGTTGAAAGAAAGCATCCAAAATACACATTTAGGTGTTTATTGGAATGTTTTTTCTATATGTGTCCGTAGAGTTCTCATAAATTCACCGAAAGTGAATTAGAGCAGTAAATAATGCTTCATTTGTATATTTAAACATAATAAAAAAAGTATGTATATATATGATTATATTATTGCCCTAATGTGAGTATTCAACTGGGGAAGTTTCATGGTTCTATCACTCAGTTAAGTTTTTAACCCTATCCACCTGTAGTGTCTTCAAAATGTATGCAATTTTACAATATACATCTATATCAAGTTTTTCTCTCCTCTGAGCCAGAAATCTCCACTTCAATATGCCAAACTTTCCAGTTTCAGTCCTATCTGTATTCCCTGGTTGTTACAGAGGGGTTTGGGGTTCATATATCAACTATTGCCTGATTTTTATATGTAACATTTTATTCCATGTCAAAGCATTTTTACATATGGTTGTTGACAGTATTTTCTGATTTATGGAGTGATAAAAAGAGATAGCCATACTTCCCTCTGTAAAACACCTCTGACTCTAATATGTCAACAAAATGAAACAAAAAAATTCAGATTTCTGTTCTTGAAATGTATGCAAATTAGCACATATTTAATAAGACAAATGCCTCATTTGCATATTTAAACATACATTTTCAGAAAACTTGTAATACAAAAATAATTGCCTTTATGAAAGTACTCTGAATCTTCATGGCGATATCTCTACTAGTTTAATTTGATAGATATATATAATCTTTGTTCTGTTTCCTAGTGACTTTTGAATGTTCTTGGACTCTAACATATTCCCAATCTTTCCCTTTTTTCCCCTCCAGCACTTACAAAATCCAGCAAATTTCCAAACAGCAGCGACCGAGTTGCTGGACTGGTGTGGCGACCCCCGAGCCTTCCAGCGCCCCTTTGAGCAAAGCCTGATGGGATGCCTAACGGTAAGTCGCCAGTCTCGTGCTCGACGGTTCAAGGACGATGAAAAAGGGGCCGCTAAAACAAATGCTGCGTTGGCTCTTTCCAGGCCTCCCTCAGGGTTACGGGGGAACTAATGTTTAGCTGGCTGATCTCCACCGAGGTCACTGTAAAATAAAAAGTATTTCACCCTGTAGAAACTAGTGAGATTCAGTCACATCTCAGTGACTTCAGTTACAGTTTGTGCTGTGGCTCATGAAATCGGTACACTGGAACAGGAAAAGGAGAGCAGTAACGTCCTCAAACCACAAAGCAATCAGTGCTTATAGGGAACTACAGTAACAAAGCTCTTAATTCCCCCACCTAAATGCCTAGAGGCTTTTGATTAATTGAAAAATTAGTATCCCATGACATTTGGAAAAAAAGACTTGACTGCTTTGAGACGTATAGTGTAAACAAAGGTGGATTTTCGGCCAAAATGCATCAGTAATTTATTTTCTAAGATGTAAGATTTAATCACAATCCTACACTAAACTGTCACAAGAGGTACATATTTACTTGTAGCCTGAATAATCCTTTACTCTCTCATGTTCAATCACTTGCCCTTTGTAGGCTTAAAAAGTGAAAAGTTTGCTTCTTGCAGCCTGGATGTACAGTGTTACAATGGATACCAATAACTGTGGTTTCATGGTGAAAACAAAAGCGTATCCACCTTATTTGCAAGGGTGTAGAAATTAGAGATAATGAGCGTAACTTCAGGTGAGGCAGCTTAAGTAGCAGTAAGCTAATTAGTCCCATAGGCTAACCATAGTGGCTAACTGCCAATGGCGCTTCTTTTGAATTTGCCTTCAATTTAGCAAACCCTGCTTTATTTTTCTTAACAGATATTTTGAAACATGTTGAACATTCAGATGGAGAACATGTTTTATCAACCGAACTGTGATTAAATACACAGCTTATATATAATATGTTGCTAGTGCGGGTAAAGCTAACGTTAGCTGTTTTGTGCAACTCCATTAGCTTAAATTGGTCATATGGCGCCTTCAAGCGGAGTCGTGTTTACTGTGTTTAGGAGTTATGAACGCCCCCTTCATGTCGTATTCATGAACTTGTGACGTTGTGAGAAATGATGGAGCCCATGGAAGTTCGTTTCTGGGTGCATAATAAGTTGATATTGTACTTTACACAGTAATTTTAGACATATTGTTTTTCTTGTTAACTTTATGTCTACGGAAAATGTTGGTAACGACCTCATTTTTCTCCTCTGTCATTATGTCTTTGCATTTCCTTCATTGTGTTACCTAATTGCTAGTTTGCTAAATTGTTAGGCTCTGTGGCATCTAAACACGACAGTAATGCTAATATTGTCGTTGCTTAGCAGTGGCGTTCATGACTTAACAACTTGAATGCAACACATATCGTGTACATGACTTCCCATCTGGTAAACACAGTAAACACAGCCCCATTCAAAGGCACCATTAAGTTACAAACAGCTAACTGTGCTAACAACAAACGGCCGTTACGTTATCCATACTTTGGCGATCATATAAGTGTTACGAACATGGCAGGCTAATGGATAATCAGATAAGAAGCTTTTATGGATGATGGTCCTTTTTTTGGTTTTGTTTTTTCCTTGCTCTCACTGGAACCCATTATAACGGTTTTAAATCCAAGCTGACTGCAGCTAAAAGAGTAATCTACAAGCTGTTCAAACCTACAGGTTCTGCAGCTTTTTATTGGAGTATTTCCTCAATAAAAATATCTTCTGAATTATTCTGTGTCAATGCTGACAGGGGAGTTACTAAATGAAGAGATGACTGTCTGGAAATTTCTGGCCAGAAGACAGAACAGACAGTCAGGTAGAACAACGGATGGACTGTGGATGTGTCACTCACCTGTCACCTTGGGCCATTCTGTGCTTTAACATGCTCATTTCCATACAGCCTCCAGCAGTAGATAAGAGATACATATACGCTCCTGTTGGGTGTAATTTGTAACCCCGTCAAGGGAGCGTGGCTACAGCAAGCAGAGGAACCCGAGAGATTTGTGCTCGAGCACCACAGTGAAAGCGCTCTGACACATCCCTCCATTCAAGTGATTGTTTGTGTTACTGCTTTAATGTGCAGCAGCAGGTGCCTTTCCCTCCATTTCGCCAATTCAATTTGTTTCCTGCCGTGAAAATCTCAAGGCTTTTCCTTTTAGTTTATGGGTTGTACAGACCTTAGTGTGAACCACACTGGGGGGGGGGGGGGGGGGCGGAGAATCTGATGTGATTGTGAAATTTCCCGGTCTCAGACTGTAATGGTAAAACACTTCACTCTGTTGCCTGCATGTTTTCTGTCTCACTGCTGCCTCAGCGTTGGCGTTTAGTGACATCGAACAGGTGACGTCATTTACAAACAGCTAAATATAGGGAGAAATTAGCTATGGTGCCAAACAACAGTCTGTCTGTCTGACTAATGGGGACAAGACTTTTTTGAAACTGGTCAGTTATTGAGGGATAAACCACAAAATAAGCTGCAAGGGCAAGTGAGCAGCTTATTTGTCAGTGTAGTGTAACGTCCAATAAACATGCTTGTTTTTACCACCGATAGGCTCAGATTGGTATTACCAGTGTCTGACAACATAATGGAAAGGACCCTACAGAGAAATAAAACCTTTTTCTTACTTTTCATTTGATCTGGTCTGTTCCCCACTCAGGGAGTGAACTCTGGCTCAAATACAAATTCAAAGACCTCATTCATATTGTTGAATTCATCGAAATATTCAGCCATGACTTTCTTTTAGATGACAGATAAGCTATGCTTTTTGAACAAGACTTCTCCTTGAGCAAGACTCTTTCCATATTGCCAGACACTTATAATAACTATCAGAGCCTGTCATGGCGAAATCAAGCACTTTTAGTGGGCGTAAATGGCGGTGCCAGCTTGCCCCAATAGCGCCATATAGCAGCCTGTGAGTGGCAGCTGTCTACAGCGCTCTCCTTCAATACTGGATCAATTGCAGAAATTGCTGTCCCTATTGGTCAGACACAAAAACATGGTAAAAGGGTCCAGGTTGTGAAATAGCAGTTGTCTTTTAAATCATCTCAATGTAGGAGCTAATAAGACATTTTCTGCTGCTTTGAGCAGGAGGTTGAATTGCCCGTTTTTAATGCTGACTTCATTCTAAGGCATGAAGAATTAATAATTTCTTGTACACCGTTTCATAAAGCATACAGTGTAAAGTTTGAGTGACTTCTGGAAAACAATCCACCACCACAACTCCAGTGACTGTCTACAATTTAAGTCCTGAAATTAGAGCTACATGTAGCTTCTTACACTAGAATTACCATTTATAGCAAAATGTCCCTCACTAGTTTAGATTCTAATTAGGCAGCCTACGCTCGTATATCTTCTTCTTAATGGAGGATTCCTATAAATAAAGGCCAGATATACATGCTCTGTTATGGTGTCACGTCAAGACTATACTTACAGGAGATAATGATATGGTGCAGGGAGCAGCGTTCAGCTGTGCTATACCTCAGGGCTCGTCTTGAACTTCGGATCGCGGCTATGAAAACCAGGCAGGGAGGAGAATCTGTCTGTAGTGAGGCACGTTAGTCCAGACAGGCCTCGGTGTGACTTAAAGGTCTCAACGTCCTGAGCGGGTCTCTTTGAGCTGATAATGGTGATGGTAAATCAAAGCAGTATGTGCCACATAAGGGTGATTTACATCACCTCCTGTGGCATGTGGATGTTTCTCTTAATGTTTCCTCTCAGTGGGCATCGCGGCCCCGGAGGCCACATTTTGTCCACCGAGTCATATGGAACTGATAAACGTGTCGTGACTTTATCCTTTTAATTGAACTGGATCTTTGACGCTGCCAAACTTCACTGTTATATAATAGTGAAACTCTGGTGAAGACTCTGGTGAAGACAAAATGTGAAGTCGTTTCATGAGTTTATTTACCAGGACTGGTCTGTATTCAATGTATTTTTCTTGTGTCATCTGTGGATGCAATGATGTTTCTTTAAAATCTGAATGTAATACCTATTTCAGAGCTATATGATCATTTTCGTCAAAGAGATTATGCATTCATTCCTGTTTATATTTTGAATTATGGCTTGTTTTTGTTAGCAAGATGCTTCAAAAACTAGCTTGCAAATATCAGTTAAATTTGGTATGAATAAAATCAGGCACATTTATCCCGCAATGGTTTATCAGTATTTGTATTTAAATACAGATGCAGATTAATTATTTTAAACATTTTCTGTTCTGAAAATAAAATAGCACATTTTGTGCCGTCTTGGAAGGTATGCACTTTCTGTGCACTTTCTACATGTCTTTGCTGCTTAGTCAGCACGTTTAGACCGTTATCAGGCCATTATCAGTGGTTATAAGCCTCATAGATGTGGGTCAGTAGGGCCCCGCTGCACCCACTAGTAGGTTTTATCATCTAGTCTCATGGTCGATCACTGAGCAAACAGTAGAACATGGCGACAGCGATCTCTAGCGGCCGTTGTAATTATGACCGAAGCAAAACAGGAAGTGAAGCACTGTGTTACAGACAGCGTGAAACTTCGGGGTGAAGGATGGGAAGTTTCGCTTTCACTTAAGAATTATAATTATTTTAAGCCAAAACACTTTTTTGCTGCCTAAACCTAAAGAGGCTGTTTTTGTTTGTGTTCAAAGTGTGACATTTCATGCAGTATTACATGTTGCTTTTGAGATTCGCTTTCATTTTTACAACATGGTAGGTGTAGTAGGCCCCTGATCCACATCTATGATGCTTATAGATAGTGATAACACACATTTAAAGCTCTGATAACAATCGAACCTGATGTACTATCTGATAGTGAAATTCACATTTTTGTGACTTTCTTTCTGGGACTATAGATGGATCATTATAGAATAGTATAGGAGGATAAAAATATCAATGGAGTTGATAAACCCACAACAATCTGAATGTTTTCTTTGTCTGTTTGAAATAAAAGCAAGTCTTCAATTGACCTATGTCTTTATTTTTGACCAACAGTATATGTAGCTGTACTATATCATAACATGTAAGAAATAACACAACTATAGAAAATGCTTTATCTATCGAAGACCCAGCAATGAACCTCACACCATAACAGAGCAGAATATGTGAGATTGTCCTGATGGGGGCTGCATGCTGTCGTTGTGTTTCAGGTGGTTAGCCGAGTAGCAGCACAGCAGGGCTACGACTTGGACCTGGGCTACCGGCTCCTGGCCGTGTGCGCTGCCAACAGGGACAAGTTCACTCCAAAATCAGCAGGTAAGACCAGAGTTTTCTCAACCGCCGTCTCGGGCCATCTGGCCATGCTGGCCCTTTTGAGCTCAAAGTTCCTGCCTGTTTGCATTCTTGGCAGCATTTCATGATACCCACCCATCACTGCTAGACTGTTTAAAATCCTGATACTCCAGAAAAGCACCAGAAACAGTATTCTAAAGGCTCTCTGGCATGTTTGTTTCATGTCTTTTTAGTCGAGATCTTGCAAAGATTAAAAGAAACAAATGATAATAGATTACAAAATGAACAAAAATAGTGATGCAATATCCCTTTTCCTTTGCCCTCTAATATCTTCAGAAACTCAGACTTCTTCATGTCGCATCTCACTTCCAAACTTGTTCACAACATGGAGAGCTACAGCCCCATTTGGCTTCGCTGGAGTTTTAAGACAGAGTGCGTACAGCAGAATACTCAATTTGTCACGCGCGACAAAAAACTACTTTATCAGTGACGATGAGTTCCTGTTTTTCACACAGCACCGTCATCTTGGTGCAGTGATGGATTATTGGGACAGATGTATACTGCTAAATGTTGTTATCAAGCTGGTGAAAAAAGCGCGCTGAAGCACGACGAGAATGAAGATGTATCGGCTGTCAGCGACTCGGAAGATAACAGGAATATTTTGTGCTCCTTAACATTTTTTTTTTTTTTTTTTTTTTTTTTGATTTGTGGTTTCCACCTGTCTTGGGTTATGAGTATTGTGCAGTCGCTTCTGTGCGCTCGGCCTCTCTCCGCTGAGCCATCTTAAGTCGACTGAGACATGAAAGTCAGCGCCACATGTTGTTTGAATTTTCACTTGTGCGTCGCCCCTTTTTGATTTACGGCGTTCGTGGTTACATATGTGGTAATACGAGGCTTCAAATCATGCAGCGTCGCCCTTATGTAGGCCACGAGAGGGGAATCATTCTCCGCCTGCAATTAACTCGTACTGCCAAATGTTCTAATTCTACTTAATGCTAAATCAAATCTCAGGCCCTAATTTATGGGCTTAGATAAGATTGCCAATTGATTCTCTGTCTGAATAATTTCCTGCAACAGTAGTCATTTGGAAACCGGCAAGTACTCCAGGCTAGGCAGCATCCCAAAGTGCATTTCATGGACAATCATGTACCTGTGTATGCATGGCTTTGTAGGCCTGTAGAAAGAGAGGCAGAGACAGTCAATGGAAAGCGCTGAGGAGAAAGCTCCCAGAAGCTCTTTAGAGTGGAGGCCCCAGTCGAGGAGGTTGTAAAGGCGGAGAGAAAGCCCTCTCTGCCTCTTAAACAACACTCCCTACAGGGCCCCAGGGGCAGGACCCACTCCCCAGCATCCCGCAGGGCTGTTGCCGAGTGACGGGGGAAGGGAGCAAGTCACATGATGGGGGCCAGGATGGCGGCAGCCGGTCATCCATCCAGCAACAGAGACAGACGAGTTAGTTTTCACCGAGGAGCAAATCTGAGAAGCTAGAGCTAAAAACACGTAACATGAGGAGAATTTTCTAATTGAATACAGCATCATGTGCACGATGTTCTTTTGGCGATAATTTAATTAGCCAAAACTGACAGTTTTCCTGGTCGTGATCCAAGTTTTTTCAAATTCTCAGCTCAGTCATAAATACGACCATTTATTGCATAACAGGTTTTTTTTATTGTTCTGGATACAGACAGCTTGAAACTGTTCCACCTTGTGTTTGTTCCTTATCCTCTGCTAACAAATCCAGGGAGTTTTCTCAAAAAGAAAAAGCAGAAAAACATGTCCGGGGAGCATCTGAAGCCAGATCTTAGTCTCATAACCACTGGCCTGCTCAGTCACATCATGCATGTTGTAATCTGCTCTGAAATCTATGTTAAAAGTGGGAGGGAGGGGAGCGAGATTTCTGGTAGTTACCGGCGGGGCTGCCTGCCACGGAGGACATCAGGTCAGTGGCTGAGTGCTAATAAGTAAATCAGATTTGGTGTCCCATTTTAACCAGGCCTAACTCGTCTTGGCTCTGACACACGCGGCCGCCGTCGCGCTATTACATTTTCTGTTATGTCATCTGAATTCCTCTCCCAAACATGGGAGAAAATTGAGGGGGAAATTGTGCCGAGGGGAGGCCAGAGCGAGAGGAAATCGATGTTCACAGTCAACTTGGAGCTGAAACAGGTTGTAGCTTTGAAACACGTATTCATCATGAAATGCCTCCAAGAGTTTAACACATTAGTTTGTTAATTTCTTTGTAAGAAAAAGCTTAGAAGGGCAAAATAGACCTTTATCGTAATGACACCAGCTTTATGTATCTTCTCGCCTGAGGCAAACTTCATTATCGCCTCCTATTGATTTCATGAGTTAGCATATGTACCTGAGAGGTTTATAAGTTGACTCGACACACACACTGTGATTTAGTAGATGTACTCAAGGGGAATCTGCTAGTTGTAGTCCTTTTTTGCAAGCAGCCCACAATGCTGGGGCAGCGCTGGGGGAGGGGCGTCTGTCTGCTAGTAGTGACCTCTTTGTGAATGAGATTAGCCTGCTCTATTAATCTGTGATTACTTGGGACTGTCTTACCGCAGGGCGAACCCTCGCACGTGGAGCCATCAAAAGCAGGGAGATCACTAGCTCGGTGTGGATAAACTCATCAGGGCCTCTCTCTCCATCACAGGGTACATTACAAGTAGGCCTCGTTCATCAGTGTCTCACCCCTCCCGCAGGACGGTTCAGTCTCGTTCGACAAAAAAACGCTTAATCACGATTTTTCCACCAAGAGGGTCAGAGTGGCACATTCCCAATCGTTTGCACCTCAGCAAGCTCTTGGAATTCCTCGGAGTGAAAGGAGGCACCGACTTATAAGAGAGGGGGACTAGTCCAAGAAGGTTTTCACTTCATTCTCTCATGTAACAAACGTCTGGTAAACCAGCTATTCAGCAGATAATTAGTTGGGCCTCAGCTCTCGCTCTTTCAGGCTGGTTTATCCCTACTCTTGTTTTACAAGTTTGATCAGGAGGCATCGTGGGTTGTAGTTAACAGTGTCAGCATGATGAAAGACCAAAAACATCTCAGCAGCGGAGTTTTTATCCTTCGTTTCATCTTGTTTGGTTTGTTGTGGGAGAAGTGAAGCCAATGCTTTAACGTGCATTCTTTCTAATATCCAGCAGGGGGCGACTCATGTGGTTGCAAAAACAATGATCCTTCTTCTCACTTGATTTATTACCTCAGTAAACATTGTAAACATGAGTTTATGGTCTCAATCGCTAGTTTCAAGTCTTCGTCAATACAGCATGATGTGATGATATTTCGTAAATTATGGTCCCATTTAGAGTCAAACAGACTGTGAAGCAGGGGATGCTTTAGGGTGTGGCTACCTTGTGACTGACAGGTCTGGGAGTTGTCAATGTTTTTGTCTCAGTGTGTTTTCAGTTCACGAAAGTTCATTCTAACCTTTTTGGTCGCCTAAAAGTGTCATATTCAGCATTCAGTTGTACTTAGCTCCACCCTTTAGCGTCACTTATGGTTGCAAAACACCAAGATGGCGACGGCCAAAAACCAAGGTGGCGACAGCCAAAATGCTGAACTCTAGGCTTCAAAACCACAGTACAGAAGCCAATGGGTAACACCACGATGACTGTGTCCACTTGAGACCTCTGGTAGGGTAGGAGAGGATGTGTGTGTTTGCAGTTATAGATCAATATGAGGCAGTGTGACCAACTGATTCCTACTATAGAAAACTTGAAATCTTTGTAAGATATCCATCATCACGGTTAGCAAGTGAGATCCGCTTCATCTGTATGTGTAAAACCACTTACAGGCTTTAAAATATGTACATCATGCACACAGGTGCTGTTGTTTAATATAAGCGTTACGTAAATATTAAGTGTAATCTTTTGAGTTTTTGGCAAAGTATAAAAGTGTTTGGGGTGAAGACTAAATGGGAAGAAGAACATTATCTTCATTAAGGCTTCAAAGACGGTTAAGGCGAAAATCAAGTGTGCATCAAGCTTTTATACTTGAAGTGGTTGAATTCTTTAGTTTGCGTGAGTGCAGAGCTAAGGTAAATAAACTACAGTTTAAATGGCCGATCATACGTCGGCGTCTCACTGAAGTGGTGTTGAACACCAAGTTGTCATTGAGCTGTGGAGAACTCTCTGATTGTACACAATACAGAGGTCAGATGCACACAAACACGGGCCTGAAGGGCTGTAATTTCTCTTCCCGGAGCTTCCCACACCAAAATGTTGTTTTTTAACTTTTTTAACCGTCTCTCTGCCCGGTGTGCTTCAACATATAGTTTAGCTGCGGCTTTTCCTAAATAGAGAATAACACATTGTTGGTGGCCGAGAGCTTGTTTGACTGTCGGCAGCAGTGGAGTTGCATCTGAGGAATAAACAACAGTTAGTTAATCAGATTTAAATGCACATTTAAGACTTTATTTTCCATTTATGGACATTTTATTACAGATGGGGTTGAGGCAAACATGGTTCCTCAAGTGGTGTCAGCTATTATTTTAGTCCAAGAACTGAGATCCAGTCTAAAGATGAGTGTATGAGTGTAAACACTTCATACATACTGTATAATCTATTGGAGGTTTGTACTATAATTTACAAAGTCCACCACAAAAACAAGTTGTCTGAATCAGATTATGTTGATATTGATGATTCATTTAATGCTTGATGTTTTCTAAAAAACTTTTTTGCTTCTTAAACCTCTTAAACTCTTTATTTTCTTCTTAAATTATAATGATAATAAAATAATAGTAATAATAAAGAAATAAAAAATACATTTTAATAATTTGTAAACAATGAGCAGGGCTAGGCGATAATTCAATAAAATAATTTATCATCTTTAATGGAATCGTATCATGATGAAATCATATATTGAGATCTCGCAAGATTTGAATTGATAAGAATTGTGTTTACGTCAGTGTAGATAAATCAAACTGTTGTCTTAATCTGATTACTTTGTACATCTGTACATGCATGCAAACATAGTCGGTATATAGCTGGAAATATTTTTTTCTCTAGAATTTCGCTTGAAACTGTTTTTCATTTTGCATTACAGTTCGTAATTAAATGAGAAAATACTATATATAGTATACTGTATATAAATGTATAAACATACAGTATATATATGTATATATATATATATATATATATCTATTGTCGAGATATGAAATTACCCATATCGGGTTAGAAGATTTTGTCCATATTGCCCAGCCCAAGCTACAAGTTACCTAAACCCAAGATGCCATGTGTTTATGGCTGCATTAATAAATCAAATGGAAATGTTTTTCATGTATTGTGCATTATTTTGCACACGTTTCTCCAAAATTCAGTGCAATACATTTGGTATCCTTGGACACTTCTGGGTCTCCATTTAACTAAAAAGAAAAAAAGTGACAGAGATTTTAAAAAAAGCTTGGCTGCACCAGTTGGACCTGCAACGTGTCAGAGTTTACAAGGTTAAAGGCTTATTATACGTGACATGAGTGTCACAGAAGCTGTAAATCCACACTGTGTCCACTTTGGACCATCAGTGTGTTTTACACTCTATGATCACTGTTTGTGAAGTCTCCCAGCCAGCTATGATGGATGTGTTGACTTGCAGTACGGGTTCAGGGCTGTAAGTCACCTGCCATGCACTTAGCTGGTAGTAAATACCAGGAGAGTAAACACAGACCAGAGATAAGAGCTGCTGAGCTCCCCCGTCCATCTCTGCAGTTATTATGTCGGTGGCAGCAGGAGGTGATTGGTAGCATCTTCAGCCGCTCCATATGGCTTTGCCTGTAATTTGCGGTGCAACAAAATGGGATGTTTGCATATTAGAATTAATCAGCTCTGTACCTTGTTTCTTTAATTAAATGCACATAATTGTGTTTAAGCTGCAGATCAGTTGACACCTGAGTCGACTCGCTGCTGTATTTATTTGCAGATGACAGTCCAGACTGTTTATACGTTTTATATGTATAATATATAATTATTGATCTAAAAAGATCATGTGTGCTAAAAGACAAATGTGGTCTAATTGGCCCCTCCCTCTCTGAGTGCATTAGGAAGTCACAATACCCAGCCTCCTCCTCCTCCTCCTCCTGCTGGTCCTCCATGCCCCTTAATTACAATGACCAGTTTGATGGATTAGGTCGACTGTATGCAAAGACAAGGTTTGCTCAAATCACCGCATAATGTACCCACCTGAACCGTCTCTATCTGCACTTTTCGGGCGGGACTCGCGTCTCCCTCGTAACAAACACCGCTTTAAATGAATTGATTGAGGCTTCTTTTACTCGTTGCTCTGGACGCGGGCCAAGATACAGGCTGTCTAGCACATTAGGCACCACCCCCCTTTGCAGGTTTGAAATGTGAGCTGCCTGCATTTTTTTTTCCCTCTCTCCTCTCCTCTCCTCCCTCCCTCCTCCCCTCCTCCCTCCCTCCTCCCCTCCCCTCCCTCTCTCCCTTCTGGCGAAGTGGCTGTGGCTGCTTCTGTGTGATGTGTGTATTGGGAGAGCAAGCAATGGATCACTAGACAGAAAAAGAAGATACATCAATAACTGCTGCATACATCCGAGGTGAGGAGATAAGCATTTCTCTCTCTCTCCCTCTCTGCCTGTCCTCCCCCCCCCACCCACCCCCTCTCCCCCCCACGTCTCCCCCATCTCCCCCGCCCCTCCTTCTCTCTCTTTAACCCTTTACTGCTGCCTAATTTTGCTAAATTATTTGTACCTTTCTTCTTGTGTCCTCCTCTTCTCCTCGTGGCTGTTAATGCTGTATGAAGTTTCCTCTTCTTTTTTTTTTTTTTTTTTTTTTTACAGCTTATCCCTGTTTTCCCTCTCATTGTCTCTGGGGTATTTGTTGCTTGAGTGCAAAGAAGCCGGTGGCAAGTACAGCAGGAACCCATTAGCAATGACTCCATCTGTGATTGGTTTTTGCCTGCGAAACGCAGAGAGAGAGCAGCCATGAATAATTGATGTGTATTGTGCAGTCAGTCACTGGACACGCAGAGGAGAGGAAAACAGAGAGGAGCTGCTGCCCTGAGACACCGAGGGAAACGTGGGGGGGAGGAGGAGGAGGAGGAGGAAGGGAGGGAGAGGAAAAATGTTAGAGAGAGGAGAGGAAGGTGGGAGGGATACAGAGACACAGAGAAAGAGCTTTAAAATAGCTGCTGGCTTCAGTAGTGCAGAGATTAAGGCTGCCCTGTATCGCCTTTGTTCTGCTGTTGCAGATTTGTGCTCAGAAGTGTTTCTAGACACATGAGTTCCCCTTTTTCTCTGTGCAGCGAAGAGTGAGAAATGAGCAGGGACACTGCCGGAGTTAGTCTGGTTGAAATGCGGGTGGCATTTTAGACATTGGGGGGGGGGGGGGGGCTGTGAATAGGACAGAGCTGCAAAGCTGTGAGCTGTCAAAAGGAGGAGACAACAGTTAAAGAGGGTTGTGTTTGCGGGGAGGGGGGGGGGATGCATTCAGTGACAAGAGGGAAGGTGGATGTGCTGCTGATGCTCAGAGTAACTTCACATTATTCCCCCCCCCCACCCGCAGATTTCCTGCGTCGGTGGGTGCAGGGCAGGCGGGCACCCTGCCACGTCTTGAACTAACGGAATGGGGTCTGACAGTACGACGAGTGCCTCGCAGCGCCCCGCGTGATAGAGTTGCAACAGCTGACTGCTGCGTTTGACCCACTTACAGCTCACACAGAAGGGGTCAAAATGGCCTTGATTATCTCTCTCTCCAAGTCGCGCTGACCTACTTGAGGCGGCGTTTTCCGCGAGACTCTTGGCAGTTTATCACACCCTCTCCGTGCCGCACAGCACAACCAGCTCGGGCTCACGCTCAGATCTCCTCCCTGTGTAGTAGTTCGCTGGTTTCAGATCAGTGATTCAGTGTTTATCGTGGTCCAGTCATGAGCTTCCTTTAAATCGGAGCAACAGGTTTAGACATTACACTGGGATGCTAATGCACCTGTTCAACTTAAAGGAATGGTTCACCCAAAATCTATATTCAGGGAGTATCAAATGCTGGAAAGATGGCTCATTCATCCATTCATAATGGATTACAATGTTGCTCCAGAGTCAAAAAAAGGGAAACTTGTCAGACTGCTCCTGTAGCACATCTCACCATTGAGCTATATGCTCAGTATGTTTTCAGCTCTCATAGTTTCTGCATTTTATAGCTAAATGAACTTACTTCCTCGTCACTCTTTCACCTCATAGCTCCAAGTTTCTATTTCTTAAGTATCATTATGAAGATTTATTGGTGAAGCGCCTGTTGTTTAGACCATAATGGACATACAGATCAATGACAGAAAATTAGAAAGGGAGTTTCTTTTTAATGAGTTTCTTTTGACATTTTGATTCATTATGACATTTTTTTCTACTCTAACTGTGTGGCTCAATGAAATCCATGCAAGCTTCAAACTACTTTTGGGTGAAATATTCCTTTAATGAAGTCTAAGTGACTAATATGGACAACAATTTCTGAAATTGGTCTAGTGTTGAGAGATAACGCTGTAACCGGCAGCCGGGAAACGAGCTGTGAGGTCAAGTGAGCAGCATCACTAAAAGTGCTTTTATTGCCACTGACAGGCTCAGATTGTTGTTATAAGTGTCTGACAACATTATGGAAAGGACCTTACAAAGATATAAAATGTCTTTCTTACGTTTTGCTAGATCCAGTGTATGTGTTTTCATGTCCAAGTCTCAGGAGAAGTCTTGTTTTGAAATCTGAATATCCGTATACTCTGGCTCAAATAAATACGGGCTGCCATCGAGTTCAAAGACCTCATCCACATTGTCAAAATCATCTAAATATTCAGCCATGACATTGAAAACACGAAGCTACAAGCTCCAACACAACAAGCTCTGACACTCGCATTTCCACCATGGATGTATTTCACTATTTCACCGTCGTCTTCCGGCATCACATCACCTCACAGTTCAAAACGAGACTCTTTCCATAATGTTGTTACACCAATAATAACAATCTGAGCCTGTCATTGCAAAAACAAGCACTTTAATGGGCGTAAATGACGGTGCCAGCTTGCCCCAATAGGATTACACTGCATTACAGCGCTCTCCCCACCAGTTTTAGAAATCGTTGTCCCTATTAGTCACTTAGACACAAACCATGGGAAAATAGGGTCCAGGTTGAAAAATACCAAAGTTACCCTTTAAGACAGACAGTCAGCTGGTGTCACTTATTTCTCCTATTGACTTAATTTGAGAATGATGTTTGTTGGCATGTTAGTTTTTTTATTGTTCACTTGGTTTTCTCTCCAATCAGACGGGTTTTGTTTTGCTGAACAGTAAAGTCCTGATTTGGGCAATTATTCAATTCTTTTTTCCCCTAAAATGTGTGTGGGACAGCTCCCAACATGCTAAGACAAGAGAGGTTTTGCAACAGGCGGTGTTAAAAAGACGTCTGGCTAGCTGTACGGCACTCCACACCTCCAACTATTCATTACTGTTGTTTTGTCAGCTCAGATGAATCTCTTCTTCTCTGTACAATTTTACCGAGGTGTGAAATTACACTGACCTTTTTCTCTGAAGTTTTTCCGATAAAGTCGAAATGGCATCGGAGTGCATAAACAGTTGATACCATTTGTGTATTTGCAGATCATGCAGGCTGTTTACATGTGGCTTTTTTAATGGAAGAACATATATATAAAAGTAAGTAATTACAGGATGATTACACCTCTTCATATGTTGTGATCATTCATTTGATATTGAATCCTCTAAAGATCAGAAGAAGGGCCAATCGGTGAAGTGGATCATAAATAATTATATTTTTAAGTCAATGAACTTCAGATAGTTTGTTTCAGCTTCAGTTAGTGTGGAAATTAAGGCCGGGCAGTAATTCAGTATGATATTTTTTCGTCTTTCAATTGAATTGTATCGTGATAAAATCATACTGAAATACTGTTTAAACTGATAGTAACTAACACACACTAACTCGAAATTCTCTGGTCATTTCATATTGACTATTGAATTACCAGAAAACCTGCTATATCATGATGTATATTGTTATCGAGATATGAAACGACCTCTGTCGGGATAGAAGAGTTTGGCAGTATCACCCAGCCCTTGTGGTGCAGTGACTTTTGGTGAAAGCACAGCAACTTGTGGTGAAATAAACAACATGCTTCGTAGTCATATTTGTCATACCTGTTCGTCATAAAAACGGGACAAAGTTTGATGTGATCTCTGAGAATTTTGATAACCCGAGTTTTTAAATTATCATCGAAATGCCAGGCGTAACCGTAGGTAGCGTTTCCTCCTCGCGTCCAAGAGGAACACAAGGCCTACTTGTTATCCTCACTGTAAGTCCTTTTAAGGAACAAACAACTGCAACCAGAAGCAGACTTCATCTGTGTTATTTGATCTTAATTCATGATCAATCCTATAGGTTGAGAGCAGTCGTACGTTTGGTGGATCAGGTGTCAACACTTAACTTGATCTCTATCTACAGCAGGCGAGTGAGTAATCTTATATATGTCATTCAGAAAGCAGTGAAAAGATGCTTTCAGGGGTCAAACCGGAAAGAGATCTGCATCCATAACCGGTGGAGGACTAGAAAATGAGGCTTGGATGATGCTAAAGCAGCCTATTATAGAGGCATTAACTAATCTATGACCTTTATCGACCTCTATAGGAGAACAGCGGAGATTTAAACGGCATCAATTATTCCTCTTCCACACGTCTGTGGCACAATCCACAACCCCATTGCACACACAAACAATACTTATACATCATTGTCTAATTCATACTTGTTTAACTACTGGGATAAAGCACTATGTATTCAATCAATAATAATAATAGAGAAGAGTAGGCTTATTGATTTGCAGATATGGTGATGAGAATTACTTCTGTGGAAAACAATAACTAATAATAATAATACTTTTGAGCCTTAATGATGTGCTCAAGAATCCTTAAACTCCCTGCACTGGATATTATTGTTGTTTTGTACCATGACAGTAAAAGTCCAATACGTTTTCTGCAATTCTGTTACATCCATGATTTTTTGCTTTCCTCTTCTTTGTAGGTTTTCAGACAGTCTATGACTTACAGCAACTTTGCAGTATAAATAAATGTCACAAGAACCGATATTTCGGTACAAAGTCAACACCAAAATTCTGAAAATGTGACAGTACTTGTTTTTCTACAATCCCACAGGTACCGTTGATCAGAGCTCGAGCCTATCATCGTGTCGTCCCGGGGTCGATATAAAATTTCTCTGATAATGCCACATCCTGAGCAACAAATTCATGTTGAAATCAGCAGGAGGCGAGCTAGTTAACGTTAGATGTTAGCAGCCGGTGGGTAGCACAGGCTAAACAATGGAGCTAACAGCTAACATTCGGGGGTTGATGATCAGTGTGTTTTGTAAAGGTAAATTATAACGTTATTATGATGTGTTCAAATGTAATCTTGTAAAATTTTGTTTTACCGATAAACTCGGCAGATCATCAGAGATTACTGATACATTTGCGAGAAAAACAGTATTAGTTAAGTATAAAGGAGTGTATGTTGAAATACATGATTTATTGTTTTTAGTTTTTTACTGTGGTATCGAATTAGGTATCAAGACTCGTGGAATATCACTAGTATTGGTACTGACTCCTACATATCTGGTATCAGGACATCCCTAGAAACAAATGTTTACAGCCTGGTCTCTATAGCTAATTTCCCCCGTTCCTGACAACTGCACAGTGTAACTCACCTGTATAACTGTGTTAAGGCTTAATTAAGGGTTTGGCCGCTTTGAGTGACAGTTGGGTGCTGTAATAGGTCACTAGCTATCTGTTCTGCTGCGTCACCCAGGTCCGCCTCAGGTCCACCGACGAGCCACCTCTTTGCCCATTGTTGGATTAACCTCATAGGTTTGTGTTTGAATAAGGGAGCGACTCATAATCAAATGTGTTTCATTTACTGAATATCCTATAGACGTGTGTGTAAAGTCCAGTAAAATGTAAAATTTGAACCCTACAGAAACCAACTGCTGCAGGAGGTGTCAGTCTGACTCAGGTACTTGCTGTGTGTCGCACAGGAAACTCATACACATTGGCTGAATCCAACCAACCATCCTCATCACCACAGTCCTTACATTATGTCCTCACGCTGGGCCGTGTCGACATACTGTACGTGGAATGACATCAGATGTGCTTTATTTTTTTTTATTTTTGATTGGTCATTTAGAAACGCTCCATGGCTGCTGTTGTGTCGTCTGTCGGAGTTTTACGGTATGAAGCATGTCACACATGTTGTTTTATCATCCTGCCTGCGTTCACGGTTCACACTTCTGTTCTCAGCTGTTCATTGAAGCCATTAACAACCTAAGTTTATGCCTTGTTCTTCTTGGTGGTTTGTATGTTAATTAAACACACTACACGCTTTGATTAGTAAGAGTTGTGAGCAGAGCTTTCATCAGAATAATGTGATGAAACTTTAATGATTGCTCTAAGGAAACTGGGACAACAAGCATACGAGAATATAGCAAATTGGATGTTATATACAGTAAATGTGTGCCTGCAGAAGGGCAATATGAAAGTATATTATGTATAGAGATATTAAATGGTCCACCAGTGCCTACATTGGTATTTTTGCTTATTGTGATGTCATTTCTCAAGGTATCTTCAAAAGCTTCATATCGCTAAAAGCTCTGCACCCTCAGCTAAAAGGTTGTCAGTCAATAAATCATAATAATTGATAAAAGTGTTGAAATTGTGTCATAAATTTTAAAGATAATACAAAAATCTGATGTTTTTTCTTAAAATGTTACTAAATAAACACACAAAACACATTCTAAATGTAGCAACATGAACAAAATATCTCTTAACTCTCATCAGTTATTTGAACTGTTTTTTAGTTGCGGCTCTATGGCGTTTTCATAGTTCCTCCTCTCTGCACGTAACGTAACGTAATATCGTCACGAGCGTACAACGTGATGACGTGAAGGTCAGAAGCCTTAGCTTTCTGCTACAAAAAAGTATGAATGCTCTAGCTATTATGGTTTTATTATTTTAGATCAATTTAAACAGGATCCTGCATAAACGATCAGCCATTACGGTGCAATACAATAGAAAAGAACAGGCCTTTATTAATCCAACAGTGGGGAAATGTGGTTATTACAGCAGCACATTTACAAAAAACACAAAAAACACACCCAAGTGTACATAAAAATATATGGAAAAATACAGACAAATATACAGGAACATACTCTGTGTGTTGTCACCACGTTTTGTATCACACGTATTGACGCCGTTACGACCATGCAAACAACAATCTCCCATGAGAGGTCTATTTTTAAAGGGTTAATGTTATTTGTATGTGGACAAATTACCTGAAACTTAACTGAGACAGTAAGAATGTAGAAAATAAAATAAAATAAAATAGAATAAAAAACATTTTTTAAGAAGACATCTACAGTGTGGAGTTATTTATCTGCTGCAGTGTAAAATAGATTTTAAAAATATTAAAATATTAATAGAAATGCAGGAATTAAATTTGAAGAAATTGGATGAATATGTGAAAATTAGTTATTTGCAAAATGTGTTGATTTTTAAATTCTGCCAGAGGTTATATGTATTATACTGTACGTACAGAAAATTTAGCTTATAATGGATACAGTTTGAGTGTCATCGTTTCCATTTGGCCTGAGTGTTTAGCAGGAGGAAGCTTTTTATCCAAATACTGCTCTGTTGCACATATGGATGACTCTAATGAGCCTGGAGGGGTGCCGGGACCCAACCCAGGCTCCTCCAGTGTCAGCTCCTACTGTACCTCTAAAGGGAGGCCCTGACCCCAGGCCCACTGTGAAAAGGTCACAGGTGAATCAGCCGCCAACGTGCGCCGCCGCGACACCGCCGGCCCTGCCCAGCACCCCGAGGTGGACGCTAGTCTGGGCACATCTGCTCCGTGCCTAATTAGTATCATTGTGGACGAGGGCTTAAGGCCGGGTCTACGATAATAGCAGCCTGTTGCTCGGGGAAACAGTCTGGCTCCTGTAAGCAGCTTCTTTGCAGGTCTGCTTATCTGATAATCTGCTGCAGAAGCGCATGCTAAAAACACAGTCACTCACTGTGCGGTGTGTCAGGTGAAAGGGCTGACGGTTAGACAAGTTTAGTGAAGATTTAGTGAAGAGAATTGTGATTGTCTGAGCCACACAGAGATTTTGCTTCATCTTCATTTTCATTTTCCCTTTTTAAAGGCAGTATTTTTGCAAGTTTTAGCTCCTTATTTACAAATCCTGTGTGCACTATATTTTTACTGACTTGTTTTAAATGCATGCTGTACTGATTTTTTAAATGTGCAGTGTATTTCCACTAGTTTCTACCCATTTATGTACAGTATGAAAATCAGTTAGCTTACTGTTGAAACTTGGGTGAAGTAATCAACAGCGAATCATATTAATCACATAAAGTGTATTTATATTGCGCTTGTAAAGCCTCCAGAAAAGAGACAGAAAACAAGAAAATTAGTAAAACTTTAACATAAAAAACAAGGAAATGATCAGAGTTGGGACCAAATCATTACTCTGTAAGACTCAAGTCTTTGCATAGTCCAAAGTCCTAAACTTTGCATTTACAGTCCTTAACAAGTCACACTTAACCAAACGTAACGCCATTTTAACAACAGTAAAAATATGTTAAGTTTACAAAAATCATCAATGCTTTCTAACCTTTGTATTTATTTGTTAAAACATGCTTGTTCAAACAAGTGTGATTAAACTACATGAACTATTATGAAGTATTATAAAAAAAAAAGTATAATTGATTTGTGGCACGCTTTTAAATTAACATGCTTTTTAAGGGGAAGGTCTTTTCAAAGTGTCACGTCCAAGTAAAGTCACTGGTGTTAAAGTCCAAGTCCAGTTGCAAGTCTTATTTGATTTTGTGAATAAATTAAGCAAAAAAGATCTTGTGATAAAGTCAACAAATTTGTGACTCGAGTCCACACCTCTGGAAATGATCAAACTGGGACCCAGTTTTTCCCAGTTTTTCTATAAAAGCTGCACTTTAACTGCATTTCCACACAATGATAATGTGACAAAAAAAAGCTCACTTGATGTTTGCTGAGATGTGTTACACAACTCCAGCAAGTTTATAGAGTCTCTTTATAGAGTTTTATTTTCATACGTACCAAAATTAAATGAATGGTTGCGTAAAACTGGAGGAAAAATACATCAAAAACACAATGGCATGCTTTGCAAAATGGTTAGCTGTTAAGTATATATATGATTCTTAGTAAATGTGCTAAAACATGCAAAACCACCGCTATGGCTGTTTGAGGAAACTTGACCTCAGACACTTAAACACGCTGTGGTCAGATTTTAGCTCCTGAATTAAGACATAAAGATGTAGGTTTGTTCCCAATCAGCTTACTGCAGCGACACACAGTAACAGATTGAAGATTGAATGTTGGTTTGGCTTTAAAGCACGAGGAATTAATTCTCACCAGGGGGGCGAAGAAACGCTATAGATTTCCACCTCCGTGCTTTACAGGGACCCTGAATGGCGTGCCCTGTTTTTAATGAAGAGATTTGTTGCATGTGCCAGGAGAGATTATCTTTTAAAACACTGGCCTGCTTAGGCGAAGGTTTGTTTCCTGTGTAACCATGATCAGTCGCAGCGCTGAGATCTGCATAAATCATCTTGAGATTGTGGCGCGTATTGTATCGTGTTCCAGTTCAGACAGTGCCAAGTGGATTTCTTTAGAGAAATGCTGTATTATGTTAAATCTGTGAACACAGAGTTTATTTAACTGTCTCATTGTGGACATTTTTTATTTAGAAATCATGGATTATAAGTAATGTACTGCTATGGATACCACATTAGTTCAGATCAAAGTTACCGATCGATGTAGTGGTAGACCAACCATGTTGTGTAAGGTAGAATTACTGTTTTTGTGACTGGAGGCTGGTAGCTTTGAAGAAAATGACATTTCTAGTTAAAAATCCTGCATTTTCATGTGTACATGGATGTAAATTTGCATCACAAATAGGGATGTTTTGATGCTGAAGTTATTACAACAGCAGAAGTGGGAAGTAAAGAGGAATAAGGGACAACTTTCCTGTCTGTCAGTGAGGTTTTTGATGTTGAGACAAAAAGCGCAAGATGTCAAAACAGCAACCCAGAAATCTGCCGCATTTTCTTCTTCTCCTCGTGCCACATGGCCACACATGCTTGTGGCCTCAGTAAAAACCTTTTTGGCACGAATCCAAGCCCCCCTCACCGGATGGACATGGCACGACATTGCGGCCATGTGGCCAGCAGGAGGCTGTATTTAAGCCGGGGCAGCTCTGAAATGGGCCATAAAACCTAGCCAGCAAGTCTGGCTCCCCATGAGGCAACGGGCCTAAGTACTCATTGACAAGACTCCAACATCACTGACTTCCCAGAGAGAGAGAGAGGGAAATAATGCAAGAGAAAAAAAGCAGCAGACAAAGATGAGGTGCAGACAGGAGGCAGTAGTCTGGTCTATATAGACGGGCTGTTTTATAACCATTAGCGCTTTCAATCCACAATACATAGCTGCTTTCTCATACATTTCCACTGCTGCACACTCGCTGTCATTATGTTTTTTTCTTTAATTTGTCTCGCAGCTCATTTTCACTTAATGAAACAGCTCCTTGGCTGCATATGTTTAAGAGGACCTCAGGGGAAATGTGTCACATTTCGATGCCACATGGCGGCCATGACATTCACATGTTCCCACTTCACACACCCTCCATCAGCTTTCTGAAAACATCACTCGCTCTGAAATTAAAGTCTTGAGCAACTGAGCTAATGAAGTCAGTTTACAGACTGGGTTTTACAAGTTCGCGCTTGCTTCCTCGCTGAAGTGTTGCAGAGCTGAGAGGGTGACCGGAGAGCTGAAATGTGTTTGAAGGCGATCCACCTGTGAGCTTGAGTCTAATTCATGGATTGTCACGGGTCGACAGGTGCGTAACCTGTTATCCCTGCTCCTCAAAAAGACCACATGACGGACGAGTCGCTTCCATTTCATTATCAAATTGGCACTGATGAATAATTGGTGGCATCTGTGAGAAGACAAAAGGGAGGTTTGATGGCTGCCAGGCGGGCATCCATGGCTCTGTGGTGTGGAGTGCCGTGGAGGCAGAGAGCGAGATGATTTACGACCCAGCCGGTAGTTTATAGTTTGGCACCGGCTGTAAGCAATGTCATAGCAACCAGTTATTCATGCAGTTTTTCGTATATAACAAGGTAAATCCCAGAATTTTACAGTTCTGGGAAGCCTATAAGCAAGGAATTCTTTGGCTGAAACTAAACATGGCTGTTTTGCATGGCCTCTTGGGCACTCTCAGTAACCAGGGATACTACAGCTCCCTAGACTCTCTCTTATTTTAATTGACTTTGGCCTGCAGGAGGCTTGTGTCCATTCAAACCTTTCTGGGCAGAAAGAGAGAGAGAGAGGAGGGAGGGAGGAACTGAATGTGAATAGAGCTCCCTCAGAAACCGAAGAGTGCAGCCCACTAGAGCCGTTCTTGTTAGTTTGCTTGTGGTCTTTGTTCTCCTTTCAGCCCTTCTGGCTAAATGTCTTCAAACAAGCCGTTTGGGGGTTGTGATTCTCTCCGACAAGTTTACGGCAAAAAAACTGGACTTATGGTTAGTGTGGGAATAAGTGAGGAAGTGTAATGTGATGACTGGATGTTTGTGTGGACGTTAGTGACCAAGTTGGACAACGCCAGGCGGGAGTCCAGGGTTGACAAGGGAGCAGGTGTCTATTAGATACAGAGCAGGGAGGGAGGGGTCTTGGCATCTGCCTCACCTGCTGCCTCCCCCACAGTCCACCCTGCCAGGAAACTGAGGAAAAGTGGGAGGGAGGACAGGAAAAAGATGAAGAGTAGAGAAAATTTTTACGGAGGAGGCAGCAGCCTTTTTAATGGTAGCCATGCATGTCATGTTTTTAGGGTTATCCTCTCCCACAGGTTGTTCGTGCAGCACCTAACTACTGTTCATCGTGTTTGGGTTGCTGCATCAGTTTTAAGGGTCACCCAAGTTACAAAAACTCATTTATTTTATTTCTGCCTCCACCCTAAAGCTTGGAGGTGAATGAAACATGTTTTTATAGGGGCTATTCCTTTGGGAAGATGAATTTATAGGTGATGCAAGGGGATAGCTGGAGCATACACTTTATACTGCTGCTGCACCGCAGTAGACAGATTGATCGCTTATTCGCCTACTGAATAATCGCCGCAGTCACTGTGTTTACATTCTCTCAGTTGTTGTGTTATGAGTGACACTGAGAAAGTCTGTCTTGTGTCATGACTGAAAAGCCCTTTTTTACAACTTGCTTCGTGTTGTTTTCATTCTCAACAATCTTTAATCACCAGCATCCGAAACATGAACACACAAGCAGCCCAAACTGACCAATCACAGGTCACGCAGTATCCCACGTGGTATATCCGTAGCTGCCTGCCGTAGCGCCGCCGTGCTTACCTTGCACAGCAGCTGGATTCTCACGATGTCACAAGATCACACCAGAACTGGCGATCGCGTATCACACGAAAACCACCTTGTCGGGCTTCAAGTAATGCTTTTGTGTCCGGCATGCCAGAGCACCTGTGAGGATCTACTGGCAGCTAGAGGCGTGGCTTAGGTGTGTCACGTTCGTTGTAAACAACAATAGCGGCTCCTGAGGAGGTTAGCGTAGATGCTACAATAGCATCAGTTATATCAGAACTGGAGAGTATTTCTTCATTGAAAGAAAAGCAAAAAACAACACTGAAGGCTTTTCTTAATGGAGAAGATGTTTGCTCTCTTCTCCTGTGTGGTTTTAGCAAGAGTTTGATTGACAGATGGTTCATCCAATCACCTGTGAGGTATTTTTTGAAAGCACCTGCTCTTTTCCAAACAGTTTCTAATGACGTTTTCTCAGATGGTTCTGTGTAACAAACCATCTCCTGGGTCAAGTTAGCAGTGTGTATTGTAGTTACAGTTTTGAGAAAATGGGGGGTTTACAGAAAGAGCTCCATTGAAGACTGTTCAACAAAACTACAGTAAAAATGATCTTGTTTCTTTTTCTTTAATAAACAAATTGTGTTTACTACCACTGTATTGAAGCAGAGACAGAAATCCCTGAGACAGATCTCTCTAAACTTGGCCAAACCACGATGGCTAGACAGCGTATAATTTGGGTGAACTGACCCTTTAATCTAGAGGCCCTTTTCTTTTTGGCAAAACGAAGCCGAATCGAGGTATTTAATCAGCCCAGTTTATCTCTGTGCCTCCTGCCTGAGTGTGTGGTGAAAGTCAGGGTGGGGGAGCATTATCATTGGAAAGAGCATTGAACAACTGTCAGGGATGCAGTCCATGTCGTTTGTCATGTCTCCCCGGGGCTTTATGACAGAGAGACAGTGAAGCTGGAGGCTGCATGGCCCAGCCACCGAACCACCCATCTAGTCCCAGCAGACGCGTTTTACCGCCCTTCGCCGTGGCTGACCATCAGGCTGCGCAGCTGAGCACCGGAATATCAATACGGCTCCGACTCGGCCGGGCCCCTGGGACCATCTACAAGGCAAACAGGATAGGCTCCTCTCCTTATGGAAGACAGAGACCCATAGCCTCCAGGGAGACCAATGTAAACAGAGCAAAAAAGATGCTCCGGAGCACCAAACGGCAGTTTGATTCACTCCAGAATAGCCATTTGGAAGAGCTACACCTGAAACGATTATCTCCAGATTTGGCTCTTCTCAGGGAGGGAAACAGATGAGTCTATTGAAGGACTGTGGGAGGAGAAGAGACGAAAAACAGTAATCCTTTTGTTCGTCATCCGCACTGTCCTGAGAGATGCTGGGGTGAGGGAGGAGGAGGGAGAGACTGTGGAGTGTAACAGGGTTGGCTGTTCCTCCTCCTGTCACATGAAACCTGAAGTTTATCCTCAGAGTCAATGACAGAGAGCCTCTCCTTTAAACAGGCTGCTGCTCAGCGGAGGTGATAATTTTGTGTGGCGATAAGCTCTTTATCTAACGGTGGGGTAGAATAATTCCTCCTCTTGCCTCTCTCTCCTCTTTTTTTTGCTCTCTATCTCTCAGATATGTATTGTCATTTTACTGCTGGGCTGAGGGTGACCAGATCCGAGCAAACCAAATGTGGGACAGGGGTATGTTTATGTGGGACAATGTGGGACACGTTACCAAGGCTGATATAATACCTGTCTGATAATAAACATATTTATTCTGTTATCTTGTAACATCTCCATGCTTTGCCATCACATCTCTTTTTGATCCACGTGCGGCAAATTTCACAAAAAACTGAGCAACCCCTTATAAATACGGGTAGTTTCACAGTGTTTGTTGTAGCTGCTTTATCGCTGTGGTAGTTTCCATCATGTTCCACCTAAGTCTTCATTGCTTGTGACTTTGCGGTGACTCGCGATTTTCTCCGTTGGGCATAGCGAAGCGTAGACGGTGACAGGTTAACCTGCACTTGACCCAACGTGTGTGCAGTTTGATTGACGGCAAACACAGCCCCGCGATGACAGCCTTCCCTGCTTTCTTCACAGCCACTGAATAAAAGCCAGATTAAAAAAAACAAAACAAAAAAAAGCATCTGTCCTGCAGTGGTTTGACTTTTGAAAACTAGAGGCAATAAAAATGCGGGACGTGGTCTCAATATGTGGGACAAGTGGGACACCTGGTCACCCTAGCTGGGCTCAACGCTGTTGCTGTTTTCGGCCCGCGGCTGTTGATGTCGGCCTCGCGGTGCCACAGTCGGGGGATAAATTGCGGAGACATGTTTATCAACATAGAAGAAGTGCAAGTTACCCCTTGTTGGAAGAGAATAATGGGACCTAATTGAGCTGTAACATGCTGGCTGGTCGCCAGGCCCTTGAATTGAAAACTCCTCTCCATCAGAAGGGGGTCTGGAGGAGAGGGAGGGTGCTGTTGAAAACACTGCATGCATGTGAAACTCGTAAACCTATTAGCCGCACTTGGACGCGGTTATGTTGAATAAAAACTAACCTACAAATCTACCTGTGAGTGTGATGTTTTCAGGAGCACCTGAGAGGCCTTTTTCTGTCAACCAAAGCACAACCGCGGTAAAGTCAGATCAATCCTCAGGAGAAACAGCACAGCCTGTCTCCTGGCACCTGCCTCGCCAAGAACAGGAGGCAGGAAGGAGGAGGAGGGAAGAGAGGGGAGCATGAGCGGGTGGGGAAGGAGGAAAAACCCAGCTGCCTCCTCTGCGTCTGAGCCCCGTGCTGCTTTTTAAAGGAGCGGGAGGGAGGGGAGAGAGACTGCTGGCACCATCTGTACATGTCTTTTGTATTCCAGCCCTCGTCTTTACACAGAGCGAGGCTGGTGTGCTCAGTGTTCGAATGAAAGGAGAGGACGTGCCTTTTGGGGGCGCGATGCTCGGAGAGGAGAGTGGTGTGTGCGTCGACGCTGAGATTCTGTTTTGTCCTCGGAAAAATTCAGAGGACATGTCGTCTTGCCTCTGTAATGTGGTGTCTCTCCTCGTGTGTTTGCAAGCACTCGTGTGGTCAAATCTCTGGGTTGCCATGTTTGTGATGGGAGTCAGAAGCTTTTGTTTGTTCCTCCCTCCCATCAGCCCCATTAGCCTGATGCCTCCTCTCTCACTGACTCACTCAACCTTTTTTTTTATCTCCCTCTGCCTCTCTATGTAATCTGCGCTGTGGCGGCCCGTCCTTGCATGTGGCAGCAGGGTGGATCTGCCTGCGAGGACAGCCTGCGTTGTCTGCTGTCATATTGACGTGGCTTTTTCTTTTTGCGCAAACCGCAGCCGAAATCACCAAGCGCTCTGTTGTAAACCCCCCCCCCTCGCTCGCTCCTTAGTCAACCTGGAAGTGCTGTGAATCATAAGAGGAGGTGGCTGCCCTGCTCTTTGATTGAATCCACATTCCCTTTCTCCTCCGATGCCGCAGAGAGAGGAAAGAAGGAGGCAGGGAGAGAATAAGGAAAAGTGAGTCTTTTGTAGTTGGCACAGTGCAAAAACATGCACAGCAGATGAGAAGCATATGATTCGATCAAACACGCTCTGTGGTGGCTACCTATCCAAGCAGTGGGTATTTAGGTAGGAAGGTGGAGAGGAGGGAAGGGCTGGAGATGATCTGCAGGCCCAGAGTGAACCCTAGTGGCCAAGATCTGCAGTGACACGCTGGATTTGAAGCCGATTCTTTAGATTGCAGCCTCATTTTGTTCCTTACTAGGGTTTTCAATTGATTAAAATATTTAGTCATGATAAATCACATGATTGTCCATTAATCACACATTTTTTATCTGTTCAAAATGTACCTTAAAGGGAGATTTGTCAAGTATTCAATATCAACATGGGAATGGGCAAATATAATGCTTCATGCAAATATATGTATATGTGCATTATTGGAAACAATTAGCAACACAAATTAATGACAAATATAGTCCAGAAACTTTCACAGGTACTGCATTTAGCAAAAAAATATGCTCAAATCATAACATGGCAACAGCTGTCAGTGTGCTGACTTGACTATGACTTGCCCCAAACTGCATTGTGATTATCAAAGAGGAGACTCGTGGGTACCCATAGAACCCATTTATATTCACATGTCTCGAGGTCAGAGGTCAAGGGACCCTTTTGAAAATGACCCTGACGTTTTTCCTCGCCAAAACTTTGGAGCGTTATTTAACCTCTTTTACAGCAAGCTACTATGACGTGGTTGGATTCCTGAAGTTTTCTAGTTTCATACCAAACCATGTCAAGCTGTAAAACTGAGCCCACTACAACATGCAGCGTTAATACGTTATTATTACGTGAACTTTGACATCCCTATTTCTTACCATGAGACAGGTTTTCAGTAGTTATATAATACCTAGGTTGTCTCTAGGAGCGCCTGGTCTCAGATATTAAGCTATTTATTTTATCTGTGCTGTGTAAAGCTCATTTGCATGTTGAAATGTTAGAAGGTGAGGTTCCTCTCACTTGGAAGAATGTGCATGTGTGTAAATTAACTAATTATGCAACACATGTTGAAGGCTTTTGACATTGTATTTTCTAGGGCTGTGCTCGACTAAAGAAATTCTTAGTCAACTAATGTACAATTTTGTCAACAAATTCATTACCTGATATAATCAACAGATCTATAAAACTGAATTTCTCCACAAACAATCACACAAAAGCACCACTATAATATTTTGTTTACCAGAGATGTGCCCATAAGTTTCTTGGAAATAAATCCTTCAGCATGAAAACAGCTTCAAAAACGGATAATTGATTTCAGAAATCTTAGTCGACTAAGACCAAAACAACCGATTAGTTGACTAGTTGACTAAGAGGGGGCAGCCCTATATGGTAAAAGCATGCTTGCTGTAGGATATAATTTGTGGTTTACTTGTATGTTTCTAGTGCAAACACAGAAAATGGACTGAGAGAATCCTTTACTTAGTGAAGAGTTCATTAATGATGAAGCCTGAAGAGTGGTAGCACGTATGAGCGGATACAGCAGTCAGCTTTAAAAGGCAGCAAGACATTATAGAATAAGAATTACTGATAGAGCAAATAACCATTAAAAGAAGAGCAAGAATCAGTCGCTCAATCAGATAAAGTGGCGCAAAAGTGCACAAGCAAAAGCATTTACTGTTCTTTTATTTTCTTTGATTCATCAGTAGTTCATCTATAGTGTCACTTTCGTGAAGGTTGTCTCTCACTTCTGCGTTTGTATTGATTCCCCCATAGAAAGTCTTCATGCCGTTCCAGCAAATGGTAATGGATTTAATTGAATCACTGAACAGTGATGAACACAGCAGAAGATAATGTGTAATTTGCTGCTAGCATGGATATAAGTAATATATTTAACCTCCTTTGATTATGTGGAAAGCTTCATTCTTAAAGTCCAATGAGGATAAACCATCCATAAGCAGAATAACTTGACTAAACTAAACTAAAAATGACCTTTCAGCAGTTCATATAAACACACTAACTGAAAAAAATAATACTAAAAAGACACACTGCACCAGGATACAGTCTTTTACTCAGCAGATAAAGGTCCTCGCATTTTTAAATTTGTTTTAAATGTTTTCAGTGACGTCTTTTTCTCATCTAATACAATGCTTAAACGTTTAATGTTGTTGTAGAGTTACGTTGCCTCACAGACTGTACAGCTATTCTGTTTTGGAGGCCCCTTGCACAGTCTGGACTCCTGGATTTAGTGTATTTTGCACAAAGCCCTTAAATATCGTTTTATCAGTCAGGCCATTGCTTTTTTTCAGAAGCTTCTGTTCATAAGTTGTTGTTTCGTCTGCGCCCCTCTCCTCACATAATCAGTTTTTGCAGGGTTTTTTTTGCAGTGCTTGCAGTAGAGGGCTGTTAACCTCTGCAGTTATTTCTCACAGGAGTCAACTGATTCACACTCATTCCTCTGCTCTCTCTCCAGCTCTCCTGTCGTCGTGGTGCGAGGAGCTGGGACGCCTCCTCCTCCTCCGTCACCAGAAGAACAGGCAGAACGAGCCTCCGGGAAAAGTGCCCATGCAACCCCCCATGAGCTCCATGAAGCCCGGCCTCTCACACGGGTCAGTGTTCACACTGCTGCGCTTTTTGGCTTGTGTGCGAGGCATGTTTATGTGTGTGTTGGGTGTGTGAACAGACAGGCCGGGCCCTCGGGGAAAGCCCTTCGTCTCCACATGAAGCCCAGTGTTCCTTCTGGATCAGTGGCCAGACAAACTGCCAGACTAACTGCTTGTAGCACATTCAGTAGGGACAAAAAGCACCTGACAACCCCGAGTACATGTAGTTAATAATTACAACACTATGTTTGTGCATTTCAAGGGAAGAACATGCTTATATTGTGTAATCCTGACAATAAAACCTTTCTTTCCCTATCGTTCAGCAAATATACTTGCCATGACTGTACTATTGTGCACGGTAAATATTTGTGCAGTGACGCAGGGCACATTTTGATTTGTCGACACACCGTGTTTTTATCCGTCCTCAGCAGAGATGGGTCTTTTCCCTACGACTCGGTTCCCTGGCAACAGAACACCAATCAGCCTCCAGGTTCGTTGTCGGTGGTGACTACCGTCTGGGGTGTGACCAACACGTCGCAGAGCCAGGTGAGATCCCGTACCTGTCCAGTAGATGTTTTCTACTGCAGGTTTCTCAGCAGTCACATAGACCTATATACAGATTTTGAGCCTTTCTGTCTTAATGTTAAAGCCTCCTACATTTATGTGTTTGTCTTCATCCAACAGGTGTTGGGGAATCCCATGGTGAACAACAACAATCCCATGAACCCTGGGGGAAACCCTATGGGCTCGGGTATGTCTGGTAACAATCCAGGGATGAACTCTCCTCAGTTCCCCGGTCCTCAGCAGCAGTTCCCCAACAAGGGCAACTCCAACCAGGGCTACATGCAGCAGGGCATGTACGGACGACCCAACTACCCCGGAGGTGGAGGCTTCGGTGGCAAGTAAGTGGACGGTGGATTATTTCCGGTTGTTACAATAATTAAAATTGCTTACAAAGAAGTAACTCTGACAGTTAGGGGTATAATATGTAACAGCTGTCATTAAAAGTTGGCCGCTCCTCGGCTCAACTGCACCAACTCTGTAGCCAAAAGGTATGCTGTCCTCGCTGCCTGGTATGTGTACCTCGGTCAAAGCAACACTGAAAGCAGCACACAGCAGTCTCTGCACACTCAGCAGAGGAGAAGAGAAAGGCAGGGGAGCTCACAGCAAAGTAACAAACCCGTTCTCATCCGTCAAATACAGCCGCAAAGCATCTAAAGGGGGACTTGTGCCCATTGATATATAATGCTTGTGCCTTTGTATCAGAAGCTGAGAGCTGTATTGATCACCTGAACAGGTTACGCACCCTGCGTGCTGTTATTGACTGGGGGTTACACCCCACCCAGAAAAGTCCAGAGTGAAGCAAATTAAGAAGAAAAGTTAAAATACTGGCAGAGGGCTGCAAGGTTTCTGCAGGAACAGACACTGCTACACTGTTCTAGTGGGGAGAGGGATTATTTTCTATCAGTCTATACTTTGCTTTTCAGGAAATTGTTGCATATTATACCTTTAAAATGAGCACACAAGCTCATTTCCCCATGTGTTGCCCTTTGTCATAGTTACCCCGGAGGGCCTAATGCTGGACCTGGGGGAATGGGCCTCCCTCCACACTCCCGTCCTCCGTCAGACTTCACCCAGCCTGCCGCTGCTGCCGCCGCCGCTGCGGTTGCTGCTGCTGCCGCCACAGCGACCGCCACTGCCACAGCAACCGTAGCTGCCCTGCAGGAAACCCAGAACAAGGACATGAACCAATATGGACCGGTAGGACACAACAAACAACTGACAGCACCTCACTGCCTTTCAATACTAGCAGTAGTACGAGAAGCTGAGAGGAGCTGATTTAGGGTTATTGGTGAACAAGGTTAAATCATTGTTAAGGGTGAATGATTAGCTGAAGTGTTGATGGAGCCAAATGGCACATTTTGCTGCAACAAAAGCTAACAGGCGCACATATTTTTCTTCTTTTGTGACTTTTAATAGACTCTTTTCACTTGCAAAATCTGATACACTGACCATCAGCTCAGATGGTTGATTGGACCCATTTTGTCTTTCAGATGAGTTCCTCTTTCCAGATGGGACCAAACCAGGCGTACAACAGCCAGTTCATGAACCAGCCAGGACCTCGCGGCCCTCCGTCCATCCCTGGGAACATGGGCACAGGCATGAATGCATCCAACATGAGCGGGCCCCCCATGGGAATGAACCAGCCCAGAGGCCAAGGCATGGGGCCTTTCGGGGCCCACGGCCAAAGGATGCCCCAGCAAGGCTATGCAGGTCCCCGTCCTCAGGGCATGGGGATGCAGGGCATGAAAAGGCCGTACCCGGGGGAGGTGAGCGGATGTGAAAACTTTCACTTTAAAGGTTTGTTTAGCTTGTCTGCTGTATGTTGAATAAACTGTATGTTTGTCATCTACAGCCAAACTATGGTGGGCAGCAGTATGGACCAAACAGCCAGTTCCCTAACCAGCAGGGGCCGTACCCCACACCCAACGCCTCGAGGCCGCTGCCGTCCCCCAACTATCCCGGCCAAAGGATGCCAGGACAGCAGCTGCAGGGCCAGTACCCGCCACCCAGCGGTGCCATGGGCCAGTACTATAAGGTGCAGTAATACTGCTATTCATCATAAATATGTGATTATTTGCAGGGTATCATACCAAAAATATTTTAGCAAGTGTTTTGCTTCAAATATTGGAGGTTAATTTAGATAAAAAAAACTTATTTTGAATCTGTTTTTATCAAATTACAGCAAGAGCCACCTTTTAATGGTCAAACCAATAACTTCTCTGGGAGTGGATACCAGTACAGCCAGGGTAGCATGAATGGGGTGAGTCCATTTTTGTGCCAATTTTGTTTCATCATATTATCGCTCTCTTGATCGTGCTGTTCTTTAGTCCCATGAACGTTCGATTCACTAATCGATTCTTTCTTCTTCCATATAGCCGCCCAGACCGGTGGGTAACTACCCCCACTCCCCAGTGCCAGGCAACCCCACTCCTCCAATGACCCCAGGAAGTAACATCCCTCCATACCTGTCACCAAACCAGGACGTGAAGCCACCCTTCCCTCCTGACATCAAACCAAATATCACTGCTCTCCCTCCCCCTCCAGGTCAGTATCTGGAAAAAGATCATGAAAAAATATAGAAGTTCATGATTGTCTGACCGTGGCTCTTCTTCAACCCGTGTAGCCAACCACAACGAGGAGCTGCGCCTGACGTTTCCAGTGCGGGATGGGGTAGTCCTGGAGCCCTTCAGGCTAGAGCATAACCTGGCTGTCAGCAACCATGTCTTCCACTTACGGCCCTCTGTACACCAGACGCTCATGTGGAGGTAAGACGTGCACTGAATCAACATTCAGCGGTGGTTATCAACTTTTTTTTATCTATTAATCAGGTCCCTTACTAACCCAATTAAAGCAGCAGTGGGTAGAAATGGAGCAAACGTAGTTTTATAAAACGGTCACTATATCCTGACAGTAGTTCATGAGAGAAGTAATCTGAAAAAAAATCATGTCCCTCTGTGTCCTCTGATGCTCCTATTGGCAACTGTAAGATTTCACAGACTGGAGGAAAACAACCAATCAGAGCCAAGCTGGGGCCTGCCGTCTCTCAATCACTCACAAACTCTGATGAAATGGTGAAACAAGGCAGCGCTGATCAAATATGAATCAATATTCTGTTACTGTAATGTCTATTTCTTGCATAAATTGTTTTCAGAAACGTCTTGTAGATACTGTTTAGCTGTAAAATGAGAGATTGCTCCGGTTGGAGGGTAGCGCTTGGTATTTCCTCAACAGATCTCAACATGGCTGCCGGGTCACAAACTCATTTTACCACTAAATGGTACACTGCAAGATATGAGGTGACAAATACCTCATCAGAATAGTTATTCATATTTGATCAGCGCTGCCTAGTGTGACCGTTTCATTGGAGTTTGTGAGTGATTAGTTACAGTTATGCTGAAAAATTACAGGTACTATAGAATTTTTGCCCAATGATGCCAAAAATATTTTGCATCCTGCAGGTTTCAGGTCGACAAATAAAGACTCAAGCAGCTCAGTTCTCTTTGATTCGCAGTCAGCAGGGAAATTAAGCTTCACACAAGAGCCCTGTAATAAAGAACCAATGGGTATTCTTCATTTCTTCTTAACCTTTGGCAAGCAGATTGAAAAGGTTGCACACTCATACTCTCTGCCACTGACAATTATTAAAAAAAAAAAAAAAAAAAATCAAACCACCACTATTCCCAGTTAACTTGGAGAAGGTCATTCATGCATTAATTTCCTGATTTAGATTACTATAATTCCCTTTACTACCCTCTCACTCTCCCATCTGGAGCTTATCAACAGTCTTTTCTTTGCTTCTCTGTGCAGATCGGACCTGGAGCTGCAGTTTAAGTGCTACCACCACGAAGACCGTCAAATGAACACCAACTGGCCGGCGTCGGTCCAAGTCAGCGTAAACGCCACGCCGCTCACCATCGAGCGGGGCGACAACAAGACCTCCCATAAACCCTTGCACTTGAAACACGTATGCCAGCCAGGAAGGAACACGATCCAGATCACAGTCACAGCCTGCTGCTGTGTGAGTACACAAATCTGCAGAACTAATAAAAAGAGCTTTACGCAAATCCAGACACAAAAAGTAGTTGCCAGATAAATAAAAATCAGACGTTAAAATCTTCTGGCAGGTGATGTGTAATACTAAAGCTTCGAGAAAAAAATAAAAATGATCTGTGAGGTTATTTTCATCTGGATGCTTGTGATAGTGACAGTGATGTTTCCTCTTGCAGTCGCACTTGTTTGTGCTGCAGCTTGTCCACAGGCCCTCAGTTCGCTCCGTCCTCCAGGGCTTACTGAAGAAGAGGCTTCTGCCTGCAGAGCACTGCATCACCAAAGGTATATAAGCAGAAAAATACACAGTTTACACCCTAATGTCTTGAATCGTTCTCAGAGTCCTGGCTTACCCATTCATTTTCTCCATCCTCCCGTCTCAAAGTTAAGAGGAACTTCAGCAGCGTAGCAGCATCATCGGGGAACGCGACGCTCAACGGCGAGGACGGCGTGGAGCAGACGGCCATTAAGGTTTCCCTCAAATGTCCAATCACCTTCCGGCGAATACAGCTTCCAGCAAGAGGCCACGACTGCAAACACGTTCAGGTGCAAACAAACACACCGAAAGTCAAAAACGTGATGCCTTAAGGGAAGAAGGATTTTTATATAGTGGATAACAATTTTTTTCTTGCTCTTGCAGTGTTTTGATTTGGAATCGTATTTACAACTCAACTGTGAGCGGGGGACATGGCGATGTCCTGTATGCAAGTAAGTGTATCTATCATAAATACATAACAGTATTTGCCCTGTTTATAGTTTTGAGTCTAGTTTGTCCACATAGTTGTCTCTCTAAGCATTTTAAGCCCTGTCTCTCTTCTCTGTTCAGTAAAACAGCGTTGTTAGAGGGACTTGAAGTGGACCAGTACATGTGGGGAATTTTGAACGCCATTCAAAAGTAAGTTGGAAACAAATTTGTAATGTTAACATACAATATAGGGCTGTCCAGTTAACATGTTATTGCTAATTTGTTTTAACGCCACAAATGTCTTTAACACATTAATGCAACTTGCAAGTTTTAGTTTGTGGCAGGCTCAGTTTTAAAGCTGGAGTGAAGATACTGATAACATATGAAAATAGAAAACCTAAGGGATCCATCAGTACCAACCACGTCATACTAGCTGACAAGCTGTCAGGAAGGAGGTTAAATAATGCTCCAAACTTACGCTTAATTTTGGCGAGGGAAAACTGTCATGACTATTTCCAAAGGGATCCCTTGACCTCTGACCTCAAGATATGTGAATGAAAATGGGTTCTCTGGGTACCCACGAGTCTCCCCTTTACAGACATGCCCACTTTATAATAATCATATGCAGTTTGGGGCAAGTCATAGTCAAGTCAACACACTGACAGCTGTTGTTGCCTGCTGGGCTGCAGTTTGCCATGTTATGATTTGAGCATATTTTTTATGCTAAATGCAGTACCTGTGAAGGTTTCTGGACAATATTTATCATTGTTTTCTGTTGTTAATTGATTTCTGATCATAAATATATACATACATTTGCATAAAGCGGCATATAGTAGTATTAAATACTTGCCAAATCTCCCTGTAAGGCACAGTTGGAACAGATAAAAAAAATGTGATTAATTTGCACTAAATCACGATTACTACGGACGATCATGCAATTTATCAAGATTAAATATTTTAATCCGCTGACAGCCCTAACATAAAGTATTTCTCTTCATTTCCTTGTGTCTTAACCACTTCATCTGCATTCCACCAGCTCGGAATTTGAGGAGGTGACCATTGACCCGACGTGTAGTTGGCGGCCGGTGGCTATTAAATCTGATATCCACATCAAGGAGGATCCAGATGGACCGCTGGCCAAGAGGTTTAAGACTATGAGCCCCAGCCAGATGATCATGCCCAATGTGATGGAGATGATAGCTCAGCTCGGCCCCGGTCCGTCACCGTACCCGTTGTTATCTTCGCAGCAAGGGGGCAACAACAGCGAATATGGCAGCCAAGGTAGGAAACAAACATGCAGTACTTAAATAGACAAGTACACAAAGTCATTATACCTCAGTCACGCTACAATATTAGCATAAAATAACTGTAAGAAATGTATGCATGTATTTACCGCTTTTTAATTTTGTGTGCTAGGCAACAGTTACCAGGGGCACGGGAACTTTGACTTCCCTCACGGCACCCCTGGCGGTACATCGATGAATGACTTCATGCACGGCCCCCAGCTGTCTCACCCACCTGACATGCCCAACAGCCTGATGACCCAAGACAAGCCACTCTCACACAGCATGCCTGACTCAGTGAGTTTATTGACTCTTTATCACATTTCTTCCACATATTTCACCATTTCCTCCATGTTTTGCTGTCTTGTTTATCTGTTAACTATATAATCAAGTTTGAGTGTTTACTTCATCAGCTGGCTTCACTTGGCAGGTGAGAGCAGAGGATATACACTGAAGAAGCACACTGAAAGAATGAGTTTTAAAGTGAACTACCATGCAGAATGAACACAGGAAACAACCCTAAAATAGACTGTATGGGTACAAGAAGACATAGCAAATAGCTTCAGCTCTACTGTACATGTGTTTTTTCCAATATGACCACGAGAAAAGTTAAATTAAAGAAACAGTCTGGTTGCCTGGCAATGTTGGACAGAGCCAGGCTAGCTGTTACTGCTGCTATGGTAACCAGCTGTTCATGTTTACTGTAAGGCCCCGATCACACTGACATCCGTCATCATAGTTTTCCTTTGGTGCGCCTGCCATGCACTCATCTCTGGCGCCATACATCACATTTTTTCTAGCATTTTTTCGACGCACATAAAAGTTAAAATATTAATAATATTAATGAATTAATCCTAATTAATAATATTTCACAGGCGTATCATCTGTTTTGCCCGAAGCCTTATGCCAAGGGCCTGTAGTGACGCATCTCGTTGTGATCAGACTCTCAGCAAGAAAGCAAACATTTCAGGAAAGCATATTTCCCAAAATGTTGAACTATGCCTTTAAAGCTAAGTCAATGTAAAATTACCGAGACAAGAATCCATTTGGATTCACTCACAAAACAAGTAATTTGAAGATGTTGTCATGATTGTGATGGACCTTTTTCTCTATTTCCTGACAGTTAGATTAGATGATTAAGCCATTAAAACAGATGCATCCTTACTTTAAATAACTATTACTTAGAGCCCTAGTCTGAAGATTTCCCCTGTCTCTCTGCAGATACCTCACTCTGCAGGCAACGACCAGTCGCATGGTCCTCTGCAGGGCTTACACGCATCTCCACACCCTGGGAGCCAATCAGGGCAGCAGCAGCTACACCACAGCGGGCCTCCTCAAGCGTCACGACAAGCTCCACCTCCTCAGCAGCAGCAACAGCAACAGCAGCAGCAGCAGCAACAACAGCAGCCGCCCGGCCCCAACAACCATCCCCACGGCGACCTGGCCTTCAACCCCTCCAGCAGCTTGGACAGCCAAGCGGGGTCGGACATGCCCGAGCCATCTTTAGACGTGAGTCCCGACAAACAGCAGGACATTTCAGTCTCAAGTCATCTGTGTTCACTTAACTAACCAGATCTTTCCTCTTTTCTTTACAGCTTCTTCCAGAGCTCGCCAACCCAGACGAGCTGTTGTCGTACCTGGATCCGCCAGACCTCCCCAGCAATAGCAACGACGACCTTCTATCGCTCTTTGAAAACAACTGAGGCAATTCAGACACACCATGAACTTTTCTGACTGCCTGCAGTTTCCCCCGAGAACACAGGGCGGTCGCTCAGTACTTGATAAACACAAAGATGCACTCCCTTTCTCTTCTTCCTCTTGTACAGTTTTCATCGGCCAGCACAGATTGACTGAAAGAGGTTCAAACTCCAAGACACGGCGCAGCGATACTTTTGAACTGTGCAGCTATACTCAGTTGATTTTTTTACGCCACACACAGGTGTTATGTGTGCACATTTAGGAACGTGTTGTAGCATTTTATATTCATGTTTTGTTTCCTTTTTGAGAAGAACAAAAAGGAAATCACTGTATAAAAATAACAGAAAAAAAAAACCCTGCGCTATCTGGCCAGTGTGTGCTACGTCAATATTGTTATTCCAAACTGAGAGGCCACAGCTTCCTGGTGTCACAGCTCCATTCCCCGACTGGTCCGGTTAGCCGCACTGTTTTTGTCCACCACACATCATTTAAAAGCACAAGAGATTTTGGCAATGCAAAAAGGAAAAAAAAAAATCTTTACGGAAAAGAAGAAAATCAGATCAGCGTATGTCTGTCCTTGACAAAATGTTTTTTAAATAATTTTTTGGTCAGCATTTTAAAAAGATTTTTTGGGAATGATCGGCTTCCACTTTGTCTACGATTGTTATACATACATATTTTTGTCAAAAAGAGATCTCCTGCTTCTCAGCCCTCTGAGGGCTGACTGCTGGAATAGAGAAGATTTTGGCCCCACTAAAACAAGTTTATATAGCATACCTGTGCTTCTACATATTGTATAGTTCTCCTGTGCAGAGGAACAATTTTAAAGGAAAGGTACAATATGAGAGCTCCTGTAAAGATCCTGCTGCGTTTATTGCTTCCTGCTGTGACTCCTTCCACGCCGTCTGCTCTGCGGTGTCGCTCGTGTCGGCGTTTTTGCAACGTTGCATCTCTCTCCCTGTTAAATGATGTGCTGTTAAAGTAGTCTACAAAGTGCATGTGTGCCAAGCCCTTGTCTAGTGCTGTTCCAAGTGGTTAAAAAAAAAAAAAAAAAGGATAGTGTGGTTTTTATCAGTTGCTGTTCCCACGGCTCTTTTGTTGTTTGTTTCTGTCAGATTTGGTATGATTTATTTAACACTAACATTGAAGGGATAATGCTGATATCAGCGGTGCATTTATCGTGCATTCGCTGGATATACTGTATTATGTTTGTTTTTTTGTTTTTGTCGCTGCATAATTAAACTATCCATAAATCGTTTTGGGAAAAACTGCTCAACATCACCAAAGTTGGAGGGATGAGAACGGAGAGGTTTGTGTTTGCTTGGTCCTGTGTGAGACTGCGAGTGTGTATGAGAAGGTGTGTGTGTGTGTGTGTGTGTGTGTGTGTGTGTGTGTGTGTGTGTGTGTGTGTGTGTGTGTGTGTGTGTGTGTGTTTCTATTAGTGTGATGGGAGGAAATATTGATTTCAAAGATATAGGGGAGGACAAATACAGTTTATCCATCACTGCTGTTCAAGAAGTGGTTTTTAAAAGCAGTATTGGTGCAGACCTTTTTGCCACGTTTGTTTTCAGTTTCACTTTTTGAGGAGAGTGCTGTTCAGTATGCAAATGTATTATTTTTTAAGAAATGCTATTGTACTGTAAATATCATTGTGAATATTTTTGTATCATCTTGATAATGTTTGTCCTTTTGCTCATTAGTCGTCCGACCTAACAACGTATACGCTCCCAGACTCCCATCTAACCACTGACTTTGTTTGTAACCAGCATACCGACGGCTGTCTCGCGTCCTCGTCGCCGGGAAGGTCAAATGTCCAAATGTCTCATAAGCTATTTCCTGCAGGTCGCCGTGCTTTCTAGTCACTTTCCTCCCAGTGCACTCTGTCGCACACCTGTCGTTTATGGACAGGTGCCCCATGTTTATATGCCCCGCCCCCTTCCCAGCATCCGCTCACGGTCATTGTGTAGCATCACAGTCAGTTTTCATGTGTTTTGACGCAATATTTTCTTTCACGCTCTGATGTATTCGATTGAAAATGTTCATGAGTTTATGTTAACATTTTATCAGTGATACTGAACAGTAACGGTTTTAAAAAGATGTGGTATCAGCTGGCTTTCAGTGTAATTAGTGAGCTATGTGAATATCATAATTGTTGCTAATTGTCAATACACAGTGGTATTTTAAAGATATATCACAACCATATTTTAAAGAAATCCATGATATTGTTTATATTTTTGTTATAAAAAATGTGGCTTTTTTTAAAGAAAAAAGCATGAGACCATATACATTTTTATCCCGTTTTTTTTTTTTTTTTTTTTTTGGTAAGTTATTTTGTACTGGTTTTCTTATTAATCTGTAAGGCTAGAAATCCAATTTCTTTCAACTGTAGCATTGTGCTGATTTAACCAACCTGGTTTTATGTAAACATTATTTTAAATGTCATTTTAAAGAAATATTATTTGTTCCAGTTCAGCACACTGACATGTTGTTTCATATTTATGTCACGAAGAGACATCACATCAAATAATCCCTTTTTACACTGCCACGTTTTCGTATTTCACGATCAGAACTGAAACTCTTGATCAATCCCACTGTCATCATTTCATACTTTTGAGCCAATTTGGTGTACAAGGCAGCAAATCTGTAGTTGCACAATCACAACAAAGGGCCATTTCTGTGGGGGAAGTTGTTTAAAAAAAAATAAATAAATAAAAATTAAAAAAAATAAAAACAGTTAGGAAGGGCACGTTCATCATTCCGGCCTGGAAAGTATGTCGAGGGCAAGACTAGATCAAATGCCCCAAGGATGCCTGTATATATGTAAATGAATATAGAGACGTGAACAGAAATGTATTCATTTTCCCTGGGAATGTGCATTGTTTCTTCAAAATAATAAAAAGCTTGCAACCCCTCTACTGGAAGTGGCTGAATATGGAAACTTGTTAGTTAGTGTCTGTGGGTATCTCTCCAGCATTTTTGTTCCCCCTCTGTAATATACTTTCACCTCTTTTGTTATAGGGGAACTGGGACAGCTATGTTTTACATGTAATATTTAGCCTAAGTGTTCTAGTCTGTCACCTGCATACTCTGAGGTGCTAAAGCATAAAAAAGGAAAAAAAAAAACAAGGTTACAAAGAAAATCGCCCGGCGGGGTGGGAGGAAGGCGGTGGGAGGGACGGGTCCAGAAGATTGTAACCAAATCCATAGTTTGTACAATTTTTTGATATCATGAGCAGTTGGAAAAATGACACAATCTAAGGTGATTCATGCAATGTGGCCATTGTCTCTATTGTGTACATTGTATGTACAATCATTTCATATTCTAAACTGGTCAGAAAATAAAAGGAACTAATTGTGATTTTTAGTCTTGCAGAACTGTATGTAGTTAGATGATGTGACAACCTAATATTTATCTAATAAATATGTATTCAGATGATACCTGTATGCCACTGTGGTCTTGTCTTTTGTCTGAGGATTACACACTTGTCTAATTCCCACAGGCTGTTTATGCAAGCAGAAGGTGTAAATTATGGCTATCACATTTTAATGATATATAGCTAAAGGCCAGCTTGCCCCTATGTGGGAATTATATAAGCCCACATTAATTAACACAGCGGAGTAAGGGAGACAAGTAAACCTGCTCATTTCATTGGAATGACTGAGGAGTTGAGCAGGTATGTGCCTGTAAGGTCCATATTATAATAACGTTTATTGTTAACACTGATGCATTGATGTCTGTGCAGAAGTTTACTGTTCTAGCTGCTTGAGGTGGAGCAAGTTTTAACTGTTTTATATACAGTGGGACATTAAGTCGAGTGGTTCTTAACCTAGAGATCTGCAATTTGAAACAAAAAACTCTAGTTGCACTCACGAAATAATGTGTAGTTTGATTTTGTGAGACCTTTTTATTTTAATCTGTTTTATTAAATACATTTATTAAGCTAGGCTACATATATGTTTTGCCATATATGTTTTTGCCATTAATAATATTTTTAAAAAGATCTCAACTTTTTCCCATACTTTATTTAGAAAGTTCAAGGCAGTATGTGCATAAATATGTTCAGAGTTTTCATTACAAAATTACATTATACATATTTCACAGTAGTTTTTGTCAATTTTAGAATTATAAAAATATCTGTATGTTCTAAAAAGGGGGGTATTTATTTAAGCCATATCCTTTTATGGATAAAATATTTTGCCAATTTATCTATCAAATTATAATTAATGTAATTTTTTTTAAAAGGTCGTAAAATCCCCGTTTTGCGCTGGTGACACGTGATCACATTTAATCTCGCGAGATTTCAACCGGTGCCGCTTGGAGAACTTCCGGTTGTGCAAGAAAAACTTCCTTTTCTGCTCCTCTACATATGTAAGCGTGACACTTGCTCATTGCCGACCAGAGCGAACTAACGGAGCCACTTTAGCTTGGAAACATGTTAATTTTATCAAACCGGATAAAGTTATGTTCTCTGGCGTTCACCGCCGCGCGAATGTACAGCAACGGCCCCGCGGCTGCCAACAAGAACCCGACGGTTTACTTTGACATTGCTGCAGACAACCAGCCTCTCGGCAGGGTAACCTTTGAGGTGAGACGATACCAACAGCCACATGGCTTTTGCTCTCAGTTTAGTAATGTTTGCTGAAAACGACTGCTGCTAAACACCTAAAATGTGTCCCGTGTCCTTGTCATGGTTGTATAATGAGAACGGTCCTTGTCCGTAAGATTCACTGGAGTTCTTCAGAGAGCAAGCTGTTAACAAGTTTGACCCTGAGGCTTTTTCTTTTCTTTTCTAGCTCAATGCTGACGTTGTGCCAAAGACCGCAGGTGAGTACATGTACTTTAATTGAGTATTTCCATGTTGTGCAACTTTATGAGCTCCCCCCTCTTAGTCAGTCGTATTTTTATGCCTTTTGAAGCTGAAAGACTTGTGTCCAACAGACTTATGAGCACATCTCATGTGTGATTCTTTATGGTGAAACACAGTTTTATAGATCTGGCGATTAAATAAACTAATTGGTAAGTTGACAAAATAAGTCGACTAACAATGTATTTGGTGGAGGACAGGCCTACTTAAAGCTTCAGTAGGCAGAAAGATTTTGGCATCATTGGGCAAAAATTCCTTTTTAACTTTGGCCAATCACAGTTCATTTTAGAGAGAGAGCGCATTCCTATTGGCTGCACTCCAGCTGATGGGCGGTGCTTAGTATTTCCTCAGCAGATTGCAGCACTCATTACAGTAACAGAATATTAGTGAGTGATTGACAGCTGCTCAGAGACAACAGGCTCCAGCTTGGCTCTGATTGGTTGTTTTCCTCTGGTCTGTGAAATCTTGCAGATGCCATTACCTGTCTCATGCACTATTGTCAGGCTACAGGGACTGTTTTTTTATTTTTAAATATATGTATTTTTTAATCATATTTCCTCCAAGTCTATCCACTGCTGCAAAGTAATAATAGTCACAGGAGGGCTGCTTTATGGAAAAATTCCCAATCACAGTTCCATTAGTCAATAGTGAGATCACAATTATTTGCCACGATTACAAATTGTCTTTGGAAACATCATGCATATAGAAAATGTAGCCTACATTTTAAAGTTAAATGCATCAACCTGGTGCACTTGAGGGCAAAGTTAAGAGGCTAGATCTACTGTGGGTTTTTTTTTTTTTTTTATTTTGTTTGCTCCATTCTTGCTTACTGCTGCTTTACTTTTAAACAAACTGAAGTTTTCTTTTATGTGTTGAGAAAATTCTCCTATTTCTCATTTATTTCCAAGAAACTTGTGAGCACATAAACACAAGATACAAAGTGGTGCTTTTGTGTGATTCTTTGTAGAAAAACTCCATTTTACAGATCTGTTAAATAAATCAGCTAATCTGTTGGTCAACAAATTCGTATAAGTGAACAAAAAGTGGTCCTCAACCAAAGAACAGCATTAATTTGTAGTACTTTAACAGGATTATGTGTTGAGAAAATTCTCCTGCTTCTTAAATGAACAGTGTGTAGTGTTTAGTGGGATCTATCAGCAGAAATGGACTATGATATTAATAGGTATGTTTTTCTTTTCCTGTATAATCACCTGAAAAAATAGAATTACTTTATTGTCATTGCACATAACAATCCTGACAGTGCATACACATCTATTAAACAGTTATGCAAAATAAAGAGGATTAAAAATCTGTATTATAAACAAAAAATACTGTATGTATGTGCCTGCTCACTTCAGATATTGCACATTGCTGAGTTGTATTGGCTCTATATACAAGTAATAAATAAATGCGGGAGTAAATACGTACAAAGGAATAAACTAAGGTGCAGTTAGAATGTAAATGTCTGTAGTTGTGTGTATACAGTGTATGCATACAAAGGGTGCAGTTGAATTAATATCTCGAGTTGTGTGTGTATGCTGTCTATATACTGTGTGTGTATGTGTGTGTGTGTGTGTGCGTGCGAAGGGTGCGGTTTAAATGTAAAAAAAAAAACGTAACATATATACAGTAGCTGTAAATATAAGTATTGTAGTGTTGATGTTATTGTTGTAGGCAGACTGTTGGTGTTTGTCAGGGTTCAGTTCACATATGGCAGAAACTATTTTTTAGTCTGTGAGAAGAATCATTGTTTTTGTTATCTTCGAATGAGCCGTTTATATCTACATATGGAGCCTGCCCCCATGTTTCTGCAGTAGTCCAGAACAGACCAACCAAACTCTCCGACACGATTAACCCACAGAAGAATTTTCAGCTGGTCGCAATCTGCAACGTCACCACTAGATGCTGCCAGATCAAAAGAAATGACTAGTTATTTGATTATTTATAAATAAAAGGGTCAGTTTTTGCCGGGATCAGCTGGTGCATAATACACTGACAATACCGCTGACCTGTGTTTATGGTCAGAGGGAGAATCTGACATAAATCTTTCTCGTAGAGAACTTCAGAGCGCTGTGCACAGGCGAACATGGCTTTGGTTACAAGGGATCAATTTTCCACAGGGTGATCCCTAACTTCATGTGCCAGGTAGGCTTTTTTTCTCTTTTTCTTTTGTGACTCTTTTGTTATTCAGTGTTACAGCTGTTACTGTGCGATGACAGTGATGTGTTATTTTCTCAGGGTGGAGACTTCACCAACCACAACGGAACTGGAGGGAAGTCTATCTATGGATGGAAATTTCCTGATGAGAACTTCAAGCTGAAGCACACCGGACCTGGTAATCATCCTCAGTGTTTCCTTTGATGCAACAAACAAGGCGGGGCTGCAGGATTAAGACAGTCGAGTTGATCACTACAGAGTAAAATGAGATTTAACAGCACAATGGGATGCACAAGGCAGTGTGACATTACACAGGACAGTGCAAATGGATCGAATGTCACACTTAACAAAAGCTGGTGTTTTTCTGGAAGTCTTGTCTTCGGTTAAGTTTTGGAAAACAAGGGTAATAAATAGAGCTGCAACAAGTAATCGATTTTCTAGTTTCTTTACTCTCCTGTGACAGTAAACTGAATATCTTTAAATTGTGGACAAAACAAGACACATGAGGACATCATCTTTGACTTCTGGAAACACTGATGGACACTTTTTTTTAACATTTATTAAATAAATGACATATTTATGTAAAAGCCTCCTCGGTGCCCTATTATACCTTTGCAAGAGGCCAACTCAAAATCTTCCTGTCACATGGTTTGTGTCACTCATTTACACCACCAGGTGGCAGCATTGGACAAAGAGTCTTTGAGGGGTCTGTTATAAATTAAATTAGTGAAGTTTTAGATGATGATGGAATATGTTTCCCTCAATGTGTCTTTTTCAAAACAAACATTTTGACTTGTCATAGAAAGAAAAAGTACAGTAAGAACATAAACAATGGATTTTTAATGTGTCCCAGTAAGCCTTGACAGTTAGCCAGTATACAGAATACCAGCACCCTGAATCATTCATTGTATCATTTACACATGTGCTTTCCCTACTGTGACATGTCAGAATGTCTTCTGTGGCCATGGAGTTTGAATTTATGTAAGTAAGTAAGTGACCCATGAATCATACCGATCTGTTGTGTTTCTCAACTGTGATTCAACACATTTTTAAACGAGTTCACTCGAGTTTCTTTGTAGCTCAGGTGACAGTAGCTCTGCAGACATGTTTTGTTACTTTAAACTAAATGCACAACATGTTTTAAAATTACTTTGTAATTGCTGCATTGTAGGTATCTTGTCTATGGCCAATGCTGGACCCAACACCAACGGCTCTCAGTTTTTCATCTGCACCAGTAAAACAGAATGGTACGTATTGACAGATGATAAGGGTCTGTAGTTATTCTATTACATTTCACCATCATTGGCCTTATTGAAATTCGGACATCTGCACACAACTTGGAAAAGTGATGCAAAACTGAACAAAAACCACCACATCAATACTTTGTACATATTTTGTATAGTGTCAGTTTCACCAAACAACTTTTAGTTCACATTTTGAAGAATTTAACTGAACACTACAAGTGTAAAAGCATCCATAGATTTGCCTTTGTGAAGTTCAGATCATGAGATCATGTGTGTGTTCCTGGCACTGACTTTACGGTGTTAAATGCACAATTGGGAGCATTTTCTCAACATGTAGACTGCTGAGTTGGTGGCTTGGAGCTAATGATGCTAACAGTGCAAACAACGGCGCTAGTGCTGACAGAGCGAACGGTGTTAACCCGAGGAGGAACCGGAGGGCGGGTGCTATGCCGCTGCCATCGGTTGGAACACTGTTGTCAGCTGCAACCACCATATTGGAGCAATGCAGAGCGGCAGTCGTGAGCGAGCCAGTGGGGCACGCTCGCATGCACGAACGTGCATTAAAAGCACGTACAGCTAGCTGGATGTGTCAACAAAGCACAGAGAAGCTCAGGTTACAACACACACAGAGGGAGAGTGACTTCATTCTCTACTCAGGTAGACATCACTCCTCTATATCTTTAAATAGCAAATAGCTGTTTGATGCAATATTAAAGATCTAGATATCAAATTTAGTACATTTAAAGTACACATAAAGAGAAATGTGTGTTTCTGGCCCTCTTAAACTTTAAATGACTTGGTAATTATGGAAATACAAAAAAAAAAACATGACTTATAAGAACACATAACACCATTTTGCCTAAATTCTGTGAGTGCTGGCAGTGGGAGTGTGCAGTTTGGACACTGCAAACTTTGAGATATTAGATATTAGGAAATGTGAGTTTGGTGAGTCTTGCACAACATAAACAAAGAGAGCATTTACTTTTCATGTTTCCTGTTGAGTATTGTCACTTTGCCAGGGTCCAAACAGAAAAACCCTCAAAATCACCAACCCAGTCTTTACAGTACAGCTACCACCAGTAGTTGTGGCATGTCGGAGGCTCCTCACTCTCCTCCGCTACACAGAAAGTGTCTTTAAATAAATAAGCACTCATTTTAAAATAGTTGAAAATCGTTGGTATGCCATCCAACATTAAAAGTCTGCTGCCTTTGGAAGGCCTCTGTTATTGCAGCTTTTTAAGATGTGTATTCAGTAATGTCCGGTTATTGTTAAAATGCTGTTTCAGAGGTTTTTTCCCACCCGGCCGGGAATAAAATTCTTGGTGCAAGCTGTGATTTCTTGTAATGTTTTGACATGAAAAATGATTCTGAGGATTTGAACGAAAGCCTAAAATAGCAGAATCATGGCAGAAATAGTGGCATCACTCGACAGAGTCAAACCCTGCTGGGTGCATCGTGGACTGTCTCAGTTCGGGGCAGTGATAACAAGCCTCTTCTTCTTTCTTCATGTAGGCTGGATGGCAGGCATGTTGTGTTTGGCAGCGTGAAGGAGGGAATGGACGTGGTCAAGAAAGTGGAGTCTTTCGGTTCACAGTCTGGGCGAACCTCCAAGAGGATCACTATCACAGACTGTGGAGAGCTGGAGTAGTGGACACGGTCACAGTCTCATCTCCTGCTGTAATTTCAATGCGACAGTTCGAGTGAAAGAGGCTCTTTCTTCATGGCTCGGAGGGCTACCTCTACTCTCCTGACTCTGCAATTCTGTGGTAGTTTTTCTTTAGTTAGCAACTAATGCACTTAATGGGTATAATGTGAACTTGTATTATAGAATACAAAATTAGGGTGCCATTGTATTTGAAGAGAGATATTAATACCTGAACGTACAGTGAAACTGGTGTAGAAAAGAGGCAATATTTGCAAAAAATAAAGTTTTTTTTTTCTAAATGTGAGTTTGTTCTTGCCATCTGTTTTTATACTACATGACCTTAGGTGTCAAAGTATCACAAAAATGTTAAATAACTTCCACTTGAACTTTAACAACTGGCTGAAGCTGTATTGAGTCGAAGGTGTGTCTGTTTATTGGGGAGCGAATGTTTTATCACCAGCTGAGGCATGAGATCAGTGTCCTCTGTTTTCCTCATCAGCCTCAGTTGACTAATGATCTTATTCCACTAAGTATTTATTCTGCTGACATCTGTCCAGAAGAATAGAGGTGTGTGTGTGTGTGTGTGTGTGTGTGTGTGTGTGTGTCTTTTGGGGAGGGGGGGGGGTAGCTTGGATTCACCACATGCCGTTTTGTATCATACTGAAGGTTTTGCCAGCGACGGCATATGAGAGGGTGATGAAGCCAAATCTGATGGTGCATTGCCATACGTAAATTTTACCAGATGCTTGAAATATATTAAGAGATGGAGATTCTGTTGTTCTTCTGTTGTGGGGAGATAAAAATGTGTAACATCTGGATCAGTGAACGTTGAAGACAGAGTTAGATTTTATCAGTTTTTGGCTGTACGGCCCCATGTGGAAATCCACACGGACACATGGATACATTAAAAACAATGATCTTATATTGTTAGCACCATAGAGACTAAAACAATATTTTGCAGAACAGAATCAGAAACATGTTTAAATAGATTTTAATACAAAAACATTTTAAGAGATCCTGGGTCACTCAGACTAAGGCACATTAAATGGTGTCTCACACAACTTAAACAGTTAAAAGTCAGAATGTATTTCTGCTCCATATTCATTTATCATCACAATTTCATTGAAATACAAAAAGCCTCTAAAGCAACATGCACTTAATCCTACATGATCTTTGGTACGTTCACATTTGTACTCCTTATTCGTCTCATGTTACATATGAGACATTCTATGGAGTTATAGGAGTGCCATAAAAATAAAAAATCTGTAAAAAAAATAAGAAAATGAATGTGGGACTATAAAGAAATACAATTTAAAAGTATATTTATATGCATTTCATTTATTTCTGTATATATTTATATATTTACATATATAGAAATACATTTTAAGTAATAATAAAAATAATTTTATTTTATTTGTTTTTTCCACATTTATCTATTCTTTTATTTATTTCTCTTTATATTTCCACATGTATTTATTTATTCCATTGTAGTTCCACATTTATGTTCTTTTAATATTTATTTTTTTATTTATACTTTTTTATGGCACTCTTATGACTCCATACCTATGACATCAGACCCATTAACAAAAATAGCACCTTGGTGAGTTTTTCTTAGCACTGCGTGCCAAAATATAACTGTGTTGTAATCATATTTTTCAGGAAACAAAATGTTTCTATCATATTGCATTGGTTTAAAAGTTGTAATGACAAACTTCCTAAAAGGTGTCTTCAGAAATAAAGGCACATATTTATAAAGGAGAAATGTTAGTTGGCTAATATATTCCTTCACAAAGTGTAATAGTCAGAAAAACAGTAATGGCTTAAAAATATATTCAAACATTATGTACCCTCCAGTACTGATAATACAGACAATAATAATGCAGATACACACTAATACTGTATATCCTTCTTAGTAAAGACTTGTTGCATATTTTATACAGAAAACATCATTTCATTTAAGTTATTTTCTGGAATATACAAACATGTAAAAGAGAGTCTTCATCTGAAAACTTCACTTTTGTTCCAACACGTTGGATGCAAGTGAACGCAGACACAAAGCTGAAGTTTCTTAATTCACAGTCGGTAAGATTCATAGTTAAGACTTCAAATGAATATTCACATAATGAATAACTGAGTATGTTACAAGAACCCAGCAAATGCAAAGTACTCGTCTCCACCGAGAGACACTTCAGAAAAATGAGCCTCTTATACTGAGAGTCACAGTGCCAAAGAGAATAAACCGTTAGATGGATTACAGTACAATAAAGTTAATTATCTTGATTTTAGAAATTAAAAATATAACTCCCTTTTTTATAAAGCTTTGGAGGAGTACGTAAGGCTACGAGTAGAGTGTGTTATTGCACACGGCGGCAGTAGTAGCCGAGGACTTTGCATTTCTCACACAGATGTTGTGGATGCTCCTTGCTCTGGTCAGAAACATCTAACCCGTCCGGTTTCTCCAGAGGTCGCTGGAACAAAGAAACACAGAATTACTCATCACAGACAGGGCTGTCATCTAAAACCCTTAAATGCCCAGAAACAACACTAAGGACCTTGGTTTCCTCAGAGTTTTTTTCTGGGTATTTATGGCTTTTAATGACTTGTGGAGGAGTTTACATTCTATAATTACACGCAAATTGTATATGCTGTTTCATGTAAAGGCGACATAGCATGAAAAACCCTCTTTTTCAGTGCTTTCGCACACGCATTTGGGTATCTGGAGTGCCTACCACCCCACAGACTGTGAAATAAGACGACCCAGTCAGATCTGGCTCCCCTTCCTATGTCACATACAGGCTCAATAGAATAAAACAGAGTGTTTCAGACAGACAGTGTGAGAAACAAAATGTTTTTGAGCATGAAGATACTAACATGAAACTAGAAAATCTAAGGAATCTATTGGTATGAACCAGCCATGTCATACTAGCTTGTCTGCAAGGAGGCTAAATAACGCTCTTTACTTAACGCTAAATGGTCATGGTCATTTTCAAAGGGGTTCCTTGACCTCTGACCTCAAGATATGTGAATGTAAATGGGTTCTGTGGGTACCCACGACTTTCCCTTTTACAGACATGCCCACTTTATGATAATCACATGTAGTTTGGATCAAGTCATAGTCAAGTCAACACACTCACAGCTGTTGTTGCCTGTTGGGCTTCAGTTTGCCATGTTATGATTTGAGCAAATTTTTCAATGCAAAATGCAGTACCTGTGAGGATTTCTGGACAATATTAACCATTGTTTTGTGTTTAAATTGATTTCTAATAATAAATATATAGAGTGCTAAATACTGTACATTTAGAACAGATAAAATAATGTGTGATTAATTTGGGATTAGCTATGAACAATCATGTGATTAAATACTTGTGAATTTATACAAAGCCATTTGCCTTTAAACCTCATGATTTATAAATTGACACATGGTGGCACTATTTACACCAGAAACTAAATACTGGTTCTTTTGGCCCATGGATTAACTTTCCGCCAAACTTCACTGAAATTAGGTCACATGTGTTAAAGATATCCTGCTATCTTAATAACAAATGGGACAAAGAGTGTTAAACCTGGCAGAAGTAACTGATAACTGCAAGAGTTAACCTTTTGGTTGAATGTTTCAGTCTGGTATTATCATACGATAGTGATAAAATCAGACATTAGGCTATGTATAAACGCATGTTTGGGTATTTTTTGCAGATGGAAATGTTTAACCTGCAACAGTATTGCTCTTCTACAGTTACACATGATTTTTTTTTCCACGCTTAAAATGGTTAGTTTGGGCTATAGAGAGAACAGAAAACGGCTCTTGACCTCAAGGGTCAAACTACAATGAAATCTACTTTAACAATTTGCAGTCACAAATTGGTTTTCTGCCATGTTGAATGCAAAGAAGCATTGTTTCCCCTGTGAGAACACAACTGAAAATAACAACAACGAACAAGAAATCCCAGTTTGCTGATATCCTCTTTGGGATGTGCTGTTACCTGCTTATGAGGGTAAACGTTGATGTGGCACTTGATACATTCTTGTCCCATGTTTGCCCAGGAGTTCCCGCTCATCCACTTCCTCTTGCATTTAGGGCATTTATATTCCCCGAAACACCTCTTCTTTCCCTGATACGGGGTCAGGCCTTCACCTTTGGGTCGAGCCTGAACAGAAACACACAACCATTCTTTACATTACCGACCTTGTGTGCAGCCCGCTTGAAGCTTACCGCGGCTTAAAAATGAGACATTTCTCAACGCGTAAATGTCGACAGCTTTGCAAACATTTTGGCTTTTGCCTCTCACCACTTTTAACTGGAGGAGGCCTATTTGGTTTCTTTGGACAGCAGCCAACTCAAAGCTCTGCGTGATTAGAACGGGAAGTGATAGCAGCCCTGTTGGTGGTCAAGAGAGTCGACTTTGTGGAGTAGTTTTGTCTCAGGAATGAGATGATTATTTATGGTTTCTGTCAATACAAGTTAAAGAGCTCACTTGCTTTGATGCTTGATTAATGCGGTCCTGGAAGAGTGAGCATTACATTTCAAGGGGAACCATTCTTATCTTATCTAAACTATAGAAAGTGAAGAAATTCAGGAGACCACTTGTGCTGTAGAAGAAAAACAGAAAAATGGTTTATTTCAAACTTGGAATATATTGTAATGTTTAAGTTATTTGTTGGACAGAAAAGGAGTCTCAGCTTTCCCATTAGAAATGAACTCCCTCCAGCTGTGTTCCCAAGGGACCATAAAGGAGGCCCCGGCCTGTGGGGGGACCAATGGGAGAGGCCTCCTTGCTATAGGACAAATACCTCAGGCTCTCAGTCATCCCTCCCAGCTGGCTCCGACCCACCAATCACGACACAAAGATCTTAGCAGAGAGGAAATAAAACCCAGATGAACTCTGCACTTGTATAACATGACAAAATCCTAAACCCATCACAACGAAATCATCTCGACAAGACTGGTTTAAATTAAAAAGCACCTCTGCAGAAAAGTAGGGCAAGTCAAAATTAAGACTGAATCCGCACCACCAGAGGAGCTAAATGTCAAATCGTGTTTTGATTTCACAGCAGGGACATATGTCAGGTTCAAACTCTTACAGATCATTTTATTCATTTCCAGGACAACATGTGTTTAACAAAATATGTTTATGGTTCCAGCAGTCAAGTCCCTGACTGTGAAGCATTTTGAGGCCTGTGTTTGCATCGTTTAGCCACCATGAGGCACTGTGGGAGGTCACTTTTGATGGCAGCCCTGTTTCCCAAGCGCCTACAGGGAGAGCAGACAGAGCATCATCTTCCTGAGGGAGGAAACAGCTTTCATTCTGCAGAACAAGCAAAACAAACTGTACCTAAAGTCTGGAGCCCACAGGGCAGCAAAGGGCACAGCACAGTCCCGAGTTTCCACCGGTCCCATCAAAGATGTGACACGCACAACCGACGTATGAAAATCACACTCATGACCCGACGATGACTGGATGCTCTTGTGGAAAGCAGGAAAGTTTGACTGAATGCAGAAAAATAAATCCATCATCATGCCCTCTGCACTCGTGACCTAACCAGTTTATTTAACACACTTAAGAATAGTTTTCATTGTCTACCTTGAAAGTGCACTTGGGTAGTTAATATTAATAAAGACATACTTGAATTAAGACACTGCGTGTGGGATGGGCAATATCTATATCACAATTTAGCCAATGCATGCAAAATGGCATGTAAAGCAATCAAAATTATCACATTTTTCATCTACAGTATACAATGTGTTATTTGTTACTTAAATTCAATTCTGAGTATTTTTTAAAATGTTTTTAGATGTGTCACAGCTTACCCGTAATGACGATATGGTTGGGTAATATGGAGAAAATCAGATATCACAATACTAAATACCTCGAAACTGATATTGCAAAGATGTTGTAGGGCTGAGCATTGGTGCTTTTACAAAACATTTACGCAATCAGAGTTTTAATAAATAATCATAAGTAACGTGGATATAATGGCTACGTGGGTAAAGGTAAATAATAGAACGGAAAATTACATCACTTGACTATAATGCAGCCATTAAAACCAGGAAAAGAAAGCATTTACACCAAATTACGATATCCATATATTGTATATAGTTATAATATGGTTACAAACTCTTTCTCCACCTCCTCACACTCATGTTCTGAGTGTAATTCATTTGCCAAAAAAGTGACAAAGCGCACAATAAATTGAAAAAAAAAAAACTGACTGTTAACATTATTATTATTCATTCAAATTTTCAATAGCTATTACAATAATATTGTGAATTGCTTTGGTCATGCAAATCATGGCAAAAGTCTGATATTGTTGCAGCCCTAATTTGATCAATCAAACTCTTAAAGTATTAGAGAAACTGAATTTTGACCTGATAATGGAGTTATGTGTAAAGTTAGAGGGTCTCCAAAGTTACTACACTTCATCCTGAGGGGGACATGTATGTCTGTACCAAATTTAATGCCAATCTATCCGAGAGTTGTTGGGACATTTCCCTCTAAACCACACTACAAACTACATATAAAGTTACCAAAGTCAGTAGGCTTCATCTTCTGGGGACCATGAATGTCAGCTCCAAAGTTTATGTAATTCAGTTGTTGAGATGTATCACTTTAAACCACAAGTGGGAACCAAGCCTCCAGGAAGAGCACCGGGCATTGAATCAAGTATTTGTAGTGGCCAAACAGTGGACTTACAACTTCTGGCCACTGGGCCCTTAAAGACTTTTTCCCATAGACTTACATTGGGAAAAAGACGTCTGTGATTCAGCATCTAATTTTTTTTTAGATAAATCAACTTCCCAATATGAACACTTAAATAACCCTTATTTAAATCATTAGATCCTGAAAGTTGTAAAATGCACTACTTGCCAAGTTATTTTCCTTCCTCCATTCGTATCAATGAGACCCAGATCGCGACTGGACTGAGGGCTGGGAGGCGGAGTTAAAGGAAACTACTGCGCCAGCACTATGGGCCCAATGGATGCACAAGCTCGCCAGAAGATCTACTTTACTTTGTCACTCGGCACTCGAGCTATTTTGTCTTCCTGCACCACTGAGCAACTTGATGAACTGGAGCCTGCCGCCAACGCTGTATCCAGTTCTCTTAATACATCCATGGTGGGGTGGGAACCTCTTGGTGCCACCATAAGGAAGACAAGTCATCAGAATGTATCCTTTGGGGACTATGAATGTCATCCCCGAAGCCACGCTGCTATCGTGGCTAAAAATGCGAAGGCATGATGTTTTAAACTTGGCAAACAAATTATTTTTTAACATTTCACATTTTTGGCCCACTAAAAAGACTCAGATAGGCTGCCCAGTTTCTCCCTAAACAGACTCTTCATATTTGACAGAAGACCCTTTCAGCTTGAAATCATATGTGAGAACGTGTTTTGTTCTAACATAAATAGATGATAAATTCATTTGTTATGTGCATTACAAGTCATCCCATCCAAAAGCCATAATTCCAGTTGTGTAACTGAAATCAGGCCCAGAGTGCACAGAGCGATGTAAAGCCAGGTTTTTAAGGCTGCTGCAGATAAGCTTGGCCCAGATCCTTGCAGCCTAGTGAGAGAGGCCCAGGAGGTTGGCTGCCTCCCTCCGCCATCATCTGGAAACCATCAGGATAAACAATGGACTACTCCAAATCCCCCCCCCCCCTCCTCCTCCTCATTCACTCTCTCCCCCACTTCCACAGCCCCATGAGACACTCATCCTGGAGAACACAGCAACACCAAGCCTATTGGATACCATGTGGTCAATTACTCCACACTAACAAACCCGCAGTGCTCTCCCTCCCTCGCTGGGTTTAATTTGTATCAGTCCCCCACAGCACCGGGGTGAAGCCCAGCTGTTACCAAAGCAAAACAACACATTACTGCCCGGACTGAAACCCACAGCAATAGGTCTCCTATGTTTTAAAGACTCCTGTGTTGACGCAAGTGATACTTTTCATTTTCTTGTGAAATTACAGGTCACTTTCCTTTTTCCTTCAGGAGAGGTTATCAGAAAAGCTAGATTTGTTTTATGGAAGACAATTATGACTGCATCCAAGAGGTGAAAAAAATTAGTTGAGTTATTGGTAACAATAATAAGTCTATTACTACTATAGCTGTTGTTAGCGATACTGATGCCGGATCAAATATGGGGTTGATACTGACTCAAATAACAGTGACAATCTATTCAATTCTTTAATATATTTTTGTAGACAGTTTTATAGTTTATATATTATATACATTTTAATCTGGCATTTTAATTCTTGTTTAAGTTTTGGCTTACTTTTTGCTGCATTAAAAAGGTTTACACTTCAATTGTAATTCCCATTAATTATGAAATTTTTATTTACCGTGCAGCTAGTGCATGATTTATTATTTGAATAATTAATAACAATTCAGTAAATTTGTCTGTGCATTTATTTGTTAGGAAAACAGCATTTAAGTCAGACCTGATGTTGCCTTACACATAAATAATGATCTCAGCCATACAGGCATAGGCATACAGCTTATTAATGTACAACTAGTACTGGATCTCAAGTGGTACTGGTACTCAATATAGGCTGATACCCAAAGCCCAGTTATCGCTCTCGGTATAGGGTCTGAAAAAGTTGGACTTGTGGTTGCATTAATTTCATTTTCTCAGACTTGTAAGCTGTTTTGGTGTTAATCAATATGTTAATTATCACTTTTTATAAGATAAGATAAGATAAGATAAGATAAGATGAACCTTTATTAATCCCGTAGGGAAATTCAGTTTTACACTCTGTTGTTAATTTCACACAGTACATATACATGCGTCAATGGAGAGATGTCAGAGTGAGGGGGCTGCTCCTGACAAGCGCCCAGAGCAGTTGGGGGTTTGGTGCCTTGCCGTGCCGTGCCTTGCCTCAGGGGCGCCTCGGCAGTGCCCAAGAGGTAAACTGGCATCTCTCCAGCAACCAGTTGGTCATGGTCCATGGGGGACTTGAACCGGTGACCTTCGCCTCCTAACCCAAGTCCTTACGGACTGAGCTACTGCCGCCCCCATAATGTGTTTGTATGAGAGTAATGAATAGCTTTACACTTTTATGAAGCCATTATATGTTCATGCAAAACCCAATAAACAAACTGTGGGAAAACAACAACAATAACACATTAAATACTAGTTATTTAAGAGGCAGAAATGCCAAATATTCTCTGGTGCCTTCCGCACGTATGAGGTGAGGATTTACTGCTTTTCTCTGTTTTATATCATTGTAAAATACATATCTGTGGGATTTGAAGTGATGCTCGGACAAAACAGGCCAGTTGAAGACGTCATTTCGAATAATAATTGTTGTCCCACATCCAAATAGGATTGAAATAGTTTACTGTGTTTTGTTGTTTACATCTGTTGATTTCAAAGTAGACCATGGTATGGATAGTTAAGAGACTCAGAAGGCTGCCTTTGTCATGATGTGACAGTCATTATGTTTGCCTGATGATATACTTCAAATATAATGCTGAAATGATTCAGAATACATCAGAAAATGTCCCGTGGATTATATGTCACAGCTGTCATGAGATGTAACTGAAAATACTCAGGAAATACAACTACTAGATATTGATGACAGTGAAAGTCACAGTCCCTGTATACGAAGCTGTAATCCTTCCATGCAGCCTTTCTGCAAATCTTTCACATCTGAAATACTGAATGGATTAACTTTCCCCCTGTCTAAAACAAATATGATTAGATAGAAACAACTGGAGGCCAAACAGCAAATGATTGGTTCTCTATTTTCCGACATAGCTCTCCAGATTTTCAATCTTGTATCAATCCCATTATTGTTCAGAGCACGCAGAGCCTTTAGCCTAGCAGAATGATTTCCTCACACACGCATATTCACAGACATTATTCCTCTCAGCATCTATTTCACACACAGTGCTGCTTTCACAGACAGAGGATTTATAGACCAGTGCGCGTCCAGAGTCTGACTGAGCTCCAGTCCTGGCTGAGGGCAAGTTGACGACATGCACAGCTGTAAACTGGCGTTATGTTTCACAAAGGGTGAGTGACAGGGGCAGGTGGGCTGACAGACAAACAAGAAATGCAACAGCACAATATTCCCAGCTTCACGTCTAAACGCAGCCGAGCCAAATTCATGAAGGGAAAATCTTATGACTGAGTCGATTCTTGTTAGGTTAACAAGCCAACAGTGAGCTTCATTTCATTGTTATGAGCGTATTACTTTGCAGTCACATTTTGAAGCAGATGTACAGGAGGTGTAACAGTATTTCACAGCATCTGTGAAAGAGCAAATTATAATCTACCTTCATACCACCCCATACTCCACCAAATATAGACTACTTGCTAGAAATGTGAAGTGGAATGTATTTAAGGGTGGGTGTAGTAGTTTCATATCATTCTGTCGCTTCCCAGTGGTGTTCCTTATGGATTCAAATCTGAACATTCAAACTCTGGTTGAAATACATATGTAAAAATACCTCACTGTCAGACAGCCCTTTCCGACGGGGACCCGAAGCCGTTATGATGCTCTCTTCAAAAGCCACAAGACTCCATTCACAAAAACAGTAATTTTACCTTGAATAATGCAGGAGTATACACACAACCCCATTTTTTAAAAAAAGCCCTTTCAGTTATTTCCAACTTTGACTCAGCTAGTGCTAGTGTTCACATTATTCATAACCTTACTGTTTAGCTTTGGTTAGCTTACTTGGTTAGCTTACTGGTAACCTACGGGGCGTTTCAATTTGAAAAAAAAAACAAAAACAAATGGAAATGCAGATGGACCCACCCTTCAAAGGACATAAATCCTTCAAAAAACTTTCTGTCCTTAATCCTCCCTTATAAACCATGAGCAAATTCAACAGCAGCCCCCCAAAACTGATTGTAAAATGTGCGTTTTACAGTCCCAAAATTTAGCATGGCACTCCAAAATACCATTATTTAATCTTGTGCTTTAGCAAATGTGTTATTTCCAAATAACACAAATCAAAAATTTTATATTACCTCAAAACCTCAAAATTTGGTTTGGCACTCAAAATCTGAATTGTATTTTATCTCCCACAGATCCCGAAATGTGGTATAACGCCCCAAAATGTACTTCTTATAATCACTATATAATGTTATTTGATTTAAGTGAAAGAAATTTATTTTATAACCAACAGGATTGCATTAGGTGACAACACAATGGATTGATACTGTAAACAAGTGTAAGTGAAGAAGATGTCAATTTGAACATCTGTAATTCTGGGACATCTGAACAAACTCTAATGTCTGATGAAGATCATGCCGTATGATTGAAAGCAGCGACCTCCTTTTGACGGGTAACAACGTACATATAACGTACAGCTAAAGATGCGAGGTATATTTAGAGCCACAGAGAGGGAAACATTTCACCCTCACTTCCCTTTCCTTCCCCTCTGTAACCCACAATGACCCAATCCTCCAGGACAACAAAAGTGATTTATCCTGAAAACATGCGACTGCATACAAACAGCATTCTTTTCCTATATGTCCATTAGTTTTAGACTAGATGACAGCCACTGTTTATCAGCAGGAGTCTATCTGCCCCACATACCAGGGTTTTCTCTATCTCGCTCATCCTCCTCAGCAGATGATCCGGCCAAAAGCAACAGACAGCATACTGAGGACAGATAAGACGTTTATCTGCAGTAAAAACAAAAGGACCAAAGCAACAGGAATCAGACAGTGTTGCTTGAGATTCACCAGTTACACATTCGGTGATGAACACTAATGTCATTATCAGTATTTGAACCAAGATGTCAGCAGAAGAAAAACTTTCTAAGCTTTTACTATGGATTAAACAAACAAGATATAGGGTGAGCCTTTGAGCATAGCCAGGCTAGTTATTTCCAGTCTGTATGCTAAGCTAAGCTAAGCTAACCATACCGTCTCCTGGTTGTTCCTTCACATTTAACAGACTGACATAAGAACAATACCAATCTTCTCATCTAACTCCCGGCAAGAACGTGAATATCCATATTTGCCAAAATGTTGAAGTATTCGTTTAAAGAGCTGCTAAAGAATCCATTTATCTATTCATATGTCATGATGATAGATGGTGGTCTAGAAGTTTAATAAATCTGTGGGGAGTACTGAAAACAAGTAAAATATTATTTTACATTAAACGACAGTTTGGTAATATGGGAACTATGCTTATTTCGCTTCCTTGCCAAGATTAAAATTAGGAGGTTGATATCACTCTTAAATCTACTCTAAATATGAAGCAACTGCCTGTAGCCAGCTAGCTTAGCTTAGCTAGACTCCTACCACAGCTCACAAATTTAACACTTTGTACCTTGTCTGTTTAATGCATACAAAAAACAGAGGTGTAAAAACTACAAATCATTATTTTAGGGGAAATGTTGTACTTTTCCTTTAATTATATGCTAAATATGAAGCTACTGGCAGCAGCCAGCTAGATTAGCTTAGCACAAAGACTGAAAAGAAGTTAAAACAGCTAGCCTAGCTAACAAACTTTGTATCTTGTTGGTTTAATTCCTACAAAAAAAGTGTAAAAATGACACATTGCTATTTTAAGGATTATGATATGCTAAATATGAAGCTACTTCCAGCAGTCAGCTAGCTTAGCTTAGCACAAAGACTGAAAACAGGGGGAAACAGCTAGACTCCTTCCAAAGCTCACCAATTAACTTTTTGTGTCTTGTCTGTTTAATATGTACAAAAACAGAACAGTAAAAACAACAAATCACTATTTTAGAGAAAATTACGAGTTTTCCCTTTAATGATATGCTAAATGAAGCTAATTCCAGCAGCCAGCTAGCTTAGCTTAGCACAGAGACTGAAAACACTGGGAAACAGCTAGACTCCTTCCAAAGCTCACAAACTCTCACAATTCTCTGCCTGTTTTGTCTGTTTAATTCATACAGAAAAGAAGTGTAAAAACTACAAATTGCTATTTTAGGGGAAATGTTGACCTTTTCCTTTAATGATAAGCAACAAAATAGAATTACTGTCAGGACACTGAATTATAGGATGAACTAAAAATATCTGTTCCAGCCTTCAAAGACCAAATATAAATCAATTCTATTAAAAGTCCCTCTTTCCAAAGTAATTATCAAAGCAGACTTTTTCCTTCCATTCAAACCTGATTAAACTGTAACTGTAAAGACATACACCCACTTCCTGTGCTACCCGCTGTTTCCAAAAACACATTGTGGATGCACACATCTCTGGGCAGCCGCTCGCTGGCCCTTTAAACGAGCGTCCGACCGACGGCCGCTCCTCTGCACAGACAGAGACAGAGGGAGACGGAGATGACTGCAGCCAAGCAGAGCTGAGCGAACAATACAGCCTGACTTCCTGACCTCTGGTTCCTCAGCCCCTCTGAAGAAACAATGCTCTCCTTATTTAGCCCAGGCTCTTCCCACCATACACCCCATGTACTGTCAGCACACTGTCACTAGTGTACTCTCTTTACTGTAACCGGGCTCTGCTACTTAATTGGCAAGGGGTCATTAAAATGTTGTGACCCTGGGTTAAGGGGTGAAAGGTGTTAAACTTGCAACACATTTGGTCCAAAATGGAAACAGTTTTGCCATCAAAACGCCACAGAGAGATTTTGACATGGCGACACTATGGCAAGTTGGAAATGAAGAGTTTTTTTCTGCAACCCGACACAGTAAGACATCAAAAGTGCTAAAAATGCCTCAGATTCCTGCCAACAAGAACAAAAAGCAGTTTGTTCATTAGTTACAGCTTCAGAAGAACTGAAGAGGCCTTTTGTCATGACAACAGCTCCGTAATCATCGCTACGAGTCTGAAATATTAGCAACACATGATAAAATCTGACATCATCTTTCTGAAGCAGAGCGAGGGTGGCACAGAGCCAACCAGCAGAAATGGTTTCCAGATTTTGCACATTTTAAGGGGCGTGGCTGCGAAGAAGAATCGTAAATATCTCAGAGTAATCCTTTGACGACTTAACCCTCTGGTGAAGCAAGTAACCCAACTCTCCGCTCACGCTGTCAACAGGATGTTTACCACTTACATGCTGAGCACAGCATGGATAGTATATCTAATGCCTTTCAGTGAGGCTGCAGCTCAAATGCATGGGCTCCACCTTAACTGGCGCATTATTTCTCAATACCTAAGGCCTCCACTGAGGTACCATGTGTTTCTTTATCAAAGCAGCAGAATCTTAGACTTGACATGGGCCCCATTCCACCCAGAGAGAAGCTGTTAAAGGCCTTGCACACCCACTTCCTGTGTGCTTCTTCTCTCATCTTACCAAGCCGTGACATTCTTTGATTCCTGTCCACCGCAGCTCCAGTGAAAACCAGTCGGCTATGGAAGCCCGCAACAAACAGTCCAAAGCAACTGCTAATAACATTTTTATACCACTACGTAAAAAACATCTTTTGAACAAATGACTTTGCAATGCTTTGATTTATGCCTCTCTGTTCTCCATTTGAAAGACACATGCTGCGCAGAAAGGATGTACAGTTTCCCCTCTGGTCAGGTTATACATAAAGACTGATATACAGTACACGCAAAACTAAGTGTCAGTGTTGTACGGCTATTTTCCAACATTTTTTCAGGCATATTACTGAAACCGATGAACTTACAGTAACACGCTTTCTGCTGCTGCGTTTGTCCAGGTGTGCACAGATGTGAAAATGAGCTATAAACTCGCTGCAAATAATTTTCTCCACATTCCTCACATTCCCCCACTATCTGTTTTCACTGCTGAGCTGCAACCATCTCCTCTGTGTCGGCAGTGATGGAGGTGACAAGCTCTCAGAGATGAGGCTGGAGGAGAGAGTGATCATAATGTGGCCGGGACCTGTTTGTATTGGGCCCCTGGACAAAGACATGCAAATGGCCCGACCATCGTTCCTATATAGGAGCGAGACAGACTTTGTGATGCTTTTGCCTCTTTTTGTATGTGATCATTTTGTGTCACTCTGTGGTTGTTTTGTGTGTCTTTGTGGTCATATTGTGTCTCTTTGTGGTTGTTTTGTGTGTCTTTGGTTGTTTGCATGTCTTTGTGGTTGTTTTGTATCTCTGTGGTTGCTTTGTGTCTCTGCGGTCATTTTGTGACTCTGTCATTTGTTTGTCTTTGTGGTCATATTGAGTCTTTTGTAGTTTCTCATTTTGTGTTGGTTGTTTTGTGTGTCTTTGTGGTTGTTTTGTGTATCTTTGTGGTCAATGTGTGACTCAGTCATTTGTGAGTCTTTGTGGTTGTTTTGCGTCTCTTTGTGGTTGCTTTGTGTATCTTTGTGATCAATTTGTGACTCAGTCATTTGTGAGTCTTTGTGGTCATATTGAGTCTTTTGTAGTCTGTCATTTTGTGTTGGTTGTTTTGTGTCTCTTAGTTGTATCTTTGTGGTTGTGTTGTGTGTCTTCTTTATGGTTGTTTTGCATCTCTTTGTGATTATTTTGTGTCTCTTTGTATTGGTTTTGTGAGTCTTGGTGGTCATTTTGTGTATTTTTGTGGTTGTTTCATGCCTCTTTGTAGCCACCTTGTCTCTTTGTGGCCATTTTGTGAGTCTTTGTAGTTGTTTTGCCCCTATTTGTAGTTGTTATGAGTCTCTTTGCAGTCACTTTGCATCTCTTTGTAGTAGTTTTATGTTTCTTTGTGGTCATTTTGCTTCTGCTGCTTCTTGCTTCCTGACTGGTTTGGTGAAGGCCAGAGGGTCCCCCCTGACACTATGGACCTGGGCCTGTGGGTAATCCATCCATGGCCAGGACAGATGTGAGCTGATCGACGGACTCTTCCTACATTTTTGCTCCTTCTTTTTTAGTAAAAAATATCTTTTGTGAAATGAGCTTATTCAGTTGCTTGCAGAGAGCTGAGACCGTACTGGGTTTTATGAGGACAGCAGGGTGGTGGGGGGTTATCTGTCTTTGAACACAGCCAAACTAGCTGTTTCCAGACTTTATGCTAAGCTAGGCTAATGGGCTGCTGGCTCCGGCTTCATATTTACCAAACTATTGAGAGTAGTATCAATCTTCTCGTTTAACTCTCTGTATTTCCCAAAGTCATACCTGTCTTGTAATTGAAACATTTTGAACGTTACAGATAACTAATTGCTCTCTTGCTCCAATGTCTTATGTTTCAGTTACCCCCCTATTGTGACGTTTGACACTGAAAAACTATGTGGCTTTTCTGACATATTCATTGGGAGAGTATGTCTTAAGACCTCTGGCACAAAATGACAAAAAGTGGAACTTTAGAAAAGAGTTAAATTGCTTGAAGATCACTCAGTATTATTATCTATGGAATTATGTTGCAGCTTTCACGCTAGCAAATCCTCTAATTGCTTCTCCTCAAAGGGAAGCAATTACATTTCATAAGACTCCTTTATGTAATTGACCAGTCGTCAAAGTTTACCAGCTTTTTTGAATTTCTACTTTTTGTCTCCCTCGCTTCTTGGACACATCCTGTCCATCAGTCATGTGATTATTCCCATTTTATTATTTCCACCTAACAAATGTCAGGCATTTCCCTCTGACCATGATCAATGGAGAACCGCAGCTGCGCATAAAGTGGTGGTAATATTTCTCTCGTGTTTGGAGTAGAGGTCGTGCCTAGTTCCACAGAGAAACCTATCATCTTTCATTAAGGGCCGGCTCTCCAGATCCAATCTGGCATCTGCTGCTCATTACCAACCTGCGGTGGTACATCTAACACAAATATGTGCTGAGGAATCTATTTCACACTGGGAAAAAGAAGAGTACAAACATAATATTCTCACTTGGAATAGTTTTAACGCCATTATTATTTAAAGGGCTGAAAGGAGTCCCACAACTAGGAGGAAGCTTGTGGATTTGAACTGAGAATCAGACACTACACAGCAGTTTCTGCACCTGACTGAGCATCGCTGACTGGCTCACCTGAGGGCAATCTTTGATGTAGTGGCCTTTGTTGAAGCAAAGGTGGCACAGGTAGTTGGGCGGCGGCCTTTTGCTGGGTTTGCGTGTCTCGGGGGACAGGGAGAGCTCTGAGAAATGGTCTGCCAGAGAGCTCAGGCCGTCCACGATATTGTTTAGGGACCCGTAGGGCGAGGAGCTCTTGTAGAAATTGTTGTTCAAGGCCTGTCAGAGAAAAACAAGATTATTGTTGTGAGGCAGCGTGTCAGTCCATCACCCTGATTGATTCTCCTGTTTGTGTCTCTGACAGTAGCCAACTTTGTTTCCATTCTGCAAATGCGCTGCCTTTACTGCATTTACACTGCAGGCCAATAGTGTCCATTTCCTCATCAGAACAAAATGCCTTTGTTATGCGTTTTTCTAACTTGTCCTATTGGCACATAACAATCAGCATCGTTGTGTCTCTGGAGGAGACGGGCGCTATGGCACCACAGGGAGAGACATGAGGAGCAGTCTGCAGGCGCTGGCTGTTTACTCTGAAGGCATCACAGACAGAGAATTGTGATCAGATGCACATGTACGTTGCAGCGGGTGATGTTCAGCAGGAGACATCAAACCACTGCATGTTTGTGGCATGTGTGCAATTACAGTATGTCATTTGAATTGTTTCTTTGTTAAAGTTAATGCCAATATTTTTGCCAAAAACTCACTTTTTAGTGCTTTGAGTCCTTTTTTCTACTTTCCCTAAATGGATCAGTTTTAAATTGCCCCACTGAGTGAACACAGCATACTCCTCTGACCAGGCAGAGGCCGGCCAGGGTGAACTCTAACATTTTTAAAAAACCTTGTGAGAGGTCTTTCTCAACCTGCCATTCCCCCTCCAGCTGCACGCTGACACCAGAACAGTCTGAACACACTCAGGCACTATACCAGGGTACAAAACACATATTCATGCCCTACCCACTCACCACAGTGCGACCCACTGAAGGCATGCAGGTGAGGCTTACTGTATGGGCAACAAAAATAACCTGTGTATATAATATTCATCTTAAGAGAGAGGTTTTTGACATGCAGCAAGATGAATGAGCGGAATAAAGTTTCAACAAGGTTGTAAACTTCCATGCAGTGTGTTTATCATTACAGTGAGCGTGTTGCATGACATGTATTCTACCTCACTCCTCAGATGGAAGAAGTTGTTCAGATAGTTGGCGCTCAGATCAGCTGCGCTGCGCTTGGAGATGTTCACGTCTTCAGCAGAAGTGTCCGACTCGGCTTTGAACGCATCAAAAGTGCTGCTCTGGGTGTCTTGCAAAGACATATAGACCCAGTTGAGCAGCTGTGCAGGTTGGTACACTGCAGGGGCACCGGTCTCTATAGCAGACATCATATTGTTTTCTTGGGGAGGGCTGCGCCTCTTGGAGCAGCACCGTCAGAACCGCCGGGTTTTCTGGATCGCACAGCTCCTTTCAGTCATCCCCTTCGCTCCGGCTGGATGGGTGTGATCCTTGCGTTCACCTGGGGAGCCCTGGAGGACCCCGGTAACCGGACAGCAGTCACGGGGGAGGGCGCAGTGTGGGAGCATGAAGCGCAGAAGCCTGAATGCCAGTGGGAAGCGTGAAGCAGCCAGGACTCTGTGCGCTGCGTCACAGCGGATAGGAGGTCCAACATGAGTTTGCATCTTTCTGCTTAACTTTTATTCACGTTTAGATTCGGTGCCAGCTGAGAGGGACGCTCATTGTGCAGTAGGATCTACAACTACGGGAGGGAGCAAGAGAAAATATATAGAGATTTATTTTTGTATTAGTTATTTCCAGTGTTGGAATGTAACTAAGTACGTTTACTCAAGTACAATTATGAGATACTTATACTTTACTTGAGTATTTTATGTTACTTTATGCTTTTACTCCACTCCATTCTGAAAGCAAATGTCTCTTTACTCCACTACATTTGACCGCTTTAGTTACTACTACAGTAGTTACTTTGCATATAGAAAATCAATCAATCAATAAATAATACATTATGATGTATTATCACAGGTTACGTTATAAGTGAAGTACTTAAAATTAACTCCACCTTTACCAGCTGCAAAATTAATGTGCTAATGTTAACATATTAATACATCGATAATTAGAATTTAATAATATAATGTATCATTCTGTATAATACGTACTTTTACTTTTGATACTTTAAGTATATTTTAAGTTTATAAGTAACATATTTAAGTACTTATAATAAGTATAATAAGCAATGGGTAAATATATCAAGTAATATATATATATATAGTGCAATTGTTTTTTTACAACTTATTTTCTGACACTTCTCTGTTTATTGTTTACAACTGATTGTATATATAAATAATGTATAGATTGTATTGCGAGAAACTGATGCACATTATGTTTTTAAGGAAATTAAGGAAGCTATTTTGAATACACTGATATATTTTTGATACACTGATTTATTGCATTGGGTAGAGGTAAATTGAGAGAGATGGCGTTTCCCTCATTAGATTTAAGATTCATCATATGAAATATAATATAATATAAAATAAAATAACAAAAGGGGTTACTGAAGATGTGAACACTGTCAATTAAAAGGCTGCAGCGCGGCAGCTCCCCTTGACCACAAGTAGACTGCTGCCATCTAGTGTTGTCATGTTGATACTGAGTGTTTAACGTCATTCAAATATCTGGAACAACTGCTCGTTAACATATTTTAAAAATGAGAAATATTTTAATGCCTTCAGGCAAGGGAATATTTCTCGGCATTTGAAACATTTTGTGGTAAACAACATTGTGCGGTAATCACCCACAATGTCGCGCCTGTGGTGTCACCATGGAAACAAATTGAATCACTTCATGACAAATGTCGCAGTGTTGTACCTCATATAAATAGACTGCACACATACAATTTGCAAATTGTTAATGCCAGCATTGCACACTTACACAAAGCTGATCTTTGTTGCACATTTGTATACACTGCACATATATTTATACATACATTTGTCACGCCCTTCTGCATAGTTTATATTTCTGTATGTCCCACATGATGATCTTTGTTAAATCATATTATATCTGTATTTTGTTTGTGTTTTCGTGACAGGGAGACGTGTCTTTCTGAGCACATGATAATAAACAGTAGAATCTTGTGGTGAAAATGAGTCAACCCCAGGCTGTAGCCTAATAACGGAGCAAAGGTTGCTCCTGCTGGACGGAAACAATGCTGAGGGCCCACCCACCTCCGGCGGGGCTTCCCTCTCTGCTGCTCCCTGCCAGTCTCTTCTAGGACCTCTGTCCGCAGCCGATAAGTAAGTATAACCCCCAAATCTTCTGTTTTGGCCTGGAGATACCCGCGAAATATTAGTCTGAATGCGTTTTTAGGCGACAACGAAGTTCAACAGAGTAGCTGAATGTGTTGTGTTTGTTAGCTCGGTGGGGAATGTAGGAAATTAGCTTCGCCTGATTAAACAGACAGTCGGCGCTGAGCTGCAATGTTGCACAACAGCAACGTTTCTTCGTTTTTAAGGACAAAATGGCGCACTTAGACTTTTAACCTACGACTTTAACTGTATCTAACGTGTCCTTGTATGCGTTTACATTGGATGCTAAATGCGAAACAGTTTGTCTTACTCGCCTGGGAGTATTATGTAACGTTAACGGACCGCAGGAGTGGTACACACTCTCGGACACCATCAAAGATGTTGTCATTTCCACGTTAGGACAGCATAGGGCGTGTATACGTATTACTGACAGATACACGGATACTGTAACATTATGTTAGCATCACAGCTAACGTTAGTTGTCTAGCTACGGAAACACAGACCCGTGTGTATTCATGTGTCAGATTATTTTTTATTTTATTTTTTGCTCCTGCTGCTACTTTCTAGTGCGCTTCGTAAAAATAAGCAGGAAGTGAAATACCGGTGTGCACATACGCTGCAGTGCAAACTGTGCAAACATTGTGAAGAGCAGGCTGTCACAACAGCAGCAGTGTATTGTTTGCTGATTTAGAAATCAAGAAGTCTGTAACAGACCATTCAAAGCCAATAATCGTTCTTATTAAAATAAATATATAAATACAAGAAACAAAACACTAAATTGTTAGATGTCGTTAACTGCTGGATAATCCGTATATCATATCATACCTCATATACATACACATACTGTATGTCTATACTCGTATACATCCTATCCATGGGTCGTAAGTGTGTGATGTGGTGAAAATGATGGTATTTACGACAACACCTAAAAGCCTCATCGGTGCCTACAGGGGTCCAAAGGAAGTACAGTATCAACAACCAAACGCCCCTCTGGAGGTCACCTTTAATACAGAAGAGCCATCAACTAACAAACCTAAAGAGCAACATAGTGCATCTTTAAATTCAGAATAACTAAATCTAAATTTTTACCCAATCTTGACTCAATAGCTCTTTGTTTGCCTGTGATTAACTCTAAATAAGTCCTGTTTATAGAGCCAAACTCGACTATTTGTAACATTCAGGTACCTTATACTGTAAGGAAAAACCCAGTCCTGCACAGCCTGCTGGTCTCATTGTGTATCTGGTTTCTTGTGTGTGCATGTAAACCAAGTGTATTTACAGTCAGACAGACCTAATTAGTATTTTTGCTTAGTTACGTGATGGCGTGGAGGCACTTGAACAGCTGTGTGAGGTCAACAACAACTCTCATTATCCAGTATTTGCTTTGGTGTTGTTGAGAAAAGGGGAAGGGGAACCTGAACTAAAAAAAACAATGAGCGTGCTCTTGTATCACATGTTAGGGATCGAGGCAAATGGAAGAGGTGTAGTCATAATGGAAATGTGGTTAAATGACCAGTGGAATATAATCTGCAAGCCTCAAGTGAAGGCCCTTGTCTCAAGTTGCAGCTTAGTTATTAACCTAAAGAAGCTGTGGGTGAAGGGTAGGGCATTTTATTATATATGACACCAAATGAGTTCAAGGTGAGGGGTTGGGTAGATGCTAATGGTATTTTTGCTGATACTGGATAGCTCCCAGTTCACTGTTTTTAGGTTGGCCTTTTTGACCAAATAGTTGGGTAACTACTCCAGGACCTATGTTGATGTTTAAGAAGAAGAAGAAGAAGAAGATAGTCCTTTATTAGTCCCGCTAGGGGAAATTCAATTTTTTTCACTCTGTTAACTAATACACACACATGCAGGGGTTCCTCCCCCCCTTTGGGGTTTTTGTTTCTTTCCGGGGCCCCCGGGGTGCCCCAAGAGATATTCTCCCCCTCCCCCTCCCACTTTTCACCCTTTTTTTTTCCCCCATGGGGATTTTTACCCCGGACCCCCCCTTCCCCAACCCACCCCCTACAACTGAGCTACTCCCCCCCACTGATGTGTGTTACCACATCAGAAAAGAAACAATAGAGACTGAGCAAATTAGAGAAACCTAAATATATCTGGAATGAAAAAAAAAAAACATCATGTAATCCTTTTTAACAGGGATGTCAAACTCATTTCACAACTCCACGGGCCACATACAGCCAAGTTTGTTCTCAAGTGGGCCAGACCAGTAAAACCATTGCATAATAACCTGTAAATAACAGCATTTCCTAATTTTTTCCTTTCCTTTCATTTAAAGAAGTACAAATACATTCTGAAAACTTAAATTAACTAACAGTGCATTTACAAAACAGCTAATGAACAGCCTTCGATGTCTCACTGATCTCTCAGCTACGACCAAAAACAGATGTTTCCTTAAACTTGCCAGCAACTCATTTATCTTCTCTGTTCTCAGTGGTGCTTGCTTACTTCATTTTTTCCCACCATGATGAGTCTGATTGTGGTGCCAGATATTATGCTGCATTCCTAGAGCACTGACAGGTGCTGTGAACACACCAAGCACTTTGGCTTCCCATTTAGCTCTGTGAAGAAAGAGGAACTAGTCAGATTTTCTTGTTAAAGCTGACATCCTGTTTTCACTTTTCTCCTTTTTGATGTTTTCCACTGTCGGCTCCTGCATGAATAGTAGGCTACGCTTGACAGTGTAGTGCCACGTAGCCTGAACATAAACACCTGAGATCAATAATAGCGTATCCAGCAATGATAATGCTAATCTTGTTAAGACAACACAGCCCCCAATGGACAAATAGGAAGAGCAGAGCATTATATTAAAGGAAATGGAGTTAATGACTTCTCTGCAATGTTCATATTTTGCAAAGTCATCCAATGCGCTTGATTGACCCCTTGGCGTGCAGGCTTTGGCCCTCAAGCCGTATGTTTGATAGCCTGTTTTAGAAGGTTCCTGGAGAACCATATGACAGCCCTCATACATCACAATAACAAGCCACAACTTCTTGTCACCTCCAGGTTGTGAAGATGAGCTACCCAGGATACCCTCCTCAGTCCGGTGGATTCCCACAACAGGCAGGGGGCTACCCACCTCAACCAGGGGCATATCCACCCCAAGCAGGGGGCTACCCCCCACAGGCAGGCGGATACCCCCCAGCAGCCGGTGGCTACCCTCCTGCAGCGGGTGGCTACCCTCCTGCAGCCGGTGGCTACCCCCCACAGGCAGGCGGATACCCACCTCAAGCTGGCGGTTACCCACCTCAGGCTGGCGGTGGCTGTTACCCACCCGCAGCAGGTGGTTACCCTCCAGCAGCAGGGGGCTACCCTTCTCAGGCCGGTGGCTACCCTGCCCCAGCTGGAGGCTTCCCACCTCAGGCAGGAGGATACCAAGCACAGTCTGGAGCAGGAGGCTATCCCTCCATGCCTCCAGGAGGTGAGGCTCCAAGAGGAAGTTATTAGGATTTTCTTGCAGTATACCAGCTTTGTTCTTTAAATGAATTGCACCTTGAGTTAAGTCAATATTTTCACTGCAGGTGGAGGCTGGGGTGCAGCACCAGGAGGCCATGGAGCGGTACATACATTCTTATCTCACACTGTAGTGCCACATTGCTAATAACATATGGACTGACAGCTAAATCTCTTGTTTGATTAAATCACCTTATCTCCTACTTAAACCTTATTTGCTCTACAAAGTTTGTCGCCATGGACTTACAGCTGTCCTCTGTTTGCAGCCAGGAGGGGCTCAACAGGGATACCCAGGGGGCCCTGCTCCAGGCCAGCCCATGCCAAGTTACCCAGGAGCCCCCGCGACTAACCCCTCCATGCCTGGATATGGAAGTGGAGCTCCGTCCAACCCCCAGGCGCCGGCTATTCCTGTAAGATACCATTGTTGTCACTATAGGACTTAGCCATACATACAGCTAAAACACCTTTATAACTCAGCTGTATTTTATCCTTTAATGTCTTTTTATTTATTTTCTAGAAAGGGTACAGGGGTTCTTTGAAAGACTTTCCAGGGGCTGATCCACTGAGGGATGTTGAGGTTCTTCGAAAAGCTATGAAGGGTTTTGGTCAGTAAATGCCGTTCATTTGAATATGCTAAACTCACCGAAAAGTATAGTTTTTCAACACTGATGTTAAGTCTCTTTTGTTAAACATCATAAATTGACTGTAAAAAATATTTGGAACAGGCACTGATGAAAACGCCATCATTGAACTTCTGGGAAGTCGTTCCAACAAGCAGAGGGTTCCAATGGTAGCAGCCTATAAAACAACCTATGGAAAGGTACATTTTCTAATATTTTGTCACAGTTTTTTGCTTTTTTTACAGTTGAAATTAATTCCGTAATTGCAGCTACATCCAGGCTGACCTCGCTCTCATGGTTTTCCGTTTTGTGCTTTTCCTCTTAGGATTTAATCCACGATCTGAAGTCTGAGCTCACTGGAAACTTTGAGAAACTGGTTCTTGCTATGTTGAAGAGCCCTGCGCAGTTTGACGCAGCTGAACTCAGGGAGGCTATAAAGGTTGGAAGCTCAACTTGTTGTCTCAGCAGATGCTTCAATTTTGGTTTTGTAGTCCAAACCGCATTGTGTGGCTCATCGTGTAATAATAGGAAAATAAGAGCAAAAAATTCTCTCAGTGCAAGTGAAGGCCAGACGAGTTGGGACTTGAGTCATGGCTGATGACCTCTGACTTCACCATTTTTACTCCATGAAGCAAATGTGTCTTTGAATGTCTCACTGAAGCTTTTCTGTGTTTTTGAAGGGTGCAGGAACTGATGAAGCTTGTCTGATTGAGATTCTTTCATCACGCTCCAACACAGAGATTCATGAAATCACCAGAATCTACAAAGCTGGTGAGTCCTCTGATATATGTATGTGTGTGTGTGTATACACATGCATATATGTGTATGTATATTTCCCATCTGATCAATATTCAATCAAAATACAATATAGGCCCTTGTTTCACCCATGGTCACATTACTGATGGTCGAGTGTTCGTAGTTGTAGTAGTTAAGGTATGTTAAATATTTGCTTTTTGGTTTTAGGTAGTGCAACTACTCTTTATTTGTACTTGGAAAATGGATTATGGAGGAGTAGTGTGTAAACAAAATGTAAATATTATGCAAATGAATGTCTTTTAAAAAGAAGCCCCACCTTCCTTCCAGAGTACGGGAAGAGCCTGGAGGACGCCATCAGCAGCGACACCTCCGGTCACTTCCGCAGACTCCTGGTGTCTCTCTGTCAGGTAGCTGCTGCATATTTTCCACCTGATTCCCTAATGAGTGTTGCCTCTGGCATTATACTGCCCCCACGTAATGTGTTTTTATTAATGAACACAACATGCTGTACTCTATCTAGGGAAATCGTGATGAAAGAGAGACTGTTGACATCTCCCTGGCCAAGCAGGACGCTCAGGTACCGGTTTTAAGTCGGTTCGCTGTTGTAACATTCTTGGAAAGTAATTAACAAGTCTGATCATGTTCCTTTTTTAATTTGTGGGTCTGTGTGGGCGACAGAAACTGTATGCTGCTGGGGAAAATAAAGTAGGAACTGATGAGTCTCAGTTTAATGCCATCCTGTGTGCTCGCAGCAAGCCTCACCTTCGAGCAGGTGTGTAGTTTATTTCTCTTCCTTCCTGTGCTGAAGTTCACCATATGACTTCTGCTTTTCCAGTGTCATAACCGCGATGTTGACCTTTTTGTAATACACATTTCACATATGTTTTCAAATATTATGACTCTAACTGTCTCGCCTGTGATTCTTTACTAGTCTTCCAGGAGTACCAGCAGATGTGTGGGAGAGACATTGAGAAGAGCATCTGCAGGGAAATGTCTGGCAATGTGGAGTCTGGCATGGTGGCTGTGGGTATGTTTTTTGAGTCTATTTTCCAAACCTCAACCAAAGTGGCTTTTCAAAAAACATGTTGAAGCTTCAAGTATATATTAAAGTCACTCATCAAGATGTTTGTTTGGAACGGCTTTCCTGGATGGACTAAAAATATCTTGTCGATGAAAGCAGGCTGCTTTTTGACCTGAATACCTTTTTAATACTATGATTGATCAAAAGCAAACTGTGTACTGCCTCAGTCAGCATCAGTTACTGATTGGCGATCACTTTGGGGGTTTTATAAAATCACGTCAGAATCGTATTGAAAACCACAAAGTTGTAGCCATTTTAGTTTATCGTGTTGCTATGGTGCCGTAAATTTTTGTGCAGATGTGCAGCCAGAAGATTGGGTTGCAGTTTCGTAATGCATTTGATTCATTTCAAGTAGGCCACACCTAAAATAATTTGGCACCCAATTACAGGAAACCTGACTGGAATATCTTAAAATAAATTTTGGGCTTCAGCCAGATATGTTATGTATGTCTTAAAGAGGACCTGATAAGATTTGGTGCTTTTTCCCTTTCCTTTAAAGTGTTATTTTGTTTTTCTGTACATGTAAAAGGTTTGCAAAAATAGAAAGCCCAAAATCCAGGCCAAAGACAGTTACTCTCCTCTACAGTAACACTGCTCCTGAACTGCCTGAATCGCCTTGCTTGAAGTCCCGCCTTTTCCTCCATAACGTGGTGATGGCACTCTGTAAACATGTTTGCATAATACCTGCCTAGCAGCTGGTTTGGCACGCCCTCAAGCAAAATTAGTTAGAGCGGAGCTGAGTGGAGTCTGAAGAGTTTGGTTCGGTTGACCAATCACAACAATTGACCAATCAGAGCAGACTGAGCATTTCAAAAGGGGGGGGGTGCTGCAACACAGCCAGTATGAGAAAAATCTGTGTTTTTTTGAAAGCATGTAAACATGTTCAGGTAAAAAAAAACAAAAGTATGCACCTGAAAATGAGCATAATGGACATTTTTAAATGTAGTGAAGGGATGAAAAAGTGTAGTTAGAGTGGTACAAAATTAAAATGGCAAATATTATGAAAGATTTTTTTACATTTAACTAAAAAAACAAGAAAAATAGGACTATGAACAAGACCTTTTGGCAGAGGTAATAACATTTATAAACTGTACATATGAATTATAATATAGCCACACATCTTTCTCCAGTTATTATTCAGCTGTATCAATTTAAACGTTAATGTCCAATGCGGTCAGCCTCAAGCAATCAACTTCTGACTCTTCTTGACTTCTCATTTACCTCTTTACATTAGCTTATTTCACACAAAGAACATTCACCGTAACACCAGATTGGTGTTTTCATACTGAACGGAACAATGGTGGCATAATCCCACCCGGTGTGTGATTTTTAGATAGCATGTCGGCGTCGCAGGAGCAACAGGGACATGATGTTAAACACAACAGCGTTAGTGTCTGTTCTGTGTGCCTGTAGTCCCGCCGTCCCGGCTGTCCCCTTCACACAGACATCGGCTCAGCTCTGACCATGGTCTCCACTGCCGACTCAGCGGCGGCAATACTCTGCCCCCCAATCCGTCTCTATACCTTTCACACACAACAGCAAGGCGGAATAATGGCGCAACATTCCCACTTTGAATAGGCAGTGTGAAATGGGCTAGTTTGTTATATCTTGTCCCGTCAGTAAAACAAAAGTGGAACGTTTGTCTCGTTTTGCAGATTCACACAAGACTCATCTTTTTACATTTGCTCCTTTTTTCTAGTGAAATGCATCAAGAACACGCCTGCCTACTTTGCAGAAAGGCTTCACAAGGCCATGCAGGTACACCTGTTGTCTATGATCAAATGTTTTTTCTAGTAATAATCTAAAAATCAATAGTTGTTTCCTGCACTGACGTTGTTGTTGGGAGACGGAGGAGAAGATTTCACTGCTGCAGTCAATGAGAGTGTCACGTTGTGATTTGTTGACAGGGCGCAGGGACCAAGGACACGACCCTCATCCGCATCATGGTGTCCCGCTCTGAGATTGACATGTTGGACATCAGACAGGCGTATGTGAAGACTTACGGAAAATCACTGTACACTCACATCTCAGTAAGTACCACGAATGGCATTGTGACAATCACAGTTTTCCATTTATATGCGATACAAATTCATATTGATTTTTGCTTCGCTCGTCAGGGCGATACCTCCGGGGATTACAAGAAGCTGCTGCTGAAGCTGTGTGGAGGTAACGACTAAAAGGACGGAAGATCACCCTCCATAAGGACAAAATATATGTCCACACTGAAACAATGTTATAGAACCATACTATATATCACCTCTGATGCATGCAGATAAAGTTAGTCATTAATACTTTTGTATTCTCTTCAGTGATGTAATAGATTATTTTTTTGCCACTGTATTGTAGTAGGTAATTGCCAAATAGTAAATTAATATGAAAATATTTTTAAATATAGGTTTGTCATTATTGGGTAAAAGGTATAGTCCTAAAGCAAAAAGCGTGGTTTTGAAAATCTAATACTTGATTAAGAAATTAACTATATTATATAATTATATTAACTATATTATAGAATAGTATTTAAAATTAAAACTAACTGCTTGTTTGGAAGTTTCAGAAATACTAAAGATGCAGGGTCTCAATTATCTAATATACAAAAAATACATATACAAGGAAATATTTAGCACATTACTTTATACATGCATTATTTCTATGTTACTGAGGTAAAGTTTACCTCACCACGAAGCATTTCAACTGTGTTCAAGTTGATATATACTATATGATCATTTCATGCTTGTTAAATTGGCTACAATTAAATTCCAGTTTATTTTTGAGTGTAAGAAATATTAATCTGCAAAAAGGCATATCCTCTAAGTGTTCATGTTAACTAACCAGAGTTTTACTCCAGCTTGCAAGTCTATGCAAAGTAGCTTTCACTTTATATCAGCTTTACAAAACTATTGTGTGTTGTTCTTGAAATGTCATCATTGATCAACATGTACAGAGACAACGTTGCCTTTTTCTCCTGAATGCTGAGAAGCCAAAGCGTAAAGACCGATCATGTTGTGCCTTTTATCGGGGCTGCTGCTGATGTTTCACTGTAGTATATCTTGCAAACAATCTATAATCATACTCGCACGGCTGCAGGAATGTAATCCGTACATCATATAGTTCTCAGTATTTTGCTAACTTTTATTTTCAGTGGCCTTTACTAGTTTGTATGTTTTACTGTGGAGTCATAGGAGTACCATAAAAAAGTAAAAATCTGTAAAGTAATAAGAAAACAGAAATGGAAATATAGAGAGGAATGAATAAAAGAATAAATAAATAAATAAATGTGGAAATATAAAGACAAATAATAAAATATAAAATACAAATTAAAAAATCATTTATTTAAATTTTATTTGTTAATTTATGTATCTATATATTCATTTAAATATTTTCAAAAAATCTATTAATTTATTCACTTCATACAAATGACTGTATTTTTTAAAATTTAAAATAGAGTATATGTGCGCATGAATTGACAACGCAGTCTGGACAGGAAGGCCCGCCCAAAACCAGTTGATTGACAGCTTGGCCCTTTATGGAATAGCAAAAGCAATAGGGAAAAAATACAGAAAAGTACAGGGATAAAAAATAAATAAATGACTTTAAATGAAAAATAAATATTTTTTTTTTGTTCAGAAAAATAGAGTAATTTATATACAGACATCCAATAAATATGTATTTTATGATATGTAAATAAAAAAATACAAAATAAATCAACAAATAAATGTAAAAATAAATGTAAATCCTGATAATTATTCTTTTATATTTTGTTATTTGTTTTTATAGTTTCATATTTACTTTTTTTTTTTTTTTTTTATCTATTTCTGCTTTATATTTCCAGATTTGTTTTCTGATTCTTTTGCAGATGTATTGTTTTTGTGGCACTCCTATAACTCCATAGTTTTACTGCCAGTAGAGGGCTCTTGATTCACATGAAGTGTCTGCTGCCTGAGAGTTTGGCTTTGAACTGAATATCTGTTGCACTACTAACTCTACTTTGCAACCATCCCTGTAACATGATAATGGTTGAAATTCAATGGATGCCTTTTTAGTTTTCTAACACGTTGCCATGTGATAGTGTGAGATTTAAAAACAGCCACTTCTCATTTGATTAAAAAACACATTTTAGCATATCTGGATTGTCTTTGTTAAATGGGATCATGTGTTTTGCATGACATATTGACTGTGGATTTTCTGCTTTGAGCTGGCGCACAATGAGCAATTTGCATTTCAAAGCCAGCCTCATTTTCACCACCTTGGTCTGTATTACGACGAGCGCGCAAACATCCCCCTTCCCATCTTCAGAGCATCACGAGCTGCATGATTTGCTTAAAGGTGCGAGTAATGTGGCTTACATAAGTGAAGTCTCTGTGCTTTGCTGTATAATCTGAGAGGGGAGAACATGTCCAGGTTGGCTTTACAGCTCCAGTGATATGGCACAGAGAGCTTTTCTCAAGGCTATAAATAGTGTCCATAATGGAGATGTGGATGTCCTAAAGTCTTCTTTCTGTTGTGGCCTCAAAGTGCAGCCTCAGAGGAGACAAATGGCTTCACTTCGTCTACACCTTTTCTCACTTGACTACTTCTCATGCACACTAAAAACGAAAAGCCCCCCCATCAGCCGGGGGACAAAGAGGGATGAATATTTGATGTTTGTATTTGTGTATTTTCTCTCCAGTCAAGACTGTTTGCTGTGATACCTCCTGAAATATATAGGTCAAAAGGAAATCAGTGGGGGCCTCCCATTTGGTTCGCTTTTACTTTTAGAGACAAAACAGAACACTTCCCTGATTTCTAGAAAAAGTGCTTTAATTATTTACATGTGGACTTACTGCACCCTTTCAGAGGACTGATACACACTTAGATACACACTTGCAGGGGATGCACTCTTATTGGTCAGACATGTGCGTGGTACATTACATTAGTGGTACATGGTAGCTGTGAAGGTCAGCCTTTAAATTAGCACCCCTAGAGCTTTTTCTTCCTCTCCTAAATGACAATTTAAAGGATTTTGGTTTGGATTTTGGACAACTTTGGACTCAAATCTCATATCACAAAATGTAATCAAATAATAGCAATAGTATGTTTCACTTGATTTCATTTTTTTTAAATACTTGGATGCCAAATGACCCATGTTTTATTGGTAATTTTCTTGTTTTACATGTAAATTTTGAAGAAAACTACTAACAGAATTAATATAAAAAAGATATCTAAATCCCCCCATTGAAATACAATGACTAAGATTAAAACAAAAAAGTGAGTAAATCTATAAATGAAATTACTAAGGCTGTCATTAAAAGAATTAATTGCATGATTATCCATGATTAAGCATAATTATTTGCAAATGAATCACACATTTTTTCATCTAATTCAAAACAGAAGTATTTAATACTCATATCAACATGGGAGTGGACAAAATGCCGCTTTATTCAAATGTATGTATATATTTATTATCAGAAATCAATTAATAACATAAAACAATGACAAATATTGTCCAGAAACCCTCACAGGTACTGCATTTAGCATAAAAAGTGTACTCAAATCATAACATGGTAAACTCAAGCCACAGGCAACAACAGCTGTCAGTGTGCTGACTTGACTATGACTTGTACCAAACTGCATGTGATTATTATTACCTTGTTATTATTAAGTGGGCATGTCTGTAAAGAGGAGACTCGTGGGTACCCATAGAACCCTTTTTCATTCACATATCATGAGGTCAGAGGACAAGGGACCCCTTAGGAAATGGCCATGTCAGTTTATCCTCAACAAAATTTTGGAGAAAAGTTTGGAGCGTTATTTAGCCTCCTTTACAACAAGCTAGTAAGCTAGTATGACATGGTTGGTACCAACAGATTCCTTATGTTTTCTAGTTTCATATGATGCCAGTATCATCTCACTGAGCCCACTACAACCTCCAAAAGACTGATTGCATTGTTTAAAAAATGAGTGGCATAGAAACAAATTTATTTATGTGCAAGCTTTATTGTGTTAATTTCTAAATAAAATAAAAATTCTAAAATATTGTACTTTAAAATAAATAAAACAAATGAGTACAATTTAAAAAAAATAAATAAAAATATTTTTTATTAAATTACTTAGAAAAAATAAACCGGACTGAACATCCAGACATTGTGAACTCTTCTAAATTTGCAAACATATGTGATGAACTCCAGATGTCTGGGCATGTGGTCATAGCTGACAGTTTAAATCTTATAAATCCTAATCTGGTGGGGTTGCAGGCATTTTCTAAAAATAAGTCAAAAATGGTTGTCACCTCTTGTAGGATGAGTCTGTCGACCCTTTGAGGGTGTACCGGTACTTAATTTTCTCCAACTGATGGAAGAACATGGTGTGACTGAGCCATGTAGAGTTTCACAGATAAATTTAACCATAATCTGAATGAAAAGTCTAATTTTATCTATTGAGATTAGTCCATGTTTTACCTTAATCCCCATCACTGGTTTCTAATAATAAGAATTAATGCTGTCTATAGACAATCAGTCAAAGTAAGCATTGACCAAATTGTTGATTTGCAGTGGATTTTCTCCGGCTGTCCAATGAGGGTATGGACGGTTAGGAGACATTCGGTTGCCAGGGACATAATCCTGCTTTAAACTTCATGAGTGCATATAAGCAAATTTCAAACCCGAGGATTAGATGAACAACACATAATGAGATGCAGCAGCAGATATCACTATCCAGCCTGCTGAGCTGCAGAGCTGCACTGCTCGAGGCTCATCCTCTGATATTTGACAAAATGGGAGAATAAAACCTGTCTGACCTGTTCGTTTTATATGTGTGTGCAGTCTGCAGACGTCCGGCTGAAGAAGAGCAGCACACTATCTTCTACTAGTAACATATTGCTTTAGAAACAGCTTCCACTTTGTTTTTTTTCTGCATGACTTTGAGGTTTTAAGGGTGTCATTTCAATCCAGTGTGATGGTTTTAGGAATTTACATAATCCCAACTAGTTTTCTTGGTGAGCGCAAAATGGATTTCCCCCGCAGGAAAAAGAAATTAGTTGAGTTGTTACATAACCACTTATATTGTTAAAGCTGTGTTAAACTTGAGTGGGGAAATGTATAGGCACAGTGTGTACCGTATTAAGCTTTAAAGCCAGGCCCTGTGTGCTCTATAGCTCCAGATGAGACTCACAATCCTCATAAAGGCACTGAAGCCCCTTAATAATACAGAGCACTGTCAGCAGTTATGGTGAACCAACATTCAGCATCTCTGCAGTTCAGCTGTCTGCACCGAGGCTGCAGATATAACATAAGCACATATAAATAATCTTCTGTACGATTCCACTGTCTGCTTTTAGATCACTTGTTTCTTAAGGATATCTGTCTAACGTGACGGCGGCCTCCTTAGAGATCTGATGGATTATGTGGAGCAGAAGAAAGCTCACAGAGCGGGACAGATGTGTCAAGGGACGATCCAGATGAGGAACAGGCAACTATATGATCTGGAGGTATACAATCTGCTGAGAAGAGAGATCAAACCATGAAATAAATGGTTCCCTGTATAAAAAAATAACAGCCTGTTCAGAAGTGTGCTGAATCGATGATTCACAGATGAAACTTTAGGAAGAAATGCATGATTTGTAACGCTGTAATATTTATACAGATTAACTGTAAACACTGTTTGATCCATTTTCCACCCATAGAGTCAAACACTATTTTTAAGCACATGTACAGTTTTGCTGTATAGTGATTTGAGAGCAGTGGTTACCAACATCTTGGGCTTGTGGCCCCTTAAAATGTATACTTGCGAGTCAAAGATCATAGTGTGGACATGAACTGTGATCAATTTAACCCATTAAAGACATTTGTCATGTTTTGGGTCCTTATAAAGGACTTTTAGGGGCCCAAACGGGTAAAAAAAAAAAAAAAAAAATCCAGTATTTCACAAGAAAAAAGAAAAGAAAGAAAGATATTCCTTTATTAGTCTCACAGTGGGGAAATTCAGTTTTACACTCTGTTTTTCACACACAGTACATATACATGCGTCAATGGAGAGATGTCAGAGTGATGGGGCTGCTCCTGACAAGCGCCCAGAGCAGTTGGGGGTGGTGCCTTGCTCAGGGCACCTCGGCAGGCCCAAGAGGAAAAAACTGCAATTAGACAAAAGTAATCAAAATGAAACTTACTTGAGGGTCTCGACCCCTCGGTTGGGAACTGCTGTTTCCCACAATACATCTGTGTGACATTTTATATACAGATGTATGTTACGCCAACTGATCACTGTAAACTGCTGGCACATTTTAAATTTTTGGAGGGAACACTGCAAGAAGGGTGTAGCTACCATTGTGGACACTGAGGTCTTGTTCTTTGTTGTTGTTTTGTTTGTGTTTTTTTTGTGAAGTTTAGCAACCAGTCAACATTTTACGATTAAAAATCTATACATGGAGAGTATTTTAATGGTTAAAGTAGATAGTTTTGGACTCTAAATATCATAGTTTGAGGTTTGAAGTTCATTCTTGACATGGAAACAGCAGTTTCAGCAGTCAAAACAATCTAATCACAAGATCCATTAGTAGTTTTTCTGGGGCAGATGGAAATTGCCCAGTTGACATTGCAGTTTACATGTTGTCACCTGTCAGTATAAAAAAGATTAACATTAGACTATCTTGTAGGAAAGTCCGATTTAGAGAAAAATAATGCAACTGCTAAATGTGGAAAATCCAAATAATTAGAAACTTGTAACTTTCACTTTAAGAGACTTTAATTTTGGTAGGTGGTCAACATTTCCTGAGGGGTGGTGGGTGATGGGTTTGGGGGGACTCATCACTATTTGGACAATCCTGGCTACGGCCTTGTTTTGCATTAACTGAATACATGAAAATACCTGCATAAAGTAGGAAGAAACACTTCTGAAATGTAGTACAGTGCATGTACTCAAGTACTGTACTTAAGTACAAATTTGAGGTACTTCCATGCTACTTTATACTTCAAATCCACAACAGTTCAGAGAGAAATCTTGTACTTTTTACTGAGCTGCATTTATCTGACAGCTTTAGTTACAAGTTACTTTTTACAGATGAGTCTTTTTTATAGCCTACAACACATGTGATGATCTTATTAAACAGCCTTTGATGCTCTTATAGATTCAACATCCCAACACCATATCAACTAGTCAAAATTAGCTCCACCTCAACCAACTCCAACAGTAAAATACTAATTAAACATTAATCTAGCAATAACAATAATCCAGTAACATAATATAGAAAAATATAACACTCACATGGGCCATTTTACTGCATAATCAGTAGGCTACTTTAACTTTTGATACTTAACATACAACAGTGGAGAAATATGTTGACAAGTAAGTCCTGCACTCAAATTTACTTAAGTAAACGTACAAAAATTTTAGCATTAAAATATGCTTAAATCAACAAAAAATAAAAGTATTCATTATACAGAATGGCCCATTTCAGAATAATATATTTCATATTATTGAATTATAGTTATTGATGAATTAATGTGTTAATGTTGCGGCTGGTAAAGGTGGAGCTGTAACTACTTTATATACTGTAGGCCTACTGCTGGGTAGCTTAACGCATACTAATAATATCATAATATCAGAATCAGAAATACCTTATTGATCCCTGGGGAGGGAAATGAAACGTTACGGTTACTCAGAAATAAGCGAATAAGTAAATACAAAATGCTGCATTATTTGATATTTTGTCTAAATCTGTAACTAATGGGTCTAATTAAAGTTTTCAAAACAATATACTGGAGTAAAAAGTACAATATTTCTCCCTGAAGTTTAGAATATGAAGTAGCATAAAATGGAAATACTCAAGTAAAGTACAATTATCTCAAAGTTGTAGTTCAGCACAGTACTTGTTTGAAATATCTTTTAATATGTTTCGTACATATTGGTACAATATATAACACAATACACATAGAGAAATATAAATAATAAAATAATAAAAACATGTACAAATATGTGCATCAAACATATAACAATATAAAAGCACAGTGTAAATAAGTAAATACAAAATGATGTATTAGTTGATTTATATTTTGTATTAATAATCTAAATCTGTAAGTAGCTATCAAAACAATATACTGGAGTAAAAAGTACAATATTGCCCTCTGAAGTACAGAATATAAAGTAACAACAACAAGTTAAGTACAAGTACACAAAGTTGTACTTAAGTGCAGTGCTTTTTTGGTGGGGGGCGCCATTTGTTTTATTATTTCTTTTCCAAATTAATAGCAAATGAAGGAAAACAAAGGTGATAATACTAATAATTGAAAATATATATATATTAGTTAAAACTTTTTTTTCATATAGACAGACTATGGTTAGACAAAATGTCACGTGACACCTCTGAGTAACTGTCAGGTACAAACATTTTGTCTAACTATAGCCTGTCTATATGAAAAAACTTTTTACAATACCAAGAATATAATCATAGTCAAACCATATTATTGTAACAAACAAACAAATAAATGAATAAATAAATAAAAAGCACAGGCGAATAAGGTGGGCACCTTAACGATATATAAACATAAACAACTAAGACAAAACAAAACGTAACCTGTACGGAGACAAACATCAACAGTGACAGAAAACAACCAGCTGACAAACATAAAACAAAGACATAGGAAATAAAGCAGTAAAATAATCACAGTACTTGCGTTAATGTTGGGTGCGTGTTTAATATTTCTCGTAATGTAATTAAAGCGGCGGGGAGAGCCAGGTGCGTCTAAAAACAACGCCCCGCCTCCGTTTACCTTAAATGTCCATTGAACGGAAATGTGATTGGCAGAAGGCTGCAGCTGCTTCAACGGTGAGACATGGCGGAGTTAGCAGGCTGACACCGAGACGGAGACGGAGCGAGGCTCTGGAGGAGTTTCAACACTTTTCAACATGTCGACACAACTTGGTTTCGGGACCTTAATGTGTTCGTAACGTGTCTGGAGCGGAGCTTAAAGGGGCAGAGACGTGTTTTTTTCACTGTGTGTGTGTGTGTGTGTGTCGTCGGGAAGGACGGAGCGGTAGTTGGGAAAATGTGTTGTCATCTTCGTGCAGTCAACAGCCTTGGGCAACAAATATGGCTACTTCTTGTGTATCCTTCAGTTCGGGTTGAAAACCGTCCGAGCGGGATAGTTTCGCGGAGTTGCGACAGTCGCACGAAGTGACCAGCAGAAACGTAAAGAAGCCAGTTTTGTCCCGAAGCTAGCTTGTTTCGGTTAAACCCGAAGAAGGAGAAGAAGGAGGAGGAGGAGGAGGAGATGGAGCCCAAGCATAAAGAGTTGTTGGAGAAATGTTACCAGAACTTGGTGGAGTCGATAACAGACGCGGACCGAGTTGTGGATGTTTTGGCTCACTGCGGGACCCTCAGCCAGTCTGAACGCTACGAGCTGGGACACAACTGCTCCTCCAGCTCGGAAAAAGTGGACCTTCTGCTGAAGATACTGATAAGTAAGGACAGAGACCATTTCGCAGAGTTTTGCACGGCCCTGGAGAAGACGCACCCTCACCTGCACTCTGCGCTGCTCAATGGCTCCGGACCAGTGGACCACTCAGCCGGTGAGAAGCACAATAACTACCTGCAACATAACCGTGAATAACCTATGTGTAAATCTTCATATGGACGCCTGTGTAGCTTTATGATTGTGGCGTGTGGTGTGTTTGAGGACTCGTGGCCTCTATTTTGGTTATAATCCAACCTGCTCTGGGCACGATCTGACTATCATTAGAGGTATTGACCATATGACAGCTTGGTGAAGGGCATGACTTTTCCTTTGGACAGGAATAAAGAGAGAGAGAGCTGTGCAATCATGTGACCTGATGCTTATTTACACTCACACTACTGTGCTTGTTTCCTTTGCCGTGTCATTAAAAGCACAGCCCTGCCAGCCCTTTGTGAAACTATTTAATGGAGCTAAAAAAGACTCAGATAATCAATGCAGTGACAGCAGGGCTGCCTGAAGTTGTGAATCAATAACCCACTGTCAGGGTCAAATGAATGAGTGAAGAATTAAATGAGTGTTAATGCACACTGTGACTTACTTAGTGAGAATATAGTGGAGAATGCTTCATTTGTGTCTTGGGACAAAACTGAAAATACTGCAATGTCACAGATCCCAGAGCCCAAGTTGATGATCAGTCCGTTGATTATTTTCTTTACAATAATCAATTATTTGACTTAAATTTATCGCCAACTATTCTGATGATCAATAAATCAGAGTTGGAAAACAAAGTAAGTTCTCTGATTTCTTAAATGTGAATATTTTCTGGTTTCTTTACTCCTCTAGTAGTAAACTGAATATCTTTAGACAAAACAAGACATTTAAGGACGTCATCTTGGGCTTTGAGAAACGCTGATCCACATTTTTCACCATTTTCGGACATTTTATAGATCAAGCAACGAAGTGATTCATCTTTAAAATAGTCGGCAATGAAAATAACTGTGAGTTGCAGGCCCGGTCTTTGCGATTTCATCGTTTGCTAATGAAACTTGTGAAAAAGTGACCATCAGAATATCAAGATGACTTTCAAATGGCTTCTTTTGTCCGACCAACACCCCAAAACAAAGATATTTAGTTAACTAGCTCATTAGACAGAGAAAATCTATTCAGTTGAGAAGCTGGATGTTTGGCACTTTGCTTGGAAAAATAGCTGCTTATATTAATTTTCTATTGATTGATCAATTGACTAAACATTCCCCTTCATGTTTTGTCCCAACAACAGGATAAAAAGCATCACATCCTCACGTTTGAGAAACTGGAATCGGCAAATGTTTGGCATTTCTGCTCAATAAACAATGTGGATCAGATAATAAATATAACATCTGCCTATTTCAGCACAATACAGTACATGTTTTTTGTAGTAAAATATTTTCAGAATAACCTTTTGTAGGGGTTATCCACAGAGATCAGCAAGCAATGCATTAAATTCTTGCTTTACCGTGACATCAAATGATCTGGTGAGTTATAGAAATGGTTATATTACACATTGTCATTTGAGTTAATGTTCTAAAATACCACATTCAACCTTTGGGCCTTTTTGTTTCAGCCTAATCTAATATACTGGATATTTTGTTTGTTAACATATAAACAAACATCTTGTAGATGCTCAATATCTCGGCCTCATGTCTGATTCTGTTGGGATGTATTTGCTCTTCTCTGCAGTTCATTCAGAGTAATGAGTGTAATTTTGTCCTGTTTGCTTGCAAAAATACACCGTTTCCCACTTAGAGATGTGTACCTTTTTAAAATATGTTTTTCTTCCTCATCTCTTAAATACTCTTAGATGTTTTCATTGTCAAATTAAGCCACATCAATCATGTTTTGCGTCCCAAAACGTATATGCAATATTCTGCAGCAGTAATGCATACACACAAGTACACAGTCCTTGCTCAGCACCTCTACTGCACCTTTGCATTTCAAAAGCAATATTTGCATAGTTACTTTGCACAGCTATCGCGTCATACTCGGTGAGCTGAATGGTAAGGTGTTAATTATGCATTTATTCTGTCCTCATTATTTATGAGAGAACTGCAGCCTTATTTCTCTAAGCTTTTCTGTTTTTGCGCTGCATTTCACAATAGTGCACAGAGTCTAAAACCGAGTAGTGATAGGCTCCCTGCTGCTGTAGAGGGTTGTTGTACACATGAACATGTTTTGGGCTGGTTTCCGTAGTCTGCGGCTCCTTGTCGGTAGTCACACAGGACACAAATGGGCTGAGCTGCTGTTTGCTACTGGGCAGACTGGTTTCTCCACTACACAGGCAAAAGAAGGGCCTTTCCCCAGTCAAACAGTAGCTCGTTACAGCCCATGTTTTTAAAATAATGTGCACAGTCTGCAGCCTAATCTAGCTTCTCCCCAGTCGCCCAGAACCGCAGAGAGCTAGATCATCTTTGAAATCAAATTGTTAATGAGCGAGCAAGCTTTGTGTGTTAACTCCAGCAGGTACTCTAAAATCAAATGTCAACAACAGCGATAGAGTTTACTGAAATGATCATCCAGCTGAAGACTACAGCACTCACTGTATTTTGAATATGATGCATCCCTATACAGTACTTAAAAAGGTGTGTATCCCAAAAGGCTTGCTTGTTTTTAATAACAAAGCTATTATAGTTTTATATAACACAGCTTCAAGCCCTAACCTTTTCAAGAAGACAATAACATGATGGCAGCACATCATCAGGGTGTGTATCGTGGCTGACGTGTTCACTTGGCTTTGCTGTGCCGCTGCGAAAAATATGACTGGATGATCACAGGTAGTCGGAGAGTTCAAATTTCTGCAGAGAGTCTGCAGCCAGGCTAGTGACTCTGAAGTTGCGGTGGTCAGGTTAAAGAAATCAAAACTGTTCGATACATAAACCAGCGCTGACATTTTGACTTGTTAATGGTTGAAAAGGGGTCAGAGGGTCATCAAAGTTCACAATGTTTGCACCAGATTTCATGGTAATTGTTGTGACATTTCACTCTCTGAGCGACAAAGATCAATTCTTTGGGCACCATGAATGTCCCTACCGCATTTCATGGCAATCCATTAGTTAAATGGAAAGTCACATTTTACACATCAAAGTCTGTTTACAGGTCTTCTGGAGTGCTTTTGTAATAGTTGTTTAAACCTTTTTCTGGCTCCAGAGCATGGACCACAAAGACGTAATCACAGTGACGTCACCCATTGGTTTGTGGACTGCTGTTTTGAAGCCTTGAGTTCAGCATTATGGCTGTCACCATCTTGTTTTTTTGCAACCAAAAGCAACACGAGAGTAGAGCTAAGTACAAATGCACACTGAATAAGACATTTTCAGACAACCAAAAAAGGTTATAATTGACTTTTATGAACTGAAAACACATTGAGGAAAAGTTAAAGTTATAAGACGAAAACACGGACAACTCCCAGACTGGACAACATCGTGGTAGCAACCTGTCAATCACAAGGTAGCCATAATTTACTAAATGAACATCATGCTCTGTTGAAGAAGACTTGAAACTAGCGAAACCTATAAACCTATGTTTACTGAGGTAATAAATCAAGTGAGAAGTAGGCTCATTTTCTCATAGACTTCTATACAATCAGACTTCTTTTAGCAACCAGAGGAGTCAGCCCCCTGCCCACTGCTCCAGAGGCAAATGGCATGAAATCTGAGAAATTGCCTCAAATATATCTATTTAAAGCATTACAGTAGGAAAAGCACAAGTGTAAATGATGGCTGAATTACCCTATTTTTCGCACTATAGGGCGCACTTAAAATCACCCAACTGTTTAACTCAGACACTGATGATGAAGGATTTGATGGATTTGTGGAAGAGGAATGAACTGAAAAGTGAGTCTTTTGTTTTGTATTTCATGTGTTACAACTGAAAAATGTTGAGTTATTGAAGTTATTGAGTTATTAAATTAACTGAATAAAGTTTGACTTATCTGACCGTTTTGTTTCACTTAATGCGCCTTATAATCCGGTGTGCCTTCTAGTGTGAAAAATATGGTAAATGCACTGACTGTAAATTGTGCATGCTGGCTCACCGTCCCACTACCATTTCTTACTGGGATATTTGAATAGAACGTTAATGTTAATGTTTTTCCTGCTATGACAAGTGAAAATGTCTGCTGTGAAAAAGGTCTATTGCTGCAATCCATTACAAGTCGTAAGTCTATAATTCAAGTTGGTGTTCCCGACTTTTGATCCGTGTTTGTATGGCATCTAAGACTTGTCAAGGATTCCCGATAACCCTGTTAAGAGATGGGAGTAGTAGTGCCACACGCTTGCAGAGACTTCTATCAAGCACTAATCAACTGAATGGCAATGGCAGCTACAAACTTTACATAAAGTAAAAATTGATGAAAAGGTCATTCTGCTTATAGTTCATAGTGTGCGCCGCCATGTTGCCGTGGCATCAGGTTTGTTTATATCTGTGGACTCGAAGTGGATCTAAGTTTCCGAATTTTGACTTGAATGAAACTTTTCTGTCAGAGGTAGTTTTGTGTACAGTTATCACAACAGTAGAAGAAGAAGAAGAAGATCTACCTTTATTAGTCCCACAATGGGGAAATTCAATTTACACTCTGTTAAACTCATACATGGTACATGCAGACCTGAAACACACATACATGCATTAATGGAGAGATGTCAGAGTGAGGGGGCTGCTCCTGACAAGCGCCCCGAGCAGTTGGGGGTTTGGTGCCTTGCTCAGGGGCACCTCAGCAGTGCCCAAGAGGTAAACTGGCACCTCTCCAGCTACCAGTTCACACTCAGTTTTTGGTCCATGTCGGGACTTGAACCGGTGACCCTCCGGTTCCCAAGCCAACTCCCTACAGACTGAGCTACTGCCGCCCCCAATTAAACAAGTATTAACAAGTATTAACAAGTATTAAGTATTAACATGTATGCAAGTAAACAATTTACTTGCATACATGTTACAGATTTTCACTGCATCTGAACATCAACAAGTTGACCTAATTTCACAAATTTAAAACTAGATTTTCCACAATTTCCACTTTAAACAGTCAGTGCCTCTAGGAAGAATTCACAGATTTTATGACTTCCTGAAACTAGATGTCAAATGGACATAAGGACTTCAATTTACCTTATCAAGGAACAACTCCACACTGGAGCTGTTGGATCAATACATAATAATCAAGTGTTTGAGCCTTTAAACTCAAATGACATTTAACTTGTTGTAGAGCTGACAGATCTGAGTAAGAACATGAGTATTTTCATGGAAAAGGTGCAGTATTGTGAGTGTTTCTCATTTGTTATCAGTGGAGCCTAGCACCAGATGTGATTTTTAGATGATATCAGCTCCGAGTTACTGCTCCTGTTTTCAGCTTTGAGAGAAATGTTTTAACGTATATGCACCGAGTAGCTGTGACTTTTAGAAAAGAGATCAAGCTTAATGAGATACTTGAGCAGTGAGGGTCAGTCCACAGCGAGGCCTGTGTCACATGACTTCCACACGGGCAGAAAAGTGAGCGAGCTATGACAAAGTGAACCTTGCCCATTGAGACACTCTGCTCAAACAGAGTCATGGGAAACTTAAGCTAGAGCGAGAACAAAGAGAGCTTGATCCATGGGATGCCACGGTTCCTGAGGCACATCACTCTTTTTTTTTTTTTTTTTTTCCTTTCTTTCAGTGCTTCGCTGGGAAAAAGAGGGGTGAGCCATGTTAGCTGGGCTCCTTCCAGTCTTAATCAAACTCATAGTCTCCTTTAGCTAGTGGGAACTCTGCCAGCCAGGGATTGATTTAGAGTACTGGGACGTGGGTAAATAGAATCGTTTGTCATGCTCCCGTCTCCCAGTCGAGCGCTAGACTTTACATCGGGGTGGAAGTTGCTGATTTAACCAAACTATAAGCTGCTCATCCCACGGCCGAGTTAGAGCTCAGTAAAATGTGCACTGCTGGCTGTTTGATCAAGACTTGTGCAGTCTGTTAAACATCTCAAGCATCATTAAAATTCCTTCTTTCTGACCCAGTTAAAGGTGGAAATGTGCGGAAGTGCTTATTAGATTTAACAGAAGAGTTAACAGTTAGGAGAAGTGTCGAAATCTGTTTATTGTTTACGCCAGCCGAACATGTTAAACTTTCTGGTTTCACCCAGGGTTATTATAGTAAACTAAACTGACACTAAAATGAAGATAAGCAGTGAAAAATATTAAAATAAAATACATTGAAATGATATTGCCTGGGTAAAGAAATAATAAAAAATTAACTTAATGTACATTCATTTAAGTTTTTCTTTTTATTATTACTGCATATAAAAGGAGACAGCACGACTTTCCGTCAGCTCTCATAACATTGAACCACAGAAACTGAACAGACTTGACGTTCCAGCAAAAAGCGCTATACTGCAGTCGCTTCGCTAAAGTAGCGCAAAGATTAAAAATTATGCCCATTCCTCCAAACCATATATTGTCTATGTGTATGTAGCTGCCAGCTCTGGGGTCTGAAAGTGGAGCAATGCTGAAGTACCTTAAACTTGCATTCTTTCTAATAACCAGCAGGAGGCGACTCCTCTGGTTGCAAACAGAAGACCAATTGGATAGAAGTCTATGAGAAAATGAGCCTACTTCTCACTTGCTTTATTACCTCAGTAAACATTGTAAACATGAATTTATTGTCTCAGTCTCAAATTTCAAGTCTTCTTCAATACAGCATGATGTTCATTTAGTGACTTATGGTCCCATTTAGAGTCAGACAGACCATGAAGCAGGGTGTGCTTTAGGGCGGGGCTGCCTTGTGATTGACAGGTTGTCCGGTCTGGGAGTTGTCCATGGTTTTCTTTTAGAACTTAAAACCTTTTCACGGGGTGTTTCCACTTCATCAAAGTTAATTATAACCTTTTTGGTCGGCTAAAACTTTCTTATTCAGCGTTCAGTTGTCCTTGACTCCACCTACTTGTATCACTTCTGATTGCAACAAACCAAGATGGTGACGGCCAAAATGCCGAACTCAAGGCTTCAAAATGGGTGACTTAAAACCATTTCACTGTGTGTTTTCGGTTCATGAAAGTTAAATATAACCTTTTTGTTTGCCAAAAAATGTTTTATTCAGTGTTCGGTTGTACTCAGCTCCACTCTCGTGCCACTTCTGGTTGCAAAATCAAGATGAGGACTGTCAAAATGCTGAACTCAAGGCCTCAAAATGGCAGTCCACAAACTAGTCACCTAGTCAGTGTTGTTGTCAGTGTTGTTGTCAGTGTTGTCAAAATAAATAGGTGACAACACTGACTACAACCACTTCTTATATACAGTCTATGGCAGGTACATACTTCTGAGACATAACTGGCTCTTACAAAAGGAAACTAAAACTAAATGTATATAAACTAAAACTAAACCTTTCTGAATTACCAAAACTAAACAAAAACTAGCAAACATACTCTGAAAATGAACTAAAACTAATGTGAAATAAAAAGTCAAAACCAAAATAAACTATTAGAAGGTTGAAAGCACGGTTCTAAGACTTCTTCTTGTGATGGGAATTTTTTTTTACTGTTTTCTGACATTTTGTTTCAAAAGTTCAAACTACTTAGACTTTAATGGATCTGCTAACGAGTCAGTGTTTTTTTTTTTTTTTTAATAAACACTACATAAACATCTTTAAGGTTTATTTAATGGGTTTTAAGAATAGTGACCATACAGTATGTCCTAGAATGATATGAAAGATGCTATAAACATTAGCTCTGTCGTCGACCAGAGAAATTATAAGTCGACTAATACTCAAACAATTTTGTCTACTCATCGATCAGATTTGTAAAACTGAGTTTCTCCACAAAGAATCACACAGAAGCGCCTCTTTAAATCTTGTGTTTACCAGAGATCTTCTCAGAAACAAGTCATTCAACATGAAAAACGCATAAAAATGACTCATTGACTAAAGAAATCTTCAGTAGGGAGAGGGGGAGAGGGGGCAGCCTTAATAAACACATAACTCTGCATGTAGTAGTTTTAATTGATGAATTTAAAAACTAACCTGTAGTTTTCCCAATAATGAAAACAACTTTCAAATTCTTTTCAGGAAATAATTTTACTTTTTTTCCCAGATAACATGATCTCCTCCATAATACTTCCAGTGTTGTAGTAAGGCTTCTTTTCTGTACAGTTAATTATGAATCACTGTAGGCTATAAAAGAAGGGGCTTTCACAGGGGGGGCTGTGTGATGTTGTCAGAGGAGATAAAAGGAGAAGCTCCGAGGCTGCAGCCTCTTTGGGGCCCTGGCTAGTCAGTATTCAAGCTCCCTGCCCAACTGATAATTAGCCACACTCTGCTGTCAGCCCACAGGCCCGTCATCCCCAAGTCGGGGAAAGTCCCACCTTATTATGCCTCCAGCTGGCCTTTTTTTTCCCAGTAAAGGCCCCTGAATGTAACCCAAGCTGCACGGCCTTGATGTACCATACAATGCTGGAGATAATCATCGGACTATAATGCAGACACGGTCGAGTACACTCACAACTGACTTTAATGTTTTGTTCGCCTCGCAGGGTCCACTTACAGCATCTTGTCCACCATGCCGTCAGACTCGGAGAGCAGCAGCTCTCTCAGCAGCTTAGGTGAGTGTGGCGCTCGTGGTGGTGGTAAGGTGTCGGGTGTAGAAATGTTAAAAAATAAAAACAGCATCTTACTTGGAAAAAAAGTGTGTTTTAGGGTTTGTCAGAGAACATTTGTCAAATAAGAGTCAGTGGTTGCTGCCTGTTTAGACTCTGAGCACATGCAAGTGATTACACAGATGTGAGAAGGATTTAAAAACCTACACACACACACACACACACACACACACACACACACACACACACACACACACACACACACACACCTCAGACCTGTTTCATTTAGTCACTCTCTGAGGGTGAGAGGATTTGACTGGTCAGTGCCACTGAAAAGGAAACAGAGCTTTGATTTGTATCAGTGGGGGTGTTTCTGAGGTTAATGAGTACAACAGTGAGGTAGATAAATAATGAAGTAGAATATTAAACTGATTTTGGCTGCAAAATATCTGAGCAGTGATTTAAAAATGACACAGCAAGATGAAGGTTAAGGTGTTTTCTTGTAATGAATGTGTAGACGTTTGTTCCAGTAGCTACAACAAAGAGCTCTCGCTTATGATTGGTTAATATTTAGACCAAAGTAAGTTCAGTCTGAGACTCTTGCCAGTAAATTTTTATTTTGTCCGTGCTTTCATTTAGTCTTTCTAGTCTGCACGTCTAACTAACTCTAGTCTAAACTAACTAAAATGAAAATAAGCTGTAAAAAATATTGTTGGTTAATTGAAACTAAATAAAAACTATATTCTTTGAGGAAAAAATAAACTGAAACTATATTGCCAGGTTTAAAAATGAATAAGAATCAAGTAAAGATAAGATAAGATAAGATTGAACTTTATTCATCCCGAAGGAATTTTGTGCCAAGAGCTCAGTATTTACAAAAAGACAAAACACAACACAATTACATCACACATTGAGAGAAACAATTAAAAAACTGATGATAAGACAAATAGGAGGGGAAAAGACTTTTCTCATCAATAGTGAGAAATCAAAAACTGAAAAAAACCACATTCACAAAAATCGAATGCAGCATACCATATTAAGATTCACATCCAATAAAACTAGACAGAATGTGTTATTGCACATAAAAAAAAAAAAGTGGGAATTAAAGCCGATTATTCATATGATAGTAGAAAGAGAAGACATTAAGGCCGTATTATTCCACTGATGCTGTGTTCATAAATCCAGTATTGTCAACTGTCCGTCCAGCAGAAAGGGGAGGAGTTATAGAGTCTGATGGCCACAGGGAGAAAGACCTCCTTGACGCTCCGTGAGCACTCGGTGGTCTCAGTCTACGGCTGAGGTGCCTGGTAGACTCCAGAGGGCATGCGGGGAGAGAGGTGTTGTCTTTGATACTGAGTAGCTTCCTCAGCATCCTCTTCTCCACCCTCCGCCAAAGACTCTAGTTCCACTCCCAACAGAACCCGCCTTCCTATGAGCTTGCTGAGTCTGTTGGCGTCGGCTACCTTCACCCTCTCCCCAGCACACACAGCGTAAATACCTGCCACCACCGAGTGATAACGTCTGCACATGTTCTCAGACTAGATCTAGTCTCCTGAGTAGACAGTCGACTCAGACCCTTCTTGTACAGATCTTTAGTTTTTTGTCCAGTCCATTTTATTGTCGGTGGACCCGAGGTATTTGTAATCCTCCACATGTCCACCTCTGTCCCCTATGCTGACTGGTTAGAGTGGTCCTGTGTTTCCTAAAGTCCCACTCTTTGTTTTTGTAATGTTGAGCTGGAATGATTTAGGTCACACCATCCCACAAACCTGTCCACAACTCCTCTGTACTCAGCCTCCTATCTCTTTATACAGCCCACTATGCAGAGTCGTCTGAAAACTTCTGCAGATGGCGGAGGTGAGCTGTGTCTGAAGTCTGAGGTGAAGAGCGTGAAGAGGAAAGGAGACAAGACTGTTCCCTGAGGGACCCCCGTGCGCTCACTATGTGTCCACGGACATTCTCAGCCTCACATACTGTGCCGACCTTGAGATAGTTAGTGATCCAGGCCACTAGTGGAGCATCCACCTGCATGTCCAAAGCTTGTCCTCAGGAGGGCGGGTCGGACGCTGTTGAAACACTGGAGAAGTCAAAAAACATACTCTCACACTCTCCTCCTCCTCCAGATATACAGCCCTGTTCAGCAAAAGGCGCGTCTTCCACTCCAATCGAGGCTGATAGGCGAACTGCAGGGGGCCAGTGATGGTCCAGTCAGGGAGCGAGGTGCTTCAGAACCAACGTTCCATTACTTCATCACATAGAAGTCAGAGCCACTGGTCTGTAGTCACTGTGGGTGTTTGGATGCTTCTTCTTGGGGACAGGAACAGGCAGGATGTTTTCCACATAGAGGGGACAACCATCAGACTCAGCTCAGGTTGAAGATGTGCCTGAAAACTGCGCACACTGGGTAGCACACCCTTAAGCACTCTGGGGCTTCCTTCGGGTCCTGCAGCTTTGCCAGGTCTTAGTCTGCTGAACTCTCTTCTCACTTCTTCAGCAGTGATGGGAAGGGTCCTGACGGGGGAGAGAAGAGAGAACAGGAGCAGCTGCTGGTGTTGTGGGGAGATGGTGAGGTGGAGGTGTCGAAGTAGAGGGTGGGTCAGAATGCTGCAGTGAAGGAGGAGGAGGGAGAGCAGCAGGGGATGGGGTGTCGTTAGGGGAGCAGGGGGGAGGGGCAGAGGCCATCTCATCAAACCTGTTGAAAAACAGGTTCAGCTCATTGCCTCATCCAGGTCTCCCACCATCCCCCGATCCGTCTTTGTCCCATGGCCAGTGATGGTTCTGAGGCCACTCCACACCTCCCTCATGTTCTTTTGTTGAGTTTACTCTCCAACTTCCTCCTATAACACTCCTTCCCTCCTTTATTTTCTCCCTCAGTTCTATCTCACCTTCTTCATCTCCTCCTTTCTCCCTCCTACTCCTCTTCCTTTTAGTGAACTTTATGTCCTTGTCACCCAGGGTTTGTTGTTTGGGTAACAGTGCACAGTTTTGGTGGGGATTATGGTGTCCATACAGAAACTGACATAGTCTGTATCAGTCAGTGAGTCCATTATGTCCTCCCCGTGAGCATTACAGAGCACATCCCAGTCGGTCTCCTCAAAACAATCCTAAGTCTGCTCAGCCTCCTGGACCAGATCCACGGTTCTGTGGCCCTGTTGCCGCTGACTTCAGGTGTATAGAGGGGCTTCAGGTGGACCAGGTTGTGGTCAGATCTGCCCAGGGAGGGCATGGAGCTGTATGCTTCCTTAACATTGCATACAGCAGGTCCAGTGTTTTATTCTCCCTTTTGGGCAGTCCACAAACTTTTGAGGTGGGGAGTGTTTTTGTCGAGTGACGTGATTGAAATCACCGGCGATGGATATGAATGCATTTGTGCCCGTCTGTAGTCCCCCGGTAACGGAGCTGATGACGTCATCCACACGACGGCATTAGCGGAAGGAGGAACGAAACAATGATAAAATGGCCTGGGAAAACTCTCTGGCAAATAATATGGACGGAGACCACTCCACAGTTCATGTCCGGGCTGCCACACGGTCCTTCACCGTAATGTGTCCGGGGACACCACTTGTTGTTCACGTAGAGAGCAGCCCCCTCCTTTCTTTTTCCGCTCTCGTCGTAACTCCGTCCGCCCGCACAAGTAAGCCGGCCAACCAGCACCGAGTCCGGGATGATGTCCTTCAGCCTGTTTCAGTAAGCACATCCAGAACCTCCCAACACGCTGTCGCCCTTTAGTGATGTTAACTCCTCCATTTTATTTCCCAGTGCTCTACGTTCCCCATATATGGAGAAACGGACGGTATCTCCTCTTCCTCAGCCATCGTCTCCTACCACCTCTCAGCCCCAATTTCTTCCTATCTCCTCGGGACTCAGGTCTCGTAGTCCGCCCCGCTTTTCCGAGGCTCAACAGCTATCCCTGCTGTAAACAATAGTCCGGCTCTCTCCCGACGGAGGACCGACACGAAAAAAGCCAAACAATAAAACACAAAGGCGTACCACACCTTGTCAATTACTTCACTTTAATTCACAAAACCAAAAGAAAACCAAAAAAAGAGGAAAAACACACGACAGCGCGGAGCAACTCTGCTGCAGCTCCCTCAACAGCGCCGGAAGCAATATAAGAAATGAAAGAAAGTAAATATGCATATCCTTTTACCATCTCTGTCATATTTAATTCACTTTGGTTTTGACTGCGTAGAAAATTTCTGTGTTCTATATAAAAGAAAAAAATGTTAGAAAAATAAAAATTAAGTAAATATGTACATGAATTAATTTCAGTTTTAATTTTTACAATTTTTTATTTCATATATTATTACCGAAAAAAGGGGAGCGTATGAATTTCTGTCAACTGTGGTGACGCTGAAATTGAACAGACTTCCAGCAGATGACGCTATGCTGCAGGTGTTTCACATCTGACACTAAAGTACTGTGAAGATTATGCATTATGGCCTATTATGGTCTATTATCTAGCTATATACTGTACATCTGAGACATTATAGGCTCTAACAAAAACAAACAAACTAAATGTATGAAAACTAAACCTTTCTGAAAAACTGAAACTAAATTAGCAAACACTCTTAAAACTAAAATCAAAACTAATTGAAAATTAAAAACTAGTATAACCTTGGCTTGCGTGAGCATTTAAAAGAAACAGATGGAGCTTCACTAATAATGCCCCCCATCATTTGAGCTCCGTGAAACAGCGTATGCCACCAGTGACATGCTGACTCCCACAGGTACACCCGGTCCAGCCTCCTCCCCTCCGCCCGCTCACATGGACGGCCACCAGGTGAACGAGAAGATGGAGACGGTCCTGTTCCAGCTCAGACATGTTACCCGCGAGAGGGACGAACTGCGTAAACGCCTGGCTCTCTCTTCACCTGGAACCACCTTCGATGACTGCAGGTACTGTTCTGATCTGGTGCACCCTTAACTGCCTGTTCTCCAAAACAAACATTGACAGAACAGCGCTGTGATCCTGCGTATACCTGCACGCTGTTAATAGAGGCATTTTGACTTGGCTTTTAAAAGCAACCAAAACAAGACGTCTTTCGTGAGGCAAAATTGTTTTAAAATATGCTCAACTCTGTAAAACAAGGGGTTAGCATACAATTTTAATGATGCCTCTCTTCCCTTGTGGCACCCACGAGGACAAAGTTTGTGATGTTTATCTCACGCTTGCGTCTCTCGTTCTCCCATGTGATGTTGATTTTAATGCATCACAATTTTGTATCCCTCCTTCCCTCTCTGTGAAACAGACCAAACTCAAAAGCAGGTCATGACTACGAGCGTCTGAAGCTGCAGTGCATGAAAGCGATGGCAGACTTGCAATCCCTGCAGAACCAGCACAGCACCACCCTGAAGAGGTGCGAGGAGGCTGTGAAGAAAGCAGACTTCTACCAGTGAGTTTGAGAAAGCCCAACTACTGGGGCCTTTTGTAAATTTTTTAACAGCCGGAGCATTTGTGCCGTTTGCGCTCAGCCTGCAGGGTTTTAGCTGGTATTCAGATCTTCCTCTGACATATTCACAGCAGATTGCACAGAACAGATTTTACTTTTGCGAGAGTAACAGGGATGAAGCCTTTATGAGTTAAGCCTTAAAAAAATCCTTTCAGCACTTCATCTATTTAATTTCATCTCTGTGATTTGTTTTAGAAAAAGACTGTTTTTATTGTCTTGGCAGTCATAAATCCAAAGTCGTCTTTTCGGGACAAAGGTTGAGAGCAGGGAGTGAATTACTTCTCAACATGTAATGCCCCTCTTGAAGAGTTCATGCCAAAGCATGCTCTGTAATCATCATCTGAACCCTCTGTGCATGGCACGGCATCTGTGCCATGAGGATAATGCTACGAACGCAGCATTTGTTGTCCTGCGCAATAAGCTGCTGTGTCGAGTCGTTGCGATAGGGAGGCTGGTCCATTTGTGTGATTTAATGATGCCATACTGTCTCCAAAGTGTAGGGAGCCAACATCTGGCCCCAAATGCAAACAGACAGATGAAGGATTATTGCCACTTTTAAGCCTCTCCTTCTGGGCCCTGTTTGCACATCAGAGTCTATTTATTTCTGTCCTGTCTCTACACACATCCATTCGCACCAAACACAATCCACTGTGAATGGGAAATCATCCTTCATACCTGAATAGTACTAAGATCCATATGTCCCTTAACGTGTAGGCTAGCGTTAGCACTCAGTAATCATGGGGGATTTTGTTACTTTTGTAGTTATTTATGTCCTTACTGTTACTGATTAGACTTTTATCAGGTCATTAATGTTATCAGTGGTTATAAGCCTCATAACTGTGGGTCAGAAGGGGCTGGCTCCACTTACTAATAGGCTTTATCATCCATTCACAGGGGTGATAACCAGAAGACTGAATAACAGAAGACGACAGCAACCTCTAGAATTATGACAGGAGTAAAAGCGAAAATCAGGCGCTGTAGTAGAGACAGCATGAAACTCCATATGGGTTGGAGTTCAGTGGCAATGGCATCATAAGACATACACAATTAGTTACAGTTAAATCAGTTATTGGCTTGGACTTGAGCAAAACACATCTAAAAATAAGCAATATACACAGAAACAAGGGAAATTGCGTCCATTAATTTGCAGAAACTGTCGTCTCTTGAGTAGTGAGTTTGAGTTTATTTGCATTCATGCTCACAGTTAACCGAAAAGAAGCAGAGTTTACATTAATAAAACTAAAAATCTATATACGTGATTGTACATTTAAAATAAAAATACGATAAATTTATTTCTAGACACATGCACCAATATGCTTATACTCATACATACACATGTACAGATACAATCATGCATACATTTTAAAATGCACACTAAAAAAAATAAAATCAAATGGAACTTCAGCTATATATCTAGAGCTGAAATGATTAATTGATTGAAAGGAAATTACAGTAATCAACAGCAATTTTCATAATTGGGTAGTCATTTAAGTAGTTAAGTAGCTTATCAAACAATATCTAACAAAAATGACGACAGTCTGTTTCTCCAAGGTGAGAATTTGCTGCTTTTTGCTCTTTTTTTTTTTATCATTGTAAGTTGAGTATTTTTGGTTTTTGGACTGTTGGTCATACAAACAAACAACTTGAAAATATAACTTTTGGTTCTGGAAACCTGTGACAGGAATTTTTTGACATTCTATCGAGTAAACTGCATCTTAAAAGGCCAATAAATGTGAAATAATCATTAGTTGACTAGTTGTTAGTCTGTGACTCATAAGGCATAGTCATTTTTTTTGCTGTAATGCTGATTTTAAACATGGCTGGCAGTGCCCACGGTCTGATGCTACTCACTGCGGTATCTCCTCAGTACGCTGCACAGCCGTATGGCGAGCGAGCACGCCCAGCTGAAAGAGGAGCTGGAGGTGGTGAGACAGGACAACATCCAGCTGGTCCGGGAACACAACCACGTGAAGCAGGCCTGCGAGGAGCTGAGGAGGCTGCATGAAGACGACCAGAGAGAAGTGGCTGAAATGAGGATGCTGCACCAGCAGGTACCCGTGGATCTGGCAACCCCATCTACTTTCATGGTTATACGGCTACAGATGAGAACACATAAACCTGCACATACTGTAACAGGAGTTGCACACTGCTTTTCATCTCCCCTTGAGATTCAGTCCTTTGGATCTTGACATTTAAGACGTAAATCAATGTACTTCTATCTGTGACCATTACTTCCAAGACAATAACATCATTCAGAGAAACAGGGTCAGACAAGCTCATCCTCCATTTCTCCATCGATCAAAGCATTCTTTCAAATTAGACAAATGACTAGAGCATTTTTTTGTTTCACCCTCAGACATATTGTCTGACCGCAGTCATAAGGTCAGGTCATTAAATGTTAGCTGTACCTTACATAACGATGGAGAGCAAGGATACATGCCTGTTTGTCCTCAGAGCTCATCATTAGGCAAACCGATGTTCAGCATCAGTTGAATTAGCTCAGTGATGTCAGTCCAAAGTCGACCTTTATTGTTTAGTTGTTAGACGCCAGCCACATACCACATACTGTACTTTCTCTTGTGTGAAATATATATAAGTAATGTGGTAGAAAAATAAATAATATATCTGGAAGGACATGTATGTGTATGATTTAGGTTAGAGGGTTGCTTAACTGGTCTAAATGATACACTGATGCTTTTGCCTCATTATTGTTATGCTCCCTTATAGCACTGGGTTTAAATCCAAAACACTGTCAAATAGCTGCTTTTGCTTTTTGCTTTGACACCAAATCCTCCTCCATTGTCTTGTCTGTCTTAACTGGTCTAAATGATACACAGGTTAATAAACTCGTGACAACATCGGTCTTACAGATTACACCAGACCTTTTACAAGAAAAAGTGACATCAGGTGGCTGTGTGTCTGGCTTCTCTGGTCCAGCTTTCATTGCCGGACCGCAGGTTCCCACCCGGTGCTGCTCTGCGGCGCACAGGCTGTGACCGCTCTGCCGTCCTCATGGCAATTACCTCATTAACGTTATGGTTCCCTCATAGCATTGGGTTTAAATCTGAAATATTGCCAAATGGGCGCTTTTGGTTCTCGCTTTGCATCATCTTGTCATCGCTCTTGCCCCATGTGTGTGAAACATGATGCATGCAGATGCATTCACTGTCAGTTTGTGGCGTCCATTGTCCAGCTTTTTATTAATAACATGGCACTGATATGCCAGAATGAACTAAATGGGCAGTGGATATGCAATCGGTGTGTACCCAACCGACACCAGTAACACTGACATCTGCAGCAAGCCTAGTAATGGTCATTATTGTCCTAAATGTACCACTGATGGATGATACAAGCAGTCCCGTTGCACCCCTCTAATTCAGCAAGGCACCTGTCATTTCCAGGTGATGAGAGAGGGGTCGTCTGATGTCCTTAACAAGCTTTATGACACAGCTGTGGACAAGCTGGAGGCCATGAAGAGCGACTACGAGGCTCTGAGGAAGCGCTACAACGAGAATACGGCCGGGCACAACGCAGACCTGAGTCGTCTGGACCAGGCTGAGGAGGAGAACCACCGGCTGCAGAAACAGCTGGACATGCTGCTGAAGCAGAGAGATGCTGCCATCCACTACCAGCAGCAGTACTCCTCATCTATAAGGAGGTAAAGGCAGAAATATCGACAGCAGCACTAGAAGGTGCACACATACACACACACAGCAGCTGTAAAAAGCCTAATGATTAACAGCAGTTACAGCAAACTTTGCTTCAAACTTGAGCCAAGGTCAGATCTGCACAGTGCTTAAAACAGTCTTAATCCAAGGCAGATGAAGCTTTGCAGATGGGCAGATGCTTTCCCATTTTAACGTTTCCTTTACGATGCTGCTTGGTCACTTGCTGTTTTTGCCCATCTGTGTTTCTATTTCTTTTAGGCCGTCGTAAAATAATCCTATGCAGTTAGTGACAACTTTATAAAGAGCAGTAATATGTTCCCTGTGTGGTGCAGGTTTGACAACACGCAGCAGGAACTGTCCAAGGCCACAGCCCAGAACAAGGAGCTGCAGCGAGAGATGGAGCGACTGCAGACGGAGGCGACGCGGCAGAAGACCCAGCAGCTCAAGGCGGTGAAGGACAGCGAGAAATACAGGGAGGAGCGGGACTCAGTGATCAACGAGTATCGCCTGATCATGAGCGAGCGGGACCAGGTGATCAAAGAGGTGGACAGGCTTCAGACGGGGCTGGAGATGGCTGAAGCGAAGCTGAAGAACACTTCATCAGAGAAACGGGTGGCCAGCGAGGAGCTGGAGGCTCTCCGTCAGGTAACGGCTGAATCCGTTAGACCCACACTAAGAATTATATCAGGTTAACCATTTTAAGTTAAAGGCCGGGAAAACAGTTTGGATCATAGACTTGTTGATTCATATCTGTAAATCCGGTTAATTTCATCATGATTGCTTCAAATTTACATGGTGTACTTTTCATGGTGTGTGTGGAAAATATCGACCAAGAATGACTTATTGCATAATATCTGTGTTCCAAATGTATTGATTGTCGTTAAACTGGTTATAGCTGTGGTCGTCATTAATTTGGCAACACCCAGAGCTTATTAAGGCTGGCCAAAAAACAATCATGTGTCATCAGTTCAGCATGAGTCACCCTGCCAATGAAGAACTCAAAATGCAAAACACAAACTGACGTCTATTTAAAGAGATTAAAGGAGCGACACCTCAGGCAAAAACACTGTTTTTCACACACTGGTCAGTTTTGAGATTTTGGGCTGTTTGCCTCCATAACATGTCGTCTTTCAGACTAGTGGAAAGAAAACATCCAACATACACATTTAGGTGTTTATTTTACTTATTTGTGTCTGTGGATTTCTCCTAAATTCACCAAAAGTTAACATTAGATAATGCCTTGTTTGCATATTTAAACATAACAATTCAGTATAACTTTTATAACTTGTAATACAAAAAGTAGTAATCAGCTGGGGAAGTTTCATGGTGTCATCTGTTACTTCACTTTTTTATGCTTTTAATCTGTAATGTCCTGTGTGCAGTTTTTAACAATCCACATCTTTGAAGGCCGTTTTAGATTTTTCTCTCATACTCTGAGCTAGAAATCTCCTCTTCAGCAGCACTTAGATACACTTCACTTTCCAGTTTCATTCTTCTCCATATTCTAAAGGTTTTCACGGAGCGGTTTGTTCATATATAATTCATAGCTTGATTTATATAACTTTTTATTCCTAAAAATATTGCAAAAATATTTTTTTTGATGGTCGTTGAAAGTATTTTCTAATTTATGGAATGATTAATAAGTGATATCCTAAGTCTCCTGTGTAACCTTTGACTCATCAATCATTTTTACATCATTGTTTTCATTTTATTGAAATACAAATTAAAATGAGGTTTGGACCAAACTAAGATTTTCTCAAGTCTAGAATATGACTCGTAGGCCACGAGTCCTGTGCACCTCCACAATATTTCATGTAAAAATGTATTTTGATATGCATTTGACCTTTAACATGTACTGCCTTAGGCCATTTTGCAATTTTGATAACATTTTGATTAATTGCGCCGCTCTCGCTTAATCTAATGATCACATTTCTGTTCTGGAAAAGTATTCAAACTAGCACAAATTTAATAAGATAATGCACAATTTCATATTTAAATATAAAACTTTTTATAATAATAATAATAATAATTAATATTATTATTATCATTATAATTGTCTTAATCAAAACGTCATCAATCGGGGAGGTTTCATGGTCATATCAATTAGTTAATGTTTTTACCCTATTCAAGTAATCCAGTTTTTCAGCTAATAGGAAGTACCCTCAGATCAGTGAGATGAGAAAATTTTATTGATCCCCAAGGAGATTTCAGTGTAATAGCTGCACAAGAAACAGGACAAAGAAGTACAGATAAATAGGAAAACAAATACAAAATAAAACCATATTAACATATTTTACGCTTTAGACAGAATAAACATTATATATCCGACTGACACAGAAAGTTCAGAACATTTTGAGGATTTACTCACTTTTTGATCTGTTTTTGTGTCATATGAAGGAGCTGGCCTCGGCGCTGGTGGACAGGGACCGGGCCATCTGTGAGAAGAACGAACTGCTGGAGAAATACTGCCACGAGGTGAAGGACAAGGCCGAGGCCCAGAAGGAGCTGAGCCAGGCATGCAAGGACATCGAGACGGTACGCGAGGAGAGGGACGTGGCCCGCAAGGAGAGGACGGAGGCCATCATCCAGAGGGACCAGCTGCTGCGAGAGTATTACCAGGCCAGACAGGTAGCCAGACAGACGGGAGATTTATCATTACAAATGGAGGGATTGATTTAATAATCCCTTCATCCCATCTCATACAGTCGTAGCAAATGTTTTTTTTTTTCAGCAGCTGGCGGGTTTCCACACATTGATTTTGTTGAGAAAGTGTGCATCGCCCGTCACACATGGTTTCAGTGTGATTGTCAGATTAATTGCAATGAAAGTCCTGAGATTCCTGCATTAGGAAATTACCAGCAATTACAGTGAAAAGGCTCTCAGACTTTGAAGTGCACAAGTTAACTGCATTGCATCAGAAATGGATAATTAAGTCTAATAACAGTACAGTAAAGTCTAATGGAATTCATTTAGCTATGGACTTAATTAATGCTCTCGCTCCTCTCAGCAGCCTCCCTGCTGAGCAGTTATTTGGAGCAAGAGAGAGCATTTACTGCAGATTCACCAGCAGAATCTCAGTGAGACATATGTATTATACTATACGTCTCTGACCCACTTTATACCACACTACTTCATCCAATCTGTGACTGTTACATCACAAACTACCCTCGTCAAGTTCCTTTTCAATTTGCAGCAATTTATTTTAGGTTAAACATTACAATTTTTAGTTTAACAGTTTTCTTCCTCTTCTGAAGAGTTGAGTTTCTAAACTCACGGTGTTAAATGTTGAGGACAAGAATAACATCAACTGCCTCCTTTTAGTCGATTCGTTTTGGTCTTAGTCAACTAAGATTTCTTTTGTCATTTTTCATGCTTTTTGCTGAATGACTTATTTCCAAGAAACTTATGAGCACATCTTTGAGATTTAAAGTGATGCTTTTGTGTGACTTTGTGGAGAAACTTACAGATCTGTCGATTAAATCACCTAATCAATCGACAAAATCGTATGAATGTATGAATTTCTTTGGTCGAGGACAGCCCTAGTTTGAAGGCTTTAATACATGCTAAAACACACATAACACAAAATACAGTGGCTGATAATACTAAAACACACATTTGTACTCTCTGCAAAGATACCGTGGACAACGATTGCAAGGTTTCAAGAAGAATTACACCCTTCCTCTTATAAAGTTATCCACTAGGAATATGTTTGCATGTATTTGACTGGCAGCTGTGATGAGTTGCCGGATGATGTTGCATTGCTTTTCAGCAAAAGTTGAGTTGTCTGGCAAAAAGATGAGCCTGGCTCTTTTTTTTTTTCGTGTCGAAGCATCTATATCAGAATTTCAAATATGTTGGAGCAAAAATATTTGCATGCAGGGCCGTGCTTGAAGTGGGGAAAAAGTGCTGGTACTCCCTTAATTCAGTAATTTGGCGTGTGTATCGGCCAGTATCCATATTCATTATTACATTTCTGAATTTTTGCAGTGAATATAAGATAAGCTCCCAGGCAATGTTGAATTTCGGGGTCATCCCCCAAAAGAATTTGACTTAAAATATGCACATTTACATCATTTGGACCATTATTATTACTATAGATAATCCCCAAAAAGCTTTAGGAGAAAATTTGCTATAGTTACATGATAATTTCATTATATACACATTTCATAGCCTTTGTCTGAACATTTTGCCCTGTAAAATCATATTCTACAAATCAAAAGAGCTGCTTCAGAGTACTTTTGATCCCTGAGAAGTGCTGGTGGACAAAAAAAAAAAGTCACAAAAAAAGGTCACAATTTCAAGCGAGTTTCACAACCTGTCAAAATGGTCAAACCGAGCAACATCCTTTTAAAATGCGGCACCTTGCTGCTCACGTCTTTTGTGCAGCCCAACATTGACCTTCATCTCCTCACGTGTCCTTCCAACTCCTCCAGAAACAAGACTCTGCCACTCTGGACATGGAACGAGCCAACAAGGAGATCGACATGCTGAGGAAGCAGTACGAGGCCATTTCTCAGGAGCTGAAGGAGGCCGTGCAGGAGGCCGAGGTGGCCAAATGCCGTCGGGACTGGGCTTTTCAGGAGAGGGACAAGATAGTGGCGGAGAGGGAGAGCATACGGTACGGTGACTACTATTTGGAAATATGTTTACGTTGCATGCTAGCAAAAAAAGGCTTGGATGAAAATAGATTTGTTTACGTTTTGTGTGCTGCTGATTTTGCATGAAATGTGTGCATCTGTCTGTCAGCACGCTGTGTGACAACCTGAGGCGAGAGAGAGACAGAGCTGTGAGCGATCTGGCAGATGCTCTGAGGAATCTGGATGACACGAGGAAGCAGAAGAACGATGCTGCGCGAGAACTCAAAGAACTAAAGTGAGTCATTCCTCAGCACTGGTTTTGACAGGCTCGTCGTTTTTGACGCTATCTTTAGGTCTGAATGTTATTTACTACATTTCTACTTGTGCCAGAATCTGTGCTCCTGTTTTTTTTTTTTGTTTTTTTTTTTTTCTGTTTTTTTTGGGGGGGGGGGGGTTCAGAATGATTTCATACCAGATCTTTTGCGCCATCCAGTGGAGGAAGTACGTCACTGACACTGACTGAGCACTTCAAAAGGTGACTGAACTTATTTAAGAGCCACGTTTTATCTGTCCTGCAGAGAAAAGATGGAGGACCAGTTAGAAAAGGAGGCAAGGTTTCGTCAGCTGATGGCTCACAGTTCACATGATTCAGCCATCGATACAGACTCAATGGAGTGGGAGACGGAAGTTGTAGAATTTGAGAAGCACAGAGTAAGAACCACCAAACTTAGTAACTCAAAATTAACTTTGACTGTGAATCTACTATCAAACTAAATAATTTGGTTTTGTCTTATTCAGGACATGGATTTGAAGGCTCTTGGGTTTGATATCGCTGAAGGGGTAAATGATCCGTATTTACCAGGAGATTGTGGCATATTTGTCAGTAAGGTGGATAAAGGAAGTATTGCTGAAGGAAGGTTAAGGTAAATTTTTCACTCCTTTTTCTATATAATATATATTATTTTGGTTCCTAAAGTGTCAGTTGTCTAAAGTTAGAAAAGTTTCCTGAATGAGATTAAGAAATATTCAATCCCAAAAAAACAAAAAATATTTGCCACTTTTTGATTTTTAAAGCTGCAGTTGGTATCTTTGGGCAAATATTTAAAAAAAGTTATTTTTATAAAACTGTAATTGTTTTTATCATATTTGCTTTAAGTATCCTAGAAATCTTTGTTTATTTTTCAGTTTCAAAAAATTCAATATGTTTATTATTTATGAAATATTGTCTAAAATTTGGAAAGGGTCCTGGTTTAGATCAAGAAATATCGGCTCCAAAAAAAAAAAAAAGTCTGTGAATTTTACCAAATATTCAGTGCCACTGTTTAATACATAATGCTTCTGACACATTTTGGTCAGACCTACATTTTATTTGTGTTCATTCAGCCATACATCTCTCTCTCTGTGCAGGGTGAATGACTGGTTGTTGAAAATTAATGATGTGGACCTGACCAATAAGGACAGAAAGCAGGTGATCAAAGCAGTGCTGAGCGGTGAGGGAGTGATCAATATGGTGGTACGCAGAAGGAAGTCACTAGGAGGACGGATCATCACTCCCATCCAGATAAACCTGGCTGGACATAAAGGTCAGCTTAAAGCTCCAATTAGGAAATAAATGCTGTTAACAGACAAAGACACTGAAAGATAAACAGTTAACATGATATGTGATATGATTTCCGTCTTCCCTCTCAGACAGTGGCATCGGTCTGGAAGGTGGAGTGTTTGTTGCCACGTTGGCTCCGGGTAGCCCAGCTGCCAGAGACTGCTCTCTTACTGTTGGGGACAGACTGTTAGCTGTGAGTATGCTGTCCAAAAAACTGATTAAGTTAAGTTACATGACAGGAGATGATACCCATTTAATGCTGTGTGGGCAGAGACGTTGGCCTCTAGTGCCCTCTACTGACTGCAGGCGTGTTGTGTTTAATCAAGGAACACACTATACACTACAGTATACACCGATCAGCCATAACATTAGGTCAGCATGGGCACCCTGACCGATCCACAGCTATGCAGCCCCATACATGACAAACCACTTTGTGTTCTGACACCTTTCCATCAGAACCAGCATTAACTTTTTCAGCAATTTCAGCTACAGTAGCTCTTATTGGATCAGACAACACGGACCAGCTTTCGCTCCCCACATGCATCACTGAGCCTTGGCCGCCCATGACCCCGTCGCCGGTACACCAGTTTTCCTTCCTTGGATCACTTTTGGTCAGTCCTGACTACTGCAGACCGGGAACATCCTGCAAGAGCTGCAGTTCTGGAGATACTCTGACCCAGTCGTCCATCACAATTTGGTCCTTGTCAAAGTTGTTCACATTCTTATGATTGCCCATTTTTGATGCTTCCAACACATCAGGACAAAATGTTCACTTGCTGCCTGATATAGCACCCACTGCCAGGTGCCACTGTAACAAGATCATCAATGTTATTTACTTTACCTGTCAGTGGTCATAATGTTAATGTCACGGCTGATCAGTGTATATCAGTATTCACTTTTTTCTGGGGACCCTCTTTTTAAAAATTGACAAACCAGCTCGACCAAATTCAAGATTTGCCTTAACTATAAATTAAACTATAAAGAGCAAATTTGTGTGTAAATAAAGTTCCTGACCATTTTTACCATTTCCACACTACCTAATATTATCTTCAACAGGTAAGCCAGACATTTCAAATACATTTTATAAAACACAATTTTGTTTTTGTGGAGTTAACAGGCTCTTGTTTCTTTCCTCTCATCGTTTAAGCAAACATAATATATGCTAGCCTTTCATATTAGATTTAGTGTTATAAGTGGGCTACATGTGCCAGACCAATACAAACATTCAGGCTCCCTCATGTGGCTCAAAGGTGAACTGCAGATATAAATGTTAAAAGAAGATTGAATAAAATTCTGCCAACTTATTTGGCGACCCTGATAAAATCTCCTACGACCCATCTGTGGGTCCCAACCCAGACTTTGGAGATGATTAAGAGCACATAATGTACTTATCTTCATAGTATATAGTGCTCATGACATAGCTGGTACCAATTAATTCCTTAGGTTATCTAGTTTCGTATAATGTCAGTATCTTCACTAGTTTCAAGACAAAATAGTAGCCGGGCCATTCGATTAAGATGTTAATAGTTTATATAATAAAAGATTGATACTTGGCATCTGTGTATTGATACCCATATTATTTTCAGACATATGTATTAAAGTTTGTAATTTCCACACATACTTTGGCAGGCATAGTGACATATACAGTATATAATGTTGTCTTTGAAGGCAAGTTGTGACTGCTAGGATTTATCTGGCCTTGTATTTTTGCCCGTTACAGATCAATGGCATTGCACTCGATAACAAGTCGCTCTCTGAATGTGAGTCTCTGCTGAGGAGCTGCCGTGATTCGCTCAGCGTCTCCCTCATGAAGGTGAAGTCATCAGACCTAAACACACACTTGAATACTTGAATTTACTTCAAAACAAGAATTGTGAAATAAGTATGTATTTACCTCCCTTCCTCCACAGTTCCTCCCACAGAGCTGCTCTGGCCAGAGTTTATTTGAAGGTCTTAGAGACTCAGAAAAGATCTCTCGGCTCCAGTCCTGTGAGATCCATGCCAGGAACTGCAGGAAGCACAACTGCTCCAAGCACAACTGCTCCACACAAACGGATGTTTGCAGCTGTGACCTGGTCGGCAGAGGGGACGAAGCGTGTAAGGATACTGGTGACTCTATGGATAGCAGCAGCAGCAGCTCTCACTGCCACCACAAGCCTTTTCCCAGCAGCTCCTTGCACTCTCGCTCCCTCTCCACCTCCCACAGTCCCTCAGAGCCCCACCCAGACTTCTGCTACAGGAGGCAGGAGCTCCACCATCGTCCCTACACCTTCACCCCCGTGCTCTCCGACTGCAGCTCGCCTCAGACGGCTGTGGACCGAGTGCAGAGCTCATCAGCGAAGCCAGGCGGAGGCACGTGGCCTAAAGTCATAGCGGAAGCTTCTATCCCTGAGTGCGCCCAGCTCTCCATCTACAAAAGAGCCAAACAGAGGAAGTCCATCTTCGACGTGAACGCTTTCAGGAGACCTGAGGCGTCACCGAAACTGGACTACATGTCTCTTTCTCAGTTGCCTAAGCACTCACCACAGAGCTCCATATCCGAATCCGCTCAGACCCCTCCCACCCCACCAGCCAGGAGCGACTCATTCAGGTTCAAACATCGCCAGCAGAACAGCTCGGCATCAGACTCCACCATCACCACCGGCACTCCCCCGGCCTCCCCAGCCCAAGCTACATGCCCACAGGACCAGGGGGAGGCACGGAACCAGCTATATTACACCGATGCTCCTCCAGGCGAGGTAAAGAACGGCTCCAAGAAACCTGCCGAGGAGGAGGGGAGTCGACGCAGGGCAGAGGAGCGGCAGAAGAGGAGGTACCGGCCAAAATCAGCACCGGCACTGCGGCGAAATGTTACTCCATTGCACATCCCCATTCCCATACAGGTAACTGAGATACTGTCCTTATCTGAACTGGCATTCTTGTGTTTTGGGCACACACCACTTTAAGATTTTTTTTTTCAACACATAAAGGAACACTTAATCCTTCAGTTTCTAAGAAAAAAATCTGTCAAAGTACTACAAATTACGGCTGTCCTCGCCCATAGGAATTCTTAGCGGTGTGTGTTAACCAGAGATATGCTCTAAGTGTCTTGGAAATAAGTCATACAGCATGGAAAAAAAACTAAAAGTCAACAAACTGACTAAAGAAATCTTTGTCGACTAAGACCAAAAGTGTCTTTCCACATTTTATAGACGAATTAATTTATAGACGAAAAAAAGTGAATAAAAAAATCTCTGTTTGATTGCTTCTTGCAGGTACAGAGTTTCTCTAACGACGAGCACTCCCCAGAGCCAATGGACTTGTTACGCTTCTCTCCCATGAGAACCAATCGGTACAGCATGCCCTTTGCACCCCCCAGCTACGGCAGCATCACATCACGTAAGTCCTCTGAACAACTTTGCCCGTTCTGTTTCGCTTTTGCATTCAGGGAACATGAAACTCATGCTTGAATTTGTCCGTTGTGCTTCAATAGAAATGAATGGGAAACGGAGTGAATACTTGTTTTGATATGATGATATGGTTTTGCGTGTCCCTCCAGATCCAGCACAGCGAGGTTTAGCCCCGTGTCCTGCTGTGACGGCTGTGATGAGGAACCCGGTGTACACCGCCTGGAGCCATGAGATCCAGACCAACAACTGTCCTCCAGCTCCCAGCTCAGGCGTCCACCCACATGCACACACAAGGTGTTAACATTTGCCGGTGTATTTATTTTCTAGACTCTTTCCATTTTCCTTTGTTCACACTAGTCGGGCTGTTTTACTTGTCATTGTAGGAAAAGCAGAGGTGTTCCTAATAACATTGTTGCATGTCACATGTCTTCTCTGTTTAATATCATTATAAAATGAATATCTTTGGACAAAACAGGCAGACATTTGAGGACGCCACCTTGGGCTGTGGGAACTTATCATGTGCATTTTTTGCTTTTTTTTTGCTATTTCATAGATTTAAGGAATGTTTTTTACTGTTTGATTCGGAAAGTACTCATTAGTTGCATCCCTAGTATAGTTTATGGCAACATTGATTTAATATCTCCTGTGATGGTGCATTTTATTGGACACAACAGTGTTTACCCTGCCCCAGATCTCATGAACAGATGGCATGTAGCAAATCATCTTGCTCTGGGTTGAATGATTGACCACGGGGGGACTCACTGAGGCCTTTACTCCTCTTTTAGCCCCCAGCATCAAGGTCGCCTCAGCCTGGACCTCAGCCACAAGCGCACTGGAGACATGACAGAGACGAACTGTAGCCAACCACCACACAGCACCAACTCCCTGCCCTCCAGCGCCAGACTGGGTACGTATGGAGTCCTAGTTTCAAGTCACATCATAACGTGTATGATATGTCCTGTAAATGAATGTCATATGTTTTCTTGTATAAAGGGTCAGTTCACCAGAGTTAAACATTTTTCTTACTTGTAGTGGTACTTATCTAACCATGCAGATAATTTTGGTTTGATTGTTGGAGATATCAGAAACAATGTCCACTATGAACAGTTTTATTAGGATGATTTCTTTTTTGAAAGAAAGCATTAAGTAAACATTGTATGCAGCGCACACACCTCTACTGCTCCTCTGTTTTAGTGGGATTGCAGCAGAAATCTCACAGATTCCCACAGTGTATTAGTGGAGGCGAGGTGATTCACCTTAAATTGGTACTCCACAGATTTTACACATCAAAGTCTGTTCGCAGGTTTTGGGGAGTGGAGGCGAATATGCGAAAGCCCCAGAGGGAGCTGCGGAAATCTGATAATTTCTTCAAGTCATTTCACTTGAAGAGAAAAGTCACTTAAAGGACAAGTGTGTAGGATTTAGGTGGAACTATTGGCAGAAATAGAATATAACATTCATTATTATGTTTTATTTAGTGTATAATCAGCTGAAACCTGAATCATAGTGTTTTCGTTAGCTTAGAAAGAGCCCTGCATATCTACATAAAGAGCACGTCAAAACAGAAAGAGGAAGTAATATTGTATACAATGGAGAAAATAACTATATTGCACATGATAGGATCAGTAATATTGCATAAATTGAACAAGCTAAAAACAGAAAAAGGAAGTAGTACTGTATATAATGGAAATTAATAGCCTTTCCATTTTGTCATCATCCGAGCCCCAAAACGTTTCAGGATTTTGAACAGATATTTCATTTAAAATAGAAGTATATTATCGTTGCAGTAATTCATCAGAGCAGTCTACCGCAATGTCAGGAAAATCAGCTTACTAAGCAATATCGTGGGGGAAACCCTCTATCTGTATGGCTGCATAACTACAAAGGGAACTGAGAATAATGTTTTTTTTTCTTTGTAATTTTCAGTGAAATGAGCCTTATAATATCCTCTGTTTTGTGGTATTTAGGCTCCGCCAGTACTTTACAGTTTAGGGCAGAGCGCATTAAGATCCCTCCAACTCGTTATCCACGCTCCACTGGATCTGACAGAGGTACGGTTGAGTTTTGCAGCTACACCATCTGATAATGAGCATCACAGCAGTAAACCGCAAATCTGACTTCATACCTTTCTCCTCCGCCACCTCCAGGCTCCCTGTCGCATTCGGAGTGCAGCAGCCCGACACCTCCGATGTCCCCTGTCAACCTGGAGACATCGTCTTTCACCAGCAGCCAATCACAGAGCTCCATCTCCACACAGCCCAGGATATCCGTCAGCCCTGCTCCAGTTGGTGACAGGAGGAAGGATGGGTAGGCCGGTCCCTCTTCCCTGTTGTTATGCTGCAATCATTCAGTACAACATGACGCATTTTCCACCATTTATCTGTACTTCTGTCTGCCTCATTGTGATTAAGTGCTTGTAAAGCAGTAAACAAAGCTGTGAGCCTCCATCCTCGTATCATTAGAACGCTGACTCCCCATCTATCATTTTATACTCATCTCTTTCCTCTCCGCTGCTGGTCATTATAACCTGAAAAGCTTTCCCTCCTGCTTCTTGATTACTCTCTTTCTTTCCCATTTCCATTTCCTCCTCAGATTTGTCTCTTATAACACTTCCTCTGTCAGACTCCCACTGGCAGTTAAGCCCAAGTTCCTATCTTTAAGAAGCTTGAGGTTTGTCCTGTGCTACTTGTAACACATATAGTATATGCACTTTACTGCAACTAAGGCTGCTAGAGCACAGATATCCACACCCTCTGTTAACATGTTTCAGATATAGAAGCTAATGGACGTGTATCCCTTTAAGTCACTTCTTTTCTTTGCTTGTTATTTATTCAGAATGCTGTTGCATTTTGTATGATTGCATGACTTTTGAAATGCACTTCCAACACAGTTTCCATATCTTATTCACCTGAGGGCGAGCAATGCATCTTTAATAGTCCGAAGCAAAGCACAGTACAGAGAGCTACGTTGCATTGAAATTTCTGATTGCAGTAAGCTGCCGCTTCTCCTGTGAATTTTAGTTGGGATAAAATTTCTATCATGCAGAGTTGCATGTTGCATCCTGCCAGCAGTCCTCATGGTTTCCACAGATGTCAGAACATTACAATTGTTCCTTTTTCCCCTCTGAAGGCCATACTTGGAGGAGCCACGCAATGTGACGGTACAGAAAGGAGCAGAACCACTGGGGATCTCCATCGTGAGCGGAGAGAACGGGGGAGTATTTGTGTCCAAAGTGACAGCCGGCAGCATCGCACACCAAGCTCGCTTAGAGTATGGAGACCAACTCCTCGAGGTACAGCAGCCACTACACCACACTGACTAGATATCTGGCTTTGACTGCTTCTTTCTGTGTCTAATGAATCATTGTTGTTTCCAGTTCAATGGAATCAACCTTCGCAATGCCAACGAGCAGCAGGCGCGGCTGGTGATCGGGCAGCAATGTGACACAGTCACCATTTTGGCTCAGTATAACCCTCACATGTTTCAGCTGGGCAACCACTCTCGATCAGGGTAAGAAGGCGAGGAGAAAATGACACCATAACAATAACTTACACAGATTGGTTTCGCAAATTTTAGGTCCTCAAATTAACCAAAACAAAGCATGTCAGCACAGCGAAAGTTGTTTCAGTATAATCTAAGAACGTGAATGGGATGGTTACACTACTATACAAACTGTTAATACATGAACATAAACAGGGTTCCCGCGGGGTCTTTAGAAGTCTTAAAAAGTCTAAAATCAAATAACCTGAATTTAAGGCCGCAAAGAATGTCTTGAAATGTCTTAAATATGGTTTTAGCAGGTCTTAAAAATTCATTAACATTACTTTCATTTCAAAAGTAATGTATTATCTTGTTTTTAAATGTTTTGTTTTTTGAGCACACCGTTAAAAAAACTATGAAGCGGAACTGAAAAGGGAATAGCTGTGCTGCACACCCATGTCACAGTCAAAGGGAGTGGTGTGCTTATTAGTGGCGAAACCTTGCAGGTAGTGAAAAGCTGAGTAACGTCGCCGACGTTGCTTTCGTCAAACTTAAGGTGCTAAAATTGCACTTTCTTGCCAGTATGGATGTGAAGTAGATCTTAAATTGCATTTATAGTGGTCTTAAATGGAAGTGAAATGGGTCTTAAATTGCCTTGATGATGGGCTTAAAATGTCTTAAAAAGTCTTAAATTTGACTTGGTGAAACCTGCAGTATCCTTGACAAAACACTGTATTCACAGCAAACATTGAATTATGAGTATGCAACCAAACAGACAACATACTGCAGTGTCTATAGAGCAAATCAAAAGAGAGCAATGCAAACACTAAACACAAAGTAAATATTCAAAACAACACAGCTTTTGTGTCCTCATGCCCACCATTTGACTATTGTCTTTATTTCCAAAACTCAATGAGAAGTGTATTTGAAGAGTGGAAAGGATCTTGACTACACTCCTGTTGTCCTTAGTTCTCGTATGGAGTCCATCAGCAACCAGCCGACGCCCCGTGACAGCGGCGCCACCACCCCAGACAATCACTCCACCGTCGACACGCTGAGCGAGCAGGACGAGGGCACCATGACGCCGCCGTCCAAACAGACGACTCCCGCCACCAGCCCTCACAGCTCCTTCAGGTTCGACTGGAGCTTATTTCTCTTACCAACAATACTGCTTTTATCATTTTTAATATTCAGTTTGTGTTTCTATGTGATATTTTTTCCTGTTTGTCTTGTGATAGGTGACACTTTTTTACTACTTAGACTCCCCATTTGTGCCCAAAGTCTACATTTAGTATGATAGCAAAACATGTATAATGGGGTGTATTGCAAAAACAGTAGTACCATGTGCCCAAATACTAGATATAGAATGATGATATGATAAAGAAATGGATTAAAGATATTGGTAGACATTGTGGTGGGGGTAAGGTGGAGGACTGGACATACTCAAAGCTTGACTCTGAGGTTTTTCTTCAGGCTTCCTGGTTCCAGTACGCACCGGGCTGCAGAGCCTCGGCTGGTGAGGCTGAAGAGGATCCAGGTGGAGCTGGGAGTTCAGGTCTGTGGAGGAAACCTTTACGGCGTCTTTGTGGAGAGTCTGGATGACGACAGCCCTGCTAAGAGTCCTGATGGCCTGTTGCCTGGAGACTTGATACTGGAGGTACCTGCAATGACGCAGAACATCATGTCATGTGCACACCGCTAACAAAGTAAACTGATATAATTTGAAGATGAGAAGAAACTGAGAAGAAAAAGTACTTGAAAACAAAACAAGTACTAAATGCAAATGCTGTTGTTGAATTATAAACAAAGAAGCTCAACTTCTCCTAGTTCCCGCTACTTTGTTGGTGGCTTTCCAGCAGACAAGATTCACTGTGACTGAATAACAGCACTCTACAGTTAAACATTCAGAGTTCAAGAACTGCTCCGTTTTAGCAGATGTGGTTGCGCGTGGGTGTGTTAAGTGTTTTGAAGTGGGGTTGTATGATGTACTTATCCGTACTCAGTGTATCATACAATAGATGATGGTTGGAATGGCCCCAGTTTGGAGAAGCAGACAGGAGTTACCACACGGTACCAAAACCACCGGGCTCCACCGGGAGAAATAAAAAACAAACAAAAAAAAGCAGTAATTTTACCTCACAGAACACGGGAGTCGCTGGTCTCCCGGTTAGTTTGTTTGTGTTATGTGACTTTGGTGAATCTGGACTAATCCTTTAAAACACCAAAGTCACACAATAACACAAACAAACAAACCGACTGAAGCAGCGATAGACCAGAAACCCCTGTGTTCTCTGAGGTAAAATTACTGTCAATATTTAATTATGATTAATCGAATGATGGTCCATAGTTAATCATTATTAATTGCAAATTAATCACACATTTTTTTATCTGTTCAAAAGGTACCTTAAAGGGAGATTTGTAAAGTATTTAATACTCTTATCAGCATGGGAGTGGTCAAATATGCTGCTTTATGCAAATGTATGTCTGTATTTACTATTGTAAATCAATTAACCACACAACTCAATGACAAATATCATCCAGAGACCCTAACAGGTGCTGCATTTAGCGTAAAAAATATGTCCCAAACTGCATGAGATTATCAAAAAGTGGGCATGTCTGTAAAGGGGAGACACAAAAATGGCCATGACAGTTTTTCCTCGCCAAAACTGAGCACAAGTGTGGAGCATTATTTAGCCTCTTTTGCGACAAGCTTGCAAGACATGGTTGGCACCCATGGATTCTTAAGTTTTGTAGTTTCTTATGATACCAAAATCTTCACTTCTAGCTTTAAAACTGAACTGTTACAATGTAAAAATCCAAAGTAGTACATTACTTTACTTGTAAAGTAATATAATTTGCGGTAACTCCTGTTTGCTTCTCCAAACTGGGGGCATGCTAATCGTCATCTACTGTAGGTAGCACACTGACTATGGGTAAGTACCTCGTACAACCCCACTTCAAAACACCTGAACTATCCCTTTAAGTTCTCTGTATAACTGTTTTTGTTGTATCATTTGGCTTTTACTGAAAATGATGAGTCATTCTGTGTCGGCAGCCAGGCTCGGTGTCCCTTTGTCAACTATATAATTGATGTTTTCAAACAGTATAATGGCATCAGCATGAAGAACAAAACTAAAGAGGAGGCTTACCTGGAAATGTTGAAACCGGCTGAAACAATCACATTCAAGGTCCAGAACTGTGTGGACAACCTCTCTGCAATCAAAGAGTCCCCCGGAGATGGATTTTTCATAAGGTACCCTCGCTATTTAACAGTTGAAATATTTAGCACAGTATTAGGCAAGTCATTATAACCTCAGTAATATGATATTTGGCCTAACAAAACAGCCATAAAGAAATTCTCATGCCACATTTTGGTGATTTGTGCTTTGGGTCGAGACTGAATCTATGAAAGGGCTGAATATGAAGTGCAGAATCTGTCTTTTAGGCTCTTTTATGTTCATAATCTTCTGTGAAATTGTCTCTCAAGTCCTCATTTGAAGGTCAGGGAGATATATTCATCGTAACAGTTTCATTGTTCATCTCTTGTCAGAGCACTTTATGAGAGAGTGGCAGAGGTAGAGCAGGAGCTGAGCTTTAAGAAAGACGACATCCTGTATGTTGAAGACACGCTACCAAATGGCAACTTTGGCTACTGGATGGCCTGGCAACTCGACGAGAACGCACAGAAGCTGGAAAAAGGGCAGATTCCAAGTAAATACATGTAAGCCAGCCTATAGTATATTTTTACACATTATCAAGGTTTGTTAAAGAGCAGGAGTATGAATATGCTCATATGTTGGATGTGCTGGTATGTCTCCATAAGGATGGACCAGGAGTTCTACAGGAGACACAGCATGGCTGATATGAAAGATGATAACGGCGCCAGCAAGTCGCTGTCGGCCGCCGCACGGAGATCTTTCTTCCGCCGGAGGCTGAAGCATAAACGAAGCGGCTCCAAGGACGGGAAGGATCTGATGGCTCTGGATGCCATAAGCACAGATTCTTTACCCATCACAGAAGGTGAGACGTCATCTACTGAAACAGCTTCATCAGAAATGCACAAGGCATGAGACATAATGAGTCAACGCAGATGGTGGATTCTAGAGCGACATACGTCACAGCAGTGGAGGAAGAAATATTCCTGCTGTCAGCCTTTCTAATTATACTACAGTAAAAGGAAAGAAGTATTTGTAGAGAGGTAGTCTCGAGTTTCCAAACTCAAGGTGCTCATTATAAAGAAGAGGAGAAATAAATGAAGGATGAGTGTCTAGAACAGGTTGAGTTCATTCGCTTAAACTCTTCAGTGTCTAAATGAAACATGGTGTGTTTTTCAGAGTTACTAAAAAGTTTAAATTTAATAGTTTTTCTCCACAGCAGTGAATTGTATCTAAGGTAACAAGTGGTTGTCAGACTCTGGGCTTATCGGGGCAATCGTAAGTTAAAACAAAAAAAAAAAAAAATAATAATAATAATCTGAGGGAGGAGGGTAATATTAGAAAAAAAAAAACGTGAATTTCCCAGATTAAAGTTGTAATTCCTGAGAAAAAAAACTTCTCGAGATTATAGAGTCATATATTTGCAAGAATTTTATTTATGTACACACAACTATACTGTACTATATACCCCCGACAACTTAGTCTGGTATGTAAGGTATGATGGTTGACAGAGTGGTGTAGTTTTGCCTTTTGTGGGCTAGAAGTCCAGACTGCCCAAAATATATGAAATTATGGCCAAAAAATATAGTTAAAAAAGTTAAATAAGTAAGAAAATATAAAGTTTTTTTTAATTTTCTCTCAAAAAAGTGATTATTTTCAACTTCTGTTCTAAAAAAAATTATAAAACTGTGGTAACGCCAATCTATATCTGAATTTCGTCACTCCTAAGTAGTGTCCTCCTCTTGGGCACTGCCGAGGTGCCCCTGAGCAAGGCACCAAACCCCCAACTGCTCTGGGCGCTTGTCAGGAGCAGCCCCCTCACTCTGACATCTCTCCATTGACATGTATATGTACTGTGTGAACAACAGAGTGTAAAACTGAATTTCCCCACTGTGGGACTAATAAAGGAATATCTTTCTTCTTTCTTTCTTTCTTATTATGATAAGGATGGGCTCTGAGTGAGGTGAAGGTCCTGAAAGATACATATAAATGTTGTCTTTCATGTTCTGTCTGTTATGTCATGAACATATTGCTGACATTGGTATGCGTTGTACTTTATCCTCATGTTGGACATATTTATTTTGCTAATGGTTTATCAGATAAATCCTAAAGATTGCTGTTTGTAATGTCCTCTCTGACGGAGTGAAGCGAAGGTCCTGAGAGTCTTGAAATTTATGCACTTTTATGAACATGAATGACTACTAAAAAAATTAATATGTTTTGTACTCTGTGAAGTCATGTGGTTGCTAGTTCGGAAAAAAAAAAACGTAAATTTTTGGCTTGAAAACATCAGAGAGTAGTTTTTTCTCTTAAATTTGTGAGTATTTTCTCAGACTATTAACCTTCCCCAGGCTCTTTATTTTATTTTGTTTAGCTTTTCACCTACAATGACCCTAATATAGTGGAGAAAAAAATCCCCTGGAATGAAAATAGAAAACTCAGAAAATGTAAATACTCAAAACTCAAATTTACTTTTCTCTACCTCTGTGTTTCAAATTACATAAAGTTATTAGTATCAGGCAGCATGTAAGTTTGGTTAAAAACATGCTGGCCCAACAGAACATTTCCCAGGACACAAACTCATAACTGATGTTATTAAAGAGCAGCTGCATCTCTTTACCGTCTTGAGTGCTTTGTAATAAATTGTATTTTTCTGTATTTCCTGCTCAGACGGAGTGAGCCTGATGTACCAGCGGGTTCAGAGAGTGGAGTGCTCTTTCCCCAGACCAGTGCTGATCTTGGGTCCATTAGTGGAGGCCAGTAAAGACATGCTGGTGAAGGAGGCTCCTGCCCAGTTCTGTCGCTGTCTGCCTGGTGAGCTTGAACACACACAACCAGTCTGTTATTAGAGTTTATTTATTCATGAAGGACTTTACATGTGTCTATCCTTGTCCTACTGCAGAGGACAAGGACTAAATCGGTGTGAATAATAACTTTTACCAAAGCTTGATCTATTTTGCTTGCAGAGATTATGAAGGCATCTCAGCAGGCAATAGAGCGGGGAGTAAAGGACTGTGTGTTCATCGACTACAAACGGAGGAGCGGCCATTTTGATGTGACAACTGTAGCATCAATAAAAGAGATCACAGAGAAGGTAAATTCATCATTCACCAGACGAGGGCTATCAGTGTGACATCTGTGGCCTAGAAGATCAATAGCAATTGTGTCTGAGTTTTATAATGGCCAAGTTTGTACACTGCTGTCTTTATAACATTAGGCTGCAAATGGGAGTCCATCTAGATCTTAAGATATTTATTAACAGCACATGTGCATCAGTATTCAGATGTAATATTTGTCTATAATAGCAAATAATGCAATATAACTTCAATGTCTTTTTAATGTTATTTGATGAAATTTGCAGTCAGACAGCTGTGTGAACTACGTTATGTTTGACCTTCGATTAGTCATACAGCTTTAAAGTCACTTTATGTTGGATGCTGATGTATCCAAAACCTTTGCAAACTATTAGAAACAAATACAAGTCATTTGGCATATTTTTTTGCAGCATTCTGCTTTGAACCACCAACCTCCTCCCCCATTTCTCATGCTGTCTTTTGCTGTCATTTTCTCTCATAGGACTGTCACTGTTTACTTGACATTGCCCCTTACGCCATCGAGCGCCTTCACAGCGTTCACATCTACCCAATCGTCATATTCATTCACTACAAAAATGCCAAGCAGATAAAGTGAGTAATCCCATGCCTTGAAAGATGTTTGTTTCAATTGCTTTCTTGTCTGAAGACATGTCAACTTATTGTATGTCAAGCGAGCTTTGTGTTTTGTTGCTGCTGCTGTTTACCCGGTTTCAGTTTCAAACTGAGAAAATCATTCATGTGAGGTTCTGGAGGCTGTTTATGACAATGTAATGCAGATGGATGTTAGAATGACTCAGCTACACATTTCTCCAAAAAAACTATTTATCTTGATGTCATTTCTCCTTCCAGGAAATATAATGTTTGATTACTCATTTAATTTTCCTTCCATCGAGACAGACACTCAGGAAACTGCCATCTGCAGAAGTCCTAATCATATTCATCCTGCAGACACAACAAAAACTAATTGATCAGACTGATCAGATCACAGTGTCGTTTGTTCAGAAACCGCAGCCTGCTCTCTCCCACCACCTGCTGACGTTTTGATGGGATGATTGGGATATTTCGAAGATCCCTCTGCTTTTTTCATTTGTAATCGCATGGGAAGATTAAATCTGCTGAACTCTCAGCAGGGGACTTTATGTGCACACACACACACACACACACACACACACAAAATAAATATATACTCAGGTCTGGCAGGAACATACACACCCATGGCCACAAATCTATGAAGTGGTGCAGCAGGCGAACATGGTGGTGGAGATTGATTCCTGCTAAGCTTTCACTGTCATCAGCTGAGTGCCAGCTGTCCAGGGAGAGCTCACAGGGCCCGTGGCTGTCTGCGCCGTGGGCGGCTAAAACACTCTCTTCCCCCGTCCGCCACAGCCGCCACGTACACATAAATGTACCTCCCACCGCCTGCCTGCTGCAGCGACTCATAGAAGCTCAAGCTTTTTCATGTTGTTTTTATCCTCTGGGAGGCAACAGGAGACCAATATGTTGACTGCATTCTGAGTACCAGGGAGAGATGGGAGTGGGATTTTAGGTTAGTTCAGGGGATGAAGGCTGTGGACTGAGCAGTCACATGACTTCTTCTTAAGACTGTGTAGATATGGAGAGGGCTGCAAGGGTTTGCAGCAGAGAGATCGCATAAAAGCTATGTAGGCGTGCTGTAGGTTAGGGTTATAGGGTTTGTTGATATAGATTAAAGATTTTTTTATTTCATATATATCAAAAGAGCCACATGAGCCGGCGAGTGCAAAATCGTGGCGTTGGCCTCGCTCAGATGTCATTCTTACCGAAATAACACTACCTTAAGAGCAACAACCAGACGTTGGCTGGCGGTAGTACGGTTTTATACGCTGCAGCTCACATTATCCCAGTTTCAAAGCGTGTCGGAGAACTACGGTGGCCTTCAGGTAATGTAAAAACATGGAAGGCTCTGGAGACAGTGTTTGGTTTGTCCATTCTGGGCTACTGTAGAAACATGGCAGCGCCACATGGTGGACTCAGTGAAGAGGACCTGCTCCCTGTGTGGATATGAAGGACTCATTCTAGGCTAACAAAAAAACAATTTGTAGTTTCAGATGATTAAACACTAAAGATCCATTTCTACTAATAGATCCCACAAAATGTTACACACTGTTCTAGTTATTCTCAATACAATTAACAGGACATTTTTCTTTTATTTATTTACTTACTAAAAACTATGATATAAACTGGATCATTACTCTGATGCATATACTGACTGATTTTATCCATATCCCCCATGCCTAGTGCCTCAGTATATATCCTACATACTCTTTGCAGTGTTGCATTGCAAACTTTATCAGCACAAAGAAAGGTGCTCAGGCTTGATTGGAATTATAGGTTAAATGTTAGTTTACAAACATACATGCACAACGTGAAATGGACATGCACAAGAAATGGAGAAAAAAGAGAGAGTTTGTAGGTGTGAGTAGAGCAAGCGGCTTTAAAGAACCTATTTTTAAAGATTATTTATTTACTGGTTTTGACAAACTCTGACTCCTTCCACACTCTGGTGTCGCACCATGTTAGTACATAGAGTGTGAAGTGAGATTTTCAAGGATGCTGACAGGTGCTGATGTTTGTCTCCTCAGAGAGCAGAAGGACCCTCTGTACCTGCGGGATAAACTCTCTCAGAAACATTCCAAGGAGCAGTATGAGGCGGCACAGAAAATAGAGCAGGAGTACAGCCGCTTCTTCACAGGTTGGTGGAAACAACTTATTTTCTCTCTGTTGTACTAAAAGAAGAGAAATTACAGTAATAACAATAAATATTTAGAGCTTATAGAGACCTACAGTGCTCTGTAAATGCACTGAATGACATAATAAATGTCATTGCGAGGCTAAAAACTAGTATACAAGTCAGAGCTTATCGTTTTAAGCCTTATGTCACTGCAGACCAATTAAATCGTAATTGTAGGAGTTCTTTAAAAACTAGAAATAGACGACATCTCCTTTCTCTGAGATGGCATTAGGGGTCTATGAATCTGTACCAAAACCAAACATGAAATAAAATCAAACTAACTGCACTAATAGATATCAGTCCAGGTAAGTGGTATTTGGGTGAACTGGCCCTTTTAAAAGGAGAGGGGGTGATTTGAGGTGGGGTTGTATCAGGTACTTCATCAATAGTCCATGTATTACCTGCAGTAGATTAACGGTCGGCACACCCCCGTTTGAAGAAACAGAGTACTGACATGGAAGCAAAGCAACACAGTGCTATAGACGGGGACGGCAGCAAAATTTATTTAACCACCTAAAAGAAAGGCCCGCCTAAAAAATAAAATATGAAAAACAACTCTGTATTTACAATATTTTCAGCCCTTTACTTTTCCGTCAGACAGCCCTTTTTGATGGGTAACCAAAGCTGGTGTATCCATATATGCTCTCGCCTAAGTCAGCAGGCTCCATTGGAAAAACTTTTTACATTTTACCTCACAGAACCAGGGGGTTAATTCATACTTATCAACGTCACACAATAAACAAATTATCCAATCAAGGCAGTGATAAACCAGCAACTCACATGTCCTGCGAGTTAAAAGTACTGTTTTTTTCTGGTTGCATAGATAACATTGGAAACATAGTCTGAACAACAAAACCAAACCAGAATGCACAAATAAAATGAGCAAAACATCTGGCAAACCCAGTCACAATAAGTCATGGTGTGATATTTTATTTTGGTCTAGTTTAGTCTCTGACAGGAGGTTACCTGAGGTTTTTAGAGCACAGTATCTCTGGTCTTCAGCAGCTCAGACATAAAGTTTCGGTATCTGGAGCAGCAGCCAGTGTAACACACCCGACTGTCCAGCTGATTAATGACTCTATAAACGGAGGAGATTTATGGGAAAGGGCTTTGGAAATGAACACATAGCGCCACTGATCCCCACTAACAGGGAGAGGGGGCCGGCCAACTTCTGCACCCGAGCCGCGACGGTGAGAACTGTAATCATCAGCAGTTATAAATCTGAGTCGGTAGACTGATCACAGCCCTGTAGTCAGAAAGTTCAGGACTGAAATCATTTGAACGCTGAGCATGTAGTGTACACGACTTCCGATGTGGTAAGCACAAACTCACAAGTTTCATTTGAAGGCACCATACGTTCCACAGAACTGGGGGTTGCATTGCATTGTGGGTATTCTATGCACCAGGTTGTGCAAAGAAGAATGCATGAAATAAAAAAAGTTTGTCTCTGTTTTTTTGTTGTTGTTTTTAAATCGTCCATCATGAGTCTGACATTGTTATCTGAGTGCAAAATTGGTGGAGTGGTTTTAGCCCATTTTTCACAAATATCTAACATTTTATAGATGAATGCTAAATTGATTTAATAAAAAAGATATACAGATGAACTGCTAATGAGACGATTCACTAGTTGCAGCCCAATCTGACAGAAATGTTCAAACACTCTTCATGCAAATATTCCTCCCCACCCCCACTGTTTTGCAGGCGTTGTCCAAGGAGGCAGCGTCTCCTACATTTGCACTCAGATCACGACCATCGTGGAGCAGGAACAGAGTAAAGTACTGTGGATTCCAGATGGAGCGCCGTAGAAATCTCACCTCTCACCGGTCACCGTACCTCACTCCAAAACATTAGAGAGGATGTGATTTTTAATATGGGATACACCGCGAATCGGTACAGCTAACAGACATCATGGTTAACTCACATATAGCAATATCAGCACTGATGATGATGTAATATTCCCACTACAATAGTGATGTACTGTACTACAGATAGATTTGTTTACACTAGTATTTAATACTTGAATGTTTTATTTTCCCTTACATCTAGTAGCACTCCTTTAATCCCACTTTGTCCCGTGAATATGTCGGACCAGAGGAAGTCTGCATTTATGGATGCAAACTGAAGACTTTTATTCTTGAAGTGAAGATCGAGTGGACCACTGTGTTCCCTTCTCTATATTTATATTCCTGCCATTTAATTTATCTAATCAAATCAAAGATGTTGAACCGTTGTTATACAAATATAGTTGTCTAGTTCATAGGAAGGATGGTATTTTCCAATTAATGTTCTTATTTATAGAGAAATTGGGGCGAATTTGCTTCCTACCTTCACATTATGTTGGTCTCCTGTTCTGTTTTGTTTTTTCATTTATCATTTCAGTCCTCAAAAATAATATTGTGCCAAGCTAAAAGAAATATTTGCTAATTGGATTTATTATCACAACAACTTCCATTATAAATCACACAGCAGGTATTTTCTTTCGTCCCACTTTGCGTGTTCTACTGGTTTTGCCAATGCTTATGGATATTTTTGTTTAAGAAGGGATATTTTATTTGTGGTTGGCTGTCAACTAAACACATTTACACACACCTCTTGGGTTTTCAGTACATCACGTTGTCGACATTTCATGTTCAGGTTGGATGAAACACTTTAGGTCTTCTCCTAATGAAGGTTAATATTTCTATAAAAATATTAAAAACATGAGTACGGTTAATGGAATTCAAGTTGTCTGTGTTTTACATTGAAATATAATTTGTTTATTCATATAACGATTTGAATTACAGCCTCGGCTTTTGATAGACTTGTTGCCTTCGGTAACACGTAACACTAACTCATTTACACATAGTAAATTGTTATTTAAACTTAGTTAATAGTTACTTTACTGTTAATAATCATCAAACATGTTTGTTAATAGTTTACTAGTAGTGATGCTATAATTTATTGTAATAGTTTATTGTTGCACACATTGTACCATTTTTTATATATATAAGTATCTGTTAATGATTAAGCTATTGTTTAAAGGCCTTAAAAAATACCTAAAATATCTATAAATAATATAAATTTGTTAACGATGTAAGAAAATATCAGTACATGAGGATCACGATATTATGTTGTGCGATACTATATCGATGCTCTTAAACCCTGAATTGACTTTTAATTAACCGCTAAAAGTGTGACAGCCCGCCGTCGGGCCTGGTCACTGTTCAGTGTTTCTGAGCTTCTAGCGGGCTCAGTTTTTAAGCTGTAGTAAATATATATTTAACCAGAAAACCTAAGATATCTATCGGTACCAAGCATGTCATACTAGCTTGTTAGGAAGGAGGTTAAATAACACCCCAAATTTACATTAAATTTTGGTGAGGAAAAACTGGCATGGTCATTTTCAAAGCGGTCCCTTGACCTCTGACCTCAAGATATGTGAATGTAAATGGGTTTTATTGGTAACCAAGAGTCTCCCCTTTACAGACATGCCCACTTTATGATAATCATGCAATTTGGGGGGGAAAAATGCAGTTTTTTTGCATACAATATAGTGTAAATGTTATTTTTGCCTATTCTAAAATGGTGTATTTCTGGTGTGGTCTTTATACTATGGCAGTTTTACTAAAATTAAATTTAAAATAAATGCAATATACAGTATCACCTCACTAGCAGCATCTACATATATTGACTCATTACCTGTGTATCATGATACCTATCGTATCACCAGATCTTAAACCATCTATAAACATTATTTGGATGGCTGTTAAAATGTTGCAGCTGATGATTATAATATACAATAAGTAGTTTGTAAATTATCTATAAATACTGTTTAAATATTTAATAGTTTGTCAATGGTTAATAATTAGTTCTGGTTAATTTCTGTGTGATGTTTATAGGTGAATTTAAATAAATCACTTTATAAATACTTAATATATAATGTGTGCAGCAATATGTAATCATCTCTTATCAGCTATGATGCAATATAGAATTAGAAACTAATTTCATATTAAAGAAGCTAATTATAAAATAAATAAATGAATGATTCAGTTCATTGTTTAAAAGTAAAATTACTTAACTGAGTTTATCAGTTCACCATTTATTAATGATGGTTATTATAAAGTGTTACCACTTGTTGTCCACTAGGGGGCGTTAAACCACCAACTGTAGGTGAGAAATGATAAGATGTCCTTTAACACTTTTCACACCACATTACCATGGCCGACTACTCTGAGAAATACTCTTATTCATTGACTTGTTTAATAGGTTTCCACATTATTTACAGCTTTTTCTAAAGTGATGAACAGATGTGATGCTATTTTTTACTGTAAGAGCGGAAATATGTTGGAGATGCTGCTCTTATGAAGTAATGGCTTCATAACTTGAGGAGGATTTGTTTTTATAAACCCTTAATGGGCACAGATACGAAACGAAAACACTGCTTTATCTTCAAAAATAATGTTTACAAGTTTTTTTATCGTTTGCGCTCTAACCTATAATGTAAATCCTATAATTTAGAATAAACTGATTAAGTAGTTAAGTCTTAGAAATTTAGCGTCTCCACAGAAGTTTCAAAATAAGATGTCTCTAACCACAAAGTTACAACCATCAAAAATGGATGAAGCGGTCACTATAAATAACCAGACATCCAGATAGGCATCGACGTCTGCTATTGATGGCTCCTCCTCCCCCGCTACCTGTAAATCTGCGATGCCATCTCCCGACAAATGGATGTGACAGGCGGCCGCCGGAGAAGGACTAAACCCGCTCCTCAACACCAGAAACCTTCATGTTTTCAAGCCCTTTTTTCCTTAAAGGATATCTATAATAAACTGCGACCCTTTTAACGCGAGGAGGAGCGCATTCAACAGTGCGCGGTGCGGAGCGCAAGTAGCGGAAAACTGCGCTGTTAAACGAGGCGGGGGAGTGAATCATCGACTCTTCAACATCGTAATATACAGTTTCATCTACTGGCGCTGTCGGCAAAATGGTGAATTTCTGAGGAGTTTGCAAGAAAATGTGATTTTTACGCACAGATCGAGCGGATGACGCGCAGCTCCAGCGATGAACGCGCATTGAGAGGCGCACTGCTGATCTCCTGATTTCAAAGGGAAGTTTTTATTGTTACTGTGCGTGTCTGCTGTCGACTGAACTTTTACGTCGTTGCCCAGTGAAGCCAGATGAGAAGGCAGAGAGGAGCGGAAGGAGGTTGACTTAACATGGCTGAGCCGCTGGGGCATCAGGGGGCGCTGGCTGCTGGAGCTCCCCGGAGCGCCTGAATCCCACTTTGAGTTGATTTGTTTTTTGGGGTGGGTGGGTGGGTGCTGGCAGGTTGACCAGAGGGCCAATAATGTCGAAGAGGGAGAGATTCAACCCGGATCCGTCCATCCACATCTCCAAGATGAACGTCATCATCCCGTTTTCGCCAGATGTGCCCTGTGACAGCAACGGCCAGAGGATGTGGTGGGCTTTCCTCGCCTCGTCCATGGTCACTTTCTTTGGGGGGCTCTTCATAATCCTCCTGTGGAGAACTCTCAAATACCTGTGGACCGTGTGCTGCCACTGTAACGCCAAGAAGAAGGTACTCCCGGTCATCCTCTCATAAACCACCACCACACCCCAGTGAAATTACTTATTTATACAGGGTTTTTGTATAGCAGCCAGCGCGTGACAACAATGTGTCCAGTAGCCAGGTTGATTTATGAAATGGGTTTGTAATTAAATCTGTGTTAAATAAGGCCCCATGACAGAGAGCACAGAGCAGGACATTGAATAATTAACTCTGTTACTCTTGGCTTAATGGCACGACAGTAACAATAGATGATATTAAACTAAACCTGTCACTCTACTGGTGAACTGCAGGGTGTTTGGGCAGGTTTTTAGTTAGAAGTGCAGCTGACACTTGTTGGTCGACCCTCTATTTGTCTATTAGGTTGATTTGAAAGTGATCCAACCCACAAGCAGGTTATATATAATACATAATGACTGTTTTCCTTTCTTAGGTAACATTTTAAATTATTTTTGACTATATTAATTGTCTTTTGAATCTGAAAGCACACTGCATAAAATACATCATAGCAGATCCACATCATATAGTCAGGATTTTATGACTGAATTATTAAACCATTTTCAGATTTGGGCTTATAATGATGATAACAATGGGGTATTTAAAGGGTTGATTCCCTTAAAATTCACCCAAAGTTCACCCACCTAATATCTCCTCTTGTGTTTAGTCATGCAGATAATTTTGGTTTTCTTTGCCTCATGGTACTGAGATATTTCCCTCTGAAATTTCTGCCTCTATTCCGGTACAAGGGAGGTGAATGGAAATTGGTTAATGCCGCCTAATGACCTTCCTGTAAACATTTAGTTTTGGAACGACTTTCCATAGAGTAATTAGTCCCTCCGAACACTGTCCACAGCTTGTTCTGTGGATTAATCAGAGTAAAAGACACTTTATGAAAGTGATGTTGCTGTTCTTTTCATGTAATTTCTCAATGCTGTGTCTCGGGCTGACACAATATGAGATTATCATGGCCGATAACAATATTGGGGTGTTTTGTTTCCTTTTTGGCAAATGAAAGAGTGCAGGGAGGTGCAGAAAGAGTCTGTAAACATAAATGTATAGTAAATGCATTATATTACATTATATTATTGTGTATTATTGAAACAATATCACTATCCAGCCATCCATCTGCAACAGCTTATCCCGTTAGGGGTCGCGGGGGGGCTGGAGCCAATCCCTGCTGACATTGGGCGAAGGCAGGGTTCACCCTGGACAGGTCGCCAGTCCATCGCAGGGCACATGGAGACAGACAACCATTCATGCTCATATTCACATCTATGGACAATTTAGAGTCATCAGTTAAACTGCATGTCTTTGAACTGTGGAAGGAAAACCCATGCTAACACAGGGAGAACATGCAAACTCGAAGCTGGATGCGAACCTACGACCCTCTTGCTGTGAGGCGACAGTGTTATATCACTGGTTAATTTTGAATACTATACAGGTATATTGCGACATCGCTACCTATGACCACCGTAGACCAAAGTCCATTCACCACCCATTTATTGAGGGGGAGACACAATTAGTTTTGTAATTTTGATGAATCCACACATCATGATTTTAAGACATGGCTGAAAAAGTGAGATTCTTGCTTTTAAGACCAATATGTAATTAAAAAAAGTGGTTGTCATCCGTAGCATAGTTTCCCACGATTTACATTCCCATCAACATAGCGTGAGTGAAGCCCTCCAACGAACCGTGCAGCACCATTTGTTTGACACGTTTCCAAAAGTCAGGAATAGTTTTTGCCTGTTCAGGACGCACAGAGTTCGTCAGCTGTCGTACATTGTTGGATGTCCAACAGACATTCTCCCACCAGTGATGTGCATCTGTATCGTGTGTGTGTGTGTGTGTGGGAGGCTAACACTCATATGCCACAGCATAATCCCCAGAAATCATTTTCATAACATTTAAGGCAGACTGCCACTAGATTTTCTGCTTCACAATTGTTTCGACACCATCTGCCCGAGGCCGCCTGCAGTCCTGCAGTGTCTCTGCTGTATGTCATGTTACTCTAACTGTATCATAAAGTTCGTATTCTACCTTGTACGCTAAAGGACAAAAATGGACCAGCTGAAGCAAGTACCAGAGATGGAACAGTTTATATTTTTACCTAATGTATGTGCATTAATCTCTCAGACAGGCAGAGAAATGGCAAAGGCTGCATGCAGGGTGGTGCTGACCTTTTGAAGGGAGACGTCTGTATCATTTCCATGCTTTGGTTGAAGCTGGTCACAATTATGGCTGCCACTAACGACTACTTTCATATCTGCTGATATGTTTTTGGTTATTTAGGTTATCACAGAGCCTTTGAAAAGGCTGAAAATACCAAAAAACAATGCAAGGTGATGTCCTCAGATTTCCGTTTATCTGCCCAACAATTCAAAACCCAAAGATAAAAGTTATTAGAGCTGCAACCATTAATCGATTGTTTGTTGCTTATTAAATTAATCACCAAATATGTTAATAATCTATTACAGATTAATTCGTTTCATTATTTTTAGATGCAAAAAAGCCAAATTTTCTGATTCCAGCTTCTTAAATGTGAATATTTTGTGGTTTCTTTACTCCACTGTGACAGTAAACTGAGTTGTGGATAAAACAACACATTTGAGGATGTCATTTTGGGCTTTGGGAAACACTAATTGACATTTTTCACCATTTTTTGACATTTTATAAACCACACAACTGATCAATTAATGATGAAAACAGTCAACAAATTAGAAGAATATTTTTGGCATCATTGGGTGAAAATTCAATAATAACCTTTCAGCATATTGTAATTCAAGTGTTTTGAGGGAAAACTAGACTTCAGCACCTCTTCATGGCTGTTTTCAGGCTTTAAAAAAAATCTAGCTTGTGATGGGAGACAGATCATTTCAGAGAGAGAGCGTTTCTATTGGTTGTGCTCCTGGTGGTGGGTGGTGCTTGGTATTTCCTCAACTGATCTCAACATGGCTGCCGGGTCACAAACTTACAAGATGTTTCTGAAAAAAAATTGAGACTAAAAATAGCCATTACAGTAACAGAATATTGATTCATATGTGATCAGCGCTGCCTAGTTTGACTATTTGATCAGAGTTTGTGAGTGATTGACAGCTGCTCTGAAATGTCAGGCTCCAGCTCAGCTCTGATTGGTTGTTTTCCTCCAGTCTGTGAAATCTTACAGGACACAGAGGCACATGATTTTTTCTTCCAGATTACCTGTCACATGAACTATTGTCAGGATATAGAGGCCGTTTTATAAAAATAATGTTTTTAAAATCATATTTCCTCCATTTCTCCACTGCAGTTTTAATAGAGAAGCTCAATTAAGAGTTTCAGCATCCATGTTTTATTATACAGGTGCAGAAATATATCAGTAAAAATCAGATCAGGATGAGGTTGTTGCCTTCAGAGTCCAGTGCTGTTCATATGTGAATACAAGAGAGCAGTCAGATTTTGTGTTTTTTAGTTCAGATTGTGCCAAGAGAAACTGGTGGGCTCCACCAACCTGTTGTGCTCCTCTGTGGGAGTCAGCCAGAGATGGGTCATCCTTTCACTTCCAATCTCCCCCTCTCTGCCTTTTGCTCTCTCGACATTCATTTCGTAACTCCTGCCCCTTGTCTTCTTCTTCTTCTTCTTCTTCTTCTTCTTCTTCTTCTTCTCACCCTCTTTTTCTCATCCAAGAATCAACCTTCCTCCAAAAGTGTCAGAAATGCAGTGTCAGGCGCATACGGTATGTGCCATATGAATCAGTGTTTTTGTTGCTAAGCAACTAGCAAGCAAAAGGATTTCATTATAAGAGTAAATGTGTCTCTGTTATGCAGTTGTCTCGGCTGTGAGATGTGGCAGGTTGTGTTGGAGGAACACCTCCCCACCCCCTCCCAGTCTGTGCATGTCATTAGCAGCCCCAAACATGGAGCTTTCAGTGCACATTGTTAGCGTTCATAGATGGGAGTTGATAATCAGTTTCCTCCTTTTCTGGTTTCCAGTTGGTTTCCTCCTCTCGGTGGGACGTTCGCTGCCCCCCGTTCTGTTCATTTCTGACACTTCTCATGTCTCTGAGACTGAGCCTCCGTGGCTCTCTGCCTTCCCAGTCGGGTGGTAATCGATGAAACTCGTCATTTGTGAGGTTTTGATGAATGACGGCTATTATCTGTCTGGGAGGAAGAGGGAAATTGTAAATGGCACTGTACTCACGATGGGAGGATGACAAGCTGTGGCAGCTTCTCAGTCATTTTTCACTTTCACTGAAGGAATGTGTTTTATTTTTCATTCAGTCTGTGTTCAGGAGAGCTGCTGGAGGTTTGAGACACTCTCGCCCAGATCTGGCTCTGACCAATTTGGTGCCCAAGGAAAGATTTTAGCTGGTGCCCCTTGCGTCGCATCCAATTCCACCAACAATCATTTTGTTCATAAACTCACACAGAAATTGCTTAGCTTTATGTTTTTGTGATTAAGATCATATGCCACTGAGCAACTTTGGTAGGAATGAACGGTACCCCACCCCCGAGGCTGACTCAGCCGTCGCCATGTTGAGAGTCATGCGGAGGCAATCGAAACGCTCCTAATCTCCAATTTCACACCTTTAATTACCATATTTTTTGCACTATAAGGCGCACTTAAAATCCTTTAATTGTCTCAAAAACTGACAGTGCGCCTTATAATCCGGCGCACCTTATTTATCAATTGTGGTTGTGCTTACTGACCTTACCGCTGATTTTATGTGGTACAGGGCGCTCAAAAATCTGTCAAAATGTTTTAATACGACTTTGGTAAGCTACGAAGCCGCGCCGCTGGATGGATTGTCGGACAATGACGAGAGGGATTCGGGCGTGCTTGATGCCAAAATAGCCCAACTGTTTAACTGAAAGTCGCCGATGATGAAGGATTTGATGGATTTGTGGGCGAGGAATGAACTAAAAAGTGAGTGTGTTGTTTTGTATTTCATGTGTTACAACTGAAATGTTTTTTATTTGTTTTTTGAAGTTATTGAGTTATTAAATGAATTGAATAAAGTTGGACTTATCTGATCATTTTGTTTCACTTAACGCGGCTTATAATCCGTTGCACCTTATAGTGCGAAAAATATAGTATGTTTTCATTTTTGAGCATGTAGTTAGTTGTATATTGTTTCTGTACATTGTTTATGTGGATGTGGCTTCTTATGCTAATAATACTCTTTCAATTATTAATGTTTACTGTGTGATGTCTTTACACCACACACATTTCTGGTTTAATAATTGATTTCTATCTAAAAAGGCAGGTTATGCACCACACAATCGGAGCATCATGTGCATCCTTTGGTAGTGATTCACAGTGTCCTTAGATGTGTCAGGTGCGTCATGGGATGGGTGGGGGTTTGGAGGTCGGTGGGGGTGACTGGCAGTTTCAGATGGAGAGTCACTCTCATGCTGCTTTTAAGTGCCATCTGAAATATTGTTATTATGAGACGAGTGCCCATGATGGAGCAGTGGTAATTACAGAAAGTTGGAATAGCAGAGTGGCACTTTGCTGTTATGTATCTCTCTCACACACACACATACACACACACACACAATGGCAACAGGTCAAGCAGAGTGAATATTAATGCTGCACAACATCAACTCCATCAGCTATTATAGTTTTTTTTTAGTCATTTGTGAAACACTAACTGGTGCTCTGCAGCAGTATTTAATAAAAAAATACAAGAGCCTGATTTCATCAGTGTCCATTTCATCGAATGTGCAGCCCGGAGAGATTTAACACTTCAAATAAAAACTTAGATGAAGAAAAAACACTTGAAGGAAGCATTATTTATTTAACTTCTGGACCTTCAGTCCTTCCACAAAAGTCTCTGCAGTTTAGCCCGTCAATCTTTTTTCGTCAAGAAATCACATATGTATTCCTTGTAATGTCTTTTTAATCAGCTGTGTAATTAGTTAGGCAAGTATTAGCTACTCGCATTGCATAATATATACGCAGCTTGTGCAGCTTGGCTGTCATTGCACCATCTGGGATCCAACAGGTCTCAGATTAACACAAATGTTAAACATCTCGAGAGTGCCAGAGAGCACTCTGCTGCTTTTTGTCAGTAAGACAAAAGATGCACTTCATTATGTTGCACGACAAAGAAAATGTTTATTTATGTGTACATGTTATGTTATTTTTTTATAATTTGTAATGAAAACCACAGAAAAAGTCACTCTACTGACTTGGGCCGATAGTCCTCAACAATTGAAACTGATTTTAGTAGCAACATTTTAAAGTTTCCTGTTTTCAACTATTTCAAATAGTTTGTGATAATGTTCATCAACAGCTGAGTCATTTATTAATAACAATGCATACTACTCATGTCCATTTTTAGCTCCCAGTCCACATAGCAAGCCAAGTTTAGCTGCTGACCGAAGGCTTAGTTTCTCTTTGATGTTTGTATTCATGTAGATATTGACCAAATAACTGTTCATTCATTCATTCATTCATTCATTCAGTGATTCAGTGATCTATTAGAGGCCATATGTGATCCGGTCTTTATTCATGCAGCCAAAGAGGAGCAATAGATCAGTTATGAGACATTTCTGGAAGTTTTCCCTCCTCTGAGAATGTCTAGATTTATTATTAATGTGATCTGTATTAATATATTTTTAAATAATTTATTCACTTTTGCAGAAATCGTGTCAAGAGCCGCATGTTCTATTCTAGTTTCATGCGCTCGCCGTTTGAGAAATGATGGTGGTGGATCCTGAGAATAGGCTAGCGATGTTGATCGATGACCTCTGGTGTCAGGAGGACTAGATTTAGGCGAGATAGTGAAACCTATATTTGGAGGCTCCGACTATTGATCAAAGTGACAAAGAGGAGAAGTGGGTGTAATGACTACATCTACTTCTCTGGCCCTCTGCTGCCACATTAAAAATGCATCTCATCTATTTTCATTTCATTAAAATAAAGTCCAGTGGAAGATTGTTTAACCATGATGTAAAACTTTTACAAAAGTAAACATCACATCCATGTGATTAGAACCAATTCAACGTTCTTCATCCTGCATGAGACCTTAAGACGACCCTGGCCCCTCTTTAAAGAATAATTAGACAGAGGCATGTCATGAATCACAAATCATTAATCTTTGAACTCTTGCCTTTACTGGCATTTTAAAATACCATGGCCAATGTGTTTTCAGTTTACATTTTCAGATTTGGTCATTAAAGTGCTGGAGGGGTAACAGCGTGATGCCAATTAAGCCTACTTAACAGCCTCCCTGGACACAGCCTGCATGTGTCACGTTATTCATTAAAACTGGGACGTCACCATCACATAAATACAGCAGGTCAAGAGTTAAGAGTTGTGTGTTCATGGAAAAGTCAGAGAAGGCGTCATATGAATTGTGACGTTATTGCAAAGTGTTTTGGAGAGAAAACAAAGGCCCCAATCCCAATGTCCACACTCAGACTCTGAGGCACCTTCCCACCAAGTCCACAAGGGTTTAGGGTTGTCAGATTATCAAGTCCTTGAGACCTCTTGCAGAGCCCTTTATGAACACTTAGGGGCAGCTGTGGCTCTGAGGGTGGCGCAAGTCGTTCGATCGGAAGATCGGTGGTTCGATCCCCCGCTGCTCCAGTCACATGTCGATGTGTCCTTGAGCAGGACGCTGCCTCCTGAAGGCATAGCCATTGGTGTGTGAATGAGTAATAAGATTGGATCCCGATGGGCAAAGTTGCCACCTTGTGTGGCAGCCTCTGCCATCAGTGTGTGAATGCTGACATTTGAGTGGTCGGAAGACTACATAAGCGCTATATAAATGCAAGTCCATCTACCGCTTTACCACTTTCTATAAGTCTGCAGACTTTGCCTGAGTCCGCATGGCTTTTTTGAAATGCCAACAGCTTCCCTAAGGGAATTACCCACAATTCATAGCATTGTGGCATTAAACACAGCGTTACCACGGATACCAGGGGAAGCTAAAAAAAAAAAAAAAGGTAAACAAAGAGGATGGCACATAGTTGTTCAGCCAGGCATATTTAAATTTACACAAAAAACACTAAAGATTTACAGTAAATGTTTACAGAAAAAAACATGGAATCAGAGGAACGCATCCATTAGACTTCATTACACACCTGAGTGATTCATCAATCAGTTCTTTTAATTTTGCTTAATGAAGTTTGGCAAAAACAAGTAGTTTTTTTGACAGTTACCTCGAGTCTCGAAGGGCAAGAGCCCGAAAGACTACATAGGCAGTAAAACACATTAAATCAAAAACAAAAAACACACATTTGGCTTCGTCATTTATACCATTTCAAGCCCTGGCAGCCTCTCACACAAGCATTTACCATTGGGACATTTGGATTGGGCCACACGGTCCATCAGCAGTAAGCTCTTCAGATATAAACACATGATACTGCACTCTTTCAGCTGTAAATAAAAATTCACCAGTAGCTTCACATTACACAGTAAGGCTCTCTGGAAATCCTCAAATCCCAGTCAGTCCCATTTTACAAACTGTAGCTGATACAAAAGGTAGAAAAAGACACTCAAGAGAAACTATGAGTGGAAACAAGCCTAATAATCACAGTTCTAAAAACCTTCATATTAATTAATTCAATAAATCAATAGCCTATATGAAATCACCACATGGTAAAGCCTGTTTTTGTATACTCTTGTCTTAGTGCTTGACAAATAAAACGTTTTTTTTTTCATATCCTCCTGACTACCAGCAGTTCAAATTTGTCCTCTGTGGAGGACATTTGTAATCCTGAATATTTCTCACCAAGTGCATACTACTGCATTAAATCCTGTTGTTCTCTACAGAGGAAACCTGGGGCTTTTCAATGATACCAGATGTAAGGGGGTGGGTCTTTGTTACCTTTAACTTTTTCATCCTGCAAAATGGCCGCCGTCAGTGCAAGCACATTTTATGGGAAAAGGAAAAGTAAGTGCAAGGTATTCCTTTGTGTTTCCAAGAAGGGGAATTGCTTTTTGAAGTATCACGCCAAATAAGCACAAGTCAACACAAAACAAAAGTGATGATGGACAGTTATGTGAGTTTTAAACCCTGGCATTTTGTTTGGGACTAACTGTTTGCCATCAAGGTTCAGTTTCACTCATTGCGTTCAGATGTCCACCGTGGACACATGATAGTGTCAAAGCACAACACAGAAAAAACACAAAAGTTATGGACAAATATGTGGAATGTTAAACTCCTCCTTATGTTAACTTTGATAATTTCTCCAGGACAGACTAGTTGCCGTCAAGGTTCCAATTCATATGTATGGTGTTCTGATGTCCACTACAGAGGACACATGATATCTTAAAAATAAAAACTTTTTTTTTCAAAAAAATGCTTTCAGTGTTCTAATTACCCTACAAAGAGATGGGGATAAAAAAATAATGATAATGTGACAACTTTTTTTTTCCCCTGGTAGTCAGGAGGATATAAAGAACTAGAGTGTTAAATTAACAGTTTTAAGTGAAATTATTGAGAAAAACAAATGAATATACAATAGCCTCTATTGTGATAGAACAACAGACATTTCTGTTATTTTGACTTTATATTTTGTCATATTGCCCAGTCTTAGGCTAAGTAGTAGTACTATCTGTGACCAGTACTGACTTTCATGTGTGATTTATTTCTTTTAAATAAAGTCAATAATATTCTTAATTACTCATCGACACATCTTGGAGGAACTGTGAGATCCATCAGCATCCAGACAAACAAATACTTACCCATAGCTCCTGGCAGAAACACTTGCTCCATCATCTGAGAATAACAAAATGTGTCCACTAAGCCGTACAGTATCGTCTCATTTCATCAAGCGGTTAACTCAATTTGAATTGTACAGTCATCACTACAAGAAGCACTCAATTTGTTATTGATTATGCCTACAATATTTCATGAGAGCAGTAGAGGATGCAATACATTATTCAGCAGGACTGCATATCAACAAGTACTGAGACATTAATAAATAAGAAATCCTCTGGAATAGTTAACCTATTTTATTATCATAGACCCTGTGCAATATGTCTTCCAGCAATTTAGACCATATTTGGTAGGTTTAACAGTGAGCTAATTTCATTTTTAACATCATTAGGATGTTCCTAAAGTGACTTATACTATTTACTATTATCAGTATTGTATTTTGAGACTTTATAATTTCATTGTGTGGTTATAATGTAATGCTTTAACTGAAGTGGTCGGGTGTGTAACAGTTACTTACAACTTATTCAACAGGCTGCCGACTGACAACATCTTCTTTTCCCTTTTAGTCTCTAACCCATAGTCTGATCCACTCACCCTGATCTCCTGAAGGGGATTAAATAAAAAACAAAAACAACAGAGATTTAACTTAAATTCCCCCTGAGGCTCTGTTTCATCATCAGTCTAATGAGACTTCTTTTTCAGCATAAATAGATGTAACCTTGGATAGTCTCAGTGCTTTGGTGCACAGTGTAAAATAACCTGCCTGTTTATCCATTTTATAAACGCAAAAGATACATTAGATAAATAATGGGCCTGAACACAGCTGATACCTGTTGCCTGTAATTTCTAAATTGCAGTTTCACAGAATTTTCCGTCCCTGTGTGTTGTTGGCCGCATTAGCTCCTAAGTGAGCTGGACATGTTATTATGGTGTTATCAGGTTAGTGCCGCAGGGCTCTGGACCGGCTGGAGGAAGTGTAACATGGCCTGCTGCTGGTCCTGCTTGTCTCTGACTAATGGCTCTGAACATGATTGAATTTCTTAGTGCAGCCAGCTATTTTGTAATAATAATGGCGACGGTTGAAATGTGTGGCGTGTGGGTGGGCACCCTTATGGAATACCAGGCTGAGACCTTTTTATATTAAAAGGTGTAAAATATGTAAGTACTGGTATAATGATAATACTATTTCCATTTTCTGGGACCTGGTCATTTTGTCTCCACTATATTTCTCATGTAAATATTGAACTTTCTCACATTTATGTGATGATGCAGAACACTGAGGTCTTCAAGATTGTTCATGTTTTTAATTAATATATTGCTATGAATGACTAGTATCATAGAGTCTGGTGAAACACTTAAAATGGTACATTGTGGGGTGTTGTTCCTTTTGTAATACTTAATTTTAAAGTGGAGCTGCACCAGTTAATCAATTAATTGTCAACTATTAAATTAATCACCAGCTATTTTGATAATTGATTGATTATAATCAACAAATCTTTAATTTCTGAGGAAAAAAACATTCAAAATTCTCTGAGTACAGTTTCCTGAAAGTGAATATTTTCTGGTTTCTTTACTTCTCTGTGACAGTAAACCGAGGATCTGAGTTGTGGACAAAAGAAGACTTTTGAGGACGTCATGTTGGGCTTTGAGAAACACTGATTTACCATTTTCAGAGGTTTTATTGACCAAACTACTCATTGATTAATTGAGAAAACAAACAACAGATAAATCAATAATGAAACTCAGTTGCACCCTACTTTGAAGGATAAGTCTGTTATTTAGCAAATGTTATACAAAGTAAACAGCGTATTTGTTGGTTATTGTTTTCACTGGCAGATTGATACGCATTTGGTGTTTTATAGAGTATTTACAGTAGCAGGATGCTGAATGTGGGATTGGCTCATTGTAATGAAGGAACATGTCACCTAAATCAACAGTGTGGCTCATGTGGAGGCTCTGTGGCACAGAGGGATAAGTTATATATGTCATATGGATTGTCTGTGTTGTAATTTCATTATGTTTTTCTCTGTACAAATAACATCTATTGCATGTCTGTCCTGGGAGTTTTTCCTCATTCGCTGCGAGGCTGATAAAGGACTGAGGGTGTTGTATCCTGTACAGATTGTAAATCCCACTGAGGCAAACTTGTAATTTGTGATATGGGCTATATAAATAAAATTGATCATTTTACAGCTAAACAGTAACTACAAGATGTTTCTGGAAACATTTGAGGTGAGAAACAGAATATTGATTCATATTTGAGTTTGTGAGTGACTGATATCTACCTGTTGAATGAACAGCCAATAGGAACGCTCTATCTCTCTGATATGGCCTATGATTGACCAATGTCTCCCATCTAATGCCTAAAAACGGAGCCATGAGGAGGAGCAGAAGTCTAGTTTTCTCTCAGAACACTTGAATTACAATACGCTGAAAGGTTATTATGGATTTTTTTTTTTTTTTTTTTGTCAAATGATGCAAAAAACACTCTGCCTACTGCTGCTTTAAGAAGAAATGCTAAACTGATTACTAAAAACACATAAAGGGGCCACACTGTTGCACAGGACAAGTTCCCTCATTACGATGAACATGGGCACTGTCGTTTATTTTAAGTTGATCGTCCTGCTGCCAGATATACCCACTAGTGCACCAAATCTGTGGCTAAAAATAGCCTCCAACAAATACACAATTTAATCCTGCTTGTGTATCGTTTGATAAGAACTACACTTCCCAGCTGTTTTTGGGAAATTGTTTACCCTTTTTTAAAAGTGAAGCTGGTTGTACAGATTTACATCTTTATTAGGAACCAGTGGGATTTCATGGGATATATTGCCAGTAACAAAAACTGGCCCAAACTCCATAGTACACCATATGTTGCAGAACATATTCATTGATTCCCTTATATCAGTGGTGCTGCTCACAGCGACCAATACCAGATCTTAACCGGTTGAGTCATTTCCATTCCTCCCACCTGGTGCTGACTCAGGTTGGGTGTAATGGAAATGCCTCAACTGGTTAAGATCTGGTATTGGTCGCTGTAAGGTTTCTCTGAAGATACCTGGACAGTGACGATGTGTCCTGCGAATGTGGTACGGTACCACAAACGATAACGACACAACGACTAAGATGCCCTCTGTTGGAGCAAGAATGCAAAATTGAAGATCTGGCAGAATTCAACAATAATGGCAGGGATTGTGTTCAGCAATGGTTGAAACACAATATTTAACATGTGTGCGGACACGGTAAGAAGAAGTGGTGCTGCACCAACTTCAGCTTTATAAAGATTTATGGTGGAGGGGACGCGTAACATGTGTCGCATTGCTGCATGCCAGGAGTTCTTCGAAGCCGGCTGCCCTATCCGGGGGACACGTAGTCCATTCTGCACCTGGAGAATGTGGCATGTTGAAATCTTGGGCATTAACACCCCAACAAAAAAAGACTGGCACAATAGTGTGCACACACGGCACGCATGTTAATGGCAGCCATATAAGCTGTAAAAGCGAGTAGTTCTTTTCCCCTCAAACTATGTAAATGTGCATCAAGTTATCCCACATGACGAGCAGAGCTGCGGGAGAAAGGCCTCGGAGAGAGTGATGTGTGACACCATTAAGGAAGAGGAGGAGTAGGATGTCACAGGGTAAAGAGTCTGAGTCGTGTTAGCCTTGAGGCTGTGGGGTGTTTCATCAGGGAGCATGGCTAACCTCTGTATCCTGTCTCAATTTCCTGCTCTGTGAATCATGCCAGTCCCAGCAGACAGACAGACAGACAGACAGACAGACAGACGGATGGACGGACAGACAGGTGGACAGACAGGCAGGCAGGCAGCCCACTCAGTGGAGCAGAAACACCAGGAGCTCAGTGGCTGCCATGGATACACTCCTGGAGCCTCTTTGCTGCTCTCACTCTGTATGTTTACTGTATGCATGTGTGGGTTTATTTTGGAAGCCTTGAGCCCGGTCACTATAATAACAATGGTGCTTTTATTTTTTTACATAGCTGTCAATCAACAAATGATGTAGGTGGTACTTTCTATTAAAAAGGTTTGGATTTCTGACGGTAGTATTGCGCTCCTTTATGTTAACTTAAAGGTGCTCTATATGATATCCAGAGCATCTGTGTCCTTCTGTGTGTTGTGATCCGTGCTTTGTTGACATAGCTGGGCCGTGCGTACTTTTAGTGCATGTTAGTGCATGTGAGCGTGCCTCACTGGCTAGCTCACGACCGCCGTTCTGCACTGCTCTCATACGGCGATTAGCTTACAACGCCGTTGCAGAAGCGTAGCACCCACCCTCCGGTGCCCCCTCAGGTAAACACTAGCCCTGTTAGCGCCATGAGCAACGAGCTGTGTTGCAAAATTAGCAGCTTTGTCACTAGATTTAGCAACTTTTCAAACCCTATTAATGATTTAATTTCTAAAAAGCGACTAGCTACAAATTTAACAACTTATACCCATCAGGGAAATAGTGAGAAATATGTGATATTGTATTAATTCCCATGTATGGTGCTCAGAGTGATCACAGTCCATGGTTCTGCTAACAGCAGGGGGTTTCAGCCTCTGTGCTGTACACATGCAATCAGCTGACACAACCACTAACCTTTATGCAAATTATGCGTAATGACATCAAATATATGCAGATGAGCATATGACTTCATCTGACAACTTAAGCGACTTTTGGAACTAGTGCTAACTGCATTCATTGGAAAAGGGTTGGCAACACTGGCTGCGAGCCGCTGGCTCAGCCGTCGCCATGTTGAGAGCCATGCAGAGGCAATAGAAATGCTCCCAGTCTTTCATTTAGCACCTTTTAGGCTGATCTAATATATATTTTTTAATTAACAATGCATGAAATGACAATTAATTTATGTGAAAAGGGTTGAACTCTGCAGTTCATCTCAGCTTTAATGTCTTTTAGCTCCTTGTTTTGGTTTCATTAACCTTTTTTAGCAGGAAAATATCAACATAATGAGGCATTTGGAGTTTAAAGTTGCACTAATCAGTTATATTACTAGATCTGAGTCAATGATTGTCCATGAGATTCTTGCACAGTTATTTGAATAATTATTTAATGGCCGCTGTGTGTACCAACATTATGGCTGTTTTAAACTACAGAAGGAACAATCTTAAAGCTGCACTAATCAAGCTAATCAATATTTTTTTATGTCAATTATTAAAGAATGACCGTGAGATGTGAAAGTGAAATGTGAAACCCAACTCGGCAGTTCACCTCAGCTTTACAGAGTGTTAGAACGCAATTTTGCTTTTATTTTTGATTTATTCTCCACAAAAGCAACATGCAGATGTTTTTTTTAGCGAAAAAGCTCACTTATCTTCCCAGTTGACCTACCAAAGAACAGACAGACACAATAGCAATGAGCATAGTGGAGCATTTAGTAGCTAAAGGGATACATGTTTTTCTCAAGAAGATCCAAATTGAAGTGAAAGGGGAGTGAATACTGGACTGATTTGTTAGGTGGCCAGAAACTTGACTCCAAATGAATTCTAATGTATATCTGTAAACACATTAACCATAAGGTGATATATCAATGCTGGTAATGAGGCGAGTAGCTACTTGCTCCTGCTATACCACAAACAGTGGCTGTTATGATACCAAAGGTAGATCGAATCCTGATTTTGCCTCTTTCACGTGCACAATATTGCACTTACTGTTATAACTCATACTGAAGAAGCTAATTGGTGTTTCTGCTTTTACTCATAGCTAATAATAGATATAATATTACACTTGTCAGCACATACTACAGAAACACTCATGCTCATATGGACACCGGCTGTTTCTTTCAGTTTAACATAATGAAATTTCAAGCTGTTGTCGCACACTGGATTGAAAGTTTCTGCACTGCTGTGCCAACACAAGAAACTAACCATTACTAGAGCTCTAATACCACCATGTGGCTCTACCTGTTGGCTCCCTCTGTCTTTATTGGTCTCTGTGTTGTGGAAACAGACTGCTATAGCAGAAGAACACATATTTTCCCATGCTAGAGGTTTTTTTTCCTCAGAATGATCCACCTGAACAGGAAAAAGGCTGTTATGTAAAGGCTGTAGGTTGATTTTTTATTATTATTATTATTAATAGTATAGTATTTCATAACATTTAATTCAATTACAAAATTACAGGTTATTTTACCACTTGGTCTATATTCTGCTTTCTCTCTGAAGCTTGGCAAATAAAATTCACTACATAAAAATGTTCTCATCCTGAAGCACAACTCAAGTTTTTCATTTCCATCCAGTCAAAAGAAATCAACATAAATGGAGGTCATTTTACAAATAAGTACAAACAAAAAGTGAACGTCATTCTCAAGTCACCTAACTCACACAATAAACAAAGTCAAGGGCCAGGCTACTGTATCATAAAAAAAAGAGACATTTCTTTTAATGTGACAGACTTTCAAATGAATCATCTGCATTTGGTCAGATTTTTCACTGCTATCTTCTGTGTCATTTTCCATACAGGAGGTCCATCGGATCACCACCGGTGATGGCATCAAGCGCACCGACAAGGACGACCCGGCGGCCAGCGAGGTGGGCTGGATGACCTCGGTCAAAGACTGGGCCGGAGTCATGATATCCGCTCAGACGCTGACAGGAAGAGTCCTGGTGAGTTCACACTCGGCCGTCATCCATCACTTAATCTTTGATTGACATCTCCAGCTACTTTAGCCTACGTGTAGCAGCAGGCCCTTGGTTAGGACGTCAGTGAGATGAAGCGTGACAGCCGATCATGATCACCCCCCAACTTCCTCATGACAGCTTGGCGCTCGGGTTGAACTCCCTCATAGTGTGTTTGTCTGTGAAAGGGCCTTGTGAAAAACATTTGTTATTATAGGACAGGCCGTGCTGAGGAGGAGCTCGCATCTAGCAAGCCACAAATCGTGCACGCTTGAATGTTCCTTGAATTTATTTCTGCTCATCCAACGCATAAATATAGTATTTTCTGAATCTTGGTAGCTTATCTCTCAGACAGGAAGGCAGCCGCATCAAAACAAAGCCAGAGGAAAAAAAGAGGGGAGATTTAAAGAGTGTATTAAGGTCATACACCCCATAATGCCCTCAGACAGCAGAGAGAAACCCATCCAGACGGATGGGAGGGAGGGACATGTACAGTTTACCAATTGCACTTGGTCAGCTGAAGTGGTTGCCATGGCGCCTGATGTGTCTGTTGACAGTGTGGAGAACACATGCTCCTTCGACCACTTATGAGATCCTTATCAGATCCTTATTTTACTGTAGTCTGTCCCAGCTGGTGGGACGGCGTCCAGTAAAGGACCATTTCAGGATGATGGAGATGCTGCTTTTTTTTTTTTTTTTTTTTGCTTTTTATTTTAGCGTTTGATGATTTGGATGTAAGTGCTTGGCAATGCAAGAGTAGGACTGAGGAGTGATGAAATTAAATGGCATGAGTGGGAGCACCATGCCAAAGGCTTGCCGCAGTGCTTGGGGCTGATCCCACTTTCAGCCACCCCACTAAATGTGGTGTTGGCTTGGGAACATGGAGGTTGTTAATCATGAATGCTGCGGTGGGCAGCCACACTTGAGCATAACGGTTTGATGTGGAATATTAACGGACCACTTTAGTTCATGTTTGTGGGGCAAAATGCTACTGACAGTTATTGGAAGGAGGCAGGAAAAGTGTTGAATCCTAGTCGTCGTCAACCAAAATGATTTATTCAAAAGATCTCTCACTGTGACAAATAGTCCATGTCAAGTGCTTTAGTTCTAAGATATGCATCGTGTTTGTATGATTCCTGCTTTGGTGTGTGTTGTCATCTAAAACCCAATGAAGAGGAACATGTGTTGTTGTTTTGAGATGATGTGTGTAGCCATGAGTGTCTGCAAGAAGGTGATTAATATTTTTTTGCTCTCAGTTTGGGCTAAAAACAGCACATTTTCTTCATCTTCCTCCAAATGTCACATGAAACTCCGATGACTCAGACTGAACCCAGGTTGTCCCCACGGCATCGTCTATTAGCTCGTCCTGCACGCACACGCCAGTGATGGTTAATGGTGACAGCGACATATTGCTAACAGAAGCGTGACATCAGCTTGCGTGTTTCCTTGTTTTTCCCACTTTGAACCACCAACGCTCCCCTCAATTTATACGTGTGTGTGTGTTCGCAGCTCAAGTGCCCTGTCTCAATGATGGCTTGACACACAGCTGTTTAGCAAGCGCTCGTCTGTAACCATGGCAACTGCAGCTTACCTAAACACGGCAGATGTGTGTTTTCTATGTCAGCCTGTTTAGGGGGCACATTAAAGCCTATTTTCAGGCCGTCTGAGAGGGAATTTTACCGGGGAGTAAGAGGTTGGCTTAAGTGAAAGGCAGTGTGTGTGTTTGCGTTCATGTATGTGTGTGTGTGTGTGTTTCTTATTTTATGCATCTATCTGTGCGTGTTTGTTGAGCTGCTATTCCCACATCTTCACCCACGTTGTTGTTCTCTTTAAAAATATAGTTTTTGCAAGCAGCCTGTTTGTTCTCAAAATATTCTGAAACCGGTTTTATACAAGGATATTAATATTACATTTTTTATACTTATAGCCTTCATTAATAAAGGCCAGTAGAGGTTGAACTGTTTTTAACCTCTCTATACTTTAAATACCAGAAATCTTAGTTCTCCTTTGTGATACACTCATGCATGTGGATCCAAGCGAAAGTCATCTAATTAATTTTGCCAATTAAGCCAGCTTACATTTAAGTGTAGATGTGGATGCACTCAAGAGGAGAGTAAAGCTTAAGCCTGAAAGACAATTGAGACACGGATTACGCAAAAAAGGAAGCTCAGCTTCAGGGTGTCGGCAGTATTTTTGCAATTGTGATGTAGGTTATGGATCAGTCAAGTGGACGTAAGTTAATGTCTCTGCAGACTTAGTTACTAGAGTAGTAGTAATAGAGTAGTATTTACAGAAGGGAGAAATAACTGAGATGAACAAGCAACAAGAAAGGGAGTTTTAAGATGCTTTTATAAAATGTACATCATCCAGTTGAACCTTGAAAAACCTCCTGTGTGTTGAGAAAACTCAAAAGGACCAAATTCAAATTATACACTCATACAGATGTAGCCACCTAGATATCCCCCTCCCAGCCAACTTCCAGCTGATTGCCAGTCGGGGTATAAGCTAATAGCTCAGCTGGTTCTTCCAGCCACTGGGCGTCTCCCTTCTTAGTCGTACATTTCTGTTCAATGTTTCTGTTCAGTTAGCTCTATAACACAACATACAATGAAGGTTGGCAGGTTGGAGCAAATATGATTTTAAAAAGTTATTTTTATAAAATGGTCACTATGTCCTGACAGTAGTACATGAGACAGGTAATCTGAAAAAAATCATGCGCCTCAGTGTCCTCCGGCGCTCTCAACGGCATCTGCAAGATTTCACAGACCAGAGGAAAACAACCAATCAGAGCTGAGCTGGAGCCTGATGTCTCTGAGCAGCTGTCAGTCACTCGCTGACTCTGATCAAACAGGCAAACTAAGCAGCGCTGATCAAATATGAATCAATAATGAATCAATGAATCAATGAGAAAGTTTGCTCCGGGTGGTGGGCGGCGCTTGGTATTTCCTCAGCTTATCTCATCATGGCTGCCAGGTCACAAAATTTCTCATTTTATAGCTAAATAATAACTACAAGATGATTCTTAAAACATTTGAGGAGAGAAATAGACATTACAGTAACAGAATATTGATTCATATCTGATCAGCGCTGCCTAGTTTGACCTTTTGAAGAGTTTGCAAATGATAGACAGCTGCCTCCCTTGAATCAGCAGCCAATAGAACGCTCTCTCTCTGAAATGACCTGTGATTGGCCAAAGTCTCCTGTCACAGGCTAGATTAAGAGATGCAGAAGTCTAGTTTTCCCTCCATTTGAATTACAATATGCTGAAAGGTTATTATGGTATTTTTGCTGACGGTTTAAAATACACAACACAAACCTCAGGATAGCTTCTTACTTGGAGGTTTTTATCAAATTACATGAAACTAACTTCTCTGACTTCTGAGAATCTGGCGTTTCAAACTGAAATTTTGAGGTATAACCTCAACAATTGCAGCATGACCCATTTCAACCTAATGTGATCCTCTCTGCACACTGAACTGTTTACCTCTGACTGAGGATGTGGAGTGATAAGCAGGTGCAGGCCGCCCCGTGGATGGCCCAGAGGCCTGATGTTCATTTGCGCGGCTGGCTTTTTCATCTCGGCAGATTGTAAAAGATCAAACCTTGCCTTCAGGGCTATTTGATTAGTGGGGAGGACACTTCCCGATGACCTTTAAGTCTGTAAAGGTTTATCTGCTGGAGATCAGCGCTCCACTCCTCGTGCACTCACATTAAACAGAAAAGGCGAAGCCTCGTGGTTATTCTCTAATTTCAGATCAGCTGTATGTGAGGACATGGTTTCCCCCAGATTTGGGACACGCAAGGATCCCATCTGTCACTTTATGCATTATTGCATTTCCCTTCCCCCGCAGTCACTTTTGCATCATACAAGACCACCCTCCCTATTCATGAAAAATGTCATCACGTTGCTGTTTGCCCATGTCAAAACAAACAATTCTGGGGGCTGAACAGGTGGCTGCTGCTTGTACCCGAGCCAACAAACCCAGCAGGTCTCCTGTAATGTCACGCATCTATTTCCCATTCAGCCAGACTTCCCTCGAGAACATAATCATCGAGAAAGATGTGGAGCATACGATGGAGCAAGTATTCTGGAGGAAAATGTGATTTCTCTTAAATGACGGGATCCTGCTGGGTGACATTTTAGCCCACGTGTGCTCGGTTCTAGAGGTCCACAGAGGAGGGGGGCTGGGATGTCGCAAAGCTATTATCCTGGCCAGAGAAAGGTTTTCTATTAATGGAAGCACAGAGCTGCCCTCTGGTGCCCCTTAACCCGATCGCAGTCACAGGTTGAATGTTAAAGTCAGACTGGGTCATCTCTGATTGTTGGTTAACTCCGTTTTTCTCTGACAGGATAAGTTCGGCTACAGATGTACCACCGTTCAGCATGGGAGTAGTACTAGAAAAATTTGAGCATTCTGTCTATGAAACAAAGTTTTATGCAGAATTTAGAATTACCTGTTTTTTACTGGCTTTATGTCCAGAGGGTTTCAACACAGCAAATATTAACGAAATAGGTCAGAACTCCCCGCTCGCCCTGTAAAGGCGCATGAATGACGATAAGTCGCAAGGCATTTAGCGTGCAATAAGTGTAGCGCACCATGTAGTCTGTACTGACTGCAGTGTAAATGCATCCATGTAAATATGCTACATTCAGCTAGTTATGTAGAATAAAATGTGAGAAAGGCTGCTTATAGCAGGTGGGAGGGGAGGTGGGTGGTGTGGATAGTGATTTTTTTTAGTTTTCTAGTGACTTTGTGACATGTTTTGTAGTGACGCATTTTCCGTACTTCTGTTACGTTCTTTCCGTAGGTATTTTACTTAGTTTACGTTCTAATTTTTAGCCCAACCAGGACGTTTTTCCTAGTAGTAAGTAGTTTTGTTGCCTAAACCTAACTGTGTCTGTTACTGTAGTTTTGCTGCATGGCATACAAATGACAAAAAGCCTAAAATGCATCCTCACGCACGACACACAGAATATCCTTGTAATATCGTGCTATCCCATGAGATCGGGTTGTCTAGGACTATAAGAACCATATTGATGGAACCTTCTACTATCAAAAAAGAGAAAGCACTCGGAGAGCACAGACCTCCGCTAAGCACCATAGTTCCCCCCCATATTGTAATTCACTCCAAAATAAAAATCCTACATTTATATTATTAGTTCAGAAGTTATTAATGAAAATCTTTTTTTCAGTAATGGCGTTTTCTTCTGGATCTATCTCCTCAAGTATTAAACTAGATCAAATTCGTTGACATACTTCAGATGCTGAATTGTCTCAGCTACACGATGCCGCTTGTTAGAAATCTCTACCTCTAATATTAAATGCACAGTTGGCCAAAGTGTAAGAGTACCCCCATTTTTTATTTAAATTGCTATAAAATCTGCCATCTGGGTTAGATCTGGATCAGCCTTTGGGATTTGATAGAAGTACACATTGTAAATCCCTGAGTCAAATTTCATGAGCTTTGGGCAACAATTACCAGAGATATTGAGTAACATTTTTTTGGGTCCCATTTACCCCAATGTTAACGAAAATTTCAAAGTGATCCAGAATCCAGGATTTCTTCCGGATCACCCCCAAAATTAAATCAGTTCTTCCTTTTCACATTTTCGACACACCCTGAAAATTTCATCAAAATCCGTCCATAAGTTTTTGAACACAGACAAACAAACAAACAGACAGATAAACACCAGCAAAAACATAACCTCCTTGGCGGAGGTAATAATATTAAAAAGAAAATTAAAGAGTTGCTGGTTCAAACCCGGCTTGGGGCCCTTCTGTGTGGAGTTTGCATGTTCTCCCATGTTAGCGTGGTTTTTTCTCCGGGTTCTTCACTTTCCTCCCACAGTTCAAAGACATGCAGGTTAATTGTTGACTCTAAATTGCCGGTAGGTGTGAATGTGAGTGTGAGCGTGGTGTACCCCGCCCTCGCCCAGTGTCAGCTGGGATCAGCTCTAGGGCTACACCTGAGCCCTGCTCCTTCATTCAGTGGTACAATTATATGTGAGAATTTATATTATGGAAAATCTGCACCATGGAAAGTCATGCTACATTAGCTACTAGCAGCTCCTGTTTATATTGTAATCACGGCTGTACAGAGAACAAAAACAAGCAGGATTACGCATAAACATGATTATGAGGCAGTTAGTGCATTTTTAATATGATTTCAAAGCAGCTTTATGGGTGTTTATCCTCATTGGACACCAGAGAAACTGCTATCAATTACAATGTAAAGTCTACTGATTGCAATGATGTGTATGAGATCTGTGCATTTTGGTTTGACTGATTTATTACTCTGAGAAGGAGCGATTGTCCAGGTGCACTCAGAGTTCCCTTATAAACATGCAAAAGATGCAGAGTTCTCAGAGAAAAATCAGGGATGCAGTGGGATACAGCGAGGAGAAGGCAGGGTTTTTTTTTTTTGCCCCATCCCGAACTTTTACAGTGTTTGAAAGGTGTCTGCAGAGTGACCTCTAGCTCATTACTATCTGCCAAACGAAAAGTGCAGCAGATTCAGAGTTGTCTAGGATTACCGCCGGGGTCAACATATGGAGGAAGTCCTATTGGATGACAGGGTGAAGGAGTCATCTTCTGTCTTGACCGCTGTCTAGATTTGATGCCATTCGGGAGCAGCCTCAAGGGGGAGGAAGGAGCTCTGAACCAAATTATAGGTGGGCCAGAAGGGCACTTTCATAAGGCGGACAAACTCACCTCCTCGTCCTCCGAGGGCCTTGGTGGCAGTGGCAATTGTGCCACTACATGGAAAAGCTTTTTGCCTGATGAGAGAACATAAAAGAGTGAGAGAAAGAGAAAACACTTTAGTGGGGACTTGTTCTCCTCTCTGGCACAGCAGCTGAAATGTCCAATGTGCCATTTGGAAGTCCTTTTACATGACTGACAGTTCAGCTTGGTGCTGCTTTATTATCATCCACAGTGTTCAGCTCCTCTTGGACCAAACAGCATTTACTCTGTATGCCCTCTTCTTGACATTCCCCGTTGACTCTTGGCTTCAGATTAGGACGTCATTGTTGTTGTATGTAACAGATATTCTAGCAACATGCCCGCGGCCGTGTGTCGGAGACAGGAGGCTGTTCGCCACCTGTGGACTCTGGTGCCAGCGGGATCGTGTGTTACTTTCACCGTACCCAGCGCAGCAGAGAGAGCAACGTGGGAGCGTCACTCGGCTCTCTGCCCGCCTCGAAGTCTGCCGCTATTTTCGGGTGACAGCAGCTGCCAGGCCTGTTTTGTCAGGGCCTTGCAGAAGGAAACAATGCCGTGTGAGACTAAAGTTACTGAGGTGCTTTTGTTGTCCTCAGTCAAAACAAAGAACATCTTATTAAGTCTTTTCTCTTTATAACTGAGCCCAAACTTTCTTTTCTGAATCCAAGTGCAGTAAGAATATAACATCTTTCCAATACAATTACATTCCATACATACAATACAATTTATATCTTGAAAACAAGAAAAAATAAGGTTGTCAGTTCATGAAAATTAACATTTTGGTTGCCTAAAACTGTGTCATTGAGCGTTCGGTTGCACTTAGCTCCACCCTCTCGTAACACTTCTGACTGCAAAAAACCAAGATGGTGACGGCCAAAATGCTGAACTCAAAACAGTAGTCCACAAACCAATGGGTGACGTCACGGAGACTAATGATGCCTTCAGATGAAATCCGTGAGCTCATGTTTACCGGTACAACATGGGAAGTCTTGTACATGACATGCGTGGCATTTCCAGTGCTTAATAATATTAGCTAATACTAATACTCCTGTTCTTCTACTACTATTACTGCTACTACCACTACTACTATAACTACTACTACTAACACTCCTGTACTTTTACTACTATTACTGGTGCAACCAGTACTACTAAAACTACTACTACTAATACTCCTGTTCTTCTACTATTATTGCTGCTAATACTCCTGTACTACTATTACTATTACCACTGCTACTATGACTAATACTGCTGTACTACTACTAACACAACTACTACATCTACTACTTAAATGACTACTACTACTACTGCTATTATTACTGCTATTATAACATTAGTTTCCATTAGTGAATGCATGCTAACATGGTAAACGTTATAAAGCACCACTGTGCCTGAATGCAGCCTCACACAGCGTCTCGCTGACTGTAGATCCTTAGTGTTGTTTACTTGTTTTTAGTTGGACCCTGGTGCATAACCAGCAGCTCATTTGCATTTTCTTCCAATTTGCCTCTTCCTTTTTTATGAACAGCATAATTTTCTGAGCTGTAAATGTCTCAAGAGGACCTTGTTTTCTGTAAACTGTGGTGGTCAATGTTTTCATGCGGCAGGAAACATACAGTACCATTTGCCTGTTAATGGGTTTGCTCTTTTCAAGAAATCCTAGTATTTTTTTGTGAGAAATCTTAAAGATCTCAGCTGAATTCGTGCAGGTTTCTTAATTGTAATTAAGAACTAAAAGGTGGGGGTAATAAGCCGTTTCTAATTTGGAGCTTCTCTATGTTTGGCGGCCACGTTTTCAGCAGGATCTCATTTGGCACAAACAATGGTGAGTATAATTAGTTTTGTGGAGCCGCATCATATTCAGACAGCAGGAAAAACTGTGGAGGGGAGATTCGTGATAACATCCTTTTCCCGTCCCCAAAAAATCCAATTCACGAGCAGCATTAAGATAAGAAATCCTCAACCGTCACGAATTTGGCTCCCCAGATTTCATTAACAATCATTAATGACCCGGCAGCCGCTGCTGTAGTAGAGCTCACATAGTCTTTAAATTCTCCCTTTTCCTCTCACAGGAAAGGCAGACATGAAGGAGGTGTGAATGAGGTAATTCTCGAGTTTTACAGCTGGCACTTTACATCGAACAGGAGAGTTGAATTAATGAATGTGGCCACTTAGAGAGAATGAATAGATGGAGGTTAATTTGCTGATCACATGATGAACTTTGAAAGTTCACTTTAAGTTCAGCTGTCGTCCTGTGAGCTTAGTTGTGTTTGATTGCAAAATATAAATCCAATATTATGCTTTAACGTCTCAGACATTCACACCTGCTGCTGAGCTCACGCCTCATATTCATTCACCCTTAAAAGTACAGTACATGCCGCTGCTACAGTTATAGTCCAGCTGCGGGACGTGATTGACATTTTCACACCTGATGGGACTTTCCATTTCCATTGTTAGCGAGGGGCAGTGAGTGATCAATAGACATCACACCAACATCTGTTTTCTTTTATTAAACCTTCACGTCCTTATTTTTTCAGCTTCTTTCTCTTGTTTGCAAGTGAGTTCTTTCAGCTGAGACCGACAGCGAGAGGCTGAGGGGAGACACGTCCATCCCCTCCCATCCTAAGCTCTTTACGCCTCGCCGTGAGACCGGTTGGGTCTGATCCAGGATGGCTTAAATCAAGGCTGAGCCACTGTGGGATTTGGGGGTTCCACGCTGCATGTTTTGATTGTGGGTATTTTAATAGCTGAATAATGATGCGAGCCGTAGTAAGTTTAAGTCTCTTATTTATAACACAGCAGAACTAATGGGAGTAGATTTCTGGATCAATCCTGTCACATGAAAGAGATATAAAAAGAAAAAATAGGCTTTCAAGTCGAGCGTGACAGCGAGAGACGTTCCAGAGGGCGTGACCTGAAAATGTTTGAAGGATAGCAGCCATGTTGTCACAGCTCAGAGGGGATGTCGTCAGCGCTCATAGATCAGATCGCTCACTATATACAGTGACCGGTGTCAAACAAACAGAGGATCCGGTTTCAGGCGGCGGGTAGTTACAGTGCAACGTATACAACATGAAATACAAACTGAGCACTTGTGTGTAGCTGCCAAAGGTTTAAAGCAGGATCCAGTTTCTAAGAGCTTTAACCTCCATTATTTTTTTAATATCGGTGCAATCTGGCTGATGGTGAGACGCCAGATATCTACGAGATACTGACTCACTGCTTCAGACCTAGCAGACCTGTAGTTGTAGTATTTCATGTATGATCGTTGTTTTAACTTTACTAATAAAACACATACTATGAAAAACTACTATTACTAATACTTATGTACTTCTACTACTATTACTGCTACAACCACTACCTCTAAAACTACTACTACTAACACTCCTGTACTACTATTATCACTGCTACTTCCACTCCTACTGAAACTGCTATTAATGCTCCTGTTCTTTTACTACTATTATTGCTACTACCACTGCTATTAAAAACTACTGCTATTAATATTCCTTTTCTTCTACTACTATTACTGCTACTAAAACTACTACTAATAATACTAATACTCCTGTACCAATACTATAACTGCTACCATCACTATTACTAAAACCACTACTACTAATTCTCCTGTTCTTCTACTGCTATTACTGCTACTACCTCTACTACTAAAACTACAACCACTACCACTAAAACTACCACTATGACTAATACCCTCTCTCTGCTATTAATATCCCTGTATTACTAATAATACTACCACCACTTCTACCACTAAACTACTACAAATACTACTACTTCTCCTATAAAACCACTGATATTATTACTACAATAATAATAATAATAATAATAATAATAATAATTAGCTCAAAGTAGCACCTCAGAAAATAGTGTGTTTGGTCCTATGTAATATGTATTTTAAGGTTTATTTTTAAGGTTTGTCCTGTTTGGAGGAGTAAAATATGGGAACAGGGGAATATGAATTTAGCAGGGAGCTGGGGGAATGTGTTTCTGAAATACCTGCTGTGCTGTTTTATCACACTGAGGGAGCACTGAGATATCATAATAGTTATGAAAACACAGAAAAAGGCAGCAAATACAAATACTGCTTTCCATTCAGCGCAACAACACCCACCAATAGAACAACAAAACAACGACCCGTTATTGTTCACACAGTTTCTGTTTCCTGTGGTGTCTTCGAGTCCTGTGCATTATCACCAAAGCAGCCAGTAATACTTCTGTTATCTGCTCCTTTAAATGTTGCAAGGATATTTTTACTCAGTTAGTGGCCTTATTTAATATAAACGTTAATCTGGGTGCCTTTCTGTCCCCTTTCATGCCGCTGGTTTTGATATTTTGTCAGTTGGAGGAGGAAGAAATGTTTGAACTCCAGACATACTTGGTGAACATGCCCTTATTTGTGTAATAATTCAACAAAGGCTGCTTGTCACAGTGTTGTATAAACAGTTTAAAGGTGAAATTGGGGGCGGCAGTAGCTCAGTCTGTAGGGAGTTGGCTTGGGAACCGGAGGGTCACCGGTTCAAGTCCCGACATGGACCAAAAAAAAAACTGAGTGTGAACTGGTAGCTGGAGAGGTGCCAGTTTACCTCTTGGGCACTGCTGAGGTGCCCCTGAGCAAGGCACCAAACCCCCAACTGCTCGGGGCGCTTGTCAGGAGCAGCCCCCTCACTCTGACACCTCTCCATTAATGCATGTATGTGTGTTTCAGGTCTGCATGTACCATGTATGAGTTTAACAGAGTGTAAAATTGAATTTCCCCATTGTGGGACTAATAAAGGTAGATCTTCTTCTTCTTCTTCTTCTTCTTGTCACAGTGTTGTATAAACAGTTTAAAGGTGAAATGAGTGTCTCGCTGAAACGGTTATCCCCCCATTGTACCTCCAACACGAGTCGGGCCTCCTCAGTAGATCTCTGTAACTCACTGCTCCTTTACCCTGCTGCTGTTTTTCTAGGAAATAACCATCATGTTTTTTTGTTTTTTTTTTTAGCAGCACAGCAGACATGTCCTGTACTCGTATGGCTTTAAAATCTAATTATGCACTCACAAACCCCTGAACCAATTCCCCAGTCTGTCCAGTTTTTTGGATTCCCAATAGAAACCAGCAGCCTGTTTCTCCAGTTCACTGAGCAGCACTCATTAGAGCTCGCTGTGTTGATGATGGGCTACGAAGTGAATCAGGAAGTGTGAGTGGCTATAGAGGCCCTGCAGGCTCGTCCCCAGGCAAACCTCAACTCTCAAGAGCATACTGCTTATAGCTAACAACAACAGTCATTTTCTCCCGCGGCGTCCACTGCACTCCAAAAGAAAAATGGCTGATATTGTTTTAATTCATGAATTTACAGTCTTGTTGCTCACATGGCACATTTAGGGAAGGCATTATTAATATTACATCATAAATCAACGTGCATCAAGCTGCCGCATACTGTAATTTGGACGGCAGCTGTTGGGGAAAGATCAGCGGGTTATTTTTAACTCGTTGTTTTCAACACCAGAGAGTGTTTGCTGTAACGGTGTTAATAATTGTAATACCCTCAGCATACTGTACACTCTCTCTGATGATGTGTGTTAGAGAATATGATAAGCTCAAGTTACATATAATTATATATAAAAATAAAGAAAATATATTTGGTAACACATTTTAAAGGGCTGCAAATTTCATGGTAATTAGGTGATAATTAGTAAGTGACCTATTTGAAATTTCCTTGAAACTACTGCCAAATTTACCCAATATTTACCTAAAAATTTCTCAAAAATTACTTTGGCTGTCTTGTGTTGAGACTTGATTCTGGACATTTATTATTATTATTATTTTATATATCTTGTAAACATTATTTAGTAGTCAAATTCCACTCTTCCCAAGTAACCTGAAATAAATAATTGGTAATTTATTTAATACATTTCCAGGAAAAAATTTAATGTTAATTGATATGCTTTATTTCCATGTCTGTTGGTAAATAGATAATTAGCATAGCAACGTCTTTGAAATTTCTTTAAAAAATGAACCATTACATTAGCTACCAGGTTACATTTCTGAAGTGTCTTATATTAGTTTTGATTTTCCACCTCCAATGACAAGCAGCACACGGCCGCTTCTCAACTCTAAGGGCCATATTTTAACCATTATATGCTATGTTAACATATGATTATTAAATAATGTTCAAAATAAAGTAATTTTTGATATATTTTGAGGTAAATATTGGGGTAATTTGGCAGTAATTCCAAAGAAATTTCAAATAGGTTACTTGCTAATTATCACCTAATTACCATGAAATTTTCAGACCTGGAAAATTAAGTGTTACCGCATATATTTTTTTAAATCTTATTATCTTGTAATATTTACCAAACTAAAATTCACTTGTATAAATGTCTAAATTTAAGTACATCCTCAGTGTTTTTTAAGGACTCAAACTGACACCGAGCCTGTAGTTTGGGATGGAGAAGGGTTTACAAAGACGAAAGAAGCACAGATGTTGTGCTTCAAAGCCCTAGACATTTTTACTTTCCATACTTTGTCCCTCGTGTGCGATGTTGGTTTCTCTTGCTGACGTCTGCGAAGGCGTCTGTTAGCTTCTCGGCCCCTCTGCAGCTGAATGCAATGACGTTGCAGCAGCTCCAGGCAGTAAATAAAACTTCTAATGAGCCTCCAGGAACTTTCTTCTTGTGCCACCCATAATTACCAAAAAAACAATGTGTGCAGTGTCAAGTACTACTTATATCAACTGTATAAATCAGAGGATATATGGGTAAAAATCTAATAAAAAAACAGGGCTCAAGTTGTAGCCCACAGCTAACGCCATAGCCTCAGTCCTTTTCCACGCTTCCCATTCATTGTCTATGTAAGCGGCCATGCAATGCATTCTGGCAGCATGGTGGCACAATCTGAGAGACGGACCAACTTTACTGTCTTTCAGAGGCTGAAGCAGGCTCACCTAGCCTACGAAATCTAAGGAATCCATTTATACCACCCATGTCATACTAGCTTGTCGGAAAGGAGGAGGCTAAATAACGTTCCAAAGGAAAAACTGGAATGGCTATATTCACGGGTCCCTTGACCTCTGACCTCAAGATATGTGAATGGGTTCTATGGGTCAGGTCCCTAAACAGTCTTGAATTATATAAATTAGGTATCACTGTAAAGCTGAGACTCTTGTGGATCCAATGTGTGATGATGTTACATCACACAGTAGCTATTTCATTGTCTTAAGACCATTTTTTTAAGTTTGACATCGCTGTATAAAATTACATGTGGTGACCTCTAGGATTATCAAAGTCCCATGAAACTTTACAGCCACAAACTAGAGACCTGGAGCTTTCAGAGGATGGATGGCTTTCATCGGTAGATTGGCAATAAGGGAATTTCTGAGCAGTTTCCAGAACAGAAGTGTTCACTATTCAATCTTCAAAAAATGCAATTCTTGCAGAAATCTCCAACTCAAATCTTGCTGTCTTAATGTTCTGTTTTGGGGGGATTATTTATCATTTTTATTAGTTGTCAATTGGTAGAAAATGTTTAAATTTAGCAGCAAATCTGTGTAACAAATGGTATTAACGCAAAAATTGCTGCAATAATTTATGAGACATAACTGAGCATGGGAATGACCATCACATATTTCCATCATAATGTTCTAAACCCTTTGAACAGCCAAAACAGTGTTTATTGCAGATTTATGACTAGAAAAACTGGACACACAGTGCTGAGCTGCATCTTAAATTAATCCTCAGGTTACCAGCTTTTAGATGATGTCTGATGACTTCTATGTGGCATTTACTGTTGACCTGCTATCTCCCCTTAAAGGACCCCGCCCCCCAAAAAAAAAAAAAAAAAACAGGTTTATGGTAAAGAGGAGTGGAGTAGAAGGGGTTAACATGGCAACCTTTTGGGGAGTCAATGCGTTTTGTTCGGTAGATCCATAAATAAATCAAATCAGAGGATTGTTGTGGTATGGGTATAGGTCAGGAGCTTTTATTAGGAAAGGTCTCTTAAATGTCAGATAAGACGTTTATCTCCAATTTTAGGTGAATTCTGCTGTTGGTTCCCTGTAGAGAAAGATGCATCCAGATTTGGGAGTGATGATGTTATTACTGAATGGCAAGCCTATCACTTTGGAACTGCCGTAATGCCGGTAGTGATCCCTAATGATGAGGAAGCAGCTGCATGCGGCTCCACAGGAAGCCTACCAGACAAAGAAATAATCTGCTTTTATTGACAAGATGAGAGAAAAATCCCTTAAAGCCGCCGCTTTCACTCTCCAGTGTGAAAGTCACGTGCACAAAAGAAAAGCCATTGATGAGGCCGTGCTGACAATGTGCTCCTTCTGAGGAATATTCTGAATGACGCAACACAAGCCTGGATATTACATTCAATCCGTCTGTAACGGTTCCCATTGTTTCCCAGCAAAAAAAGATGAATTTCTCAGTTGAACTGAACTTAACGAGTTAAAATTTTAAAATAACTATTCTAGTCAAACTGTGTATTGATATCTCCCAGTGTACAATTCAGCAGCTGCAATCCATTAGCGCCTGATTGCTGCAATTTGCATAAAAATATTACTGATTATTTGAGTCATAACTCGGTCAAACAGACGTGATATATCTGTTTTAGATTCAGTGTGACTAACACTTTCCCTTTTTTTTTGTATCATGCTCATCATGAACAAACATCTATAAATCTACTTAGAAATCATAGAGAAAAACACTCTCCTTATAACTCCAGAAGTCGGCTGAGAGTCATCATGTTTTTAAGTTTTCTTCAGTATCACAATAATCCAGTGATAGTTAAATGTACATACACGGTCCATTGCAAATGGGAACGGTTGTCGTACTTTTAATGTTACCAATTTGGCAAAGTGTTAACAAATACAGGCAAAAAGCCCCAACAGCCTCAAGATGTAGTTAACTGACTGACTCCACTGCATCAATATATTTTCTGTTTACATCCCCCAAAGCTCCCAAATTATGCAAACTGTTCTTCCAAAACGTACAGTATGATTTTCCTCCAAACTGAGGTAAAAATAAATATAATGATGGGAGTGAAAATCCATTAATATTAACTGCATAATATATATTTACTGAAGCTCAGACCCCGTGGTCATGTCATGTAACCAAGTGGACGCTACTGCACCTATCGGACATGCGCACTAGGGCCCAGTCAGACCTGGAAACCCCAGAAGATCCGGGTACTTTTCCAGACCCGAAAGTCCGCCCATTGACTTCATGCGCCACTGAGCAGCTCTCATAGGAATAAGCAGAGCCCTACCTCCAACGCTGTATCCAGTTCTCTTTACACATCCATAGTCTGAATAGCAGAGAGTCTTCATTAGGTTGAAGTTTCCAGCGTGTTTGGCCTCTGACCCCACTCAGCAGCTCTGATGGGTGTGGTCAGAGGTGAAACAGATCTTGGAGTATACTTCGCTGCACACCAGGGCAGAAAGGTGAGAAGAAGCTTTTCAGGAGGTGTAAAGATACTCTTAAATAATGTTAGACTCATTGGGTCTGATGCAACAGAGAGAATCATTCACTGGAGTTTGTGGTTTCTTTGTGGTTTGTTCCTGGAAGGAAAGCCGATCAGCAGTAGTTGTTTATTTCTATTATCTGTTTTTCTCAGGCAGCATGTGCACTATACTTGTTCTTGTACTTAAACATTGTCTTCTTTTGATTTGTGTTTCTTGGACTCTGCCAAAATGATAATTAGAAACGACACATGAGCCAATAAAAGCATTAAATCTATAAAAAGACATTAAGCAGTTTTGGCACTAAAGATGGTACTTGGTGCTGAAAATGAAAGTTAAGAAAATAAAACATTAAAACATCTTTATTTTTTAGGCTCAGTGCCATTCCCAGAGGTTTTATTTGATCTCGTTCCTCCTCCAGTTATGAGCCAACAACCCTGTGGTCCTCTGCTGCTGATCTGTCTGATGTCCTTGATAAACCAGTCCAGAGGATGAAGACATATGTATCTCTGGCAGGGTTACTGATCCCGCTACTCGCAGACTGACACATTGAACTTGTCCAGCTCTGTGTCCTTCAGCTTCGCCTCAGTCCTGAATCACTAGATTGATAAAACAGCTCGGGTATGATCACAATGACACATGACGAGCTACTTTCTTACCACGCTCACGTCTGGGGATTATATAATATTTATCATCCTTCTGCTACTGCTGTCGTCAGTGACTGCAGCCCATTATGCAATCTGATTGTTATCTTATCTGAAGATGAGTAATTTGACACTTTCTGCCGAGATGAGAGTAAGTTTTTCATTTGGATAGGATGCATTTACTATATCTCAATACAGTACTGTGGAAGATAAAGCTGATGAAGACAGCACACTCAAGCCTCATTTTCCCCTCATTCATTTCCCAAAGTGTCAATCTAATCCACGTAACTGATATTAGCATGGATCAAAGTTGCATGTCACTCATAAAAAAGTGATAATCTACGAAAAAACATTATAAATTTTTCAGTTACAGCGCACAACACCATATTGCCGCTTGACTGAACACATAAAATAATGATGATTACGCCGATTCTTTCCTCTCTAGGCTGATACCAATCGCTCTGAGGATTTTTTTTTTTTTTAACGGCAAGAGGTGTCTTGCCCCTGCGAGGCAACACGTGATAGCTGTCAATCACTCACTGTATGTACTGGTGATCTACGCATAACCATCAATGGCAGCTATGGACAGGCCATCAAAAACAGTGAAACTGTAACAGACAGTTACCTTAAAGCTGCATTAATTGTTTGATATGCTCCTTGGGCGAAGGGCAACAAGCTGATAACATAATATCACTCTATAAAGTTGACCTCACAACTGGGTAAATACTCTAAAACAACACACTGAACGACTGGTCAGTAACTACTGGAGTGGCGGTGGGACGACCCCACAAATTTCATAACTTCAGTTGTTATATATTCACCGAAACAAACATATGGAGCCTTCACATGGAACTCATGAACTCGTGTTTACGAGATGGAAACGACGTGTTGCGTTCAAGTGGTTAAGTCGTGAAGAACACCGCTGCTAAGCAACAGCAATATTAACGTTACTGTCTGAGTCTAGAAGCCACAGAGACAATTTAGCAAGCTAGCTAGTGAGTAACATAATGCAGGAAATGAAAAGTCATAATGACAGAGGAGGGAGATGAGGTTGTTGAGAATATCTACATTTTCCTCAGACTTTTTCTAAAATTACCAAGAAAAACAATATATGACTAAAATTACAACATACCGTACAATATGAACTTATTATGCACCGATAAATGAACTTCCAGGGGCATTTCTCGTGTCGTCAACAAACATGTCAAAAGTCGTGAACTCGTAGATTTCAGAAACTTCCCACTTACGAGGTCGTAAATATGACATGGGGGGGCGTTCAGGGGCCGTAAACACAGTAAACACGACCACATCTGAAGGCATCAATAGACATAACTGGTAGCATTGTGGCCATAGAAATAGAATAGGATTAGAACTGAGGGTGAACTGTTTTCTGTGGTCTAGTACAAAAGAAAATTCAGATTGTTGATAGTTGTCATGTCACACGTCAGGGGGGCCGTAAAGTGTGGTTGCAGCCTGCTGGGAGGAGGACGGACACAGCTCTGGAGACGTATTGCTGGCCTCAGTGAGTCCACGACTTGCCGAAAGTCGGTTTAGTTTCTACGGAAGTAAGCCATTAGTTTAATGGTCGCTATGGCAATGGCACACTTAAAAATGGCCGTCACTCTGACCATTTGAATGGGAATGTGTGTTTTACTCCTTTTCTATTTCTATGATTGTGGCTAATCTAATCGTTAGTGTTAGAATAGCCACAATGTTGACCCACAAAAAGGCTGTTTAAAAAAATATATTTTAACCAATTCAGCAAAGACTAATAATTCAGATTCACAATCATTGACTTAAATCTAGCAATATAATCATGTTGGTCATATATACAATTATATATTAGTGCAGCTGTAAACTCCAAGTATCCCATTAATGGTTTGCTTGAAACTTGTTGTATTTGTTCATGCCGTGGTCGTTTCTGTCTGTGAGAAGAGCAAACAGCTGTTAAAATCAATTGATTCTGTTATTTTGTTGTGAGAAAAGAAAATGATGAGCCATATGTATTGGCACATGATGCTAGCAACTGTGACAAGAAGTGATCATCAAAACGAGCTCCTGTGCTGTTAATGGTTAACTAGTGATGCTTGTTTTGACCTTTAAACTGTGAACGTCTGTTTGCCTTTCCTGCCTGTGACCTTGTCAAACACAAGTGACACAGAACACAGAACAGCTGTGATTTGAATTTCTTGTTCAGGCAGATGAAGCTGTAGGCTGTTTATGAAGCTCATGCTGGTTTAGTTATACTAAGATCACGCTTGAAGACGGAGCCAGGCTTCAGGAGCTCCATCCAAGACCCCATTAGTATGCATGTTGTGTTTTTGCCTGTCGCCACGAGTATGGGGCACATGCAGACTCAGCCAGTGAGTGCAGGTCTTTGCTGAACAGGGACGCTGCGGCGTCTTAAAGCAAGATCTGTCATTTTTTAAAATCATTTAATTTACAGATTTAGGTATTTGCATGTATAATTGAACACTTGCGTATTGATGAAAATGTTTGTTTTTGTTAGGACATCACAATTTAAATGTTGGTCTTATTTTGATGCTACGCTCACAAACAGGACTGGGGTTTAACTTTAACAGCATCCAAAATCATTTTTAAAGGAATACTTCGGCCTTAAAATAACCATTTGTATATCAATTACTCACCCTGTGTTACCGTAAATTCTTGAAGAAAACTTTGTTTTTCTCGCATGCTTCCACAATGAACGCATAATCCTAAAACAGAGTAAATCCTTGATGAGTTGAAGTAAATGGGACCAGATTTAACAACAGCAAAACTATATTAAAACATGTGTTTACAAACTCTCTCACAACTTGTACAGTGTAATCCAAGTCTTGCTTATCCAGTCGTATGCTCAGCACTTCCAAAACACATGCATTTTTGCCAAAATCGTACTATTTAAAACACTTTTACCACTACTGTCTCATACTTGCATGCATGTGATGGTAGTATCGGGTGAGTTATTGATATACAAATGGTCATTTTGTTGTTCCTTTGAGTTATGACATTGTTAATATAAAAATATTGATAAGTGCAGCTTTAAGATTGTGTTTCCATAGTTCAAAATAGCCACAAGGTTGATTCACAAAAAGGGCCATTAGATAATTGTTTACCCTAATCAGCAAAGACTAATAATTCTGATTGACAGTCACTGACTGAAATCTAGCAATATAATCAGGATTATTATTTTAGCCGTAATTGTGTAGCCCTGTTTCTGGCCTGACAAACACTCTGCATGTACTCCAAGTGCTCCAAATAGACAGTAGAGAAGCTCAAAAAATGAAAAGGTCACAGTGATGCGTGTGGTCATCATCCATCATGGTGCTTCAGCAGCAAATAGACTGTAGAACTGAAGTTGCATCACGGACATCACAAATGTCCCGTCAGCTGCAGAGGAGCAGGAGTTCAACAGTAATGACAAACAGTAAATGTCTCAAAGGTTCATTCAGAGTCCGTGTTCATCAGGGCCGCAGTCGATCACATTTATGGCTGTTGTCGTAAACATGCTAATTTCCTGTTATCACCTCGGGCGAAGGATAAACTGTGCAGGAGCGTTGTAAACAAAGTCTAGTTAGTGAGGACAGTCATGATGACCAAGATGTCTCTCACAATGTAGGGGCACAAGCATCAAAACTAAACAAGTTTGTCATTTAATAATTGATTAAATGATTTTGTGGTAAATTTAATGTGTGTTTATTTATATCTGCATGAGGATTCAAGGCCAATCCAAAACAAACAAAATATAATAATAATAATAATAATAATAATAATACTTAATATTATTGTTGTTATTGTTATTATTATTATTATTATTCGATTTTTTTGGTTTTTAATTTAATCTTTTCTTGTTTTCTTGTGTTTGTACCACCAGATATATAAAATACAAAAAAGACTAGTTAATAAAAATAAAAATATATAAAAAAGATTTTTTAAAAAATGAAAATAAATTTTAACAAAATTTTACAAAGAATAACAAAATAATATAAATTGTTAATTAATTACAGTATTCAGTCCTGTGTGTTTTACAGTGCTGTCCTGTAGTCTGTCATGGTGGGAAACATGCTTTCTGACTAGAAACTCATGACCTGAACAAATACATTTTGTGAAAACGTCTCTATTGATTAAAACAGACCATTCTGATTACTCTGCCACTCAAAACTTGTGTTCAAGTTTTGTAAAAGAAATCTGAAGAAGCAAAATGGATGTCCACTTATGTTGCAATTCATTTCAGAGTCTGTAATTGCACTATTCAGCTTAAGGATGGCACATTGATTTTTTTTTTTCTCCTCTTTGTGCTGCTCGGTACTTTTTGTGTTTGCCATTATGTCCAAGTTGCCTTATCAATCAATATGTCATTTCAGGACAGACAGATGGGCTGGCTGGACCTCACCAGGATAGTCCTTAGGTCATTTTATTTTGGAAAGCAGCGCTGTGTTCCTGGGAAGCTGCTGGGGGTCAGACAGTCACCCGTGAGGAACATCAGGTCAGGGACTAATATGCTCCTATGAACATTTAAGTTGAGCACAGTTAAATGGAGAGCTGCATGAAAAGGCTGTGACCCGTGGGGGAAACGGAGGGTTCAAATAAACAAAGATGGTCAGTTAACTGCACGCAGAGATCTCTGGCATCCCAACAACGAGAGCTGTGATCCCACAGTGACCTCAGGCTTTAAGGGAATATAAAACATAGTAACCCCTGGATCCGTTTGTTAACAGCTCCCGCAGTAACACAACCTCCCAACTTAGAATAATGTAAGTATGTTTCTAACATACCTGAAGCTCAATAAACTGGATGACTGCTTACAATTATATTAACTGTAACGCACTAAAAGATAAATGGTTCATTTACCTCTGTGACTACCTCTCTTTCCCCAACAGAGCAACAAAAGACATTTTATTGTGAAATATCAGTGAGGGTGACATCACCTAGGACTTTGAGCTGGCTATCCACAGTAAAAGAGATTTTTCTGCCCAAGCGAAGTTCCTGTTTCTTTGGCAGGTTATTCACGCTGGTTGGTGGTGAGTCACACTCCAGGAAGAGTGGAGGAGCATGAGTGGGCTTTCTGATGTTTGTAGGTTGACTTCTGAAAGCTTGAGACATGCTGGTGCACTCTGCAGGGCCGTGACATACTGTGCATCATAGACAGGAGCATCACTGCTGGTATTATAATCTGTTGTGAAAGTGGACCTAAAGGAATTATTCTTTTATGATTAATAATCATTTCATACAAATATTCTTTTCAAGTTTTTTGAGCCAGCCTCATTTTCCCAGTTGTGATTGTGTTGCGTATTACTTTTTCCACTCTTTCTTTTTCTTAAAAGCTGTAGACCTGAGACGTAAAACCTCTTGAACACTTTACACCTCTGGTTCAGGCCTCTGCTTGAAAATTACATGACCAAAATGTGTGGCTGCACTGATCCAACTTTTTCAGTCCCAATACCAGTAGCGATACCTGGGCTTTGGGTATCGGCCTATACTAAGTACCGATCTGATATAGTTATTGATTTACAAGCTATATGCTTCACTGTGTGGATGTTACTTCGATTATTCGTTTATGTGTAAGGCAACATCAGGCTAGACTTAAACATCACTTTCCTAACTTTGTAAAACAAAATGTGACAAATAAATACCAAATTTAGTGAATTGTTAGTTATCATAAAAACAATAAATCTTACACCAGCAACTTGGCAATAAAAAACTTTCAGAATTAACATGACTTGTAATTTAGGTGTAAACCTTTTCAATGCAGCAAAATTGGTCAAAACTTTAAGAGGAATTCAAGTATACAGTATAATGTATACAGTATATAAACATAGATTTGGATTTATTAGTCCTGTTGTCACCGATGTCCGATCCAGCTGTTTGAATCAGTATTGGCCTGATATCTGATCCAGTATTGTAGTGGTGCATAGAGTGTATCTCCGCAATTATATTTTTAATAGTCTTGGTATCATAATAAAGGTGAGATATTGGCAGAGGTGCAAGCATCTGCATATTTGCTGAGATGGAGTACAGCATAAATGAAAGATTTAATTTGCACCTGACAAAAGTGATGCATTTGCAGCCCAAAACCATGAGCAAACCATGTCCTAACATCTGAGCGTTACCTGCGCACAGACTGATGCTAATAAAGTGAAGCACAGCAAAGGGGGGGATGTTTAGTTGAGGCAAAAACTTCATATTGGCCATTTGGGTACATTTGTGCCATTTTAAATTTTCTCAGGTACTGTAAAACTCATTTCATTTTCATTTACATGTCAACATAGGCATGATGAAGAAAGAAGGGAACGAATAACAGGACTAAGTGATGGAAAACACAATATTACATTGGGGGATCTGTTAAAGAAAGTACACAGTCTTATAATAAATTAGTTAAGAGAAACAGGAATTAAAGAAAGATTTAATTGTAGTTTTATTTATTTGATTATTTTCCTGACAACCACTGCTCCACACTCCAGTCCAGTAGGTGGCGGTAACGCAGGCTGGTTTGCTAACCGCCAATAAACAAAAGAAGAGGAGACAATCATGCACTGATGGCGTGGCATGAGGTCGTGTCCTCAAACAACCCACACAACAGCGTAGGTAAGACATTATTTATGGTTATGGTTGTATAAAGTGACATTTATCTCTTCCCTTCGTAGGCTGCTGGTTCATTGAATTGTAGTCTTAGTGTGATAAGACTAAGAGGAGCCTGGAGGTTCATAATAATAAACGTTGTTTGTGCGGCTAGCATGAAGTAGCATAGTAGCTAGCACCGCTGTCCCGCACGCACCGTTAGCCGTTAGCTTTAGCCTGTTTTTGCTATTTGCTCTTTTAGTTGCTTGGTGTTGGAGTTGTGTTTGTTGTAGGTAAAAGTATGCGTTTTTAGCGGAGCTTCTTCCCGTTGTGTGGGTATATGTGGTACATGTTAAACGTGGTTTTATCTGGTGTTTGTTGATGTGTGCAGCTGTACCGTCCGGGGGCGCTCCGGACTTGACTTGGACTTGACCGCAGTGAAACATGACTTACTTTACTTATTTTGAGACTTAAAAACACTCGCGTCGGTTTATTTTAACGTTATGTGTGTAGCCCCAAATCACAAGTCTGCCTCAAAGGACGTTATGGTCCGTAAAGTTAGTAGGTTACATGCAGTACAACGTCCAATCCATGTATATCAGCAGTGCTAATAATAAGGCTGAATAAAAGGAGCCATCATTAAGTGTGTAAAAATGCAGGAATAGTATAAATAAATGAATGTTAGTTTATATGTACTGTATAAATAAATTGTGTTAATTCCAGAGTCAACCCGATCATTGCACAGCTGAATTATTGCACTAAATTATTGTACTGTTAAGTCAGTATTTCACAGTTTGAAAATATAAGAAATTAAGGGGTTATAGCTGCTGATAGGGCTAAAAAAAAGTTAATATATGTGCATATCTACTGTTTTCTAGACTAGAAAAGAGTAGATTTGATCCTAAATACAATCTATTAAAGCTGATAATGTCATGACAATAAAGTAGAATAAACTACTACCTTATTATTATTACTATTATATTAATTATAAACGTCTACCTTAGTTTGAGCAGTTTACGAGTAAATGTCTGTACCCGTAGTTGCACAAAACTGAAATCACGTTTTTCCATGACGAACACAAAACGATGTTGCACGCATTCTGTAAGGGTGGCTGGTTATGTTGGCATTGATGTAGGCTCGCTGTTGGAGGGTTTTATAACCCACTTCCACAGTCCTTTCGAGATCTTATAACTTGAACATTACATTTTTAGGCATATAGATTGAAAGGACTTGGTTTCAGCTATGTTTAAAACACTATCAACATAATTTGTAAAGGAAAATGTTCAAACGCTGAGTCATTTTAAGGCCTTTTGCATATGAAGAATTGACTTAACTTGTCATCCAGGACTTGAGATTTAACTTGGACTCGTCTTGAATTACTTGAGACTTGTTTCAAAGAACTTGAGACTTCATTTGACACTTGCACTGATAGAGTGGAGATTTTTCTTGGACTTGTGTCAAACAGATAGCAGTACTACTCAGATATTTTACTTAATTAAAAGTAAAGATACCACAGTTTAGAATTACCCTGCTACAAGTAAAAGACTTTATTCAAAGTTTTATTTAACATATAAAGGTATTGGCATCAAAATATACTTAAAGTATTCATATGCACAATTGATTACACTTATTGATGCATTCATGTGTTCATCATTGTAGTGTTCCAGATGGTGGTGGGGGGGGGGGGTAATTTTTAATCTGTATATTGCCAGATAGCTTGTGAATTTCACCAAGGCATTAATAAATCTGTCTTTATCCAGAATAATATCTCATCATTTATTTGGTCATTACGTTTTGTGTTATTAATCAGGATCTGCAATGTAACTCGTAACTAATGGTATCAAATAAATGTAGTAGTAAACCAATATTTCCCTCAATTGAGTAGAAATATAAAGTAGCAGAAAATTGTACTTAAGTACAGTATTTGAGTATATATATGTAGTTACTTTACACTCAAATGACTTTACACCTGTTACAGACTTGTTTTAGATACATTTTTCTTTTTTTTTTTTATCTCTGGTAGTTTCATATATTTTTATTTCCTTCACACTTACTGTTGTTTCTTAAAGCATTTTCCTTCCTTCCTTCATGATTATGTCATTTGAGAGAAAATATTTGTAATATTCTTGTTTTGCTATGTGATTTCCCTCTTATCTTATACTTGGCAACAGCATTACACGAAGAGCATAATAGTATGTTGGCAAAAATAAATGCAAATTGGGCTGAGTATGTCTTGGCAGCTCTCTTGGTCATTATACAGTGGTTGCTCCTCTCTGTGAGTCTGAGCTCACAGTGCCTCCTTGCAGCTGGAGCCATCTGCCAGCAAATGGCTGAGGGTGGCTGAAGATACAGATGTGATGCATCATTATCCGCTGACTGAGATGAATGATGAATCCTGGCACTGTTGGCTGTCACCTCATTGACAAACCCAGTCATGACTGCCCCCCTCTCCTTGTTGCAGCCTGTGTGCTTTATTCACTGAATATTCCTCTGCCGGTGACATTAGCATTTCTAGGGTTGCACCAATATTGTTTCCAGTTTCTAAACTGGGATGGTCAGAGGCATAAAGAGATTTCCTGGCTTTCAAAGAGGAAGGGTCCATTAAAAATGCATGCAGGTGCTTTTTGTCATTACGGAGCCATCAGTGGTTGCAGGTTGACAATACAATTTCGCATCATGGAAATGAATTAGGCTGAGCTCATTCATTATGGATACGCATTGGCTTCTTGTTCAGGATGGCCATTGTGTGATTTCTAAATAGATGAAAGCCAGGTAGGGTCGCAGATAACACAGTGGTGTATTTCACGCTGTAAAACATTTGTTCTGCTGTCTGGCACAAACCTTTCTGGTCATATCTGTGTCTCTCTGGGTCGAGCATTAGCAGTGACTTTTAAAGGGAAATTAGGACAATCATTGTGCAACAGTATTGAAGAATGAAATATAGTGCTTTTTGACTTTTAAGTATCAATTGATAATGTGCAATTAATAGTATTATTAAAGAATTAAAAATCTAGGTCTAAACACATGTTTTGTAGGTGCTACATTACAAAATGTGAAATGTATAATCTCATGAACTGAGATGCTTTGTAGCCTACTTTTTTATAAATATCATTAGGTAACAGATTTTGTCCCCTGCCCTCCATATCTGAAAATCTTCCACTTTCTTTGCTGGTTAGACAAACACAACATGACAGCAGTCACTTTTGAATTTTACTCTGCGATACTGAGTGACAGTATAGCGTTGTGTCAGGTTGTTTTCCCACAGGTAACGCTGATTGTCACCTCGAGCTCTGTTTGACACACACATGCCGATTTGTTCTGTGTTGATTTCCCATTTAAATGTTGTATTTACAGTTTAGTCTGATTTCTTATGGTGGTGTTTGCTCAAGTTTCACCTGAGCTCTATCAGTGTCAGAGCTGTCACCTGACAACTCTTCCTTTGTTCGCAAACACCCATGGATCTCATGTTTTATTACCCTCCAACCCGCCTCCCACTCCGCTCTGCACATCTCTCCACTCACTCCAGGCGTCGGTTTATTCAGCAGTGTTTCCCCCCTGCAGAAAGGCAGAGTGACAGAGTAAAAGCAATGCCCTGTTTTTTTTTTTTTTATCATCATGCCGCTGCTCCTCTGTGGCCACAGAAAGCTCCGGGCTCTCAGCTGCATCCTTCCTTGTTTGTGTCTGTGTAAGCTGAAGCCATTTCTGTCACCTCGCCCACTCCTCCGCCGCCTATTTGCATGATGAGCCCAGCTCTTGTGTATTTATTTACACTGTTGGATCTACAGTAACTCATGTGACACTGCTGATCCAAACTGTGACTCTTTCTTTTTGGTTTATGTAACACAATTATAACAAGCTGACAAGATGTATCAAGGTCTCTTAATGCTCATTTATAAGCATTAAACAACACACCTTGAAACACATTTCTGCAATTTCAAGGTGTGTAGCAAGTGTTTGTTAATGCATTGGCTCCTTTGTTCACTTTAAGTTTGCGGTTGTTTAATAATTTCTGAGAAAATAAGTTGTGGAACAAAAGACCTAGAGCTGCAACTAAAGGTTATTTTAATCACTGATTTATCTGCTGATTATTGTCAATTAATTGCTTAATAGTTTAGTCTATAAAATGTCAGAAAATAATGAAAAATGTCCTTCATAATTCCCAAAACTAATCCTTTAATCGAGAAAATTATCAACAGATTAGTTGATAATGAAAACAAATGCGGTTGTAGCTCTAGGTTTAGCTTAAAAAACAAACAATTACTTGATAAACAAAAAAGTTGCAGATTAATTTTCTGTCCATTGCTAATCAATACATCAACCAATTGTTGCAGCTCTTAAAAGATCAATTAATAATGTGTTTTGAAACATTGTTTTGCTTATTTTTACCTTTATTGAATTCTTATGTTTGCTAATATTTTCTTTCATTTCACTCTGATCAATTTATTTTTCTGGTTTTATGTGTAAAGCACTTTGTAACTTGGAAAAAATATATTTTCATCATCAAAAGCGTAAAAAAAGACGATTTTGATGATTGGCAATTTGTCCTTGAAAACTCCTCCGTCTCTTTAGATATTAGAATAAATTAGTATTTCTAGCCAAACAGGTCGGATACATAAAGCTGCTGTCCTCCTTTTCCCATTTCTTGTGCTAGAGTGCAAAGATTAAACATCTGCTGTATTTCTGAACCAGTTTCTGTGTGAAAGTATATTTGGGATGATTTAGTAGTATCATAACAACTTAAGTAAAATGTTTTTTTTTTTTCCAGGTGGTGCTCGTATTTGCGCTCAGCATCGGAGCCCTTGTTATATACTTCATAGATTCCTCTGAGTAAGTATATTTTTTAAATTTATATCATTGTAGTTCACTATTGATTGCTCTGTTTTATAGGTCGCAATGAACCCTGTTCGCTGCTGAATATTTGAGAAATTGACAAGTGTTATTGAGTTGATCTCAAGGTGTTCAGTCCTGCTGTCTCTCAAAGCTTACAATATCTTTATTAAAGTTAGATGTTGTCAGTTTTGTTTCAGAGAAACAGAAATTTACCGCTTATGCTGTCTGTATTATGGCCTTATAAAATCATGCTGGTAAAATGGTGGTTCAGTAGAAATATGTGTATATTTTAAACCTTTACGTTTTGGATTAGCCTCAGAGATCTCAGCCATTAACTGGTTTCTACACTCATAAATCCTCATATAATGCATATACTGTAGTTCTGGCCTTAATTACACTGAGTGCTTTGTGCTCTGTATACGGTATTTGAAAGCCACGTACATGCTGGCTGTTTTGATCCAATCCCCTTCCAGGTAAACTGCTCTGAGCTTACCGGCAATCTCTGCTGACAAACAGCCAGTGCTACCAGATGCTTAATCTCTGTAATGAAAGGATCAGACTCTTAAACAGGCAGGAAAGACCCAAGTTCCTGTTCAAAAAAACAATCTCCGTCACTCATCGAACTGGAGGAAGTAGTAGTCCCTTTTAGCTTGCATGTACGACAGTGTACTGTTACTGCAGCCCGGCGGTGTTTGGACAGGATGTGCCATTAAGAAGTAGAGCAAAATACACCAGGATAAAAGCTTTTATCAAGCCCAGAGGGAGTCTCCGCTGGGAGTAATGTTAACGCAGAGAGGAGAAAATGGGCTGTAAACTTGTGTAATCTGGCTCATGGTCCTGGAGGTTATTTATTTCATAAGACTGCATACAGCTGAGGGCTTGGCTTGTGGTTTGCGAGCATGATCTCATTTCATTAACTGAACAAGCTCAGGTAGAGTTACATCCTCACCAGTGCCATCTGTGGCCTCCTGTTCTCAGAACGTGCTCGTAGTGGTGCCTGATACCTTTTTACACCTGATGAATGATGACCTACGACCTCCATCTTTAACCTTTTCACGCAATAAGAAAGGGCATTGTTATGAATACACAATGAGGTATGATGCTGCAGCACCTGTTCAGTGACTTATATTCATATTCATATTCATCTACTAGGCTCTTTGTCCCAGTTTTCATTCAGTCGTGTCCAGGTCTTTCTATTATTCAGTATTTTTTCACTACCTGTCAGCTCAACAAGCCCAGTACTTAAAGAAAGAGCAGCCAGTTAGCTGCTCTCTTGCGTGCTCCAAAGTGGCAGCAGACTGTAACAGATACAGCCCTTCCTGTAATTAGTCCTGTGGGGCTGCTAAGGCTGTCATATGATGGACAGGCTGACCTGGCTGGAAGCAACGCAGAGAGAGACGTCAACACAGCAAGACCCACTTAGATTCATAGAGAGGAGCTCAAGCTACGAGCTGCACAGTGATGAAGAAGCCGGTTAGGTCCCACAGGGAGTTTTCTTCAAAAAGCCTTGTAGTAGTTGTGTCTTACTTTAAACTCTATGCTTCCATGTAGTCTCATGTCATTTGTAAGACACACTCTCCTTTGTTTCATCAGTTTTCAAGTAGAAGTGGCTGCCAAGCCTCAACGCTGAGTACTGAACAACTGAATATTTAAAGCTAGTGTTAAATACTCCGTCAAACTTTTATTCTTGTATAAGATACTCCCTGTTTTTAATGTTTCACAGATTACTTTGTCGACTGGGGGCAGAAAAACTCCACCACATGCTGACAAACCCACAGCCCGCTATTTAATTGTTACAGGGCACTTTCACAAGCCATAGTCCGTTTGGCTAGTCCAAATCAGGGGGAAATGGATATGTTTGGTTCGTTTTCTATGTAGTTTGGTTTCACAGTGCACAAATTAAAGCGGACCTGATAAAGTTGCTGGCGGGTGTGTACCAAATTTATCTTATTCGTCTTGAGAGCTGCCACTTCTATGCAGGGAATCGTGGACTTTTATAAATAGCTGTTGAAGTCCCTTCACATCCAGTTTATCTTCAGTGACTTGAAAAACGTCACTATTCTTGTGTTTTGGTATTTAGCCTATTCTGTATGCTCTCTTTGGCCCAGAAGTCAAAAAAACATCAGACTTCTGCTGAAGTCCAGGTCAGTGCTCTCCCGTTCATGTTAAACTGCCGTTTACCTGTGTCCATCTCAACAAATGCCTGCTGCCTGCTTTTTGGTTTGTTTGGAAAAGATCCGAGACCACCTCTCGCAAGCGGTCTCAGACTGGTTGTTTTGGTCTGCACCAGAGTACAATTACTGCGTTACAGCTGCGTAAACGAACCGCACTAGAGTTTGAATAAAATGAACTAAATACTGGCTTGTGAAAGTGCCCTTAAAGGAATATCTTAAAGTTATGCCTATCACCATTCATGACAAGTTTTTATTCACCTGTGAAATGTCCCACTCAGGACATATTTTGGTCAAAATTCTTTAATGTATTTTAAACCTGCATTGCGTGAATATAAGCTTGACATGTTATCTCTTATAACTCACTCTTTAGCTCTGTTTTAGTCTCCACCATCTGTCTCTATTTAGCACTTAGAGTGAGATTATCAGAGCTTTTTCTTTTAGCAGAAAACAGATTCCTGATGCATTTGTAAATTTTTGGAAAACAGTATACAGGTTATAAAACCAAACTGTGAACTGAAAGAGCCCAGAAAACGCTGTAGAGTGTCTGATTTGGGTTTGTCTCTGCAACTGGAGCAATTGTTAATCTAAAACAAATATTGATTAGTGAATGCAAGGTTTTGCTAATTGTAGAATTAATCATTCAGGCAGAAATCTTCTACAGCTGCTTGTGTTAAATCATTAATGCTGAAGCATTTGGGGAATTTGGTTTATTTTGCCAAATAAAAGAAATAATTTTTTGTTTGTGTGTATATTTATGTTATAAAAAATAATAATACATTTCTCAAAGTAAAATATCAAAAAACTTTTCCAACAATACCGGGTCAAAGTGATCTGCGTGTTTTCTCAACTAATACGGCTGTAAATCAGGTGCAGTGCCATCAGACAGTATTAAGGTCTCCTCATTGAAATGAATGAGGGAGGGAAGGAGAGTCCAGAGTGACTTTGGGCAGAGAGGGTTTGTGATCCATAACAGGCTTAGTCCTCTTCCTAGCCAGGTCCACTAGAACTCAATTATTCAGCACTGCAGGTCCGACTCCGCTGTGTGGTCTGTCACCCTGCTATGACGGGGATTTGCTGGGCTGATGTGTCATAACAGTGAATGAGGACAGAACTATCAAACATATAATTATTAGGACTATTCTGAGAGTCTTATTGTCTTTATCCTCGCTGTAACTTTTGAGAAATGATCCAGATCGATGAAGAGGGTGTGTACTGTTTACTTTGAAGAATTTGACAAAGCTCTTTGATTTTCTTGTGATCATAAAGCCCTTAGGATAAATATTGAGATAAATGAATAGTATTTTTATAAGTACTGCCCCGCTTAGACTCGGGACAAGATGTGACAGTTGCGTGAGGCCGACGAGGATAGTTTGAGTCCTCATCACATCAGCAACCTCCTGATCATCAGTGTCACCACTGTGCATCAGATCGGTTCAGAATAATCCCTGAGGTATTTTAACGTTACCTCATTCCAACTCCAGCAGGACAGTGTTTTATCAAACAGAGTTTATTAGATTTTTTTTTTCTTTTTTACATAACAAAAGCAATTTGCTTTAATCTGAGTGGTATTAAACAGCAGAGGGAAGGTTGTTGCTGTTGAGTGATGTGGTATGTGTTAGTGAAGCATGTGAATGTGAGCGCAGAAGACTAACAAAGAGGCATAAAAGCAAAAAAAAAAAAATCTAAATGTACAAAAGGGACCAGCTCGGCACTAATGAAGAAACACATGACTCAAGATAACCTGTGCTTTAGGGAAGTGGTTCTCAACCTTTTCATCTTGTTACCTCTTAAAACAAAGCAGTACATCTATTTGTGGCCCCTCATTAAAAGTCTCATGACTATGGAAGACTGAGCCAAAGACTGATTCTTCCGTCTTACAGTGCAGCCAGACCGGCCCTGTGACCAGCGCGTGGCGGCTGCGTTACCTGTTGTTTTTCATTTCGGCGTCCATGTTAACGGGTTAGAGCTGTTACACCGCCCGCATAAGATGGGCGTCTCGCATGCTACGTGTTAGCTGCGTCTCTTCTAGAGATTCAAGGTCTCGCCTATTTTTGACGCGAGCACATTTCACGGCAGCAACAGAAAGTGATTGACTGTATGTTGACATCATATCAGCAACATAACTCCAGTTTCAAAGTCTAGACATCTGTAGAGTATACCACAGACAGTCCAGGTGATCTTCTGACTGTATATTGACATCAAATCAGCAATCACAAACAATTTAAAACAACGTTTTGTTGCAGAAACAGATTGTAAATATTTTTTTCCTTTCCTATCCTGTTAATCATCTAATTTACCGACCTCCAGGTTGGAAACCACTGCTTCAGGGCTGCAACTAATGAATGTTTTTATTTTGTTTTATTACAAGTGAATCTATAGATGGTTGCTCTGTTTGATCAGTTAATCACTGACAGTCAAAAACACAAATATATAAAGTTTATGATATAAAATGTAGAAAAACAGTACATCTTTACTATTGGGAAGCTGGAACCAGCAATTGTTGTAGTTCATTAAACAACGTATTGATCTGAACTGATAAGCAACAGCAAAATTGTTGTACGTAAAATTTCTGGCAAACAACTAAATTGATACAGCATAGTATCGCAATAATTTGCATGTCAGTGTATCGATACACAAAAATCAAGTATCAAGCTCTTATTTTATAAGCTATCAACCTCTTAACAATTGGTCACTCTACTGTCTTTCGGAGGTTGTAGCAGTCTTCAGGATTAAGTGAGGATGGTATCACATGAAACTAGAAAACGTAAGGAATCCATTGGTACCAACCATGTCATGTTAGCTTGTCTGTAAGAACATTAAATAGCGCTAAAAATTTTGGCATGGCAATTTTCAAAGGGGTCCCTTGACCTCTGACCTCAATTATGTGAATGAAAACTCTGGGAACAGATTGAAAACTGTATCTCACAAATTACGTAATTTGCCGGATAAGTAAGGTAATAAATCGTAATATATTGTGATATCTTATCGCAAACCTCGGGATGTATCAGAATGTTTACAATCGCGATGGTATTGTATTAATATCTCATTGAGGGGCCTCTGGTGATTCCCGCCCCTACAAACAACAAAGTGATTTATCAGCTAATTGTTTGAGCACTAACATGATTAACCAGTCACTGTTTCCATCTTTGTACTTTTATTTTCACTCAACTATTCATTCAGATGATATATTAATCAAACATATTCCACATCACAGCTGTGCACCAAATTAATTAACTGTCTTTCTCCATCGCCTTGTTTAATTTTGAATGTCCAGTAAACCTGTGTTTTCATTTTACGTGTGAATAATATTAAGAGAGGATATCTTCTATCACACAGCCCTACTAACCTATTACAGTCCCCTTTACGTGGTTAATTATTTCTCTTTATTTGAATTCTTAGTGCCAGATACAAGCTTTTTGAGGGTGAGACTTCACTGCATCGCTAGCATTTGCTATGGCTGCCTGATTCCATAAAAGAGGACATGAACCCTGCATGCATTTAACCCTTAAACTACTGCCTCGGCTCTGCATTTCCATCACGTTTGACTAAATTTGTACCTGAAATGTTTATCTTTGAGAGCGGAAATGCGGGTGTAGATCGTAATGCGCTCTTGCACCTGAATTTGACAGATTGTTTGCAGTTATTTAAGGGTTAATCAGGCATCTCGAGTTATTGCTTGTGTGACAATAAATGCATGTCCTTTCTCAACAGAAAAAATACATTGGGAAATACCAACTATTGCACTTTTATTCAACACTTATGTTCCTCTTCTTTTGGAAGTCTTTAAAAATGGAAGAAAGGAAAAGAAGAATGCATCTTTTTATGCTTTTTTTTTTTAATACCGTTGAGATATATGCATTTTACCAACCCTTTCCTCACCTGACCACCAATATTTGTAAGACATTAACACACTTTGTTTCTCTCTGTCCTATAGTCCCATCGAGTCCTGCCAGAACTTCTACAAAGACTTCACGTTGCAGATTGACATGGCGTTCAACGTGTTCTTCCTGCTGTATTTTGGCCTCCGTGTAAGTAAAAGAAGTTGCCAGCATTTGAAAAAAAAAAAAAAAAGTAGTTTTCCTATATTTGCACGCTAATTACCTGAAGACTGCAAATCTCACCTTTAACCCTTAATATCCACCAGTTCATTGCTGCCAACGACAAGCTGTGGTTCTGGTTGGAGGTGAACTCGGTGGTGGATTTTTTCACGGTTCCTCCGGTGTTTGTGTCGGTATACCTGAACAGGAGCTGGCTCGGTAAGGACGCTCACACAGGCTGATAAACAAGCCTTGCATTGTGGATCCTTGGGTTTGTATTCCTGAGGAATCTGTGCTGCCACCCAGTGGATGTAATGGGTCCAACAGCAGTCCAACTAATCTCAGCATGTCACTAAAGCTGCAAAAAGAGAACTTTTTTTTGTATTTTGTGGTCATTTACATGGGCACACCTTCAATATTAGCCATATAAGTTTGATAATTTTGTCATGAAATTAACTTAATGGGATGTTGCATGACGTGCATGAAAAGTTTGAATGATCCTCACCATTGTTAGACGCTGCTACAGCACAGCATGAAAACTTAAAAGCATGGTGACTCAAAAGCTTTATGAGCTCCACCCGTCAAATTAATGCTCATTTGCATGACAATACTATCAAATATTGTATGGCTGTCATCCGGTGTGCCATTTAAACTTGAGTTGATTTAAATGGAAATGTAATCGGTTCCATGTCTTTGACCTGGTGCTGTGGGCATTGTGCTGCAGGTGTCATTCACACGGCCTTCACCTCTCCTGCAGAACTCTCCAGTTACACCTGCAATAACACTCGAATGAAATCATACTGTGATTGAAAAATACACGAATGGATAAAAAAAGAAGGTAATAGGCTTTGTTTGGGGCTGGAGCGCTAGAATAGTAGTCAATCTGCTAAATGTGTGAAGCTCATCACTCTGAGAGGTATGTGAGGAATTACAGGATTATGGGCGATCTCTGTTTTTATGCTGCTTTAGAGATTTTTATAGCAGCTTTTTCTTCTGTCAGCTGAGGAACAAACCTGCCATGTTGCCATAAACACCCTCCACTTTAGAGTCAGTATGACAGCTTGATCGGCACAGTTGCATAATGTGCCTGTGTGTTCTCCCTGGGCTGATGTGCTGAAATTTATGGTGTGAAAACAACGGAAGTAGGACCAGCTACTGCTGGTTGCTGGTGCCATCTAGTGGACTTGTAAGAGTATGACAGTATTGTCTCAATTTAAGCAGCAATATAGTGTCTATATCATTGTTAGCTGCATTATGCTGATAGTTCTTGGTTTATTTGCAACTATACATTTCTGTTGGCTATTTATTGCTCTAGTTCAGGGGTGTCAAACTCATTTTAGTTCAGGGGCCACATACAGTCCAGTATGATGTCTAGTGGGACAGTAAAACCACTGCATAGTAACCCATAAATAACAACACCTCCAAATGTTCCCTTCCTGTGTAAAGAAGTATAATTACATTCTGAAAATGATCATAATTAATGAAAAATGCAGCCCAAAATACAAATAGAAGCGCATTTAACTGCAAATTTGGAATTAATTATTCATTCTGACTTAAAAAATAATAAAACTTTGGTTTACTATGGCAAAAACTTGACATTATTTACTTAAAATCTGGACTTAATTCCCATAGAAAGTCAGAAATGTGAAAAAATATCTCAAAATCAAGCCTTGAAAAATGAAAATCTTTTTGACTTTTGACTTTTTTGATGTTTTGACTTCCCAAGTTTAAGTCAAAAGTTTAACTTAATTCTCTTAATTATGACTTTTTATGAATACTAATACTAAATTTGACTTAATATCTCATCATTTTGGCTTTGACTTATTTTAACTTAAATTTGGAAATATTTCCTGTTGAAAGTCATAAATGTGACAAAGTATTTCAGAATTGAGCCTTGAAAAAATAAAATCTTATACTGTTCTGCAATTTTTACATTCACTCAAGTTCGTCCAGTTGGCCGGATTGGAGCCTTTGGCGGGCCGGTTCTGGCCCCCAGGCTGTATGTTTGACACCCTTATTCTAGTTGTTGCAAAATTATTTTCAAGTTGAAAAGAATCATTGGTATTTTTTTAGTTTACTTAGCAAGTTTAGTTTACTATTTAACAAAATGTGTGCTTTTTTGGATGCTGTTCATTATGTATTTTTAATCATTTGCATGCACATTGGGTATTGCTCTACTTTAGTGCCATTTAGTGCTTGTATTTATTTTCTGATAAAGCCTGCCCTTCACTTTTCTACATAGACACCGTGCTGTTGCTTTGAACGAAGAAGAAACAAATCACAAATTAATCCCTCAGACCCCTCCGCTCCCAGCAGAGCATCTGTTTGGTCTGTGTGATGGAAAGATGTTTTAGGACCGAGCCACATACTGAACCTATATACCGTATACATAAACACAATACATGATAAGGTGACCATGACCCCAAACTAGAACTTCACGTATATTACGTATGTGCATTTTCTTTGGTTTCTCAGTGATGTTATGGGTTCAGTTGCCCAGTGTGATGCTGCTGGTTTGTTTTTGTTGGCTGAAGACGTCGTTAACATACAGTAATTGATGGAGGATGGACCAACCCATCACTTATTTTATAAAAATATTCACATGACGTTGCAGTATTCTCTCTACATGATTCCTTTGGCTGCATTTCCCACAATTCCTGAGTCAAACATTGTGAGCATTACAGCGATTGGGTTGTTACTGCATCCACTCATTGTTGTGGTGTTGCCGTTTGTGTTGCTGTTTTTGTTGTCTGCCCCGCCATGAATGCACGCTTCTATTTTTCTATTTCACTCAAACCAAAATGCAGCACTTCATGCCAGCAAATATACAAAGCATTAATGCACATAGTCGACTGAATACATATTTAAATAGTTTTGTATCTAAATCTGTGACCAAATTTAGTGATCAAAACATTTTTATTATCCAAATTAACATGGAACGTAAAAACTGACATTTCTTGTGTTTTTTAGAACAAATTCTAGTGGAAATAATTCTGTCAGACTTAATCTCAGTCAGTATGGTCAGTGAGCAGTTGGTTGCGGAGGATTAGAGACTGATTTACTGTTTAGTTAAACGGAGGTTAAACAGGTGAGGAGGTCATAACCAGCTCAGCAGCATCTGTTCACAGCTGTCCAACTCCCTCTGCTGATCCAAACTCCTGCCAATGCTCCTGTCTGAACATTCTGACACAAATACATGCACAATATGTGCTGATATTCTCTCAGACTAACACTGATGCATGTCAGGCTCGCAGGTGTGAGCGTGACATACATTATGGATTTTGCTGAAACATGCAGAAATGACATGCAGCGGCTAGTAAGAACAATAACACGTTTTTAATGCAGAGTCTGAACTCTGAGCTGAAATTCTGACCTGCTGCAGATGTGAAATACAAGCAGTATGTTTATCTCTGACATTGAAAATAATCCAGTGAAACCAAATATTATGAGGTAAACAGAAGATCTTCCAGATAAGATATTCATGTCCTCAAATACAAATGCTCTAAAGCGGTGGTTCCTAACTTGAGGGCCAGCACCTCGTCTTAGAGGTCAATTTTTCAAGGCTACTACTGGAAATAACTGTAATTTGATTAAAGTGAGAGACAGTTTTTCCAATTTCCAAAATTTCCTTGAAAGAGAATTTCCATTTTAGTCCAAGTAAATATTTATTCATTAGACTGTAGACAGATTTCATATTTTTGTGTTTGACCTTTTTGGCTTGTGACCCCTGAAATCAGAGCAGTGTCTTCTTGTGACCCCTCGTCACCTGATCATCCAGTAAAGTCGGTCTCCCAGCTGCAGCCAGTTCAACTTAATGTTATTTGAGTAAATGGAAAAATGATCCAATAATACAACAAGAAAAAGCAGAGATTTAAGGAAGCATAACTTTGTGTAGCAGAAACAATTTTCTTCCGCTTTCTCAGCCGATCCCAGCTGACGAGGAGGGGTACGCTCTGGACAGGTGGCCAGTCCATCGCAGGGCTGACACAGACAACCATTCATGCTCACATTCACACCTATGGGTAATTTAGGGTCAACAAGTAACCCGCATGTCTTTGGGCTGTGGGAGGAAGCCGGAGAACCTGGAGCAAACCCACACTAACACGGGGAGAGCATGTAACCTCCACACAGATTAACCCCAAGCCTGCGACCCTCTTGCTGTGAGGTGACAGTACTAACCACTGCACCACTGTGCAGCCCTGACTTTCTTTCTGTTAATCAGATTTATGTTGTGACCCTTTTGAGGGTCCCGACCTCAAGGCTGGGTACCTCTGCTCTTGACTGTGCCAGCTACTCATTGGAATTACAGTGCCAGTTGAACACTGTCTCAATTTAATCTATAATTAGCACAAAATTACACAGCCATTTATACAAACCTTCATATGAATTTAAAGTTACACAATAGTTAATTTAACGAAAATTATAAGAAACTATAGGTAATATATATTAGAAATCCTGCATATGGATTTATTTAGCATTTATATCCCTCTTTAGATGTATTTTGCTGGTGACAGAAGTGACACACAGTTCATGATTTTACCTCACGTTTCAGATTAAATGGACAGGCTTAGATTCTTGTCAGCTGTTGCATTTTCTCTTTTTGCAGTGACGATTTTCATGCTGCACATTTAGATTCAACGTCAATAGCGGTTATTACATCAGCTGTGATTAATTTAGGGATTATTGCAGAACCACTAAATCCATAGAAAAACACAATGATTGCCAAAGCTTGTCATTTTTTCCATACACAGCTTTGCTGGCCATTCACATGACTTGTTTCCTGCTGTGAAGGCGAGGCATGCTGTTCTTGTCCAAGATTAGAGAATGAAATTTGGTTAGTCAAAAGCAGTTGCGGGGTTACAGGGATGAGATGTAGGTTACACTGTGGAGCCAGCTGATGGACAGACTCGCTGCCTGGCCTCTTCCTTTCCCTGGATGAATCCTAAAGGAGCTTACACTCTAATATCCTGATGGGAAAAGGGTTTGCTTTAAGCTCGCCGAACGCGCCTGACCACAGCGAGGATGCTATGAAGGTCTGAGGTAAATCAAATAAAAAAAGAGAGTCCTTTTTTGACGCCAACCTGCTGAGTGCAAATATCATGAAAGCACCTGATTGTTTTTGGTTTTCTCTCTTTTTGGAGGAGGATCATATTTTTTCCCCCATGTGATAGGAGGCAAGGTGGATGCAAAATAGTGAAGATGTGGATGTGAAGCAGATTTTTGGACTTGACGTTTTGCCGACCAAAAGCAACTTGCAGACATGATTCCCACTAAGATGCTAGTGTACCGTGGGCCTGATGGAGGCACTCACTCTCAGATGGTTACTAACACAAGAAGGCGCAAGAAATCGACCGGAGAGCTCTTCCAGAAGGGCTACAGGGTCAGGATGGGCCACGGGCAGGTCAGCGAGAAAGAGGACCAGGACAGCATCTGCTACAGTCTCGGAGCATGCTTCCATGTAATCTCCTACTGGGGTAAGACCCGCAGGACGTGGGAACAACTGGGAATCTCCATTAAAGCTGAAGGCTGGCGTGTCCAGAGGTCTCTGGTCTCCAGCTGGAGCAGGTTCAGGATTTGCTCTGTATTATGTTCCCCATCTGGCAAACGCTCACTTGAAATGAAAAACGGGCTTTGGCGAGGCACACCACGGTTCACGTCATTTCATAAAAGATTATTTATATTTTTCTGGCTGAATGATTGCCCGTAACGTCTTTGATTTGTGTCATTTGGCACTCACACAAATCTGTTCCAGCAGGGAAATTTGTCCTCCCGATTAAAGCATGCAGAGATGGGTTTTACTTGATTGCTCACTCTTGGCTGAGGTGGCTTTTAATTGTTCATGCAGCACCGACACTGCAGTGGATTCTGCTTTTTTCAAGTCGGATCTATTAATCATTTGGCTTTTAAACTCAGGTGGGAGGTTCCTTTTAGCAGGTAGTTTACTGCAATGCACCTAAATGATGACTCAGAAACAATAAAATGTGTGTTGTTTTGCTTAATCAGATGCCTATTTGTAGGAAACTGGTATTTCTATGTTAATAATCTGAATTTTTGGACAGAAACAGCAGTAAACTAGTTATAATGAGGTTGTGATTTAACATATAGTTTAAATGATGATACGGTATCATCAGTAATCATGTAGAGGGGATCAGGTTGGTGTTGTCACTAATGAATTTGTTGGTGTTTTGCCGTCCTTGAACTCTTGGCAACGGGCACAAGCTACATTTTTTCTTCTTCCCATTAATACCCTCAGATTCAGAATTTGACATCACGTCTGTTTAATCATTGAGTTACGCGTGACAGCGTCCACCTGTCTCTAATCCAGGCTTATCAGGAAACGTGCATCAGGTAGACGGCGGTTATTAAAGCAGACTGTTGTGAGGTGGTGAAGAGGTATCTGGGATCTAGAGGTCTTTTTCATTTTTTCCCCATAAAGTTTCTTTTCTGATACAGTAAGGCTCAGTATTGTTATCAATATGAAACCAAAGAAGTTGTTACACATGGAGGAAAGTATGAAAGGTACGGTGTTCTTGCACAGTCAAAATGCTTTTGTTGTTTTGGTTGTTTATAATCATGTCTGATAACTTCTTTATGGTCTTTTTTTCTCACAGGCTTGAGGTTTTTAAGGGCCTTGAGGTTGATACAGTTCTCAGAAATTTTACAGTTTTTGAATATACTAAAGACAAGGTAAGTGTATTCATATTTTATTGAACTTTTTTTTTTGCTGGTATTTCAAACTGTTTTTAGCCAGTTTTATGTGTGAAAGTTGCATGTAAAGTGATGTGCATTTTTTTGTAGCTATAAGCATGAATATGATTTTATTTTGAAGGGGAAAAGTAAGCTGTGTTTTGCCTGAAGCAATATTAGCATGAGCGCTTGCTTTCTTTTGGTTAATAGAAAGTTTACTCCCAGTACTGCAGTGAGTAACGTGTACTTGTACAAGGGGAGTCTTGAACGAAGCAGCTTTCTGTTTGCTCGCTGCTTAGAATTCAATCATTTTGCACAGATGTCTGGAAGAGCTTATAGCGCAACAACATGCTTTAGAATAATCTCCTCGGTCATTCACTCGGATGGAGGTAACGGCACACAAAGAAAGGGAGGACAGAGGTCATGCAAGGATGTGTTACACAATAAAACAAACTATTTTTTAAAGAACTTTACACATAAATCTTACATACATAATGAGGAAGTCACAGTAATAATGATAAATAATACATCAGATTTATATTGTGATTTTCAAAGTTCGCAAAGATACTTTACATACTGTAGAATAAAACAAAGTTTAAAATGAGCAGTAAACTCAGTAACTACAGATAATAAAATTAAAGAAAAGATTTAATTTTTTTTGACATTTAATCATATTTTTTTATCATGGAATGATTTGTTTGTGGAAATATATTGCAAACTTAAAAAATACATTTTAAAATTGTAAATTACTAACTTTGTGCTGCATGTTATTTTTCTGAAATTAAGCTTTTTCTCTTTATAATTTAATTTATAATTTTTAAGTTTCTCTCTGTTGCTCATTTACACAGTTGTAGATTGAATACAATATGAAAGCTATATAATGCATTTTAGAGCATTATATATCATATATCCATCTAGAGACTTGTCTTGACATCTTGGACTATCTATTTCCTAATATTAATGTAATAACTAACAACCTTTCTCTCTTTTAAATAGCAACTCTATAAAGCTGGTGAACCTGTGTTCAATCTTCATAAGCACATGGCTAACTGCAGCAGGATTCATTCATTTGGTAAGTTAGTTTAAGTTAATTAGTTTAAGTTAAGGGGCAAGCATGTTGGTATTACAAATGGCAGGTCAATTAATACATACTTTTTATTGCATTATTATAATCTTTTACTTCTATGTGTTTTCCTGGTTGTCTCAATCTCAACCTCTGTTCCAGGTGGAAAACTCAGGAGATCCTTGGGAAAACTTCCAAAATTCCCAAGCATTATCCTACTGGGAATGTGTCTACTTACTCATGGTTACTATGTCCACTGTTGGCTATGGAGACGTTTATGCAAAAACCACCCTGGGCCGCCTGTTTATGGTCTTCTTCATCCTTGGTGGTTTGGTAAAAATCCCTCTCATTACTTATTCCTGCTTAAAATCCTCCATGCAACCAATCATCACACTCTGCCAGGTGTTATCAAACGCCAGGACGCTCTCGACTCGGGACGCCCTTCACCTGTTGTTTACACTGCGTTGTTTTTGTGGCTCACCACTTCACCACAGTATGTTGCATGTCGTATATTATGAGTCTACAGTATCACAGCATTTATTCAGGTATAATGCTGAAGTTTTGTTCTGTTATTTATTAATAACGATATGACATAGAATATTTAAGATTTTTTGCATCTGTTATTAACTGTAAAAGTACTGCGGTTTCAGGTGGCTCCACCCTCCCCTCCCTCTTTCCAACAAACACAATGACACAGGGATGATTTATTATAGCCTAGCTTGATGGATGTTGCAACATTATCTTGGTTTCTGCACAAAGGTATGTTAGAGAAATGCATGAAGTGGATATTTTACAGAATAATGGTATAATGACGAAATAAATCCTAAATCTTGCAGAGAACATGCCCTCTGGGATTTGCTACAGACCTAATGTACCTGATAAAGAAAGTAGCTAAAGATCATTTAGAGGACACCGTTATCTGGATCATAAAGTATTATCCTGGAGGGAATTTAACAGAATGGTGGCGCATTGTAGTATGGGTAGAGTTTAGTGACATTTTGTGTGTCCACAGAAAGCCAAAGCAAACTTTCAATCAATCTATCTTTTGGGCAAAATCATGTTGTGCAACCAGTAATTCAAACCCACATAATTACATTTTAAATTCTAGTGGAGATGCTAAAGTTTCCAAACACAGCAAATATGTCAGGTGGAGTTGTGTTTAAGATAATGCAAACGATATTAATATTTCCATCTGATGGAGCAGTGCAGCCATAAAGGCATCTGGAGGTTTATAGGTTTGAATATTAACCTCAGTGTAAACATCATGCAGCTTAAATGAAGAGCTGGAAAAATGTGATACAAAATATTAATGCTATTATTGGTAAATGTTAAATATTTGTTACTGTCACACAGCTTAAAATAGGATTATTTTTCCAATTTTGTTTTTAAAAACAGCAGTTTTCAAACATGTCAGATATGTATGTGCTGCCGTTCTTGATTTAAATATATTATTTATGAAAACATGCCAAAAAGATGCATGCTCGCGTAAAATCTGTGAAACTGCACTTGTGCTTCTGTCACAATATGTTTGTTTTTAATTTGTAAAATAGTAATGACCGACAAGTATATTGTGGCATTTTGAATTCACGTCCTTACACGACACTTACCTAGGAGCCAGTGGAGTCCTTCAGGTCGTTGTGCAGCAGTGTAGAGCCTCAGAGTTTCGTTAATGTCCGCCATCCATTTGTCTTCGCTATCCAAATCAACCTGATGTGTGTGTTTGTTGGACGAAACATGGCACATAAGGCTTTCTCTTAATTTTTTATAATTTCTATTTTTCTATCACAGATTGACATACCGCTCATCAGCTGTCATTTTTCTCCTTTATTCTTCCAATATCCGTAAATATTGGCCTTATAATTTCCTTTTTCATTTTCATACTTTTCTTGATTTTGGAATGTAACTATGATATAACTTTACATTCAGTCATTATTGAACTTTTTATTTTCTTTCTCCTTTTTGCTGTTAAATTAATACTAATACTATTCTTGCACACACAGTAGTGTTCCTCTTTTAGACGGATTTCTTTAAGCATAAAAATAGAGGACCTGCTCTTCTTTGTCTATCTTTTTTTTAGTCTCTTCTTCTGTCTCCTATCTTCTCCTTAGGCCATGTTTGCGAGCTACGTCCCTGAAATCATAGAGTTAATAGGAAACCGCAAGAAATATGGTGGTTCCTATAGTGCGGTTAATGGGAGAAAGTAAGTATTCAAGGAGGCTCTACTGCCTCCGCCGCAGTAGAACCTTCTCTGCATGCCCTTTTCTTTGTCTTTTTCATGCATGTAGGCCATGTTTGCTCGCTACGTGCCAGAAATTGCTGCTCTCATCCTTAATCGGAAGAAATATGGAGGGAGTTATAACTCGACCAGAGGCAGAAAGTAAGTCAAACAAATGAAAAAACAGCAAATTTTTAATGGTGTGGTTTTGTGTGACTCAATAGTCCCTCTCATAAAGAGGTGACATACTCTGATTTTTGCTTAAAGAGACTGTAATTTGAGATGTAATGATCTCAATTAGCACTAAAGTCACACTGTGACTGAAGAACTTGGCCATGATTAATGTTTAGAGTTTATTGTATTGCTGCTGCTTTTATATGCGTGCAAGCCGTCATTGCTGCTTGTCATGAATGAATATCAGCTTTTACACTGCAAAAAATATCTCTATCTCAAGGTTTTGTCTGTTATTGAACTCTGAAAGTCTTATTTTCTTTTTTTTTTTTTTTTAAGTCTGGTAACAGTCAATTTGTTAGTATGTTGAAGCAAAGTTAATAGATTTAGGGAAATTCCTCTTATAAAATCAACTCTTACTGCAAGTTTTTTTGAAGTAACTTTACTGGTCAAACTGGGGTCAAAAACAGACAAAAATGACTTGATAAGACAGATATGTTTTGCTCTGTATTCATGCTCATGTATTATTGTCATGCTTAAAGTTGGCACATGTTGGATTTTCCCTCTGTTCTATCCCTGTGATTTAAACTGTGATTATATAGTTCATTCTGGTAAAAGTTGGTAAAAGAAAATATTTAAAACATATACTAAGTATTGAGTTAATTAAGTGTATGTTTTATTGCTTATGAATCTTGTTGCTATGGTTACATCCATTTTTTTTTTATAACTTGAGCAGTGTTTTACAACAGTGAACCTTCAACTAGGGCTGTTTTCATAGTATCCTGTGATTATGGTTTTAACAGACAGCTGCCAGCCAGCCAGTGAAATGTCTTATCCATGGCCGCGATATAGCGGTGATAAATATCTGTAGTTATTATAACATCATCCCCTATTATATTGCATTTAAGTAACAGCTTTATTTCAGGACAAAAATAGACAGGTGTGATCATCACCCACCACCCGATTTCACAGGTGTATCACAGTTTATTTTACCTTTATTCAACTGTGACACATTGAGAGAAAATCCTACATGCTTTGTGGTGTTTTACTTGCAATGAGGCTGCTTATTGTCAATGTACATTTGTGCCAAATTTGTGTTTGTAAATCAAGTGTTTACAATCATTCACACAGTTTGATTTTGTTCAGCCATCTCCCCGTTCATCCACTCAAACTCAATTTTGTATATCTGACAAATTGCCTAAAACAACAATAACAATAACAAATCAAGGAAAGTAAAGATTTGGTAGACAGCCCTACATTAATCAGCTCTAAACAGTGTTACTATAGATTTTAATCAATCTATGGTAATAATAAATATTTACTTAAAAATATAAATCTATTCACACCAGAATGGTTAATTTATGATTAAATAATGTATATAAAATAATTATATTTAAGACACAATGTATAAATAGAAGACAGAGCCTTCAAGGTGGAGTAAAGATGTGATAACAAAATTATAAACTTGATAAACTGCAGCTTACCTGAGTTCAGTATTTATTTATTATTTAATGAAATGATCAAACTCATACATCCAGTCCTGTATGCCATTGCTTGCTTCATGCTGATTTTTGGAGTTTTGTTTTTCTGATCTGGAAAAACTTGTGCTGCTTGCTTGTCTATTTTCATGCTTTGCTTCTGAATATTCTTGGCCTATATCTTCAGTCTGACCTACACCCTCAGGACTAAATAAATCTTCAAGTTTACAGGAATAGTTAGAAAGTCACATGATAAGATTGATGCCACTGTCATGTCTGTATGATCAATATGAAGCTAGAGCCAGGAGACGCTTAGCTTAGCGCGTAACAATGCAACTTGTTGTTTTTACATACATTATTGTGCATGGATTTAAAGGAGACTTATTAATTAGTCATTCTTTATAGGTGCTGGTTTGTGTTTTTGTGTCTTTGGACACAAAACATGCTAGCTGTTTACCCCTGTTAAGCTAATCACCTCCTGGCTCTAGCTTCATATTTATAATGCAGAAACACTAGAGTGGCATCAATCTTGTCATCTAACTCTTGGCAAAAATAGTACATTTCTCAAAATGTCAAACTATTCCTTTAACATATACACTTTGGTGTCCCAAGCTCTGCAGCTGTTTCTAAGGATAGTAAGATTCTGCTGGATGCCTCCAAACAAACAAAATATGGCTACTTGTAGCATGCTTGTGGTACTTGTACTTGTTCACTTAGTTTTGAAGGAGTCAGACTTGGTTTGGGAAACTCTTAAACCAAATCTTTGCTTCTTTTGATTTGTAGAAAACTCACAATTAGAGATTCTTATGTAATTTTTGTGTGTCTTGTACAATTTTGAATTCATTAGTTTGTCTCATTTTTTATTGGTGAATTGAACATTAATGAACAAACTTGAGACGTACTAACTGCAGCAAACCGTCAGCTTGTGTTTTTGTATTTGGTTAGAAAAACTCACACAGACATCTGGTCGACACAGTGGCTTTACAGGTTTAACAACTAACATAGTAGCTGCATTTCATCTTCAGTTTTGAGAAATAAAAAAAAAAACTGTGGATGTAGCTTTTATTATCTATGATATAATTTCCTTACATTTAAATATTAATGCATCATTATTTTTCAATGTCTGTCAAGTCAAGTTGTCTCGTTGTCATTAGCTTTACTCTGTCGACTTCTTGACCATTTTCGTAGCAAGATGAGAACTATCCTGATGGATTTATTGTACATTTTAGCCTCAAAGAATCACTGCAGTACAATGAGATAAAACATTAATTAATCAATAAATTAGAATGTGATAGCTTATATTCTATATATATATTATATTGGCATATAGGAATAACTCTAAACTGGGTTCCTTATATAAAGGATTTGTGATATGTGGGAATCGAAATAAACTGTGTGCTGATTTTATAATCTCCATCTAAGTAAACTCTGATCCTTTATAATCTCATACTGAAATCCACAGTACTCTCTGACCTCCTCATTCAGTCCTCACTCATCACAGCAGGAACATCAGACATCCCTCCTGAAACATAGTTTTTATCATTTTCTATCAATCACCCAAATACAAACAGCACTGATTACTTTTCCATGACATCTCTCTCATCTCAGATTTACCTTTTGATTCCAGGACAAAGGTGAAGCTGAATCAACGATTTGTGTGTGCGTTTGTGATTTGTTGTTGACTTTTAGTTCCGACTACGTTTTAGTTTCATCATGATTCTGCACCTCCTTTTCCAGGCACATCGTGGTCTGTGGTCATATAACACTTGAGAGTGTGTCCAACTTTCTAAAAGACTTCCTACACAAGGACAGGGATGATGTCAATGTAGAAATTGTTTTTCTCCATAAGTAAGTACAAAACTATGGAGACCTGGAAGGGACATTGAGGGGGAAAAAAAAAATCAAAAGGTTGAATTTACTGTTTATCCCACCATAAATGAGACAAGAACTAGCTAGCTAGCACACCCTGCAGTCCCTCTTCCTCACTTCCCGCGACCAGGAGACTTCCTCCCTGGGAGGAGTGAGGCTGGAGATGGACGTTCAGTTAGTGGCTGTAGCGACAGCTGCTAACCACCTGCTCTCGAGTGAGGAGGCGGGCCCACAGGGTGCACTGGATCGCTAATTCGTGTCTCATTTGTCTCTACTTTACTGTATTTGAAGCCAGTCTTAAAATCGAATTGTATGAACCTCTCCTGTGGGTGTGCGCACTGCCGAGCTGACCCGGAAGTACATTGATTTTTTTTTTTAATTGTTTTTATTATTACTGTGAATTAAATACTTGTGTTAAATCTTGTAAAAGTACATCTTTTTTTTTTTCAACCTTAGATTCCCCCCCCCCCCCCCCCCCCCCTCCATGTCCCTTCCGAGCCTCCGTACAAAACCTCACATTTCTAACCCAAGAAAAAACAGTAATCTCTTCAGGAGACGAGAAGTAGTTTTCCTCCTCAGATTTAAGAGCTTCTCTTTTTTCTCTCTCAGTATTTCCCCTAATCTTGAGCTGGAAGCCTTGTTCAAGCGTCACTTCACTCAGGTGGAGTTTTACCAAGGATCTGTCCTGAACCCACACGACCTGGCCAGGGTCAAGGTAACCGACTGATGATACTTCGTCCTCTGTGGCTTTGAGGGAAACTGCTGTCTGTAAAGTCTATACTGACGGTTACTGACTGTTGTTATCTGTTTGCTGTGTGTGATTTTTGTTTCCAGATTGAATCAGCTGATGCCTGTTTGATCTTGGCCAACAAATACTGTGCTGACCCTGATGCTGAGGATGCATCCAACATCATGAGGTAAAAAAAACAGCTTCTCTTAGCTTTGCATTTATTTTTACCCTGTGACCAATTCATGTAGTTTTGGAGTGGAAGAAATGAAATTGGTGAATGGTCCAGGATAAAATTTGGATGTTATTGTAATGGGTTTGGTATTGTGAAGTGGTGATATGTGAGAGTACAAACCCTTTCAGAGTTGACGAAAGAAATAATCACAAGAATGACTTAAGTTCCTGGAAGAACGGTTTCTTCTTAAGATGCATTGTTATATACATATATACAGTAAATGCAACACATGATGCTTAATGGAGAATTGCATTAAAGGTTTAAATATTCAACTCTTAAAAGTTATCATAGGTGCTTTATAAAAAAGTGTTCAATATGCTAGATTCCTGACAGGTATTTGGAAATGCAGCTACATTAGGCTGAGATACCTGAAATGTTACCAAATGATCATCCTTTTGAAAGTGAAAGCCAGATTTTGATATTGTTCCCACTTCTTCCTGGACTTAAATTGTGAGTGTAAGCGAGCGTGTCGGAGTTGGCTCTTGCTGTAAGCATGGACTCTCTACTCACTTTCCTCTTTGGAAACTTATCAAGAGCTCAATAAAACATAAATCTTTTATAACAAGCACAGTTTTCTTTCATTAGAAGATACAACAAACTGTATTAACCTTCAAATTTCTGGGCATAAACAACGGCCAGCTGTAAATTAAAATATTTCAAATTAAAATGATAACTCTTGGCATATTATACATCTTGAAAATGGTTTTTGGCCATAAAACATTTTTGATTATGAATGAATGAAAAAGTAGAAACTGATTGATACAGAACATGTTTTTACATGTGGTCTGATTTTGCTTTGTCCTTTCTGTTATACATCAGAGTCATATCTATCAAGAACTACCATCCAAAGATCAGAATAATCACTCAAATGTTGCAGTACCACAATAAGGTAGGTATAAACTGGCTTTTCTTGAGTCATTAATTAGATGTTTGTTTTTATTGTATTTTAGCTTTCTCCTGTAGGGCTGTCAAAGTTAGCATGATAATAATTAACATTGTCATATTAACGCCCCAAATTTATTTAACTCATTAACATAACTTTCCATTTTTAGGTTGTAGAGGACTCTGTTTTAAAAGCAGAGTAAAGATACATCATTTGAAACTAGAAAACCTCAGGAATCCATCGATACCAACCATGTCATACTGGCTTGTCCAAAAAGCGGCTAAATAACGCTCCAAACTTTTGGCAAAGTAAAGATGTCCCTTGATCTCTGACCTCAAGATGTGAATGAAAATGGGTTCTCTGGGTACCCACGAGTCTCCCCTTTACAGACATGCCCACTTTATGATAATCTCATGCAGTTTGGGGAAAGTTATAGTCAAGTCAGCACACTGACAGCTGCTGTTGTCTGTTGGGCTGCAGTTTCCTTGTTATGATTTTAGCATATTTTTTATGCTAAAGCAGACCTTGAGGGTTCTGGCAAATCAAGTTTTCTACATAAAAAAAACATTTCATAAATAAGCATATTTACCAACTCCCATGTTGATAAGAGTATTAAATACTTGACAGATCTCCCTTTAAAGTACATTTTGAACAGATAAGAATGTGCGATTAATTATGGTCAACCATGTGATTAATTTCAATTAACTATTTTAATGACAGCCCTAATTTGTAATGTTTCATATTTTGTACATCTAGGTGCTTATAAATATGTTGGAAATAAATGTTTAACCGCAAATTGTAGTTCTGTAAAGCTACCATGTGACTTTGTTTTTTTGCCTTTAGGCCCACCTTTTGAACATACCAAGCTGGAACTGGAAGGAGGGAGATGATGCTATTTGCCTTGCGGAGCTGAAGCTGGGCTTCATCGCTCAGAGCTGCCTGGCTCAGGGCCTCTCCACCATGCTGGCCAACCTGTTCTCCATGAGGTCCTTCATCAAGGTAGCAACAGCTAAGACTCACCCATCTGTGTTCACTGGATTAATTTCAGAAGTAAAGCTGGCCATGAACATAGTCTGAATAGATAATAATGATAATCACAGATGAGGCCCATGTGCAGCATCTGATGAGTGGTGGGAATGAACTTGTAAATGCATTATGTTGTTTTATTGTGTTGAGTTATGTTTGTAATGGAGCAGGTTCTCAGTATTTTGTGATACATCTTTGTTATAGATTGAGGAGGACACATGGCAGAAGTATTACCTAGAAGGAGTAGCCAATGAGATGTACACCGAGTACCTTTCCAGTGCCTTTGTGGGCATGTCCTTCCCTGTAATTTGCGAGTAAGTACACCAAAGCAAAGGCTTTTTCAAATTAAGTTGTACTTTGTGGAAATCTCTTTTATTTCCTTCTCTGCTACTTTTGGGTTTGTGTTTTTTACATGCAAGAAATGTACACTTTGCATTTAGCATTGGTCTTTTTAGTAACTTACAATTTTTTATAAAAAAAAAACTTTTTGTATGATTTTTTTTTTTTTTTCACAGAAGGGTGAATATATGCAATGTATTTTTCAGCATTTTATTTATCTCAAGATTATGAAATAATTATCTTATGTCAAAAACACTAAGACATGTTTGTGAAATACCAAGTTCTCTTTATAAATCTCTTTATCACGAGAGAAGAAAGGAAAAGACTGTTTTCTCAAAAAACAATTTATCCAGTAATTATAAAAAACTACCCCAAATCATATGATGATTGCCGTAATAATTGGTAATCTCAAGACAGTGGGTTTAAAAAAAAAAAAAAATCAAAAAAGCAACTATCACTACTCTATGGCTTTTGTACATTTATGAGCCATTGCTCTACAAAATCACTGAATTACCATATTTAAATATTATTATTACAATAATATTTTTGTTCATTACAGTGTGCATTACACGGGACAAATGGGTGCTCAGCCTCAAAAATATAATCAGACCTGTACATAGAAAAATGTGGCTCAGTGGTGGCTAAGATTAACAGAAAACTACAAATATAAGCTTGCATGAGGTCTAATTATATTGTTATTCTCTTTTGCAGACTCTGCTATGTGAAGCTAAAGCTGCTGCTGATAGCTATAGAGTACAAGTCTGATCAAAGGGAATGCAGGTAAGTGGATGCGCTCACAGTGGATTGATGAAGTCATTAAAAATCATGGATGCATAAACTTAAATACCCAGGTGTGTTTGCCGTCAGTATTTGCTTTCAGTGATGAAGCTACTTTGAATCAGCTTCTCTGTTTGACTGCAAACACAAGCCGCTTTACAAAACGTGCTAAATTGGTGTCTAAATTGGTTTGTTCACAGACATCAGAGGCGATTCTGATAACACTCTGACAAATTAATGGGGAAGCCTGGCAGCTGGTTTCTTTAAACACAGCTGAAGCTTTGTTTTAGAGGTGTCTCTCATACACTGCTGATTTTCTACCATTTGAAGTGTCACTGCTATCTGCTTTCATCAACTTAATTCAATAAACAGAGGCCATCGTGCCAAATGAGTTGCAAAAACTAATCCTGCCAGCATGTACCACTGCCAGTGATTAGTGCAAAGCTTTGCAATTTCTGTGATATAACTTTCCGCTGTGACATCTTTGCTCTATAAATCCTCACAGCACCCTGATAAACCCTGGAAACCATGTGAAAATGCAGGAGGGGACATTGGGCTTCTTCATTGCCAGCGATGCAAAAGAAGTAAAGAGGTGAGGAATGGGACCGGAGATTAAATGGTGTCTAAAAGTAAAACTATTCTGATAGAGGGAGTTATTTCCTGCACTGTTGCATTATACATCAAGTCATACATTATACTTAAACATTTATTTCAGCTAAGCTATAACGTGGTAAAAAGGGCAAGGATTGCTTTTCCCAAACTTCATAGGAATGAACTAATAGTAGGGACGTATAATTTCATTCCTGAGGTTCATAATAGTACTGGAACGTTCTTCTTAAGTAGAAAAATATTAATAAATTCACAAACATTTCATGAGAAAGAATAGAGGTTAGGTTGGATTGTCGATAGTGTAGCTGAGGAGGTTTATTTGGCTAGTTTGGTGGGTTTGGCCACATGCTACCAGTGTTGCTATCCATGTAGTTGTTCTTAGCTAGCATGTTGTTAGCAGATGATCTTAGCTGGTTATGTTATAGACAAGTGTTTTGTTAATAATGAGGATGAAGTAGCAGAGGAGTCTTGTTTTGTTAGTTTCATCATTTAGGCCACATGTTGCCAGGGCTCAAAACATGCTAGTTAGCTTAACATGTTGCTAGTTGCTTGTTGTCAGCTAGCAAGTTGTTAGCTGATGACCTTAGCTGATTATGTTAAAGACAAGTACAATGTGTTTTGTCGATAGCGAGGATGATGTGGCTGGTAGCCACATGCTGCGAGTGTTTACAACATGCTAGTTAGCTTAATATGTTGCTAGCTGCTTGTTGTCAGCTAGCAAGTTGTTAGCTGTTGACCTTAGCTGATCGTGTTAAAGACAAGTACAATATATGTTTTGTTGATAGCAAGGATGATGTGGCTGGTAGCCACATGCTGCGAGTGTTTACAACATGCTAGTTAGCTTTATATGTTGCTAGCTGGTTGTTGTTAGTTGATGATCGTAGCTGGTTATGTTATAGACAGTTTTGTCACTTGATAGGGTGAATTAGCTGAAGAGACTTGTTTGCTTAGCTTGGGTTAGGCCACATGCTACGACTGCTTACAACATGTTCGTTAGCTTGACATGTTGTTGTTAACTACCAAGTTATTAGCTGATGATATTAGCTGGTAAACTTATAGACAAGCGTATGTTTTATTGCTTGCTAGGATATAGTAGCTGAGGAGGCTTGTTTGGTCAGTTTGGTGGGGTAGGCCACATGTATTGCCAGTGCTAACATGCTAGTTAGCCTAATCTGTTGCTAGCTGGCTGTTGTTAGCTAGCAAGTTGTTAGCTGATGATCTTAGCTGTTAAAACACTTGCTTGGCTTGCTTGTGAAAACCAGGGATGACAAATGTTTAATCAGCCTGGTTCTTTCTGATGAAATGTATCTCTGTGCCTCCATTTTAGCAGTTTTTCTGTAAGCATCAAATACTACTAAAGCTTTCTGTTCCAGAAAGTTGCATGCTCGCAGATCACAAGATCACATGCAAACTGAAACTATTTGTTGCAGATGTAGTGAAGATAAAATGTCTATATTTTTTAAAAATCTTTAAATCTTTATTTCAGTATGTTGGACTTAGACTTATGTGGGATTCTTGTTTTTCTTCCACAGGGCGCTATTTTACTGTAAAGCCTGCCACGATGACATTACGGACCCCAAAAGGATAAAGAAATGTGGATGCAAGAAATGTAAGTGACTGCATATAAAAACACTTTATAAGTTTGTTTGACTTCAGTAACATTTCTTCACAGCAGTGAGTTGGCATCGGTCTAGCGGTGTGATGGTGTATTTATATGACCTACATAGCTTGTGTCCAAACCAGTTAGTTCCTGCATTAATTATTCACTTTCTTGTTACTTGTGCATGAAGAAAGGTCATCAGATTTCTTTCCGCAGCCAAAACAAACAGGTGCACTCCAAGTTTCCCTCGTAAAACTACACGTGTGGGCCTCTCTATAACATAAATACCCGCCCTCATTAATGACTCAGTTCACCCGAATTACAAAACACACCTTTCCACTGGCATCCATTCATGCAGATAGTTTTATTTTTAAGTGCTCAGGTTTTTCTGCTTTTTGTTTGTGTGATTTGGGTGAACTGATTCTTAAAGTATCCTTTATTGTTATTTGTTTATAGTTGCTCACAATTAGAGGATAGAGAGATTTCTTTATAGCTCTTTTCTATGAATTCCCACCTATTGTAGATGCACAAAGAAGTGAGAAATCAAGCTAGTTAGCTCCTCCCAAACCACCTGTGAATACAGTCTAAATGTGCATTTCGCCGTTTTGCCTGTGTGGATGTTTGCTATATTTTCTTTTGTATAATAGCTGTATGCACTTTTCCAGTTCATTGATAACTTTGTGATGTTAACAGGCATTCAGAGAGACTGTTAACACCACAGGTACCTGGATGGATCGTTTGTTTCTAGACTTTAAAAACATCATGTGCCACTTTGTTCCCCTTTCTCTTGGATTTAACATAGTTAGTCTTGTCTTAACCGCTACAGCTAGCACCAAATCTTAACGTGTGATGTATTCTCTCCCTGCTGCTTGGGAACTTGACACACTTTCCTTAAAAATTCACTTTGTAGTGATATATTGTGAGTAATGCGGATTCATTTCCCTCCCGAAAACACAGCCTGCTACCCTCGATTGAAACAACTTGTTTGAATGTACTGTAAATGTTGCATGTACACTGGTTGATGCTGCCTGGATCCCCCCGTTGTCATGTGCACGTCACTTTAAATCGAGGAAAACGTTAAAAAAAAAAAACAAGCTTAGAAATTATACTATTATATTAAAAACAATAAAAACAGTGAAAAAAGACCCAGAGAGTCAAGGATAAATAGATGAGCATGCAATATATTAAGTATTCAATTTTTTTTTTTAGTTAGAGCAGCATTTTCTAAAGTAAATTAACAGAGCATCAACATTTCATCCATGTCTGCTTTAGGCAGTAATACTCCTCATCACCAATAGATGTCCCCACAGTCCTACAGTCCTTTGACAAACACAACATCCCTGCAAGAAGAGCAGAGCCAGGTTGAGACTGTTTGACTATTGACCCCAAAACCATGTCTTTCACTGATGGGACTGCACAGTTTCTTCCAAAACATCTGATATCAGGGATGTTTTGGGGCTATGCGTCACTTGGGAATGTCAAATGAATTTATGGTCTTGCACAATTTCACCCAAGTGTTGTAACTTGTTGTTTTTGTCCTTTCTGGATGCACTTACTGTCCAATTCCAGAAAATACTGTCACATTTACTTTGACCTTTTGTTGGTGATATTTCTGTCGGTTCTAATTCTCAGCTAGAATTAGAAACTGATGTAATGATTTAAGAGTTGTAAACGTATAACACATGCTCAAATCATGTCCCATCACATTATGGTCATAAGCTTGTAGGAGTCATGCTGAGGTAAGGGGTATAGGGGTGAACTCAAGAGGGAACTCAACGGAATTATTGTCTCTTAAGATCATGATGTGCCCTTCCCCCTACCCCATTCATGTCACATTTTTACCCCAAAACCACATGAATTTAGGACCTCATGATATTTCCCCCACTAGTCCTGACCCAAACCATGTAAACCACAAAGAGTGGGAAAAAATCAAAATCCTTAATGTGACATTTGCACGCTGTCAAGACAAAGTTTATCTTGTGCATCCCAGCAGCAGCCTTCCTCTGTGCCCTGTCTTGCCTTTGTCCACTGTTCCTCCAGAACGACCCTCTACATTAACCTGCTCTTCCTCTCCTCCTCTCGTCTGAACCCGTGACTGTAGCCAAGACGCCAGCCTACAAGAAAATGAGACTGGCATGTTGTTTTGATTGCGGCCGCTCAGAGCGGGACTGCTCTTGCATGCCAGTTAATGTGCGTTGTAACAAGGACTCCCCTCAACGCGACATCCCACTCTCTGCTGTCTCTGTTAATGATTGCTCAGCCACTTTACGTGCCTGTAAGTTGTCGCCATGACATGTGCTCTTCAGTGTCTGTAACATGCACCGTGTTAACCGTGCAGCGTGTCTTTAGCTTGTGTGCTGTCTAGCTCTAGCAGCTGTGTCGTCACTGTCATGGATATAGATGTTGCTTTTAGCTTTATGATTTTTCAGTCAGCTCGTGTTCTTCCCCCTGTGTTGCCACTTTTGGAGGTGACTTTTAGCTGTTGTGAAGCATGCCAGTGTACTGTTTTGCTGGTGTTTGTCAGAGAATGTGAATTCAAATTGACATGTAGTTTTAAATTAACTTAGTGGTCACTAATACAAACATTTTTGCAGTGTGAAAACTTAACCCCCCCCTTCCAGTGACCTCACCATCGTATTCACAAGACATTAAAGCCATGAAAAATGTACAGCTGTGCATCCCCGCCACAAATCTCTTGATGCACACAAACTTGGGAAACCCTGGTGGAGAATTTGCATGCATGTCTGCAAATGATTTTGTTTTGATAGGAAGTGCTACAACGATGTCACTGGACAGGGTAACTTCATCTTTTAAAGAATAACAAAATAACATTCACTTAATCCAAATATTTCACTACTGTACCCTCCAGAAATGGGTGAACAGGATAGGATTGGAGATATTTGTATGTATAAACGCCACTGACAATTAATTTAAAAAATAAAGAAAAGGCGGTCTAGAGAGCGCCTGAGGGGATTTTCTGAGGGTAGCAGTACATATTGAGGTTAATGTACTGGTTTTATTAAATTAAGATCAAAAGCTTGAACAACCACTGGGGGTAAAAATCTCCAAAACATATTCAGTATACAAACCAGGTCCCTGTTCATCACCAACAGAGAAGCTCTGGATTGTAGTTTCTAGCATTCAGAGAGTTCTTAGTCTCATGATATTGATTGAATTGTACAAGAAGATGAAGAGAATAGAATGAAATATGATTGTATTGGATTGCAAAAGGAATAAAAGACAGTTGAATTGCGCTGGATTGTATTGGATTGAATCGACCTGAACTGAATTGAGCTGCATACAAATTCTTAACTCCAGTGTGATTCCCCTTTAAAGCCAGAGGGCATGATAAATTGTACTGATGTATCGCAGAAGGCATGAAGAATGTGCCTGAGTTTGCAGAGCGTTGATACAATTTGCTGGAAAACATCGCAGACTGTCATGCAGTTTTAGTGAACGCCTCTTGATCAAAGACCATTCTGTACATAGTTGAACGTCTTTGGGCGTTTCCACCCCTCAACATGTCTTCCAGGGCTGTGTGCTGTGAGCATCGCCTGGCTAGCTGAGCTCGAGCCGAGCTTCGGAGTCGCTGTCGACACGGTGCGAGAGACGCGCGGAGCGAGGCCTTATACGGCCTGACATGGAAATTATGTTTGCATTTTCATTTTTGGAGTGCTACCGGTTGTCATGAAACTCAGCCTGACAGTTCCTAACCACCAGGCAGCCGAGTGCCCCCGCCCCTCTCCTCCTCTCTCGTTGTGGGACAGATGCTAGCCTGTTAGTCCTGTGACTCTGCTCGCGCCCTCCGATTGCAGGCGACAGATGCCAGGACCAGCAAGGTCCCTGTTTGAACATTGCTGTCACTGTCCTGCCTTAAGCCCAATGCATGACCTTTATTGTAAGCAAGGGGTTGAAATAAGGTACTAATGAGCATGTGTGGGACTCACGGCTCCAAAATGTGACTCACAGAAAGTTCCATGCATCCGTGCAGGTTTTGTCAGACAGTGCAAAGGAATGGGAAACAGCTTTTGGGAAAGAGGGGGAAAAAATAAACACAATACTATAGACCTAAGAACAGGAACACAGACAGTATTGTCAGATATTTTAAGTCTTGTTACACGCACACATACCTCCTGATTAAATGTTAATGCAGGTCTTCATTGTAAGCATAGGAAAGGCTAAATGTAATTTACACTTTTAGACGTTGAGGCTTAACAGCAGACAATATTTCAATGTGTGGGGTGGTGTGGACCTGCATCACAGAGGAGTACAGTACTTTAACACTGCTAAAACGACAGTTACACATAACTTTGTAACAATTAGCCTGTTTATTGATTTGTCAGTCAACAGAATTGTATTCTAACTATTTTGATAGTTTAGTTTTTTCAAACAAAAGTAAAAAAAAAAATCCCTGGTTTCAGCTTCTCAATTGTGATGTTTTGTTGTTATTCTTTTGTTCTTTGTTTTTTTTTGCTTTTTGCTGAAATATTGATCAGACAAACAGACTATTTAAAGACATCAGCCTGGGCTTTATGAAATTGTAGCACTTTTCACTGTTTTTTGACATTTTATAAATCAAATGATTAACAAATTAATTGAGAAAATAATCAGCAGAACACTAAATTTTGGTGTAAAAATAAATAAATAAATAAATAAAATAAATTTTTACCCAAATTTAACTTCGACATCTACTAGACCTATTTTGACTTGACCAAATCAGTGCCATCTCAAACACGACTGTTCATATTCAGCTTGTGACTGCCTCCAAACACTGACAGTGATCCGCTATTTCAGCTCACTGACCACAGTACGGAAAAATCATATTCCTAAATGACCTGCGTGTTATTTTCCATTGCTTTGTCCATGTTGTCTTCAAGGCACCTCTATTGTTTTCAACGTGCCTTAAAGAGAAACCTGTCAGCCTTCAGTTGTCATTTATAATTTGCTTCCATTACAACCTGTTCTTTCCTGTAACCTCTCATCTGTCTCTGCATTTTTCTCAGCTAAAAATAGCTATAATGGATATATCAAATCAAGTAAGTTTTGATTTCCATTCTCTCTCTCTTTTGTCATTTGTTTCAAAACCCTTCCACTTCTGCATTTTCCGCTATCACCACTTGAACTGTCTCTAACCGTCTGTATTTCACTGTTTGCTGCTCATTGCTCTGTCCAGTCTATCATCATCCATCATGTTTTATATGCAAAGCATTAGGAAATTGTCTCTGAGTGGTTTGCGTTGGGTATCAGTTACATCTCAGCAGTAGGTGGTGCTACTGCTTCACTGTGGGTGGGGATGAACTAACCCGGTGTACAGCTGCAAATACAACATAAAAACATGTAAAGTAAATGTGCGCATACATTTAAAATGGACTTTTAGTTTAGATAACAGACAGGAGAAATGAAAAAATAAGAGTCTAATATTTCCTCAGAGTTCATCCAGCCATTAGAGGAGTGTGAACCACGTGGGCCATCCACTTCAACAGGATCTGTGATAGGCAGCAAATCTGCCACAACGTGTTGTCCTGGAGAAGTGCTGTGCATGTTTGACATGGGGCAGATGAATAGTGGAGGTCTGGAGCAGGGAGGATAATCTGCTAGACAGCTGACTGCTGAAATAATCATCTCGATTCTCCAGTTTTAGCCCCTAGCCATTTTTTTGGAGCAAGGGGAACACTTTTCCTCTGCTTACTTTTTTATTTCATCAGGTTACCTTACCAGTTTTCCCTCTGTTATAACACTAGTGGAGCTGTAAACGTCCACATTTCGAACAGCCAAGTGGATACTGAATTCATTCCTCCCTCATCCAGCATAAACTGCACACAGCAGCTAGTGGTTGTTAACTCACATTGTCACCTCCTTGTTCTTATGGCATAACAATCGCTGGAACACCTGAGAGCATATTTATTAATTCATGTTTATTATAAATATCAAAGTAAATGTCAAATCCAACATTTCATTGGTGGCTATACCAAGTGGTTAAGTGGTGTTTAATAAAAATGAGCTTTTTTAATTATTCAGCTATTAGCATTCTTGTGCCAGAAAGAATTACCCCCCAAAACCAGTGATTACGCTTTAATTATGATAAGAGTCACAAGATGTTTTATTAACATACACACTGCAGGTCTTATTGAAGTCAGTTTAAATCAAATCCTATGTTGTGGTTAATGCAAGGAATTAAAGGGTTCGTGCACCCAAATCACAATGCAAGCATTTTACGACTTGCCCCTCGTGCTATCTAGTCATGCAGATTGTATTCAGTTTTATGCGCCCATGTTTTGAAATGTCTGTCCCTGAGATTTATGCCTTCACCCAACACAGTGGAGGTGAATTGAATTGGGTTTGTGGATTCTGATTTGAATCTGATTTTTAAAAAAATTGATTATGTTAAATTTGTGTTAACATGATAATAATGCGTTACCACAAATACGTTTTAGTACCTGCTTTAAAGCTAGCGTGTAGATCCTGGTATCATATGAAATTAGAAACTCTAAGGAATCCGTTGGTACTAATCATGTCATACTAGCTTGTTGGAAGGAGGCTAAATAACTCAAATGTAAGCTGAATTATGGTGAGGAAAAACTGTCATGGCCATCTCCAAAGGGGTTCCCTGACCTCAAGATATGTTAATGAAAATGGGTTCTCTGGGTACCCACCAGTCTCCCCTTTACAGACATGCCCACTTTATGATAATCACATGCAGTTTGGGGCAAGTCATAGTCAAGTCAGCACACTGACAGCTGTTGTTGCCTGTTGGGTTTAAGTTTGCCATGTTATGATTTCACCATGTTTTTTTATGCTAAATGCAGAACCTGTGAGGGTTTCTGGACAATATCTGTTATCGTCTTGTATTGTTAATTGATTTCCAATAATAATATCTACATAGAGTTGCATAAAGCAGAATATTAGCCCACTCCTATGTTGATAAGAGTATTAAATGCTCTAAGGTACATTTTGTACAGATTAAAAAATGTGAGAATATTTTGCGATTAATTGCAGTATTTTAATCAATTGACAGCCCTAAAAACATCAATATCTTTCCAAAAAAGTCCTAGTTGCTCTGGATAACCTACATACTTTAAACAGCTTTCAAAGCGACCATGTCTTCCGTCGGCCTGAGGATTATTTAAATGTAATGTTTTAATGTTATGAGCACCACGAATTGTATTGGGATGGAAGCAGAAATCTCAGACCACAAACTGTAAACCTCATAGAATCAATGCTATCGACGGGGAACATGTATGTTTTTGTGTGTGATTTTGGTGAAACGACCCTTTTAAAAATGGCAAAGAATCCATTAACTTTGCATTGCACAGATCCTGATTGTGACTCCTCTTGATTTAGCAGTAAACGACGGTCCCTTAATCCAGTCGGCAGCTTATCAATACAAGTCAGCTAAACTGAACCACAACTTGGCCGGCGAGGTCTGTAGGAGGCCCCGAATCGCCGTTGTGTCGGTCCCGCTCGTAAACAACCGCAAGGGAAGCCTGCTGCCCCCCGCTGAGCCCACCGCTCCGAGACTGAGCTTCATGGGCTCCGGGGACCCGGGCCAGGTGGACCGACTACCAGTGGTGGCAGAAGAGGCCAGCCGACTCCAGCGGGCACGTAGCCTTCCGGTGAAATACAGATACCACCCCAGTCATGGCAGTAACGTCAAGCTCAGTCGCAGGCACTGTAAGGCCCCCCCCCCCCCCCCCCCCCCCCCCCCCTCGGCGTGTTTGGCAGGCCTGTACTCAACAACAGCACAACTAAAGCATGTGCTTGCCAGGCTGGAGTGGTCGCATGTGTAGCATTCCTTACTAATGACCCAGTGTGTGCAGCTGTCAGCTGTGAAACATTAAATATTGAACAGGCCAAGCAAGATGTGAAGGGCCAGTGTGTTGGAGCATCCCTCTCCACTGGAAGCCCCTCGTAACTCAACATTTTCCATTACAGTGTCACTCTTAGACATGCTGAAATCTTGCGTTCACTTTATTCATTTCGATGAAAGCTCCATTTTAGTTTCTTCGTTGTTGACAGCTTGAACTATCATTAAAAGATACTCGGTCGTATTTTTCATGAGGTGTAACAAGCTATTCCCTCACTATTAACGATGGCTGTTAAAGTGCGATTAGCGAAAACACTTTTCTGGCTTCTTATGTTTATTTTAACAGCGACTGCCACAGAGTAGAGTTGTTTTCTTCAGCCGTGATATTAGCTTGTGAAAATATTTGCCTGATTACTTTACTCCAGGGTAAAACTTGTAATTTGTTCCCTATGAGGAGCTCAGTGCAGTTTCCTGTAGTGATAAAGACAATGTCCAAGGGGCATCTCAGCTGTACATAAATCACTCTGGCACAAGGACCAACATAATTATATGAGCCAAGGGCGTCACTCCCAAGATGAAGAAAGACCAGCAATCCAGACTGGATTCAGTATTGGCACAAAAGCAGCCTTATTTATAATGCTGGATGCATGCTGTTTATAGGTTATTACCTTAATTAAATGAGAATGGGAATGATTAGCATGGAGAGAGGCACTATCCAAGGCGAGGTCTGAGGAAATTTGTACTAACAAGGGATTGAAAAAATTAAGTATCCTAATACCCTTTGAGGTATTTGTTACCTGGATTAGTGTGTGATGAATAAAACCTCACAGATTGGACTTAAGCAGTTGGCATGGTGGTTGATGATGGCACTCTTGCATGTTTGCATCTTCATACACAATCATGCAAATGATGTGCAAATGTATGCTGTCGTCATCATGCAAATATTGGACTGTTTTCCGTTGCACACAAGTTAAAGTGTCCTTGTCCTCTCCATCTTGTTCACCCAACCTCTTTCCACTATGTGTGTCTTTAACTGTATTATCTCTTTGAATTCACTGACCTCAGATTGTGCTGTGTTGTTCTTTTTTTGTGACTGATTTTTGGATTTTTTTTTTTTTTTTTTGCGTCTCCTGATAATTCGCTCCCTCATACCGTTGCCTTTTGTTGCAGTCGAAGAGGACCAACAATCGGCGTTATCGCCTAAAAAAAAGCAACGCAACGGAGGCATGAGAAACTCTCCAAACTCCTCACCCAAGATAATGAGGTAGGACAATAATGATGACATCCCAACTTTGTCTTTTTGCATGTTGGGTTAGTATACATTTATTTCTTCTAATCTTTAAAATGTTTTTATTAAGTTCATTACTCAAATGGAAAATGTACTTGGTACATTTTATTAATATGCTTCAATAACTAAATTTACACAAGACTGTTATATTATCACCTTATATGTTATGGTGAATGTGTTGCTCACATTCATCACACACTAAGCAACATAAACATATGTTTCCAATATTTATACTACTTTTAGCTCTGATTTTGCTCTCCACCAACTCCTATGAATATTATCTGGCTCTTTAGCTTTAATGCTCCGCTGTGTTCATCAGCTAGTTGCTGACTTGCAGCTAGCGTACAATCAGACTGTTTTTTGTTGTTATCACTGCCTTCTGTGGCTGATAAGAGCGGTGAGAGTGAACCAAAACAGTGAATTTTACGGGGCGTAAAACCAAAACAATAAGCTGAAAGATGCTAAAATGCTGTGTAGAGCTGAGGGGAGCAGCAGAGACACTTCGAGCGATCCCCTCACATTACACATATTACAAAAATATTAACTAGAGCCACTTTTTTTCTGAAACGAGGGTGATTTTCTGAGCTTTCGTCCTGCAAATAAAGGCATCAACCAATCAGGTTGTGCGAAACCACTTGAGATGTGGCTATATTTATGAAACAACAACACAGGTTTCATAGTCCGAACCAGATCCACCCCTTCTTACCTTTCACAATAAAAGCCTGTGACATAATATTCGTAGGTGAGTATTTCACATTTCTTTGTTGCATTCTGAAGGCCTTCATACACTAAAGACCTTTAGAGTCCATATAAAAAAAATTGTTACGTGTAAAAAAAAAAATGCCTGCTGACATAGGTTTTTGTATTTTTTTAAATTGTCAAACATCAACGGAATATAGCATAAAAAACATCTTAAAGAAAATGTTGTGTGCTCCTGTTTTCTTGGGCAACATGTTAGACTTGCAGAAGGACTCTGCTGCGAGGTTTCAAGTGACACCCACAGACTACAGCCCTTAAACAGGCCTGGCACTAATGACAGCGCCAGCCAGTCAGAGAGGCTCTGAGGATAGATAGCCCAAGGCTATTCATCTATTGTTGGATCCCTCTGAGCTCTTTTCAGCACGTAAGGCCACAGATGATATGTATCATCACAATGAAAGGAGAATTCAAATGCTACCTTGCTTTTATCTTGTCCCGTGAAATTAAATAGGCGCTTATTGATTTTGACTGGCGATAACACAGTTATTCAACAAGAAGCCATTACAGGGATGATAATAGTAATAGTCATTGTCATTAAGTGCCACGTTACAAGGAAGTAAGGCAGCAGAGAAGTCCTGCAGTCTGACGTATACAAAGTGGAATTGTACAAATGAAATTGAATTAAAACTGACAAATGACTTTATTTTCCCAATGCTAATATGGCTGCTATTCATTTAACATTCAGAAATTAAATCCACAAAATGTCTTTATTGTTTAATACTATGAGTTACAGTAGAGATCAGAAATTTAGTGTAGTTGTTCTAAAAGTGAATTGGTATTATATAAAAAAATACATTATTATTATTATTATTATTATTATATTATTATTATATACATAATTAAGCATTCCCCTTTTGATCTATGGCCTCTATTTTTTTCAGGTGGGTGTTTGCCCTTGTTTGATTGTTTGATTTGGTTCAAAGTTGTGTCAAAGTTGAATCGCTCCAGGTCATTTCTAGACTCTTGGGTAACAAAACCAGGCTTTTCTAATGCAATAGCCATCAGCTAAATATCAGCCCGCCAAACCAATCCATCTACTTGCCATGCTAATACACCGTACGCACAGTACAGGTGGATGTGTTATTTCATCTGTCTGCTGCCTACACGCTGAAGAGGGATTCACTGCTGTAGCCTAAGGGATACTTCATTGCAACAAGCCGGGAAAAAAAAAACATCTGGGTGTATACTATATCAAATGTGTTTTTACAGGACCTGTGGTCTCAAGGCCTTTGTAAATAAGTAATGATCAACAGATTGGCTGTGGGTTTTGAAGAGCAGACCTTTGTCAGTTTGCATGATGGGGAGGATTTTCAAAGACTTTGCCTGCCCTCACTACTTGTACAGCGTTACAGTCAGCCAGTGCAGTGATGCTGAAATAGAAAATTTACATAATATGCATGTTTAGCTTCTACTTTGTGTCTCTCTCAGCCGTCATTACGCTCCTCTAGAAGACACCTGGCTTTATGTTTTGTGATCGTGACGGGTGAAGTCTTGTCAAACGTGTCATCTTACCACTAAAGTAGTGAATTACGCTGCTGATCATTTTGGATGTTTAGAAGTGTGCTTTTACAGACAAGACACTCGCAGACGCCTCTGCTCTGTTTAATGAAAAGAACCGCACAAAAGAAGGAAGCGATCAGCTGTGGAAGCAGAACCGTCTCCTGTTTCTAGATGCATCTGCAAACTAACGTGTCCTGTCTGGAGCTTAGCAATGACGACCTCACTGAAATTAACACCATTTCCACAGGCTCCTTGATGGGTCATAAGACACATCTAATTGTGGGATGTCACAACGCGTTCGGTCACATCGGACCGCGCCATGACATACACGTCATGTCTGCTACAGGACTGCTGAGGCAATTGGCAGTGCAGGATAGTGACAGGCCGTCATGGCTGACAGTGAGCGATAGCTATCCTGGCAGAGCTCTGCCTCACCAGTCATCTTCCACAAGGACAAACTGAAGTGACAGCGGCTCCACTGAGTGAGTGGTGAAACATTCGACTTCTGATGAAATATTTAGCCTGGGTGTAAAACCACTAAATGCTTTCACTCTTATTAGAGCTTGTATTTCAGACGCGAGCATAAGTCAATGATGTTGAGTACAGACAGACTTATGGAAGATTGTCATGGATAAATAGTGCTGAATTTATTGATTCATTGATTAACTGGAGATTTATTAACATCAGCATCATTTAACTAGCTGCTTTATTCTGTTTTATATCATTCTATATTGAATATGTTTGGTTTTGGACAGCAAATTGATGACACCAACTTGTTTTGTTTTTAAATTATTATTATTTCAAATTGTATTTTATAGGATATAAATCATAGTATAAAAAGATTAAAGGAGCGATGTGTAGCATTTAGGGAGATCTATAGGCAGAAGTGGAATATTATATTAAGTATGTTTTCTTTAGTGTATAATCACCTGAAAATAAGAATCGTGTTTTTGTTACCTTAGAATGAGCCGTTTATATCTGTGTCGAGTGGGTCCTCATCACAGAGCTGGCCGCCATGTTTCCAAGTAGCCCACAGCGGACACACCAAACAGTGGCTCTAGATGGAGCCATTCACATTTTCGCGTCAGGAGAAGTTCAAGCTGGTTGCAATATGCAACCTCACCACGAGGTGTCACCAGGTCCTACACACTGCACCTTCATTGTAAAAGAAAAAAAAAAAAAAAAATTGCAACAAATGATTCCATAGTTGCATCTGTACATGTAAATAGACTTGTCAGTGTCTCAGTATTGCTTGAAAAAAGTTGATATTTTCCTATGCTTACATTTTCAAATTTTGTGCTTTTGATAAAATAAAAGATTTCCGCACACTTAGATCAATGCAGTATTTCACTAGACTGTTTAATACTAAGCTTTCTGTCAGACCTTCATCAGAGGAGACATTATTCTGATGAAGGTCTGACAGACCAAAAGCTTAGTACTAAAGAATCTAGTGAAATACTGCATAGATCTAAATGTAAGGAAATCTTTTACTATCATCTTTTGGACTCAGTTATGTTATTTACGCAGGTGGAGCGGTTGTTCATCCTGCATTACTTAAATTTTGTACTTTTAAAATAATGTTTTTCATCGTTTCATCCCCATAATTTAACATGCACACGGTGTCCTTTCAAATTAGCATTGCTTTGACAGATGTGATTGTGAGAAGTAGAAAGTGGCAGAAAAGACATTTTCTTCTCCGACTACTCCCATTCTTGAAAGGACATCCAGGTCTTGCCTAGGGGTATGTAAGCCCAGGGCGGGCTTTTTTGGCTTCAGTCTTCTGGAGCCTGAGGGATGGTAGTTGCAGCTGACACTTTGATGCATACTTAACGTGTTACTTAAAGTAGCATTCTTTTAAAGTACTTACATGGATTAAAGAGACGCTCTTCTTATGGGGAGAAGACGTTTTTTTTTATTTAAAAGGTTTTGGACCGAGACAGAAGGCTTCTGTCTGAGTTTCAGATGATAACATCTTCAACTCTGATGTGAATCTGACAAAGTCAATTTAGTACAAAGGCAGCACACGGTCTCCGTGGTTAGCATTGTTGATACTGTAGCTGATGGTGTTCGACCGCATTGGTTGGTTAGGGCTTTTCTATGTTCTCCTTTAGTCTGTGTGAATTTCCTCCAACAGTTTCAAGACATGCAAGGCGTAGAGAGTGAATTAGAAATAAATTCATGTCGGCTTGGTTAATGTATCGCTAATCTATCGGTATATGACACTAGATATTGTCTTATAGTTTTGATATCGTAATATGGCATAACTGTCTTTCCCTGCTTTTAAAGGCTGCATAACAGTAGTAATGTCATTTTCTGAACTTACCAGACTGTTGTGGCTGTTCTGGTATTTTCCTTTACCCACTTAATCATTATATCCCAATTACTGATGAATATTTATTAAAAATCTCATTGTGTAAATATTTTGTAGAAGTGCCAGTGGTCAATCCTATTATATCATTGCAATATCAGTATTGAGGTATTTGTTTAAATATATCTTAATATTTAATGTTCTCCATATTGTCCAGCCCTAAATTCAATATTGTTTATAGACCTTTGGTGAAATCATGTTGTGATGATGTGATTGTGTTATCGTTTTTATAAATGATATTGTCCAAATTAATGATTCCAAGTAAATCAATTGGCAGAATTTGAATATAATATTATAAAGTATGTTTTCATTGGTGTATAATCACTTGAAACTAAGAATGGTCGTGTTTTTGTTGGCTTAGACTGAGCCGTTTACCTCTAAATAGGGAGCGGGTCTTCTTCATGGAGCCGGCTGCCATGTTTCTACAGTAGCCCAGAACAGACAAACTAAACACTGGCTCTAGATACGGACACGTTTTATCGTGTTTTCGCATTGGCACCGTAGTTCTCCTACACGCTTTGCACATGGGAAATTTTCAGTTGGTTGCAATCTGCAACCTCACTGCTAGATGCAGCCAAATCGTACATACTGCACCTTTAAATCGCAAAAGAAAATTGTCAGTTTTTGACAAGTACTGGAGTAATATGAGGTAATAGCATAGCGTCTAATGTTGGGTATGAACATACATTATTTCTGTGAGGGGGACGATGATATTTTATACATTTTTATATGTACATTTGTTTTATTTAAATTTATTGCATTTATTTATTGGCAATTAATCTTCCTATTTTATGGTGTTATTTTCTATTTGTTTGAGGGGGAGGGGCTTAAGAGGCAGGAGAGTCTCTTATATTTTAATTTATCTCTAGCTGCACTGTCAAAACCTCATATCACTGAACAAGTGTGGTACAACAGCAGCTGCTCATGTCAGTAGACCACTTTAGTGGTCAGTGTTGGGTAGGATGAAGCTTAGCTCACCGCTGTGTTCAGTGAAATTAGTTTATGTAGTTCTGATGCTGTGTTTAAACATTAATACCCTTCACCTCGAACAGCAAATATGATTGGGCAAATTGCTGAAATATTTAAAGTCTGGTCTGTTAAAGCTTTTACCACGCAGCGCACTACGTCAAAAGCTGTATGCAGTAAGGGGGCGTAATTGCATCTCTGTGCTCATGCCAGTCAACGCAGTGTGTTGCTGCCATCTCCTTCCGCCTGGCTGCCGCTGCTGATGCCACTCTGCTTGATGACATGGCAGTTTTGTTGGCATTTCTGCAGATGGCCTCTGACAGGAATGAGCAAAGAGGGGGGGAAATGAGGAAAGCTACTTTTTTGAATTGTTTAAAGATCCATAAATATTCTGATGGTTTACTGATGTTTGTGACAATTACTTTTTTTATTTTTTTTTCTAGTAGTCAGTAATTTAATTTCTTTATCTCAGCTCATTTTTTGTTTTATTTTGCACATTTAATTTTATTTTTATCATCACTTGTAATCTTGTAAGCCTTAATTTAGTTTTGAAAGGTGCTCTATTTATGTCTGCCTGTGAATTATATTCTTTGGTTAAACGTGCTATAGCTTAGCTTTATTAGTCAAATGCCAATAACTAGTTAATTTAATCCACATTTACAGTGTCTGAAGGTTCTTTCATTCCCATCCTCCCGTCTTTTTGTTTGATTAGACATGACCCGCTCCTCATTCCGGGGAACGAGCAGATTGAGAGCATGGACGAGAACATAAAGAAATACGACTCCACGGGGATGTTTCACTGGTGCCCGTCCAAAGACATCGAGAAGGTCATCTTGGTGGGTTCTGCTCTTTTACTCGGCACACGTCATTTGTGCCCGACACTCTTCTCCCCGGTGACAGATGCGTCATGTCACAAAGCACCATCAGAGGTTGACAGGGCACTTAAACACTCTGTAATGAGGTGTTTGACATGTCATTTGCTATATGGGGTCCCTGTACATAGAACATTTCTTATACTAATACATATGCCATTTTTCAAATTACTTTCATAGTCTATTGCAGTTATGAACTGCATGATAGATTTTACTGGGTGAGTAGGCAACGGGAAGAAGAGAAAGCACCAACATTTATGTCATAAACATTTTTTTTTTTTTTTTATCCCTTGTTCTTGCTTTCCCTCTCAGACCCGGAGCGAGGCAGCCATGACTGTTCTGAGCGGCCACGTGGTCGTGTGCATATTTGGAGATGTGAAATCAGCGCTGATCGGTCTCCGAAACTTTGTCATGCCTCTGAGAGCGAGCAACTTCCACTACCATGAGCTGAAGCACATCGTGTTTGTCGGCTCACTTGAGTATCTGAAACGGGAATGGGAGACTCTTCACAATTTTCCAAAGGTCTCCATTTTACCTGTGAGTACAACAAAAATCACCCATTTCAAATATTGTATCTACTGTAACAGGTTTGACAAAATAATATTGTATCATATGCAACTAATTTTCTTTGGCAAATAAGCGTTCACCACTTTGATCCAGACTGAAAACCTCAACAGCTGTTGGACATATTGCCATGAAATTTTGTGTAAACATTCATGGCATCCAAGCAATGTATCCCGATGACTTTGGCGATCCGATGACTTTTCCTGGGGCTGCACGGTGGTGCAGTGGTTAGCGCTGTTGCCTCACAGCAAGAGGGTCGCAGGTTCGAATCCGGGCTTGGGACTCTTCTGTGTGGAGTTTTTTTCTCCCCGTGTAAGCGTGGGTTTTCTCCGGGTACTCCGGCTTCCTCCCACAGTCCAAAGACATGCTGTTTAGGTTAATTGATGACTCTAAATTGCCCGTAGGTGTGGATGTGAGCGTGAATGGTTGTCTGTCTCTGTGTTGTCTGTCTCTATGTGCCCTGCGATGGACTGGCGACCTGTCCAGGGTGAACCCCGCCTTCGCCCAATGCCAGCTGGGATCGGCTCCAGCCCCCCCGCGACCCCTAACGGGATAAGCGGTTGACGATGGATGGAGGGATGACTTTTCCTCTAGCGCCACCATGAGGCTGAAATTTGTGTTTTTGAGTTTTTTTAGTCAGTGATACTGTAACTTTACTATCATCAGGTCAGGTTTTCAAAATCAAAATGTATTTTACTAATTAATTTTAAATGTAATTCACTCCTGGCACTAAAGCATTATTGACATTTTTATTATTTTTTAGGAACTCATAGCACTTGGTTATGGTTAGGGAAAGAATGTGGTTTTCGTTAAATATTAGAAAGTCAAAGCAGAGTTGAAGCACAAGATATGACAACTTTTCTTTTTTTGTAAATATATTTTATTGATTTTCAAAGTTTTTAATGATTTTCAATTTCCATTCACTCACTCAACCCCAGCTACAAAGAGGCACCGAATTCATCAAGTACATTAACAAATTGAAATCCTCATTACCGTCCCTACAACCCCACCCCACCCACAGGATTACAGAATACATTCAGGCAAAGGATGGAAAAACGATAACGAAAGATCCATCCATCCATCCATCCATCCATCCATCCATCCATCCATCTATCTATCTATCTATCTATCTATCTATCTTTCTTCAACCGGTTATCCTGTTAGGGGTCGGGGGGGGGGGGGGCTGGAGCCGATCCCAGCTGGCATTGGGCGAAGGCGGGGTTCACCCTGGACAGGTCGCCAGTCCATCGCAGGGCTAACGAAAGATAACAAAATAATTGTATTAAATACTCAAACAAAATAAAAGGGAAAAATAAATAGATCAAATAAAGGGGAGGGAGGTTTGCCCACTGCTGTATGGCACCTTTATGGGTTCCACCTACTCTTTATCGAGGAGTAGTTGCAGAGTTGTGAAAATCCAAAAAGGGCCTCCATATCTTAAAGGTTTCAGTGTTTCTTTTTCTTTAGCATTAAAAAATATATGACATCTTTGACCCAGTAACAAAAGGACAACTTTTAGGTATTTAAACAAAACCATGAGCTTTCCTTAACCAATTGTGTCAGTAGTTTAAGCGTAAATAATATGTGGGACCCAGAATGTGAAGACGTGATCTTCTTTGGTGTCAAAATGTGCTTCGTTTGCTCAACCATCCACCGCAACCGCCGCTCTTTGACTTTCGTTCAGCGTCACACATCTAGATTGGAGAAGACTTTTCTGCCAGAGAGCAATTAAGTTTCCTCCAGAACACATTTGACAAAGTGATGTAGTAGTGTATAAAAGTATTTTGTGGACAGGTTTGACACAAGGCTAAAGGATGAAAAGTTTAAAAGTTGCCACATTTTCATTTACCTCTTGGGTGTCATATAGGTGAGATAACAATTTCTCTCCTTCACTTCCTCTCAAAGGGCACACCATTGAGTCGGGCAGATCTGAGGGCTGTCAACATCAACCTCTGCGATATGTGTGTCATCCTGTCAGCCAATCAGAACAATATTGACGATGCATCACTGCAGGACAAAGAATGCATCTTGGCGTCACTCAACATCAAATCCATGCTGTTTGACGACAGCATCGGGGTCTTGCAGGCTAATTCCCAAGGTAAGGAGCGCCCTATCATAGTTCACTGCACCGCCTGGAAGGGACAGGGCCCTGGCATGGAGAATATCCCTCACTGGGTGCTGCCTGGCTGACCTGGTGTCACTGCGTTTGACAGTAAACCCTACTGACTATTCCTCAGGTTACTGTAACAACTGGTTTCCTCACAAACCTAATTGGTGGCAACAAGCACAGTGTTGGCACAAAGTCTTACCTGGCGTACACTTTTTTTTCAGTATTTCAGTATTACTTTGTAAAAAGAATATTGTGTATAATTTATGAATACTGTGTGTTGCAGCTTTCAAAACAGCAACCGCCTTCAATAATAGTCGTTCTCTGGCATTGAGAGAAATGCTTTTAGAAACCTTTTGACCTGAGGAGAGAGGGAAAAAAAAATCCTTGTCAATTTCATTATTTCTCTAATACATGTATGACCTCGCATTTGCCTTAGTCAGCAGGAAGTGATGGATGTCAAAACAGGGCCTATGTATAATACATACAGCATCACTGATTTAATGTGCTTACTTGTCAGTCTGAGGAAAGCAAGAAATGTCAAGTCAATTTGAATTCAATCTTGCGTCACTTATTTTCTATTTCATGGCTCCATACTGTACATGTTTAGTTTTTTTTTTTTGTGTGTAAAAGGTTTCCGTCTCCATGCACACACAATCTAAGGGAAACAAAATGAGCAGCATGTCACATCTATTATATATGGACTAACATTGGACCTTGTCAAGAGTTCGGTAACGCAGCTCTCAGCAACCTTATGCTTTAGCAGTGGCTACGGATGGATGAAATATCCCAAGTGTATTAGTTCTGCTGATTTGCCTGTTTGTGGCCTCTGGCGAAGTATTGAATATTAGGGATGGGACGATACACCTGTCTCCCGATTCAATACTATCACATAATTGGGTGCTGATTTGATATGTATTGAGATTTCTAAGTATTGCGAATCAATTTTAAGATTTATGGCGGCTTTTTTTTTTTTTTTAGCTTTAGCTTCTTTATTTATAAGAGACATGTAAAGTTTTATACTTCTGGTGAATACAATCCAATGAATCTTATTTCCATATATATGTTCTATACAGTTCCCTTTGTTAACTCCTTATTTTGAAAACCGGACATAGTCAAACATATATTCTTCTGCTAACTGCGCCATGTCCATCGCTAGCTCTCCTGTCAGCTCCGTTCTCTTTATACATCCATGATCAGGTCCATCAGGGCCGTTTGAATGCATTTAACATAAATATCAGTATATGGGTGCTCTACAGTTGCAGTGACGGCTGATTGACCGCATGTTACCACAATACTATAACATTTCCTGTCCATGACAGAATTAGCATGTAGCTTTAGCCGTGATGTCTACTTCTGCTTTTTCTGCAATGTGTGAAACCCAAAGTGTTTGCCACTTTTTTAACATGTGACTATGCAGGTCGTATCCTTGCAGACCCTCCACCATTTTTCTACAAATACAAAGCGGATATGACATTATTTTGATGTTATTTCCTTCAACCACATAGACTCAAATTAAGCAAATACATTGATTCTGGAAATAAATAAACTATTTCAAAATTATAAAAAAAATTGTAATACAGAGGCGAATAATTTTTTCCCACCCCTATTACGTTCACAGATATGCTTCTTCTTATGTGTGTCCATCTAGGCTTCACACCACCAGGGATGGATAGATCCTCTCCTGAAAACAGCCCAGTCCATGGATTAGTGAGGCAGACTTCGGTCACAACTGGAGCAAATATTCCCATCATAACAGAACTAGGTATGTGTCATCTGACTGATATGCTAGCTCTACTGTTTTCCTCCAGCTAAGTAGTTATTTCTGTGATTAGAGGCTGTCAGCACTTGATTAACTATATTAAAAGTGGAGTTTTTATGTTTTTTTGTGCCTTGTTGACATGCTCCAGTAACTGTTTTTCCTCAACACTTGTCTAGCACCATTAGCAAAGCCAGGCAAAAAACTGCCTGTGATTTCATTCAGTCAGGATAAAAGCAGTGGGACCAGCATACAAATGATAACTGAGCTGGGTAAGAAGTGCCTCTGTCCTGTACTGCAGTGTTGTAACTGCCGCTGCCTCCATATCAGCTTCCTTTTGATTTCTCTCGCTGCACAAGAGGCTCAGTCCATTCCCATGGCATCACTTTGAGCACATTTTACCCTTGGTTCTGGTTGAAATTGCCTGTCTTGTTTTGGCCCCTTATCTCAAAGCAAAATTTTTCCCTTTTATTTTTCTAAGAATTACAAGGCTTTTGATCCCTCAGAAGTCCTTGTGGCTGTTTTCATAGCATCTTCTGTCGGATCACATTCTCTGGCCCGTGCTCTTCTTTCATCTCAGCCCTGTCGATATGACTGACATTTATTTCTGTCCTCACAGAAGTAGCAGTTCTCCAACTAAATTTTACATCATTACTTTCTTCCAGCCACTGCATGTGTTTCTTTGCTCTGAGACATCTTCAAAGAAGGTTCTGGGGCAATGAGATACTTTCATTTGTTTTGACATGCAAGTACAAGTAATTGGAAGTTCTGTCTTGGATTTACAAGACAAACAATGGCATATTGGTATTTCTGATACTGACTTCAGGAGGACTGTGAATCAAGGCCTGAAGCTTTGACAATATGCATGGTGTCATGAGTGTGCATGGCCTGGATATGGAATGTGAGGAATGAGGCAAGTTGGCCGTACGGCCGAACACAAACACCAATTATGGTTTCATTTCAGTCGCTTAAAAGAAACAGTTTTGTCCAAATTCAGAACGAGAATTTATCAACCATACACAGATTTCTAATACAGTCCATATCTGCATCTTCTGACTTCTGACAATCACTCTACTTCTGTGTCTCTCTCTTCACAAGTATTTGCCTGATGTATGCTTACAGTACACAATCCATGCTCTTTTTTTCCTTCAAATCACACAATAACTCCATGAGATCTGGTTTGAAGTACAGAAAATGAACATTTAAAATAAGTATGATATTGATATTTACATGTTTATCTCCGCAGTGAATGACTCAAACGTTCAGTTCCTGGACCAAGATGACGATGACGACCCTGACACCGAGTTATACCTCACTCAGCCTTTTGCCTGTGGGACAGCCTTCGCCGTCAGTGTGCTGGATTCCTTAATGAGTGCTGTAAGTCAGACTCGATTTAACTTACAGACAATATCAGCTTATGAGTAGGGCTGTCAATCGATTAAAATATTTAATTGTGATTAATCGTATGATTGGCCGTCATTAATCTCAAGTAATTGCACATTTTTCTTTATCTGTTCAAAATATACCTTAAAGGGAGATTTATCAAGCATTTAATTCTCATCAACATGGGAGTGAGCAAATATTACTGTTTTTACTGTTATTCTTTATTGTATGACTGCCTTTCATTTTGCAGCATTGAGCAGCAAAGTAAGAATTTCATTGGCCAGGGAAACTTGTTTCTTTCTGTGCACACAACAATGAATACTTTGAGACTTGAGATATGCTGCTTTATGCAGACAACACAAAACAATGGCAAACATTGTCCAGAAACCCTCACAGGTACTGCATTTAGCATAAAAAAGCATGCTCAAATCACAACATGGCAAATTCAACTCCAACAAGTAACAATAGCTGTCAGTGTGCTGACTAGGCTATGACTTATCATAAAGTGGCGATGTCTTTAAAGGGGACACTCATGGGTATCCAAAGAACCCATTTTCATTCCCATATCTAGAGGTCAGAGGTCAAGGGTCCCCTTTGAAAATGGCCATGGCAGTTTTTTCCTCTCCAAAATTAAGCACACTTGGAGCGTTATTTAGCCTTCTTCGCAACAAGAACCAATGGGTTCCTTAGGTTTTCTACTTTTATATGATGTTCGTATCTTCACTAACTTTAAAAACAAGCCTGATCCCACCTAAGAATCACAAGTCACGTTAATGCGTTAAAGAAATTAGCGGCTTTAAAACAAATTTGTGCAAATGCACACAAACATTGACAGCCCTACTCATGATATTACTTTGTGCAGTGATATTCTGTCAGTGATCTGAAATATGCTTGGAAATATTGTGTTTTGATATGAGCCCCGCCCCCGCCCAGTATGTAGAAGCTCACGTTAAAACAATAGCTGACAAGACTGGAACTTGTTCGAGGTATGATGGCTTCACTTGTCTCCCTTTCAGTTTGAGTGAGGTTAGAACAAAGCTGCCTTCAAGTGCACTCCAGTGTAGACAAAGGTAATGCTACCTAATGGACAGCCCTCATCCATCATCTTAGTCAATAGTGCTGTCAGCAGCCAAGGGAGATGTCACTGTGCTATACAAGCAGGGGGAGACAAGAGACTGTGGTGCAGACATTTGCCCTTGTTACAATCAACAAAGCTGTAACTTGTTGGAATTAAAAAGATAGCAACTTCACCAAGGAAAACCTGAAAAACTGAGCTTTTCACATAATTGTTAGCTGTACGAAATGCCTGGACAGTGCAGCATGAATGTGTACATGGACTTCCCATGTCTCTCTGATGGGAGTGAGAGTAACCTGCAGTAATTGAATTCTCCTGTGTTTTCAGTCAGTGTGCAGAGCAATGTGACACAACAGGGCAGGGTTAGATAGCACCATTCAGCCTGCCTGGCACTTTGAGAAGGTTCAGTTGTGACTTTGGTGGCGTTTGCTGAAGGATTTACCCTCTCTCTACCTTCATTCCTTTAGACATACTTCAATGATAATATCCTCACCTTGATCCGGACGTTGGTAACAGGCGGGGCGACACCAGAGCTGGAGGGGCTGCTGGCAGAGGAGAACGCGTTACGGGGCGGCTATAGCACGCCACAGACGCTGGCGAACAGGGACAGGTGTCGTGTGGCACAGCTGGCCTTGTACGACGGGCCCTTCGCCGACCTCGGGGTAAGTGACTGGTCTTTGTCACCCAAGGCTACGCACTTCTTAGTCTGAATCCTTTCACTAAAGTCAGCTCCCACAACACAAGCAGACTAACAGGGATGGCTGTGATTCAAAGCTGAGATAAGTAACAGAGATTGTATGTCTAAAAATAGGTGAGTTGTGTGACAGTGAAATTGTAATCCAATCATCCTCAAATAAGTTTATTGGCACATTTCATATTCATACATTCATACAGTATATAATATGTTATCCAATTTAAAAGTGCAAAAATTGTCATAAAAATACTAAAATGCTATGAAATATATAGCTGATTTGTTATATTTTATTTTACAGTATTTGATATATATTACACTTTGATGCAGATCAGTATATTTTTATTTCAGGCAAGACACTATTATATGTTGAGCTGATTCCTCCTCAACAAAACTTAAGAGATATAAGCAAGCAATACTCCACATTTAGCGTAATTGGTTTGTACAGCAGGGATCACCCGACAGTGGCAGAATAGGTGTTGCTAAAGGCTTGTTGACGCATGTATTACTCACAGGTAATTTAGCTTGAGCTTCTTTCTCTGTATTGTGCCGTTTACTCCCCCTGTCATCTTGTTCTCAGGATTATTGCAGAGGGGAAAAGGCCAAACAAGCTAGCTTGCACACCATCTCCATAAGTTAATACTGTTTATTCAAGAACACCAACTCATGCTCTTGTGGAGTAGTTTATGCTTAGAGAAGTTAAGTAGAACTGGATGGTACAATACAGCTAATAAGCTAAGATAACTTCCTAATTTTTGGATTCTCCTGCTCTCGTTATTCCCCTTTTTTTCGACATGCTACACTGTTTTTTTTTCCAACATATACTGATTTTGTTAATGCTATACTGTGACTTTTTTCATGTCTTTTTTCAACGTACAAAACTGACTTTTTTCGACATACTGTACAATACTGACGTTCGACATACTATGCCTTTATTGACATTTTTGATATTACTAGTATGTCTTTTGTTATTGACAAGCTACACTAATTTTTTCTACTAGGACTTTTCTGACATACTATACTATGACTTTTTTATGACATTTTTCGACATGCTATACGATGACTTTTCGTAACGTTTTTTCGACATGCTATACTATGACTTTTTTCGGGATGTTTTTCGACATGCTATACTATAACTTTTTTGGCACTTTTTTTCGACATATATGACTTTTTGAGCACTGTTTAGGACATGCTATACTTTTTCTTCGTGACGTTTTTCGGCGAGCTATAATATGACATTTTTCGTCAATTTTTCCATCTATACTGACTTTTTCGTCACTTTTTTCTACATGCTATACTATGACTTTTCTCGTGACTTTTTTCGACAAACTATAATATGACTTTTTTTGACATACTATACTATGACTTTTTCAGCACTTTTGCCACATGCTATACTGTGACTTTTTTCACATACTATACTATGACTTTTTCTCACTTTTTTTTCGACATTTCTGCTTTTTCATGATATTTTTCGACATGCTATACTCTGACTTTTTTTGACGAAAATTGACTTTTTCGTCAATTTTTTCGACATACTGTACTATGGCGTTTTTTTTTGTAAAATTTTACAGCATTTTACGAAATGACTTTTGTTCAACATAGAATCATTCTACATGCTGTAATACGACAGATTTCATGATTCTTTTCAACAACAAAAAAGTTTGACTTTTCTGTCGAAAAATTTCGACATACTATACTATGGTGTTTTTTTTTTTTTTGTAAAATTTTACATTTCATGAAATGACTTTTGTTCAACATGCAATCATTCTACATGCTGTAATATGACCGTTTTCATGATTTTTTTCAACAACAAAAAAGTTTGACTTTTCCGTTGAAAAATTTCGACATACTATACTATGGCTTTTTTTTTTTGTAAAATTTTACAACATTTCATGAAATGACTTCTGTCCACCATAGAATCATTCTACTTGCTGTAATACGACCGTTTTCATGATTTTTTTCAACAACAAAAAACTTTGACTTTTCCGTCGAAAAATTTCGACATACTATACTATAGCGTTTTTTTGTAAAATTTTACATTTCATGAAATGACTTTTATTCAACATACAATCATTCTACTTGCTGTAATATGACAGTTTTCATGATTTTTTTAACATATAAAAAATTTGACATTTCCGTCGAAAAATTTCGACATACTATACTATGGCGTTTTTTTGTAAAATTTTACATTTCATGAAATGACTTTTTTCCACCATAGAATCATTCTACATGCTGTAATACGACAGTTTTCGTGATTTTTTTCTCAACATATAAAAAATTTGACGTCTTCATTGGAAAATTTCGACATACTATACTATGGCGTTTTTTTTTTTTTTTTTTGTAAAATTTTACAGCATTTTACGAAATGACTTTTGTTCAACATAGAATCATTCTACTTGCTGTAATAAGACCGTTTTCATGATTTTTTTCAACATTGAAAAAAATTTGACGTTTCCGTCAAATAATTTCGACATACTATACTATGGCGTTTTTGTTTTTTTTTTGTAAAATTTTACAGCATTTTACGAAATGACTTTTGTTCAACATAGAATCATTCTACATGCTGTAATACGACCGTTTTCATGATTCTTTTCAACAACAAAAAAGTTTGACTTTTCCGTCAAAAAATTTCGACATACTATACTATGGCGTTTTTTTTTTTTTTTGTAAAATTTTACAGCATTTTACGAAATGACTTTTGTTCAACATAGAATCATTCTACATGCTTAATACGACAGTTTTCATGATTCTTTTCAACGACCAAAAACTTTGACTTTTCCTCGAAAAATTTCGACACACTATACTATACCGTTTTTTTTGTAAAATTTCACAACATTTCACGAAATGACTTTTGTTCAACATATAATCATTCTACATGCTGTAATACGACAGTTTTCATGATTTTTTAACATAAAAAATTTGACGTTTTCATTGAAAAACTTCGACACACTATACTATGGCGTTTTTTTTTTTGTAAAATTTTACAGCATTTTACGAAATGACTTTTGTTCAACATAGAATCATTCTACATGCTGTAATACGATAATACGACCATTTTCATGATTTTTTTTCAACAACAAAAAAGTTTGACTTTGCCGTCGAAAAATTTCGACATAGTATACTATGGCGTTTTTTTTTTTTTTTGTAAAATTTTACAACATTTCACGACATGACTTCTGTCCACCATAGAATCATTCTACTTGCTGTAATAAGACCGTTTTCATGATTTTTTTCAACATTGAAAAAAATTTGACGTTTCCGTCAAATAATTTCGACATACTATACTATGGCGTTTTTGTTTTTTTTTTTGTAAAATTTTACAGCATTTTACGAAATGACTTTTGTTCAACATAGAATCATTCTACATGCTGTAATACGACCGTTTTCATGATTCTTTTCAACAACAAAAAAGTTTGACTTTTCCGTCGAAAAATTTCGACATACTATACTATGGCGCTTTTTTGTAAAATTTTACATTTCATGAAATGACTTGTGTTCAACATAGAATCATTTTACATGCTGTAATACAACCGTTTTCATGATTTTTTTCAACATTGAAAAAATTTGACGTTTCCGTCGAAAAATTTCGACATACTATAGTATGGCGGGTTTTTTTTTTGTAAAATTTTACAGCATTTTACGAAATGACTTTTGTTCAACATAGAATCATTCTACATGTTGTAATACGAGAGTTTTCATGATTTTTTTCAACATATAAAAAACTTGACGTTTTCGTTGAAAAATTTCGACATACTATACTATGGCGTTTTTTTGTAAAATTTTACATTTCATGAAATGACTTTTTTCCACCATAGAATCATTTTACATGCTGTAATACGACAGTTTTCATGATTTTTTTCAACAACAAAAAAGTTTGACATTTCCGTCGAAAAATTTCGACATACTATACTATGGCGTTTTTTTTTTTTTGTAAAATTTTACAGCATTTCACGAAATGACTTCTGTCCACCATAGATTCATTCTACTTGCTGTAATACAACCGTTTTCATGATTTTTTTCAACATATAAAAAACTTGACGTTTTCGTTGAAAAATTTCGACATACTATACTATGGCATTTTTTTTTTGTAAAATTTTACAGCATTTTGCGAAATGACTTTTGTTCAACATAGAATCATTCTACATGTAATACGAGAGTTTTCATGATTCTTTTCAACAACAAAAAAGTTTGACTTTTCCGTCGAAAAATTTCGACATACTATACTATGGCGTTTTTTTTTTTTGTAAAATTTTACAGCATTTTACGAAATGACTTTTGTTCAACATAGAATCATTCTACTTGCTGTAATACGACAGTTTTCATGATTTTTTTCAACATTGAAAAAAATTTGACGTTTCCGTCAAATAATTTCGACATACTATACTATGGCGTTTTTTTTTTTGTAAAATTTTACAGCATTTTACGAAATGACTTTTGTTTAACATAGAATCATTCTACATGCTGTAATACGACCGTTTTCATGATTCTTTTCAACAACAAAAAAGTTTGACTCTTCCGTCGAAAAATTTCGACATACTATACTATGGCGTTTTTTTGTAAAATTTTACATTCCATGAAATGACTTTTTTCCACCGTAGAATCATTCTACATGCTGTAATACGACCATTTTCATGATTTTTTTCAACATCAAAAAAGTTTGACGTTTCCGTCGAAAAATTTCGACATACTATACTGTGGCGTTTTTTTTTTTGTGTAAAATTTTACAGCATTTTACGAAATGACTTTTGTTCAACATAGAATCATTCTACATGTTGTAATACGACAGATTTCATGATTTTTTAACATATAAAAAATTTGACATTTTCATTGAAAAATTTCGACACACTATACTATGCCGTTTTTTTTTTAAAATTTCACAACATTTCATGAAATGACTTTTGTTCAACATAGAATCATTCTACATGCTGTAATACGACAGTTTTCATGATTTTTTTCTCAACATATAAAAAATTTGACGTCTTCATTGAAAAATTTCGACATACTATACTATGGCGATTTTTTTTGTAAAATTTTACATTTCATGAAATGACATTTGTTCACCATAGAATCATTCTACTTGCTGTAATACGACAGTTTTCATGATTTTTTTTCAACATAAAAAATTTGACGTTTTCATTGAAAAACTTCGACACACTATACTATGGCGTGTTTTTTTTTTGTAAAATTTTACAGCATTTTACGAAATGACTTTTGTTCAACATAGAATCATTCTACATGTTGTAATACGAGAGTTTTCATGATTTTTTTCAACATATAAAAAAGTTGACGTCTTCGTTGAAAAATTTCGACATACTATACTATGGCCTTTTTTTTTTTTTTTGTAAAATTTTACAACATTTCACGACATGACTTCTGTCCACCATAGAATCATTCTACTTGCTGTAATAAGACCGTTTTCATGATTTTTTTCAACATTTAAAAAATTTCGACATACTATAGTATGGCGTTTTTTTTTTTTTTTGTAAAATTTCACAACATTTCACGAAATGACTTTTGTTCAACATAGAATCATTCTACATGTTGTAATACGAGAGTTTTCATGATTTTTTTCAACATATAAAAAACTTGACGTTTTTGTTGAAAAATTTCGACACACTATACTATGGCGTTTTTTTGTAAAATTTTACATTTCATGAAATGACTTTTGTTCAACATAGAATCATTTTACATGCTGTAATATGACCGTTTTCATGATTTTTTTCAACAACAAAAAAGTTTGACGTTTTCGTTGAAAAATTTCGACATACTATACTATGGCGTTTTTTTGTAAAATTTTACATTTCATGAAATGACTTTTTTCCACCATAGAATCATTCTACATGCTGTAATACGACAGTTTTCATGATTTATTTCTCAACATATAAAAAATTTGACGTCTTCATTGAAAAATTTCGACATACTATACTATGGCGTTTTTTTTTTGTAAGATTTTACAACATTTCACGACATGACTTCTGTCCACCATAGAATCATTCTACTTGCTGTAATAAGACCGTTTTCATGAGTTTTTTCAACATTGAAAAAATTTGACGTTTCCGTCGAAAAATTTCGACATACTATAGTATGGCGTTTTTTTTTTTTGTAAAATTTTACAGCATTTTACGAAATGACTTTTGTTCAACATGGAATCATTCTACATGCTGTAATACGACCGTTTTCATGATTTTTTTCAACATCAAAAAAGTTTGACTTTTCCGTCAAAAAATTTCGACATACTATACTATGGCGTTTTTTTTTTTTTTTTGTAAAATTTTACAGCATTTTACGAAATGACTTTTGTTCAACATAGAATCATTCTACATGCTGTAATACGACAGATTTCATGATTTTTTTCAACAACAAAAAAGTTTGACATTTCCGTCGAAAAATTTCGACATACTATACTATGGCGTTTTTTTTTTTTTTTTGAAAATTTTACAGCATTTTACGAAATGACTTTTGTTCAACATAGAATCATTCTACATGCTGTAATATGACAGATTTCATGATTTTTTAACATAAAAATTTGACATTTTCATTGAAAAATTTCGACACACTATACTATGCCATTTTTTTTGTAAAATTTCACAACATTTCACGAAATGACTTTTGTTCAACATAGAATCATTCTACATGCTGTAATACGACCGTTTTCATGATTCTTTTCAACAACAAAAAAGTTTGACTTTTCCGTCGAAAAATTTCGACATACTATACTATGGCGTTTTTTTGTAAAATTTTACATTTCATGAAATGACTTTTTTCCACCATAGAATCATTTTACATGCTGTAATACGACAGTTTTCATGATTTTTCTTTCAACATATAAAAAATTTGACGTCTTCATTGAAAAATTTCGACATACTATACTATGGTGTTTTTTTTTTTTTTGTAAAATTTCACAACATTTCACGACATGACTTCTGTCCACCATAGAATCATTCTACTTGCTGTAATAAGACCGTTTTCATGATTTTTTTCAACATTGAAAAAATTTGACGTTTCCGTCGAAAAATTTCGACATACTATACTATGGCGATTTTTTGTAAAATTTTACATTTCATGAAATGACATTTGTTCACCATAGAATCATTCTATTTGCTGTAATACGACAGTTTTCATGATTTTTTAACATAAAAAATTTGACGTTTTCATTGAAAAACTTCGACACACTATACTATGGCGTGTTTTTTTTTGTAAAATTTTACAGCATTTTACGAAATGACTTTTGTTCAACATAGAATCATTCTACATGCTGTAATACGACCATTTTCATGATTTTTTTCAACAACAAAAAAGTTTGACTTTGCCGTCGAAAAATTTCGACATACTATACTATGGCGTTTTTTTTTTTTTTGTAAAATTTTACAACATTTCACGACATGACTTCTGTCCACCATAGAATCATTCTACTTGCTGTAATAAGACCGTTTTCATGATTTTTTTCAACATTGAAAAAAATTTGACGTTTCCGTCGAATAATTTCGACATACTATACTATGGCGTTTTTGTTTTTTTTTTGTAAAATTTTACAGCATTTTACAAAATGACTTTTGTTCAACATAGAATCATTCTACATGCTGTAATACGACCGTTTTCATGATTCTTTTCAACAACAAAAAAGTTTGACTTTTCCGTCGAAAAATTTCGACATACTATACTATGGCGTTTTTTTTTTAATTTTACATTTCATGAAATGACTTTTTTCCACCATAGAATCATTTTACATGCTGTAATACGACAGTTTTCATGATTTTTTTTTCAACATATAAAAAATTTGACGTCTTCATTGAAAAATTTCGACATACTATACTATGGCATTTTTTTTTTTTTTGTAAAATTTCACAACATTTCACGACATGACTTCTGTCCACCATAGAATCATTCTACTTGCTGTAATAAGACCGTTTTCATGATTTTTTTCAACATTTAAAAAATTTGACGTTTCCGTCGAAAAATTTCGACATACTATAGTATGGCGTTTTTTTTTTTTTTGTAAAATTTCACAACATTTCACGAAATGACTTTTGTTAAACATAGAATCATTCTACATGTTGTAATACGAGAGTTTTCATGATTTTTTTCAACATATAAAAAAACTTGACGTTTTCATTGAAAAATATCGTCATACTATACTATGGCGTTTTTTTGTAAAATTTTACATTTCATGAAATGACTTTTGTTCAACATAGAATCATTCTACATGCTGTAATATGACCGTTTTCATGATTCTTTTCAACAACAAAAAAGTTTGACTCTTCCGTCGAAAAATTTCGACATACTATACTATGGCGTTTTTTTGTAAAATTTTACATTCCATGAAATGACTTTTTTCCACCGTAGAATCATTCTACATGCTGTAATACGACCATTTTCATGATTTTTTTCAACATCAAAAAAGTTTGACGTTTCCGTCGAAAAATTTCGACATACTATACTGTGGCGGTTTTTTTTTTTGTGTAAAATTTTACAGCATTTTACGAAATGACTTTTGTTCAACATAGAATCATTCTACATGTTGTAATACGACAGATTTCATGATTTTTTAACATATAAAAAATTTGACATTTTCATTGAAAAATTTCGACACACTATACTATGCCGTTTTTTTGGTAAAATTTCACAACATTTCATGAAATGACTTTTGTTCAACATAGAATCATTCTACATGCTGTAATACGACAGTTTTCATGATTTTTTTCTCAACATATAAAAAATTTGACGTCTTCATTGAAAAATTTCGACATACTATACTATGGCGTTTTTTTTTTTTTGTAAAATTTTACAACATTTCACGACATGACTTCTGTCCACCATAGAATCATTCTACTTGCTGTAATAAGACCGTTTTCATGATTTTTTTCAACATTGAAAAAATTTGACGTTTCCGTCGAAAAATTTCGACATACTATACTATGGCGATTTTTTTTTTGTAAAATTTTACATTTCATGAAATGACATTTGTTCACCATAGAATCATTCTATTTGCTGTAATACGACAGTTTTCATGATTTTTTAACATAAAAAATTTGACGTTTTCATTGAAAAACTTCGACACACTATACTATGCCGTTTTTTTTGTAAAATTTCACAACATTTCATGAAATGACTTTTGTTCAACATAGAATCATTCTACATGCTGTAATACGACAGTTTTCATGATTTTTTTCTCAACATATAAAAAATTTGACGTCTTCATTGAAAAATTTCGACATACTATACTATGGCGTTTTTTTTTTTTTTTGTAAAATTTTACAACATTTCACGACATGACTTCTGTCCACCATAGAATCATTCTACTTGCTGTAATAAGACCGTTTTCATGATTTTTTTCAACATTGAAAAAATTTGACGTTTCCGTCGAAAAATTTCGACATACTATACTATGGCGATTTTTTGTAAAATTTTACATTTCATGAAATGACATTTGTTCACCATAGAATCATTCTATTTGCTGTAATACGACAGTTTTCATGATTTTTTAACATAAAATATTTGACGTTTTCATTGAAAAACTTCGACACACTATACTATGGCGTGTTTTTTTTGTAAAATTTTACAGCATTTTACGAAATGACTTTTGTTCAACATAGAATCATTCTACATGCTGTAATACGACCATTTTCATGATTTTTTTCAACAACAAAAAAGTTTGACTTTGCCGTCGAAAAATTTCGACATACTATACTATGGCGTTTTTATTTTTCCGTAAAATTTTACAACATTTCACGACATGACTTCTGTCCACCATAGAATCATTCTACTTGCTGTAATAAGACTGTTTTCATGATTTTTTTCAACATTGAAAAAATTTGACGTTTCCGTCGAAAAATTTCGACATACTATACTATGGCGTTTTTTTTTTTTTTTTGTAAAATTTTATATTTCATGAAATGACTTTTTTCCACCATAGAATCATTTTACATGCTGTAATACGACAGTTTTCATGATTTTTTTTTTCAACATATAAAAAATTTGACGTCTTCATTGAAAAATTTCGACATACTATACTATGGCCTTTTTTTTTTTTTGTAAAATTTTACAACATTTCACGACATGACTTCTGTCCACCATAGAATCATTCTACTTGCTGTAATAAGACCGTTTTCATGATTTTTTTCAACATTTAAAAAATTTGACGTTTCCGTCGAAAAATTTCGACATACTATAGTATGGCGTTTTTTTTTTTTTTTTGTAAAATTTCACAACATTTCACGAAATGACTTTTGTTCAACATAGAATCATTCTACATGTTGTAATACGAGAGTTTTCATGATTTTTTTCAACATATAAAAAACTTGACGTTTTTGTTGAAAAATTTCGACACACTATACTATGGCGTTTTTTTGTAAAATTTTACATTTCATGAAATGACTTTTGTTCAACATAGAATCATTTTACATGCTGTAATATGACCGTTTTCATGATTTTTTTCAACATCAAAAAAATTTGACGTTTCCGTCGAAAAAATTTAACACACTATACTATGGCGTTTTGTTTTTTTTTTGTAAAATTTTACAGCATTTTACGAAATGACTTTTGTTCAACATAGAATCATTCTACTTGCTGTAATTCGACAGTTTTCATGATTTTTTGACATAAAGAATTTGACGTTTTCATTGAAAAACTTCGACACACTATACTATGGCGGTTTTTTTTTTTGTAAAATTTTACAGGATTTTACGAAATGACTTTTGTTCAACATAGAATCATTCTACATGCTGTAATACGACCATTTTCATGATTTTTTTCAACAACAAAAAAGTTTGACTTTGCCGTCGAAAAATTTCGACATACTATACTATGGCGTTTTTTTTTTTGTAAAATTTTACAACATTTAACGACATGACTTCTGTCCACCATAGAATCATTCTACTTGCTGTAATAAGACCGTTTTCATGATTTTTTTCAACATTGAAAAAATTTGACGTTTCCGTCGAAAAATTTCGACATACTATACTATGGCGTTTTTTTTTTTTTTTTGTAAAATTTTATATTTCATGAAATGACTTTTTCCACCATAGAATCATTCTACATGCTGTAATACAGCAGTTTTCATGATTTTTTTTTCAACATATAAAAAATTTGACGTTTTCATTGAAAAAATTCGACATACTATACAATGGCGTTTTTTTTTTTGTAAAATTTTACAACATTTCACGACATGACTTCTGTCCACCATAGAATCATTCTACTTGCTGTAATAAGACCGTTTTCATGATTTTTTTCAACATTGAAAAAATTTGACGTTTCCGTCGAAAAATTTCGACATACTATACTATGGCGTTTTTTTTTTTTTTTTGTAAAATTTTATATTTCATGAAATGACTTTTTCCACCATAGAATCATTCTACATGCTGTAATACAGCAGTTTTCATGATTTTTTTTTCAACATATAAAAAATTTGACGTTTTCATTGAAAAATTTCGACATACTATACTATGGCGTTTTTTTTTTTTGTAAAATTTTACAACATTTCACGACATGACTTCTGTCCACCATAGAATCATTCTACTTGCTGTAATAAGACCGTTTTCATGATTTTTTTCAACATTGAAAAAATTTGACGTTTCCGTCGAAAAATTTCGACATACTATAGTATGGCGGTTTTTTTTTTTGTAAAATTTTACAGCATTTTACGAAATGACTTTTGTTCAACATAGAATCATTCTACATGTTGTAATACGAGAGTTTTCATGATTTTTTTCAACATATAAAAAACTTGACGTTTTCGTTGAAAAATTTCGACATACTATACTATGGCGTTTTTTTGTAAAATTTTACATTTCATGAAATGACTTTTTTCCACCATAGAATCATTTTACATGCTGTAATACGACAGTTTTCATGATTTTTTTTTCAACATATAAAAAATTTGACGTCTTCATTGAAAAATTTCGACATACTATACTATGGCGTTTTTTTTTTTTTTGTAAAATTTCACAACATTTCACGAAATGACTTTTGTTCAACATAGAATCATTCTACATGTTGTAATACGAGAGTTTTCATGATTTTTTTCAACATATAAAAAAACTTGACGTTTTCATTGAAAAATATCGTCATACTATACTATGGCGTTTTTTTGTAAAATTTTACATTTCATGAAATGACTTTTGTTCAACATAGAATCATTCTACTTGCTGTAATACGACAGTTTTCATGATTTTTTTCAACATTGAAAAAAATTTGACGTTTCCGTCAAATAATTTCGACATACTATACTATGGCGTTTTTTTTTTTGTAAAATTTTACAGCATTTTACGAAATGACTTTTGTTTAACATAGAATCATTCTACATGCTGTAATATGACCATTTTCATGATTCTTTTCAACAACAAAAAAGTTTGACTCTTCCGTCGAAAAATTTCGACATACTATACTATGGCGTTTTTTTGTAAAATTTTACATTCCATGAAATGACTTTTTTCCACCGTAGAATCATTCTACATGCTGTAATACGACCATTTTCATGATTTTTTTCAACATCAAAAAAGTTTGACGTTTCCGTCGAAAAATTTCGACATACTATACTGTGGCGTTTTTTTTTTTGTGTAAAATTTTACAGCATTTTACGAAATGACTTTTGTTCAACATAGAATCATTCTACATGTTGTAATACGACAGATTTCATGATTTTTTTAACATATAAAAAATTTGACATTTTCATTGAAAAATTTCGACACACTATACTATGCCGTTTTTTTTGTAAAATTTTACAGGATTTTACGAAATGACTTTTGTTCAACATAGAATCATTCTACATGCTGTAATACGACCATTTTCATGATTTTTTTCAACAACAAAAAAGTTTGACTTTGCCGTCGAAAAATTTCGACATACTATACTATGGCGTTTTTATTTTTCGTAAAATTTTACAACATTTTACGAAATGACTCTTGTTCAACATAGAATCATTCTACATGCTGTAATACGACCATTTTCATGATTTTTTTCAACAACAAAAAAGTTTGACTTTGCCGTCGAAAAATTTCGACATAGTATACTATGGCGTTTTTTTTTTTTTTTTGTAAAATTTTACAACATTTCACGACATGACTTCTGTCCACCATAGAATCATTCTACTTGCTGTAATAAGACCGTTTTCATGATTTTTTTCAACATTGAAAAAAATTTGACGTTTCCGTCAAATAATTTCGACATACTATACTATGGCGTTTTTGGTTTTTTTTTTGTAAAATTTTACAGCATTTCACGACATGACTTCTGTCCACCATAGAATCATTCTACTTGCTGTAATAAGACCGTTTTCATGATTTTTTTCAACATAAAAAAATTTGACGTTTCCGTCGAAAAAATTCGACACACTATACTATGGCGTTTTGTTTTTTTTTTGTAAAATTTTACAGCATTTTACGAAATGACTTTTGTTCAACATAGAATCATTCTACTTGCTGTAATTCGACAGTTTTCATGATTTTTTTAACATAAAAAATTTGACGTTTTCATTGAAAAACTTCGACACACTATACTATGGCGTTTTTTTTTTTGTAAAATTTTACAGGATTTTACGAAATGACTTTTGTTCAACATAGAATCATTCTACATGTTGTAATACGAGAGTTTTCATGATTTTTTTTCAACAACAAAAAAGTTTGACTTTTCCGTCGAAAAATGTCGACATACTATACTATGGCGTTTTTTTTTTTTTGTAACATTTTACAACATTTCACGAAATGACTTCTGTCCACCATAGAATCATTCTACTTGCTGTAATACAACCGTTTTCATGATTTTTTTCAACATTGAAAAAATTTGACGTTTCCGTCGAAAAATTTCGACATACTATAGTATGGCGTTTTTTTTTGTTTGTAAAATTTTACAGCATTTTACGAAATGACTTTTGTTCAACATAGAATCATTCTACATGTTGTAATACGAGAGTTTTCATGATTTTTTTCAACATATAAAAAACTTGACGTTTTCGTTGAAAAATTTCGACATACTATACTATGGCGTTTTTTTGTAAAATTTTACATTTCATGAAATGACTTTTTTCCACCATAGAATCATTTTACATGCTGTAATACGACAGTTTTCATGATTTTTTTTTTCAACATATAAAAAATTTGACGTCTTCATTGAAAAATTTCGACATACTATACTATGGCCTTTTTTTTTTTTTGTAAAATTTTACAACATTTCACGACATGACTTCTGTCCACCATAGAATCATTTTACATGCTGTAATATGACCGTTTTCATGATTTTTTTCAACATTGAAAAAATTTGACGTTTCCGTCGAAAAATTTCGACATACTATACTATGGCGTTTTTTTTTTCCGTAAAATTTTACAGCATTTTACGAAATGACTTTTGTTCAACATAGAATCATTCTACTTGCTGTAATACGACAGTTTTCATGATTTTTTTCAACATTGAAAAAAATTTGACGTTTCCGTCAAATAATTTCGACATACTATACTATGGCGTTTTTTTTTTTGTAAAATTTTACAGCATTTTACGAAATGACTTTTGTTTAACATAGAATCATTCTACATGCTGTAATATGACCGTTTTCATGATTCTTTTCAACAACAAAAAAGTTTGACTCTTCCGTCGAAAAATTTCGACATACTATACTATGGCGTTTTTTTGTAAAATTTTACATTCCATGAAATGACTTTTTTTCCACCGTAGAATCATTCTACATGCTGTAATACGACCATTTTCATGATTTTTTTCAACATCAAAAAAGTTTGACGTTTCCGTCGAAAAATTTCGACATACTATACTGTGGCGTTTTTTTTTTGTGTAAAATTTTACAGCATTTTACGAAATGACTTTTGTTCAACATAGAATCATTCTACATGTTGTAATACGACAGATTTCATGATTTTTTAACATATAAAAAATTTGACATTTTCATTGAAAAATTTCGACACACTATACTATGCCGTTTTTTTTGTAAAATTTCACAACATTTCATGAAATGACTTTTGTTCAACATAGAATCATTCTACATGCTGTAATACGACAGTTTTCATGATTTTTTTCTCAACATATAAAAAATTTGACGTCTTCATTGAAAAATTTCGACATACTATACTATGGGGGTTTTTTTTTTGTAAAATTTTACAACATTTCAAGACATGACTTCTGTCCACCATAGAATCATTCTACTTGCTGTAATAAGACCGTTTTCATGATTTTTTTCAACATTGAAAAAATTTGACGTTTCCGTCGAAAAATTTCGACATACTATGGCGTTTTTATTTTCCGTAAAATTTTACAACATTTCACGACATGACTTCTGTCCACCATAGAATCATTCTACTTGCTGTAATAAGACCGTTTTCATGATTTTTTTCAACATTTAAAAAATTTGACGTTTCCGTCGAAAAATTTCGACATACTATAGTATGGCGTTTTTTTTTTTTTTTGTAAAATTTCACAACATTTCACGAAATGACTTTTGTTCAACATAGAATCATTCTACATGTTGTAATACGAGAGTTTTCATGATTTTTTTCAACATATAAAAAACTTGACGTTTTTGTTGAAAAATTTCGACACACTATACTATGGCGTTTTTTTTGTAAAATTTTACATTTCATGAAATGACTTTTGTTCAACATAGAATCATTTTACATGCTGTAATATGACCGTTTTCATGATTTTTTTCAACAACAAAAAAGTTTGACTTTTCCGTCGAAAAATGTCGACATACTATACTATGGCGTTTTTTTTTTTTGTAAAATTTTACAACATTTCACGAAATGACTTCTGTCCACCATAGAATCATTCTACTTGCTGTAATACAACCGTTTTCATGATTTTTTTCAACATTGAAAAAATTTGACGTTTCCGTCGAAAAATTTCGACATACTATAGTATGGCGTTTTTTTTTGTTTGTAAAATTTTACAGCATTTTACAAAATGACTTTTGTTCAACATAGAATCATTCTACATGTTGTAATACGAGAGTTTTCATGATTTTTTTCAACATATAAAAAACTTGACGTTTTCGTTGAAAAATTTCGACATACTATACTATGGCGTTTTTTTTGTAAAATTTTACATTTCATGAAATGACTTTTTTCCACCATAGAATCATTTTACATGCTGTAATACGACAGTTTTCATGATTTTTTTCAACATTGAAAAAAATTTGACGTTTCCGTCAAATAATTTCGACATACTATACTATGGCGTTTTTTTTTTTGTAAAATTTTACAGCATTTTACGAAATGACTTTTGTTTAACATAGAATCATTCTACATGCTGTAATATGACCGTTTTCATGATTCTTTTCAACAACAAAAAAGTTTGACTCTTCCGTCGAAAAATTTCGACATACTATACTATGGCGTTTTTTTGTAAAATTTTACATTTCATGAAATGACTTTTTTCCACCATAGAATCATTTTACATGCTGTAATACGACAGTTTTCATGATTTTTTTTTCAACATATAAAAAATTTGACGTCTTCATTGAAAAATTTGGACATACTATACTATGGCATTTTTTTTTTTTTTGTAAAATTTCACAACATTTCACGACATGACTTCTGTCCACCATAGAATCATTCTACTTGCTGTAATAAGACCGTTTTCATGATTTTTTTCAACATCAAAAAAATTTGACGTTTCCGTCGAAAAATTTCAACACACTATACTATGGCGTTTTGTTTTTTTTTTTGTAAAATTTTACAGCATTTTACGAAATGACTTTTGTTCAACATAGAATCATTCTACTTGCTGTAATTCGACAGTTTTCATGATTTTTTTCAACATAAAAAATTTGACGTTTTCATTGAAAAACTTCGACACACTATACTATGGCGGTTTTTTTTTTTTGTAAAATTTTACAGGATTTTACGAAATGACTTTTGTTCAACATAGAATCATTCTACATGCTGTAATACGACAGTTTTCATGATTTTTTTTTCAACATATAAAAAATTTGACGTCTTCATTGAAAAATTTCGACATACTATACTATGGCCTTTTTTTTTTTTTGTAAAATTTTACAACATTTCACGACATGACTTCTGTCCACCATAGAATCATTCTACTTGCTGTAATAAGACCGTTTTCATGATTTTTTTCAACATTTAAAAAATTTGACGTTTCCGTCGAAAAATTTCGACATACTATAGTATGGCGTTTTTTTTTTTTTTGTAAAATTTCACAACATTTCACGAAATGACTTTTGTTCAACATAGAATCATTCTACATGTTGTAATACGAGAGTTTTCATGATTTTTTTCAACATATAAAAAACTTGACGTTTTTGTTGAAAAATTTCGACACACTATACTATGGCGTTTTTTTGTAAAATTTTACATTTCATGAAATGACTTTTGTTCAACATAGAATCATTTTACATGCTGTAATATGACCGTTTTCATGATTTTTTTCAACAACAAAAAAGTTTGACTTTTCCGTCGAAAAATGTCGACATACTATACTATGGCGTTTTTTTTTTTTTGTAAAATTTTACAACATTTCACGAAATGACTTCTGTCCACCATAGAATCATTCTACTTGCTGTAATACAACCGTTTTCATGATTTTTTTCAACATTGAAAAAAATTTGACGTTTCCGTCGAAAAATTTCGACATACTATAGTATGGCGTTTTTTTTTGTTTGTAAAATTTTACAGCATTTTACGAAATGACTTTTGTTCAACATAGAATCATTCTACATGTTGTAATACGAGAGTTTTCATGATTTTTTTCAACATATAAAAAACTTGACGTTTTCGTTGAAAAATTTCGACATACTATACTATGGCGTTTTTTTTTGTAAAATTTTACATTTCATGAAATGACTTTTTTCCACCATAGAATCATTTTACATGCTGTAATACGACAGTTTTCATGATTTTTTTTTTCAACATATAAAAAATTTGACGTCTTCATTGAAAAATTTCGACATACTATACTATGGCGTTTTTTTTTTTGTAAAATTTTACAGCATTTTACGAAATGACTTTTGTTTAACATAGAATCATTCTACATGCTGTAATACGACAGATTTCATGATTTTTTAACATATAAAAAATTTGACATTTTCATTGAAAAATTTCGACACACTATACTATGCCGTTTTTTTTTGTAGAATTTCACAACATTTCATGAAATGACTTTTGTTCAACATAGAATCATTCTACATGCTGTAATACGACAGTTTTCATGATTTTTTTCTCAACATATAAAAAATTTGACGTCTTCATTGAAAAATTTCGACATACTATACTATGGCGTTTTTTTTTTTGTAAAATTTCACAACATTTCACGAAATGACTTCTGTCCACCATAGAATCATTCTACTTGCTGTAATACAACCGTTTTCATGATTTTTTTCAACATTGAAAAAAATTTGACGTTTCCGTCAAATAATTTCGACATACTATACTATGGCGTTTTTGGTTTTTTTTTGTAAAATTTTACAGCATTTTACGAAATGACTTTTGTTTAACATAGAATCATTCTACATGCTGTAATACGACCGTTTTCATGATTCTTTTCAACAACAAAAAAGTTTGACTTTTCCGTCGAAAAATTTCGACATACTATACTATGGCGTTTCTTTGTAAAATTTTACATTTCATGAAATAACTTTTTTCCACCATAGAATCATTCTACATGCTGTAATACGACAGTTTTCATGATTGTTTTTTCAACACATAAAAAATTTGACGTCTTCATTGAAAAATTTTGACATACTATACTATGGCGTTTTTTTTTTTTGTAAAATTTTACAACATTTCACGACATGACTTCTGTCCACCATAGAATCATTCTACTTGATATAGTATGGCGTTTTTTTTTTGTAAAATTTTACAGCATTTTACGAAATGACTTTTGTTCAACATAGAATCATTCTACATGCTGTAATACGACAGTTTTCATGATTCTTTTCAACGACCAAAAACTTTGACTTTTCCGTCGAAAAATTTCGACACACTATACTATACCGTTTTTTTTGTAAAATTTCACAACATTTCACGAAATGACTTTTGTTCAACATGGAATCATTCTACTTGCTGTAATACAACCGTTTTCATGATTTTTTTCAACATATAAAAAACTTGACGTTTTCGTTGAAAAATTTCGACATACTATACTATGGCGTTTTTTTGTAAAATTTTACATTTCATGAAATGACTTTTTTCCACCATAGAATCATTTTACATGCTGTAATACGACAGTTTTCATGATTTTTTTTTCCAACATATAAAAAATTTGACGTCTTCATTGAAAAATTTCGACATACTATACTATGGCGTTTTTTTTTTTTTTGTAAAATTTCACAACATTTCACGACATGACTTCTGTCCACCATAGAATCATTCTACTTGCTGTAATAAGACCGTTTTCATGATTTTTTAACATAAAAAATTTGACGTTTTCATTGAAAAACTTCGACACACTATACTATGGCGGTTTTTTTTTTGTAAAATTTTACAGCATTTTATGAAATGACTCTTGTTCAACATAGAATCATTCTACATGCTGTAATACGACCATTTTCATGATTTTTTTCAACAACAAAAAAGTTTGACTTTGCCGTCGAAAAATTTCGACAGTATACTATGGCGTTTTTTTTTTTTTTGTAAAATTTTACAACATTTCACGACATGACTTCTGTCCACCATAGAATCATTCTACTTGCTGTAATAAGACCGTTTTCATGATTTTTTTCAACATTGAAAAAAATTTGACGTTTCCGTCAAATAATTTCGACATACTATACTATGGCGTTTTTGTTTTTTTTTTTGTAAAATTTTACAGCATTTTACGAAATGACTTTTGTTCAACATAGAATCATTCTACATGCTGTAATACGACCGTTTTCATGATTCTTTTCAACAACAAAAAAGTTTGACTTTTCCGTCGAAAAATTTCGACATACTATACTATGGCGTTTTTTTGTAAAATTTTACATTTCATGAAATGACTTTTTTCCACCATAGAATCATTTTACATGCTGTAATACGACCATTTTCATGATTTTTTTCAACATCAAAAAAGTTTGACGTTTCCGTCGAAAAATTTCGACATACTATACTATGGCGATTTTTTGTAAAATTTTACATTTCATGAAATGACATTTGTTCACCATAGAATCATTCTACTTGCTGTAATACGACAGTTTTCATGATTTTTTAACATAAAAAATTTGACGTTTTCATTGAAAAACTTCGACACACTATACTATGGCGTGTTTTTTTTTGTAAAATTTTACAGCATTTTACGAAATGACTTTTGTTCAACATAGAATCATTCTACATGCTGTAATACGACCATTTTCATGATTTTTTTCAACAACAAAAAAGTTTGACTTTGCCGTCGAAAAATTTCGACATACTATACTATGGCGTTTTTTTTTTTGTAAAATTTTACAACATTTCACGACATGACTTCTGTCCACCATAGAATCATTCTACTTGCTGTAATAAGACCGTTTTCATGATTTTTTTCAACATTGAAAAAAATTTGACGTTTCCGTCGAAAAATTTCGACATACTATACTATGGCGTTTTTTTTTTTTTTTTTTGTAAAATTTTATATTTCATGAAATGACTTTTTCCACCATAGAATCATTCTACATGCTGTAATACAGCAGTTTTCATGATTTTTTTTTCAACATATAAAAAATTTGACGTTTTCATTGAAAAAATTCGACATACTATACAATGGCGTTTTTTTTTTTGTAAAATTTTACAACATTTCACGACATGACTTCTGTCCACCATAGAATCATTCTACTTGCTGTAATAAGACCGTTTTCATGATTTTTTTCAACATTGAAAAAATTTGACGTTTCCGTCGAAGAATTTCGACATACTATAGTATGGCGGTTTTTTTTTTTGTAAAATTTTACAGCATTTTACGAAATGACTTTTGTTCAACATAGAATCATTCTACATGTTGTAATACGAGAGTTTTCATGATTTTTTTCAACATATAAAAAACTTCACGTTTTCGTTGAAAAATTTCGACATACTATACTATGGCGTTTTTTTGTAAAATTTTACATTTCATGAAATGACTTTTTTCCACCATAGAATCATTTTACATGCTGTAATACGACAGTTTTCATGATTTTTTTTTCAACATATAAAAAATTTGACGTCTTCATTGAAAAATTTCGACATACTATACTATGGCGTTTTTTTTTTTTGTAAAATTTCACAACATTTCACGAAATGACTTTTGTTCAACATAGAATCATTCTACATGTTGTAATACGAGAGTTTTCATGATTTTTTTCAACATATAAAAAAACTTGACGTTTTCATTGAAAAATATCGTCATACTATACTATGGCGTTTTTTTGTAAAATTTTACATTTCATGAAATGACTTTTGTTCAACATAGAATCATTCTACTTGCTGTAATACGACAGTTTTCATGATTTTTTTCAACATTGAAAAAAATTTGACGTTTCCGTCAAATAATTTCGACATACTATACTATGGCGTTTTTTTTTTTGTAAAATTTTACAGCATTTTACGAAATGACTTTTGTTTAACATAGAATCATTCTACATGCTGTAATATGACCATTTTCATGATTTTTTTCAACATCAAAAAAGTTTGACGTTTCCGTCGAAAAATTTCGACATACTATACTGTGGCGTTTTTTTTTTTTGTAAAATTTTACAGCATTTTACGAAATGACTTTTGTTCAACATAGAATCATTCTACATGTTGTAATACGACAGATTTCATGATTTTTTAACATATAAAAAATTTGACATTTTCATTGAAAAATTTCGACACACTATACTATGCCGTTTTTTTTGTAAAATTTTACAGGATTTTACGAAATGACTTTTGTTCAACATAGAATCATTCTACATGCTGTAATACGACCATTTTCATGATTTTTTTCAACAACAAAAAAGTTTGACTTTGCCGTCGAAAAATTTCGACATAGTATACTATGGCGTTTTTTTTTTTTTTGTAAAATTTTACAACATTTCACGACATGACTTCTGTCCACCATAGAATCATTCTACTTGCTGTAATAAGACCGTTTTCATGATTTTTTTCAACATTGAAAAAAATTTGACGTTTCCGTCAAATAATTTCGACATACTATACTATGGCGTTTTTGTTTTTTTTTTTGTAAAATTTTACAGCATTTCACGACATGACTTCTGTCCACCATAGAATCATTCTACTTGCTGTAATAAGACCGTTTTCATGATTTTTTTCAACATAAAAAAATTTGACGTTTCCGTCGAAAAAATTCGACACACTATACTATGGCGTTTTGTTTTTTTTTTTGTAAAATTTTACAGCATTTTACGAAATGACTTTTGTTCAACATAGAATCATTCTACTTGCTGTAATTCGACAGTTTTCATGATTTTTTAACATAAAAAATTTGACGTTTTCATTGAAAAACTTCGACACACTATACTATGGCGTTTTTTTTTTTTGTAAAATTTTACAGGATTTTACGAAATGACTTTTGTTCAACATAGAATCATTCTACATGTTGTAATACGAGAGTTTTCATGATTTTTTTCAACAACAAAAAAGTTTGACTTTTCCGTCGAAAAATGTCGACATACTATACTATGGCGTTTTTTTTTTTTTGTAACATTTTACAACATTTCACGAAATGACTTCTGTCCACCATAGAATCATTCTACTTGCTGTAATACAACCGTTTTCATGATTTTTTTCAACATTGAAAAAATTTGACGTTTCCGTCGAAAAATTTCGACATACTATAGTATGGCGTTTTTTTTTGTTTGTAAAATTTTACAGCATTTTACGAAATGACTTTTGTTCAACATAGAATCATTCTACATGTTGTAATACGAGAGTTTTCATGATTTTTTTCAACATATAAAAAACTTGACGTTTTCGTTGAAAAATTTCGACATACTATACTATGGCGTTTTTTTGTAAAATTTTACATTTCATGAAATGACTTTTTTCCACCATAGAATCATTTTACATGCTGTAATACGACAGTTTTCATGATTTTTTTTTTCAACATATAAAAAATTTGACGTCTTCATTGAAAAATTTCGACATACTATACTATGGCCTTTTTTTTTTTTGTAAAATTTTACAACATTTCACGACATGACTTCTGTCCACCATAGAATCATTTTACATGCTGTAATATGACCGTTTTCATGATTTTTTTCAACAACAAAAAAGTTTGACTTTTCCGTCGAAAAATGTCGACATACTATACTATGGCGTTTTTTTTTTTTGTAAAATTTTACAGCATTTTACGAAATGACTTTTGTTCAACATAGAATCATTCTACTTGCTGTAATACGACAGTTTTCATGATTTTTTTCAACATTGAAAAAAATTTGACGTTTCCGTCAAATAATTTCGACATACTATACTATGGCGTTTTTTTTTTTTGTAAAATTTTACAGCATTTTACGAAATGACTTTTGTTTAACATAGAATCATTCTACATGCTGTAATATGACCGTTTTCATGATTCTTTTCAACAACAAAAAAGTTTGACTCTTCCGTCGAAAAATTTCGACATACTATACTATGGCGTTTTTTTGTAAAATTTTACATTCCATGAAATGACTTTTTTCCACCGTAGAATCATTCTACATGCTGTAATACGACCATTTTCATGATTTTTTTTTCAACATCAAAAAAGTTTGACGTTTCCGTCGAAAAATTTCGACATACTATACTGTGGCGTTTTTTTTTTGTGTAAAATTTTACAGCATTTTACGAAATGACTTTTGTTCAACATAGAATCATTCTACATGTTGTAATACGACAGATTTCATGATTTTTTAACATATAAAAAATTTGACATTTTCATTGAAAAATTTCGACACACTATACTATGCCGTTTTTTTTGTAAAATTTCACAACATTTCATGAAATGACTTTTGTTCAACATAGAATCATTCTACATGCTGTAATACGACAGTTTTCATGATTTTTTTCTCAACATATAAAAAATTTGACGTCTTCATTGAAAAATTTCGACATACTATACTATGGGGTTTTTTTTTTTGTAAAATTTTACAACATTTCAAGACATGACTTCTGTCCACCATAGAATCATTCTACTTGCTGTAATAAGACCGTTTTCATGATTTTTTTCAACATTGAAAAAATTTGACGTTTCCGTCGAAAAATTTCGACATACTATACTATGGCGATTTTTTGTAAAATTTTACATTTCATGAAATGACATTTGTTCACCATAGAATCATTCTATTTGCTGTAATACGACAGTTTTCATGATTTTTTAACATAAGAAATTTGACGTTTTCATTGAAAAACTTCGACACACTATACTATGGCGTGTTTTTTTTTGTAAAATTTTACAGCATTTTACGAAATGACTTTTGTTCAACATAGAATCATTCTACATGCTGTAATACGACCATTTTCATGATTTTTTTCAACAACAAAAAAGTTTGACTTTGCCGTCGAAAAATTTCGACATACTATACTATGGCGTTTTTTTTTTTTTTTGTAAAATTTTACAACATTTCACGACATGACTTCTGTCCACCATAGAATCATTCTACTTGCTGTAATAAGACCGTTTTCATGATTTTTTTCAACATTGAAAAAAATTTGACGTTTCCGTCAAATAATTTCGACATACTATACTATGGCGTTTTTGTTTTTTTTTTTGTAAAATTTTACAGCATTTTACGAAATGACTTTTGTTCAACATAGAATCATTCTACATGCTGTAATACGACCGTTTTCATGATTCTTTTCAAGAACAAAAAAGTTTGACTTTTCCGTCGAAAAATTTCGACATACTATACTATGGCGTTTTTTTTTAAATTTTACATTTCATGAAATGACTTTTTTCCACCATAGAATCATTTTACATGCTGTAATACGACAGTTTTCATGATTTTTTTTTCAACATATAAAAAATTTGACGTCTTCATTGAAAAATTTCGACATACTATACTATGGCATTTTTTTTTTTTTGTAAAATTTCACAACATTTCACGACATGACTTCTGTCCACCATAGAATCATTCTACTTGCTGTAATAAGACCGTTTTCATGATTTTTTTCAACATCAAAAAAATTTGACGTTTCCGTCGAAAAAATTCGACACACTATACTATGGCGTTTTGTTTTTTTTTTTGTAAAATTTTACAGCATTTTACGAAATGACTTTTGTTCAACATAGAATCATTCTACTTGCTGTAATTCGACAGTTTTCATGATTTTTTAACATAAAAAATTTGACGTTTTCATTGAAAAACTTCGACACACTATACTATGGCGTTTTGTTTTTTTTTTGTAAAATTTTACAGCATTTTACGAAATGACTTTTGTTCAACATAGAATCATTCTACTTGCTGTAATTCGACAGTTTTCATGATTTTTTAACATAAAAAATTTGACGTTTTCATTGAAAAACTTCGACACACTATACTATGGCGGTTTTTTTTTTGTAAAATTTTACAGGATTTTACGAAATGACTTTTGTTCAACATAGAATCATTCTACATGCTGTAATACGACCATTTTCATGATTTTTTTCAACAACAAAAAAGTTTGACTTTGCCGTCGAAAAATTTCGACATACTATACTATGGCGTTTTTTTTTTTTCGTAAAATTTTACAACATTTCACGACATGACTTCTGTCCACCATAGAATCATTCTACTTGCTGTAATAAGACCGTTTTCATGATTTTTTTTCAACATTGAAAAAATTTGACGTTTCCGTCGAAAAATTTCGACATACTATACTATGGCGTTTTTTTTTTTTTTTTTGTAAAATTTTATATTTCATGAAATGACTTTTTCCACCATAGAATCATTCTACATGCTGTAATACAGCAGTTTTCATGATTTTTTTTTCAACATATAAAAAATTTGACGTTTTCATTGAAAAAATTCGACATACTATACAATGGCGGTTTTTTTTTTTGTAAAATTTTACAACATTTCACGACATGACTTCTGTCCACCATAGAATCATTCTACTTGCTGTAATAAGACCGTTTTCATGATTTTTTTCAACATTGAAAAAATTTGACGTTTCCGTCGAAAAATTTCGACATACTATAGTATGGCGGTTTTTTTTTTTGTAAAATTTTACAGCATTTTACGAAATGACTTTTGTTCAACATAGAATCATTCTACATGTTGTAATACGAGAGTTTTCATGATTTTTTTCAACATATAAAAAACTTGACGTTTTCGTTGAAAAATTTCGACATACTATACTATGGCGTTTTTTTGTAAAATTTTACATTTCATGAAATGACTTTTTTCCACCATAGAATCATTTTACATGCTGTAATACGACAGTTTTCATGATTTTTTTTTCAACATATAAAAAATTTGACGTCTTCATTGAAAAATTTCGACATACTATACTATGGCATTTTTTTTTTTTGTAAAATTTCACAACATTTCACGACATGACTTCTGTCCACCATAGAATCATTCTACTTGCTGTAATAAGACCGTTTTCATGATTTTTTTCAACATCAAAAAAATTTGACGTTTCCGTCGAAAAAATTCGACACACTATACTATGGCGTTTTGTTTTTTTTTTGTAAAATTTTACAGCATTTTACGAAATGACTTTTGTTCAACATAGAATCATTCACTTGCTGTAATTCGACAGTTTTCATGATTTTTTAACATAAAAATTTGACGTTTTCATTGAAAAACTTCGACACACTATACTATGGCGTTTTTTTTTTTTTTTGTAAAATTTTACAGCATTTACGAAATGACTTTTGTTCAACATAGAATCATTCTACTTGCTGTAATTCACAGTTTTCATGATTTTTTAACATAAAAAATTTGACGTTTTCATTGAAAAACTTCGACACACTATACTATGGGGTTTTTTTTTTTGTAAAATTTTACAGGATTTTACGAAATGACTTTTGTTCAACATAGAATCATTCTACATGCTGTAATACACCATTTTCATGATTTTTTTCAACAACAAAAAAGTTTGACTTTGCCGTCGAAAAATTTCGACATACTATACTATGGCGTTTTTTTTTTTCGTAAAATTTTACAACATTTCACGACATGACTTCTGTCCACCATAGAATCATTCTACTTGCTGTAATAAGACCGTTTTCATGATTTTTTTTCAACATTGAAAAAATTTGACGTTTCCGTCGAAAAATTTCGACATACTATACTATGGCGTTTTTTTTTTTTTGTAAAATTTTATATTTCATGAAATGACTTTTTCCACCATAGAATCATTCTACATGCTGTAATACAGCAGTTTTCATGATTTTTTTTTCAACATATAAAAAATTTGACGTTTTCATTGAAAAAATTCGACATACTATACAATGGCGGTTTTTTTTTTGTAAAATTTTACAACATTTCACGACATGACTTCTGTCCACCATAGAATCATTCTACTTGCTGTAATAAGACCGTTTTCATGATTTTTTTCAACATTGAAAAAATTTGACGTTTCCGTCGAAAAATTTCGACATACTATAGTATGGCAGTTTTTTTTTTTGTAAAATTTTACAGCATTTTACGAAATGACTTTTGTTCAACATAGAATCATTCTACATGTTGTAATACGAGAGTTTTCATGATTTTTTTCAACATATAAAAAACTTGACGTTTTCGTTGAAAAATTTCGACATACTATACTATGGCGTTTTTTTGTAAAATTTTACATTTCATGAAATGACTTTTTTCCACCATAGAATCATTTTACATGCTGTAATACGACAGTTTTCATGATTTTTTTTTCAACATATAAAAAATTTGACGTCTTCATTGAAAAATTTCGACATACTATACTATGGCCTTTTTTTTTTTTGTAAAATTTTACAACATTTCACGACATGACTTCTGTCCACCATAGAATCATTCTACTTGCTGTAATAAGACCGTTTTCATGATTTTTTTCAACATTTAAAAAATTTGACGTTTCCGTCGAAAAATTTCGACATACTATAGTATGGCGTTTTTTTTTTTGTAAAATTTCACAACATTTCACGAAATGACTTTTGTTCAACATAGAATCATTCTACATGTTGTAATACGACAGTTTTCATGATTTTTTTCAACATATAAAAAAACTTGACGTTTTCATTGAAAAATATCGCATACTATACTATGGCTTTTTTGTAAAATTTTACATTCCATGAAATGACTTTTTTCCACCGTAGAATCATTCTACATGCTGTAATACGACCATTTTCATGATTTTTTTCAACATCAAAAAAGTTTGACGTTTCCGTCGAAAAATTCCGACATACTATACTGTGGCGTTTTTTTTTGTGTAAAATTTTACAGCATTTTACGAAATGACTTTTGTTCAACATAGAATCATTCTACATGTTGTAATACGACAGATTTCATGATTTTTTAACATATAAAAAATTTGACATTTTCATTGAAAAATTTCGACACTATACTATGCCGTTTTTTTTGTAAAATTTCACAACATTTCATGAAATGACTTTTGTTCAACATAGAATCATTCTACATGCTGTAATACGACAGTTTTCATGATTTTTTTCTCAACATATAAAAAATTTGACGTCTTCATTGAAAAATTTCGACATACTATACTATGGCGTTTTTTTTTTTGTAAAATTTTACAACATTTCACGACATGACTTCTGTCCACCATAGAATCATTCTACTTGCTGTAATAAGACCGTTTTCATGATTTTTTTCAACATTGAAAAAATTTGACGTTTCCGTCGAAAAATTTCGACATACTATACTATGGCGATTTTTTGTAAAATTTTACATTTCATGAAATGACATTTGTTCACCATAGAATCATTCTATTTGCTGTAATACGACAGTTTTCATGATTTTTTAACATAAAAAATTTGACGTTTTCATTGAAAAACTTCGACACACTATACTATGGCGTGTTTTTTTTTGTAAAATTTTACAGCATTTTACGAAATGACTTTTGTTCAACATAGAATCATTCTACATGCTGTAATACGACCATTTTCATGATTTTTTTCAACAACAAAAAAGTTTGACTTTGCCGTCGAAAAATTTCGACATACTATACTATGGCGTTTTTATTTTCCGTAAAATTTTACAACATTTCACGACATGACTTCTGTCCACCATAGAATCATTCTACTTGCTGTAATAAGACCGTTTTCATGATTTTTTTCAACATTTAAAAAATTTGACGTTTCCGTCGAAAAATTTCGACATACTATAGTATGGCGTTTTTTTTTTTTTTGTAAAATTTCACAACATTTCACGAAATGACTTTTGTTCAACATAGAATCATTCTACATGTTGTAATACGAGAGTTTTCATGATTTTTTTCAACATATAAAAAACTTGACGTTTTTGTTGAAAAATTTCGACACACTATACTATGGCGTTTTTTTGTAAAATTTTACATTTCATGAAATGACTTTTGTTCAACATAGAATCATTTTACATGCTGTAATATGACCGTTTTCATGATTTTTTTCAACAACAAAAAAGTTTGACTTTTCCGTCGAAAAATGTCGACATACTATACTATGGCGTTTTTTTTTTTTTGTAAAATTTTACAACATTTCACGAAATGACTTTTGTTCAACATAGAATCATTCTACATGTTGTAATACGAGAGTTTTCATGATTTTTTTCAACATATAAAAAACTTGACGTTTTTGTTGAAAAATTTCGACACACTATACTATGGCGTTTTTTTGTAAAATTTTACATTTCATGAAATGACTTTTGTTCAACATAGAATCATTTTACATGCTGTAATATGACCGTTTTCATGATTTTTTTCAACAACAAAAAAGTTTGACTTTTCCGTCGAAAAATGTCGACATACTATACTATGGCGTTTTTTTTTTTTGTAAAATTTTACAACATTTCACGAAATGACTTCTGTCCACCATAGAATCATTCTACTTGCTGTAATACAACCATTTTCATGATTTTTTTCAACATTGAAAAAATTTGACGTTTCCGTCGAAAAATTTCGACATACTATAGTATGGCGTTTTTTTTTGTTTGTAAAATTTTACAGCATTTTACGAAATGACTTTTGTTCAACATAGAATCATTCTACATGTTGTAATACGAGAGTTTTCATGATTTTTTTCAACATATAAAAAAACTTGACGTTTTCGTTGAAAAATTTCGACATACTATACTATGGCCTTTTTTTTTTTTGTAAAATTTTACATTTCATGAAATGACTTTTTTCCACCATAGAATCATTTTACATGCTGTAATATGACCGTTTTCATGATTTTTTTCAACAACAAAAAAGTTTGACTTTTCCGTCGAAAAATGTCGACATACTATACTATGGCGTTTTTTTTTTTTGTAAAATTTTACAGCATTTTACGAAATGACTTTTGTTCAACATAGAATCATTCTACTTGCTGTAATACGACAGTTTTCATGATTTTTTTCAACATTGAAAAAAATTTGACGTTTCCGTCAAATAATTTCGACATACTATACTATGGCGTTTTTTTTTTTGTAAAATTTTACAGCATTTTACGAAATGACTTTTGTTTAACATAGAATCATTCTACATGCTGTAATATGACCGTTTTCATGATTCTTCTCAATAACAAAAAAGTTTGACTCTTCCGTCGAAAAATTTCGACATACTATACTATGGCGTTTTTTTGTAAAATTTTACATTCCATGAAATGACTTTTTTCCACCGTAGAATCATTCTACATGCTGTAATACGACCATTTTCATGATTTTTTTCAACATCAAAAAAGTTTGACGTTTCCGTCTAAAAATTTCGACATACTATACTGTGGCGTTTTTTTTTGTGTAAAATTTTACAGCATTTTACGAAATGACTTTTGTTCAACATAGAATCATTCTACATGTTGTAATACGACAGATTTCATGATTTTTTAACATATAAAAAATTTGACATTTTCATTGAAAAATTTCGACACACTATACTATGCCGTTTTTTTTGTAAAATTTCACAACATTTCATGAAATGACTTTTGTTCAACATAGAATCATTCTACATGCTGTAATACGACAGTTTTCATGATTTTTTTCTCAACATATAAAAAATTTGACGTCTTCATTGAAAAATTTCGACATACTATACTATGGCGTTTTTTTTTTTGTAAAATTTTACAACATTTCACGACATGACTTCTGTCCACCATAGAATCATTCTACTTGCTGTAATAAGACCGTTTTCATGATTTTTTTCAACATTGAAAAAATTTGACGTTTCCGTCGAAAAATTTCGACATACTATACTATGGCGATTTTTTGTAAAATTTTACATTTCATGAAATGACATTTGTTCACCATAGAATCATTCTATTTGCTGTAATACGACAGTTTTCATGATTTTTTAACATAAAAAATTTGACGTTTTCATTGAAAAACTTCGACACACTATACTATGGCGTGTTTTTTTTTGTAAAATTTTACAGCATTTTACGAAATGACTTTTGTTCAACATAGAATCATTCTACATGCTGTAATACGACCATTTTCATGATTTTTTTCAACAACAAAAAAGTTTGACTTTGCCGTCGAAAAATTTCGACATACTATACTATGGCGTTTTTATTTTCCGTAAAATTTTACAACATTTCACGACATGACTTCTGTCCACCATAGAATCATTCTACTTGCTGTAATAAGACCGTTTTCATGATTTTTTTCAACATTTAAAAAATTTGACGTTTCCGTCGAAAAATTTCGACATACTATAGTATGGCGTTTTTTTTTTTTTTTGTAAAATTTCACAACATTTCACGAAATGACTTTTGTTCAACATAGAATCATTCTACATGTTGTAATACGAGAGTTTTCATGATTTTTTTCAACATATAAAAAACTTGACGTTTTTGTTGAAAAATTTCGACACACTACTATGGCGTTTTTTTGTAAAATTTTACATTTCATGAAATGACTTTTGTTCAACATAGAATCATTTTACATGCTGTAATATGACCGTTTTCATGATTTTTTTCAACAACAAAAAAGTTTGACTTTTCCGTCGAAAAATGTCGACATACTATACTATGGCGTTTTTTTTTTTTGTAAAATTTTACAACATTTCACGAAATGACTTCTGTCCACCATAGAATCATTCTACTTGCTGTAATACAATCGTTTTCATGATTTTTTTCAACATTGAAAAAATTTGACGTTTCCGTCGAAAAATTTCGACATACTATAGTATGGCGTTTTTTTTTGTTTGTAAAATTTTACAGCATTTTACGAAATGACTTTTGTTCAACATAGAATCATTCTACATGTTGTAATACGAGAGTTTTCATGATTTTTTTCAACATATAAAAAACTTGACGTTTTCGTTGAAAAATTTCGACATACTATACTATGGCGTTTTTTTGTAAAATTTTACATTTCATGAAATGACTTTTTTCCACCATAGAATCATTTTACATGCTGTAATACGACAGTTTTCATGATTTTTTTTTCAACATATAAAAAATTTGACGTCTTCATTGAAAAATTTCGACATGCTATACTATGGCCTTTTTTTTTTTTGTAAAATTTCACAACATTTCACGAAATGACTTTTGTTCAACATAGAATCATTCTACATGCCAGTTTTCATGATTTTTTTTCTCAACATATAAAAAATTTGACATCTTCATTGAAAAATTTCGACATACTATACTATGGCGTTTTTTTTTTTTTTGTAAAATTTTACAACATTTCATGACATGACTTCTGTCCACCATAGAATCATTCTACTTGCTGTAATAAGACCGTTTTCATGATTTTTTTCAACATTGAAAAAATCTGACATTTCCGTCGAAAAATTTCGACATACTATATACTATGGCGTTTTTTTTTTTGTTGTAAAATTTTACAGCATTTTACGAAATGACTTTTGTCCACCATAGAATCATTCTACATGCTGTAATACGACAGTTTTCATGATTTTTTAACATATAAAAAATTTGACGTTTTCATTGAAAAATTTCGACATACTATACTACTATACTAAAAATTTCGACATACTATACTATGGCGTTTTTTTTTTGTAAAATTTTAAAACATTTCACGAAAGGACTTCTGTCCACCATATAATCATTCTACTTGCTGTAATAAGACCGTTTTAATGATTTTTTTCAACATCAAAAAAATTTGACATTTCCGTCGAAAAATTTCGACATACTATACTATGGTGTTTTTTTTTTTTTTTTTTGTAAAATTTTACATTTCATGAAATGACTTTTGTTCAACATAGAACCATTCTACATGCTGTAATATGACTGTTTTCATGATTTTTTTCAACAACAAAAAAGTTTGACTTTTCCGTCGAAAAATTTCGACACACTATAGTATGACTTTTTTTTTTACATGAAATTTATCAACATACTACATATTGACTTTTTCTTACATGAAATGAATCTACATACTATACTACAACATTTATCCATGAAATTTTTTTACTTTTTACAAAATGAAGTTTTTTCAAAAAAAATTTCGACATACTACACTATGACTTTTTTTTACATGAAATTTATCAACATACTATATATTGACTTTTTCTTACGTGAAATGAATCTACATACTATACTACAACATTTATCCATGAAATTTTTTTACTTTTTACAAAATGAAGTTTCTTCAAAAAAAATTTCCACGTGCTATACTATGACTTTGTTCGGGACATTTTTTGACATGCTATACTATGACTTTTTCGGCACTTTTTTCGACATGCTATACTATGACTTTTCAATATGCTACACTATGACTTTTTCAGCACTGTTTTCGACATGCTATACTATGACTTTTTTTTCCCAACATGCCATACTCATCTCTTGCCATGACATTTTTAGACACGCTATACAAGGATTTCTGCCAGTGTGCTGTAAGCCCGGTTGCGGTGCTTACCACTGTCTTTGTACTCATGGGGTTCGCTATTGGATAGGGTTATCTTAATTATTAGCACGACTTAAAACTACCTAAATCGCCATGTGAATCAGAAAAACAATGATCTGTTCAAGACTAATTTTTAATACTGGAGTTACAGGATGTAAATGGATGAATATTTATCTCAATCATAATTTTTGGATTTTTGTCATTATCTTACAGGATGGTGGGTGTTATGGCGACCTGTTCTGTAAAGCCCTGAAAACATACAACATGTTGTGCTTTGGCATCTATCGGTTACGAGACGCACATCTAAATACACAAAGCCAATGTACCAAACGGTGAGTAAGGACTTAATGTGTCCCTGCATTTAGATGCTCAAAACCACCATAAAAAGCCTATGCTAACTGGTTTCCCCATCTGTTCCCTCTCTTCTCTAGGTATGTCATAACCAATCCACCATATGCGTTTGAGTTGGTGCCCTCGGACCTGATATTCTGCCTGATGCAGTTTGACCACAATGCTGGTCAGTCTCGAACCAGCCTCTCCCACTCTTCTCATTCGTCTCATTCCTCCAGCAAAAAGAGCTCCTCCGTCCACTCTATCCCAACCTCCAATCGCACCAACCGCACCAAAAGCAGGGACTCACGAGACAAACAAAAGTATGTGCCCCTCTAAAGCTCTCTGTCTGTTAGTGAACAGTGCCTGCCAACAGTTACTGTCCTGTGTGTCCTTTTGCAAACAGACTGTAACTTGTCTGGGTGTCGATGTGTGTATGTTTGTTTGAATGTGTATGTATGTGTTACTTGTATGTCTTAGTTTGCATTCAACAATCCCATGCAATATAGCATGGTTTGCCCCTTAAGTAGGGCCATCCCATGGCATATGGCAAAATTGGCAGCCACAAAGGGCTTCTGTCTTTCCATCCTTTGGTCGTGTTTCTGATTTTTCCATACTCTTACATTTCTTATGCCAAAAACTACTGTAAATTTTACTGGGCTGTGAGTAACTGTCATTCTTGAGTAGCAGGGTGAAGTTGTCATGATGTAAACTTTTTTTATTATTTTATAAACACAACAAAAGCCCTTTACAGTTAAATGAAATGCCTGACTCGATAGATAACATTTTGTTTGTAATGAACTTTGAGACATAAAGAGGGCTTTGTAGTGATTGTTTCTAGACAGTTAGATTTTTTTAGTGAGTTTGTAAATTTTATCGAATATAGTTTTTCAGACTCACCTAGTTCTGTTTTTTTTTTTTTTTTCACCATTTAAAAAGTCTGATTTCACTGTGGTGTTCTTACCTGCACACACATGGCAAACTCCAAGTGATTGAAACCTTTCCAGTTTGGGTCAGTCACAGGATGCTGTCTTGATTGAAATGTGAAGCTAGGGCCCTAAAAGTAAAAGAAAGTTTTTTGTTTTGTTTTTTTTACATATGGCCAACATAATATACAATACAACAGAAACGGTTAGTGTCCAACATTTCCAGACCTTTAACTTTACTTTCACTGTGCTTTCTTGTGTAAATAACTCACCTCTGTGATAAAGGTCACTGGGTTTCTCCATTTTATATCATTCCAAGTTTTGCCTTGTTGAAATTTGTTTGTTTTGTTTGAATTAAACCTGAACCTTATTGTACTTGAACTGCACTTTAAATTGTCTTAAAAGTTCATAGTATGTCATGTCTATGAAATAAGGAGCATCGTGTTCTCTTAATGCCTTTTGATTTCCATTAACATTCAAATGCTACATTTAAATGTTATTTGCCTAATGAAGTATTAGTTATGTCAATATATTTGCAAGTACAAAATGTCAGTTATTAATAAAGTTACACACCATTATAATTACATTGTCTTCACAAGTGAATGTCACATTTCAATGTTATTTCAAATACAATCTTTTTTCTCCAGCCTTTAAGTGAAGATTTGGCCATCTAATAACATGGTGATTCTTACTTGCATTACCAGTAATTACATTTTTACTGGAGACTGGATAATAAACAATGGCATGTGTTTTGACATACTACTACAAACAAAAGAGTCATAATATAGCATGTCGAAAAAAGTCACGGAAAGTCATAGTATAGCATGTCGAAAAAAGTCATAGTATAGCATGTCAAAAAAAGTAAAAAAAAAAAAAAGTCATAGTATAGCATGTCGAAAAAAGTCACTAAATGTCATAGTATAGCATGTCGAAAAAAGTCACTAAATGTCATAGTATAGCATGTAAAGAAAAGTAAAAAAAAGTCATAGTATAGCATGTCGAAAAAAGTGAAAAAAAGTCATAGTATAGCATGTCGAAAAGAGTCACAAAAAGTCAGCACAGTATTTCAAAAAAAGTCACGAAAAAAGACAGTATAGTATGTCGAAAAAGTCACAAAAACATCTTACTATAACATGTCGAAAAAAGTCATGAAAAGTCAAAGTATAGCATGTCGAAAAAAGTCATGGTATAGCATGTCAAAAAAAGTCACTAAATGTCATAGTATAGCATGTCGAAAAAAGTCATAGTATAGCATGTCAAAAAAAAGTCAGCACGATATTTCAAAAAAAAAGTCACGAAAAAGTCAGTATAGCATGTCGAAAAAAGTCACGAAAAAGTCAGCACAGTATTTAAAAAAAAGTCACGAAAAGTCAGTATAGTATGTCGAAAAAGTCACAAAAACGTCATACTATAACATGTCGAAAAAGGTCAAGAAAAAAGTCATAGTATACCATGTCGAAAAAAGTCAAGAAAAGTCACAGTATAGCATGTCGAAAAGAGTCACAAAAAGTCAGCACAGTATTTCAAAAAAAGTCACGAAAAAAGACAGTATAGTATGTCGAAAAAGTCACAAAAACATCATACTATAACATGTCGAAAAAAGTCATGAAAAGTCAAAGTATAGCATGTCGAAAAAAGTCATAGTATAGCATGTCAAAAAAAAGTCAGCACGATATTTAAAAAAAAAAAGTCACGAAAAAGTCAGTATAGCATGTCGAAAAAAGTCACGAAAAAGTCATAGTATAGCATGTCGAAAAAAGTCACGAAAAAGTCAGCACAGTATTTCAAAAAAAGTCACGAAAAGTCAGTATAGTATGTCGAAAAAGTCACAAAAACGTCATACTATAACGTTGAAAAAAATCACGAAAAAAGTCATAGTATAGCATGTCGATAAAAGTCATAGTCTTGCATGTCGAAAAAAGTCATAGCACAGTATTTCAAAAAAAGTCACGAATAGAGTCATAGTAAAGCATGACGAAAAGTTATAGTATAGGATGTCGAAAAAAGCCGCGAAAAAGTCAGTATAGCATGTCGAAAAAAGTCACGAAAAAAGTCAGCACAGTATTTAAAAAAAAGTCACGAAAAGTCAGTATAGTATGTCGAAAAAAGTCACGAAAAAAGTTATAGTACAGCATGTTGAAAAAGTTAAAAAAAAGTCATAGTATAGCATTTCAAAAAAAGTCACGAAAAAAGTCAGTATAGCATGTCGAAAAAAGTCACGAAAAAAGTCAGCACAGTATTTTAAAAAAAAGTCACGAAAAGTCAGTATAGTATGTCGAAAAAACTCACGAAAAAAGTTATAGTACAGCATGTTGAAAAAGTTAAAAAAAAAAAGTCATAGTATAGCATTTCAAAAAAAGTCACGAAAAAAGTCAGTATAGCATGTCAAAAAAAGTAATAGTATAGCATGTTGAAAAAAGTCACAAAAAAGTCATAGTATAGCATGTTGAAAAAAGTCACAAAAAAAGTCATAGTAAAGCAGGTCGGAAAAAGTCACAAAAACGTCATACTGTATCATGTTGAAAAAAGTCTCTCGGATGAGAGGTGAAACGTCTTCAAGAAACCTACGTCCAGTTAACCTGATTTACTACAGTGGATGAACGATAACCTGGATGAATGAGAATCTTCATGGATATAGTATAGCATGTTGAAAAAAGTCACGAAAAAAGTTAGCACAGTATTTCAAAAAAGTCACGAAAAAAGTCATAGTATAGCATGTTGAAAAAAGTCACAAAAAAGTCATAGTAAAGCATGTCAGAAAAAGTCATAATATAGTATGTCAAAAAAAGGAAAAAAGTCATAGTATAGCATGTCGAAAAAAGTCACAAAAAAGTCATAGTATAGCATGTTGAAAAAAGTCACAAAAAAGTCATAGTAAAGCATGTCAGAAAAAGTCATAATATAGTATGTTGAAAAAAGTAAAAAAGTCATAGTATAGCATGTCGAAAAAAGTCACAAAAAAGTCATAGTATTGCATGTCAAAAAAGTCACGAAGAAGTCATAGTATAGCATGTCGAAAAAAGTCATATCACAGTATTTCAAAAAAAGTCACGAAAAAAGTCATAGCATGTTGAAAAAAGTTTTAAAAAAAAGTCATAGTATAGCATGTCGAAAAAAGTTTTAAAAAAAGTCATAGTATAGCATGTCGAAAAAAGTCACGAAAAGTCATAGTATAGCATGTCGAAAAAAGTCACAAAAAAAGTCATAGTATAGTATGTCGACAAAGTTAAAAATAAGTCATGGTATAGCATGTCAAAAAAAGTCACAAAAAAGTTAGCACAGTATTTCAAAAAAGTTACGAAAAAAAGTCATATTATAGCATGTCGAAAAATGTCACGAAAAAAGTCATAGTATAGTATGTCGACAAAGTTAAAAATAAGTTATGGTGTAGCATGTCGAAAAAAGTCACAAAAACGTCATAGCACCGTATTTAAAAAAAAGTCACGAAAAAAAGTCATAGTATGGCATGTCAAAAAAAGTCACAAAAAAGTCATAGAATTGCATGTCGAAAAAAGTCACGAAAAGTCATAGTATAGCATGTCGAAAAAAGTCATAGTATAGCATGTCGAAAAAAGTCATAGTATAGCATGTCGAAAAAAGTCACGAAAAAGTCATAGTATAGCATGTCGAAAAATGTCATAGTATAGCATGTCGAAAAAAGTCATAGTATAGCATGTCGAAAAAAGTCACGAAAAAGTCATGGTATAGCATGTCAAAAAAAGGTCACGAAAAAAATCAGCATGGTATTTCAAAAAAAGTCACGAAACGTCATACTATAGCATGTCGAAAAAAGTCACAAAAAAGTCATTGTAAAGCATGTCAGAAAAAGTCATAGTATAGTATGTCGAAAAAAGTCACAAATACGTCATACTATATCATGTTGAAAAAAGTCACGAAAAAAGTCATACTATAGCATGTCGAAAAAAAGTCATACTATAGCATGTCGAAAAAGTCACGAAAAAAGTCATAGTATAGCATGTCAAAAAAAAGTCACAAAAAAAGTCATTACGGTATTTTTTAAAAAGTCATGAAAAAGTCATAGTAAAGCATGTCGAAAAAGTTTTAAAAAAAGTCATAGTACAGCATGTCGAAAAAAGTCAGTATAGCATGTCGAAAAAAGTCAGTATTGAATGTCGAAAAAAGCCACGAAAAAAGTCATAGTATAGCATGTTGAAAAAAGTCGCGAAAAAAGTCATAGTATAGCATGTCAAAAAAAAGTCACAAAAAAAGTCATTACGGTATTTTTTAAAAAAGTCATGAAAAAGTCATAGTAAAGCATGTCGAAAAAGTTTTAAAAAAAGTCATAGTACAGCATGTCGAAAAAAGTCAGTATTGAATGTCGAAAAAAGCCACGAAAAAGTCATAGCATAGCATGTCGAAAAAAGTAAAAAAAAAGTCATAGTACAGCATGTCGAAAAAAGTCAGTATAGCATGTCGAAAAAAGTCAGTATTGAATGTCGAAAAAAGCCACAAAAAGTCAGTATAGTATGTCGAAAAAAGTCATAGTATTGAATGTCGAAAAAAGCCACGAAAAAAGGCATTGCATAGCATGTTGAAAAAGTAAAAAAAGTCATAGTATAGTATGTTAAAAAAAAGTCACAAAAAAGTCATAGTATAGCAGGTCAAAAAAAGTCAGGAAAAAGTCATAGTATAGCATGTGAAAAAATGTAATACAGTCACAGTATAGTATGTCCAAAAAAATACAGTATATTGTACAAAAAATCAGAACAAATGTCACTGTCATAATAAAGCCATATATCATAAAATCATAGTCATAGCATAGTATGCCATTAAAAGGTCACCAAAAAGGCATCGTATAGTATGTCAAAAAATGTAATAAGAAATGTTATAAAAAAAGTTAAAGTATAGTACATTGTAAAAAAAAAAAAAAAAACAGTATGTCAAAAAATTATAATAGTGGCACTGCTAGTACAGCAGTAGTATAGTTACTGTTGCTATTGTTAGTGTGGCATTATTGTGCATTTTGATTATAAATATCTAAACATTTTCTATTACTGACACATTTAGAGGATTTCGCAGAATCGGCAGAGGTATGCTTTCTTCAAGTTTTTTCTATGTTTCTATGGGAAAATATACACATTCAAATATTCTTTGGTCATTAATAATATGAGAATGAGAACGTGATATTTTCACAGCTGCTGAATGAACACTGCAGTCTTTCTATGGTTAGTAGTCTGTTCCCATGTGAAGTAAAAACGTTCAGTTGCACAGATTCATCTGCATTGCACATGTAACAGAAATACATTTATTTCTTCATGAAGCTGCTTGTTGTGTGCTGATCCAAGTACACTATATAACGCATTTGGTTTATTAGCTGCATGTTGTTGACTGGGTTTCTGAATTAGATCTAAAATCATGGACAACATCATCCCTCCAATTGCTTTGGCAACAGGCATGGATACAATATGGCTGCTTGAAACATGCTACAGTGATGGCACTAAAAGATATTCTGACATGATACATGTTGTTTTTCTTTATTTTTGGTTGAGTTGCCCCCCTACTGTTTAACCTACTCAACATCCGTATGTAATGTGAGCATATGCCTTTATCATACCTCTGATCATTATGCTGTGCCGTTTCTGTTAATGGTAATACTAGTATTTCCCATTTAGCTTACATTTAGTGTACTACTTTCTTTTTCCAAAGTGCAACAAGGATGAATAGAGTGGGCCAAGGTATGGAAGTGAATGATTATGCATGTTAAATAATGCATTGAACACGGTCATGTCCTTGCTGACATTATGCCCTCTGAATGAAAGCCAAGTAGTTTAGCGTTTCCAAATGACTGCATCAGGACCGCATGGTTATGACCTATGCAGTACATGTCGCTGTAGGTTTGACTGCACAATGTGTGATTGCAACTGAATGGTTTGATGCTACTTCGCTTTATTCTGTATCAAGTGATGTTTCATGTTTTATTATTTGGCAACATGTAAGTACTGGCGTATGTGCTAATGCACTGCAGCACCACTGCCTTAAGTTATGTTGATGAAAATGCATGACCATGGACATTGCCAAGTTGATGAATCATCAGCAATATATTATGGCAGACTATCAATTTTCTTCTATAAGAAAAGAAAGTTGCATCAAGCCAAAAGCCTGAAGCCCCTCAAAAAGATAAAACCATTGACAGTATGAACTGTGAAGTTAAGTATTAACTTCTAATTTGGTACAGTTACATTTGAATATAGATTTCGTTTAATTGGTGACCTGCATGTCTGCTGACCCAACAAAACAGCATGCTTAAATGGCAGCAGATATATTTATTAAAAAAATAAAAGAAAAGAAAAAAAATTGGCCTTGAGATGAGTACCTATGATATTTTTATGACTTTTTTTGACATAGTATGCTGTAAATCTTTTCAACAACTTTTATGACATACTACAGTAGACTATGGCTTTTTTTCAACATACTATACTTTGACTTCTTTCTGACTTTTTTCATACAATACCATGAATTATTTTGTTAAAATTAGGACAACGGACACTTACAAAAATTTAACTTGGCGCATATTTTGTAATGTCAAAATTTCTTTCTACAGTTAAAATGAGTATGTCTTTTAAAGTACATAATATGTCCCCCATGTTCTGTGTGCACTTGAAAAACAGTGATATTGTAATTGACGTCCATGTAGCATCAACTGTCTGATGTCCCCCCTCTTTGTGTCTCTATGATTTTTGCTCTTTTACAGAAAAGACATGGTTTACAGATGAGCCAGAGAGCACCCACCTGAGGACCATCCGGATCAAGCCTGTGAATACGCTCGCCATCAACCAAGTCAGTCAGTATAAATCCACGAGCAGCTTGATTCCACCCATCAGAGAAGCAGAAGACGAGTGCTGAGCTCCGGACACCTGGACGCTTGGACCCAGAAGACTCGTCGCGTAGGTGTCAGACTGGGATTCGGGTAATCTGCAAGCATAAATCATCAATTGACGTCAGATGAGACGAACACAAACTGCTTTCCTCATTCATCTCTGCACTCTCAGCATTGTAAAAGCAGATTTAGAATCAAATATGAAATATACATGAAGACAATCGTCGTCAAATGTCGCAGACACTCAACTATTAGTTTGCACAACTAATCTTTAGTGGTGACCAGACTCCATGACTTTTTTGTTCCATTTTGGGGAATGAGGGTCACTTGCAAGAGAACAGCAATGTAAAAATAACTACTGCTACTAAAAGAGGTGATTATTATAACTTGATCAAGTTTTGCAATTGTAAAAGTTGCCTTTTAAGCTGTTGATGAACAACTACTACTACTACTACTACTACTGCATTGACTTTACCCGGTGTTGCAGATATTCTGTACAGTATGTTAAAATGTGTATTTTACATTGAGCTTCGATCCCACCACAATGGCATTGTCAGTGACTGACTCTCAGTGATTCCTTTGCCATTTGGAGCTAATTCACAACATTTGTGACAGTTAAGATGGCCAGCGTCCATGTGTAAATGGCATTTGGCTCCAGCCTTATCTCTATCCATTTATATTTGTCTTATCTTTGCCTTTTTGAGTCGTTTGTTATAACTGTTTTCATGTCGCTGTTTGGTTGCAATGTCCAAAACCCCAGAAATCACATTACATAAAGCTTTTAAGTATCTGCAAAGTTTCTCCAGGGGTCAAGCGTTAGGAATATTCTTCTGTCTTCTTTGTTTTTGACAAAAGCCAAATATGATAGAGCTGTTTTGTTGTTAGAATATGACCAAAAATCTCACATACGTTCATAACACAGTGGCAGAGATATTCATTTACATAAGACACAAAAGACAGCAAAACTAAATACTATAGAATAGCACGGCACCATATGTTAAGTCTGGAAATGAGTTGAATGTGAAAGCCTCATATCGCATGAAGTGGGCATCTTTAAGTCCTCCTTTGGCTGTAAGCACTGCCTGACACAGGATTGTCTTGGAGGCCGTCAAGCGCTTGTATGTACTCTATGACCGATCTTAATGCCATAATCAGACATGTTGATTCTTTTTGTAGAAAAACAGCTCTATCATAAAAAAGTTATTTTGGCTATTTATATGTCCTGATCGATTCTATTCTGTTGGTAAGCCATCTTGATGATCAGTTTCACATCTGATATATTCGTAAAACGAATACAGTTGCAAGAAAAAGTATGTGAACCCTTTGGGATTACTTGGATTTCTGCATAAATTGGTCATAAAATGTGTTCTTCATCTAAGTCACAGCAATAGACAGTCTGCTTAAACTAATACTGCACAAATAATTAGATGTTTTCGTGTTGTTTTTTTAACACAAACCCCAAACCATGATGCCCCCCTCCACCATATTTCACAGTTGGGATGAGGTTTTGATGTTGGTGTGTTGTGCCTTTTTTTCCCACACATAGCGTTGTGTTCCTTCCAAACGAGTCAATTTTGGTTTCATCTGTCCACAGAATATTTTGCCAGTAGTGCTGTTGAACATCCACATGCTCTTGGATCATCATTAGCCTAGGGGTTCACATACTTTTTCCACCCTGCACTGTGAATATTTACATGTTGCGTTCAATAAAAACATAATTTTCTGTGCGGTACTAGTTTAAGTAGACTGTGTTTGTCTACTGTTGTGACTTAAATGAAGATCAGAACACATTTTATGACCAATTTATGCAGAAATCCAAGTAATCCCAAAGGGATCACATACTTTTTCTTGCAACTGTACATGTAATGAAGCACAGATCATTTGTTTCATTCCGTACATGAGTCCAGAGTGGTTATTAATCTTGTCTTATTTACATCATAAATCATAGCTAAATTGGCAATGATGTCGCTTTACTTCAGAATCGATGAAAGGGAAAGAAAGGTAAAAGAGAAAAAAACAAGCTTATTCCTCAGAGGATGCTTCACAGTGTCGGCTAGGACTCATGTTGGATGTGAAAAGAGAGGTTGTGACATTTTTACTGGCACAGAGAAAGTCCAAACCATCCATCCCTCAGTGCCAGTAATGTGCCAGGCAGTGCTGAAGCCAACGGAGGACTCCAGAAGACCCACTGCTGCGAAAAGAGGCCTCCAATTTAGCCGAATTTAACCGATTTTACTTTTGCTGTGAGACTGAGAAAATGCACCTTCCTCTTTGCTCAGTGATCATTCGTTTAAAGACTTATCTTTGAATTTTCGTAACACAAGGCTGTAACTCCCTGGAGATAATTACAACTGTATTAAATAATTTAAGTCTTAAAACCATTTTTAAACGCTCCATCGTCAACATCAGAACCTGATAGCAATTAATTTTATGTACTCTTCAAAAATATCTGTAAAGCTTAATGTAAAATATTTCTTTCTTGTGTGTTCAGGTTTGACAGAGCTTGTGGGGTTGAAAGACATCTGGCATTGCAGTCTAGTTTGTATTATTTTGTGAATTTCTTTTTAGCACACCGACTTGTGGACACAATGACAGTGCTAAGTTGATATTTCTGACTATGTCATAATACCCAATAATAAATACAGTTTATTGTCTTGTACAAATAGGCTTGTACATAAAAATTGTACATGATTTCATTTTGTATTTTCACAAATTAAAAGCTGACGTACTGTGCTCTACATTATTTCATCTCATTTGTTTTCTGATATTTCTGGGAAGTTAGTCTGTACCAGGCCATATTTTACACATGAATCTATCAGAGGGTCTACATACTGTATATAAAGGCTTCTCCACTGATGATGACATAGTGTACTTTCTGGTTACCACACTGATCATCACCCTCTGGATAACGGCTGATAAAAACACTCTCCACACTCTGACTTTGGGGATAGAGCGGGCCCATCGTATTGCCTGTTAACTATTTTACACACCACGGCACTGTGGGAGACTGTCAGTATGCCAATAATATTTACAGTCTAACACCTCGCAGAGAGGCCGCTGATTTCCCTGATCTTCCTGCCAGCGGCAGTGTCACCTTCTTAGTAAACAAACACATGTAGCCATCACACCCTCACGCCTGATTATATCAACTATAAGGAAATCTGCTTTAATTTTAAGTATTTTTAAAAAGGTTTCTATGTAGTGATGTATTAAGCAGAATTATTAATGTGCTCTGTTAAATGATGGTGGCGCCTGTCTCATTAATTAAGGTTATTTATCAGCTAATATCTCATAAAAAGATATGAAAGAGTCAAAGATTGGAGTGTCAGTTTTACATTTCATTACTGCAGATTTTCTAGCTCAGTAATATTATATAAGGAGGGATGATGTAAAATCTAAATATAGTATCATCTACCCATACTGACTTATGGTTTTTGACAGTCTACCTGTAGCTGAGTGATTCCCAACCAAGGGGACAAGATTGAAGCTAGGCTAATCTGAAAAAATAAAAAAATAAAAATCACTTGAATAGGATTAAAAACTGGTATATATTTTAGCATGAACACCCAGTGTTAAGATTGAGAGTACATGAAAACTTATTTGCCAGCTCACACTGGGAGTGACCAATTGAAACCGATATAAGTGACGACTGAATGACAGAAACTCTCAGCTTCAAACACTACAAGTGGTAACGGCATGAATGCAAACCCGACCAACGAAGTAAACACTGCCAGAATACACCAACAGTCACAGATTCAAAACAGCCACTGTGTTTTCTCTACAATGACATATGAAGGGGTACGACGCAGGGGTACTTGAACCAGCATCCTGGCTGTGGAGTCACCTGACCTCTTGGTCAAGTTCGTTAACTGGTTGACTATAAGGACAGATAGTATGGGGAGGGAGAGGGTAGGATCATAAATCTTCAAGTTTAAGGAGGGTTGAAAATGTGCAAATAAAACAAAACAGCTTCTGCATTTACTATGACGTTTGTTAGCTGTCAGATTAGTTAAATTGTCCCTGACCAGTGTAACAACATCATTAAGTCCCATAAAACAGTAATAGAGAAGGATGGGGATGTGTCGTCATCAAGAAGAACTGCTGAACTAACACAAAACACTAATGCAGTGTATATGCTATACAGTCTGATATTTTTCTGTAAATAATAATGTAAATTTGTAGATATTTGATTATGGGTATGTGGGTGTATGTATTTGTGTGGTATATGTATATCTGTATGTATATGTGTGTATATACTGTATGGGTATAGGAATAATTATATTTTATATTGTATTTTATATACATAATCAGATAATGTATATTATATATACAGTGTATATTGTATATCATATTACACATATGTTTTATATATAATAATATGCTCAAATAAGATAACTAGTCAGTATGATTAAAATAATATGTAAGTAATTAATTTGTATTTTTGATTGATAATATATTTATGTTTTGATAGATAATTATTTCAGTAATTAATCATTTTTGTATCACAGAGATAAAAGATAAAACTTGTTATATTTAGAGAACTTTAGGAAAATTAGAGTATATGTTTATTTCAATAAGAAAGATGGTAAATGATCACAAAATGACTGTGTAGAAGCGGTGGGATTAAATAATGTTGTACTGCTTCTGTCTCCTTTTGGAATATGAAAACCAAGGCATCAAGTGTTTGACAGTTTCTTTTGCTTTATGCTTTTCATTGTCTGTAAATGTGGATTTTGTTTTTGTCTGTCCACTTGTATGTTCATTCTCTTTTTTTTTATTTTTAATTTGACATACTCAAAATAAACTTTTGAAATGAAAAAAAAGAAAATGAAGGTAGGCTAACATTATGGATACCAGTAGATTAATAATACATAATTAATCAGTGTTTTGTTAGCATTCAGTTAGCATCACATCAGCTAGCTCACCTTTGTCTGGATTATTGTGTAGTTGGTGTTTGGCTTGTAGATCTGCAGGTCCTGTAAACCTACCCACCCATTTCTAAACTGGACATGGAAAGGTTTTTATGGTGGACATAATGTCAGTTAAACTGTAACCAAAGAACAGATATTACCAAGAAGTGAAAGTCACTTAATTCCATCGTAACATCAGCACACAGCAGCAAAGCTACGCTTCCGCCATTTTGGACACTACCAAGCTCCAATAAAACGTCACGTAAGAAGTGCTGTACAAAAGTAAAACAAAATGATTTATAGTCTATTGTCACATTGGACCAAAATGGCCTGTTGAACAATGAAATATTATGAATATAATAAGTATTAGTTAGTTAATGGTGACAGCGGCTGTTGTCAAAAAAGCACCAGGCTTTGTCTGAAATCACATACTATGCACTACATACTCAATACCATGGTAACCTGTGCCAACCTCATGTGACCAAAACAACGATTTATTAAATGTAAATTGAAGCGCTAGCTGTCTGTCAGCATCCGTTATGAACATTTTCGTCACTACCACATTGCATTGTGAGATATTTATGCTGCTGGAGTATCCAGCGTTGCGTACTGTAATATTTCATTGCAAATTAGTATTTGCATACTCTTGGTTCCACACTAAGGTTTTGGACATATTAAATATCTCACGTGCTGTTTTAGCATACTAAATAGCATGTTAGTATGGATTTTTGGATGCAGAGTTTTGCCTCTTTGCATGTGAATTTCCCTTTGGGGATGAATAAAGTATCTATCTATCTATCTAGCTGGTATGGAACTGTGCCATTTCAACTAAAACCAGCTGCTGGTGGCAGCATGCAGATCTATGAATGAAAACGTAAAAGACATTTCTTTAACAAGAGTCGTAAGGGTCCTCTCAGTCTGCTGATGCTTCAGAGATCACTGAATGGTTTTCCACAGAACTAAAGCAGCACATTAAAATGTATTTTCACCCATGGAGCTCATACATCTAACAGGATTAATATTAGTTGAGCGACCGCTCTTCAAGCTACAGTCACTACGTGTAGTTACCGGTCACACTGGCCGTGCACGTATCCACACAGACACAAATCCATGGTCCCTGCTGAACACAACTCTTGTCCAGCTGCACAGGCTTGGCTGGTGATAATAGTTTCCATGACAATGCAGCACCCCGAGTGCATCAATGCCAGCCTGGATAAACAGCGATCCTTTACCAAAACAAGGGGGTCATTACGACAGCTTGTCAAATCAATGTTGAGAGTGTCCTGGCTGATTAAGGCGTCCCCTCTCAGTCCTGACACAGTGTCAATACTGGCTGGCCTGTGGCGGCACACTCCCATGATTGGACTGAAATGCCTATCAGTCAGGCAGCTGAGCTGGACTAATGATTCCCTGTGCTGCCTATTAGAGTGACATGACAATTTAATCCTGTGGGCCAGGCAAGGAAAAAGTGACCTTGGTGCTTTATATTGAGGCTGAGGTAAATTGACAAGAGCAGATAAATCTTTACCTTGGGCTATTAACAGAATTAAAGAACAACAAAGGCAGAAGGTCCTCTCTTTCTTGTTCTGTTTGTCTCTGCCTTTCCAAACACTGTTCTATTAAAAAAAACCTTTAAATTTTAAAATAATCTGGCAAAGAAACAACCATAAAACATCACTGCATCATTAAAACTTCTGTATTTTTATAATTTCCAAAACACGGTACTGGATCAATCCAATGCTTAGATCAACAAAGAGTCATATAAAAGCCATAGGTTGAATTCTTCTATGCTTTGCTGTCAAGCTGGAATATTGAAAGTGGATATTGCTTGAAGCTCAAGGTTTTTCAGATGTTCAAAGCCATTCCAGCATGGCCCCGGGGCAAGGTATATTGCCTTGGACATCTATCTTAAGGCTATGAGAACATTGACTACATGGTTGGAAAAAGGCCATGTGTTTACACAGATGTTTCAAGCTTTTAGCACACAGATCTTCCTGTACCGAGCCGCACCACCATCTTTTGTGCCAAGGGCCATATACATTTTGCATTAGTTTACCCTTTGATACAGAAATGAAGGAGGGCAGGAGAGCGAGCAGACTTGCACGAAGCGTCTGAAACAAAGTAAAGCAGCGCTGTCGCTTGTATATTTCTCTAAACTGTATTTAAATTGAGCAAAACTTTGCTGTTAATACTTCCATCACTGTTTTTTTTTTGTTGTTGTTGTTTTTGGTGACCTGTACACAGAGAGAAACACTGTGCCTCTCCACATTTCTACCGTTAAAACAGAAAACAAATGGCAAAAGATAAGATTCCCGGTTGCAAGGACAGATCGCCGGCACTGAGAGGCAATTTGCCTGTAAGGCACAGTTGCTGCACTGACCCTTTATGTTCCCTGTAAAGGTCAACATTTCCTTTTCTTTTGTTTCACTCCATGCATGCATAAATCAAAGCTCTTGGCTATTTTCATCTTTGAAGTGGGAAATACCACTCATCAAAAACAAAATACAACCTGCACAATAGAATACTGCTACTTTGATATAAGAAAATAAAATACAATCTGTGGCTGTCGTTAAGATGTAGTTTGTGTAAATAAATGCTTGCGGTAAATGTAATTTTGTTCAGCATCAGCAATCAGGGCTTTCCTATATTGGTTATGCTAAATTGTAATTTTGCACATTAAAAACACCCGCTCTTCTGCCTCTGTGCAAATAAATTAGCAGTAACAAACAGCAAACAGATGGCACTATCCAATAATATCACTTCTCAGCACAAGTTGTAAACATGATTTACAATTTGCAAGACATTATTTACTGTGATTCATGTTTGTGTCAGTTCCACACTGGAGGTTAATAGAAATGCCAGCATGCTCGCTGATTTACTTAGTAAAATTTTCATCCCAAGGTTCAGGTTCAGAAGATTGGAGTCAGAGAGAGTTACAGGATTCATGCATTATGCAGAAGAAGCTGACACGACCTTCAGCCATCACAGTCTTCTCTATATATCACACTGGGCTTGACCCTCCCAAGGCCGGAGGGAGTATTTGATATATTTAACCACTACTGCCATTAAATTACTCACATTCTTTAAGAGCCAAAGACATCTTATACAGCTAGCAACATGGAGGCAATATAATTTTGATTAAAAGTGGTTTTACACTTTGTATTTGCCTTTTACCGCAGGTGATGCTTCAGCAATAAGGAAGACATTCATAAGTCAACAGCGAATTAAATCAACAAATAAATCTCCTGCATGGCCCTTCTGATTTTTATGCCTCACATTATGACTTCGCCATATGTCGGCCATATGTAGAAATAAAAAAAAAAAAAAAAGAAAATCTGCTCCTGCTGTTTGATACAGAACACATCATAAAGTGATAGGAAATAAAGTGCTGTTTTAGAGGGTGAGGACCATTTAAATATAATTGGCTTTAGAATTATTTATGACATTAATTGCCACATTATCGACTGGCTGTCAGCTCCTTGGGCTTGCAGTCCATTCTTCTTCACAAAGAGCGCCAGCTCAGCCTAACATAGACTGACAAGCTAATTATACCATCTTCCCTCTCAATGATAAATGTCACTAATGTGAATCTGGCCCAGAAATAAGACTCCTTAGTCACCTCAACTGCAAAAGTCTCCCACTCCAGCCAGGATCTTTAGATAGGGACGCTACACTCTGCTTCATTACCTCTGGACTCAAGTTATCTTAAAGAATTCAAGCCCCAAATTATGAAATTACTCTTGTTAGGTCATGTGTATTATCTATTGAGAGTTGGACACATTTGAATCTACACTTCTTTTTTATATTGAAGGCATCATTATGCTTCATCAGTACTGCTTGTAGCATGGTTGAATAGTGGGAGAGCTCCCAACCACACCTTTCCAACATCAGATTGGGGCGGGATATATCCAACAATTCCTGTAACTTTCAGAACCCGACATTTACACTTACTTCACCCGGCAATTGGCTACCTGTGCAGAGGTGAGATGGCAATCAGGGTTTGACCTTCTCTGGCTCGCTCTTCTTTTGTTACACAACTATTTCAATTTTGTGTGTAGAAGAAGAAGATGAATGCAGTCATCGTGACGTCACCCATCGGTTTGTGGACTGCTGTTTCTAAAGGCTCCAGCTCGGTATTTTGGCTGTCGCCATCTTGGTATTTGGCCGTCGCCATGTTGTTTTTTGCAACCAGAAGTTACACAAGAAGGTGGAGCTAAGTAAGATAAGATAAGATAAGATGAACCTTTATTAATCCCCAGAGGGAAATTCTGGAGCAGAACGCTGATTTTTTAGGCAACCAAAATGTTACCATTAACTTTCATAAATTGAAAAAACACTGTGACGGTTAAAGTTGTAGGACGAAAACATGGACAAATCCCAAACTGGACAACACTGTGGTAGCAACCTGTTAATCACAAGGTAGCCACACCCTAAAACATCCCCTGTTTTATGGTCTATTTGACTCTAGATGGGACCATAATGTACTGAACTGAACATCATGCTGTATTGAAGACTTGAAACTAGTGATTGAGGTCATAAACTCATGTTTATAATGTGTTCTGAGGTAATAAATCAATGAGAAGTAGGCTCATTTTCTCATAGACTTCGCCCCCTGCTGGCTGTTAGAGAGAATGAAAGTTAATGGCACTTCCTCATTGGCTTCACTTTTCAGAACCAGAGGTTGCCCACTGTACAACCAAACACAGTGAATACCTTCCAGGTGAGGAAATGTGTGCCGTTATCTTCAATAATATACTCTACTCTTTAAATCCTGTGCAGTATCTGGATTATTTCACCCACCTCAGTGTTTTGAGGAGAGTGAGCGCAAACGCTCAAAAACGTTCATCACTCCACCCAAAAATGCTTCACATAAATTCCCTTTTTAATGAGGCTGTTTACATATTCCGACTTCACTTAGGATGCATCCTGACAACAATGAGAGCTGACACATACCAAACTTGGTATGTCCCAGAGCCATCTTCCATGGCTGGGACGCTGTCAGCTCCACCTACATCAGTGGCAGTGTCTCAATGGTAGCGTGACACATGTCAGAAACTTTTAAACGTCTGCTCTTTTCAGCAGAGCGTTTCAGCAGCCCAAAGATGGCATTTTATGTGTATTAATGTGCATATGAATGCTGGTCAAAGAGTAATCAGTATTTGCTGCAATATTGGCATAGTGTCAAGCATGAAGCTTGTACTTTATTATGATTCTGAGGCTCAGTTGAACCCTCCGGATCGATAAACTCAAATATTCTTGACACATGAGCCTTTTAGATTTTTTTTATATCTGATAAAATCCCAATAACTGATGACATAATTACTCTGCAGCTCAATCACGCAGCTGTCAGCAGAATAAAAATTTGGCCTTATAGTCGGCTGTTTGAGGTAAAGCCATCTCTGGTGATTGCACACGCCTAGTGCAGCCAGACACACATCTGAACTTTGACCTTCTTTGATCAGCAGTTTTGGCAAGGCAATCCATCATGGTGCTCTTACTGTCAGAAGAGGTGCCTGGCTGCAGCTGTGTGTCACTGGCTAAGAGGGGCTGCTTAAAGGCAATCATGTCAACCTCCACGCGACTGCTCAGACTCCCAGATTGAAGGAGGACTTGACAGGGCCAGAAGAGTCAGCTGAAGACACTGGAGGGCTGTGTCTGATTGCTCTGTGGCCATAAGTGATGTCTGATTTTATCCTCTGCCAACAACCGAATGAATGAACTCAAAAATGGTGGAAATTCAACAAATGAATACCCGACCTCTCTGCTAAACAGCAGGTTTTGTCGTGTTTTGCTTTTGAGGTGGTAGATACACATTTTTATGACACAAAAGCAGGGATGGTGCTCTATATGAACAAAAATGTACCATTTGAAAACCACCACTACATGAATTGTATGAGGAATCTCTACATGAGAGAATCCATTCACCACCAGTGATGTAAAGCTGCTCTGTTTAACGTTAGAAAAAGACAGGATATGAACAATTTTTCAAGTCTGACCTTCAAAATGTTTCTGCCTCAGGACAATGTCTAGACAGACAGATTGAGTACTCTTTAAAGGGATCACTGGCTGAACGGAGTACGCTGCTGAGCCATGACTTTAACATAAACTTTGCAATTAGAAGAAATATAAAATGCTTTTTCAAAATATATTTTTTTGGCTTCATTCCAGCAAGGGTTCAGGGTGAGCTGACCTTACACAAATATACCAAAAACAACAAACCCGTGGGGAATAAAAAATATTTACAGGCTCAGGAAAAATTGGTGGATGAGTGCATTTTTGCCCGGGGCAGGGAAATTATATTGGTGTATTGTGCTGATGTATACATTATAGATATTTGGAAAAAAGCCTGGATTCTTGTGCATAAAAAGACCTCCTGAGCAGCAGGTTAGGCCGTCGATTTAAATCACTTCACACGAAACGCCACTTGTCAGATCCTGGAGAATGTAGATACATTCGGGTGTAAACAACGCGAGCGGTGAGCGATATTCCAGTTCCACTGCCAATGACTTCCTGATGGGAAAGCAGATAGCGTATTCCCCATCACTTTTATACAGGCACCGCCTGCATTAACGGCAAAATCGGGCCTGACTATCAGACAAAGAAGCTGAGTGACGGCTTGCTGACTGCAGCTCCGAGTGTGCAATAACATGATGTGAAAGGACATTGTCAGGAGCCGAGGAGACGAGCCCAGATTGTACATAGTGACAGAAAACAGAGATGAGGACAGAGATACTGGTGCCATATTAGTGGCCAGCATATTCAAACACCATCCTTGAGTCTAAGCAAACTTGACATCACCTCCGATGGCTTCAAAGTGTTCGCTCCCCTCCACCACCACCACCACCACCACCCGCCCCCCCTCTTCGGTCTGCAGCCAGCTTTCCCCTCTGATGTGTCTCCAGACTCCGCTCTCTCTTATGTAGAGAGTTACCAGCAGGCCTGTTCTGTCAGGACAGGAGGATAGGGGTGCCGCGGCCTGCGGATACCCTCAGTCAATCTACATTTGGTCACCGCAGTAGGAAGTGTGCTCATTTTTTTCCGATATCTGAGCTACTTGAGGTGATCCGAACACTGAAGTGTGAGGAGCTGTCACCTCGCATAAAGCTCTGCAACAGCGGAAGATGTACGGCTCCTGATATGTTACGAGGGGGGAGGGGGTGGGGATCTCACCGTCCTGATAGGCTGTGAGGACACTGGGGACCCTATAAGAGGGAGAGGAGGGGGAATGTATTCCACTCAGTCCGCCTGGGGACAAGAGGTCGGCAGGGAAGGAGGCAGCTCATCACAAGGCCCCCTGCAGTCTCGGGACAGATTTATGTAGGTGGGGCAGATATTTTAATACTGAATCAAAATATCAGCAAGAGGCTAACAGAGAGGAGCACCAACAATCGAAACATACAACAGACTACCTGCATGACAAGAATTATTTACTTGATGAAACTTTGAATGGTGCTGTTTGTTTTGTGTTTTTACTGAAGGGCGTGCTGTAAGCCTGCCCTGTGGCAGCGGCTGGGCACCGCTGTTTGTGCTCTACAGGCCATTAACAGTTCACCCCACCTTCTCCAGCAGGGCAGCAGCTGGGGAGAAAGGAGCATGCAGCAGCGATGCAGGATCTCACTGGCAAAAAAAAAAAAAAAAAAAAAAAACATGGCCAGAGGCAGGGAGGCTGAAGAACGCCCCGAGTAAAGTTGGCAGCTGTGCAGCTGTGTGTGATAAAGTGCAGCTCGCCGTAAATACACTCTGGGGCTCCCTGCACAGCTGGCGACCGTAGGTTACAGTTCTGAAAGATGGAGTGCAGGAAAGGGATAGTGGGAGGAAGAGATGGATGAGGGAAAGGCAGAGCTTGCGTCTACACATCATCCGTCTGAGGTGGAGAGGAGGATCAGGTCCAAATTCATGAGAACAAGGAAGATGAGTAGGAGGGCGAGAAAATGTTATTGTGTCAATGAGAGAAGAAAAGAGCGCACTCGTCCGACATTCATGGGCGTCTGCAGACAATTTAAGAGGCATTAGCATGGAAGCGACTTTGGCACACTACTGTATATAGTGTATACAGCGTGTTGGTACATGAGCACAAATAAAAACTCATCTTTTGTGCATATTGTTAATTTACATAATAAAAACCCCTTTTAATGAAATACGAGGTATAACAAACACACAGATGTATCATCCTTTACCTCATGGAGGAAACAACAACAACACTCAAACAAGCCCCACTATTGTGTCAGGAAGACAAAATCACAGTGAATTAAATGGACGTTTTTATGCTGCAATCAGCTTTGAGGCTTTCAGGGTCATTATTGTGTCAAGAGGTGACACAGCCAAAGGACATGACACTTAGCGCTGAGTGCTAACTATCTGCCGTCTCTTTCACTGAGTTAACAATCAAATGGGGTTGAACTAGTGTGCAGAAATCTACTGATAACACAATTACACTTAAACCATCGCTGAACCATGCAGTACCAAAGAATTATGAGTTGATTTATCGAAAATGACGACGATGATTTATTTTGTAAAGAATATTTTACCCTCTATAGTGATAAATATCAGTATTTAACCATAGTCTAATCATATATATTGTCTGTTGAAATATGTTATTTATCCATTAAGTCCATAACTTGACATATTTGATGAACTGAAATATAATGAAAATGGCATCATTGCTACAGCTTCTAACAGTTATTATCTTTGTCAATTAATGTGCTGATTGTTTTCTAGATTAATCAATTAGTTGTTTGGTCTATAAAATATCAGAAAATGGTGAAAATCAGTGTTTCCCAAAGCCCAAGACGACGTCCTCAAATGTCTGTTTGTCCACAACTCAAAGATATTCACTTTACTGTCACAGAGGAGTAAAGAAACCAAGAATCAGAAAATTTAGATTTTTTTTTCTTAAAAATAAAATACCCAAACTGATAAATCAATTATCATAACAGCTAATGATTAGTTTACTATTTCACAACTAATCGCTTAATCACTGCAGCTCTAATTGTTAAATAATGGTGGTGAATTCACTGGAGCTGAAAACATATATGTGTTTATATAAAATAAATTATGTATGTTAAAATGCAAAGTTAATTTGATGGACATTTAGACTTCAGTAGGGCATAACGCTTAATGAAAAGTTGCTCTGGCCTACAAATATATAAAATTTATACACCCAAAACAACTGATATGAGTGTACTGAAGTATTAGTTTAGATTATAAATCATTCACTTCCACTGTTGTTGTTGCTGATATCCTCCTGCTCCCGAAGGAAACATGGAGACACAGCTGATAAAGTTATGCAGACATTTATTTTTCACTTCCAGTGATTTAGCGTGACTGTGCTTGTCACCATGATTTAAAGGAGTCTGTAGTCTGCGTTCTGTTTATTGTGACCAAACAAGTGCAGCGCCTGCACGCTTTCAACTTCAGGGTTATTGATTAAAGTTTTAAATGGTTGCTATATTACCCAGGGACTTCTGGGAGATTAATTTACGTCGATGTTCAGCTGTAATTCATTAGCCATTTAGACAGCTCAACCGCAAGGACTGTGTCTTGAGAGAAAAGGCCATATTTCATACAGTGGAAGTATGAAGGCAAACTGGATGCTGTGAACAGTTATATACAATAGATTTCATGTTATAAACAGGATTCAGAGCAAGACTGAGGATGGATATGTTTGAAGTCTGCAATTAAAGATTTGTAATGACTTCTGAGGAGATAAAACAGCTCCAGCAAAAAGGAAATCTGATCTATCCACAAACTACAGAAGAATTATCACTTAACTTCAGCTCATTGTTTTGGTTTTATAGCAAATTAACTGTTAGAAACAGACTCGCCGCTCTCATTTGCTGCTTCTTGCAGCAAATAAGCTCGACCCAGAACCAAACGGCACACTGACAAAGTGAGCAGCTGCCTGGTGAACACAGTCAAACATATAGCAGCTTAAGAGGTATATTTTCCAAGTGGAGACCAAAACAGAGCTACTGTGATAGAAAAGAGTGAATATTGAATATTTGTGAAAATATTTCTGTCAGGTGGATACAAACGCAACGTCAACTGAATGATAATGCTGCTGCCTGCAGGATTAGAATAGATTTGCTAACATGTTAGCCATAACAACTTTATAGAAAGTTAAAGTTAAACAGGAACGTACGGTTCTGTTTCAGAAACCTCCTTCAAAATCTCAGTAATATTACCACAACACACATTACAACAAATCAAGAACTTACTCAACAACATGTTTTGTGGTTAGATGTATAGATATGGATGGCAATTTAAAAGTCGTACATATGGGATATCAGGAGTTTGGCTCTTTATTAAGCTGAGTTTACACTCGTGCAAGGCACCATGGCGTGGGCCTCCACTCGGCTTGCCCTGGTAGTCGGTGTTACTGATGTTACACAGTGGTCGAGCACACACAGATTTCATTACTTGCCCACCACCCACACCGTTGTTTCGCTTTTTTTATATACATAAATAAAACCCATTTAGCTCATTTTGGCGTAAAAGTGCCATGTTATTAATACACAGTCAGACAATGGACGCTAGTTAGTATAGTGGACAGTATCTCCGCCTGTCACGCGGAAGACCGGGGTTCGATTCCCCGACGGGGAGAAAAATTATTGGGGGCGGCAGTAGCTCAGTCTGTAGGGAGTTGGCTTGGGAACCAGAGGGTCACCGGTTCAAGTCCCGACATGGACCAAGAACTGAGTGTGAACTGGTAGCTGGAGAGGTGCCAGTTTACCTCTTGGGCACTGCCGAGGTGCCCCTGAGCAAGGCACCAAACCCCCAACTGCTCGGGGCGCTTGTCAGGAGCAGCTCCCTCACTCTGACATCTCTCCATTGTTGCATGTTTGTGCATGTGTGTGTTCGGGTCTGCATGTACCGTGTATAAGTTAACAACAGAGTGTAAAAATTGAATTTCCCCACGTGGGACTAATAAAGGAATATCTTATATCTTAGAAGGCATACAAACAAACGAATATGTAAAGAAGCAAGAAGTCAATGAGTGTTACCGGCAAAACACTGGTCTCATATCCATGGACATATTTTATCACCTTTATACAATCCCTGTGAAGAAATGTGTCAAGTATTAAATGTATTATAATGAAACGAAGGTTGAAAGGTTGAATATCCTGCAAACAATTTGATTGGGCTGGCAAAATGGAGATTTCCTCCTTTTGAAGCATTTCAAACTGAATTGGCCATTTTTACAATCCATTATTTTACTTCTTAATTGAAGTTATTTGCTCTTATTGTGGCAGTCATGTCTGAAAAGCTCCCACATGAAGCGGGTCCCTAATTCAAAGATGCACAACCAAGCGCTGCGACAACTTGTCGCGCTTAACGCACAATACGTGATGCTGTTATTTTTGGCTTGCGTCAAAAACACAATAGCGAGCGTAAACCCTGCTTTAGGTGATAATATGTAAGAGCTGTGTGTCTGTCAGCTTCTATTTGCTTGAATATTTCTGTCCCAAATGGCCAAATAAATCAATTAATACAGCTTCCAACCAACTCATGAATTGAACATAATTCAGCTTCATTCATAAGTCACGACTATATTGAACGGGAACAAAAGAAGAAGCACAATGTAAAGTTACAACCTCAGCCAGAGAGATATTGCAAGACTTAATTTCTTGAAAAATTATCTGGTTTTGATGCGAGACAAAATAAGAAATATGACTGAACATGAAAACTGAGCTGGCTGTGTATGAAGGCAAGTTGTGTCCTGAGGCTTTGGGTCAGCAGTCAATTAAATTATCACACTAAACTGAAAGACTTTTAAAATCCCCTTACTGAATAATGGTTGTCAGACACTCTGTATCCTCCATGACGTTCTGTAAAAAAGGTTGCAGCAATGGGATTAGGGCTTGATCCTCAGCTACTGCTGTGCCCAGTCTAAAATGACTATCCTCTTATCTCAAGGCAACAGAGCTACATTATGTTATGTACCGACTTCGTCAAGATAGAACGGATGTCACTGAAATTAATTTAATCTTCCTTAAATTAGCTTCTGACTATGAACTCTCGCAGTCAGAATTTATGTCCTCCAGAATTCAATTTCCTCCGAGGTGTGATATGCTTTTATCAGTTGGTAACTATTCGGTGGCCTCCAATAATGAGAGCTGTCACAGAGACCAGAAGTAGATAGTGTTTGATGGCGACCATCTTGTGACCACTGGAACTGTCGCCCACATCTAACAGGGATTTAAAAAAAAAAAAAAAAGACTTGAGGGTTCCCAGACTTTACAGCGCAGCTCTCACTAAGGCAACAGTAATTTCAGAGTCAGATGCTGATCAATCTGGAATCACTTTAATCCAATTACTAGTCATTAGACCATTAGAGTGTATCGGTGTTTGATTCATGGCTGCTGAAATGAAAGAAAAGGCATCTGATGTTGCAAATGTTTCAGGTCATGACAGCAAGATAACGGCCTGGAGAGATGCCTTTAGACTCATTTCCACACCAGTTCTTGCATACAATTATACAATAAATCAATTAACTGATAAAGCGCTATTGGGATGCTTAACTTGTTGAAGTAATAACCATTATAAAGATTGTTATCAAAATGTGACTACAGTGGATTATGCTCATGTAAAATTGATACTAGCTGTCAGTTTACAGAGAGGCTGAAGTTATTAGTCAATTGATCAATTAATTGACAAAAAATGGATTGACAACCATCGCCTTAATACAATTATCACGTCAGTCATCAAGTTACGAGACTCTAAGAATCTACAATCATGTTAGCAGCTCTATGGGGAAGTAATATATTATACTATACTGTACTATGGTGCCTTCAAATGGGGTCATGTTTATCGTGTTTACGAGAAGGGAAGTCGTGTTCACGATATGCATTGAGTTCAAGTGGTTAAGTGGTGAAGGACGCCGATGCTAAACAACTGCAATATTGACGTTACTGCCCGAGTCTAGAAGCCACAGAGGCTTTAGGTGATTTAGAAAGCTAGCAAGTGGGTAACATGATGCAGGAAATGCAAAAAACATAATGAGAGAGGAGAAAGATGAGGTCTTCTCAGACATAAAATTACCAAAAAAAAACCCAATATATGACTAAAATTACAATATACTGTACAATATTAACTTAATATGCGCCGATAAATGAACTTCCATTGGCTCCACCATTTCTCACAACATCCACAAACACGTCACAAGCTCTGACCTTTCAGAAACTCTCCACTTAGGAGGTTGTGAATACGACATGAGGGGGGTGTTCATAAGAGCTAATCTTGTAAACTTGGTAAACATTTGAAGCCACCATGTGTTATCTTGGGCACTAATCGACATTTTCCACCATTTTCTGACATGTTATAGACCAAACAACTTGTTGATTAATCAATAAAATAATTGACAGATTAATCAACAATGAAAATAATCGTTAGTTGCAGCCCTAAAATAATGAAACATTGGTCTTGTTTCATCTGGATGGGTATTTGTCATTGTTTGTTTTGTCAGAATTTTACAGACAAAACAATAACAAACAAAAAATAACTGCAAAAAAGGATTAATGGATAATAAAAATACTAATTCTCTGCATCCCTTCAGCACAATACAGAACCCTGAGAAGGCAGATCCTCCACACTGAAAAATACAAACCTTCTTCAGCCAAATACACCAAAATCAATTGCTTAATAAAAATACAGGACACACTTCTGACAATTTGACAACACAGACAGTTATGCATTTTGAAGCCACATAAGCTCTGCCATGGGTCCCTTTCACCAGAAAAATCCCAAATGTCACTTTCTACCTGGGATGTTAGGTGCCCACCCAGCTGTCTGGTCCCCATTATTACTCTCATCTCGTCTCAGCTCCTGATGCTTAATAAGCTAGTACCTGAGGGTCCTGCCTCCATCTCTAAACTCTGATTTGATGTGGCAAGGAGACAGAAAACAGGGAAGAGGGGGGACGGAAATAAAAGAACAAGGGATCAAAATAACTGTGCCTGGCTGGCTGACTGGAGTGGGGCCCATCAACACCAATAACCGTTAGCTGCGAACACGTGTGTCACAGCGAGACAAGTGTCATATCACTCAGCCCACTGCTTCATTTGACTGGAACACATCAATCACTCAGGGAAATCCGCACAGACGTGCTGAGATAGGCCTCACCTCTGGCTCCCTCATTACGTTGCGTCAGTGTTAGTGAAACCCTGGCCTGTCAGGAATTCACCGTCGTCTTTCTCTAACAGAGCCTCTCTTGTCCAGTTGATTCTCGCCAACCACGGGGTGAGAACAGCAGAGCGAGATGCATACAGTGCACGGGAATCTTTACAGCTATTACATGTATGTCAATGTGTTTGGTGTTTTAGCTGACCTCTGCTGCTACCCAAAACAGAAAACGTCTGCATGGCTGCACACGTCTGTGTCCGTAAGCTGGAGGCAAATCCTCAGTGCAAATTACTTATGACAAAAAACGTGCTCACCAGTATAAAAGCTTTATGACTACAGCAAATGATTGCTGTCGTTATTGATTACTGTATCAACTACTTTTTGGATCTAGTTTTTGATTGAGTGTATAAAATGACAAAAATTGTTAAAAAAAAAAAAAAAAAGTTCCCAGAGCCCAAGGTGAAAATTGTTTTTCTCAACCGACCATCCAAAGCCAAAAGATATACAATTTCTATTATAATATACAACAGATTATAGGTAAAAATGCAGATTTGAGAAGCTGGAACCAGTGAATGTTTGGCACAACAATTAATTGTAGGGCTGTCAATTGATAACAACATTTAATTATGAATATTTGCATGATTATCCATATTTAATATCAATTAATCGCAAATTAATCACATTTTTTCAGCTCAAATTATACCTTAAAGGAAGGTTTGTCAAGTATTTATTATAGTAATGTATGTATATGTTTATTACTGGAAATCAATTAGCAACACAAAACAACAGAAACCTTCACAGGTTTTGCATTTAGCATAAAAATATGCTCTAATCATAACGTGGCAAACTGCAGCCCAACAGGCAACAACAGCTGTCAGTGTGCTGACTTGACTATGACTTGCCCCAAACTGCATGTGATTATCATAAAGTGGTCTGTAATGGGTTTGCAAACCTGAAAATTACAAGTTGTGTTAAAGACACTGGTGGGGCTAAAATTAATTTCGGGAAACAGCCCTAATTAGTTGATTATCAAACCTGTTACTCCATCCTTAAACGTACAGTGTGCAGGATTTGGCAGTATCTAGTGGTGAGGTTGCAGATTGCGATCAACTGAAACTTCTCCCTTGTACCAAGTATGTAGGAGAACTATGGTAACTAATGCAGAAACATAAAAAAGCTAATGTCCCTATCTAGAGCCAGCGTTTGGTTTGTCCGTTCTGGGCTACTGTATAAACATGGCGGCCGGCTTCGTGAAGAGGAGTCGCGCCAAACGGTTCATTGTAAGGTAATGAAAACAATGATTCTTAGTTTAAGGTGATTATACACTAAAGAAAACATGGTTATCAATATTATAATCCATTCCTGCAAATAGATGCCCCTAAATGTGACATGCTGTTACTATAAGAAACAACTCCCACTTAACAATAAAATAGTTTAGCCAAGAGAAGCTAACTGTCATCCCATGTCCCAGATGTTGAAAAGCATCCAGAAAACCAGACAATCAAATGTTGTCCCATCATTTTCAGTCAATTGACTAATTGATTAACTAACAAGCTCATTTTTCTGCACCAGTCGCCCCACATTGACATCCAAAATGATCAATGGGACTCACTGGTATCATTAAAATCAAATCACTGCCGCCCTTTCATAATAAAACTCGCCATTTCAACTCAAAATCTCTATGTGCAGAGCAAAAATGAGAACGTGTCCCTTGGCGGCAGGCTTTAACGAAGGATTAAAGGCTTATTAACAAAGGCCTCCCTTGAAAGCCCGGCTCTCTCCCTAGTCACCGCCACGCTGCGCCCAGCTGTGTATACAACTCCGACAGGTAGAATAATAACGGTTATACATCACTGCACCTGAGAGCCCAATCATCTAAATCTTCCCCTGCCACCACCTCCCCGACTCCATTACTTTATTGACACGCAATCTTAAGAAGGAGAGAAATATTGCACATGTAAGGTCACTTGGTTATGAAGACATATTATCATATTATCTGCATGAGGGTTGTAGGGCTCAGGCCTGACAAAGCTAATTATAATTGGACATGATACAGAGCTCAGAGCATATTACGTGCTTGGCTGCATGACAAAGTCGCAGCTGAGATATGAGGGGAGAGAGGAGCGGAGCATGAGCTGAAACTCAATGCGAGCAGGGCGAAGCTGCACAATAACAGCAGCGGGCTCTCTGATGATAATTTATGGATACATCCACTATGAGCACCAGGCCAAACCTGTTCCTGCTTGTTCACGAGGCACGAGATGGAAAGAGCCAGTTGTTCAAATACAAATTTCTTATGCACGCTGACTTGAAACAGCTCTAATGCCCAAATGTCACATTTCATTACTGACAACAAAAGTGGCCCCGTGGCTTCCTATCTCCATTCCCAAGGTTATTTCAGTATAGCCAGACGAAAACGACTGTTTCTGTTTTTCTTCTTAAACAACTAAACCCTTGTGCTGCCTCCGTCAAACGCGGCCATTTACCACAAAACAGTGCTGCATTATTTTTAAAGTTGGCTTGCGCGAACTTGAAAAATCTAATCGGTCTCACAGAATAGGCAAAAAATAAGTAAGTCAAGTGATACTGTGCATCTGTTTCTTCTAGTTCCCGTCCTGCAGCTTTATAATCTCATCACAGGGGTCGTGATCAGTTCTGCATCGAGTAGCTGCAGCGATTTGTGAGCCGAACCAGAGGTCAGATGTTAACTTTACTTTAATAGTGTCAGGCACAAAGATGGCTTTTCCCCCCACTCATTTGCAGTGATTCATCGCCCCAGAGGTCTATTAATATAATATGCATTCACTTTTTTTCTGTACAAGTGATCTCAGCTCCATTACTGTAGTGCAGCGCTATTTAACTTCCCACTTCTTAAAAAGCTGTCATCTGTGCACTAATGGAAATTCACTGAAATCAAAATCATTTCAGAGAGTTGACTTTAGAGGTTAATTTGAGGAGTTAAATTTGCATAACGCATGATGTAGCGGTCGTAACCCTCATGTCTCAGTGGAGTATCCTCTCTCAGTGAAACGTCAAATAAGAAACACCTTGAAAACACTGATGTTTCTTACTTGCCCATACTTGGTTACGCGAAGGGCAAGACGTGGTTAAAATTACTACTTTGTTAAGGTTAAGGGAGCTTAGTTGTCATGACAGCCGGTGACACGTCAACCAATCATATGTTTTTGTTTCATCCTGTTACGTCAACAAAAACGCTGTAAGCCATTTCCCAGTACTATATAATGACATAACTACGCACCTCAGCGGCGACAACTGGCCAGATACCTCTAGCCTGAACCACTGTTTATAAAAAACATGTTTTTGTGATTTGGGTGAACTTACCCTTTAAAGCAACAAAGAAACCTTTTTCATTTTGTCTCTGCTGTAAAGAAAGCAGCTATGTTATCTTGACGGAAAGCAAAGCAACTTTACTGGTGGCCAGACGCTGTAAAGCATCAACTGAAGTTTTTTGGATTTAGCTTAATTAAGACAAAGTATCTGGATAGCGCACAGTGCATTCAAATTTAATCTTGTGCATATGTTTCATCTTAAAAAATGAAAATGTCTACAGCGCTGTTGTGGTCTAACTTTTAAAACGTACTCTCTCTCTTTCTCTCTTGCCACAGAAGATATTCAAAACATCTGGAAGTCCATCTGCCAATAAATCTCCCTGATAAATGATGGTGCTTCAGAAATCCGAGGAAAATAATGAGTGGTGCAACATCTTGGCACAACTAAAAACATATTTGAAATACAAGACTACATCTCAGATGCTCAGCTCTGAGACCACAAATCACAAAAGGCTCCGTGTATGAGGAATTCATTTCAAAGCCCATCATGTCAGACACACATTTGCAACTATATATCTTTGCAGATACTGGCGAGTGATGCTGGAAGTCTGGTAATGCTCATAGGTGGACTAGAACACTCTGCAACATCACATCTCGAATTTGCATGCCAGTATATTGTTATTAAATGGCACATTTGTTTCTGCAGAAGTTGTTTTTCCCTCATTGAGCACACTTGCAGTAAAAGAAATTAAGCTGTAGATTATTTTCCCGACTGGAGATTGCTCAATATGTCTGAAATTAATTCAAGAATAAGCAGGTAATAGCAATCTGCCTTAAAATTACTCAACATTTAAGTCGCGCTATTTGAGCATCGCTAGTTTGCTTTGAACAATTAAATTTAATTAACAACTATTAAGCCCGGTGTTTCTGTGTGGAAACTCCCCCGCCAGCCGTCCAGCTTTGTCATCTGGTTTCAGAAACTTGCCATGACAGGCCATTTTTCATGATTTCTCTTACACTGGAAAAACACCAGTATTTTAATTAAGAGGCCTGAACGTCCAGATGCTTACCTATTTTTCTTAAATGATTACTGATGGGAAAGCCACGAGCCAAGCAGCCAAACATCGATGAAGGCAAAGCAGTTTGCAAAGTGAGAATTCTCTTGTGTGTGGTGGAAATTGACGTTTAAAGGCTCTTTGAAGCTGCGGCCGTGCTGTTTGTGCCATTACAGGCTTCTCTAACAGCACACAGTTATCTCCATATTGCTAAAATACTTGAGTCCCTTAAAACCTATTAGATAAGATACTCTCTTTAGATGGTCTATTATGGGAAAGCAGCGCATGCAGAGAGCGCTAGATTAGCATAAAATAAATCAGTGTTTTGAAGAAAATGTGGCGAGGACAGGGTCAGATGAGGGTCAGGAAACAGATGAGTAACTGCATGAGTTTGTGCTGCTATGTGAAGGCGATCCAACAGGTGGCATGAGACCCCTGCCCTGCTCCTTAATGTCTTTCTTCAATAGAAAAGGAGACACAGCTGCAGGCGACTGAAGCCACCTCTGTTGTGATGTTATTTTTTATAATTGGCTCCTAGACAGGAACTGAGCCTAATTTCCGCATTTTGGTGTTGATAATGTGAGAGGAGCCACATTATGTTTTCTAATCTAAGAAAATAAATGACTCAGCGAGTGTCTTCTTTAGTAAAGTCCTTAAGTTATAATAGGAGAATATTTTCCCTTCTTAGTGTTTTCTTATTGTTCGTGCATCCACATTAGCACAATGAATATTAACAATATTGGCCTCTCAAGAATGTCAACAATTTTCTGCCTACTTATTTCAATATCCTCTTTGCACAAGGCTTTCATTTCCTTAGGTACGCCGTTAAAAGGCAGCTCCAGCCTGCCCTGACTAATTTCCTCTCAGCCTCACAGATCACAGGCCTTTCCCACCCAGTGCTCCCTTTGCTCCCACAAAGACCCTCGTAATCCTGCTGCTTGTCCACAATTAATCTTCCCAGTTGCCGTATTATTAACACAACCACCCACGGGCAGAGGATGCAAATGTAAAGCCAGGAACAGGCCTCTCTGTGTGCGCACCCCCCACCCCCTCACTCGGCCCACAGCGGAGTGGCAGAAGTGTCAATCACTCCGGGGGTTTAAACCGCTGCCCACTATCAGCATCAAGGGCTTTTCAACCCCCCCGTCTGCTGATCAAACAACGTGACCCCCTCCCACCTCGAACCCCACGGCTGAGTACCCTCTCGACTTTCTTCTTCATCTACCTTTCTATCGGTCTGTCTGTTTTTCCCTCTCTGGTCTTTCCTGTGTTCTCCCTCAGCGACACATCGGTGATTAGGAGGAGAAAAAACCTGAGACTAGCCCTTTATCTTTGTTACAGTTAAGGCTGTGTATTGGCAAGAATCTGGCGACACGGTGTGTATCATAAAACAGGGGTTATGATTCAATATATTGCAATATTACAACACTGCAAGGCGATATTTTAAATCTAATTTTAGGTAAAATGTCATAGTATAAACACAAAAAGTGCTTTTTTTACACAATCAGTCCCTATCAAATCTCAAATATCTCAAATGTAAACTAATTCAAAATCAGTAGTGTTTTTGGGAATCAATACAGTATCACAAAACATAATATCGTAATACTCAAGTGCATTGATCTTACACCTCTTGTTACAATATTAGAGGAAGAAACACAGAATTGAACATCTGAGTTTTGGATGGGCATTTTTATCTATTGTCGGATGTTTTGTAGACTAAATTATTGAGTTAGTCAATCACAGCTTTGCTATTTCCCTTTTGTGTGTAGTTAATTATATGGCTCTTTGAATGGGGTACCTAAAATCAGAAACAACTTGAAAACTGTGCTTTAAAACTGAATTTATATCCTCCTATATGAAAAAGATGAGAAATCTAAGTCAGGGCGTTACACATATATCAAATACATGAAGCCAACATGCGTCAGCTGATGTGTCAAAACAGACTGCTTTCCATAAGGAATGCCGTGATGTGAATGCATCTTGTGTCTTAGAATAAATTAAAAAAACAGCGGTTGCTTTGGTCGTGAAGGGGAGTCATGTAAAAAGAGAGAATAAAAACAGAAGAAATATTCCACTTGTGTTTGTCTTGTTGTGTTAAACACATGTGATCGCTGTAGCCGTCTACTGGGGTGAGCTCTACCAGTCAAGCCTTAGCCGTTAGCATATACTCCACAAATCACAGTCCTGATCAAAGCTGCTGCTGTGAGAATAGCTTGGCACCACTTTAAAAGAATATGAAATAATGTCCCAATCCAGCCGCTCTGAAAGACCAGAGGAGAGAAAGGGAGAGCGTAAGAGCTCAATGTGTGGAGGCTTTTTGAGGAGTTGGTCACTCTATTGCCTTCACTGTCACTTGACATGAAAGTAATGCCAGCTCTATGGAGATCCAAGCTGTTCCCCTGTGGTTGAAATGCTATTGTGTGTCAGACAAAGGGGCATGGTTTCATAGCACCCCCATGTTTGCATGCATGACCAGCACTTTCAAATAAGGCCTTCAGATCTAAATCTCGGGCTCCGCTCAGCACAGAAGGCAGCAGGCAGCTTTGTTAGTGGTGAGAAATTACTGGCGATGTCCAAACTGAAAACTAGACGCTCACGTCTCCACACAAGTGCTTTGATTATGCTGAGGTCTACAACGGAGCCCCGCTGTGAAGACAGCCCCGCTGAGCTGAGGCATGTTGTTTACCAAAGTATCTTACTGAATGATACAAGATTGTCTTGTGCTGCTGTCGTCCCGTTGGAGATTTAGCGGTGAATCATCGCAGACTCGAGTTTTAGTTAAACAAACATTTCTCAGATGCAGAGCAGCACTCTCTGCTGAGTTAAACCTGTTTTCCTTTGGCACCTCAGTGGAGCCAAAGGAAACAGTTTTTAGAAAGAAGATATACTAGCTGGCAAACCTGAAAGAATGCAAATAAATTAATAAAAATACATTAAAAAAAAAAAACATCTCAACATAGAAAAATTCACTTGTTGCCTTTTCCATTTCTGCTTAAGTTAAAGTGACAATGATCAATATTTTTTTTTACAGTGAATCACATGCTTGAGTGTGAAAGGAGCTACTCATAGTGACGAACCCACAGAGAATTAACACCTGACTCCACAGTTTCCCCTCAGCTCTACAGAGCTTCAAAACACATTTCAGCTCATTGTTCTGGTTTCCCATCATGCAGCTTCACTGTTTTGGTTCACTGTCATCACTCTCATAGCGTCCATTTTGGTCTCAGCAGGAGTTGTTTTAAAAAAAACTCTAAAAACTGCCTGTACTCTACCTGCCCAACACCAAATTTCCCTCAGGAGTTAGTGGCGATCAAAAACATTCATCAGGTGGCTATTAACTTCAAATTAGGGATGTTAATAATTAACCCTTTAAATGATTACCGACATTAAGCATCTCAACTGATTAATGCTATTGGTTATTTTAAATATATTTATTATATTATAAGAATTAATTTAAAACCTGAGAAAAACACAGAGGAGCAGTTTAAGGAGAAAAGCTGGTCCACCTTAAGAGAGCTGGTGCAGATACAGGAAGTTGGCTCTGGACTTCCAGCTGAGGAGTTGTAACTTGTAGCCTCGTAGTATTTATTCACTGACAAACAGCTACAGCTACGTTCACAGCTATAACGCCACCAACAAACCCACACTCACCGGCGCCACACACACACACAGTCTGCCATAAACGGGCTGAAGTTAAACTACAGCGGGCACGGAGCCACCGGCAACGCTAGCAGCTAACAGCTGTTTGTCGGACAATTGCCATCGTTAATCTGGGCAGACACACAGCTGACAACCTACTTAACTAAACTAAATATGTGTTGGAGACTTTCACTGGGAAACTGGCTGCATGTCCGCAACACTACACGCAGCACCGTGGCTGCTAACGCTCCCCGACGGTGAACTGGAGACAGTGAACGCAGCACCGTGGCTGCTACAGTAGCTCTCCTGAAGGTGAACTGTTGACTCAGGCACATCTTTGCATGTGAGGCACGAGTCTTATCGGTTAACAGCTAATAATCAGTTAATGAGGGTCGGTTATCAGTTAAGAAAGTTTTCCAAAATTAGCATCCCTACTCCAAATTAACAACAATGTGTCAGCTGAATGTGTAAAAATAGCCAACTGTATGCTAAGAAACTCTTCATATCAACTTATGTAATTACGAAATGTAATAATTTATCATTTTTGTGTTCACAACTAGATTCTGCTGCTCTAGTGGCACTATGGCAACGTAATGATTAGATGTGTTTGTGTTGTCTGTACGTTGCTCTACAATGGGGTTTTTTGAATAGGTTTTTGGTTAGATGATTGACATAAAGTCTGTGGTTAACACAAGCTTTAGAGATTTTTGTTCTACAATATAAAATACAGCAGTGAGTATTGCACTCGTGACTTTAGAAGCTTTTATGTTTAAAAAAGGCGGTTGCTATGAGACTACTAAACATCATCATTTGAAGACAGAAATGCATACAACATAGTTGTTAGGCCTTAAGGATACACGTGTGTTAAGTGTTAAGTTGTGCTTGTTCACAAGAAAACCTTGCCGACTTGAAATTAGAAACCATGAAAATGTCTCCCATTTGTTGCCAGTTGTCAGAGTTTTAAACGCACACCTTCAGCCACTGTGACAGCACCTTCACTTTAAACTCTTCCCTCAGTGTCACCCTATTGTCTCGTCTTTATCGCGCTTCCTTCGTGTCACGATGAAAAGATGCATTTCTCTAAACTTCTCATGCACGGAGCACATCCTCGCATTTCACAGAAATTCAGGAGGGCCAGGCTCAACTCGCTGTCAGCGATCAAAGTTATTATCAGAGAGAATGAAGAAACCATTTTTCTGCAGAAGGAGAAATTCTCACAGTGATATATCAAGGCCTTGGACTCGGGGAAAAGATTGCCTGTCAGTAAAATATGCGATAGTGTTTCAAGCTTGAAGGGGCTCCTGGGAGCAGGAGAAGATGATGTGAATGACAAACTGATGATCTGAAACACAAACTTTGATTCTGAGGTCCAAACAATAAGGATGAGTGAAACGCTAAACACAAGCTTCGTTTAAACATGTACTGCAGTTGACATTGTTTCAATAGCCATCTGTATAGATAATGAACAGCTCAATAACAGCTCTGACTCAGTAAATATGTATGTTTGGCATGTCCCAGGGCCCCTGTCCAGCTGTGGACCCTCTGAATCATTCGTCCTAGCATTTCCAACAGGTGTTTTAAGCACAAGAGCTCTGTATGCTACCAAACAGCAGCCAAACAAACCACGAAGCAAGTCGAACATCTAGCAGCTGAAGATATGTTTCTTAGAAGTTGGATCAACCCAACCTACATTCACCAGGGGGAGAGTCCAGGATACTGTTGCTCTGTTATAAGTTAGCTTAATGTTTCTGTTAGTTTTTCAGCTTCAAGTGGCCAATACTGTAGTAGTTATATGGGGTAATAAACAACTTACTCAAGGTCCCTGTAACAAGTTTCCATCTGACATTTGGGCTATTCCTGAAACCAAACTGGTAGTAGACTGTTTCAAGCAAGGCCGAGCTGCTTAATTCAGTCAAACACAAGGACGCTGGTTTGATTCTACGTGGTCCCTTCAGGGAAACTCCTGGTGCCTCGTCGCGCTCGCACATCTCTTCCACAGACACAGAGTGCGCCGTCTGACAAAACACAAAGAACAAGCACTTCTCCAGCTGCCCGATTCCCATGCGAGAGAACACACGGAGGGTTAGTCAGAGCTCGCCGGAGACGAGCAGCATGGAGGTAGGCCAGGCGGACGTCAAGCGTGGCTTTACAAGAAGCACTGACGCACAGCGAGAGGCTTTAGCAGCACTGTATGAGGGTTCCTGTAAATTCACGTCAGCTAGCAGGTAGCAAGTGAGTAATCTGAAAGTTACTGAAAATACAGAACTGAGGACAATAGCAAACAAAAAGCTGAGATGTGAGGTGCACAGCAATTATTTACTTTACAGGATGACTGTGGGGATTTTCAGCGTCAGGTCTGATGGAAGCAAAAACTGTACAACGCTGAACCAGCAACAACTGAAAAGGAATTCAATATTTTCATTTCTGTAGGGGATTCAGCTTGCTCTAAACAACAAAGGTTGTACCAATGGCACAAAAACAAAATGTAAACATCGCCTATGACTCAATTTCCATGGTCACCATGCACAGTAGATGTTCAATTGGCCTTAAAGGAGCTAGACGTCAGTTTTCAAATGTCAGCTGGTAAAATCAAATTAAGCTGCTTTGTCAGACCTCCCCCTATGATCCGCCGACACGTACGTCTCACATCACCTGAAAAATCATGAGCAACACAATTTAATTACAACCCCAAAAAAAGTGTAAACATCACTCTCTTTCATCCCTTTATGTATGTGGACAAGAAGACAATGTGTTAAGTGGAAATAAATCTGCCTTGACAGCCACATCAAAGGGTGCAGTGAGGGGCTTACTGCTACTTAAGGCACAGGAATGTTGTTGCTAAGCATCAGTCGAAAACCTATCAACCCTTTAAGGACTTTACTATTTTTGAGAGGGGGGCTGAGCAGGTTACTAGAGGCCAGAAACTCAACTGTGTCCCTGTGAATTCATAAAAACAGCAAATTTAAATACGAGTCCACATGAGATTGATTTTAACGCAGCAAAGACGCAAATCAGGTTTTTGGGGCTGGTTTGTTTCCACCGAACACGGTTGTAGATCTCTGAATCTTTACTCATAAATAAGTAACTATTTGCTGACTATGAACTTCCTCTGCCCTTTTAGGGAGGACATGTTTGTTGATAAATTAGGACATGCGTCAGTGAGTCAGTGCTAGACGCCACCTTCCTGTGAATAAATTCAATTCCCACATCTTTCCTGGGTGAGGTGCTTTAGCACAGGCAGCGTTTGGGAGCAGGGGGGTCATTGGATGGCTGGGTAGCCAGCCTGTTATAATTCTGTCCATCAACCTAATTCATTATTTCAGCAGGAGCAGATTTCTACTCTGAATTAGAGAAAAGTGACAAGTTTGAGTTCAGTTCAAAGGAGAACGCTTTCAAGTCGACTTTGGCAAATTACCTAGAGTAGCACGTCGACTACACCCCGTCATTCATTACTTTGACGAGTAGTAAATTTTCAGGTCGGGGCAAGGGAGCGAACTGAAGCACCACGAGTCTCGCTTGTAGGAAGTAGAAGCGATAGGTGACCTCTCACTAACTTGTAATCCACAGAGTATTAGTCATAACAACAGCGGATAAATCCCTTTGAGAGAGTTGAGCCCTCTAAGCATGGCATGGGGCTGCCTGGCCAACAAATCTCCTTTTTTTCAGCTCATCGTTGAGATGAAAGAGAAATGGTGCTGCGGATTACAGAGAACAATCACGCATTATTAGCGATAAAAAAAAAAAAGAAAAATACAGAATCGGCTTTGTGAGAGGCCACTCATCACCAATTACCCACCATTTCTGACAGCATGAGAGACTCCATCAGTGTTCACAAACAGCTACAACACTGTTCTACTTAGAAGCACCTCTTACTCACAAAATGCAATAAATTTAGAGCAATTTGTCTTGTTGACTTTGATGCTGCTGATGTTTTTTGGTGTTGAGTTATAGTTTCTTTTTTCACTCATACATTATTCAAAAGTCAGATGAGCGTCTGTTACCATTGCTACTGCCAAGGACATCACTGGAGAGGTTGAAGAAGTTCAGCTCTGTTTTCTAACATTACCAGGTATAATGTTTAGCATCTTTACAATCTTCATTTAGCATGCTAATATTTGATAATTAGTACTATACACAAAGCAAAGCAGAGGCTGTGTATATCATTAGTTTTTCATGTATTTGGTCATAAACTGAAGTATTGGACTGGCTGGTGGCCTTAAGCTGGGCTGTATGGTTTTAGAAATGTTGTGTAACTCCTACTCCTACTGTACAAGTAGATCATTTGCGATGTAAAGCCAATGCTCACGATTTATGTGCTCACGATTTACGTGCTCACACCGTACGGTCCGATCGGCCGCCACGACCCGAGTGCTCACACTGTACGTGTGAACTAGAAAAAAAAAACATGGCCGGTCGGCCCCTGAGGGCCGTTTTGGCTTTTGACAGTTGTCAAGAAAGATTTGTTTGAAATCTCCGGGGGAGGTAAAGTTAGTTTGCTAGCAGAGGTCTGAACGGTTCACAATGCTAACAGGGCAGAAACGTGCAGCCTTGATCAACTGTGCCATCTTGTCTGCTGATGTCTAAAAAAAAGAGAGGCAGGCTGTTGCTAGGAATACATGGACAGTACGGCTTGTCCATTTTGCAGAGAGATTTGGAGGTAAGCTAGCTATGTTTTACTATCTATTGTAACCGACATTGTTTTCTTGATAGCTACACTCTGATTACTGTAAAAAGAGAAGAAAAAAGGCACTGATGTTGGGGAATCGGCTCATGAATGTCAGAAATTCACCCCACTGTCCGACGGCCGGTCAGGAGGAGTTCATTGGTCCTCGGTCACAGTTCCAGTCCGTTCGCATTCCCAGCGCTCTGTCATGCCTCCCGCCATGTGATACCGACGCAGATGGTACCCTTTAGCGTCTGTATGAGACACACCGGGCTATGCAAATCCATCAGAGTCAATATTAAACGCTCAGAAAAGTGGTCAGGGAATGTGGTGACATTGAGGGCGGGAGGGACGGTGCATGGGTCCAACAAACAAAGGGTTTTCATCCAGGAGGCCACAGTTTGTCTCATGCGTTAAGACTCACTTTAACTTTACAAACCGCTGTTTGTGTCCCACATTCACATGCAAAGTTTCATTTTAACTAACATAGTAATTTTAAGCCAAATCATGATGTTTTTGTGTTTGAACTCACAATGTTAACCACATGTTTACTGTGACCGCAAAGTGATGCCAAGGGGTCTGACAAAGCATCAGTATGTGACTAGATGGGATGAGAATATGTTGAGTCATCCACTCATCCTGAGGGGAACGTGAATGTCTGAACCAAATAGCTGTAGAGACATTTTACCCCAAACCACAAATGTCAACTTCCTGGTGGCAGTTGAAGAAAAGCGGGGGATCATTAAGATCCATCCTCTGGGGACCATGACTGTCTGTATAAAATTTAGAGACGATAGTTGTTGAGATTTTTCAGTCTGACGGACTGAGCGTGCCTAAAAATGTGAAACATTCTCTGATTCCAGCTTCTCAAATGTGACTGATTTGATACTTTTCTTTGTTAAAATTTTTGTATGTTGGTTAGACAAAACAATTAACTTCAAGACGTCACTTTTCAACAGATAAAAGCATTTAAATAAGGAAGGCGATTGCATTTTGAGTACTTCTGTTCTTTGCTTATTTACTGACTCACTCACATTGTAGCAGTCAGTGGGTGGAAGCGTCTCCTTTATTGTAATCAGCTTTCATTCCAGCCCTTTTGATCCCTCACTTTCTTTTGTGCGACACACCTCATCACCTTTATTTTCTGCCATAATTGCATGGGAAAGATCTCCCCTTTGATACTGTCTGCATGCCAAATCACTATCGGGGAAAGAGTGTCGAAAAGTGCCATGTGCGCTGTCTGCCGGGAGAAAAAAACAGCTCGTACACCTGTGGAAGACAAACAGGGTTTTCACAGATATGACATATCTATCATCCCGGTGCAGGATATGAACTGTTCTGTCATCTTAATGGTGAAGGGGGCTTTACATAGTGGAACAGTAGGTGCTGAGAGACATGTGTTGCACATGGCGAACTGTCTGGCATTCCCTGGTTTCACCCAACCCCCCCTCAACCCCTTCCAGGCCCCTGTCTCATCTCCTGGCTCTAATCTGCAGACACAGTCCTCTCCTGCAGGCTCATCACCGAGCTGCTGAGTGGAGCTGAACAGGATCCTCTGCTCCCCCTCAGGCCTCCTCCTCGTCCCCTTTACCACCACTACAACGTCAACACCCACCCTCCACCCCGTCACAAGTGTCAGGTGAGGTTGTCTGCTGTCTCCTACTAACACAACTGCAAACTATTTTACAGGGGATTTAAGAAATCTTAGACTTTAATCAGCCTTCAAGGTAATACATGAAAAAAGGTGAAAAAAAAATCCTTTGGGATAAAGATATATCCAACAGAATAATGAACAAGGAGTATGTCATAGTGTGGAAAAATATGTTTTGTCATTTGCAGTTTTTGGCTCTAGAAAACAAGTGTGTTATGACAGTGAATGTTTTCTAATAGCAGGTAAAAATACAAGTAAATTAGGCTTTGAAAGCAGGTAATCTCTGCCTCTGTCAAAGTAATTACTGAATAATTGGTAGAGACCAATAACCTTCAGTGTTTTTTTTGCTTTGAGACACTATAATTGTTTTGTACCTTTAATTTTGTGTCTATCTCACTTTGAAATCAGCTTTTGTATTTTTTCTGTCAATCTTGTCCTTGCTTAAACATGCCAAAAGGACTTAATAATTTTACTCAGACACGTTGCTTTTCAAGAAGAAATCCTGTAAACATTTCGCTTGAATTACAAACTGAACCAACTCTCAAAAAAATAAAATAAAAGCCTGTGTCGCATCCCCCCACACAGAAAAGCAGGCCGCTGCCTAACAACATAGCAGGGAGATAAGCGGGGTGGATTGTACTGAGAGAATCTGTTATCAGGGATGGTGCTATGCACTGACATTAAGGATAATCATATCTATCAGCACACTGCCAAACATTCCCAAGTGAGCCTGGCGGAGAACAAAGCCTGCATCGTCTCTGGAAGCTAAGGTTACAGGCGGATGATGATGTACTTGTCACCGGGGTGCAAATGATCCACTGCCCGGCCAGCTCCGAATGCAACGAACAGAATCCACATGAAGATATGGATATCAGCTGAACAGTTTAGATATCTGCTCATTCCTCTGCCTGATAGCTACAGCTGGCTGGCTTGTAGCACTTCTGAACCAGGAAACTGTACGGACACTCCAGTAGCGTATAATGAGCTGTCTTCGATAAAAAACAGAAAGAAATGTTGGAGGGAAAAATGGAAGCTGGATAATACAGTCCTTCATCGCCTCGCTCTCTTATTACAAGAGTGATGTCTTTGTTATTCACACTCACCTTAGAGTGAGGGAGGACAGAAAACCCAATTATACAAAGCAAAATATATTTTGCAAAAGTTCCATGAAAGTAGAAACAAAGAGTGTTGCAAAGGAAATAATAATGAGTGAAACTACGATGCTAAGGATTATTGCTTTTTTAGACCTGCTATACCAATAACAGCATGGACCAGCTATTATAGTTGCACTCTGAGTATCTCATTACTGACGAAGCACAAAAAAACAAAGCATAACAAAAGCAGGATGAGCAGGGTGCTTTGGCAGCTGTGTCAGTTGCTGCAAGTAGGTGTATATCCCACGTTTTGTTCAAGGCCGTGAAAAAAAAAAAAAGAAAGAGTTGGCAGGACAATTTGAATCTGACAAAGTAGTTGAGGATGAGTCAGTGAATGAATCACTCTCAATATCACAGACCAAAGCACCGCATTTGGAGAGAAATCCACTCTAAGCAGGGAAGTGCTCCATTGGCAGTGATAAATTACCTTTCCCTGCAGTGTCTTCCACATGGTTCACATCAATATCTAATTCATTATGATGCATTGACTCCCTTCACAGGTATCGCTAATGTATATCTTAGGACATTTCCAGCTGATTTAAGTAGTTTGGAAAACAAAATATGCAAAAGGATGTACAGTATATCTTTATCTGAGTTTACTTTGTGCTTGGAAATGTAGATTTTAGATAGAGAAATGAATCGGAAAATTTTGTTTTTCACGTTATAAAAGCTGCATTGATAGTTTTCGGCCAGCAGGAGGCAGTAATGCGTAAAAACAAACAAACACATTACATGACATACCATCGGATTAAACTTTTAGAGCTAACAAATAATTTTCTAACTTTACATACTCAGTAGAAAAATATCTAGTTCTTTTGCTGTGTGACAATCAACTCTCTTACCAGGTAGGACAAGGTTCGCTTAGCTTAGCATAAAAGCATAGCATAGCATAGTTGTTATTTATGGTAATTTTGAAGTGATCAAGCCAGACTAGCTGTTTTCCTGTATGCTAAGCAAGAACTAGCTACCTAAGCAAGGTATCCTCATACAGCTGTTAAAGTTATTCCTCATTTATCATGCCCTTTTCTATGAACATCACAGGAAACAGCTTAATTAGGTTTAAGAAAAGATCGTTGTTTGGGTTAAAATAACTCTGGAAGTGGCGTAACTTAAGTACGGTAGTTATATGACAAAAATCAACGCTGACTTCTGGTTTCACACTAGAGATGAACAGTAGCTTTTTATACTTCCTGGTTCACAATTACGGGAATTACATGCAAATTGATTTTGTGGGATACATATGAATTACAGTGCATTGCTTTTCGGCGGTAAAGCTACGAACGGTGTGTGAGAATAGCCTGACTTCACCTGCATAGAGCTGCACGGCTGTCGATTCTCAGTGGGATTGGTACCAGTGAGGAATTTGATCAAATGTGAGTATCAAAAGTATTGCTTAGTGGCGCTCTGATTTAATGTCAAACTTACAAACTAAACAACTGATATGACCGTGTATAAACAAACCTGTCTTTTAAGTCCTTGTCACCTCACCTGCCACCTAGAGCCAGACAAACACCCACAACAGACTCACATGGCCTCTGAGGGTCACCACACACATACCGGCAAGGTGTGGGCAGACGGAAAGGGTGTGGAGCGCTCAGTGCCAGACGAGGCAGCTCATCTTGCTCCCAGAGAGAAACAACTATCAGTAGGATCACTTCACTCCACATGCCGGAGTCTAAACAAGTCTCTGTTTTCATTTCCATAAAGCCGCGCTCTGTCTTTTGTTCTGACGGAGATAAGATGTATAAATTATGAGCAGCTGACAAAGTATACTGGGACGCCTCGGGCAGCTCATCAGTCATGCTCGGCCTGTCAGCAGGTAACTGATGGGGGCCCTACAGGCACAAAGCCCCCTTTTAAGCAAAGGAGGGGGAGGCAGAGGAATTAAAGCTGTTGTTGGAGTCCTGAGGACAACAGCTGACTCATATTTAACAGTCTCTTTAAAGGAGCGAGGCAGACGCCAAAAGCTTCAAGCTTCAGAGTATGTTTTGTGGCTCTCTCCTCAGGAGTGTATGTCTTGCTGTTGTACTCTGTTGGCATTGTACAATGGTCGTCAAGCGGGAGGTAGACACAGAGAAAGTCGCCTTGGGAGACCACCCAAGAGGAGCCAGAGAGGGGTCTCTGCTAAGAAGGCTGTGATAAAATTCAGCTTAATCAAAGCTACCAAATACATAAACAGTCCTCTCTGTGCATCTGCATAGAAATCAACGACACTCTGACATTGCACCCCGTTTCCATAATGGGTCATTGAGTTTCATTACAGTACTGGAGCCCAAACTGTAAAAGAAGAGGATCTGATTTACTGGAGCTTTTATGCACTGTGTGTATTTGAGAGATAATCATAATGAGACAGCATACTGGGGTAAAGATGACAGGTAAGAACTGATGTCTCCTCCTGCAGCTATGTGGGTGGGAATGAGTTGGTTTTATTCCAGTCGGCACTGCAGCTTTTATCTCCCCCGGTCACTGTCGCTTGCTGTCTTATGGACACTAATCTAACTAGGTGGATGTGCCGAACACAACATGAGAAAGAAAGTCAAGTTTCCGTCCAGCACTGCTGGTAGTATAACAACAACAGCGCTGGTCTGTGCCCAGTGTGGGAACAGATTACAACTGTGGCACCATTTTCTGAATTTTTATGTGTGTAGGTACCAAGTAGTAAAAGAGTGAATATTAAAAAGGGTATTATGGCACTTGAGATTTTAGTTAGTTCAAGATTAGATACTAGTCCTATGTAAAAGCAGATTTATGTTCCATAAAGTCCTTTTGCAAAATAAGGGCAGCGAGTTTGGCTGGTTTATGTCCCCACATCATATTTCTGCAAACTAATCTCCACTACTGTTCGACATCTCAAAGGACATAAAGTGTCAAACCTTCATTTGGGTCAGACAGGTACTTCGCTGTATCAAATGATTGGGAGTATAAAATTCTCTAAACAGTCTTGATACCAGAAAAGGAAAGACACCCCTGCTGCTCAAGAGATGTAAAATAATACAGCTTATCTCTGATGCCCAGGAGGAAGAGATGTGTCCACCGTTGCCAAATGATGGCATATTTCCATATGAGTCATTCAGCATGACTGCTAAAGCTTAAAAACATCTTTGGTTCTGCTCAGAGCTAAAATAAAATACTGAAAATCTTTATAAGGAGTCCATGTTTCAATGAAAAACCAGTCCAGGAATTTAATTTCACCTCCTCAGCTGTCGCATAAAATTAATGTAGAATGGACCAAAGTATTTTAAAAAATCTAAAAAAATCAAGCCTCGATCTCCATAAACTAATTTCCTTGTAACCGGGCAGGCAGAACCTGGTCCCAGGCTCTGTGCAGTATGACAGTATCACAGGTTAACAACATGGTTTATGATGTGAAACACTAACTTAAAGACTCAAATCAGGGGGGAAAAGAAAGCAAGAGAAATGCACATAAGATATGATACACATGAGTATCGTAACATTATGTTGTGTGATACTGTCATGATTCTCCAAAACACTATATAGATTATTTATTAACCTATTAAAAGGAGCTGAAATATGATCTATCAGAGGTTGTAGCGGCTCTGTTTTAAAGCTAGAGTGATGTTCCTGACCATGTCATACTAGCTTGTCGGAAAAGAGGCTTAACTCTCCAATGTTACGCTGAATTTTGTATAAAAAAACTAACACAGCGATTTTCAAAGGGGTCTCTTGGCATCTGACCACAAGATATGTGAATGAAAATGGGTTCTATGGGTATTATTTCTGGTGTGTTTTATATACTATGAGTTTTCCTAAAATCAAATTAAATTGCAATATATATATCGCCTTGTTTACAATATCACAATATATTGAATCGTTACCCCAGTTTCATTATACGCCAGACCCTTGCCAACAGTCAGCTCTAGGTGAATGTGTGATTTTTAAATGCGCTGAGCAGCTGATGTGTAACTACAGTGACATCCGACCTCTCCGTTGACCACAACATGACCCCGAGGAGAGTATCATCTGGAGGCCACACTGCATCTATGTATACACACATTTTTTGTGTGTGTACAAATCTATGACATGAGGTCTTCCAGGTAGTCGAGCCAGATTAGTGATAGAAGTGAGAGACAGATGGTGGATGGGAAACCTCCAATAACAAAGAACTTCAATGCAAAACGGTCAATACGTCAATCTGGAGGGGCTAATTATAACTCAGGGGCTGATCATGATTGATCGCACCAGAGCACAATTACCAACCTGTCCACATTAAACTGATGTATGAGTGTTTTAGGTATTACAGCCAAAAGCCTGAAAGTTTAATACATTTCTCATTAAAACAGTGTTAGTACTGTACGGTGAATGTCCTCTGCAGGGCAGATGTAGAGGTGACCCCGGCAGGCAGGAAAACACATGAAAGTGGACCATGACAAGAACAGGCCCACTTCAGTATGTGCCCTTGCTTTGAACACTGCAGAAAAAGACTAAAGGTCATTCGAGTCCTTTCATCACAACGGCGGAAAAACAGGCGATGCTCTGTCTGACATGTACAGTAGTATCTTCATCGTTACAACAACCTTGTAGAGGGAGGTGTAACCTTCAGTTGCTGTACTCTGTATCACAATGTCAACGTCGAAATGACTTGTAATCAATACTGTCAACAGTTTATAGTAATTGTTCTTCATCACTCATGACACATGCATTTGCTTTATTGTACTGTGAGTTTATTGTTTGGTTGGTTGTGACGTTTTGGTTTCTAACCTGGGTTTTCTTATATATATACACAGTAAATGGGATTGAGGGGAATACTGGATAAAATATTGAACCTTTTGTAGCTAAGAACTGAGCAAATAAAATGTTAATGTTAAATAATGGTTGAGGTGAAGAACGCCATAATGCAAAACCACCTACATTATTTTTGTTGGTAGATTTATAGATTGTTGACTGTTGTGCTCATATACTGCAGCTGGCGCACTGCTGCATGCTAGGCACAAATCTTGTTGTCTAATGGTTAATAATCAGTTATTGATGGTTACCGGTTAAGAAAGTTTTTCAAAATTAGCATCCCTATCCTAAACTTAATAAAGCTTTAACCACATCAGTGTCATATCAAACTAGAGCTACTGCCTCCCGGCTACAGACCTCCACCAGCCAGTCAGGTTGCAGTTTACATCCATGGTTGTCCAAAATTTCATCACTTCATTTTATTTTGTGTGAAACTGTCATAATTAGTATATGAATTCTTGAGTTATGGCCACAGTGACCTTTGACCTTTGAATACCAAACTCTAATCAGGTCATCCTTGATTCCAAGTGGACGTTTGTGCCAAATTTGGAGAAATTCCCTCCAGGCGTTATTGCGTTCACGAGAGTGGGGTGTACATAGGTACATACGTATGAACAGAGGGACAACCTGAAAACATAATGCCTCCAGCCAAGGCTATCGCTGGCACAGAGGGATGAAAATACTAATATGAATAGATGTAAAAGTGTGACAGTTTTGGAGGAAACTAACAATATGTCTTGCAGTTTGGGGTGTCAGCTCAGAGAAGGTCTTTAAGTCAACATATGTCTGTTAGTCTTGTTTTTCCCTAGAGACTTTTCAATTTTAATTTTAAAAAATCAAAAACGTCACAATACACAGTGTATTGCTATCATAATGTAGAAGGACCTACTGTATACGGCGATAGATTTTATGCACATTGCCTGTGTCTCTGAAGTGTTTTTATAGAGTAAGAGAGAGTGAGAGACAGACTGCTATGGAAACAGGGAAAGCAAGCGAGTGTGTGCTTGCGTAAGTCAAAGCACTCACTCTATTCAGACCCAGCCCAAAAGAGTTGTCTCAGTAACAACAATAGTGGGTAACATGATCTTTCATTACACATTGTGTAAACAGTGTAACCTATCAGTGCTGTCAATCAAGATGATTGATTGTGGCCTGTCACAGCAGAAGAGTGACACGTCAGGGGGAAAAAAAAAAACTTTTTTTCTAACAAAGCGTGGTGCATTCAGGCTGCCATAGAAAGTGGTGATTAATGTGTTCTCGCTGGGTAATCCCACACCCCTGGCTAATGAAGGAGGAATCTATCATCCGCACTGCGGTGGCAGATGTCGCGAGGACAGCAATCCAAGTGCCTGGGAACAATTTACTTTCTTTTCTCTAATTGTTCCTGAAACGTGTGACAGGTTTGGAGAAAAGCGCTTGAGTCGACAGCTCCTCGGGGCAGACACAACAGCGTACAACGACCGCCACTTCAACATACAAACCAACCATTCTCCCCCCTGAAAGTATCACTTACTGCATACTGGAAACACTCAGAGATAAGAAAAGCCATCAGACCATTTTCTACAGCTACAGTATGCGTTATTATTCTTGCTCCATGCCGCCTGAAAGGCTCTGAAAGCCGGCTGTAAAAGAAAAAATAAACAATGCATGTATTTCATTGTATAAACTGACCTTATACTCCTCCATGCTGAACAGGAGAAAGTGCACACAGTTCATAAACAACTCATCTGTGCTTCATTAAACTGGCTACACATTATAATCATGAACAAAGCAAGAAATTAAACAGCAATTAGAAAAAGAGTTGAAGCTAAGGGATCATTGTTCATGTCCCTAAAGACTTCCATGTCTGACAAAACAGCCCCAGCCAGAGGAAAAACTGCTTTGGATTTACAGCTGTTTGTGAAGCTGGTGTTTTCATTGGCTATTTATTGGCTATTTCACTTTTATGATTTATTTCAGGCAACCGAGAAAAGCAGAGAAACATTTCAACAGCTTCACCCGACATGTTTAGCACATTCTTTAAAACCAGTGCTGGGTAGACCAGTGCGTCTTTCATGTTTGGAAACATAAGCTGCTATTAGCACAAAAAAAAAAAAGCAAAGTCCAAATGTGTCACAGCTGTCTGTCCTCACATCATTTAATTTAATCTGGTTTCATGCCTGTTCACATTACAGGCCTGATAAAACAGCAACACTTTCAAACATCTGCTCGCTCGGGGAGCCTGTTGATTATTCATTCAGCTGGAGGTCAGATGGCACTCGGCTCACACAGCCTCACACCCGAGCTAATAAATCAATTTCTGGAGCAATTATGAGTAATCGCATGTGCTTTAAAGTTTAACAGTCTGCTTTACGAGCTGCAGTTTTGTGTGAATTATGCGAACAAGTTGAGTCATTGCACTAATTGCACTTGTTTTTTTTTTTTTGTGGATGCTGACCTACTGGCGACCTCTGCACATACAGTACGCGCCCCTCCCTCTGGTGCTTTAGGTGGAGCTGGAGAGATTTAAGGCCTGAGGTAGAGGAAGCACTCAATCAGGTATTCTGCTGACTTGATTAAAAAGATTTAATACGTGCTGATGTTCTGTGTTATCCCGACTAACTGAGGAGGGCAGCCAGTATGGTCAGTGTACACTGTGTAGTGGTCTGAAATATGGTGATCCACCCCAAACACTTTCAAGATCTACCACCACTTTAATATCAGTCCACCCACACGACATTTTACTGCCATTTTTATTTCGCCAAAGAAGAACTGTATGAAACTGAATTATGGCTAAATAGTAGTTTAATTATCTTGTGACTATGGGAGAGTTTGCTGGTAGTCAGTTTATGTCAAAGTGTCCTGTACCTGCTTATTCTGTTGCAAAGCCCAGCATGCCTTGGGTGAGACGCAAGGGTACACCCAGGATAGACAAGCACATTCACATCTTCTGTATCAATCAGATATAATGCCAAAGTGTGCGATAAACGCTCCAGTCCACCAGAGGATAGCGTGCCAATAACACATTTTACTTCGCAGAGGTGTGAATATTACACCCATGTATGAAATCGCAGTGGCCTAACAACCCACTCAGGTTTAGGCAACAAAACCACTTAGTTAGGTTTAGGAAAAAATGTCATGGCTGGGCTTTAAAAAATGTAAACTAAAACTGAAACACATACGGAAGCAACTAACTACTAACTTCCAAACAAAACACTGGTTAAAAGTCCTTTGTGGACCCACCACCTCCCCTCCCACCATTAGTAGTGTTTCTCCCCTTTTATTCTACGTCATTAAATTGCAGCCAGTACAGACTACATGGTGTGAAAATCTACAGCAAGGAGGAGCTTCTTATTACACAATTTTGCCTTGCACATTATCGTGTCATTCACACAAATGCGCTCAGGCTGACTGTACAGGTAATGTGAGCGAGTTACCAACCTGACGTGCATGTCTGTGGACTACGGAGGATTAAATTAACCGATGGTAGAAAAATACAGACCATTTAATAGTGACACAAAAAATATATAATTAACATTGCCTTCAAAGAGCTGAGATGGTTAGTCGGTTGTATACAAGGACTGTTTCTTCATCTGCTCCAGTGAAATGACATTAATACCAATGTGTGCTACTAGCAACTGTATCATCTGATAGTGATGAATTTCAAAGATGACATAAAGCCAAATTAAATCATGAAATAATAAGTTCTGTGCCCTCAAAACTTTTTTTTTTTTTTTGTTTCAGAAAGCCAGAATCTCACTTTGATCACGGCTCCCTGTGCAGTTTTTTTATAGATTTCCATCTCTGAAGGATAGAAAACAACAAAGGCTTCAACAAATGAGACCACACAACTCTATTTAAACTTGTGTAAACTGTTTTGTAAGTCAGTTTGCGTGTACAGTTTTACGTAGTTGAAAAAAATATTGTACGCAGTTTAACTGCAGTGAGGACAGAGGAAGGAAAACCTTTTTGTGCCAGTAATGACAGAGATAAATCTTACTGTAAGCGTCGGATACACTACATGCTGCTGAGACAGTACAGAGAGAATGAAGATGATGATGTAGTGGGCGTTTGGCTGTGAACATGGCTAACACCCGGCTGTTATCATAACCAAAACAACTGGACACGCTGTCCTGATGATCTCACTGAGGTCCAGTCAGATAAACACCGGTGTTTAGATAAAGCATCAAAGACCTGCCACAAAGACTGAGTACCTGGCGGAGGTGTTGAACTGTGGGCTTGTTGTTTGAACGGAGAGAGCACAGTGAGGTCAATAACTAACTTCAAACAGCTGGAAAATGTGCCAGAGATGGCAGGTGGTGCTCACCGCATTTTAAGTTGGATAGAGCCTGAAATGCTGCCAACATAAGACATGTTGAGATGCGAGTCTCATTTATATGACTGTCTATAACTTTGTCTCACAATGAAATCGAAGGTATTTACAAATAGTATGTGACTAAGATCAGTTGATGATCTTTCACTACAGCTTGTTACAGTACAGATTATTATGGACTGCTTTTAGTCGGCGTTAACCTGTCTAACTTCGCAGTTTGGTGTAATGAAAGATAAAATGTAATTTCACAGGGTGACTTACTATAACCACAACAGTTAGAAATCACAGAACTAGCTTTTTGTATGTGGGTTAAGGACGTCAATAATTTACCGTTTAACCGATAACCGACATAAAGCATTTCAACCGATTTACGCTATCGGTTAAAGCGGTTAAAAGAGATTAATAATTAATCAAAAAGCTGACAAAAACCCAGAGGAGCAGCTCGTCACTTTAAGAAGAAAAGTAGGTCCACCTTAAGAGAGAGCCAGCACAGATACAGGAAGTTGGCTCAGGACTTCCAGCTGAGGAGTTGCAGCTTGTAGCCTTGTAGCATTTATTAATCGAAAAATAAACTGTACACAAGGCAACGTATCCTCATACAACGCTTTGTGTGATATGTTACGAAATCTTATTTTTTGTTTTCTGTGCGTTCTCCTACGAATGTCCAGCAGCACAGTTGCTGCAGTGCAGAATCTGTTTAGGCAACAAATTACTTGGTTAGGTTTAGGAAAAGATTGTGGCTTGGGTTAAAATAAGATACAATACAGATGCAGCCACCCAAAAATTCCCTAACCTACCGACTGCCACCCGGCTCCCGGCCAACTTCCAGCTGCTGGGAGTCTCTTTTGGTGTCTGTAAGTTGTGATGTAAGTGCATGCTAACTGGAGAGACAGCTTTATACTCAACTGACTGAATACTGAGGACATAAAGTATTTTAAGAAGATGAGAAGAAATAAAAAAAAAAAAAAAAAAAAAAAAACTGTGAAACATTTATATCTAACATAAATAGAGATAATGACGAACCTTGCTGCCCTTTTGATTACTTTGGGACATTTGTGTCATCTTCACCTCTCTGCTAGCTGATCTTTAGGAGCATGATGCTACACAGCTAAAACCACTATTTATGAGCAGATGTTGGCTAAACGACTAAGTAGAAATCAAATTATTTCAGCTTCTCTGGCTGCTACCGCTCCAGCTCGCCACGCAAAGACCAAATTGTATTTTTCCTCACAGGAAAATGAGTCAGGACAAGGTCAAAGAATGACACAGATCAGATTGGAAACAATTCAGATTTGAGAAGCAGATTTCAGAAATTGTTATAAGTGTGACAATATAAATTGCACTTCGCAGAGCAGATTTCAAAAAGCCCTTTAGAGAGACAATACAATGAGCAAAGACAGGTCTCAGTTCTGTCAGAGGTGCCCTTTAGAGTCTAATAATGACTGATGAAATAGAAAATGGTAATGTAAATCAATCAAATCATACGTTTCTTTGAGGGGAGCAGTGGCCCTCCTCATACAAGGTCGACCCAAGGTAAAACTGTACTGCCTGAAACTAATTAAGCAATTACAAGCTCCATGTATGTATGTGCTTTGTCGCTCCAATGTGAAAGACTGTCAAGTGGAGGAACGCTGCGCAGACTGGACGGATGCTGTCTACTTTGATGTAGGCTTATGCATATGAAATGAGGTCAGATCCTGGTCATTAAAAAGAACTCCTTTACACGGGATATCACGCTACGAGAGGCAATTTCTTCAAAGGGCTTTTACTTTGGAGATTTGTAAGGGATTATGACAGGAAGGCATGTATAAACAAAGCAATGTGAGAAGAAAAGGAAAATGGGTCAGATAATGCCCTCTGTCACAGTTATTACACATCTCAATTACTCAGGCCGAGGAGAACGCTAGAAGTTACAGGGATCATTTGCCTGAGCAAGAACGCAAAACCAGTCCCACAGCCAGTCTGCTCTCATGCCATTTAGGATTTCTTTGAAGATATTAGTTGATAGTGTGTCACTTTGCCTGTGAGGATCAGCACTCTATGGCTATAGTGCAGTACATCAAGTGCACATGGCGCAGGGAAATACGATGAGGGAAACAAGCTGCAAACAAGCAATTTGAGCAAATAAGATTATTCAAATGAGCTGTTTAGACAACTGAAAACCAGGAAGATAAACTACATAACAGAATAATAATGTGCTGTTAATGCAATTCCAAAGTACTTATTACGTCATTGCTCTGTACATCACCCAAAAGCCACAGGAATCACAGGAAAACATGCTCACTCGGCTCTACTGTGTCAAGACATTTCTTTGGTTCAGATAGTGGTGGGAAATAGATAGTCTGGCGACCTGTCCACGGTGTACCCCGCCTTCACCCAATGACATCTGGATCACCTCCAGCGCCCCCACCCCCCAGCGACGCCGAACAAGATAAGCAGTTGTAAATGGATGGATGGATGGCTCATTCTGATTAATGAATACCTCTTCTGTTAATACTTAGTGCATTTTGTTGACAATTGTGCGTTTAAATGTATGTTAGTTCACATTTTATTAAGTTTCAAAAGCAGGACTTTTACTTGCTATGAATAATGTCACCGCTGCAATTAACATCTTTTTTTAATTAATCTATCATAATAATAATCATTTAGTCAATAAAACTATAGAAAACAGTGACAAATTTGCATCACAAATTAAGGTGAGGTCTTCAGATTAGTCATTTTATCAGATATTTAGTTTATAATGACATAAAATGCAGCCACTCCTCACATTTTAAAAAGCCATCTTGATAAATGACCAAAATGTTTAATTGCTTATCAAAGAAGTTGTAATTTAAATTACATGTACCATGGGGTGTCACTACTTTTATACAAAGAAGGCTCTGAATATTTCTCCCACCCATGTGTGCAAATCATTAATGATCTGCTTTTATTTATTTTTTATTCTAAACATTACCACACTTTACTGCATGCATTGTGCAGTGTATATAAGTTTATCTTTGCTTTGGCCTAACTATCCCTGACCTGTCATTGTCAGCCTCTTGTCCCTAACATCGAAACAATGGCCCATTTTTGGCCTAATGCACGGCTATGTGACATATAATTAATATTGCATCAGGGGAGCCCAAGAATCTGTCAGTCAGGAGATAATGCCTTTCGTCAGCATCAAACCAACCACAAACGTCTCTACAGCAAATGATTCCTTTAAGGTATTCCTGTATGGTAAATGATTCATAGTGCCTGCATTGTTAAAAACAGCACTTAAGGGGGGACTGGTTAAAGTAAATATAAGTCATGGTGGAAAAGCTTGTAGCATTATCCAGGGCTGTCTGAAAGCATATTAATGCCCAGCGTTGTTAATGGATACAAAGGGCTCAGGAGTGTTTTAGTCTGAATAAATCTGTCCTGGCACCCTTCAAAAACAACAGAACAGTCAATTAACATGACACAAAAAGTCACTCTATGTTTTTTTAATGAATTATTATTAAAAAACATCTATTCAGCATCATAGCCAAGTATAAATGAATTCTAGTAATTGCTGGAAGGGTAACACACGCACTTTATGTTTTGTTTGAAATACAATCAATACTTCAATGTAACAGTTAATTCAACTTTCACATTGCTATTTTAGACAGGAAATCAATGCTTGTCTTTGAAGCAAGAGGAAATACATTTAAGAGGCGCAATACACCTTATCTGCTGATTACGCAGTTTCAAGAAGTCAATGGCATCAGCTTCCATTAATGTTGCAAGTGTATCAAACTATATGACATAACGCCGATTTAATATAACTGTCATGTTGCATGTAGTCATCTGTCATCGGAACAAAAGAGGTATGAGTAAATATCTATCTGAACAATAGCCTTTGGTGTGGTGTTTGCTGTTGAACAACACTGTGAACTCCAGACACACATATTGTTTGGACCATAACGCATTTCCTGCCATTCAAAATTCACAAATCCTTTCAAAATGTTGGTCACGGACAAAAGGAGGGAGGTACAAGGTAGGTTGAAAATTTGGCATGTTGTGAAAGCAAGCAACTGCTTTGTCTGTGTTACTTTCCTCTCTGGGCTGAGGTTGTATAGGTCCAAAACATTAGGGTGTTGACAAAATGATGGATGAAGCATGGTAAAGTGGTTAGCGATTGTAAAGGCTCTGAAAACTTCTTCCAAAGCACAAACAAATGACCGCTTCACATTGTATCCATCAGTGATACATAGTCCTAATTGGAAAATGAGACCCTTGGTATCACAACACAAAACCACACAATGTGATGGAATACAAATTTACCTCGACTAGATTGCTATGCACACAATTAACCCTTTAGCCTCCCCGAAGTGCTCAATATTGAATAGATATATAAGTAAGTCATTCCATATTTTTAAATGACTGAACGAAATTAATCAAATTAATTAAATTTAAAGTACTGAAAACAGTGCTCAAAATTAAATAGATAAATAAGTAATTATGAAATACACAGCCACATGAATACATTATATGATGAACCAATACATTGTGAAATTATTTAAGAAATGATCAAAACATAGTAGCGTGAAATGTTTAAAGGTGCAGTGTGTAGGATCTGGCAGCATCAAGCGGTGCGGTTGCAGGTTCCAACCAGATGAAACTTCTCCCGTGCACCAAGTGTTTAGGCGAAATACTGTTGCAAAAATTTGAATGGCCCAATCCAGAGCCAGTGTTTGGTGTGTCCTTTCTGGGCTACTGTAGAAACATGGCGGCTGCCTCTGTATGTAGCTATAAAGGTTCATTCTAAGGTAACGAAAACACAATGATTCTTATTTTCAGGTGGTTATACACTAAAGAAAACATATTTGTTATAATTATATTCCATTTCTGCCAATAGATCCCCCTAAATGCTGCATACTTTTCATAAGCTAGCAAGCTCAACAACTGTATCAAATGTAGCCAGTTAGCTCCTGTTAGCTAGAGCAGTGCCAAAGTAATTCTGCATGAACAAACTAAAGACTGCTGTTGTAAATAAATGTTACACCTCTTAATATTCAGCTTAACAAGGCTAAACATGCTATGCACCTAGCTGATTGAGTAGCAAGACTTAGTTGCAAGAATATGAAGAGCCATTACTAGCAGCGATAGCTAAATAGCTAGCTTGATGTTAACTGATGGTGCCTTCAAATGGGGTCATGTTTAACCGTGTTTACGAGCTGGGAAGTCATGTTCGCGATACGCGTTGCGTTCAAGTGGTTAAGTCATGAAGAACACCGCTGCTAAGCAACAGCAATATTAACGAATGACTGAATGAACTTTCACGGGCTCCACCATTTCTCACAATGTCAGCAAAACACATCACAAGTCGTGAACTTGGAGCTTTCAGAAACTTTCCACTTACGAGGTTGTGAATGTAACGAAGGGGGCGTTCATATGGGCCCAACTCGTAAACGCAGTAAACATGACGCATTTGAAGGCACCATAAAACTCCAAGCTCACAACTCAACCTAGCTAGAAATCCAGTTCGGCTGGTAGCAAATATTGTCTTATTAAGCTAAATAAAATGTTGGTCTCTGTGTCTGTGTGCTGTGCTGTCATTGGCTCGTTGATTCAGAATTACTTTGGCACTCATGTTGCTCTAGCTAACAAAAGCTAACAGGCTAAATTTGTAGCAGTTGTTGAGCTTGCATCGACGGCTGAGAAGTGAAAGGTGAAAGGGATGATGACTGGTGACAACCCCGATGTCAAGAAAAGTGCCATTATGAAATAGATAGATAGATAGATAGATAGATAGATAGATAGATACTTTACTGATCCCAAGTTGGGAAATTGTGGTGTTACAGCAGCAGATCAAATCAAAAGTGAAATGAAATTGTCTCACTGTTGGAAATTCCTTTGCGAAATAAAAATACTTTTGTAACAGGGCATTTTGGATTAAAAATGTCAACAATTAAAGAAACATTTGTTATATTGAAAAGCTAAATCATTTCTTAAAATATTTCACAATTAATTAGTTAATCTATATATATGACATTGATTTCATAGCTTATGTATTTATTTATTTATTTTTTATTTAACATCGGCTCTTTATTTAGCACATGCACGTTAACCCTAACAAAATTAAATTTAATGTTGTCAAAACACCGCCAACAGATGCACTCACAATCATACTGCAATTAATTTGCTAATTCACTTGTAATTATGTTGATAGTTCAAAACATTTCAAAACAGACCACAATATTCCTCTCATGAGAGCCACATTTACTTGATTACTGAGCAAATTCACCATACTTCACCTTATAATAAAAAGCTATATGCCCTTGTAGAAAATATCTACTTAAAAAAAACTAATTCAGATGCTGATTGGCTGTGTATTGTGCACAACTTTATAGTATCAGGACTCTTAAACATACAGTGAATCAAATCATTGAAATTCATAGTTGTTTTCAATTCAGTAGCTACAAATATGTTATTGATATTATCTTAAGGAATGGTTGCTTACAAACAGTGACTGAAGTAACAATAGAGATGATGATTAGAGATTAAAAAGTACAATAGATTCCTTGTCAACCTTCATATGTCTTCTTCAGTCTCCACTAGAGGTCTCTGTTGCTCACCCTCTTCTCTCTAAAATACTTCCCCATACAGACACATGTAAACAGTCCTCTGCCTCAGTCACAACTGCTGAAGATGAAGGACAATAGTCACCAATAATTTGATTAAAAAGAAAAAAGACAATGGATACAGCATATATAGGGGGGAACCTCAGTGGCACCAGATCAGCTCAGACCAAGAAGCTTAATAAAAAAACTTTGTCATCTGAAGTATTTCTGTAACTTTGAGAAATCAAATTAACCCAGTGACCAAGAATCTAACAGTTGCCCAATACCCCAAACAGCCTAGTTCAAAATGAGTCACAGATTCAGGTCTCGCAGAAGAATGAGCTACAAGCATCAGCAGAGGTAGGATGCCTGGCATGGCAGGGCATTCTTCACACACTGGCAGTATGAGCGATGTGGGTCACTTAGCGAGTGGCAAGGATTCAAAACAAAGAAAAGGCCCAAGCAATGGGGTCCACTGGATGAATTTGTCAATGTCTTGTGCCTTAAGGCACCCAGCCTCGCCTGACCCCAACCTCCATTCTCAAGATAAATACCTCTGTCACCATTCACCTTCAGTCCCTGGACACAAATTAAACTTGTCATCCATCATCCTTGTGCAGAGGTATAATTTCCCCCCCTTCCAGTAATGAGTTTAAGACCTCTGAACAGGCCAGGGATGGGACCTCGCCGAACATGACAAAGCATTTTGGAATCCTGTTTTTTTTGTGTGTGTGTGTGGTTATTATTTGTATAAAATGAGTTGATCTCGCACTCCCCACCGGAAAGCTTGCCAACTGGATAAATGATTGACTGTGACATTCATTGCAACTGTGGGTCCATACAAAGTTCAAGCCGTGGAAGGTGCAAAGCTCCGGGTATTTGTTTCCCTCAAATGGCCGCGGCTGACAACCTTGTATGATAATGTGCCCACTGTACATCAACTTAATTGACACTTAAATCTGTCAGTAGCCTTACAAATGCCGACCTTCTTTGGGGAACAAATCCTTTTTAATGTGCCTTCTTTCTGAGTGATTGTGCATGTGTGTGCATGTGCGTGAGGAGGGATGGTTTTCAGGGGGAGGGGGGCGCTGAGGGAGTGAGGATACGAATGAGATAAAGAGAGAAAGCTGTCAAGATAAACTGTACAAAGTTAAAACACAACTCTTACCATGCGCTATACATAAAGCAATCTCTTTAGCACAAGTTATAATACAATACCAAGCAAAATATATAAATATTCCTAATAATATCGCAGCTGGCTGCACTAAGGATGAAAATCAAATTGCTTCTAAATCCCTTTTCACCTGTCTGATTAGGATATTTTCGCCATGTAATGTTATTAGCAGCCTGGTTAAAATGGAGCTGCTGTGCACTGGGGGTTGGCTTATTAATTGTTGTTTTCGTGTCACCACTGCTGTGTGCACCCAGTGATTTAATCAGCTAAATTCACTGCCAGGGGAGCTGTGGCCCGAGCCAGGTTTGACGCTATAGGTGTAATAATAATATATTGGCAATGAACTTGTCATTCCAATTCATTTCTGAGAATGATTTACATATATGTGCACAGAATAACACTGATTAGCCAAATGGGATGAAGTTATTATCTGGCTCCTTCATTGCATTAATGCTGCCGTTTCATTAATTCAATTTTCACTTACTCCTTGTTGCCTCTGAATGTCTGCTCATCATGAGAGATTGCTTTGACTGGCTGACAGTTTAGGGCAAAATAGTAACCCTATTATCGCCTGGACATTGATAAGCTTAGAGATGTGTGTGTGCCTTCTGCTTCCTGCTCTAAGGGTGATAATGACCTAGGGGCAGCGGCTTCTATCTCCCTCACAGGTACAATCTTGTTTGCCTCAATCCCCTGTAGACTCGCACCTTTTCTCTCCCCAGAGACCTGATCTGGCTTCTTTATCCTCACCTCAGTCACCTACCTGGTCCCTTTCTCTAATCACAAAGCAACTTGCCGCTTTAAAGCGTCGCGTTATCTGGAGGGGCAAGGCCTCTGGCACTCGCCGCAATTAACCTGGGGCCTTGTTACCAAAACAGCCAGTGCAGCGAGTCAGTCTCCATGGGCGAATAGTGTAAATGAGGCCCGGCTACCTCGCATCCATTAATGATGTTAACAGTGATGACTCGAGATAACACAAATACACCTTACAGCATGTTTCCTACAAGGTGCTAAAACAGGCTAAATAAAAAGCATAAATTTTGACTTTCTACATCCAAAACAGCAAAGTCAGGCAAGATTTCATCATGATGTCGCGAAATGACGCCGCCATTATTCTAAATCCCTGTCCCCAAGGTGGAAGGATTGCAAATTGAGGCTCCTGAAGCCATCTCTGATCACAACCGATGCACTGAATGACAACAGACAGCTACAGTGATGCAGAGACGGGCCGACAGAGATGGATGGATCGATAAGACGACTGCATATGCAGACGTGCCTATTGATAAACTCCTGCTGACAAGGGGCGAACACTTTGGGCTCATCGGTGGAAACGTCAGTCATGCTGGCCATTAGTTTGCATGCATTTCAGGTCAGATGTCCTCAACCTGTGACTGTGGGGTACTAAGGCCAGCCTACAAGGCCCGTAACATGCCAAAACACTTTTTTATCACTTGTCAGAATCGATTCCACTTGGTGTCAGTCCAGGCTTCTCTGCTACTGTATGTGACAAGGAATAAGGCAGCCTTGACTTCTGACAGTGAGGAACCCATCATATACATGAGTAACTGAAATGGGTCTGATGTTGCCATCTCTTTCATGAACTGAGGTACTTCAAAACAGGGCAACAATTAATGATATTTACTTCTCTTTGTCAATTCATCGATTAATCTCTCAGAAAAATCGCAAAAAAAATTAACATTACAATTTCCCGATTTTCCAAATTTAAAAATAAGCTTTTAAATAAGCTTTTAACTTATAAAAGCTAAAACCAGTAAATGGTTGGTATTTTTGCTTCAGACATAACTTAAAGCAGCTCTAATCAGTATCTTTACAATAATGACAGATCAAATGACATGTATATTAAAGGAGTTTGTCCACAAAATCACGAAACTGCAGTTTTCCTCAGCTCTACAGAACTTTCTATCGTCTTTCTGCTCACTTTCAGTTTCCTGGCCTGCAACTTGACTGTTTTGGTTCATGCTTACCAGCAAAAAAGGCATCTAAAAAAAAACCATGTACACTACGTGCCTAGCATCAAATGAGCAGATAAAGTTAGCAACTAACCAGTAAACAGAGCATTTACCAGCTTAAGAGCCAGATATTTCCCCTGCAGGAGTAAGTACATTCATCAGTTGGATAGAAGTCTAATGTTGCTACATATCTGCTAAATGCGAAAACAAAATAAAATGTTTGATAACAACTTTGCAACATCAACTTTACGGTTATGTCAGTGTTATGTTGCAGCTTTCTCTGTCCCCAAGTGGCCCAATAATCTGCAGTTTAAAGGTGCTAAATGGAAGAATGGGAGTATTTCTATCTTTCCACATGCCCTCAACATGGTGACAGCTGAGCCAGTGGCTCGTAGCTAACGGTGCTAACAATGAAAACAACAGCAACACTGCTGACAGGGCTAACAGTGTTAACCTGGGAGGAACCGGAGGGTGGGCACAGCACTTCTACAATAGCACTGGTCCTCATCAGTGGGGACAATGTGAGCTAGCCAGTGGGGCAAGTTTACATGCGTTAATATGCACTAACACGCACTGAAAGCACACATGGCCGGCCCGGCCATGACAACAAAGCACCGAGAAGCTCGGATTACAACATACACAGAGGGAGATGTCTTCATTCTCTGTTCAAATACTCTATATCTTTGCATAGAAAATAGTTGTTTAACGCTATATTAATGCTCTGGATATTGTATAGAAAAACTGTCAATAATCAACTATCAAAACTAGACTATTTTAAATTGCACCACTTCCTGAATGTTGGCAGCACAGATTGCACTTCACTGTAAGGTTTAATTGTCATTGTATAATAAAACAGCAGTCTCATCTTTTTATGCCTCGAGTAACGCTGGATGCATTTCTACTCGGCACTGTGTTATACTTGACAAATCAGTGTAAACTCGAGGCTGCGCTCTAACTGCTGACAGGTAATGGGTCGTCACTGTAAGAGCTCCCAACTAGCTCCAGAGTCGAGAAGTCATGTTTGTATTCTAACAAGGCCGTTCTGGGTTGGGAATGGCAGTCAAATCTAAATTCTACGCAGGGAGCAGAGAGAAAAATGCCTGATGAATTTGTCAATACTGCAGGAGTGATGGGCCTCATATGTGTGTAATGGACTGGATGCTTCTCAGTACAGATTGCCTGTCGAGATAGGAAACTATAATGAATGGCATGGAGGAGCATGGTCGTAAATACAAGGCTTTTTACCGTCATTTAAAAGACATGACATTGTTGGCTGAAGTCCCAATACGTTTACCATACAAATTTCAGTTAAATGCAGACACATAATTCAGGATTAGTGTTCTAATGTCGAATCATGATTTATGTGTTTGACAACTGATCGTAATTGAAAATATAGGCATGTTTACATAAATTAAAAATGTAAACAAATATTTAACAACCCTATGCAACATCACATTTAAACATGTCACAGTTATAAAAACAGATTTTGTTGTTGTCTGGAAATTTCTACAGTCCTGTCAACTAATTTTAGAGCAGTCAAGTTTCCAGTGTCTTCCATTTTGGTTCTGGGGTGACATTTCTTTTACATTTGCATCACAGACTGTATCGTTAAAGGTGCTAAATAGGAGATTGGTAGCATTTCCGTTGCATCTCAATGGCTCTCAATATGGCGACGGCTGGGACAGCAGCTCGCAGCTAACGGTGCTAACAGCAATAACTGCAAACAATGGCGAAAGTGCAAAACAGCGACTTCATTCTCTGCTGAGGTAGTCATTACTCCTCTAAATCTTTACATAGTAAACAGATGTTTGCTGCTATATTAATTCTCTGGATATGACACAGAGCACCTTTAAAGACAGTGTTATATTGCAAAACTATTCTAACAGGTCATATGCTACATGTAGCATAAAATTAGCATCTTTATTGACAATATAAATTTCAGCTTAATTCAGATATATATTTAAACAGTTTGACCTAATGATAAATTATCATTGTATGTCTGTCAACTGAAAACTGAAATATGGCTTCTTTCAGGCCTGTGTTTGCAGCATTAATGACGTAACCAAGCATCAGAAAACATTAGTAACTTTGCAATATTAGCGGCTCAATTGTGCCACAGATAATACCTTTAAAGATGGCATGTATATTTGCCAAAATAATGTTTTGCATGAGCTAGAATTGAGGACTGTCTTAAAATGTATGTATAAAATATACCATTAAACTCTAATATCCTATAATTCTTCTGAAGATCTATAGTTTCAGCATTGAGCTCTGGATGCCTTCATGGTTCCAGTTTTTGTAGGTGAGTTTAACAGAGAGGCAGTCTTGTGAGAAAGGGGTTTGAGTAAAACCTTGGATGAATAATAGACTGCTTCCCAAGCAGCAGCACTCTTGGTGGTAGGAGGTTAATATTCTCACATGTCATTAGGTCTGCTGGCTCGACTGATGGCTCATTGAATCAGGCAGCAAATGATTTCCTCATGCTGCAGAGGACAGAGCACTTCAAAGGGAAGGGGCTGAGGTCAGGACAGCACTCCGCTTTGATTAATGACCGGGGCTCAGCAGAGGTTGCCTGTAGGTAAGAATGTGACGGTGAATTGGATGTGAAGGGGACCGACTTTTAAGCCAGATTTGACCCACCTCCAGAAAAACTTGCAGATACCGTCACACGGGTTGGGTTGATGGGTTGTGACTGAAAAGCTTGCTGACCCTCTGGCTTACACAATCATAAAAATGAAACTTGCTGGCTGACAGGCGTATCTGACAGAGTAGTATTTAATCATTTTATACTTGAATAATGCATACAAAAACAGCTGATATCACCTTTCAATGAAAACCTAAATGTGAATGTTAGTTCTTGACTGCAGTCTTACTAAAGATATAGGATGAAGTGGATAAATTGAGAGCTGATTCTTTAAAAAAAAAAAAAAAAAAGAGCCTTGAAGCATCCCATAGTTTGACTGGAGTTTGGCTTGAGTGGGGATTAAACACCACCACCTGGGTTGTCATTCTCCTGGGCCCCATTATCACCCTCCTTATTAGTTTTTGACTCAGCAGAACAAAACGTGACCGCCTCCATCTTTGATCTCTCACGCGCTGACACAAATCCTTTCAAGCCTCCCGACGTTCCTCTGCTAAGGTAATTAGCACTAATTAAAAGGTTTCCAGCTGCCTTGTGTGCATTTTTTTGTTCCTCCACAACACATTGTCCTCACAGGTGCATTTCCTATGTTTACTGTGGGCACGTCACTCACATTCCTCCCCACTTGTTCACAGAGCATGATCAAGGAGATTAGGACTATTGTTTGGGGATGATAAAGGAGTGAAATGCCCAACTTGTTGCCGATGGGAAGCCATTATAGGAGTTCAACACAGCTGGGAAAAGAGCTTGGGTTTTCCTGTGCTCAGACACAAGCAAAGGTTACACTTGATGATATAATTGATAGAATTTTCATACCTATTTTAAAAAACATTATACTGCATATGTTTTTGTATATATTATAAATGTTTTTATTTCTACAGAACCTGAGAGCAAGGCCCAATCCTAATTTCACAGACTTTAAGGCACATCTCCGCAAAGTCCGCAAACATCAAGTGCTTGAGGACTTTGGCTGAAGGAATTACTGACCCTAAACATGCATTTGTCCACAGGTGTTTCAAAAATAGATACAAAGAGGATGGCACATTTACACAGACATTAACATTAAGGATTTAAGACGGTACGTAAAAAACAATAAAAAATAAATGCTATACTACACACCTAGTTTATTCAACCATTTGTTTTAATTTTGCTTAATGATGCTGTTTTGACAAAAAAGAGCAAATTGATTATTTGACAATTACCAAGTACTTGTCTCTTAAGGCAAGAGCCTGGAAGACGTTCAAATCAGGCACTAAAAATCGTAAAATAAAAACCCACAATTGCATTGTCAGGATAATGTAGTATTGGGATCAACAAACTGGAGCTCTTCCTGGGAGCTTGGCTACAACTCAAGCAAGCTCAAGATGGGAATCAACTTCCTGTATCCTGCATCTCCAGTGGCAGAATCTCTTATGATGGACTGTTAAGGTGGACCAGCTTTTCTCCTTAAACTGACAAGGCGCTCTTATTGGTAAATGATTAATTATTAACATCCCTCATCACTGCAAAGTGTAGTCCTATTTGTATTTATACCATTTCAATCACTTGCAGCCTCTCAGGCTACACCCACACTACAATCTCCGTCCAGACGAGCGTTTTAGGGCCATTTCAGAATTAATCTCTGTCCATACTGTCACGCCTGAAAACGCATTTAATTTGACCATTCACGTAAACTGGGAATGCATGTGGATATGTTAATAGCACTGCGTAGCACTGGACACTGGGAATTGATGCAAAGCACTGAAATAGCTTGCCTCCTGCGCAAATCCAGAATTTAACAGCTGCTAAAATAGGCAACGCTTCAACTATCAGTGTTATCGATATTGAAATGCACCACAGGTGGTGGAGGCTGATGACTTTGTTTTCATCTGGAAAAGGTTTACATGATGGGGAGTGACGAATCCAGAAAGGACACTTCATGACTGATAAGACCCATTCAAGATGTGAACGTGGTCGTCTGCGTCAGCGTTTTCAAAGGTTTCCGTTTTTGTCCGTCCAGAGTAAAACGCAACCCAAGAGTTTTAAAAGTAAACAGTCAGTTCCAAATGCTTCATTTTAGGGGCTCAAAAACACTGGAGTAGTGTGGACGCTGGGCATAAACATAGCAAAAGTTTTACGCTTTACAACAAAAATGTGATGTAGCCTCACACTCAAGCATTTACCAGGTGATGTCGGTTGAGTACCTGAGGGTCCAGGGTTTAAGGCCTTTGTTGGGTCATTATTTAGCATGTTAATAACTTTCATTTGACTCAGTATTCTCTTTAAGTGATAACTATAGCGCTGATTATGGCTTTGTGGGTTAATATGAAAACAGATTAAACTTCCCAAGATGTTTCCCGTCGCCTTACCTCTCCTCCATTACTTAAAAAGAGCCAGCTAGTAGCCACATGACAGCCAGTCTTGTAAATTCACTTGCAAGTCAAGGAGCCCATAAACATCATTAACCATCATTTCCCAGCCCACTTCACTTACATGTGAAGCGTTCTTTATTGTGTAATGAGCCAAGAATCTGAAAAGATTGCCACTTCAAAGCCTCTCTTGAAGGCTGTCGCCCATGCAGCCTGCTGACATGTCAAGCTGGGATTAAACGTCCCCCCATAATCATTTCTTTGTTTTCAAATGAGCCCATTGTTTATCTGCACCTTGGGTGACAGCCATCAAGGGCGCACAGTGCTGCGGAGGCTCGAGAAGTGGTGATACAGATACTTCATGTGCTTGTAGGAGATTCACTTTAACCCAAGTTTTGTTGTTTTTTTTTTTAGTTTAGAGATGTTCATACTTCGGCGTACTTGGAAATTCTGATTTAGATTTGTATGGCTGCCAGGATTTACTGCCAAAGAAAAGGCAATTTAGAAGATTTAGGAGCAGGAAATTTTGATATGCATATAATTTTGGACTTCATGTGGCACTTACAAACCCATCAATTTATCCTCCTGTTACTCAGAAAGAAAGAGAGGGGGGGAAAAAACTCAATTCAAAACATCATTTTTTCTTTCTTTTCTTTTACAAACCATTTAAAGTTTGATTTAAAGCACACAAGAGTGACTGTAAGTCTCATTCAAGCCTTGCCTCAATTGTTATGCAGGGAGATGCTCCCTCCATTTTGTCTTAGAAAAACAGGCCTTTGTCCAAGACTAGCAGTGTGTCATCAGCTCTGGGCCTCCAGAGGCAGGGACATTGAGCCCGGGCAGCAGGGGGACACGTCTCAGAGCCTTTAAGAACTACAGTAAATCTTCAAACAATTTATCCAAACAAAGGCCGCTGTGTAAGGAGGGAGAAAAGACACAGGAAACAGATGAATAAGCAACATCAATTACCAGACCCTGACCTTGAGAGCCCTGGACCAAGGCGCGCATTTCACACCAAATAACTCCAGATTGGGCCTGACAAGCCCGGAGCGGAGAGGGGAGCCCTCGCAAGGTTACCCACCATGCATTTCTTGGGGGCCTGAGCAAGTCGGGGAAGAGGGATGAGCCTACAGAGGGAGGTGGAGGTGAGAGGTAAAGAAGCTATGAATGAAAGATCACCATAATAGATGTCGGTTTATTTTAAAGTGAGACAAAATGGCTCAATTTGGGCACTTAGTCTGACAAAATGGTCACAAGTGAGATACAAGAGTAACATGGAAGTGGACAGCCAAATAAGTGATAAGTAGGAGGCTGTGAAGGCAAATGTCCAAAAGGCAAATACACTTGGTTCCAATCAGATTTGGAGGCACGTGTCTTCTTTAATTTCCTCATATCACTACAGACTGTAAATACAAACAGCCAAGTGGCATTTGCTGAAGCCACCAAGCCCCCCAGGAAGAGTGCTCATCATGTGCCCAAAAAGACATTTACCCATAAACTTACATTGAGAGAGCGACGTCTTTATGAACACTTGAATAGCCCTTATTTAAATCGTTAGGTTCTATAAGTTCTAAAACGCATTAAGAGCCAAACTCAGAGTTAGTTTTCCTTCATCTGCTCAGAGGAATTGAGGTTGGACCGAGGACTGGAAGGAGACGTTAAAGGAAACATTACTGCGCCTGCTCCGTGGGCCCAATGGATAGGGAAGATCACCAAAGATCGGGGTCATTTTATACTCGAAAATCACTTTTTTTGCTTCATATGCCACTGACCAACTTTCACAGAAATGAACTGGACTCTGCCTCCAACGCTATCCCCCCTGGCCAATGAAAGTACAGATGCGTAAACAAACAGGTGCCAAAATGGCTGCAATGTCATCGTCATGTGCAAGTTAAATTAAGTATTATGATGCATACATCACTGTTTATTTACAAAGGAGCTACATTAGCCTTGTTACCTGTTAAGCTTGCTAACAACTCACTATAAACACGTAACACAGAGGGAAAAAATCCAAATTTTCTGGCTCGCAGTGGGGGTAACAATCTAGTAATAATGAGTAAAGAATGGGATGTTTTCCCCATTCTTCCGACATGGTGTATTCACTAGCTTATCTATTCCACCTTTAGATCCATGACACATAATCATCAGACTCTTGGAAAACGGCCTCCATCAAGCTGAATTAATCCACTGAAAGGGAGATGACCTCTTGACCTCATAACGCCCTCTGTGAACACTGTACTAATTAATTGCCCAACAACACACCCTGCATGAAGACATACAGTCGTTCTGAAAACAACAGATCCGTGCTTTTTGAATACCAAACACAGCACACAACATTAATTCAATCTGAGTCGCCTCCAATTAGCCAGCGAAGCAAGAGGTGCAAAGCCCAGTCTGACTACTACTGACAGTAAGAGAGACTGACAGAGGGAAGGTGCAGTGACAGAATAAGTCTGGATCATACATTTCATTATTGCAGTGTCAATACTATCATTATCTGACTATTCGCACTAAAATAATGAGCCCATTAAGTTATTTAGCAAGGACAAATGGCAAACATTTGCTGGTTCCACTTTCTCAAATGTGAAGAATTGCTGCCTCTCTGTTTTATATCATTGGAAATTGAATAAACAATCAATATTGCCTTGGATGGTTATTTTTCCACATTTTCCAGCGTTTTACAGACTAACAGATTCAACGAAAGAAATAGCAACAGATTAATCGATAATGTAAATAATTGTTACCTGCAGCTCTACTGACTACTTAGCAGCCTTATGAGCATTTTAATTAAATAATAACAAGATTAATGAATAGATTAACTCTCTGTCTTGTGGTATGCATAGCTGACCAGTCCCAGTATTGATTGTTTTAGAGCCATAGTAATAAGGCTCAATGAACAAGTGAACTGCTAATAAAGTATCTGAGCACTGCAGCTAAACCTGAAGCTATTAAAGTCTTTGCTCCTCAGGAGCGCTAACTGAAGACCTGACTGAATTAACGCACCCTTTAATTACAACCACCTTAAATCAGAGGCCTGAATTGGACTTTTTTATGCTCCGCATGCCCTCGTTCAACAATTTGTGGGGAAAAAATGAAGTGACAACCTGCCTGTTTCTGCATTTATTGTCACAACATTAACATAGTCCCCAGACTTTCTACTGCCGGAGGGGACCAAATTGTAAGGCATTACTCACAATAATGCATATGCTATAATCACAGAGAACTTACTTAAAATTCAATCCACTTTAGCATCATTATCATGTATCAACATAATGAATGACTCCTTCAGAGTATGGTAATTATAATTTGATAAATCATCAGCAGAAAATTAACTAGATGTCAAAACATTCATTGGGAAGGGTGATGAATCGAGAATGATTGTGGTGATGAATTGTGTTAATCTGCGCGGTATGTATCCAGTGAAATGGCTAAACAGCCCAAGATGGATGGGGCACAGAAGCTGCAAGGTCAGACCACAACGTGGCAAGACGGCAAAGAATAAAGGAAAAGCAGCTTTTCAAAAGATGTGCCTGTTTTACTTTGGTCATTTCTTCCCGACTGTTTGCTTCATAAATACTCATCTACTGTAATTATGAATAAGTCAGTTAATCCATTGGTTGTTAGAGAGAAAATTAAACGACAACAATTTTGACGTCATTTTAAGTAATTTATTTAGCAAAAATAAACATTCTAGTTTCAACTTCTTGAACATGAGAATTTGTCGCTTTTATTAGTAAAATAAAATTGGATTTAGGTTTGTTGGTTGGACAAAACAAGCAAAACAAGGGGCTCTTTTAACTTGAATTGCGGTCCCATATAACGAAACTGCATAGTCAATTACATTTCGAGGGAAACGCATTATCTCTATTTGTTGGGATAAACAAACACCTGACTTTCACCGGGGAGGCCACTGTTCACATCCTGCATGACATCAAAAGTCAACATTGACTTATTAATTTATGTCCATAACTTAAACAAACAAATATTTTAAGCCAAATCGTGAAGTTTTTGCTAAACCTAACCCAGCAGTCTTGTTGTATAAACATAGCTGAGTAATTCAGTAGCGTTCTTGTTTCGTTCTAGTCCGTATTTTTTGTCCTGAACTGTCAACATGTTACAAATAAATACGACCTCAGCTGCAAAACTTTTGTCCACGTTACAGTTTTCGGAACAGATTCGATTTTCTGCACTTTTTCGCACTTTGTCTCTCAACACAAAGCGCTTTACAATAAAGAAATTAATGCGTAGCGAGTTGCAGAATTTAAAGATGCACTGTGGCAGGTGAGGGTGGCAGAACAGCTTGGAATTGGGGAAAGTCATAAAACAAAGGATACAGAAACGATTACACAGTAGTGGTCATCCTCTAAGCAGCTAAATAATAGCTTCTTGCTAATGTCATTCGTTCAGTAGCCCTGTTTGGGACAAGGGCTATCCATTGCACCCACGTAATTAATTCAATTTTGTTTTGTATTGTGAATTTTCACAACAATTAGAATAATACAACACATCACTGTACAAGGTTCCTGTAAGGTTTTTTTAATTGGATGATGGTTTAAAAAACACATATGAAAAATTTGGATTGGTGAGCAAAGACCTTAAAACTGAGGCTGTAATTCAGGAGAAAGTGTGTTTCCCTCGAATTGTAATGAAAAATGCAGTTTAGTTATATGGGAACGTAGGAGACAGGGTTGTGCAATGGGAATTTGTTGCCATTTCCTAATATTTTATAGACTAATAGATTAATCAGTTTATGATATTATGGCTGTTGCTCTTGCTTTGGCTGCACTAATACCTCAAGATACTGAAAAAATACAGGTCCTGTCCCCTCCCTTCCACACACCCATAATCGTGATTCCCTCTTGGATGTGAAAGATGTGTCTGCTAAGTGAGAGAGGTCAAACATGAGTCCAGATATTTATTACATGTGCTGAAACCAGATGGAGGCAACACATTTATCACAGCAGCGTGTCACTGAGGTAACACCCGTTCCCCATAAAAAGCGTCTCCCTCTTCCCAGCATGGGCACTGGCCTCGACTGGTGTTTACAGCGACCATCTCTGGGTTGGGTCCGGCAGCCGGTCGCCTTAATCATCCCCACCTCGCTCCGCCTGGCTCCACCGACCGTGGTTATTTTTAAAACTTCTGCTTTTATCAATACTCTGTGCTTTGTAGCTGGGGGGAGATATTAAAGCCACAGCAGGGCAAAGAAGGGCGTTTCTGACACTTGCTCCCTCATTTATCAGTACCCTTCATAGGCCCCGTCACTGACAATGAAAAGATTTCACAATACCGCTAGGCAGAAACTCATTCCACCAGTCATCCATCATGCTCAGCCTAGCGGCCGTTCCACTGACCTAATCGGTAATGCCTGGCTGCATGCTGGAGCCTTCTTAAAGCCCCCCCTTCATTAGGCCTAGTTAGAATGAGGCAAGTCACAGGGCTAAACCTTGTTACTGGGTGGGACCTACATGTCTTACAACCCCTTCCCATTTGGACCAACTAAATCATTGTTTTAAAAAGCCTGGTGCCCGTGGCCCCCAAGCCCTGCAGAGAATAAAGTATTTCCATCCATGCACCAAGACACTCTTGGACACGACAGGCAATAAGAATTTCACATTTGGTATGGTAAAAAGATTTATCCTTTCATGTATCCTTGGGAAAAAAAAAAAGTACAACAAACGGGCGGAAAATACACACCATTAACTATCCAATACACAAAAGGCACATAAAACCACACCAGCTGAAAAAAAAAAAACAGCAGTAAATATTTCACGATGCTCCCAACAGAGATAATTTGTGTTTCATTTCAAAGTTATATTCTTGCTGGGAGGGGGGTAAATCTGCCTAAATCAGCCTCTCGCTGGCTCAGAGGACTTCTTCAGCAGTTCCCCCCTCCCACTGAGGGGCGGTAGGTAGAGGTTCAGCCAGGTCGCAGAGCTGCTGAGAGTCTGGATCCCACTTCGTGGCTCTGCCAGCCCCGAGTTCAGGCAGCACTCTGGTGAGCGTTAGTTAACACACAGGAAGGCGGCAGGAGGGGGTCTGGGAGTGCTCTCTGACCCAACACTGGCTATTATAGAGAGATTATTCCCTAACCCCCATAGCTGAGTTTTCTGGCACATTTCCCTTATCTGCACCACTCCTTTTGCTACTCCATCTATTACGGCTGTCGGCTGTGACCTGTCTCTTTTGTAAGTCACTCAAGGAAAACTGTGTGTTCGTCTTGCCAACATTTGGGTCAAATTAAGTTTCAACAAAGATCTTCATTGTCTTATATTTGAAGAGAATGTAAAACACACAACACTTACCCTCCCAATGTGGTGCCAATACCATTAGAAAGTGAAATCATGAAGCACTTGCAGCAATAGCACAACTTCACATAAATACTCAACTCTGACTTTTATATTCAAACTAATTGGGCTGAATCTTTTTTAAAACTGTCCAAATTAGCCTTAAGACAGAACGTTAAGAGACCCTAGATGAACTCTCAGACCAGCTGCAAACTGGGAATGTGAGGATTTTGGAAATCCTGTCAATAAGAGACGAAGAACAGTCCAAAAAAAAAAAAAAAACAGCGTGCTTCGTATCCACTGACTGCTGCACTTTGGAGGTTACAGTTGGCACAAGAAGAGGATCAACCAAGAAATAATGAGAAAAAAAATAACCTTTAACTTAACTGAGGTGGGGGGGGACTGCAACTCCTGGAGAGTTTGAAATTGTTCTGTGTTGGGCTCTGATGTGCCTTGCCTTGTTTGTAGCCACAGGCAGAGCTGTTGTTTGTGGATGCTGCTCGGCGGAGGTGTTGAGGCTCAGTGAGACTTGCTGATTGGCTGCAGGGTTCTTGGCTAACTCCGTGGATATTCACAATGACACACATGCTGATAGCACACTCCGTGGCACTGTCATACGTTTTTACATTCGCACTGCATTTATGAACAATGGGATTCACCTTGGTGTCGTTTTTTTTAAAGATTCTGCTTTTATCAACTATGAACACTGGTCCTGTTGTGCTACACTTACTCCATTTCCTGCATCTATTTATGCATTTATTCATTTATCTCCCCACAATTGTTGTTCTGGAGGTGAGGGGTGCATGGGTGGAGAAAAATTGTGACTTATGTTCATGATTAGGGATGCACAAACACGGTTTGATATTCACCTTGTTGACTGCCATAGAACTATCAAATTAGAGGACATTCGTCGGTGGCAGCGGCTGGTGTCTATCTATTGTGTTGCATCAATTTTGCGCCGGCTAAATGTTGTGTTTGTTATTTGTGGTCGGTCTCAGACAACAGTAACCAGCTGCTGATTCGGAGAAGAAGCCACTGACTGGACACGCCGTGCGGTTTGTTTACAAATAAAAGTGAATAAAAAATTGCACCGTGTGGGAATATTGCTCTGTCTCTATAAAGATCAGCATCAAGAACGTTATGTTCATGACAAATCAAGCACTAAAATACTGGCTTACAGGATTTATTAAAAATGACTGCTATCTGGATGGGACACTTACAGCACATTAACCAAGATTCAAGATGTTTATTGTATAGGTACAATCGTGAGAAATACTTGCTTGCTAGGAAGCTCCATTAAAGTTAAGTAGCAATAATAATAATAATAATAATAATAATAATAAATGACAACAATAACAAAATAAATTTACAGTAACAGAATTTAAAAAAAATAAGGACTAACAAATAATATAGAATAATAAAAGGAAATACTTGGTACAAATCTGCATCTGCATATTTCATTATTTCAGCAAACAGCTCAAAGCCAAACCCAGACTGTTGGGACATCTGTATAAATAATGACATCACATACTATATCTGTTAACGAACGCTGCAGTGTCATGTAAAAAATCTTTCTCTGAATACTTAGATGATGTGCTGGCTGTTTCAGCCTGATTAGGTTAAATAATTGTTATGTAAACAAAGTCAGTACTGAAATGATGGGGGAATATGTTCTCAAGTGTGAGCAACAAATATTGCCTGAACCCTGTGTGGCTAGTAATGCTCATATCCTATTATTCTGCTAACTATCAGCAATTATCTCCCTGTCAAAGCTCCAGGTGACAAATTCTCTCCATATCCCGCCTGGCAGTATCATCAACCGGACATGAGCTTCATGTGATGGAAACTAAATCACTGGCTCTGCTCACAGCCCTGACAGACAAATGGGGTGCCTTGGAAAAGCTAGGCCCATCACTCTGGGCTGGGGAGGAAGAAAAAAAAAGACCCTCCCTCCCAGCTGACCTTTTTTTTATTCGCTGAGAGAGGAGATTAAATACCACAGATTCTGTATGTATGGTCTGTTTCCAAAATATGAGAATTATTAATGGCTTTTGCGGAGGGCCCGTTTAATCTTCTGCCAAGTTGCAGTCATCGTTTTTACCTTGGGCTGGTTTTTTTTCCTTACAGATGGTCCCAGAAAAACAGGAACTGTGCTTTATCCTCACCGCAAAGGCAAAGGAAGTGTGTGGGCCGCGTCTGGGCGGTAATAATATGACAGAATAATCATCCCTCTTGAGGCGACGAATAGCATTATGATGCTAACAGTATTGAGAAAATTTACAACTGTGTGTGAATGGATGTGAACATTCTATAGACCCGGTAAAGACGGCAAACACACCTCAACAAATGAGCTGCTGTGGATGCTTAATTGTTTCACACCTCTGTCGAGGCTTCTCTCTTTGCTGCAGGACCGTTTTCACCAGCCGAGGATTAATATCTCGTGTTGTTATTAGCAGCGTGCTAGTTTGGACCAGAGACGCGAGAAAGCGCACCTCCCCTGAAGTGTGCATACCTACAGACACATGCCACTTTTCACACAGAGGCTACAAATCAAGTCCCAAAGCCAGAACGACGACTCAATCACAGGAGCATGACACAACTAGTAAATTATTCTCTTGTCTCTTTGACCTCGTGGCCCATTGAACCTTGGCTGAACAAGAGACCTGCTCGGTTAATTTAAAAAGATACAAAAAAAGTGCATTTACAGCTACATTACTGCATTTGCATCTCACTGAAATGAGCTCTGCTGGGTGTGTCAGCAACTCTGCTGCTTTACATTTTACTCCTCTTCATTGTACTTTAGCACCAAATAATCAAGGACATTAGTGTTATGCAACGTGCTAAGCCTAAATGAAAAGACAGCTAAGTCTAACGATGCAACTATTAATTGCCCCAACTATGAAACAAGCCATTGACTTCATTACAGATAATGACGAGCGGGGTCACCTTGTGTATAATATGAACAACCTAACATGATGGTTTTTGGGATTTCATAAATTCAGAGATGATTAAAATACCAGTTGAAGGATGTGTCAGTCACTGGGGCTTACTCACTGTGACTCACTGTGTTTGTATACATAGCTCATCAAACAACTGACTGATTCAAACTGCCCTCTAAATCATCACTGCCAGTGTTTCATGCTCTACAATCAGACTGATCACAAAATATGTCCTCTGTATATACACACATTTGAATAAAACATGAGTGTACATTTAAGATGGTGGAAATGTTTGAACAGCAAAGCCATAAATACAGTTAAATGCTCTCTGAACAGGAGGGAAGATTTGGGGGGTTTGGATGAATTCATGGTCACGGATTTTAAGAAATGATTAAAATTGCTGCAGCAGAATCAGAGATGATATCTTTTTTATTCCATGTGTTATTCTTCTTTGTCAAAACCTGGTGCCACCGTTACCCACAATGAACCTGAACCGCCAACGGTTCGATCTGAGGTTTGGGTGTACCATGCTAGAAGCAGCTCTCGAGCTGCTAATCTCAAGCAGAGATGAGGATCGGGCTACAGATGTCGGGTAAACTCTACTTCTGTCTGACTCCACACCCCCAGATGTTTTTCACTGTGAAAACTGTAGTTTTCATCCCCAGCCGTTCTCTGTATATAAGAAGTGTATGTATGTAGTCATCGTGACGTCACCCATTGGTTTATGGAGTGTCATTTTGAAGACTCCAGTTCAGTATTTTGTCTGTCGCCATTTCGTTTTTTGGGCTGTCACCAGCTTGGTTTTTGCAACCAAAAGTGACAGGAAAGAGTGGAGCTAAGTACAATGAACATTAAATAAGACATTTTTAGACAACCATTACTTACATGAACTGAAAACATACTGTAAAAAGTTTAAAGTCGTAAGACAAAACCACAGACAACTCCCAGACCGGACAATGCTGTGGTAGTGACCTGTCAATCACAGGGTGACCACCTAAAATATGCACTGCTTTATGGTCTATTTGACTCTAAATAGGACCATAATTTACTAAATGACCATCGTGCGTATAGAAGAAGACTTGAAACCATAAACTCATGTTCATAATGTTTACTGAATAGTAAATCAAGTAAGAAGCAAGAACTACAATACAATCAGACTTCTTTTTGCAACCAGAAGAGTCGCCCCCTGCTGGTTATTAGAAAGAATGAAAGTTTAAGTCACTTCGCATTGGCTTCACTTTTCAGACCCCGAGGTAGCCTACTGGCCCCAACCAATCACAGCTGAGGCAATTTATCAGATTTCATACAGCTCCCTCAGGACCCACCAAAGGCTTCATACAACATTTTTTTCCCACATGTGCAGTCGTGATTCCCCAAGACTTGTAAACAGACTTTGATGTGGAGCTCCCCTTTAATAACGGTCACTGTGAGCAGTGGCACCACCAAGGTCTGGAGAGTATAAAGTTTGGTGATAATGATATCTCCACTGACCTGCACCTGACCTGTGGTCTGTCGTGGTTTGCGTGGAGTGCAACATGATCAGGATGAAGCCACGTTGTCTCCTGAAAACAAAGAGAAGAAAATAGTTATTTCTGGGGGGTTTTGTCAGAAAGGATTTAGAGATTGCCCACTTGCTGGGGGAATTTGTGACAAGGCTTTGTTTTAGACAGCTCTATCAATTAATTTACCAGAAAAATATTCAACAGTCGCCAGCTTGGAGGGAGTGAAAGACTGAGACACTGGTTTCACTTCACAAGATGAATTCTGGATAATCTCTGCATTGTTCCTTCATGATTAGAGGAGGTAAACAGGGATGTTTGGGCACTTAGCAAGGATGCCTCCCTATTCCCGCATCACCAACTGGGAGGATACGCAGGAAGTGCTATATCTCTCAGCAAGTCTTAGAGGGCTTGATGGTTCAGCTCTTGAGCTGGAGAAAGTTGTTAAAGAAAATTACTCTTCTGTAACTTTGCTCGCCACCACGACCCTGACCGGGACAGGCGACTAAAAACTGTTTGGATGAATGAATAGGTAAATCCCACATCAGCAGTGACCTGTCATGAAACGCAATGCTACTAATGTCTCACCCTTCTTCAGGTTTCCTTTGAAATGGGATTGAGTTATTGATACAGCGAATCCATCCAGCAGCTCCCCTGTGAGGGATCACAGCCACCAGAAACTGCCTGTTACATAATGGTCTCTTTGCCCTTGGCATTCAGAGGGCTCAGACAAGGAATCTATACTGAGGGACATTTGTGTCCCTGTGGGATCCAAAACTTAATTAATAACTTCTCCTGCTCCTCCTATCTTTACCAATATATCACCTGGCAGCGTCCACGCACGCAGAGGGAACTTCAGTAGCCTTTTCTCTCTGACCTTGGCATTTCTTCTCAGACGGCGATTATTGATAATTTTCTGGCTGTGGTGCCTCTCCTCATTTGTCATGATTATTGCTGAATTTTTAAGCTGTCATCCCTGAGCATGGATCAATGGTTGTCGACTTCCCCTTTGTCATATTGGCAGCGCAAACAGCCCTTCCTCTCTAAATGAGGCTCCTCTTGCTTCTCTATCTATTAGCTGTCTGTCTTACTGGGCACTTGATCCTTTGTTAGGTCAGTCTATACATCATCCCTCCAATCAAAGCCTGACACTTCTTCACATATCATGCATGGACAAGGACTAAGCTGAGAGCTGAGGGATGAGCTGTATGATGTTTTTTTTTATTTTAAAGATATATATTCACTAATACTGCATACATTTAAGCAGTAATGTTTGCTTCCCAAGGTCAGAGCAGGACTCCTTAAAGATAACAGGCTTCTCTGAAATACCCAGAATTCACTTTGAATTGCATTTATAATAGGATGCAGTTGACAATCCAATTGCTGAAGTGTCAAATATTCCATGTAATAAGGCCAGATCTGTCAAACTGATTAATGAATTGTCACAGCAAAAGGAACTAGTTGTAACTGGTAGCAGCCACTAGCGGCTGACGACCCGTCTCATCCGACTGCATGATTTGTACCTGTAGCCAGGCCAGCGGCACGCCGGCTTCGCCCAGCTCTACCATGTCTACACCTATTCCACCATATTCCTTCTTCCTCCCTCGACTGGCTGAACAGGTCTGACAGGCGGATTCCTTTTCATTTCAATGTATTAAAGGCACTTTCCTGCTCTGACAGCCTGCTCTGTTCTGCCACCTTCTAGCTGGGGCTTCACACTACTCTGGGCAGCCACTGCGTCTTGACAGACCACTGTCACTTCCCATCATCCTCTCTGTAGATCCTGCTCTCCCCCCTCTAAGCACGCAGACCCACTTTCCCACCAGTGCAATTATTTTTTTTGACAAGCCATCCATCAGCTTTAACTTTAAAGCACTTTCCACTGATACCCATTGTTACAGTTCTGTGCCTTTTTATGCGGGCGGCAGCAGAGAATATGATACCAGACATTCAGACTACCCGACCATGTAAATCCACTTTGTTCTGTTCTTTATTTCCAATTTTCTGTTCCATTTTTGCCGAATTATGCATATTTGTTGTGCATAATATGCCCTTGTCAAATCCAATTAACATGTCCTAGCTTTGCACTGCGAGAAAAGGTTATAATTTGGCAGTTTCTTGAGGAGCGGGGGCTAAAGTCAGACTTAAATGAGCAGCTAAACTCTCACTGAGTCATGACACAGTACTGTCACACTGTGATATGCTTTGTGTTATAGTCTATGAGCCATGAGATTTAATTAATAACAGCTAAACAACACTTAAATACAGTTGGTATAAAATTTTGTAGCATTAGCACCTCGACCACAAACTTGATTTTTGCGCCGTGAGATGGACACAGCAGAGAGCCCTGTGGCAGAGTCACTGTGATTAACTGACATCAACACTAACACACGACCAAGCTGATCCATCTTGCCCCGGCCTATATAATTAGAATGACAGCTTAGAAAATTTAGTCTGATGCAGAATCTGTCTTGTGCCGCGAGGAGCCCTAATTACTATCTCAGTGTAAGAGTTAATGATGAGAGGTGGGAGCAGCATCTGGGGGACTCGAGGGGACACGTTCACCCTCCGCCCGTGACATTTGCTATGTCCTAACAACCGGGCAACCTATGGCCCTCAGTGGTCCGTCCTGCTGACACGCTACTGTGAGCGGAGAGACGGTGATGTTGGGTGTCAATCCAGGTTGTAGTCCCCTGCTCACACCTTGATTGTCGACCACTTAGAGCAGTCTTGTTGAGGACGGGTTTGTGCATATAGCAGGCATTAAATTTACATGAAAGACTGCATTTTTTATGTTATATTTTGGGCTTTTATGCCTTTAATGATAGTGACAGTGATAGTTGTGAAAGGGGGAGAGAGAGAGAGAATGACATGCAGCAAAGGGCCACAGGTCGGATTCGGATTCCCCGGGCCGCTGCGGTAAGGACTCAGCCTCAATACATGGGGCGCCTGCTCCACCAGGTAGGCTACCGTGGCACTCCGAAAGATGGCATTTTTAACATTAACATTTAAAATTCAGCTGCAATGTCTGTTTATTGTGATCCCAGAAGGGATAGCCAAGGGTACAACAAACAGGGGGAAAAAAAAACCCACAATATTTTACGTGGTGATATTCTATCGATACATGAATGTCAAGTATCTTTATTATATAAACTATTAACCTCTTAAAAATTCAACAGGCCCAGCCAATATTCTATCTTTAGGATGTTTAATGGACTTGCATTTATATACCACTTTTCTAGTCTTCTGACCACTCGAAGCGCTTTACACAACATGTCACCCATTCACACACACATTCATACACTGATGGCAGAGGCTGCCATGCCCATCAGGATCTAATCTAAATACGCATTCATCTCATTCAGACAACTTCGGGAGCAATCGGAGGTTAAGTGTCCTGCTAAAGGGCACATAGACGTGACCGGAGCAGGCATGGATCGAACCTCCTTCTTTACGATCGGTGTACGACCTGTTCTACCCTCACAGCTGCCCCCAAAGATGTTATAGCGTGCTCAGTCTTAAAGCTAGAGTGTAGATTTTGGTGTATGTGGTAAACTAGGGAAATGTGAGAAATCGACTGTCATGTTAGTTTGTCCAGAAAAACGCTAAAAACTGGCATGATGATATTCAAAGGGGTCCCTTGACCTCTGAGGTCAAGATATTTGAATGAAAACTCTGAGATGAACAGAGTGAAAACTTTATCTTATTAGATAACACAGACTGACAAACTGCATAACTTTCAGTTGAAAAAAAAATGTAATAAATTGCAATATATGTAAATAATCAGCATATCGCAAAATGTTTATCATTGCAATAAGATCGCACCATGGCGTATCATTATAATTATAAATCATAATAATAATAATATTGTATCGTGGGACCTCCAGCCAGTGTTTGGCATGGCTTTAACAATGAATTGATTATCAAAAATGTTGCCAGCCGATCAACTAATCCATTAAATGATTATTCATTCAAGCACCAATGCAAGCACCTTCACCCACCGGCTCCTTGGATCTCAAGCTGTGAAACTATACAGAGCGTATCGGCACTAGCAAGCAAAAAACAAACTGTTTTCCTGAACCTGTGCAACAATAACAAAGTGTGAACATATGGCTCTGAATGACCCAGATGGTCCGATCGCTCCCGCAGACTGTTAACTTATCTCCTCTATCATGAGACTTCTGAGGTGTTCAACAAGTAAGCAGGTGTTGATAAGATTTAATGAGAAAATCCTCATTCAGCCTCGAGTCTATCATTTGCTGTTTATTGGTTATTATAAGCATTAAGAGCGGTGTGTAATCTGGCCCTGCAGACGCTGACATGTTCGGTCTGCGCGTCTGCATAATCAGCCAGGGAGCTAATAACACACGGGTTGTCACAGCTGTTAAAGACAGAGAGACACGCTGCCCTAAGTGACAATATGTCAGTGATTGTCTAGCAAATGAAACCGTGGGTATTAATAAATCAAAGTGACCCCTACCTGAAGCCAAACAGATGTAACACCTGGACATGTAAATTCTTGAGTAATGGATGCCATAAATTTAAATCGGAAGACCTCCGATTTAATAAGCGAGTAGACAGCTGCAAGTGGGAGCAACCATTTGGTTTAATGTAAAAGACAGTACTGGAATACCAAGTGTTTTCTGCACCCATCAATCACCTCTCAAGTGCACAGTGCCGGGCAAGAAATTTCTCTTCTTTGATTATACACAGTATATATCAAAGTGCAGTACAGTGTAGTTAGGTACGTAAGGTGAGTAGTGTGTGTTTGTCGGTAACAGTAGCTGGCTGGCAGCAGGGGGTTAACCTCCTGGCTGCTGTCACTGTATTAATCACCACTGATGTGTGTTGTAAAAGGATTGCTGCAGGAAATAAAGACACCATGGTGTCAGCTGCAGTGCCCTGATGTGACTCCATCAGACAAGAGGATGCTTATTGACAGGGTGAGAAGGGGGGACGGACAGAGCGAGGGCGAGAGAGAGAGAGAGAGAGAGAGAGAGAGAGAGAGAGGGAGCAATCAGTCCTCGAGTCAGTCACCTTGGCACTGACGCAATGTCATGAAAGTCCACACCATTATTCCTCCGACCGCACAGGAGCATTATTTAAACTCAAACATCTACCGGGGCTGAATGTCAGTAGAAGGGCACCCACCTACAAACACACACACATATATGCTTCTAGTGTACTGTATGGCCACATTAGAGACACAATTAGCTGATTAACAGAAAATCAATCGACAAAATTAGGAAGCAATCGATCCTTTCCAGTCATTTACCAAACATGCACGGGTTCCAGCCTCTCAACATGTGTTTTTTTTTTTATATTAGCGGCACCAATTAGTCAATGAATCTATCTGTTGATTGACAGAAAACAAATCACACTATTTTGATTGATCGTTTCAGCTAAAATATTCCTGTACTGCCGACTGTTACGCAACATGGTAGAACGTTATCTTAGACGTTACAGAAGACCGACTTCCTGGCTCGCTGGTTAGCTTGTCTGCACAGACTAGCAGCTAACACAGAAACTCCGGGGATTAATAAAGGTTCATCTTATCTTATCTTAACTCCACCGAACAGGGTTTTCCTGATGTCTTATAGTCACTGCTACTCTCACCAGAATGGTTCTATATTATGACTTTTTGCAGCTCTTCTTTTAGTGCATGTATTTACCATTTTTGCCTGATAAAAACAGAGTGAGACTGAAACATCACTTTGGTCTTTTGGAATCTTCTGACAGGCATTTATCTTTATTTCCTGACATTTTAAAGGTTAAATGGTTAATCGGAAAAAGGACTCGATATTGACAACATTCAGTATTTTCTCTACGACACATACAGTACGTACACACATCTTCCTCTACTGAACTGTCATTGGATCAAATCATTGAAGCCCTTCATCACACACAGTGACAGCAGACGTCGGCACAAAGCCTTACAATGACATTGCATAACCGTTGGCATTTCAGGCAGCACACATAATTTAACTGAACTGCATATTCCTGCTAAATACACTGGAAACTCTACATTTCATGCTAGGCGATGCCCACTGCTTGACAAATACAAATTAAGTTCCTGGACCAAATTCATAGAGCTTTATAGTGGGTTGTACTTTAATGAGCAATAGCTCATGACTGCCTCGGTATTCCCATTAATTACAGGCTCCTCAGAGGTCCGATCGTTATTACATGCCTCAAAAGTTGGAGTAATTTAATCCATTTGCTGTTATTTGGTCACCAAAAGAAAGCTGTTGCGAGGAAATACTACACAAGAGGGGTGCAAATAAAGGCTATGGAGAGGTAGACTCAAATAACGGCAGTTATAAAACAGAGTTGGCAAGAAGCACTGAAGAATAGGCAAAAAGGGAAATTATCAAAGTGAATGTGTGATTTAACAAATTAAGAATGCTGGCTTGTGTCCACATTTCATACTGTTGTAATGCTTATTGATTCATAGCAAAAAATGTAACTCTTGACCAATAAAGCCAGTTTGGCATTTAAAGGAACCACAGTAATGATTAAAGGGAAAAAGATCTGTACTGGCTATAAGCTCAAAAAGAAGACAGCTGCATAATAATGAGGTACCTCTGAGCCTATTGTATACCGTTATTTAGACTCATCAGCGCTTGGTTTATATATATTCATGTTTTTAGTTGTTATTTTTTTGTGTTACCTTATATATTTAATGTATAGTGCCAAACACCAATTTATATACTTGGAGAAAAAAAAGACAGAGATGACTTTGTTATCTTAGAGAGGCAGCGGCTCTGACTTCCTTGACCCTTCTTGGTAGACTACCTTTCCAACCTGCCTCAAAAAAGGAGGGTTATTTAAGAAACAATTAGGAGCATACACAAAGCAATTTGCAGGCAGTCTAACTCCTCAGACTCGGCCGGTGAAGGGCCTTTCAGCGCTGATTTATCACGCTGTCGCCTTCACAAGGCAACATAATTAATAGGAGCATGGACTTCTAATTCCACCCGCTTCCACGGCCAGTGGATTTCATTTGATTTATGATGGCCGAGGACTTTGCATTTTATCAGTTCATTCGCTCGTTATTTATGCTGATGACCAATTTCAATGGGTCGCCATCATCTAACTCACTACTAATCAAAGAGAATTAGGGTTCACTGCATTATTTAGAAGCTGCTAATTTATCTTCGGAACAAGGGGGAAGAAACGAAACCGCGCGGCTCTGCTTTTAGCTGCAGCCTCAATGTCAACATCTTCACGGTTTCTCTAATCAGAATGTGAAAATTGTCTTGCTGAAATGATACAATTATGGCTGGATTTTGTTTTATCTCTTATTTAATGGATCACAGATTGTTTGACTACTTACACCTACAAGCTGTTGGTATTTAAAAACTGCAATTATGTCTCCTGCGTGAGATCATTTAACGTTGATTACTTAGACTGCCTATGGTGATGTAGAATATTATAATAAAAGATAACTTCTGTTTTCCACCAGAAGAGCCTCAAACACAAATCACCGAGATCAATCAAGCCGGGAAATTCGCATTTTAAAAGAGGCTGAATCACAAGAGCCCATTTCACTCTCCATAACATTTGATGGTTCATGGATTCTCATGCAAAAAGCAACAAACTCCCACAGATCCCACACAACAGCTGCACGGTGGAGCACTAAAGCACAACTGGACTAGAAAGATTTTCCTCAGTAGCGAGGCTGAACAATAAGAGTGAATTATTGCCCTGCTGAAATAATGGGTCATGAATGGCCCACAGATTAATACAATGCATTATAAGAAACAGAGATAAATAGGGTCACATTGCAGCTCTGTTTGTTAGAAAAATTACACCTGTTCCAAGTGTTATGAACCTGCAAATGCTATTCTGAAGGTTAAGTTGTGTATTACTATAAAACAAATTGAGATGGAGAAAACGGTTGGCAGTGGGACATTATTTAACGTCCTTGCAGGCAGTGCTACAAAAGGGTAGGATTAAGATGCAATAAACTTTACAGAGTCAAAGAAAAATAGCCCTTGTAAACAATGCAGTAACGAAACGAGCTGCTTCACAGCACATGCAGTAGGTTTAAGGCTTTACATAAGTCATTTTAATGCTACAGCAAACTTTCTAGACAGGGATATTAGATTCAAAAACACCCTTAGATTAAGATTTGACCTTCCTACAGTAGCTGCAGCACATGGCTGAATAAAACACTCTGTAGTCGTTCTCATTTATTAGCCTGCGTGTTTTGCAGAGGGACGTTATCTCCTGTCACTCTTATTATGTTTAATTATTCAGCGAAGTGACTGATAAGGTGTTTTCCGACAAAATGAATCACGCTGTTCAGAAGTGACACCCGCTATTGTAGGAGATGCTCAGACGCCGCCATCGACCGAGCTACATCCTCCCTGTTCACAAGGTGTATCATTTATCCGGGGGGGTAATAAGATGCAGAATTTACACAGGCCTGTCAATAGGCATGTCGATAGAGCGACACTTAGCATCTATCATCCAGAGAATCAATGCCATTTTTCAGCGATGAGTCCCGGGAAATGATAGCTTTCAAATAAATGGTGGAAAGAGAAACACGACACTCCTTGGGGAGAGATAGATGTAGAGCGGCTCAATTTCCCCCTCGTATTTGCTCTCCTCACATCTCTCTGCCCAGCTTTCCAGTTCAATGCAAAAGGTCAGGAGATATTACAAGGGACGATCTCTAAAACAAGACATAAAGAATCTCTGGAGAATCTGCAGAACAAGACAGGCAACTAACTTGTGAGGAGAGATGGACGTTTCTATCAATATCTGGGATAAACAGAGGAGGCACACTGTCGTCAGGCAGGCAATGGACTTTTGGGGTCTTTCATTTAGTGATGCCACACTTACAGCAATAGATGCATTTGCTTCCTGTTGGGTGCCATGCCATTGTTCCAATGACCCATTATTCCGAAACCCTAATAGTCCGGAAAGTGTCGCATTGGACCGAAAGCCCATTAGTCTAACAGCCCGTTATCCTGAACACAAATGCCCATTTCTCCGAAGGCCCATTGCTCCAAAAATACAAACTCTTGGTGCAACAAACAGAAGCACATGGCTAATTATTGTACAATGATGTCATCAGACCTTCCTGTCTCGACATTTTTTTCCGTACCATGGTGAAGACATGAAGTGATACGCCTTACTCTGCTTCGGATTGGCTTACCCTGATATGCTTAACCTAGAGCTAACTAATCTCACTCCTGATGCCTAAACTTTGCTAACTCAACCAAAGAAGGCAATGTGTAATAAGATGCATGATAATTAGCCATATGCTTCTTTTTGTTGTATGGAGAATGTGTATTTTCGGAGCAAGGGGTCTTTGGAACAATGGGTGTTTGATTTTTCAGGATAACGGGTAATGGGCAAATAGGCTTTCGGTCCAGTGGGACATTTTTCAGACAACTGGGGTTTCGGAATAATGGGCTGGCAGAACAAGGGGCAGTACCTGCCTGTTAAGAGTTTGCTTCAAAAGTAACCAACTCTGCTCAGCAAAACAGAGAGAGACTAATGTATTTTTTGGCTAATCTTGTTAGCACAGCTTCATGATGAAAGAATACCAGCAGCAGACTAGGTTGCTTGTGAATGCACATAGTACATGGTTTGAGGTTAAAACAATGGTGTGTTTGGTAGCTTGTGGGATGGTAATGTCAGCTGCCTTTGTTTGCAACATTGCCCACACTTTTTCCTGCCTGCTTTTTGCCACAAGTACCAATACTCATCTAACAGATGTGTTACAACAAAACTAAGATAAACTACATGGGTGCTGAGCAAGCGACAACCAATGCTGAGAAATAAAGCGAGTATCAAAAACTGCAGTTCTGTACATGGCCACTTGAGGCTGGCTTCAAAAGTGAGTCAATCCCCATAGACTTCCATGTTAAAATGTCCAATTTTACAGCAGAAACAATTACTTGTTGTGAAATTTAATTTATAGTAAGGCTGAAGGTTTGGCATAATGAGGGCGTGGCTGCTAGCTATATGCTCTGTTGCGTCACCCAGCCCATCAAAGCTCCCCCTATGATCCACCTCTTTGCTAATTTCTGGATTAATCTTGGGTTAGACTGTGTCGCCACTGCACCAAGATGGCGACCACCCACTTTGAGCTCCACGGTTTCTTTAGAAACCTATGGTATCTATGACATCACGAAGACTATGGCCATATTTTATACAATCTATGGTGCTGACCCAAGCATTACAACTAATATCAATCAATAATTCTTATATTAAAATTTCCTAGAATATTTAGCTGAAATGTAGCAATTCAGACCTTCATTTAACCAGTGTCACAATCCCCTGAGGGTGATTGGCAACTTGCTAAATCAACATCAGAGCTACAGGACATTAATGACATGATGACACAACTGATTTTTATCTTTTGTATCATCAGTCTAGACATGGTTTGAACCCATGCTCCTCTTAGTGACAGTTGGGAATGCTGTGGCAGCTCATTAATCACCAGGACAGCCTGGAGGAGCTATTCTTAATCCCATGATGGTATCCTCACCATCCTCCATCGCTGCTGATGCTCGTAAAAAGGGAGGGAGAGAGCAAAAAAGAAAATGATTTACACAAATCAATCATTCAGTGCTAGCGCTCATCGGCTGTAACACTGGCAGCCTGTCTTTACAGCTCCATTTTAAAGGGCGCCTGCTGACAGCCATACTTGATTAAGGGCTGTGGCTCCCTAACCTTTCATGTTAAGAAAGATCGTCACTGACTGACAAACTTTTTTTTTTTCCTCCTTCTTTTCCAGGTCGGTTCAAGGCGAAGGTATTGGCATTCAAATTTGTGGCTGCTACTGTGAGCAGATGTCACCTCTTGGCGAGTAAGGGTAATGGCAGCAGCAGGCCCACTCTGACTCCCGGGGCTCAACAACATACCACCACAGGGCTTCAGAGGGGGCAGCAGGCAGGAGGGACAGCCTCAACAAGTGAGCGCTTTACGAGCCCGTCCTCCACACCGCTTTTCCCTTCTCTGCAATTATCATCAAAGAACATCTGTTTGTTGTTCCTCAGGCTCCCTCCCCTCACAAGTGTCCTAGCCTCACCTTGACCCATACTTTCAATTGTAGTGGATGTTATGACTAAAAATAAACAGTGCGAAGGAGTGAGGCTACCCTTTGTGTGAGCAGGGCGTTCTCCCTCGCCGCTACTGAGAGAGGAAGGATATCACCGACGAACACGGCCACTTCCTCCTTGTGCTCGCGGCTCCTGACAGGTACATGGACAGATGTGAAGTTGAGTCGGCAGACTCGCTTTGTTTCCCGGCTTTTAAGTTGATCCCACTGTCCTTTCGATGCTGTCACTGTCTGAACGACCTGTCAAAGAGAAGTTCAATAGTTCCTGGCAAGCAACCTGATACACACCGAGGTTGTGGTTTGTCCTGTTTCTGCTCCTTGACGACAATCTGCATCGCGAGGCCGTAGATGTCAGCCATGTAAAGTCCGAACCTGTCGACTCAACGATTATATGCAACGTCACAACTACATCAAAGGTGCGTATTTGTGAATTTGTTCATAGTCTATCACGAGATTCCTTACACTGCTATATAACAAGTGAACACTCGCTGTAGATGTTATAACTCACCCAGTTCTCATCAGTCACTCAGGTCAATTAGCAGAGCTATGTGAAAGATGGCGCTTCTTTGCTATAGGGAACATCCAGAGTGCAGCGAGATTGACTGAATGTAATGTATAGTGTGTGCAGACATGCACAAAGAGCAAAAATCATTTTAAATTGGGCTGTCTATTGTTTGAACTATTTAATTATATATTAACCGCAAATTAATTACACAATCCATTCAAAATGCACCTTTAAGGGAGATTTTGTCAAGTATTTAATACTCTCAGGAGTGGACAAATATGCTGCTTTATCTATATTTATTACTGGAAATCAATTAACACAAAAAAATAAATATTGTCCAGAAACCCTGGACCCAGGTACTGCATTTAGCACAAAAAATATGCTCAAATCATAACATGGTAAACTCAAACCCAACAGGCAACAACAGCTGTCAGTGTGTCAGTGTGTTGACTTGACGTCGACTTGCCCCAAACTGCATGTGATTATCATAAAGTGGGTCTGTGGGAACCCATAGAACCCATTTTCATTCACATGTCTTGGGGTTAGAGGTTAAGGGGACCCCTTTGGAAATAGCCATGTTTTTCTTTGCCAAAATTTTGCGCACGTTTGGAGCATTATTTAACCTCCTACATGACACACTGGTATGATATGGTTGGTACCAACGGATTCTTTAGGTTTTCTAGTTTCATATGATGCCAGTGATTTCACTGTAGCTTTAAAATTGAGCTACAACCCTGAAAGTAAGAATAGCGACCGGGCCCGACAGTGGGCCGTCGGATTTTAATTAAAAATCAGAAGTTGTGTCAATGTGTTAAAAACACATAAAACAAATTTGCATTGGTGTTAACATTGACAGCCCTAGTATTTATGTTTTGTAAGTTAATAAATTATACTAATTGTCTGAATCCCTGTTGATTTTAGTTCTTATATATTCACTTAAATACACGTCACAGAGCATTGTACTGGAAAAGGATTCTTTAGGTTTTCTAGTTTCATATGATGCCTTTATCTTCACTCTATCTATCTATAAAACTGAGCCCACTACAACCTCCCAAAGTTCAACTGCTTTAAGGTGTTAAAGAAATTAGTGGCATTAAAATGATTTTGTGTTAACGCATTATAATCGTGTTAACTTTGACAGCCCTATTTTTAAATCATAGCACATTAAGAATTTAGTTACTTAGCACGCTTTTTGTCTTCAGTATGAGCTGTGCTGAAGGGCTTGGGCCTCTACTGTAATTGTTACCTGAAATTATTGGGTACTCTGCAGAATGTCTGCAATGGTTTCGCCTTGCTCCCGGAGGATATGTGTGCTGATTTGTGCTTTCCGTCTGCCAAATAGCCCAACCTGGCAGTGTACAGCAATAAAGCCTTGTATTATAGCTCAAAAAAGAAGTTTCACTCTTGTACAGCAGTTTCACCAAAAGCGGCACATCTTAATTCCTAATTCGAAGCGCTCCAAGATATTTCAGCTGTGTATGGTGCAGTTGATACACCCAGAGGGAGTTTAAACATTTAATTTATAAAGACTTTCTGTAATGACTGATGATAACACATGAATGTGTCCCGAGGGAGGACACCAGCTGTGATCCTCAGAAGTCATCTGCGACCTGTAAGGCAGATGTGGCGACTTCTCTTCCAGGAAATGACACCATGTACCTCAGTGATTATCTGTCCTCACAGTGCTAATCACTGTGGATCAGATTACATCCCATCGGACAGGCCATAACAACGCTGTTTCAGTGATCACACTCATTTTAAACATTTACTGCAAATAATTTCTGTCACACAGCTTTTTGCTTTCAACACTTTGTTTAGCATTTCCACGCAACAAAGGTGGAGTCAAAGTGACAGCATTACAGATGACCGTAATTAAATAATGCGTAAGACTATTGTGCTTTGTGCCGTACTTTTGGAAACTGGATGCACTCCAAACCATCTGTGTTTATCGAACTTCAATGGGTTGCTAATGTGTAAAAACAAATACAGATATCCTGAACATTAGATATGCTTGTGTTATAGGTCTTTGTTTGGAAATCCCTGGAGAAATTTGATTACTTCAACCACACAAGCGTGAGACAGATATATGTGTCAGATGGCCCAAACACAGAGTTAGTCATGCAGTCTTATATCAGCGTTAGTCATTGAGCTGGAGCCCAGTGAGCTCCAGTCGGTCAACAGTGGGTGGTGTCAGCAGCAGGGCTCTCAAAAAGTTGGATTTGAGGTTGGAAGAAAAGAATCAGTGGTGATGGAGGTTGGATAACTTTGGGTCCCATTACAGCTAAAAACAACATGGCTGACTAAGGAGCAAAAACCCTAAAACAATTCCATCTCTAAAACCCCTTTCCCACAGGACAAAATCTCCATTCACTCATTCCCGGGACAAATGACCCTCCAGTAGTCACATATATTTATCAGCTCCAGCTACGATTGGCAGTGATGCTACTTTTCACCCCTTTCCCAGTGCAATGCTATGTGACACGCAGTTTAGTCAATATATAATAACTAAAATAAACAGGGATTCAGACAATTATTATAATTTATTAACTTACAAAACATAAATAATGGGGCTGTCAACATGAAAGCAAATGCAAATTTGTTTTAATGCCACTAATTTCTTTAACGCATTGACACAACTTGCAATTTTAACTAACCTCTTAAAAATCCGATGGCCCACTGTCGGGCCCGGCAGCTATTCTGACTCTCAGGGTTCTAGCTCAGTTTTAAAGCTAGAGTGAAAACACTGGCATCATGTGAAACTAGAAAATAACAGAAAAGGCCAGTGCAACAGCAACAACATACTCAGTGACCTATTTTTAGTGAGGTGTCATATGTTTACATATATCTATATTGCTTATATGTACTAATTTTGGTGGGAAAAGGGTATAGACATCCGATATGTGAGTTAACTGTTTGCTCTGGTGTTGCATTTTTAAAAAAAAAAAACAAGATGGAGGAAGGTTGCGGGAGGGAGGGGTTCACATATAAGATGGTCAGCCTGCTACTATGTGGTCTGTGATGTCCCATAAATCTTCCTCTATCTTCTCTGTGGTGATGGCAGAAAGGGATGAGTCGCTCACCAGCCCCCCTCTCCATCTCATTCACATGTCTATCTGCCTGTTATCCATGCCCTTGAGCAAAGATTACTGATGCCCTGCCTTTGATATATGACACATCATGTGCCACAACGTTTCATCCAATGAATTAACCCGGAGAAGAAGAAAAAAAAAAAAACCTGGCTGCCGTCAGTACCCCGAATCACTCACAATTTTCCTTTTTTTTTTTGTGTTCGCCCTCGTTGATATTGTGGCTGAGTATTATGGCTCGCCTGGTTCACCGGTGAAGTGTTATCTGACCTCTGCAGGACTGAATTGTCTTATCTGGTGTGTGTCGCCTCACATGACATCCACACAAGAAATTTTGAATTTGACTGAGGATGGGTGGGCTCATAATCCAGCAGATATCATATTGAGTGACATTAAAATGCATTGGCAAAGTGATTTCCTCTTTCAATCTCTCTCAGAGGAGAAGACATGTCTAAAATGCTGTTTTCATTTAATACAAATCTGATAAAATTACGCTGTTTTGTTTATTGTTTTACAAAAGTTTATTAACTGTGAAGCAGTGAACGATTTCATTATGCTCTTAATTCCTACCTTAAAAAATATTACAACCAAAGAGGGTGTTCAAATTTAAGTCTTGCCATAATTGTGAATAACCGACCCTGTAGCCTTTAGGGAAGCCAAATAAAATTTACGGCTCCATATTCTGACAGCGATGATACAGGAAGTTGAGTAAATGCATACTTCGTCTGGCTATAAACAAGAACTGAGTGGCTGAATCTCCCTTCATTCATAAAAGTGCTCCATTAACAAGAGCTGAGGGTGATAAACCAATCATATGCTGCCAAGCGACTGGCGAACCAGTAACCCGGCACATTTATTATGAGCTGTTCCGTCTGACGGCAGACATTTGCCTTTTAAATCTGTCTGTCTGCCGTTCAGTCTCATAAACAAGAAGTATATGCAGATACCCTGGCAGAGGATATCTTTTTTTTTTTTTTATTATAACAGACTGATTCATGCACAAATATACTGCTGTGCTTCAATAATACTTTATGCAAACTAATTACTGATTACTAGGGTGTGTCCACCAGCAACATCTGTACTCAATGAGAAATATACAAGAACATTTGACATCTCTGAACTCTACTAACTTTCCATTTTTATTTACACACATTGATCAAAAAAAAAAAGTATGCTCAGGCTGGCTGAAAACTGAGTTAGCACTAAATAACCAGAACAGAATCTGAGATGGTAATTTTATGTTCAGCCAACAAAGTTTCGGCATATTTAAAGACACTAATCTATCCCCTCATTTCTCCATGTATAGCCTGAATCCTGTTTCTCAAGTTTTTGACAAACCCTTGCTCCAACAAATAACATTCATATACCAATCAGCCATAACATTAACAACATTATGACCACTGACGGGTGAGGTGAATAACATTGATAATCTTGCTACGGTGACACCTAGCAGTGGGTGGGATATATCAGGCAGCAGGTGATTTTTGTCCTTGAAGTTGATGTGTTGGAAACAGGCAAAATGGACAAGCGTAAGGATGTGAGCGACTTTGACAAGGACCAAATTGTGATGGACGACTGGGTCAGAGCATCTCCAGAACTGCAGCTCTTGTGGGATGTTCCTGGTCTGCAGTAGTCACCTACCAAATGTGGTCCAAGGAAGGAAAACTGGTGAACCCTCAACAAGGTCATGGGCGGCCAAGCCCAAGCTAAGTCTGGCCCGTGTTGTCTGATCCAACAGAAGAGCTACTGTAGCTCAGATTACTAAAAAGGTTAATGCTGGTTCTGATAGAAAGGTGTCAGAACACCCAATGCATGGCAGTTTGTTGCACATGGGTCAGGGTGCCCATGATTTGTTTTGATGGAAAAACTAATTGTTGTTTTTCCCAATTGGGAGTTATGCTCATTAACAACAAGAAAACATACATTTCTAGTAAACATATTTGCTGTTGCCAATTAGTAGTATATAAATGTAAGTTCTAGGAGACAGGGTTGTTTATGACGTATTGTTTGCAGCCATTTGAAAATATGATGTCAAAATATCAATCCATTGTCTTATATACGGTAACGGCTGTAGTTAGATTTATGAAAAACACTGTGGTTGGGTTTAAAAGAAGTATGTAAGCTAAATAAAATACATACAGAAACAATTAATCAAAAAGTGCAGACATCACTGACGTAACTTCAAAATAACTCAACAACACTTTGGGATACAAACACCGGCCTCCTGGTTGAAAGTAGAGGTCAACTGGGCCAAATTTTTGACATTTTTTCATAATCGTCATCAGCGGATGCTTTAGCATATTAAGCTGATTAGCAAGCAGGCACATCTACAGGCAGCCCAGTGTTGTTGCTGTCAAACACGTGTGGCAACGCCCCTCGTGTCAATCAAATTGCCGTTCTACCGGCAGACCTCAGTAGATGTCGCCCGGTGGGCTAACCTGGGAGTGCGTGAGAAAAACAACGTCCTCACTGGGAGAAACTATGACACAAAATGCAGACTGGAGAGACTGACCATATGTGTTGTTCAATAAGTTAAGACATTTTCTGTATCATTTTTTATTATTAAGCTGTTATATTTTATCAGACGGAGGAAAAAAAGAAAATCAGCCAAAGATATTGGCAAAAAAAAAAAAAATCCTCGTCATATATCGGCCATCAGCTGTCCCTGATTCTGTTAAAAAAATAAATAAAAATAAATAAAAATAACAAATCTGCATCAGCCAAAAAAAAAAAAAAAAAAACATATCGGTCGACCACTAGTTGAAAGTCCTGTGTTTGTTGGACCCATACCCCTCCCCTGCCACTCGCCATTAGCAGTCTTTCTCACTTTTTATTCCCCTGTCACTACCTCTGTGTGTTTATGTATTCGGTACAGACCACATGGCGTATAAATGACACGCCGAAAGCAAGAATTCTAATCTAATCTAAACGTGTTTCTTCAATATTATTTAATGGTGTTAGTGAGCAAGAAGAAAAGTACTCAGCAGGACGTAAAATACACCTAATCTCACTCCAGTTACAAAACTTGAAGTCATCATTATGAATTCTGAACTACTATACACATTATGGCATTGGCAAATTAAAATGTTTTGAACTTGTTAAATTCACTTTAAGTACAAGAATCTCATCGATGGGAGACATAAACAACAGTTTACAGTAAACTCATGAAAAAGACGTTTGAAATGATGTCTAAGCACAAGAAGCTGTATGACAACAGCTCCTGGCACACACAGAAAATGAAACGAGCTACAGAAAGCTTCATCATAAATAGTGACAGAAAGCCGTTGTTGGGGAAAAAATACGGCAAAACCAACAGCACATGCAGCACAGCACTAAAGTGCCTCTTCACCACCACAAATCTTATATCAGAACAGTTTGTATCCCACAGTGTTATTCTTTTTACAGTCGAGTCACCTGCCTGATACCCTTCAGCCATTTTCCTCAGACGCTGTCACACACGGCAGCTATAATATATGGCTGCACCAATGAGAACAGCTGTAGCCAATCTCCTTCCCCTCTCTCTCCTGGAGCCTACTGCCTGTCCAGCATAAAATAATACATCAGGATTAATTGATTTCCTGTCAGTCTCGTGAAAAATAAAATAAATTTCCATGGAGCCTGTTTCCTGCAGCATTATAATTTTGTACATGGCAAGTAATTTAAGTTTTTTAATTATGCATGAGAATGAAAAAACATGACAAAGTGTGCTGTCGCCTGGCCCCAAGGCCACAGCTCTGGCCTTTGCATGTGCTTAGACAACAATAGCTGTAACTTAACCACACATAAATAATATATTTATGTATTTAGAGGCCACACATCTCTGTCTAAAAACTAGCACAAGAGTCCGAGCGTCAAGGTCGAGGGCTGGCCATTTGTCTTAAAGTAATGACATTCATTTGGAGCGCATGAATCACCAACAAACATGCACTCTGACGCCAAAAAGTCAAGAGCAGGAAAGTCAGGATCGCTACGATCCCCAGCCCATGACAGGAAAACAGATAGCGTGCTAAAGAAACTTCAGAAACACTGGAAGCAATAATGTGTGCCCTCAGAATATAGCTGCATCAGACGCAAAATATATTTCAAAATCTGTTTATGGCAAAAGCCCTGGCCTCGTAAAACAAAGGACAGAAAAGTAAAAGCTCCACATTTAAGATTTACGCACAGCAGTGTTTGTGCTCAGCTCCTTTCATTGTTCGCTGGATTAATGAGCAGTGGAGAGAATGAGCAAGCATTTCCCTAAGTCGAGCTAAACTAGAGCCAGAGATAGAGTAGGGGAGGGAGAGAGCAGCAAACAGGGTCATCAGTAGGCCAGGGTCTTAAATCAGACCAAAGGCCGGCCCTGGTGTCAGCTCAGGACCAGAGGGGGAGGAAACTCTCCATAACAGTGAAGGAGGGGGTGAAGGGAGGCCTATTTGTTGTGGATTTTTTTGGCATTACCAGCTGGGGCTGAAAAAGCAGCTGAACAGAAAGAAGCTACAGTATGAAAGGCCTGAGCACATGCCTCTGGGTCATGGGGAACTATGGGTTATTCACTAACTCATACGAATGGCATGAGTTTAACGAGGTAACGCGTCGAAAATGATTACAGGCTTTGTTCATTCAAGAAAAGCTGTTTGAGTGATTTATTTGATAGCTGTTGTTTTCTCGCCCCCAGAACTGCTTCACATCTGCAAACTGTCTGACTCTGAAACCGTCCCGTGGCTGAAATTACGATGTGATAAATTGAATCATGAAAGATTTAACTGTTCCGACGTTAAACAGCATTCACAGCATAATGCTTGGTGTTTCATCACGGGTAAATATGGCATATCTCCTGCTTTGTGTGACATCTGAAAGCATTTTGGGACACACGCATCATCTCCTCTCCATCCATTCTCACTTGGTTTTATCTGTTTGTTAACCACTACAATCTACACACAATGAAAAATGCTCGCTTGTATCGAGAGTGCACCTTCCAGAGGATCAAAAGGATATGGTTGGACAAACAATCCGATATCCAAGGTTAAGAACACAAAGATAATAAATCGCTTGAGTGTCATGTTCAATTTTCAGGACGGCATTACCCCGCATTATCCATAACAGGATTTAAATTGTTATCAGGACACTGAACAATCCACTTTGCGTCCGGCGTGCATCCTGCCTCTAGTGATTCATAGGGAGGAAACAACTATCACATTTTCCAGCGTCCCACCGCAGCAGCAGCAGCACAACACCGGCGCACTTCATGTACTAGGATGATTGGCTGAATAAATTGCTTCCATCCTGGCTGCTGTTGACACTCGTGTGGACGAGTGCTATCAGTTTTAATTGTCTTTCTTCCTTCACTCAGCCTGTGTCTGCGACTCCTTCCTGCCCCTCATGAAAATGAGGCCAAAATAAATTAAGTTCAGATTTGGCCGTGTGAGCGGTGGACAAGAACTCTAATATTTTAACAATATTTCACATCTGCTGGGAACATGGGGTCTGCAGACTATAAATCAAAAGCTACTTCACTTATCTGATCACATAAATGACAGTAATATACAGTAAGTATGTTACTGCATCTTTAATAAGCAACTATTTTTAGTACAGCACACGCACATTACACAAGCACCTACTATTACGAAACATATTTACATACTGATGTGCTTATCCTTCAAGGTGATATCACACCAAAGCAGGTAATAGACTCACCTATCCAACAGAGGATAGAGGTCAGTGTCACATTTTGCTTCGCTGAGGTATGAATATTACATGTGTATGAAGGTGCAGTACCAGCAGGGTGCAACAAAACCACTAACTTAGGTCTAGGCAAGAAAAGCACTTAGTTATGTTTCGGCAAAAACATCATTGTTGGCCTTAAAATAAGTACGTAAACTAAGCACAACATGTAGACGCATCACAAACATAAAAAAAAAAACACTCAAGCTTCAGGTATGATGTGCTCAGAGAGCCAAGAGCTTCACCGATGCTCGCCTACACCTCACCAACACATTCCAGATATCTAGCATGCTAATTATCTGAGCTATTGTGTGAATTTAGCGTAACAGAACAAAACAGCGGTCTCCTGGTTGAAAGTCCTGTGTTTGTTGGACCCATCCACCTCTCCTCTCACCCACTGAAGTGACACGCCTAAAGCAACAACAACATTGTTATTGCACGCTTTTGCCTTGCGCATTATCGTTTCAGTCACAAGTCTTTTCATGCGACTGGGCTGTATCCTTATATCCTTATAATGCAAAAGTCATACATTCATTTTTACTGTAACCAAGGTTTTCAATCTTTGCATCTAAAAAAAAAAAGTACATTTCCCAAAATGTAAAACTGATAAGTTTGCTGAAACACTCAATATAAGTGTTTCCCTGTAATGTTGATAAAAAAAAAATATTCTGTGACACTATATGTCACCTGATTCAGCTGTTATTATAGGTTTAGGCTCAGATGATAACTGTGACGGTGCAGAAACATCTACACTATGTTGTTAAACTAAAGTTAAACAGCAGGCTATGAACTAATTTACTCATTTTACTTAAGCTTTTTCTTCATATTCGTCTTCATTATTTTCACCATATCAACTTTAAGTTAAATTTACATACATCATTTTGTCAAGAATAGCTTGTTTTAATGATGAACATTTGCATTTTGTGTTTCTTTGTTTGTCAGATGATCATAATCTGGAAACTGTTCTTTTCTTCCTGCTGTTTTCACAAAATTACTGTTGTAAACAAACCTTTAACAACTTTAATGTTACGCACTATTAGACTCTGTATTATTACAGCTTGGTAATGCTGCGATCCTTTTGTTTACATTCTGATAACAGATTGTTCCTCTAATACATATTTGGCACCATTGTATGTATGAATGCACCATTAACAAAGCATAATAGGCGCATTGATTAAGTGAGAGCGATATACCTGCAGCCTACCTTTTTGTTCGAGCCCCCTGACTTATTGATGTACAATCCATCCAGCTTTTTCAGAAAATCTGAAAACAATCAGCGTGCGGAGCAGCACAATGCCGAAGCATTAATCACGAGAGGCAGCACTTTATTCCACACGACCACAGGATTGTTGCAACAGCTGCTAAGCATTCTGGTAAAGCGAATTATCTATAGCTGTGTAGCAGTAACGATGAGACAGAGTCATTACCATATCGACAGGCTCCCAGATGGATTATCCTCATTGATTACTTCATGGCCTGTTGATAAGTATTTGTTTGAAACGCGAATGGGGGAAGAGAAATGTGCCTTATGGTTGTACTCTGCAGCCTGCATGGTGGGAACAATCTAAAGGAACACTGCTAGCCATCTCTGAGCCTCTCGTGCCACAAACTGGGGTTATATTCAACTGTTCATTCTGCCAGATCTAAAGAGATGAGAGGTAAATAGTCCAGGTGATGAGCAACAGTAAAGAGAAGGCTCATGTGTGTAAGATTTCACGGCTAATCACAGGCCGCTGTGATTCATGGTGCACCCACCTCCACTTGCACGTATATCATATGATGCTTTTTTTTCCCCTGCCGCCACCCGGGCCTCCCATCCTGCTACCTCGCCAAGGTCAGCTGAAGGAAATGATACCGCTACACCACAAGATTTATGAGATTCACTCCCGTTTTCTCCCTGTTTACAGAATACATTGACTCCCACCAAGGAGCTGCTTCCGTCCCCGGTGGTTTACAAAGCAGGAGCCCATCTATTGGGTGTCATTGGGAGCAAGAGCCCAGCAGCTTGTCTCCTGTGACAGGTGCTAATTGAGAACCAAACACGGGTTGCATCCAGTTTAAACCTCAAAGCCTCTCTTTGGCCTTCTGTTACCACACTGGCACGGATAACCTTGGACGCCAGCATGAAGACACAAATCATACAATGACATGTCATGGAGCTAAAAAAAATAAAAAAAGAACTAAATCTGACCAGTTATGGCTCTGAAATTATTTGTCTGCATTGATTAAACACCAGAGTGTGTAAATTAATGTCAGAGGTCTACTGCTGCCTGGAATTGTTAACAAGCTTTGCATCATTAAAAAATATCTTTGTACAACTACAGAAATCTAAAATCATCTTAGGAAGAAATTGTGATTATGTTTTTTATTTAGAAAGCAACATTAAAAGGTTATCTGTGGCACTTTTGACCACTAGTAGTGCTGTGGAGCGTGTTGTTATGAGTGGGTCCCTGTTTTGTCTGTGCACATAAGTGCTCCCATTCTGCTGTTGGTCTCATACTGTTCAGCTGATCCAGTCAGTGGCGGTAACACGCCAACAAACGCGTAACACGCCAACAAACACGTAACACGCCAACAAACATGTAACACGCCAACAAACAGCCATACACCTACAAAGGCATGAAGATATGGACTACAAGCTTGCAAATGTCAACAATGCAGGATTCATAATATTGACAAATATATTCTATCGTTAGACCTCAAGGATACAAAGCATTTTGGTGGGAAACACTGAATGTAAACAGAACTTTTGTTTGTTTTGGGAAAAATACTCTATGGGGCATCTTTAATTTTCAAACTGTGACAGGACACAATCTCCGGTCTACACGCTCGTCCACTATCCCGACCTCATCGCACACTGTAGCCTCATTACATACTGTAAAGGGCACACTCCATCCTGCATAGGCAATGAATACTGACTCTGGACATAAATCGTGTGCAGCAGAATTGCCACATATGAATGTGTTTCCTTAAGTCACTGGACATTCTCATCTACCTAAGAAGATTCAACAAGAAGACCTAAAGGCCTAACACACCTAGACAGTTGTTATCGCTTAATTCATCTAATTATGGTGCCTTCAAATAGGGCCCATGTGAACCCCCTCATGTCGTATTCACAACCTCGTAAGTGGAAAGTTTCTGGAAGCTCAGAGTTCACGACTTGTGACGTGTTTGTTGACTTTGTGAGAAATGGTGGAGCCCATGGAAGTTCATTTATCATATTATATTCACAGGTGAGAATTTTTCCTTTTCGAGTTGTTTATTCGACACCCTCTCGGTGTGCAAATGCCTTTAAAATGAGGTCCAATGAGCCAAAATGAGTGAAAACACCTGTGTGTGGAACCATAGACGTGCAGAGCTGTTTTAACTTTGTTAAAAATATCTTAATTGTACTTATTATCTGTATTGTACTATGAGCCTTGTATCACATATCGAACCAAACCTTGAGCAGGCTGTAACTTATCATGCTGGGATGAAGTGTAAAATTAAAAACAATTCTTATTTATCCCAATCTGCCAGTGAGTGAAAGGAGATCTTTAGTGGTCAGATCAAATGGAAGTGAGGATCGAGGGGTGCCTGGCCTTCACATGTCCTTGGCAGCGGTAATGAAGGGATAGTAGATGGGTGCGAGTGCGTCGCCCCTCGTCGGTGACAGGGTGCTGCCCTGCCCCTTGCTTGGAGAGGACCGGGGCTTTAAATTGCTTCCATCTCTGAGACTCTGATTAATGAGAATAGTTCTAATCGGAGTTCCTGAGGCCAACAGCATTAGTCTTAATCTTCCAGGCCCCATCCAGCAGCAACACTGACATTTAATGTAGTGCTTGTGCAACGGTAATGAGAATTCATTCCCCAACAAGGGAGCAAACTCTTCGAGCTCCCACACAGGTCCTGGATTTGGGAAGGTTATTGGCCCTGAGTTTCAGGGGTTATTAGTTCTCTTCAGGCCATGAGGTACCTAAAATATCTTGTGTTTTACAGTCCACTTTGAGGCAGGACAAATTAAACTGTGCTTGAGCAGACAGACAATTTAAAGCTCCTTTACACAGCTTAGATGCAGTCTGGTATAGTGCTGAAGCAAAAGGTCAATTGACGGAAAAATAAATGAAGAACAATTGTGATAATCTATTAATTCTTTAGGTCATATAACTGCCAAACATTTTCTGGTTCTGGCTTCTCAAATGGGAGGATTTGTTTTTTTCTGTTTCTTGTTGTTGTAAGTTGAATATTTTTTTGCTTTTAAATTGTTTGTCCAAGAAAACAAATAACCTGAGAAACTCAGCATAAAACACTTCTTGGTTTCTTTTGTCAAAAACTAACAAAAGAACAATCAACAACTGATTGATTAATCCACAAAGTAATGACAGGTTATTCAAGTTGCAGCCCTATAGCCTGATGTGTGTGCATGCGTTTGTGTGTATCAAGCAGGTGTGTGCTTGCACCTAATATGTATAAATTTGACTATATTGAAAAAAAGGCACTCATAAAACAATTGTGTAAAATCAGGCGGCTGAATGAAAGCCATTCCCGCTGTCGGCCACACTTGTACCGATGCAAACAGCCCTCTTGTGCTCAGTTAGCAGTAAGTAAATTGCTCTGGGATTTGTATTGCCGGAATGCTTTAGCAGGTAATTCCTCTCTGTCTTTCATTTTGTTTGTCTGTGTTAAGTTCCCACTCTGGCCCCATCCATTCTCACATCCAGTTCCCGGCTTTGTCCATCCATCAATGGGCGCACTTTGTCAGTGCTGACTTCATCCTGGCGGCTGCAATCACATCCGAGCAGGGCCCGACTGCCACCGGGGAGCTTTTTCACCTCCCATCTGCATCTCCCCAATCTGCTGACGGGGCCCCTGACGTGCAGTGTTTTCTATTGCACAGGCAAGCAAAAAAACACTAATGCTGCACCTCATTTCTCCAGACCACTCCTGGCCTCGCATGGCAAAGAGAGAGAGAGGGAGGAAGGAAGAGAGCGAGGGAATGAGGTGAGATTGAGAGAGGCAGGGAGGTAAAGAGGGGGAACATTTTCAAGAGGGATTGCTTCTCGGGTCAGGCTACAACTCAATTTGCCTTTTCTTCTCGAATACATCAATAGACATCACAGGTAGAAAATGTATCACTAATTAAGGCTTGATAAACAGCAAGTCAGCTGTACTTTGAGGAGGTAGAGAAGAGGAAGAGGAGGAGGAGGAGGAGGAGGAGAGGGAGTCAGCTATTCCACATGGAGGTTTCGCTGGACTTCCTGGGCATCTAAAGCTATATGAAACATATCACTGGCATTTAATAGCATGTTATGAAATCTAAATCTAGAGTCAACTCTAATTTGCATGAAACATTTGAATCCTCAATGAACCTTAAGGCTGCAATGAATGATATTTTCATTATCAATTCATCTGATTACTTTTTACAGGTGCTCTTTACAGGTGCTCTATACAATATCCAGAGCATTAATATAGCATGAAAAACAATCTGTTACGTAAAGCTATAGAGGAGCAATGTCTAATGACTAATGTGATAAGCAGAGAAATTGTGTCCCTCTGTGTCTGTTGTAATCTGAGCTTCTCCGTGCTTTGTTGACATAGCCGGGCCGGCTGCGCATGCTTTTAGTGCATGTGAGCACTCCCCGCTGGCTAACTCACCGATGCTCTGCTCTCGCCGATGCTCTGCGCTGTGCTCATACAGCGATTACAGCTGATCGTGGAAGTGTAGCACCATTGTAAACTGTTAGTTCTGTCCACACTATTGCCTTTGTTAGCGCCGTTAGCTGCAAGCCGCCAGCTCAGCCGTTTCCCTGTTGAGAACTGTACGGAGGAAATAAAAATGCTAATATCTAAAATTGCATTTAGCACCTTTAAAGTTATTTTTGGGCATTTCTAAAGCTGGTAGCATAGCCAGAGACCAGAAACGTGAGGAGAAACAGATTCTTACAGGCCTTCACATCAAAGAAACCCCACATTAAAACAACACATGGGGCTGTTGCTTCACATACTCTGACAGGATTTTATATCTCCGGAAGGTTTTTGGTCAATATTTTATCTTTCAGTGTGGTTAAACAGCAGAAATACAGCATTCACATTACAAAGCAATCCACCAGGAGTTGCTGGATTACACTATGTCCTGTTGTGATCTGGGGGCAGGTCCAACTTTTTTACCAGACAGTCCTGCGTTTTTTTTCACAGAAGCCCACTGCGCTGATGGACTAGCCTCATTGAAATGAATGAGGGGGCTGCGTGTTTTCACGCAGGGCTAAAGACGGTCTGGCCTGAGGCTACCAGGAGGCATCAGTTGGTCTATATAAAGATAATCCTAAAAATGGACACCACAATTTTCTAGACCCCAAAGTCAGATTTTCAAAATACTTGTTTTTCTCTGACCAAGAGTGAAAAAAAAAACTGAAAAGCTTTTTTATCCATCTACTTATCAGTTAATCTACTGATTAATTTTTCTGATTTTGGGTCCCAAAAGTAATACATAACCGAACATTTAAGTTAAAAGTCAGAGCAGACAGATTACAAATTTGCTACTCAACTAAAAAACTACCTTCATGTTATTTCTTTAATCTTAGCAAATAAAAACAAGAGAGGACATAACAGATTTGATCCTTAAGACTCAGAGAGCCAGTTAGTGGAGCTGGTATATGAAAAGGTCTAAATGGTATTTAATAGAACATATGGGAACATTAGAAACATATATTATGACATAATTAGCTGGACAGACAAAGACAAATTCACCACAGCAGAATAGGGTTGATCTAATCCATAATCTGGGTTTCCACAGTTCAGCTATTTCAAAGAAACACAGATGCCACCAGCATTGATCTTTACAGGAGAAATTCACACAACTCCATGATTCAGACTCGTTTACATCAGGGAGCACTAATTAGACTGCGTTGGAGGGTTATTAATAGGCTGGACTTTCCAGAATGATCTTGTTATAAATGGGCCCTGTCAAGACTTTCCTCAACCTCCAAATGAGTATTCTCACTTCACTGCCCCCATCCCAAGAATCAGCACCAGAGCTGAATAACAAATGATTGCTATTAACTGTATTGTTAGTAATGATGCCTGAGAACAAACAAAAGTCCATAAATAACAATTTGCTGAGGAAAAATGAGCTTTTAAAAGAGACAGATACCAAGCTGAGTTGTGGTAAATGACATCTGAGGGCCTGGAGAGAAAGGGAAGTAGCTGCTGTTTGGGAAGAAGAAAGAAAAAGAGGAATGATTGATACAAAGTCTGATCTAGGGAATGAAAATTTGGCTGCCTGGTGCTTCCCATGCAGGGGTGTAATGTTATTCGCAGCTTACTCCACACACACACACACACACACACAAACCCTGCACCAAACACTCAGCTGAGTGGGCTTAAACAACAAAGCGGCTCCTGCTCAAGTCGTTTACCCGGACACAAAGGCAATTCCTCATATTAATTAAGCGCTGTCACCGACGTGCTCGCTCCCTCTCGCCAAGCACATGTCCGCAGCTCTGATATGTGGGCTAAGTGTTTTCCCTGATGCCTCACTCTCAGCCTGCTTTTCACATAAAGCCTCTAGTGGGAGCCGCTGTTTACAGAGTCAGTTCCACTTACGCAAATCCCTCTGCCGTGTAAACAATATGCACGGCAACTGAACAGAATCCGACGCTGTGTGTTTACGGCATGAAAAATGTTTATCCAATTAAGTGACATTTCAATAACATAATCCTAAAACCATGAAGGCTTTTAACAAGATTACATGACCTGCAGAGAGGCAAGAGAGGCTCAATAACATTAAGAGCAGCAGCGAAATACGGCCATAATTACTCAGAGTACAACCTTCCCAGCAGCTGGTGCCAGTGGACGCTGCATGTGTATGATCTTACAAAGCTCATCTTTCAAAGAAAATAAGAACATTTTTGAGGCCAAATGATTATCCGATGAAGTCCATGAAAACGTCAACCGTTTTACAGGAAGTCCAAGGTGCACAACTCAAGCTAGTGCATCAAAATAATGGGGCATATAAAACCGAGGCCCCACGTTACGTGCAGAAAACAAATATGGAGAAGAAGGTATCAAAATAATGAAAGATTGTTTATGTATTGTGGCATGAAATGGGAGGGTTTGTGAGAGAGGCAGCGGCGGGGAGAGGTGATGGTGACGGATGGACAGAACTGACAGTGCGGTATTCATCCTGCACGCTAGAGCGCACGTCCTGCTAGTGGCGGTCGACAGAGCAATAAATCACAGGCCCTCCATCCTGTATCTACAGCTTATTACATCCACCATGACAAATAAATAATAATCCCTGTCAGCACGGCCCTTTGCTCAAGGATTGAGTCTGAAAGCGTTTGCTCATCACTCCTATTCCTGAGTGAAAACACCTGAGCGGGGGAATTGAAAGCCGTGGTTTACTGGCCCTCTGAAACGGAGACAGTGGGGGAAAAGGCACACAGCTGCCAAAGATCAGGAAAATATAAGAGGGTGCTGCGGACAATAGAAACACAAAATGTTATGCTGCTCAACTATCACCATGGTTATAAACATTATGATATTCTCAATATCACAATGTACAAATACTGCATCAAAAGTAGGGATGCACCCATACCAGATCACATATCAGACTGATATATTCTCAAATAACTAGATGGAATACATATATACACACACATACATACATACAGTACATACGTACTGTTGATTGCTGTTTGTTGTTAAGTTTTGATTAAATTGTTGCTGCATTAAAAAGGTTTACACTTGCATTAAGATATGATAATATAACCATTACGCAGAATAAATCCTTTCAGAGAAGTATATAACACGCATTAACATGCATTAACATGTAAGTAGGTTAGTCCATAATTATTTCATTATATATAATATTTTTTTTGTGAACTGTAACTACCACTGAGGACACCAGGACACTGTTTTTACTGGAAGTTTGTGAGTATTAACTGTTTGAGAAAAAAATGTATATTCTCCACTTATACAAAAATTATACCTGGAAGGATTTTTTGAGCCGTTTTGGAGATTTTTGACACATTATCTTTAAATTGTACCAAATTTAGGTACAAAAAAAAAAATAAACTAAAGGGATTTAGCTGCAAACCAAGTGACAGTAACTGTTGTTAGGGAAAAATGGTTAGGAAAGGGGTCTTCCCCTCTTTTTGTGTGTGTGTGTGTGTGTGTGTGTGTGTGTGTGTGTGTGTGTGTGTGTATTAACAATAATCCGCCACTTATATTTTCATTTAGAGATCTTTAGGTCCCTCCAACTCTATTCTAGTACAGGTTGTTGTCCTTTCACCCCACCTCCCAAGGTTGACGCAAAGGTTTAGCGAGCAAAACATTTTCACTCACACAGACTAAAATTATTTACGCTAGAAACTTTCTCAGTTGTTTTGTCTCATTTATGTCTAAGGAATGTGTTCGGTGCACATCGTGGTGCACACTGAGCCAGGTAGAAAGTCCCTGCTGGCCAGCTGCGTGGTCAAAATAGAGTTGACCACACACGTGTATTGCTGACTGTATCGCTCTAAATATTTTCCTTTACAATTTGCTGTTGTCAGCAAGATTCCAACATAATTACAGACTCTGGTAAGTGCAACTTTAAGTTTGTCTTAACCATTGCCTCACCAGATCTGGGTTTGATGGAATCATAAAAGAATCTATTTTGTCTTTAACAGCCCTGTTTACGTTCAACTGCTGGTAGCAAATTTTAAGCAAACTTTTAAAATGGCGCAAAAAAGAAATGTGAATTAGCGAATAAACTCTGCTACAGCGTGGTTTGGTCAGAAGTTGGTGCTACGGGTCAAAAACAGGCCTGAGTAGAAGAAGTAGAGGTTGTGAACCAGAAACAAAACAAGCTGGCTCGGCCATCTAACATCTACGAGAGAAAAATGGAGAGATCATCAGGAATTTGGTTCAACTGGGCTTTAATTATTCTTCAACAAGCACTCAGGCATTATGGGAATAGCTGGGAAGACAAAACATCTGACATGTGAGTTAAATGTTTGCTATGTCACAATGTATTCGGCAAAGGCAATTCCATATCCTATTTAGCGCATGAACTTTTTTTTCAATAAAAGCAAAAAGCAACTCAACAAAGTATAAAAACTTTAAGGAAGGAAGAAGTTTTATCAAACGCTGCTGGGAACCAAGACTAGAAGCTTTTAGTTGCCAGTTTTACTTTGTACTTTTACTGTGCAAGAGTGAAGTAAACAGATAAAATGTAAATATACACAGTACAATTACCTCAAAACTGTATCTGAGTAAATGTAAATGTGAATTTCATAAATGACAGCATACATCCTGTAGGTATATCTAATAAACGTATATAAGGGCAGACCACATCAAAGTATGAACATGTGACGGTGAGGTTTGAGTTAAATCAAATATAATTTTCTATTTGGATAGATCCAGCAGTTATCTAATTGTTAAATCAATTAATGTGCAGAGCTGCCGGCTGTATTGTTTGGATCAATACAAATTGATTTACATGTGTCTGCAGAGAAACACATCCTCCTCGCTGCTCGTCTCCCTCTGCGCCTGCACCTCCCCTCACATTATTTAGAGGACATGCGGTGTAAAGCTCATTTCAGGCCTTTGTCCCTCATGCCCTCGTGTTTCTGTAAATTGTATAAGACTATTTAATCTTCCTTAGATGAGGAACCATTTACTTTGCACCGTCCTTCAATAAAAATTAAAAGCTCCCATAAAAACAGGAATGGGAGTGGAACGCCCTCGACTAAATCAAAGAGCGTCCCTCTTTCAAAAGCCGAGCCCGGACACTTCATGGGCCGGTTTTATTTTGACGTTTGTAGATGACTTGAAGTGTTAAAAAGAAAATAAAATGCAGATGAGGGCCCGCCATCATAAAGGTTAGTGACCTGTAAATGGAGCTCTCCATCTTCCCTCATAATAGGTGTAAAATTGTAAACATGCTGAAGGATGTGCGAGTATGTCCTGCTGCTCCTTAAGGGAGTGTATAAACATTAATCATAGAATTACTCAGCCATGGTTAATCAGGAGGACTTGATCGCACTGATCTCTGAGAGGGAATAAGGAGCTCATCACTGCCGTCTCATGACACAGGTCGTCACCATAAAATGCAGCTTACATACACACAAGGCTAATTTTAATCTCAAGAAAGTGACTTTATCACATGGGCTCTGGTTGAATAGTAAAAAAAATACTACACCCTGTCTTTTCCAAACCACCTTAACTTGACTTTGGTGGAAAATGTCATGAGGTCAAGGGAATATGTGAAAGAGACGTCATACAGACTTAGGAAAAGACAACCACGATGCTCAGAGAACCTCACTGCACTTAAGCTAGCCTACGTAATTATGCAACGGCGCATGTTATTAATGTGGTGCTGCCGCAAGGAATTGTGGGACGGCAATATCTAGATAAGAAAGGAAGCACTGAATCACCTTTTCTTAGCGGTTAGAGGATTCAACCAGCTCTTATCATGGCTGCCACTTAATACTTCTAGGTCATTTCACTCTTTTAGGAACCTTCCTAAGCAAAAAAGGACTATTCAACTGCAGCCTATGGGACAGGTGAAATATGGGACATCAGTTTAATGTACTTTTGTTGAAACAATTAGGCGATTAATCGATAAAAATCAACAGATTGCATTATGTCATTTTTAAGCTGCTAGCTGCTCTCTCTACTTAGGCACAGCAGTGGTTTGAGTTAAATGCTAATGTCAGCATGCTAACATGTTCACAATGACAATGCTAACATGCTGATGTTTGTTAGGTTTAATGTTCAACTTGGCCACCATCTTAGCTTCTCATGTTAGCATGCTAACATTTACTAATTAGCACTAAACAAAGTGCAGCTGAGAATGTTATTAGTTTTGCAGGTATTTTGTCATAAGCAAAAGTACTGGATACATTTAACTCTTCACCTGATATCAAAAGCCAAAACCAAACTCTGGTCGCCAAAGTTATTACAGCTAATCCTGACGGAGACTTGAATGTTAGTACCAAATTTCATGACGACCCATTCAAGAGTTTTGCTGCTGTTCTGTGTTTTACGTCACAACAAATTGACCATCTTTAGCATGGGAACACAAATTTGTGATTATGTATTCTTAACTTTTTAGATTCAGTTACCAGCTTTTTCCAAAGCTTTTTACATTCTTCAGCAAATGGAAAACCTTTTGGTATTGGACTGTTGCACGGACAAAACAAGCAATGTGAAGTTGTCACCTTGGGCTCGGGGAACTTGCAATGACCATTTCTCACATTTGTTTTCTTACAGTAAAAATATAATATAATCTATGATAATCTACAGATAACATGTGGTGGCAAAATCAGGATTTGTTTACTGTCAAAATGTACCAAGAAGACCTGAAGTGAGCACATTTTAACAGCTTGATGGCCTCTGACAAAACAGTAAATCACCTAGAAAAAGACAGAGCCCAATTAACATGTTTTTGGGAAACAGTAAATCTTTCTCAAGCAAACATTGTGCCTGAACTCATGAGAAAGGATGAAATTCCACACAACAAGAGTTGGAGCAGTGAACCACGTGTCAGGCCTTTAGCTTGCGCTTGACACATATGAGTCAGCTGCTTTTAATCACTTTCATTTCAGGTTTTCTTGTTGGACTTAAGTGAATCATCTCAGTTGGAGTCCTAAAATCAGCTTGCACACGATATCAGTAATCCCATTTATTTCCATGTTACATGTCATGAGATGGACAGCACCTGGGTGGGAGCAGCCTGATAAGAACTGGTTTTCCACTGCTGGCCCTGTTACATTAAGGGGGTCGGGAGTTCACGCCTCACTCCTCAACTCTTCAGGCTGGGCTTTGAACTCCTGACCCAAAGTAAAAGGGGGAGGCCGTCCATGCACAGTAGCTGCATTTACAAATGCATGCTGACTCCATGCCAGCAAAGCAGAATCGAGAGGAGTCTGATAACATCTCGCTTTAGAAGGAGCTGCTCAGCCAGCCCTTTGTATTTATGGGCAAGTCTCGTGGTTACCCCCGACCATAAATCATGTTAATTGGTTTACTGATAAAATGTCTGTCAGGCTCCATTCACATAGTGCTGTGGCACCCCCAGTTACTGTTTAATCTTTGTCCCGCAATAGTTCATCTGTTTAACTGACTGGAGGTGAGGAGGAGTGGAAAAGGGAGTTCTTCTCCATATCACAGCGTTGCACAGTGTGACACTAATTCCAGCCACTGCTTGGTCGACTTGAATGATAAATGACATGACTGTCGCTGGTAAACAAGCGAGGTTAACAAATCAGCAGATCACCTTTCCAGGTCATGAGATGTAATTTTTCCAATTAAAATCTATTTCTTGAAACAAAAACAACCTTCTAATTGTTATTCGTCGCGCATGTCTCATCAGTATACCGAGTGGTTGCTCTGTGATTTGTTCAGAGATGGCAATTTCTCATTCTTCAGGCTGGTGGTGACAAATAAAACTCTGGGTTAAGACTTCTCAGTAAATTGTATTGCCTTTCTGGCAAGGACACTGAAGCCCACAGGACTAAACTGTCCCTCGTCAACAGATAGACCACACACAGACGCTCATTTACCTGTCAGATTAACATTAGGAGTGACTCTGCTCCAGGCCATATGGCAAGAAACCAGGAGCGGTACTTGGAGAAAGAACTATTTGTCTCTGAAAATGTCAACGCTCGTTAATTCACGAAAATCAAGACACATTAGCAAGCCAGGCTTACGAAGATGACTGTTTATCTTTAAGAATAAGAAGACTTCCTTGTTACAGTAGACGACAATTTAGTTTCTACTGTGAAACGTAACATTTTTAAATCCAAGTGGCAAATAAGAAAACCAGCTGTGCTGATAGTTCATAGTTGCAGATAATTATACATAAGTTACTTTCCAAGTAGACCAGGAGCTGAGGCAATGCAATGCAATCTACTCTTATTTGGCTGGCGTTGATCTTTGCATGATTAATGGTTTGAAAGGATCCAGAAAAAAGGTCAAATGCGGAGTTGGGGATGGAGCAGCTATGCGGGGTAATTAAGACAAACATGATTAATAACCCCAAGCTGCCACTGTGTTCTGTAAACAAGATGCAGCCAGATGGGATGCATATTTTGAATATTGTACATTAGTTTTCCAGAACATAAGGGCACACAGCTATTCAATGCACTTTTAAATAAGCCTAATATTAATGTTGGTAAAACACTGTAATAGCTGGTGATGTATGATGAGAGTGCATTAATGTAAGAAACTTTATACCTCATTGGAGCGGCATAATCCGTCTAGAAATAGCATTAAATCAATGACTACAGTAATGGAATAGAAAAGTCATTGGACTTAATTGCTGCTGAGCTTTATTGTCTCCAGAATATGAGCTGTAGATAACACGAGTACAGTATAATAGCTCCATCACAGAGACCTTCAAGGCAAGCTGTGATTACGGTCCTGACTGAGAGGGGAAAAGTCTCCCACTCTTATTCAATCCATTATCCTGCCAACTCCCCTCTCTCTCTCTGCCCACCAGTGTGACTGACAGTATAGAGGGATCAGGTCCAGCTTCCAGGGAAAGCAGGGAGACAGGTGTCAAAATGGTCCAGCAAGCAAATCTAACCCTCGCTAATCAGCCCTGTTGTTCCTCTACAATCCACGTCTAGTCCGCGGCTCTCATTCCGTATGAAAAACAATTACGCCGGTTTGAAGTTGAGCGCGCACTAACTCACCTGTCTCTTCTGATAAGTGTAAAAATGGAGGAGCAGAGGGAGAGGAGAGGAGAGGGAAGGGATGGAGAGTGTATCGCCTCTCCAACGTCCCAAAACGACGGGGCTAAGATATGTTGGATACTTGATAGACACTTCAAGCCGAGACACAACACAGAGAAATATTAAACTGTGATGGGTTAGAAAACATGAGGATGAATAACAATGCTTTGATTAAAGAGAAGTTCTAAGTTCATTAGCTTCATCGAGGAGGTTATGTGTTTTCAGTCCCATTTGTTTGGTCCCATTTGTTGGGCCATTGGCTAGAATGAAGTGATTTGCTTTTGGTGCAGATACAGGACAGATTTCTTAACATTGTAATTCACTAATTTCTCATAACAACTGAGCTTTTTTTTTGAATAAAAACTTAATCTGTTACATGTATTTATTCCCAGTAAGCAGTGATTCATTTGCAAGTGAAAAGATGGGTAAAAGTGTAGGTTTACAAACAAGGAATAGTTACCATTTGTCAACTTAAACTTAGGACCTACTTCACATTGACAAAATAGTGTTTTGAATGCTGTTGAAACTACATTAACTTAACATTTAAAAACCAAAATTAGCTAATGTTTGTCTCCATGTCTTTTGATGTGCTAATCATCATATCAATGGGTACTGGGTCGCCTGTTTATCACAATGTGTAGTTTGATGCAGCTCCAGCTCCATATTAAAATGATTATCTGTATTATTATCTATTATGAAACTTTTATAAACTTATTAGACTGCAGCCTTGGCAGACGCTCTCTCAGAGCTCTCTCAGACAACACACCACCTTCATAGGGAGCAAAAATGAAAACATGAGGTTAATTAACTATCGATATCCGAGAGCTTGTTCCTTTGCTTCAAAGGGGAATCGTTCCGAGCAGGAGGGGGAGGATATGTGAGCTTCAAAGAAACTGGGATGGACAAGGCACCACACACTCATGTATTGAAATAATAGCTGACAAAGATCCTCAGCATTTGTGTCAGTGTAATGCTCAGTGGCACCAAAAGCAGCGCCACTACCAGAGCCTCTGGTTTAATTCGTGGTGATGGGCCTGGGACTCTGTGGGCCGAGGAGGCCCACTGATGCGGTCGGCAGTCGGCCCTAATGCACAGGCTTGATGGGAGATGAGCGAGGGGGAGCGATCGCAGCCAATGGGCACTTGCTGAAGTAAGACCACAGTGACAGTTAGCAGCTGTGAGAACTTTCATTCTCACTCAGCGGGAGTCGGCGCTAAGTAAGAACGTTGACAGAGGGGTGTCGCAGCAGTGTGATTAAATGGCAACTATGTGTAGACCTCTGCAAGTGGCTGTGGGTGGACGATCGGTCAGGAGGAAGATGATGTCATTCGTGGGACACTTTGATCCACCATTCATGTGTTTGGTTTGGATCCATCACTGCTACTCAGCTTCTCTGACTGATACTGAAATCACCTACTACAAACAGTAGTTAAATGTGTCGATGCAGTAAAGGAAACTTCTGGTGCCTTGCCCATTTCTTAATGTTTCGCTGATTTTGCGATGCTTAGAATTAGGGCTGTAACTTCCAGTTATTCTCATTATCAATCATTCCACTGATCAGTCTCTAACTTGCAAGAAAATCCTGAAATACAAGTCTGGACACACCTTCTCATTCAATGACTTTTATTTTAATTATCTTCTACATTTTAGATTAATCCTAAAGACATCAAAACTATGAAAGAACACATATGGAATTATGTAGTAAACAAAAAAGTGTTTAACAAACCAGAATGTGTTTTATATTTTAGATTCGTTGAAGCAGCCCCCTTCTGCTTTGATGACAGGTTTGCACACTCTTGGTATTCACTCAATCAGCTTCATGAGTTCATCTCCTGGAATGCTTTTGAATTCACAGGTAAGCCTTATCATTACTTGCCTGCTTAATGTGTTTGAAACCATCAGTTGTGTTGTGCAGAGGTAGGGTTAGTACACAGTGGATGGCCCGATTTGACTACTGTTGCAATCCATATTATGGCAAAAGCCACTCAACTCAGTAAAGAGAAACGACAGTCCATCATTACTTTCAGACATGAAGGTCAGTCGATCTGGAAAATTTCAAGAACTTTAAATGTATCCTCAAGTGCAGTCACAAAAAACATTAAATGCTATGATGAAACTGGCTGTACTGTATGCCCATCACAATGTCCCAGTGCCCTAAGTGACAGCTTCAAATTGCTCATTTTGTCCAACCTACAGTCCAAACCCCAAAGATATTCCATTCACAATGATATAAAACTGAGAAAAGAAACCTCACATTTGAGAAGCTGGAACCAGCAAGTTTCTGGCATTTTGGTTTGATAAAGGGACAAAAGGATAAATCAGTTTTCAGAAGTGCTGCCAACTAAGTAAGTTTTTGTCAATTCACTAATAAAACCTTGAACAAAATATACTTAACTGTCTAGAAATGTGTTACCCCCATATTCCAATGATATCACGCCTGCCTCCTGTCTGTGGTGGCTGGCTTTTCACTATTTTATGAACTAGTTCAAGGACAACTTGACACTAAGACCTCCTAGTGTGTAAGATCTTTGTAGAAGAAGAAGTCAAAGAAGAAGATCTACCTTTATTAGTCCCACAGTGGGGAAATTCAATTTACACTCTGTTTAACTTATACATGGTACATGCACACAAACACACACACACATGCAGAATGGAGAGATGTTAAAAATGATGGGGGGGCCCCCACAAAGCCCCCCGGCCGTTGGGGGTTTGGTGCCTTGCTCAGGGGCACCTCGGCAGTGCCCAAGAGGTAAACTGGCACCCCCCACCTACCAGTTCACACTCATTTTTCTGTCCATGTCGGGAAAAAAACCGGTGACCCTCCGGTTCCCAAGCCAACTCCCTACAGACTGAGCACCCCCCCCCCCAAAAATAACTTTCAAAAAAAAACTAACAAAAAATTTTAAAAATTATCCAACCAAAAAAAAACAAGCCCAGTGCTGCCAACTATTTTCCAATGAAAGTAGCTGGCAGCACTAGCTAGCTGCTAACTAGCTCCAAAAGTCATTAAATATAGCAGTCAATCCCTACATGCCTCCCTCCAAAGCCACTCACCAACAACAATCATTATGAACATAAACACAGTATATCATAATGAACGTAAGCCACGAACATGGCTATTGTTAGTACTCACAGCTGTCAAGCTAGCTTGCTGTCATTCTGGCCAAATGACAAACAAAACAGTTGTTTTGGTTTGGTCATTTAATCATTTTTGCACTTTTCCATGCAGAGTGACATATCTCCAAGAAATGTATGACTGCATCTCTGGTAAACACAAGATTTAAAGCCATATTTTCATATTTATATTTATTGGAGTCATTTCCTGTCTAAGTTGATTAGGCACAGTTTGTAAATTTTTCTTGCCAAATAATCCAATTTTGTGCTCAAAGTTAAAGAAAAAAATTACGTTGTTGGTAAAATGGGAATGTGATGTATGTCTATGGTAGAAGCTACAAGTCCTCCAAGCTTGCTCAGATACACTCTAATTAAAGCAAACTGATATTGGCAAATCAATAAATCTGTTCATCTGTCACTTTAGTTAGTTAGGTGTAGTTAACTAGCCCAACTTGTTGTTTTAGCTAACTGAAGGATTTTATTTTCAGTTTCATCCAACTTTCTTTAGTGTGTTTATTGTCACAACAGCATTTGTGTGTGCGGTGAACAGGTGCAGTCAACACAGTGAATTACACCAAATCCCACCATCAAAATTAGCTAAATACATTGACCATCTTTCTCACTCGTTCGCTTTCTTTCTTACCGTCTCCTCTTGCTGGAGATAAATTAACAAAAAGCAGCTGATACCAGAAGTTTGTGGGCCTCTAACAGGTCCGAACGACAGGAGCGCACAACTTTCAACCCAACAGCAAACCAGAGAAAAGTCCGTTAGAGAAATAAACTAATGGTGCAGCTCAGTCCAGTTGGTGCTGGCGCTGAGGTGTGAGAGGCCAGTGCTGTTCGACGGTGCACCTCCAAAATGTCCCGAAATTGCGTTTCAAATGGTGAACCTTGGCAACGTGTCCACCGGTACACTGTGGCCGGTGTGCGGTGGTGTAGCTCCTCGGTGCCTCACCAGGAGGCGATGGTAAAGAAGAGAGCGAGAGAGTTGGTGTGTTGTGCTAATTCTTGTCTCATTTGTGGTCTGATAAACAGTAAATTCATCTAAATTGGTTTCATTTCAACTGGGTTGAAAAACGATGCAATCTGGTTGCCATGGTAATGAATTACGCCTGACTATTAACCACATCCCATTCTCTGTTTGAGAGAGAACATTACCCAAAAAACAGGAAGTAAAACTGGAGGGGGGCTTTAAAGTGGTGCTTTCGTGTGATTCTTTGTGGAGGAACCGGATTAGATCAACTAATGTCAACAAAACCGTGTTAGTTGACTAAGAACTTCTTTGGTCGAGGACAGCCCTAACTTACAATATACCATTATAAAACTGTAAGAAATTACATCCGAGTACACTTCAGTGTGTGCTATTCGACCCCCCAGGAAAAAGAGCAATAAAAAAGCCACAACTCCCTGCGTGGGATGGCTTCACTTTCAGGGTCAGTAGACTTTCCAAAGTAACAAGCCGAGCATATGCCGCAGCGGTTCCCCTTATGTCCCAAGAAAGACCCAATTAATTCATCAATCTGTACACCTCTGTCACTGCCTAGTGCATTTTAGCCCCTTGCCAGCAGAGCTCCATCCATTACCAGCCAGGTTGTTCAGCTCTCCCCCCAGCCTGCCTGCCAAACAGCCAGCCAGGGTGGCTGCTGGGTAATTACACATTGCCTTGACAACGCACATGATTGTTTTCCTAGCACTATATTACTTCATTAGTACTTCCCAATATGCCGTGTTTTTTAAATGTCACTTTTTTCCACCAAACTCAGTCCAATCTCGACTCGTCTGTATATCATAACAATCATTAATAACTGTCAGTCGGCAGCATCAGTTCAGCACTCGGGCTGCCTCATTAGCATGGCCCAGCATTTGTTCTGCGGAGAGGCTGATTATTTTCTACAACAGGCCAGGCCAATTACTTTAGTGAAATGGTATCACATAAATCAAAACTTAACAAGGTGGCAAATTTGAAGTTATCAGATTCCAAGAGACACCGTAACTAATATGTCACTGTCACGAGTGCTCTCTGCAGGTATGCCGCCGCCATACCAAATATATCATCCCACAGGATCTTGGAGGCTTTCTCAGGGAAATTACCATATTCAGAAAAGTGGGAGCACAAGTGGTATGAAAATGTAAAACGCTAAAGTTCAAGCAGGCAGGCTTTGGGCAGCGGAGAAGGTGAAGTGGATAGAAAGAGACTGTTCCTGCTGTAATGTCTTTTCAGGCCATCCTGAGCAATATAACATGTCGGCTTTGTCTAGCAGCTCAGACCTCTCCTTTTACTCTTTACATGATGATGTTCATCCATCACATCATGACAGCTACATCAAACCAACAACAAACATGCAAACCCAGCAATCTAAAATATGCTGACGCCACGCGCGGACACATAAATACAGACCACTTTAGCTCGGCTCTGAGTGGCTTTTTTTTTCTCTGTTTAAACTAGATTTTCCATCTACTGGGAATTCCCACAACCCAGAATGTGTGATAAAGTACACTTCTGTCCGTTAGCCGCTGACACGAGAGCGATTGCAGGAGCTGTGTAAATGGGTTTCTGTTTGTTTGCCCTTGTTTCTTCTACCTCCACTCACAGGAGCTACAGTATGCGCCGCACAATGGCCGGTTTTTACTCGCCGTTAGTTAGAGAAGGATTACCTCTCACTAAAACATTCGCCTCATCTTGATGTTATTTGCTCCATTTGTTTTCCACTGTCTGCAGCAACCACCTCTGCTCATTTCTCATTTTTAAGTGAGGATTGAGGACAGATGGATGCGAACTCAAAGTTTCTGATCTTTAGCAGAAGTTATGGAGGGTTATCTTTGGCTGTATATCTCTGCTCTGGCAGCGCTCCCCTGGTGATGAAGGATTAACCACCGCAGCTGTCTCTTCCCCAGTATGATGCAGTGCACTGCTCCCCTACACGACAGCATCACTTAATCTTAATGTCCGCTTCTCCAGAGCGGCCGCACAGGACAAAGCCAATCAGCATCACATGCCACGGGGATGGACCTACAGCTTGGCCCTGGAGTTTCTCACCCTCGCAGGCCTATTCATCAACTTCAGCCACACCAATCCCAGAGTTCTCCTCTTGCAAACCACAGCTGAGCCGGCCAGTGATGTATAGGACGATGAAGGAAGAGAGGGTGGGGGGGCGCGCAAGAGAACACTTATCAGATTGCACATTATGCACTGCTTTGTGTTCCTGAGCAAAAAAAAAGAGGGAAGAGAAGTAATGAATGCGCCCAGCCTTCCCTCAGCACAGACCACCTATTTGCTGTGTTTAAAGAGATATCTGCTCAATAGTGCTCTAACATTAAGGATGGGCTAGATCTAGAATAATGATCACTGTTCATTTAGATAAATTGCACTCAGGGAATCCATTTGTAAAGATCTGAATTCAGCTAGAAGCAGAGGAGGGGATGCTTCATTTGTTCAGCATCCTCCCAGTAGCCATTACTGGGTGTACAGGACGTGCATGCATAGCTATACAGGGGAATGGTATCCCATAATCCCAAACAGATTGCAGTCTTTATGATATGAAAACACACACAAAGGCCGTATGCGAGACACATGTTACTCATCAACTTGAAAGCAAGAACGTGCTCCTTTTCTGGTCGTATGATGTTTAACATGTAATACTTTTAAAACTGGAATACAATAAATCAAGACGCCAGCACACGGCAGATGTAAAACATTCAGAACAGATCATTCAGGAGACGTATTCATGCAATATCAAAGAACAAAGTAGGACTAGACACGGCTAATGCTTTAAAGTCAAAGAAGTTTGATCAAGAGATAATAATAAAAAAAAAGAGAGATCTCCGGCGTATCGTGACCCAGCCTCATAATGTAAAATTATGCTAAACAATATCATGATGATAGCCTTCCCGTAGCAATGCGAGCACTTCGCCAACACCAGCCATCAACCCCCGTTCTGAACTCGATAATAAAGAGATGACACTTTTATGATACCATAATTAACAGCGCTCTAGGATGAAATTAAATCAATATGCCCATCTAATATCATTTTCTCTAGTTATGCAAATCAAACATTCAAAGCCCTTGGAAAGTGATATGAATTGCTTTCACATTTCAGTTCACACATATTATCATATCAGACCTCTTGGGTTTGATGACATGGTGGATGGGGGGGGGGGGGACTTAACGATGTGAAGACCGAGCTGAAGAGAGCAACTCTGACTGCTGATTAGCTCGCAGAGACAAGAGGATGATAATGTGAGTGCTTACATTAAAACAATTCAACGATAAAATAGTAAATCACGCCATGGTTGTGGAAAAAGAAGCCTGCAGAAGGATGAACTTTAGGATTAAACACCTCTGCTGTAGAGTAACAAAAACGATGCCATAATGAGATAAATTACGACTTTTAAATCCCCAGAACATGCTAGCACCCTTTTTAGCATCCCCTGTATCTCTGCAGTGGGAGGCGAGGTGAAAGTATACGGCCTTTCCCTTTATGGATATGAGACAAAAGGGAGGCTGTGATGGCCGGGCGCAGACAAGGCGAGCAGCGGTGGAGGGGGAGCCTAATGGCCGTGATTAATGACAATGGGCCAGAGGAGAGCTGGGACACAGGCGCTACATATATCATCCCTTCTCATCAGTCTATGCACCTCTGTGGCCTCTTCTCTGCAAACCAGCACACCACAGTAAGACAAAAAAACACCTCATCTGCTCTCAGTCAGCATACCACCAAGAAGCTTCGCACATACGATTCGTTACGAGCCTCGTAGATGAGAGCTAAGCAGGGAAATGACATGTAGAATAAGATATAATGAGTAAAGGGGAGATGGCTGTGAGTGTGATCACTCATGTTCTTCATGAACTGAATACTTCCTGTGCTTAAGTCACATTTCCAAGGTCTAATCTTCCATATGGAGAGAGATGAGTTATTGGCTATTTATGAATAGAGGTGATGATGAATGGTGCTGCATTTATCTGCATAAGTAACTCCAAGGGCTGGCACGGAGGTTCGGGCGGCTATAATAAACAGAGTTTGCACTCAGGGGCAGCTCCTTATTTATGAGGTGCTGTGAATAGACATTATGTGGCCATCATCAGTTCCCTCTCGTTCCCTTGAGGAGAGGACAGGAAATAGCTCCTATATGTGAAATAGTTTTAGAATTTAAACTAGTCTGACCACCGTCGCAGTAATCAGCTCTACACAGGGTTTAGTTATGACCAATTAATGGGCTATTCTTATGGGAATTATAACACTCTCAGGGACTTGCCGTTTTAATTAGGAGGCACCTTGCTGGATCCTTGTTAATGCGATCAACTTACTGAAAACATGGCAAATTAATCCCCAATTAACACTACGGGCATATTTAGTTATTATGAAACTGCTTTCTGCATAAAGGGATGAAAATATCTCATTTGTAAAAGGTTTAAGCTTTATTCTGTGACGGGAACGCTGTGTTCATATCCTGTACAACAAGTTCAGCTTCCTCCTGACCTCTACAGCTCGTCTTTTATAACATAACAGAGGAAGCAGTGAGCTGCTTTACGAGGCTGATTTATGACTAAATGACTCATCTTTTACCCAAAATCTGTATGTCAACTTTACAACCTGCACACCTGAGCTGTCCTTTTATCACGTATACCTGACAAGCATGTTGTGATTTGTTTTACAGGTTTGCTATGCTCTCAAAATAACAGCAGAAGAATTAAAGAGGACTTATGTTTTCAGGTTCATACTTTCTATTAGAACATAGAGTATTTACATGCTTTAATGTTCAAAAAATGCTTTATTTTTCTCATATCAGCAGTGCTACACCATCCCCCCCCCAAAAGACAAGTCTGCTCTGATTGGTCAGCTGCAGTCCACTGTGTTTGGTCAACCGATTCAAAATCTTCGGACTCCGCTTCAGCTCCGCTCTAACTAGCTTTGTTTGAGGGCATGCGAAACTAATCGCTAGGCAGATATTATGCAAAAGTCTTACTTGGTGACATCACCAAGTTACGTAAATAAGGCAGGACTTCGAGAAAAGCATTTCAGGCAGCTCAGGAGCAGCATTTCTGGCGTAAACTTTGGGCTTTGTAATTTAGCAGACTTTTTACATGCATAAAAAACTATATAACACAGCAAAGGAAAGAGGAAAAAAAAGCACAAAAATATAATTTGTCCTCTTTAATAGCCAGGGGATCAATACCAACAAAAACTAAAAGGAAACTGCACATCTGCAGCATCCAGATGTCTTTTCTGGCACTTTATTACCAGGTTATCAGCTAGCGATGTTGGAATTTGTGTGAATGTGTGTCGTTTTCCCTGGGGTCTGTTGAATTTATTAACAGTGTTTTTCAAATTGATCTGCTGCACACTCAGACCCAAAATAAAGTTGTTACTGCCTTGCAATAAAAGTCCTGAAACGTTAATTTTCTTACACACAGCAGCAATGATTCTGTTGGACAAAGCTTTGTTAAAGTTAGTGTACAAATAGTGCGTTTTCCTGCAATTCATTCTGGAGATTTTGTAGTATTGGACAACATTATGAAACATTACGTTGAGTTTGAATTTCTGTACTGAAGCACTCCCAAGAGAAATTCATTTTGCATCTACCTATCTTTTTTTCCTGAGAGCAATTTGTTTAAGAAAAGGCTGCTTTAAAGGTCTTCTCCTCAAGAATCGTTTCTAATTCTCACACTAAATTCTTGGTTAATTTTGGAAAATGAGCCGATAGTTATAGTAGGATAGTTAGTCATTACTCCGGTCATCCGTGTTTCAGGACTGCTTGCTGCTGGCAATAGCTAGAATTTAGTCTTCCCTCTTTCCTTCTGCTGTTTATTTCTTATTAAATGCTGGATGCACAAACAAGGCATCTTGTGAGAAAACAAGGCGTCTTTTGTCTTACCAACTGTTTTGGCTTATTTTCCACGGGTGCTGCGTATAATTAATATCTCAGCAGTGCCGGGGGTTGTCATTTTTCAAATGGTTTCCCTGGAAATGTTCTACACCTCTTAATGGCCCTGCTAATGCTGTAGCTGTCATGTCTTGGACAGCTGCACTTTTACAAGACAAACTCAGCTGTGCCACAGGCCTCTCTGTGGACTTACTCACTCAAAGGCTTAGAGGCTGGTGCTGCCAGCTGGTGATAGTACACATAACATTTGATTAATCTTTACCTTGTGCCCATGACTGGCGAGTCACCTTCCAACGGTGTCCCTAGTGTACTGAATATTTTTGCTATTTTGTGATGGATGACAGATCGGCCAAATGGCCCCAAATAAAAATGAAACACAGATGACCACTTACAGGTGGCCTCCAGTGTGTCGAGGCAGTGAGCTGAGAAGACTTAGATAGGGCAGATGAATTACAACATATTACACAGAATCTGTTTGACAGCCCAAATTCGGACATTTTTACATAGAAATTTGTAAACATACATAATCCAAAGTCCTGTCAAATGTCTGTTAACATAGTTATTTCCAACTGGGGATCACAAGCTAAATCTGACGGTTTCTAAAATGATAATAAGACGGGGAAAAAGGAAGAGAAAACATATTACGATACTATACAAAAATAGTGTTATTTTTTGTGATTTTTTTGGAAATACTTGATTTTCTTGTGATACGACTCTCACGTCTGTACTTTTAACATGAAGCTCAAGCCAGCGGACGATTAGCTTAGCTTAGCACAAAGACTGGAAGCAGGGGGAAACAGCTAGCCTGGATCTCTCCAAAGTTAAAATAATCCACATTACGCACCTCTTTAACTCACTGACTTGTTGCATCTTGTTTGTATAGTTCTGGCTGCCACGGATCTGAGAGTCCTATCCTGTCGCTATCGCTTCATAAGTCTTAACCAGTACATGTCCTCAGATGTTCAACTATTCTTTGAAATATCTGATCTGTAATTATATGTTTAAAGTCAAAATTCAAAGTGCATAAGCAGATGTGGCTGGCCTCATAGTCCAGCAGTGGACAATTACAAAATGCACTGTTACCCTTCGTTAACACATATACTGTACACATATACACAATACTGGAGGAAACCACTATATTGCAAATATAATATATATTTGCATATAAGAAAATAAGATAAGATAAACCTTTATTATTCCCCCGAGGGGGCGGCAAAATCTCTCTCTTTAAAGGATTTGGGTTAGGACCCGGACGTCACGGGTTCAAGACCCCCATGGACCAAGACCCACTGGTTGCTGGAGAGGTGCCAGTTTACCTGCTGGGGCCCCCCGGGGGCCCCCCGGCAAAGCCCCAAACCCCCCACTCCTCTGGGCGCTTTTCAGGAGCAGCCCCATCACTCTGACTTATCTCTCCATTGACGCATGTATATGTACTGTGTGTGAACAACAGAGTGTAAAACTGAATTATTTTTTTTTTTTTTTTTTTTCTAATTTCCAAATTTTATTGCCACCCTGTCCTTCATTACTGTTTTACTTATCTTATTTATTTTATTGCCATGTCCTTCATTGTACCTTCTCTTTTACTTATATTGTATTCATCTGTACTGTTGTTGCTGCTGCTATGACACCTGAATTTCCCTCCGGGGATTAATAAAGGTTCATCTTATCTTATCTTATATTCATGCTGAGTGGACATGACACAAAATCACCTGAAAAGTAATTTGTCTAAGCATTTTGGATTCTTGGGGGTGAGTCGCACAATAAAGGACAGAGGATGTCGTATCTTGTACAGATATTGTACAGATGTGATGTGATTGTAAAGGCCCCTGAGGCAAATTTGTGATTTTAGGCTATACAAATAAAATTGACTTGACTTGGCAAAAGAATAAATCTGAGGTCACCTGTTGGCTTGTCCCTCTGTGAGGCAGCAGAAGCACCACAAATGAACAGAGGCTTGGCTAAAAAAGTCACAGTCCTACCTGTAACAATGCAGCACTGCTTGGGTATAAAAATCCATTATCCTGGGGCTAGCTCAAACCTTAAATTATATACGTATTCAAAGATGGCACTTTAAAACACACATTTCACTCAGCTCAGCGGCTTAAAAGTAAAACAAGAAACGGATCCAATAAATGTCAATGCTCACCAAAATACCAAAAACAACTGAATTTAACAGGCAGTAAAAATGGAGAAAGCCATGGTTTTTACACCGACTTTTGAACACAGTATCCTTTGTGAACCCATTTGCCTTCTAAATGTCCTCTTTGAATTAGCATTAACTGATATATTTGGTGTTTTTTGACATGCAACCCCGAATAAAGCTCAGCTGACATTCCTCCATCACAGAACACAAAAACAAAAAGACCCACTGAAGTCAAGATATGCCCGTCGTGATAAGTAAATCACCATGATGTGTGATATAATCACTGGGTGAAGCACAAGTGCTGCTATTTTCTTCTTCTTCATTTCAAACGCTCTCTATTCCTCTCCTGAAAGCAGATATTGTTGACTTTGAGATGGTTATCATAATTCATGAGGGTTCAACTCAAGTTCAGGACAAACACTTCATACGCTTGTTACTTCCTAATAAGATGACACAGCACAGATAAAGCCACTGTTTGGACATGTGGATCTTGCATGCAGTGATGGTATGAACAGTGGTGAGATGATGGATATAAAGAATTCACTGTAATGCCCAGGGCTCGCTTGAGGTTGAGAAAGACTGTGTAATAGGGTTTAACACAGAGCGCTGAGTGGTTGGTCACAGGACATAAGACGGCAAAACACAACAACAAGTTTGCATAAAAGGACACGAACCTTGAAAACCTTGAAAGTGCCACTCTTGGGGTTTGATCTAATGGTTACAAACTGCAAGCCAGAGTTGTTTTACGTCTCCATCTTTGTTTGAAGCACAGCATGATGGTGGCCCTTCAACCCCCATTTTCCAGAAGCTTAGACCTGGTTGTTTGATGAGGGCTTATCCCTCAGCTGACATATTATCGCTGGACAGGCCTCTGACTGCGCCAAAAGAACAAGCTACGCAAAGGATTAGCCTGCACACTCGTGCTAATGCAGTCAAACTGTCAGAGAGATCAAAGCCACTCACTCCAGATTAAGACCAATTAAAGTAGGTGGCCCTACACAAATTAATAGCTGGAGCACTCACCTGTTAAAAGGAGGAAAAACAGTGAGGGGCTTTGTTCTCTCCAGTGAAGTGAGAAAATGTCTCACTTTTTTTTGTTGTCAGTCAGTTATGTGTTATGGCAAGCAGTCAGCAAACAAAATCATTTGTTTCACGAGGTTATGTAAAAACCTACATGTGTTTATTACGCTGCAGTTACACCCACATGAACTGAAGTGAAGTGAGCCGTTATGTCCAAATGCTAACATGACAGTTGTGATTGCTGCCTTTAATGGAGCAATTTAAAATAATTGGCACTTTGCTTGAAGGCCACCTTCCGATTATTAGACTTTGATTTGGCTTTTACAGGGCTGTACATTCTGTTGAAGAGTGCACGTACCCTGTAGAGTTTGGAGCAGCTGTCAAAGCCATTAAAATCTATTTCATCTTTAAAGGGTCGGTCCACCCAAATCACAAAAAAAAAAAAAAAATACTGTCACTTACCTCTAGTGGCATCTAGCCATGCCGTTTTGTTTTTATGTGTCAAATATCAGCATCTGAGTTTTCTGCCCCACACCAGTACAAAGAAAGTGAATGAAATTTTGTTTGTGTTGCTCAAAGACTATAAAATTGAAATTAGGTAAACTCAAGAGCTACATCCTTTTCCAGAAACGATGTACTGGTTACTTCGGATTAGGAATGTCACAAGAACCAATACTTTGGTACCAAGTCAATGCCAAAATTCTGAAAACATGACCAAACTCATTTTTCTGTTGTACCGCAGGTACCTCAGGTCCGGGGGGGGGCCTGAGTATTATGGCGTCTAAATTCTGGAAGGACGTGGTAAACTCAGCATCGATGCATCCAGAGGATGCTCCCTACTTTTTCCATGATAATGCTACATAGTGAACAATAAATCAGTATTAAAATCCGCAGGAGGAAATCAAGATAATGTTAGCGGCCGATGGGCAGCACAGTCCTGCAGAGCTAACAGCTAACATTAACAGAGGTTATGATGAGTTTAATCTCTATTCAGAAATATGAGTATTAGGCAAAGGTGAATTCCAACATTTTCATGTGTTCAATCATGCAATCATGTAAAATTCAGTATTTGTTGAGAAACCTGAATAAATCCAGTTTGAAGGTGATGCATTCACAGCAATATACACTAAATATAAGAGAATTATGATGTTTAACTTTCTAACATTAGCTCAAAGTGTTCGCTTTGTTTTTTACTGTGGTATCAAAAATTGTGGAATTTCACAGGTATTGTATCGACTACTTAACTTTTAGAAGAAGAAGAAGAAGAAGAAGATATTTCTTTATTAGTCCCACAGTGGGGAAATTCAGTTTTACACTCTGTTGTTCACACAGTACATGTACATGCGTCAATGGAGAGATGTCAGAGTGAGGGGGCTGCTCCTGACAAGCGCCCAGAGCAGTTGGGGGTTTGGTGCCTTGCTCAGGGGCACCTCGGCAGTACCCAAGAGGTAAACTGGTACCTCAAGCTTACAGCACCTGGTATTCCCAGGTTGTCTCCCATCCAAGTACTGACCAGGCCCGACCCTTCTTAGCTTCCGAGATCAGACGAGATCGGGCGTGTTCAGGGTGGTATGGCCGTAAGACTATTTTACTACTACTTTTTACTTTACTACTTTCTGGTACTGTGACATCCCTACTTTGGATAATACACAGACTTCACTGATTACACTTTCCACAGAAAAGAATATCCAGAGTCAGGAACATTGTTTTCAGTTCATCTCCATTGAATCTGGGTAGCGACACAATGTTCAGTGGTAGATCTCAAAGCTACAGCAAAGCCAAAGGCTTGATACTACTGTGGCTAAAGAAGAGAATATGTTTTTGATGACTTAAATGTTTACTCCAAAGAGCTAAATGATCATTCTCAAAATCATTTCTTGCTAGTACTGTAATAAGACAGTGACAAAGAGACAACTTCTTCAGTGAGTTGTAGTGCAGAGGGGGTTAATCATCTCAGTTATTCAGTAATGCGAACATCTCAGACTGAGGCATCTGAACCACAGCTGGTCAGATAGGCTGCGGGTCATCTGAGGGCCAACGGAGGCTCTGCTGATCAAGGCCTCTGCTCTCGACAGGGGGATGAATGATGACTGCAGAGTAAATGCCAAAACTATAAATTTCATCTCACACTGACCCAAAGCTCCTCTAAAGTTTATTTACATTTTCACATAGCGTCTACCCTCGAACGTCAATGTCAAAGGATCTCAAGGCAGGATGAATTAGTGATTGCAGTGCGTGCGCTCTAAAGCACACATTGCAGAGAAAGTTCGTTTCACCCCGACATGTCCGTTGTGAGCGCTGCTGAGGAACAGACTGAAAGGATCTTTCATTGACTTGTCTTTTCTTGTTACTTGCGCTGAATCTCCCTTTCGACTCGGTCCAGGGGAGTTGAGTACAACCGGGTGCCGTGTCAAATACAGTCTCTTCAAATACAGCTTTGTGCTGTCAATTACAAACGCTAATGGGTGATTTTTGCCTTTTTTAAAAAAAAAAAAAATGTTAAAAATCTGAAGCCCTGCACATTTTTTTATTTGGAAAATAAATAAATACGCTCAGCACCCCATGGTTAACTTTCCAATGGTCTTCGCAGAGAGCTCCGTTTGATGTGGATGCCTAGAGTCAACTGTGTTTGGACAGTCATGGGGTGGAGCTGCCAGGCTTTTAACTGCTCCAGAGAACACAACCCACCACAGAGCAGCACATAGGAGTCCCTCTGTCCTGAGGCTGGACACAAACTATCAACTGAGAGAATGAGTGAGAAGAACCACAGTGGGATTTACTCCTGCACAGGCCTGGGGGCTAACATAGCAGAGCAGCTAAAAACCGCCCCGAAGACATCTGGAGCGTGAGTTTTCCAAAAGCATTTCGTTAAGTCTACACTGCAAAGAGATGAATATTACATCTTTTATTCAAAGCATTTCAACACTTGTCAACAGCAGGTGAAGTGATACGGCCAACAAAAGCAGATTTTTGTGAACTAAAAACTGCTTTTAACTCGGATCTGTCAAAGCAGGGAAATATATTCTAAGATATATATTCGGTGGAGGTGGAAAGAAGTCATTGCTCCTGTTTTGTGGTGGCGTGGGAGGTATGCGATGCCTAATTTGAGAGAACCAACGTGCTTAAGATATTACTGCAGGAAGGCAATCTGTCAAAAGCAGGCTGTTTTGGCATGTTGCATACCGCTGCTGAGATCAGAGTCAGATTCTGCTTGCAATTACTGCTGAAGGACCTCGGATGCAGGCAGGCAGCCATTAATCCTGCTTCTGGCCCTCGACGCTTTGACAAGTCAAAATTCCCACTGTCCTGTGTGCCACAGCTCTGGGAAAAAAAATGCACCACAGTGGCCAAACCGCACCAGTGCAGTAATTGATGCCATCATTAACGTAACTAGGTTCACTTAAGTCAGCAGTATGTTATGGCATACTTTGTACTGTGATGTATGAGGGTTGACCATGGAGAGGGGACCAATGAAATTTACTTTATTAAGAGTTAGTACTTTAAGTTACTGGAACTGAGGATGAAAAATGATCTGTGACTTTACACAGCAAACTGGTGGTTTATTAAGGTATTCAAAGCATTTGCAACACCACAATGTAAAACTACTCAGCTACAAGTAGCTTACATCTAAGTGCATTCAGAATCTTCTAGAATACTCGACTACTAGGGATGTGTATGGGCAAGGGTCTGGCAATACGATATGTATCACAACACATGTTTTTGAGATTGCATACAGTAACACAAAACAATATTGTGACACTCGATTTTCAATATTTTCATACAATTCTAAAGACTATGGAGCTTCTGAAAGACACAATCTTGTGTTTACAAATGAAGAGTTGAATTCATCAGCGATAAAATTCACTTTTGCTATATTCATTACAATCAGGGATTTTGCAGCAGCAGTCTCACTTGGTGTGGTGTGACTGGTAGCTTATGTTGGCTAATGCTAGAGAGATTTTGCTGTGTAACTGACTAAGTCGGTTTGATGATTTTATGACTCTCGTCTATCTGTGCTACTGTTATGATAAGGATTTGCACTTACCATTACGTCGCTGTTCAGCAAACTGTACATCCATTTGCTTGAAATAAAAATACAAAAGTGTTTTCAGTAAAGTAGTATTGATACCTGAATGTGTAAGCAGTTGTTAAACTTTTATAAAAGTACAGGTAGTTTATACTGTGTAACTGTCTATAACAATGCCTTATGTTTTTATAAACTGATCATATATACAAAGTAAAACATGACTTTATATCTGCCACACAAGAGAGAGAAAAACACGTAAAAAGACATTAAAAAGTACAATATTCTAGTGGTAAAAGTAGAGTACAAGTATTGTACCTCAAATTTGCTGTCAAGTACTAGGGTTAGTATTAAGGGTGGGAATCACCAGAGGTCCCAGGACGCACTAAAAATCATAAAACTTAAGTCACGATACAATCTTTTGCAAGTTTAAACCTTTTGCAGTATGTTTAGTATTGCGATAAGATATTTTGCAGTATGATGTGATGGATTACCTTTTTTCAACTGCAAATTATGCAGTTTGTCTGCTTTCATTATTTTCATTCTCATATCTTGAGGTCAGAGGTCAAGAGGTGGTGGTTACCAATGGTACCAATCTAATCCTTACTTTTTCTAGTTTCATATGAAAACACTATCTTCACTTTAGTTTTAAGACTGAGGCCGCTACAACATGTGCCAGACAGAAGAGCAGCTGGGCCAGGATTGTTAAGAGGTTAATAGTTCATATAATAATAATTAAACAAAAGATACTTGACGGCTGTTTTACAATACAATATTTAAAAAACAAAACATTGCGATACCAAGCTATATCAACTTTTTCTCCCACCCCTAGTAAGTGTAAACTTTCCGTCAGTGCAGCAGACGACATTTTACAACTATGCACGTAAACAGGGCTGCTCAGTGTATTCACTCTCCTTCCAGTTGACATCCATATGCATGGTAACAATAGACTCCTTTAAAAACCTCCATTCCCTCTTTGTTCTCGTCACAAAACCGTCTTGTTTACCATACAAAGAGTGTGGTTTCATCCGAGTGAAAGCAACGCAGACGCGATGAAAAGAAAAGGGCTTCAAAGGAAGAGATTCATCATCGTGTGTCGCCCCTCCTACCCACACTACACCTACACATCGCTGTGATCAGGTCATTTAGCTGTTTAATGTGGTATGACATTTTATCCCCCACCTTAAGCATCTTAAAGCAGTGTGTTATGCACAGTGTCAGCAAATGCCTCAGAGTTTCTTTAACCCTCTGATAGGTTTAGCTGAAGAAAAAAAGGAAGTACACAGGAAAATGTTGATGTTGCCAGAACCTACAGCTGTGGATGGCTTAAAATTAAAAGCTCTGAAGAGGATCAAGTTAATTTCCCAATCAAGAAAGTTCACATTGACAAATCTGAAGTTCTAAAGGGGATGAAGTTAATTTCACGAAAGACAAATACTGGGAGTTTATCAAGAAAAAAAAAAGCAGTTATTTGGCCAAAAACACAAATGAACCTGTAGAAAACGCTGGCACGTCAGAATCCACTTGACGTGCCATGAAATGTGGCACTAAACATTTTGTCATGCGTCCAAATATCCGCATAGAGGCTCATGTTATGCCCGAGCATCTGTGTCCGATCTGAATAACTAGCATGACTCCAGTGCAGATGGTCACAGGATGTGACTACCTCGTATCGCCTGTTCCCATCCATCCACCAGTAAATAGCTCCTTTGACACCCTGTGCCCACTGCACCTCACATGATGGCCGCCATGTTGAAAATAGCACAAGGAAGAAGAGATGAGCAGAAGCCTCAAAGTTTCAAACATCACACGGCACATCCCACAAGAACTTTTGACCCGTTTGTGGCAGGCCATGAGTCACGAGTTAGTCCTCTTGATATCACCCCTTTGAAATCTTAATGTCCGACTGCCCTTCTTCATGGCCCCTGCTCAACAGCTAAATCAGATTTATAACTACTGTCAAAGGTAGGGATGACAGATAAATTAATCTTCCCTTCACGAGTTTACATCTTGGGCATCTGGACGGCTGATCTTGCCCTAACAAGCGCAGAGGTCTCAGTGAGCTGTCTTTTAATGTTGATGTGTTCATGGCTGGAGATGAATGGCTCTGTCATTGGAATCTATTTATACAGCAGTTATATGGCAGTGCCACCAGATCCAGGACATTGCACTTCCCTGAGACGAGCACCAGCAGCATCTGTTAGAGGAAGCCGGCAAATGACACTCCTTCGGATTTGGAGCACTGTTCAATGTAATGTCTGTCAGTTACTGTGAGGTTGGAATAAAAACACCTTTAGCAAAAAAAAAAAAAAAACAAATGAAACCGTTTACTGGCTAGAAAGCAGTTGTGATGCACATTTCTCTCATGTTTCTTGGTTTTAACTCACTCATCCAATTATTTTATGAATATCATTCGATGAAGACTGGTTGACATTTTCATTGAAAACTGGTTGAGGGTTGTTGCAGGTATGGGCAAAAAAAAAGATGTAAGTTGATGGTTCATACGCTTTAATTTATTTTGAACCAATGGATTTAGTTATTTTTCTTCACTTAAAAAGGATGAGGTTGGTATTATTCTATAACATGCTAGACCAAAATTACCGGTGCATTCGTCCATCTCTTAAAACTTCACAACTTTCCTCCCCTGACTGCGGCTTTCAGTCGTAAGCCCTCTGGTTCCTACTGAAAACATAAATAATAAACACAGCTTGCAAATATACAGTATAGTTTCATGTTTAGAAATGGCTCAGTGATTTCTTTAATTAATTTAATATTTCTTCAGCTTGGCACTGTAGTTGTTAGCAAATGTTGACCAAACAGGCGTATATAATAGGGATTTCACAATATCAGAAAATTAGTAGTTAATGCCGATACCAGTAAAATTCTTGATATCCAATTCAATATCACAGTAAACACAACAAACAGTTAAACAGGTCATAATTACCTCTCTAATATATTTATTTATATTGCTGTGAAAACATCTCCTTCAAACAAGTGGATTTATTCAAGGTTCAGGTCCAAAACTATATTTCACAAGATAACATTTGAACATATCATGATAACTTTATAATTTACCTTAACCCTCATTTTTACTAAATAGAGCTTGAATGCATCATAATGAATGCAACCTCTGTTACGTTAGCTGTTAGCTCTGCAGGACTGTGCTGCCCAGTCTAACAGCTAACGGTTAATTAGCTCTCAACCTGCTGATTTCATTTTTCAAAATTTTGGCACTGACTTGGTACCAGAGTATCAGTTTTCATGACATCCCTAGCATGCAGTGCATTGGTTGGCGACTATTTTCAGCCACAAATTAATACACATTTGGTGCCCTAGTGAGTATTTATAGCAGCAGGATGGTGTATGTGGAATTGACTGAATATAAACTGAATATCCATGTTCTTCGTACTGAAGGAAGATGACACCGAGTGCAACGTTGTAAATCACTGAGTTATAGTATTGTCCAATAGTTTTTTGACAATAATGGAGCTCTATGGCACGGATAAATAAGCTAAATCACGCTTTAGATACACGAAATATACTTGTTAGTAGGATCAACTCGTATTTTCAGGGGATTTGTATCACCAGACTTCTTGTAATTTAAATTTTGGCTCATAATCTTTGAACTACTAAAAGCTGCTAGTGTATCTAAAAGATGGAGACATCTACCAAGACTTCAGTCATAGAAACACACGTCAAGAGATGAACATGTTACTATCTAACGCTAGTGGAGAATGGCAGAGTAGAGTTATTACAACAACAGCTGAAAGACAGGACCACCGGGACTGCAGAACTCAAGCTTGTCATTGTCGGCCCACCCTCCTCAGTACCTACCACACATCCTCACCCCATCACATGAATCACGGCCAGCACCCTCCACTGCCTCCGCAACAAAAGATGCTTTGAGGTCATGCTCCTCTTCTTTGTGCCCATCACGGCGCGTGAACAGAGAGAGAACAGAACCACTCGAGACAAGGGCGACTTAAGTGCAGCTTATAATGAAAGGACGGTCGTCATAAAAGAAAACACATGGCATTATTGAAGAACTATTATGGTGAAGTTCAAATAAATTAGCTTTTGAAGGGTGTGATATTGTTAGTAGTTCTTCCAGGTCTGGTACTTCAAAATCAAATCAATTGACATTCCTCATCAAACTGGGTCTTCATTGATGATAATATGCCTGAGCTTTAAGCTGCACCCCTTTTTAAATTCATCGCCCCAAGAATCCTCTGTGGGGGTTTAAAACTTCAAACACTACCTCATGAAAAAGTCAGGAGGTGTCAGACATGCGTTCCCCCCTCCTCGCCCCCAACCCCGCTAGCTTGCCAACACCAAAGGCCAGAATTGATTTTATGTGAAGCAGGACCAGCTCCACCCCCGTCAGGGATCACCTGCCTCACCCCCGCCTGTGGCCCTGATGCACTACCAACAATTAGGGAAATACAGCGAAATACAGACAAGGTGTCGGCGCTTTTCAAAGTAAATAAGGCTAATTATGTATCACGTACAGCTACTGCAGAGCATGTTTTGTATGCTGTGATTTCCTTTCAGAACATCTGATGGAAGTTAAATTGTCACGGATGCATTTTTGCTCTAATTCCACGCGGATGATCCTTGTGTATGAGCTAATAAAGTGAGGTTTATGGAAGATTCGGGACAGATTATCTTAGGTAAGAGCATTGTCCTGCGATTCGGCAGGCTTTAAAGTTAGTCCAGCTGTACATAAAAAAAATGCAGTATGAAAGGTCATACAAGAGCCAACAGAGATAAAAGTCTGAGGTGGCTTTCTTGTATGGTGATCCATTTACGATCCCCTTTAAATTAAACATTCCTTCCTGTTTGTCTGCATGTGCTCATCCTGCCAGGCAACAGTAACAAAGTGCAGGTAAATGTCTCATTTTAATCTCTGATTTTTGTGTTTTGAATTTTTGGAAATGGCCCTGATTTTTCTGAACTAGGGCAGCAACTAACAATTATTTTCATTGTTGATTAATCTGATTATTTTCTTAATAGATTAGTTATAGACTAATAGATTAGTTATGTCAATAAAATGTCAGAAAATTGGGAAAAAATGTTGATCAGTGTTTCCCAGAGTTCAAGATGATGTCCTCAAATGTCCTGTTTTGTCCACAACTCAAATATATTCAGTTTATTGTCGTAGAGGAGTAACGAAACCAGAAAATATTCACATTTAAGAAGCTGGAATCAGAGAATTTGAACTATTCATTCTTAGCAACATACTCAAACTGATTAATCGACTATCAAAATAGTTGGCAATTTATTTAATAGTTGGTAAATTGATTAATCGTTGCAGCTCTAGTCTGAACTTGTCAGCATCCAAGTTTAGTCTCATCATTCCTTTCTTTCCTGCAAACACTATACAGTCCTCTGTCATAAATATTAGATTAAATGAATGTAATTACCACTGAGAGGAGTGAAGGCTGAAGAAACTGGAATTGTCCTTTAAGTTTAAAAGGTGTTTACTAAGTGATGTCAGCAGCAGTAATCCTCATCTATATGTGACTCATACAGTGATTTACTAAAAAAACATACCACCTCATCCACAACACATTACAAAATCAAAGCTAAAAATAAAATCCTAATGACAAGTAATATTTAATGATGTGTTTAAGTGATGGGACCACAGTTTATGCACTATAATAAAGCACCCATAAAAACAGTTTAATGCAGATGAATCCAAACATTAATGCATGTTGATGGATTAGACAGGCTTTCCTTCTACTGTAGACATCAGAAACAGTGTAATATGTGTCTTCATGAAGGAGAAGGGCAGCATGTGAAAAGACAAAAACAGGCTGAGAAACAAACAGCCATGAGTGTGTTTTGGAACAGAGGTTTCAGGAGCCTCGCGTCTCTGTGTGAGACAGGACTTCCTTGTTTTTAACGGTGGGTACTTCAACCACTGGCTTGATGTCAACCTCCCGTTCTAATGGACAGCCACAAAGCTGACACGCTGTAAATCAGAGCGACTATAGAAAGCCATTAGTCCAGGGATACACAATAAAAAGCGGTAATGGTCTCATAAAGCCTGCAACACCACAGCAGACATTCTGATTCTGTCTATTAAGGGCTGCGCCGAGCTTCGGATGAGTGAAAATAAGGAAGCCATTTTTCTTTTGTGCATTGTTGCCTGGGGTCTCGTGCTTGTGATCAATGTACAGTAAGACGCACTGCACTGAGAGCTATTTATTTACACTGTACTCCAGCTGAGTGAATATTAGAGGAGAATATTGTGATTAAGAAGTGCTTCTATTGAGCTACATGTTACAGACGCCTCATTGATTTACCGTGAGCTGGTTATAAATGCCAGATGTGCGCAGAGCGCTAGTTATAAGAACTATGGTTTACATTAGTTGTTATGGTGAGTGCAATCTGGTCCTAAATACATATTAAAAAGGGACAGGTCAGGACAGATAGACAAGTTTCTGCCTTCATCCCAGCACAATGGAGGTGAAGAGAATTTTATTTGTAGTGTTCACAGCATTTAAAAACAAGAGTAAGAGTACTGCCATGCTAGAAGCACTTACGTAGACACGGCAGTGCTTTGAGCCACAGTAAAAGCTAACATGCTCATAGTGGTAGAATGTAACTAGCTAAGTACATTTACTTGAGCATTTCTATTTTATGGTGCTTTATACTTCTCTCCGCTACATTTCAGAGCTACATTTTTTACTCAACTAAATTTATCTGATAACATACTACTTAAATTTAAGTAATAAATGCAAAATATAATCAACAAATACATGATATATAATTATAGATTAAGCTACCCAGTATATAAATTATTACACTAAACTCCACCTTTACCAGCTGCAACATTAAAGTAACACATTAATGCATTAATAATTATTATCCAATAATATATTATTCTGAAATGGGCCATTCTGCATTTTATTTTTGGTACTTTAAGTATATTTTGATGTTAATATTTTTCTACTTTTACTTTGGTAAAATTTTGAGAGCAAGACTTTTACTTGAAGCAGAGTATTTCTACATTGTTGTATTATTACTTTTACTTAAGTAAAAGATCTGAGGACTTCTTTCACCACTGCATGCTCACAATGACGATGCTAACATGCTGACGCTAAGACGGTACAACGTTTACCACATTCACCATCTTATTTTAGCATGTTAGCATGCTAACATTTGCTTATTAGCTTATTAGTATAAGTAATATATAGTATAAGTACAGCTGTATTGTATTGTATGAACAAGTACTTGGTCATAAAATTACTGGACAAATACTTTATACTGGACAGGCTAACAAACAAACTGACACTGCTATTCTTCGAGCAATGCTACTAGCATAGCAGAGTAAGAAATTATTTTTTTTTGTTGGATAAATCAACCCTTTGACTATGTTTAATTTTAGCAAATGCTGTGACAAAGAATCCAGTGAAATATGACAATATGTTGATAACGACTACAGATCTTAAATGTGCTGCATGTGAAGGCTGAAATCTCATGATAGCTCTCTGTGCTCCACATAATAAATCTAATTTACCATAAAGAATCTTCTTTGAAACCATACCAACTTGTTTTAGCTATTCAAAACAGCAAATGCCTAAATAATTTCAGCTAAAATTTCACTAAATTTCTCATCCAAAAGAAAGTCTGCTGAGTGACATTTCAACAGGCTGCTCCGAACTTACAGCGAGATTGAACTCGCCTGAAGACAATGACAAGCTCTTCTCTGTCTGATGTCACTTCCCATTTCCAGGGCCGACTGCTATCTGCTACCGGCTTCTGCCAATAATAGCTCATCAAAACAACACAACCCATCTTGGCACCAAAATAAAGGCAGCGGTCCACGTCTACGCCACTCAGATGTCAATTAAGACTCCTCTTCACACTGACACTTGTGACTTAAAAGAAACAGTCGAGAATGTGATGAATTTGAGACGACAGACGAGAAGGCAGTGCGCTGCGTTGCAGTACCATAATGCGCTTGAGATATGGATAACAACTGACACCACTGGCAGGTCTTATGAAGTTTGATTTCATTTGTCAGGCCTCTTCTACTTTGTCTTTTAGCTCGCGCGCTCCTTCACTCTTCAATCATCGTGGTAATAGCTCGTTCTGATAGCCTGAAGACACTCACACTTGCTTCCATTTAAAATGCAAAGCCACAAATATAGTAGGTGCTTCTGTGGGCTACACATTAACACGGCATCATGCGTTGAATCTAATGCTGCATTGATAATATATGCAGAACGTATAATTGCATGTTGTGTATGTATAAAAAGAAGCTAAATGAACCCAGTTCTGATCTCTGAAATTTAAACAGTTCACACATACAGATGAACGCATATCACATGAACCACAAACGACAGAGAAATAACCATCAACCTCGGTATTTGATCACTAAGTAGACAAATGGAGCAGTAAGTGTCCAAGCCTGTCTCGGTGAATACCTTGCATGCTCGTCTCCAGCCGACCACATGACGCTAATTCCTGACTGAAGCGCTCCTCCTGTGTATCCCTAATCCCGCCTGTGAAATGTGACAAGATCATTCTTTAGGCCTGCTTTAGTCGGAATAATCTGCCCATCACAGACATTCATCCCGACCTGCACAGTGCTTCCAGTGTCATAACACGCTACCTGTACATTTTCACCCCAGCTTAGGCTCCATAAATTAAATCTAGACAAGTAAAATGTGAGGGATCAGCTTCATTTGCTGCATGTGTGTCGATGTGGAGAATGTTGATTTTTACACCAACTACCTCACAAACAAATGAACTGTGTGGTGCCTTTTAAATTTGAGAGCCAATGCTAGTAATTACAGGAAGTGCAACAGTTAATTGATTATTCAAGGATTTATCAACAACAATCTTGATAACCGATACTTCATCAAGAAAAAAAAATACAAAACATTCTCTGTTCCCAGCTTCTCAAATGTGAGGATTTGAGGCGTTTTTCTGTTTTATATCATTGTAAACTAAATATTTGGGGATTTGAATCTGTGAGTCACAGAAAAACAAGCACTTTTAAGACATCAAACTGGTCTCGAGGAAATCATGGTGGGCTTTTTCACCTGACAGGTTTAATCAAAAAAAGAATCAACAGATTCACTGATAACTACAATTAGCACCTTGTGGTTGTATGCCTCTGCCAACTGGTCAAGCTGCAGTTTGCATCCAAAATGTCATCACTTCCTCATTTTATACTATTAGACATTTGTGTCAAATTGTCATAATTAGCAGATGAATTCCTGAGTTATGGCCAAAAACATGTTTTGTGAGGTCACAGTGACCTTGACCGTTGACTACCTAAACCTAATAAGTTCATCCTTCAATCCAGGTGGACTTGTGTATCAAATCTGCAGAAATTCCTTCCAGGCGTTCCTGAGATATCATGTTCATGAGAATGGACCAGACATAGTACGTACAGATGGATGGACGGACAACCTGAAAACATAACGCCTCCAGCCCCTCGAGGCATGAAAAAGGATCATCATATGAAGCCTTAATGGTACAAGAAAAGAGCTAAATCAAGTCACATACCAAATTTTGATGTCATCAAAAGTCAACATGATTGCACTCCCTTTCCTCCTAAAGCTACTAGACAGGTAGATACAGTACAGTAGGTCTTACAGGAGCTTCTTGAAGTTTCCACAAAGTTCTAAGCAAGTAATATGGCAGCTGTCAGGTTGAATTGAGCCATTGGTTCCAGCGCTAACAGGGAGGGTAGGTGAAGTTAACTCTTCTCTACAGCATGACTACAACCTGCCAGCATCTTCACCTACCTGATGGCAAGTGGACGACAGCATATAATCTCCATAGGCTTTACTTCCTACTCCTGACCAGCTTTAACTAATTGAGGAGACAACGTGAAAAAGACCCTTCACCGGCACGATCTTGGCTGCACCTCAACTTTTCTAACTCTCTCCGTCATGCTGCGCTACCGTCGTCTGACTTCCGGCGAGATACTGCAAGTTCTTGATGTCAGCTCCGAGTTGAGCTCTTGCAAATGAAGTCAACGCTACAGTATTTGACACATTTGAGGGGGGGAGGAAAAATATCTTGGGTGTAGTCAAGGGGAATGGGTATGACTTCTAAGTATCTGAAATGTCCTGTCTTAAACACATAATATCTGTAATACTTCCTGACACTTTCTCCTATAACCTCTTATTCTGTGCCAGCTTCTGTGGGGCCCTTTTTTTCCCTCTCCGGGCGCAGAAGAAAAGCAGTCTATTTTCTTGTCATATTTGGTTGAAAGGCGACTCTCAACTTGGAGTCTAATTTCCTGCACTTTAAAGACAGTCCACATGCAAGGTGCATTACCATGCTATCAAGGTGATGGGAGCAATTTCAAACTGCCAGTCAGTCATGGAAATATCAGAGAGACTTAATGTCTACTGCAGCCTGTCAAAGGCTCCTGTGAAGTGGTGGAGAGTGTAATCTGAGTCTTATTCACTCAACACCATTTACTTGTCAGTGTAGCTCTCTGTTTTACTCTGGATAGTAGTTCATAATGAGAAGGGTCTATAGTATAGCCATATACATACACACCGCTCAAAAAAAATTACAGGAACATTTAAATCACACATCAGATCTTGAAATTATTACAAATTATTAAAGTTGAAAATCTTTGCTTCTGTATATTGTATAATTTGTTTGTAAAATGACGTAACAATTGTCACTGGGAACCAAAATCATCAACCCACTGAGGGCTGGATTCAAAATCACACCAAAAATCCAAGTAAAACTTGCCTGATCCAACTTGAGTGAATTTCATCACAGCAACTCATAATGTGACTCAGTTTGTGGCCCAAGTGCCTGTATGCACTCCTGACAACATCTGGGCATGATCCTGATGAGTCAGCAGGTGGTGTCCTGTGGGATCTCCTCCCAGACCTGGATCAGGGCAACAGTGAGCTCCTGGACAGTCTGTGGAGGTACTTGGCAGTGTCGGATGCACCGATACGTAACGTCCCAGGTGCTTAATTGGATTTAGGTCAGGGGAACCTGAGGGCCAATCAAGGGCATCAATGCCTTCGTCATTCAGGAGCTGCCTACAAACTGGCCACATGAGGCCTGGCATTGTCCTGTACCAAGAGGAACCCAGGACCCACTGCATCAGCATAAGCTCTGACAATCGCTGTGAGGATATCATCCCAGTACATAACAGCAGTCAGGGCACCGTTGGCTATGACATGAGGTCTGTGTGACCCTCCAATGATATGCCTCCCTCAACCATCACTGACTCCCCAGTCATGCTGGATGATGTTACAGGCAGCACAATGTTCCGTATGGCATCTCCAGACTTTCACACCTGTCATATGCTCAGTGTGAACCTGCTCTCAACTGTGGAGAGAACGGGGCACCAATAGCGAACCTGCCAATTCTGGTGTTCTCTGGCGAATGCCAATCGAGCTGCACGGTGCTGGGCTGTGACCACAGGTCACACAAGAGGACATCAGGCCCTCACGCCACCCTCATGGAGTCTGTTTCTGACAGTTTGGTCAGAAACATGCTCACCAGTAGCCTGCTGGAGGTCATTCTGTAGGGCTCTGGCAGTGCTCCTCCTGTTTCTCTTTGCAGAAAGGAGCAGATACCAGTCCTGCTGCTGGGCTGATGCCCTTCTACAGCCCTGTCCAGCCCTCCTCGTGTAACGGCCGGTCTCCTGGCATCTCCTCCACGGTCTTGAGACTCTGCTGGGAGACGCAGCAAACCTTCTTGAGACCGCACGTATTGATGTGCCATCCTGGAGGAGCTGGACTACCTGTGTAACCTGACTGGGCTGCAGGTAGCGCTTCATGCTACAAGTTGTGACAAGGACACTAGCAGAACACAAAACTAGAGAATAATCAGTCAGGAAGGATAAGAAGAAAGCAACTGTCTGTGGCCACCACTTGCAAAACCATTCCCTTTTTGGGGGTTGTCTTGCTGTAGCCTCTATATTACACCTGTTGTCACTTTCATTTGCACCAAAACGGGTGAAAGTGATTCACAATTACTTGTGCTTCCTAAATAGACAGATTGATATCCCTGAAGTTTAACTGACTCAATGTTACACTGTGATAATTAAGTGTTCCCTTAATTTTTTTTTATTTTGAGCAGTGTATATACAGTGTACAGTATGTAGCTATTTGAAGAGGTCAATCTGTGGCAGGTTTTTAAAAAACAGAGCGGCTATGTTATGAATACCATAGTTTAAGCCTCAGTATGAGAGTCCATCTCATATGACCACACAGTTCTTGCTTCACAGACAGCAGTTAGTTAAGGCTGTTAATTTCCCGATAGACGCACCACTCTGGGTGACACACTGGGCCTGTACTTAACCATTATTAATGTGACAGGCCTCAGTGCAAAGCAAATCAATTAAACAGGAGCAATCACCATAGTCTGGATAACGGCCTTTTAAGACTGTTTTCATGTGACAAGGGGGTCCTTGATCCGGGCCTCTGTGCAAAGACCTGACAGGTCAAGAAAGCGGCATGAAACAATAGCACCTTCTAACCATCATCTCCCCTTTTTACCTGTCAGATCCAGTCGGCCTGTCTAGCTGCTGACGTGGCAGCGCCCTGCGCCGGCTGCCACAAGTTGAATTTTCACGTCATGTCGGGGGAATTTCTTATTCCATTTGCTCGACATTATAATGCAGCATTTATCTAACCACTTTTTTTCAAAGCTGCTGTAAAAGTCACAGGCTTTTGCACCAGATTTTGGTCATTTTATCTATTAGTTTCATTTACAGGTCCTTTGTGATGTTTTCAATATACACGTGCACGTCTAAAGAGAGCAGAATAATAAGACTGGAGCAGTGACTTACTTTCATGCTGGTCACTGCTGCCTGGAACCTCCCACATGTCTGTAAACGAAAAGCAGATTTCACAAAAATAGCACTTCATCATGAGGTCAGTTATGATTTCACATAATAAATAAAGATGACAGAGTTCAAAATAGAAATGAACTATAGTATCATATTCATGTATTTGTTCACTCAACCCTGTCGTAACCATCCTACTTGCAGAGCTAAATTATACAAAACACATAATACAGTACAACACAGTCATAACTAGAAGCTCCTGTCACTGTGACCCTAATTGCCATTATTTTCAATTATTAATCAACTCCAATAACACATTGTGAAGCTGTCTCCAACACACATGTACCTTAAAGCACTTCTGTACATAGAATCAAGACTAAAAGTTAAAAATGGAGGCAGGTGAAGGCTCATTGACATTGTTTATGATCCTGAATAAATTCAAAAAAACATTTTAAGAAATAAAAATATAACATTGTCCTTACAAGAACTAAATTAAGATTCTGAAAACAATTTATAGTTTTTGCCAACCTGTATGGTGTTCACAATTTCTCCAGTGCTTTTGTTTATCTTATCTATTATTTTATAAAATAAAATAGGAAAAGGTTTTTTTAAGGGTCATTACTGACAATGTGTCAAAAGAACAAATTTTGCACATTTTTTTATGAACATAAAATGTAATTTCTAGAGGCTGAAAAGGTTACATTTTGGATATTGGTAACAAACTGCCATAAATTGTGCTTAATAAAGAAACTTTGCATGCTGCAAACAGCATTCAGTGAACCTTAACTCAGTTTACTCCCCTTTTTAATTTGTTTGAGTTATGACACTTTTTCTGACTACATGATGAAATGTGAGCACTAAACGACTTTCAAAAAAAAAAAAAAAACATGAATAAATCCTTTAATTAAAATATGAATCCTTAATCTTTTAACGTACAGCCAGGATAGAGGCTTGTTTTCTGTATGATCACCCAACCCTGCTTGTAAATGGCTGTGTTTGCACAGACTCTAGGTGATTCATAAACGTGTCCTTGTGTGAAATACTAGCAGGAGATTTCAAGCTTTCTGTTTAAAAGTAATGAATTACAGCGACGAAAAAATGTGCAGCCATTTAAGGATAAAGCCGAGAATTTGGTGTCTGCCACGGCGAGCCATCCATCACGTCCACAATAAAGGAGTTTTTGCCTGACGGTCGAAATTTATGGTCGCCCTTCTCTGCCCTAATAACTCAAAGCGCTGTGTCAGAGCCTGACAGCCGTTGCCGAAAACAGCACCCCTGTTATCAATCAAAAAACACTTGCATATGTTTAACTTTCGCCTGATCAGCAAGACATTTATAGGCTATTGAGTAATAAGATAAGTGGGTCTATTTCGATGGGAAGATATGTGGAAGCTTTAAATGATAAATGGCAGACACAAGAGGTTTTTTTTAAGCACTCTTGGAATAAAAAGAAAGAATTTTTGGCTTGAATGTGGTTGAGTGGAGGAATATTTTTAATTTCTAAGACAAGAAAAAGACTTGAAAAATGACATACTATTAAATAGATGTCTGGAGCAGAATTGGAGCTCTGTAAAAATGCCTCAGAGCTTATCTCCAATTAAACAAATCACAGTTTGGAGTTTTACCAGAGCAGGCAAGCTAACAGGCCTAAATTATGATGGAGGAGTGAGGGAGAGACATATCACTTCTTCACTCCACTTCTCATGGATTCACTGTTGACCTGAATATGACTGAGAAGAGGCACACACAAAAAATCTGCAGACAGCTGACAGATAGCTGGCGTGCAGGACAGGAAACTGACAGATGACAGGCGAGGAGACTGAGAGCAGAAGAAAGTTGCAGAAAATGTGAAACATGCCGATGGAAATCGGGGAATGCTCGAGAGAATATCTGACCAGAAAGGGTAGTTATTTTTCTTTTTAGAGTCAACAGTAATTAATTAATGAGTCACTATGGTGCAAATACTGCCTGCTTACATGCATGACATTTGCAACAGAGATAATCAGATGGGTTTGAATACTGTTTTCTGATTGCACTGTACTTATTCAAAGAATATTAGCTCAAAATGACTTACTTGAAGTTAGAAAAAGAAGTGTAAATATGCAATTTTTGGCCTTTTGCTTATTATCTTGCAATAAAAGCATTTTTGGACTCTGCTTTCTGGAATAAATGGTGTTGATTAATACATGTTTAGTTCTCAGTTGACATAAAGGTTTTGGTCATTTTATCCTCTTGTTAGCCTGGGCCACCTTTCCCCGAAACCACACGGGATGCAGGGGAGGCGCATGCGTCAAAGCGCCAATTACGCATGTAAAATCTCTAAATTAAAAGCGCTCGGAGTGGATGAAATGTGAAATAGACACCCGTGTGAGGAGGAAACGTCATATTCACTCGAGACTCCGATCACTTCGGGATCTCTTTTTGATTGGGAGGCGGCAGCGGCTGTGATCCGCGGACTAATTCAGAGAGGCGGAGTGATCTCTCCTGCCCACTAACCACGTAAACCGAGTCCGCTCTCGGACCCGCAGCCACACTGTCAGAGCGACGTCGGGGATGAAGCAACGCGGCTGTGACACGCACGGATTCTGCTCTCCCACTCCGCGTCTCTTTTGAGGATTTAACATTATTTTATCTCTGGCAAAGGCTTTTAACCGTCGTTTTCGAGTATTGGCTTTATTTTACCATACACATGTATTTCTCAACCATTTCCACGAGAATTGGGTCATGATCACATCGCCCACGGTCTCTGTCCTGAGAAATAGCACGAATCCAGCGTGGGAGAGCGGCTCCTCGGGGGAGAAGGGCGCAGCGAAGATCAGCCAGCTATTCGTCCACAACTCCGTCTCTCCTGCAGACCCTTCTCGTCAAGCCAGTCGTCTTCCCATCAAGGTTTTGAAAATGCTTACCGCTCGGGCAGGACACATTTTACACCCGGAGTACCTCCAGCCTTTACCGTCCACTCCTATCAGTCCCATCGAGGTAAGCACTAATACGGGAAAACGTTTGCGCACACGGGCATCAATTCGCTAAATATCAAACTACAGTGTTTCAATGTGAAATGACTTCCAACCTGTTATTATGGGGTGTTTTTTTCTGGACAAATTGGATCAAATGTTGACAAATAAGACTATATTTATATTCGATAAAGGAAAGAACAGCCCTCTCCTACTGCGATCTGTTTGACCTGATATCAGAGTTGATTTTGCGTTAAATGAATAAACTGGGGTGTCGCTTTGAAATGAAATGACCTTGTTGTAGCAATGCGATGCCCGTGTTTGTGATGTCATTTTCGATGTGTTGTTCAGTCTTATCTTCTGTCTCATGTAAATCAGCTGTGTGTATGCGCGCGTGTGTGTACGCTCCGTCTTTACATGTGTTTTGAGTTTCATCCCGAGATAAGTTCATGCGCAATGCGTAAACTACGCGGAACGGTCATGTGTGCGTATTTACTACAAAACCTAATATGAGCACCTGCTTTTTTCTACATTTCATTAACTGTATTTTGATTTATTTCACAGCTGGATGCCAAGAAAAGTCCACTGGCTCTTTTGGCCCAAACGTGCTCTCAGATCGGCAAACCGGATCCGCCGTCCTCCTCCAAACTGTCCTCTGTGACCTCAAATGGATCTAGCGACAAGGAGACCAAATCCGGCCCGCTGAAAATGAGCGACATCGGAGCCGATGACAAATCCAGCTTCAAACCGTACTCCAAATCGTCGGAGAAAAAGGACTCGAGCAGCAGCCTCAGTGGAGATAAAACCAGTTTCCGAGTGCCTAGCGCCACCTGCCAGCCGTTCACCCCCAGGACAGGCAGCCCCAGCTCCTGCACCTCAGTGTCTCCTCTGCCGGCTGAAGGCAAAGCGGGAGACAAGGAGGAAAAGAAGGAGTCTGATAGCAATAAAAGCAGTACTACAGAGAGTAATGGCAGCCATAGGATAAGTGGAATTACATCTGATGGCAGCCAACACCAGGAGAACACATCTGGATCCAAGACTGCTACATCAGACTCACCATCTGTAACCTCATCGTCCTCCTCCATCCTCGGCTCCGGACTGGTGGCCCCCGTTTCCCCATATAAGCCCGGGCATACAGTTTTCCCCATGCCACCTGCTGGTATTTCCTATCCTGGAAGTTTAGCGGGTGCCTATGCCGGGTACCCGCAGCCGTTCCTCCCTCATGGAATGACCCTTGACCCCACCAAATCCAGCAGCCAGCTGTTAAGTGCACAGTTTGCTGCTGCCAGCTCACTGGGTTGCAGTAAAGCGGGAACGAGTCCCTTAGCTGGAGCGTCCCCGCCGTCTCTTATGTCTGCCAGTCTGTGTCGAGACCCCTACTGCCTGAGCTACCACTGCACAAGCCATTTGTCCGGCGCATCCAGCGCCAACTGCGCACATGACTCTGCGGCGGCTGCTGCCGCGGCCGCCACTGCGCTCAAATCTGGATACCCGCTCATGTACCAGACGCACCCGCTGCACAGCGTGCACTCCTCGGCCCCGTCTTTCAGCGGACATCCCTTATATCCTTACGGGTTTATGCTTCCCAACGACCCTCTGCCGCACGTGTGTAACTGGGTGTCTGCTAACGGACCTTGCGATAAGCGCTTTTCCTCCTCCGAGGAGCTTCTCGGCCACTTGCGGACTCACACGGCCTTTGCAGGTACGGAGAAGTTGATATCCGGGTACCCGGGGTCCTCTTCTCTCGCCAACGCCGCTGCGGCCGCTGCTATGGCTTGTCACATGCATATGCCTCCTAACGGCAGCCCTGGCAGCCCCGGCACGCTGGCCCTCAGGGGCCCCCATCACCCCCTCGGACTGAGCAGCCGCTACCACCCGTATTCAAAGAGCCCCCTGCCCACACCCGGGGCTCCGGTGCCGGTACCCGCGGCCACAGGGGCATACTACTCCCCGTACGCCTTGTATGGACAAAGACTGACGACAGCCTCGGCCTTAGGATACCAGTAGACACAAAGAATTATACATTTATAAAAGGAAATTTAGGCCCAATGAGTTTTATATTGTACTTCATGCAGGGACTGGATCCATGTGGGGATCGGTGTATTTATTTGCGATAGCTTCAAGCGTGACTAAAATAAAAAATAATATAACTTTGAAGACTCAATGTGCATTATTTTACACAGGAGAGAGTATTGGGTTATGTTCACCTGCTGTGCAACGAATAGGGTTTTTTTTTTTGCAGATTTAAATGGGACTTTTTTAAAGTAATATGGATTTTATTCTTCATGCTGAATCAACTGCAAGTCGTGCAAAAGATATTTTAATTCTGCGTCACTCAGAGGGGATCCTGAGTGATCCGACAGAATGATGGACGTGGAAAATCAATTAGAGCAGCTTCTTCACAATTGTCACTGACTTCTTTTGTGGGGAGCAAAGCGTTTCGTGAAGTCCGTTTTTACATGGGTGGCGTTTTTTAAGTTCCAGACAGCTCTGGTACTGTTTACATAAATCTATTTTTTCAATTTTAGAGAGGAGGGTTTATTGATCACTGACTTTTTTTTTTTTTATTCCATTTCTTTTTTATTTTTTAGTTTTGCTGTGCAAATTCTGTTATTTTTGATCAAACATATTAATTTATTAAATTGGCCCATATGCTGTTTGTGAGGCTGTGGCAAACACAAATGCATATAAAGATTACATATATTTATTGTTATTGTGGACATGCATGGTGAAATCTAACTCATTTCATATTATTGATAATCTTGGTTTTGTCCTATATTTTTGGGCGTTATGAGGCTGTCAGTGGGTTTCACAAAGGGGCCTACAGATGGAGAACTACTTCTATAACTGTAAAACTTTTGCATGTTTTTATATTTAATACAAGCTATTAGTGATGCTTCTGCAGCCATGCATGTTTTTGTTTTGATAACTTTGCACTGACAAGCTGAAAGAACTTATAGGCCTTATTGGTGCCATATCGCTACAGTATGTACAGTGTGTGTGTGTGTGTGTGTGTGTGTGTGTGTGTGTGTGTGTGTGTGTGTGTGTGTGTGTGTATACATGCATCAAAACATGCAGAATCTTCTCAATGACGAAGTCGTGGATTATCGTTTCATTAACGAAGACAAACGAGCTACTGATATGAGTGAGGTGCTCGCTAAACAAAGATTTACGATGACACCAGATGTGGGACGTTTCCACGGCTTCTGCGATTGCTGTAATGAAGCCACGAAGCAGAGAGCATGAAATAAAGCGAGGCCTAACCATTTAATCAACCCCTTAAAACAAATCAGCTAAATCAAGCCAACAGTGTTATTATCCATCCTCAGTAAATCAGGCCGCTCTCCAGCAATAAAATCACCATCATTAACGGTCAGATGTCATATTCAGCAAATCCAGCCATCCTTCATGCAGATGAGCCCTAAACATAGCTCAGTGATAAATGGTAATAAAGACTCTAACCCACAATTCACCACTGCAACCAGTCGGCCATGAAGCCAGTATAGATCATATCATGTTTTTTTTTTTTTTCATTTACAAACAGCACAGCAACACAATGTGAACAAATGGGATTAAGATCTTTGAACATTATTATGTAAAATTGACACATCCTCTCACATATGAACAGATAACCCATTCAATAAATTATTCAGTAGATTTGGTTTTATAGTTTCTGAATTATTTTTAATTTAGGGATGAGTCTGTGCACTACAGCAGAGCATCTGTGCTTGTCACATGTGGACTAAATTGCTTGTTAATTCATGTTTAATTAGCAAGTTTTATAGTGTTATTTGTGTAATACTTTTTTTATTAACAGTATATTTTCAAGTGATGGATTTTATTATATTAAGAGTTTTTTTTGTTTTTTACGCAGAAATCGAGAACAAATTATAAACACGAGTGAAAGAAATTCAAACTCTTACAAATTCTTAAAAATATTAGTATCTTTAAATCCTTCAGATAAATAAGTGTCTCTCTAACACCTAACCCTATCTAAGAAGTATAAAAACATTTAAGGCACATGTATAACTCTCTATAATATAGTTGGAGGTAAATATAAATGTTAATATATTCATCTACATCTATAAGTCCACCTGATGGCAGCCATAATAACACCTGACAATATAAAATATGTCCTCATAAGAGAACTTATAATTGTTGACAAATGCTGTACATTTATACACACTGGAAAATGTGTTATATCTGCATACAAAATTATTATGTTATTAATCATTTATTAGATTGGATGGAGGGGGTTTAAGTGCTCCAAAGTTCGGATTTGTTGCCATTATTCCAGTAGTAAGGTTCATACGGGAAACCAGCTTTATATAAGAACAGCTTTGAATTAAAATTTAAAGATAAAAATACAGTAACCCCTTATAAATGAAAACAAACTCGACGTGCTTCTGTGGCACATGGTATCCAATGGAAACTCACCAGTAATACTGTACAGTGCATTGTAGGGCTGTCCTTAACCATCTAACACTTTATCATTTTGTCGACTAATCGTTTAGTTGATTAAATTACGGATCGATCGAGTTTCGACACAACTAATCGCACAAAAGAACCACTTTAAATCTTGTGTTTACCACAGTAAAGTAAGTTTCTTGGAAATAAGTTAAAGTTAAGGCTAAAAAAACGCAACTATGAGGGGGGAGCCCTAGTGGATAGTGTGTTTCTGTGTTTTAAAAAAAGAAACCAACAAAATAAGAAATGTCAGCTTTATAAGCAAATTGTTCAACATGAGTGTTTTGGAACAATCTGCTGTCTAAACACTATTTATAAAACTGTTCTGTATCAATTACATACAGTGGGAGCTCCAACTCAACCAATATTTATCAGACAGTTTAGGGGAAGTTATCTGAATAAAGGAGGTCATGGAGGGCAGATGCTGCATCGTGCTGTATGGATAAAGGTAATCGGTACATCTGTATATTACATCATCTGTCCTACCATGTGAAAGTCTATATCTTTACGTGGTAACAGAGGATCTCTTTGCCACATGTTTGAATACTGTCAGGACATGAGACGCTGGACGGTTTTGTGAGTGACTCCACGTTGAATCACAGTGACGGCCCCACCTGTTCTGCTTTGAACTGCAGCAGACTCGTGGCCTTTCACCGGAGGGGGAACAGATCAGCACAGCGTGGCCCGGCACAGACAAGTTGATGTTCAAAATGGTCACTTTTTGCACAGCTGCACGCCATGTGTTACACTGTCTGTTACGCTTGAAGGTGGTGGACATCATCACCCGCTACGCTGAGCTGATGTTGCTCCTCACGGCACCCACAGCTGTGTACGAAAATTGGCATCAAACACATGCATCAAGCAGCTTTCAAACACTTGTTACACATGTTATGGTCATATAATGAGTTTAACACCCTTTTGTCAGCAGTATTAATGATCCAATCAAGGGATTTCCCCGTTGTTACATAAACTTTTGCTGCTTTGAATAAATCTCCCTCAGTGCTTATGTACTCTGGAAAGGCAGGCGGATCACTGTTTACAGAAGCGAAAGGAAAAACCAACGACTTTTCGCATGTTGAATCGGCTGAGAAGCGTGTCTTCCATCACCCCCGAAAAACATGGTGGTTTATGTTTGCCGGAGAGCGGCTTTTGCTTCTCCAAACAAGCCCCATATTTATCATCACTCCATCATTTCCTCCCTTTGACAAGCAAAGTAAACGATAGGAATAGCAAGTTAAAGCTGGGTTTTACTGAGCCGTTGACCTTTGGAGCTTGTCCTCTTCTATTAGCTCTAGTGAGGCATCATAAAATGAAAGAAGTGAGCTTGAGGTTATCCTAATGTGGACTTGTGTGTGTGTGTGTATTCTGTATGTATACTCACAACAAAATGTGTCTTTTTGAGTTACCAGCCAGCCGATGGGAAACGGAGAAAAGGGGAATTTTCCCTCGAAGAGAGTCTGTCAACACACAAAGCAAAGGAAAGAGCAACAGTGAGTTAAACAGTGGGCCCTTGTCTTTCAGCACTCAACATGCCCTATAATTTACACACCACTGACAGGGGCCATTTTGAAGTCTGTCATAGGCGGAAAACTTTTTGTCTCCAAACGTCTTGCTCACAGTGAGTCGACTTCTGCTCTGGTCCGGGTGATTAATGACTTATGGCCTCGTTGTGTGGAGGTGGCTAATTACCTACAGGCTGACTGAAGAGACACGCTATGAAAACCCTCCTCTGATAACCCCAACTTTTTTTTTTTTTGGCATGTGGAAGCTCTTACTGACAAATTTGCAAGAAGCAGACTTAACGTTGAGTAAGATGAATGGCCTCTCTGAACAGTAAACAGCCTTTAATTTAACAGTGTTTAAATGTATGACACAACTGGCATTGTGCTTCCACGCTGTTCGTGCTCTCTGGCTGGGAAACGAGGCCAAAGTTCCCCCCCGCTGCTGGTTTAAAATTAGGTTTGGCATATTCATGCAGGGAGTTTCTGGATGCTCGGGCTGGCAAACATGTGTTCAATGCCTCTTTAAGTTTTCTGCAATCCCTTCAGACTGACATTCTGAGACAAAGATAATCAGTTTCTTTAGCAAGCAGGTCTTAAAGGCACTGAGCCGGCAGCCAGTGAGAATATCTGATAAAGTCATAAACATATAAAAATCTACGGTAGAGCCAACAGAGGAAGAAGACAAAGAAAGCATTATGCTGCACACAAACTAACAATAAACCGATGCTACATAAGCTGTTCTTTAAGGTCAGCAGCTCGTTGCGCCAGACACACGACTGGCCAGAAAGTGTGCAGCCATCCCCTCCACTTTATCTCACCCTCCCTATTATTAGGTTTGTTAACATACTGTATTGCCGTGTTTGCAGTCATGTCGACAGGCTAACTTAATCAAGTTACTATCGAACTTGTGTGCTTCGCCCAGCGCGACAGTTTTAGTGCCAGAATTATTGCCTTGACCTATGAGAGGAAATTAGCTGTGGACACAACATGGAGACTTTTCTTCCTGATGGAAAAGAAAAAAATATATATTTACCAGAACAGTGACAATGATGGAAAATAGCAGGGAACAAAAATGTTGCTTCAATAAATGAAAAATGCCACGTGGACCCAAAGTGGTGCAAAATGCATAATGCCAGCTGGCAGACCATTACAGGTGATGGACATTTCACTTACCTTAGTCAAATATAACAGACTGCTGTTCATTAATATACAGGAGGGCCTGCAGAATCGAGTCTGCCATCTGGTTAAATCGACAGAGTAATCTACAGCTCGTGATTAGGGCTGAGGAGCAGAGTTTCTCTTTAATCTCTCTCAGCTCTCAAAAAATTTTTCCATCTGCACCATGTGGCACATAATTTTTCTTTAAGACGAATGGACTGTTTTTGTATGCTCCAAAATTAGATCAGCAGAAAACAATCAATCTTGTAACGGGCCTGGGAAAAGAATCGAGATTTTGGATTCTGTTTTGCCTCCTCCTGTCTTTAGCGTCTCACTTCTCACTTTTCATCGCATGACTAGCTTTGCAGCCATCAGCATTCTTCCCATGATGCTCAGTGTCATCACATGGTGGATACTGGACTAATGATGAATATAAAAATGTGCCTTAATATAGTAATTCCCCTTCAGCGCTGTTCCCTGCGGTGCTCCACAACAGATGGTGACCTGTGAGAGTCTGTGACACCAGAAGCAAAAAAAAAGAAAAATCCACACTGAAGCAAAGAAGAAGACAAAATACTTCAAGTCATCCTGTCTGCAAATTAGTGAGATGACACAACTGTCAGGTGCCAGCCTCCCTGTGACGGTTGCCCCCCCCCACCCGTTACAGGAGCAGCGATGCTTTCACTGCACGACAAAAGGGAAATGGGTGCATGTTTTTTATAGGAGACCTGTCTGTCAGCTGGCTCTCAAGTCATAACAAATCACCAGCACTCAGCTGAGGCTGAACATTCGGGGCGTCAGGAGGAAGACGGATGACCTGCAGGCCTTTGAAGTGCTCTGGCAGTTCAGATGGCTCAGCGGCGCTGACAGAGAAATATACACAACAGAGCAACCAATAATGAGAACATTAAACATTCCAGTCACCTGACAGGCTGACAAAAACAGCCTGGCCTCACATCAATCATCCGCCGAGACATAACCTTGACAATTAGTCCCCTCTGATACTCCCCATAACCCCTGGGCCTGCACTGCACTGTGACTCCACTTAAGAAAAGAGAAAAACAAAGAGCTTAATCTAATTCCCTAATTCTGATTGATAAAGATGTAGTAGCGACAGAGACCGCAATATATCGGTTCAGCGAATGATGGATTCAGAATCAGTTGGCAAGCTCTTTGTAAAGTAATGATTCTCCAAGGACAGATGTGAAAATAGAGAAATGCACATACTGTAGTAGCTGCCTCTGAAGATGTTTTGACTAAGAGCACAAAAAATGTATCCAGCATATGTTTATGGCTCTGCCTGCTCAAATATGTGTTTTAATGACGCCCCACAGGCATTTGGAAGCTATATAAATACTTGTAGCGGCGCCAACACTCAAGTTTCAATATAACTCAAGGCATAGATCAGCATAAAACATGAATAGTTCTTTAATGTGTGCCTAATGAGGTTACATATCTCACATCTGTATGTGTGTAAACATGCGCTAAATGTCAAGTTTGCCATTAAAAAGCTCCATAAATTCTGCTTGCTAAAAGACTTTATATCATTAATGTTGTTAAAAAAAAAAACTTTTCTTTCGAGCATACTCCTCATTAGCCATGTACAGTATATTCTTTAGTCTCGCCCGCACTCAATCCACATCCAAACCCTCCAAAAAAAAAAGGCAAGGGGCCCTGTCGTCATCACTCTATTCACTCTATGTAGTTACCATATGACAAATGAGCCATGTGAAATGACATTTCCCTTTCGCCTTCACACCTGTAGAGAAAAAGCAAAGCATCCGACAGATGGATGGATGGCAGAACCTCAAAACTACTGTATCTCCCTCTCATTTGGTGAAAACGGAAAGAGCCGGGCCAATGACTGTTTACAAAAACTACCTGAGATGGAGCTGCGGAGTTCCAAGCCCCGAGGATGATAAATGGCTTCGCTAACCCTGTGGGACTGCAGACCCAAATGAGGACGGAGCTAATTGCCGTGCGAAATGCTTTGGCATGAATGGAAAGAAAGCGCAGGCGGGCTGCGGCCAAAAAAGAGCCCAGTTGCCGCTCTGAACTCCTAGTTGGCTTTTGCTTACGAGAGTTCACTCGGTGTCCATAAATCATGGACTGCTTACAGCTGAAACTGCCCTTAGTCATCAACATGCAATAGACTGAGTGACAGATTCCATCCTGACTACATTAGCCCCCCAGTTCAAACGAGACTCCTTTTTTTAAACTCTCCGACCATCTTGAACCTCGCAGGAAATGAAAACCAGATGGCTGAAGATCGAGGTGTATAACATAATGCTGAGCTCATATTGGAGAAAAAGACACAAAGGGGTAAAAAAAAGTATGCATTGTTGAAGGAAATGACAGGGGTCAATTTGAGGTATCCTGGGTTTTTGATATCCTTCAAATACTGCTTCAGATATGACTTTATCCCGAGGCTATGGGCTGCAGCACATTACTCATTTTCAACTGACAGGAGACGTGAAATGTGGTTTCAGTCGGTGTTACTCCCACACAGGTGGCACAAGTGCAAACTTCACCATCACTCCTATCCAACTATCCTGATTTCTGAACTCCAATCTTGAACAGCGCATACATACCTCCCCCAAGGTGGCAAAAACATTAAATAATTTTGAAGTGTTTATTAATTGCATCAGGATCCAGAACTGCATTAAAATATTCATAGTGATAGAAAATAATGGGATACATGTGCCTAATTGTTTTCATTCAACTATTAGTCAAGAGGAAGTAAACGAGTGGGCGCAAATGTTCAAAAGGTGCCCTATTTCACAATTACTTCCTGGATTAATTCTTGGATCTGCACCAAAAAACGAATTGCTTGGCTCGTAGTCAAACTGTACTCAGGCTTTTATTCAAATCAGTTGTGCGTTCGGAGAGTTGTAGCATGAGTGAAAGACTTCCTATGACAGAACTTAACGGATAAAGCTGGTGATATTCTGCCTGTTTTTGGTTTTATTATCTGCAAATCCCACGAAAAGACCAAAACTAACAATACGTTAGTCCGCCTCTTAGTCTCAGTCAGCCCCGAGCCAACACTGTAGAAATACGCTAAATCAGGCTGTGGCTGCACAGGAAATACTTTTGGTCTTTTCATGGGATTTGTCGACTAAGTAAAAAATGTAGAGAATCACCAGACTTATCCTAGACTTATTTTAGGTCCCATAGTTTAATTTTTGTCTTTTTTTTTTTTCTAAATCACAGATCATCATTTAAAGGGTCGGTTCACGTAAATTACATACAATTACAACCCTGTCTCCTACAATATTACATTCCCATACAGCTACAACCCATTTAGTTTCAAGGGAAACATTTTCTCCTGGATTACGGTTGTACGTTTATAGAGTTTTATTTGAAACAAAACATAAAAGCACAACAAACTACTTGTTTGGGTTTAGTTAAAAAAAAAAAAAAAATAATAATAACAGCATGGTTTGGCTTAAAATGACTATGACATTAAAACTAAACACAAGAAAACTACTTCATTAGGTTTACACAACAAATCTACTTGGGTTTAGTTATAAAAAAATAAAAAACAAAAAATCCAGTGTTTGTTTGACCCATCCACCATCCTGACCACCTCCTTACCAGGATATCCGTAGACTATCATTACAAACATATTTATGATACATCAAATACAACGTATTCCATGACAAAATGTGCTTCCCTTGCAACGTAATTCATAATGCAGTTTCACTGTATGGGAAGGTAATTTTTACCTTCAGGGCTGCAGTATAAACTAATTGGAGCCATTTTCTACAAAATGAGTAGTCTCCTTTAACAATGCTCAGTGTTTATGAAAAAAGAGGCTGTTGCATTTCTTGCCAGGCTACCTTCCTGGCTGTTGGGACGGTAAAGTCCATCTGTAGGTTTGGTCATCATCAGCAATTTGGCAATGTCATTGTGAGCACGTTAGCATGATGACATAAGTATTTAGCTCTAGTGCTGCTAGCATGGCAATCTTAATCTTGTTGCAGTGAGCACAGAAAAGTCAGATATATTAAAATATGAATCTGGACATACTGTATATAACCAAAACTATCTCCATGGTTAGATACCAAAGGTCTTCACAGGTCACTTTTTAGTTATATATTTTTAGTTTATAGTTATCTGCCAGACAACCCAGGGCCACAGTCAAGTATTGTCTAAACTATTCTAATCTAGAGCTGCAACCAGTACTAAACTAATCACCATCTATTTGAAAATTAATCATTTTGAGTACTTTTTTCAGGAAAAATTCACTAATTCCGGCTCCTAAAATATGAAAATGTTCTCATTTCTTTACTCCTTTATGACAGTAAACCGAATGTATTTGAGTTGTGAATAAAACAACACATTTGAGGACGTCATATTGGGCTTTGGGCAACAGCAATTCAGTCATTTTTTGCCATTTTCTGAAATTTTATAGACCAAACAACTAATCCATTAATCGAGAAAAGAGTTCTACTAATGAGGTCAGTTAATACCCCGTTGTCCCGTCCTCCAGTAAGATGTCTCCGTTATCAATATGTCTAATCCCAAAAGTGGCTATCAGCTTTACTCGTTATTTGTCCAAAAAAATAAATAAAATTATATCTTTTTTTTTTTTAAATAAATAATGCAAAATGGCCGGTGTTACACAAACATTTTGCTGTCTCATAAAACATTTATTCTGACTCTTTAAAGACCACAAATTATGTTCTCAGGAGGTCAAAACTATCCCCCAGTTTAGTAAGGCAATCTGCATGTCTCACATAATAACACATATTTATCAAGTGTTTTGTAATTAGTTTGGTCAACCTCTCGTAATGCCTCCTGGGAATTCCCCTAATGAGGAAGATCTCCAATATATTTAAATCCTAATAGGTAGAGCTCATAGCTGGTAAATGTTTGCTCGTGATCCTAACAACCAGCATGATTAGACCTTTAAAGTATACCTCTTTCAATCTATATTGTAAAGGCCATGAAGCACATTATGCTCTGATGGTTAAGTCAACATCAAAGTACAATCACAGAGAGCCTCATGTGGGAGAGCTGCACTGCAACAACAAATGGCTGCAATATACTGTAAAGCACTTTATAGTGCAAAGTACGCCTTTGTTTTTAATAGAGGTCATTTATATACATTTATCTCAGGGATCTTTACCTTGCAATAGATTCCTTATGAGCTGCCTGCAATCAATTATATTTTTAAGTTTCTTGCCACCATCAAGCAGACCTATGAATATCCCCACCTGTCCATCATGCCATAACATTATTTGTGATGTTATTTTACGAGAAAAGCTGGTGGTGACTCATTTTAATTCAATTGCATGAACCGGAGGCACAATCTGTTTTTCATGTTCCCTGGCTCCAGCTGAAATCACCTGCCCTGTTCTCACAGCTAATACATTAAGTAGTAAGTGCCTGAGCAGATGTTGGGGGGTCAGCAGGGAGTCCAGGGCCTATAGAGCTCTTCACGGGCCGAATCAGAAGGCAACGACATGAGCCGTCCTCTCTCGATAAATCAGGTTTTACATACAGGTAGAAGACAGAGCATGCTTTACCTTCCTAGAAACACCTTTTCCAATTTGTCAGCCTCTAAATCATCTTCTAGAAATGCCAATCAGGGAGAGACCTCTCGGAAAATGTTCGAAAAAAAAAAAAAAAACTTTCTCACAGGAAACTGTAACACACTGGAATCTTTTATTTGTGTTTGCTTTGCAATCATTCACAGAGATCAAAGCCCGAGCTTAAGGCCTCGGTGTCAGCGCGAGACACCGATGACATCTCCCATTCACGCCGCGTCTTCTCCTCACATCTCACGCGCACTCAGTCGTCACATCCCACAACAAAGAGAGACGCCCCGAGTTATCATCCATCAAACTGAGCCTTTTATGGCCCATCAAAAGACAATGAACTGCCAGAGCGAAAGCAGTGTTTGCAACATGAAGTGACAGCGAATACTCCAGACGCAGATTAAACAGCGTTGGAAATGAGAGAACTACATAATGTTTGGGTAATTTGTGAGAATTAGACGTTATGATTCATCTTTATGATGGGAAGGAAGCTCAGATATAAGCACAGCACGACGGGCTCCCGCTCTGATAGTTGAGGAATCTCAATTTACTTTGGTTTTGAAGTATAGGCTTCATATGGTTACAGAGTGGAACACTTTGTTTTCAACATCGTCAAATGTCTTTAACGCCTCAGTTCTAAGGTATGAGCTCCATGTTACGATATAAAACAGACCCTCTAGGCTTATTTTCCCTCAAAGGCGTCCCATTTATCCCATCTTCTATCAAAGCAAGGGAGGTTTAAGAATAAAGAGAGCTACTGGCAACACAGTACATCATTGTGTACAATACAAGACTTGCAACATAAACTATCAACGACTCTTTGTATGTTATCTCCCATGGATTATTCATCTTAAGTCAACCATCAAGCTCTGAGGGTATGCCAGCATATGCAGTGTGCGGCCATCATGTACAGCATAGGTTTTGCTGAAGTATTCGGCAGAGGCTGAGTGAAACAAGACACCCACATGATTATACTGTATCCCGTCTGTCCCTGATTTATTGTGACAGCAGAAACTCCCTGCAGAACCGTGTCTTCAGGTACTAGGACTTGTGCTGTGTGGGACACTTGATAGGCTTCAGGCTTTTAGTCAGGACCTTGTGAGAAAGTCCCCAGAGATGCTGCTGAGAACACTCAAAATCCTCATTACTAAATATACGACCTTGTATCTACTAATAGCGAACGGAAACGGACCACTCACGTTTGGCTTGAAAAGTAGCAGCTGTGACATTTTTTAAACTAGAAATGCTTAAAGGGGTAATCCTCACGATTCTCAGTCTTTACCCTTTTACCTGTTTTTATTTGCTATTTAGCAGAATATCTCAAAAAAGTAGGGAACAGATTTCAATGGAATTTAGTGAAAGTTGAAACAAGATAAGTTTCAAGTGCAGATCCTGAAATAATTTTAAAAGATTCAACATTAAGGGATAGTATAAGTTTGAGTGTTGTTGCCAGATTCTCATGAACTACTGCACTCACTTGTTAAGGCCTTGACACATCGGCAGCGTTTTTTCTGTACAACTAATTTGCATGTCAACATGTTTTTTTCAAACTGTCATAAATACTTTTACACAAAACACAAATAATTTATGACTAAAAAGGGGAGGATTTTTTTCCAGAACAAAACAAGGTTGATTTTCTGATCTTTTTGCAGCGCGAATAAAGGTAATAACCAATCACACTGTAGGGAACAGGTTGAGTTGCGTCTATATTTACAAAATGTCATCACAGAGGCGCCACAATCCACACCAGGACAGCAAATTTTATTACTCCTTTCCACCTTGACAAAGGCAGAGCAGACCAGATACAATCCTTCTGTTCTCACTTTTCACAATAAAAGCCCTAGAAACATAAATATTCAGATATATTCATTTTTGTGTTATTCATTCGTCACACCCCCAGTGTATAACAGCCTGCGCTTGCCATGTATATTATAACTTCTTATGTATATTTTTATGCATATCTGGGTGCAGACATAAATTCAAAGTTAATATTGTATCGATACAGATATGTCAAGTATTGATCTTTAATCATACAAACTATTAACCTCTTAATCCGAAAGCGGGACCGGACCCTATTATGTCTTTGAGAGGTTGTAGCGCGCTCAAGCTAGAGCAAATCCTGGTATTGTATGAAAGAAAGAAAGAAAGATATTCCTTTATTAGTCCCACAGTGGGGAAATTCAGTTTTACACTCTGTTGTTCACACAGTACATATACATGCGTCAATGGAGAGATGTCAGAGTGAGGGGGCTGCTCCTGACAAGCGCCCAGAGCAGTTGGGTGCCTTGCTCAGGGGCACCTCGGCAGTGCCCAAAAGGTAAACTGGCACCTCTCCAGCAACCAGTTGGTCTTGGTCCATGGGGGTCTTGAACCCACGGCGTCCGCGTCCTAACCCAAGTCCTTACAGACTGAGCTACTGCCGCCCCAACTACGATATCTGAGGAATTGATTGATACCAACAATGGGGTTCCAAGGGGTCCACTGACCTCTGACTTCAAGATATGGGAATGACAACTTTTATCTTATTAGATTTATTTAGATAATTTTAATAATTTATTAGATAAAACAGATGTCCACAAACTACATAATCTGCAGCTAAAAAAGGTAATAAATCACAAGCTATAATACTGCAATACTCAGCATATCGCAATATGATCATATCGTGACTTAAGTATTGTGATAATATTATATTGTAGGGGCCCTAGGAATTAGTATGTAGTACGGATATGGGACATAGCTCAGGTATTAAAGGTAACTCTTGAAAGAAGAAATACATACATATGATGAAGCCCCAGGACCACAGGACAGCTCTATCGCATACTTAATTAAGGAGTTTAGCTGTGGCTGTCAGCAGCATTTGTCTTCAGTGATTCACGGCAGTTAGCCTTCAATCAGATGTGAGGATACTGCCTTTAAAAATCTGTCAAAACTGCAGCGCATCTTGACACTAAACAGCTTCTCGCTGCAGACGAGGCCGGCGGTGCGGGGTCGAGTGGGGCCGGTGGGGTGACTCTGGGCCTTGGCGCCCTGTTTGTATTTTAGGAGTGCTGTCAGCTTCCAGAGGTGCTGATGCACAGCTGTCTGAGACACTTCAGGAGTCTGGACAGAGGGATTACATCCTCCCTTGTGTTGTACACTGGTGGAACATCTTAATCATTGCTTATCGCTCCATTGTCTCACATCACATGACGCCATGCACAGCCCCCTGTGCTATTTCAGGGACAGCAGTGTGAACCTTTCTGCATGTGTTCCTCCTCTTGTTTAGTAATTCACTGCTGTGAAAATTACATTAAAATACTTCTAATTAGATACTCTGCAGTAAATTATTCATGACACTATCTTGGTTTGTGATCCTCTGAAGGACTAATTGAAAATATTAATATATATATATATATATATATATATATATATATATATATATATATATATATATATATATATATATATTAATATATATATATATTAATATATATATATATATATATATTAATATATATATTATATATATATATATTATATATATATATATATATATATATTTATATATATATATTAATATATATATATATATATAAATAAATAAAAAAAAAAAAAAATAAAAATTAAAAAAAAAAAATATATATATAAACCATAAAATTAAATAACCTTTCATTAGCCGCAAAAATGGCATTGTTCTTTTCTGTATGTTTTCAGGGACGGACATATATATATATATATATAAACCATATATAAAACACACACACACCACATAATATATATATATATATATATATATATATATATATATATATATATATATATATATATATATATATATAAATAACTATATATATACACAACATAAAACAAAATATATATATATACATACACACATTTATATATACACATACACACAGTTTAAGCAGTATCACCTGAACACAGCACTTTGAGCATGAAGGGAGGCATTATTCAGAATAAATGGATTATCTAGGAAACCAGCATAAATGACTCAATAAAACTGTTAAGCAGCGAGGCAGCCAGTGGTGGCCAACATGATTAATCGCAGGCGTTCCAAGATTGGATTTATTTTGTCTTTTATTTCTCCTTTAATGACTATCCGCGAACACCACTCTTAATATATCGCCCATGTTTCTAGATTACCGGTGACTAATGAGGATTCAAAATGGCCGTTATCTACATTAATGTCTTTTTATTTGAAAAGTCAATACTGCCTGTGTGTGTGTGAGGAATATTCTAGCGAGAGCGACTTGCAGTGATCCGTTATAAGCCTCCCAATTAAAAGGGTTTTGGAAAGCATTGCTGGCATTTATACGAGTACACTGGTGTATCATATTTATAATTTTCTACCACTCTTGATATTATTCATTCGAATAACTACAAGATTTTGCTTCTACATTCATCAACCTGATCCACTTATCGGTATATTTACAATCCCTCCGCATACTACTAAATTATTAAAAGGCTCCAAGAGTATGTTGTCACCTATTTTCTCCACAGAGGATCAATGTTCTGCATTCGTGGGATAAATGAAGCTATACTTTACATATTGCTGTTTTCAAAGTGGTTTTACCCCATGGATGATACAGTAGATTCTTGGTGGAGGGCTCTCAGAAGGCCCTGGGTTGACGCGGGAGATATAGCTCAATTTAATGAAAGAGTCTGGCTTAGTAATGACCCCAGTGATTCATATATTCGTAAAGGAAATCAATCCCACATCAGCTAAGTGCAGAAACAGGATCTTCTGCAGCCTTAAATCTTGGCATTGGGTAATATACGCTAAACTGTAGGTTACATTAAACTGGAACATGCCATTGATGCGCAGAATAAGACAGATGAAGTTCATTACAGAGCTGAAAACAGGTATGAAGACAAAACATTGACTCCAATAACAGGCTGTGGAGAGAATGTAAAACGCAGGCCCAAGGCAGTGCTTTGTCAGACTGGACCGTTGTGCCACCAGACTGTTGTTCTTTCCGTCTATGATTTAACACAGCCGAGCACGGCTAGATGGCACCCGGGAGAGGACTTGATTTTCATGTTTGCCAATCTTCCTCTATACCTGCCCGTGGTGACCATAAATACACTTTTATGCCTCCCGGAGAAATGCTTAAAGAAGCAGTTTGTTCAAGTCCTGTATGGACTCGCATGGCAATATTCTTGATTGATGACAGCAGCGGAGTTAAGAGGACACCCCTGAGAGTTTTCCAATCTCGTTTGTTTGGGAGTTTTACATTTGAGCATAATTCCCGCTCCGCTGTATTTATGTGGGTTTGGACTCCTCTGATTTGAGACTTTTGTTCCCACAGTTCACTAATGAGGCAGAGCACCACCAGTGGCCGTGGTCATCTCAAAGGGTATTTGGTGGAGGTCTGAGATGTGGTCACCACAGAACAGGAGAGTGTTCAAAAAGATTTTAAAAGATCTCCGGGAAACCTTTAGCACGCTTGGCGAGCTGATAATAGACAAATAAATTGTTCTTGGTCAGTTAACCCTTTTCAGCATCACTGATGGATTTAGGCAGCATATCATCACGGCTGGGCAAACTATGTAGGACTGCAAATAACAATAATCATATATACATATATTATTTAATCTATTAATATTTTGACTCAACACTGTCAAAAGAAATTGTATATCATGTCGAACAGTAGCTATCATGATTTTAAAAAATGAAGCTTTAGCATTTGAAAAGCTAACCAGGAAATGTTTTGTGTGTTCATATGAAAATAAGTTAAGATGGTGAGCAAGAACAATGTAAACTAAGCAGGTACTTGCTTGTGAAAAATACTGCTCCATAGGGCAACGTATCTTCATACAACAGTTCGTATGATATCTTACGAAAAAAAAAATCCTTATTTTTCACGCGTTTTCATACAAAAGTCCAGCAATGCTTTCCTATTCCCGCTCATTACATGCATACAGTCTTTTCCAAATAAACTACTGTCTTCACAGAAAACAACTTGGTTAGGTTTAGACAACAAAACTACATAGTTTTTGGAAATTATTGTTTTTGGTTAAAATAACTAGGCTAGAGATACTTTGTTAGTTTTAGGCCACAAAAGTACTGTAGCATCATGTGCCAATTCCCACTCGTTACATACGTACAGCCTTTTCAAAATAAACTTCTGTCTTCACAGGAAACAACATGGTTAGGTTTAGGTAACAAAACTACTCGGTAAGGTTTAGGAATAAGATTGACTTGGTTAAATTTAGGCAACAAAACTACTCCAGCAACACGTGCCAATTCCCGCTCGTTATGTACGTACAGTCTTTTCAAAATAAAATTTTGTCTTCACAGGAAACAATATGGTTAGGTTTACGCAACAAAACTACTTGGTTAGTGACATTTAGGAAAAGACTGACTTGGTTAGATATTAGGTAACAGAAATTATTTTCCTTTCCATGACGTGATCATAGCATGTTATTGTTTCAAAAAATTCAATAAATGATCCCAAGCAAATTCAAAATCAATCAAAATCAATCAATCAAATCAAAATCAATTAATCAAAAACTAACAAAATGAGCTACTGAAGTTTTTGTTTGTCTTGTGTTAAGAGGATTGTGTGCATGGCATCAGTTTTATTACTTGTGTGCGAATTTTCATATTGTTTTCCATGATGTGGCACATCATTATCAGAAAAATATAAATACAGGAGATACTGATTTCTATCATATCACTGACCCTTAAGTGTCATTTATCAAACTCAGTTACTCATGACATTCATCAACAACTTAGGTCTTGATGTCACTATTTCATTCTCATGTGAACAACATGTTAATTAGACACTGACGCAAACAGGGCTATTTTGATACACAGGATTAAATTCATTATCGCTATCATCACATCAGTCCAAGGCCACGCTAAAGGAAATGACAAGCAGACAGAATTAACAGCTTTCAACAAACACTGCATGAACAATGTTATTTCCAAAACAAGTTAACAGCTGTTGGGAGGGTGACGTCTTAGACCTGTACTGTACAGGTTAATGACAGAGACGAATGTGGCGGCGCCTGAATTTAAGAGTTGGTTTAAGTCAATCTTTTCCTGTGTGCTGATGTTTCCATGACTGGGACACAATTATCATGTCAACCGTCCACGCTAAAAATACATCAAGCTTATAAGGGGGGGGGGGGGGGGGGCAACATTGCATTCTGCGATTTAGAGTATATGGAAACTAGTAAACAAGTGAGTACAGAAGAGAAGATGTAAACAATATCTAGTTTTGGACAATAAATAGTGTTAAACAACATCCTGGTGACTTCCATCAGTCAGGGGGTACTTGAGCTCATCTGACAGAACTTTGATGGAGGTAGATAAGACAACACAGGATGGGAACCACCGCTGTAGACTAGGCTTGATGCAGTAGCTGGTGTTACCAGTGTTGCACGGCGTTCGGGCACACACTGATTACATCACTAGCCCTCCGCCCCCACTGTTATTTTATTTTTCCAGCTCATTTTGGCCTATCATTAACATGTTATCAATATATAGTCGGGCGACAGACACTACAAACTGAGAGTAAACACGTCTGCTCCACACGGAGTCCCAGACAGAGTAGGAGGATTCAAGTGTTATGCTCGCCATAGTGTCAAAAATGACGTCATCATGTATTGTGCGTAAAGCACGAAGGCTAAACAAGTTGACAGAGCTTGGTCATGCACCTGTGAATTTTTGTAACTTGCCGCCCGTTATGTTTGGGGGCTTTTCAGACAAGACTGCCACAATAAGCTAAAAGCTATTCACTTAAATTAAGAACTAAAATAATGGATTACAAAGACAGCCAGTTTGTTTTTAAATGGCTTAAAAGCAGGAGAGCACTGTTTTGACAGCAGTCTCAGAGTGTTTACAAGATATTAAACCTTTCAACCTTCGTTTCATTATAATACATTTAGTACTCCTCTCTTTACAGGGATTGTAAATAGCTGTTGACTGAGAATATTCTCCAACCACTTAGGATCAAAAAAGCCTTTCAAAACCTACAGGACTACAGCTAATTTCAAAATGAATGGCTGTTCTTCCACCCTCATATTTCTATCATTAATGAAAGTACTGACACACAATCAGAGATCTGCCCTGACGGCTATTGGGCGAGCTGGAGTAGAAACTGACAGTGGTGCTCTGAGCCAAATGAACAAGACTGAATCAGACTGAATACCCGGCCCACATGGTTACCCAGATAGACACACTGTAACGTAGCATTTAGAGTCACATTACAGCGCCTTGTGCTTTCCAAGTCAATAACAAAATGATTGGTTGGCAGTGGCATGTCTAGTTAACGGGACATTGTTGCGCTTGACATTTATCATTGCTTCAGGGTCATGAACTTGGAGCTAAACAGCAATTGAATCATTAAATGTGAACGACTGCGACTTCGCCATCTCCGAGGCACTGACATAAGTGTTTTCATGCTGAAACGAGGGACTAACTTCCGCTAAGCTAAACACGTCTTTGTTCAAACTGGGACATTATGCGCTAAGAGGGACATATACTCCAGGGCTGGTGAAACAATGGCCGCTTTAACAAGCAGATTATTTGCTGGATTTGATATTAATACCAACTACTATTATAGACGGATGTCTTCCTGCAAATAAAGTCATGTGTTTTGTCTAGAGAGGCCAAGAAGGAACAATCCTCCCTATTTAGACTGGATACATTCAACTTAATCCATTATTGTGACTGTAATGTAGAGGAGCACTATAACTGTACCATACAAGAATACAACTGGCATAAAGATCAAATTGTCATGAACTCCATAAAACAACTGCTGCAATGGCCTTTCAAGGAGGTCATTTACCTCTGCTTGACAAACTGCAGATTTCTAATAGCAACATCCCCCATCATGTTTTTGTGACTCCACATTTGAAAACATTCCCATAGTGAATGGAAATTAAACAAGGAGAAGACTCCCGCTGTTATCAGATAAATTAATTCAGAGCTGCAGAATCTGCTCAATAAAACAATCCAAATAGCTCAATTTCCACTTTCAAGCTTAAAGCAAATAGGATGCTCAATAAAAACATTGCACTGGCCCTCTCTGTTAAAAAATCAATAGCTAGAGGACAAAGAACCTATAGCCATCACTTAATTCTCTTATCAGTGTGATTTAGGGGACAAGGATGATGTTAAATAACTGTAAATCCTTATCTTTGACTTTGTGGGTGGTTTATGGCAGTTTCAACAGCAGTTCAGAGACAGAATGTCCATACCTTCTGCCGGCTACACGATTTATAGCTTTATTACTCTTTGTCTAAAAGAGCAGAGAAACATATAATTGAAAGGAAGAGATAGCAGCTAGCTGGAGAGAGGGCACGCAGGAACTGAGACTCATCATTGCTAGAGACATATCACAGCGACAGCTTTATGGCTAAGGAGCCGGCCCTCTGTATTTTGGGGGCTCGTTTTTATGAAACAAGCGAGATCCAATTTTCTGATTCATCTGCAAACGGTCCGGATTGAGTTTAGTATTCTGACACCGGGCTTCAAACTGGCCCACATGCGCGCAGAAGGTCACCGAGAGGGCTCGTGGAGTTGAAGTCATGAGTTTACGCTCACACTGTCACAGGCCCGGTCATATTTTTGCCCTCAGTGACAACGAGCCTATTGTTCTCCCTGATAAGGCTTCAGTGTGCACAGTAATGGGAATTAAGCAGGGCATAAGTCACAGAGAAATTGGGTGACAGCAGATCAATAGATAGTGGTGAAGCCTCAGGGACCATTAGTGAAGAGGACCCCTTTGTTTGTCCACTGGCGGGGAGAGTTAGTGGATGTTCATTTCTGAATTAACCATCGCAACTAAGAATACACTGAGCTCATAAGAGAAGTTCATTAGCCTGAGCCGTGTGTTTGTGGGATGTCATGATGGGGTCACATTAACCTCCTTTTTTTTTTTTTTTTTTTTTTTTTTTTAATGCAGGCAATCTACTTACAGGCTGCAACACGACCAGCTTGAGTTGTGTCTAAGATTATTTTCTTTAGCGACTAATCTGTCAATTATACTTTTGATATAACGGTCACTTCACACAAAACACCAACACCTGTAGTGGTACCTAGCAATGCATATAGTTCGTGTTTTTTGCCCAAGTTTTAAGATTTCCACCTCCACATAATTCACCTCTAATGGCGGAGGCAGAAATCTCAGGGATGGATATATTGACTGACTCACCACTGACTCTTGAACTGTAAACATTTGGCACTTTGGGGTACCTTTGATTTTAAGCGTATTGCTTTTTTTTTCTAATTATTTGTGATATTTAGCATTTTTTGAACATGTTTTGCTGAACTGTAAACCCTAGACACTTTGAGGTGATTGTGGTATATTTTGTATGTATTGATATTTATATCAATTTTGTGTATTTTGATCAGTGTTGCTCGTCCTGCTGCACTATGAACTCACCAAGGCAAGTTCCTAATATGTTTTATTGTAATGGCAATAAATTTAAAATACGTCACCCTGGACACATAAAATCAAAACTATCTGCATGGCGAGATAAAATTAAAGGAAAGTGAGAAAACATGCTTTATTGAAATGTAGCTCAGAGTCAAGAAAAGTCTAGAAAAATAATGAAGGCAGGTAGTAGTCAGGATGTGCATTTCAAGGAAAATTACTATTCAATAATCACTGGGAACTAGTTGATAATTTTTCCAAAATCACCACAAATACCCTAACAATAGTCCAAAATCAGAACCAGAACCATCAAATGTTTGGTGTTTTTGCATGAAAATTTACGTAATGAAATTTTCACCAAAACTGTAATTGTAATTTTTCTGTCAAATGCTCCACTTAATGTTTCAGCGCTACAACTATTTAAGCGATGAATCAAAATATATCTCTGCTTCATGAGCAATGCTGTTTTAAGTTTCCTTTGTCTACGAGATACAGTGTGTTTCTGAGAGCATGTGTAGCACATGTTATTGTGGACTGTGGGAAAAGTGTACAGCACGATTAGAGATGCCCTGCAGCCCTTGGCGGGAGCTAGAGGATGGAAATGCATTAGCCTTAATCTTTACAGTGTTCAAAATGATTAGCCAGAACGTGACAACTCCGATGAAACAGATTCCCCCATTAAGTTCTTCGGGCAAATGCATATTGTGACCATCACTCCGAGACATTCCCACTTAAATGCACAGATAATTTGTTGTTGCATTGCATTATTCCTGCCCCATAACCAGACCCCAACCAAGTGAGCAATGTGCCAATGATAACTAAAGATATTAATTAGTATATCACGATGGCGGCACATGCATTTTCACTATTAATAAATTCCAAGCCATCGAGTTGTGATTTAATTATGAATTATGTAAATGGTTGCCATGAATCATTTAGGTCTATGCATTTTATTAGCTAAATGGGAGAGCAGAATGTAGGCATATCACAATGATGAGGATTTACACACTCCAGTGATGACAGCACAAGTACAAGAATATTTAGTGACTTGATCACAACTTCATGTAGGCCCCCTGCTAATGGCAAAAAACATTTCACATTGATGAATAATTGAGTAAAGATGTTGTTTAATGGCTATTAAAGGGTCATGTTTACCCAGAGGTCTTAGGTTTTAAAGGTTCTCTGGTGTGTACATTAAGCACTGCATTATACATTATTAACAAAATAATTCACATCATATATTTTATCCATTTAAGTTCCATGCAATGCAATGTGACATTGTTTTTTTTTATCTAAATGCTTTTGGGTTTAATTTATCGTTGGACAAAAGTTTGATTATAAAGTCATTATTTAAGTCATTTATGAAACAAATTATTTCCTGCAGCTTCACAATTATGAAAATGTATTGCTTTTCTCTGTTTCATATAACTGTATATTGAATATCGCTGGTTTTTGGACTGTTGGTTGGACAAAACACAGTATTTGAATAAGTCACCCTGGACTCTGGGAACCTCTGATGGGTAGCTTAGCCTGGCTCCAAACATCTGAACTAGAGCTAAAACTCACAATTATTTTCATGGTAGTTAATTGATAATTTTGTTGATTAATCGTTTGGTCTATAGAATAATGATTAGAGGTAAAGGGGAAAAAAAAACGATACAGCATAGTATTGCAATATTTTGCATAGTAATATTGAATTGATATGCAGACTTCAAGTAGCAATCTTTTATTATATAAACTATTAACCTCTTTACAATCTGATGTTACTCAGTCTTAAAGCTAGGGTGAATATTTACTGGTATCACATTAAACTAGAAAATCTACGGAATCAATGGTACCAACCACGTTATGTTGTCAGGAAGAACGCTAAATAACGCTCCAAAGTTCTGCAAAACGTTGGTGAGGAAAATCTGACATGGCCATTTTCAAAAGGGTTCCTTGACCTCTGACCTCAAGGAAAACTGAGATGAACATGAGTGAAATCTGTATCGTATTAGATAAAACAGATGTTGACAAACTGCCTAATTTGCAGTAACACATTGCAATGTACTGTATCTTATCACAATAAATAATTTATTTTTTATAAATCACCAAATGTTTAAAATAGCATTAACATATTTTGTGACTTAGGTATTGTGACAATATCGTATCGTTGAGCCTCTGGCGATTTCCACCCCGACAATATCGTCAAATGTCTCCAAAGACATTCAGTTTACTATCATAAACATAAACAAGATATTTGCAAATTCTGCTTAAACATGCATTTTTTTGATCGTCATGAAAAATGTTAACTGCTCTAAGATGTCGCAGCCTCACATTTAATTAATTATTTGTCAACTATTAAACTAATTTTTAACTACTTTGATAATGAATTATTGGTTTGAGTATTTTTGGGGCGGCAGTAGCTCAGTCTGTAGGGAGTTGGCTTGGGAACCGGAGGGTCACCGGTTCAAGTCCCGCCATGGACCAAGAACTGAGTGTGAACTGGTAGCTGGAGAGGTGCCAGTTTACCTCTTGGGCACTGCCGAGGTGCCCCTGAGCAAGGCACCAAACCCCCAACTGCTCAGGGTGCTTGTCAGGAGCAGCCCCCTCACTCTGACATCTCTCCATTTTTGCATGTTTGTGCATGTGTGTGTTCGGGTCTGCATGTACCGTGTATAAGTTAACAACAGAGTGAAAAAATTTAATTTCCCCTCGTGGGACTAATAAAGGAATATCTTCCCTTCTTCTTCTTCTTTTATTTTTATATCTTATGTAAGAAAAAGAAGTCAAAATTATCTGATTCCAGTTTCTTAAATGTAAATATTTTCAGGTTTCATTACTCATAAATGCATAAAACAAGACATCTGAGGATGTCATCTCTTCGTCATCATTTTCTGATATTTCATAGACTAAACATTAATCGACAGGGAAAATAATCATAAGTTGCAGCCCTAATGAAGAGGATGTTAGGCTGAATGATTGAAATGTACTAAAAAGCAATGCAGTATAATTATCAGTCTAATTTTTCACAATTATTTGACATTTTATGGACTAAATACTTGATTCAAAATGTGAATCAATAGATTAATCAATACTGGAAAGGTTAGTTGCATCCCTGAAATATATAAGGGACAAGAAATAATATTTCAATCACTTGCCAGACAGGCACAATTACTGTGTAACAGCATAAAAGACAGAAGAATGATGGGATAACTAAACACTGGGTGACACCGTGGTGTATGTTTCTATTATTTCATAGTGAAATCTATATCAGAGTATAGATATCTACATCTTTTTTTCAACCACTTTTCTTCTTGTCAAGTTGATGTAGTGCCAGGAACATGGAGTATATTTGGTTTGAAGAGGGCTGTCAAATCGAACTGTCAGGCTGCACTTTTTTGATGGAGTCGTATCGCTCGCCCATCTGTCAGTCAAAGAGAAAGACTGCTGCCAAAGTCAAATTCGAAAGCTGAGAGGAGCAGACTTACATGGCATTTCATTCATTGTCTGGGAGAGTAGAGAAGTCTGACGAGCACAGCTCAGCTCCGATTTGAAATTTGTAGGACATGTTTGCTAAGTAATAAAATGTAGTAGCGAGTAACGTGGTGGATGGTTGATACAGTCGGTCACTTACAGCTTAACAAGTGTTATGCAGGGGAAGATACTAGACTCATAAAGCTTCCTGTAGTCTGTGATAAACACAGAATGTTCCCTCATCACACATACAAAGAAGGCCCACACATTTCAGAGCACATTAATCATCCCGCTATGTGACATCATAACACACTTCATCTCATAGACCAGACGAGTCAGGCCGGCCTATAAAATTCAATCATCACAACAGTGTCAGACATTGTTCTGGCATATACCAGAAAATTCCCCGACCCGGGGAGTGTGTCTCTCTGCTGGATTGTTATGGTGTTTACTCACACAAGAGACTTACCCCGAGGCGAGCTCCACACCTCAGCCGCCCAGCTGGAAGCGTCCCAGCCCCCCTGGAGGAATACTCTACCCTCCCCTGCTGTCCAGACTCTGTCAGTAAACGGCAGCAACGGCAGGGCTAGCAGCCAGCCTGGAGATCAGTGAGAAGAGAGGAGCGTCAGATTGCTAGCTATCCATCAGGTAGAACAAGCATGAGGAGGTGTCATTTAGGAAACAGCTCATCTTCTCTGTGAGAATGAATACTGATCTACGGGGTGACATTATCAAACAGGAAGCTGTGCTATCACTGTGGCATTCACATGCACTGGATTTGTTGCCATGGTTTTGTATTTGATGCACTTTCTCTCTCAGTGTTATAATAAAATATGAATGTATTATACTGTTGTCTGGTATGCAGCCCTCATCAAGAACCTGTTGATGCTCATTTCCCCTTCTAGTGTACACATCTCTATCTGTGTCTTTCCTTCATTCACTTGATTGAAAAGAGGAAAACAAAGAAAAACTACATTAACTCCAGAGAATGAGGTCATTTTTGCCACAATGCTTTACATGCACTGGGGGACTGAAACCATTAAATTTATATATTAAAAGCCTTTTTATATTAGGATTAAAATGAAATGTGCATGGAACAAAGTGCAGCTGTAAATGCTCCTCAGTCTGATATTATGTAAAGGATTAAGGATTTTGATCATTTAAAGTTAATTTAAGTGCAGATTAATGTCAGTTTAAGGCCTTTATGTGACCTTGTGTTTATATTTAAGGATGTATTTAAATTTGGGGATGATTAAGGTATCTTAAAGATTGTTTTAAGGATAGTTTGTCTGCTAGTTTTTGCATTTGTTTACCACCTTACAAACTTTTTCTAGCTTTGTCTAGCATAAATAGCTATACCTCTAATTCTGCTTCATCGGTTGAAGATCCGCAGCAACGCCTGCTGAATGTACTGAAAGTTTGTACTCAAGTTTTCATGTTTTGTTTGCCAAATAATCATCAAAATACACCAATCAGCCATAACATCAACAACATTATGACCACTGACGGGTGAAGTGGACAACACTGATTATCTCCTTACAATGGCTCCTGGCAGAGGGTGGGATATATCAGCCAGCAGGTGTACATTTTATATCATAAAGAGAAACTCACTATCCAAATTGAGAAGCTGCACCCTCAGCAGTTTTTCCCCCACTTACTTACAGATTAAATGAGTGATTTGTAGTAATTACGAGTCAGTGGAAAGCGGTAATTAATCACAATAGCTCTCAATAGCAAATTACTGAATAAAAGCTTATCGTGTTGTCAAAAACATGGTATCAATACATATTGATACTGAATATTTGATAAGGTTTCAATACTCATTTTCCACAGTATTGATACATGGGTACCAGCTGTGCTTTCTGCTCTCTCCTCTCTGTGAAGCTGACACAGACACACACAAACACACCTTTTAATAAAAATCTAAAATTGAATACCTCAATGTTGTGTTCATTTTTCCCTGTGGGATTTTAAAAATATAGATATTCTTTAAAATATACTGTATTGAAGTTAGAAATTCCAGTATCATGACAACACTAAAGGCTTAATAGCAGCGCTTTCCTCGACCAAAGAAATTCTTACTTGACTAACAGTCAAATGATTTAGTCGACTAATCAATTATTTCATATAATCGACAGATCTGTGACTTTTTCTCAACAAAGAATCACACAAAAGCACCACTTTATAGCTTGTGTTTACCAGAGACATGCTCATAAGTTTCTTGGAAATAAGTCATTCAGCATGAAAAAAGCATAAAGAAATCTTAGTTGACTAACACCAAAACTGCCTCCATAACTGAAACAATTAGAAATAAACAGTATGTCCTTTCACAGAATCGTAAAAATGTCCCAGTGTGACACAGTAAAGAAACCGACAACTCTGGTCTCCTTAGCTAACTCGCCGCCAAGCTCCCTAAAGTCAATTATCTACAGCACTTATCGCTGCTCTGTAGTTAATAGTGTGATCTGCCTCTGACCCCCCACTCATGTGTCTCACATGTAACCAAGCGACAGCCCTCATCATGGCATCAGTCGCAGACTGAGTGTTTCTGAGGGGATCCCAGAGGACAGGAAGCATGACAATGTTCACACATAGCACATTAGCCTGATAGTTCATCTGTGTAAAATATTGTGACCATACCAGAAACAAAAACAGAGTCACACAGCGTGGTTCCCAAACTCATGGTCTCCGGTTACACAGCACTTCATGTTGATTTTGTCTTTCCACACTGATATTGGGGTCAAACCAGTGTATGTATTTATCAAGAAGAAGAAGAAGAAGATCTACCTTTATTAGTCCCACAATGGGGAAATTCAATTTACACTCTGTTTAACTCATACATGGTACATGCAGACCTGAAACACACATACATGCATTAATGGAGAGATGTCAGAGTGAGGGGGCTGCTCCTGACAAGCGCCCCGAGCAGTTGGGGGTTTGGTGCCTTGCTCAGGGGCACCTCGGCAGTGCCCAAGAGGTAAACTGGCACCTCTCCAGCTACCAGTTCACACTCAGTTTTTGGTCCATGTCGGGACTTGAACCGGTGATCCTCCGATTCCCAACCCAACTCCCTACAGGTGGGGGGCGTCGGTTTTTCCCCGCCACAAAATCTCGGTTGTTCTCTTGGGTGGTCTTTTTTCTTTTTGGGCTCCCCCTCCTCCCCCTGGCACCCCCCCCACCCCCCCCCCCCCCGGCCCCCTTCCCCCGCACCCCCCCCCTCTCCCATCTCTCCTTATTGTGTGTGTGTGTTTGTGTGCACTGTAGCTTATTTTAAAAAAATTTAAATTAATTTTTCCCCCTTTGGGGTATTAAAAGTAGATTCTTCTTCTTCTTCTTCTATCAAGCCAGAAGTATTAAAGGTAAACCAGATTATCCACATGTGAATAAACACCATCAAAATACTTAAAAAGGGCACAAAATGTTGATCATCAGGTACTTTTCTATCAGAAAATCTAATACATTTATCAGTCAAACACCAAACTATTTTCTTCACGTCATCAGCATAAGTGAGCTTCACTGCCTTGACAACACTGCCCCTCTCTGTACGAACGCATATATTACACATCCTGACCTTTTTTGTACATTTAATTTACAGGAAGTCCCATATGTCATCTGCAAAGCAGCTTTATCATGCTGATTATTATTCAAGTTCAAGCAAATACTGGATTTGCATTAAAGGTCAATTATCCTGATATACAGTATAACTGAGGCTACATAGATAAATGCTATTATCTCCTTATAGTTAGCTGTACCACATTTTGTTTTTAAGTTAGGAAAGTAATATTTGAGTCGAGCCTGATGATCCCAGTCACTTCCACACAGAGAGACATACAGCTTATTAATTAAACACTGGTATCAGATAGTTATTCTGTATCTGCCGGTACCCAAAGCCCAGACATTTCTATCGGTATCGCGACTGGAAAAGTTGGATAGGTGCATCCCAAGAAATATCCAATTATGGTAACTTAATACACACTGCCGTTTACTGCCTGCTGGGTTGCCAAACACAACCTGTTTAACCCTTTTTATACCATTTTTTATCTTCAGATTCTGTGTATGAAACTCCTTAACATCTTTCTACAAAAACAACATGAAACTGTGTTACAGTCCAATAATGAAAAAAACAAGGTGAAAAAACAAATGGTACTTTTAATTTTGATGGAGAAATTCCACAATCTGGACTTGGGCTAAACTCAATACATTTCATTTAAAATACTATTTCCATTTTGATGCAACTTTATGCTTCTAATTCAATACATTTCAGAGGATAAATATTGTACTCCACTCCATTAATGTGACAGCTGTGACTAGTTGAAGATTCAGACTGCACGTGAACGTTGTTTACAAGTCAATACATGTGTAACAGGAATAATAATCAACACTAAAATTCTGCATACGATAATAAAAATGAATGGGACCATTCTGCATGAAATGTAGTTTTTTCATTTAATACTTTGACCGCAGGGCTTTTACTTGTTAACTCACACTGCTGAACGCAATGACAGTTTGTACTTCCCCACACTGTAAAGAGTTTTGCACAAACCAAACATGTTTTGGTTTGTTTTGTTTACTTTACACTGTAAAAATCTCAGGTTTACCGATGTTAATATATTTATGTTTATAATGGATGTATATGGAGCCAGAAGAACTGTTTTTCCCATTTACTAGCAGACTTAAAGAGTGATTCATAGTAATTATGAGTGGGTAAGACCTGTTGTTATTAATAATAGCTCTCAAAGGCAGATTAATTTTCACAGAATAAATTCATGCGCTTGTACTGACAGTTTTGTCAATGTGTGAATACTTGGTCTGCCACTGCTCAGCTGGCTTACTGTTATACGCAGTACTGACATTTGTCAGCCCTATCATGAGAGCTGCAGCAGGTCATATGACCGCTGTTATCCGTGCATGACGAAACCTTTAGCACGTATTAAGTTAGGCGCTCTCCCAGACCCGGGAGAAGATCTTCTCAGACGCAACTTTGAGGTGAGTTGTTTCGTGACTGTTTGTAGCTGCATGCAGGTTTCTTTTTCATAGCTCAGACACATACCTTTAATAATAAGAGGACTTTGTCAAGTTCATTTGGTGTAATCAAGAATACACTTTTATCAGCTGCTCCATGTGACTGACTTTAGTTGGAGTCGGTACATTTCCCTCAAATCATCGCCTGGAGCTAAATTCAATAGCTGCCGTTGCAATCACATGATGGAAGTAGCTGGGCAAAGAGCCGGACTCGTAGTGTACCGATAGAAACGCAACAGAAGTATCCGTGCTGGTCAAAGTGATTGGCGAACAAGGCGTAAAGCAGCGGAGCTTCGCGTCTATTCGCAGTATTACGGTACACCGCGAAGCCAAGGCGGAAGAGCTTGAGCTGAGAGCTGGGATCGGGCCAGGCACGCAGTTGCCATGTCTTTTCGTAATATTTCCAAAGAGGCACTGGCTGGATCCATCACACTAGGAGTTGTTTTAGTCGCCGGTTATTTCTTTGGTAAGAGAATAGGTGTTCAATCCCAAAGACTTGACCTTAAAGCGTTATAACGTGGCTAAAATGTACACCAATGTACCAGGCAGCATTGAATGCTGTGTGGAGGGGTGATTTAATCCAGTAGAGAGCGGTGTCAAAGGACAGCTTTGGACTCGTGTTTGTTGTGTTTAAGTAAAGGAAAACATTTGTATTTTTGTCTGTTTTCACAGGGAATAGTGGGGATACAGGATGATATCGGACAGATAGCGATTCAAATACCTGGATTGGGAATCAGTGACAATGGGGCTGATCTATTCAAATCAGTTCTATGTTTATATACTACATACATAATATACTGAACTGAACTTGTAGTTCTAAGTAGTTGAACAAAAAAAGCATGCATGATCATGTCAATCCTTTTTTTCCATCAGACATTATGTATTGTACAGAAAGAATGCCACAAGTTTACAAAGTTGTACAGATAAAGTGCAGAACCGCCCAGAAAAGTCCTCTTCCACTCATTCACTCACTTTACCCTCCAACCTCTGTTGAATTACAAAATGATAAATATATAACTGCACAGCCTTTGAAAAATAGGAATATGCAGTGCTGACAGAGACAATGTAAGGACACAGACAGTGTCACCAAGGTGTGTTAGTCTAGACTGATTCATTATTTTTCCCTCAAGAGGAGCAAGCTATATTGTCTTACAATTTCCAGTCTTCATTTCTTTATCTGGATGTCTGTGCAATAACTGCATTTCCCCACTGAGATAATGTAAGTTTTATCTCATCTAAATCAATTAACCACTGTACATTAACTAGACCAAACTTCAATTTTCCTCAGCGATACATAAGCTGCATGGTAGGTCGAATGGCATCATCATGCTCTTAAGATCCTTGTAACTGTTTGTTTGTCCACAGGGAAAAAGAAATCTTCCACAATGAGCATCTTCAAAAGTCACTCCAAGGGAGGAAAAGACAACCCACTGATGCAGTACGTCCTCGACCACTCCATGAGGGAGCATCCAGCCCTGAAAAAACTCAGACTGGTAAGCACGTCTTGGGGTCAGGAATACAGTTGTGCTCTGGCACAATTAAGCACTCAATGTCACTAGATGTAATGACATTTCACAGAGTCATTTGGGAAACTAAGGCGACTGGTTTCTGCTCCTTGCTTTCAGAGGACAATGGAACACTGCTCCAACTCCATGATGGTTGCCTGTGAGCAGTCGCAGTTCATGGCCAATCTGGCAAAACTAATCAAAACCAAGAAAGCATTAGAGATTGGTAAGTGCCTCTGGCTTAACATCACATCGACTCTCTGAAACATGTAGGCCTACCTCAGGATTGAGTCAACATTATTTAACCGGTTCAGACGTGCCGAGTACTGTTGCACACAACAAAAAAAAAAACTTCTGGGGAAATCAGGTTGTTCAGGAACATGTGTAACTGCATATTTGCTCACAGATAAGACAGGACAGCTTGAGGACATTTTAAACTATAGGCATGGAGGCACTTCAAAGTGCTCACAGAAAAAGAAAACCATTAAAATAATGGTCAAAAAGCAATAAATATTAGAATAAAATAAATTTAGATTAATAAAATTGTGATTATACTGTAGTAAAATGCATAATTTTACTGTACATACTGTAGTAACCTGGTTACTCTAAAATCTGCTTTAACATGCAGCAGGTCAGTAATTACAGTTGATTTCTCCCCTATCGTGGCCTTATTTTGGCACTATGGCTTAGGTTACTTGTTTTCAGTGTATCAGTGTTACTGACTGCTTCCTGATTGTATTTTTTGGGCTGAGCATTTTGACTGACAGCCACAGGACAAGCTCTGTAGTGACACGCTGCACAGTTTTTCCTTATTGCGTAAATTTTATAAATAAGTTGGTAAAATGTTCAGCGGTAGAAACATGTATTCAGAAGTAAAGAGATGAATCAATGTCGGTTTCAGCTTTCGTCTGATTTTGATATCTAGTGCAGTTAGTCTTGTTTGGTACTTGGAAGTATGTTTATATATATGTCTTAAATTACTCTAATATATATGCATTCCTTCTGAACAGCCTCAGATCATTTATTGCACTTAGGTTTTGATGCATCCGTACACTATAGGTCTTTTATGTTTTCGTCTTGATGCGTTTTGTCAGTTTTATACTGTGGATCTGAAGAAACATCTTTTTTTTCCTTTTGAAGTGAAAAAAAAACACTTGAAAGTTGAATCAAATTATTTAGAAGACAAGGACGTGTCACTGCGTAATGACTTCTCCTTTCATCGCGCCGCAGTGCTGTCAGAGCAATACTTTCCCTGCCCGAAGTCTTTGTCTGGCACACGAACACATCTAAATAGCTAATCAGAAATCTGGCTTTCTCCACTAGCCAGGGAAATCAGGTTTGTCTATTCCCCTACCGCGGATACAGAAACCAGGTTTCAAGTGCCCATTTTGCCCTTTCTATTGTCATCCATCATGCTGATTTCAGTGCCCTCTCATTGCAGGAGTATACACAGGTTACAACACACTGAGCATTGCACTGACTCTGCCTGACGATGGAGCTCTGGTGGCGTGTGATATCAGCGAAGAGTACGCCAACATTGGCAGACCCTTCTGGAACGAGGTACTAGTCCCAGCTATGTTTTAGTACTTGTCAAAACACTGTATTATAACTTCACGGGCTTCAGACAGTATATGATGTGTAATACTGCTGTATTGTTCCCATATTGCAAAGTGCTGATCAGTGCAGAGGATTTTCATACGCCGCAGGTAATAGACATATCTGTAGCTCTGTGATACAAGTCTGTGCATCTGCATGTGGAGCAGACTTCAGTGTCTGTCAGTTTTTTGTGCATAAAAAGACATCTACCGGACCAAGTCTTTTAATAATCATTAAGTTAATTATCTTTATTATTATTTGCATCAGCACCGCCTTCAGAACTTCATGACTTTCAAGTTTACTCTGATTGATCACAGTTAATAAGGGTAGACTTCCACTTTCCAAGCACACAGCATTTTTGAATAACTGCTCATTAATGGGCTAAGATTTTTTTTAGGTAAATCTCTGCACAGGCTTGTTCATGAACATTCTTGTATTCATGAGCAATTGGAACATTTTATCTTATGTACAATACGTTAATCTTCAGTCAGCTATATCAAGGCTGATATCTCTACATCACATTTTCCTTCATCCAGAAAATAGAAAAACAAGGTTTTTGTAAACAATGTCATGTTTGCAACTCAAAAACAGAATAAATATTATCATGCATGTAAATAAACACACAAACATTATCTTCTGCACTTTTACTTTTGAAAATATTATTGTTTGTTTTTGTTTACAGGCTGGAGTCGAGCAGAAAATTGATCTACGCATACAGCCAGCACTGCAAACTCTAGGTACATTAATACATCTGTTTTCTTAACTTCATGCTCTACAGTTTCCTGATGCAAAAGTTATCATTCCAGAGGGCTTGTGTGTGCCTTAATTTCCCTGAAATAACACCACTCAATGGGATCTGTCACAATGTATAAACCCATGAAGTCAACACTATCATAACTGTCAAACTATGGCAATTCTGCGATGATATTATGTTATTGGAAGGTCCCATATAAAAGTTCAGTGTTTTAACAGAGAAGGCCGTTTAAAAAAGATGACATTTGCCAAACAAACCAAGAAGTGCTCATCTCCAAAATCTTTATATTGCAAAACCGAAACAACTGTTTTAAAACAGTCGGGATAAAGCTTGAATCTTACCTTAGTGTTGCTTCTCGTAGTTTGTAAGGAAGTGCGGGTTGGGCTCATTGTTGCCCCTTGTGGTCGTTGAGGGAAAAGCAGCTGCAAGGTGATAAAGCAAAGCAAGTGTTAATATCTTTATCATTAAAAGTGAAATCGATTTCCTTTATCAATTAGCTGCCATTCGGCACAATAATCAGGTCAAACTCGAGGAGCAGCTGTGTTTAAGCCAAACTCGTTTAGCTAAGCCGGTCAGATGCTAACTAGCACGGCTAGTTTTACGTAAACGTAATGTGCGTTAAGCTACCTGGATAGCAGAGCAGCAGCTAGCGGCTACGTACCTTTAGTTGGGTGAAATTGCTCCAGTTGTGCCACCAAAGACGTCCGTTCGCTGCTCTGCTCTTTATGCCCCCAGTTTCTAAACACAGGAGTAAAGTCTATCGGAAATAGCTGAATACACAAACGCGTTTTAGCTCAGTTTGCGAAGTTGTCTCCTCTTCCTCCTGCTCGAGCCAAACGCTAAACGGCGGCGTTAACGTGACGTGACCGCGTACGGTGACGTCAAGTGCATGAGTCATCGGGAACACGTGACCTTGCTTTACCTAAAGTTTATTTTATTTATTTATTTATTTTGTTTTTGTTTTGTAATTAAATTGTTACTCTGTTAACCACTGCCTCTGTACAGAATCAGTGGAATGCCTGCCAATTTATATTTGTTTATTTATTTAATGATTAAAAAAAACTAAATTCAGTTCATCATGTTATCATCAAAGAAATGTTTGGCTGGTTACAGAGCTACTCTGAATCTGGGTTTATTGTTTTTAAAATTATGCAATAATATTTATCTTGAAGACAAAATTAAAATAAAAAATTACACTGTTTCTGATTTACAAATGAAACAAAAGGAGTTGTGGAAATATTAACATTGTTCTCCTTTTGGCTCACTGGTAAATCTCAAAAGGTGTAAAAATTTCAATAATTCATCATTCATTCATCGTCAACCGTTTATCCCGTTAGGGGTCGCGGGGGGAAATTTCAATAATATTTTTCTTAAATATTATTTTGTAATTAAAAAAAATATATAAACCCAGCTTTAGGGTAACTCTATCACCAAAGAAAACATTTCTTTGGTGATAACATTTGACATATGGCCAATATATATATATATATATAATGTTGGGTGACAGATACAGTACATTGTTATGAAGATGTTAAATATAAGTTGAAGTATAATATAGCCTCTTTGTTCCTCTTGTTTCTTTCAGATGATCTCTTGTCAGATGGCCAGGCTGAAACATTTGACTTTGCCTTCATTGATGCAGACAAAGTGAACTATGACGGCTACTACGAAAAGTGTCTGCAGCTGTTGAGGAAAGGGGGCGTCATTGCCATTGACAATGTAAGGGCTTTGACAAAGATAAGTATTTCAGTTTGAGCTCTTGCTGTAGGATATTTAAACAAGCTAATCTGGTCCTGCAGGTGCTGTGGGGTGGAAGTGTGTTGAATCCGTCCCCTGATGACGAAGACACCGTGGCCATCGACAAGCTGAACAAGAAGTTGCACCGTGATGCTCGAATCAACCTGAGCATGCTCACAGTGGGAGATGGGCTCACATTAGCGATCAAATTATAGGACAGGAATCTGTTGAAGTGCAAAGATTCATAGGCTTTGGATGAAAGCGCTGGGATGCTGTATGTCCTGTTAAAGTTAGATGAAATATTATTTGGGATATGTGATGGTGGCTGAAGCATGTATTACCATCTGAGCTTATGTCACTACAGCTTAATGTGGAAAATATGCATTATATCAAAGGACCAGTGTGTGGCATTTCGGGGGATATATTTGCAGAAATAGAACATAATATGCATAACTATATTTTCATTAGTGTATAATCACCTGAAACTAAGAATCATAGTGTTTTCATTAGCTTAGAATGAGCTCTTCATATCTGCTGGTCTTCTTCACAGAGTTCAGGTTTTTTCAGTAACCCAGAATGGACAAACCAAACCGAGAGCATTTCACTTTTACCTGTTACCTGAGGGCCAGCGTAGTTCTCCAACACATTTCTGAATCTGCTAAAGTCAGCCACAGACTGCAAACTGCAATCCCGCCAGCCACCATCTGACTTCTGTTACTCCTAATGTAGTGTTATTATTATAGTGGTCTGAGTGAGACGTTACTGCAGTCTTGGAAAGGGAGGAGTGAGCGGAGGGGTACTCAGTTGGTTGCAGTCAGCAACGATACCACTAGATGCCACCAAATCCTACACACTGCACCTTTAAGCAATTTAAATGACAGTTTGATTACTTAGCAATCTGTAATAATCACTCAAATTGTTTTACTGTTACAAGACATAGTGCAGTTGTTTGAATGAAATAGTGAAGACATTTGATTAAAATAAACATATACGTTTCTTTTGTTTTTGTAGTGCATCATCTAACCAAACTGATTTCATATCATTCTCCATACTGTGTAACTATGCATTGTTGTCAAATCAGAGGAGAGGCTTAAGACTGATTTCAGGACTTTATTGCAAAGGTTAAACACACGCCAACACACTTCCTGATTAGTGTCACAGTCCTCAGAAATGGGAAGAAAAGTGGATGAATCATTCAGATATTCTTTCGCTCAAGTCACACTGAGGAAAAATCCATTTAGCATTGTCTTGCAACTTAGAAGCAGGTTGTGGAGGTGTCAAACTCATCACGCAGCACAATTAAGTCTCTCTAGAAAGATAAAGTGAAGACCAGCCACTAAATTGGCTTCGATCTTGATAAGCATATTTTGTTGGGAGTTAACCTTCCAACAGGTAGAACATCACTACTAAAATACAAACAAAAATGTGCAAATAAAACAAAGGAGAAAGAGCTTAAATAAAGATAGAATCTAGTGTGCAAATTAACAGTGCAGATTTATATCCTACATTATCACACTTCAGCAAAATAAGTTTGTTTTTTAAAACATTCCTGGACATGGTGAACCCTATCGCTGTTGAGGATAAATTGGCAGAAAGAGTAATAAATACATGTGATTAAAACAGGATTAGTTATTGTAACGATAATAAAAAGGAGGCTGGTGGAAAGGTTTCCATTTTAACAGTGCTCAAGAACTGGACTTCTTTTTTTTTTTTGTTTTGGCTTCACCTCTTTATAATATCTGTTGCTGACCAGACAGGAGAACGCAGGATCAGATTCAGCTGATATTTTTCTTCTTCTTATGAGATGATGACAGAGCTGATGCTCATGCCTCCAGCTCCAGGCCCAGACCAAGTTTGTGACCACCTGCATTGATGTTCTTCCCATCCACCAGTGCTGAGAGGACCAGTTTCATACCTGAAACACAAAAACAAAATGCATATATATTTGTGAAGTTGCTGAAAAAGAAGTCCATTTGTGTTTTCAATTGTATATTAGACGGGAGATGCTTCTTACCAGGCCGGAGAGTCTGGGTGTAACCAATTCCTACCAAGCTGGCATTATTCACCTTAGCCTGTAGAAAAAGCATTACGTCATTAAAATAGCATACAGAGTGTACAAACAGTACTGCCTACAAGGCTGCATAAACTTCTATATTTGCGATTTTCAGAATCAGAAACAGATTTTATTTGTATATACATACAAGGAATTGGACTTGGGACTTGGGACAAGGTCAACAAAGCTGAACAAATAAAGGCGAGGAATAGACAGGACTCTTATGTACACAAGAAGTAAAACATTTACATTACATATTTATATACACAAACAGATGTGTATATAAATATTCCAGCTCAAAAAAATTAAGGGAACACTTAAATCACACATCAGATATTGATGAAAGACTACTGTATGTAGAGTGAGTAGGATTTATATTGATAGTGACAGATGATATGTGCATATTATTTAAAAAAATGTACATTAAAGACTGTAGGAATTATAATGCAATGGATATTTTGGTGTTAGAGGGTAATTGACAGTGTATGACTGGTAAAGTGTACATCAGGGTGACGGCCTGAGGGAAGAAACTTGTGTCTAGTTGTTTTGGCGTATGGTGCTCTGTTGCGCCTCCCAGAGGGGAAAAGCTGGAACAGGTTGTGTTCAGGGTGTGAGGTGTCTGCAGTGATGCTTCCTGCCTGTTTCCTGACACAAGAAACAGGCAGTAAACAGGTGTGACACAGGAAACCGGTGTGTAAATCCTAATCGGAGGGCAGGCTGGCACCAGTGATTTTCTCTGTAATCCTGATTGTCCGTAGTCTGTTCTTTAAAGTGGCAATAAATAATGCCCCCCCACCCTAATGATTTCAAGTGGTATTATTGTTGGTGCTGCAAAGACATTTGGATCATTTCCGTTTTCCTCAGAGCCTACTACTCGCAACAAAGTCAGTGACTCATTCAGACCGTCAGAGAAAAAGCAAGAAATATTTCAACTATATAATAATGTAATCCATTCCAAATGCTGCTCAGAGTAATCACAGTCCACGGCTCCTCTGCTAACAGCACAGGGTCTCTTTATCTCCTCAACCGACACAACCACTAAGCTTTATGCAAATTAATCTTTGACGATAACACTAATATGCAAATGCATGTGCGACATCACCTGGCAACTTCTGGAGCTGGTGCTAGCTACTTTCCTTTCATTCCTACTTTATTTTGTTTTCCACAGTTACTTTGGTTGTTCCACGGTTGGTCATTTCCGCTAGTGGGGATAGTACAGTAACTGCAAACAACTACACTGACATTCTTTGGTAACTGGGAATAGTTACCGATAGCAAAAGTAATAAATACCGATAAACAAACGCACTATGCTCTTACTGTTTTGGTAGTGTAACGGTTAACAAACTTCCTTTGTGCCATAAATCGAGCCTTCATTTTCCTTGGAGATTGTACCCAGTGGCAGACAGAAATGTAAAGTAAGTAACTGTAAAGTAAGGTTTAGGCCCTGTTTAGACCTGGTATTAACATGCATCCTGTGTGATTCAATCACAAGTGGACAGCTTTAAGTACAAGTGTGAACGCACTCAAGACACATCGAGGATGCACTGAGATCTGATCTTTCAGACCACATTCAGTGGTGGGCAGGGCTGCATATGGCCACACTGTTTTAGCAGTGTGTACGCAAATGTGTACTGGGCCACATTACGGACCGCCTACTGAATCAATGTCCTGCTGGGATCCGCAGGGTTTCTGCACTCCTCATGCGAATAGACAGGAAGACGCGAGTACTCGTCTGCCTCTCTGTATGAAAATGGTCTCTGAGCTCTACTGTATCCTGTGGGTACAACTGTACTTTATTTAAGTATATCTTATCTATAAGCTACATAATCACAAGAAGTGCATTATTATCATAATGTCTGAGATCCGCTCTTTCTCTCATTTCTGTCACTCTGAAGCTCTGTACCTCACTGTTGCCTGGCAAAGGCAGCGGTGTCAGCGGCACAGAGGTCCCCGGGGACCACCGGTACAACAACCGTTTCTTTCTATGAACCCAAATTCATGAGAGCGCTGTGATCCGATCACAAGTGGTCACTCGAGACGCATGTGGAGATGCATTCTAATGTCAGATGTGAACAGACGTACTTAGAGCTGTCCACTAGTGATCCAGTCACCGAGTATGCATTTTAATGCCAGGTCTGAACAGGGCCTTATGGAAAACCAAAATAACCGCAGATGGCGTCATTATTCCATAGTCATTACGTTGTGCAATGAACATTTACTTCATAACAATAAGTCTATCGCCATTTTAATTATCATTTTGGTATACTAGATGTACTAAAATTTATTGTAAGCAAACAATAGTTCATGAAAAAAGTGGAAATGAGGGGTGTGATTTCCTTGAGGTAGGTTAAACAAAAAGGCACTCACTGATATGGAGGCGCTGGAGTCTAACTGGTACTTGGCAGCAATTCCAAAGCGAGTGCCGTTGCTGCCGGCAGACCAGGCGAGATTCACAGCAGTCTCCAGGTTGTCGTTCACCTTCTGGTAAATGGATCCACCAAACTCTGAACCATCATTTCTGAGGAGAGGGAAAAAGGCAAAAAATGAGCAACATCACTCTTCTTCAAACCATCTGACAAAAATACCGCATGATCAATAGACCAGCGAGTTCTTTGGAAAGCTATCTAAGTTACTCATCCCGCTTTGTTCCAGTATTTGTTGATGCTAAAACATACACATTGGTGTGGAGCTGGAAGTCTCCGGTCTTGTAACCAACTGCAAAGTTACTCTGGGTCATCTTTGATTTGGCTGAGTCAAAGGTCATCTGGTAGCCGGCCAGCCAGCCCTCGTAGCCAGCCACTCCTGCTCCATGGATCGTAGGACCAGCGAAATCTAAATCTACATCAACACCCACATTAAGGTATTCCCTTTTGTAAGCAGTCTTGACCTTGCCGCTCTTCTTGCTGTGAAATATGAAATGAAACATGAGGAAGTGAAGTCAGAAGTGCCGTTCTTTATACAGCGACTGCCTGTTGTGATTTTACGATTAACACGTACACTGCAGCTTACCCAGTATTTGGTGAAAATGTCGTGTCAAAAGTAAGTTTCAGCCCTTTGGTGATCTGAAAAAGATTATTCCATCAGTCACACTTAATTGCGAGCTGCTGCATTAGTGGGATGATCAGCAACATAGCAGAGTTTTCAGTTTACCTGATCCTCAACACAGATTTCAGTTCCCAGTGTGTTTTCCGTGGTCCACTTCTCTGTGAACGTCAGCCCGTACTCAGCCCACTTGTACTTGGTTTCCAGGGTTCCAGTGACCTTGCTGGTGTCTACATTGGATGAGCCGGATGTTTTAAATTCCTAGAGTGAATACAAGAGGAAATTTATCCTAGTAGAAACAGAACAGCAGGTTGAAGTAGGTCCTACAGTTGAGAATAAATGCAGTAAAACGGCCAAAGGACGGGCCGCAGTCTAGAACATGACCAAGTGACCGATTTCTGATAAATTAATAAGAATAAATAATCTACATGTTACATTTTTTTCCCGATGGAGCATCGATAACAGTTAATACAGAAAAAGCTTCACTCAGTTGAGCAAATCAAATGGACTGCTTTCCCTGATCTAGCCAAAGTAGCACTGCAGATAACTGAGTCAGCTTTCTCCACTATGTACATTATTAAAACCAAGTACTGTTCCAGCATCTACACATGTGCATGAGAATGGCACTATCTCCATTCAAGCCCAAAAAATAAAATAATAATAATTCAAGAGAAAAGGGGCTGCTTAAAGCTCTGTTTGCATGTTTTCCTACAAGAGGCACTCTTTATTTAGTTATTCATAAAATTCTGTCTTGTTTTCTTGTACTTGAAATGTGCAGGCCTTAGTGTCATTGTGTTTTTTTATGGTAAAGATAGCTAACTTCATAAATACATATTACAATGTACTTATTCTAATTTAAGTACTTTCTATGTTATGTCATATTGCTTATCTGTTAATATCTCACTCTGTTTAATTACTATTTAATTTACTATGTATCTTTTAACCATGTTATATATATACTGTATATACTTTTTTTGTTTTATTTATGTAAAACACACTGAATTGCCCAAGTGTTCGAAGTATGCTATAAAAATACACTTTCTATTTATTTCAAATTTAACTGAATACTACTGCTTTAAAGTAAAAATCTTACATCAGCTAAAATTCAATTTTAAACATAAACATATAACACGAACAAAACTTTCTGATAGCAATCCCTTAAACTTGGCTATTAAAGAACTGTGACCAAGATAAGTACTGAACAGAACTTGTCAGTGCTCTCTGATAAACTTCTAAAAGACCTTAAACCTTTCGGTTTTGCACATTCTTGATACCTATCAACCGACTTTATGCTGATAACTATCTGATAACCTAAAATCAGCTGATAATAACAAATGCACTTCTGTATATAACTATATTACTGTATTAGTAACAGCTAAACTCACCACTCCACTTGAAGACTTTGTCTTCACATCAAGTTTAACCAGTCCAAAACCTGCAAGGACAATGACAGTGAGGAACTACTTACTGGGACTGGTAATGCATTTCAAACAGCCTGTGGCCTGTCCTCTGAGGGTCAATAAATACACACTTATAAAACTGTCTTTTATCTTGCTTCCAGTTACCATATCCCTTATTGAAGATGTCCTTTGCTGATTTTCCAAGGTCTGCATATGTTGGAGGAACGGCCATTTTTCCTGTTACAAAAAGGACATTTCAGAGAGTGAAAAGTACCATAAATGACAGTCACAGTAAAATTAATATCTTTGAGTTGTGGACAAAACATCACGCTTGAAGACGTCATCTTGGGTTTTGGGAAACACTGATCCAATATTTTTCACCATTTTCTGACATTATACAGACCAAACAAGTAATCAATTAATCAAGAAAATAATAGACAGATTGACAATGAAAACAATCGTAAGTTGCAGCCCCACATAAATGCATCCTGCCGTTAATGATCAAAACTACGTGTACTGAAAATTCAGAAAACTATGCATCTGATTAATTTCAACTGTAAAAGCACAACATTTTTACATTTAAAAACAAACAGGGCTGTAGCTGCCATTGAGGATGCTGAGGTCATGTCCTCCCTATCTTTTAATTGTACATTATAGCCACCTTGAGGGAATTTACATTCTGTAATCTCAAAGCTAAGTCATGATGGTATTTTGTAAGCAGGTTTTTTTAGGGCTGTCCTTGACAAAAACAAATCCCTAGTCGACTAACACTGTAAAACTGAGTTCCTCCACAAAGACTCACACAAATGCACCACTTTAAAACTTGTGTTTCCAAGAGATGTGCTTATAAGTTTCCTAGAAACAGCATGAAAAAAAGCAGAAAAAGTGAATCATCAACTAAAGAAATCTTAAGACCAAAACGACTGTGGACTAAGTGGACTAATCGACTAAGAGCCCTAATTTTTGTTAGACTCAATTTACTTAAAATTCACTGCTTTTGGGGCAACAACAACAAAAAAAAAATGGTAGAAAGATAAAATAAATGATATACAAATTATTAAACACAAAGAGATTAAGAAAATAATAAATAAAAAAATTATTTAGACCTTCTTGTTTGGTAATAATTAAACAGTTAATATATCAAGCTAATAAATGAAATATATTTAATGAAAAATCTGACTATTAAAAAAACATTTCAGGGAACTTGACTATTTTTTTTAAATCGTGGCAACTGCTTAGACTACAATTATGTACTGCTTTGTTTAAATAATGTTTAACCTCCAAAACCACCTTTGATTGAATAGTTATAAGGTTATAATGAGCGGAACTGGCCTTAAAACGCTTCATCTGACTCTGTCTGCCTCTCTTTATCGTCAAGGTTAGACCACAGGCTTGAAACTGTCTGCTTACAGTAACCAGCTACACGATAAGGGCTAAAGGTGTGACAGCATACATGTCAAAACACCATTTCATCTGTGTCTTTTTCTTCACTATTACTAGCATACTTCGACATAAATATAACTATTAAAGTAGCCTTTATAATAATTGTCACTGGTGCCTGCTAAAGTCTTTTGAAGGAGTTTGAACACACGAGGGTGGTAGGGGGCGTTTTCTAGCTAGCAAACGGGACGTTTGATAACCGTCTTGCCGACATTCAACCCATATACAACTTCAGCAACCTAAGTAATTACTCTCACTTAGTTAATTACTATTACTTAGCTTGCTTACGTAGTCTGTTACTTACCGGGAATTACTGTTGTCGATTACTTTGCTGTCAACTTGTATGTGAATAGCGGCTGAAAGAGCAGCAGGGACCGGTGTAGGACGATATGGAGGAGACGCCGCAACAAACACCCTCCTGACCTCAGAGCCGAAGGACCCCAAATATAGCTGCCTGTCTTGTGCCCGTCTGAAATCAGAACGAGACGATGATTTTGTAATTCTCGGCCAGTTAATTACGTATTTGTTCGATGGCAACAAATAATGCAATTTTTGTCATTTTTCAAAAAGTCAGCATCTTTTCATGCAAAATGTATTTTGTCAACACACCGGCAAGGGGAAGACAGCTAAATCACCACGGTAACCAACACGTTGGTTGAGTTAAGCTTTTATTTATCACCATTAACAAAAACATTTAGGTCAAACATATATTTCACATTAAACAACCGTAACACAGTGCTTCATAGCTTTCGTCTTTTTCAAATAAGTGATGTCATAATTTATTTATTTATTTATTTATTTACAGGTTTGTTTGGCAGGGACCACGTCTAATAAACATACACTTCAATATCTGATATATTATACAGATATATAGCTAAAAGCTCATTTTCATACCCAGTCCCCAGGCAGGTGAACAATAATACAAACAATACAAGCATATACAAGCCTTATAAAATACTGTTTCCTATGTACATAGTCACAGTAATAATAATAACAATAACAACAACAACAATACTACTACTACTACTACTACTACAATAATAATAATAATAATAATACATTTTATTTATATATTTTTTTATTTTTATTTGATTATTATTGTGTCCAATTATTTTGAAAATAAAGAAAAGACAGAGACAGAAACCAGAGTAGCAATATAAATTACAAATAATACCAAATAAATCAATCATCCTGACATTTTTAATAATAACAATAATAATGATAATGATTATAAACTTGCCCAAAGTTGGTCTATTTTCATCCACATATCTTATTATGCAGCTATCTTAAATTATGAGGACTTATCCCAGTGTAAATAATGCCATTACAAAGAAAACTAAATCTTAGTTTACGTCAGTGTTAATAAAACAAAGTATTTGGTGCTCTGTCTTTCTCCTTATATAATGAACATCTAATGTTAAAATCATTTTTGTGCATACCAAAAGAAAAAAAATATATAGAACAGATATTTTGAGTCAGAATATTTAAAATCAAACCTGAACATTTCCTACACGTTTACTGGCCTGCAGTTCTGGCACAATATTTATCACCGCTTTATCAAACTTTAATTTTAAGTACTTCAGAAGTGTCTACTCACCATCCACAGCTTGTTATTGGCTGAAATGTACAGTAAACATTAGATCTTGACAGTTTTACAAACTGACCATCTCTTGTGCCGGCGACTATGCACAGCATCAGTCTGTATATAAAGCACATTCATTATGAGGTTGTGCAGCGAGTGGGAGGAAAAAGATAAGAAACTGGTCTTTGATTTCAGCTCTTTAATGATGGAAATGACTGAACGAGACATGAAATGAGTGACGAGGCTTCGCATGAACACTGTCAACTCCATTTAGAATAATAACCATGTTTCTAACATGCCGTAATGACCACATCGATTACAACGTCTCTCTTTCTACAGTGGCAGGTTTCACTCAATGAAATATAGAGGCCAATCTGAAATCAACATTACACTTGAAAAGCACATTGTGTTTCAAATAAATACATAGTTAAGAGCAACTGTAAACATTTTTCTTCATGTGCATGTTGCTGTAACATTGTATATGAAATATAAAAATACCTATTGACTGTTACAAAATGAAATAAATTAATATAAACAAATACATACAAATTTAAGGATCCTTTTAAAGAGCTATTACTACAGATTAATGTCAGAGGATTATTTTCATTTGCACTGTTTGCTGATTTAAAAAAAAGCACTATACAGCTATCAAACGGTAAACATGAAATATTTGGGACATTTCTACACAGAGAATCATAACACTCAAGGTAATTGGCAATTGGAATTATTTTTAAGACAGCTGGAAATAAATCTTTGATTCCACATTTTTGGCTGATAATGACATTATCATAATCTACTGTAACTTTCACTGAATTACTGTGTCGACATTTAGTAACGCTGTCGACATGTAAGCGTTATTTCAAGGAATAAAAAAAAGACTAAACAATGGCAAAGAAGTAACATCTGTTTCTCAACATGATGAACATTTTACTATACAGAGAAAAGCATAATGTAGACCTTTACATATTGCTTTAACAGTGGTCCATAGAGATACGTTTTAATAAATTACAAAGTGGGAGGTAAGACAAAACTTTCAGATCCAAAACCTTGAAATGATCAGGTATATTAATTGCACAGATAATAGCAAACTGCTGCGAAGGTTTAGGGACCCTGCTGCCTGAGAATCTTTTTATTATCCAAATACTTTAACACGCTTGCATCTTAAAGTTGGGAGGTAATGAAAAATGCGGTTCATGCTACTTAAAATTATTTCCCTTTCGAGGAGAAATAAGCAACCAAAAAATCAGACACATCACCACTGTGTTCACTTTTCAAACTCAAACAAAGAGCGTTGAGGGGACTTTTTACGGGCGCTTTCACAAGCCAACATTTAATACGTTTTAACTGAACTCTGGAGCGGTTCATTTGGGCAGTTGTGAACACTGTAATCATGTTCTCATGCAGATCAAAATAACTGATTGGAGATCCTTTGAGAGAGATGACCTTGGACTGTTTCTAAGTGAACCAAAATCCAGGCTGCTAGTACAGACATTTGTTAAGACACAGGTAAATGAAAGGTTAACATGAGCGGGAGAGGACTTCCTTGACTTCTGCAGAAGTCTGATGTTTGCATGAAATCTGGGCTGAAAAGAGAACATACAGAATATGTAAATAAAATCCACAAAAATAGTGACTATAAAGTAATATGAGATAAATTGGAGGAGAAGGGATTAATGCGTACAGTAGATCAGGGAAATAAACATCAGCAGCAATATTCCAAACTCCCTGCATAGAAGCAGCAACTGTTGAAAAAATTACATTTCCTACTTCATACACACCCCTCAGAAAATACATTATTTGGTCCACTTTAATTTGTGCACTGTGAAACTGAACCAGACTAAATAGAAAACGAGCCAAAAGTATTAATTTCACTCATAATTCAGACTATGGCTTGTGAAAGCGCCCTAAGATACTCCACTTAAAACTGGTGACGGGGGGAAGTAAGTTTGAAGAGAAGTCCCAGATTATCAGAAGGTATGGCTCTGTGTATCCCATCAGGCCTCGGTGCTAACAGGATCACAACAGTAGTCTTTAATGATGAAGACATCACACACCACCTCAGTTGGCAACTTGACAAAGCAGACTAAACAGCACAGGCTAAGAAGTGTCTCACAGTAACGCTGCTGCTGCTGCCTCTCCATTATCCGATAAGCCTCCTCATCACAGCCGGTCTAGAGAAGGGCCAGCAGTACTCGTTGGGTACAGGCCCGTTCACATTGCACTCAAAGAAGGAGAACATGGGGAACCAGATGCGAGCTCGTCGACTCTGCTGGTAGGCCCGGGTGTTGGCTAGCGTGTGGTAGTAGAGGAAGAGTCTGGTAGTGATGTAGAAAGCTATGAACACGTCGATGGAGTAGTGTTCGTGCGCGGCCAGGATGAAGAAGATGCCAAAGAGATTCAAGACCCAGGACAACGTGTGAATGAAGTTCCAGCTTCGTGGGGTGTCTGTTTGTGAAATTAGAAGAAAGGAACATTAAACAAATCAGCTTTTTTGTTGTTCAGAAATCTGTAATATCCTTAGGTGACAGACTATTTCAGTCCAGGTCTGACTGAGGAAGGCTAGTTTTTATTTTAGTTGTAATACCGGTGAAGGACACTGGATGGCAACACAGGGACAATTTTCCCAAATATGGTTAAACTACATCTTCCTCTACTTGTGTCTTCCTCATGATTTAGTACTTTAATTATGTCATAGCTTTTAAATAAAGGCTCATAATGTATCAAGATTTTTATAAATGAATGTGGACAAAATTTGGTAACCACGGTGACATTTCAAAGGGAACGGATTTATTATCTCAAGATCTACTGATAATAAGACTTCAGTTTTGAAAAAAAAAAAAAATCACCTTATTTTAAAAATTATATTTTAGGATTTTAGATATATTTTGATCGGTTTTTTTAAGACAGGATCCAAAACTTTAAATAGACTCAGTAGATTCAATTCAGACCCCCCCCCCCTTTCTCTAAACTCCAAAGAGGAGTGATGTAGGTTACGAAAGTAAGCTAATCAATAAGGTTATGAATGATGTGAATGCTAGTACTAGCTGAGTCAAAGTGCTAAGCTTGATGTGGGGTTGCATGTATACTTCACGTTCTGTGAGGTAAAATTACTGTTTTTTTTTAATGCAGTCTGGTGACACTGAAAAGCGTGATACAACACCTTCAGTTCCCTGTCGGAAAGGGCTGACTAACAGCGAGGTATAGGATCTGTGGACGGGAGCGGCAGAAAAACATATTTTAGTCACCTAATAAAATCTACATCAGTTTAAGTGTGAGCTATATTCAGAATATTTTCACCACTTTACCTTGCCATCAGACAGCCCTTAACTACAGGGGATTGAAGCCATTATATCACTGTCTTCACCAGACTCCATTCACAAAAACAGCAATTTTACCTCGCAAAACACAGGAGTTGCTGGTCGACCACTGCATCGATCGGTTAATTTGCTTGTGTTACTGTATGATTTTCGGATCCAAACTGATGTGGCGTCCACGCAGCACTACTTTGACTACAAGGCAGAAGTGAGCATGGCTCACATACCCCCGCTCCCGCAACACCATCATACCAACTTTGAAGTTCCTAAGTTTTAAATAGTTTTCGAGTTCTGCTCGGGATGTTGAAAATAATTGCTTTATAGCACTACCCTGGAGTTCGAACCTCAGAAAGGCACAACTAGACCACATGGCAAAGCCGCAATATTTTGCTCCGGAAACACAACTGCTCTGGCGCTTGTCAGGAGCAGCCCCCCCCCCCCCCCCTCCCCCCCTTTACCCCTTTTTTTTTTTTTTTTTAACCACAAAATGTAAAACTGAATTTCCCCACTGTGGGACTAATAAAGGAATATCTCTAAAACCTGAAGTTGAAAAAAAAAAAAAATATCAGTTTATGGCCTAAATCTCAAAAAAATTTTGAGCACCTGGGATTTCTAACCCCCAAAAGGCACAACTAGACCACACTGTCAACCATCTATCTCCAATCGCTTATCCCGTTAGGGGTCACGGGGGGGCTAGAGTCGATCCCAGCTAGCAATGGGCCATGGTGGGGTACACCCTGGACAGGTCGTCAGTCCATCGCAGGTCACATAGAGACGGACAACGATTCACATCCACGGGCATATTAGAATCATCAATTAACCAAAGCTGGAGAACCCAGAGAAAACCCACGCTAACACGGGAGCAAACTCCACACACAAGAGCCCCTAGCCAGATTTGAACCTGTGACCCTCTTGCTGTGAGGTGACAGCACTAACCACTGCCCCACCGTGCAGCCCCACACTGTAAACTATCAAACCAATTTTTTGAAGTTCCTAGTTTTCAAGTTCTACTCCAGAAAGACGAAAAGACGAATGGAACAACCGACGGATGGACATGTGGAGTACTATATACCCCTGACTACGTTGTTGCAGGGATATAAAAATTTGAATACATTAGGAACACCACTGGGAAGTTACAGAATGATAAAAAAAAAAAAAAAACACATTATGGGCCCACCCTTTAAAAATGCCAAAGGGCTTCACTTCACATTTAAGAATCAAGTTTGGTTGGTATTTGTTAATATCAGTTATTCCATCGCCATTTTAACAATCTCCACATTAAAATTTTAAGGTGCTTTTGATGCATAAAGTTTAGTGGTTCTATTCCTCCACCGAATGTAACAAAAACTACAAAAATGAGCTCAGACTTAAAAGCTACTCACACTCTGTGACAAAGAAGTTGAGCAAGGTAATGACGACGGTGTGGCCGCTGAACATGTAGTCGCCACATGTATGCACTCCTGTCAGGGTCATCCCAAAACCACTCCAGATGGCTACGGCTCGCTGCAGTTTGGCCCACATGTCACCGTACATCTGGAGGGAAGAGAAGAGGCGAATCTATCAGCGTTGTGATCTTTCAAAGAATGCAGAGAAGCAGCGTTTAAGATACACTGAAAATTCATGACCTTTCCTGAGCACTGCAGGTGCTGTCCTGGCACAGACAGGGAGGTGACGAACATGGTGATGCACCGCAGCATAAACACCGTTCCCATGAGGCTGCACATGCGCCGCAAAAGGATGGACCTGCAAGTCGTGAGAAACCAGTTAACTACCACGGCATTGACTAAAAGGTACACACTGTAGGTATCCTACATGGCACTGATGTGAAACACTAGTTGGGACTCTACCTGTGTTTATGGAGCAGCAAAACCAGCAGCCAGATATTACAGAGGATCACTCCACATGCTTCAGCCATGGCAAAGGCCCAAGGTATTCTAGGCACACTGTTGAAAAAAAGAAAAGAACAAGAGATTAGTGCTGTTGATTAGCTGTTAACTGGCAACTATTTTGTTAATCTTTTAATCTATTTATCAGACAAAACAAGCATTTTTCTGTTTGTTTTTTGTTTTAATATTTCATAGACCAAACCATTGTTCAAAAAATTGAGAGCCTAATCAATAATGAAAGTTTCAGTTAAATCGTAAATCAACCTTTAGACTAAAAAGTCCCTTGAAACACATTTTGGATTAAAATGCTACAGTTAAAGGGCCAGTATGTTGTATTTCGGGGCATATCTATTAGCAGAAATGGAATAAGATGTTCATATTTATGTTTTCATTAGTGTCTAATCACCTGAAAGTAAGACTCATTAGCTTAGACATACTAGAGCAGGTCCTCTTCACAGAGTCCGCCATGTCGCTCCACCATGTTTCTACAGTAGCCCAGAACGGACAAACCAAACACTGTATAAAGGAAGCCTTTCACATTACGTTACCTGAAGGCCACTAAAGTTCTCCGACACACTTGTGAAACTGCAGTAACGTCAGAGTCTGACTTCCATTGCTCCTAAAGTAGTGTTTTTATGGCGAGGACGGTCTCTAAGCGATGTGAACAGCATTACCACGGTTTTGCACTCGGCAGCTCACGTTACCACAGTTGGTTGGTTGCGATCTGTAACCACAACTCTAGATGTCACCAAATCCTACACACTGTACCGAGGTTCTAATTTCTACGTTCAATATTTCATTTTAAATAGTAAAATATGGGCTGAAAAATCACTTAATTGACAAAAAAGCTGCAACGTTACCACATGTCCCTGAAATCAGCTCTCCCAATAAACACGAAAAGCTCAAAGCCGGTCATAAACAACGGGTCACACTACAAAGTGGGTCACTTTAAAAAACACTCAAAGGTCTCTTTGAACCAAAGCTAGTCCATCAGGAATATGTGAAGACAATAATAGAAACATGTTACAAGGAAGTAGGGCAATTATAATGTCCACCATCTGGTGTGATATTCTGGAAGTTAATAAATATACATGTATTTGTTAAATTTCTCTTTGGCATTTCACAGCTGACAAATGTTTTGCGATGGCTCCCCGGTGCCGCAGGTCAGAAAAATAAGGCTTAAAGAGTGTCTTATTTGTCACCCACCCACCTGTCTAGGAAAATATCTGGCAGTGGAGGATATGTGCGCATGTCAGGCACCCTCTCATGCACTATGACCATGACGAAGGACGTGAATCCAAACACAAACACCACATAGATGGAGCTGAGGACTGTCTTCCAGTACTCTGGATCCAGGCGCCTCGTCTGCTGCTTGTACTTCCCATTAGCGTACTGGTGATACTCCTCTCCCACTGGTGCAGTGTCAGTGCTGTCACAGTCTCTGCCTGGTTCTCCGTTGCACAGCCAGTCCAAACTGCCCCCGGAGCCTGTAGGAGAGTAGCCATCGAAGGGAAGACCCAACTCCTCCAACACGTCAATGTTCTGTTTCTGTAATTTGCGGATGGACACCATCAGACGCTTGATGTCCCCAAGCACCTTGAGCTCCAGAGGGGGCGAGCGGAGGTCGTATTCGCTGAGGGCGAGCAGGCTGGTGCCGTCCAGCCGGTGCTTGTTGCAAAGCAGGTCCACATAGTCACAGAAGCCCTCTTCCCTCAGCCACTTGGCAACGTGTTTGGGGGTCCAGCGACGCACACTCAGTTGGGTCATTTCCTCCTCTCACTGAAGGCTGGAGAAAAGAGCATCAGATTATCAACTCAAACAACTGAACCCTCCCTTGCTGTCAATATCACTTCTACACTGACTCTTCAACAAACAAAGAAACCTTAAGCAGAAGTAAGCACTATTAGATACGCTTTATTTCCACTGGATCAGCAGAATTATTGCCACACAGACAGAAAGTAGCTTCACTTTGTGACAAAATTATAAACAAGTTTAAGACAATCCCTGAGCAACAGGGGCAAGCTGAGCTTTCACAACTTGAGTAAATACATGAGGCAATCACTGGCAAGATTTTGCTAAGACAAGTCTGCACACACCCTAAAAATGTAGGTGAAGGAGCAGTGACTTTAAGAGTTTTGTAATAGCTGGCTGATGACTACTCGGCTATTCTCCCCAACCTTATTACACACTAAACGAAATAATCCTCGTTTAAGATTAACTTCAGTGTCAATGGAAACAAACCCGATCTTTTAAATCTATTCCCAAAATATCCATACAATATTAGCATCTCTAACTGTTGAGGGATTACACGATATGATGCTTCTGTGGTCTACAGAGCAGCTCCACCTCATCAGTAACTTTGTCCAGTAAAAAAACACCCACCTGCACCTCTAGCACACACCACTGGCTATCAGTAAGGTGGGGCCAAGAGCTAATTCTTCTTATTTCTGTCAATATCTTGTAACATAACAAGCCGACCTGGTGGTTAACGGTGTATATAAGCACAAGCACGTCTGCGGTAGACACAAAACCAGACGAAATCACATCCTCCGTTGTCACAACTCTTCCCAAGCAGGCTAATTCATCACTAGCTAGCATGCTACTAGGTAGCTTCATCAATGCGTGCGCCTGGCGCTCACTCACCCGGCCTGAGACGTGACAGAAGACGACACGGAATCGTATTTATTCAGCTAGCTAGCTAAATGGCATCTTACAGGAATCTGGATGAATCGTATCAGCGTTTGCTGCGATAACACGGGCTCGTTGGAAATCATTTCGCCCTGGCTTCGCGGCGCTGGTGGCTAGCATACTGTTGACAACACAGCGCGGTAATGTCCAGAGTAGCTGCGCACTTAAAAATCCGCGACACAGGGCTTGGCTCCAGCCAGGCATCAGTGACACCTACTGGTGAAAATACGGTACTGCGGCGCCTTTAAGTCTGCAGTTTTGCTATTATTATGACTAAAGAAATTAAGTAATTGTGCAACTAAATGCCATAAAATACCATAATGTGTTTATATTAAATATATAGAGGTGTGAGGTTGACTAACATTTAGATTATGGGTCACTGATTTAATTTTAGACCAGGGACACCTGTCCTTGTCAGTACCAATGCGACTGTAGTAAAGCCTCAACAGAGTTTGAAAATAAATGTTGGGAGAGAAAATCACACAAATAGATAGTTTAAAAGCAGAATCCTGTTATGCAGTCAACTATGAACAATCTACAGGAAAGAAATGCCCCTGCAACTCCATCTGTGACAGACTTGGTGAAGGTTTTGTATGGAGGAAAAAGGTTTGGTAACCACGTGGATGAAGTTTGGCCTGACCTATTCATTGGTGACATGTAAGTCTTTGACAGCTTCTAAAATAAAAGTAATCCTAGATTGTGTCATGCTTATGTTATTTTCCAAAGTTAATCATTACTGAATCATGATGAAATTAATCACACATTTTTTATCTATTCAAAATGTACCTTAAAGGGAGATCTGTCAAGTATTTAACAGTCTTATCAACACAGGAGTGGGCAAATATGCTGCTTTATGCAAGTGTATATACATATTTATCAATTAACAACACAAAACAATCACAGACATTGTCCAGAAACCCTCACAGGTACTGCATTTAGCATAAAAATATGCTGAAGTCATAACATGACAAACCAAGTCCAACAGGCAACAACAGCTGTCAGTGTGTCAGTGTGTCAGAGTGCTGACGTGACTCTGACTTGCTCCAAATTGCATGTGATTATCATAAAGTGGGCATGTCTGTAAAGGGAGACTACCCATAGAACCCATTTACATTCACATATCTTCAGGTCAGAGGTCAAGGGACCCCTTTGAAAATGGCCATGCCAGTTTTTCTTCACCAACATTTCATTCAGAGCATTATTTAGCCTCTTTCACAACAAGCTACTATGACATGGTTGTTTCCAATGGATTCCTTGGGTTTTTAGTTTCATAGGGTGTCAGTATCACTCTAGCCGTAAAACTGAGCCTGCTACAAGCTAAAAAATTATAAGTTGTGTTAATGCAAAAGAAAGAAATTAGTGCCGTTATTATTGCCTTGACTTTGTCAGCTATAGTTTCTTATTATATGTCCAGTTTCTTTTGTCCACAGGTCGGTGGCCAATGACCGCTACAGTCTGTGGAAGCTGGGAATCACGCATGTTGTGAATGCAGCTCATGGGAGGATGCACTGTCAGGGGAGTCATGACTTCTACGGCTCCACTGTGGATTATTATGGAGTGCCTGCAGATGACTCGTCGTCCTTTGACCTCTCTCGCTATTTCTTTCCCTCCGCTGAATATATTCACAGTGCACTTGGAACAGCTGGTGGTAAACACCCATGTTTCTTTATTGTCACTCAGGTTTATCCCACTATCAACTCATGCTTTACCCTTACCAAAAAGAGGTTTATTCAAGTGTGCTATAAGTATACTTCCTTTTGACTTAGATCAGGAGTATATTTTCAGTTCACATTTTACATACTTATCAGTGGCATACTTAACAAAAGTATACTTAAGTATACTTGACTTATACTTGTACTTTTGATTGAGATATAGTATAATTAAGTGTTCTTGCCCCAGGCACTTACAGAAAAGAATATGTGTCCTGTAGTAGTGCTTTCTTTTTGACAGAGTAGCCTATTAAAGTGTGTGAGAGTTTGTAAACTGATGTTTTGATATGAATTTATTTCAATTCATCAAGAATTTTCTGCACTTTTGGATTCTCAGTTCACTGTGGAGGTTTGCAAGAAAAACTGATATATATTTTTTATTATCATAGAGCAAGTCTGTAATACATAAATCATTGTCTAAGTATGACAAAGTATACTTTCTAAAACTTAAAAAGTGGGCTACCTGCAGTATACTTGCAGTATAAAAACTATCAATCAGTAGTTCACTGAGAGTATACTTTAAAATGTACTTTCATAAACTATAAAGTGGGTTACAAGTACTGTATATACAAGTATACTAGCTAACTATTAAACAAGTAGTTTACTGAGAGTATGCTTTAAAGTGTACATTCATTAAATATGAATTGGGCTACAAGTATCAAACTAGTGAAGTATCAGTATACCTATAGTATATTTGCAGTAAAAAAATAAAACTTAGATGTAAACCAGTAGTGTACTTAGATTATACTATTCTTACACTTAAAAGTATACTTAAAAGTATGTTTTAAACAACTTAAAAGTGGGCCAATTTAGTTCCTGTATTGAAGTAGTACACTTACAAGTATACAACGAGTACATTGATACTGGTATACTTACTACATAACGTATACTTGGAGGAAACTTAAAAATCATACCTGAACTTTAAGGATACTTGATAAAATGAACTTGAAGTACAGTACTTTGGGGAAAGGCTCACTGTAATCTTTTCCTTCTTCTTCACCAGCTCGGGTGTTCGTCCACTGTGCGGTTGGAGTGAGCCGGTCAGCCTCCCTCGTCCTGGCCTACCTAATGATCCACCACCATTACACCCTGCTAGAGGCCATCAATAAGGTCAAAGAGCACAGATGGATTTTCCCGAATAGAGGATTCCTCAAACAGCTCCACGCTTTGGATACGAAACTACGCAAGACATCATGAGTAATCCTCTGCACCTCACTTGATTTTCCAAATTACAGAACCTGTTTTCCTCACGATGAATGAAGAATTCAGCGCCTGCCAGTGGAGGGAGATACTGTACTTTGACTTTAATCAGCTTGTTTCAGGAGCGGTATTGAATCTATTGACCCCAGTGCTGCATTTAATGTGAATCATGATGCCGGTTCGCAGGATATTGACCCTTATATTAGTAGGAGATCAATGTAATCAACTCACCCTCAGGCAGAATCCATTTTAAGACTGAATATGAGACAAAATGACTCATTTAACCTTTGTTCTATGCTGAAGAAAATTTACACCCACTATGTTGTGTTTTCACTTTAAAACACCATGAACAATCAATACATGGTTTAAAACACAGTAGTTGTAAGCAGAGTTAAGTACATTTTAAAGTGACTGTCAGTGTAATTGTCAACAGGTATACATCACCATATACAGAAATACCCATAACTTGTGTGTAAGGCTTGACAACATAACAGTTGTAATTATAAATAACATGTCTTCATGAGTTTTGACACTTATTTACAGTTTTCAGCACCCCTGTGAATGATTTCTACATGTTAATCCTTTATCACAGGTTGTAAAGATTATGAAGTGTGTAATGTAGTATTCTTATATAAGATCTGGAGTTGACAATTACATGATTAAACTCAGTTAAAAATGTAATAATTGTCAGGAAAATTGAATAAAATGAGGGCTTTAGTATTCTCCACCACTATTAGACTTTGAAACAGCATTTATACCCAAATGTTGGGAGATAAAAACTTAATTTTCAAATTTATTTAAAACAAAATTTAAGAGTTTGTGAATAAATATATTCTGTAATTTTGTGATTTATTTTGTTATTCTTAACCCACAGAAAAACAGGCCCCTACTGACCCACATCTATCGGCTTATAGTGACTGATAACACCTATTTAAAGGCTTGATTACAGTCAAATCTGAACTTGATCAGTAATGATCAAGTTCAGATTCCCATGGTCTCTTACATCATCAATCACATGTAGAGAAAGGTGTGGACTTCATTGAATATTTCTAATAAATGCTTGGAAAACTGCTTCTATAATACAAATTGTATGCACAGTGGAATGTACACAACAACACCTGCATCTGGATCTCACATTCACTAGCAGGTATGGATTTTGTTTTTATATACATATCAGGTGGGATTTGGTCCTATCACACACACACTGTTGATGCATCAATAAGCAGAGGCAGCACTTTAAATAATCAATCAATAACTGTCTCTAGGTCAAAATGACCCGAAGACATTTATTGACTGTTTTGTATAAAACATCAGTACTGACTTTTCATCGCGCCCACATTTTACACATACACGTTCATGACCCTGAATGAAGAGAGGTCATAACATTTTAAGGAGGTTAATTATGTTTTTCTTCAATGTAAAAGTTGGAATGGGTGAAACTGACCTACAGCATAATAGGAGGGTTGGAGGGCTCTTTGATATCATATGCAGCCAGCGGCAAAGCTTAATTTTCTTCATCTTTTTAACCAATTTGCTTTCACATGATATTTATGTCAGAGCAGTAAACTAGCTGAAGCTGTAGCAGTATTTCTGATCCATAAATGCTGCATTGAAGTGGACTTTCTGTCATCCAGTATAAGCAATGCACTTAAACATTTTTGCCCATAATTGCATCCAATTATCACTACTTTATGGCATGATTCATCTCTGTTTGAGGCTTATTAAATTAGAGTCCCACAGCGGTGTGAAGAGCAGAGCTCGGGCGGCTCTGTTTGTTGTTCTGCCCTCTGCACGAGTAAGACTACACGCTAGGTTAAGCACTAAATTGGGTAACTGTCCAGCGACAGCAGATAAACACCTGCTCGTACAGATCACCCTGAGCCAGAGTTGACGGGAACTGCTTTCCTACAACAAACATTTGGACCAGTAATCGATCCAAGACGTCGGGGATTTGGACTCAAAATGTCAGACTTGAAAGGCAAGAGAAAAGAATATTTAAGTGTGAAGGATCTGCAGAAGGTTTTGGACTCATGCAAAGTACATCTCAGTCAAGTTGATGAAGTCTGGCCAAACATATACATAGGGAATGTGTAAGTATACACTTTATTTAAGATAAATGAGTTTGTATTAGAAGGAAATGTGAACCCTATTAATTGTAAAGGAGTGTTATTCACTATGCACTGTGATGCTTGGCGTTCACATGCGTCTTGAACCTCTTTCTGTCTCTTTGTCTTGCTAGGGCAGTAGCCCAAAACAAGACTGCCTTGCTGAAATTAGGTATAACTCATGTATTAAATGCTGCTCACTCCAAGCAAGGCAGCATAGGGAACCAAAGCTTTTATGGCAACAGCTTTGTGTATTGTGGCATTCCAGCAGATGACTCGACACACTTTGATCTGGATGTTTACTTCCAGCCTGCAGCTGATTTCATTCATAAAGCTCTGAAGGCACCTGATGGTAAGACTCCTCTACTTTTTCACACAAATTGTCATATTTCTGCACAGTTTTAATTGAGTAATGTGCTGGAAAGCATGTTTTATTTCACTCCATGAATCCTTAATAAACCCATCCACTCAAATCCTCCCATCCTGCCGTCCTTTCAATGTCACCTGTCACCACAATGTAACACGACTTGTAAAGTAAGTGTATTTTCAGCCAGCAGTAGTAATCAGGGTCTTACCTTGCAGAATTTAAGTCTATAATGTGACCATGGCTCCTTTCAAAGAAGCTATCAAAGCAGAGGACGAGTTGGGATTAAAGAGACAGTCGGGCCCAGCCTGCAAAGGGACCTTAAACGAACAAAGACGATGAATTGTAGCCACTATTTTTAGCTCACAGCAGGAAAAAGGAAAGGCCACAGCGTGAGACGGGCAGTCATGTATGATATTAATAAGACTGAGGCCTCTCACTAATCCTTGCTTTACACCCTCCTCCCTCTCTTCCTTCATCTTGTCTATTCTTCAGGGAAAGTTCTGGTGCACTGCATCATGGGAATGAGCCGGTCATCGACCTTGGTGTTAGCGTACCTCATGATCTACCATCATCTCCCGCTCAAACAGGCTTTGCAGAAACTGATCCAGAAGAGAGCCATCTACCCCAACAGGAATTTCCTGGCTTTGCTGCTGGATCTGGATCTTCAGCTGACGAGAAAGAAGAAAACGTGTCAGATACTGTAATCAAGAGAAGTTTACACTTGTCTAGGGATGGAGATGCTGGTCAGTCTGTTGGTCCAACAGTTCATCTCTTATGGATTGTCATGAAATTTGGTTCAACTAATGGTTGAATATCTGTGAGACTCAGCTTCACTTTGACTTACACTAACAGTAATGTATCATGGTAGCATGTTAAACGTAACATGTTATTAACATAACATTAACATGCTAAATGCTAATGGAAGGAGACAAAATCTGTGCACTCATTTTCAATACTTCAGATTATTCTAAATATTAGCATGTTGAACCAACATGTTAAACATTAGCAGATTAAAAGTATAGTCTGTAGGATTTGGCTGCATCATGCGATGTGGTTGCAATTTGCAACCAACTGAGTACCCCTCCACTCACGCCTCCCTTTCAAAGTCTGCAGTACCGTGAGCAAAACCGAGTGCATAACCGTGGTAACGCCCTTGGCCTCGCTCCGCTCAGAGACCGTCCTTACCATAATAACACTATTTTAGGAGCAACGGAAGTCAGACAGCGGTTGGCGGCGCCACGGTTTTCCACTATGCAGCTCACGTTACCGCAATTCCACAAGCACGTCAGAGAATTACGGTGGCCTTCGGGTTGCTTAACATAAATATAGGCTCTCTATAACTAGTGTTTTGGGTTTTTTTCCCGTTCTGTAACACTGTAGAAACATGGCGGAGCAACATGGTGGACTCCATGAAGAGGACCTGCTCCCGATGATATAAGACTCATTCTAAGCTAACAAAAACACACAGTTTTAGTTTAAGTTATTAAATGTTATATGCTAACAGCTTGGTAACATCCGGTAAGCTACTTAATAATGAAATGCATGGAAGCATGATGGTAGTGTGCTAACACGTGTTAGCATTCAGCTCAATGCACAGCTGAGCGTAGGAACAGCGGAGGCTGACGAGGAACATATCAAACAGATGCACAAAGCATGACAATGCAGAGATGTGGAGGTAACCACATTATGGTGCCTTCAAATGAAATTGCGTTCAAGTGGTTAAGTCGTGAAGAACACCGTTTCTAAGAAACGGCAATATTAACGTTGCTGTCTTCGTCTAGAAGCCACAGAGGCTATCAATTTAGCATGCTAGCAAGTGGGTAACATAATGAAGGAAATACAATGACATAATGACAGAGGAGAAAGATGAGGTCGGTGGGAAATATCAACATTTTCCTCAGACCTGTTGTAAAAATACTAAGAAAAAATATATATGACTAAAATTACAATATATTGTACAATATTAACTTAATATGCTCCATCATTTCTCACAGCGACACGTCATACATCGTGAACGCTGTGCTTTCAGAAACTTTCCCCTTAGGAGGTTGTGAGTACGACATGAGGGGGTTCATATGAGCTCAGCTCATAAACATTGTAAACATTGTAAACACGGTAAACACGACCCCATTTGAAGGCACCATTAGTAACACCATGGCCTCCCCTCTGGGCCACCCTCAGGCCAAGTTTTACAATGCTTGCCTCACAAGTGGTAAAGATTTAACAATGAATTGCAAAGTTGTCACTTAAAATCAAATTTTGTTGTCTGGTTTGTAATGATGCATTACCATCTTGTGGACCTGCTAGCATGTTTCCTATTTTTTGTTGTTGTTTTAGGAAGTGATGATAAAAACAAAGTGCGTCTTAACAAAAAGACAGTTTAAAAAACGTAATGTAATGCAAAGTGAAAATGGAGATACGACTGAATGCTAATGATAAGGAGATTTTACGACTATTTATGTCTTTCAGTGACCTCTCATTCTTGTTTGTGTTTCTTCAGCGCCTCACTTTGTATTACAGCAGAACGGACCAAATGTCTTACAGAAAATGCATAATTTTTTCTGTAAACTGTGTAGATGATACATGTTTCTGCAAGTCAATGTTCAAACTCAAAATGGGAATCAATCTACAGCCATCTCTTTAACAAGACCAACAACAGAAGATTTCACATCTTTTTATTGTCCATGAAATCATCTGTAGAAATGACATCAGACACAAAAGGTGTCTGATGTTCTACTATGGTAGAATTTGACAGTAACGATCCCTCAACCTCACCGTGTCCCACACATAGTGCACACTGAATTACATGGCATCATTTGTAAGTTTTGCAGAGAATGAACCTTACATGATAAAAAGAAATGTTTGTATTGTTTGCACATATGTTCCTCCTTTTTGTGTAACTCTTTTTGACATACTATTTTTTTGTTTTAGCCAAGACTTAGTATGTCCATTTCACAGTTTTAAGTTCTGTTTTATTCTCTAAATGATCCACATGTACAGTAAAAGAGAAACTCCTGACTTGACCAAACGTCCAGGTGTTGATTTAACACCGTAGAGGAGAATCTCTGCGGAGACTTTAAAGCTCAGCAGCACTGATCTAATTCTCTTGCTATTGAAAAGGCCGTGTCCTATCCTCCCTCCTGTGCTGGCAGCTCGGGTAACCTTAAAGGAATGCAGATGACGATGCCAGAATTATTTTGGGCTGAGATTCAGATGTTAAAATAGCAAAAAAGGTTGCAGGGTAGATTACCAAGGAGAAACGCAGACAGTTGTGCTGTCGACCTACATGTAGCTCTTGTACAGAGAGACCTTGAAAAGCAACGTTTCCAGCCAAGGCAAGTGTCTGCTAACAATGTGTTGTTTGTTGCAGATAGAAGTCCATGTTGGAAATATTTATTAGACAGTGCAGTGTATGGATTTATTTTGTTTGCAAGGTAAAAATGTGTATAAAGCACTTTAATAAACAAGGATGTACTGTGATGATACTGATGGATTACCACTCTTTCTTGTTTTATTAATTTGCTCACAAATCCGGACCAACCACATCCGAAAGGCTAAGGAGGGAAGTGTAATTCATAAAACCACTAAGAAGAGGCCCGGAGGAGGTAAAAAAAAGCCATTTTTATTTGCCCTCCATGTTAACCGTGGGCACTTTCCCATACATAGCATCTTTAATTACACAGAAGTAGAGCAGGAAGGACAGGTTAGCCTAAGGGGGGAGGCTATGAAAGCAGCGCTGCAGCTCAACATGTGCACCAGGGAAATCAGTTCTCTGCCCTGACTGTGGGAGGGAGGGAAGGGTTGTACTTATAGATCAATGAGGAGAAAGAAGAGCCTCCAGGTACTCCGGGCACATGTTGTACTTGTGCAAAGACACACTTTACTCTGCCTTCAACACTCATATGCATGGAGCATACGCTGGGTCAGATGCAGCTTTTTCTTGTATACACATGCAACCATGCAGAGATGGATAATGATGTTTGAGTGCACCTCCATATGCCGCGGCAGCTTAACAAAAGGTCACGGAAACAGATTTGGTCTCAACAACTCATCCCTGTGGACACGACAATAAGTCTCTGAGTGTCACATTTTGTCTCCACGCACACCGGCAGAATGCAAATAAGAAGCTGCATCGTTTTCTTTGCTATAGGACTACGCATACACATCGTTTGTACGTCCTCAGCCTGGAGCAGAATCACAGAGCTGCCTAAATGGATGCTAATGTATACAGTATGAATAGTATAAGTCTTTCTCAAGCCCAGTGTGTAAATTGTAAATGCACAGGTTGGACTTGCCTGCAGGAAATGATGGTTATAGCCTTGAATATCAATTCTGTGTAACTCGAGAGATAAATAAACCTACATAAGTGCTACTGAACTGTAGATAAAATAATGAGCTTCATAAGGTCATCTTACAATTATGAGTTCTTGTGGTCCTTTGCTGCAGCAGAGTGCATTTATTGGCATAATTATAGTCTATATTTAAAGGCAACGGGCCTCTATACCTGATGTTCTATTTAACGATCCACACCGTAATCCCCTATTGTATTGCACTTTCAGTGTTATCTCTCTTCAATAAAGCCTGTTAGATGTCATCAATGACATTATTAAGCATCCAAAGGAGAATCAGATGGTGCCTGAAACTGCATTTCCTTTCTTCACATCTCTGTCCAAATTTCATAGCAATCACAAGTTGTGTTGGTTCAACAAACCCGCTGCTTAAGCTTTCAGTTAAACTCTGTTAGAATATCATATTCTTCTATACGACAGGTTGTAAAGGCAGCAGTGGAGCATCCCAACATGCCCAGAGGCCTGAGCTGCTTGGCGAGCCCTGAGGGGGCAGACAGCAGGTATGAGACCCCCCCGGCTTCAGAGCTCCAGAGGCTGATGTGGACAAAGCCCGGAACCAGCAGCCATCTGGATGAGGTTCAGCCTAGGATCTATATTGGAGACATGTGAGACTGGAACAGTAAAAACATCCCTTCTAATTGCATGCTTTATTATAAGGCTTACTAATAAATGATACACAAATGAAAGGGTTATAAAACTAAAAAAAAACAATTTAAAATGATTTATTTATGGTTATAAGATTTTTTTTATTTTAAAAATGGATCCCGACTACATCACAAAAAGTTTAATTTGTAGTGAGCAGTTTTCACTTACTATGATTTTTTTGTTAGACTAATACTATATGATATTAGCATGTTACCGTGATAATCTTATGCATGTGCAAACATGCTAACATAAACATTCAGGCATACACAAAACATTAGCACATTAAACTGTTAACTGTAACTCACAAATTAGCCATGGATGTAGCATTAGCATATGGGCATGCTACCAAGTAAGTTAAGAGCTAGTGTACCCAAATACTGTAGAAGACAGCAGTTTTTATTTGCTCACGTTTAGACACCTATCTGAGATTTCTGCCACAACACAAATATGATTTGTGGTGTTTAAAGTAGTAGTAGTAGTAGAAACAGTATGCAGATAATCCACAGACCTCACTATTAACAGTTTTTCTATGTACTAGGTTATTTTTTTGGGGGGGGGGGGGCACATTTAATTACACAATTAAATGTGGGTCCATTACTTAGCAACACAAATGTTCTATTAATTTATGCATTGAACAGCCAATAAATAATCTATAAAGCATGACTAAATGTTTTAATAATCATAAATATGACAACCTCTAAATTGGATTATGCACAATGGTGTATGAACACATGTACGTTCATATATATGACAAACCCTTCTTTTTTCCTTTTAGGTATGCAGCCAAAGACAAGAGGACACTCCAGGCTCACCACATCACCCATGTACTTAACGCTGCTGATGGGAAGTTCAGCGTGAACACGGGCCCCAGCTTCTACAGAGACACCAAAATCACTTATCACGGAGTGGAGGCTTTTGACATGCCATCCTTTAACTTGAGTCCCTTCTTCTACCCAGCCGCCAATTTTATCAAGAACGCTTTGAGCTCACCCACAGGTGAGGAGCTCTCGGCGGACTCACAGTATTTCTTATCATTTTTACACGTTAACTTGGGGGAGACGCTTTTTTTTTCCCTGCAAGGCAAAGTACAGAAACATTTGTCAGTCAATTCCCATTACAGCAGCCCCCAGTTGTATTAGTCATTAAAATGCAAATCAAACACTAAACATAATATCAAGCTAATATCTTTCCCCCACGGTAATCTTCTCATAAACTCAGACCTTGGCCAGGAAAATTGGTTTTAAATGGATTGCCCTGGTAATTTGTAAGCAACACTTTTATTGGACATGGAAATTACACAATTATGTTTGTGGCCTGTGCCTGCCCGGCCTGTTATGCAAAGTGAAGTCGGTATCTGACATGACAGTAATAAGATGAGGCCTCCTCATTCACATGCTGGCTGATCGGGGGCTCCAGTGTGTGGCGGGGCCTACAGTAATCCCCAGCAGAAATACACAGACGCCAAGACAGTTCAATTACGCGCTCCTATGCGCCCTAATCCTCGGGTCCGATAAGGAACCAGGGATTACCGTGTGTAGAAACATTTGTTGCAACAACAAAACTTTTAGGCAGGAGTTAGAAGTGCTCTTCTCTGTGATGTGTGCATGGTTTTTAATCCACAGACGAGTAACAAATTAGACAGTTAGAATAAACTGTTATGGTTGTAAATACAGGCATGGAGCTAGAGGCTGAGCCAGGCCACTAGGAATAGCGACGGTCGTTGATGCCAATATTTGTAGTGGTCAAAAGGCGGTACTACAACTTTTGTGCCTTTCACGTGATGCTACTGGGCCCAGAAAGACATTTTCCCATAGACTTACATTGGGAAAGAGATGTTGAATTTTTTTGAATAGCCTTTATTTAAATCATTAGGTCCTAAAAGTTGTAAAATGCCTTCCTCTGCTCATGTGAATGAGAAGCACACTGAGGCTAGTTAACAATGAGCAACTTTCATAGCAATGAACGAGGCCCTGCCTCAAATGCTGTATCCCGTTCTCTTTATACATCCATGGGCTGGTCCACAGGAAGTTTTTGTTTTCTCTGATTGGCAGGTAAAGTGTTTGTCCACTGTGCGATGGGGCTAAGCCGTTCGTCCACCTTGGTTCTGGCCTACCTGATGATCCACGAGAACATGACACTGGTGGACGCCATTAAAGCTGTCAGCGCCAACAGGAACATCTCACCTAACAATGGTTTCCTGGAGCAACTCCGAGAGCTGGACACAAAGCTGCACTGCCAGGGGTCGTGGAGGAGCTGGAGCACCAGCGGGCGGACATGAGATGAAACCCATCAGTCTATAAATTTGGATTATATTTTGAGATTGAAGTAGATATTACCATGAAGATATGAATGTAAAAACAAGCTTGAATTGTCTTTTCTTTGTAAGACAAATTCCATTTTTTTGTGAAGAAATTAAAGTGACTTCTGTAACTTTTTGTTGTAATGAACAAATACTAACCAAACCAACCATGACTATCTTAATAAAAGAGTACTGTCTGGGTAAACACAGCTCCATTGTTTTCTAAAAACTAACAGCAATAAATAAAAGAGCCAAGAAGTTGTACTGGGTGAAATTTACTTACTTTAATTTAAATTTAATTACTTTTTTTTACAGTAAACACAATAGGCACAGTAGCTGCTAAATGGACATTACAGTGAGATTGTTTTCTCAGTGGACTCAAAGAAAGAACTTCAACATTTAAGTCTTTGTGAATGAGAAGCCCTTTAAGGAATAATTTAACATTTTGGTAAATGTGCTCATTGGCTTATTTTGCTGAGAATTAAATGAGAAGATTGATATTTCTCTTGATATGCTAATAGAGCCAAGAGAGTTTTAACTTAGCCAGCTTGTTAGACTGTTATCAAGTCATTAAATAGGCATTATCAGTGGTTATAAGCCTCGTAGATATGTGTCAGAAGGGGCCTGCTACAGCTACTACTAGGTTTTATCATTGGTTCACATGGGTGATGACTGAAAGAAGCTCTAAAAGAAGACGACAGCGACCGTACTAATTAGGTAATAACAGGAGCAAAAGTAGAAGTCAGGTGCTGTAGCATTGAGTCCACCCCTAATATGTAGATATAAAAGGCTCATTCTTAGGTAACAAAAACACAGTGATTCTTATTTTCACGTGATTATACACAAAAGCAAACATATTCATTCATGTCTGCCGATAGAGCCGCCTAAATGCTGCTCACTGTTCCTTTAAAACTGTAATCACTGCTGTGGTTCTGTAGTTAAAGTTGTCACAACACAAGCAGTCTGGCTTCTGTCACAGTCATCTGAGGAATAAATAGTCCACATTGCTCCTGCCCAGACTCTGGCATCTTCAGCTGTCTCGTTCCAGCGGGGCTCAGCCTCTAAACAACACTGATACTCTGCTCAGATGGAAAACAGAGCAAGTTGCACCAACAAGGTTAGAGTTTAACATGCTTCCTTTCCAAATGCCTACAGGAAGGAAAAACTAGCATGACGGCAGCAATAACTTCTCACATTTTCCATCCAGGAACATCAAGTCTTTGGGGGGAAATTATCTGTTATCTCAGTGTTGAGCTGAATATAATTTGTGCTAATTACACAACAACACCAAAGTGAAAGATGCAGATCATGAGCCCAGAGGAGGAGCCAGAGTATCAGACACCGCCTACCTGCGATCTGCTCAGCCTTCTGCTGAAGAACAGACGCCCCACTGGAGCTGTCAACGAGGTTTGGCCCAACCTCTACATCGGAGACGCGTAAGTGACATTCTCACTTCACGGCCCCCTCTGCAATATGGTGATCTGATTGTGAAACTGTTGCTGCAAACAAGACCCGTATTTGGCCAACTCATGGGACAAATATAAAATCTGTACATTTGAGTCACCAGTGATGCATTCGCAAACATACGCTCGCAGAGCTGGCCACAGGCGAGAAAAATCTCCATTCCTTGTGTCATCTCTTGTGTCGTTTACAGGGCTACAGCTCAGCGTAAAACCCTGTTAGTGGATCTGGGAATAACACATGTGGTGAATGCTGCAGATGGCCCCGAGCACATTGACACTGGGCCACGTTTCTACAAAGACACCAGCATACAGTATCACGGAGTGGAAGCACCAGACTGTAAGAATTTTGACTTGAGCCCGTTCTTCACTGAGACGGCTGATTTCATTCATGGAGCCCTGAGTCAGAAAGGTACACTGAGTCCATTTGAGCCACAGAAAACAAAAGACACACATTAGGGTTGTAATAATACTGTGTATCATGGCACAAAATATTGTGGTATAAAAATATGACAAGATGCATCGCTGAAAATCTGATTCTAATGTTCTGAAAAATGACAGTCTGCTTGCACGAAATGGCGCATGAATGCCACAAGTATCACAACAAGTATCCTGTGCTGACAGCAAAGGCTACAGCAAGAGTTAGTGACATGGTATAAAAAGTGATGAGGGCCGCTTAGGTTGGGTGGGGAGATATATGGGTCCAGCAAACACCAGGAGAGCAACGAGGTAGTTGTGTTATGCTGTTTCAGTACGTGTGGTAATTAGTTTATGTGCTTATTTTAATCCCAACAAAGACAATTTTCCTTAACTAAATGGTTTTCTTGCCTAAACCTAATTGCGAACGTTTGCGTTGCGTACAAATGGCACACGAAAAGGCTAAAATACGTACTCATGACACGCAGAATGTCGGCATAATGTTGTGGTATTTATGTGCCTTCCCTCAGGGCTGGGTTGAAATGACACCCCCAAAAACTGAAGAAATTGTTTTCATATATTAAACGCCAAAGGTCAAAAATACAAGTTAGACAAGAAAAATGCCCTTCACCAAAAAAATCTAAAATAAGTTTGTGTGACGGTGATTAAAAAGGGGGATTTGTGAGAAGTTTGGCAACTCGAGAGTTCAAACATTTGCTCTTTATCTTCATGAAGACGTTCTCATCCAGTTTTATTTCTTTAACTTGGTGTTATGTGTATGAAGTTCTGCTTTTTCATTTAGCCTGTTAAGCCCCAGGAGGCTTAGAGCCACCCTCGCCTAGAATAACATACTCAAAATGAATCAGGAATAGCTCCTCAACTATATGGCTTATATGCCTATATCTGGTCTCTTTTGAAAGGTAAGAATCTGAGGAATATGAATTTACTGTAAGTTAACATAAACTATTTCACCTTTCCAGAGAAAATAGAGATGCAATAAAGGAAAAAATAAGATCATCCTCACCTAGTATAAAATCTAAATTTCAAAGGCAATATCACCATTAAGAGAATCTTAATTTTGCATAAAAATCTGTAAGAAAAACAATTTAGAAACTGTATGAATGGAGCAAATTGACATTTTAAAGAATTTTGTTCCACCAGTTTGTTTTCATCCCAACTTTGTTATATTGTGTATATTGAACCTATTTTCCCTGAAGCCCCCCTTACTTGTATGAAAAGCTGAGAAAATGTTGTTTTTGAAAGGCTACACGCCAACAAATATGGCATGAAGCAGAATATTTTGTTAAATAAAAACACGCTGTGAATTTTGGAAATGATTACGTCTATCTTTTTTCAACAAATTTAGACTTTTGTACTTTACAACGCTCTGGACTTATTGGAAATGTCTGGATCAAACAAGTCAGAGACATCCTCCGGCTACTACTAGAATCTAACTCTACAAATAGTATAATACTAAAATAATAATATTAGTGAAGCCTGACCTTTATATGCAACTGTAAAGAAATATCAGAGTTAGACAGAATGTGGCCTTAGGATATCTTATGAAGTGGTTTTAAACAGAAATTATTTGTATAAATTATCCAGTAAGTGTGTTATTAGGATTTTAGTTCTACATGTGCAAATGTAATTTTGCCAACTTCAGCACACCTCCCGTGATCTTTGGCAGTCCCCTAAGGAGGTCCCCAGGTTAAAAACCACTGCATTAAAACATGAGCCCACTGTTTTGTTCCCCCCCGACATAAAGAAAGAAGCATGTTTTTACAGTCACACACTGATATTCAGTTATATAGCTATATGAGCTCTATGCATGCATGCTTCATGTAGACAAAGCTGACATCAGAAGTGATTCTGTCTCTTGTCCGTGTAGGTAAAGTGCTCGTCCACTGTGCACGAGGAATCAGCCGATCAGCGACTCTAGTACTGGCCTTCCTCATGATCAGACAGAGACTTACCCTCGTCGAGGCTGTGGAGGCCGTTCGAAGGCACAGAAACATTCTTCCAAACGTTGGATTCCTGAATCAGCTCTGTGACTTGGACACTACCTTGGTCATGCAGAGGAAAACAACACAACAGCAAGGATTGGAGAAATAAAGCATTGGGAAAATCTTATTATCTCCATCAAGGATATTTTGATCTGTTTAATACAAATCACACCTTCTTTACATTACAGCTAAACATGGCGGCTTTGTTTTAGATTTTTTTGATGTATTTTTCTACTTTCTAGGCAGCTATTGGTTTCCGATAATTTACGCATACAGTATCCATCACATGTTCATTGCATTATAATGCAGTTTAAGTGTAGAATGAGGTGAGAGGTCAGCACTGCATTACCTCACAACAACCACTGACAAACAAAAATAATTGTAGACTTAATATTCACTGTGAATTACTAAACTCAAGCAAGTTTCAAGAGAGGAAAACAGATATGTAATTCCTGTAGAGGAAAATATTTACATGCTCGTAGTAGCCATGATGCAAAAAATCTTTAATAATTTACTAACATTTCGATGTGACAGTCTTCTTCAGGATATTGAGGGACAACACACAGCTCCACTGGTGTTAGACAACAGGTGTGTTCAGTCATTGGGAGGAAAGTCCTCAATCACACAACAGGGCTACGTTCAAAATCACACGTTTTCTTACTTCTTACTTTTAGCACATACTGCAGCTGCCCTTGCAAAAGACAAACTGTTGCATGCAGTATTAATACAATAGCACGTATTACTTTGTCATCACATTGTGCTTTGAATTTTGAGCGGAAATTGAAACTTAACTACCACTTTGTTTGCACTTACCATCACATGACTGATCTGAATCACAAAATGATTGCAATAATGATGATCCCTTACAAAAAAGAAGTTTATTCAAGTATGCTGTTAGTATACTTCTTTTAAACTTGAAATAAGAGTATACTTTTTATGGACTTATCGCAGATAAACTTAAAATTATACATAAGTATATGGCTTATATATATTATATATATGGCTTACACTGAAAACTATACAGGCAGGTATATTTGGCTAAGTACTATAAGTTCTCTCAAGAAAACTTACAAATATACTTGCAGTAAAAACTATTAAACTAGTAATTTACTGAGTATACTTTAAAGTGTACGTTCATGAACTAAAATGGGCTACAAGTATATAACTAGTAAACTTACAGTATACCTGTACAGTATACAGTTCACTTTAGTATAGTTCATGTTATAGTTGCAGTACAAAATACCACTTGGATCTAAGCTAGGTGTGTCCTCAAAGTTTACTACTATTTAAAGTATGCTTAAAAGTACACTTTTATAAACTAAAAAGTGGGCCAATTTAGAGCTAATAACTATCACAAAGTAGTACACTTAAGTATACTGCTACATTTATATTAGGATATTTATTACATAGAGTATACTTGGGATTATACTTAAACTATACTTAAATTTACTTCATAAAAAAATGTTGTTTTTTGTAAGGGATGCTTGGAGGAACTGTATTGGAATAAAAGTACAATTTTTTTTAGGAAGTAAAGTACAGATTCTCCCAAAAAATACTGTAACACTACTACTGGTACTACTAATGCTGTGCATTTGACAAACTATGTAATCTGGTGTACTATATAATATGGTAGTATGGGTATAAGAATGCACATAAGCATTTGGAGACTTGACAGACTTTCATCTTGATTTACAGTATAAAGGACTTGTGACTTGTGACTGACAGACCTCAGACTTGACCAGGATTTGTCTTGAATTACATCTCTTGACTTGAAGTCATCTCCACTGACTTGATACAGAAAAAAACAGCTTTGATATTGTGCAGAAAAGATTTGAAACCTCTGGCTGTCTGCAGCGACGGGAAAAATACATCAAATACAGCTAGAGCTGCATGCATTTTAAAACAGTCAGCAAAAAATGTTAAGGAGCTGAAACCACAGGGTTACGTACACAGAACAATCAATATCACAGAGGCCATTAAAACAAATAGCACAACCCCGCTGCTCTTGAACAGCACTAAGACAGCGTATGCCTATAAATAAACAATGCTCCACTTATACGTTCGCAATCCTCAAAATACTGTGTCTTAACTGCTGCGATCCAGCGTCGTACAGTTAAAACTGTGATGTCTAAAGAGGCTTGATACAAGATGATAAAAATATGCCAGCATGGTTCTGAGTGTGTATACAGATTCAGGTCAGACTTTGAAAAGAGATGAAACGCTGAAGCCATCTTAATAAGAGATGCTCTCCAGAGCACAGTGGGAGAAAGAGAGAGAGAGAGAGAGAGAGAGAGAGAGAGAGAGAGATGCTGTCAAAATAAAAGGAATTGGATATCACAGGTTTAATGATTTCACTGTCAGAATGAATGATGGCAGAGTTTGAAGATATGAGGGAAAAATAAAGGAGTCTGATGGTGTGAAAACTCTGTCTGACATGTTAGCAGCTTCATCCAGCCATTCTGCAATACAGTCATCATCACACTCTCACTTTGGGGGCTTGCATTTAGATCACTGAATGGACCATGCATATCATATAACAGGGAATAAAAAGACATGTGCCGTCCTGTGAAAAACCTCATCTGTCTAACAGTCTGACACGTTTCTGGCCCCCGAGAGGCTCCAGAAAATGCAGAACATCCTTAACGGGTGTTGTGAACGTTTTCTGAAGATATATGCAGAAAAGGCTAAAAGAGGCTGACACAGTTTCAAGGAGTCGCTCATACAGCTGAGCAAAAAGCTCAGAGTGCCCTGTTTGCTGGGTATCCTTTGGCAAGTGCAAAGTTTGGGTAAGCACAGCTTCCTGCCAGCAGCGGAGATTAAAGTTGTGTGTTTAGAAGTGGATGGCAGGGACTGGCTGGGTGGAAGTTTTCCCCACAGGCAGCGAACGTGGCAGCTAAGGTCAGGGGCCCGCCACATCACAGCCCTAAAAATATCCTCTGCATTTGATTCCCGTCACAGAGCGGTTATACAATCTGTGCCCTCACTTGAGCCTGCCAGAATTAAACCCCACCATGTTCTGCCTTTAAGAGCTGCTTCACAACAAGCTGCCAGAATGATCAAAACAAAATTTCCAAGCAGGAAAACGAGGGACTTCAATCTCTTGGTGAGTGGTGTTGGAGTTGGAGATGCATGTGAAAAACAAAAACTGTATTTTTTTTTTCTCACAAATGTAGAGACAAGTGTGGTATTTCTTTTCTCCCCCCTTAAGCTAATAAATCATGTGTGAAAGGAAGCCACAGCGAGAAAATGGCTTCTCACAAGTCAAAGACTGGAACCAAGATAAATGTTACAAAGGCTGCGGAGGAATCCAGTCCAGTGGATGAATATGTCACACCTGGGGGCTATGAGCTGGAGAAAATCCTAAACCGTGGGAGTGTGGCTTACACTCATGTCAATGAGGTCTGGCCTAATGTCTACATCGGGGACGAGTAAGTAAAAAAGCATTAAATTACTAAACTGACTGAAATAATGAAGGATTAAAATAATATTCACACTGGTTTATTGCAGGCAGACTGCAAAGGACAAGCACAATCTGAAGAGGTTGGGGATTACGCACATCTTGAATGCAGCAGAGGGGAAGTGGAACAACGTGGACACCGGAGCTGGTTACTATAGTGACATGGACGTCATCTACTATGGCGTGGTAGCAGAAGATGTCACAACCTTTGACCTCAGCCAGTATTTTTTCTCTGCTGCCCGCTTTATAGAGAAAACACTGAGCAATCCTCAGAGTAAGACGTCACAGAGTTAAAGGGTCATTTCAGCCACATCGCAGAAACGACTTAGTGGCAGGGCTACGTATCGATACTCGGTGCCTTTTAAGATATCAATAGAAATAACTAAGTAGTTTTGAAACTTCTCCAGTTAAACGATGCATTTGATATATATATATATATAAAAAAAAAGTACTATTTATATGGTTCTGCTCGGAGCCAATCACCACAAGCGATTTAATGCAACATGTGATGTGTTGTGATGTGAGCCCATACAGTCTGTGGTGTGGTGACGGAGTTGGCAGCTCAGCGTGACGAGATGCCACCAAAATTACTGCACGCCTGCGGCGTCTGATAAAATAAATGCGGTGGTGGTGGCATTTTACGCAGCTGAATGCCTCCATTTGCATGATGGGTATCGAATGAAGTAGGAAAAATAAAGTTCACCTCAAGGATACTGCCATTGGTTCTGGTATCGCAAATTTTTAAACAATACCCAGCCTAGTGGGATATAACCTTAACAGCAGGGCTATCAATCAATTGCAGTTGATGCAAATGTCTGGATATATTTATTATTGTAAATGAATTAAAAACACAAAACAATGGCAAATATTGTCCAGAAATCCTCACAGGTACTGCATGTAGCTATAAGCTATAGTATCTTCACTCTCGCTTGAAAACTGAACCTGCTACATCCTTAGAAATCACAAGTTGCTTTAATGCGTAATTATTATATTAACTTTGACGGCTCCACGTGATAGTTTTGGTTTTAATGAAAAGGCTTTGAGATATTTGTGCCAAAACATCTACAAGTATACAGGGTGATGAAAGGCACTCAAAACAAAACGAAAATGTTTTTTCAATGCTTTGAGAACCACAGTTGAAATTTGTTTCACCTTCATTGTTTTGAGTTGATGGCGAAAGGTTTTAGTTCTAGGTGCCTGGGTTTTGAGATATTCGCCCTTTAACTTCAGCCACCATCCTTACCTTATCCGACCGTATACTGGCATGTTTGTGGAGCTCAGAGACATAAAATCAATGTGTATTTTTCAGGAACAATGCACTTCTTTCTGGGGATTATCTGCATATATTAATTCATGGCACTAACATTGTAATATAATTAAAGTAAGTAAACACCCCTAGAAATGTGTATTTTATTTTGTCGCAGGGTTACAAGGGTCTAGATTATGTCTGTTATTGTATGAGGGTCTAATGGCATAGTAAAGCTTGGCCAACTGCTGGTGGCCATTTTGAAAACTGGTTGCCACATCCATCAGGGTGCGCATTTGTTATCGCCTAATATCCAGATTTGCTTCCAATATATTTATCAACACATCTGCCAAATTTGGTGCTTTTATCACAAACCGAACAACTGTTGTGTAGAGCCATGCTGCCCAATCATAGTAATGGGTATCCTTGAACCAAAATGTTCTGCATAGTTAGACACCACTAGTAGTGAAGTGAAAAAAAAATGTCAGGCCTATGATTTGGGTGAACTGACCCTTTAAATTGACAAAGAATAACAAGAAGTGTAATGTAGCTATTCGCTGATTGTGTGATTGTTTAATGTACAGATAAACTGCTGGTGCACTGCGTGATGGGAAGGAGTCGGTCCGCCACACTCTTCCTCGCCTACCTCATGATCTGTGAGAAGATGACGGTGGTCGACGCCATCGAGCACGTGAAGAAACGCAGGAGGATCATCCCCAACTGGGGCTTCCTGAAGCAGCTGAGGGAGCTCGACATGCAGCTCCTGGAGAAGAGAGAAGAGGGTACAGAGTAGAGCTGACTGGAGCACTTGAAGGCAAGTCAGAGAGACTGGGGACGAATAAAAGTCTCTGGTCATTCAAGTCCAAGTCACGTCAAAAGTAATTCTGAACAAGTCAAAGTCTCAAGTCTATCAGAGCAAAACTTAGGCAGAATCTCAAGTAATTTGAGAAAAGTTCAAGTTCAATCTCAAGTCATTTGAGGCAAGTTCAAGATCAATCTCAAGTCATTTGAGGCAAGTCCAAGTCAAGTCAGAAGTCATCCAAGACAAGAGCAAGTCAAGTTGTAAGTCATTCGAGGCGAGTCCAAGTCAAAAGTCAATCATGAAAAGTCAAAGTCAACACACAAGACATTTGACACAAGTCCAAGTCAAGTCCCAAACCATTTTAGACAAGTCAAAGCCAAGTCTCAAATCATTTGAGACAAGTCAGGTCTTTAGCATATCAGAGCAAATCTCAAGACAAATTTCAAATCATTTGAGACAAGTCAAAGTGAAGTGTTTGAGACCAGAACTATTTATGTCTCCATTTAAGTCTCAAGTCATTCAGGGCATGTTCAAGTCAAGTCTTAAATCCTTCAAGGTCAGTCCAAATCAAGTCACAAGTTATTCGAGGCAAGTCCAAATCAAGTCACATGTCATTTGAGACAAGTCCAAGTCAAGTGTCAAGTATGTCAGGGCATCTCATGACAAGTCCAAGTCAAGTCACAAGTAATTTGAGACAAGTTCAATTCAGGTCTCAAGTCCAAGTTAAAAGTCAATCAGAACAAGTCCAAGTCAAGTATATTAGAGCAAATTTCAAGACATCTCAAGTCATTCAAGGAATGTCCAAGACAACTCTCAATTATCTCAGAGCAAATCTCAAGTGAAAAGTCATTAAGGAAAAGTCCAAATCAAGTCACAAGTCATTTGAGACCAGTTCAAGTCAAGTCTCAAATATATCAGAGCAAATGTCGGGCCAAGTTTCAAGGCATTTGAGGCAAATCCAAGTCAAGTCACATGTAATTTAAGACAAGTCCAATTTAGGTCTCAAGTAATTCAACACAAGTCTAAGTCTAGGTCTCAAGTAATTTGCAAAAAGTCAAGTCTCAAGCCAAGTTCTAAGTCACTGAAGACAAGTCCAAGTCAAATATAAGTCATGTGAGGTTAAGTATCAAGTCTACCAATGTAAATCTCATCAAGTCTCAACTCATGTCACAAGTCTCAATAAGAAAACTGCAAGTCAAGATGCAGATTTCAGGTCTGAATGCTGTCGATGAAGATGACACAGCACATGAACATTTTCCCTTTAAAGTTGTGTTAACCATGTTGTTTTCATATTAAGTGAGACCAATAATGTTAAATTAAATGTTTGATGCGTGAGGACATGCTAGGCCTTTTCTCTTTTTTTGGGATTTTACCAAGTAAAAACATGACATGAATGTTTGTGTTTCATGTCAAGTTAGGTTTTAGAGGGTGAAATAAAAAGTAAATCAAGTCTCAGAGCAGTCAAGTCCAAGTCAAGTTTCCTTTTTTACTTCTTTTTATTTTAAAATACTTTTCTGCAGAGAAAACAGCTGCCTGGATTACCACAAATTCAATCATTGCATTCTCATTCTGTGACACGCCTCAGGTTACTAAATATGTCAAATTAAAGGAGAACAATCAAGTACATGGTCAATCATAATTTATTCTTATGCTAAAATGTACAGCATTTTAAGTGACTGACAAAAGGAGAAAAGTCATAAATACAAGAATGTCATTCTGTCCGATTTTTGTGCACATAGCCAGGTATTGCCCCCCTGTTCTTACCAGCAACTCTGTACAGGTACAAAGGCTACAAAAGAGCAATATAAACAAAAACACAAGTACAAGTTGCGTTTTACATGCAATCCATTAGCTTAGTTTGGTCTATTCACAGGCTCTATTCTTCTACACTTCGGTAAAATATAAATCCAACATTTTATAAAGATAGAAAACAAATCTACAGATGGAATGAAAACGTAGCTTTAAAGGCATTATGTAAAATATCAACTTTGGACTAAATTTATATTTTCTTTATTGTTATTCATCGTTATAATCATTTAGTTCTTTTAAATTCTGCCACACTTCTGGACATTTTGAAATGTTTTAGAATTTTCAGGGTACAAACACTGAGATATGCTTTGTTATTTTGACAGAAATCAGTCTGCTTTATTAAACAGAAAGCTGCCTCAAGGAGATCTGTTACAAAAGACTTCAGAATTATACATACATTGCAATAAAACCTCTCAAACCGAACAGAAAACAGGACTAAGTTTACATTTTTTTTACATTATTAGAATTAACAAAATATAGTTTCATCTTTCTCCCTGCGGAGGGAAACCTAATAAAGGCCAGATATCTTTAAAATGGCTTGCTATTAAGCACAACACTTGTACAGTACTACTCAATGCACTGTCACTAACAGAGACTGAAGCATGCTAGTTGTCACTTTACAAAATAAGTACAATAATTTAAATATACAAAGGCATGAGTATAGTACAAACTAATTGTCAGCACTGTTAGACAGGTACACTGAACAGGTTCAAACAGCCACTAACTCCACTTGTAGCAGGCACATTAAATGGCTTCATTTGAGGCTGCTACACGACTGCAAGACCACTGATGAAATCTCTACCGCTGAGCTCTGAACCCGCCTGCTCTAAAGACACATCAGAGACACTAACACTAATTAAATAGATTTTCATCGTAATGATGTAAGGCTTCCCATCTGGAGAAACAAAAATACTTTTTAACATTAGCTTCAAAGTTTTACTCGTTGATGAAAATTTTTGCATTCTTTCCAAGTGCTGCTGCTGGTTTTTAAGTAATAAAACAATAACAAAAAGACACCAAATAAAGGAAACAAAAAGGCCAAATCAGTGCATCTTTAACAGCAAAATGCACGCGAGAAGGATCAGCGGAGTCCTGCGGAGAGTTACCGCCTGATGAAAGGCCCTTTCAGGGACTGCTTGGACATGCCTGTGTTCATGTAACCATGGTGACCAGCTGGAGTGTACACCATGTTGCCATGTGGTGGAGCCTGCATGGGCTGCTGGGGGTATGGCTGTGTTCCCATCATGCCCATCTGCATAGAGTACTGGGGTGACTGGTTCATATAGGCATGGTTGCCATGGTAGCCGCTGTTCATCATGGGCTGGCTCATGCTGTAGCCATTCATGGCGTTGAGGGAGGGCATGTTCATGGAGTTGACATTGTAGGCTGGTGCCGGCATGATGTTCACGCTCATGTTCATGCGCGGCATGGCGGCCAGCGTCCTGGACGGCGCCTGCATGGCCACAGTCTGTGGCGGCCGGGCGTACATCTGCTGCTGGTGGTGTGACAGCGGGGCAGACTTGGAGCGTGCGGAGATGTGGCTCTTGGAGGCCATTTGGGGCTGGATCCGCTGCGAGGGCGGGATGCCCATGTTGCGCTGTAGCATCATGGGCGGCGGGGAGCTGAGATTCGGGGGCGGGGTCATGGTGGCCTGCACCTGTGTGTTGGGGACTCGATGAGGGGTCTGGGACAAAGAGACCAGGCTGGAGTGCTGAGATGACAGCGATGGGGTGTTTGCATAAGATGTGATGGGGTGTGAGGCCGAGTGGTTGAAAGGCAGCGAGTGAGGGTGGTCTATGAACGTGTTGGTGAACTGCTGCAGCTTGGCAAGACTGAGGCCAGACGACTGAGAGTAGTGCCCGCTGCCATACTCCCCCTGGTGGTTGATCCTCTCGTAGAGGGCGAAATTTGGGTTGCCAGATTCGGGAATGTCTGCCAGCTGCATGGTGGTGGTGAAGTTAGTGGGTATGGCACACTGTGCCATGGACTGCTGCTGGCTGTGCTGACTGTGTTGATTGTGAAGGCCATGCTGAGCGTGCTGATTGTGCTGGCTGAGCTGATTGTGCTGCAGGTGGTGATTGTGGTGGTGACTATGCTGGTTGTGGGGATTGTGTTGACTGTGCTGGCTTAGCTGATTGTGTGGACCATGTTGATTGTGTTGGCTGTGCTGATTGTGGGGGCCATGCCTGCTGTGAGAGTTGTGTTGACTATGTTGGCTGCGCTGGCTGTGTTGACTATGCTGGCTGTGCTGGCTGTTGCTTGGGGGCCTCTCCACCACCACGCAGCCCTGCGGTGACTTGACGTTGCAGTGTGGTGGCGAGCTCAGGCTGTTCTGCTGAATCATCCCACAGCTGCCGGGGTTGACGGCGGCCATTTGCTGGCTCACGGCGCAGCTGCTCTGGGCCAGGCCACTGGGGGGGATGCTGCCGTAGGAGCAGCTGTTCTGGGAAGGGCCTGCCCCACAGATGCTGCCCCCCATGGTGGAGTCGTAGCTGCTGGGGTTCTCGTAATTCTCGGTGGTGCTCTCGATGCTGCCTAGATCGCTGAAGCCGCTGTCCACCACCTGCTGCGAGTGATCCGACACCGACGGCACGTCCATCATGGGGCTCGTCTCCATGTTGTGGAGCGAGGGCACTGAGATGGCACTGTGGTCGGGGCTGATCTGGGTGTAGCCGCTCTCCAGGATGGAGACTGCCGGGCTGTTAACAGAGCGTACCGATTGGCTGGGATGTGACTGAGCAGAGGAAAGAGGACTGCTGTGGTCCGATTGGGGGCAATCATCCAGTGAAGTGAGCTGGGGGCTTTGGGCCACATGGGAGTAGGTCTGCAGGGTCCTGCAGGGCTCCTGGCTCTCCACACAGTCCTGGAAAACATTCTCCCTCTCTGTCTCCTGCGTCAGGGACTGAACAGCTTGTGCTGTCTCTGAGTCAATCTCCGTGCAGATTGGGGGATCCTCCCTCAGCACGGGACTGAGCGCTGGCCTCTCCGCAGGCTGAGGAGGTGGGTGATCCGGGCAAGGACTGGACGTGCTCTCTTCCTCTGACTCAGAGTCTGCAGGATTATCAGAGTCTACAGCTGCTACTGAAGCGACTGCTACTGCTTCAGGTGGTGGCGTTGCTACTGTCGTTTCTGTCTCTGGCTCCTGGACACTTTCCACAGCGGTAGCTGGTTCCTCTTCACTACATGGTACTGTAGAAACCTGCTGACTCAACTCAGAGTCATTGTCTTCTTTTGGATCTAAAAAAGGTGGGGTGCATTCAGGTATTTCTTTCGAACTCTGCTCCAACTCTGCTTTGCTGCTCTCAGGTTCTGCTGCCTTGCTGTGACTGTCATCTTCGTCATCTGCATCCTGGTCCTCAATTTGCGTTCTCTGCTCGTCCTCCTCGTCATCCTCTGCGTTTTCATTCTCCAACATTTCAACACCCGTTGTGTTGTGTTCCACATCTTTGGCTGGGGAGTCCTGCCCGTGTTCACTCTCTTGCTGGTTGTCTTCAGGTGGTTCTGGGGAGTCACCTCTGTCCTCAGGCCTGGGGGACATGGCGGCAGGTGAGGCGGATGGTGAGCACGCTGGAGAAGCAACTGGTGATCCTTCAGGGGAGCTGGACTTCTGGGAGCCATTGTCAACAGGACTCGGGGGCTCAGAGAGGAGCCTATCTAGCGTAATATCTGGACTAGCCGAGCCTCGGCCTGCTTTGCTGTCCTCATCGGCACTGAAAATATCCTGGTCTGGTTCCTCTTTCGCCTCTTCAGTGTGAATGTGGTGCTGCTCCGCCTCCATTGGGGTTTCAGGGGGTGTATAGAGGTTGAGCTTGAAGCCCATCTTTCGTTCATTCTTAAGCCTCCATTTGGGAGGGCCACGTTTTACTCCTTTCGGCCAGCCTTTCTTCCGTTTCACTGGACGAGGTCTGCTGGGTCTCTTAGAGAGGATGTCAGCTCCTGGAAAAATGAATAAAAAACACTTTAATGTTCTGCCAGAGAGACAGAACAATCTGCTAGAAAAGAAGTTTATGAGAGATAACATAGTACTTTGTAATTTTACAACAGTGAAGATGCAAATACCTTCGTTCCAGTGTTCAAGATTGTCTTTCTTTGCATTTTTCTCCAGCCTGGGGCGACCTCTCCGGCGTTTCATTGGTGTAATTGGTGTCTTGTCCTCCTTTTCCTCCTCCTCCTCCTCCTCTTCCTCCTCCATCTCGCCCACTCTGCAGGTGCGCTCCAGCAGGGGCATAGGACGCTCATCCTCTGAATTGTCGAACGGCTCGTTCAGCACCTCTGTCGTCTCAGAGATGGTTTCTGTTGTCACGCTGCTGTTTATTCTCTTTCTTTTACGCCCTCTCTTCTTGAGCACAATGGTTCTCTGAAAAACAAAGAAAAGAGGAGCCAATGAAAACAAAATAAAAAACTGAAAACAAGGGCACTAGGTGGATGACCTCCATGAGTATATAGCAGAAATCCATTCAGGGTTTTGTGCTAAATGTAAAATGCTGAAACCACGCTGTGAGACTAAATGTTTCAGCAATGCAGCCTGGTGTGGAAACCCACAAATGAGACAGGGAGAGTAAGCAGAAACCACAGTCTATATTTTGAATTCTACATTTGTTTCCCACCGGCTGCCTACGACTCAACCGCTCTCCGAAATCCTTCACAAGAAGGATGTCAAAACAATACTGTAACTAATGCACTAAATAAACCAGTGTTGCTGTTTTCTGGTTTCTGTACTTTTTTTTGTTGAAAAGGTCTCCCTGACATCATGTAGCCGGCTGTAATATTATCTCCAGCACAAGGGGGCAGTGCCATATAGACGGAACAGATGTGAGAAGCACAGAGGAGGGCAGTAAATTAACCATGACCATTGACAATAGTACAAGGTTTAGCCTGCACAGTCTCGACACCAGCAGTGAAAACACAATCTATTATCTACAGCTGCAGGCACATGGGGAGGCTCCAGATGACAGGAGGAAGCCACTGAACCCTCTACTGAATTCATGAATATTTATCAAACCTTTCCATCTCACCAGAGTACACAACATGGTCTCTAATGAAGGAAATATCTAATGATATCCATTCAATTCCACTTTATCCAAGAATAAAACTCCAGATAATCAATGAGATAATCCCACCACGGGGGAAATAGCTGATGCTGTGGTGATGCAAAAGAGGCATCAACAAACAATAAAAGTCACCTTTCTCTTGGCTGCGAGCATCGCATGAGCTTTTGTGAGGATGGGTGGTGAGCCATCGGAGCCATCGGAGTCATCGTCGTCATCATCGGCTTCGTCATCGCTCGCTTCCGCCAGCTGCTGGATGCGTCTGGTCCAGGACAGCGCAGGGCGGCGTTCGTAGGTCCTGTAGGGGACCTTACAGTGGACCTTGGTGAGAGGTTGCCTGCTACCGTGAGTCATCATGAAGCCCTCCCTCTCCTCCTTCTCCCAGCAACTGGCCTGCTCCTTCAGCCGCTCAGCCTGGTAATTAAACAGACAAGACGCATTATCTCTGGGAAAAGGCGCACGCACAGCTCCAACATCTGAGCAATGAGGCTAATGGGAAAACAAGAGATTGGAATTAACATCATGACAAATGAATCACCGCAGGTTCCTCCTGATAATAAGAGCAGCGTCCTGATTGGATGTGCGCCCGTCACGGAGGGAAACATTTCCGTTAAGCAACCGTGGAAAGATTGCATTTCATGGAATATTCAGCACTATCAATTATGTAGTGAAGTGACTCAGGGCAATTTTGCACAACATTAGATGCCTGCTGACAGTGATAATGCTTTCTCCATTAATGGCCTCTATTTGAACTCTCCAGCTAATCAAACAAACATGCAATGACAGCATTGCAGGCAAGTGTAAACAAATAACCAGTCTCCTGATTGAACGAGGAAGCTTACATCCATCTCTGCCTCTCTCTCCTCCTCAGACAGGACGGCGTTGAGAGTGGTGGAAGGCGTCCAGCGTAGGCCGTCGGGGTCCACCTCGTTCCGGCGTGGGTTAGCCCTCAGGCTCTCCATGTGCCTCTGGATCAATCGCTCTCGTCTGATCAACACGATCCTGGGTCACAGTGAGAAAAGCCAATGAGTTCAGAGAGAGTGAGGCGCTAGCCGGGGTAGACAGGAGGTGACATGTGGTTAAATACGAGCACAAAGACGAGCTCTTTGGGACAGCAGGTGCTCCGTGTCCTTGGGGGTGCTTAACCTGACTTACTTCTGTCAATATTCAGCTGCATTAATGGATACGCTGTTAAAAATACCCGCTGGCCTGGATAAGTCAGACAGCATACAGGCTGAAGGAGACTGCGGCTCGGGAAACTGACCTGCCATCCTGTCTGTCAATCATGCCGAGCTGCTGGAGAGTAGCGGCGATGTCATGCGGACACATCCCAGTGGCCCTGCTTATTCCTTTAACACTGATGTGTTTATCTGGGTGCTTATAAAGGTACTCCAGTATGACACTTTTCCAATATGCCAGGTAGGATAAGCGACCCAGATCTGACAGCGGCTTCTCCGGGGAGCCGGCTTGTCCTTCTTGCCTGGTGAGAAGGTAACCTGAAAAGACAAGATTCAAACAAAAACAAAATGCTTTAGTCAAGCTAGAGGCTGCTGCCGTGGTTATTTCAGATTGCAATTCAATCCCTACACCCCCTCCCTTATGGATTACATATTCATGTAAGGATGTGACACCAAACCCTGGTTGGGATTTCACCTTCAAATAGTATAAAGAGAGGCAAGGCAATCAGTTTCCCTCTCCTTCAACCTCTGTCAGAAGCTATGATACACGCTGGCAAGGGCAACAAAGGAGGTTTAAAGAGGGGAGTAAAGAGGAAACAAAGCGACAGAGCGAAACAGAGAAGCAGCTGGATGTCATTGCTCACAAGAGACTGCACTTAGGAGAGATAACGAACAAGAGAAAAAAAAAACTAATATGTATCTGTGTGTAATTAGTTTTATAGCGGCCCTGTCAAGGGTCATCCATTATGAGCGGCATGAAATTAATTAATGCCTTTTAATGTGCACCCACTACCGAGAACCAAACAAGCAAATCTAATCACCAAACAGTGAACACATAATATTCCAGTAATCATGACAATATTCATTACTAAAGCTAAGAAGAGGAGCACTGCATAACAAACACTTAGCCATGAATATTCAAATACATTAATTGAAAAAAAAGTCATATTTCATTGTGCCACTTTACAAATATATTATCATTAATAAGCCAAAACAAAAGAGCTGCTCTGAGTCCTCTGAATTATGATTTGAAAGGGAACATTTCTCACATAGGCGCCCACTAATGCTCCGCTCTCACAGCTACCTGAGACAAAGTGTTCCTCTAATACAATCCAATATAACAGAAAATCTTAATCTAAACAACTTCCAGCTCCAAAGCTACATTTTCCAATAAAGCCTTCAAAGAGCTCAGAACTCAGCTGTGTTCAATCTCCCTTAATCCCTGTCTTTGTTATCAGCACACTCTCAATATCACAGATCCTCTTGCATCTCTGTGTCTCAATGGCTCCCAAAGTGAACAGGAAATCAAATGCTCCATTACCGCCCGCCCTCCCCGCACTCGCTCCTTTTTCCTTCTCTTCTTCATCACACACAAACACGGCAAAGAGACAACTCTTCAAAACAATAAAATGCCTATAATGACAAAAAAAGCAAAAAGTGCCTGCCTAAACACAGAAATCCACTCAAGGCAGCGACTGTTTTCAAAAGTGGACCACAAGGCTTTAAATATTGTATGCGCTGCGTTTACTGGGCTGAAACATAAAAGCAGTATCTACACCTCATCACAAGTCAAGGAGAGAGAATTGGGGGCATTTTCTATGAAAAAGCTCTTCAGGCTTTGGTGAAATACTATTGGCCATTACCTATGCAGCCAGAACGTGATATTTCTGACTCCTAATCTTGTGTGATTGCCTAAGCACTGTACATGAATGCTCTTGATTAGGCTACTTCAAAGCCTTAACCAAATAAAAGCACCTTGCCACAAGCTACAAATTCACCCCTTAATCTGAAATTGTTTTTAAAAAAACAAAACAAAAAACAAACTCAGTGGTTCAGCGGTCTAAAAAAGCATTAAGGAACTTACTGAAATCAATAAGGAACCTTCCAAATCCTTGCCTTTGGTACTGAGGCATGATCATTATGCAGGAGACATTGTACTTCTGCTGGCAAAGCTTTTCCTGAGGGAAGGAGAAACAGATCAAGTATGTCAGACCTCTGCTGAAGCCGGCAATTTACTGCACCTGCCATTGTCCTTGTCTAAAGCGGTGCACATGCACTGCACGCGCACGCACACATGCACACACACACACACACACACACCGCACACACACACACACACACACACACAGTGATGAGCTTTCACTAAAAAGTCTCACTGTTCTGAATTGCAGCTACAAATGATTATTTCTAACAGTTAATCTGTCAATTATTCTTTGTTAAATTTATAATAATATATATAATAAATATATGTCAAAGTCAATGCGCTATCACAAATTTGTTTTAACGCCACTAATTTCTTTAATGCACTAACGCAACTTATGATTTTTAGGTTGTAGTGGGCTCAGTATTAAGAGTGAAAATTGATAACTTAAGGAATCCATTGGTTCCAACTATGTATTACTAGTTTGTCTCAAAAGGAAGATAAATACCACTACAAAGTTACACAAAATTTTGGCGAGGAAAAGCAGACATGGCCATTTTCAAAGGGGTCCCTTGACCTCTGGGTGGGAATCACCAGAGCCCCCACAATAAGATATTATCAGGATATATGAGTCACAATACTATCGTATTGCGATTTTAAACATTTGGCGATACGCTGAGTACTGTGATAATACATATAGATAGATACACTGTAGTGATTTATTTGACCTTTTTTCAACTTCAAATCATGCAGTTTGTCAACATTTGTTTCATCTAATAAGATACAGTTTTCACTCAGTTCATCTCAAAGTTTTCATTCACATTTCTTGAGGTCAGAGGTCAAGGGACCCCTTTGTAAATGGCAGATTTTCCTCACCAGAAATTAACGTAAATTTGGAGCGTTTTTCCCAACAACCTACCATGACACGGTTGGTGCCAATTGACTCCTTGGGTCTTCTAGTTTCATATAATACCAGTATCTTCACTCTAGCTTTAAAACTAAACCTAAGAGTTTAGTAGTTTATATGATAAAATATCAATACTTGACATCTGTGTATCTGTATATCGCTCACCACACCATACTATGCTGTATCAATTTGTACCCCATCCCTAAATATATATATTTTACATCATTATCAATTTACATGTAAAACGTCTTGATTTATCGACTCATCATTTAAGCACTACAGTAAATAAATGCAATCCATGTTACAAAAAGGGACAAATTACAGTAACTGTATCAGCATGCATCACCATTTAAAAATGGTGCGCGGTGTTCCTCCATTTCCCATATAATCACTCAGTAATTCTTACCTTGGAGAAATAGCCCACAAGATGACAGCCTTTCTCATCATTCTTTGTAAGTATGTAGAAGAGGAAAGGCTCCACATCATAATACAAGGTCTTGTGATCCAGGAAAAGCTTGGCTAACAGGCAGAGGTTTTGGCAGAATAGTTTGCTGACATTTCCATCAACCTAAACGCAGAATAAAAAAGACCAAGAGGACACTGTTCAAACAGTTCCCATTTTTTCCCCTCCTCCTCCTCCTCCCCCAGAACCCATTCAGTGGAATCTCATGCAGCATACAGTTATTGCTTTATTGCTGTAAAGGGAAGCTGACCTCAAATACGGAAAGGTCGTCCTTTCTGTAGATTTCATTGGCTGGTGGGTGAAACCAGCCACACTTCTTTGTGTGTCTCTGGAGGATGTTTTTGCTCCTCATGTACTTCAGACAGAACTCGCACAGATAAAGCTTTTGTAATCTGACAAAGACAAAAGAAAGAGCTGCGGTTTGTACTTCAGCGTGAGAGGATTTTTTTTTAAAAGACATTGAAATAAAATGCAACTCGAGAGACAAAGAAACGGGTAATATTTGTTGAGTAAAAGCAACATTAACCTTGAATATTCAGGAGGGTAAGGCGACGAGTACCAGGTTTGAATCTCATACTTCCCAAATTCAATGAGGCCGGGGCATCGCACGGAGTCCGTGTTCATCAGAGATCCAGTTCTCTGTGAAAAGATCGAATAAAAGCAAATGGATAATGTGGTGACCCAGATAAATCAATCCGACAGTGTCTCTAATAAAGAGTCCATAAAACAGGTATTGAGACAAAATTCTCAAATCAACATTGTGGTTCATAGTTTTGATGTTTAAATGAAAGATAAAAATCTGTCACTAGTAAGATCTGAAATACTCATCATCTGGGTTATATTCTGATCCACTAGCTTTGGGAATACTATTACATTACATTACAATATTTATTTTGCTGTGAGTGTAGGAGACATTGGCTTTCTCTCCAATATAATGATACTAGATGGCACATCGGCTTGTGGTGCTCCGAGCACCAAAAAATACATTTGAAAAAGTCAACAGCAATGTCTCTTTTCAGAAATTATGACCCGGTTACTCAAGATGATCCACAGACCTTGTTGAGAGCAGTATCATGTAGGAACTATTATATTTCTACCAAACTACACACACCAACTATATCACTGTGCAGAAGGAAGCATGCATCTACTCACGGACAAGATGCTCATGTTAATTAGTTTAAAACCAACCGATGCTGCTAGCTCACCTAGCACCGCTGAGCTAGCTTACATTACAGCTCAGCTGAGGAGGATGCCATTAATGTTTACATCTCACACTGTTATGAGCCTCTCGTCCATGAGTATGCACGCTTCCTTCAGCGTAGTGATACGATTGGCGGGTGTAGCTTGGTAGAAAGAAAATAGTTCCTACATGAAACTTCTCATAACAAGGTCTGAGTGACATCTAGTTCCATTATATTGGAGAGATGGCAGACATCTCTCCAGCTGATATCTCCAACACACAGCAACTCACACCAAAATAATCTAGATTGATAAATAGCACCACAGGTAAGAGGAAAGAATAGTTTGATTTTAGGGTGAACTGTCCCTTTACGAGTACATAATGCATGATAATGCTGATACCTTTCAGTATATTCATTTTGTCCATGTAACTCACCCCAACCCTTAACATGAAAGACTGCTCATTTTCCCCAAACAGAGAAGAATCTGACATGGAGATAACTGAAGATGATTGGGATAATATTTGGGGAAGCCAGTGGAAGAAAATAAAAATTGTGACTCCAAAATTGAAATGTGTAGAAAAAAGTTCTCAGGTGCAAAATGGATGCTGGAGGGAATGTGGTTTTAAAAAATTCTGCCATTTTCATATTTTCTGGGGTTGTGAATACAATAAATATATTTGGAATTTAAGTTGGTTGTTATGTTATAACTGGGTAAAAGTCTGGCACAGGATTAATATCTATTTAAAATTCACAGAGATGGCCACAGGTAAACCATACAGACGACTGCACTGCAATTGTCAGCGAAATAAACTTTAACCTCTATATACCATTTGAACAATATGTAGAGTAGTGGACAGATTTGATTGTACAGTACTGTATATAAGTGCCTATAAGATGTAACCCCTTAGATTATTATCTATTGTCTGTCTATTGACAGACCCTGTTTTGCTTTGCCAATGTCAACCCTCTTGTTTAAATTTAAATTCTCAATAAAAAATAAAATGGGTAAAGTTAAAAGTGCAGTGTGTAAGATTTGGTGGCATCTAGCGGTGACGGTGAGGTTGCAGATTGCAACTGAAAGTGAAGTGAAGAAGTGAAAGTGAAACTTCTCCTGTGTGCCAAGTATGTAGGAGTATTATGGAGGTCGATGCAAAAAACAAAAACAAAAGGCCGTCTCTAGAGCCAGTGTTGGGTGTGTCCATTGTGGGCTACTGTAGAAACATGGCGGCCAGCTCCATATGTAGTTGTAAACAGCTCAATCTAAGGTAATGAAAACATGATTCCTCTTTTCAGGTAATTTTCCATGAAAGAAAACATACTTATTGATATCATATTTTATTTCAGCCAATAGATCCCCTAAATGTTACACACTGGTCCTTTAATCCCAACATTCTGGTGGATGTTAAAGATGTGAAGCCCCTTCCCCAGTTTTCTCACCTGCACGGCGAGTTCCTGGACATGAGTGAACGTCTCAATATCCTCCTCTGTCACGTGGTCTCTGGACATGGCTGCAAAGTCAGCGTGAGCCTCCTGCTTCACACGCAGCTCCCCGTTGTGGCCTGTCACAGGCACAATAACACAACATCAACACATCAGATAGCACATCAACACCGGCCTGTTTGAAGCAGCCGTGGCTGAATAATCTCATAAATGCATTCTATGCAAATGTGCTTATACTGCCAGTGCTGCTGCTGAGCCTCTTTGAGGCTGTGTCTCTGAGGAATTTCATAATGTATCATCTTTGCATGTTTATATGAAAATCCCTAATGTAATGAAGTGAAACTAAATCACTCTAATTGCGTAACCGCTTTCATGTGCTTAGTCATCCACCAAGACAGTTTCCCATGAATGAAGAAGCAGATGCAGTGAGGGGAGCGAGTGTCGACATGAAAAGCAACTGATGTTGGAGAGCAGGCAGTAATTTTATGAAAGACATCAACACCATGACATAACCACCAAAACAAAAACCCATTATAAGTGGACGTGATGTGTCATTAAAATATTTATGGAAATGTGCTGCTGGGGTAAGTTGTGTTTGTGTGGTATATTGCTTAGAACTGCTTGAAAGATATCTCCATTTGTTTTTCCTATGTGTACATTTCTCTTAAACTGTGACTTCACATCCTGAAGACAGTGAAATGTAAGGGTTACTGCACTTCTGGCTATAATCATCATGTCAGCTCTGAGTCAACTTGGGTGGGTGAATCACTGGGTTGTATGTGTCTAATGACCGCTGGAAGTGAGGCTGAGTGGAGACAGTGATTTCAAGAGTGAGGGTGGGATGAGGAAGAGCGCTGATGTGACTACAGCCTCTACTAGGTAGTGATCACAATGTGCACACTACGGCAGAGGGTCAAGGACAGAGCAAGGAGCAACATGAGGGAGTTAGTGGGCCATGCACTATGACAAAAAGCCAACGGGCGAGAGGATGGAAGCCACGTAAAACTCCGCAGCCAAGTCAAAAACGCAACGAAACTGGGTTAAGAAACTAAAAGAATTCAAATTAGGCAGAAGATTAGTAGTCTGTTAGGATGTAGAGGGTGTCTTCTCAAAAGAAAAGATTAGCTCTAGTCTGGAAAAAAAAAATAAATAACTGCGAGTGTCAAGCTTAAAAAAAAAAAAAATAAAGAAGAAGCTTAAAGGTGTGGAGACGCAGGTCTTGGCTGGAGTTTCGAGCCTTGCTTACCATGATTATTCTCAGGCTTAATTCTTCCGTCTGTCAAGTCTCCCTTTCCTGGTGAGGGGGCTCCCTTCTGAGGGCTCACTTTATACCTCAGCCTGCCTAGTGTCCTGTGTTTTTTAAGGAAGGGGTTACGTTTGAAATGACTGACCATCTTAAATGGGTGTCCTCTGGGTCGGCCCGGCCCAGCAGATGTGGAGTGTAACCTATTTTTACTAAACTCGTTCTTTCCAAGGCGCTGGGGCCCCGTTTTGGACGCATGGGGTGAATCCTGCGTGTGATGCATGCGCTTAGGCGGCGCGTAGCAAGGTAGTCTCTTTTTCCGCGACTGTCCCTGAGTAGTATAAATGTGAGAGAGTCCGTCAAACAGTCCCTTAAGTTGGCTGCTATTGCAGAGACTGCTCAGGGAGGGAACACTAGACTGGCTGGAGGAGCTCTGGGGCGAGTTAGCAGAGGTGGAGCTGCTGGACACCTGCAAGGGCGGGCTAAGTCCCGGCAGCGTGGGAGCGGGAGGAAGTGCAGAGGAAGAGGGGGTTATCTTTTGAGTGGCGTCAGCAGCAAAGGCAAACGGCTCTGGTGGCTTGGACAGTTTGGGCGGACCCTTGTCTCTAGAGCTTAATTGTTTGGCGGGCGATTCTACGGCTACAGCTCGCGAGCGACGGCCCACGGGGGAAGGGGTAAAGAATTTGGAAAGCCCATCGATAAGCCCTTTGGTTTTCTTGTTAACGGTGAGTGTAGCTGGGGTGGAGGTGGGCGTGAGGGGGGAGTGGTGGTGGGGGTGGAAGTGGTGAATTGGGTGGCGTCGACCGCACAACAGGGGTCTGCAACAGCCAATCTGTCTCTGGCGTCCTTCACAGATGCAGCATGACCAGATGAAGGTGTGGAACAGACGGTAATCTTTTGACCCCTACCAGGTGACCCCCTTCCTCCAAGTGCTACCATGGAGCCGTCACCACTGGTTACAGACCTGCCAAGACAAGAAACGGTTGTAGGTCAGATCTCACTGCCAGATGAAGTGCATTTACTCAAGTGCTGTACTTAATTTTGAGATGCTTGTATTTCCATTTTCTGCTCAACTAGTACTTTTATCACCACTGTATTTATCAAACATGTACAGTTACTAGTTACTGTACAAAGCATGTGATTAACTTCTAAAACATGATGCAATGTTATAATTCAGCCTAACAACAATATATAAAGCTGTTAAACTTGGCTTCACCTCTAAGAGCTACAACATTTAACTGCTGATTACACATTCATGTATCAGTTATATTAATCCAACCATGTAATGTATAATAATAGATTGCATTCTTTTTTCTTTATTTTTGCATGAGTAACAAGCATTTTTTTGGGAGCAATTGTCACATTTTGCATCCCAAAAATCTCAGTGAAGTTCAACTGTGCTGCTGTAAATAAACACTAATAAATGAGAGGAGAAGATTTCACTGTTGTCACTGTTTCACTTATTGTTTGTTTGGTGCATTCATGTTCTCTGTAAAGGATAATTCCAGGTTATTACAGCCTGTGTTATTTATAGTAGTTTATACTACTGCTCGAGACCACTTGTTTTTTTTTTTGTACTTGTCTTGGTTTCATGCCTTATTGGATTCAGAATGGCCTCAGGCTTGGCTATTGTGAACTGGTCAAGTTGTCCCTCGCTGCTGATTTGGGATCAGTTGTACAGAATATTGCCTCTTCGATACCACTGTTAAATGCTTAGCTCCACTGGTAAAAATATTCCTGAACGCAATGTGGGCCGCCATGGCAAAAAAACCCACAATTAACTCCACAACTATTAGTGAGAAATGCAAAGAAGAGGAAGAGGGAGTAAAACTTTAGGAGGTTTTAGGAGGTGCTGCAGCAGCCCTACTTCCTACATCCATGCTATTTACATAAACAATAATCTGTATGAATAAATTGAAAATAAAGTCAGTAGAAAAGTCAGCAAATATCAGATCAACCTGAAGGCTTATTAATGAACGCTAGATTTTTAATGGACCTCAACCATAAACTCTATGCATTGAATAGTTTGATGATAGAAGATAGAACATTGGTTATAGATATAGATTATTTCTACTATAAAAGACTCTTTTATGGTTTTGAACAGAACTCTATTTTCTGGACTAATGGAAGTAATTGCTCAGATCTGGAAACATGTCAAGTTGCACTCAACAGAGTTTTTCAGCAGTGTCGTCAGGTTCCCAGATTTTAGCATTTCACTCAGAATACAATGAATGTAATATTCTTATCACCAATAGGAATTTATCTTTGACTGATTATCGCACACTCACATTCTTTGTTTGAGCTTATTTCTGGGCCTTCCGATTGGCTTTGCATATCGACGTTTGATCTGATCGGCTTTCTTGTGCAGCAGTTTCTTCCCATTCTCCTTCGGCCTGCAGACTTGGCAGATCCAGGTACCTGGAGGGTGTCCAAACACGGAGAGCACTGTTTGAGTGGGTTCATCAATTCAGAGGACATACAGTACATTCATTTGAAACATTTCCTTTAATACCGAGAGCTGGCGAGAATCTCGCCAGCTCACAATGACAATCAATTACTCAGCACAAAGCGAAAATCCATAAGAAAAACACCGGGTCAATCCTCTGTCCGGCGAAATAGACTTCGTGTCAGCTTATTGAGCGAAGCTATGTGACTTGTATGAATTGCCTGCCAAATGTCCCACTACAGTACGTGCGGCGTCATTACAAGCCTCGCTGTAGGGTCAGTACTGTAATCCAGAGATAGCGAATCTCCCTGGGGATGCTGGAATAATTTGATATGCATGCAAAGCTTCTAATAAGCCATCGCTGCCTCTCTGTGCGCTGAGTGACAGCCCCAAACGGCCGTCTGTGAAGAAAAGGCTTTGAATTGACAGCAGAGAGGGAAACAGAGAAGCCAGACAGTGTAAACACCTCACCTTTTGGCATTCTTGAAAGCGGCGGGTCGCAGCATTCCATGTGAAAGCCCCGATCACATGAATCGCAGAATAGCATCTCATCCTGAAAGGCAACAGCAGGCATGTGTGAGGGGTGTCCCTGTTGCATACATGTAACACCCCCCCGTCATTTAAAGTCTTTTGGAAAAATAAGCCCAATTGTGCACAAGAGGCTTTACAAATCAGAGGGAAAACCAACAAATCCTCAGGGATGCACAAAATGGGATCTACCTCTGAGCCAACAACACAGATAATGGTGTGTGTTAGAATGTATGCAACATTATACTTACAGCATTTTTCCCCTGTATTCGACAGGAGCTGCAGGTTTTGCATTCAATACACTGCCATCGTAATCTCTTCACATTTGAGGTTAATTCGGGGGAAAACTTCAGACATGATGGATGCCCTTCAGAAGCAATTGAAAAGGTATATTAGCATCACTTTTTATTTCACAGAGCTCAAGACAAGGCTTTGCATTTATTTACACAGTAAGGTTAAATATCAACATATTACACCATGAAAAACAATGGTGGGCCTGTATGTCCGCGACACTTCTTCCCCCCCCCCCCGCCACTGTCTAAAAACAGTATGATCAAACATCTGAGCTGCTAATTACAGATAATTTGATCTTAATGAGGCAGAAACAGCGGCAGCACTCATTCTATTGGAAGTCGATCTATGAAAGTCATGTAAATGCTCGCCTTCTCCCTCGCCCGGCTCCCTCTCATGGTTGTAAAACAGCTGTTTTACAGTGAGAGCACAATTTGTGTACACTACGAGCGAGTTAATGAAAACCACCTCGACGCTACTTAGTCAAATTCGAGCTATAAAAATGTCACCAGGAGAACAATTCCTTACGGCATTTAAAATAATTGTTCAAACATAAAATGACTCCTTGGCAGAGGTAATTTTATGGGAGGGGGGGTTAGCTGTTTTGTCTGGAACAAAAGAACAGTAAAGGAAATGCCACAAATCTGCGGAGGGAAAACGGTTGATCTTTGATCCGCTGTGCCTTGTGCCTCGCTCTATAAGAAGAATCTGAATTGAGCGAAAATGACTCGGGTGATTTCAGATTCTAATGGCCACTTATAGAGCATCTGCCCTTCTTGAGCCCGTTGAGGGTTGCGAGCAATTTGGATCCCTTCAGCCACTCAATTTGAACATTGTTCTTCCAATAAATCCCTTAAAGGGAAGTGAAAAATGTGGAGCAAGAATGTGACATCTGCCTAACCGATGCTGAGAAGTACGGCTACCAGCCAGCCGGGGTCGGGTGATATGATAATATGCTGTATAATATAAACAATCCAAGATTTTTCTAAAACCTTTATATCAAGCTAGCTTTGATATCTCTGGTTGTACAAGGTTATTGCAGGCAATTTTTCAATCAATGAACAGGAATGCTTGTAATATTGGATTTGCAGGATTTTTGTATCAATGTGATTTAGTACAATGATTTGTCAGGTACAACAGACATTTTTCATCTAGTTCTATTAACATTTGGCCAACTGAAAGCCCATAAAATGCACTATATCATGCTATAACGCTATAGTAAGAATGCAATTACATATTTTACTGTTTCGATATTAAATCACCATGAAAGATAAACTTATAAAAGATGTTATCAATGTCACCCACCCTTACTTGCTACTACTTTAAAGTTACCATTTCTTGGTAGGACAAGGCTATAATTCAATGTAAACATTGTGTAGTCCGAATGAAGGAGTCCAAACTAAGCTAAGTCATAAAGTTCTTGTTTTTGAAGATTTTTGTCTGATTTAATGCACATAAGTGGAACACAGTTTACTGCATTTAACACAAGTTTTAATATTTGACATGGGATTTTTGCATATACAATATATGCCATAGCGTGATTAGGGCTGGGCAATAATTCAATATGGTAATTTATCACGTTTCAATGGAATTTTATGGTGATTAAATCATATATTGAGGTATCATGATACACAACTACATTATATGAATAAATTTCTTATAAAATCTGATCATTTTGCACTGAAGTTCTTCATTAAATGAGAAAATACTCAGTACATTTGTGAAGTATTTAATTCACACAGGAGTACACAAAACCATGTGGTTAATTCCTAGATTATCAGAAACCATGCTACATGTATATCGTTACTGAGATATGAAATTACCTGTGATGTGATAGGAGATTTTGACCATAATCAGCCCAGTCTAAATTGTGATGTGTGTTGAATTACTTCTTGTCTAAATATTGTGATGTTGATTTTAAGCATATCGCCCACCTCTGTTCCTGTGAGCCTTTGCTAGCGCACAAACGATTTAACATGCAGCACGTTGTAGCTTGTGACAACATTCAAGGCGACTTACCACTGCTCCCACAGTCTGCACAGGACAGCAGCTCTTCTGGCCGTTTGTCCCGATTTGACTCTTTCGTTCCAAGACAGAAACTGCATATTGGGATGGGGTCGACCCGGAGCTGGGTGGGAACACAAACAGAGACAAACTGTTTAAAAAACAGAGAGACGGACACAGGCTGGCTCTGTAAGCGCTTCAAAGCCTGTTTGGACATTTTATCTTGTTTGGATTTTTGAGATCAATGTAGACTTATTGTCGGTTAATGCAAGACGATAAAACCAGTGTGTGATTTAATGAAACGGCCACAAAAGTATGAACTACAAAGCTCAAAGAATGAAAAAAAGGAGTTCTCACAGACTGGAAATGAATAATAAATGAATCTCGTCCTCAGAGATATTGAGATCCACCTCCTTTATCCATTACATTGGAATGGGTAAGTGATCTTAGTAATCATAGTTTAAGGGCTTAATCCAATTCTTAAAGCTTGCACTCCAGTCTGAAAGGATTAACCAGCATGTAATCAAATTACCTCAATAATAAAACATGCTCCCATTGTTGCCGCCGTGATCCACTGTAAATGTTGCAAGTCTCAGAACAAACACTCATTTAAGGGCTTACGGTTAGGTTCAGAAGAAGTAAAATATGAGCTCAAGGTTTAAGAGGATTTCCTCATTGATCACACAGACTGAAGAGAGGCCGACTTCACAGAGGAAACTGCTGGTAGAGGATTTAGTGTCATCTCTGCATAAAACAGCCAGTCAAGCCAATCTTTGGCTGAAATCATGACCAGACTAAACCCACGCTGACGTCACACGGCTTTCATAAAGCGTCCCTTTAAATATTAGGTCAAACACACAAGGCTCTACAGGAGCGTCAAGCAAACTGCTTCCTTGCTTGACAGGAAGTTATGGAAAATAATACTCACCGGGTGTGACCATAAATAACCCAGCTCATCATTTTACACACTAGTCAATTCACTGGAGCTTTGAAGGGCACTCTGGGGATGACCATAATTAGTCCCTGATTTCTATGACGCAGATCCTGACCTCGACAAAATTTCTGTTGGTCCTGACCTCCTGTGGACCTGTAGTTGAATTAAAATCTTTTTTTTTTTCTTCTCAACATCCATCACCAAACACAGGACAAGAGCATCCTTTCAACCTGTCACAGCATCCAGATGAACCCTAGGAGGAACTGCAGCAAGGACACAGTGGGGATTTGGTCATTGTTCCTGGCTATTGTATCAATTAGTTGTTACGGCGAGGGGGAAGCAGTTTACTGCCACATCAATGATTACTCTATTTTCCAACCTGCCAGGTCAATATTTGAAAGCAGGCACTGCCATTAGAAGCTGACTGCTGCTCACACAGCTGTGATTATGGACATTAAAAAAAACACTGAAATGCTACTGTGTGATGTAGAGTATAACACCGTGGCCCAGAGGTAATCAGCGGTATTGTCTCGTCTTATAGAAGACAAATAAAATACACTTTAGCTCAGATTCAAGTCTGAACAGATCAGGTTGTATTCTTCATAATCCAGATGTACATAAAGAGTGCTGAGACAATTACGTGGTCGACAAAAAGTTTATCGCCAACAACTTTGATAATCGATAAATTGTTTAGGTCATTTAACAAGCTAAGATGCTGAACATCGTCTGGTTTCAGCTTCTCAAATGAGATGATTTCTCTGTTTTTCTATGATTATTAATGTGGCTGTCCCTTCGTAGTTGATTAATATGTTGTTTTAGTCTGAGTCAGTTAAGATTTCTTTAGTGGATTAGTTATTTCTTTATGCTTATGTCACGCTGTATGACTTATTTCCACAAAACTTATGAGCACATCTCTGGTAAACACAATATTTAGTAGTGCTTTTGTGTGATTCTTTACAAATCTGTCGATTAACAAACTTAAAACTAACCGTTCAGTCGACAAAATTGTACAGTGTTAGTCAAATTTCCTTGGTCAAGGACAGCCCTATAATGGACAAAAAGTTTATTGCCAAATATTTTAAGAATTTATTAATCATTTCGGTCATTTATTAAGCTAAAATGCTAAACATTCTCCAATTTCAGCTTCACAAATGTGATGATTTCTGTTTTTCTGTGCTTGTAAATCATAAATTACTTTGGGTTTTTCACTGTTGCTCGGTCAGAGAACCAAAGTGAAGACAAACAGTTTTATTCTTACTATTTTCTCGGGCTGCCTCCTCTCAGTCGATTTGTTGACTAATTGGTCATTTTGGTCTGAGTCAACTACGATTTCTTTAGTCGATTAGTCGTATTTCTATGCTTTTTTTTAATGCTGACTGATTATTTCCAAGTTAAACATGAGCACATCTGGTAAACACAAGATCTGAAGTGATGCTTTTGTGTGATTCTTTGGGGAGAAACAGATCTGTTGATTAGGTCAACTAAATGATTAGTTAACAAAATTGTATGAGCGTTAGTCAACTAAGAATTCCTTTGGTCAAGGACACCCCCATAATCGACAAAAGGTTTATTGCCAACAATTTTTGCGATTGTTTTGGTCATTTATCAAACTAAAATATCAAACATTTTCTGGTGTCAGCTTCTCAAATGTGATGATTTCTGTTTTTAAATGCATATCTTTGTGATTTAAGACTGTTGGTTGGACAACAGAACCAAATTGAAGATGAGCAGTTTTATTCTTGCTATTTTCAGACATCGCATAGACTAAACAAATAATTGGAAAGGTTAATAAATAATGAAAACACTTGGGAGCTGCAGCCCTACAATGCTGTGTGAACTGGACTGCACAAAGTCAATTTGGGGCTCATCAAAGTTCAAGTCACATTGGCTCAGAGCAGAGATAAATATGAATGAATGAAATGAATATTATTATTTTGTCCTTGATCACAAGCCATTCTGTGTTATTATCACTGCTAAAAGATGCAGCCAACGGCATTAGAAAACAGGCTGCAGTTGTGGTTACTTCAGAGGTATTACTAAGTGTCATATTTATCATGAAATCACTGAGTAAACAATTTTATTGAGAGCCTTAAAGCTCAAGATTTTGGGCTAACAAACAGAAATATAATTTATACAAGAATTATAGATATAAGCAAGAACATTAGTGTAAAGAGCTTGAAATTAATACGACATCAGTGCTAATATGCAGCCTGTGCATACTGCTGATGAAATGCTCAGAGCTGATAGGCAAGCTTTTTTTTTTTTTTTTTTTTTTTTTTTTTTAATAAGTGTTCACTTCATAACATAGTCTCCACTGACTGAGCTATGAAGTCTAATCCAGGAACTGGAGAATTAATTTCCATCAGGAATATTCTGCGTGGTGATTAAAACCAATAGCAATTTGCAATCTGCACAGCACAAAAAAATGCAAAAAAGAGGAGAGAAACAAACACAGCTGAAGAGATGCTGATGATTTACTTGGGGATTCTAAATTAAGTACATTACAGGAAATTATGCTGCTTCAAAAGAGCAGGCTGTCCTGAGTGAGGGGGTGGGGTCCTATTAGAAAACTGCTGGTAGAGAGACAGAGAGAGAGCTCAAGTGGTTGCATAACGCAGCAGGAAAAAAAACTCATTCCTTGCTTTTGTTCCTGCCAGAGTCTCTTCAGAATCTAATAAACTCTAAACCAAGACTGCTCTTTTTTAACTCAAAGTATCTCTTACTCTCAGCACACACTTGTGCTTCAACAACTGAACAGGCGGAGATGTCTCGTTCTTTGAAGCAGACCTGGACCGGGCTAGGTGATGTCATCACGGCTGGGAGCAATAGGTTGAAATGTTCCAAATGGAAACCAGCAGGCCCTTCCTCAGTTATGAGAACCATCGCACTCGCAGGACACTGTGTCTCTAAACACTTCTCAGTTTCACTTTTGGCCTGACCACAGACACAGTCACAGTTGTGGCTGCAGTATCAAGGTGTCGCTTCCTGATTATTCACTGTGAAACTGGTGGGGAGCAGGGTGACATCTCTATAGCCTGATGCTGCTGCTGTTGCTGCTGCTAGCCACTTCAGCTGCAAAACTTGTGCATAAACTATTAGACCGCACTTTATCTTGACTCACGATCTGAAAAAAAAAAAAGCCCTCACAACAAACTATCTAGATGACTGTTTGACACATTTAGGGCCATACAATGAAAACTACTTTCCATCTCCTGCGCTGTCTTAAAATTGCAAACCAAGTGCAAAAGTGTTGCTATTTTACAAACTTTTTGTCTGTGGCGTGTGTTATAGATAAACACTAGTAATAGAGACACAATCTCTGCAAATTTTAAAGCCACCCCTGAGGTGCCAAAAGCAGCAGAAACACTGCAACCTGGAAGTTTGTTTATATGGTTTTATTTCCTCTCTAGGGCATCTCTGTTAGCACAAAGGTCATAACAGCTGCGTGCAGCCCGTCTGAGAATATTCTGCCCTGCCACACATGCTTCAGCTGCCGTTTCTCATCACCATATGTAACGACTAGTTTATGAATTACTAATAAAATAACCCAAATCTATTAACTAAAGTTCTGCTACTCACAAGACAGCCAGCCACATCCCTTAAGGTCATTAGGCTAGAGTTACATAACCTGTGGGAGGCCTAAAGCAGACTGCCTACCACATACTGTCAGCATGACTTTCTGATTATCCAAGCGCTCATGTTATGGAGACCAACAACAACAACAACAACACAGCCCTGAACTGATGCACTCTAGATGGCGTTGTTTCTGACCTGCCAAGCTAGATTCAAATCATAAATTTCCTATCAAGCAAATGCCGCTCAGTGGTGGCCCAAACTTTAAAACTTCCTCCTTGGTAATGACATGGAAATACCACTATGTAAGTTTCAAAAAAAAGTCCTCGCAAAACAAAGCTTTACTACATGTCACAGCTGGGTGTGAAGGCAGAAATAACTAGAATATTTGGGTGGAGCATATGACAGACCAAAGTCCAGGGTAAAATTGGGATAAGCATGAAGTGAAAGAGGCCAAGGTGTGTGTACCTGGTCTCGCTCATGAGGGAGGAGTGTCACTGATGATAGGACCAAGGGGGAAGCACTTGGACACCTGGGACCCCTTCCCTCCGCACTGCCATGGTTGAGCTTATACCGCGGGCCATTTTTTAACAACCTGCCGTTGTTAACCGACCGCTTGGCCGCCAGTCGTAACCTCTGCCGGAAAGCAGGGTTATCAACAATGTTTGAGAGGTCGTCCTGGTTCCTCAGATACCTCTCGATGTTCTTCAGCGAGGAGCCGTGGGTATCATCCAGGCCCTCGATGGCCCTCTTGAGTATTTTATTCCAATCAATATGGCGCAGATCGCTTGAATTCCATATAGATTCCCTTGATGGCACAGACACGTTTGCAGGCGGGATTGATCCAACCCTCCCGGGATTCCCTGGGTCCTTGTAAGAGGCGCTCCCCTTATTTGTAACCTTGAGAATAGAGCCATCATGAACACTTAATCCCAACTGCTCAAGGACGGTCTTCTTGTCCAGTCCGTGCGACGTGGCCACCGCATGACAGATTCTCTCCTCTGAAGGCCTCTGCTTCTGCCTCTTGATTTTCTGTATTGCTTCAAGAATCCACTCCGTGTACAGAGGGTTCGCAAGTTTTACCATGGTTGAACAATTAGACTCGCCAAAACGTGATCCATACAGATTCCCCCTTTCTGCTGCTGAACACTGGGTACATCCACATCCTTAGTTAAGGTCAAAACGTTGTTATGTTCCACGCCAGCATCCACGTATGTCTTCTCAATCCGGGATATTGGTGTTGAGGAAAAGTTGGCACGAGTAAATTCCACAATGGTAGCTGACCTGGAGCTTTATTTTGTTAATCCCAGATCAAATCTAAAAAGGAAAAAGAGACAAAAACGGTTAAATACATTTGTAATCCTTCTAATTGCTGGTTATTTCCTGTTTATTCACAACTTATAAACTAGATAGCTACATATAGATAAACTTTATTAATCCCAAATTGTGAAATTGTACTACAGCAGGGTTATCCAGGCAATGCACCAGAATAATAAATACACAGTAAACATCCATATCAAATACACAGTAAACATCCATATCAACACTGGAGATAATATGTATATTACATACACAAAACTAGCTAGCTAATAGCATATAAAGGCTAAACAGCAGGAACCTTTAAGATGTGTTACAACATGAGAAACAGATGCATAAAAACAGATGCAGGAGCTGTCATGGCTGCTAAAGAAAGTCGAGTGACTTAATCCAGTCTGACACCATAATCCACACACCACCACCAGATGACCATTTCAAAAGAGACTATTTATGTAAAACTAGCAAGTTTTAGCACTATGACAGGTAGCTAGAAACTTCTACCGACTTCTGGAAAAGTAGAAACAGCCACCTCGGCTACGTATTTTCGCCTCCTTTTCGACATTAAAACAACAAGTTTACATGTATTTTCTACAGCACGTACGTTAATTTCCCAAAATGTCACCGTAACATTTCTCAGCGTAACGCGCAGGAACTGACTAAAGACACAGAAACGACATAAAAGTTTAACCGTTACTCGGCCGCACGCGACTTTTGACAGCTCGACGTCCGCCACCGACAAACTGATCAGCGCGAGCTTTAATGACAGACGTATAATCAATACTCACTTCCTGACAGCCGCGAGACGTTTTCGGGCACGTCTTCAAAAATAACCACCGAGCCGTTTAACGGCAGAAGAAACCGGTAATAACTACGTAACAAACCTGGAGTAGCGCTCCGCTGAGTTGAGCTGATAAATGACAGTGTTGCCAGCATTACTGATGTCACCTAAACAGTCGCCATTTTGTTACAATGTTGTAGTTTACATGAATCCGACATGACGCTGATTACAATCCAATGGAGTCTCATTAAACCTTACCTACACTAATGTGCCCTCCCTAGCAACTTCAATATTGGCTGTAAAGACAAGATCCGATTTCTGGTTTGATAAAGCACATGTCAATCTTTATGTATGCGCTCACTCTAAGAGGCACGGCACTGGCTGTATGATCTGTCACTTCACTCAATTGACCCGCCTCTTAAGGTGCCTTCAGTGACGAATTGATATCATTTACCTCCAACGCTCGTAATATCGGAATTTACAGCTCTAACCGCAGCGACAGCACGTTATTAAGCCATAAATACACTATAACGGGCGTAAACTGGCTGAGTAGCGATTAAATGAGATAAATATTTAACCTCATTTGCAAAGCGTTTAACGCCGGCCCACCTTTACTTGGATTCCTCCTTGAAACAGTTGGTTACACTTGAAAGTGATTTGGAACATTTTAGACTTTAATTGGCTGTTTGTTAAATCTATCATTTGTTTGCATAAAACCTGCAACGTCTCTAGCGCTGATTTAAAGTGGAACACGTTTCTTTATATATATATATTTTATATCTCGCTCTCTATTTATATACATAGCATATTCTCCTGCAGGCTAAATGTGTCCAAGCTATCGCCTTTCCCCCTTCTTTATCTTCCTCCCTTTATCATAATTTCCCCGAGAGGAGCCGTAATTCTCCTGATATTTAACGTTCAAACTACGTGACGTTAAATTGGCGGCGATAAATAAACGGTTCGCTTAAGAGAAAAAAAGTAGCTCCCTCCACGTCCGCCAGCGACATTATACACGTCCCGTGTTGCGCTGTGTTCAATGACCTCTTTATCACCATTAACTATCAAATATCTCCAACCAGGGGAAAAATAGTGAGCCCTGGAGGAGAAAAAAGATGTTCAGGGGGGAATACAAGTTAACACGACTGCCTGGGAGAGTAGCTCCTTCATCACTGCTTCTCAATTATGTATCGCTAGTTTCTTTAGCTCCCATTTCTCAGCTGCGCTCGTTTTCCATATTTTATTAGGAAATGATACCTCCTTGGATTTTTCACATCGTATTTTTTTTTAAGGTAGCTCGATTTTTTTTTTTTTTTTTTGCGTAACACCTATCTAATGTTCCGCCGCCGTGGGCGAGAAGAAACAACAAATTAACGCCAAGTTTCATGCAAGGGTGAACATATAAGTAAAGGAAGAAGAAGGGCACAGTCGTAGCTTAAATATTTGCTGGTAGTTTACCTCTTCAAGTTTTTCCCCCCCTCGGATACTCCTCTTCATTATTGGGGAAACGTCGAAGGTGTGCGGCGACGTATCCGAGCGATTTCGTGGGATTTGATCTCTTGAAACGAAGGCTGAGAGGCTTGCGCCGAGACATGGAGAGGACCTGATAACAACTAATTGAAAGGTTAATCTACATAGCAGCCTGTGACAAAGTGGTACCCTCCCCCTTCTTCTTCTTCCACTGTAGACATCCCTACTTCAGTGTAGTGGAGCGGACCGTCGCCCCTTTAGTGCGCTCCTACAATGATATTGTCAATTTCACTTTTTCCCCCCCTCCATCAACATGTCCAGTGATGAGCCATGAGGAACATTTTTACACTTCACATTTTTTCTGGATCAGTCTCGGCACAGGCTACCACTTTTATGCCATAACACCCCTATTAACATTAATTCCCTATGGGCATTTTGATGTGCACTACATCAAATATGACATAAACATTTTAACTATTTCTTGCAGCTGGCCAATACTATCATACACTTAACACCATAATCTCCTAATTAACTTGCCTAAGGAATAGTTGTTAGTAATAACGATCATTAAATTCTCAGTCTTTTTTATGTTTGTGCTCCCCTCAGCTCATTCACCAGCTCTTTAGCAGCATTAGAAATGCCAGAAAGCTCATTTTTCATGCAGTAATACAGATGTAATTAGAGAGATAATTGGTAACTTCCCATCAGATTATAAACACATACTGTACTGCACAGAAATGAAAACATTTAACCCTTATAAAGACGACATATTTGATGCGTAATTTGATTTGCATTCATTTAATTCACATTAATGCTGCAGATGCTCTTCTCGTGACCTCTTTCTGTTTACCTGAATGCCTTTTCCCCATTTAGCATTCAGAGTATTGTCAGTCCGGCACATTTATTTCTACTTGCTGATAATTTGGGGTAAATATGTACAAATAAAATGTTATTTCTCGAGGCGCTGGGTGTGTTAAAGCAGGTGAAATGTGAATAAATTAGCGTCCAGGACTGGTGTCGTGACGGAGCCACTGACCAAACCTGCCTGTGTCTGGTTATAATGAATGCCACCCTGGGCCCCAGCAGGTCCTCCACTGCTGCATGGGTCCAGGGATAATTTGAATTGGAGCATGTGCCATTGCAATCTGCCCATCCCCCCTCCTCAATCCCTGCCAACTGCCACACTGGTGTTCACAAACACTGCTGCCCATCTGCGGGGCAAAACACTGGCCAGGGCCCCAGTCACTCCTTTGCCTGCATTCAGATAAAAAAAAAAAAAAAAAAATCTGGTCGTGAACTCACTTTCATGAGCAAATATCACAAAGTCAAGTTTTCCCTACTTTAAAGTCGTTAACAGCGTATTTAACTCAAAACAGTAAATGAGATTTTGTATATTGCTGCTACACAATAAAAGTGAAATTTCAAAATGCCTCAGGCTCACGAGCTTACAAAACAGATAGTAAAATGTAAATTAAATGCACAGATTTTATGTTTGTTTTTCAGCCTCTCGCATTCATTGAGCAAAGCAAAAGTTTATCAGGAAAAGCGAGGGGGAAAAAAAGTAGTTTCCTTATTGTGGCAGGCATTCTCATTACTTGATCGTGGCTCCCTCTTTTTTGTGTTTGTGTTTTGCCATCTGTCATCTTGAGAAGCAAATGAACCAGCTGCCATGGAGTGTGATCTTGCCCAATCAGAAATGTGGTCCTTTTCAAAGCGCATCTGTGTGAAACCTTAAAAAATGCTGATGAAAAAAAAAAAAAAAAAGAAGTGTCTCAAAGTTGTCAATAACATTTTGGCTGGAGAATGTTTTCACCTAGATGTCCCCGATTAGCATAAATGCATAAACTATGTCTCATTACAGAAAAGAGAGAGCTCTCATGCAGGGAGTGTAAAAGCTGAAAATAAAAGAAATATGATGTAACAGGTTGTTCTAGGGGAACAAAATAATGTTATTCTCAATCACACGTCTTTGTAGAACAGATGAGTGTTGAATTGTTTTCCACAAAACACTTGAGACCTGCCCAACACTTGTGCTGGCCCACAGTGGGAGGGGAGGGGCCTCCCTCTGATCCTCGCCTCCAACCCCCAGCGACAGCACAGCTGGGTACGAAGGATCAGCCTAATTTTCAGGTCCCTCTAATGATCGCCACGAAGAGCAACCACTAATCCCTTAACTGAGGAAAAATGATCTCCTGTAGCCATGCAGTGCAGCCCCACACCCCAAGAGTCCAGTTAGGACCCAACTCGCATGAGTGGGGGGTGACTGAGCGGAGCCAGGACACCAGGCTGGTCCTGGTCCCCCCAACCCCTCCCCATTCCCCTTCATAATGGAGGGTGTTGAGCTGTCCAAAAGTGATTAGCATGAGGGAGCCTCCGGCTGATTTAATAATGGCGAAATACACAAACCCCGTTGTTGCATTTTAAGAAACTTCAGCTGCTGGTAAAACAAATCATATATGTCAAAACTAACTTTGTTTTGGTATCTTGGTAGGATGACTTTGATATTGTTTTATTTGTATGATAACAAAGGATATTCTTTGATTTGTCCTATTAAAACGGTCACTTTTGGAAAGCCACTCATAAGCATGCCAGCTGAATATTAAAGGTGCAGCGTTTAAGATCCAGTAGCATCTAGCGGTGAGGTCACAGATTGCAACCAACAGAAATTTGTACTGTGTGCTACCCAGCATAGCCAGAATATTGAAAAAGAAATGTGGGTGTGAATCAGAGAAAGTGGGTGTGCCATGGAATCTGAGTTGGAGAGCTCCATTATGCAGGTGGCTGGAGGGTGAAGGCAGACATTTTTAGTCTGTTTTAACACTAATACAGCCACCTCAGGATATAACAAGGCTGTCAGTCAAGTTTTTAATATCAACACAGGAGTGGGCACGTTTCTTTATGCAAATGTATGTATATATGTATTATTGTAAATCAATTAACAACACAAACCAATGACAGATATTGTCCAGAAACCCTCACAGGTTCTGTATTTAGCATAAAAAATATGCTCAAATCATAACATGGCAAACTGCAGCCCAACAGATAAAAACAGCTGTCAGTGTGTCAGTGTGCTGACTTGACTATGACTTGATCCAAACTGCATGTGATTATCATAAAGTGGGCATATCTGTGAAGGGGAGACTGGTGGGTACCCATAGAACCCATTTACATTCACATATATTGAGGTCAGAGGTCAAGGGACCCCTTTGAAAATGGACATGCCAGTTATTCCTCACCAAAATTTACTGCAAGTTTGTAGCGTTATTTAATCTCCTTCTTGACAAGCTAGTATGATATGGTTGGTACTGATAGATTCATTAGTTGTTTTTTTTTTTAGTTTCTGGCCGCACTCAACAACTGCTTAAGACTTATTTTCCGGCTAAACGTGTGTGTAGGATTGTCAGTTTCCACTAGCAGAAATATCGAATGGCTGCAGATGGATAGTGGCAGGTTGTTTTGTTTATTAATAGTAACTTGTTTTGTTTATTAATAGTAACTAGTTTTAATAAGTCTATAACTAAAGTAACTAAGTAAGGACTACAGTGGCCAATGTGAAAACATAAAAATGTGAATGGCCCTGTCCTAGAGCCAGTGTTTGATTTACTGTAGAAACATGGTGGTGGGCTCCGTGAAGAGGAACCACTCCCTAAGTAGATATAAATGGCTCTTTTTTAAGGTAACAAAAACACAGTTTGTATTTTCAGGTGATTATACACCAAAAAGCACACAATAATTGATATTATATTCCAATGCTGCCAATAGATCCCCCTAAACATTATACACTGTTCCTTTAATCGAATACTCAACTGGAAATGTACTCTATTTTACATTATGTAGTATCACAACGCTCAACACGTGAAAGGCGGCTTTAAAAAGTTTCTTGTTTTGTGCTTCATGAAGGATACCAGTCATAGTTTACACTACTAGATATATCATAGCTCATAGCTGAGACGCTCCAGTGGAAGGAGTGTAACTAGCAATTTATTGGCAAAAATGTTTGGAAAACATTCAGCATGGGGATGAACAGCGGATTATTCAGGAATGGTTTGAGAAGTTTCTATGGACGTTTTTTTGGCCGTGACTCGGGGTCACCATCCGAATCAATTTTAACTTCTGTGAATCGAAGCCGACTGCGGCTGCCGTCCTTCATGGTGGAAACAACAAAACTTTTCAGAGCTGCATGTCCATAGAAACTTTTTAAACGTATCCTGCAGGATAATGCCCTTCTCCACCGCTGATCCATTTCTTAGTATGATCCAAACTGTCGTCGCTTTGCAAATAAATCAATAAATACACCACTCACACACAAAGCAACGAGGAGGGGGTACTGGGACATTGGGGGTGTTTAGCTCTAATGTGGAGATCCTTGAAACATATATATAAATGGTTGTGATGAACCTTTAAGGCCTATGGGCGTTCACTTTTTGATACCCAAACGATTGATTTTCAGTGGAATGCTCTTTTAAACATACCCATTTTATTCCAATATCTGACACCAGCACATTTTGAATTGTATTAAAACATCTGTGTTGCGTTTTCAAGCTTAATAAAATATTCAGGTTGCAGCACTTAGTCCCATGCAGTGAGTCACTGTAAATAGAAAAAAATGTACATAAAATCCTGAAGCATACATATACAAGTATCTTGTGGAAAAGACAAAATGTGCATCAGTGAAAGTCTGGCTTCTCTGGGAAGGTGCATCCGACCCGTCTGATGATGACGTTGGCGGCGTAGTGTCCGGCCCGGATGCACTCCTCCAACCCCTGCTCTTGGACCAACGCAGCGAGGAATCCTGGGTAGACAGAGGAGCAGAGGTCAACCTGTAACCCTCCATCACCTCCACAATAGTTTTGGGAGCAGTTACCATTAATATGAGTAGGGTACTAATGGTCTCTGAGTAAAGAGACCATGCCGTTTCATCCTCAACAGGACCCAAATGATGACTGTTTTATGTGATGCTATGATCAGCTCATACAGAGTGAAAGCAGCAGGCTAAATGTCACGCTCACATAATCGGGAGGCATTACTACGTTACATAGTTGGACGGTATCAAAGGTTAATTGGGATTGTACACAGAAATCAAGCTGCGTGGAGGATGGTTTTCATGCCGTACCTCCCACAAAGGCGTCTCCGGCTCCGTTAGTGTCCACAATATCATTTTGGTCGATGTCCAAAACAGGGAACATGGTCACCTTCTCACCTATGGTCAGGACACAAGAGGGCTGTTAATTAGAGTTGAGCACTAATGTCGGGGCTCATTATTTCTTTGATTGTAACTTGATATTAAAAAAATCATAGGTCATTTCACACAGCGAGGCTTTGTTATAATTGGAGTCTTGAGCACTTCAACATGGCATGGCTAATGGATAATTAATAACATGTAAAATAGAAGATTATGACTTACAGTACACATGTACAACATAATAAATCTTGAGTAAGTAGTTATCAAGGAAGCTAATCATTTAGCCTTGATAGGAAATTTCAGTTTCATATATAGTAGCATCATTACGGCCACCAAAGTGAAGTGAAGAACTATGAACCACACAAGGTTTTAAGCTCAAAATAAGCCAGTCTAAATAATCAATATGTGAAGTTGAAATGATAAATCAGTGCAAAAGAAAGCAATGGACTATTTTTTTTCAATTTGTCACAAGGATACTAATGCTGATCTTATATTGGCCTTGCTAATGACTTTGGTGACTTTTCCTCTAGCGCCACCATGAGGTTGACATTTGTGGTTTTGAGTGAAAGGCCTCAACAGTTACTGCCTTAAAATTTGGTGCAGGCGACGATGTCCTTCTCAGGATGAACTGTAATCACATCAGGTCAAAGTTTATTATAAATACTTTAGTTTATGATAATACTGTCACAATATCTTTATTGTTTTTATCGTGGCCAAAAGAATTCACAATGATATTATCACAATATCTAAAGAAAATTTGAAAATATCACTGTATATTAGAGGTGTTGCAATATACTAATATTGACAATAACGTGCAATTTAAAAATGAAATACTGATATAAGGTTAATGATACACAAATGATAACATTGTGTATATAATCCAGTGCCTCTTAAATATTCTTATATGTACAGTTATGGTTACAGACTCTCTCCATCTCCCTACTTTTGTATTTTAAATGTAATTCATTTGCCAAAACAGAGACAAAACACACATTAAATAAAGTTTAAGATAAATTTGACAGATAGCATTATTATTAGTACTTTGAATTTTCTATAAATATTGCAATAATATTGTTATTGTGAATGCTTTTGGCCAAGATAGTTGTGAAAGTGTGATTGTGACAACAACATCATATGTGAATTATTAACATGATTTCAATATTTCATTTTTAAACATGACAGTTATTGTCAACACCGGTATATCACGACAACCCTAATTTATGACCAAATACGTGATAAACAACGGACATTTAGTCTTAGCTGTACTTTAGTGCTGTTTAGTGCTAATTAGCGAATGCTATCATGCTAACACATACTGAACTAAGAATGTAAACATTAATCCTGCTAAACATCAGCATGTTAGCATTGCCACCGCAAGAATGTTAGCATACTAGCATTAGCGTTTAGCACAAAGCAGCCTCACAGAGCAGCTAACACGGCTATAGACTTACTGTAAGACTTACTCTGTTGATTATGTTTTGGATAAATCATTCAATCTACCAAATGTCCAGAATAGTGAATAATGCCCATCACAAGTTTCCAGAGCCCAGAAAGGCTTCAAATAGTTTGTTTTGTTCAACTAACAGTGCAAAACTCTAAAAACATTTAATTTACAATGATCTGCAAGAGAAAAAAGCTGCAAAGCGTCCCACTTAAGAGGCTGTAATCCCAATCTGCTTGATAAAAGGCATACAGTAGACAACTGATTATGACAGACATTGATTATTTAACTATTGTTTCAGCACAAATGATTAAGTAAATTAGATACTAAACGCTTCGGTACATTAAATAATGAAATTTCCTTCAGTGGCTTGAATAAATGCAACAGATGATCAAATGCAAAAAAATCCCAGCATCTCTAAAGCTTTAGGTGAGCGCTCTGATAAAATAAAAACAATGCAAGAACAGTTGCTGTGTGTCGTTTCAGTTCAAAACGGAACCCATTAAATGAGGCTCTCTTTATTATCTTCAGTGGATTATATTGCTTCAATTATCAGTAGCATATGTACTTCAAAGGGACTTCCAGTTTAAAGGCGAGGGGGGAAAAAAACGAAACAAAAATCTACCAGATGACAAAGTCTCGAGGTGTAGAGTGACATTAAATCAGCAACTTATGTCAGAACAATCTAAACCACACACACAATCTTCAAACAATCGGAGTGCTCTGGTGCCGACGTGAACCTTCAAAAAGGTGCAGGAGACAAAAGACTGACATGTGGATAAAAGGAACACGAGGAGGCTGACAGACCTCTTATTGAGAAAAAAAAACGTTGGAAGTTTAAGGAGAACATGAGAAAAAAATACTACAAAAAGTTGTTTAATGAGGCTCCCTGCTAATCTAACAATGGCTCACAGAATATCTGCGCTGCAGATAAGACACCCCGCACCTTATCTGTTTCTGAATACATCTCTGCTCTCGTCCTACAGGGCAAAAGATACACAACCTGCAGCCGAGCATATGCTCAACACCTGATGTCAAGGAAATTACTGAAATACACCAACAGTGAGAGAAACTGCATCAGGTTGTGGTTGAAAATGACGTCTTACGGAGAGGAATGTGACTGTACTACAGGTCAGGTACTGAGGATGGATCAGAAAAAGAATAATAAAGATTGTGTTTTCATAATGACACACTTTCTCTTTAAAAGGAAAGCAGGAGATTTTCACTTTGATAATAAATTACAATAAGACAAGAATCCTTTTAGGATCAGCTAATTAGTAGCATAACGACTTTGCTTAATTAATGCCACAGATGAATCCTCCTCCCTCTTGAAACGATTAACCGCTATGGAAAATGTGCTAATAATAAATTAGAGTTATGTCATTTATTCCACAGTTAGGAAACGTAAGATGCGGTCGTGCTTATGCGACACACTTTGCGGCTATAAAACCGGATGCTTTAATAGTTGAAGCTGCTGCGCTTGTTCACCACAGATTCTGCTCTTCATTAGACCCGAGAAATGAGTTATAAATAACTGTGTAAATATGTTTACGGTAGTTAAAAAGAGATGGTTACCCTCCCCAGTGTGGGTGGGTTACAGGAGTCGTCAGGTCTTGTGAGAAAGACACTTTGCAACCAGGTAACCTGTCGCATGACGCTCATCTTTGACACCACATCCAGAGGTGTTACATTGAACAAATGTGAATCTGTTAGACCTGCTGCTATGTTGTCGCAATCAACAGCTCTGGATTTGGATTCTTTTGAAAATCCTTAAATTAACGGGGGGATTGGATGACTGTTTTGATTGCACTGTAGCGTGCATTGTGCATCTTTTGTTCCTCTTTTATTAGCTCTTTGGTGTTTGATATTTCTTTTTTTGCTTTTATTTCACTCAGCCAGTCCTTTCAGGAAATCAACATTTTTTTCCAATTCTCCAAATTTCTCCACAAAAACTAGAATATTTTGCCAATTTCAGCAATCACAGCTGCTTTCTGCAACCGCTTTATAAGCTAAAGTCACATAAAAAAATCCAACCTCAGTCTTTACAATCATGACTTATATGCAGTATAACACTGTTATCAATAAGCTCTTTAAAGGTACAGTGTGTAGGATTTGGCAGAATCTAGTGATGTGGTTGCAGATTGCAGAGTGTAAAACCGTGGTATCCCTTACCATCATGACACTACTTGCGGGGCATACAGCTTCACAAGTGTGTTGCAGAACTGCGGTGGCCTTCAGGAAACGTAAAAACACGACAGGCTCTCTCTAGAGTCAGTTTGGTTTGAACAACATGTTGGACTCTGTGAAGAGGACCCACTCCCTATGTAGATATAAAAGGCTCATTCTAAGCTAATGAAAACAGTCATGAATATTATATTCCATTTCTGAAAGTAGATCCCTCAAATTGTTACACACTGTTTCTTTAAGTAATGACACGGTTTTAAAGCTGGCTTGCAATATTTAGACACGTTAGCGAGCATACTAGAGATGCTAATGTTGGTCTGTCGGTTGGTCGGTCCACCACTTTGCTCTCAACTGAAACATGTCAACAGTTCCTAGATGGGTGGAGTGCTGTGTATGTGCCATCATCAGGTCAAAATCTTAAACCAACGTATTGGAAAAAACGACTCAAAACTAATTATATTCACCAGATTATGTGAGATTTTTTAGTATGTCCAAAACTTTAGTATGAAACCAATAGTATGCTATTTCTGTAAAATATGCAAACACTGGACCCTATGCTGGCATAAATATCCCAAAATGCAATGCATTAGCAATGACAACGTTCATAACAGACAATGGCGGACAGCTCTGTAACGCCAATAACAAGTCAATGTATGTCAACAAGTCAATAACGTCAATTCAGGTTTAAGTATCAGATTCCACTTTTCTGTAGGCGTAATATAGTTTTTAAATCAATTCAGACTTTATGATTCTCACAAGTCATCGTTTGGTCACTTGAGGTTGGTACAGGTTACCATGGTTACGTTAAGGAGGCTCTCAGAAAGTGACATGTCAATTACAGATCAGTGTGTTTGAAAAGAGACATTCTACTGTTTATTCATATAAAAGTATGTTGAATGATAGTACACATATTGGGTATGTAGTGCATAATATGCAGTTTTGGACGCAGCGGTGGCGATGCCGATCATGTTAGCATGCTGCCTTTATTTTTAAAAATTCTTTAAATATTGAGTAAAACATGTAGATTTGAACATGTAAATTCAAATTTCAGCACATGAGAGACATACATTTCAACATTTGTGACTGATCAGCTCACTGTTGTTGAGCACCATTTCTAAAAGCCTGGCACAACAGACATCCAATATTTCTCTTCCATCTATCATCACGGCCGAAGTTAAAGTTTGTACTCTGCTGCCAGGGAAAAGTTCACATAACCACATTCATGCAAATCATTGAATTTGACTGACATGTTAACTCGGGTTACAGTCCAACTATTCCCCAGTCGCCTGTAACAAAGATCTCATTGGCAAAAATCTGTCATGGAAATGGCAATAAAAGAAAAGAAAAAAAAAAACTCCTGCCAAAATATTCAGAGTCTGTTGTTACTGGCTTGTAGATCGTCTGAAAACATCGCTTCGCTGAACTCATTTCACTGTAATGACATCGGCAACATTAGTTTCAATCAATAAAACTCTGCTGTACTTTTTTTTTTTTTTTTGTACACTAACATATTCTTGTTCCTAGAGTTTGGTTTGACAAAATGAGTGAAGCAGCAGATTGGCGGTGAATACGTGGGAGTGCAGTATGGCTGTGCTTTGACAGGTAACCTGCAACAGACAAAATAAAACTGAGAGGAAAAACCTAGAAGGAACTGAAATACTTTTCTTCGAGTAAGCTATAATTGTGTGCTTTTGTTAATTCGCTCTTCATAATTCCCTCATTACAATTCTTGAATGGTGGTGATTAAACTTGAGAAATTCTTTCAACAGGCGTCTCTTTGAAATGAGTATCAATTAAGTCCTTTATTATTGGCTATTCTTTTGAACAATGCCAATTCACAGCGCAACACTGACTGAGAAAATGCTCTCCTGTTATAAAAAAAAACCCAACCCAACTGTACATGCAAATAAGACGACCTCTGCTTTATTGGAAAATGAGCATATGGAGGCTTGTTCTGACTCTGAAATTATTACATGCTCCGCTTGGTTGTGTTCCAGCGCTCACTATTGTTGCTTTGACAGAAAGCAGGTAGATCAAATAGTTGGCATGCCATTCAAATTAACTTTGATCCTGTCACACTTTATCATCTACACAAGTAAAACAATTAATACACGAGCTGCTAAATGACTGGAAATTACGCACAACTGCGGAGCTAAAAGGCACAAGAGTTTAAGTACATCTTTATGTGAGAAACTTCCACGAGAATACTTCTTCTGGAACGTTTCCTGTTGCGTTTTCCAGCCAAACTCTGAGCTGCGGAGAAGAAAACAACGCTTTCTTGGCACACGTCACAGGTTATAGGAGCAAGTTGACATTCAATCTGTTTCCCTATCATAACCAACATCTTTGTTCATAACTGAGTTAGAAAAAAAAAATACATATGCCTGTAATTACTGTAACCACAGGCAAAAGATCATCGCCAACCAATATCCTTTCAGGGTAGACATGAAAGGATACACTTCAATGTGAGATGCCAAAGGGAAAAGAAAGGAAGTCTTTCTCATAGCGGAGAATGTTAATTGATTTTGTCCTTCCTTGAGGTATATAACATAAACATCCCGCTTTTTAAAACAGACTGCTAAGATTTCTCCAAGTAGACCTTGAAATAATTCTGCAGCGTTTAATCTGCTGTAACTTTGGGGACAATAAACCTGGTTTTAAAAAAAAGAGGCGTTTGCCTTGTAGCCAGTATTCACTCCTCAGTCTGCCCCATGTGATTAACATGTATAGATCAGGTCTTTTTTTCAAAGCTGAAATCTGCCTGCTTGGCCCCCTTGAGAGCTCTAAAACTCACCGTGGAGCCGAGTCAGGCTTTATCAAGTCCTTATCAGCGATTAGAGCGGCAACCCCCGCTGAATGATCGTTTATTAGATCTCCTCACCGTTAAGGTTCAGGGCACAATGATCTTAATTACTGCTGTAATGGGTGTATAAGCAAAAGCCCGGTGTAGTTCAGCAGTGTCAGTGGCAGCCAAATAAAGGGCCATTTCCCCCTGCTCCCAGCTCTTAAAAGGCACATTTGAAGCTGCAGTGTGATGAAAGGCGGGAAGAAAAAAAGAACAATAACAAATTGACATGTCTTTTTGGAGAATTGTACCACGGGGGGAAGGCATTCTCCCATCCTTAATCACTATAAAATGGTTTAACATGACATGCAGAGGCTGGCGAATGATCAAATCCTGACAGGAGGACAAATTGCAAACAAAATGAGAGATCAAGTTTATTAGAGCGCCGCCTCTGGGAAATGAAAATCTTTAATTCCCTTTTTACATTGACATTTATTTGGCTGGCATGAATAGCGATGTTCACACATGCAGACACACACCGATGCTGCTGCACCTACTACTGTAACTGCCCCGCCGCAATGATAGCACAGTCAATGACATTTATCATGTTTGCCTTTGTAGATGACATCTGAAACACATTGTCTTTCATCCCGCCTGCATTCATCATGTATTTTATATAAAGTTCACAGCGGCGCACAGCTCTGTCTTCATGTGGGAGCAATGAGAGGAGCAGGCGGGAATTATCCATCACCTCCAGCACAATGGATTGATTCTTGTTCTGTTTTAACGGTCGGCTCCTGCTTAAAGATTTCTTTTCAGATTCTCATGAAAGGAAATGTACTTCCTGGAATACCTTTGAAAATGAAAATTAAATTTGCTTTATTAAAATTCATGCCATTAATTAGGACTGGGAAATAACTCAGTATTATAATTTATTGATTGGTGAATGTCCATTTGATGCACTGAAGCCCAATATTCACTCTCCTTTTAGCTCTGTTTTTGTTCCCCACCAACTCCTGAGGGAAATATCTGGCTCTTTAGCTGCTAAATCCAGTATGTTCACTTGCAGCTAGTTGCTAATTTGTCTGCTCAAGTGTCCTGCTGCAGCTGTAAACAACACCGATGAGAGTGAACCAAAACTGTAAAGTTGCGGGCTGTAAAACCAAATTGAGTAAAAAGATTAAAAAGCTTTGGTAGAGATGAGGAGAACTGCAGTGTTGGGTAATTATTATGTGGGTTCCCTTTTCAGATGACACATAATTTGGGGTGACGGAAAAATCAATACAGCATAGTAGTACAATATTATATAGATTACCTGGCAGTACTTTACCGATATATAGATGTTAAGCATTGATCTTTTAATATATAAACTATTAAACTCTATACAATTGGTTGGTAGTCTGTCTTTCACAGACTGTAGCAGACTCAGTCTTACAGCTCGAGCGAAGATATTGGTGTCATCTGAAACTACAACACCTCAGGAATCGATTAGTACCATTGGTAACCATGTCATGCTAACTTGTCAGGAAGAACGCTAAATAATGCTACAAACGTACAATAAATTTTGGTGAGGAAAAACTGGCATTGCCATTTTCAAAGGGGTCCCTTGACCTCTAACCTCAAGATATGTGAATGAATATTAGATAAAACAGATGTTGACACAGAATCTGCAGTTGAAAAAACTAAAAAAAACAATTTAAAAACTTATTGCAATACTAAAATCCAGTAAGATCATATGATCATATGGTGGGACTTCTAGGGATTACTACCGCAACACATAGTATTTTATCCTTCGCTAATATAAAAACATTGATTACAGCCACTTTACCCTTTATTATACTGAGATAGTCTCTTGAGAGTTCTGGCTGAGATGGCAGCGTACTTAACAGACAATAGAAAGAAAAATATAAATACAGAAAAGACATGATTAATGTAATTGACTTGCTGACTAATAATGCCATCGGTGACATACTGTACAGCTCGTCTTACCAGCGGTATGAAACTGAGGACAATGGACACATGTGAAGTCAGTGCCCTGTTGTTGCTGTGCTCTCTGCAGTCCCCAGTGATGAGTGATATGTTGGAGTCTTTACCTGAGGCCATCTCTCCCCGTGTACAACTACTATGAACTGCAAGGGCAATGAGGAGAGACACCCTGTGGCTCCAAACAAAGGAAACTATCATCCCTTCCCACACCGCTTAAAGAGGACCTATTATGCTTATTTTCAGGTGCATATTTGTATTTTGGGTTTCTTTAATGTTCAAAAAATGCTTTATTTTTCTCATACCGGCTGTGCTGCAACACCTATTTTTCAGCTTCTGTCTGAAATGCAGTTTGACCCCCCCCCCTTTTGAAGTCTGCTCTGATTGGTCACCTGCCCGACTCCTCAGACTCCGTTCCAGCTCCGCTTTATCTTTGTTTGAGGGCGTACCAAACTAGCTGTTATTCAAGTATTATGCAAATGTGTTACTTGGTGACATCACCACGTTACAGAACAAAAGGCAGGACTTCAAGCGAGGCGTTTCAGGCTGTTCCAGAGCAGTGCTTCTTTGGTGTGGACTTTGGGCTTTGTAACTTTGCAGACCTCACATACACCAAAAAACGATATAACACTCTAAAAGACAGGGGGGAAAGTACAAAAGCATAATAGGTCCTCTTTAAACAATGCAACCCCTGCTCAGTTATGATGACACTGCCTTTTAACGTCCCGCTAACAAATACGCCCCGAATCAAAGCACCAGCGATGTCAACCTCTCCTCAAGGCCACTCTGCCAGCATTTTGCAGGAAGAAAAAAAAAAGGGCAGGATGTATGAGTTGAAGCATTAAAAATTGCTGAGGACTGGCCTGGAGTCTGTCCAAGACAAAGTTAGAAGTACTTCACAAATCAATGCCTGCTCTCTGCATCCCCCACACTTCTTTTATGCTCTGAAATGACAGAACGTAGTGCAAGCATTCTTTTTTTTTTAACATCTGGTGTCAATATTTCAGGTTAACTTCAAAGAAATTACTGATAGCATTCAGCTCTCTCCAGTCAGCGATCTACCATCTATTTAAGGCTGCAGTTTTTGAGATATGAGGTTTAAGGGAAGGGTAAAGATGTCCAAAAGGGGCCAAAGTTGGGGTGGCTTTGAGTGGTACTTCAGTGGAAATATGTGTAAATAAGCAGACAAAAACAGAAAACAAAAATGGCCTACCAACAGTTGCAAACGTGTCGTCCTTGCCCTGGGTAAACACCACCACTCGCTGCCTCTTCGCATTCTCCTTGGGGAGGTTTTGGGTCTTCTTTGCAATCTCTGCAATGTCATCTGTCTGTAAAAAAAAAACACCAAACCAATAGGTGAGTATGTGAATGAATGAAGCTAATCAAAGATCACAGCTGTGACTGAGAGAGGTCAGATATTTTCCGATCTTGGCAGACGGATCAAGTGATAATGAAACCTGATGGGCTATGAAACGCCTCGAAAAAAGATCAATAGGAGCGCTCGATGATGTTTCCGTGCAGTTACGGGCGAGCTGTAAAATATTAGAATGTCATATTCCCTAAGTGAGATGAAAATAAGCGTGTGAAGATATGCCATTGTCAGATAAAGCTACTTCTGAGCTGAGGGGATAGGCGGTGCGTGTACTGTATCATTCTCTTCCTGAAACAGGCCATCTCTCTCCTCAGCATCTGCACAGAATGGATATTCTCGCCTGGAGACGACAGAACTCTCCGGAGTGCTTGCCTTTGATCATGAGAGGGATAAAAAAACCCACACCTGTCAGTGCTACTTTATTATTAACTCATCATGATGTACTATGAGCAGGTGGAATGTCTTTATCGCCGTCTCGCAGTGGGGTGGACTCTCGCTTTTCCATAATACGGCACGTTGAGGAGCTAGCATTAAGGGTCGCAGTCGCCTCAAGCATCTGTGTCAAAGCTAACACTTGAGCACCTTCAGGGCGAGCAAACACTGTGGTTATGGGAGTAATCAGAGAGATAGGCTCCAACCCAACACCACCAGCCACACTGGCTCACTCAAACCAATGAGCTTTTACACCTCTAAATGCCTCCCAAATGTCCTTTAATCAGCCCTGAGAGGTCCGGGGAGACCCTGGGCCGAGGAAAAATGGGTGTAACACTCTAAGTAAGTGCTAATGGTGAGGTTAATACAGAGGCTGTTAGCAGGCGACGGTGAAAAAAAAAAAAAAAAAAGGCAATTTGTCACTGTGACTGGATGTAACCACAAGCACTCCTCCAGACACTGAATGCAAAACCACACAAGGCTTCGGCACATTGTCACCCTTCGGTTTTATGTTCGCCGACATAAAAAAAGCGCTCTACTCAGGTTCAGGAGCTGAAAGGTTCTGTGGGCCAGAGGTGGCTGGGTGAGCTACACACATAAACACACACACAGCGACAACTTCCTCCTTTTTACCCGGCAGAAACACTCACCTGAAAAGTTCCTACGGCAAAACAATGCAGAAAAATAAGTGCAAAACAAATGAATTGACAAATGATACGGTCAATTTAGTTTACCGCCGACAAATGGCAATATTTACGATTGTGCGGCAATTGATCAGACATAAATCAACAAGGCGTGAAATATAAAAGCTTCACGAGGGTGTTAAATTGTGTGTTCTGTGTTGAAGCCAGCGAGAAAGTGATCGTCTCCACTACAGGCTGTTTGACAAACACTGCCAGGGAACGATTCAATCAGAGCCGCGATGTAGATGCTTCTTTGAGCATTTAAACGAAACAGATCACAATCAGGCGACTGTGTTCAGATCTGCTGATTGCTGCGAGGACAAGCTTTGTATTTACACTGAAGAAGTGCTGCTGACATTTTTGTTAATCACCTATAATGTGATGATAACAATGTTTCAGAATACATTAAAAGTGCATCATGTCCTATATTGACAACTTGGCAATGATATCTTTATATACATATAATTATAGTAGCCCTCAAAAGTAGTGCCCCCTGACCAATTAACTGGACTTTTATTCATCCATCCATCCATCTGCAACCGCTTATCCCATTAGGGGTCGCAGGGGGCCTGGAGCCGATCCCAGCTGGCACTGGGCGAAGGCGGAGTACACCCTGGACAGGTCGACTGGACTTTTACTGAATTTAAATTAACCTCACTGGCTTTAAAAGAATCAAACTGCCAGCCCGTTCTCATTCATCGGGCGTCAAATACTGAGGCTTTGTCACGTCCGTTGGCGGGCGATACCGCCACACAAGGCACCCTTTAGCGTCCGTATGAGACGCACCGGGCTTTCCATTAACTACAGTGTACATCCATCCATGGCAACAGTAAATGCTCAGAGAAAGTACGCTAGGAGTGTGGTGACGTAGTTTAAACAGCTAAAAAGACACATGGGGGGGCGGTTGGGATGGTTCCACTTTCATGTTACAATCAGCTGTTCATTCGTGTCCCGTGTTCACAATGTTCAGTTTCATTTTCACTGTACAAACGGAGAAACTTTGAGCCCAACCATGTAGTACTTTCCTAAACCTAAAGTGTTTTTTTGCCTTCACCTTAAGTCATTCCAGAGGCGCCGTATGTGTCGATTTGGGATGAGAATGTGTTCAGAGGCACACTTGTGTACACTGGGTTTCCAAATGCAGTTCTTAGTTTTAGTTGTTTTTCATTTGTTTAGTGTCATTTTTATAGAACAGTAATAAAATAAAGTATTTTCTGTACTGCTACAGGATGATAATTCTCAGTTCTTGTTTACTGGCTTATAGTAGAATCATATTATTGAGGGTATAATTAAATTGCGTCTGTTGTCAATGTTAACGATTGATTTTGGACGATGATGTCAAAGTTCATAGATATTACTATGTTCATAGTTATTCTAGATCGTGATGTAGATTTTTGTTTGACAGTAATGGAAGTCAGTTGAATTTAAAATGGATTTGATTCGACAAAAAAAAAAAAAAAAATAGCAGAACATCAACTTCCTGGAAATTTTCCGGATGGAGTTTGCTCAGTTGTCATGGAGATGGTTTGAATTTTGGTCACATGGTAACAGGTGGTCTGATGCGATGCAAGAGACCAATCTCCATGACGACGGAGCAAACTCCTCCTGCTTATGAAGGCCATGGGATAAGGTTGAAAGCTCTGGGAATATTTCCAATAAGTGGATCTTATGAGCTAAAAATCTTTTGTCAAACTAGTAATTCCAAGATCAGTAATGAATCTTAAAGCTAGTGATTTTTTGATTATTGCATATGATTTTACACAGATTTGACATATTGTATATTATGGTTGGAAAAATATCCTTATTATACCAATTATGCAGATTTCAACTAGATCAAGATTATTCTGCTGTTTTAACATATTATCGGTTATTTCCTGCATTAAACAAAGTTCTAGAAACTGTATACAGTATACTGATATTTTTGATGACCTGTCAGTGTACCACTCCAGGATGGGGGTAAAATTGTCATCAGAAAGTGAAAAAAGACAACTGTGAAGAACCTCTTTGAAATGCAACCATGTAGAAATGCAATAAGCACAGTACACACCACTGATGTTATCTGAGAAATCACATTCATCCAATGCAATTTCTCAGAGTGTTCTGGCAAATCAGATTGACATGGAAAATGTCAAAGAATTGTAACTACTAGGAGAGTCTATACTTTGCCCTTTTGTGTTTTTTTTTCATGCGAGGCCCCCTCCATCACCACCAGACACCCCCCCCTCCTCTTCTTCTTTTCCTGCCTTCATCCCTTCTCCTCTCTTAAACCTGTCACTGCCATCAGGATTGCATTTCTATTCCAGTCACGTTGATCACACCGTTAGTGATTCTGGATGACAATTATTCACACAGTGCAGAGCCATACTCAAGGCAGCTCTACCTTTGAAAGAGAGAAGGCACTTAAAATACCTGAGCCCATTTGCAAAGCACACGTACGCACTGGCTATTTGTGTTTTTGATTTCACATTTAAAAAACAGCGAGGAATATGCAAAAGTCAAGCAGAAAATAGACTAAGGGAACATTCATTTTACACATAAGAGGCAGACCCACTTTAAAGCACATTCTATGGGGAAACAAGCACTGTAATTTCCATTTCCATAATCTAAAACCACAGGTGGCTGTAATTTGGTTATTAAAAGACTACAGTGTGTTTCACTGTGGTGTAATGCCATAGCAGAGAAGGGAAGACATACAGTATCATCCCTGAGTGCAATGAAGATAATGAGGAGGCTTTTTAACCAGGCAACCTGATGAGCCCCGAGCCTGCAGAGAAAGGCTTGAAACCATGCCCAACTTCTCAGCTTCCCAAGAGGCTTTTCAAAATTCAATAAATAACATCTGTAGGCGATGTTGGGTGCAGACCTAGCAGAGTGCGTCATAACAGAGAGCTGGCTGAACAAAGAAACCATGACGACTGCCAGGTTTCCATAGCAACTGCTGCAAGGCCTGGAGAGTATAATAGCACATCAATCACTGTCCAAAAAGAACTTCATTATCAGCAAAAATAAACCTTTAGGATCTGTTTAGTGTGCAATTGCCGGTCAACTCACCTCAAAGCCCAGCTCTTTGGCAAATGTGGCCGCCTCCTAGAAAAGAAAAACACACACACACACACACAAATTAGCAGTTAATTACAGAGTCACAAACAAGAACACAATGTCACAGTCCAGACGTGAAGTAAAGACATCTCGCTTGCCTCCGTTCCTCACGTGTGAGGGCCATGTCACTCGAGAATAAGTAACCTGAGTTGGTGTGGCTCTGCCAACCCCTGATTTAATAGGCATGCAGCCCACCCATTTAATCTATTGCCCCACTTCAGCTCATCTTACCACAGCAGCGTGAGGTAACACCACGTCAGCCTCCAGCCATGAAACCGCCACTGAAACCATGAATATGTGCTGGTATGTGGGAATCCCCAACACTGCAGGCATTCAACACCCACCATGTTTCTTTAGTCTCCTAACAGGTGCACTGTAAAGGTCCACACCGGGGTTTATACAAGTTCTTCCTCCTTAGCTACACATCACCTAAACTTCATGTTGAAATGTAATGTTTTCAAATTCATGCTGTAGTTTTAGGTTTTGAGGTATTTTTTTTTTACCATTTCAGGCAGCCAATAGGTTCTGGTTTTTCAAACGCAAACGGCCACTTATCCATGGGGAAAAAGCAACGACGAAGGTGACCAAAGACAGCTAATCAATAAGGTTATGAATATTGTGAACCCTAGCACTGGCTGAGTCAGCGTTAACTGTTTGGATATAACAAACACGAAAAGGAAAGGTGAAGGTAAAATTACTGTTTTTGTCAATGGAGTCTGGTCTGGCTAGGTAAAACGGCTGTGGATGGGAGCAGCAGAAAAATGTACTTTAGCCACCTTAAAAAAAAAGCTAGATCAGTTTAAGCGTAGGACATATTTAGAATATTTTCACAGCTTTACCTTGCCATTAAACAGCACTTTCCGATGAGAAACTGAGGCTGTTATATCACTGTTGTCAAAGCCACAAGACTCCACTGACAAAAACACTATTTTACCCGGCAGAACAAGGGAGTTGCTGGTTTACAGCTGCATCAATCAGTTAGTTTGTTTGTGTTATTATGTGACTTTTGGATCCAAACTAAAGTGCCATCCACACAGCAGTACATTACTTAGCTTCTATGGAGGTACACCTGTCTGTACTGTAGATAATACACACTGACTATGGATAAGGATAATTGTATACATACTGTATGTAACAATGTCATCATGCGGAAACCTATGTATGGTCATGTGGGAAACCATTTTTAGAGGGGCTTGGGAAAACAGCATTTTGACACTAAAACATACATACTTTGACCTCAATTTTAATATTTGGATTTGAATACATAGGGAAACCACTGGAAGATACAGAATGATATAAAAACCTCATGAAATCAAAATATAATGGACCCGCCCTTTCAAAAATGAAGAATCAGATGACAAACTCTGATGAGAAACTTTGCTGTCTAATCCAAATTCATGCTGTAAAGTGTCAGATATTTTGATGTATTCATCTGAACTACTGTTTCCATTCATATCTATACAATATCAGAACAAATATTACCAGACTTGCTGCATTATTTAATGTATCACAGTGAGCTTCAAGTCTCCATTAGAAGGTATGTTGTTGTTTTGCATGACAGTTTAATTGCCCAGATTTACCAGACCACAACTCGAGTATCAGAATGAATGGAAACCAACGCCTGTCCACAAAAATATACATCCAAAACTTGCTGCCTACACATGAAAAGTTCCACCAAAAATGTAAGTTGCACATGATTTGTAGGGTTAAAACTTGTCCCAAGCAACAACAAGCATTTGAAAATGTTCAGCAAATGTGATAATGTAAACAACCATACCAGTGTTTTTGAGATGTTTCAGGGTCTACTAAGTGATTTCTCCCATTGTACAGAAAAGAATGGAAACCAATGGATGCTTGGAACCAAATACATCCAAAAATATAAAACAGGGTTGTTAGGTGTTGTGTCCAATAAGTGATATGTAGGTCGAAACATGTTAAAAACCACTAGTATGATCCTTTAACTGGTGACAGAAGCTGTTGCTTGTCGGTTCAGAACGATGCCACAAATCATGACAGACAACCTTGTGCACTATAAATTCACTTTTGACCCCAGACGGGGCAATAAGTTGATGCTATGATTCTAAACAATCCAATTATCTGCAGAAGGGGGGCTGGTATTTGCGTGACCTTGGGGAGAGGTTGACAACCTGGTCCTCAAACAGAAGGGGAGGAGATGACATGGAACAATAAGGTTACTGGTCCCTGGAGGAAAGCCTCATGGCTCTCTGCCTTGGATCAACATCACAGCGCCAGCAATATGTCAATTCATCACCTCCCTCCACTCCTTCGACACACACAGGGGCAAAGAGGCTACTCAATTAGCCGCTGTAGTCAAAAAGCAGCTTTATAATGAGAAAAGGTGAGTAGACTTTTTCCTTCTTGTCCCTTCGCCTTCTTTCAATCTATTGAAGGTTTAGGCCTCAAATTTGTTTTCATTTATTTACAACCACATATTGACTTTTCTCCTCAGGAACGTTCCATCACCGGCGAGCATGAGGCATCTCGCAGGGACATGAGCAGCTTGGAAAATGTCTTGTCAAAACAGTGATATTTCATCTGAAAGCATTTAAAAGAGACACATGAATGAAGACTGGAATAACGATGGTGCTGTTGAGCGGCACATGCCTCTATCTCACCCTGCGTCGCTCTCTAGTTAGCAGCTATATTATTTGTGAGAAAAGCCTTTGGAGAGAGTGTGGGTGTGAGGAGAAAAGATAATTGAAGCGATGTCTACGAACCACATGTGTGCAGTGTAATCCCTTTTAGGAATTTATTAATTTCTATGAGCTGCAACATCAAAAATATTTAGTACTATAAGCTCAGCAAAGCTAATATGTTTGTATGATAAATACTGTATGCTGGTAAATATGCAATTACTGGGACCACACAGGCAAGTCAATAAAACTGATATGATAGGCAATAAAAGTAAGTTTCAGGGCTTATAGCATTAATATTCAAAAGTCTTGTGTTTCAGGCTGCGTGTTTCACATTTGACATGTGCAGTTTTGGTATGTTGTGGTAGACGGTTTTCAAATGACGGTCCATGTGCTTCTACAGCTGTCACAACAATGACAAGTGCTTCGAGTGACATCTGGGCGAAATCCTCTCCTGCTCAAAAAAAGCATCTCGTTTGTTCGGAGATTGCTGTGATTGCACGCTCGCCTTTGATAAGCCGCTCCGAGTCTGATTCCGAAGGAGAGAGGACTGTAGCGGATTTGGAGGACCCGTAAGTTCTCCTCCTTCTCCTCCTCGGGCAAACAAGGTAAAAGATAACAAGGCGGGCTGAGAGCATGAGCCCTCTGCAGCCATAGTTAGTATAAAGCTATCAGAATGTGTGAGATGTTGCTGCTGTCAGAGGCTTAAACAGTCAAAGGGATATTTTTAGAGAGCTTAAGCTAATAATCCAGAGCCCAGTCAGGGGGGCGGGAGTCTACAATTTCTTGCCAAGCAAAATGAAAGAGGAAATACACACTTCATGCAAAGGGCAGTTTTCAAAGCCTCACACTTTGTTTTCTTTGACACCGTATGTGACAGGAACCTAAAGCAGGCCTGGTCTGTGCAGCCACTGTGGTAGTTACAGACTTTATTTCCTTCCTTTTAATGACGTTAAACTGCTCAATATGCATTCACTCTTTATGTGGTAGAGTAAAGTGGGCATTCAGGGCTCTGGATAACATAACATAACACAATGTATTGTCATACAACAGTTCGTGTCTTTTCAAAATATATTTCCATCTTCACATGAGGGTACTTCCTTAGGTTTATCAAAAGATCGTGGTTTAGTTGAAAATAACGGTAATGGTGTTACTTAAGTACCTAATTTAGGTGACAAATAAATATGTGTTAATTTCTGGTTTAACATGGACCTGAACGCCAGTCTCCATGGCGAAAGTCTGGTATTTTTAACCAACCCATCCACCCCAACCTCCTTCCTACGTGGCGTTCGCTGCTCTTTATATTTCCTAGCTCACAATTCCCCGAATTACACAAAAATTGATTTCGTGGGATATACACTCATTACAGTGCACTACTACTTATTCCTAGGTAAAGCTACGAATGGTGTGTGAGAACAGCCTGCAAAACAAATGAGTATTAGTCAGACTGTCTTGGATATTGTTGGCATGATATCTCAAAAAGCTAGAAGCAGATTTTAAGATTGGCCAAGGATGACGCAGAGGGAACAGCCTATTTTGGGATGGACAAAAAGTTGAGGAGGGAACAGGTGTGAAGGAACATAAAGCCTAATTTGGACAGGGAACTTTTACCTTACACAGCAGCTGGATTCTCGCAATGTCACAAGATCATGCCAGTAATGCCTTTGGAGAGTGGGAGGGGCAACACACCCCCTGAGGAGATACTGGCAGCTATAGGTGTGGCTTAAGTGTGTGTAATGGAGAAGCAACTATTTCTTCTACACAACAATGGCGGCTCCTGAAGAGCTTAGCATATATCAGAACCTCATTGAAAGAAGAGCAAAGTACGCCACTGAAGGCTTTTCTCCAAGGAAAAGATGTTTTCGCTCTTCTCCTGACTGGCTTCGGCAGGAGTTTGATTGACTGATGCTTCATCCAATCATCTGCTAAGTACTTCTTTAAAAGTGCCAGCCCTTTTCCAAACAGTTTCTAATGACGACTTCTCAGATGGTTCTGTGTAGCAAACCATCTGGCAGGTCAAGTTAAGGCAACACAGGCCTGACTTCCCCAAGGGGAAAAGAAATTAATAAAACTAGAGAAGTTGTTATTGGCTCTCATGATAAAATATTCGCCGCAACAAACAAAAGCAAGCATTTAGTTTTTCCTCCTCTGTGAAACAAGCTGTTGAGCATATGTCACAGCAGGAGTGAGAGTCGGAGGAAAAAAAAAATCCAATTTCAGTGTTTCCCAAAGAATCTAAATCAAAGAGCAAACCTCAGTGCTAAGGTTAATAAAAGTTGATAAGCTGAAAAGCATAACTCCCCAAGGCCATTCGGAAAATAGGCGTTTGCTTGACCGTGTTAGCCCAAGCTGATGCTGAGGCAGAAATTGAATTGTATTTGACATTGTGTGTGCATGGGGGGGGGGGGTGAGATACAAAGAAGGGTATAGCCCCGACAAGTTATTTACAACAACACCCCTGGTTTCTTCTTCCATTTCAATATGTGTTCATTTCAATGACATCAGAGTTTTATGCCTACAAGCATTTAATGAAGAACTGACTTCCACAATTGTAGAATTAACTTAATAATATGACAGCTGGCTTAGCTGGCAAACTAAAGCAGAACAGATTATCAGGTCTGGACAGATCAGTTGGATCTGACAAATCACCTACTATAGAAACCTTTCAAACTAAATTGAGCATGACTGGGTCATGACATCACAAATATTTAAGCTAATTATCGCTACTTACAGATAAATATGTATAATATCGCAATGGCACATGACATGTTTCCTCATTCCTTGCATGTAACCATAAGACATCACTGAGGCGAGTCAGACTGCTTCCATAAATGGCCAGTAAAAACAACATCTGGCATTCAACTCAAGCGTTTCCAGTCAGATTACAACAGCATACATTACAGGGTGGTGGGTGGGGGTGGAGAGTGAATAACTAATCAAGGCGATGGCATCAGTGGAGATTGTTAGTGCCCTTGACTTGGCCTTAGGGGTCACGAACATGACGATGTCAGGACGTCAGCCCCCAGCACGAGTCCAGGTGCTGCTGAACAGGAAGCCGCCGCCTGAAAGATATGTGGGCCGATAACGAGCGCAGGTGACTATTAATACGATCATGCAAGCTGATAGCACCTCACTCATGCTGGGTGGGGGGAAGGCAGCCGCCTGCTACTGTGCAGGACAGATTAGGAGGAATAAATCACCTGTGCTGAGCACTCCTGTAGCTCCCAGGAGAATGCAGCAATCCTGCTCAAGCATGACATGCCACAAACATGAGGGTAAACACACACGCACAGCAACACACTCAAGAGAGGCAGGAGTCGCTTTTACTGCCTCTGGGAATTTACTCAACAACAACTGATGGCATTTCACTTTAGTTTTTACCGAGCCATTAAGTGGCATGTTTCTTCCCTACCTAGTTATTTCCATACATGCGGGTGTGATCGTACAGGGTATTTTTTATGATTTACATCTGCCAAACTAGCACTTCCTCTAACTCCCAAATGCATTCATTGCCTTAAATTTGTCCTCTTATCAGCGTTTCTCTATCTCGAAGCAAAGTTGTGAAAAAGCACAAAATCACTTGTTGACAACTGAGTTTTTTTTTTTTTTTTTTTTTAATAATTCCATTATTTCCCCTCTACTTTAACTTCATCCACTGTTCACCAGATGAAGTACTGTTGTGAGATAAAGCATTTACATTCGCAATACCTTGTGCAATGCATAAGATGATATTTATTTTCAACTTGTGTCAAACCTCTCTGTTCCCCTCAGGATATGTTCATTACATAACGCTCTGTTGTGAACTGCAGTGTCACTTCTGCTTAGAAATAGGAATGTCCCCATCATGTATTCAGTTTTTCATTCAAATTACATGTAATGTATATTGTTTCCTACATACTGCAGTTGCACAATGTTACAGTGAGCGTATATTAAAACTAAATCTGTTTGATGGCTGAATAACTCTGCAGTAATATTTTGTGTAATGCCTATTTTTCATAGCAGGCTTTTCCAGTGGTGAGAGGTGTGTCACTGTGGTTGTTGACTCAGGACATCCAGAGTGAGCCAATCAGGGAATATTTTTATGGATCGGTGTCCTTTCTTTACGGCATGTTTAATGTTTATTTAAAAAAGTATTGTAGTTTTTTAGTTATCGGATTGGACTCTGTATCACCACTATTAAAGGACTCTGACTGATATCTGGACTAAAAAAAACCTTATTGGGAGATCCCTAACAACTACACTCAAAGATATCCTTCTTGTTCATTTTGGCCTTTGGGGCATTACGTTGATAGCTGATTATATATATTTATAAATGAATGACTATAAAGTTTTAAAGGTGCAAGGTGTGGGATTTGGCGGTATCTAGTGGTGTGGTTGCTGACTGCAACCAACTGAGTACCCCTCCACTCACTCTTCCCTTTCAAAGACTGCAGTAATTTGAGCCGCCGAGTACCTGGATGGTGAACTGGAGACCGTGAATGCAGCACCGTGGCTGCTACAGTAACTCTCCTGATGGTGAATTGTTGACTCAGTTGTCTGTTGCGCTCATATACTGCAGCTGGTGAGGATGCATGCAAGGCACTTATCTTGTTGGTTAACGGTTAATAATCAGTTAACAAGGATCAGTTATCGGTTAAGAATTTTTTTCAAAAATTAGCATCCCTGTTGGTAACACTGATCACCTCACTCAGGGGCCATCCTCACCATAATAACACTACGGTACTTTAGGAGCACTGGAAGTCAGATGGCGGGCTGGTGGTACCATGGTTTTGCACTCTATGGTTCACATTACAGTGTGTACAACTACAGTGGCCTTCCAGTAATGTAAAAATGCGATATGCTCCCTCTAGAGTCAGTGTTTGGTTTGTCCATTCTGGGCTACTGTAGAAACATGGTGGAGCAACATGGTGGACTCCGTGAAGAGGATGTACTCCCTATGTAGACACAAAGGGTTCATTCTAAGCTAACGAAAACACCACGATTCTTAGTTTCAGGTCATTTTACACTAATCAATGTACTTAAAAATCTACTTCTTCTTCATTTTGGCTTTTGGGGCATAAAGTTAATGACTGATTACTAGTATATGATGTCACTCACTCTGGAAATGTGTTTAAATGAGTGACTATAAAGTTTTACTTATACCTTATACAATAATACAGAGTGTGCAAAGCCCTCAGCATTAATGTTAAATTATGCCAATTCATTAGTATTGCACATTGAACTAGAATCAAGCAAATAACATAACTTGAACATTCCCTTTAAATCTATTTTGATGAGAATTGTTCAAACTTGAAAGCAAGTGCCAGGTTGACCTAAGCTTTCATGTGACCAATTTCACCAGTGCCCTTTTCTACCAGTCCATTAAACACCTCTAGCAACAGCATCTCAACTGTCTGAGTCTGCCTACAAGGGCAGGAGAGAGGTCTCGTAGCGAGCCCACAGGGACGACAGCAGCACCTACAGCACAGGTCCAAAGGTTAAACAATCGGAAACATGTGCAGTACATAAATATCTCCGCTGATAGCAATCTCAGCATGGGAAAGCAGGGTTTGCATAAGGGGCTCAGAACAGAGGATGTGACCTCAGATAGAGCAGGAGGGAACGAGGCAGGCATTCAGCCGGTCTGGTGGGGCTAATGGAAGCTGTGGCAGCGGCGGTAGCAGCTTTGTGCTGGGGGGAGTTAGTTATCAGCCTGATGGCCTTATCAGCACTGAGGGCCTCTATCACACATCTCACCTCTGGGCTCTAACAAGAGGTCAGCGCACAACGTCAGACTACCGGAGACCGGCTATCTCTCAAGGAACGACACTGGATAAAGGGAAGATGGTGGATGAACGGGTCTGCTCAACAAGCAGAGCTAATGCAGCAGCTTTTAACACGGTCTTATAACTCTTACTCCACTTAAATTCCCAGCTGGTTTTAGAATTTAAAGATTGATTACTTTTGATAGTTTGACTGGAGTCAAAAGGTGATCGAGCTCCTGAATTTACATGAATAACTTCCACTACTTAGAACTAATTTTGTTTTCAAATGAGTTGTCTGTCTGGCAGTTTGTTTGATCAAGGTCTACCTGATTAAATTTTTCAGGATCCCCGACTTCACAGTTAGAAAATTAATTTATCTTAGTCACGCATATGAAAGCAACTGAATTGCAATCTTGAGTCCCACTCTGGGGCACATTTTCAGGGTCAATACATCAATTTATCTTAAAAGTGAAGTGATAGAAGTAATGTGTTTGGGTGCAAGTTAGAGAATTGTTAAGCACTAATGGAGTTTAACTTCAGCTCTGGATGCCCTCTATTTGCATGAACCTAAACAAACACACTAAAAGTTATCACAATGCAGGTTATTTCAAATGAGAAATTAGGCATTTGTGTTTTGCCTGTGCTTTTCTCGCTGGTTATGAAAAAGGAGATGTCAGTCAGAAACAATATAAGAATCCACAACATGTTGAGTTGCTTGCTCATTTTGCAAGTGAGTCAAATCTGATCAAAACACACCTACGCAGGTTACCCTTTGAGATTTAACTGCTATTAATTTATAGGTAAAAGATGCTCTTTCTAACTTTAAGTTTGATTGTTCTTTATTTAATCACAAATATTTAGTACTACAGAGAAATACAAAATTTTATAGTTTTTGGTTCCTGCTAATTGCTTCCATCATTGTCCTTGTTGCCAGGTTTGTATCATCCAATATGGCTCTTGTTTTCTCTGTTTTGTATGAATATACACATGCATGTTTGATAACTTTGCAGAAGGGCTGTCCAAGTTAACGCGATGATCGCAAATTCCTTTAACGCATTAACACAATCGATCTTTCCCGAGGGTATAGCAGGGCCAGTGAAGTGAAGATATGTATTTCATATGACGTATGAAACTAGAAAACCTTAGGAATCCTTTTGGTACCAACCATGTCACACTAGCTTGGTGGGAAGGAGGGTTTGTTGCACTGTAAAGGACAGAGGATGTCATATCCTGTACAGATTGTAAAGCCCCCTGAGGTCAATTTGTGATTTTGGGCTTTACAAATAAATTGACTTGACCTGAGGTGAAATAACACTCTGAACTTCCGCTAAATTTTGTCAAGGCCATTTTTAAAGATGTCCCTTGACCCCTGACCTCATGATATGTGAATGTAAATGGGTTCTCTGGGTACCCACGAGTCTCCCCTTTACAGACATGCCAACTTTATGATAATCACATGCAGTTTGAGGCAAGTCAGTCAAGTCAGCACACTGACACACTGACAGCTGTTGTTGCCTGTTGGGGTTTGTTTGCATAAAGAAAGCACACATTTCATGTTGATAAGTAGTATTAAATACTTTACATACACTCACTTTAAGGTACATTCTGAACAGATAAAAATGATGATGCTTATTTTTTTGGGAAAAACAGTCTTTGTTGAAAAGTCTGTTATAAAAATGGCTGATGAAGTTGAATTCATCACAGTCCATCGGTTTTCTCGCAGTAAAATTCAGCAGATGTTTGGTTGCAGGCGCCGCAAACAAAAGGTCAAGAAAGCAAACTGCTTTTTTTTTTTTTTCCCGTGGTGAACTGTCGAGAACAGTGACCATGCCCTCCTGTGTATAATAAACATACAAGCATTTGGCCTGCTCTATTTACCCCCTAATGAGAAACAAAGATCGGCTCTGGAGGGACTTGCATGCTTCAGACAATGAAAAACCCAGGGAGGGAAAAAAAAGCTCTTGGAATAATTCAAACCATTTGTGTGCACAAGGGACATAAGAGCTTTGTCTGGATAAATTGGCCATACAAAAATTGAGATGATGTCCCCACGTGTTGATTTGGCATAAGATGGCCATTTGCCAGATGAAAAGCTGCATGGAGGGCAGGAGGCCATTCAACAAGGAGACTAAATCATTTCACATCTAATGCACATGGCTAACATGTGATAGATGTTGCAGGGAGAGCAGAATAAAGCCATGGCAGTACTTGGCATGATGCAAACCAAAACGCAAAAATAAAGCAAATAAAGCATTTCATTCAGTTCAAGTGGGAGCAACAGGCAAATTGAGCTAAGCAACATTTTTAAAGGTTTTACTATCCAGCACATGAGGCAAATTTATTTGGTATTACGGGTGGGTATATTATGTCTTTGTCACTTTCTTATCCAGAGTTTTCTAACCATGAGGAGAATAGGGAGTTCTCCAAACGATACTGGAAAACATGACTGTATAGCCTGGACTGTGGGAATACAATCATGAGTAGACAAAGGCCAGTCCTCCCGCCAACTCTGTGTGGATAAGAGGATTGGAGATGAGGGGGGCAACCAGCCAAACTCCAAGCAGCAGTGATTTGGAGGGAGGACAGGCTTGAGGGTTGTAAGGCTATCTGGGAAGTCCGCCGGTGTTCAAACTTCAGCAACAAGCTGATATCCTGCACTCTCTCCTGCTGTGACAGAAATACACCGACCTCAGCGCCAGCAGAACGTGGGCACTATTGATCTGCTCCCAGCGCAATATCTCCTCTTACATCCATAATTATTCTCCTTCAGAGGACTCCACCGTGTGCCCTGGCTGCCCGACCGGCAGGCTGGCCAGCTTTCTATCCGCCTCCTTGTTAAAGATGCTCTATGGTCTCACATTTCATGTTGCACTGCCAACGACCCCCCTGTCTTAGCCCCGGCATTTTCGAATATTTCATGGTTCAGTCCCAGGGTTGGGGAAGGCGGCTTCGGCACGGCACAATTACAGTGGTTAGTCGGACTCCTCTGGTGGAGCCATGCTGGCTCCCAAAGTACCATGACTCGCAAACAGACAGGCCAGGAAAAACAGAGGAATGTTGGAGGGATCATTCTTCTTCTGTACTGAATCCTCTCTCCTCTCTGTACACACAGGGGAAGCCTGATGATTTTATTGTAGTAGTTGCAGTATCTTGCAGCGACACTTCATTTGATCGAGAAGTGGTTCACAAGCTTTTTTGGCTTGTGACCTTGTAAAGTGAGACAAACTTCTGACAAGATATAACGCAACCTTCCTCTTACAGATGAAAAGTTTAATTCATAAGCAATAAAATGCACTTTTGCTACTTCAGCCTCACTTGGGAAGACCAATAGCTTATAGCTGCTAATACCAGTAATGTTATAGTAAACTCTGCTGACGTGTGCTACTGTTTATTCACTGCATTGTAATACAACGGTTCGTATGATAGCTTACGAAATGTTATTCCTTATTTTTTGTGTTTTCCTATGAATGTCCAGCAACACGTGTCTACTCCCGCTTGTTACATGCATACTTTTCAAAAATAATCGTCCATCTTCACAGGACACAGCTTTGTAAGGTTTAGGTTAAAATAACTTCGGGAGTATGGAAGTTATATGACAAATAAATCAAAGTTGACGGGATACAAACAACGGTCTCTTGGGAGAAATATGTTTTTTTTAAAGGTTATTTTTTGGGCTTTTTGTTGCCTTTAATTGAGAGAGTCAGTGGTAGCTATTTGAAAAGGAGAGAAAGAGGGGACGGCATGCAGCAAAGGGCCGTGAGTCGGATTCAAACCTCAGGTTGTTGCAGTAAGGACTCAACATTGATTCATGGGACACCTGCGCTACCAGTGAGCTACCGGGCGCTTAAAGTATGCTGTTTCTTGACCTATCCATCCATCCCGACCTCCTCATGACGCAGCATTTGATGCTTTTTATATTTGCTGGTATACATACAAATTGGTTTCATAGGATATTTACAAATTACAATGCATTACTTTTCATAGGTAATATCTACAGTGTGCTAGACTACATTTTAGCATGTCCAACATTCTTGTTTTAATACAACAATAAAACAAGTAAACCTCTCACCAGGTGGCACGGATCACTACATAAAGTGTTCCAAGGTGGTGAACCATTCGCTTCAATGAAAGCTGCTCACTGGGCGCATACACTGAAAACAGGTTTCGAGGTTTCCTCGAATGCATAAGCATTAGAGTCTTTCTCTGGCAGAACTACTGGCTCACACACATTGAATTGTAGAAAAATAAGTCACTGATGAAATTCGTAGACTTTTACATCGTGGACCTAATGGCAAAAATCAGGTCCTAGGTGCTCACTACTTCAAAAAAAACGTCGCTAAAACCTTCACTATTTAAAACCTTACCTCATAAACCTTCTCACACTTGTGTTGGTGTGCTGCGCTGTTTTAAATAGTTATGTTTTCGCAAACATGTTTGGGAAGTAGTGAGCTGGATGAATGAAATTTACTGCATGAGTTACTTGAGAGTTTATAAACAGGTATTATGATAGAGTTGTGCTGTCGTTAAATGCGGCCCCCATTTACTTCAATTCACCAAGACTTTTCTCTATTTTTTGATTCTCCATTCACCGTGGAGGCATGAGAAAGTGGGTGAGTCATTTTTATATAGGAATGGCAAAAATTGCGATTGTGAATACAAATTTTGGAGTGTTTGTGATGCTCAAAAAACATATTAATCACTGTACTGTCAGTTCTTTTGTAATGATTGTGTATTAGAAAACATTTTTGGTCCGGTGAATGTCGTGTGACTTTCACCTCTGATTGTGGCCACTTTGCCAAAATTGCTGCACAGCCGACTAAGAGCTGTTCCTGGAGATTTCCTCTACTCGCTCTCAGTCAGGTTGGCTAATGATGATGTAATTCAATGGTTGCCAGCTAGTGGTTCGTGGCCTCTGAGTGGGTTGAGAGAATGTGGGTCAACTTCATAAAACAAAACAACAAAAGAAAATAATACATTTTCTGCAAAGCAGCTGTTTTATTGCCCTGTTGTTGCTCTAAAAACAAAAAATGCAATATATTTCTCTTAATGTATCTATTTTTTAAAATTTTTGTACCCTGAATAAGCTGAATTAGTTGTAACTGCTATTGAAATGCTTTTAGTGTGTGTTTTTTTTTCCAAAGTTGGCTTTAAGCCTAATTGCACTCTCTTGCTGCAGTACCTCTTATTTCATTGAGCTTTAAGACCCAGTTGTACTTTTGTTATTTTACAGTAATAGTTTAGTTTATATTCTGTGAAGGAAAACTGAAGGGCAACGCAGCGGTTAGCATTGGCTCCTCGCAGCAAGGTCATGGGTTTTCATCCACTCATAGGCAGAATGGATGAAATTAAATGAACTGAATGGGTGTCACAGAAATACTTCACCCGCAAAATGACCATTTGTATATCGATTACTCCCCCAATGTTACCTTGAATTCTTGAAATTTGTTTTTCTCACATTCCTCCATGGGGAACGGAGAATAAAAAAAATGAGAAAACTCTTGATGAACTAAAGTAAATGGGGGCCGCGTTTAACAACAGCAAAACTATATCAAAACTTCCATTTAGTATATTCAGTATAATCATATAAGGTATTATATGATACCTTATATGATTATATTCGTTCATATGTTCACAACTTCAAAAACTCATGCATTTTCACTAAAACCAACTTTACTATTTAAAGCCTTTCCTCATAAACAGTCTCACACTTGCGTAGGCGTGTTACTCTGTTTTAAATAGTAACTTTTAGTAAAGATGTTTGGGAAGTAGTGAGCACGTCTGGATGAATGAAACTTGGATTATACTGTGTTATTTGAGAGTTTATCAACAGATATTTTGATAGAGTTTTGCTGCTGTTAAACGCGACCCGTTTACTTCAATTCACCAAGACTTTTCTCCATTTCCTTCAAGACATCATGGTAACATTGGGTGAGTAATTTATATACAAATGATAATTCTGATGTGCGGATTGTGACCAATGGGGGAACCACTGATGTCATTAAAGCAGCTGACTCAAGACAATCTTGGAAATTCAACTTTAACGTCAGTAATATTTAAAAAGTCTTGCTTTATCTGCAACTCCTTGTCACCAGTTGTCACATATAAGAGTTGCGAGCAGTTCAACTGATGAGAGATTAGGTAGCAGATTTTTTCTTATTTTCAGTATTTTGCATCTTGGTGTTGGAGACCACTGATCTAGAATTCAGCAAAAAATGAAAATAAAACAAGGCAGGTTTTGCATTTAGCAAATCATCACAGCTAATGTGCGCTATGACTCATCGTCATACAACTCACTGACTGTACGTCATACTGAAGGTCAATGTACTCTGGCGCTGAGCGGAAGGCATGTGACTCATCACAGAAATAGCACATTCAATTAAAATTAAGTTGTGAAAGACACAAAGGAGAGCAGCGGCTAATACTTCATGTCTTTTCCTCCAATGACACATTGTGATTGTTCCGCTCCGCCAGCTTTAGAGATGGTTCTGTGTTCATCCTCCCAGTTGGCCTGTGGGGGCCTTGTGAATAAACACATGGAGGTTAATGTCTCATGTTCTACCCCGTTCTCTGCAGACAGCTCTGACAGGAGGAGAGAGAGAAGAGCCTAAAAGGAAAGCTGTTTCAGTAATACGCTAATCTGGCTCTCACATCTCTTTGTTTTAGGCGGTGAGACGGGATATTTTCCTCAAGCTACCGTTGAGAAGTACATCTCAAGCCTGCTGTGGGTGAGCTGTCAAGGGGAAATTCTTCCTCCTATTTTTTTTTTTTTTTTTTCACGAGGACACCCCTCATACCCTAAGGGGTCTTTAGTGAACTTGCCATCACCCACACGTACTGACAGCAGAGAGCACGCACTTCCACGGTCCCGCTCACGTCACCGAGGCGATAAACAGCCACGGGCCTCACCACTGAGATAAGGCTTCCAAGCAGTCTATCAAACAAACAAAGTCAAATGACGAATCTGGTGAGATGTTAAGAAATGACGCCACATTGCCCATCTATCTCCTGCTCTGCCTGCTTTATTTTTTCCATCCACACAGACACACATAGTATATATACTTGTACACCCACTTCAGCTTGTCCTGGAAAAATCATTAGAGCCCCCACCACCACCCCACACACACTGCATGCAGATGGAGAAAAATAGGGCTGAGAGCCAAAACGCCTGAGGGGTTTTTCATGACAATAACCTTCTGTAGAGCTGCTTGTATCCCTCCACCTAGATCAGGGAGAGGTGCTGAGGGATGGATGGGAAAATAAGCAAGATAACCATACAAAATATTAGGTGAGGAACATTCACACAAAGTACAGAGGAGGAAGAAATACGTGTCATTTCGTTCTCATGGCCTGGAGAGATGGCAGGCTAAATGCTCTTTTAAAACAGCTTGAACATTGAAATGATGATGGCTCCTTTTGCCTCGGCAAAGCACATTAATACATAGCCGAATGCCATTTCCACTTTTGTTAAATGGCTCACCTATTGAGTATTCAATTACAATGGCTGTCTCTCGTTTTGGAAGACGCGGCTGGGACCCATAAAAATAAGCTCCCTCTGAGTGTGGAGCTGCAGAACGCATTGGACGGCATGAAGAGCTGCTGTATGGGGGTGGTATATAATGTTAATGGCAGGGGAGTGAGGAGGTTGTTGGGTATTGGCTGTGGGGCAAAAAAACTAAGCTCCTCATCTGCGGTACCATTTTATTAAGGAAGCATATTTTTAAACCATTTGCGCAGATAAAAAAAAGAGCCCTAGCACATGCAATGATCTAAATTGAGAAAGCCATGAATCCTGGCTTAAAAAAACATCAGTCAGGGTGATTAATTCAGTCTTGATTAATCATTCCATTTGTCTATGATATGTCTACAACACAAATCCACCAGTAATGGTCCAATCCTTTCCCCCCATTGTGTGGTTTATCTCTTATGCTCAAATAGCAAAAGCAAATTGTGGCTAATTTTATCGGCGAATCCACTGGCATGTGGTTTTTCCAGCGGTAATGATTCCCTCATTCGGGCCTAATTAACTGCAGCCATTAAACTGAGGGAAATGTAATGCCCTGGGTTCCATGTCAGGTAGTCAGAGAGGAGGACAGCACAGGAGGACTCAATTAGGCCTGTGCTGTTCCCAGGTTATCACACGACATGTTTGCCAATTAAGTGGAGTAGCGTCTGATGTCTATGTGACTCTGTCGGCACCGTCTCAGGACCTAGCAGGGCAGGAACGGCATCGCTAGCCTCTCCAACACAGCCCCCCCCCCACCACCACCACCACCAGTGAAGGAACAGACACTACACTATGCCCCAAAAAGGCAGTAATTACAGGATGGATGGGAGACTGTTATATAAGTACGAGGCTGCCGATAGGCCAGGCAGGGTTTGCTGATGCCAGCTTTCAAACAAGTACCAGCAGGATCGAGTTACAGCAGAATTACTAAGGGTAGACTCACTCAGAAACATTTCAACATCAGAAACCGACTAGAACAAGAGAAGAAACGGAGGCTATTGACATCTTTTGTAGTCTGTGGCGACTGTTTTGGAATACAATCAAAAGGTAATTATGATCTGACTGAAATAAGATCCCAGTCGTGACAAATAATGCAGTGCTCGATTCTCAAAAAAATCATCCCCAAAATTATTATTTCTTGCTTTCAATACATGAGATCTTACAGAGGCTTTTAACATATTTCCCCAAGTGTGCATATAGCTCTGTATCGTGACTCAGTAAGAGTGGGAGAGGAAGACAGAGACAGGCAGACACATTAGCCTTCCCTTATGGCAGAGTCTGCGAGGCAATAGGAGTCAGTCTGAATGATCCTGACTGTCACTGACTTGTTATGAAAGCATCGCGGGCTGAGGCTGATCCATCACTTTGGGGGGTGGAAGTCGGGGTGAGAGGACAGCCAGGGGGGCTGGAGCGGGGGGCGAGCGTGGGCGAGGCAGCCCTGTTGCCTGTCACTCACCATGCACCGCTGCATGACCGCCAACCTTGTCTGGCTTGTGCACAATGGGAGGTCTGGGGCTCGACTGTATGAGCAGTCATTCCCCACTCCCTCCTCCCAGCAGCCAACACAGAGGAAGGCCAAAAGGAGTCAAAACACTCTGGACAGGCATTAGTCCTATACAGACCCTGGAAGACCTCACTGCTGGAGGTGGCTGAGCAGTGAATATCTGCTCTGTTTCTCACTGAATCTCTTATTTTGGCGGGTTCAATTCCGGAGAGCAAGACTCCAAAAGATAATCTGCTTCGACAAACATACACTGCAATTATCCACAGTCATTAAACTGTAATGACTGGAGGTGTGAGCAAACTTCTTAAGCAAACAGTTACAGTACCACCCACCCGAAAATACATAACGCTTGCAAAATGTACACTGTGGTTTAGGAGACAGAATCGTTCCTCACAGCAATTACGGAGCGAGAGAGATGTGCATATGTAAAAGGGAGGTCTTGTGTTGGGAGAGGAAAGAAAAGAAGAAAAAGCTGAAGTCAGCAACAGCAATAAATCCTCAAATGCTGAGCAGTTTCTTCCAGCTCTGTCCTGTGGACCCCATCTCTAACCCAAAGACAGGGCTCTGTTTAGTAGCTTTAGCAGTGGGGAAGCGAGTTCAGTCCAGTGATCAGCCCCCCCCATCCACCCACCCCCAAGGTGCAGTTAGTCCAGGCGATGCCTCCAAGTCAAGCTCAGCTGGCCTGTTAGAGGATACTTCCCAGCAGCACCACGGTCTGTGACCACAGCTTGACCTCCAACCAGCGACTCACTTCCACAGAGGCGAGAGAAATCGATAGATCAACCCGGCATGAAATGGTGACGCGAATGAGATGACTGATTGCTGGGCTAATTCTTATTCATCTCTTTATGGGGCAGTGATAAGTGAGAAGTTATATGGATAGTGAGGGGGAATCAGAGCAATGAGTGGAATCAAACAGTGGACATGACATCTTGATTTTGCTTTAAAGAAGGTGAGAGGACATACAAACTATACAGCACTCAGAGAACCCATACTGTACTTCCATCAAGACTACAAAATGCTTTGAATTTGGGTTAATTATAGAAAATTACTCATAAGTATTTAATTGGCATCTAATTCATACAAATTAAATGCTGAATGGTTGATGGCAGGTTTGATTTTTTTCAGGACTGGGAATATTGGAGCTTGCACAAGTATGAATTGTGAGAAAGTTCAAAACACACTTATGACCACTGAGCCATTTAAGCTCATCGGGATTCTGTAGTGCTAACTTTAGGTTCAAGATGTATTTCAGTTTACATCAAATAGTCTAAAATTATTTGGAAAATTAAAGGTAGGCATATCAAAACTTGTAATCATTTCCCCCCCCAGGTTTATTCAAATATGGTAAAAACTGATTGAAATTTGTTTGAGTAGTTATAAAATCAGAGTCGGCAGGTATGCCAGCAGCTTTATTTTGATTTTTGTAAATGCTAATGTCAGCATGCTAACATGCTCACAATGACAATTATGTATAAGTTTTACCATGTACACCATCTAGGTGTAGGGTGTTGCTGACATTTGCAGATTTGATATTTATCAGTCAAAATGGTCATTTAACCACACAGGTTTTTGAGATCCTACCACATGTCCTCATACAACGATTTGCATATATTTTGCAGACATCTTTCGAAAAAGTTATTCCTCGTTTTTTGCACATTTTCCCACAAATGTCCAGCAACATGTGACGCATGTGTCAGTATCTGCTGGTTACATGCATACAGTCTTCAAAATAAACGTCGCTCCATAGCTCCAAATGCTGTCTGGATAGAGCAAAAATCTAAATATTTAAACGCAAGATGACGCATTTCTTTTGAAATGAAAGTGATGTTAATGCATTTTCAAGACCTGCCAAACTTGGATTTAAGACATTTTGTGAGATTTTAAGACAATTTGAGGTCTTATATTTAGGTTATTGATTTTAGACTTTTTAAGACCCCCGTGGGAACCCTGGTTTAGGAGAAGATTGTGGTTTGGGTTAAAACAACTGCATAACTTAAGTACAGAAATTATGTGACAAATAAATGGATGCTGACATCTGGTTTCAGCATTTGGTCTGGTTTCTACCCAGCGTTTGTTGTTCTTTATACTTCCTCGTTCACGATTATGTGGATCACATACAAATTGAATTTGTGGGATAGGTAAAGCTACGAACTGTATAAGAACAGAACCAACCAAACCAAAACAGACCTCCTTTGTGATGATTATATTAGCATGCACAAAAAACTGTACATCTTAATCATAACAATGTGTTAGCAAGCAGAATATCTGTCCTAAAGAGGTCTGGCTGAGCACGTCTTGTTTCACTTACCGTCTCGTTGCCAAACAAGATGTCCACGTAAGGCATGACCTTCATCAAGGGCTCTTTAAAGAACTGGCTGATGAAAGGTGCCGAGAGGTTCATGCAGAAGATTTTGTTGTTATCTGAAGCATGCTTTGCCACCTTCAGGATGGAATCCGGGGACACAGTCAGGAAAAAGCCCTGAAAACAAGAAGAATATTTACTTCAATCATGTTTTCAGCAGTTTGACTGACCTCAACTGGATCAAACCAACTCGTATAGCACCATACAGGCAACATTATCTGTGTTTTGACAGTAGAGCATGGACCAGAATGGATTGAAACACTTTAAGCCGCTAATTTGTGGGTTTGAATCCTGACAAGGCAATTTTAGGGTGACATGGCTTGGTATTATTGAAATAACACAGGCGCTAAAAGGACAAAAAAAAAAAAAAAAAAAAGGCAGCAGTAGAGCTCAAACATTTATCTGAATGGTTTCTTAGAGCATACACAGAGCAACAAAGGAGAGGAAAAGGGGCAGGAAAAAATCCATCCAGGACAAAGCCTGTGGCTGGGCTCCAAGGCTCGTACTGGAGGAAGCAACATGCACGTATCCGATGATAGGGCGAACAAAAGTCTCGTCTGGACTCTCCTTACTTGGAAACAAGAGAGGCAGGTCCACTCATTGTGTGAATGAATACAAATCAGGTAAGAAAACACCTTTGTGTTTCAGGTGGAAACCTGAAGCGAGACTCTCCTGCGAGCCGCACAGAAACACTCCTCCTTTGATACTGATCTTCTTAACCTTGTTTTTCAGCAACAAGCTGCTCTGTAAAACCACTGTGTCACAATAGGGGCAGAGAGGAAAGGAAAGTTTCAGCACAGTGATACATTTAATCTGACTGAAAAGCTTCCATTGTGGGCTACAGTGCAGTTCTCATTAAAGCGCGATGACATTTGTAGCGACGGAGGAGTGACCTCCATGAAAAAGAAAAGGGTATAATAACGATGAATAGAGGGCGACTGTGTAGTCAATCAAATGTACAAGGCATTACAATACATCTGTGCTAAACAGGTGAATTCTTTATTACGCATTCATGGCATCATTCGCTCTCCTTCTCGTCCCTTTGTGGTGCCGTATGTCCTGTGGGGTTTTCAAAAAAATCTCTTTAAGTTAAGGCCCAGGTCAGCGTCTGCGGTTGCTGTGTCATGGTACCATCTGTTGAAGACTAAAAAGGTGTTTTCAATGGATCTGGGAGCACAAAAGAAACTCACTCTGGGCTAATGGCCCATCACTGACCCTGACATTTTTCTTTTGCGCCGTGCCAACGTGTCAGAGGAAGGGGAGATTGTTTTCTGACACAAACGGTCTTTTTTTGGTAGTTGAAAATAAACTGTCATGGTTACCGTAATGTTAACACTGATCAAAGGCCGGCGGCTCGATCAAATATCCTGAGGGGTGGTGAACTTTAAAAGCCATGCCACAGCTTCTCTAATCACACACTGGCTCTGTGTAATTTACTTCTAGCCTCACTGCTGTACCACTGCCAGCGCCGTCACATTAAATAGCTCAGAACTCACTCACTGATTTCTGAACAAGTTATATCCACGTAACACTAAAACAAAAAAAAAAAAAATACTCTGCCCTTAAATCTTGTTTGAGCACTCAAGTCCATTTTAATGTGATGCAATGCATTTATAGTGAGAATGTTAATGCTAAAATAGAGAGACAAAAACAAAAACAAGTACCATAAAATTACATAAAAATTCAATATAAGTACAAATCTGTGTTTCTTCCAGGAAGGTGTTTAGCCAACCAGATCAGAGCGGCGGCCATTTTTATGTGTACCATTGCCTATAGAGCGCTCTAGGGATCACATATTTTTGTAGGTCAACCAGGAAGTCAGCATCGCCCTGGGTTCCCCAGACAAAAAGCCAATGGGACTTTTCTATTGGTTTTTGGATTATTGCAGAAAATAAGCTCCATGGCAAACAAACATTCATGATACTTACATATTTTGTTCAGCAAGATTATCCCCATGAATGAACACCGCTTTTATGATTTTTGAAGTGGATTCACCAGAAGTAAAAAGCTAACGTTAAGGCTGTAACCAAACTAAACCACAGCCGCATGAGTGCGAGAATACACAATGAGGCTGTGAAGGTGTGGGCTACTGGCCGGCGGCAGCGCTGGGTTTAGTAACACAAGTCCATCCGCTTCACTCCCTGCCGACGTGTGTTCTGTTGTCACAATAACAACTAACAACAATCGCCATTTTCTGTGGTAGTCAAATGACCACAGAAAACCATATGTGTTCTACTTGTTTGTATTTCTATGATCTTGTCTAGTTAGAAAATGATGGCCTAAACCATTGTCACAACTGTTAAGTATATTGCATTTATGGTGTTTTTCCCCTAGGGCTTAATGTTTTAAACTATGATGTTAGACGCACCTCCGCTATAAAACACTGTCTTTCAGTCGGCGTACACATTTGTAGCTTAACTCTGTCAGAAATCTCTCATCAGCTTTGATGCACAAACACTTAAAAAACCATCTACATTGACTTTTTGTGAATGTCTGTGTTTGACGTTAAAGTGCAGTAATGCTGCAGGAATCTTGTTCATAAAAATCATACAGGCCATTTTTTCCGCCAGGCTCCAAATGTTGTGACTCCAGTGGCTTGTGGGAGAAAAAAAAAAAAAGCCTCAGCCTGAGCCATGTGAAATTCCAGTTCCCATCAGGAGTCTCTGCCGACTACGAAACAGGAGAAGTTAAGTCTTTAGTGCTGCGGTGCAGATCATGTATCAAGAATACCAGCTCCAGTTTCCCAGGTGTCAGAGAGCCCTGTGAAGTGGGGTGACTATCACATTTCCAGGTCAAGATGATCAAAGCACTGGGTACACTTCGTACAATTTCCATCCAGCCAAAACATTCAATAAAGCATTCAGAAATGCATTTTCCTGGCAGACAATAATGCGGAGCGATGTTTTGGCCGTGTCAAGTGGTAATTTGAGGGAAGGGTTGGAAAGGCAGGGCCTCCATTTTCAATGTTTACCCTAAAACGAGGAATGACTTCCACTTTGCTCGCACAAAGAAAATGTCTAAATGCTACTCTGAGATGAAATTAGTGGTAATCTAACCAAAGAGGTCCGAACTACGCAGCAACAGCACGCTATCACACTTTCGCCCGCATTGTATCAGTGTTTTCCCTGGGGCTGCTCACATCTGAAAAGCTGGGTGTGATGGATGGCATGGTGTCACCGGGCTTAAAATAAAAGTGGACATCTGAAGGTTAAAAATGATCTATTTTGGGAAGGGCATTTTCATTTGTACCAGCAGCAGAGGTGGTCATGGAAAAGGAAACGCTTTTTTTTCCTCAGGTCTATTTTAATTCTGCAGGGATGAGGGGGAGTGCTCAAAGTACTGTGTCATGAAGGTTTTGTTTGACACTTCCTATTACTCAGGAATGATGGAGGGAATTTAAACCATCACCGCTTCAGTGAAAAGAGTAATTATGGCCACTGCCATCATACTAAATTTGATCAAATCCCCAGATCTTAGTCAAGTTTATTTAAACAGCCGGAAATAACAGCTATCTCAGAGGGTGTTACAATCTAAAGACCCTTCAACCTTAAAGCTGCTCTTATCAATATTTTATCTTCAAAATAGATGAGATGACTGTGTATAATGTGAAAGGGGTCACTCGCAGTGACGAACCCACATAGAACTAGGCTCCTACTCGGAGGGTGCAGACTTCGGCTTAGGCTGTTTCCACAAGTGAAAAATAATGTGTGTATGCACTGCTGTCAAGTCATTAAATGGCAGTTATCAGTGGTTATAAGTGTCACAGATGTGGGTCAACTGGGGCCTGCTACACCCACTAGTAGGTTTTATCGTCACTGAAAAGAAGGAATAAACCTCTAGTGACGGTGGAAGTTAGGTGCTGTTCTACAGTATGAAAGTCCATGTGGGGTGGAGGTCGGGGGGCGATGGATGGGACACAAAACAGTACTTTCACCCAGGAGACCAGGATTTGCATCCCTTGGAAAACCAACAATGTGAAGTTGTCTTTGTGTTCACGATCTTAGGTTTCACTTTCGCTCTTTTTTCTCTTGTTTTCAAGCCAAAACACATCATATCCCTAAACTTAACTAAGTAGTTTCATTACCTAAACCTAAAGAAGTCCTAGTTTTTTGGGTTTTTTTGCCAAAACCTAAGCAAGCAAAAAAAAAAATGTTTCATTCAGATTTACGTGTTAAAACGTGTTGCTTTTAAATTTAGTTTTCCCTTTCAGTAGGTGTAGCAGGCCCCCACTGACCCACATCTATGGGGCTTATAACGACTGATCATGCATATTTAATGAGCTGATAAGAGTCAGACTGGGTGGTATCCACCCCATGATTTGGATCCACAAAATGCCACACCCTTCATCCAAGTTTCATGAAAATCAAGGGAGTAACTTTTCCGTAATCCTGCTGACAAACAGACAACTCAACTCTTTGGTTCCCCTCAGCTGTATGTAGCTTTTTGGCGTATTTCATCCCACTGTTTTGGTTTTACGGCACAAAGCTTTAGTATTTTGGATCAGTCTGTCATCAGAGTTCTTTTGTTCTTTTGTTATGGGAATGTAATTTCTAGGAGACAGGGCTGCTTGACGAGACCAAACCAAAACTAAAATGGAAAGTGAATAATTGACTTCCATTCGCCAAGTGGCCAGAAACACGACTGAGTAAACACTACTGTTGCTTTGTACATGCTGGATGTGTAAATAAATAGGACAGCTTTTGCTACGCTTGCCATAGCCACTTTGTAACATTACGTCAGTGTTGCGTTTATAGCTTGTTGCATTGCCTCCAAGTGGCCAAAAAAAGTTAATGCAGGTTTAAAGCTGTGTTGAGACTGATATTAGTACCACTTCAATAACAGCATCCTTCCTATTCACTTCAACTGAAGCCAGTACAACCGATGAATTCTAGGATGTGGTCCCTGTTTTGGTGCAGACTCATGGGTTATAGTTAACCTCTGTTCAACTCCTGGCCTCTGTTGGCTAATAAAAACACATTATTCTAGCTGTGTGCTTACACCCTGTCTAATATAATGTTACACTACTAAACTACAAAACACCTTATTGCTCTGATACTGTTCACAGTTTGTGATCTGGCTGTTCAATATTTATCTAACTATAAAGCAAGGAATCTCTGTCTTTGTCTGTCTGTCTGTCTGTATGTGTGTGTGTGTCCTTTGCATATCTCGAGAACCGTACATCTGATCTACTTCACACTTGGCGGGTGTGTTGCTGAGGATGTGCAGTGTCGAAGTTGGTGCAATCTGAATATTAATAAACTTTGAATAAACAAGCGAGAGCGCTTTGTGCAGCAGTGGGAGCGGGGCTCCGGGGCTTTGTGGACAAAGTCATCTACAGACCATGGCCCTTTGACTGCAGTTCACTTTTGCTGGTGGATGCTGGGTATACTAACGTTGTAACCACACCGGGCCACTGCACTAGCTACCAAAATTGGAGTTGTGAAATCACATCCTTTTTCAGTGGAGGGAGGGCTTACGTGACTGTATCCTCAATTCAGAGGAGGAACTTCTATCAGGATAAAAACAGAAGAAATCAACAGAAGAGCGATCCCTCTTCCAGGACGGACAAGCATGAAATAGGTGATGCTTGTAGGGAGCAGAGACAAGGAACAAAGTATAGAGAAACAGAAATACAGGCGTTTGTTCTAGTGATGAATTCCTTGTTGTCAGGAAAGCCCTGTGAGCTAACCAGCAGTGTTTCAAAGCTTTTCAAAAGCCGCCCAGGCCATGCTATCCCCGTCATTACCATAGACAGCCCCCCATCATGCTCTCTGGTGCACAGGGTTCATTACACAGAATTAGATGTCACACAGATCAGAGCGCGCATGAGGCCACACACTGCTCTCCTCCTCAGTTATCTCTGTAGAGCACCATTGCGAGGTGGATCGATAGCTGAGGTTTGGAGCTTCATTAGCTCAGTATGACTCCATCTCCATCAAGACACCTCTGGCACGGTACGCCAGCGTTGCGAGATATATTTTACTCCCCGATCCTGAAGGTCCTGCTGTTTTACACACAAACACACAGGGACAAACAAGACCTTCACACATGACGGGGGTTGGGGGGGGGATCTGTGTCAGTCTCCGGCTCGATAAACAGGAGAAAGAAAAGAGGACAAACAAACAGAGGTAAGTGATAAATGCTTTCACAAAGTGCCTTGAGTAGAAGGGGGAAAAATTACAAGGATGAAAAGAGCTCATTTAAGGCTTTTCATTTCAAAGGAAAATTAGCCGGGCGAAAAAGCCACAAAAGCAACTGAGATTTTCACAGTGCTAATGATGTTTTGTTTGCACTGGAAATGACCAGTTGGTTTCATTTAGAAACAAGTTCAATTAAACCAACAGAGGAGATAAATGTGCAACAACCTCGCGACATGATTCAGCATTCCCCGTACTTTTAGGATGTTTGATCTGACTGCAAGGCAATTCAGCTGCGCTGATAGCATCTGCCTCTTCTTCTTCTCTCTTCCATTAAGAATCATGTTCTGCTGAAGCTTATCAGACATCTAGGAATTCATCCACTTCTTGTGAGGGAGCTGGAGGGAGGCCAACTGTACTGGAAACAGAAGGGAGGGCCGTGCATTTAAAGGCTGCTCGGAGACGAGGAAAAGGGGGCTATCATGTCAGCCGGGATCTCTAGGGCAACATAAATGTGCCACAAATACTGGATTTAACAACTGGGCAGAGACATCACTTACTAACTGCTGCGGTATTTATTTCTAAAACATTTTCTCTGGTTTAAATATTACCTGTTTTTTAAGCTAGCAGGTATCCCCCCCCCCCCGCCTGATGCCGTGAAGCTCTCTTGTGGTGATACAGATGCCGGTAAAGGGTTGTGGTGATAACCAAACATACCTGGCCAAGGTCACCTTAATGAGCGTGGATAAAACAAGACATTAGAGCCAACCACAAAGCACTTGAGGGGAGCGTGTGTCACACTACCAGCCTGCAATTTGTAAAACCATCAGAGACCGTAATTACATTAACCTCAGACGCCTCCACTCTGTAAAAGCAATGGAGGATGAAAAAAAAAAAAGGTTTTTAACCCCAAACTTGAGGTTAAGGTTTTGTTGGCATCACAACATTGGATGAATTAGTTTGATTTGAGTGGTATCTCTGTAAAAGTAATTCGAGATCAGATTCAGGGTCTTCTCAAATGGCTGCCTTTTTGCTCTCCTGTTAAGCTTCTACAGTTTCAAAAATGTGTTGGCCGGGGGAAGAGGCCAGCCTGTGCGGGGAGAGCAGGATGCCAAGGAATGTACTTAAGATCTAAAACAGACAAGATTTAAAGCCAAGAGCATTTAAATGCCAATACTAATCCGCAAAATAATTCACCGCATAGCACAAACCGACTCTCCCTTACAGATACCATATGTTACCTCTGTGAGGAGATGAAAGGGAAAAAGCGATGCCAAGAAGAGATGCTTTCTTCTCCTAAAACGGTGTTATCTCGGTAATGAAAAAGAAAAACTATGCTTCTCTCTCTTCATGTTCTAAAGCCAGTCTATATTTCTACTCTCTGTGGTTCCTACTGTTGTTCTTGCCTCCATCATTGGGAGATTAGCCAAGAACAAACTGTTTGGTTTGCAGGGAGTTAAAATTCGCTAATGCACACACTCTCAAGTGTCCTTGTCTGCCACACTGCACTTAATTAGCATTTTAGTGTGAGCAGTTCTCTCTCCTTCAGTACCTCTGAAGGGGAAACATCACTCCGACTCGCGCACATCCACTTACAGAGTCAAGTCGAGCTCCTGTAGTTTCTTACACAATTTGAGAACAGGATGGGGGAATGGAAAAGGGAGTTTGTGGGGGTCGATGGAAAAATGGGATAAAAGTCTGCGATGCGAAAACAGATGTCAGGCTGCAGAGTTGTCTCTTCTGAACTGGCTTGAAAGGACGTATTAATATATGGGTCAGATGTATAAAGCAGAGGTTCAGTGTTGGAGTGTCGACACTGCAGAGGGGTTTCTAGTTTCAGTGACTCGGAGGTTGTGCGCAGACAGAAACTGAATCTCAGACATTCCTGTTGCTGGGAAGTGAACATTTCCAAACGTGCCACTATGTGGATGTAAATGAATTAGTGCACTTAACTCGTACACTAAAATGAGGAACCGAGGAGACAATCTTTCACTGTTCACAGTCGCGCCGGTGAAAGCTAATGCACCAGGTCGGAAAATTACAGGTAATTGCTGAAGCCGTTGAATCCAGTTTGGTTTTGGTTGAAAGACTAAAATAACAAAGCTCTGATTGCTGAAAAGACAAGGGCAGGGAGCTCGGAGGCCCTGTTGCTAAGAGTTAATTTGATACATATTTCTCCCCCTTGAAATGTCTGAGGTACTGGCAAGAGACGGCGAAAAAAAAAAAAGAGTGAGAGGGAGGGTGAGACCCCCGCTCTCCCTGCAAATACTATCCATCTGCCATATTACATTTAACCAGCATGAGAAGCTAAGAGAGCGCCCTTGCACAATATTGTGTGAAGGCTGTCAAACTCAATGCAGGAGCTCGGTGCCCACTGCTCAGAGCCGAGGACACGGGGCCGCTTAAATTCAGTCTAATAATAACTTCTGACTGTGTGCGCTCGGCACCAGCAAAATATGAGAACACGTGGCAGAAAAGGAACTTTTAATTATTCATGCCTGTTAAAAACAAGAAAAAAAGAAAAAGAAATAAGCTAATTGAAACTGTAATGTGATGGCCCCCCGGAAGAAAACACTAACAGCTTTTTGTCTAATCGCTAAATTAGGACTCAAAATGAGTGGAGAGACTAAGATTTGCAGCATTTTAAGGGAGCAGATTGCAGTGTGTAATAGACCCGCCTGTCCACCAGAGGATAAACGCTGTCAGTGTCACAATTTGCCTCACGAGGCATGAATATTACACTCTAAGTGAGGTGCACTCACTTAGAAAAAAGGTCATGGTTGGGTTTAAAATAAGTACGTAAACTTAATGAAAAGCACAATACGTACAGAAACAACGCAACACAAGTGTGGATCACAAGCGTCACTCAGAAACATCACAAAATGTCACTAACATAACAGAAAATAAAACCGACCTCCTGGTTGAAAGCCCTGTGTTTGTTGGACCCATCCACCTCCTCATAAGAAGTCTTTTTCACTTTTTATCCTACATCACCAGCTTTGAGTGTGGCATATTTACACAGATGCATTCACACTGCAGTCAGTACAGACTACATGGCGTAGAAATGACTCGCCAGAAGCAAGAAGAGTTCATTCATAGTCGTGTGACCGGGTTGAAACATGCATGAAAACTCGCTGGTGACTTTAGAGTGCTTCTTTAGGGTATTTCTACGGTGTGAAATGATTTCACACTTTATTTGAAAGAGGCACTTCCAAACTCCACGCCACCAACACGCCAACATTTACTTGCAGTTCATTTATAGTCTCAAAAACACGCTGAAGAAACAACCCGATGACATCAAGGGTTATTTTCTCAGCCTTTGAAAAGCTTCTCCAGAGCCAGAGAAGACATCTATAAACTGTTTTCACAGACTGAGTAGTATTCCTCACAACTAATAAAATAACCTTTATGATTAAAATTGGTGTAGCGCCCCTTTAATTCTGATCTCGTAATATTTTTGTGGTAGAACTCTTGAAAAAGAGATTTTTAATCTCAATTAAACTTTCCTGGTTAAAGCTAGAGTTAACCACCGCATGGTTGTGTGCCTCCGCCAACAAGTCTAGTAGCAATTTACATCCATTTTCTCTAAAATGTCATCACTTCATCACTTTATCCTGTTAGATTATTGTGATATTGTCATAATAGAAAAGTAATTCTTGAGTTATGGCCCAAAACGTTTTTTGTAAGGTCACAGTGACTTTAACCTTTGACTACCAAAGTCTATTCAGTTCATCCTTGAGCATGGATGTATAATAAGACCTGGATACGGTGCCGCCACTGCTCAGCCTTACTCCTTACTTACACAGGACACACCTTGAACTGCAAACAAGGTCGATTATGACTCTTTCTATTATGAATTTCTGATCCTCACATTATTTATATTTGTTTCTCAAGCCAAGAAAAATTTTAAAATCTTTGACGTCATCACACTGTAAAAAACTATGGGGCTGAGCATACCCTGCCGGAAGTAAACCTGGAAGGTAGAAAACTTTTTTGGCGGATGCGACAGTTGAGCAGCTCTCATTGGAATGAATAGGCGCCGTCTTGAGGTTAAGTATCCATGTCTTATAATACGTCCACGTCTTTGAGTCCAAGCGGACGTTTGCGTCAAATTTGGAGAAATTCCCTCAAAGCGTTCCCGAGATATCATGCTCACAAGAATTTGATGGATGTACAGTTCTTAAGAGTGGACAGACAACACAAAAACATAATGCTGCAGAGGCATAATAAATGTCAATCAATAATAAAATATATTCTGTTTGCTATCATACATAAAAGCAAAAATCAGGATGTTTTCACAGTACAGAACTTGAGGGTATTTATTTGAATTTTTTGCATTTGACAAATGACTCAAAAATAATTGACGATTGATTTTCTGTAGACTATACCACTTGTTTAAGAGCAACAGTAAATCAACATATTATCCTTTAACTTTGTACCTGCTAAAAATGCTAAAATCCCACTGAGCTCCCACTAAGGTTCGAGTATCTTTGGACCTCGGTGACACAACACGGTGCTGCTAACACTCACTACTGCTCTTGCAACAGCACAAAAATCAAGCTCAGGAAAAAAATCAATTGCCAGGAGGCAAGAAGTGTGAACTTACATACCCTAAGCCCAATTTCCTTGAAAGTGGAGGTCCTAAATCAAATCAAACCAAGCCAATGCACCGTGGAATTATGCAAAAAACGACACAGCTATATAAAATGACAAGCGGTAAGAAATACCGTCAAGGCCAGGAAACTTTAGAGCTTGTTTATTCAGTCCACATGTTTTTATCTTCCTGGTGCGCCGATGGTGCTACGAGTCAACTCTGATTGACTTTGTTTTTATTCAACCCAAGAGGGAGAAATACTGAGTGCACACAGATGATGTAAACATACAAAGAGGAAGCAGTGCAAGAATATGTTCTATAAAGACTCTCTTGTGGTTGTGGTGTTTTGATCGTCAAGAGAAGAGGTCAGCTTCTGCTAAAACTTGAAATTACCTTGAAAATTCACAGCTGAGTGAAGAGTACTTCCTTACCTGTGCACGGCTAATCACAGCTGATGGAAACACCTCAGCTGGACTTCAAAATCTTAGTGATCAAAAGCAAAAAAGAGACCGAAAGACAGAAGGAACATTAAACTTTAAAGTGAATGCATGATAATACGATTACAAGTTGGCTACCGTTCCTGTGCTTAAGTTCTGTCTGAGTTATTGTGAAAGTTATTGCTCAGCCCTTTCCCTGCACGAGTAGCATTAGCAGTGTAGCATACTAAGAGGTTTTCTCACTTGAGAATAGCATCTCAGGCTGAGATAAATAATCACAGCCAGAAAATATCTTTCTTTAAGCATCAAACAAAACCTAAAAAATCACAAAATTCAGATGCTGCTGGTAGGCGTCAGCAGGATTGTCTGCCAAAAGCACAAGTAACAGGGTGAAGCAATGTGTTAGATGTTAAATCAAAATTGTTTAGAGGCATTAGCATGCTGCTTGCCTTTGATAATTCTGCAAGACTTATTAGCCACAATGTGGTCGATATCGCCTCTGTGTTGAACGGGATGACTAATACACATCAGCCACTTCTTTCAACAAGATATGTTATACTCATTTACAAGGTTAAACCAGTCTTATTTTATTCTTGGACTAGTCTAATAAAAGGTTGACTCAGAGTTACGAGATGACGTGTTTCTATGGTAACAATCAGTGACACAGTGACCAAAATAAAATGATAACGTGGCTCATAATGTGTGTTTTGTTTTCCATTTGTTTTCTTTGCATTTTGTACCAGGTTTGTAGACCTTTATTGAACTGATATGTTTGTTGCTCCTGTCAACTAGTAGAGCTGCAATGATTAATTCATTAGCTGTCAACTATTAAATTAACCGCCAACTAATTTGATAATTGATTCACTGGTTTGAGTAATTTTTTTAAGACAAAAAAATTCAAAGTCAAAATTCTCTGATTCCAGCTTCTTAAATGTAAATATTTTCTTGTTTCTTTGCTCTGTGACAACAATTGTGAACAAAACTAGAACATTTTTCACCATTTTCTGACATTTTATAGACCAAACACCTAATCGATTAATGAGAAATGATCCATAGATTAATCAACAATAAAACTAATCATTAGATGCAGCCCTAAACTGTAGCATTAGTAATATTAACTTCTGTAATTTTTTTTAAATCAATGTTTTTGCAGTGAAGTGTCCTTTAAACTGCTGACATTTTAGTTTGTTTTCTGTCGGAGCGAGTACAGCAGAGCAGCTTGGATTGGTTGGTCATAGTTAAAAAGTCTTAAATCAAGTTTCCATCCAAAAATTTTGTACACATTTTAACAGGATTTCCAGAAAATCAATGTGCATTTCCATAAGATGTTTTGTGTGTTTCCTTTGTACTCTCGCATTTTACGCTCATCAATGCACCAACTTTTCCATCTCAACATAGTGCAAAACTTTCTTTTAATATTTTGACTTTATTCTTTTTAACTTCACTTCAATTGTGTTTCCATTCAGGGCTTTTTATGCACAAAAAGAAAATGCTAATAAAAACAGGTGGTCGATAACATCAAAATCACTTGGTCCTGCACTCACTATTCTCTGCATAATAAACACTTCATACTCTATAGTGAGCAATAAAGTGAGATTTCAGACACTTTACACTAGACCTGGGCTGTATACGGCCCATGTGACGGTTCTGCCCGGCCCGGGAGGGCTCAGACAAACCATACAATTGTACTTATGAAAGTAAAGAAAAAAGCTTTTGTTTTGAAATGCTCGTGTATTATTAGTGGGCTTCATCCTGTCACACTTGACATTGACGTAAATTGATGTGAGTGATGTTTGAAGTAGCGTCACCTGCTGAGGCGTCTATAATAAGTCATGGACTGCTAAGTATTTTTTCGCGGAGGTTGGCAGTAAAGCTGTGTGCTTAGTTTGCAATGAACATGTGGCTGTATTCAGAAAAGAATACTTGAGACAAAACAAAGTGATGGTGAGAAGGAGAGGACAGCCGAGGGGGGGAAATATATTTAAAAAACATAATACGTCCACAGAGTATGTTTTTTCCTGAGAAAAAAAATATATATATTAAAGGAAACTGATCATTAAAAAATTTTGTTTATTTCTGTGAAAGATATCTGACATTTGGTTCCCGCTTCTTACAAGGCTTGTGAGCCAATAGTAAAACGACACTGGTATCACGTGGTATTTCTGTGTCGTGAGTTAGCGTGGAAAAAACAGATAAATGGCTGAGATTGACAGTAAGTGTCCGGCAACGGCTTGTTGTGAAGTGAATGCAATGAAAGGGGGGAGGGAGAATGTGATGTCTGGTATTTCAAATCTAACAACAAAAGAGCTTAGTGCAACCGAAGGCATCTATCTGACTATTTCTTATATCTTAATGAAACTGGACCCAAATCAACATCTACAGAGTCCAGGCAAATATTTCAGCACCAAATCAACAGCTTGAATTGGTCATAACTGTATTTGTGATCACAATATTACCAATAAAGCAAAACGTTCTCCTCTCTGTGTGATTATAAACCTCTTTGGCTAAAACCACAGAGACGACCAGTCGCTCTCCCGCCTGATTTATTATGACGAGAGCCTCTCAGACGGACAGGAGAATCATCCTCAGCTCCTACAGCCACAATCCATTTTTCTAAAATTTCAAAGTGCTTGAGATTTCTAAGTGGGACAGCCTAAATGAAACACACAGGATGTGGAGTGGGAAATGTATGAAGCATCCCTACATAATACGGTCTACTGATAGTAAAGTGCGATAGGCTTTGGTGACTGGAGAATTCTCCTCAAAGACAAAGAAGCATTAACAAAAAAATTTGGTATCCAACGTGTCAGTCTGGTTGAAGAGTATCCATTACTTAATATACACCCACACTTCTTAGAGCTTAGCCGCAACATGAAAAATTACCACTTAAGGGAAAAATAAACGTATAAAGCTGGTCTGTGGAGCAGGAGGTGGAAGGTTGCCTTCTAATTGCTGGAGGGAAGAGAAACCATGTTAGAGTAAACAAAGTCTGATCGATGGTGGGGATTATATCAGAAAGAGCCTTTGGCCTTTGGCCAAGACGAGCAAACACACTGGTCTCTGTCTCTCCTACAGATGGAAAAAATAGCCGAGGCAAAAAGCTGGTGAGTTAAAAGCATTATATTTCACAGGAGGGGGGGGCAGATAGAGCAGAGTACAATGCCAGATATGACATGTAGCCAACTATATCACGTCTCGGCTGTTTGTATCAGACAGAAATGCCAGTAGATAAGAGGGCAGTGTTGTGAGTTTGATGGAAGGCTGTTCCGGCTGGGGGCTTAGCTTTGGGTCAGGCTATACTCCCACGGCGCTGCAGCGCTGTGTGTGAAACCCCTCCATCACCACACGCACAAGTTCAACGCGCTGTTAGCTGGTCACGGCCAGGAAGAAATGTATTCTGTATACACTCCCTGGCTTCAATGTGGCAACTGCAATTCACATAAGCCACTTAAGGAAATCTGTAGCGAGGGGAGAGAAAAAGGTATAAAACTGAGAGGGGCTTCCGAGTTATTGGAGCCTTTAAACATGGAGGCTCCTCATCAGACGGGGGTTTCCTCTTTTTCCCCATGTCTTGTAAATGAGTTCACTCCATTGCCTTTAAAGCCCTTGTAAAGGTATTAAATCTGAAAATAACATAATTCATTACGTCTGTCTGAAACATGTTTAACTTGAAGATGTAATACCAGCAAAAGTGCTTTGGTCTCGGTTGCAAGGATTTAAAAAAAACAACAAAAAAAAAGCAAGTAGGTATGTGTAAAATGTAAGCTATTCTGTCTGGGATGTCATTCAGCACAATGAATACTAATGACTTTTGAATCCATTTAGTGACTCACTTCAATTTGTGATTTATATTAATGGCCCGCGTATTGCTTTCTCCACATCCAACGGGGCTGTGTTCTGCTAAATTTCACCATAATATTCATGTCGATAAGCAGGTGACAACTTGCAGAAAAGGACTGATTATATTTGCTAATCCCCAAAGAAATTAGGCGAGATTGATGAAAGCGCGCATATACTCCGCACAAAGCCTTGGGAGTCTCTAAAAGCTGTTACCATGGTGGTATCCCATTAGAATAACAAACATTTCCCCTGGATGTTTAACATCGCTTCCCAGTGAGCGCAGCCCTCCCTAAACCTCCCCCCTCTCTCCCTCTCTCAAGCACCTGCCTTCACATTTTCCACTTCTAAAATTCCACCAGCCGCTTGGAAAAAAAAAAAAAAAAAAAAACAGGAGGGTGAAATATGAAATGTAGTTACGAGAAAACTTGAGTGCCAAAAAAAGGACTTTTCTTCAAACCCGTAATAACTTTCCATGGGAATAGGGAGAAACTTAAAAAGAATAACACTTCCCCTTGATTTTCTACTCCTACCACTTTTTTAAGCAGGCAGTGAATTTCCTGGAGTGATAAGGGCTTAGCCAATGTAATCCTCAGAGGACCCTTCTCTGGCATGCCAGGAATCAAGAAACCTTTCCCTATCGAAAAAAAAAAAAAAAAAACAAGAGAGAGAGGGAGGCAACAGTAGGTTTGGGAACAAGGAGAAGAGGCAACCAGCATCTCCCACACACGCTGGCGAATGCAAATTAGCGTGTGGAAAGAGCAGCCGGACTCGCCTCAGCTGGGGATCAACAGAGGAATATTGATATGACAATGCGAGGGGCTTCCCTGACTCAGACAGCAGGGGCCACCGTGAATGCTCTAATTGGCCTCATGCAAAGCGGGGGGAAGGGGGGGGGGGGGGGGGGCACCCATAAATGTTTCACACAGATTGATTCATTATCAGTTTGCTCGACAGGCTGTGTGGGCCTCGTAAAAAAGTGTACCATCTTGAACCGGTGGCGTGTAAGTCACTGTCGCCGCGGCAGGACGGAATATATCATCCCGACCTTTCACTTCAGATATTGAAATGAGAGCCGCTAACATGACTTCGCCACACCGCAGGGCTACTACTCTTGCATTTCAAAAACGCAGGAGTAGAGGGATAGTGCGATGATAGGTGACAGAGCGAGGGAAAACATCAATAATTTACGAATGTCTCTTCTGTCAGGATGTGCCAAGCTATGATGTGCTGTCTTTTTTTTTTATTGCACCAGACGTCAAAGCTGGCTGGCAAGTTTGAGGTATAAATATTCTCTTGATTAAGGAGCGACTGCATGTTCAAAATCAAAGTCTGTATTGTCATAATAGATCTAAAATGAGGGCTGTCAAAGTTAACATAATAATAACGCCTTAATGCAAATTCATTTTAATGCTACTAATTTCTTTAATACATTAACACAACTTTTTAGGTTGTAGTGGACTCAGTTTTAGAGCTAGAGTGACGATACTGGCATCATATGAAACTAGAAAACATAAGGAATCCATTGGTACCAACTATGTCAGACTAGCTTAAGATAAATAACGCTCCAAACTTGTGCAAATCTTTGGCGAGCATGGCCATTTTCAAAGGGGGTCACTTGACCTCTGACCTCAAGATATGTGAATGTAAATGGGTTCTCTGGGTACCCACCAGTCTCCCCTTTACAGATATGCCCACTTTATGATAATCACATGCAGTTTGCTGCAAGTCAGTCAAATTAGTACACTGACAAACTCACAGCTGTTGTTGCCTGTTGTACCTCTGAGGGTTTCTTGGCAATATTTGCCATTGTTTTGTGTTGGTAATTGATTTCCAATAATAAATATATACATACATTTGCATAAAGCAGCAGCAGATAAACAATATGTACCTAATTTGCGATTAATCACAATTAAATATTGGAATGAATTGACAGCCCTGCTAAAAAACAATAAATCCATTCACTGACTTTAGTAAGTTCTGATTTACATTAATGGCCAATTAATGGCTTCTGTATCATTATAAAAGCTTACACTTACTATCTACTGTAACACTTTGCTACATGAGAAGTCGTAAAATTTTACAGCCAAGCGCTCTTCCGTCTCCTAATGTGGTTAAACTGACGCTTTTGCTCTGTGATAAATGTGCACAAATTATTCAATAGACCACAAAAACTAATCTGTCCGTTAAAAAAGAACTGCAGGCTTCACAGACACGCAGAGAGCTGCTGAAGATCACTGGCAGCCATTTAAGAGCCGTGAGAAAGGCAGTTGAGCATCTCGGCTTCTCGCTGGGTGGTTGGTTACATGTGGTTGACACATTTGCATCTTCAAAGATGCACACAGACAAACTCAATATGTGTGAGAATGTCTGGGCGGCATGTGGAAAACCCCAGTCCTTCCTCTGAAGAGGTTTCCTCCCCCCTCTCTCAAAGACTATAACCACGTTTTTGAGGTCCTTTATCTGTCAAGCGTTCGCGTCGACGGCGAGTTGTAAACAAGCTGCTTGGACGGGATGCACAGAAAGTTGTATATACCGTGCACCAAAACCGAAAAGGCGCCGCGGGAAACTACAAATCAGGAGCCATTGCACTGCAACAAATATGACAGGAACAGTGCTGCACATTATTTGAGCTCCAAGACTCATTCACTCAGTGTCTCTTCCAATGAGCGTGAACAATGCAAGCAGAGTGTGCATTGTGCTGCCGAGCAAGGAGACTGTTCCTCTGAATTGCGGTTAAATTACAAAAGAGGCCTGTGCAAATTAGACGTGATGGCTTCATAATACGTCTGAAGTGTCAGCTTCTCCAGAAACCTATCCCCAGGCTACGCTCGCGGATCGACGACGCTTTGAACTTCCAATTATTCCTGCCAAACCGCTGCAATCACCAAGGTGTAAAACAATCACTCAAGCATTAGGAAACGCACACAATCAGTGTCGACTCAGTTGTTGGCAACGACAGGGTTACCACCTTTAAATATGCTTTCACAGCGTGATGTATTTAATCTATATCTGCGAGGAACACAGATATCCGATTTGGCATTATACGTACATAACTGTGTAAGTCCTTTCCCCCCCCGTTTTTAAATGCAACTTTTGAATGAGGTCCTGGAAGAACATTAATTTCTGTGAAGTGTCTGTAGTGGTTTTAATCCCGAGAGACCATTTGTTACAGGAGGAGGAAGAGGACCGGAGGGAAACAGCTGTATTTCAAGAGGAACCATCCAGAACTGTGCACCCTCCTGATATTCATTTGGTGAGGGAATATATTCAAGAAGTGCTATCACAGTTCCATACGATTACAGCACAGAGAGGAGTCATAAACAGAAAGGCAAATCCCACACAGGATCTGGCATGTGTGCAACTGCTGAGCAGTTTTATATTACAACATGACCTCTTACTCATGCATAATTTTGCTTGCAAAGAAATAAATTACCTTTGCAATTTGGGACACTGACAAAATGTGCTACTGGGTGCCGTTTGCAATACTTCTAGCGATAGTGAGCTAAAAGAGGGGTTAAACCCAGGCGGGATGGCCGGGTCAAACACCTCAGTTGAACCGGAAAAAGTGACCACAACGGTTGAATGGATAGAGCGAGACTCTGAGAATAAAATGGAGCCTGAGAGAGAAAAAATGCTTCCTGTAAACACTGGCTAAGAATTATTTACTCACAAGACTAAACATTAAAGCGTCTTCTCATCCTCAATTAAGTCTTGTTTATATTTCCCAACGACGGGCGAGTAATATACATAGGACGTCTAGTTGAGATGCATCAATGTTGTCTCCACAACTGCGCCTACTACATAATTAATATGCACGCCGACATGACATGGATATGATATGACAAGGGTATCAGAGGCGAAGAGTTAGAAAAAGAGCGAGCGAATGCATTTTTCATGAACTGCAGAGCTCCGGAGCCAAAGTTCTAGACATGATGTTTCAGTTTCAGAGATGAAAAAGGGGCACGGAGGGCAAGAGAGGCAAATATGTGGCTGTACGAAAACAAACCTGGGAAATTGTATGCACTCATACTGATATGTCCACATCTGCGGTGACGCGTCCAGAGGTCAACTTTGATCGGCCTCGCGTCTCCCTCTTGGCTATCTGTTCCTGTTAAATGTGATACAACATCCTCTCCTCTTTTTTACTTCCACTGATGTCTCAACATCTGATGGGCTGTGGCGTCACTGCAGCAGCTGCTGATATTTAATAAAAGTGAAGGCTGGATTTCTTTAAGGGTAGCGTTTTTCCATTTCTTTCACTATTTCTCCTCAGATTGGTGAAGCTATAAATAGCCCCGATTTCTAGTTCTGTGGCAAAAAAAAAGAACAGGTGTAGAGAAGAATTCATTTTGCAGTGTATTTGGACAGGGCTGCTCTGCTCTGCCGCTGGGAGAGGGGCCTTACAGGGGCCATTCCTCCTCATTCGGAGCCATTACCACCCCACTGTCACTGTCAGTCTGTCCCCTCACCCATCACAGAGCCCAGAGCAGCCCCGCAGCCCGTCTCGAACCTCCCAACTAAATCACATTCTACGCACAAACGGCCAGGGCCGTGCAGCATCTACTGTATCTAATCTAATCTGTCCATCTCCTGTGTCCCTACACATGCACATCAACACACACTCACACACACACCGAGGAAGTCTCTGGAAAGGCAGCTCAGCACCTCAATCATGAACATTTCCGCCGTGTGTGGCGAAACAAGAGTCGGTAATGCAAATCAGAAATCAGGATTTGCCTCCATAATTGGGGCTTTATCAGCTCATTAAGAAACAGGGAGGCATCGCTGAAATGAGCATGCGATATTTCCATTAAAAACGGCTAAAGGAGAGAGCACTTAGAACATATCAACGCAAGTCCTTGGCAGAGAGAGGGAAGCAGCTGTGATTGATAAGGTTACTATCTTGTCAGCTAAAAAAAACACCTGGGGGAAGCGGCAATTTAGCAGAAAGAACAGCACGAATGCTCTCAGGTGGCCCTGATGGCCACTTGTCTGGCCCTCAGCGTTATAATGCCCGATACAAAATGGCACATCTTATTAAAAATGTGACAGATTTATTATTACAGTTGTTTAACCTCTTTATAATCAAATCATGTTAGGGGTTCAAGGAGACTCTCACCCACTGAATTACAATCGTTTTAGCTTGATTTAAATGCTCGCTGTGTGGCGGGATCTGGTTACCCCATACAGGCACATTTCCTGTTTACGTGCAGCAACATTTAAAGTCAAGAGTATAAAACAAATAATATGAATCAGGCCGCTTTTCTTCAAGTCCTCTATAAAAAAATTGCGTCAAAGGGAAATTACAAAGTTGGTATTCCACCCTCTTCCGGTCTACTACAGTAGTCGAGCCTTTGTGGTACAAATTGTACCATACCACTCACAGATCTGACTGGCAGGGTACAAATTGATGACTATTAAAGTGAGAGTGCAAAGCCACATTAACCCCGCAGTCTGTGCGTGACAGACAGGCAGGGTGACATGCTGGCATATTGTGTTTCATGTACAGTAATCGCTGCAGCACAAAGTGCTCAGAGGTGAGATGGTAGCATACGATGTGACGATGAGCGAAGCGTGTCATTGGGCCTACAGGGAGAGGACTGTCATTAGCTACAGGACGTTGATGATTGAGTAACACTTTCTTACTGCTGCAGAGGAAAAACAACCCCAACGCCTTCAGCAAAATCAATACAGTTTGAGTCGTCGGAATGCAAATAGCGCCTATTCTGGCTGCGTGACATGGGATGATGCACCATTACTTATTCTCGCTCCATTCAATGTCATCATTAGCCTTTACAGTGTCAAATCCGCTCAATAAAGGGCATTATTTCCAAAAGGATAAGCGCTGCATTAATCCTTTTATGCTGCTTTCAGCAGGATGGAGTCTCCCATAGCTAATATTAATGTGCCAGGTGTCAAGAGTGAGATGGCTAATCCTGATAACTCAGGATGTACAGTCAACTTTGCAGATGGCTATCTGCCCTGGACTAGCACTCCTAATAGGCACAGGAACAGGATGTGCTTTTAAAGTCTGCACTTCCCAAACGTCGTCTTCAAAGAAAACGATAATTTTCAACGGGGCTTTCTGAACTGAGAAGATAAGCCAGAGAACGGGGGAGGACAAAATAAAAATGATGCTCGCCTCAGAGAGGAAAAATAGCTTCCTGATATAGTCCTAGCTCCCTCTTTAAAGCTGACACCTAGAACATACAGTTTATCAATTATACATGAAGCCAGAATCCATCTTCTGTTGGCAGCTTGTTTGGATCCGGCCCGAGCCCTCTCAGTGGTGAAATGTGTCTGGGAGCCCCCCATCCCTCCTGTCGCCTTTTTTCCACTCGCAGCCTGTCCTTAAATCAATCCCTTTTTAGGCCTGAATTTATTTTTCCTGTAACAAATCTGTCTTGGCAAATGATGTCACATAAGCGGGGAGAATGACAGCCTGATGTCTATGCAGGGAACATCAACCTTGCTCCAGCAGCCTCCTCCCAAGGTGAGTAATCATGCTGAGGAGCGGTGCAGTGTGTGGATGCCAGCCAGAGTCCAAACAAACCCGGAGTCTGTTGCTCAAGATAAACAAACCAATTAGGGGAAAGGCATGTTATTCCTCAGTTGGTGGGATATTTGCTAGATGGAAAATAATCAATGCATTCTTATTTCCACGGGGCGAAGCCGAAAAAAGTCCTGAGCAGAATAAAATCTAGGCGGAGAGGGAGAGTGAAATTATTCATTAGAAAAAATAAATAATGGGACTAAACTAGCTACTAGTCATGTAATTAATCCATGCAGGCTCAGCGGAGAGAGGAGAGCACAGAGGGGAAGATTCATCATAGCTTTGCGCCCCTCGCTCCCAGGGATACATGCCCTTCTTGTGTGGATGAGTCAGCTTACATCTTCTGACAATTGTGAGCCAAGGGCTTTGTCAAAAGGAACCACAGTTATTGTTTTGATTGGTTCCCCCTTGTTATGTTGGGAGCGCAAAATGCTTTCAAATGTGATTGCGCCACAGCATCTGAAAATAAGGCACGCACATATAGGACATCAAAAAGGAAGATGTCTGCTTTTTATTTACCCGAGGACAATCATTTGGCACTTTAGCGCTCTCCCTGGCCTCTCCTCCACGCTGGAACAGACAACCCTATCAGTAATTGCAGGGAGCGGCCCCGTTGGCCAGCTGAAGCATTAGACGACTGGGCTCACGGTACATGACATTCAAGCTGGCCAATAAGGACGGACATGCTAATCAAAGTGGCGCTGGCCTCTCCATCACAGCGCGACTGGAGGACTCTGCCCGGTCGGGGTGGATGTGCAGCTGCTCTGGCTGCGTTTCCACTCTGCCCCCTCAGGGCCTGGGCACCAGGCTAACCACTGGCACGAGAGTTTAGATGCCGGGGGAAAAAAAAAAATGGCCGAGGCTAACAACGCCACACATGAAAAATAAATCACAGCCAGCTTGTTAGCATGGTACGAAGAGAGGGAAAGAGGAAGAGAGGAAGACAGAGGGAGGAAGGGGAGGGAAAAAGAGAGAACTGGGTTAAGAGATTTAATGTGCTGCTGAAAATCTGACACTTGCCAGAGGTCCAAATGTTCCACCAGAGCAACGGCAGCCCTGCCGGCTAAGTCTCTATAAAGCCTCCAAAGCTGCTTACAATATACACTTGAGAAACAATAGATAAGGTCAGAGTACTAGCCGCCTATGTCTGAGTGGGACCCTGTATGAAAGATAAACACTTTCCCACTGCATGTGCTAACCCTGGACCTGCTTGCTAAAACACAAAAAGCAATTTGTTGCTGTAGTGAAACCATTTGTTGATTAATCAGCATTTGTCAAGCAAATATCTCGCACATTCCCAGGCTTACAAATGCTTTTCTGTTTTATTTTCATAATTGTAAACTGAACATCTCTGGAATGTTGGTCGAACCAAACAAGTCTTTTGATCACTTTGGACTCTGAGACGTAGCGAAGGGCTTTTTTCATTACACATCTAACAATTATTATCAAAATATGATCATTAGTTGCATTTGTTTATTGATACATTTTCAGATGCATATGTCAAAATGCTCTCTAAAGTTATAATTAGGGCTGTCAGTTGCTTAAAATATTTAATCGTGATTCATTCGCTTTTTTATCTGTTCAACATGTACCTTAAAGGGAGATTTGTCAAGTATTTAATACTCTTATCAACATAGGAGTGGGCAAATATGCTGCTTTATTCAAATGTATGTATATATTTATTATTAGAAATCAATTAACAACACAAAACAGTGATAAATACTGTACAAAACCCCTCTCAGGTACTGCATTTAGTACAAAAATATGCTCAAATCATAATAACAGCAAACTCAAAGTCGAACAGGCAACATTAGCTGTCAGTGTGCTGACTTGCCCCAAACTGCATGTGATTATCATAAAGTGGGCATGTCTGTAAAGGGGAGACTGGTGGGTACCCAGAGAACCCATTTACATTCGCATATCTTGAGGTCAAGGAACCCCTTTGAAAATTGCCATGCCAGTTTGGAGCGTTATTTACCCTCCTTCTTGACAAGCTAGTACGACCTGGTTGGTACTAATGGATTCCTATGGTTTAGTTCTAGTATCATATGATACCAGACTCTAGCTTTAAAACTGATCCCACAGCAACCTCCAAAATACCGCTTGTGTTAATCCCTTAAAGATATTGGTGCCGTTAAAATGATTTCGTGTTAACACGTTATTATCATGTTAACTTTGACAGCCCTCGTCATAATCCATCCACACTTTGGGAAATACGCTTATTTGCTGTCTGTTAACCGAGAGTTGGATGAGAAGATCGATACCACTCTCATATCTGCCCTGGAATATAAAGCTTGGTTAGCTTAGGATAAAGACTGGAACAGCTAGCCTGCCTTTGTCAAAAGGAAAAGAAATCTGCCTACCAGCACATCTATAGCTCCCTAATTGACAGTTTGTTGCTGTTTAATTAGTATGAAAACTGAAGAGAAAAACAACACATCATCATCATCACTGTGCGGTTACCAAGCAACCAGCGTAGTCTCCAAGAAGTCACTGCTCCCTGCAAGTGGGCAACCTCCAGGGTCTGAAAAGTAGAGTTAATGCTAGAGTGCCTTAAACTTGCTTTCTCTCTAATAACCAGCAGGAGGCGACTCCTCTGGTTGCAAAAAGAAGTCTGATTGTATAGAAGTCTATGAGAAAATGAGCCTACCTCTCACTTGATTTATTACTGCAATAAACATTGAAAACATGAGTTTATGGTCTCTAAGTGTCTAGTTTCTTCAATACAGCATGATTTTCATTTAGAAAGTTATGGTCCCATTTAGAGTCAAATAGACCATAAAGCAGGGGATGCTTCAGGACGTGGTTACCTTGGAATTGACAGATCGCTACCACGGCGTTGTCTGGTCTGGGTTTTGTTCATGGTTTCGTCTTACAAATATAACCACTTCCCTGTGTGTTTTCAGTTAATGAAAGTTGATATTAACATTTTGGTCACCTAAAAATGTGTTATTCAGCATTCGGTTGAACTTGGCTCCACCCTCTCGAGTCACTTCTGGTTGCAAATAACCACGGCCAAAAATAGTGAACTTGAGGCTTCAAAATGGCAGTCCACAAACCAATGGGTGATGTCACAGTGACTATGTCTCATACAGTCATACAGTCTATGCTTCCGGCCAAGATATAGTCCTGCATATAACACCCCACAAAACCACAACTTGTCCTTTTAATGGTTTTCACTCAACAGACAGAGGAGCAACTTGTGTATCAGCATCCACAAAATGGCCATTGCAGAAAAAAATGCCAGCTGTTATGTATGAAAATTGAGGTGTGATATAATGAAAATCCCGAGGATTACAACTTAAATGAATGAATTATCAAATCATTACAAAATATTATATTATCCTCAGAAGTCATTAGTCTCTTTTAAAAAGGGGAGAGAGAGAGAAAAAAATACTGGCAGTTTACAATGGATCAGGGCCAAACTGGCAGAAGGAAGATATGCACAGGCTTATTACAGACCATAAACAAATTACAGCGACATAAAAGGGAAAAATGAAACCTTGCAGAAGGAAACAATTCTCAAAGAACAGTGTCCAGCATCTGCTGCACAGAGATGCACATCTGTGGTGATTCTTTGTAGGCCGCTTTCGGAAAACTGTCAAGATGACCCGAGTGCTGCGGCTGGTTTGTGGCGGGGAGAATATTTCGACGATATTTATTCAGTCGAGGCTTTATGCTCCAGCGTGATAATATAACAGTGTCTGACACTTAACTCTACTCTCTATCTTTGCCCAGGAGACACACTATCCTAAAGCGTCTGCGGTTTCATCATGTGAATCTTAATCAGATACTTAGCCAGTAGAGCAGGTTTTTACTCTCCCTGGTGAGAGTATCAACACATGGCCATCAGGCACAATTCACGGCCGCAAAGTGGCTATTTATTTTCTGCTCAGCATTACTTGACAAATAATTACTCAGTCTATTCAATTAAGCCATGGAACTTGCACAAATGGCCACAACATCCCAGTATAGGACTGAAACATTATTCTACAACTCGGTCTCATGAATAAAAAGGCCCACTCACGCACACCGAGTGCTTTGATGCAGAGGGAGCAAAAGGGACAAGGTGGAGGAAAGTAGAAATATCATTAAGTCTGAACTATTTCATCCCTTTTACAGCGAGGCAGAGGAAAACAGACTTGCTGCCTGTGGAGCAGATGCACACAGTAATCCGGGGTGAAAGGACATGGTGTTTTCCCTGCTGAAGAAGAAAAACTGTTTTTACAAGGTAACGTGGGTGTACAAGGAGAGAGTCACTGCATGCCGGTAGAGTAATATGGACTAGAGCCTGGAAGCCTGCCAGCGTCCAAAAATGTGCCCCCCCCCAACCCCTCACCAAGAGGCAATTACTCAAGATACAGCGGATTAAAGCATTTTTTCTGCTGTTGTTCAAATTAGGATGCCAGAAATAAAGACTCCCAAAATAACACCAGCACAGCCCTGCCAACTTTTAAGTATTTCCACACACATTACTAGCATAAATAAATAAAAAATAAGTCACACAAATACACAAATCTAAACCAGAATAGATGCCATTCAGTGATGAGAAGTCCATCATAACAAAATGTCCACAACTATTTCAAACAGATTTGCTTCAGCTAAAGATTACTGTGTTTATATTGTTGTTAAATAAATATACTGAACAAAAGTAGGGGGACTAGGGCCAAAATCTACAATCACAATATTGGTCATTTCATATCTCGATAACGATATCTATCACCATATAGTATATTTTATGGTAGTTCAATCAATAATTAGTCTATATGAAATTATATGTTATTAAAGCCTATTTTTGCGTACTCCTGAGTGAATTAAATGCTTAATATTAGTTTATATTAGTTTTCTTATTTAATTAAGAACTTTGGTGTAAAATGAACTTAAACAGTTTCGAGTGAAAATATATAGAAGAAAAAAATATTTTTTTCATATATATACCGTATGTCAATCGCATTGAATTGAGTGGTAATGTAAAGCGTGATGTAAAAACAAAACCGCAATCTTCAAATGACATTCCTTTAAATATTTAGCATCAGACTTTCTGATAAATTTGTGTATGTGCTTGTTATTATCAGCTTTGATGACGTCACTGTGTATCTCGATATGTTCACAATACGATTCTATTGAAAGATGAGAAATCATCATATGAACTGTACAGTTCAAATTTGAGGTACTTATTTTATTTTATTGTTTTATTTATTCAAATATTGTACTTTTTACTCCACTGTGCTCTAAAGATTGATGATCTCTTATAAAGCATATAATCGTCTTATAAAATATGATGCGTTGACGACCAAAATATGTAGTTAAAGTTAGCGACATCTCAACCAGCTACATTAAAAACAAGGTAGAAGTCGGCCATCACACCAACTTTGAAGGTCCTAACTTAAATAATTTGAGTTATGCTCCGGAAATAGAATACAAGTTGAAAATAATCCTTTTTTTTTGAGAGGGAGGAAATTTAAAAAACCTTTATAGCGCCTCCCTGGGATTCTGACCTCAGAAAGGCACAACTAGACCACATTGAGAAGCTGTAATATTTTGTCCTGGAAACTGTTTTTGGTGAGAATTTCAAAAATTTTGGGCACTCTGGACTTCTAACCCCCACAAGGCACAAATACACACTGTCAACCATCATACCAAATCTGGAGATCCTAAGTTAAATAGTTTTGTGTTGTAGACCAGAAACAAAATTGAAGTCAAGGCCAGAATTTCAAAAATGTTGGGCACTCTGGACTTCAAACCCCTAAGAGGCAGAACTAGACCACACTGTCAACCATCATCTCAAATCTGAACTTCCTAAGTCAAGTAGTTTCCGAGTTCAGCTCCGGAAATGAGAGCAGATGGACAGACGGACATGTGAAGCGCTACATACCCTCGACCACAATGTCACAGGGGTATAATCATCAGTAATAATAATCTAGTAATATAATGTCTATAATAATATAACAATCTTTATAACAAGTACTTTTACATATGATGCTTAAACTTAAAGCTATTTAAGTTTAGTAATGCCGTCGTGATTTGGAAATTTCTGACTTCGGAGCCTCCCGGTGGTAGCATTAAAGACGCTGTGGGACACTAAACTAAATCAGCTGAAAACAAAACAAACTGCACTGATTTTACTCCCAAGCTGCGTGCAAAATCACTCTCTCGTGTAACCATTCACTGCTAAGAAACAGTCAATAGTAGGGGTGTAAATTACAAGATTTCGATATGATTCAGTTCAGGGGTCTGGGATTGATATGAGATGATACGCCCATTTAACACAATCAGTTACATTTATATCAACTCAGAAAAAGCAACAAAAATATGATTTGAAAATGTCATTACTGGGCCCTGTGGGAAGGAGGTGCGCTTGGACAGAAACGGTAACACAGACGTGCCATGGGAATTTCAAAATAAAGGCGGATCTTACAGATGATGTGTACTGATGTTTTCACTTGGCATCAATGAAAGTGGATCGTTGATCATTGAATCAATATATAGAACCACATCGTCATCATTTTGCATCATCACTGACACATGTTGACTCATACAACTGTTAATTTTTACATGTATAAACTGTGATGAACTGCATTGTGGGATTATTAGCAAACAGTAGTTTACATGCGATGGACAATACTTTTCCTTCCACCTTTGGCATTTTTGAGGGCAATCTAATAAAATGGCACTATGTAGTAAATACAAAGTGATTCAAGAACAGCCCACGACTGTGATTTTTCTAGAAACATAAACAGATGCCAATAATCATATACTGTATACACAAAGTGTCCTTAAAGGTGCAGTGTGCAGGATTTGGCTGCATCTAGCTGTGAAGTTGCCAACAGCAACCAACTGAAACTTCTCCCATATGTTGAGTGTGTAGTAGAGCTACGGTGGCCAACGCAAATATAAGAATGGATCTATCTAGAGTAGGGCTGCAGCTAACAATTATTTTCAATATTGATTGATCTGTTGATTATTTTCGGCATTAATTGATTAGTTGTTTGGTCTATAAAATGTTAGAAAATGGTGAAAAATGTCGATCAGTGTTTCCATGACATCCTCAAATGTCTTGTTTTGTCCACAACTCAAAGATATTCAGTTTACCGTCATATAGGAGAAAAGAAACCAGAAAATTTTCACATTAAAGAAGCTGAAAAATCAGAGAATTTTGACTTTTTTTCAATTAAAACACGACTGAAACCGATTGTCAGATTGGTTGGTGATTAATTTAATAGTTGAAACTAAGTGATAATTTGATTAATCATTGCAGCTCTAATCTAGAGCCAGTGTTCGGTTTGTCTGTTCTGGGCTACTGTAGAAACATGGCAGACGGCTCCATGAAGAGGTCCCACTCCCTATTTAGATATAAACTGCTCAGTCAGAGGTAACAAAAACACAATTCTTATCCCCAGGTGACTAAAAACTGAATAAATCATACATATTAATATTATATTCCATCTTCTGCCAATAGTTACCCCTAAATGCAAGATGAAATGCAGAACTTTTACTTCTAATGAAGTATGTTTTAAGTGTAGTATTCTACTTTTACTTAAGCAAAACATCTAAAATCTTCTTCCCTCTCTGACATGAAGAAGTAAAACCAAATCAGGAGTATGGATAATTGTAAACAACCTAAATAAATCTCACAGACAAGTGAAAGCCACAGGATGTCTCCGCAGCCAGCATTGTTTGCCCTCTCCACCCTAATTTACTGCGCTCCGCCCACTCAGGCCTGCAGCGCTGTGGAGCTGATCCTCCAGCAGGGCCGGGCCAGCCCATACGTCCCACTGGCACGGGACGCCCCGCCAAGAGCCAATCACCGAGCCCGCACTCCTGACAGCTCATTACCACTCAATTAGGCAGGTGCACCTCCACGCACAGCCTTCTGACAAATACAGCCCTCCCAGATGCATGTTTAACATTCGAGAGAATTATATAGTGACAGCAAACACTAAACGCCTCACCCTTATCACTTGATTGCCTCAAGATTTAAATCCTATAATTGGCCCAGGCCAGCGGGAGAAGAAAAAAAAAAAAAAGCCAATAAATATGATGCAGTCGGCTCGTAATTGAACAATTATGAATTCATATTCATAAGATGCTCGCTGGCAATTACAAAATGCCATCTGATTAGACACAATTTGAAATGACATTGTTCCATGCTAAAGACACTGTGGTGTCAGCCTAATAAAGAGAAGACACATCATAGTGGTTGCTCGCCCACCAACATGACCTCCAGAGATGGGAGACATGCTGACACAGTGGCTTGGCCGGTTGACGGACGGGACTTGGCACCCATCGCTCTTTGTCCCCTAAAACCTACGGCTCGCGCTCACTCGCACACAGGAAAAATAACACCACCAAGGGTTGACTTTCAAATTTTTAACACCAGTGGGCACAGATTGTGCACATAACAAAACACAAGCAAGGCGAAAAAATGTTGATCCCTTGAGAACAGATTCTAATCAAGATGAAATGATTTACAAATCTATTTAATAAGGCTTGCCAGAAGTCAAACTTGGCATGTAAATGCGGTGGGGATTAAATTTCATCGGCAACCAAGACTGTAACTGATCGCCTGCAGACAAAGGGGGAGCTTGCCAGTTTTTTTCTCCCCCCTCCCTCCACTTCTCTCCCTCCCTCCCTCCCCTCTTTCTCTCCACTGCCTGCATTTTGCCTCGTGATCCCTCCCTGGCTATGTGGAAGGACAGGGGCAGTGCAGAGTGGTGCAGTACAGAGTGGAGAGGAAAGAGAGAAAAGACAGAAAAGGAGAGGGAGGAGGTGGAGACAGAGGGAGGGAGGAATATTGGAGATAAAGAGCAGTGGTGAGAGGGAGAGTAGAAAAGGATGGAGGAAGCTCAAGGTCAGCGTGAGGACAGTGTGGTCCTCCGAGTTGGACAGAGACACAGCCGCAGTCACCTCTGTGCTAATCAGCCCTTCGGCTGGCTGATGAGATGTCAGTTAGTTGTGTGTGTGGAAAAAAACCCTCTCCCTTCGGTTTTTGGCTGCAAATTGCAGGGGCTGGTGGGGCGGAGTAACAATGTGTGTGTATATGTGTGCCACTCTGGAGTGTAAGCAGGCTGACGTGCTGCTTGTGGTGCCAGTATTGCGCTTTTTTTTTTTTTTTCCTGCTTTTGCCCTCCCCTTCGCCTCTTTTTTTTCCCCTTGAATATTATGCTACGGTGACTGAAGCTGAACTCAGCTTTCCCCTGCAGTGAGGGCAAGAATACAACTGCCAATTAATGCTATATACAGTGTGCCAGTGTTAACAGTGTGAGGCATTCTCCTCTAAGTTGCGGCACTGTTTGAAAAAAAAAAAAAAAAAAAAGGAGGGCTAGCTGTTCTCCTCGGGCGTGGCTAACCTCTTGCTGGCTAGCGCCATTAGCCGAGGGCGTAAACGAACAGCGTCCACAGCTGTGATCAGGTTTGTGACCTAACAGCGTTGCAGCTTGTGTCTCGTTGGGTGAGTTTTGTGTATGAGGCCAGTTGGCAGAGGCGAGCGTCTCCTCCGTCTATCCTTGGGTTATTTCGGACCATCTGTGCCCAGTCATTAACAGGCCTTTTCACAGTCAATTGTCTTGTACGTCTCCCCTCTTCTTCATCCCGCTCTGTGCACGACCATGAGATGGACCAAGTGCTTCTTTTTATTTTTCCTGAATGTAAATGGCATGAGTTGGGAGAGGCCATTTTATTAACCGGGGCTAAGGAGAGCTGTGGAGCCATAGGTTAATTCAAAGTGGCATCATGGAGGATGCATCAAACAGTGGAGATCAAATTACAGGGCAAAGCGCTCAGTGGTAGGAAAAACAAGCCAGTGGTATGCTGCAGAATGTGTGCGTGCACACTGTGTGTGTTTAGCAGCAAGTGTATGTGTGTGTGAGAGACTGGAGAAGGGGGGGGGGCAAAGGAGACAGCAAAAGGAGAGGAGGAAGAGGAGGGGGGTGTCCATAAAGGGCCAAGGGGGATGGGGATGGAAGGAAAGAGGGAGTGAAGGAAAGGAGGGGGGAGAAGAGGCTAACTGGGCCAGCACGCACACATCACCCCCACCAATTAGAGTCACTCATCTCCCCTTTACACAATACATCACCCTCCATTTCTGATGTTTACAATCGTCGGGAAAAGAAATAACTGTAAACATCACTGCTGCAGCGATGGCATTCAACACACACAACACAAAAAAGAGAGATATCCTCTGCCTGAAATGCGTTTAGCCATTCCTTCTTCCCCCTCACGCCTTTGTTATTGGTCTTTGTGCAATGATTTGCCTAAGGACCCAGATTTCCTAGCAACAGCCTTGCCACCAAACATTTGGCAGGAGTTCAACATTCTCTCTCTTTGTGAGAAATGGCAGTGCTGCCTCCCTGCTCTGCGTCTGCCACCAGCCCTGCTGCTGCCGCCGCCGCCGCCGCCGCTGCTGCTGGATGAGCCAGTCTGGCTGCGAGAGCCCCTCTAATAATTCTGTTTTCATCCAATCACACCACATAGTAGCAGGCACCTTGAGAGCCTCTGCCAGGAATCATCAATCACCTCTTTAACACACATGCTCCGACAAACGCGGACGCACCAGCGAGCAAATAACATGCTAACGTACACACATGCGCGCTACTCGGTAATTACATTTACAGATTAGAGTTTACAACAAGACCGTGTATACCGCCCGGCAGTCGCTTAATGAAAATCAACAAAGCACAATAATATACAGCAGAGGTTGGTACAGTGAGAGAGAGGGAGAGAATGTACAATCTGGCTGTAAATTGGGTAAATACATCTGAGTGCTCTCGACAAGGTTAATGGAGAGAGGAGGCCTTAGTGAGCACCGGTCTAGACACGCCACACAGTATTAAGTGGGAATAGCTGTGGCAGTGTATCTGGCTAAGTACTTTAGAAGTGCGAATGGGACCCTAATAAAGCGAATGATCCCCCCTGTTTTGACAAAGAGGCCCGGGAGGGACGCTGAAAACGACGTTTGAGATTCCAAGCACTGACAAACACCCATTTGTGGCCCTTCTATCCCCCCTCAAATCCCACGGAAGCTTTTCCCTGCGCGCAAGACTGTCGGATGTGGGCAAAGCCCAACTGCCAATTTGCAGAGGATGTGCTGTGTTTGCTAATGCGAAGCAGAGGCTAAAAATGAGACCACACAAACTCTGGAGGATGGACCGACTGATCTGCTTTCTGGCACAAACACTGACAGGTTTTTTTTGGTGGTGGTGGTGATGGGGGGGTTGTTTGTTTCTACGACTGGGCGGCTAATTATGAAAGCTCCATCATTATTAGACTACAGTACACTCATGTTTAGAGGGCTTGTGTTCAACAGGGGGACCATTGTGAATTTCGCTTGGGACAATATGTCAAGTAGTATGTTGATGGCTGGGCTGTAATGCTGATTTATGCCGATAATGAACTGCTTAAAGACGTGGAATGCGGTGCAATTTCAGGGCTATCATCTTGACTAGAGATCAGAGAAAACGTTTATCTGCCAGAATTAAACATAATCCCAAACAGTGAAATGTGAGCATGGCGGGCCATCCTACCCCAGAAGCTGTAAGTGAAGACCTCAGTGGTGCAGCTTGAGTGTGTGTGAATGTCAAAACGCACATCTGTCCTCCTCAATCTGTGTGTGTTTTGTCTGTAGGGGGAAGACTGTGTAGGAGGGCGTAAAGCCAAATGAACTCGAATAATCAATTTTCACACTTTCACAGCACCTGTTGGCTTGTCTTCATGTAAAAAAAAAAAAAAAAAAAAGAAATGAATGAATGCATTACATGTAGAACAATTTCACACTGTGCAGCAGCTTCGCGCACAAAAGACGAGGAGAATAGAGGGAGAATGGAGCTGTATTGTCTCAATAGGTAACATAGCTCATTTCACTCGACAAAGAATGAATGGATATATTGACAATGCGGAAGGCGCGGCGAGGCATTTCCTGAATAAAGCCTCTTAACATTTTGTCCTCCTCTGGCAACAGAGTTGGGGAACAGTCATTTTGAATGTAGAGGGTCTCACTTACCGCAATATAATAGACCTTGGCTTTCTTTGCCAGCTCCCAGTTGCTGTCCAGGTCCAGGTGTTTTTCCTTTTTGTAGCAGTTTGCCGCTGCCAGGTTAGCAACAAGGGACCTGCCGAGACAGACCCCATAAATCTTCCACCTCGCTTATCATCCATCTTAATTTTGTCTCAAAAACATCCCTAAAAACACTGTGGCCCCAGACTTTCCTTTGTTCTTTCACCATATAAAAGCATAATAATGGTTTATTTCTGAACCAAAGTGAAAAAAAGGCATCTGGGTGTCTTTCATATTGTCATACCAAAAGTGGTCCATTGTTAGAAAAGGTGGGAAAACAACAGAAATGCATTAGTAAATGTACACTTGAGTAGTGAGTGGTGGGAGCAGTGAGGCAGGTGGCATTATCTTAACATGGATCATTAGCTAGTCCTCGTGTGCTGTCACTTTATGAGCGCCCATCAAAATGAGTGCAACCATCATCGCTACTTAGGGGGAAAACTGTTAGGCGAACATATGACAGGTGGGTGCTGCTACACAGGCAGAGGTCCGTTCCCGCACGGCGAGAAAAAGCTGCTCACCGCGGTTAGCGTCAGAGAACAGAGTAACAGTGTGCTAAGCTGATCAGAGCGCGATGACGACGGCTATGATATGACAGCAGGATTAGGACTGCACTCGACCTGAGCTGCAGTAATGGACTCAAAGGTTAGAACAAGCATGACAGACAAAATGAGTGTCATTACTGAGGAAGTCCAACAGACAGGACCAAAGCAACCAGCTAGATCTAATATCACATCTTTAAAAAGTAAAAGTGAAACTCTACTATTAGCTATTGGGAAACAAAAAACTGATCAGTCCCTCCAGGAATTTGCAAATTTTGCAACATTGTGAGATCTTTTCATTCAGAAAACTGGTAGAACTGCTAGTTTTACCATTGCCAGTTTTCTACATAAAAATAATCCAATCCGGAACAACTTTAATCAGCCAAACTGGAATTAAAATCGAGCATCAATCTCCATAAATCAGACTTCCTTGCAAATTTGGTGACAAGGGCTTTGTTTCCCTACAACACGTCATTTTACAGGTCTGCAAATTTCATGGTAATTAGCTGATAATTAGCAAGTAACCTATTTGAAATTTCTTTGGAATTCCTGACAAATTACCCCAATATTTACCTCAAAATGTATCAAAAATTGCTTTATTATAAACATTATTTAATAATTATATACTAAAGTTGCACATAATGTTTAAAATAGGGCCCTTAGAGTTGCGAAGCGGCTGTGCGCTGCTCTTCATTGGAGGTGGAAAACTAATAGAGGACACTTCTGATCAGACACAAATCTCACAAATGTGACTTACTGTCGACGCAAATGTAACCTGGCAGCTAATGTCATAATTCAGGGAGCTTTTGAAAAAATTTCAAATAAGTTATTTGCTAATTATCATCTATTTACCAGCAGACATGGAAATAAAATCAATTAACTTTGGATTTTTTTTCCTGGAAATGTATTAAATTACCAGCTACTGGGAAATTGTGAAATATAATTATTAAATAATCTATAATATAATAATGCAATAATAATAATGTAATTTTCTGTAAAGTTATTGGGGTAATGTGGCAGTAATTCCAAAGACATTTCATATAGGTTACTTGCTAATTACCACCTAATTACCATGACATTTGCAGACATGTAAAATGAAATGTTATCATCTTCTAAGGCTGTGCACCCTCCAACCAAGATTTGCCAAAACTGAACTATTTCTAATCTAACTCAGAGCTTGTTAGCAGTGCTAAATGGTGTTGTAGGAAGTACTTTGGTTTCCTTACATCTTGCATAACTAACAGCACAGGCTTGTGACAACTTCTACTCTAACTGTAAGTTATAGACTGGTGCAGTAATGAGTCATAAACTTAGGAAATGAGTTAGCAGTTTAACTCTTCTGGTTCCCTCATCTAGAAGGCAATGTCTTTTTAATGGGTTTTTAGTTAGATGCATGAAATAAGGTCTGTGGTTAACACAAGCTCTGCGATATAAAACACGTCAGTAAATATCCCACTCAGGAATTTTGAAGCTTTTATGTGTCTTGAATAAGGCGGTTGCTAACAAGTGGCTAAATGAGACTGAACGGCATCACGCTGGCTAGTCGGCTTTTACAGCCTTGTTGTTTATACTCGCGCTCATGCGACTGTGGTGTAGTTTGTTTATAGCTTAACGCTAGCTTTTGGTGATTGAATTCACACTTCATCATAAAAGCGGTGTTCATTTGTGGAGATTACCTTGCTGAACAAAATATGTAAGTATCACAAACACTTGTTTGCCCCAGAGCTTATTTTCTGCAGTAATCCAATGAAAAAATCCCATTGGCTTTTTGTTGAGAGAACCAGGGCGATTCTAACTTCCTGGTTGGCCTACAAAAAGAAGTAGTACACATCAAGAATAGCAGTAAGTTCTTGACACAATCTCAAATGTTAAAACATTTTAAACATTAGTGCAATATATCACAAAATAACTAATAACAAATTGGTCACAAAATGCAAAATAAGTTATTTCGGGCAGCATAAAAGCACAGAAACCCTGGAGGGACCAGGAGTGTCTGACTAAAGCTTTGATTACAAATGTAAAAACAAAATAAACTGAACACCTAAAATATGATTATTTATAGATACATACAGTATCTTCACAGATTGGAGCTCAAGTTATCAGATTGAGTAGAGGAGGTGGATTTTTTTTTTCTTTGAAGACTAATAAAAGCCTGAGGGCTGTGACATACTGGCTTCCAATCCTTCAAAGCCATCGCCCTTCCAATCTGGCCCTGCCGGAGACCTTTCCTCTGGCCTCCTGAGCTGTCTGTTAAACACCTGTAAGAAATATTACAGAGCTCGTCTCCCTGAGCACGGCACCTGACCTTTTTAGGTGTCAGAGCCACATCAAACAAGCCCACTAAGACCATTCAGTAGGCCCGGCTCCCGGGGCGGTCGAGGTCCAGCCGTTGACTGACTGACAACTCCAGTAGCAGCGGATGAAGGGCTGCAGAGGAGGGGAGTGTTTAGAGAAGGAGGTTATTGATCCACACCTGGTCTATCATGAACTGGAGCCCTCACTGTTAGTGATATTTGTGTGTGTGCAGGCTTTGACCTCTGCTGTCTCAGACGTGCTGATGATGACGCTAGCGTGAGAGTCGCCAGAGATGCTAAAGCCCCTTTTACAGGCGAGAAGGCTGACAGGTGAGAGCTGGGATAGCCCAGCCATCTCTAACACATTGCTACTGTCAGCCTATAGATGGATGACAACCCACTGGGGCGGCAGAGACTGAGTGGGGGCCTGGAAAAACACACTCAAGCTGTTCTTTTTCCTTTTGATGTGTGAGCTGAGCTATGATTCCCTGTTATGACTTCCAGCCCCGAGGAGTCAACCGCCTGCCTGAGGATGTGAAAATGAACCAGAATGACTATTTCAAATCTGAGCTGCAAGGTCATTTGTTGGTCAGGGGTGACTGAAAGGTGGCTAACCTATTGTCCCCGGTGATACAGGCGGCACAGGTACCAGTGGGCTCCTCGTTTTGCTCATAATAATGCGCGTCGACGTGGGCTTCTGCGGCCTTCTTCTTCAGGATCTCCCCGAACTGGTCGGTGCCGATGCACCCGAAGAAAGTCGCCACTTTGTGGGGTTTCTGGATCATCCACTAGGAAAAGAGAAAATAAAAAAACAGCAGTTACAGTGAGCTCAGTTTACAAAATATAAGTCTGTTTGAAGGGTCAAGTTCAGCTAAGGCAGATGGCATACAAACTGTAGCTTCACAGCAAACATACTGCTTGTGATATATGAGGGCTGCGAGCTGTCGTAAACAACCCGAGACCAATTCCACTCCACATAGAAGCACTATTCTCATCCAAGCACTCCCTCTTCCATGTGTGCTAAAAACAGTCTCATCTCCTTATTTACACAAACCCCATAATTCAAGGCTCCATCCTACTTATGCAAACACAGACTGTGTGTGTGTGAGAGAGTGTGTGTACCTGCTACCACAGGACACTCCCTGAACTGCTCGTTGGCCATTTTTTTTTTTGGTCCTGATGTACTCAGTGACTTTTACCTGATGAGAGGAAGGGGGGGGGGGGCTGCTCAAATTCTACAGCGCTCAGGTTTAACCTCCAAAGATTTATTGACGTACAGTACGTGCTGCTGTTTGCTCGTTTTATTGCAGCCTCCTGTTTTGTTGCTGACGGGGGCCCCTTGTGAATGAGATGTTGCTGCTTTTGGGGGATGACCTGTATATGTGTGAAATTAATCATTTCACACGACCAAATAGCATCTCGGTAGGGGAAGAAAAATGCATTTTCATCACCCATCCAGAGATGCTCTCCCCTGTTATTTTTGCACCCCCCCCCCCCCCCCCATCCCCCCTCTGGTCTCTAGGTAACTAGTTCAGATGGAAAAAATAAACAGTGAAATAGAAAAAAATCACTGCTTTAAGCAAGGGTTTACAAACATAGCTGGCCTTATACCTTTACCTCTTAATAAAATCAGGCTGCAAGTAATAAATCATTTTCACAAATCCTTTTGTTTTTGGATGAAAAGTTCTCCATACTCAAAAAGTATTCAGTTTAGAGTCGTATCAAACAGAGAAGAGTGACGTTTAGTTCACTAGCAGCAGCAAACAGCATGTTTGGTATTTTTCCTTGATAAGTAACTATTCAGCAATAAGGGTGGGAACCACCAGAGGCCCAACATTATGATATTATCGCAATACTTAGGTCACAATACGATTTTATCACGACACTACGATAACAATACAATTTTATTGTGATTTTAAACATTTTGCGATAAGTTTTAAGACATACAGTATTGGGTTTTTTTCCTTTTTACAACTGCACATTATGCAGTTTGTCAATATCTGTTTTATCTAATAAGGTACAGTTTTCACTTTGTTCATCTCGCATATATTGAGGTCAGAGGTCCAGGGACCCCTTTGAAAATGGCTACGCCAGTTTTTCCGCACCAAAATTTAGCGTAACTCTAGACATTTTAGGTTTTTAGTTTCATATGATACGTGTCTTCACTAGCTTTAAGACTAAGGCTGCTACAACCTCTGAAAGACAGAATAGCGGCCGGGCCAGTGGGCAACTCTGGGTCTGAGAAGTATCTAACAGCCAACAGCAGGCGACTACTTTGGTTGCAAAAAGAAGTCTTATTGTAAAGCAGTCTATGAGAAAATGAGCCTACTTCTCACTTGATTTATTACCTCAGTAAACATCGTAAACAGGAATTTATGGTCTCAATCGCTAGTTTAAAGTCTTCTTTAATACAGAATGATGTTCATTTACTAAATTATGGTCCCATTTAGAGTCAAATAGACCATAAAGAAGGGTATGTTTTAGGGCGTGGCTACCTTGTGATTGATGAACTTTAACCCTTTCACAGTTTGCTTTCAATTCATGAACGTTAACTAGAACCTTTTTGGTTGCCTAAAAATGTCTTATTCAGCGTTTGGTTGTACTTAGCTCCACCCTCTCCCATCACTCCTGGTTGCAAAAAAACAACATGGCGACAGCCAAAAACCGAGATGGTGACGGCCAAAAGACTTCAAAATGGCACTCCATAAACCAATGGGTGATGTCACAGTGACTACATTCGCTTCTTACTGTATATGCATTCTATGGGCCAATTTCCTGATTATCAATATAAAAGTCAGTTGACTTTCAGTCAATAGACTAATCAATTACTCAACTAATCTTTTCTGCACTAGTGCCAACAAAATGAACAATAATAATGCCAAATATGCTGGCTGTATTCTGGCCTGTGAGCGGGCCTTCCACGTGTCATCTTTAGTCATGGCTCAGTCATTCAGCCGTGCCCCCCCCCCCCCCCCCATATCCACCTGGCTGAAAATACACAAACAAGTACAAACACGCACGCGCAAATCCACAGCGAAAGCCGACAGACGCGAGGCTCTTCTTCCCCTAACCTCTTGCTGCAGGCACCTCACACTTATCAAGGTCACTGGCTCGGGTACACGTCAAGTCCTATCTGATTTTCTCTTCGCCGTGATGAGCTCCGAATCCAAGGTTAGGAGCTGCGGGCTGTAAATAATGACAGCGTGGCCCCCTCCATTTGCAAGCCTCTCAGGTGGGAACAGAGAGGGCCACTCAGGGGCTCCCGTCCCCTCTGATGACAGCATGGTGAATCACAGTGGAACCACGGACCTCGCAAAAACCGTACCCCCTCCTCCATCTCCATCTGAACTCTCCTGCCTCCTCCACCTCCTCTCCCTCTCTGACCGTCGGCTGTACTCTCACTGCCAGCTCAGCTTGTCATTTTACAGGGTCATTAACAGACACACATACACACTAACATGTGCGTGAGTACACAGTGCACCTACGCAGGGAAAAGGCTGACATACACACATATATACACACATACAGAGAAATCCTCTCTAGTGCCATAGCATCACAACTCCCTCCCTTCCTAAAAAAAAAAAAAAAAAAACACCCCTGCTTTTGCCAGAAGCTGCTCTCCTCCTCCAATAAACACAAAGCAGCAATAGATAAGAAGAAAATGTCTTCATTATGAGCATGTAAAAAAATGTATCTTACAGGGTTTTTTTCTCCTCTGTGGTGCACAGGAGCAGGGAGTTATATCAATTCATTTCCATCCCTGGCACCCTGCAGACAATCCCTCTCCATTCCCAGATTACGTGAGATAATACCTCCATTATGACAAAAGCGCTATTCGCAGGGTCGCCGAGAGGTCAACCAACCCTGCGCTGGGTATTCATGCTTAGTCACATCCCAATTATACCGCAGTGGCAGAGGCAGAAATTGGCAAATGTACATCAAGGCGCTTCATTACTGAGGGCCGCTCCAGTGAAATTAAGCAGCAGATGAGACAGAGTGAGATTTGCCCCCAGGCGGCATGTTAGAGAGAGAGAGGAGGAGGAGGATGGAAAGAAAGAGGGAAGCTGAAGTAACAGATTTTTCTGAAGGTGCTGGGAGCTTGTATCTCACACAGCAGCTCATGTATATTTACTTAACTAGGGAGAACGGCGGTCCCCAAAGATTAATAAGTTCCCATGGTACGCCACAGCGACATTTCTCTAGGTACGTTTAGATACGAAAGGGAAACCTAATACAAACAAGCAAGAAAAAAATATCCCTGAAAAGCAGGAGGGGGGGGTAAGATGCTGCAAAGGCGTACTTGCTGAAGGCAAAGTGATAAGTGTACATTATGTTAAGTGGAGAATAAGTCTGGTGTCTCTTTATGTTTGGCTTCCATTTACCCAAATAATCTCACCCTCCCACCCAAACACCCGCCCGCCCGCCCAACACTGGCCCCGGGGGCCCCCAGATAGCTATTAATTATGACATCTCATGGTTGCAAGGAGCCCCCACTTGGGGAGTTGACCTAGGCCTGCTCCTCAACATCCAGCAGCTGCCACTCTTCACTACGGAGGCAGCCGCTTCGCGTGGCAGCTTCCAGGAGGGCAATTACACAGCCCAGATGAGATGAGGCGGCTGAATGTTTGGGACTTGAGCGCTCAGACCGCCATTAGCACTATAAGCTATTACACTCCCTCTTCTTCTGCCTCTTTTTTTTTTCTTCTTCCATCTCCCCGCTCACTTGCTGCTGTATATTGATGAAGTGGTAATGGGACCTCTAGTTAGATATTCCTCCTGTAAAAACATTGTCTTGTTTCTAGTTTCCCTCAGGGGTCAATGTATTCTCCCGGAGTTTGCTGGGAATCATTTCTGCTCTATTAATGATGCAATTCCAATGCAATTCAGATCTACTGAAGACGCCGCACAATGGGCTTTTGTGGAGAGTTGATAGATGACACTGCGTGTTATCCTGCAGCTTGACAACAAAGTGGCGCCTTCTGCACGTCGCCGGGAAGCTCGCTGGTTGGCCGTCACTCCACTTTTCACCGTCTCGCACTCCTCGGTTCATCCTTAAAACAAGGACAGAGGCGAAGTCTCCGTTCTTCTCACTTCACCTCACCAGCCGGGTCCTCTTGAGGAGAACATGTCCGTGCCTAATGATGGTCACATTAATTATAGGCTTATCAACCCGGCAAAAATTCAATAGGGCTATTTATAGAGGCCTAAAATAGCTGAGGGCGAGGGTGCTGCACGCCGGGGTGGCCTGTCGCAGACTCCGCTCGCTTGCACAGTCTGTCTTTTAGAGCCAGAGGTGGAGGCTCATATCCGTGTTTCTTTTTACTGTGCAGTTAAAACAACTAGCAAACATCTGTCCATCAGGACCTGTCATGGCGAGAGCTTTTATATAAAGCACGGCGGAGCGGAGGGCCCTCACTACGAGCGCTGACATTGATGAGGTCTGGCAGCTTCCATTAAATCACTCTTTCCTGTAAAGTGCAGGGCATCAAAGCAACCGGCTGAGGATTTTTCACTCAATCAGGTAACACGCAACCCCACCCCCCCACCCCTACCACCACTACCATACTCCCTGTCCTCTCAGGGGCTGGAGCCTTCTGGTCAATAACTCCAATCAGTTCAATTTCATGCACAGTTAGCCATGTTGAGGTGCTAGGGCACCGCTCGCGTCAGGGTTGCATATGTTGTTGTCGCTGTTGTTGTTTTTCTTTAATTTTTTCCCTCTTCCCTGGGAGGGTTGATAAGTGGGGTGGGGACCTGCACTGTGTAAAAGTGGAGACTGGCCAGGGCTAGCATGCTTGTTTTAACCCTGCCTCGCCACAGCGGGCTCCGTGCCAAGCCATTAAAAGTCTCCGTGCTCTGCTTCAGTGACACAGCTAAAAGAATAGAGAGCGGGCGAGAGGGAGAGCTGTAAATGATCAACACGATAATGAGCTGATTATCAGTCAAAGGCATGGATAAGCTCTCTCTCTCCAGTAATTTCCTTTCAGATCAGTCAACCACATTCTCCTCTCTGCAATCAACACTCAAAGGGGAGGCAGGAGGCATAGCATGTAGCCCGATGGGAACCCGGCCCAATATCAGCTTCAAATATCCAGATCCTCGTTGTCGTCTGATCAGTGGCTGGCTCGTCCCTTGCTGACACACCAGCATGGCGGGGAGGCTTGTGTATCACTGCTCAAGGCTCCTTTTGTGATGGTTGTTTCACAGTTGTCGGGCGGCCTTAGGATCTGGCTGCAGGACAACATAAAGCTGACTGATGCTCTAATGATGTTCAAATGTGCTTTGCAATCTGCAAGTATTTGGACAGTGACTCATTTCCTATTGTTCTGGCTCTACTTCAGCAGAAGATTTTAAATTTAACAACAACTGAAGTGCATATAAAGGGCCGACTCTCAGCTTTAAAGATCCCATTATACAGGGACTTTTGGAAAACTGTTACACCTAGAAATCTGTTAAGATCGTGCTGCACTAGTAGGCGTGTATATCCCATCACAACAACCTGTTCTAAGCAAATTTAATCATATTAAAGGAAGTAATGATACAATTTCATGGAAACTTTAAAAGGTGTTCACTGTTTACATTCATACCGTGTGAACAATAGGGATTTGTGCCAGATGAAGATGGGAATACATTTCCTCATTAGTTTGTTATTTTGCATTAAAATATTGTGCAAATGCAAATCAATTTCCATCAACTACTGTTATGCAAATAGACCACAACAGGATTACATAATTAACTGAGAAGCAGCAACTTTGAAGATGGCTTTTCGTTGCTGATTCCCACTTAAGATGGCATTTGTATTATGCATGTGATCCATGTATACTGTGTCGCATTTTTAATCAGCCACAATGGGGATAGAGAGGGGAGGGGTATCATACTGTAGGAGTGACAACGAGATGCATGTGGTTTGTCAACAGTATTTGTATTTTTGGTGTCTATTAGAAACTTGACAGTAGACAGATGACAGGAAATGCAAGGTGTCTAGCCAGACGCACACCTGGGGTGTTGTGGTTCATGGTCAGCACCTTACACCTCTGGCAGCAGGGCACAAATATCTTTGCTATGTGGAAAAACAAGCGGAAAAACGTTCTTTTAGAACTCTGGCATTTCTCGTGATTGTAGCATGACTTTTTCAATTTCTTGACTTTTTCAATTTCTCAATTTGAAAATGTGCATATAAACAGGTACATAGAAAAATACCTACTGTAGGGAAGTCACAAGAACCGATGCTCAGTACCAAGTCGATACCAAATTTCTGAAAATATGAGCGTACTTGTTTTTCTACATAACCACAGGTACCGTAGGTACATCAGGGCTCGGGACTAACCGCATCTAAAATCGGAAAGGATGCAATAAACTCACTATCGACGCGTCCAGGGGATTCACCCTCTTTTTCCCTTATAATGCTACATTGTGAACAACAAGTCCACGTTGAAATCAAAAAGAGGAAAGCTAATTAACGTTAGCTGTTTGTAGCCGGTGGGAAGTGCAGTGCTGCTTGGCTAAATAATGGAGCAAACAACTAATGTTAACGGAGGTCACATTGTGTTACATTATGATGCTTTCATTTTATTCAGTAAAAGGCAAAGGTAAATTATACTGTTATCATCATGTGTGCAAATGTTAACCTGAATGAATAAAGCTGTTTGAAGCAAATTTGTTCACAGCAATATAAAATAGATATTAGAGAGGGAATTAGGACCTATTTAACTTCCTAACACATGCTCTAAGTGTTTCTTTTGTTTTTGTTTTGCATTGGGTATCAAGAATCGGGGATTTTCTCTGGTATTGATATCGACAGCAGAATTTCTGGTATCATGGCATTTCTAACCTATTGTTTTATTTCAGATCCAATGAGCACAGAGCCAACATAATAACGAATGCCTCACTGTCTAAATGCATGCGGTCGGCACTGTAGTGTACAGGGTATCAGCCATTTTAAAAACCCAACAAATACAAGAGAGAGTGTGTTACAAGTGAGAGGAAAATAAACAGTCTGGCTATACTAGACACTGGTGCACTACCCCGGGGAAGTGGTGTTAGACAACACAAAACACCAAAACAAACGTAGGCAGCTTGCATGTCCACATACACACACACACGTGTCACCGACGGGGCGGCCGGCGGGGAGGTGACAGCTCCCAGGAACAGCCCTGCGATGATAAGCATCAAACTCGATGACATGCTGACACACTCCATAGGTTCTGATGTTAAACACGACAAGGATGTCCCCGACAGTATCTCTGCACCCTCTTCAGAGAGCTATCAAAGGGCAAGTTCAGTGAGCGCACAAAATAAACCACACACACACACACACACACAACATATATATATATATATATATATATATATATATATATATATATATATATATATATATATATATATATATACACACCTCCTAACACATCTCACTGCAGCATCTTCGCGCTGCATAGGAATCAGGGATGTGTCGCTGTCCCCAGGCGGCAAGTTTATCTAAAAAGGAAACACCTGATTTTTTTTTTTTTCTTTTTGGCTCCTTTTCATTCCCTGCCTCCCTTGTTAAACACACAACCTTGATTTTGTTTCTGTGTGCCCGGGAGGGGTGAATTATTTACAGGATAAACAAGGTGATGTTGTTTCAGTCAGTCAGAGCCAAACTCCCCTATCGCAGCAGCAAAGAGGCAGACGGGTTTACCTGGCAGGCATGAGGGGCTGAGCTCGGATAAAGAAGCCGGGGAGCAGCTTCACAATGGCGGCCTGTACAGTGATACCTTTGTGTGTGTGGGGGGGTGCGCCTCCACACCAGATTCACGGGAGTCCCAGACTGCCGGGTCGTCCTATTTATCGGAGACAATGGCGGCTATAAAAGCACATGAGCTGATTTACTGAGTGCGTGCATGAAGTGAGAGTATGGGGGGTGTTATTAAGTGATCATAAAGAAGTGGCATTTGTGTTTGTGGGGGTTGTTGCCATACAAGGTTCAAGCGTGGAGAGATGATGAGGGACCTTTTGCAGCTAAAGCCTCTAATCCCGTCTGTGGTCGGTGTGGGCTCCAGCTGGTGGGAGTGCAGCTGTGCTCGGCCCCTGCACAGGTGAATCAGTTCTGCCCCCCCAAAACTACTCCCCTGTATGCAGTATGGTGGATTTTCACGGTGCTTTGATCTCGCGAAGGTGGCGGTGGCCCCCCTCCCACGGATACGGTGACAGCGTGGGTGATCCGTGTTACCGAAGAGATTTTTTTTAAAACATACACCAAATGACAGCCCCGGTTGAGGGCTTAGCACAGGTCAAGCCCGGCTAAATTCAATGTGGCGGTGCGGAAAATTCACTTCAAAACATTAGCTGCTGGGAGGAAGTGGGCTCTAATGAGTGTTATGACTGCATTTCTCTGACATAATTTACCATCAGTGAAATGATGATCAAGATCATTCAACAAAAACATATCCGTCCCAGACACTAACCCTAATCTCCCAGTATATCCACTGTCGGATCACTGACACACTTATATATTGTTTAACAGTACATAAAGTCGAACCTAAGCAGCTTAAAACGCAACTGCCACAAATTCTATTAATGGTGATCACGTTGAATTATTTCAGCTAGATGCTTGTGTTTTCGAGGGAACTGTGCTAGCACTTCACATTCACCAGAAACAAGCAGACAAAACAGCTGCGCTCCCGGTTTGACCTCCGACCCTGTCTGCGCGTTCAAACTGATTCACATTTAACACACTGGTTTACTTTGACAGGGACACAATGGGAGGATATGATTCGGCCCTTGGCGCAGATCGAAAAACAACATTCCTAATGTCTTTACGCACTGTAGCAAGATCCCACTTATCATATTACTCATGCCTTTGTGTCCTTTTCTGCAGGCAAAGAGGTTTCTCTTCATGTTACCAGCTGGAAATATCAGTGATGAAGCTTCTCCGCTTACTAAGCGCGCCGGTGTAAAGGCAGTTTGTGTGCAGATTCTGTGGCCCGGCTGGCTGCACAGGTAAGCAGAAAATAGCTCTTAGCTCCGGCCTGACCTTGAGAAGGATGCCATTCAATCAGCAAGCTCGCCGCTGTAAAGGCCCTATCATTGCACTAATAGACTGAATCTTCCACTCGGCCCAGATCATGGACAATGCATGGATGGCTTCCTCCTGCTTGGCAAGTTAAAGGGGCAATTTATTCAATAAATTAAACAGAGAAAATAAGCCATGATGAAAGAAATACTGCTGCTGGGTGGGTATGGATTGAACTTGTGTAACAGTCTGCACACCTAATTTAATTTTCAGTTTATAGACATAACAGAATTGGATGACGGCAGTTGACAGAACAGTTAAAATGCAAGACTGAACAGACTGTGCTTGTGTTCTCATTGCCAAGAACGAACATCAGAGGTGGAGAGTGTGCGGCGCGCTCCTTATCTGCAGCCCATCATCCAGCTGGAAGAGTCAACGTAATAAGGAGGAGATTTAGGAACAGTTGCCCGCTTTGAACTTTGAGGTTGTGCGATCAAATTCCACCTTATCAACTGGCAGCTTAAACAAGTTGTGTTATTTTTCTGACGGCTTACAGATAGAGAGGGAAGGGGGCGGGGGGGGTGAAGCTGTAACCAGCATAACTACTGGCTGCTGCAGTGCATCGTGACAAACAACGGGCGAAAAAACTTGGGATTTATTGCTCTGATAACCTTCCAGATTCCTTCGGCTGGTGCTGTATGCCAGACAGAACTCTGACAGAGTTATGCATCATTAATCCCCATGAACACTGCCAGTGATAAATAATGCTCCACGTCCCTCTGAAAAATAAGGCAGTTATTGCCAAACCATAAAGAATGGTATTCATATCATCACTTCAAGCAGATAATAATGTGAAGATACGATGTTTCAAGGATTCAAAAGCACATTCGTACTGACAGTGAGCTGTATATTTCTGCTCTCGTGTATGAGCTGTTGGAAAAAGAACTCCCAATAAATAACAGCACTTGAGCGGAGTAAATCGAAGATCTTTATATCAGTGTCATACTGCTTGCAATGCTGAGCAGACAGTCGAGCTATCAAACAGCATTTAGTACATAATAAACCAAGGTAAATAACGACTTGGCTCCATCTTTGCAATCACGACTAAAGTAGAAGCAAATAGCAGGTAATCAGTTAGTACACAACAAAATCAAGTGTGTCTGGTAACCTGTTGCTCAACGTTTCTCACAAAGAGCAGCTTATATCTGATAATTTCTCAAGGCTCAGACTTGAATCCAGTCCAATAAACATAGTAATACTATATCCCCTACAGGTGTAAATTCTTGGTGGTTAAACGGCGCAAAGAGAAACTAGAAGGAACTCCGTTTGATACAGAGATGTTTCCAGCTCCAGATGCTGTGGGGCCCTCTCTTGTGAGAAGCCAGGCGGAGATCACTTACTTTCCTATTGAGAGTTGGAACATAAATTCAAACCCTGCAATAAATCAAATATAAATTTTCAACTCCCCTCACTTTCCCTGAGAACGGCTGCAATAACAATGTCATTCGACTCCTGCCTGGTTACCATTAATGCTCTGGATTCCTTCCATGCTAATGATTTGGTCCTGTATCCTGTGCCGTTTTACACACACCCCGCTGAAAAAAAAAAAAAAAAGAAGGGAAATATTACTGACCTATTTAACACTTTGCAGGTTAAGAGAAGAAACTAAGGTCTGTGACAGATGCTCTTTACATATACAGTATTTCCAAACTCTCTCAAAATGAACTCTCCTTGCCAGATATAACACCCCTGCGTGCCAATAATGTTAATATACCGAAACTCTGTGGCTGCAACTTTCACATTTCTAGACAGCAATGTCTCTGAGCCAGAAAAAAAGAGGACAATGCACTCCAGTTAAATCTAACTTGAGTGAAAAATGTGATTTCTATTTAGATATTGTTCTGTGTGCCAATGAGCGTCTCCCTCTGCCAAAAAAAATAAATTCGATCTCATTCAGTCTATTTTCTCCTTGAAATCACAGTCTCATAATAATCTTTAAAAACTGATCGTATGCCAACACTGATTCACTGAATATTTACTGGAATGGCCACATAATCACCATCTGAGCAGTCCTCATAACCTAAATATATACAGTCTAGTATCAGAATCCAGTTCATGTTGTATATTTGTTTCACACAGTGTAAACAGGCTTGTTAATTCCAGTGAAATCATAACCCCAAAGTGGAGCTGATTCTGGTTACAGAGACTGTTTAGAGAGAGCCATTCTGGGTGAAGCACACTTTACTTTTTAAGCAAAAAGAAAACCAATTTCATTGCAGCACCTGCACCCTTCTGCCCTGTTGGCTTTGGCGAAGCGGATTCAACGAGTTTTCAGCCAACACTACAAGGCTGCGTGCCTGTAAGAATCTGCACTGGCAGAAGGCTTTTAGAGAAGAACCAAGGTCACCACTACAATAACACAGCACAGAGGATCCGCTCAGAGCCAGGGGGAAGTGCTGTGTCTCTCTCACACCCTTGAAATGAAAACCAATGAGTGCAGAAGGATAGCAAGTTCAATAAACTTCACCTCACTCTGTAACCTCTGCAGAAAGACTAAATAAGCAAGACGCTAACAAGCCGTGCTTGTTCTTATGGTATTATGCACTTAGGTATAAACCATCTGTGGGTATAAGAAAATCTCCATCATTGCAACGTGAATTATATCTCAAGACTAATGGCTGTGGCTTCCAATCCAAACAACATGAATATACAGTCGGTGTATTAATGTCACAAGCTAATGCCAGGCATGCTAGTCTGTGCTAGCTGCCTTCAAAGTGCAAGAAAACATATTTGAAGGACAGAAGTTTTATGCTTTCAAAAAATAGAAAGTGCTGTTCTGTACTGAACTGTAAAGTCCCCAAATTTCATGATGATTAGGTGATAGTTAGCAAGTAACCTATTGATATTTCTTTGGAATTACTGCCAAATTACCCAAATATTTACCTTCATTATAAACATTATTTAATAATTATATGATAAAATAGCATATAATGGTTGAAATAAGGCTAGTGTAATGATTCATCTATTTACCAGCAGACATAGACATGAAGCCTATCAATTAACTTTGCATTCTTTTCCTGGAAATGTATTCAATAAATGACCAACAATTGGGAAGAATATAATAATTAAATCATGTTTATAACAAAGTATTAAAGTATTAAAGTAATTTGATACATTTTGAGGTCAATATTGGGGTAATTCCAAAGAAATTTCAAATAGATTACTTGCTAATTATCACCTAATTACCATGAAATTTGTGGATAAAATGAAGTGTTACCGAATCTGGCAAGTACCCAATATACTGAGACTGTAATCAATAAAATATTTAGCAATTTTCAAACTCTAATTTCAGGAAAACTGTCATAGTATAGAGAACACAGCATCATATGTATAAAATTTGGGTAAAAACTGTTTTATGCCACCAGAAGAGTGGGCTCTGCATTTGGATTTATCACAATCTGTCTAAGTTTTGCACAATCTGAACCACTGTCTATCACAAACCTTTGCATGTAAACTAAGAATTAAAAATCAATAGTGTTTTTGAGAGCCAATACAATATCCCAAAACTTAACACTGCAATACTCAAACATATCAAAATTTATTTACACCCCCCAACCGGCCAGATGATAAATAAACGCATACTACTTTCATTCATCTTGTAATCATCTCTGCTTTTGTTGCAGAATCGTTTTCTATTACTGTGAGAGTTAGCAGGATATCTCAAAATCTGTTTATAGATTTCAATTAAATTTGGTGAAAAGTTGGGTGATGAGCCAGAGAACAAGTAATCAGTGTTTGGTGCACATCCAGAAATTTACTACTGAACTTCTTATAAAGGATAAGGCTGTTCTATTTATTTATTTTTGACAATACAAAAAAAAATTAATGAAAAGGCCAAAATAAACAATGCGGCCATCTCCCAAGCCCACTAGCTGCTTCCTAATAAAAATAGAAATCTTTAAAAGCAGTACATAAATATAGTTTCATTTATTAAAAAGTTGTTGTATCCGAAGAGCTGGGATCTGTAGTTTTTAGCAAACATTACTCAAAAGGGAGCAAAATGTGAAATACTTGGGGACTGTTTTCTGCAGCGAATTACATTTAGTTAAGTTTGGTTTATTTTGGTCGTTTAAGTTATACAACTGAAATACACAAGTAAAAAATAACACGAAACAATAATAACTCATTGCTTTTGAAATAGTGACAAACCAAAGGCGTAGGCTGAAGTCTTAGCTTATTACACCTACCCTTTTTTCACTTCTTATTGAATGTACAATAAAAATGAAAATGAAATATACATATTAGTGTTCATAACTCTGTATTGCCAATCATCTTTTTTTTTTTTTTTCAAATCTATTAAGTTTGTTACACATTTATTTTATTTTGAAAACTATTCCACAAATGAACTCCTTTTGGCATTCTGGCTATTTGCTCGTAAGCTACGTTGACGCTGATTCAGATGCAGAGAAATGTAAAATACCACATTTATAAACATGCATAATTAAAATCATATTTAGTAATAACAATATTTGGGGAGTTAGAGTGTGGAGCAGCCTTGGAAGAGCAAGTCTTGTTTTTAATTGTTAACACTATTTCTGAGAGGTGTTATTTCAACTTCATGGTGTAGTCTGTTCTGTTGTATTGGACTTCATTATATTTACAAGATTATTTCTAACATTTTTGTCTGCCTCATTTAACAATACACGGTGCCAACGACAATTTATAATGAGTTCACAAAGCATTCTCGCATCTTCTCTTGTATTACAATGTACAGAGGTTTCTATTTTCTTGTTCTCCCAGGATAAAGTCACTGCATATGAGCGTGCATGCAAGGAGATGATTTTTTTTTTTTTTACATAATTGTTAATGATGGTAAAGCCCCAGCAGGCTTCTTTAAAGGGTTGTCAAAGAAATCACTAACAGCTGCCAGCCACAGGAATTCAGAAATGCCAAACCAGCACTTTGTGATTGGCACAAGGAAGTTACACCCACTTTGTAATAATATGTTTCTCTTTGGTGAGTTGCCAAATGGGCTGCTGCCAATGTAGACATCATGACAGATCAGATCATCCTGTACAAAAACATCAGGCCGAGGAAAACTATAATTATTTGTCTGAGGTCAGGGTCAGGTTCCTGTAAAGCTCATAAATACAAATGAGATGTAACTTATAGAACAAATCTAATAATGGTGACGCCACTTGAAAAGTCATTTTGATGAATAAGCCTTAATTATAGCCATTTGCCTTTACATTTTTCCGCACACGTCCATACATAGTAGTCGTTTTGACAAGGTAATAATGGCTGTACAAAATAATGGAACTAATGTTAATTCTTAATAGGCATCATTTATATGGCTAATTTAATCATTTCAATACAGTTAAGTGGCATGATTCTGCGCCGTTGTGAGGCGACTGTGCTGTTTTGAAGAAGTAAAGTGAAGCAAACAAAAGCAGCGAAAACCTTTCAGAAGAAATTAGCTCAACAGACTGACTTTAGTCGTACATCTTCCTCGACTCCACCACACCTGCTCAGGTCCGTCTATAATAACCCTCCGTCTGCTCTGCAGGTGTACTCTGGGTATTTACTCCAGACCCATTTACCACAAATACATGCTACTGTATGTTGTGTTCCTCTGCCAGCCCTGTTTCTTCTTCTGTCGGCTCACCGTGAGTCCGCCCCCCTCCCGGTCCCAGTCCCAGCCTTGATGATACATTTGCTTTCCATAAATCAATTTTTGAAACTCAGCAATTACCCCACACCACAGGGAGTCAGGGGAAATCTATAAGTCAGAGGTCTTGAAGATGCTCAATAGTCAGTCCTGTCACTTCCTGTCTGCCTGCTTCAAAACACAGTGATGGACCTCAGTGGTAAAGATAAGACGGGTCAATAAGAACAATCTGACTAGACACAAGTGCAAAAGAGGAGCTAGGTGGGCAATCAACACAAAGAAAAACTAGAATGCATATGTCTGCCTTACTGTTACACAATGTTCTTCTAATGTCTGCACATCTGCATATATATATATATATATATATATATATGATCTTAAGATCTAATATTTATTTTTGTGAGACATTTAATATATTAGCAGCACCTGCTTCCACATGTTTCTCAACACTTCATGCCACCCACAAAACTAGTAGGTAAAATGACTATTGTGCTCCTAAACTCTGTTTTGAAACATCCAAATTATGACTGTTATTAGTTAGCGCAGGGGTGGGCATTTATTTTTCCTGGGAGGCCCACATGAGAAACCCGAATTGTTGCCAGGGGCCAAACAAATACTGTCAGACGTAACCGCTATTTACTCACTATAGAAACCTGTGTAGTGACGGTTCAAGTTGTATTCTTTGAATACAGCCACATGTTAACTAAGCACACAGCTTTACAGCCATCCTCTGCGGAAAACTACTTAGCAGTCAACGACTTACTACAGACGTGCAGCCTCAGCAGTGTGGCACACTACTTCAAACTTCACTCACGTCAATTGACATCAATATCAAGTGTGACAGGAAGAAGCACACTAACAATACATACTGTTTTCTTAAATGTTTTTTTTTAGCTTTGTGAGTAAAACTGTGTGGTTTGTCTGAGACCTCCTGGGTCAGTCAGAACCACCATGAGGACCGGTTCCGGCCCGTGGGCCATATAATGCCCAGGTCTGAGATAGAAGCTACAAGCAGCTGCACCTGAAGTTTTGTCCTAATTCCTTACTATGTACTAATACAACACAGTATGTATGATATTCAAAATTTCACTGTCTACTGTTAATATTGTCAGAAACAGCCCTGTCTCTTAAAAATTCCATTTCCATACAACAAAACTGCAACATGAATAATGTTTCAAGTATGGCTTTCAATTGATTAAAATATTCATTCATGATTAATCGCATGATTGTCCATGATTAATCACAATTAATCGCAAATTAATCACACATTTTTTATCTGTTCAAAATGTAGCGTAAAGGGAGATTTGTCAAGTATTTAACACTCTTATCAACATGGGAGTGGCCAAATATGCTGCTTTATGCAAATGTATGTATATATTTATAATTGGAAATCAATTTCCAACACAAAACAATGACAAATACTGTTCAAAACCCTTACAGGTACTGCATTTAGCGTATAAAATATGCTCAAACTCAACCCCAACAGGCAACAAAAATTAAAACATAATTAAATTTATATAGTTTGAGCCTTATTTAACTTCTTCATGACAATCGACTATGGCATGGTTGGTACCAATGGATTTGTTAGGTTTTCTAATTTCATATGATGATACTCTTGTTGTGTTGTTTTTTTGTTTTGACATATCACAAATATGTTTGTAATGATAGCCAGCGTAAGTCCAGGTAGGGAGGACGTCAAGGAGGTGGATGGATGAAATATTCACTTATTTTAATTTACATCCATAGTTTAATGATGTAAGACACATTTTAAGCTAAACCATTATGTATTTTTATTAAACCTAACCAAGTAGTTTTGCTATGTTTTTGTTTTGTTTCAATTTGCATTTACTATGCATTTAAAACTGTTTAATATTGTGACCGTAATAAGTTTCCCTTGAAATGCAACGAGAATGCAGTTTAGTTATATGGGATCATCATTCTGTAGGAGACAGTTTACTCCTCTGTTTTCTATCAACAGGAAATAACATGACTTGCATCAACAGACATTAATCAAACTGCAACTTTGGAGCACCACTGCTGCCAATTAAACTTTTTAAATTTAATTCAATTCTTGTTTTTGCTGTCTGAGATGTTCCTGTAGCTGCCTCGCCACCATCTGGAATTTGATTACTTTATTTATTTATTTATTTATTTATTTTTCAGCTGTGAGAAGCTCCTCTGTTTCCCTTGTGCATTGATTCATAGGACAGCAATGTTTGTGAGCCAACACACTCAAAAATCAAGCACATATTTGACCGCTGTATTTTTCAAAGCCTGCTTAGAAAGAGTAAAGGAACTGGGACACAGAGTCTCAGTGTTGTTAGCTGCAGATAGAGGTCAATATAGGTCGTAGATTATTTAATGTTGCTTTTTAAAGCAGGAAGTAATGCTTCCAAAGACTGGCAGTATTATCACCGTGTGACATGCACAGCTGAAGTGCCTGAACGACCCTTGAGACAAAAACTGATATGTGATATTCTACCGCTAGTCCCACTGCTACTTTAACAGCAGCTTCCAAGACCGGAGATTTAATTTCTTTACATGTTTACCTTTGTTTCATCCCTACCTACCCCTCCCCTCCAGCACATCCCCTCTCTCTTCCTTCCCAGGAGACAAAGCAGGCAGACAGCTCTAATAAACAGTGGCGTGAAGCCTTACAGTGATGGCTTATGCCGAGGCAGCCGATGTGATCAATTATCTAGTGGCCGATTCTCTTTAATTAGAGGGTTTAAGTATTGAGTTAGCCTGGGTGGGAAGCTGAGAAGCAGCATGTAAACCAACCTCATTACACTGCAGTGATTCACCTCCCAGGAGCTGTGATCCACGCAGTGTTTACACCATACATTTGTTTCTGTGGTAACATATCGAGTGGAGGAATGGCTTGGTGACAGACCCAGTTTTTTTTTTTCCCCTCCTCTCCACTACTCTCTCTCTCTCCATTTTCTTTCTTTCACTCTCCCTCCCACTCACTGCTGAAGAGGCTGTCACACTGGTTTGCCTTTTGTTGTGGAGAGTCTGGAGAGGTAGCACAATGTGTCCTAGTTAAAGCAGTGCCCCATCTGCCCGGCATAATTAGACAATTATGCTGGAAGGATCCGTCATTAATTCCTTTGTGGTGGCCAATTTCGCACCACAAAGAGGTCTCAGGTTTAGTTTTCCTTTGCAGATATCTGTTCATTTACCCTGGCCCGTGTTATCGTCCTCGAGTATTGATAGTGTGGCAACTTGGGGCAGGAAAATATTCTCCTGCCAATATTGACTGGTTGGTACAGTTGTAGTGAAAAGGCCAAGGGGAATATTGGCTGCTGTCTCGCGCTGAATAAAAACAAGCAGCTAGGAAGCAGCACTGTGAAAACACAGGCAGACACACAACAAACAACCATAGTTAATGCATTGAGGTTAGGCACACTAATGAAATATGCATTATGTGGAATTATCCCAGTGTTGCATTGTGGAGTGTATAGACTAATCTGAGCAGCTTCACATGCATTTAACCCACTAAAACACCACTAATTAAATATGAAATTCAATCATTAAATTCATGTTGGAGTGATGAAATACAAAATAAACAATTATCAACCGCGTTTCAGAAATGCTGATATGTTTTGTGAGGTCACATTTGTCTTATTAGCAGTGTCTACGCCATCTCACTTTAATCAATTTAGTAAACGAGCTACTATTTGTATCATTTCATGGCATCAGTGCTTATACTGTATCGGGACAACTTAAAGGTGCTCTGTATAATATCCAAAGCATTAATATAGCAGCAAACAACTAGTGTCTATGTAAAGATATAGTGGAGTAATGTCCACCTGAGTAAAGAATGAAGTCCCTCTGTGTGTGCTGTAATCCGAGCTTCTCTGTGCTTTGTTGACATAGACGGGCTGGCTGCGCATGCCTTTTAGTGCATCTTCATGCATGTGAGCGTGCCTCAGTGGCTACACCTGGTTACAGCTGATAATGTTACCCCAACTGATGGTGTCATCACAGAAGCATAGCACCCATCCGGTTCCCTCACAAGTTAACACTGTTAGCACCGTTAGCTGCAAGCCGCTGACTCAGCTGCCGCTATGCTGAGAGCCATGCGAAGGAAATAGAAATGCTCCCAATCTTGCATTTAGCAAGACAGTTTCTGGTTAACAACTCCTTGCAAATGTTTGGTATCTTTTTACCTAACCAAAATCTTTTTATTCTTAGCACTAGCATGTATAGCATACAATATATTGTATATTATTTGTTAAAATAGGCTAGCCAAGATGATATCATTCACATTTAACATTGGCAGTTAGCTTCCATCAAAGATCAAGTTGGTGCATCCGAAATCACTTCCTATTTGCTACCATAATTACTTCATGCCTTTTTATTTGAGTGTCCAAAAGTGCAAAACTTGTGCAATATATACTGTAGCGCCCTCAAATGGCATAAAATGTAATATTTACGCTACTTTATCAAAAAAATAGCATTATTCAACAGAGAGCCATGCTAGATGTGATGAGACACTACACCTGTCAGTGAGTCAAATTTACTGCTCATAATAAGCGCAAACTGCTGAGTGTTCATTATGTACAGAACAGCACATAAGTGAAGGAGGGAGTGATTTCAGACACATCAGTTCATCCCTGTATTCAACTAACCAGCCTTTACACTTAATTGCATGGGTCTGGCAGACTGAAGTTCCACCTCAGCTTTCTGCCTGCTGTTATGGAGCAACCTGCTGCTTGTGAAAGTACAATTTGTAAAGTCCCTATCGAACATATGTGTTGTCACATTAATGGTTTCACAGTTACACTGAGAAGCTCAGCTTGACAGAGACATGTGGGAAGATATTTTACAATGTAACTCAAATCTGATTAGAGCAGTGATCTAATCAGCCATGAATTCATCTGTGAAGACAAGCAGGCAAAAAGAAAATCACCGCAGAGAATTCTGTATAATTATCAAAAATCTCACAGCGGTACATTAAAATTCTAATTACGACATATTATCTTAATTGCAAAGGAGATGCAAATCAAAACAAGGTTAACGCTGCTCCCTTAACATGCAGGAGAACATGTGGTGGGAACCTCTTCAATATTCACTGAATCAGCTTGACTTGTTCGACATGAGAGGCTGTCATTTTGTAATGCTTCCCTCTCTTAGGGGCGATAATCCTAGCTGAGAGCACAAGCAGCAGAGGCGGCGGCGGCGCAGTCGTGCAACAATGAGACAGAACAAACATCTAATTGCTGTGCATTCATTTGCTTTTATTGCGTCGAACAAAGCCGGTGACAGCTCATCGCAAAGTCAACCTGTCCTGAGAAAATCATGTACCTCCAAAATGTAAACGAATTAAGAACTAAGAACAAAACAGCCTTGTTTTAAAGCTTAGGTGAGCTAAAACCAGTGGGTTTGCATCTGAGAAGTGAAGCCAATGCTGAAGTGCCTTAAACCTGCATTCTTTCTAACAGCCATCAGGGGGCGACTCCTCTGGTTGCAAAAAGCAGTCTGATTATATAGAAATCTATAAGAAATGAGCCTACTTCTCACTTGATTTATTACCTCAGTAAACATTGTAAACACAAGTTTATGGTCTCAATCACGAGTTTCAAGTCTTCTTCAATACAGCATGATGTTTATTTAGTAAATTACGGCCACATTTAGAGTCAGACAGACCATAAAGCAGGGGATGCTTTAGGGCGTGGCTACCTTATGATTGACAGGTCGCTACCACTGCATTGTCCAGTCTGAGAGTTTTGTTGTAGAACTTTAACCCTTTCACAGTGTTTTCAGTTCAAGAAAGTTAATGATATCCTTTTTGGTTGCCTGAAAATGTCTTATTCAGCGGTGAAAATGTCTTATTCAGCGGTGAAAATGTCTTATTCAGCGGTTATACTCAACCCTCTCGTTTCCCTTCTGGTTGCAAAAAAAAAAAAAACCAAGATGGCAACCGCCAAAATGCCAAACTTGAGGCAGCCCACAAACTATGGTAATGGTGACCACGTCCACTACTTATTTGTGCTGTCAAAGTTAAAATAATAATGTGTTAACGCAAATTTGTTTTAACGGCACTCATTTCTTCAACGCATTAAAGCAACTTGCGAATTTTAGGTTGTAGTGGCCTCAGTTTTAAAGCTGGAGTGAAAAGACTCGCATCATATGAAAATAGAAAATGACAGCTGTTGTTGCCTGTTGGGTTTGAGTTTGCCATGTTATGATTTGAGCATATTTTTTATGCTAAATGCAGTACCTGTGAGGGTTTCTGGACAGTATTTGTCATTGTTTTATGATGTTAACTGATTTCCAATAATAAATATATTTGTATAAAGCAGCGTATTTACCCACTCCCATGAGGATAAGAGTATTAAATACTTGACAAATCTCCCTTTAAGGTACATTTTGAACAGATGAAAAATGTGTGTTAAGTTGTGATTAATCACGGTTAACTATGGATAATCATGAGATTAATTGGGATTAATATTCTAATCGACCGGCAGCCCTAATTCTTATATATAATATAAAACCCAAATATGGGCTTGTGATCCTTCAACCGATCTGAACAAAGAACAAATCACAAAAACTGATGCTCAATTTTCACTCTGCTGAGTAAGAAACATCCATGTCTAATGTGCAACAAATACAATAACAAAAAAAAAAAAAAAAAGTTCTCAAGAAACTGCAACTCCCATGGTACACAACAAATTGCTTGCCATAAATTGTATCTGACAGGTACACACTGTAACTCTGCAGACATAAGACAGCCGGATGACAGCAGGCACAAGGGGTAATGGTGAAAAGGAGAAGAACTTGCCATTGAACATGGATTTATGAGCGGGTCCAGACTGAGGTGATCCATCAGCGGAGTCACATGGCATCAAAAGCGTTTAGGACACATTTAAATGAGGCGGTTTCAAAGGGTGCCAATAGTCCAAAACATGTGGGATGCGTCTGGGAAACCGGCAATTTGCTGCTTTTTAGCAGAGGAGAAGTCTGTTGCCACCCACAAAGGGTGATTTTCAATCCGGTTCAGTGTCTTAATTGGAGTAGTTATGCTTTGATAGAGAGCTCCCGTTCCTCCGGAGGTTCTCGCAGTAGCCTAATAACAGTATGTGGCAGCTTTAAACTAACTACAGCTGTTTTTGAAACATCAGATTCCTGACAGAAAATAATAAACTAGAGGTGCCCTATGTTTTCACTAAAAGATATTGGAGTTTCTCTACCAATTGGCTTTGGGGATGGTGGTTACCCACATACTGTAAATTGAGTTTCTCTTTCTCACTTTCTCCCACAAAACACACACATACAGTGCAAACACTCTCACAGCCCTACCCTTACTGGACAGAAATAAATGGAGACCCCAGGAGTTCCCTTTGGCCCTGGCCCTCGCAGTCTATAACAGAGCCGACAGCTCCGATCGCTCCTGAGAAAGCAAAAGCTGCTCAGGGATCGCTTTACAATTCTCAGGGGCTCGAATAACCTGATCTTGAACTGATCCCGCGCACTGATCCTTTGGTATTGGGTTAGGAACGTGTGAAGGGGCCTGTTGAATGAGCTCGCTGGATATCAACATCCTCACTCCGTGTTGCTCCAGCCCGGCAGATTGTTTGACTTGATTAGTCTCTGCCCGAGTGTTAGACTACCCAACGCCAAGCCCTCCAGACACCCGTATCAATGTGTCAGAGGGAAAAGTGCTCTCCCAAGTCTCAAGGTGGAGACCATTACCCTGAGTGAGAGCACTGTAAGTTAATAGGATTTGCTCCCGATCAAGAGACTGAGCTATTTCCTGAGGCTGTTACAGGCCGAAGCACAAAAATAAATGTTCCTTTATTCAACACTATTAAGCGCCCCCCCCCCCCCCCCCAAAACTCCTCACCACCACCAACCGCTCTGACCCCACCCATTCCTTTTTCTCCCTGTTGGAATATCTGTTTTTACTGCAGGAGGTTGTGCTCTCCCTCTCTTTTTCTCTTGTTTTTTTTTTCTTCTCCCAAGCAGCCAGTAAAAGTAAAAGGTTGGCACTTTTTGTCTAAAGGAGCCATTTGTTCAGGTGAAAATGAAACTTGCATGGTAAGCAGAGCCGGGCCTGCGGTTGGACAGGGGCAGAGGGGATGCCAGATTAATCATATGGACTATACACCATGAGGATATTCATTGAGGAGTAATTGCCAAGGGGCTTTATGTAATGTATTCTCCCCATGAGGTAAAACCTTGTAGGAGTGAGAAAGGATAATAGAGTAAGAGGATCATATAAAATGTTTGCTGCTCCAACCTTTAACTCGGAGCTTAACCCCAACCTCGGATAGTAATTACAGAGTTAATTGCCTACTGATCTGAGGAAGAAGCTCCATCCAACTCCACTGCAGATATCAATTGGGCTTAAGAGTCTCCTTCTGAGAGGCAACAGATCACAAGTTGTCTTATATAACTTAATGAAGGGACAATTAGCAATATCAAGCAATGTTGATGTCAAAATTGTAAGTGTTAAAGTGGATTTGGACCGTAATTCAGTGATTCATTTATCAATTTGTTGAAATGAGTCAATTAGTAAGCTAATAATTTTCTCTTGAATTCATTGATTTCCATAGCTAAAAAAAACTTAGTTTACAATGATATAAAACACAAAATAGCTGCAAATCCTCATGTTTAAGGAGCTGAAACTGGGGACTTTTTTGTTTGATACATGACTTAAACTGTCTTTTTTACCGTTTATTAATCGATTACTCCACTAATTCTTTCACAACTACATAATAACCATGATGGAAACGTATGTTATTGTTTTACAAAATACAAGCATCCAAATGATGGATTCACGATTCAATATTAGCTATTGAAGTTTTGTTTTACACGTATGATGAATTTCGTCTGGTGTTATATTCTGGTGTTAGCTTGGGTTTAGTGCCCTGCAATGGAATGGCGACCCGTCTACGGTGTAACCCGCCTTCGTTCAATGCCAACTGGGATTGGCTCCAGTGGTTGCAGTTGGGTGGATGGATGGATCAATGTTCAATATTCACAACTGTGTATAGTGTATCCTGAAACTAATAATCGTTATGTTTTTTGTTAGCTTAGAATGAGCCCTTCATATCTACACAGGGCGCAGGTCCTCATCACAGAGTAAACCATGTTGCTCCACCATGTTTCTACAATAGTTTCACCTTTTTTATGTCACCTGAAAGTCACCGTAGTTCTCTGACAGCCATGTGAGCCGCGGACTGCAAAACTGTAGTACCGCCAGCTGCCGTCTGTCTTCCGTTGCTCCAAAAGTAGTGCTATTACGGTAAGGGTGGCGGAACGAATGGCGTTACCACGGTTTTGCACTGCTCAGTGGCTCATGTGACCTCAGTCTTGGAAAGGGAGGAGTGAGCGGAGGAGTACTCGGTTGGTTGCAATGTGCAACCACACCACTAGATGCCGCCAAATCCCACACACTTCACATTTATCGTCTTTCATTCAAAACATAGATAGATTAAATGGGCACATTATGCTATTATTTAGTTTTACGCAGGGTTGTAATACAGAATATAAATTGTAATAAAAAACACTTTTTGTATTATACATGTGAAGAGGCTTGTCTGACATAATATATAGCAGTGGAACACAGTTATATGTAGCATTAAATGTGCATTTGATTTGTTACAGTGTGATACATATTTAGATAGTAGAAATATGTTATTTATATTGTGAAATTGATTTCAGCCATGTCGCTCAGCACTAATTCTTCCCATATCGCCCAGCCCTAATAGCAACCAGTCTTCCTTTGGTGTGCATGACAACACACTACTCAAGTTTTGACAACTCCAGATAGAAAATAAAGCACATTAGACTATATAATAAGCCTCTCCGGGTGAAAAAAAAAAGCAGACAGATTTCCTCTGGATTTGTTTAAAACCTTAAGAGAGAATAGAACTGGCGCATTTCACCACAGATCTGAGCACAGCTCACTCAGGAAACCTGAATGTCTTCAGCGAGTCAAATAGTTAAGTTGAGCCGGTGCTGCCATAAACCCGGTGGGAGAGCTTGGAATAATCTAGGCGATGTTAATGATGCAATTTATATGTGAGGGGACCGGTGTTTGGCAGGCTCTTTCCGTCTGAGCGGGCTGCACAACCCAGCGAGCTCCCAGCACCCCCTGCTAGATGGAGGGGGTGGAGTAGGAGGAGGATGTCAGAGCCCATGTGAAAAGAGGGAGCGAGCGAAGCACTGATAAGAGCCATTACTATTAGTGTCTGTCTGTCACCTGCTGTGCGTCATCCAGCCTTCTCTCTCCACATGCGCCCCCATCCCCGTCGTCGATCCATCCCCATCCGTTTTCCTGAGGCACATCACTTCAAATTTGCACTCACCTACACATTTTCCATCCTGTCACAGATATACTCGCTCGGCTTGAAAACTGAGCCGAGCTGCTCTCTGAAAACTACCGCGAGCTTTGTTTCAAAACACTTGTGAATTAGTGAAGGTGCAGACAGCTGCCAGCATTTATTCGATAAACAAAATAGCTATAGATGAATAACTGAATTGGCACAAGGGGGACGCAATATTCCAGACGTACCGTTTCTCAGTTTTTCCAAGCAAACACAAAGCCTAATTTGGTATTTCATTTATTACTTGGCACAATACAACAGCTCCTTAAACTTATGAACTCGGGAGAAATGAACAGTAATTGCAGGCTGTTCTTTATTTTCTTAAGACCTTTTTAACCAAAATATTTAAAGCTGTTTTTCTCAGTTGCTATGCAACACTTCAACCGCAAGAGTGGGAGCATGCTGAGAATGTGCCAAATAAAAGCTACTGCCACAGACATTCTGCGGGGAAATATGAGAGAGGGGGCATCGTTCAATAATCACATGAAAATGTAGAGCGGTTGTGTAAAATGCACAATCATCCTTTCATTCATCAGTTACTTGACCTGTGTCAACACATGATTCCAACCAATAGTTTGCTTAATGAACCATTGTTTTTACTCTGAAAGGCTCATGTGAGCACAGTTCTGTGTACCAAATATACAAGTAGCTGCAGAATACAGCGACTTGTCCTGTGCAAAATATCATTCGCTAATTTGACATGAGAATGCTGCCAGATATGTGGACTACTGTCTCTTTCACAAGTCCTTTCAGATTTCACTCAGAGCTCGCCTCAAGCCCGGGCAACTGTACAACAGCCAAGCAAAAAGCAAGCAAGCCAACGGTGCTGCCTTTCTTCCTTAGCCTGGAACCAAGGACTTAAAGCAAGGACACGTTATGCAAGATATCACATTCAATTCCACTGCCAGCCTCTGAGGCCAGATGATACATGTTGAGTGGAGTCTGTCTCTTGAGCCCTCAATGTTAATCAACACTCTTTCCAATGCATACTTATGAGTTACAATCTACTCCCCACGTCTTCCCTTTGGCAGCTTAAATTAAGTCACAAATTTGATGGCAAATTAACTTCAACGGGGACGGTAATATGTCACCTATACGGCAATCTGTGCCGTTCCTCACCGGGGCAACACAAAATCTTGCGCATCTGAGAGTGAAATTAAATCAAACAAATTATTTTTGTGTGAAAGTCAAATTCGAGGAAACAGAAGAAAGGAGGCGCCACGCGGAGGGGCCAATCAGCTGTTAACAAATCCCTCTGATGACAAAGCCTTGCATAATCGCCCAGTCAACCTTTATCATTGTGATCACAGAGCTTGAGATTTAATGCGTGCTGGTATTAGCTGTGACATACAGTCACAATACAGTTGAGGTGGGAGGAACACATGCTCAGACGGTGTGTGTGTGTGTGTGTGCACGTACATGTGTGTGTAGAGGGGAGGTGGATGTGGAACCAACAGAGATCTCCCCACTTCATCATTGAGTAAATGGCACCGCAGACGTGAGCTGCGACTTCACAGCTGCCTCATGGCGGGTGACATTGAAGCCCACGCATGAACACATCGCTCATCAAAGCGAATGAGGCGTTCGTTGCTTCCGCTGCTTGTGCCAGGGAAAAACAATGGCAGCCCCCCCCCCCCCCCCCCCAAAGTGCACACTTGCACACCTGGAATGTCTAGAATGAGTGGAGATGGGAATGAAAAAGGGGGGAAAAAATCCATTTGGTTTCATGCATCTCTCACAAGAAGCTTAACAGACTGTAACCTTCCGCTGCTTCGTAATGGGAAGGAAACGGCAAGACCCCGGCGCCATAAAACGGCTCAGAGCGGGTGCTAACAGTGGTTCAGCAATTAACCTGTCTTAAAACAAACAAGGGGCTTTTGCTTTAACAACAGGCACACACTTGAGAGGGTTGATTTCTGCGGCGTGAAACTCAAAGGCCCACCAGGGTTCAGGTTTTAATCGGTCATTAGCGTGCTCATTTCGGCACAGCTGCGGCGACATCTATGCAACTACAAGCTCACTCGATGGGATCAAAACCCAAACCCAAAGCTCTTATCCAAGAGTGACCCACCATCGAATGTCTCACTCAAAAGTCTCTTCGAAGACAAAGAATGTTTGTCTTAACACCAATCATAACGTGTGAGAAGTAAAAACAGAGAGCAACAGTAAAATTGTGAATGCCCTCTTTTAGCACATAAGCACATCCTCCTGCAAGTTCAGTCACACAGTTTGAACACAAAAGCTCCACTCTTTCTCCTTAACTGTCCTCTTTTTCTCTAAGTGGAACCAGACGTAGGCATTTCTTCATTTAGCCCATTGAAATGGAGGCAAGTTGCTGTTCTTTATTTATTTAACAAAAACGAGCTGTAAAAGCCAAACATTAGGTCATGGAACATTTTCACCCCGAGAAAATAAGTCAATGCCTTCAATGAGACATCAAACCCGGTTTTTAAGTATTCCCCTACAAAATATGAGCTGGTGAGGAACGTTTTTATTTTTTTTTTCGAAGTCAAAGTAGTGCTGTGGGATTGTTCTGTTTTTTAAATACAACTTTCAACAGTGTGGCGCTTGCACATGCGTTTCCAATTAAGAGTTCAGAGCCAACATCCAAAGCCTGCTGGGCCCCACTCTCAACGTCCACGATTGACCAAGTCTGAGGAAATGTTAAACAGGCATCATAACCAAAACAGAGACGGCAGATTTTTCAAAAGCCTTTACTTTCTAAACGATAATTAAGACATCACGGCGAACTGATGATATGGACTGCAAACAAAACGCACAATCTAAATAAAGAAGAGGGAACATACAGTACTTAATCACAACTTTTTGTGACACGTTCACAGCTAGGGCACTTAGACACAGCAATTTGTCCCTTTGGTGAGTGGGTACAAAGCCTGCTTACAGTGCAAAGGAATAAAATGTGTCAATGCTGTTGATTTGTGAGGACCATAATGAGAATGCACAGTTTACACGAGGCACTCAAGAGTAGAATCTACTTCCCTGGCAGCGGCAATAACTCCCTATGAGTCTGTCTCTGCTCAGACTTCAGTCTCGTGGCCCTAAGGAGCTGTTGGAGGACTTTGATGTTCTGTCTAAATGAATTGACTGTGCTTCTTGATACAGCCCTCCAGTCAACCGACTCGCCCCACCAATTCTGTCACCTGCGATAAACACCCCGCGTGCTCGGAGGCGTTGGTACCAAATTCTGGATCGCACGCTCAGAAAGGGCCTTTTTTTTCTGCCTTCAACTTTGCAAATGACTGAAAATAAAATATGATTGTTGTTTCCCGCCGTGCCCTATCTAAGGAGAAGCCCTTTGATGTGTGAGGCTGTATGTGAGCAAGCAACGCTGGGCTGGTTTTTGTTACCTTACAGCCCTGCAACATCCAGTAGGTGAGCCTTTATGTCGGATGCACCTTCAGGGCATGGTGTTTGTTAGAGCCTGGGCAAAGCCAACAACCTCCAACCCACTTCTATCATTGCTTTTTTTTTCTTCTTCTTCTTAAGAATCAGAGCCAGACATACAAGCTTGTTGCAAGTTCACCGACTTGATCCAAAAAAATCTAAGGCTTATTTAGGAGCACTGGTGCACAGATAAGGAAGTACAAATGTGTTGATACCAGGGCTGTCAAAGTTAACGCCATGATAACGCATTCATTTCTTTAATGCATTAACAGAACTTGCAATTTTAAGGTTGTAGCGGGCTCAGTTTTAAAGCTATGTCACACAAGCTCGTCACGAAGGAGGCTAAATAACGCTTCAAATGTGTGCTAAATTTCGGTGAGGAAAAAACTGGCACTGTCATTTTCAAAGTCTTCCCTTGACCTCTGACCTCAAGATACATGAATGTAAATGGGTTATATAGGTACCCACCAGTCCCCCCTTTACAGACATGCCCACTTTATGATAATCACATGTAGTTTGAGGCGAGTCATAGTCAAGTCAGCACACTGACACACTGACAGCTGTTGTTGCCTTTTGGGCTGCAGTTTGCCATGTTATGATTTGAGCATATTTTTTTATGCTAAATACAGTACCTGTGAGGGTTTCTAGACAATATTTATCATTGTTTTGTTATTAATTGATTTCCAATAATACATATATACATGAATTTGCATAAAGCAAACATATTTGCCCACTCCCATGTTGATAAATGTACGTATAAATACTTTACAAATCTCCCTTTCATGTTTATTTTGAACAGATAACAAAATGCGTGACTAATTTCGGATGAATCTCGATTAACTGTGGACAATCGTGCGATTAATCACGATTAAATATCTGAATCGATTGACAGCCTTAGTTGATACATCTACTTTGGGACTTCTAGTTTGTCATGATGTGTGCTTTGACTATGGATACGTAGTAAGAGGGGACACAATGTATGAAAAATGAGCAAAAATAAGTCATGTCTTAGTGCTAAAATAGCATTGAGCGCAAGCAGTCGACGACTAGCAAACACTGCAACGGATGATTTTCATCAAAGCGTGGGGCAGAGGCGGTGGTTAAAGGGAAACAATACTTATCCATCTAAGCTTCAGCTTGGTCAATTCTCATTTGACTAAATCCAATTACCATCGATTCTGCATCTTCTTAAAGCCGAGGTTTAGGTTTTCCTTGATAGTGCAGAAATCTTAACTCGATGAAGCGGCAGTATTTAACCTATTACAGCCTCCAATGAAGCGGTTAGGTTTTGGAGGAAAGTACGGGTTCTACTGGCAAATGCATTGATCCTCCCACACCCAGGGCTTTCCCAGCGTGCGCAGCGATTCCTGTGCAAAGCCTCTGAACACTTCTCTCCCTCCTCCAGCAGCGGTTGGTGCTCCTGAGCAAACCTGCCCTGGATCGAGCATCTCATTTAAGTCACTGGGCCCTTTGATGTGGATTCAGTGCTGCGGTGCATATCATTCGTGTTTGAAGGTTCAGCTTCCACAATACAGCGGGGTTTGAAGTTCCACATATTGCAAGTGCTACAATGTGATAATCTGGGAGCCGGTTATGCATTATACATTTTTCATAAAAGAACACCATCACCTGAAAGTGGAATGTGGAAACGTCAGCGCTTCAAGGTATATATTGACAGAAACTGTTTCTGAGACTTCTGGGTGTGGGACGAAAACACTCTTGTTATCGTAAGCATTTCAGAATCGGCTCTACATCTTCTCTCTGAAGGGGGTAAATATCCAAATAAACAGAGTAGAATAACATTTGACTGGGGTCGGCCATGCCATTATATGACCAATTTAGTTGACTGAATGCTTCTCGAGGGGCCACAGAGGCCATGACGGCTCTTTCTCAAGCGAGAGCCTGCAATAAATATCTCCTTCTCCATCTGATTTCACAAAGGAGTTGATATACACACCTTGGGGCGCTTCCTTCAGTGTCTTCTTAAATAAAACATGAAAAATCCTTGTCAAGGTCTTTACTGAGGCAGACCAAACTAAATCTATGGCTTTAGTTAGTGTAATGACAAGAAACAAGGAAATAACTCAATAATATATAAATTAATTAGTAAAAGTGAGCCCACCAGATCTTTTCTTTTTTAAAGAGGACATGTTATGCTTTTGTGTTTTTAAGAAGAAGAAGAAGAAGATCTAACTTTATTAGTTCCACAGTGGGGAAATTCAATTTACACTCTGTTTAACTTGGTGTCAGAGTGAGGGGGCTGCTCCAGACAAGCGCCCCGAGCAGTTGGGGGTTTGGTGCCTTGCTCAGGGGCACCTCGGCAGTGCCCAAGAGGTAAACTGGCACCACTCCAGCTACCAGTTCACACTCAGTTTTTTTTGGTCCATGTCGGGACTTGAACCGGTGACCCTCCGGTTCCCAAGCCAACTCCCTACAGACTGAGCTACTGCCGCCCCCTTTTTTGCCATTTCCTTTCCTTTAGTGTGTTATATAGTGTTTCTGTGCATGTTAAAGGTCTGCAAAGTTACAAAGCCCAAAGGGAGTTACTCTCCCCCCACAGAAACAGTGTTCCTGAACCACCTGAAACGCCTCGCTCGAAGACCCACCTTTCCTTCCGTAACATTGTGATGTCACCAACTAACATATTTGCATAATACCTGCCAAGCAGCTAATTTGGCAGCCCTTCAAACAAAGCTACTTTGAGCCATGGATATATAAAGAGAACTGGATACAGCCTTCAAGGTGGGCTCCCCAGAGTGATAAAGTACCATCTGGCGATCTTTCGCATCCATTGGGCCCATAAAGCAGGCGCAGTAGCGTTTCCTTTTACCCCGCCTCCAAACCCTCGGTCTGGGGCTCATTCACATAAATAGAGGAAGGAAAATAACTAACATTTTCCAATTTTTAGGACCTAATGATTTAAATAAGGGCTAATTAACTGTACGTACTGGGAAGTTTATTCACCTCAAAAAAAATATTTTTATTATTTCAAGTTACAGACGTCTCTTGAGGCATCACGTGACGGACATGGAAGTTTTAGTACCGCTCTCTGACCACAACGAAAAGCCCAGCCCTCTTCCTGAGGGCTTGGTTCGAGCGGAGCTGGAGCTAAGTCCGAAGAGCTTGACTCGGCCGAGAAATCAGGGGGTAGCTGACCAATCAGAGCAGACCGGGCTGTTTGAGAGTGCGGGGCAGGAGCTCAAACAGGGTTAGGGTGAGAAAAGTAAAGTGCTTTTTGAATATTAAAGCATGTAAATGTGTTCTAGTAGAAACTCCAAATACAAGTATGAACCTGAAAATGAGCATAATATGTCCCCTTCAAAACCAGCTGCATCTAGCACACAAGCTATATAAAATAGGAGGGAGTTGTTGGCCAATAAAATCAAGTTGGCAGTCAATGTCTGTGAGTGACTGAGGTTTATGTAAAAGCTTCTGATCGTGATAATTAAAGAGCGTTTGTATGGAGGTGCACAGCTCCGCGTCTCTTTTTAAAAGATGCTTACTGTCTCCAAAGCATGGAGATGGTGGCAGCCTGAGGGCCCGCCTGCTTTCTTTTCCCTCTCTCTGTATCTATCTTGTGCTAAATACACATAAAAACACTCACACACATACACAAGCACATGTGTACAGAGACGAACGCTACACACTGTACCGATGCGTACAAACAAAAAACCCACACACAAGAAAGAGACGGCGCTTTCACAAACATCAGCCTCTCAATTAGCTTCTGCACTCATTTCTCCTTGGAAGAGAATTATTTTTCAGCTGGGTGCTTTTTCTTTGTTTATTGTGAGCAGACCAAAGCCTTATCAGCAGCTAATCACTGCATGTCAAATTCACAGACTTACTGCAGTCACTTAAAAAAAAAGGATTCAGTGAATAATCTTCTCAAGTTCAGATTGCCATTTTAGATTTGGACTATCACCAATTTCTTTTAGATGCTTGAATATAACAACCAGGGAGAAGATCAGCATTTGTTTGATATAATTCCTTGTGACATGTTAATTGCATCTACTTGTAATTCTCTCTAATTGATGTTTGATATGTCTCAGGAAATTAGGCCAACTAGATAACACTGCAAATATTATGTATCCTCCCCGCCTTTCTCTTTCCACGGCAGGTCTTACGAGTGCACAACACCTAAAGCTGTAATGTGTCAACATGCTGTGCAGCTATGCTCTGTATTCCCAGGCTGACAAACCTAAGGTTAGAAGCATATCACTGTGTATTCAAAACACACTGTAGAACGCCAGAGAAGACTAACCTGAGCAATTTTCACAGAGTTCTGGGTCGAACCGCCAGCATGGTACTCAACTTTGTTCCTCTTGACAATTTCTTCAAACCTGAAAAAAAATAAATAAATACAAGATTAACCACAAAGTAAATCAGACCAGTCCCGCTGATAAAGGCTTAGCGTAAACACCAGATACAACCAGCTGTAACATGGGCAGCCTACAGGTTTATCAACACTTGTCACATTACAACATGTGTAGGAGGAGTGAGGAGAAATTGCGTTTCACAAGCATCGCAAATTAGTCAATACAAAATGCATTCGGAGAGGTTACACAGGTACAGTTGAAGAGCAGCTGTGAATATGTAGATAATGAATTTTAGTGCAGACATTTGTGGCCTCCAGAGACAGATCAGGATCAACCTTTTTATCACTGTCAACATGTCATACATTCCACTAGTTCAACACAGAATACAATAACCTAATTCCAGTGAGTCTCAGTTGTAATGTGAACCAGGCTAACTTAGCCTGTTAGCATCATGACCTGCTAACATGCTAAACACATTAATTACTTCTTAGTATGTTTACATGACGTCTTAAAGTTAGCGTGCCAACGTGCCAAAAGTTAGCATGCCAAATACATGTTAGCATGCTAACATGCACTTAGCTTGCCAAATGCATATTAGCATGCTAACATGCACTTAGCGTGCCAAATGCATATTAGCATGCTAACGTGCTAGACAAATAATGAGCTTTAGCATGCTCACATGCAGAGGTGTGGACTTGGACTCCAGTTAGACTCGAGTCACAAATTTGATGACTTTATACTCGACAAATTCAAAAAACCTTGACTTGGACTTTAACACCAATAACTCGTGACTTCACTCGGACTTAAGCCATTTATCCATTACTTTTAGGGAACTATTCCCACCATGCATCTATCACTTATCACTAACAATTTATGTATTACTTTTAGCTGCCTATTTTAAACATATATCCATTATTTTCAGCCAAGTATTTAAACTATTTATGCATTACATTTAACCTGTTTAGACCACACTCAGTTGCAGTTTACAGTTGCAAGACACAGTGTTGCGGCTCTTTGCAATTTCTATTGCTATATTTTTGCATTGAGATACTCTACAAACTTTACACGGATCCTGACATCTGTGGATGGACCCCCTTGTTGGAAAATCACTGGGTTCACTCATCAAAATATTTTCATTTTTCATTTCTGTCCCTCTGCAAAGAAGACAGCAGCATGTCAGCTCGGCAATACAATTAAGTTAAAAATGGCCTTATTAATTTTTACTTCCCCTTTTACTTTTCTCCATTCTTCAACCGACTTTCCAGGTGCATGCTGTTTATATAAACTGCTTAAAAAGAAAAAGAGCATGAAAAAAAAAGCTGCAAGCAAGCGCTGGATTTTGTTAAATGGGACACTTGACCACAAATGTTGCTGGAATTGAAAAGAGGCAGTTAGGGTCTAAATGCCAACTTGATAAAAGCAAAAGAAGAACATTGTCCACACATGGTTGTAGTTAGCCAAACAGAATTAAAGCAAGATGAGCAGCGAAAGTTATTTCTGAGGGAACTTGAACTGCTCCCTCAAAGAGATGCATGAAATAAAAAGAGGCTATTCATCTTTTCACATAGGCAGCCATTTTGTATTTCATCTATGGTGTTTTCAGAGCAATTAGAAAAACAAGTTTTACTATTTCCTTGTGTACAAAAACCTTATAGCCGGATAACTTGTTTGGAGACCACATCTGATTAAATGTTTGATGTATGAACCATACAGCAGAGTTTAGAGATGAGTGGAACAGACTAAACACAATGAGTCAAGAAAACAGACATGACATTGGGGAGTAGGGAGTAAACAATTGCTGAGTTTTCAAACATAAACCGCAGCAACACCCTTGGGTCTCCAGTGAAATACTGAAGGCAGTTCTATCATTTTTTCTATTTTTCCATCATACTGCCATTTCAAACATCAATAGCTTCGATGCTTAGGCGTAACGTGATGCAAAGCTGGGCTACGCTGCGAGATAGAGTCTTTATCTGGGGAGCTGAGAACATGAATAATGTGTATTCTCCACATCGTTCACACAAACAGCCTCCCAGAGGGCTGGCTATATAAACGTGTCCACCCTGCTAAGGAAATTGACCTAACTGCAGTTGAGATGATACGCCTCATAAGGAGGTCCTTAGCTTTTTTCCCCCTCAACTGTAAATTGAAGACTATGAATTTGCAAGTATTTACATCAGGGGGGAAAATCCAATGACATGGTAAATAGTTCAAGGTGCACCATACCATTCCCACTGGTGTTATGTGTAATTCCTCCTTAAATTAACTGCATAAGAGGGGTTTTTGAGAAAATGCTTGAGTGTAATCCCAAGGGGTGCTGGTTATGTAAAGCCTCCGCTACAGAGCGCCAATGCATTCCCTTTTTAGGACTAAAACATTTTCAGGGGAGGTCAAAGGTTGCACCTTTTGAGGGGGGTAGGAAACTTGAATTTTGAAGTTGAACTTAGAAATATGTATGTGTCTTGTATGTCCTCGCTGCAGACAGGGCGAGTAATATGTATGCAAAGTGCATCATGGCTTACCAACACATGTCAGCCAGAGGTGTTCAATACTTCAGCACAACCTGGTTTAACAAGGCATGGCCGAATTCTGAGCGAGTGTGAAAGTAACCTTTACTGCTTCAAAGAAAGTCTGCATATCATGTCTCAAGGCAAGGGGTCTACCCAGGGCAGAATGTTCCTAATAAAGGAAAAAAAAACTTTCCATGCAAGTGGAAAATATGCTAACCGGGAAAAAAAATCCTTCCTGAGACACCTGTTATGACTCCTTGACAAAGGAAGAATTTGAGCACTGTGGGTGTTTATAACATGAAGGCAGCCGAGGGACTCCAGAACCCATTTCAAATAGACACACAGCTTCTGAGGATTTCAGCATTTTTTTCTTTTTTTTTCCTTCCTAGAAGTATTTGCTCCACCTTTCAGTGCAGACAGCATGGGGCCCTGCTCTTGGACGCCTCGAAAATCCCATCCGAAAAGGAGCAGCTGCCTCGAGACCTTTACACCCTCAAACATCATGTGATCCCATAGTTGTGACACCGTAAACGGCCCCCTTGGCCATTTAGGAAGAGAAAATCCCTTTCCATCTACTGCAGTCTGAGCTCTCTCGGTGATGGGAGGGAGCGGAGGAAAAGAAATTGTTTTTGAACAAAATGTCCTCAGCCAGTAACCTCTGCTTTTAAAACCAGCTCGTGTTGTTCAATGGAAGAGTAATTCCAACTATGCCATGCATTCCACTAATGTATGGACGGTCTTGTGTTATATAACGCATGCTTTACAAGAGACTGCCCCTGACACTCTGCTTAAATGCCACTCTTAACTAAATGCACTGTGCTATTTTTCAATTTCATACCTTCCAATTTGAGACTAATAACAGCACTTATTTGTTCAGCTTAAGTCAAATTAGTGGAATTAGGTTACTGAATGCAATGTTCGTATTCTGAGGATATGAGAGTCCTCCTCGACAACTAATACCACTACTTCTCCGAGGCTTAACACATTCAAATTGTTGGGGCAGATCACACAAGTCGGGAACATCGTGTTGTTTACATTCCTGGGGATGGAGCCCCCACCGTCGTTTCCCATCAAGGGAAATATGAGAGCTTCCAAAGTACTATGAGTGTTCTCTGGCCCCGAGTGACTCATGAGTTCCTCTCTCACCTCCCCAAAAAACGAGCCGAGTAGATTATTTACACGAGGCAATAATTTAAGATTTGCTCCTCTAAGTCTCTTACATGGAGGGCAAGGCGAGCCATTTACCCAATCCCTCTTCATTCTCCTTTGATGTTAGCCTATCTCGATAAGACCGGATGAGTGCCCTAAAATCCCCGTCGAGTGATTTCACAGGAAGAACAAGTCTCTGTTAATCAATGGCTAGATTGGATCTGGATCCTCTGGAGCGGTCCGCCTGAAAGTCCTCCCGAGTGTTTGAGTGCACACCGGGGTAATTCATCGCTAATGATCACCGCGGCACCCACTCCTCCTGCGTTCGTCCTTATTTAATTGCCTCGTTCACGTTTTAAACAGCTTACAAATCACATGGACAGGCAAGGAAACATGATCAAACAGCCCCCATCGCTAATCAGGGGAGGGCAAGGAGAAGAAGTGAAGGGACTGGGGGCTTCTTTGCTGCTCTCCTTTGGGGATTAGGAAGGAGGAGGGTTGTACAGGAACAGTAAATTATCTCTGCTTCAGCTGTAGCAGGCAGGTACATTTAAACAGGCAGATCCATCTTTCTCGCTCTCTGACAGAAGCAGAGAGGGGGCCGTACAGCTAAAAAGGCTTTGGTAATCCCAGTTTCAACACAGGCATCTGGAGTGGAGACAGGTTCCACCATTGATTAGATTCCCCCAATCAGCGTGTGCATCCTACACCAGCCTTCCTTGGTAGTCTGGAGGCAGTACAAGGCCTGATGCACAGTAATTGTTTCCATAGGTCAGGCGGAGGAAAAACAGCTCGGGGACGTGATGAAAAGGGAGATGGAAAGGGTGAGGAATATTGTTGTTTTTCCCCCCAATTAAATTGTTTGTCAAACCCTTCACAAAGGGTTACGCAGTTTATCTGTTTAAAATCAATACGCTCGTCTCAGTGTGAAAGCTTGTCCCGACACAAGACAGGCCCATTAATTATTCTGTTCTGCGCGCTATCGCCGGGCTGCTCAAGGTTGAGCCTTATCTTTTCTTATTTCAAATCAATAATTATCTTCTACCGTGCTCGCGCTACCCCCTCAGAAATAGATGTGCTTTTCATTCAATGCCTGTAGAGTATCTCTCTCTCTCTGTCTGTGTAGCAACTGGTGAAGAACGCAGAATGAATAGGACATTCTTATCAGTGGAACATTAGGGCAGGATGGGAATAGATGGCGAAGAATGAGACGCATAAAAGTACTGAACACAAATGAGTCATGATTCAGACAGCGAGCGAGGCCTTGTTCCCATCCTCTGACATCTTATAATACACTACAGTGAGGGATGAATGTTGATTTGCACAAAAAGCATTATGATATTCAGGTAACTCGATCCATGTGAGTTAAAGCTTCAGCAAGCAGAATGTTTTTGGCATCACTGGGCAAAGAAATCCATAGTAACCTTTCAGCATATTGTAATTCAAGTCTTCTGAGAGAAAACTAGACTTCTACACCTCCTCATAGCAAAATCCAGCCTGTGACGGGAGACTTTGGCCAATCACAGGTCATTTCAGAGAGAGATTTCCTCTTTTCCTCTCCTTTGGCTGGTGGGCGGTGCTTGGTAATTCCTCAACTGATCTCAATGAAGCCCCTAGGTGGAGCGCTGGTTGATGATGCCAATTTCCGCAGTGGCCAAACGGCGGTGCTGCAACTTCTGTGTCCGTCAAGTGGGCCCAAAAAGACTTTTTCCCATAGACTTACATTGGGAAAGAGACATCAGTAACTCAGCGGATAATTTTTTTAGGTACATGAGCTACCCAGTGTGAACACTTGAATAGCCCTTATTTAAGTTATTAGGTCCTAAAAGCTGTAAGATGCACTAGCTGAACCCAGAGTTATTTCCCGCCCTTCGTCCATGTGAATGAGACCCAGACCGAGGCTGGAGCGAGGATTGGGAAGCGGAGATAAAGGAAACGCTCCTGCGCCTGCTCTATGAGTCCAATGGATGCGGAAGATCGCCAGATGATTCGGGTACTTTATCTCTCAGCACTCAAGCCATTTTGGCTTCATGTGCCATTGAGCAGCTCTCATAGGAAAGAATGGGAGCCCGCCTACAACGCTGTATTCAGTTCTCTTTATACATCCATGATCTCAACATGGCTCAACGGATCACCAATTTTCTCATTTAACAGCTAAACAGTACAGATGTTTATGAAAATACTTGGGGTAAGAAATAGGCATTACAGTAACAGAATATTGATTCATATTTGATCAGCGCTGCCTAGTTTGACCGTTTAATCAGAGTTTGTGAGTGATTGACAGCTGCTCAGAGACAGCAGGCTCCAGCTCGGCTCTGATTGGTTGTTTTCCTCCGGTCTGTGAAATCTTGCAGATGCCATTTTGAGCACTGGGGGACATGGTTTACCTGTCTCATGCACTACTGTCATGATACAGTTACTGTTTTATAAAAATAACTGTTATTTAATCATATTTGCTCCAATTCTACCTACTGCAGCTTTAATCCCTGTTCAGCCGAGAAAACCTGCCTCGACTTCAACCGCGACGAACCTCTTTGCATTATAGACTGGATGCACAATTAATGACGGCACAGTTACATAGTCATAATGGGTGAGTAATTGCATTAGAATGCAGAAACAACAAATGTGCACGCCTTTAATAATCAGCCGATCCAGCTGCAGCAGCAGTCCATTTGTTGGCATTAACCGAGGACTGCTGTTTGTACTTAATTAGGCCGCACTCAAGGATTAGGCGGCGGGGGCAAAATCTGGTCATGGAGGATGAGTTCATATTATTTCCTCTTAAAATGTCACAGGTTTTTGGCTTGGCGCTGCAGAGGGTGGCGTTGTTTGTCACACTGTACTGTGTGGATGTGGGAGAGGGAGTGCGAGGACATGAAAGAGAGAGAGAGGGACACATTGAGGGAGAGAGTGGGAAGACGGAGCGTGTAAGCAAAGATGGGGCTTCTGGTGTTCTCTTGAGGATTGAGATTTGAAGCCGGAGCACAAAGCCTTTGAGACATTCCCCTTATCTTGGAGGTTGATACCAGGATCTGGGTGATTCAGAGCGCTCCGTGTGAATAATTCCACCAACACCCCCTACTGCGGGGACCATATGGCCCAGTGTGAACTTTAAACACGCGGGCAGTGTTGCTGCTCGCCAGTCAGGCCTCCCATCTCTACCCCCGCACAGGCTAGGTGTGGAGAAATGATCAGCACAGATAGTACACTAACTAGCCTACATGTGTACGGGCTGCTGCCATCATTGGCTTTTCCTGTGTGGCTGCTGGGGATCAAAGATGACTAAAAATAGCCCTGAGCATGCTTTTCTGAACTGAACATGCTGTATGTACTGGCTGAGACGCCCACATTTTAATTATAAAACGCTCTTTAAAAGGGGGAGTTGGAAAGAGAGGAGGGGAGGAGGAGGAGGAGGAGGAGGAGGAGGACGAAGAGGAGGGGGGGGACGCCCACATGCACAGAGATGTAGATTATGTTTGTTACACTCCCTTTGACTTGTGATGTTTCCTTCTGGCACCACCTGCTGGCAGCCACTGACAACAAGGGGGAGGCGTTTGCAGCTCCAGCGAGGACGAGCTTTAATTATGATTGCATCAGCCATCTCTCATGATGCAGCATGTACGCTTTAAACGCAGAGCAATAGCCCTGCATCACAGCCTGTTAACCTATTTTATCAACAAGAACAATACGTGGGGCTTCTTCATTTTGTGAAAAGTTTCCTTGTTTCATAATTCAAAAGGTCTAGATCCACATTTCTTCCAGTTGAGTACAGCTCTGGTGAGCACGTCAGATTTATGCGAGTGCCCCCAAATCGTCAGATTCGTGCGTATCAATAAAACATCAAGAGCGGCGCAGTTGGCGGCTGAACATGTTTCTTATGTCTCAATTACCCGTTGAGTGCCATTAATCTCTGCTTGCTCTCTTTGGCTCGGAGGTCGACTGATGGATGCAGGCCCGTGACCTTTGCCCTCATGCGGCAGGGGGAGGCGGATGTTCTGACCCCCCAGCGGGCCGGCGGAGGTGAGTTTAAGTACTGTAGTACAGCACTCAGCCTCAGCAACAGACAAGGGAGCTGGGAAGTAGTAAAAAAAAAAAAAAAAAAAGGGGGGGGGGGTTGTAATGTGTCTACACACTCAGTCAAGCATGAGTGCATCCAGTGAAGTGGCACCATGGCAAGCACATGCGGCTTCTGCACGCATGCTTGCATGCGAGCACACAAACACACACACACACACACACACACACACACACACACACACACACACACACACACAAAGGAGGAGTGTTTCTCCCCCTGACACACCACGATAGCTCCGCCGGGGGTTTCTAGCACTCGCATTTCGCTTCGTTATATATTAAAAAAATGAAAACAGGGGTAGAGTCAAGTGTGTTTACAGAGCAGAATCTATCACACACGCACACACACACACACACACACACACCCAGGAGCCAGAGTGTTTAGCATGTACTCAGTGAGAGGGGCCTTTGTTGTTTTCCTCCCAGTAAGCAGATTGAGCTGCACGGCAGCAGCAGGGGTGTGTAAGATGTACACAGACAGCGGGGTGTGTGAGTGGAGAGGCACCTCCACTGATCTCCTGTGTCGTGTGATGATGTGTGTGTGATGTGTGTCTCAATCCAGCGCTGATCCCCCTGAGTCAGCCCTGTCAGTGATATGAGCCTCCCACCCTCTCTCTCCCCTCGTTCTGTCTTTCCCTCGCCATCCGGAATGCTAATAACAGCCAGCCACTAACGCTGCTGCAGCCCTGAATTATTCATGCAGCAGAGGGTCACACGGCATAATGAGGAGTTTACTCTCATTCTGGATGCGATTGTGACGCTGCTAATCTGCATTTAGCACAGAGAAAGAGAGAAAAGGAGGGAAACTGGGGGGGGGTGGGGGGTAGGGGGGTAAGGGAGGAGGAGGAGGGAGGATGAGCACTGATGAACTTAATTGCTGTGAGCAAACAACCTCTGAAAAGAGTCACGCCATCATCCAGAGATGAGAAAGTAAACAATTAATTATCATCGGACAGAGGGAGCCATAAAACAAATGTTTGAACGGCACTAATATTCGGGAGCTAGCTGATCTTTTTTTCCCCCTCTCTCGGAGGTGACAATACACTCACGGTAACAATGACTCACTCATTTGACACACTAATAATCATTAGCTCTAATATGATATGGTTAGCAAGCCCAAGAGGGTTTGGGTGAATGGTGTATTACGCAATGCTGCATGTTCTTAACAACTTGTAATGCCTAGTTATCCGGAAATAAAACGTCTATTTGCCCACATTATAATCTCCTGCAGAAAGAAGGCGTGTTTTCATTATGTTGACATGTTGTTTCCTATGGAGACTCCTCAGGGTACAAACAGCAGGCTACTGTTGCCCCCTGCTGGACATAACAGGTACACACCCCTGCAAACACAACTCAATACTGAGCACACTGAGATTCACTACTGAGAAAAAAGGGAAAATATCAACCAACTGCCAACAACACGCACATTTTAAAGGCCTACAATCAAATAAAAAACAGTAGGACCTTAAAGAGACAAAACTAGTGACTAACACAACTTTAATTAGAATATACCATGATTTTACTTGTTTGATCATCTGACTTATTAACGACAATATACTGTATACCTCATATCTTTACAAGTTGTTAAGTCCATTAAACATACACTGTACCTTTGCAGATGTCAAACTCACATTTCAAGCCACATGATGGCAGCAGTGACTACAAAAAGAGAGCACGGCATTACACCTGACAAAAAGGCCTTTTTCACAGAAGACATTTTGACCCTGGAACCACCTAAAGGGGTTTTTATGTTGTTATGTATAATGTCTGCTGTATCACAGCACTGAAATATGTCTAGGCAGGCACAGAAAGGAAGTGAAACTTTTGGTTAGTTGGTTTCCTCTCGTACCCCCAAAATTAAAACACCCAAAGCACTCTCCGAAGCTCGAAAACCGCACATAAACAAAATAGTACATGACCGGCGCGATTACTGCAACCGACCACCACACTGTAAACGATGTATAAAATAGTACTGAGAAGCAGCAGCAGCCATATTTGGAGGAGAGAGTGATAAGATCATTGGTATGTGCCTCTGGCAGTGCTTTATTGCGCTGCATGAGTTATGAATTTACATTAATTGTAAGTTAGCAGTTCTTTCTTTTCATTTGGCCCATATATTAAACAGACAGAGGTAGATACTGAAAGGAAACATGGGGAGAGACAGAGAGCGGTTTGAAATAATACAACAAACCTCCAGGGCCGGAAACGAACCAGGACATTGCAGTTTTATGGTATGCGTCTCATCCACTACACAACCAAGACACCCAGGAAGTTGTTTGTTTTTTTCAGCGGAGCAGATATTCACTTTCATCAGGGCTGCAACTAATGTTTATTTTAATTAAAACTTTACTGTATCTGTAAATTTTCATATTTGAGGAGCAAATTCTTGTTATTTTTGCTTGATAAATAACTAAATAATGCAGTCAAGTCATTTTCTGTCTGTCAAATAATTGATACTACTAATACTAATGAGCTGCAATAATGAATCGATTAGTTGTCAACTATTAAAGTAATTGGCAACTATTTGAATAAGTTTGAGTTATTTAAAAAAAAAAAGTCAAAATTTTCTGATTCCTGCTTCTTAAATGTGAATATTTTCTGGCTTCTTTACTCCTCTATGACAGTAAACTGAATATCTTTGAGTTGTGGACAAAACAATACATTTGAGGACGTCGTCTTGGGCTTTGGGAAACACTGATCGTGTTACGGACTAAACAAGGAATCAATTAATCGAGAAACTTGTTTCCATAGTTTACAAGAAACTGCAGCGTTTTGAATTAAAACTGGAAATCAACTGTAACTTGTACACTTGATGTGAAATGAAGAGGCATCAAAAGTCACAGTTGAGGCTTATTTAGGGAAAAAAAACGAAGTCCCCAGTCAGTACTAACAGGGATGTTGATGGTTTCTACAGCAGGCAATTCCTCAGCCACAACAGGATTATATGGGCTCTGCTGTGACTAGATAATTGAATTCAGGCATGGCCACAGTGCACTGCATCCAATGATCTCTCTCCCACCAGGGTGATGGGGAGAAAAAAATGAATCGCGTTACACTCTGTAGATTCAGAAGCACAACAAAAGTGTTAGTGGACTAGACTTGTAAGTCTACTGAGGCCTTTTAAGTAATGATGTTATTTGTCACGACGCCTCAGTAAAGTTCTTCTTCTTCCGTGAACCAGTGACCTTGTGAATGACCTCTTTGTAGTCAGCCATCACGCTCAATAGGAATACTGTGGCTCGTATCACAGCATCTAAAGTTTTTCATAACCTCTACTGCTATAAATGAATAGACAATGTGAGAAAAGATTTCACCATCATTCCTATAGAAACTGACGGACATGAGGGCGAGTATGCCGGCATGTGTGGTTTTGGTGGGGACATGCATTGAAATGCATTGTTCTGGGAATAAACCACCAAAGCTGCATGTTAATCCTGCCCTGACCTTGTGCAGAATGATGTGGAGAGAACTGTGTCTGTGGGGCTAAAGATAACACCGCTGCCTTTGTGCCGGAGGAGAACAACACTGCTGATGATGCTGCTTTGTGCCGCCGCCGCTGTCGCCCAAGGTCACATGTGTCCCTTTGTCAAGTAACAAGACCTGACAAGGTAGCCCATTGTAAAGGTACAGACGATCTGATGTACTGATCCGTCTTTACGTATTTACTGTTTATGCATTACTCAGGTGCTTTGTGATTTTACAATTACTGAACTGGGATTTGCTTTAAATAAATACATTAGACACTAAAACTGAGCGAAACTGCTCAACACGCTTTCTCCTAAAATTAGACGTCATCAGAGAGCAGGCACCTCTGCCAAGGCTGCATAATCCTCTAAAACTTTTAAACATTTTAACAACAGAGAATGTTCACAGATAGTTGATCCACATCTGGATCCAGATGTGCATCAAAATACAAGCAGCATAAAATCATAGAATAGCACAATTTTTTTTTTGTCAGTCGAGTAATGCATTAGTAGTTCATGAGTAAAATGTTAGAAAACTTCATTGAAACAACTTTGTAATGTTCTGTTTAGAGCTACATGGATTCATAGTTTAGCTGTCAGCTGTTAAATTAATCACCAACTATTTTGACAATAATTATTAATCAGATATAATAATTAATTGAGTACTTTTTTAAGAAAAAAACTTTCTGATTGCAGCTTCTTAAATTTTAATATTTTTTAGATTCTTTGCTCTCTATACAGTAAACTACATGTATTTGAGTTATGGACAAAACAAGACATTTGAGGATACGTCATTTTGCGCTTTGGGAAACACTGATCGACATTTTTCACCATTATCTAGACCAAATAGGGCTGCACGGTGGTGTAGTGGTTAGCGCTCTCGCCTCACAGCAAGAGGATCACATGTTCGATTCCGGCTTGGGACTCTTCTGTGTGGAGTATGCATGTTCTCCCCATGTAAGCGTGGGTTTTCTCCGGGTACTCCGGCTTCCTCCCACCGTCCAAAGACATGCAGTTTAGGTTAATTGATGACTCTAAATTGCCCGTAGGTGTGAATGTGAGTGTGGATGGTTGTCTGTCTATATGTTGTCTGTCTCTATGTGCTCTGTGACTGGCGACCTTATAAACACCTTATCTACTCAGTCATGTTGCCTTAAAGGGCCATCGGTTGACGATGGATAGATGGATCTAGACCAAATAACGAATCAATTAATCAGGAAAAATAATCGACGGATTAATTGACTATGAAAATAATCGTTAGTTGCAGCTCTAGGCGGTACGATTAAAGAATAATGTGGGAAGAGAAGGAAAGCTCAAGAAGTGCCTTACCTTATAAACACCTTATCTACTCAGTCATGTTGCCTTAAAGGGCCAGTTCACCTAAATTAAAAAAAAAAAACAGCCCTTCTTTCTAGGAACCAGCAACATATTTTTGAAGGACGAGCAAACAAAATAAAACAGCTTTATTCTGCTAAACAGAATATCTTTGAGTTGTGGACAAAACAAGACATTTGAGGACGTCATGTTGGGCTTTGGGGAGTTTTTCACCATTTTCTGACACTTTATAGGCCAAACATCTAATCAGTTAATCAAGAAAATAATCAACAATGAAAATAATTGTTAATTGAGCCCTAATTCTGCTATTAAACGTACGGACAAACAAACATAACCTCTTTGGTAGATGCCAAAGCCAAGGCTATTAATATCAATAATACGTAATTGTAGTTCCAGTAGGTGTGTCTCCAGTATACAGATACATTTTGATGTTTTGTTTTGGGTGGAAAAACTTATTCAACAAGTGATGGACCAAACAGGGTTTATGTCCCTTTAATACCAGACCAGCAAGATAAATTTGGGTTCCCTCCCTCTTCATTACCACTGCAGAGGTGCCCTTGAGCAAGATACCAACTTGCTGAAGTGGAGCTGCTCAGTGGACAGCAGATAAAGAGCGATGTGGTTATCTAACATCCAACAGATAAGACTGTGGTTGTACTGAGCAGCTTGGAGGTGTGAATGTGAGTGTGGAGCAATGGATTCCTGTAAAAGAGCAACTGTGCTCAGTGAATCGACTGTAGTTTCATAAAGGACTAAAGAATAACATGATGCACTCTAAGAAGAGCGGGCCAAGTACAGGCTACAAGCTATATCTGAATATTACATACAATGTCTGGTAAGCTCCATAATGAGCAAAATGAACAAGAAAAGCTCAGGGATGAGTCACTGTGGAGGCTGCAGTTCCAACATCCCAAGTCATGATTAAATGAAATGTTGATTTAATAAAAATAGAAATTAGGGCTGTCAATCGATTAAAATATTTAATCGCAATTAATTGCCATGATTGCCCATAGTTAATCATTATTAATCGCAAATTTTTATTTTACATTTTTATCTGTTCAAAATGCACCTTAAAGGAAGATTTCAGCATCAAAGTATTTAATACTCTTATCAACATGGGAGCGGGCAAATATACTTGCTTTATGTGAATGTATGTATATACTAATTACAACACAGAACACACAATGAGAAATATTGTCCAGAAACCCTCACAGGTACTGCTTTAAAATGGGCATGTCTGTGAAAGGGAGAACCCATTTTCATTCATTCTTGTCTGTTACTTAGCAAATTCACAATGAAATCCCGTAGAAAAGTTGGACTATACGCCAAGACTTTCTGGCACAAATCTGATTCCAGGAATTTTTGGAAACTGTTTTCTCAACATAGTGACATATGGTATTTCTGAGTATCCTCTTTCCTATTTTCTCATGAACTACACAATAAAAAATGCCCACCTTCCTGGTATAGAGCTGATCCCTTACAAAAGAGTTTCAGTCTAGCATGCCAAATAAAACTCATGAACACCTGAGGCCACAGCTTACAAAAATACCATGTTGCTGTGAATGCAATGTAAAAATTTCGGAGTTGGTCCAGACAGTCTTGTTTTTTTTGCCACTAAGGTTAAAGATCATTCATCGTCTTTCTCACACTAGAAGAGGCAAGCACATGATAACTGTTTACATATCCCAGATATTGAATATGCGACTTAATGTTTCATCCTTGAGACTTCACTTCAACACCTGCCACTCATCATCATCTTACGTACAGATGGTGAACATTTTGCCTGCACTAAAATGACCACAGGCAAATTCGCTGAAAAGACGCCATCTGCACTCAAACAGAGAAAGAGGTCAGTCAGCGATTAAAGCTTAGTCCTGTTTGAATTTTCGTCTTTCTTTTGTTTACTGTCTATGTTTACTTTCAGGTACATTTGAAAAAGAGCAGAGTGCTATGTTTAGGGACACGCAAGCATGTTTTCGAGGAAGGCTATAATATTACTGCACTGCATGTGAAGAAGGGAGGGGTCTGGAAAAGGAGCATGCATGCTCAGCAAAGCACTTCTTGGATTAATTAATAACTCATTCATTTTATGTCAATCTAAGGCAGTTAAAATATATACGTAGATATACTATTACTACTATAGCAACTTACTACTATAGCAGTACTGTAGTAAATTAAGAGGTATCTTGGTATAGTTTGGCTCAAATTCAGTATGGGACAAATATGTGGGCGTGTCAAGTTCTGAGGCTCCCAGCTGCAGAGGGTTGATTTAGAACTCAGCTATTTTGAGCACAGCTCAGTGTCAAGATGGTAGTAGTGGGTATGAATGACCAGTGTATCCCTTATTTGGTTCCGTGTCACTTAAACACTTGTGTGAAGCTTTGACTCACAAGGCTTTGTGCTTGTCTTCAGCGAGGATCTGGTCATTAAGCTTCAGTCCGAACCTTTCGAAAAGGACACAAAAAGCATATATAACGTTTGTGCATTTTGGAGAGATAAGACACAGAAATATGGAGGTGAAAACAAACCAGCTGTTTAGACTTACTTGTCAAGGAAATCTTTGTCCACAACAGCTGAAATGTCAAGCAAGGGATTTCCCATCCCAAAGAGCATGTTTTCACTGTGGAGGGGGACAGAAACTTATTGTATTATGCAGACTCCCACTCTCCAGCTCTGCATGAACAGGACAAAAACAATCTGCTGTTTCATCATCTGTTTCTGATTTGTTGAAACTTTGACAAGGGATGAACCCATGTTTCACTAACGGCTGTTACCTGACCTTCTGTCTACGGTCAACATGTGGAGAAAATAAAACTACAGAAACATGTACAATTACAAACTAATGAGCTCATAACAGACTAATGAGAGAGTTTTTATGACTTTGGGAGGGATCCGCCCTCAACTTGCACCAAGAAATGTCTGAGAAACTGCCAATGCTGATTTTTTTTTTTTTTTTTTTTTTACTCTCATTCAGATGATTAGTTAGATGAAAAGCAGGCATTTCAGTATATTGAAAAGATCAAAATAAAGGATTATCATCTTCTCAGCAACTGATGTGTTTATATTATCTTGTTCAAACATGTGTAGCTTATATGCCATTCATTCATAATGCATTACACTGTGTCAAAGCAGGAAAACTGTATTCCTAGCACTTTCCCCACCATGACCCTTTAGTCTAGAAAATTTCACCTGCAAGATATCATAGTGGTCAAAGTCTACAGAGTCTTCATAACAGGTTACCCAACTTTCATAAAACACAAGACACAAACGTATTGAATGTCACAGATCACAGGGAGAAATAGTTCTCTAGTGCAGCAGTTTGGCTCTAACTGAAGCATTTCAACTTAATACATCAGCCTAAAGGTTTGACATACACTTCTGTCCTGTATTTTCAATCAACCCATTGAAAGACTGGCAGTGCTGTAAGTACAATTTAATGAAGAAAATCCTAAAAGCAAAATTGTCCCCTGTGGAAACACTGGAGGATATCATCATTTGGATCTTACCTTGGAGTTGGCATTGTGTCAGAAAACTCAGCAGCCTAACCTGATGATTTAATGGTCAACAGATTCCTCCTCTCCGTCAAAGCAACGTGCTTTTTGACTACAGGAACTGCAGCTGCACTTTGGTCAACACTGACTGGTCGGTGGATAGGATGGGCGGGATTTACTATCTTCTAAGCATATGATTGGTTACTTATGTTCCAATCATTGTGCAGCTTTGTGTGCTGCGTTTATCCCAGTAGGAAAACACCATTACAAGCGATTAAGTAATAAGAAGACATTTAAAAGGACTCATTTGTATTTTTTTTAACCAAATACATTACATGATTATTTAAGTTATATATAGAAAATATCATCAAGCTTTGTAGCTGTATATACTAACTTTAAACAGCATCATTACACATTAATAACTTAGATTTTGTTGTTCTCCTATAGCTATATCTACGGTATATGTGTACATAGCATATGTTTACATTTGGAGCATTCGTCCTTCAAAAATAAGAAATAATTAAATTAATAGTTTTTATCACTTGTTTACATAATTAAATCTTCTATAACAGAACATATTTACTTGCTCCTTTAGGTTCAGCAGTGTGCATTAAAATAATAACTACCACAATTTTAAAAAGGCCAGATTATAATTATTATTATTATCTTTTATTTATTTGTCATTTATTATTTGTGAACAATGCCCTTTTTTAAAATTTGTAAGGAATTATTTATTATCATTAAAGATATTTATTTATGTTTGACTTGGAGTGTGTTTTATTGATGATTGTGTATGTATCTATAGTACTGAGTTGTTGATAGTATGATATCACCTGGTCTTTATTTATGTCTTTGCTGTCTTTACATGAAGGGCCACAATGAATATTAAGTGGTCTTGGGTTATAGTCTGCTATTTTCCAAGTCTGTTGTTGTGAGGGACTAAAAATCATTCTTCTCATAATGTCTACAGAAAACTAAGCAGTTAGTGGTAGCAATGTAATGTGCTATAAAGATTAAAAGTGTAAATGTTATGAGGTCAAACAAGAGCGACCATATCACTTACAGCCTCCCGCTGCTAGTCTTCTACAAACTGAGTTAAAAGTCTTGTTTTTTGTTGCAATTAAAGGCTTCGCCCTGGCCCTGTTTACATTACAGAACACCTTTCCCCATGCCATTCTGTCAGAGACCTGAGATGCTTTGAAAAAGAGCGCAGGATGCAGGACTATATGGCGACATGACTTTCACAGCCAACCCAGAATTATGCAAATAGGCATTTTTATGTACTGATGCATTATGACCCCTGACAAGTGAGGTGAATAACAGTGGCAGCGGGTGGGATATATTAGGCAGCAAGTGAACATTTTGTCCTTGAAGTTGATATTGGAAGCAGGAAAAATGGGCAACTGTAAGGATGTGAGTGACTTTGACAAGGGCCAAATTGTGATGGCTAGACAACCGGGTCAGAACATCTCCAGAACTGCAGCTCTTGTGAGATGTTCCCAGTCAGCAGTGGTCAGGATCTACCAAAAGATTTCCAAGGAAGGAAAACTGGTGAACCAGCGACAGCATCATGGGCGGCCAAAGCTCACTGATGCATGTGGGGAGCGAAGGCTGGCCCGTGTTGCCTGATCCAAGAGAGGCGCTACTGTAGCTCAAATTACAAAAAAAAAATATGCTGGTTCTGATTGAAAAGAGTCACACCACACAGTGCATCATAGTTTGTTGTGTATGGGGCTGCGTAGCTGCAGACCGGTCAGGGTGCCTGTGCTGACCTGTGTTCACCGCCAAAAAAGCGCCTAAAATGGCATCAGAACTGGACCACGGAGCAATCGAAGAAGGTGGCCTGGTCTGATGAATTACATTTTCTTTTACATCATGTGGGTGGCCGGGTGTGTGCATCACTTACCCGGGGAAGACATGAATGCACTATGGGAAGAAGGCAAGCTGGTGGAGGCAGTGTACACACCGCAAAAATGGTTCAAGAATGGTTTGAGGAACACAACAAGAAGTTCGACATGTTGTCTTTGCCTACAAATTCTCTTCTAAATCCAATTGAGCATCTGTGGGACGTCCTACTCAGAATTAGGCGGGTGGTCATAATGTTATGGCTGATCGGCATATGTTCTTCATAGTACTGTAGGAAAAGCACTATTAACTATGGCTCTATCCTAGGGCTGCACAATCAATCAAATATTAATCGCGATCATGATTTTGGCTTTTTGTCCCAGCCAGCACGAACAATACACTGACCTGGAAACTGAAGCAGCAACATGAAATTCAGCCATCAATAATTTCAAGTAAAGCATGTGCTTTTCCTACTGCGACATGTCAAAATGTCATCCATTAAAATAATACATTATCCCCTCTTCCTTCTGACTTCCTGCTGTCTCTGTTAGCAGCCTGAACATGTGGATTTTATTTTGCTTAGCATTCCTCAGCCTCTCAGTTTTATTTGTTCTGATTTATTTTGTCTCTGTAATGTAAAGCATTTGAAAATGACTGTGTTGTGTAGTACATTGCAAAAACATTCAACCTAACAGAATCATTATGATAGACAAATAAATTTGGAAGCTAAGTTTTCCTGATGTCATGGAACGCCTCACCATTCACTGAACAGTAGGCAGAATGTCAACACACACAAGCTGCCTGCAGCACTGTAAATATTATGCTAATATGTGCTTTATTACGGATGATAACACACAAGACAAAATATTGAAACGCTGGGCTGTAATGTTTTAATTAAAACACCCACGATACACTTTCAACAGCTATTCTTTATATTGTGCATTTGGGCTAACGTTACACTGTTATAGACGTAACGTTAACCATTTGTCACGTTATGGTCTTATTTTTAATACTACACAGCGCCTGCTTTTTTAATCTTAATAACTTAAAAGCGTCAAGTTATGCTATTTAGTTATTTGAAATCATAAATAAGTCTAAAATCCTTCACTTATTACGTTAAAGTTTGTCAAACCCTATCATCATTTTAGCTAGCTTAAAAATAAAACCTTTCACACTGTTTTCACAGCAACATGGCGGTGTTTTCACACGCTGTTATTTCTATTTTTGAAGGATAATTACATGTTGGATAAAGCAACACTTCTTGTGTACGGGTCATGTGATGAATGAACCAACCCTCTCCCGCTAGCTGCGGTTAGCATCGTTATAAGCGGACATAATAAATGCTAACGTGGGTTTCATCTGAATACTTGGCTTGATGTAACATTCAAAGGTTCATAGCTTAGCGCCTTATCACCCTGCACCTCCTCCTGACAGTTTACCACAACACCAGACACGTTAGCATGATTAACAGCTAGCTGCAGAGGCTAACCGAGCACAGCATCATCCGTCAGATAGCACGAATGCTGTCGACTTTTTACCTTAATGTCGTTTTCCTCCCTGTCGACATGTTTGGCTCTTTGTCAGGTATTTTTTTTTTTAATCAGCAACGACTGTGTTGACGCTGCGGAGCCCGGGAAGCCGCTGCTCGCTGCTGGGGAAGAGTGGAGGCTGCAGCTTCCTTCCCCACAGATGTGGATGGAGAAATTGGATCAACAGCATGCAACCTAGAGAGAAAATTAAAGGTTATGTTCAGGGAACGGTTAGTAATAAGCTCGTTGCTTTCTCCTGAAAGAGCCAATGTGCGTTTGACTCACGTAAAAGAGGACAAAGTGATATAGTTATCTCGCCTTATCGCGGTGGTTTCCCTTTCGCCTGCTTTCACCGGACTGATCTCAACTCCAGTCTGCACATTTCACACTAATGTCCCGCTGGCCCAGTGGTGAGGATGCTCTGCAACGTTTCCATTTCAGTCCCAGCTCAGGACTCAGTGCATTCATATCCCCCTCTATACAGTATACTGCCAATGTAAATAAATAAATAAATAAATTAATACAGGACATAAAAGATAATGTCCGAGGAAAGACGAGGCAAGGCAGCTTTATTTGTATAGCACATCTCAGCAACAAGGCTCTGCACAAACAATCAAGAGCATTACAACAAAGTGCAAAAGAACATTAAGACTTAATTAAGACAGTCATGAAAACATAAAAAGATTAGAAAACAAAAAAAAGCTAAAAATAAAAGCTTAAATAGAGTATAAAACGCTAGAGTAAAAGTTACAGTGCAGTATAAGATCACCACCAATCACAGCTCACCATGGAAGCAGCCGGCTCATCTGATTGGACGACCCACTTTGTGTATTTTATTTTATTTTTTACCTTTTTGTGTTTGTAATGCAGAACTCCATTGAAAAAAACTCCTGCAGAGTTTTAGTCTTTTCCTCACTTCATGTCAAGTGTGTGTGTGTGTGTGTGTGTGTGTGTGAGAGAGAGTGTGTGTGTGTGTGTGTGTGTGTGTGTGTGTGTGTGTGTGTGTGTGTGTGTGAGTGTGTGTGTGTGTGTGTGTGTGTGTGTGTGGGGGTGTGTGTGTGTGTTACTGTATGTTGTGGGGACATAAATCTGTTTACACAGTCACATTGTGGGGACTTGTTTTCCTTTTGGGGACAAAATGCATGTTCCCATAACATAAAATATTATATTTTAAGGTTAGGACTTGGTTTAGGGTTAGGGTAAGGTTAGGTTTAGGTTTAGATCAGGGTAAGGGTTAGGATTAGGCAAGTAACAGTAACATTTAGGGTTAGGGTAACTCTCCAGAAGATGAATGTAAGTCAATGTAATGTCCTCAAAAGTCATGGAAACATGACTTTGTGTGTGTGTGTGTGTGTGTGTGTGTGTGTGTGTGTGTGTGTGTGTGTGTGTGTGTGCGTATTATGTATTTACTTGAATTACTTTAATATTTATTTGATGTAATGAAAGGCAGCAGCAAAGAGGAAACTTGTAAGCTTGATTTAAAACATCTAAGAGGTGGAGCGGCCCTGCAGTTTTATGGGAGCTTGTTCCAAATATTTGGTGCATAAAAACTGAATGCTGCCTCTGCATGTTTAGATTTGACTCTAAGCAGACCTGATCCAGAAGACCTGAGAGGTCTGGATGGTTCATAATATAGTAGATCAGAAATGTATTTTGCCCCCTAAACTGTTTGTGTCTGTATTGCTTTGTAAACCAGCAGAGCTATTTTGCGAGGACTCTAGCTGCAGCCTTCTGAATCAGCTGCAGCTGTCTGATTGATTTCTTAACTGTGTCGTTATCGCGTTAAATTTGACAGCCCTAGATGTGCTGACTTGACTATGACTTGCCCCAAACTGCATGTCATTATTATAAAGTGGGCATGTCTGTAAAGGGGAGACTCGTGGATACCCATAGAACCCATTTTCATTCACATATCTTGAGGTCAGAGGTCAAGGGACACTTTTGAAAATTGTTTATATAGTGTTTAAATGTATATTTAATGTTGTGTATATAATGTTTAAGGTGTACAGTTGCATAGAGTTCTGTACATATTTTTCATACTTATTCACTTGCCAACATCAATTTCTGTGTGATGTCCTCAGTATTGTGTGTTATTTACCATTTTAGTTTTTTCATATTGTTCTGTGGCACTGTGGTCCCTGTGAAATGTAATATCATTACCCTGTATGAACAGTAAGTCTCCTTGCATATGCAGAAATGACAATAAAGCAGTCTAAGTCTTAGCCTCCTTCACAACAAGCTATTGGGCAACTGAGCCTGCTACAATGTAAAAAAAAAAAACCAAAACAAGTTGTGTTAATGCGTTCAAGAAATTAGTGGCGTTAAAACAAATTTGAATTAATGCGTTACGGTCGCATTAACTTTGACAGCCCTTGGTAATTTATTTGATGCTCCACTGTAGCACAAAACTGAAATAAAGGGCCTCAATGTAAGTTCTGCATTAGATCCAGTGGCCAAATGTAGTTTTAACACCATTATTTAGTTTGGTGACATTGTGCTTACATGGTGCATATCCCCCACAAACACACACCTAGGGGCAGGTAAAACTCCAGTAAAGACGTTAGTTTCTGAGGTTCAGCTGCAATATGAGAAGAACAGACATTATAGCGCAAACACACCTCAAAGTGCTATAAAATGCTTTATTACAAAATTGTGGACAATGCCTCAGCAAAATGTCGTTCAGGCCTGTTTTAACCCAACCAAGTTGCATAATGTTGATATCTTTTCAAACAAACTTTCTCATGGGTTTGCATAGAGCATAATCTGACTTGAAGTAAAAGTAATGAAGCGGATGTAACTTTATAGAAGAACCATGTACAACAACACAATCATACCTTGTACAAATGATACAAAACATCTGTAAATCAAAACTGGATCAATTGCAAATAAAGTTTTTTTCTCAAGGCACATCAGTTGGTAATAGATCGTTAAAAAAAGACACATTCACACCAACGGTCTTCAGACATTTCAGAAATACAGTTGCCACAAAGAGTGGTCAGTTATGTTTAGTGTGTTGAGACAAAAGAATATGAAGATTTCACCAGCTGCAGATGACACCGTGCTTCATCTCTAAACTCTGGTCATTCCCTTGGCTACCTAGAACAAGTGTGCAATTCATATATCACAAAAGAATGATTGTGCACAACAAGACAACATGAGACGTACAACTGTGTGCAGTGTTTAGACAAGCCTCTCTAAAGAAGGCCTGTTAGCTTGCTGTGAAATATTTTTTGGCTATTAGGCCTCATACTGTAGCGCAAGCCTGTTTCTTACATGTAATCTCAATGCAGCATGTGAAACATTAAGCATATTTAGAAAGAGCTGAATGAGTCGAATGCAAGCACTTTTTTACCTGAAGCTGGCAGAAATTTATTTTTTTAAGTCACAAAATAAGTATTGCTGACTAAAGAAAGGCAGCTATACTTTCAAAGATCATGGCAGAATGTCTTTGGCGGAGCTCTTAAGAAAATAAAGTATGCTACATTACAATAACAGTGTTTTGCTTTCACTTGTGATCATATAGATAGAATAGTGTAAACAGACATAATACCACTGGATATAGTCTGCGTGTGCTGAGCCTATACTGTACTTGTAACAACTCCTCAAGTTCTTGTGCTTATGCTAGCAAAGATCAAAGAATGATAGTGATAATATCAGTACAAAGATATAAAAATGGCTCTTGAGAAAATCTAAATTTAACTTAAGGTTTGTGTCTAGAAGAGGCCAAAAAAACTTGCATTATATGTAATCCAACCTCTAATCAAAACATACAGTATATATTTTCCTGGGATTTGTCAAAATAAGCTTTAAAACAATTTTTTTACACACTTTTTGGAAAAAAAGACATAACCCATAACTCACACTGATAGTCCCATTTGTTTACATTCTACCAGAACAGCAACTGTTACAGACAGGATATGGGGCTAATAGAGAAGGTTCACCCATATTAGTGTGATGGGCACTGATATCGTAGCTCTGAAGTATATATCTGTCCATTCAATGTCCTCCTGGACAGCTGGACAGAACCAGCATCAAGCGTAGAGGAACGGTGGCCCTTCTCTTACTGGTACCAGGGGGTCTTTCTGACCCAGTGGAGGGTAAAACCAGCATCTGTCCGGATCTTAATGGAAGCTGCTTCGGCCTCCCTGACCGTCTCCTTCACAGACTGCATCAGGTTCTGAGCGTTGTGGACCAACATCTCAGTGGCCTGTTGAGGAAGAGTTAAAGAGATGCAGTGATGAAGGAGGCTGAAAACAATGGGAGTCTTATGATCTGATACGCTCATAATAAAAGACTCACCTGCTCTGACTCCTCTTCGCTGATGTTGGTGCGACCCAACATGGTGGCCTTGACTGTGGAGAGGATTTTGAGCTGGGTGCTGATGGTGGGAATGCGCTCGCACACCTGAAACAAAGGTAGAAAGTCAGGTGAGGTCAAATTGATTAAAGTATAGACAAATCTGGCGACCGCTTTGTATGTTCCACCATCTAGCAGTGCCGCCATTAGTGCGGTGCAGTCGTAATGACTCTGTTTGCTACCAGAAGAATGCTACTTAGGTAAATGGTTTGGTGTAGATAACAGCACAGACGTATTAAAAACTGATTACAGTAAAATTGAAGGCTTTTATGAGGACACAGCTGCCGTCACTCCGAGCAACCACAGCTTATTCGGCTGAGAGTCACCAGTTAACATGGTTAGCAGACACTTTGTACGTGTTGTGTTTCCGATATCAACCAAATGATTTTTACTTTGTGGTCATTAGGTCGCCCTAATTAGAGCAACTAAAGTGATATTTCATAAAAATGCCACAGACATCGCAGCCACTAGAAAGGGTCTTCAGCCCACTAACATTAGCTACACTAGCTAAGCAGGGTTGAAGTTAATTGATTCATCATGTAAGGCTAACGTCAGGCAGCTGAGAACTGCTCAGGCTCTTCCCGAACGCCTGACATCATTCTCAAAAGTAACTTTACATAGAAAGTAGAGGTAAAAGTAGAAAACTACACTTCTTAGGACAGCTTCCATTCAAACACACACATCACCACAGTAATGGCGGCTTGCTTACTTCCGGTACTTCTCCGGATTCCTGTGTAGTCTTTCCGCAGTGAAAACCTCTTTCTGATAAGGACGACTGAACTGACCTGGAGCAGGTTGGTCCGGATACGCTTGTCAGTGCACTGCTTGGCCACCTCCTTGGCGAGCCGCGTGACTTCATCAGAAGCCTTAGCGATGTCCTTGGCGCACTGGATGAGGGCGCGCTTGTTTCCACTGCCTCCGCGCACCAGACGCGACATCTCGGCCATGAGCAAGGCCATGCGTTTGGCAGCACCGATGATGTCATTTCCCTATGGAGGTACAAAAAGGACATCATCAATCTGAAAGCAGAGGAGTCCAATGTAAAGTTCATTACAGTGTTTACAGGATTCACTCACTTTGCTGGACCACTTGCGGGCTTCATCGTGGAGCTGCCTGGCGGCCACCATCATGGGCTCATTGACCATATCACCAGTCTGCTCGGGGAACTCCTCGTCTTTCTCCTCTGGTGGAGGAGGCCTGGGGGGAGGAACCTCACCCTCAGGAAGAGGAGGTTTGGGTGGTGCTGCTTCATCGTTAAGCTACAAGGACAAGTTAAAAGTAATGATGGTTTGTCAGTTTAAAAACACAAGTCGTTTTGGACATTAAACCAAAGCAGCTTCAGATGGTTTGCCAAATTAAAAGCTGTGCTTATCTGAGGACTTACGCTAAGCTGATCCAGTTCTGGAGGAGGTGGTGGGAAGTCTGGCTCCTGGGGCTGGAATGCCTCCCTGACTTTTGCCACAGCACCAAGAATCTTATAACCCGAGTCCAGGAAGCCTTTCTGAAGACCTGGTAATCACAAAACAAACATGTTTATCTCTAATCAGAAGGTTCTACATACATGTAAACCCAAAACCTGTTAGCAACATCAACTTACTTGGTTCCTGGATATTACCAGCCACAGCTTTAGCATCCATCACCATAGGAGAAATCGTCTGACTCAGTTCATCAGACGCAGCCTTCACCACCTCCCTGAATTTAGGATCCTCAGAGTTCTCCACCTCTCGCTTCGCCACCAGGAGGATGCGGTTGGCTCTGCGGGCGATGCTGGTGGCGCCGGCAACCAGCATCTGAGGCTGGTGGTTGGCCATGGCCAAACGGCACTTTTCCAGGTCCTTCTTGATGGCGTCCTCTGAGGCGTCCAGCAAGGATTTGGTATCGATGGCCTCGTCCACCAAACCTAAACATCCAAACATGTTAATATAGGGAACTGCACAATGCGGTATGACATAGGGATCACCTGCAATCAGGAGCCAGGTGCATAAACTTAGTTTAAGACTGGTCTCCGCCTTAGACTGGTCTTAGATTGTCAGGTTAGACTAGTCTAATTAAGCCTGTCAGTTGCATAAACATTAAGACTGACTTAATTTGAGTAGGAAAGATAGCCACCTCTTCCCCTGGCGATAGCTAACTATTTCAACTGTTTATCCATTACTTTAGATAACTTTTAGATATTTTTTTATGTTTATCCATGACTTAAAGCTAACTTTTTAACTGTTTATCCATTACTTAAAGCTAGTTATCCATTACTTAAAGCTATTTTAAATTTCTCTATTACTTTTAGCTTCCTATTTCAACCATTGTTCCATTAACTTTAGTTAACAATTTTAGCTGCTTATCTATTCCTTTTAGTTAACCATTTCAACTGTTTATTCATTACTTTTAGCAAACTTTTAACTATGTCAATTGTTTACCACTGGATTCATGCTGTTCACCTTTTCTATTATTTTCTCCCATATTTGTCTGCCATTTTTTCTCTTCTGTGAAACATCTTTTTTCACCCACAATGCATTGCTAAGTCAGTCTTACATTAGGCACTCATAGGGAAGCTTTATACAACAGATATGTTGTATGGAAGTGTCCATAGGAAGGCTGACTTAAAGTTATATTTCCGTCAAAGACTATTTTTAGGCAACTGGCCCAAGGGGACTTTACAACATCTTTATGGCACCTCACCTGTCATTTTCTCCACATTGTCAATCCACTGATTCTTCATGGTTTCAAAATGTTCATATGCAGCTTGGTTGCCAGGGTTTCTCAGCAGGATTCGAGCAGCAGATACCACCTATAAAAAAAACAATTCGAGCCATTAATTGTCAGGCCAGTGACAACTGCTATAGACTTGGCTCAAGAAGCGAGAAAACACTTAAGTGACTGGAGATGCAGCGTGGAGGGCAGCAGACACAAACGGAAACAGATATAAACACTAAACCATTAAATACTTGTGGTGTTAAGTCTCTTGTTGACTTGACGGCAGCCTGGATTCCCTCCACTGTGCTCTTGTTGGCAGTACCGACAGCAGCAGCCTTCTCTGCCGTAGTGCCAAGCTTATTGGCGTGATTCTCAAAGTTGGCAGCCCTTTCATCAAAGACCTACACATGATCAAATAAAACAATTATCCAACAGGGTTGCTGTAAAATAATACAACACTATGCCAATAAATATAACACCAGTGAAGGAGGCTTGTTTCAGTGAGATCACAGTAACTGTAATGCTGACCTCATCTCTGTTGGGGGCGTCCAGAGGGGCGGTGGCAGCCACTGCCAGTAACTTGATGGGGGTGGTGGTGTCACTGAAGATGTCTGACACCTCCTGAGTCATCGCTTCTTGCATCTTCCCTTTCAGGTCCTGGAAGGAGGACAAACAGATGTTACTCGCAAACTCAGGGAGGCTCACTGAGATTACATCAGGAGTTATTATCCAAATATCTTGTAGATTAAAAAACAAATTCTTACTATGGTTTAATACCCTCTTAAGTTAACAGTAGTGAGGTTTTACTTGCACATTTCAATTTAAAAAAAAAATTATACTCTCAGTAAAAATATTATATTTTATATTTAATCTAATCTTGCAGATTTGAAGCTTACATTCAAAATATGGTCTCTACAAAATGCTGACTTGTAGGGAACCAGGGAAAACATGTTTCAGAGTGACATTATTTCAAAAGTTTATCTGCCTGTTCCATGTAATCTTTCCACTTATCAGAAATAATGACAATCTAAAAAATGTAGATCTGAAATTTATATTATTTCTCAGATTTCTATTTGTACTGTACTTTTACTTTTGACACTTGAGCAGGGCTTTTTGTAGGGTGTTTTCCTATTGTGGCCATACTAGTTTTACTATGAGATTCTTGCATTTCTTCCACCAGGAGAGGGGGTTGTTTCTCTGTCTCTGTGTATGAATCCTGATCTGTTACAGTGAAGTGACAGGTCTGAATGAGAATGACTGCTGAGTTGAGAGCCTTCTTACTTTCAAAGCCTCCTGGAGCTGCTGAGCAACAGCACGTGCCTGAGGGGAGTCCCCCTCACCGCGGGCAGCCAGGTCGGCCAGCTGGGCCATGAGCTGCTCCACCTGCTCGCACTTACCCAGCAGCTCCTGCCTGTACGGGCCCGGCAGAGCGTTGGCCAGCCTGCGGCCCTCCGCGACAAGACCACGGATGGCTGCCTGGCCTAAACACACAGACAAAGATATACACATAAAAATTAACAAAAAAAAAAAAAAACCAACATTCTTTGAGTTAACTGCTAATTAGCATTTATTCTTACAATATTAACAAGCTTGTGTGCTAAAGTGACAAGTCATCCACTGCTTCTAGATTTTTTTGTGAAACCAGAACATCATTTTTTTATCACTTAAAAATAGTTTTAACATGAGTTAAATATTCTTATCATGCCCTATCACTCAGTATCTGTATGTGCAGTACGTCAACACTTCCTGAGGGCCTCCTTGTATGGAAGTTTTTACTGGACTTTAATAGTTGTAATCCACAGAAGACATTCCACAAATGTGAAACGTGATCCGCAAATATTTCACAATCCACAAATGTATTGTTGTATTTGTGTTGTGTAAAGTCAAATCCTCAAAAATACAGGGAAATTTGCAAATATGCAACATACTCTTATATTTTAACGGAAATATATGTGGATCACGTGAACGTTTAACCATGGTAACCCGTACCACCCTCATGTGTCATCATATATACGGGATAAGCGGTTGACGATGGATGGATATACAGTATATATAAATAAAATATACAAATTCTTACGATTTACACTTAAATTGAAACATTACTGACGTTACAGAGCTGTCCGTCAACGTCTGTTATGAACGTTCTCGGCACTACCACATTGCATTATGGGATATCTGTATATAGCTTATTTTGTGCCCAATAGCCCAAAACCAAACACCCAAAGATATTCCATTTATTATGACATAAAAGAACATTTGGAACCAGAAAACCATTTTTGCTTGATAAATAATTTTAATGTAATACTAAACAGAAAATTGTTTCAACACTAGCTAACTGTAAAGTGTGTTTTAAAGCCAGCGTTGAACTTGGCCACCTCCTGCAGAGAGCTGCCCACTGAATGCTGGGTAGTTCTGGTATTTTACTAGGTGCTTGTATCAACGCTTGAGGGAAAGAAACCCAGGGTTTCTTCTGTTTTACTTCATGTTGTTTCTTTGAGGTAAGCGTTGCCTCCAACATATTGTGAGAACCAATCAGTCTTAGAGCAGCCAGCCGACAGCTCTATTGTAAACATATAAGACGATGCCCAGGTTTGAGAGGAGACGAGCCAAAACAAGAAAAAAACTAGTGTTGTGTTAATGTTGAGTACAGTAGAGAGCAACATGTACACAAACTGTCTGGTCTGCTGGTTAACCACAGCAGAAGTGGAAGGAATGCGGAGGAGTGTGAGAGAAAGATAAAGAGACGAGGAAGTTGGGGAGGACGGGAGGGAGTCAGACTCACCCACACCGTTGTCATCGACGGTGGGATTGTCAATCCAGCGCTGCGCCTGCTCAATCTTTCCTTCCAAGTGAACAGCGGCCTTTGCGGGCCTGCTGTTGGCCACGGCTTTGTTGGTCTTGGACTGCAGGTTCTGCAGAGCTGTTGCGATTTGTTTAGCCAAAGCTCTGGCCTCGGGAGTGTCACCTTTACCCCTATAAGGAATTAAAAACAACTCTAAGATGGATTTATCATAAAGATATGACTGAAATCATGCATGTAAACTGCTAGCTACAATTAGAGAGCAAATAGCTGTCAATCAGTTTGAGTAAGGGTGCTTTGACACTGCCAGTTTAGTCCAAATCTGGAGTACTTCACCTAAAAATGTGGAAAAGTAAGCGCTTTTTATAATTCCTGGTGCATAAGAAACATACTCCTGTTCACTTGTACAAGGTGGAATAAAAACAGTAGTATGAAATCTGTACTCCCACAGGAAGAACAGAGAATTGTTAGAAGGAAAATGGAAGACATAAAATACCTCACTGATCTAACTTTCAAGCCCAAGTTGACAACTATTACTGAACACTGATTTTTCAAATTGCGTTAAACGCATTATTATCGCATTAACTTGGACAGCCCTAGTAAAGACAAACACCAATGCTTCCCAATACTTGAATTAAAGCATCTGAGCAACTGTAATAGAGTATAAAAGCAGACCAGTGGGGTTAGAAAGAAAGTGCAATCCAAGCCAGGCTCAGACTCAAAAAAGCATAATATGATGCAACATTTCCAGCAGTCAGGAACTTACTGTCGTCTGAGATCAGACAGTTTGGCAGTCATGGCAGCGATCTCTCCAATAGAGCGCAAGATGTCATCTCTTTCTTTGGGGTCCTCACACATGTCTGCAATCTTTTTGGCCTCTGTGAGCAGGGTCCTGATGTTCTCCTCTCCCTCTGGGCCGCCATTAGGATCTGCTAGCCAGTTCTGCAGGGGCAGGAAACACCATCAAATACTTTCCATTTTGAGGTCTGGATGAACGTTTTGTGAGGCAAATGGGGTTAATGACTCACCTGTGCAGCATCAATCCTTTTGGCGATGGCCTGCTTGGAGTTAGTCATGGCCTCCAGCTTGCGGGCGGCATTTTCCACCTTGCCAGTTAGCACGTCGAGCCCCTGGGAAACCTGCTGTGCCTTCTGCATGGCGGCCGGGGACGCCCCCTGACCTCTGGGGCGGACAAAGAAAACACATGCATGCCATAAATTGCAGCAGCGCTACACTTTTAAAAGGCCACACATGCACACTTCTTTGTTTGTTTACTCAAAAGCTTAAGGTAGTATTTCCTAACTTAATGCCTCTACTTCCAGACAAGACTCAGAGGCATCTCTCAGTTTTCAGAGGAGTTACACAACCAGGGGTTTAAGTAGATTATGGATTAATACCAGACAGCTGCTTTTAATCGACCGTGACGCAGGGTCCCTGGTGACAGTCAGATTTCATATCAGAAGAAGATCACTTCCACTCTTACACACTATAATCCCCTCTAATATGCTTACCGCCTTACACTCCCTACACTTTAAGGATGGAAAATGAAACTACTGTGTAAAAGGAACATTTATCAATAAAAATATCCATAACAATTTGATTACGGAATCAAACAGCACATAAGTCTACAATATCTTATGGAAGAGACACGGATTGTGAAATATGGGATGAATTATCTTGCCATACTTGTGACTCAGACACACAAAAGGCAGGTTTCCATTACGTAGTTCCTGGAAATTTTATTCCTGGGACTACTTTTCAAGGAACTACAGGGTTCCTTCAGCCCACTGTTGTCTGTATTTCTATAGTGGTCTAAAAATCGGTGAAGATTAGGCAAATTAGTCCGCTGACGTATGAAAAAGATATGGGACAAGGGCTACTGATGGTCACAGGGGTATTCACACTCTATAGCCTAAAAAACACATTACAAAAAAATTAAGTTACTTTTAATGTCCTTGTCCTAAAATGGTTCTAATTCAATACTAGAGTACTTCCTCGTTTTATGAATGAAGCTGTACACAAGTTGAACAGCAGTGCTTTGTGTTTCACCAATCAGTGACGATCATTCCTGCAAACTCCACCCACGAACGTTCCTGTACTTTCAGAAAGTACTAGCTCTGACCAGGGACTTTTTGGGGGGTAAAATATCATCAGAAAATGTCCCCTGAACTTAATTTAGACACTGGTCTGCACGGTCGAAACGCAATGAATTCCTCAAAAGGTCCTTAGCTCTGAGGAAAGTTCCTGCGTTGGAAACGGAGCTAAAGTAACATCTTTTAAGGCGTTTAGCGTACCTGGCCCTCATCTCAGACACCTGGTCAGTCATCTGGCCCAGGGTCTTTGCTGTGCCCAGGATATCTCTGCGCTCCTTCCCAGCACACAGTTCGCCAACTTTCCCGGCTTCATCGAGGATCTGGCGGATGGCCTGCTCGCCTGCGTCCCCTAGAAGCACAACACAAAGTCAGACATATCAATAAGGTCGCTAGGTATAACTAGATTATCAGCCTGAGGACGTGATTCGCAGCAGAATGAATAGTTTGAGGTACAGGAGGTGGATGTTTACTACCTGGTTGAGCGTGTGGATCCCTCAGCCAGTTCTTAGCCTGAGCCATCTTTGAGTCGATGAGCCCCAGAGCCCTCTTCATGGCCTCTGTGTCCTTTGGATTTGGAGGACAGAATAAATTAATAACTTAAAAGGGGATCAATGCAACTAAAGAAAACTAAAAAAGGAGTCCAATATTCTTAGTCATCCTATGTACAAACGTTCTCTCTATAAATCATTACACGATTATTAGAAACGCTGGAATCTCACAGTAATAGCAAGTCCTGTAAATGGTATATTCTATGTGAATGAGGTAAACATTAGGGGTGGGGAAAAAAATCAATACAGCATAGTATCCTAATATTTTCGGTGGAAATTATCCTTTATTATATAAGCTATTCACCCCTAAACCTAAGGACTCAACCATGTCATGTTAGCTTGTCAGGAAGAACATTAAATAATGTTCCAAATTTGCACTTTATTTTGGCGAGGAAAAACTGGCATAGCCATTTTCAAAGGGGTCTCTTGACTTCTGACCTTGTGATATGTGAATCACACTATATCTTATCACAATACTAGCATAGTAGCATATTGCAAAATATTGCAAAAATGTTTAAAATCTCAATACATTCATATCATGACTTAAGTATCATGATAACATTGGGCCATCTGGTGATTCCCACCCCTAATCAACAAGTCATAGAACTATATTCCTGTTTAGAAATAATGACTAGTTGAAACGGAGCTGTGTATTTTCACAGTTTTTCCTTAGCTCTCGTCACTGAAACACACAGCAAAGTCCAAGTGCAGCATCGCTAACATCTGTCAGGCACAACCACATAGCACATGCCGTTTTCATCATCGTCAATAATGAGCGTGTCATGTTATAAAAGCCAAATGACTCTCCATTGTATCTCTATCAGAGTGGATGGAAATACAACAATCTGTCCAACAGCGGCTGACAATGAGTCCACTCATTGTCGAAGTCCGCAGAACAAAGCAGAGTCCTGTATGACATGGAGCAAAGCGGGAGACTGGAGCGGATGAATGAGAGGTTATGTGCGCTCATATTTCATGGTAAAATAATAGAAATTCAGAAAACACAAGTTACTATCCTTCATTATGCAGCTTGCATCTTTATCACAGAGTTCAGCAAGAGTCTCATAGCAAATTAAGCAGACTAAGAACAAACCTTTAAAAGTATTCATCACAAAATACATCGGAGCCCTCGCAACAAAAAAATCATGTCAAAATAAAAGCAAACAAGTGTTTTTGTTTGAATAAGTGGGAGTGTATAGCAGAACATGGGAGGGAAAAAAAAACAGGAAGTATAAAAGGTGTTAAGTGATGTCACCAGAGCTGCGGGGGTGTATTAGTTTATTGTTCAAACTTGTGCAGCTGCTCTTCTGTTTTGAACCACATGTGTGTGTAAGTGAGAGAACGAGCCAGTGAAGTTAAGTGAAAGACGGATAGATGTAGGATCTTTGCACTCAACAAATGCAAACACGCATTCATTAGAGCCTATAATCAAACACTGAATGGCATTACTCAAAAATTAGACAAGGTGTGGTTCAGTGCATTAGTAATAGGGATTATGTAAAGTGAGAGGGTGTTCATGGAAATTTGGGAGCAAACAAGGCCATATCTGTTGGATTAAAACTAAAAAATGAGCCGTTCATTCATCAGTTTTTCTGTGCTCTCCTCCTAAGGTTGTTAAATGCGAGTACGGATCAGGAGAATTGTCATTAAAGACGCCCAAATCAATACTGCACGAGTCAGGTCAATCAATAATCAGACAGGTTGAGGACATGCATATAGAGAGGTTTAAATGACAAGAGGAGGACACACAGGTGTTGATTCAATGTCATGTTATGAAACAAAATAAATCCAAAATGAAGGGAGAAAAAATACTGCATCAACATTTCAGCTATTCAACCTGCTTAGCACTTCTACAATAAACACCATTCAATTAGCAGTCTAATAAATTAATAAATTCAAACTGCTAATTGACTCTATAAATATAAAGTCAACAGTTTAAGCTCACAACTGATGAGCACACAGTGGCACCACACAGCACAAGACAGCACACACATCTGTCAGACATGCTGCTGCACAACCAATGGGCGAGAAAGGTAAGGCTTACCTTCTACAGGGGGTGAAGGGAGAAAGAAACGTAAACAGAAAGGAAGAACGACATAAATACAAAATGATGAACTGGACATATAGTACCAACCAAGAGCAAAAAAAAAAAAGTGTCAACAAAGCAAAAGAGTGGTACAGTAAAAGAGCCGTTTGTAGAGTGTCGGAACAGGAAAGAAGCAGAACGTGCAGAGCAGAAATAACATGAAAGAGACCAAAAAATTAACAAGCTACATAGAGACATAGAAAGTTAAAGCATTCCTACTTTAAATTACTACTGTACGTAAGCTTAAAATACAGGAAAAACATATTTCACACCTGCCAACCTTGAAAAAAAGGTCATCCTGATGAAACAAAGTGCATGTCTTGTTATAAAAGGAAAAAAAATGCTAATACATCACTTCATATTCTCACCAGTTTGCAGCCTGCTGCTAAGGGGATTCCGGGAGTGTGTGAGAGCACAGCGGGTAGTAGACAAAATTGAAATATGCTCATACAAAGACTGCTTCCAGTTGTGATCCACAAAGAATGCAAAAAAGTTTAAACACTCTGAGCAGACTTTTATTACTCGTGTAGAGGTATAATAACAGTGTGCAAGCGACTTTAATGGCCGTAGACAGACAGATTTTTTATTAGATATTTTATTGTATGTACCTTGTTGGCCCAGGCATCCTCGTCCCAGGACGTAAGCTGCAGCACTCTGATGATCTCGTTTATCTCGGCACTCATCTTCTCAAAAGTGAAGTTGCGGTTCTTCAAGGCCTCCTCCACACCCTGGCTGCCAGATGTCTTGGTTGTCACAAAGATTTTGATACCTGAAATAGAAAATAGAATAAACAAAACAATATTTCAAGTCAAAAACACTGACATATAATACATTGTGTGGGCCAAGCAATGTGTAGGATTTCCCTCCTCATGTAGGTACAGTAGTGCGTGAATACCTGAGATGAGGATGGGCAAAAGCTCCTTGACTGTGTTCATGGAGTTGACCAACATCACGCGGTGCTCCTGGTGTGTCAGCTCCTGCTGTCGCTCATCTATCATCTTTGCCATCTTTGTCATCCCTGCACACAGGCAACAAACCAGAGGGGGAAAAGTAAGTACATTTACTCAACCAGCATCCTTAATGTGTAACTTCAAAGATAATGGTAATTTTATAGTATTTCAATTTAAGATGTATCAGAGGGAAATGTTGTATTTGAAAAGATGTATCTGACATTTGGGGTTACTTGTTCATTTTCAGATTAAGATTGCAATATTCAGCATGAAAAAAGATAACAAAATAAGGTAGCTAAATAAAAACAGAATTTTTAAAAAACAGATACACCAATTATAATTTTGGAGATTATTGAATGAGCTTTAGAAAACTGAATAATCATGTCAAAGAGCATTTAATCCGTCATGATGACGTTGGAGATTGGAGGGATATCAATGCATAAAAAATGTCTGATTTTAATGTTGATACGTTACATGTGATTTAAATGTGTTTACTTCAGTAAAACTTTGAATACAGGGTTTTTACTTAAAGGGGACATATCATGCTCATATCCAGGTTCATATTTGTATAGTGGGTTTCTACTAAGAACATTTTACATGCTTAAATGTTCAAAAAACGTTTCTCATACTGTCTGCCTGAATACCTGTATATCAATGCCTGTATTAACACTGAAGTCTTTAACACTCTAACACTAGCGCCTGTCTCTTTAAGAGCCCCTACCAAAAATGCCCAGTCTGCTCTGATTGGCTTGTGAGAAAATATATGGTGCTTCTTTGCAAAGGTAGTTCTCAAGTCATGGACGAGGCATTCTAATGAGCCTGTATGTGACATAGGAAGGGGAGCCAAATTTGAATGGATTGTTGAATCACATTATTTCTGATCTAGGCAGACCACAAGAAACTGACTGGGTTGTCTTATTTCATAATTTGTGGGTTGCTAGGCACTCCAGATACCCAAATGTTTATGGGCGACTGTGGCTGTGACTGTGAGCAAGACAAGACACTTCACACTTCCCGAAGGCATAGAGGCATAGAGCGAGTATTTAGATACACTACCATCAGTTTATGAATGAATGGGTGAATATCGGTATTAATGAATGGTCGAACGACTAGAAAAGCACTATATAAATGACCAAATGTGTGTGCACAAGCACTGAAAAAGTAGAGAGTCTGAGTTCTACTTTCAGCACTGCAACAAACACAGATGAACGCTAACAAAGCAAAAGCTAAATGTTAACTCCAGCAAATTCACGGCCTGAATCTGTCGACCAGGACAACAAAATCTCTGAGCTACTGTCAAGTCAAGCCTTCAGCAGGGTAGTCCTGCCGTTACTGTATCAGCCGACTGACCTGGTCCAAGGTTCTTTGTGTATGTGATCAAGTCCTCCATAGACTCCACCACCTCTGCCACCGTCAGGTACTCCAGGATGCCCTTGCACACGCGGATTATTTTGCGGACCTATGACGGTGACAAAATAAGACAACAAAAGCTAATTCAAAAACAAAGTTGCATTCTCAGAGAAAAGTGATTATGCAAAAACAGCCCCCCCCCCCCTCCCATTCTGTCTAATTATGCTTGAATAATGCTGCCTACTGACATTCCAGCCTCTTTGTCCTGCTTTACTCCAGCTTTATGTGAGAGAGCCATCCCTGAGCTGCATTGGAAAACATGATGGCACTACTGACTGATGACTAGTGCTGAGTCCTGCTGACTGCTGCAGACAGCGCTGGGATGCCTCATGTCTGCTCTAAGAGAGCTGATCTGCCACTTTTTTTTATTTCACTCTCCTGATAGATGATACTCCTGCCTGCTTCACGATTTAGGAAGTGTTTGTGTAAGATATATGGAGAGTTTCACAGACGTGTGGTATAATTATCCACCTCTCTGTCTTCTTTATAAGCATTACAGTACCCAAGGGGAATGCACTGCAGGAACGGCTACCATCCTTATAGCAGAGGAGCCTGTAACAGCAGGCCTCTGCTATACTCAAGTATCCATTAAAAAGACACTAAAACCTGTTAAGCTCAGCTTCTACTCAATGAAAATCAACCTTTAACACAGTTACAATCTATATTAGCTCTGGTCTGTCCATTGTTCAACTTCTATTGCTATAATATACAGCATCTTTTACAGTCTGACCAATACTGGATCATTATTATTTGAGAAAAATAAAAATCTGATCACAATATGCCAGCCGAGATTTACTTTTCTACAAATACGTAAGCTCAGAGCCATACAAATGTGGTTATTAAAGAAATATGGTAATGATGTGACTGCAGCAGGATATCTTACAGTTAAAATACAAACTTTAGCATTAATAAGATATAAGATAAGCATTAATTTTTGTGAATGAATTTATGTTAACTATAAAACAAAAATACAAATGTAATAGAGTGCTGCAGGGATGATTTATTTTTGTAGGCAAACCAGGAGGTTAGCATCGTCCTGGGTTCCCTCAACAAAAAGCCAATTTTTCCATTGATTTTTTTTTTTTTTTTTTAATTTTGGATTATTGCAGAAAATAAATCCTGTGGCAAAAACACATTTATGATACTTACATGTTTCATTCTGCAAAATAATCTCCACAAATTAACATTTTTATGATTTTTGAAGTGTGAATGCAATCGCCAGAAGTAATAAGCTAATTTTAGGCTATAAACAAACTACACCACGGTTGCATGAATGTGAGTAAACACAACGAGGCTGTAAATAGTCAAGTGTGATGACGTTTAATAGTCTCATTTAGCCACTTGTTAGCAAACGCCTTTTTAAAGACACATAAAAGCTTAAAAATGTGGGATATTTACTGACATTATTTATCGTAGAACAAATATTAAAATCTCTTCAGCTTGTGTTAATCTCAGACCTTATTTCAGGCTTCTAACTAAAAACCCACTGACTTCCAGACGAGGGAAGCTAAGTGCTAAAGTGCCAACTCATTTCCAGGTTTTAGGACTCATTCCTTCACCACTCTATTAAAGTTGAAATTTAAGTTCATATATACATACATATAAGTATGCCATGTAAAAATATTTTATTGCAGAAATATAGGGCATTGCAATTTCTTTTTGCATGGCTGGGCTCTATATTTTGCAGTCTTGTTGAGCACATATTTAGCTCAGCTTATCGCACATTCTGCTTCCTGTTTATAACCAGCCAAGCCCAGAAGAAATGTAATATTGACATATTCTCAGTCATCTGAAGACATTAGGCAAGTCAAAGCACATATAAGTGCCCACAGTTTTTACTTTTTACTAATGCACTGGGAGAACTCGTGCACAAGAGGCAGAGAAATCAATTTCTCCACTGTCAGATGTCTCAAGAATAAACCGTGATTAAATTCACATACGTTTCTGAAGCACAACCACATCCTGCAACATGCAGGAAATCACTACACAAATGAGGTGTGGGTAGAATGCACTAAACAGCTAAAACACATGATGCTTAGCAGTGTCCCACTGATTTCTTTCCTGTAACAAAATCTGTACCCTGACCTCCTTGCTCAGCAAACAGACTTCTTCTGGTTAAAAGTTTTGACAAATGAAATAAAGAATTGAACGAATGTATGAATGAATGAATACCTCGGCCTCGTCGAAGGTCAGGAGCAGGTCAGAGGTCCCAGAGAGGATGCCCCGGGAGCCATCGATGAGGTAATCCCGAGCAGGAACAGAGTATGGATCGGCTTTCAGCATGGAGGCAGCCTGCACCAGCTTGGTGCATGCATTCTCCACTCTGTGGAAACAAGCAGAAGACGATGGATTAGAAGACCAGTAAAAAATAAATAAATAAAATCCTCAGAATAAGTCATGCTGATGATACTAAGTCCTTCAGAAGCCAGATGGACTTTAGGCATGGCAACAGCAAATTGCCTACAGCAAAAACAGATGGAAGCTTTGGGATACAGCTAGCCATAACATACACCAACTACTGTCTAAGCAGGACTTTCATTGCTTTCAGGGGGTTTCATTGCTTTACATCACATTTTATTCAAATACTAATGTGGGAGGCAACATAGTCAAAATGATCAGATGAAATACATTATAACGTCTTCCATACAGGGGTTAAATTGGGAATTAGGCATACATAAATTCATACAACAATTTAAGGATTCAAATTATTTTGACCTGATTAGAACTGAATGTAACTGATGCTGGGTGTAATCAGAAGTAACCACATATGACAAAAAATAATAGATTTCAGCTCAAAAGAATTGTGAACTGAAAAGTTCGCTGGCAAAATTTCACACCCTTTACAGAGAGTTCACACATCACATGAAGAGCTAACCGTACTCATCCCAGCACAATGGTTGGTCAGTTTCCTTCCTATACTACAGACTGTGTGTGTGTGTGATTAGCCACTGTTCACAACCTACTGGTAGATATCTTAGCCAAACTTTCTTTAGAAAGAAAACAATGTACTTTTGCAGGATCCGACGGATATTGTGAAGTTCTTATGGAAATGTCTCCTTCAGCTTTCTAGTACTTTTAGACATTAAATAATGATTTTTTTTAGGGATTCATTTGGGGATTTATTGAAGCATAAAATATGTGATGTTTCACAGAGTAAATTGTGTGTTGTTGTATTGTTACTGCCCAGAACTTGAAGATTCATTCTTATAAGGCTGGGCAATATTACAATATACATTGTCAAAACTACGTATATAAAATGTAATCGTATATATGTTTCTACACAGTTTCTATCTGGATATAGTCTAGGCCTATATTTATTTTTTTTTCCCTCAATAATTTCCCTTAAACGTCATGTTCATTTTGAAATCAAGTGCTTAAAATGAGAAAATACTCTTCACTGACTTCAAATGAAATACTTCATTTGTCAAGTATTTAATTCATACAGGAGTATACAAAAATAGGCTTTTCACCATATGGTTATTTCATTTAGAATATTTATTTATTGAATTGGTGAAGTGGTGCAGTGGTTAGCGCTGTCGCCTCACAGCAAGAGGTTTGAATCCGGGCTTGGGACTCTTCTGTGTGGAGTTTGCATGTTCTCCCCGTGTAAGCGTGGGTTTTCTCCGGGTACTCCGGCTTCCTCCCACCGTCCAAAGACGTGCTGTATAGGTTAATTGATGACTCTAAATTGCCCGTAGGTGTGGATGTGAGCGTGAATGGTTGTCTGTCTCTATGTTGTCTGTCTCTATGTGACAGACTGCCATGTGATGGACTGGCGACCTGTCCAGGGTGAACCCCGCCTTCGCCCAATGCCAGCTGGGATCGGCTCCAGCCCCCCCCGCGACCCCTAATGGGATAAGCGGTTGACGATGGATGGATGGATATATATGAAATGACCTATATTGGGATAGAAGATTTTGGCCATATTGCCCAGCCCCATTTGGACAGTGTGTTTTATTCTTTTCAGTGAATTGTTGAGTGAGAGAGATACGGGGGAAGTAAGTTGAGGACTAGTTAAAAATGAAGCACACTTTTAATGGCTGAAGGAGTAAAGGATAGAGTCATATGTTGTACAGATTGTAAAGCCATGAGGCAAATTTGTGATTTTTTGCTATATAAATAAATTTGACTTGCTATTGACTTCTACAACATGAGTATTTCTATCTCATGACAGTAAAGTTTAGGTTGTTCTCACAGGATGTGATCTGGACCTCATGAGGCGGAGCTCCACTCTGGATGGCTCAGCCCAATTTAACCCCTGTTTCCACAGAAATGTAAATGATTGATTGTTGCCTGCTGGCTGCGATACACTCTGTGAACTCTCAGAGCAGAAACGACTGCAGGCTAAGCCCTTTGATTCAGCGTCATACATGCCACCTGCGTTGTATCATAACAGCCATATTGCACATAGAAACAGGCAACAAGCCAAGGACTGACATGTTCTAGTTCCCACAGTTTTCCTCCTTTTGCCTACAGGCCCAAAAGTTGCCGCAGTAACAACAGATCATTATTGCTAATTTCCGCATTTTCAGGCCAAACAAGAGGAGCTCAGTTTCCATTCTTCTGAAGGAGCAAGTCTCCTGCAGGATAAAGGCTAATGTATGTGCATGACATCGAGGCTGACGTGTGTGTGTGTGTGTGTGTGTGTGTGTGTGTGTGTGTGTGTGTGTGTGTGTGTGTGTGTGTGTTTTTGCAGAGCCAGCCAGCAGTGTCCTTCAGCGTGCACCAGCGAGAAACAGCCATGCATTAACCGGACCCCGACAGACACTATATTTAGTGACGGAGACGCATTCCAGCACATGTGCTGATGGATGACGACAGGGTGACGATGTGACTTTGAGGCGCCAAATGTGTTGAGTCTGACGACCCGCGCCTGCCAATGCATTTCATCCCTGACCTTCAGGGGGCTCCCGGGTCCCGCCCCTCCCTACCCCGCCTGCAGTGTCTCATGTACTAAGTATCGATGAAAGACTGCAGCTGAGCACAACTTAATGATTTAGCTGATATGGACTGAGCAAGTAAAAGAAATATAAATACGTACAGTATATTTCTCCTTTTCTACGTCATTAAACTATTCTTGTGAGTGTTTCGTGTTTTTAACATAAACCAAAAGCAGCAGCAGTCTCTTATGCACAAGGGCATGTATGAGATTGTGGCCCTTCTCCTTTAGGGTAAAGGAGCTCCTCCCAAGGCAAAAAAGTATTTCTGTTGCACCAGGGTAAGTTTCTGAGGCACTTAACATGCCGTGTCTGACCTTTGCTTGGGCACAACCAGCCATTACTGCAACAGATAAAGAGAGAAAGAGAGCCAGAGAAAGGCTAGTGGGTTCCACATACTGTAGAGAGACAACTACTACATCTAAATACATTTTTGAGAGGTTGTTATTGTATGAAATTGAGGTCTGCAGAGAAATCCTTCTGTGCTTACTTGATAAAAGCTGGTGGCATGTCCCTTTTCATGATCTGGTCCTCTGTGGTTTGTACCGTCTCCTTCCCCACCTGGAAAACAGATTTTTTTTGTGAGTAAAAATAAAAATCAAATCAACGATGATTCAATGGAACAATACATTACAAGGAAATAAACAGGTAATGTACAATTCATACATTCAAACAATGTTTCTTAATTTGAAAGCCTAGGATAAATCATGTTTTGTTGCTCAATTTGACTTATCCAGTAAGTTTCAAACTGACTTCACCCACTTTTCATCCGCTCTTTTTGTTTCATGTCTTTCAGGGTCACAGGGGGTCGGAGCCTGTCCCAGCATGCACTGGGCAAAGGTCGAAGACACCCTGCACAGGTCATTGGCCCATTACAGTGTCAACACAGATGCTGCACACTCGCAGTCACTTTCATACAACTATTCAGAGTTATGGGAGGATGGGAGGAGGACACGACGGAGGTAATCCCGGTGAACATGGTGAGCACATGACGACCCAGAAAGAAAATGTTAGGATCTTAGTTGTGTCGCGACATTGCTTTAAACTGAACAACCATAAAGCAGCAACTGCAGTAATTACTGTAAATGGTTTAAGATAAATAGATATTATTTACATACATTTGCTTTTTTTGCCTTGATCTGACTGCATAACATTGAGATCACATGCTGCATATCATGGCTAAATGTGCAACCAAGATGGGCCTTGTACTGGTTTCAGCTGACTGCGCTAATATTAGACTATATTATCAGTTTGACTGCGGACTGAAAACCTATTTACTTGAATCACGCTTTTCATAGCGTCTAACATTCAGATGCTTGTCATTCAAATTTTATTTCTTTGGATGCAAAATAGAAAAAAAAAGAATAACAACGAGCATGTGTCCAAATCTTGAAAAGCATCAGGTGCCAGGTAGCAGTAAGAACAGAAGGAACAAAGTCTCCAGCACTCACAGATAAAGTGTCTTCTTTATTATATTGGGCAAACAAACCTGTTTAAGCAATGCTGACGAAGGCTTATTGCTGAAACACATTCATTTGTTTGCCCAATATAATAAAGAGGACACTTTTCCTGTGAGTGCCGGATATTTTTCATTTCTTTGGATGCCTCATCAGAGCATTGTCTGCTAAAAACACTGAAGAAAGAAGTTGAGAATTAATGTATAATACCGGCACATGAAATACTTGTTTCTGTTGGTTGGGGAGTGTCAGAGTATTCAACAGTCAAACCACTCAAATTAGTGCACAAGGTTAATATACGGTCACACAAATGTATATAATTAATGCCTCCTATTCACTTCCATTCCACGCAAACAAAGGGACAAAAAAACATTTGCTTCAGGGTGTGAAGCAAATTTGATTTTTGGATTCATGTGAAGTTCAACTTTAGCGAACTTTCAGGGGACTATCACCTCAAATATCGCCTGCATTTGCGCATCATTTAAGCTGGCTTTTTTTAAAATAATATTTCATTTGTCCTGTTTTGTTTGTTATAATGCTTTTATTGTTGAGTATCTGCCTCTGTTTTAAAAACTACATGTTTTCACTCATGCTGTGTACTATTATGCATTTTTATTGTTACGTGTGAAGCACTTTGGAACTGCTGTTTTCAGAAGTGCTGTATAAACAAAGTTTATTAACATTACTATGTAATGTGTGACCGTGCCGTCAAACTGCAGTAACCATAGTAACAGCACTAAACAAACTTTTAAAGCATTGCTTCTCGTTGTTCCTTTGATACATGGCCATGGTATAAATATGATACTGCACTGTGGTGTAGCAATAAAGAAACACATGCTTTAGGAGTTCTTTGCCCCCATCTTATCCATTTTCTTCTCATATTGGTGCCCTCGTCATGAATTGTGATTATGGTTCCTATTATGACAAAGACACTACACTACTAATATGTCTGGGTGATGTAGAGAAAATCAAATATCACAATACGTTTGACCAAATACCTCAATATTGATATTGCAACGATTGTAGGGTTGACTTCTGGTGCCTTTACAAAATATTTACACAATAAGATTTTTGATAAATAACGATCAGAAATGTACATATAATGATATAATGACTAAGTGGTAAAGGAAAATAAAAGAAGTCTGATAAGTTCAGAAAATGATATCAGTTTACTATAATGCAGCCTTAAAAAACAAGAGAAGACAACACTATGCCATATCACGATATTTTGATATCCAAAATCTAAGAAAATATCTAGTGTTGTATATAACTACTAAACAAAATCTGTTCAATAGATGGCAAATAATGCTTGTATTAGAAGATGCTATATGTTCTTCCTTAACTGGTAAAGGTAGCACCGAAGGTGGTCACACAGTCTCCAGTGGAGACAGGAAACACCCCCCACCCCAGTCTCAGCCCTGATGACTAGCTCATCAGTCATGAGGATTTTGTATCCGTCAACACTTAAAGCTCCAGAGTTCCAGAAGAGTTAAAACAGTTGTGCTGGCTCAGTAACATTCAAATTGTAGATCTATTCCCAAGAATTTATCCAACTTGAGCGCCCATTTTATACATCAATAGCATGTCATATGCGTGGGTAAAAACGTAGTTACCACAACTTTCCCCCAAAGGGACTTTTGTCTTTAATCATGTAGTTTTCCAGGACGATGGCCTGTTACTTGTCCAGCAAACAATTATTTCAGCGAGGCAGCTGCTGGGGGGACGCCAGGCCTCAGCAACACAGTTATAATGCCTAAAGCAGCTGAACGTTGCCTCTCCCTCAAATGCCAAAATGACTCACCTCCCCCGTCATGACCTCAGCTCTGTGGGGAGACACAACTCACCCACGTCGAGCTGCCGTGGGTGAGAGATAGCACGCGTTCATGCCAGGACACGGATCACGCCGACTGGCTTAAATGAGCTGCATCCCTCCCCAACAGGGAGATCTTAAATTTTATCTTTTACATTTCACACTATTATTACAACAAATATAAACTATGAGTGATGACCTCACTGTCACACACATAATTTATCAATATATAACATTTTCAACATGTTTTACTCTGCTGAACTTTGCTGACAAAACAGTTGATTTATTAGAGCTCTGGGGATTGTTAATGGAACAGTTTTGGCACCATTTATAGATATTTCACTGATTAAATAATAAATTGATTATTTAAAAAAAGGCCTTCTGGAAATTATAAAAAACATGATTTAGGATGCAGTCGTGACGCTGTGGAGAGCGCTCTCAGAAAGCACGTCAACTTGTCCGACCGCGGCAGTGGCAGTGATTCCAGATGGTTGACGTGGAGGCTGTAACGGAGCAGAGCAACCATACATCTCCTCACTCTCTTCGCACCCGACCAGAGGGACTCTCTGAGTAACTGAGGGGTTATAAATTAGGGCCAAAGGTTGTGTGCCAAACTAAAACTGGAGCTTAGCAGAGGCTGTCCATCTCAGAGCGAAGTGACGGTGTGCATATGCCACGCCAATGAGTCGCTCTGAACAAAAGCCAACCGCCACAACTGTTCTATCCTGTTCAACTAAAGAGCAGCAGGGCTACAGACCAGGGCTGTAGGGCAGTGACAGAGTAGTAAACATAAGTGAGGGGGGAGTAACACAAAGACCTTACACCCTCGCCAACACTACAGAACACTCCTTTAAAAAAGTAGTACCAATCTCCTGCCTCGTGACTTCTAATAGACAAGCCAAGGTTGTCAACGTGTCTAACCAAATTGCAATTTTTTTTTTTTTTTGTTTAGCAACACCTGCACTTTGTGGTAATACTTTAAATATCTATGTCTGTCTTCGGGAAGCTGTTTGTAAGCAGCATCCGGGTGCAGATTTCCTTCCTTCAGGAAAATAAGGAAATCTCATCCCATGTACAGCTACATCAAATGTGTATGATGACATAAATGATGTATGATGTGACCAAAATACACACCAGGAATAACACAGTAATCTGGAATCAAAATTACTGAAGACTTTATTTGTGCAAAAACAGTCAGCTACTTGATAAAGTATTTACTTTATTTGTAAAATCAACTGATGGCAGTTTTTATAATCATTGAAGTTACAGTAAACATTACCCATTAGTTACTTGTTTTTTAAACATTTATTGAATACATACTGCAGGGATGTTTTTTTTTTTTTTTTATTTTGCCGATATAAGTAATGTTTGGACTCCAGTAGCTTGTGACATTGTTATATTTTTGATATTTTAAACATAAAATTGATGATAAATAAATACCTTTTCATCAGATTAACTAACAGAGAAAACATCCTCTTACAGCCATAAAATAATAGCATTCTGGCCTTGTAGGACACATAAAAGCTTGAGTAATCTCAGAAAAGATTTAAGACAACACTAAGATTTATACGAGATCAAGTCAAGTTCAGACATGACCTCAACCCAACAAAAGATGGAAGACAGACCATACCATAGGCCAACAATGTGGAAGCCAAAAGCTGAGCGCACACCGCGTTTAACGAGTGCTGAGTCATATTCTCCCCAAAGCATCATGCGAGTTGAGACTCTTGGTACTGTATCCAGCAGGCTCATCACCGCCTTCCTTTTCCTCCTCCCCACGGAGCCTCTTCCTGCTGTCTGAAGTTCAAAACAGTCTGCAGCCAAACAGCGATCCAAACAATTTGCACCAAAAATAGAACTGTGACCCGGGATTTACAAGGGCTGTTGTCAAGCAGTTCATGATGCCTGGCCTATTTTGCTATTTTGAGCCTCTGTCCAAAGTTTGGACCACATTCTTAGGATACCAAGAAGCTTGGTATGGCTGTTTTACTCTATTTGTTTTACAAGGCAGTGAAAATGTACATCTCTAGTTCCCAGATCCCAGGGTGAAAGTTCAGAGAATAAACTTCTTGAAATTTGGGTAGAATAAACCTTTAAAACTAATGTAATTGGAAAGTATTTGAGTGGATAAACCTTTAAAACTCCAATTTGTCAGAAAGTAGTATTTGGGTACAATGAAGCTTTATTTTGAAACTTTAAGTCCATCCCTAGTTTTCTGTTAAGATACAGTAAGAACTGAGGGCTTTTAATTTAACAACAAATATCATCCGGAGCTTGCTGTTAAGAAATAGTTACTCTATGGGGCTTTTATTTTGAAGAGCAAGGGGTGGGCGTTGTAAAGCATTCACACAAATAATATAAAAATGGATTTAAAAAAGCAAATCATCATATTTTTGAACCTGGAAACAACTAGGTTAGTATTTTTGCTTGAGGAAATACTTGACAAAATTATCCAATTTTAGTCAATTACTTTTCTGTCAATCAACTTATCAATCATGAAATAAAAAGTATCATTTGTCATTTTGTTTGATGATTACCAGTGAAGCCAGGAAACATGGGGGAGAGGAAAAGATGACGCGAGGATGTCCAGTTTCAACTCTTAATCAGACTCCCAGGCCAAACCACAACACAAATATCCTTTTCCTTGAATAGACTCTACCAAACCACTATAAGGAAGGGCAGCTGTTCACTTCCACCTTCTTTTTAAAACCTTTCACTGATTCAGTGTCATCTTCTTCCAAGCTGTCACACACTACACTACTAGCTGACAGTCTCATTTACCATTTGTGCCTGGAGTGGAAACACTGACACTCCTTTCACCATGTAAGAGCGCTGTGTGGAAACCCTGTGTTTGTGAAGTAGCTTGATAAAGTGGCTGCTCCTTTGGAACAGACTGGGCTTTGTTGACAGCGGCCCATCGCTCTGCTGGGAGAAGAAAGGCCACTCTGAAAGCCTCAAGGCTGCAAAGACACAGCCTGCCTTTCACACGTCGGGTAGTTTTAGCACAATGCAGCGTTAGTCATGGTGACCGCGAAGATCTATGATGGCAAAATTCTGGTAAGCGCTGTAACCGCTGCCCTTAGCAATGTCCTACAAATAAACTGCGCTGAGGTTTAGTTCCTCAAAGTCTAACTCTGATTCCCACTCTAAGTGACTCTGTGCTGCAATCTGATGAGACATGCTCATGCAAATTGATGGTGCAGCACTCCATTAGCTACTGCTGATCAATAGTCTCACAACCAGCAATTTCTATGTGATATCAAATGACTTCTGACTATCAATAGAGGGGCAGCAGAGAGGTCGCACTGAAGGTCAACGCCTTTATCACGCATCTGTCAAGGGGTATCTAACATGCTTTATTAATTTGGTTCAGGAAGTAGCTACACATGGGGCTTCCGAGGCGATGAAAGTCACAAATCAAGTGGCACTGCTTGGCCGTGGACCTGCTTGGCCATGGCACTGCTGCACCCAGAGCAAATATATCACAGCTATCGCTCTCATGTTACAGGAGCTTAGCAGCTCGTACAGTGTTGCTGGGGAGCCGCACTCGTCTGCGTGAATCCTACTCTTAAAAAGAAGAGGGAGTCAATACGAGGCTCGACATAGATGAGTTGCCATTTTCCAGTGGAACTAGGATTGCTAAAGGAACAGAGATAGCAAGAGATTACTTTTACTGCATCCACTGAGGGTTGAGGAGGAAGGGGAAACATCACACCCAGGCTTTCACACATCAGGTTTCAGTGGACCATGAAACTAACTGTGCATCCTAGTAACCATACTACCATACTATTTAGTATGCCAGAAAAAGGATTAGTATGCCCCAATACAAAGTACGTCAAATGCAGTATGCCAAAAATACCAGGATGTCCTGGTCAGGAGAGTCAAAGGAGAAGGAGGGTCGAAGTTCAAAGTGCAAAGTGCAAAATTAAGACGTCTGTCCAAATTGTATGCACACTGCATGCAACAGCATGTACTTTGGAAGGGCTGCTACAGTGTGTATCAAAAGTAATAAGAAAAAGTATGTGTTTTGGAACGCACCTTATTTGTTGCTTTCGAATAGAACTAAACATTTCAGTGCATTGTAGGTAGGGATGCACCGATTTTTTCAGTCCTGATACAGACAGCGATACCTGGGCTTTGGGTATCAGCCGATACCGAGCACTGATCCAATACCAGGGTTTAATTAATAAGTTGTATGCCTTGCTGTGTGGAAGTGACTGAGATCATTCTTTTATGTGTAAGGCAACAATCAGGCTTGACTAAACATTACTTTCTGAACTTAAAACAAAACGTAACAAATAATTACATAGATTAAATTAAATTTAGTGATTTTTTGTTTATTATAAAAATATTGCATTGTACACCACCATGTTGAAAAAAATATCTTCAAAATTAACAGGAATTCCAATTCAGGTGTAAACCTTTTTAATGCAGCAATAAAATGGTTAAATTATACACAGGAATTAAAGCGATAGTATATAATGTATGTAGTGTATAAACATAGAGTTGAATAGATCAGCCCCATTGTCACCGATATCCGATCCAGTCAGTTTCAGCCCGATATCCGATCTAGCATCGGTGCATCCCTAATTGTAGGACTATTACTTTTGTATTTGAAATACGACAGCCTGCCGATGGGCTCAGCCACTGTTCTGTCTTTTAGAGGTTGTTGCAGGCATCTAACTAGAAAACCTAAGGAATCAGTTGATACCAACCAAGTCATGTTAGCAGGACGAACGCAAAATAAAGCTACAAAGTTACGCAAAATTTTGGTGAGGAATAACTGGAATAGCCATTCTCAATGATATGTAAATGAAAACTCTGAGATGAACTGAGTGAAAACTGTATCTTGATAAGACAGATGTTGCATTAATGCATCATTTTCAGTTGAAAAAAGGTTATATATAATTGCAAAATATATCTTGTCACAATACTCAGCATATTGCACAATGTTTAACATCACAATAAAATCATATTGCATTGTGAGGGCCTCTGGTGATTCTCATCGCTACATATTAGGCATGTCATAAATTATTAATTTATACCCTCATATCAATAACTTGTGCCTATCTGTGCTCTCAGACACTGCAGGCGGATGGTATAGAAGCTTCTGGTTTAGAGGGCTAGCACCTGTTTTATTCCAAGTCAAGCTCCGGCTACAGGAAAGACGGTCTGCCGACTCTATAAAATACAACATAGTTCAGGATAAGGGTTGCTTTCATGTTAATTCCAACAAAGTAAATGTTGTCATTGTTATCCAGACCAATGGGATTCCTCTGGGTCTGAAAAGTGGAGTCAATGCTGAAGTGCCTTAAACTGGCATTCTCTCTAACAGCCAGCAGGGGGCGACTCCTCTGGCTGCTAAAAGAAGTCTGATTATATAGAAGTCTATGAGAAAATGAGTCTACTTCTCACTCGATTTTTTTTTACCTCAGTTAACATTGTAGACATGAGTTTATGGTTCCAATCACTAGTTTCAAGTCTTCTTCAATACAGCATGATGTTCATTTAGTAAATTATGGTCCCATTTAGAGTCAAATAGACCATAAAGCAGGGTATGCTTTACGAAGTGGCTACCTTGTGATTGACAGGGCGCAACCACGGCATTGTCCGGTCCGGGTGCTGTCCATGTTTTCGACTTAAAAAGATTAACCCTTTCACTGTGTTTTTTCTTATTCAGCAGTCGGTTGTACATAGCTCCACCCTCTCATGTCACTGCTGGTTGCAAAAAACAACAACACTGCGCTCAGTACCAGACAGATAACAAGATGGCGATGGCCAAAATGCCGAACTCGAGGCTTCAATACAGTAGCCCACATACCAATGGGTGAAGTCACTGCGGCTACGTCTACTTCATATATTCAGCCCGTTTGAGACATAGAGCCTCTAAAAAAACATAACATAGTTAATGACATGACTATATGGGTTGCTTTCGTATTAATTCCAACAAAGTAAATGTTTGGTATCAATGTAATCATTCAAACTTGACTTTTTTTTGGAGAAAGTGACAGCTCTGCTGCATTGAATCCTTTGTCATGGTCTGCAGTCAGACACATCTCAAGGGAGAGGGGGTTTCCCTTCAGCAGATCTCACTCATGTTCCTGAGTGGGGCCGACAGCTGCCGGGTCTTCCTGACTTGGCTTCCTGCATTTCCTCATCGATTCATCACTCCTCCCTGTTCTCCTATCCTGTCAAATTTCATTTTCTGACTGATAGAAAAAAAATAGACTACAGCTGCAGTGTGAATCCGTAACACAGCAATGCATATAATTGTGAAGACTAGATTATCTCTTGTCAATGGAGTCTACGTCGTCCTTGTGTTGTTGCCAAGATGACACAATCAGCTGGTGAACAGCGTTAAATGATTTCCCCTGACAAATCACAGGAAGCTGGAGCACCAGGGAATAGGAAACATTTTCTTTTGTATGCCTTTAAGCACTTTAGGTAATGAACACATTTGTTTCCCATCTGTGAAGGATTAAAGAAGTGACTTGAAACTGACTGCTCAAGGCCTCATCAAATACTGATCTAACCATGACTTAGTATTTAAAAACTTCAGGTTGTATCTGCTTTTCTCTCAAAGTTTAAAGAAGTTGACGGCTAACAATACTTCCAAGTATATGAGTGAAATACTACAGCTGAGCCCAACTTCCAGTATTTGCATGTCTCTTCTATTGTTGCATAAAACCCTGAGGTATTTTGTAACCTCAGCAACATTGCAAGATGGTAGCTTTTTTTTTTTTTCAACTAAAGAGTGACTGCACAGCTGCTGAGTGATCTGCACATAGTAGCGTCTCTACAAGTCCTTTAAGCCTTGTGATCTGTGCAAACAGGAAGACTAACACTTTATCTGTTCTAGGACCCTTCATCAGTGGCATTCTTTTCTTTATCCCATGCCTATAAAAAGGAGCTATAAAAATAATGAAGTACAACAAGTCCAAAATAAAAAGAGGGAGCTTGTATAGTCAAAGGAATGACTGGTGACACAGAGAAGCATGTTGGTCTTACATTTACCTCAGTAGGAAAACATTTAAACTCTGAGATTCACTATACACAATATAAACATGTGTATGTCTATTTAGTGGCGATGTGCCCAGCAAATATAATTTACTAATCTTAATGTTTCCAATGTACTGGTTTCATTATGAAAACACCTTTTAGCACATCTTCAATGAGCAAACACTGAAGTTGGCTCTTTATCTACATCTCAGCAGGTCGACAAAGTTATTTCTTTTATGTCACTGTTGCACAAGTCATTTTTTTGCAATAACCACAAGACTTGCTTATGGCACAAGCATCAAACACATCATCTCTCACACTACTCCAAACATGCCAACTAATTCATTGACTACAGTTATCCATATCCTGCTAGTAGAGACATTCAGCAATTTAAAGTTGCATTACAGGTCAAACACACCAATATTCCACTGTTTTTTTCAAATATTGCTGCCTTCATGACCTTGTGAATGTGAAGTTTCTGAGAGCTCTGAGTTTACAAGTTGTGACGTGTCTGATGGCATTGTCAGAAACAGCAGAGGCCATGGACATTCATTTTCTGTATATAATAAGTGAATATATGATAATTTTAGTGAATATATGATAATTTTAGTCGTATATTTTTTTTCATTGTAATTTTATAATATGTAAGAGGAAAATGTTAATATTCCAAACAGCTTCATCTTTTTCCTCTGTCATTATGCCTTCACATTAGCTGCATTATGTTTCCCCCCTTGCTAGCTTGAAGGCACCAAAACATACGGGTCATGTTAACAGAACATTCTGTTTGGATATTCTGAATTAAGATTCATTTTGAATGGAGCATTTTACAAATAAGTGTGGGATATGCCGATACTACTCTGGTTTTCAGAGCATTCATTGGAAATGTACAGTATCAAGAGCATTGTAATATGCATCTCAACTGGGCATTTTAAGGCAGTTTGCAACCAGTGGGCTACCTCCAGGTCTGAGGAGTGAAGCCAATGCTTATGTGCCTTAAACTTGCATTCCTACTTATAGCCAGCAGGGGGCGACTCCTCTGGTTGCAAAAAGAAGTCAGATGAGAAAATAAGTCTACTTCTTACTTGATTTATTACCTCAGTAAACATTGTAAAAATAGGTTTATGGTCTCAATTGCTAGTTTCAAGTGTTCTTCAATACAGCATGATGTTCATTTAGTAAATTATCATCCCATCTAAAGTCAAATAGACCATGAAGCAGGGTATGCTTTAGGGCGTGGCCACGTTGTAATTGACAGGTTGCTACCACCGCATTGTCCAAGTTGTCTGAGTTTTCGTCTTAAAACTTTCACAGTGTGTTTTCAGTTCATGAAAATTAATTAACTTTGTCTTATTCAGTGTTTGGTTGTACTTAGTTCCACCCTCGTGTCACTTCTGGTTGCAAAAAAACAACATTGCACTTGACCAAATAGCAAGATGATGATGGCCAAAATGCTGAACTCAACTGTGAGGGAGACTACATCCACTTCTATGTTTGCGGTACATGACCTGAAGAGTAAGGTTTTTCTCAGGGGAGTCAGTTAATTGATAATATAATCTTACTCAATATTTCACCAAAACTGCATTCAAAGGATCAACTCAACCCCCCTCTGAGCAGGGATGTATTCCTGCTTGCTGGGAATTCTTCACATTCCTCACATTCATCTTTAATTGAGGTCTGGCTCATTGTCTCAATAGATGCTGAGCGCTAGTGAAGGGTCTCAGTTAGACCGGACATATTTGACTCACAATGTTTCATGGTCATGCTACACTTCAAATACTGGGTCAGTTTACGAGGGCTGAACTTTTATCTCCACGCATCTGGAATAACAAGATTAGTCCCTTTCAGATTAATAATTTAAAGGTCTACACGTGTCACAGTGAGCGCAGCATCCGAGAGCATCCAATTCTTTTTCTTTGTCGGCAATGGACAGTCACCTGACGCAACCATCAGAATATGTAAGTCATTCGTAATCCAATTTCAATCATATTGTCCATCCAAAATCCACCTTGATTAACTGTGTTTAAGCTTCTGGCTCAAGAGATTTTAACAGATATAATGAGGGAAGACGTTTGTGCAACAAGTGGTTTCCTGGGCAACACAGACAGTGAGGTAAAAAGATTTTCTTTGGCACAGCCCCGCCCTGAGAATCTGAAGAAATGCAGTTAGACAGCTTCATCCCTTTCCCTTCCAAGGATGATCCTTCCCTCTACATGTCACTTAACCGGAGTGACTGAGCAAAAATTGAGAATGCTATAAATCAATATTATGAAAACAATATAACTTGGTCAAACACCTAAATAAGTTAAGAAAATGCCTTCCTGCTTCCTGAGAATGTTCAATTGTCATCAGTAACAAAGATAAGAGCCGCGCAGTGTGTTTATTTTTGAGCTTTGCAATGTATGACTCACAGGACTGGTGGGATTGAAACCAAAAGAAATTGCATCTGATCCTTAACTTCAATTATAATCATAACACTGTCCATGTTGTAGTGTTGCTACAGCAACTGGAAATAATTACAGGCCTATCCATTCATTCACGCCAGTGTTGGAAACATCTGATCACAATTCAGAACGTCCACAGAGCCTTCATGGATCATATCACCCCAACTGAGTTGAGGTTAAACAGACGGGACGTTTTCATGTTTCAAGAAACGCTGACACATTCATGTTAGCAACAAAGTTATGTTTCTCTATTTAAAACCACAACGGATTTTTTTAGTCACTCTGGGCTGAGGAACTTGTAAAATGAGCTGAACATTTCTGACATATTATCATCCTCCAATGTGTTAGCTATTTGCTCATTTATGCATCCAGCAAACACATAGCAACATTAGCAATTAGCATTTATTTTGAGACGTGAATCTACCTGATTAATTTAAGTCTAATATTCACTCTGCATTGAGGTCCTTTTCTCTGGCTCTTTAGCTGCTAGATGTTGCTTTCTTCACTGTCTAGTTGGTGATATTGGGCATATAGCACACAGTAAGTATCACAGCTTTTTTGGTGAAAACAGCTGATGCTAGATAATGCAAACACTTTAATTGTAAACCCCAAAAATAAGTCAAAAGAGGCTAAAAACCTCCTTAAAGGAGCAGAGTTGCCTATAAATTCTTTGTGGGTTCATCATCGTACGCAATACCTTTATTAATGCATTTTTTATTATTATGATCTATTTGTTTTATGCATTGTATATACATTTCTTTACATTGTTGATGTTAAGCACTACTACAATGTTATGATGACATTTTCAACTATAATTCATTTGTTTTATACATTTATTTACATTGTTAATGTTAAGCATTATTGCAATGTTTTGATGATATTTTCAACTATAATCCATTTGTTGTATGCATTGTATATACATTGTTAATGCTAAGCACTACTGCAATGTCATGACGGTGTTTTCAACTATGTTTTAATGTGCACAATATAACTTTGCATGTGTGCAGTATGTATCTATATGAAGAAGTCTGTCTAATTCTCCTTGACATCATACACCCATCAAATTCCTTTGAAGGACTTACTAGTACATTGATTCATCTTTAGTAACCCTTTAACAAGCATGTTAAATTTGACATGCAGATCTCTTCACTATTAGTAGTTACATGTGATTACAAAACCATAAATATAACTGGGTATAGAATTATTACCTTCAGTTCGAGTAAAAGGTTTTACTATATGCAACTAGAATTGTTTAAGACAGTATTTATGAAATGTTATCCAAGGTATTACTGCAGTATGATCTGATAAAGAGGGCCTTCTGTCAATCGTATAACGTGCCTCAGAGGAAGGAAGTCTTATGGGTGCTGACGTACAGTAAAAGTAATGCACACAATGAAGTGTAGGCCTATAGTTTGATTGCTGAGGAATAACAAAAAGCACAGAATGAAGTTAACTAAAATGGCTATGGATCATAAAACCTACTGAATAAACTGTGGGAAATCCCTCTAAACAGAGAATTCCTATATTGCCAGGACACGCCAGAGCAATTGTCTAAATTTATCGCACAACAAGTGCCAGACTGAACAACACACAGGAACCAAGTCTGGCTTAATTTAGCCTCTATCCCTTCCTTTCTTTACAAGCCACAATATATAACAGCCCCCATATTTCCTTGCTTCCTTTGAAAGAAACCTCCCATGTCGTCGTTTGTGTTTCAGGCTAAAACTTTGAGGAAACAACATTGTCATTTCTTTACTTGTTGCCATTACAGTTACGATGCGGCTCTGAGGGAGACCATTGTGGTCAGCTCGTTTCTGATTCTAAATATAATTGAAACCACAGCTGCATCTGGTCAAAAGACAGTCTGGAAATACATAACTAATAGCGCCAAAGACATTTTAATTAACAACCATGGGCACCAAGTAGATATGATAATGTATGAGCACTTGCCATAGAGCAACTCAAAATTATACTGTAGCTACTATATCTCCACAAAAGAGGTTATATTTTTAGTTCAGCTTGTTAGTTGCCAGGTTCTCTCAAAAGTGTGTCAACAACATTGGTTAAATTATGAGGTTCTTCCATGCCACAGGTCAAAAAACAAGAGATTATTTTATGTTCATTTTCATGCATATTCTGTTTCTTTACTAGCGAGCCAACTTGCTTTTTTATGTTATTTTTCACTTAACACCAGATCCACATGCAAGTTAACAGCTTTGACACATACTGTGCAGTGTTAATGGAGGTTTGAATACTACCTAATTGTATTTCATCACATTAGCAGACCATTAACAGCTGGCATATGATATTTATGATATGTATCAGAGACTTTTCAATAACTGTCCCATGCAGCAGTGAAAAAAGTTTGCAACTGATATGCAGTGCAAGTAAATGTCCCACAATCAACCCTTCTGTATTTGAGGTTCATTCATATTATCATTCAGACATAATCAATGAGATCAGTGCAGCTGTTCTGTCAAATGAAGTGGATTTAACTAAAACAGGACTGCCTGCTCCAGTACCTGTCTGGCTCATACACACTAGCAGCAGTGCCTACGTCAAGATATGGCAGTCAGCTACAGAGGAGGCAGGGCATATTTTCAAGGGGAAAAGGGCGTCACTGGCCCTTTGCCCCGAGTCAAACAACTCCAAGAAACTTTGCATACATCTTCTCTGCTTTTGAACACAGAAAACAGAGCTGGCTACATTCGTAAACCGGTGAGTGTTGCGTTCAAGTGACGTTAATTCGAGAACGGACAGTGTGGGACAAAGAGCGACAGGTAGCCTACAACACACGCCGAGTTTACACGGACTTTGCCACCTATAGTTTTACAAAGGGGAGTAAGTTACTCACCCGAACAAGGTTGCTAACAGCCGCCCGCACGGCAGCCACCGGCGCCGTCAGATCTGGGATAGCTTTCCCGTCAACTTCACCTTCTTCGTGCATTATCACCAGATGGGATATCTGCTGAGCCACCGGCTCCAGGATACTTTCTATCGTCTTCGTGTGGAAAACCGGCATGGTGACAACTTTATACGACTATCCAAGAGAAAATTAAGTTATTCTCCTACCACTTAAGGCAGTTTTCTCCCAAACTCTCGCTACAACCCTCTAAAACACTCCCCGTAGTTCTTTTCCCAGGATAGTTTCACCCTCCGTTATGAAGACTACAACTACTCCCGTGAAACCACCAACGTGAAAAACTCCCAGCCTGAGAGTGAGCGCGAGCAACCTAAACGTCAACCAACGTTCTCCACCCTCTGACCAATCAGCGAGCGAGAAGGTAACATCCCTGGCGTTTGATTGGTCGATCGTGGTGCCGCTCTGTGTTAGTGCCTCTCGTTTCCACACAGGCGAGTTTGCTAGAGATCCGAGGTGCTCCCTAAATTACGTAATAGATCCTCATGCCCTAAAAAGGGAAATATGTGTCTACTGTTTGCGAGGAGTAGATTCCAGCCGCTGTAAATTAACTAGTCAGACCAGCTCTGCTTTGGCACTCCCAGGGCAGAAATTGGAGCTGCGATAGATACGATTAGATTGCAGACATAACAGACAACAGAACAGGATATTACAAATAAACTCCATATATCCATAAAACGGCGAGCTGTTCTTTCAAGACTATTTTTAATCATCTAATCACCACAGAATAATCAGTTACAGTCCATATGAGTATGAAACTCAATTTGGATCCCGTGGAATTAAACAAAATGAAAAGGAAGATCAAACACATTTTAATAGGCTACACTATCAAAAAGTAACCACAACTACAAGTCAAGCATACCTTTCTGTAGACCTATTAGAAAGAATACTTAATTATATTTTTCTTAAGTGTATCCCAATCAAAAGATTAAGTACAAGTAGGCCTATAACCCGAGAATACTTAGATTTTTCTGTATACTTGTCAGTGTAAGCCAAGTAGACATTTCTATATATTTGTAAGTACGAGCTAAGTACACTTAGATTTTCTGTATACCTGTCAGTATAACCCAAATATACTAAGACTTTTCTGTATACTTGTCAGTATAAGTAAAGTATACTTGCTTTAAGTATACTTTTCAGTGTAAGCCAGGTATGCTTAGATTTTCTATATACTTGTCAGTATAGAAAGAAAGAAAGAAAAGAAAGATATTCCTTTATTAGTCCCACAGTGGGGAAATTCAGTTTAACCAAGTATACTTTGACATTTCTGTATACTTGTCAGTATAAGCTATGTATACTAAGACTTTTCTGTATATATGTCAGTGTAAGTCAAGTATAGTTGTTTTAAGTATACTTGTCAGCATAAGCCAAGTATCTGATAAGTACATTAAAAGTAAACTGAAAGTATATTCAGTAAATGAAAAAGATATATATGAAATATAGAAGTATATATAAAAGAAACTATATTATGAATAAACTTCTTTTTGATAAGGGTATGGGAGCACAGTGGTGTCATTTAATTAATTGCAATGTTGCAAAATAAGAGACTAAATTTCTTTGTCACTTTTAACACATTACACCAACCACACACCCTAGTTTACAAGCTAAGGACAGAGCTTTGTCAAGAGTTGCCCAAGGCAACATGGCACATATTTTCAACTCCCCCTCACACACAACCTCACACCCTGAAATAACAAGGATTTGAGGATTGAAAACCAACTGCCAAACAAACCAGCTAAGGAATTCCCACAGAATCCCAAGAGGAACTGCAAGGCAGCGGCCCATTGCCTAAAAAGGAAGAGTCCAAAAGGAAAGAATCAAGGAAGTTGCTCTGTTTGAACTCTTGTGTAAACACACAAGAGGCTGATATGCTTTCCTTTTACATACAGGGTTATTATACCAGTCAATGCAACATAATCATATTGAAGACATCAGGATTTCTTCACTATCTTGACTTCGATGTTTATGTGCAGTATGTTATCTCCACCACAAACACCTAAATTTGTTACCCCAACTATTTTATGTATGCATACTATTTTTTAAGGCAAAACTAGACTACAAAATGTAATTTCTCACTTGAAAAATAAAGCTTTTATGTCCTTTACCTTGATAAAATGAATCAATAGATACTAACAGCAAATATATTTCACCCTGCATCTCCCAGAAAGTCAGATGCACTATCTATCAGTCCATCCTGAATATAGACATCAAAGATGGCCTGACTCTTCCTAAGCTCTCCAGTTACTGACAAGGCTGTCCCGTATGTCCATGCAGGAATGTGAGCAAAGCTGCTCAACATGTGTGGTCTTCTACACCTTCCCTATGTAGTGTAGTGCAGATAAGACCTACTGCTGCATGGAGGTGGGTTAATAGTCATAGTAGACATAGTCAGTGTGTGTACTCAAAAATCTTGAATTTGTAGTGCACAAAATATACTAAGATAGACAATCTTGTTTCTTGGATGCTTCAGCAAAACACATGCTTTTTCTTTTTTAATCTTAACAAGAGTGAGCAGCGGTCGCCATCATCTGGTTGAAAGAAGAAAGTGCAGTCAAGGAAATGGGGAACATAAATTTCCAGTGAGTCACTTTTCCATCTGCAGGATGCTGTGAGAAATTTCATCTTAAAGGGCGAATCAGCACAGATAGAGGGCACAAAGTGCTTTTACACTGATTTCTCTGACTTGAAATGCTCACTTGTTAAAGAGAGTTGCACTTCTGTCCAAACACCAATGAGTGGTGCTACAGCAGGTGTATTTCCTTTGACAGCAGCATATAAGAGGACTGAATGATGTGATTCTGTATGGTTAAATGAGTGAGTGAATGCTGCCTATATGTGACTTTACCAGTATGAATTTGTTATCCTATAGTTGGCCTTCTACAGTGACAAGATTTTTACCCTCCTTTCCAACACTTTTATCATGACACAGTCAACAATTGAGGCCCCCTGATGCTGGTTAGACTTGTAGAGGGCATAATCTAATCCCTCCAATTCACAGATGGGCCCAAATGTTCTATCAGGATTGCACTTTTAAATTAAGGCCAGGCCAAATAAATACCTGTCATCACTGTGCCCTTCATTTCATTCAACAGACCACAGATCGACCAGAAACTGAAAATCTGTCTTTCTACAAAATATTCCTAGTCATATATTACTAATTTTCTTTGCTAAATCCATTTTGTTGCATGGATTTCATTGGTAAAGTTTTTCCAAATTCAGGAAGCAAGACCTTACTTTACCAAAGAACAGGACTCTGACAGTGGAGCTATGGGATATGTTTCCTACATCCCACCTTATTGTCAGGTTTAAGTAACTAAAACATGGCCAAATATTTAAAAGGTCAACAGCGAGTTGAAGCATGAGGCCAGACCTCCAGTCTTCAGTGACAAAGTTTTGTGCTTTGTGCAACCATCAGTCAGACCTGTGTGCTTTTGTCACTATAGGTCTTTTTAATAAAGGATATTTTTGACACATCACAGTAAGAAATACTGTGATGTGTCAAAAATATCCTCTATTTCCTTCCATTTAGCTCCTTTGTTTTCAAGGACCTGGTATTGTGCATGCCCACTGTCACCTCTGCTTTTCTTCATATTACAAGTTAAATATCTGTTATTAAAAAGGCCTATTGTAAAATGTCGCATTACTTCCTGCTTTGGAACAAAATGTTGTCAATCAGCCACTGAATGTAATCTAATCCGTCCATCATTATTCCAAAAACATATTAGTGTTAGATGGGCCAAAAAAAAAAAACCTAAACAGGTTATACACATTCATATTCCCATCATGATGAAGTGTAATCATGTTAGTGATAACTTAAAGGAACAGTGTGTAATATTTCAGGGGATCTATTAGCAGAAATGGTATATAAGTTTCAAAACTATGTTTTCATCAATGTATAATCACCTGAAAATAAGAATCGTCATGTCTTCATCAGCTTAGAATGAGCCCTTCATCAAGGGGGGTACAAGCCAGTGTCTCCTTTGAGCCGGTCCCAAGCCCGGATAAATGCAGAGGGTTGTATCAGGAAGGGCATCCGGCGTAAAACACATGCCAAACAAACGTGGCGACCCCTGAGGGGAGCGGCCAAAAGGAGAACAACAAGAATGAGCCCTTATATCTACACAGGGAGCAGGTCCTCTCCATGGCGTCCGCCATATTGCTCCCCTTCTGACTTATGGTAAGGGTGGCCTCTGAGCGAGGTGAACAGCGTTACCACGGTTTTGCATTCGGCGGCTCATGTTACCGCACTCTTAGAAAGGGAGGAGTGAACGGAGGAGTACACTGTTGGTTGCAATCTGCAACCACACTGTTAGATGTTACCAAATCCGACACACCACACCTTTAACTTTTCTTTTGTCACAGTCTTTTTGATTTGTCCTATACTTTGGCTCACGACCAAAATACATGCAAAACTGACACTCCCACCAGCCTCAGCTGTACTTTGTCTAGAGCAAATATTAGCATATTTTACTGGAAGAAACCCTTAACGAAGAGTTTCTTCCAGTAAAAGACTTAAAGGCCAACTGCTGTCTTGAACCTTTATTGAAAGTGTGTTTAGTTGGATCTACACACATAGTGAGGGCAGAAGAACAAATACTGTGATGATATACTGTATTTTGTAATATGTTAAAATGCCACATGAGGGCACTAAATTCTGTCTTTGTGCAGCACTTTACAGAGAAGGCTGACAATGTCGTATACACTGTTTCAGAGACTGATGCTATTTCTACATGTTTTTAAAGTATGAGATAGATATATATATATATATATATATATATATATATATATATATATATATATATATATATATATATATATAGGTGTGGTTACTCCACCATCACTGTTATATTTTCGTTTGTTGTGGTAGTTTTGTACGCTTTTAGAATTTTTTTTTAGCATTTGTTTTTAGTGTCCCATGTGTTTGTAACAATGACATAGTTTCTCTTGACATTATAGACATAATATATATATATATATATATATATAGTATACATATATAGACAAAATATATATGTATATTCAGTACTATATGTAGAGTATTGTTGCTAATAAAAGATTTAAGAAGATAAAAGACCCATCTTGTGGTCATCTCTCTGATTTAGTGTATCTTGTCATCCACTAGGGAGGCTCAGCAAGAAAGCGCTGCTCGAGGTGTCTGACTCAGTACCGTTGTCAGGTCCTGTAATGACAACAGCATCAAAAACGTGGAAGACTACTTTCTGCTTACACTACTCTCATGAAAATATAATATCACTGGATGATTCCAACAGTTTCGGTCATACTGTAGCTGCCTCGTGTATCTTTAACTGGCTTCAGTGTGACTCTTGGAAGAGAACGTAAAGGGTCTACTGTGTATGGCTGACTGATGAACAGATCTTAAAAACACAAGCATCATGTTCAGTGCTTCATCGAGACAGCATGCCTTTATGGAAACAAACATTCAAGTCCAACACACTTTTCTTTTTACTTCCAAATGGTATCAGATGAAAAAAATCTAGATATCTTAGATATCCTTAAACATATTTTCCTGTATTTCAACACTACATATTTAGTATCTGTGAGAATGTGGTATCTCAACAAGAATTTAAATACATATTCTGTATGTTTGAAAAACTCCTTTGTGCACAACCGGCATTTGTAACAATGAACCCTATGAAGAGTTGACTTAAGTTTAAATAAGTCAGCCAACAAAGCAAATTGCTATCTTTCTTCCTTGCTGACATTTTTAGTAGATGAATTTACTGAACATATTCTGTGCATTAGTAAGTATATGACAAGAATGATTACAATGAATGATTTGCAGGGTCCATCCATCATGGAATTATTGAGACACATTAATATACTACTGTAAATCACATCAACTGAGTTGAGTTTTAAAAACTGTCATCTGAACTGGCAGCTGGCAATGAATCCTGAATCAAGCAGAGCCCTCTCTGCCAACACACTGAGTTTGGACAAGTATGAGTTTATTCAGCCAACTCACGTGGAACGGATTCATTTTATTAATACAGAATACGGACTGTTATTTTAATGTTTAGGTGTTGATATCGTCACTTCCCATCAAACACACCAAGCAAAGCACAGCAGAAATCTCAATATCTTAAAGAGGATCTATTGCTTTTGTGCTTTCTACCTTTCTGTGTTAGATTTTTGTGCATGTGAAAGGTCTGCAGAGTTACAAAGTTACTCTCCCCCACAGAAACACTGCTCCTGAACTGCCTGAAATGCCTTGATTTAAGTTATGCCCTTTCTTCTGTAACGTGATGATGTCATCAAGTAACACAGTTGCATAATACATGCATAGCTGGGCACACCCTCACACAAAGCTAGTTAGAGTGGAGCTGGAGCTGAGTCTGAAGAGTTTGGTTCGGTTGACCAATCACAATAGAGTGGGCCACCTGACCAATCAGAGAAGACTGGGCTTTTCAGGAAGGGGGGAGCTCAAACAGAGCATTTCCAACACTCACTTACTGCCGCTATGACAGACCCCTCGGTGTCACTTTTCTGTCGCATATAAACATGTGCTTAATGTATTGAATTAACAAAAAGACTTGCTTAGGATTAGGCAACAAAACCACTCCGTTAGGTTTGGGAAAAAACAACATTGGGCTTAAAACTACCACATGTGCACAGAGAAAATGTGATTTGACATTGGGAACATGGGACACGAACAATCAGCTGATTGCAAAGTAGAAGTGAAACTTAAGGACATAAACAGCAGTCTCCTGGATGAAAGCCCTGTGTTGCTGGACCCATCCACCACCCTGCTCACCCTGTATGTCTCATTTGCTCTTTAAACTATATCACCACCACAGCATGTTCCCTGAGTGATGACCATAGCTGGTCTTCTTTAAACAACACATACTTAGCTTAACTGGGGATGGGAAGCAGGAATCCTTGACATATCACATGAAAAGTGTTTTGGTCTGAAGTTGTGGGCATCAGGAGAAGAAAAAAAGTCAAATTTGTTATAACAAACACCATTTCTTCCACAAAGTCTTTATGAAGATACGTGTTTGCTTAGCTTACCAATGAAATACTAGCAGCAGTGGTAGCAACACAAGTTGGAGCAGCAGTGCAGCAGTTTAAAAAGCCTATTTCTAATGAACAGCAACAGAAATGATTTACCTAATTAATATGGAACTTGACCAAGCCAGCAAGAAGAGAATGCAAAGGTTATTTTCAGCTAGTCTTTTCCCTGAATGTATTCAATGTATTTAATTGGAGCGTTTCACAGCTGTCGTTGTGACATGTCACAGCAGGAAAAGCACAGGTGTAATTCACAATATCAGGGGCCCTCGTCTTGTGAAACCAGGCTCACTGTCATTTTAAAGCTGGGTCAAATGTGTAATGTATCGCTCGTGGTGACAAACCCTCAGGCTCAAGCGACTGTTCAGGTCTCCTCGGCTATACAGAGTGGTTTAGTGTCTTTTATCTTATCGTTTTGGCTTTATGGCCCATAAAATGCTACCTGCGCAGCACCAAACAGCAAACAGAAAAAGTTGGCATCAAGTTAGTGAATGCATGAGGAGCTTTTAGCAGCTAAAGAGACAGATATTTCCCTTGGAAGCTGGTGGAGACCAAATCAGAGTTAAAAAGAGAGTAAATGTTTGACTTATATTTGTGTTGCTTCATGTCTGCTAGATGTAAAAAAATGCAACAATTTAGTTAATTTTTGCCTTTATAAGGTGATAATATGTCAATATCTGTTTGTTTACAGTTTGTCCTGCTTTCCCCAAGTGGCCGAAAGATCTATTACTGCATTGACTGGTTAAAATATTATTAGATAGGCAACACCTAGGTCTATATTTTTGCTGCTATGGCAAGCCAAAATGCCGTGAAAAAGGGTAGAGAGTGCTACAGGAATAACATATTTTTGTAGGCCTACCAGGAAGTTAGCAGCACGAGAGCCGATGGGATTTTTCTTTCAGGTTTTGGTATCGCAGAAAAAGAAGCTCTGTGGCAAACACATGTTTATGGTACTTACAGGTTTTGTTCAGTAAGATAATATCCAGCAACAAACTCCACTTTTGTGATTTTTGAAATGTAAATACAATCGGCAGGAGTAAAACGCTAATGTTAGGCTAAAAAACTACACCACGGTCTCATCAACTTGAGTATACATGGCGAGGATGTGGAGCTGGCGTGATGCCGTTTCGTAGTCTCATTTTGCCACTTGTTAGCATCCACCTTATTTAAGCTTCAAAATTCATGAGTGAGATATTTACTGACGTATTTTATATCATAGAATAAAATGTTAAGATCTCTTAAGCTTCTATTAACCACAGACCTTATTTCAAACAAAAAAAAATTCAAACAGCCCACTGACTTCCAGACGGAAGAGCTAAAACTAAAAGGTTTTTGACTCATTCCTGCATCACCCTATGTAGTGTTTACAGCTTGTTCTGCTGCCCCCAAGTGGCCAATAAATGTATCACCACTTTGACCGGGTAAAATATCATTAGATGCACCTGTGTTTTTGCTGCTATAACAAGCAAAAATGCTGTGAAAAAGGTCTATGGTGGATAAAATAAGGAGGTTGCTACAAAATCACAAAGCTCTAAACAAACAGTTTGCATGATGTGATAATGGATCGCCTTTGATTTCAGAAGTGGTGTAGTGCTTAGTTGCAATCAGTTTAACTGCTGGACCACTTGAGTCACTTGCTCAATTCTGACGTCTGGTCTAGTGATGTTGCCACGACCACAGGTCTCTGCAATTAAGTCAGTGAGTAAAATATTATCGTAGCCAATAGAATATGAACTAAATTTTACTCACAAGCTCTGAACTGCCCCTTTAAAACGGTCACAGCTCGACTGACCACGGATACTTGGAATCATTCCAGCATACAAGATCTCCTGCTGCACACCCACACAAACACGTAGGCAGATAAGGAAAATATATGCACACAATCTGACCTTGATAAACCTCTCTTATAAAAATAAGAAACTATACCAGAAGAAATCTATATCTACACCTGGAGTGGCTGCTGACTTTTAGCTGTCTCAAATGAGATCTGGTACTCAAAATAAAATCTTACATTAGTGTGCAAAATCAAGGCCAAATATTTAATATTATTGAAATATTTTCAGCAAATGGCCACAAGGATGGATTATAGGCTACATATCAGTGGTGGCATCATTTAGATCCTTCTCATCTATGCAAACTTCCTTCAAATCTTATTCTTCATCTCGTCGCCATCAAATGAACATGAATTGATTGATTATGATCCTATTCTCTATCACCCTCCCTCCTTAAGTCCTCCTTGGCTTTTCACATGTGCCAGTAGGAAAGTGCCCTCCTCAGCCCTGACTCAGATGGTAAGTGAGTGCATGTTGCTCACTCTCTCCTCCCCTTGCTTTTCTTTTTTTCCTTTCAGGCTGTCTTACTCTCTCCCTCCTCCTCTCCTCTTCCTCTCTCTCCTCACTCTCTCAATCTCTCTCTCCTTTTGATCACTTCGGTCCCTTGCTCCACTCCCTCTCCCTTTACTCCTACACGGCTCTGTCACTCACTCACACACTCATACCAGCTCTCCCTGGGCACCATCTCCACCACCGGAGAGCCTCATTGTATCTGCGTTTTGCCAGGTGGACGCACTCCCCACAGTCACCATTTCCACCCCGGAGAGCTCCACGCTGGCAGCGCAGCCCCTTCCCAGGCTGAGCATCGGGCGGAAGACCCTGGTGGCAGCCGCCGTGGGGGTCATGCTGGTCCTGGTCCTGGTGGTCCTCATCCCTGTGCTGGTCAGCTCCGTTGGCACAGGTGGCATAGATGACAGCGCAAGCCACTACGAGATGCTGGGCACCTGCCGCATGGTTTGTGACCCCTTCCCCACGGCGGACACAGGTGTGCATACCGGAACAGATACAGCAACCGCAGGCCTGCAGGTGGACAATGATGCGGATCTGAGCGATCACAGTATCGGCCCACCGCTGCCTACTTACAGTGCTCACGGCCCACAAGGTAAACCAGGACGTCCCGGCAAGCCCGGACCCCCGGGACCACCTGGAGAGCCAGGCCCACCAGGACCTAAGGGTCCACCGGGAGACGGCATGGACATTGTACGGACGGGGATTCTAGGTTTAGGGGGCAAAGGGTCAGTTAGTACAACCACATACAACACCACACCTCGGGTGGCATTTTATGCAGGACTACGAAACCCTCAAGAAGGTTACGATATTCTACGGTTTGATGATGTGGTGACTAATATTGGCGGTAACTATGAGGGCGCCACTGGCAAGTTCACCTGTAAGATTCCCGGCACCTACTTTTTCATCTACAATGTGCTGATGAGGGGAGGAGACGGCACCAGCATGTGGGCTGACCTGATCAAGAATGGTCTGGTGGGTAACACCTTTAACTCTTTAGACACACTTGCGTATGTTTAATGATTTTATGTTGAATTTAACAAATACTTAACTTGATACAAATAGTACAGAGTTATCCACCATGAGTTAAGAATCCTGAATCATTTACTGGGATGAACCGGCATCAAAATGCTCAGGGAACAAGTGTAACCAGTGTGCTGGCAGTCTAAATTGAGTAGTCATGCATTCATGTGGATAGTGATTTTAGATCTGACTTAGTCTGGTGTTATAGTCCAAGATAATGACAATGCACAGTGGCATGCTGCCAGATTGTGTATCTGTGCATATTACACATCTGATGATGTACACGTTGAAGTGAGTGGAAGGAGTGCAGCGCTATCTCAACTCTGCACACATCAAAACACAGCCCAGGGTAGTGGCTAGTTCAAAGCTGGTGCCCCTTTGAAATACAACAAACTTCATGGAGCCATGATGTGCTAGAATGCGTTTATCGGACTGCCTGTCAGGCCCAGGCGTTTCAATATCGAATCATGATACTTGCTATACTTTTGTAATGTCTTTAAAAGCCCCAGGTGATGACATTGATCAAACACCATGTAAATCTGAGCCTGGACATTTTTTTCTACAATCTGAGCTAGGCTGCAACAAGCTGGAGAGCGACAATAACGCCTCTCATTATAATGCATATTTGTGACGCTAATAGTGATCAGTTTTTGCGGAGACTGTTTCATTGAACTGTGGGTTCAATTCTGTGGCCGTGGTTCTTACCTGCGAGACAGACCACACTAAACACATTTTTCTGTCATATTGAACTGTGGCTTGGGCTTATTTTGTCCCTAAGGAATAAAATACATTACACTGCCACATGGATGGCATTAGAATGCATACTTCACTTCTTTCCATAAATAATAAAATCTGCCATTTACATTGTTTGAAAAATGCATAAAAATGGTAATTCAATTAAAAAATGTAAGTAAAAAGTTAATAAAATGGTTATATCAAAGAGTAGATTTACGGTCCGTAAAACCTTCCAACGTTTCATTTTAACGAAAGAAAAAGAAACAAGTATAGGCTCCTTATTGGAGACACGGTGTGTATAGCTGGTGGCTGTAATTTTAATCAGAATGATTCACCTGTTGGCTGACTATTGCTTTGCAAAGACTTCCTTTAGCTGCCGCCCCCAGCTTTATTTAGAGGGCAATGATCACTGTAAATACTGCACAACACCAGATATTACATCTCAAATATATAAAGCTGCATTTACCTTAGTTTACAGTCTCAGTACAGTATTGAGCAACTATGAGCTCCATCTGGTGAAACCATTAATAAAGAGCTTCCTTAGTGTGAGCATGTATTCTTCTAAATAAATTAAAGTGTCAGTGTTGTTAAATTCTAATACACACAATCAAGGTTGATGCTGACAGTTACAACATACAGACACATGATATATATATATACGTGGCTAATGAAGACCAATTAAGTACAGAATGTGCAAGTCATGTAAACTTGGCCTCAGACAAACATGAAAATCAGCTATTACTGCTGGTTAGATTACCCATATAATAACATTACTTACTATTTATAGTCTAAATCAAATCATCTATCCATCTTCAGCCGCTTATCCCAGTAGGGGTCGGGGGGCGCTGGAGCCAATCCCAGCTTGCATTGGGGCGAAGGCGGGGTTCACCCTGGACAGGTCTTCAGTCCATCGCAGGGCTGACACATAGAGACAGACAACCACTCACGCTCACATTCACACCTACGGACGAATTAGGTTCATCAGTTAGCCTGCATGTCTTTGGACTGTGGAAGGAAACCGGAGCACCTGGAGAAAACCCACGCAAACATGGGGAGAACATGCAAATTCCACACAGAAGAGCCCCAAGCTGGATTCGAACCTGTGACCCCTTTGCTGTGAGGTGACAGCGCTAGCCGCTGCACCAGCGTGCAGCCCATATCAGATCATTAATTAATTATTTAATTGGTCCAGGAGGGGTAAAGTGATGTTCGGTCAGTTAAGCCCTGGTTAAAATTACTATATTTTGGCATTACTGACACAGTATTACTTTGAATTAAATTTAAATTTTCAGCTAGTGCTAGACATCATGTTGCTGCAGTAGAGCTGAGAGTGGGCACAGCGAGGTATAGGAGGGGAGTTCTGGCTGCATCGCCCTTATTGTCTCAGAGATCCATCATCATGCTGTCATTCTCCGACCCTGCAGCCTCTTGACGTACACTTTTCTGCACCGGCACCAACTAGAACTTCATGTTCCAATTTTGGTTCTAGTCCAGAACCTGTCGCCAGAATCTGGTTGAAGCAGGGATTACATTAATTTTATGGTTAGGTCTGGTGAGGTTGTAGCATAACAGCCAACCTGGCAACGCAGATCATTCCACATTAGCTAAAGCTTAGAGGGGATATAACTGTACATGCAAAGCAACTTTTCACACAGACGTGCAGAAGAGATTTGGGTGTTATGCTCCAGATCTAACACCCTCAGTAATTACCCTGCGTTGACACGATGACACTTATATTTTGGGGATAAACATGGCATTATCAGTGCTCCACCCAGAAAAAGGTGGATATAAGAGTAGAAACACGAGGCAAAAGGGACAGTCTGCGCTGCCATCCTCCCTCTGAGGCAGACTGACTCAAGCCTGACCCTTTTAGTTGAGTCATGAGGGAAAAACAAGATATTCACCACAGGAGACACAATTTGCACAAACACTCCAAATTAGTCCACACTTCTTCCAAATATGCTTTTCCTAAAATAAGATAGTTATGGAAAATAAGTCTCATGCATCAAGTCATTAAATGTTTGAGTGCATCAAATTAAGCATTTCTTCCCTTTATCATCTCCACCTTTAGTAATGTCATCTTAATATTATCCTTTCGTCCTTGTTATCAATAATTTCTAATAATTCACGTTTGCATTTTATGATGATCAGTGAATACATTTTGCTATAATCTGTATGTTAACTCATTGCAAATCTTTTCCGCAGCATTTTACCGTTTCCATTTCTTTTCTTCCTCTCTCCTGGTCTGTGTGTGCGTGTCATATTCCAGGTCAGGGCCAGCGCCATAGCCCAAGACCAGGACCAGAGTTATGACTACGCCAGCAACAGTGTCATTCTTCATTTGGATGCGGGCGATGAGGTTTTCATAAAATTGGATGGGGGCAAGGCCCATGGGGGCAACAGCAACAAATACAGCACCTTCTCAGGGTTCATCCTCTATGCCGACTGAAGGAAGCCTTGACAGGATGCAAGCTCAGAGGTGAAAGGTCACAGCCAGAGGACACTCACTTCCTGACTTTCACTTGGCTCTTACAGTAAGGTTAATGTTGCCCATAGCCACTGATCCACAGTCAGATTTACAGATGTTTAACGTCAGCATTGACACGGTGACTATGGATCTGTGGTTATCCGTAACTGTCTACCTCCTCATCCACATGTTCCATTGTATACAGGGTGCCTATGCCTCTATTCTGATGGACGCGAGCGATGAAACAGTGACAGTCATGTCATGTGTCATGCCGAGGTGCAGCAACAATTCTGACAGTGAAGAAGCCTCACCATCATTTTTTGAGCTGTCATTTCAAATTACAAGTCTGGAAATCTAATAGTCGTGGCGACTGCAGTGTTTGTAAATGTGCTGTTTACTTTTTATTTATATTAAACTTTTCTCATGCCGTCTGTGCGATAAGATGTTGTGCTTCAATGACTGAGGAGATGTATCTGTCCAGAGAAATGCTAATGTGTCAAATATCGGAAGCCAAAATGAGATTATGCTTGTTTTGAATGGCAGTGTCGCAAGCTGTATTGTGTCTCAGTGTAATGATTTGGAAAATTCTCTCATATCAGCGCATTATATTATATTTGGCATATTGTTAGTGTATAAACTGTAAATTTCATATTGACTCTTGATGTCTGAACACAATCAAAGTAGTGCACATACACCATATTGTGTGTCTATTAAACAATATCGCTGTTGGTTGTACAATTATATCACGTAATGTGCTCAGTTGTAAAGATTTCTTTAATTCATGCATGCAACACCTGTTAAAATGTTCTGTATGTTTCCACAAATGATAAAGACAAATACAGTGACTTTAAACAAAGTTTAAATATGTGTGGGCTTGAGGAACATATATTATGTTTACTCTTAAGGTCCATGATTTTTCATTAAAAATGTTTTTTTTTTTTTTTTTGCATTTCCTCACCAATTATGCGGTTAATGTCACCTAATCTATTTTTGATCAGCTCTGATTTTCCAGTGAAACCGGCCTTTAGTCCTGCAAATGTTACACATAAGAGTGCAATGCCAGCGTGGAGAGAGGCAATCAGTGCAAGAGATGATCACTGAGGGAGAGCGGAGAAGAAATCACAGCTGTGTTAAATGCCAAATGAAGCACAGGAGATGATTGTGCCTCACAATCAAAGGGGAGATGTGTGTGTTTTCCTCTAATTCGTGTGGAGACGCTGAGATTTAACGGTTAAAAAGTCAGGGGACGGGTGTTAGAACGTATCATGACAAAGCTTAGATCAGTGTTGGGAAGTAATCGAGGGCAAATTAGGCTCTGTTTCTACTGTGACACAAGTGTCAGAGACAGGGAATAAGCTTCGGGGCCTAAACTGTAAAAAGCAATATATTTCTTCTTAAAAGCTCACTTTGATATTGTGAAATTCTTTGGACATAGTTCGCCTTTGACTTGGGCCATGTAAGGTCCAAAGCTGTCTCTTATTTAGTTTGAAGTTAAGAGTACAAGAACGAAAGTTTTGAGGGTGTCAAGAAATATAAATATGGAAAACTTTAAATACACATTTACTCATTCACAGAAGCTGTGCAGTTGCACCTCCCAAGCTCAATTAAATTCAGCATTTTCTTGTGAGCTGTAAATTGGTGTACTAAAGTGGTGATTAAAGGGGACCTATTATGCTTGTTTTCAGGTGCATAATTTATATTTTGGGTTTCTAATAGAACATGTTTACATGCTTTAATGTTAAAAAAACACTTAATTTTTGTCATACTGGCTGTGTTGCATCTCTTTTCACCCTCTGTCTACAACGATCTGTTTGAGCTCCTGCCCCGCCTTCTTGAAAAGCCTAGTCTGCTCTGATTGGTCAGCTGGCCCACTCTGTTGAGATTGGTCAACCAAACCCAACTGTTTGTTTGCTCCAGCTACGTTTGAAATAGCTTTGTTTGAGGGTGTGCCAAACTAGCCACTTGGTAGGTATTATGGAAATGTGTTACCTTGTGACATCACCTTGTTACAGAAGAAAAGGCAGGACTTCAATCAAGGCTTCATCCAGGAGACCGCTGTTTGTGTCCCGTGTGTTACCTTTTACTTTAGCTTTGTAATCAGCTGATGGTTCGTGTCCCATGTTCACAATGTCAAATCACATTTTCACTGTACAAATGCAGTAGTTGCCCAATTTGCTCTGATTGGTCAGCTGGCCAGCTCTGTTGTAATTGGGCAAACTCTTCGGATTCCTCTCCTGCTCAAACTAGCTTTGTTTGAGGGCGTGCCAAACTAGTTGCTTGGCAAAATGTGTCACTTCAGTATGTGATGAGTTAAGATAAGAACGTGTTGAAAAACTTTGTTTGAGCACCTGTGCCACCTGCTAGCTATGCAGGTAATAAGCAAATGTGTTACTTGGTGACATCACCACGCTATGTAAGAAAAGGCGGGACTTCAATCAAAGCATTTCATGTAGTTCAGGAGCAGTGTTTCTGTAGGGAGAGTAACTCCCTTTGGTGTGGACTTTGTAAGTTTGCAGACCTTTTACATGCACAAAAAACTATAGTGCACTATAGGAAAAAATCCTGATAGGTCCCCTTTAAAATGGCGAGACAAGATTGCCACACTGTGCAGTGCTAGAGCATCCTGTTGTCTGTTTGACTGCTCTATGCAGTGAAGGCCAGGATGCCCCCCAGTCTAAACTTAAGCTTGTCTTAAGACAGCACAATTCCTCCAGACACAATTAAGACTGAGGGTCCGTGCCTAAGCAGAGGTCACCCGAGCCAGGGGCCAGCTGAGCACTAGCACAGGCTGCTTTCTCCTTTCAGGGTGTATGAGCACATCGTCAAATTAGAGACTTCATGTCACGATGTCAAAGACAAACGCCCCCGGTCTGCGAGAAACAGCTTTCACTGCTGAAACCATTGGAACTGAACATTGCCCGAGTGTCTGCAACATCTGTACTTTTCACGAAGTCCTCGGGGAGACACACAAACACACCAAAGCCATTTTTATATAAAACGCATAGAAGTTCGACAGTATTTATCATTTCAAAATGTATGAGGGAAGAAATGAAAATGCACCTGATTCACTCCTTCTTTCCGATAACACAAAAGGACTTAAGTCGTGCCATCATGTTAGCTAAATGTTATTGCATCCTATTGCATATAAAATGAACCCCCTATTTGGCCAACCACCCGTCCCTTTTTTGGAGCCATTTATCGAGGTCACACAGCAAACAGGGGTAAGCCCAAAACCGTCTGTGGAAGCCTCTGCATATAAAACATAGAGAAACTCTCTTGGCAGGCATTGTCTTTGCCTCATCTTGCAAAACTGGGTGATCCCTACTCAAAGCTATTGTGCTTGAGTAAGCGACAGAAACCCCTCCTTGCTCGTGGTTGTTTGGTTTTGATGGTGACTTTAGCTGAACAACCTACCCGATAGGACACTCCGGGGCTGATGTTTCAATATGTGATGAAACAGCATCTGGATTGTACGCGACGCTGGAACCCTTGACTCACATTTCATCTCGTGTCCTCCCTAACGTTATTCAGGTCCAGGGTTTGAAGATAAGTACTCCCTGAGAAGTGCTGTAAGCTGCTTTTTGTTGATGTAAGCTTCAGCTGTGGGGATATTTTGAGATTTTCTACTATACCTCTTTTCATTGTTTATAAGCAGAAGGATTTGAAAGATTATGTCTCTACGGTGGAGTTGTTTTAATTTAGGTAATCTCTCGCAAACGAAACTGAAGGAAATTTTGATTCATTCACTCCCGCCCACTGCCTATCAGTAAACTGAGATGGCTCAGTTTGACATTTGCAGGGGCCAATTGGTGAGGCGTGAGGCTTATCAGGCTACTGCAGAGTGTGTGTGTGTGTGTGTGTGTGTGTGTGTGTGTGTGTGTGTTGCGGGTCCATGTTTAGGTCAGTGTGCGCATGTGTCCCTGCTTGTGTCTTTAGTCTCAATGAGACAGGAGAATGCTAGGCTTGGAGAGAGAAGTGACGTTAATGAGCCCTTGGTGTTGTTATCTTTAGCATCCCCACTTACCTCACCAGGGGAGATCCAAAGTAGAGATAGATGCTTTAATTGTCAAGCTAAATAGCCCTTCTTGCTCATGTAGGGTACCCTTCCTCCCAATAAATGCACAGACTGCACATGCACAAATGGTTTTACTTGTGTGGGCGGGCACCTACGAAGAGGTTTTCTTGGATTTGAACTCAAATACTAGAAAAAAATCTCTACTTGGCAGCACAAACAGTCACTAATGTCCAGTTATTTTAATACTTTTGGCATGGTGCAAATGACACTTTTCTAAATTCTGGCTGTTATCCAATGGCTGTGAAGAAAGCAGAGAAGGATGTGATCACAGGGCTGTGCAGGTTGACCTGTCACCGCCTTTGCTATGCTATTGGTCACCGTAAACTCACAAACTATGCAGATTTAAGCCCAATATGATGGAAACTACCACAAAGAAACAGAAATGCAACTACAACAAAGACTACTAACAAGTGGGTGAAAATGGTGGAAGGCGATTCTCGATTTGTCACATGGGGGTTATATGACCTGAAGTAACACAGTTCATGTGAATCTCACTAGAAACATGCTGATTAGAAAGAGATGTGACAATCAATGGATGCACTCTGGTAAAGCACAGACATCTTGAGGTCACTGTACTGTGTTTTATCAACCATAAGGGCACCCTAGAGGGCACTTTATCACATTTTCCCCACTGGAAGGGCTCCCTAGAGGGCACTCTATCACGTTTTCTCCATTCAAAGGGCTCCCTAAAGGACACTTTATCATGTTTGCTCCACTGGAGGGGCACCCTAGAGGACACTAATCACATTTTAGCTACCACAGAGGCATCCAAATGGGTACTTTTGCTGAGGTTTGAACATAGGACCGGCCTCCTGAGTGTGGAATTGTCTTTAGATTTGCAGGTACTTAGTAACAAAGTATTGGAGAAATTGAAATTTTAGATGAAAAGTGAAGGGATCATCAATCAAGTTATTATTACAAGACATTGTCAAGACATTTGACTGAAATCCAAAAGTGTCAACACAAGAGGAAAAGTCAAAGGGTCACCTAAGTCACTAGGCTTCATCCTCTGGGGACCTTGAAAGCCTGCTCAAAATTTCATGGCAATCCATCAAGTAGTTGTTGAGATATTTCAATCTGAAGTGGTGCACCAACAGACCGATTGATAGACACTGTCATCCCTACAGCCATGGGGCAAGCAGCGTCTAATCAACACAGAGGCTGTCAATAACTACTGATGTTCAACAGAACCTGTCCAGCTGCTCAGCCATCCTTTTCAGACCTGTTATCTCACCACAAGCCTGTATACATCATGTTGATTATTGAAAATAACCAGGAAGTGTTATGTGTACTTGCTGAACTCACCCTTCAGGCTTTAATCTGAAATACCGCACACTTCTAGCGCCTCTCTGAAACGTTTTCTGACTGTATTAAACAAAGATGTCAGAGTTATTATTTTCAAATATGGACTTGCATGGTAGATAGTGGCATGTTTATGCATCATTGAATAAGGTAGGCTAACAGATGCAGTATTCCTTTAATATTTCATGTCAACAACCCTGTCATGCCTGCATAAGGAGGGCTCTGTTAACATGGAAAGCTGGTATATACAGTAGTATGTTCTCAATGAATACAATAAATGGCATGATTACTAGGAGGGAGCAGGTAATGACTGATCTTTGTGAGACCTTAAATCTTGCTTGTATTGTGAAAAGCACAATGGTCTCATCAGTTTCTGCTGCTCTCTCATCAGCTGTCTCAGCTTTACGGCAGAATGGTCAGCAAAGCTAGAGGGGAGATAAGCATTCGTGATAGGCTGTCTTGATGCAGTTTTTTTTTAACTGCTAGTAAGTCTTACTGCTGATGCTCGAGAGTTTAATTTATCTCAGTTTACTGTATGTTCATTTGACTTACTGTTCCTTGTAATAATGGATGCAGTACAACAAATGATTCTGCTCTTTGCTCATGGCAGTAGGTAAGGTTGCTTTACCAGATGATCTGGTGTCCATGTGACAAAAACTGCTTTAGAGATATTATAGTATTTTTAGCCAGGAAACCTGACCAGCAATACAATAAACAACAAAGAACACAACATACATGTAATTTGCAGGCTGTGTTATAAACTGTTGCCCAATTTCACAACAATCCAGTGTTGCTTGTCAACCTTAGAGCTTGAGAAAAGCAGCTGACTCAAGAAATAATTCAACCTCACCGCACGGGGGGGATATGATCTCAAAAAAGTACACAACGCAAGTCTCCGTCAAAAATTATCTAAGGCACACTGTAGCGTTTGGACTAGGGATGTTAATAATTTACCGTTCAACCGACAATCGATGTTAAGCATTTTAACTGATTAATGCTCTCGGTTAAACGGTTAAAAGAAATATTAATAATGAATTAAATAGCTGAGAAAAATGCAGAGGAGCAGCTCGTCACTTAAGGAGAAAAGTTGGTCCACCTTAAGAGCGAACCGATGCAGATATAGGAAGTTGGCCCAGGACTTCAAAAACAGCTCTTGTTGGTTAACGGTTAATAATCAGTTAACGAAGGTCAATTATCGGTTGAGAAAATTTTTAATATTTAGCATCCCTGGTTTGGACAAAATGAAACTGCCTTTATTTTACATAGTAATAATTGTTTAAAATGGAGACTTGCATTTTGTATTTGACATCACATCCCACCCAGCAATGAACCCTTCACAAGACTGAATAAGCACAGCACACCTGAGGAATCCAGAGAGCACCGGTATGTGATTATCACACCCAGCAGCACTTCTACTCTGCTGTCTTCAAGATTCAAGAAATTGTCCGATTAAAGCAAAAAGGGCATTAAAGGTTCCCCATGGAGTTTTTGGCCCCTTGTTCGTATGATACCTTCTGAAAAATTATTACGTATGTTATACGATATAATATTGCGGATCTTATGAATGTCCAGGAACGTGTCAATTTCTGCACATTGCATGTATGGAGTCTTTTCTCAAATAAACTTCTGTTTTAGCTAGGTTTAGGCACAAAAACTACCTGGTTAGGTTTTGGAAAAGCTCGTGGTTGGGTTAAAATAACTACGGAAGCAGTGTACCTAAAGCACGGTAGTTATATGACAAATAAATCAATGCTGGCTTCTGGTTTCATACAGGACACAAACCCCAGTCTCAGGTGAAAATCAGTACATGGCAATTTGTCACTCTTCTACTTCCTGGTTCACGTTTATGTGGATTACATACAAGTTGATTTTGTGAGATATGAACTATAATGCAGAACTTTTCATAAGTTTAGCTACGAATGGCGTATGAGAACAGCCCGACAGGATGTAAACAATGCAGGACTGAAATTCTTTAAAAATCTGGTTTTGCTGATGTTTTATGAGGAAGGAAAAGCTTTCATCGCCTGTGTTACAGCTCAAGGAGACGTTTTGTTTGTTTACAAGAAAATTCCACAGGGCACCTTTAACTTGTGGTCAAAATCTAGTATTGTGAACTAATATAGCTTGTGTTGCAGGTGGGATCCACATAATGGAGGACAGACATGCATGCACAAATTCATCACCTTGCATTATAGTAAATCTGCATGCACCCGTGCACCCCTCGTCCCAGTACTCCTTGGGAGAATATGGCAACATGCATTCTCCACTATCCTCCCAATCATCATGCTTGATCTGGGGACTGTCCAGTGTGTCAGTGACTCAATACCGACGGCCTTGTTCCCTCACGGCCCTGACTGAGCCGGGCTAACACATAAGGACAGGCTGAGTCATGTGGCCAGGGACGCTCCGCTGGCTTGTTGCCTGTCTCTTCACCTCACCGCGGCCTCGTGGATGCAGCTTGACAACGGGCTACGGCAGAGCTGCGATTGCCCCTTCCTCAGCGTGACACAAGATGCCAGAGTTTAAGAACACTAAAGTCGTTACAGTTGCTCAGGCCAGTTTATTTTACCTGTTGGTGTCGGGCTGCATTTGTTACTAGTTGTGCTCAGAGAGAGCGGGCACACCAATGGTCTTTTTATCGATTTGTGCCTTATCAAAACACTTCTTTATCAAAGCATTTCAGCATTTGGTCCTCATCAGCCAAATACTAACAAATTCACAAAGATGTAATTATTATTTTTTCTGTTATAACGGCTGCATGTGTTTGCTCTCGTCTAATGTGGGGACTGCAGGTTTTGCAGCCTCCCAGCCTATGATTTTTGTATTGTCTTGTTCATATTTCTGTGTTTAAGCCCTATGAAAGGGCAATCCCGAACGACTTCACTGTCTTTTATAGGCTCTACCAGGCTCAGTTTTAGAGCTAGAGTGAAGGTACAGATACCATATGAAACTAGAACCTAAGGAATCCATTGGTACCAACCATGTCATGCTAGCTTGTCAGGAAGGAGGCTAAATAATGCTCCAAATTTAGGCTAAATTTTTGAGAGGAAAAACTGGCACGGCCATTTTCAAAGGGGCCACTTGACCTCTGACCTCAAGCTATATGGATGAAAATGGGTTCTATGGGTAACCACAAGTCTCCCCTTTACAAACATGCCCACTTTATGATAATAACATGCAATTTTTTCACACAGTATAAATGTGTTATTTTCGCTTCTTGTAAAAATTATGTATTTAAATATTTCTGCACACTGGGGTCCCTAAACAGTCTTCAATTACATGAATTGGTAAATAAATAAATTGGAGACTTTTGGGTGCAATGAGCCCTATTGTACTGATGTATGATAATGGTAGTCCCCATAGTAGCCATTTCATTGTAGTGAGACCATTTTTTGAAAGGTCACCTCACAGTATAAAATGACCTGTGGTGACCTCTAGGATAATCACAGCCTCAAACTAGAGACCTAGAGCATTCAGAGGATGTATGACTTTCCTAGCCAGGCTGAGAGTAAGGGGGTTTCTGAGCAGTTTACACAATAGAAGTGCTTGACATCCAATCGCCGAAAAATGCAAAATGTCAAAAGTTTTTGATACCAAATCACAGCATGGCTTTTTCTGTGGTGTTCCTCAAGGTCTTGGTGTCTTAATGTGGTATTCTGGAGGGATTATTGATCATTTTTATCAATTCTCGATAGGTTAAAAAATGGTTAAATTGAACACCAAATCTGTGTAACAAATGGTATCACATGGGGGTGGACATTATATACTACAATCATAATGTCCTAAGCCTTTATACACTTTTGCAGTTCATTTTAAACAAATAATTAATTTGTGTTTCTTTCTGATTTATGACTAGAACAACTTGACACACAGTGCTGAGCAGCATCTAAAATTAATCTCCAGGTTTTCAGCTTTCAGATGATGTACACCACTTCTATGTGACATCTACTGTTGACCTGCTATCTCCCCCTAAAGAAGACAAAAACTGGTCTATTGTGGGTCTCAGAGGTGTCACCTGTGGTTGATTTGGGTCAGCGTTGGAGTGTTGTTCACCCCAACAGGGCTGCCCAAAGGAGGGGTGTAACATCACTTTAACCCGCATCATTCACCTCTCTAACCCCCCTCTGTGTGGACACGAAGACAGCTACAATAAGCCTGACTGAGATGTCAAAACAATCTTTCTCCAGTCAAGAAAAAGTACCTGCGCAGAACAATGTGAGACCTTGGCAATTATTTTTAAAAAAGCTCTCAGACTTAACAGATGACAAAGCCTTATATGTGGGTGGTGTGGATGCTTGACATTCTGGCATGCTGATGGTTTTTCTACCTCTTCTATGTGGATTTTTTTCATCTGAATGATTTTATTGTCTGTGCAAAATGTTGAGTTAAGAGAGAAATCTTCAACATTCAAGGCAACTCAAACACATTTGCTTCTTTTGGATAGCTATGTGCAACCAGATGCCGTTACACAAAGTCGATGGATTTTATGTGGGTGTTCACCTGAACAATCAACTGGACAGTCAACTCAATAATAATAATCAGCACAATAATACTCTTTCACGACAAACATGACTTGTCATACTAGGAAAAGCACAGGTGTTACTAATAACACTAACAATGTCAGCTGCCATGGCAACGAGCCAACAGGCACAATACCAGGACTGGTGGCGCAACGTAACTAAGTACATGTAATCAAGTGCATAAGTACAATCTAGAGGTACTATAATACATTATATTTCGATTCCACTATGTTTTAGATCGAAGTATTGTATTTCCTCCACTACATTTACTTGACAGTTAATCATTGGCTGTTTTGCATATTTTGCCGATTGCCGCTCATACAAAACTTGATCAGCTTAAAAAAATATGCATTATTCAGTGATAAAAATCACCTTTTCAAATCATTTTAATCTGTAGTTGAGCCCTAATGGTTTTCTTATAATAAGTGAAAAAATCTGCAGCTGTTGCCTGAATATTTCAACCTGTATTCAATACAAATCGACTTTTCTACATCTCAACTATTTTATTCTACTGCCACAATCAGCTTATTCTTTCATTATTGTGCCATTTTGAGAACAGTTTTAAATAAGCTGATATAAAGGTGCAGTGTGTAGGATCTGGTGCCATCTAGCGGTGAGGTTGTAGATTGCAATCAACTGAAACCAAGTGTGTAGGAGAACTACGGTGACCGATACCAAAATGTGAAAATGCGATTGGTTGTACTTAGACCAGCAGTTGCTGTAGAAACATGGCAGTCGTCTCTGTGAGGAGAACCCACTCTGTATTCTTATTGTTATTTTCAGGTGATTATACATTAATGAAAACATACTTATTACTATTATATTCCATTTCTGCCAGTAGATCCCCCTAAATGCTCCACACTGTTCCTTTAAAATCAGGTTGAAATGTACTCACTGTATTGTAGAATAAGAATGTAAAGACTTGTAGAGAGAAAGGTCTGTAGATTGTAGCTTTCTACAGATTATACATCCCAATACTTAAAGTAGTTAAAATTAGCTCCATATTGAGCAGCTGCAACAATAATGTTGCTCACGTATTACTGAAATGGTGATAATAATACTTTCACTTGTAGAACTACCTTTACTTAAAGGTACAGTGTGTAGGATTTGGTGGTGTGGTTGCAGATTGTAGCTGAGTACCCCTCCGCTCACTCCTCCGTTCCCAAGGCTGTGGTAATATGAGCTGCCGAGTGCAAAACTGTGGGAACGCTGCTCACCTCGCTCAGAGACCATCCTTACCATAATAACACTACTTTAGGAGCAACGGAAGTCAGACGGCGGCTTTGCACTTTGCGGCTTGTGAATTTCTCCACTGTGGGACTAATAAAGGGATATCTTATCTTAACTGCGGTGGTCTTCGGGTAAAACGTGAAACGCTCTCTCTAGAGCCAGGGTTTGGATTGTCAGTTCTGGACTATTCTAGAAAATGGTGGAGCAAATTGATGGACTCCGTGAAGAGGAGCCACCCCTAATGTAGATCAAGGCCCCAGGAAGAGCTCCGGTCATTGAACCCAACTTCTGGAGTGGCCAAACAGCGGTACTACAACTTGTGTCTGTCATGTGATGCAATTGGGCCCAAAAAGACTTTTTCTCATAGACTTACACTGAGGAAGAGATATCTGTAACTCAGTGGATAACTTATTTAGGTAAATCATCCCCAGTATGAACTCTCTAACAGCCATTATTTAAATCGTGAGGTCCTAAAAGTTGTAAAACGCACTAATAGCCGAATCCATAGTTATTTACCTCCCTCTCACGTGAATGAGACCCAGACAGTGCAAGCCGTGATGACGGCATGACGTTGGAACCCTGTAATCAAGTCATGTGACCAAACGGATGCTACTCTGCATGTCCGATAGGCCCAGTGGAAAACCGCTGGAAGATCCGGGTACTTTTCAATACGGAAATCGAACCATTTTGGCTTCATGTGCCACTGAGCAACTTTCATAGGACTGAACGGGGACCCTCCAACGCTGTGTCCAGCTCTCTTTATACATCCATAATGTAGATATGAAAGCCTCATTCTAAGCTAACTAAATCACAATGATTCTTAGTTTTAGGTGATTATACATGAATGAAAACAGAGTTATAAATATCATATTGTTCCTTTAAGCTGAGATCTGTGACTTTATTCCAACCCTGACCAGAACACTCAAAATGAGCCATAAATAATGTCATTATTTACATCCATGCTTTTCCAAATGTAAATGGACCTTGTGATGTAAACTGTGTCAGGTTATTCATATATTTTTGATTTATATGTTCCGTTAAAGGCCCAGTGCTAATGGAGCAAAGTTAATGTACCAGTAAGAATCATAAAGAAACAAACCAACAGCTGCTACACAGCAGTCCTGAGAGGTCTAACCAGTCAAACAAGTGATGTGTAGATTTGGATCCATCATTGTTGCTCATACTTAAACTAGTCACTCTCCAAAATGCTGAAATGACTGCAAATGTCTTGCATTAATTGATAATTCACTAAAATGGCACAACTGAATTGCTTTTAACAACCGCTGATGAATACTGAAAACCTAATACCCTCCAGGGTGGCACATCCTGTCGCTGTGGTGATAGAAAAAAAATAAAATTAGCCCCTTGAGTAAATAGTTCAGACTCAAAACAACAATAGTTATTAAAACATTTTTAGACTGTCAATTATCCAGAAGTGAGTTTGGTGCAGAGCTATTTATTTTGTTTACCTTCCCTGACGGCAGTAGGCGGGGGAAATGATGAAAAACCACTCAGATAGGAGATTCCAAAATGTGGACACACTGTGGTGCCGTAGGCCAACTCTCTGAACATGATGGTGAGATTATAGAAGTCTTTACCCCCCGCCATCAGGAAATGATTTGCTCTGCTCCCGGGGAGGACCCACCACACACAATAAAGCGGCGGGTTGTGCCTGGTTTCCATGCACTTTTACAAAGTGTAACAAGGCAACTTCAGACTTTCACCTTTTGGCTTGACACCTTCAGAATTAAACCCAATTTATATTCAGACTGAGACGTCGCCACCCTTCTCTGCCTGGAGCATTCACACTTTCTGGTACAGATATAGTCTTCCTGCCACGCTCTGCATCTGGCCTCTGTCTGTGTCAGAGAAAAGGCACACTTGGAAATCTCTGCTGAACAGCTGGCTGCCCGGTGAAGCATGTTACCCTTTGAATTAGGGCTGTCACAGTATCTGATCTTCGCCGCACAATTATCTTGGCCAAAAGAATTCACGATAACGATATTATCATGCAGCCGCACGACAAGGTGCATGAATAACACAATAATGCCAAGGCAAAAGCATGTAATAAGCGCACCGTTCTTGCTTTTGGCTTGTCATTTATACGCCATGTCTGTAATGAAGTAATGTAAATGTATCCGCATAACTATGCTACGCTCAGAGCTAGCGACGTAGACTATAAAGTGAGTGTTTATGGCAGGCTGGAGGGGAGGTGGATGTGTCCAACTAGCACAGGACTTTCAATCAGGAGACCAGTGTTTGAGATGAAATTTATTTTTTTATTTGCACAAATAACTGTATTTATTTTGATATAAATAACAAATTGGTCCCTGATATTGTTGGCTTAAAAGTGTTTGATCAGTTAGTTACAGAGGTGAAAAGTGTATTCCTTTCTTTCTTTGTTCATTTGTGCCCTCAATGCAGAAAACAAGGAAAATTTCTGTATTTTTTTTTTTTTTAGAGGGCGACCAATGCACCCCAAAAGGTAGCGCACTAGGCGACCGCCTATATGGCCGAGGCCTTAAACCAGCCCTGTGTTTGTGAGATGTTTTTTAGTGCTGTATGTAACATGTTTTCCACACTTATGTTACATTGTTTCCGTACATATTTTACTTAGTTTCCATACTTATTTTAGGGCTGACCATGATGTTTATGAACACAGGACTTTCAACTGGGAGGCTGGTGTTTGAGATCAATATTTTGTTTTGTAAGTTATGTTAGTGAAGTTTGCAACATGTTTTCTTAGTGACGTTTATGGCATGTTTTCTGTATGTATGTTATGTTGTTTCCATCCATATTTTACTTAGTTTACATACTTACTTTAAGCCCAACCATGGCAGTTTTCTGAAACCTAAGTGAGTGGATTTGCTGCCCCCTGCTGGTACTGCACCATCATACACCCCTGTAATATTCACGCCTCTGTGAGACAAAACATGACACTGACTCACTGTCCTCTGATGGACAGGCAGATCTATTACATGCTTTGGCGTGATACCGGGTTGTATCGCAATATCTATAGAAGATTTAGAAATAATAACACTATCAATCAAATTCATCTTTAGCTTTAATTGTGCGGTTTGTTTCATTTTTGGCAAATTAATTACACTTAGTATAGTGAAGAGAGAGTCTGTAACCACAACTGTATATGTAAAATGATTTAAGAGGTACTGGATTATTTACATGGTATTACTGCGTGCACTGTTAACATTATAATATTTAATTTTTAAAGATCACAGTCAATACCGGTATATTGTGACACACCTACTTTGAGTCCTAGCAGAGTCAGGATTTTAAAAAAGCATCCTATGAATAGACTATGCTCATCATTCATCTCTGACAGATGGACGAACCTGGATTTATTATGTCAGTGTGATTGTGCATACTTTATGGACTATATGTACTGTTTGCATGTGTGCAGTAGATTACATAGTAATTGTGGCTGTATTTTTGTGTATCATATATGTATGTGTAGCCGTGCAGCCTTGGTCCACTGCCGCCCATGTCCACCACACAGCCTGAGTCACTTTGCATTAATTCTGCTGTGGCTTGATAAAAACAAATAGCAGACCAGTAGGGGCTTTAGATGGAGCCAAGTGAGCCACGCAGGCTCATGGGGTCCTCAGTGCCAAGATGATGTCACCGCACCCGCCTGAGGGCCTGTATTTTCATGCCTAAGCTCTAATGTGGACGAGAGCAAGGACATCACAACTGACCGTCAACACAAGTTCATTATTTTCTCCTCCTGAGGAGCGGCCACGAACACATTACCTGAAGGATCTCACCACATCGATGTCTTTCGCAAAGAATATCCATTTCAATACTGTTAATATGAGTTATATCCATTACCACAGGGGCTGGAGCTGCAACGGTTTGTTCATTAATCAATTAGTTGGTCGACTGAATATTAATCAGCAACTATTTTTATATTCTTTTTTTTTTTCTTTGTCTTACATGATTGTAAACAGAAGTCATTTGGGTTTTGGGCTGTTGGTCAGACAAAACAAAACATTTGAAGACATCTCTCTGGGATGTGGGAAATTAAAGACACTTTTCACTACTTTCCAAAAAAAAAAAACACCCACAACAATCGATTAAATAATAAAATAATCAGCAGATTAAACAAGTATGAAAATAATTGTTAGTTGCAGCCCTAAACGATGCACGATGATCAGTTTACTACTGAAGAGACTTTACTCAACTCTGAGGTGAGGTGACCCCGATGATGTCATAGTGATGTCATCAGGGTTATGCTTGGACGATTGGATGATTTGACTGGAGATGTAACCTATTAAACAGAAGAACTGTGTTACAAACTGGAGGTGTGGGGTTTGAAAGATGTGGGCATTTACCAGGCAGGGAAACTGCTACTGAGTTGAATTATGGGAAATGTAGGATCCAGTGTTTGTAGAGTTTGACCCATACTAATGACTTAAAGTGATGATATTTTTTTTCAGGTTACCTTTATCAGGTACCACTGTGAGGATATAGTGACTGTGTTATAAAATCAACTTCTTTTTTTTTCATCTTTGCTCCAATCTGAACTACTTTAGCTTTCACTTTTAACTAATATCTTGACTAAAGTACACCAAAGTTGTTTAAAGATCCCCTTCAGACGTCATTTGCGTCTGATATGGTTTTTCATCAAAAAAAAAGTTCAATTACCTCGTGAAACATTTTAAAAATTACATCTACTCCCTCTTCCTCATTGAAAAATACAGAATCTATGAATATGAAAACTTAAAAATAAATAAAAGTTTAACGACTAAACTATATTCCCATTTCCAAATCACACTTATGTAATTTGTACATTTGACCACAAATAGCTTCCAAATTAGTTTTAAATCTCACAAAATCCTGTCTGTACGAATATGTGTTAAACTCAGAATTAAAGTGACCACAGAGAAATTTTCTCCCCAACAGCCTTCTAGAGTCAATTTACATATTATACTGTATAATATTATATGTTTAGGACGAACGGGCATCCAGCCTTAAAACGAAAAACTCACACCATCTGACAGCTGTTGCTTTAAAACAGTAGTGCTTGGTCATTTATATTTCAGTTAAGCAGCTAATGTTACAAAAAGTGTTTTAGTCAGAAGTGAGTGTGCACAGAAAAACAAAATCACAGACTTTTAGTATTTACAGAGGGCAGCTTCAAGTGTAAGAAAATACAGTGAAATATAAAGTCTGTTAATTCATGTAAAGTCACTCTGTTCCCATTATGAATGGATTGTCAAATACATTCTGTCATTTATCCTCATTATACAGGCCATTAACATACAATCATAGCATATTCTGTACGTATTGGATCATTCACATTGGACGTTTTAGTATTTTTTCTATGATGGGTATTCCATCCAATTTAAAACATTAACCGCTGGGGATAGCACTAGCATTTTGTACTTAAACCGCAATGCTGCAAATAAATGCAAAGCACAGAAAACACGGTGACTTCTGCATGTTACTTCTTCCTTTGCTCTCTGTACGGTTTGGTGATCTACGCTACCACCCGTAATGTTTGATCTGGCTATCCTTATATGGTATAAAAGGTGTAATAAAATAAAATCTTTCTACAATTATCACTTTTGACTGGTCTGTTTTTACTGATGTTAGTTATTGTTGACTGCTGCACCAAAATAAGAGGTTTAACCAGTTTTTAGTCCCAGACTGATCGCTGTTGAGAGCGTCGGGAAGCTTGTACAGCTACTGAGACTCTCATGTATCACCTTCATGTTTTTAATATTTCTGAGTAAAACCAACTGAAATTGCACATTAAAACCCTTCACACTAAACCCCATCAGTCAGTGCATGTAGTGTCAATAAGGTAAGTCAGTGTTAACTGCAAACAGAGCACGTCACACCACTGAACTGTAGTGGCGGGTGCTGTGAAACTAATGTCACAGTAAATTGCATCGGGACCTCCCGACGTGCCTTCGCCTGCATCTATTCACACCCTCATCCTAGACCAAACCCTTTCTTTCTTCTCCTCACCTCTCCTCTGTTAGGACAAAAGTATCTTGGCTGCATACAGCAGAATCCCACCCAGACCAGTAGTGGCAGCAATAGCAATGACCCTCACTAGGAGGAAGTCCATGGAGTCCTCCAGCTTTGTGTGCAATCGCAGGACCTGCCGGTGGGTGTCCTCTCGGCTGCCCGAGTTCTCGATAACATGATTGGCCAGGCCGCGCTTCTCGTTGAGCGGCATCTGCGCGGCCACGCGCTGCTCGGCCTGCTCCTGGGTCAGGCCGTCCCTCTGCATGAGGCGTGAAAGCTGAGTGGCAGGGTCACTGAAAAGGAACAGACAATGGAGGTTATTTATGGAGCAGCCAGGGCGCCTTGTTAAAAAATCCAGAGGCGGTGAGTCATGCTAATAAGGCACACAGACAGCTGGAGAGAGGTAACCAATAACTCATGAAACTGGGCTTTAATGGCCATTTTCTGTCAAAAACAAACTTCCAAATTAATGATTTAAATGTAAAAACTATACACAAACAGTAAAAAAGTTAAACTCTAAAGTGATGGGGAAAAGTAAGCAGAAGTCTTCTTACCAGTAAACTACTACAGTGTGGTTTAGAAACTGAGTGAGACGTCTGGTTTCAAAGAGAAGGGCCACATCCAGCACCACATAGCGGTACCCTGTGGAAACAGAAGAGCAATGTAAAACTGCAGTAATTAGCGTCAACACATTTACAGTCTTAACATTGTGAATATTCCGGTAGCAACATTAAAGTGGTGCGTGAGATGTTAATTTTAATGCACGGGAGATATCTCGAGTTGTTAACATATTCATGTAGCAGTAGGGAGTCAGTTCATTCATCTGTACGCAGTACTATGTACCTTCACCTTCTACCATGTAAAATAAGATATTCCTTTATTCGTCCCTCAGCTGAGAAATTAGCGGGAATATTCTAAAATATCTCACTTGGCTCGCAGAGAGCAATTCATACAGCTTTGTGAAAAACTGCCCAAAATCTCCGACACCCATCTCTGCACTACAAAACAGCCTTGGCTCACTTTCAGTAAATTATCCCCCTTTTCCCTGGTCACAGATAAGTGAGCCCCCCCCTCACCTCTTAGGAAGTAGAACAGGATCTCTTTAAGCATTGCTTTATGGATCTCTGGGTGGGTGATGGAGTTCAGCAGCTTCCTCTTTTCCTCATTGGCGAAGATGAGCTGACCCAGCTTCTGCCTGTCGATCTCCCCATTTTCAAGCAGAATCTCTGGCCCAAAGTGGTACACGATGCGAGAATAGGCGGGAGTGTGTGGCTCCACCACTGTCATTGTTTTAATTAACAATACACAAAATGTTTTTTTTTTTGTTAAAGGTTGATCTGTGGTCAATAATGCAATATAGTAGCACATAGAGTGAGAGACAAGACCAGTTTGTATAGACATTAAAATTGGCACACAGGTAAAAGATTCTCAAGGGAAAAAGGTGGATAAGAAAATATGTAAATCAATCTTGTAACAGATTAATTACCAGGGTAATTATATCTTTAGCTGCATGCAGCTGTGCACTTTTCACCTACTTCTGTGACCTTTTTATTTTCACCGCACAACTACATCATCCCTGCAGTCAGCAGAGACAGCCTTCATGATTCAATCACTCTCTCCAAGCGTTTGCCTTAAAGAACCTCCTACAGGCCTCTTTATGAGCATTTTAGTATAATAAGAAATGTTATTAGTCAGTGATGCGTGACATACGGGTGAATCCCAATTCCCACATATGAGTGTATTTGATGGTTCAGTTGGATGACAGTTTTAACCAGTATGTCAACTGGATTTGTATTCACTTTGTAAATTTATGACATTTGCAGGGAAGATGCATTCATCTACCTTTTCTGGCCACAACATCAGCATCAATAACGGCGCACCCAAGCTCCCGCAGCATGGAAGACACTGCGCTTTTCCCCGAGGCAATGCCTCCCGTCAGCCCAACCAGGAACATCTGGAAGCAAAGACACAGAAAATTTTATCTAAGCAGAAAGGTCAGTAATAAAATAGAGTTACTGCAACTGTTTATGGTGACCTTAATAAAAATTGTAATGACATGGGGTTGTTTTCCCTGCTGAGTGATCTGTCAAGTATTTTCTTCATTAGCTGTCAGAAAAGGGTGAAAATGTTGATCAGTGTTTCCCAAAGCCCAAGATGACATCCTGAAGTGTCTTGTTTTGTCCAAAACTCAGTTTACTGTCATAGAGGAGTAAAGACACCAGAAAATATTGACACTTAAGAAACTAGAACCAGAGACTTAATTTCCTCTTAAAAAATGACCCCAATGGATTATCAAAATAGTTGGCAATTAATTTAAATACGTTGACAAGTAATCAATTAATCGTTGCAGCTCTGCAATGGTGGCATAATAAAAAAAAAAACTTGTAGACTGGCTATAGCTGGATCTGGGCAGTAATATAAAAATAAAAATATTAACCTTCTCAGTACAAGCGGAAATAGACAAAAGGTAATAAAATCTGTCAAATAAACATGCTGGATATAAAAGATCTGCACATAATGGTGTCGTAATAAGCTATGGGGAATTATTAACATCTTAAATGAACAAATGCTAGATATTTCTAGATTAAATTTGTGGAGATGTGTAACTTGGTGTTGAAATTGGGTGTTTTAGAGCCTCTCTGAGGCTGTCATGAGGTTTAACAACACGCCCCCTGCTGTGGAGGCGATGAGCTACACTCAGTTTATTTCTGTACCACTTGGCTAACTAGTAAACTTGGGCTGGTTTGACAGCTTTTACGTTATTCCTGACTAAACACCACAATAAAACCCAGACCAGGCTTTACAGCTACTTAACGTTGTAGCTAATCAACTAAACACTGCAGAGAACGACTGGTTGCTCTTAAACGCATTAAAGTTGTTTTTTTTAAAGTGATCCACAAATACTACTTTTTTAAAACTTTACCTCGTAAACGTGCGATACTCCTTAAATCAGCTGAACGTGCAAAGGGAATCCGCGCAGAGCCACAGTGGTGCAGTAAACAAGCAGGATTGCTAACAGGCTAACGTTAGCACAAGTCTTAATCAGGTCATAACGACCACAAATGCGCAATTAAACGAAGCCGCGGCCATTTACACTCCGTCCTATCAAATATACAGTCACACGAAAAGCTTGGAGACAGTCGTATTGCTGGAAATCGCTGTCTGTAACTCTGACTTTCACTCCACTGATTGCTAACGACCTAGCTTCTTAGCTTGACAGAAGCGCCACCTCAAAATTCTTCCGACATTCCTGACGTTAGTTCCGCCTAGTGCTATTGGCGCTTTCCCCATTCACAATTTGAGGTTGCTACAGAACTATGATGAAAACACATTCAGTAACATCTTTCTCCAAAACAGCGTTTATTTCAAAGCAAAACAAAGATTTGCATGATTGATAATGCAAATACACAGTTTTTATTCAATAAAAAAAGTAAATCCATTGTTTTGTTTCCTGAAATAAAATGTAAATACAATGTTTTTGCTTCAACACAAATTAGGACAAAATAAATTTTGGCAAGAAAATACTAATCTGTGTTTTGATCAGTATTTTGTTCTGATGGCCGCGTCTCTAAAGAAACAGGCGGACTGGGGGAATTGTGGGAATGTCTGGATCTTTTCCCCCTGTGGACCATTTCACCTCCGTTCTCCCCTTCCTCCCGCTCCAGCCGACCCCTTTTGACAAAATGGTTTATCCTGGACTCCAGGCTCTCGCAGCAGGGACGCTCCAGCAGGGGCCGGTAGTTCCTCTGCCTGCTGCCTTCGACTAGCCAGCAGTGGTTTGAGGACTCTCCACCTGTGGATGGCGAGAAGGGAAATAATTTCTACCAAGTCAGTGTTTTGATGTGTATAACAGACTAGGTCTAAGCAAAGTACTGAAATGACATATAAGAATGTAACTAAATACTGGTAAGCAGGAGTCTCCAAAAATTATGCTATGCATTATATGCTAAAAATGCTTGAAAAAATAAATATAATACCATGGAAGCAGAATTATTACCTCCGTCAAGGAGGTTATGTTTTTGCTGGTGTTTATTTGTCTGTTTGTTCGTTTGTCTCTTATCAAGATAACTCAAAAACTTATGGACGGATTTTGATGAAATTTTCAGGATGTGTCGAAAATGTGAAAAGGAAGAAATGATTTATTGGGGGTGATCCGGAATCCTGGATTCTGTATAACTTTGAAATTTTCGTTAACATTGGGGTAAATGGGACCCAAAAAAATTGTTTCTCAATATCTCTGGTAATTGTTGCCCAAAGCTCATGAAATTTGACTCAGGGATTTACAATATGTACTTCTATCAAATCCCAAAGGCTGATCCAGATCTGATCCAGATGGCGGATTTTATAGCAATTTATATAAAACAAATGGGGGTACTCTTACATTTTGGCCTGCTGTGCATTTGATATTAGAAGTAGAGATTTCTAACAGCGGCATCGTGTAGCTGAGACAATTCAGCATCTGAAGTATGTCAACGAATTTGATCTAGCTTTAATACTTGAGGAGATAGATCCTGAGGAAACCGCCAGGGGGGGAAAGTATGGTGCTTGGCGAAGGTCTGCGCTCTCCGAGTGCTTTTCTAGTTTTAATTATATTTTAATCAACTCTTTAAATGTAAACTTAAATTATTGAGTTCTTCTTCCTCTTATTATTATTATTATTATTATTATTAATACTAATTATTATTATTAAACTTATTTTATAGTATTTAAGTTGTAACATTGTATTATATTTTAATCACTTATTTCAGTGTATTTAATTTATATAACTTTATTCTATTTTATTGTTATTTTATTAATCTAGTTTGGATTTCACACTGTTTTACTACTATTACTGTTACTATTACTACATATATCATATTATTGTCTCACGTGCATTGGTCTAAATATAAAATTGTTTTTGTCTTTTCTATTGTTACCACACTTGTTCTGTCTTATTTATGGCTTGTCAGTCACCTCTGAGCAGCACTGACCTGTATGAAAGGTGCTATACAAATAAAGTTTGATTGATTTAATGGTGCTACATAAGAATAACTAACAGAGTACTCTGTTAGACATACTAGTCTAAAACTGTTCCTCATAGTGGAGTCTACCATCCAGTGTCTAATACTGAGACAAGTCAGTTTAATCTATATAGAGCAGTTTTTCTGTGTAGTAATAAAACTAAAAGATATGTTATTGCCATAAAGAGAAATATATTTCAACACAAGAGTTACAGGTGTGTGGACTGTGGTGAATGTTGGTCTCTGTTGTGACATTAGATCTTAAATTATTATCCATGTCTGGCCCTGTAGAGATCCATTTAAAAATCCCTGTTATTATAATCATGTGTACGATGAAATTTAAAGTCTCAGTGAAACGCAAGATAGAGCATTAGTTACAGTAATTTGAGTATCCCCCATTGAAACTAAATATTTGAGGAGTTTGTAGTTAGAAAGATGAATTAAAATTAAATCCTTTGCATTTGATTGGAAATGCTAAAAAACAGCAGCCCAGAAAGCAGCACCCTTGTCACTAAGTTTCAGATTAATTGATGGATGTCATGATATTATTGGTTGAAATCATGTTTTGTTTTACAGGAAGACAAGATGACTAAATTTGATATAAAAATACAAACAAATGTATTTTATGACCAGGGATGTGATCTAAACGGGTGAAAAAGACGTTTTTCATTTCATCTTGACTGAAAATGTTGAGGTTTTTCAGGGTCTGTTAATCCCACTGAACGTCTCACCGACAGCCTCCAAACCCTGGATCATCCCGTGGAGGACATGGGTCTTGACTGCAGTCTGGGTCCAGTGTTGCTGAAGCGCAGACAGGACGTGGTTCACCTCTTCATGCTCCTGTTTCCAGGTCAAACCTTCAAAGTGGCAGTCGTACAGCACCAGCGGGTAGTCTACTGCCATGCTAGAGACAAGAAGGGAAATGTTTTAGATTTGTATAGATGTACTGTTCCTATTACTGATTTAGTTTGACCAGGAGATTTATTATTTATACTTGTGTAGGATATTAGAAACATCTGATTTTGATGACTCGTTTATACTGACCTGTATTGGGGCTTCCTGGGGTTACTCTGAACATCCAGGAGCTGATTAATTATATCCGGGGCTTCCAGTTTCTGCCCTATCAGGAGAAGCACTGCCATCATGCATCGTACCTGCAGCATAATGTCATTAATCATCAATTTATATGGAACTTGAAATCAACATGATTTTTTGCTGAGAAGAGCTGTAAAAATTGTCGGGAAAAAAACTGAGTGAATGTCTCTTTATACCTGGTGGTAAAGGAAAGCCAGTCCTTTAATCTCAAACACAAAGAGCTCATACTGGTCCGTGCTAGAGACATGCTGAGGCTGCACAGGCTTGACTGACGCCGACAAGATGGTCCTCTCAAACTGCAGGACTCCGTTGCCAACATCCATTTTGCACAGGTTGCGAAAGTCATGAGTGCCTTCGTACCTGTTGGGTATTGAGAGGCCCTCAAATCAGAACTGTGACTTTGAGGGGTGACATCAGTCTGTGTGTCTTCACCCACCTTTTTGCAGCATCTGCCATCAACGTAACATCCAAGGATCCTCGGGGGAAGTAGTAGCGGTATGTGCGGGACTGGCAATCAAAGCGTGCGCTGAAGCCTTCTGCTACTGGTGCCCAGTCCAAGACCCTGATATCCTGCGGCAGGACTCTGTTCAGCATTTTCACATATGGAAGCTCAGAGCTGGTAGTTTTATTCTTGGCACTAACATCAGTATGTTCAGGGACTGTGATGCCCGGTCCTCCACAAAACTGTGTGGAGCGCAAATCAATGGTTATGACCTGTGGAGAAAAGACAGTATTATATGGTTAAAATCCCTCTATGGAGTAGATAAATTATACTTTGAGTCTCAGTGAACTCACTTGAGAAAAGGCACTGACTCCTTTATCGGTGCGACCACACCGGTGATAGTTAGAGCTCTGTCGGTCCTGGATCAGCCGCGTCTTTAGCAGAGCTTCAAAGAGTCTGGCCTCCACGGTGTTGTCGGTGTTCTCCTGGACTGCGAACCCCTGGTAGGACCATCCCAGGTAGGCCAGCCGCAGAGCCACATGGCGCCGAGGGTGGGCACAGAAGTCAAAAGGACGCTCTTTGCCTGCTTTCTTACCTTTTTTACTGCTGCTGGTGTTAGAATCAGTTAGTTTACAGTCTGTGTTTTCATTAGGGGGTGGATTGGACATCGGCTCCATGTCATCTCCAGCATCACTCCTCTCCTTCAGCTGGGACTTTAGCTTCTCCAGGTCTTCCTCCAGCTCCTTTATCCGCCTGATTAAAGCCTCAGACATGCTGAACACATAATACACAGAGGATGACTTCAATATTATACAAATACTGAGTACCTCTATCAGCTAATACACCACACAGCCTGCTTAGCTACATGACTTATTTATCTTACTTTACAGTTTCAAGCCAAGTTAAACAGTGTAGTTTGTACTTTAACTTAGTTCACAGTTACAACAACATTAGCTAACCAGAGCTAATGTCTGTTAGCTTAGTTGGTGTAGTATGTTACATAGCAAATATTAAGACCAGCAGTGGTCATAAATTATATCGCAATAAAACAGTTTATTTACCTTTCATTTTAGTTTCAATGTTACTGATAAACTTGTGTTTTTCAGTTAGTTTTCTGGGTTGCTGGAGCACACGTTACTTTTCGTGGTGACACTGGTTTGCTAGAGACGGACCGATTATGAGAGCGGACGCATTTCCCTTCCGCGGGCTTCTGGGAAATATAGTTTATTATTTAAACGGTCTCGGGTAAAGCGATAAGATCAGTGCTTGAGGGCCAATTGTTTTACTAAATGTATTACTGGTTGTATTACTATATTTCTTAATAAATGTAAATACCCAAAGAAGTGTATTAATACAGAAGATATTTTAATAGGGCAACTTTTTTATTCACAGTACTGAGCTCTGTAAGGGAAAAAAAAATGCTGTTTTGCTGAACTGCACAAATCTAGAAATAACAGCAGCATACAAGCGCATCGTGCTCAGTAAATTGTACTACAGTGTGTGATAATTTGTCTCTGTTTCACTGTATATCCCTGTGTGCATTGTAGACAACTGTAGATTGGTGAATATAAATGCTCAGTGTACAGGATGACTCAGGATGACCTTTGGCCCCCAGCCTCCAGACTAGAGACTAGAGATGCTCGGTCTGAAAAGAAACTTTTACAAATCTTGCAGTGCATCTACAGTACATGTTGAGCAGAATTGCATTTGGTCCATGCTGAACTGTTATATATCAAATCAGTTGTTAAACATGCAGACTGAACCAGAGTGTATCACACATTTATTAATTCATAGTAGCACACCATTTAAACATGAGACTAGTATAGCTAACAGGTGTTTTCATCATAGACCATCATAGGCAAAAAGATTGTCAGATTCCTTTTAAAAGTCACAGCAAGCATGAAAGTAGCAAGAATCAGTTGTTATTAGTAACATAATCATCTGCATGTTTTAACTTTATTTGGAAAGAGTAGACTGGAAATGCAAATAGAACAGATCAAGTATGTCAGTGATGTAGGAGGTCGGCTGTACTCGGCCCCGATGACGCCTCAGCTCACGTCTTCATAGTTATTTTGTTTTAGGTTCTGACACAAACACACTCCGACGATTACCCCTAAAACCTGCAACAGGTAAGGCAGAAAGGTTTTAAGTCACTGGAAGCAAATGAACTCAAAGACGGATCAAAATGGTTCTTTTCTCTCTCCATAAATTCAAATTAATTCTGCTTTTCCCCACCTGGGGCAAACAGGATGAGATATGCTTTATTATAATTCATGTCATCACTTTTCAAATGTCTGCATTGCCACTTTCTACATGAATATTTTACCAAACAAAATGTTGGCAACTGCATATAGATAATTTAAGAAATCCTACAGGGAGTTAAATATGTTTTTTTATTCTAAAGACACATTTTTGATTAATCAGGTAATTATTTACCTCTGTGACCCCAAGAGCAATGCAGACAGCACCGATCCACATCAGATTTTTCAGCAGAAAGAAGTCGATGGCCTGAAGGCAACCCTGAAGAGGAGCAAACACAAAATACTTCATTTGTTCACAGAAAGTAGATGAAATGGCTGTGAAGTTAAATTAGTTTTCTCTGCAGACCTTTGAGCGCACTTTATCCTTTTCCTTTCCACAGTTCTGCGTCTTCACAATGCAGCAGGAGTCTGGCACGGCATCGTGGTCCTCCCAGCCCACACTGGTGGCCCAGTCGTCGGGGCCGTCTGCACCACAGCACTTGAACTGTAACAGGGTTTATTACACATAAAAAGGACACCTCTGTCCAGTCATGGTGCACTGGAAATGCTTTAAATTTCTTGTTTTTGTAGTCCACTTGTGAAATTATGTGTCAAATACTCATCTGCTATGAAAATTTAAATTGTATTTACAAATACTTTTCAGGAGACACTGGGCCTCCAGCAGGAAGCAACATACGAGCAAACTTCCTCTTAGTTTTGTTCGTATCCATGATATGTTCTTATTTTGTTAGTACCCACTGATTTCTGGGATTCACCAGTGTTTTCTTATTTTTGCTCTTCACTTGGGAAAGAGAAAATTTTACGTGACAAAGTAATCAAGAGCACTTTTACCAACATAAGAAAAAAAATCATCTTGTTTTCAAGGTCCACAAATCTTTGTCCAACACAAGGAAACAGATGTAAATTTGAGGAACAAAAATGCATGAATATTACATAATCAAATTTAGATTATTATATGCTTTAGAGAAATTATAATGATTGGATCATTAAATTTGTGGACTAAAGATATATTATTGGTCCATTGATCCCAATTAAGACCATAAAACCCCTTGGAAGATACTACATGTGTTCAGCTTCTGAATGGCTTACATAATGCTCTTAGATGCTTAGAGGTGTTAGCCCTTATTGTTTAAGGAGGTGTTACTTATGCTAACATCTGCCCTTATATAGTGTTTAAGGCTTGTTACCTATGCTAACACATGCCCTTAGTGTTTAGAGGATGTTGCTTGTACTAATACCTGCCCTTATATAGTCTTTAAGGGGTGTTATCTATGCTAATATGTTCCCTTATATAGTGTTTAAGGGGTGTTACCTATCCTAATACCTGCCTTTAGTGTTTAAGGGAGTGTTACCTACACTAACATCTGCCCTTATATAGTGTTTAGGGGGTGTTGCCTATCCTAATACCAGCCCTTAGTGTTTCACGGGATGTTATCTATGCTTACACTCTTAGCTCTGGTAACACCTGCCCTTACATGCTATAGTGTTTAAGGGGTGTTGCTAATGCCTGCAGTTTTATAATGTTTAAGGGATGTTACCAGTGTTAACACCTGCCCTTACATGCTATAGTGTTTAAGGGGTGTTGCTAATGCCTGCGGTTTTATAATGTTTAAGTGTTACCAGTGTTAACACCTCCCTTACATCTATAGTGTTTAAGGTGTGCAATCCTCGGTTTTATAATGTTTAAATGTTACCAATGGAACACCTCCCTTACATGCTATAGTGTTTAAGGGGTGTTGCTAATGCCTGCGGTTTTATAGTGTTTAAGGGATGTTACCAATGGTAACACCTGCCCTTATATGCTATAGTGTTTAAGGGGTGTTACCTATGCTAACACATACCCTTAGTGTTTAGGGGGTGTTACCTATGCTAATACCTTCCCATATATAGTGTTTAAGGGGTGTTATCTATGATAATACCTGCCTTTTTCCAGTGTTTAAGGGGCGTTGTCAAAGCTAAGACCTAATTTTTGTTTAAGGGGGCGTTAGTTGCGCTAACACCTCCTTTTTGGCTGTAATTTTTAGGGGGCGTGGCGGCAGTAGCTCAGTCCGTAAGGACTTGGGTTAGGATGTGGGGACCCGGGTTCAAATCCCCCATGACCAAACCAACTGGTTGCTGAAGGTGCCAGTTTACCTCTTGGCCTCCAGGTGCCCCTAGCAAGGCACCAAACCCCCAACTCTCTGGCGCTTGTCAGAGCAGCCCCATCACTCTACATCTCTCCATTACATGTATATGACTGTGTGAACTGTACTGTTAACAACAGGTGAAAACTGATTTCCCCACTTGGCAAAAAGAATCTTTCTTTCTTTCTTAATGCTAATACCTGTCCTTAGATAGCGTTTAGGGGGTGGTACCCATGATAATAATAAACAATTGGCCACAAGACTCCAGCAGAAAATTAATAGAAATTTAAGAGGATGCTGCTGCATGAGGCCCATTGTTTCAGTATATAACTCAGTGTCCAGTCATGATTGACTGAACATTTTACCATTAGACTATCAGAATTTTATCTTAAATGGAATACACAAACAGATGTACGCGATGTACATTTTCTATTACAGTAACAATGAGGTTAAAGCCTCTGAACACCCAGGTGGGCCGGAGCTTTGATGGAAATCTATTACGTCACAAATCTTCATATACCAATAAGAATAAATGGGAAATTTGTCCCACCGTAACAGGTTCACTCGGGAGGATGTCGATCAATTAGTCTATACTGTACGCACCCACACAGGCTTGAGAAGACATCTAATAACCACATTAATTGAAATCACCTGTGTGGCTAAGTGCTAATTTCAGTTTGTATTGTGCTTACATTGTACAACTTGCAAATACAAATCTCTGCGTGTCACCTTCTCCTGAATCTTGTCGATGGCGTGTCTCTTCTCTGGGCTGTACTCATGGATCACCCGTTGTGCTTTGCTTTGGTAGTCGATGCCACTTTTCATCTTTATTTCGAGAACCTACAGACAAAATAAAGAAGAAGATTTTTATAATCAATAAACTTCATTTATTGTAATGACAAACCGCTTCTTCTTGTATGCCCTGAGAAGCATTGTTAATATTTTGACCTTGACCTCAGGATGTAAGTGTCTCACCCTCTTGCGGATCATGTAAAAGGCAGCCCCTGTGAGTGTCTCCAAGATGATGATGATGATCAGGAGACAGATGAACTAGTTCATAAAGAAACACAGTGAGTGAAAATTAGCCCACAGGGATATCTCAATCAAATCTATCATGACATATTATGGAGTATTATGTTACTTACAAGAGATACCATAGAATAATTATTAAAGAACGCCCCAAAATGGCCTATGAGGGAGACGAGGATGATGCCGGCACCCACTGCAATGAGGACTATAGCGATTTTAGACAGGCCGCTCCCTGCAAAGGCGCCCAGTTGTTTGTAAGTCGAGTACTGCTGTATTCCAATAGTGACGAGAGCAACGCCAGATGCCTGAAAAACAAGTTGAACAACAGCACATTAACGCAGTGTGCTTTATATCGCCATATTGATTCTACTGATTTCATGCCAGTCTAGCAAAGACTTGAAACTTGACTTGGAATTGCGAAAAAAAAAAGACTTGTAAGCATCTCTGCTTTTAAGTTCATGAAAGTATACTTTAACTTATAGTACCTGACCAATACTTTGTGTGTTACATAATGAGACTTGTTCCTTTTGCTATTTGACTTGATGACTTGTGATGAGATTAAAAATATTTATAAAATGTGTTATTCTTCCACGCCTCTACGGTCCAAGAAATAGCCAAATGATCCAAAAATGTAATGAACTGAAGTGAATTCATATCAATACATCCTTTTACAATCTCTCACACACTTTAATAGGCTACTCTATGAAAAAGTGAGCACAACTACAAGCCAAGTATTCTTTTCTATTATAAGGCAAAAATACTTAATTATACTTTTCTTAGGTATATCTTGAGAAAAAGATTAAGTGAGTAGGCCTATAAACCAAATACAGGTTTATTTTCTGTATACTTGTCAGTATAAGCCAAGTATAATTAGACTTTTTTTGTATACTTGACAGTATGAGTCATGTATACTTTGACATTTCTGTATAGTTGTCAGTATGAGCCAAGTATATATAAGTATACTTTTGTTAAGTATATCTCTGATAAGTACATAAAAATAAACTGAAAGTATACTCTCTTATTTTAAGTTCAAAAGAATTATAGTAATAGTAGTACTAATAGTACACGAATAAACTTAATTTCGGTAAGGGTACTGTAAAAGCATTTCATTAGTAGGCCATAAAACCTGAATATCATGAACAGGATGTAGTTTGTTTTCTTTATTTCTACTACCACTACTGCTACTGCTACTACTACTAATAATAATAATATGATATGACCCTTAAAAAAAATCACACTATATTTAGCCTATGTCTTATTTTAAACATCAATGTCATCAGTCATTGCTGTTCCCAGTAATTCCATTCATTACCAGTATCACCCACATTACTTACCAAAAACAACAAATTGAAGAAAATGAAGTTACATTTGACGCTGCAGAACGGGAGCATTGTGAGGATTTGTTGCAGGCAGTCCAAGTTTGTACTGTAATAAGATGATAAATGAAGACAGACCGAAAGCAGCAGACGTCGCTCAGTCAAAATGTGAAGCGATACAGACTGAGCACCTAGGTGTAACTCAGTAGTGAGTGTCATACAACCATATGGAAATGACCAGGTAGCCAGATAATTTATTTAAATATAGATATATCACATGGAAACATAAAGTCCCTGTTAGAGGATTTGAATAGTAGCATTTATGAAGTGCAAAAAGTGCCCTAAAAAATGATAACCTCATTATCTGGTTGTATAGTCTTTTTATACTGAAGGAACATAATGTAAATACTGGCCCAGTGGATGAGTTTTGAGAGTTACTATAATGTTTCTGACTCATTTTAAAAACTTTTTGCCAAATTTCTTCAGGGTCAAAACAAAAGCCAAAGCTCAGCTTCATGGGAGAAGCCTTGTTACGTGTTTAAAGGTTCTCTGTACAACATTCAGAGCATTAATATAGCAGCAAACAACTATTTGTTATCTAAAGATATAGAGGAGTGATGTCTACCTGAGCAGAGAATGAAGTCACTTTCCCCCTGTGTTTGTTGTAATCAGAGCTTTTCCATGCTTTGTTGACATATTCGGGTCGGCCACGCGTGCCTCTTGGTGCATGTTTGTGCATGTGAGCTTGCCCCATTGACTAACACAGGGTTGTCGCTCTGCGCTGCTCTCATACAGCAGTTAAAGCTGATAAAGTGTTGCACCCATCCTGCATTCCCCCTCACGTAAACAGTTACCTCTGTCACCAGTTTTGCCGTCGTTTAGCACCATCAGCGCTGTTAGCACCATTAGCTACCAGCCGTTGCCATGTTGAGAGCGGCTGAGTGACAATAGAAAAGCTCCCAATCCTGTATAACTTTTAATAACTGAGAAAATGGTTGGTCTTCCTGCTCATTTAAAATTTATTTTTTGCCGGCAGCGGCAGTTTTGTTGTTCTACACCTATCAGGCTCTTCTCTTTCCTTCTGCAAGTAAAAAGTTTAGAAGCAGATGGTAAAGGCAAAAAGTTGTGTAGTTTTATAAATGTAGATTCATCTGAGAAATTCTTCATTTTTGTCCCAATATAAATCCCAATTACTATCTCTTATAAGCTGATTAAACTGTTGTCAGGCCATTAAATAGGCTTATTGGTTGCTATAAACAACGTACAGTTGGGTCAATAGGGGCCTACTACACCCATTAGTAGGTTTTATCATCTATTCACATGGTAGATAACCAAGGGAAGGTATAAAAGAAGATGACAGTGACCTCTAGCGACCTTAATGATTTTGACAGGAGCTGAAGCAAATGTCAGGTGCTGTAGTATAGATAGATGAGAATATGTGTTTTTGGTGCCCAAACCTAAAGAAACCTTTTTGATTGTGTTCCAAACGTGACGTTTCATGCAGTTTTGCAACATGTTAGTACATGTTGCTTTTAAGTTTCACTTTTACAGCATAGTAGGCGTAGCAGGCCCCTAATAACCCACATCTAGGATGCCTGCTTATAGCGACATAACGCCTGTTTAATGGCCTGATAGCCGTCCAGCCTGGTGCTATTATGAGCTATTCTGGTATTACTACATTTTGCTGTTCTACTCAAACAGACGACGAGCTCTACTGCTAAATAACACATTAAATATTTACAGAAAAATAACAAGAGAGTTTGAATGGTTATTCTTAAAGATAAATGTCGTTTCTTTCTGCCACAGCTCAAAGTGTCTGAGCACTTGGAGCTGTCTGACTGCTGGAACTTGCTTCGGGGTTCCTGCCATCCGTTTGAGGACCGAACTCTTCCCCGGAGCTTCTTCTCCACCGACATGGAAAAGGACCGAGGCCTCTGGCTGCAGCACAATAATCTCCGTCACAGCAGAATGAGCGGCCGGGATGCTTGTGACACACTGCCAGCTCCCTCCGTTTCTTCACATCTCTTTCTATCCATTCATGTCTGTTTCCATGTCTATCTCCTCACTGTTTTTCTCTGCTTTCTAAGAGCTCAAGCCAGAGTGCATCCGGCTGTGAAGGACCATGCTGCTTTCTAATTACAGACACATACATCAGAAACTCTGCCCTCATTAACCACTGAATCACAGCAGGGTTTTTGAATGTATGTGAGGGAAAGGTTGTGACAAAACAGACTCACTTGTCACAAGGTTTTACCTTTCGAGACTATTTTATAGGGCCATTTACATGTACACAGCAGTGTGTGGTTTTATCTTTCTTCTGCTCACTGCTGACTCTCCGTCCATGAAGCTGTATCTGTTCTTATTTGCCTGCAAAGAAATTCATGCTGAAGAGATATAGAGGAATAATTTGGATTACTCCAGTTGCGCTTCTCTTAGAAATGCAATATATTTAATTGAGGACTTTAGTGGACTTTGATGGTCTTGATTTGACCGTCTTCTGTTCGGCCACCGATGCAGTTTGAGGCGAGCAGCCACAGGAGGGCCCCATTCCACGTTTTATTTTTAAATGAACAAATGTGTTCAGCATATTGGTTGCCATCGAGCCACTTTAATGGAGAGACGGAGCATGGCAATGTGTTTGAAGGAGTTTGTGGGAATAGGATAATAGAGCCTGCATGTCTTTGAAGGACTTCATGGGAACAGGAAGTAAAATGATTACCATAGTTGGAGCAGAGAGAAAACATTGTCCTTCCCACTCTTTGCTCTTCCTGTTTTGAATTCCACAAGACTCGGTCAAAACATTGTGTGATTTCCGTCTGATAAGGATAATTGTCTTGGAAAGAAGCAAGGTTATGGGGCTATTTACTTTATGGAATATGAACATATAAGCTCTTTGTACAATAATGACATTATGTAGTGGAAAAATCCATATATGGTAAAAAAAAAAAATGAATGCAACTTAAAAGCTTAATATTCTGGGGTATTGTTTGACCTTATATGGCTCTCTCTAAAGAATATGCCAAAGTGTCAAGGGTGATGTTGTGTGTTTTGATGCTCTTTTATTTATTATCTTTAGATATTTCAGATCTGACCCATCAGGCATGTTGTTTGTAGATGCTGGATTTTCTCTGCTATCGTCATTGTCCAACATGTTTGATTAATAATCACCCTAACTACATCTGTGAACCACATCTGTAAACTGTGCATATTTGATCAACATTTGTGACCTTTCTTCATATTGGAGAGCTTATAAGTGGGACTGTCCATCAGTAAACAGTTAAGTTTTGGTGCACATCTAGTCGATCCATCAACATGCTCTTAGCGCCAGGGGACATGTTTGTAGTCTTAAGTAAATTATGTGCCTCCCACCATATGGTACCACTTAGCAGTCCATGTAACTGTTTCCTTACATTCCTGCACTGACCACTATTGAGTGAAACGTGTCCATTTAAGACCACAACACAGTAATAGAAGAAACATTATGCAACCTTTGCTGTTGTTATTGTCAGCAAGTGTGTTGTATAATAATCATTTGGTGTCTTGATCAGCCACAAATGCATCAGTTGTTAATTCCATATCTCTGAACTAAACGCTTCCAGCAATCATTTGAAGTTTATACCAAAGCCATATTTCAGTATTGTACAGTCCCATATCAATATGTGGTGTTTCTTTTTTCTATGTTTATTAGCTTTCTGTTCAAAAAGAACAAACATTCACAAAACCCTCCCTCCCGTCCTCAGTAACACAACATTCTGGGGGGAAAGGAGAACTTAATAAGCATAATATTAAATATAAATAAGCAAGAATAAAAAAGAAAAAAACATTCATACACCAGAAAATTCATCAAACACACAATACATGAATTATATACGCAAGTAACTTAAAGGAATAGTGTGTAAAATTTGGTGGCATCTAACGGTGTAAGAATACTATTCAATATAAAAAGATAAGTAATTATGGACAAGGAATGAAATATGTATAAAGAAAAAAGTACATGCACTAGAAAAAAATAAATCATGTACACAAATACCTTAAGAGACCTAAACAAATAAAAAATATATATACATAAATAAGTACATTCTGCACATGCAAACATCTACACATACACAGTAAGAATATATAAAGGATGCATTTGCAGTGTGTCTTGACATTGCAGTACATTGACTAATATAAATGTACAATCTAATTCAGTAATTGTGACCATAGAATAAGTTTGAATGTACTTTATTTAGCCCATAATGTGAAATACTTTCATTAACAACCAGCAAAATGCTCATAGAAGACATTATTTTATTCACATGCTGAAAAAAAAAAAGATTCAGGTCAGTGAGGCTTTTCGAGTGTAAAAGTGAAACTGCTTTTTGGACTAGTAACAGAGACAAAGAAAACTCTAAACTAACCAATTGGCCAGCTTTGCTTTGTTTGAATAAACCCAGTCTGCAGTTAAGGATCATGTAACAAATGGTGAATGAAAGCACATACCTTGGAGACACACCCAGCCAGCAGCCTTATCTATTCCCATATCAATAGAAGTAAAGGCGTCTCATTTACAAGTGGAGCTTACAGCTGTTTGTGGTCACATGGTCTCACTTCTCCACTTCCATTCAAAGAAACTCAACCCCTGGAAACTAGAGTCACTTCAGTGATTTCTCTGCATGTTGTCTGTCTCTGAGCAGCAGCAGAGGTAATGCACACTGAAAGCCGCCTTACAGGCTCTTCTTGATTCCTGCGGTGACTCCGGCAGTGTTGCTCAACCTACTGAGCGTGTACAATAATAGGTGTTTACAGGGGGCAAAATGGCAACAAAAAGCTGACAGTGGGAATCTGTGATTATGCTCTGAGAGGAGAAGAGAGCCACCAGGTAAAATATGCTTTTTAAAATATTTTTTTTGGTGTTTCTTTTATCACTGTCCACCTTCTGTTTCTCTTCAGCTTGGATGTTTTGTCTCTCCCACACGCTTCCTACCGGCTTTCTATCACATATCCCTCTGTTCTCAGCGCTGAGGGACAGTGGGGGCTGGACATGTGTGTTTTTAATTGGCCTTCTGATAAAAAGGGCTGTTTCCTGTGTATACAGTGGGGCTGACGGTGGGTAGTGATTTCAGCCTGAAAGCAGAGGCCCCTCCTGTTAGCATGTGTGAATACAGACAGAGCAAATACTCAACACACTGAGTACAACACTGCACAAGCAAGAGAGGACGAGGAGGCCTGACTGATGAGTGACTGGTGATCATTTCTTCTTAGGGATGGATAAAGATGGCGGGAAGACAAAGACCTATGTGTCTACTTTCCGCTTGGCCCTCAAGCCTCAATCCAGAACTTTCTGTGTGGGGAAGCAGAAAGAGGATGGGCTGGAAAACAGGACGTCAACGGGAAATAACAGACTGGAAGTCTCATCTGCAGCAGGTAAAAGACTATTAGGAGGAAAAAAATGACTTTTAATGTGTCATTTTAAATGTTAACTCATTGTTTAATATTGCAACATAACTGTAAATGTATTCATAAGATTTATCACAGTTGCACCCCATCCTGAGCCTCAGCCCACATACTTTAATAAGCTATCATAAAGTCAGCACAAATACCAGCCAAGTATACCTTTTTGTACAGCTATGAGGCAAGAATACTTAATTATATTTTTCTTAGTAATATCTCAATCAAAAGATAAAGTATGAGTAGGTCTATAAGCCAAGAATACTTAGACTTGTCTGTTTTACTTGTCATTATGAGCCAAGAATACTTACTTTTCTGTATACTTGTCAATATGTTTCAAGTATACTTAGACGTTTCTGTATACTTGTCAGTATAAGCCAGGTATACTTAGACTTATCAGTATGAGCCAAGTATTCTTAGACTTTTTTGTATACTTGTTTGTATAAGCCAAGTATACGTTTGTTTGGTATATATCTACATAAAAAGTAAACTGAAAGTATACTCATTTTAATTTTAAAAGAAGTTTACTAATGGTACAGTTGAATAAACTTCTTTTTAGTAAGGGGAGACCACTGCAGGCACTTCATGCAAAATCTTATTTGTCTAATTACTCAAAATATCTTATAACACTTACTATAAGACACCTAACAAGTGACATTTCAGTGAGATATAAGGACTTGGTTTTGGACAACGCATCTGAAATAATGCTCAAAATTAGTTTTCCCAGTTAGTTTCAAGATCTCTTTGTATCTTGAAATGCCTAAATATTACATCTTATTTTAAGAAATCTTACCAGGTGATTTTTCAGTTGTTCTGTTGGCAGATTTATTTTTCACTTTACATACTTATTACAAGCAAAACCCTTCATTTTTTTTTACTTATTTTTGAAGTGGCCTTTTTTCCAGTAGCAAGCTTTCGCACAAGCATAACAAAGGCCTATCGAGGAAACCGGGAGAACTGCGATCTGTTATTGCCTATTATGCAAGATATGGTTAGCTCCCCTGAGGCTAGTTTGCAACTTCTCAAAATGTTAGTTAAGGTAAAGCTTTATATATATAACAGGATTATTATGAAATTAGTTGTTTTTGTAGTTATTGTTATCAGAAATACCCTTTCACCCATTTTTCTACCCCACATGTGTAACCAGTGAACATCAAAATACACAATGCCGTGGGAAAATCTAAGTCCAGCAGATACAGCAGCAGGTAACTGATTAACTGGAACTTAATGCTGCTCTGCCTGGAGGGAAAAAAAAAGTCTACACTTTTAAAATTTTCATTTTTTCATTTTCATACATTTACATCTACCACACGGTCCATTTTAAAGTTCATCTATAGTCTGATCAGTTAGAGCAGTGGCTCCCAAACTAATTCAAGTCCAAATTAGGCCACGGGCCCCCATTCGCCTCGTCTGATAGGATTTTTGCTTTTAGATGTTTTATTACAGAAAGTATATGAAACCTATTAACAAAATTAAGTCATAAGAGAGATATGATTTTTTGCTCAGCAATTCCAATTACAGCAACATAAGAATGAAAACACACAACAGAGTAATAAATATTCATATATATACAAAGTCATATTAACACCAGTGCCTACTATAATAACAATAAAAGATCCATTTACTAAAATAACTAAACTAAGCTACAAAAGTAATATTGCGCATGATGTTGAAGGAGTAATATAAAAAATAATAGTAATAAAGTAATATTTCACGTGATATTCTGTCATTGTGTTAGTTATGGATGGAATTATAGTGAATATAAATTATCCCCTTTTTTCTGGGGAGCCCCTGAAACCCCCTAGACACCTAGAGGTTCCTGGACTCCACTTTGAAAACCACTAAGTTCGACCATGTCTGGAGAGGAAAAGCCCCTAACTCTCCACTGAAACATTAGCTAACAATGTCTCCTGATTGGTCAGTGAAGGAGGAAACACTGCTCATCAGAAAACAAACCCATTGTCCTGAACTTGTCTCTCCCTCTGCTTTCAGATTCAGGGCAGACACTTGAAAGGCCTCGCTTCAAACAACCACTCAGTGACTGTGCAGTCTGCGAAGGAAGTGATGCGACTTTTCGAGGCGTTATCACTGGAAGTCGACCTCTGAGTGTTTCCTGGCTGTACAACGGTAAACCGTCTGTTTTGAGCAAGGATCGAGCCACAACATCCTGTATTTAGAATATCTTTAATTATCATCCTCATCTGTAAAAACTTTTGCCCATCGTTGTTTTACCATTTAGGTGAGAGGCTGCATTCAAGTAATACGTCCCTCAGAAACGGTATTGCCAGTCTGGCTCTGACTCAGTGTTCAGCTGGAGATGCTGGGACGTACACCTGTATAGCTGAGAACACAGCCGGGAAACAGTCAAGCAGTGCTGTGTTACATATCACAGGTAAAGCAGGATTCACTGTCCACAAGTTAGAAATTCCTCACATACAGTATGAGCTGTCCTTAAATGAATCTTGGTCTGAAACTTGGTCTGTGTACACTGATTCTGTTTCCAATTAAACAGCAACAAAGGAAATTCCCAGAACAAGCAACCATGAGGTCACATTCAAGGCTGCGCTTCCCGAAAACCCTCAGTTGTCCTCAGCTTCTGAAGAAAAAAGCCGACACAGAGAGGAAGACAAAGGTAGACCGCAAACTTTTGTTAAGCTTCTGAAAAAAACCCACTTTGTATTGTTACGCACCCATAAAATCCTCCAGCTGTCTGCTGATTGCAGCGCCACTGCAACCAAACATGACTGCTCATTTATGATTGGTTAGATACTTCTTAAACCTGCCTATAGCAGCACACACCTGTAAATCCACCTCCTCCTTCAGTTTCCTCAGCTATCAGAGATATCAACCTTCAAGCAAAAGTTTCCACTTGCAAAGGTGAGTAGAGGGCACCACAACTACTGAAGCGAAAGCTTAATTTTATAGTACTTCAAGTGTTAAACTATGGTTTCCCCCAGGGCCTCCTGTGGAGTTTGTAGAGTCTCCAGAGCAGGTGGAGGTTCGAGTAGGAGAGCAGGCCCGACTACACTGTGAGTTCAGGAGCAGCTCTGTCCCTGTGGCATGCTGCTGGCTTTACAACAAAGACAAGGTAATAATCAGAACAGGAGTCCCAGTGGTTGTTATTTTATATTCTTACTTTTAAAGTCTGCACCAGTAAAGGCTTACATATGTACATCTTTGCTTCCTCTCCAGGTGGTGGCGGGAGGGCCGAGGATATCTGTCCAGAGCAGTGAGATACAAACTGGTGTGGAGATCTCTCAGGCCTGTCCAGAAGACACCGGCTCGTACACCATCATAGTACGGAGCAGAAAAGGTTCTGCCCAGCATACCATCTCCCTTAGTGTCATAGGTGAGACTCACTTTGGTCTACAGTTCATTATTTAGACATTATAGAGTGACTTGAGGTGATGCAACACTTATCCCTTAAATGCATGCACATATGAAGGTAGGGAACCACCTATCAGTGACTCTATGTGTATAAATAAAGGTGTTTTTGCTCTTGACTTTCTCCTCAGACCGGCCCGACCCGCCGGCATCCCAACCTGTTGTTTCCCAGCTGTCCACTCAGTCCCTGGTCTCTGTCCTGGACGGGTCCCAGCTACGACGGGGGCACAGCAGTGCTGGGCTACAAAGTGGAGGTCAGACAAGAGGACCTGGACACCTGGACCGAAGTGACAAGCCGGTGTAAAAACACATCCTACCACGTCGTCTCAGGCCTGGAGCCTCTGGGGCAGTACCGCTTCCGTGTGCGAGCCTACAACTCTGCAGGGGTCAGCGAGCCGAGCCAGGAGTCTGAGTGTGTCAGGATGGCGACTGCAAGTGAGTTGGATTGGTGAAATGTTTGAGAATTTGAGGTTTATCTTTACTTATTGTTGCCTGTGTATTTGTTTGTGTTAGAAGAAAAAAAGAAGGAGGAGTCTGAGTCGTACATCACAGTGACCATTGACACCAAACACAAGGCCAAGGACCACTACAATGTGCTCGAGAAGCTGGGAGTGTAAGCAGAGTCTTTAAACTTTTCAATACACAGGCTTCCATGTATATTTCCAATAAGTAAATTGAGAACTGCATGGCTTTCAAAGTGAAGTTGTAATGCCTCTTATTTCTTTTGGATTATGAAACTTTTCCAGTGGGAAGTTTGGCCAGGTGTACCGTATGTCCCACAAGGACACGGGTCAGGTGGTTGCGGGGAAGTTCTACCGAGGCCGAACTTCGAAGGAGAGGGCTGCAGCTCGCAAAGAGATCGAACTGATGAACCGTCTTCACCACCCAAAACTGGTCCAGTGTTTGGCTGCCTATGAATCGCGCTCCGAGATGGTCATGGTCATGGAGTAGTACGTAACTCTAGAGTGGAAAAGTGACTTTAATCTGGTAAAATAGGTCAGGTTTCTACTGCTGATCAGGACAAAGCCACAAGCGATCAAGATATCAATCTCTAATGGCAACGCAGGAAGTGAAGCCCTGATTTCACGAGTCACATTGTTACAGATGTTGCTGGGTGACACTAGTTGTTCCTGTAGTGTTATTAGGTGAATAGTCTGTGTTTTTTAACAGTGATACAAGGTTGAGATGAGATTTAGCGTGACTAGTGCAACAAGACAAAACAATTATCTCAACTGAAACCACTGGAAAGTGCAAGCAAACCATCAGGGAAGACGTAGAAAAACATGCATGTGTACTCTGGGCTTGCTAATGCATAAATATGAAGAAAAATTTCAAACTTTTTAATCATACTATATCTAGTCTTAAAGCACATGATGGGACTACTGTTTTTGTAGTATATTTTCGGAAAAAAACAGTAATCCCACTTGTTCAACGTACATATAAGAAAATGTCTGTATCTCAGAAACTACAAGGAGCACAATCAAGTATTTTTCTATGAACTCATAACAAGTTGAGCATCAAAGATATGGACACACTCGCAGCATAAAAGATGAAAGAAATTCCTAGTTGCCTAACATACGATTTTTGTCAATGATCGATTAGTTGATTTAATCGACAGGTCTGTGAAACTCAGTTTCACCACAAAGAATCACTCAAAAGCACCACATTAAATCTTGTGTTTTCAGAGATGTGCTCACAAGTTTTTTTCAAAATAAGTCATTAGGCATGAAAATGGAAAAAAAAGCAAGTACCGTACATGAGTAAATAAATCTGTGGTGACAAAGACCAAAACAACCAATTAGTTGACGAATTGACTAAGAAGGAGCAGCCCTACTGTAAGCATAGTGTTTGTATGTAATTTTTCAAAAATCCTGAATTTGACCATTAATAAAATGGGATTTTTTATGTGATCTAAAAATTTCCAAGTTTTACTGTTAGACACTTGCCCAGAGTGTGCCTGTACCAGATTTCAAGACTTTAAACTGATCAGAACAAATATTGTGGCATTTTTTCACATACTAAATATAGTCTTTGGGCACATATGAGTTAAAGTATGATGTTATCGATATTGTGTCAATTAGCGTATCATTTGAAGATTTTAGATACCAGTTAGTCAAAACTAAAGCAATTACATGAATACATTTTGATCAAAACTGATAAAACTCCAAGGGCACAATTTTTAGAAATGCTGCTATATTGAAACATGGATCTGAATGGTGTTATTTGTCTTCCCAGTATTGCAGGCGGGGAGCTCTTTGAACGCATCGTGGATGACAACTTTGAGCACACAGAGCCCACCAGTGCTCGCTACATGCAACAGATCCTGGAGGGCATGCAGTACGTTCACAAGCAGAACATCGTCCACCTGGACCTCAAACCAGAGAACATTGTCTGTGTGGATACGACCGGTATGCGGATCAAGATCATCGACTTTGGCTTGGCTAGTGAACTGGGTGAGTGTTGCTGGATTTGTAGAAACAGTCTCATAGTGATGTCACATCCTAATATGGTAAACATGAAGCAAAATGAAGAGGACCCTTTTGAGAGGGTAAGTCCCTTGAATGCAGCATAATTTCTTTTTGCTTCGTTTTTGTATTACTGTTGCAGTTGCTCACAGGGGACGGTAAAAATATCACCCAGTGTGAATGAACGGCATCCTTTGTGTATTCAGTGGAAGTTACAATCCAGGGAAATCCAAAGGCCTTTATAAGGCAGTAGTCAATGTTGTGCATGGAGAATAAAATGCTTCCTGTTATGGTTGACAAACAGATTAAAAATAATTCTTGGCTGCATAAAACTTTGCATTAAGTTTAATTGAACAAATGTATTTTAGTATTTTCTCAAGGTCTCAGTATGACCAAATTTTATCCTGACAACACAGCAGGGTCTGCACAGATCACTCATTTTACATGCATGCAAAAAATAACCAAATGTAACCTCAAGGAGTGTCAGTTTTAAATTCTTCACCATATAACAAGTCCTTGAATAAACAACTTGCAGCAAAGCCTGTGAAGCCAATTCAGACAGTAAACTTGGCGACGCTCCGGAAGCTGCATCTTCAGACTGGGTGGTCTATTTAGAGTCATCTGTAAATACAAACAAGCTGATGCTGAACATTTAGGGTGACAGTTTGAATTTCTGGGTGTGTTTCTTCCTCTTGTCCTGTATTCAGAAGAGGGTAAACCTCTCATGGTGATGCATGGTACCCCGGAGTTTGTGGCCCCTGAGGTGATCAACTTCGAGCCCGTGAGCCTGGAGACTGACATGTGGAGCATCGGAGTGATCTGCTTCATCTTGTAAGTCCAACCAAGGGTGCAGTAGTTTAAAAATATATCCACAATAACATACTCCGAAAGAAAAAGTGAAACTGGGGATACTATGTGGAAGTGAGAGCTAATCCTGGAGGGCATTTCAGATTCTTCATGACACGTGGGACAGAGAGAAAAAAAAAAAAATAAAATTACATAATTGCCAGTATTTATTCTTTATTTATCATTTACCATATCTTTACCTATTTATATATCAACCATGGACATTTGAGAAAGAGCTTAAAGTAAAATGAATACACTACCAACTTGGATTATGTCAAGGATGCAAATTTTATTAAAATCTATCCAAATGTTTCTACAAATACAGATTTAGTGCCATCTGCTGGTGATGATATATTACTACAGCTTCTCGGGTTGAAGGTGGGCTGGAGTTTTGATGTGAATCTGTTACTTCACAAACCATTGTCTACCAATAAGAATGATAGCGGTGTAATTTGTCCCACCCTAGCAGGGGCAACAAAGCTAACAGGAAGATGTCAATCAATCAGTCTATACACACCCACACAGTCCAGAGAAGAGGTCTAATCAGACAGATTGTGTGTTCAGAGGCTTTAAAGGAATAATAAACTCAGGGTAATAAATTAATGTGTCGGTGTGTCGGTGTTAACAACAAAAATATCCATGAGCTTGCATGAGACTGTACACATATGTATGTATATGTCGATCGATCGTAAATCAACAATCGGCAGAGAAGTGTGTGTATATATATAAATGCAAGTCCATCTGTTTTTTAAGACCCAAGAATCAGAAACAACCCAACGTGGTCGTCACACGTCGTCCAAAAAACCCTTAAAAACTGCTGTATTTTTTAAGGAAACTTACTTCCTGTGCCATGTTAGTTAACTTTCACAGAGGAGCAATAGAAAGCATCCTGACTGGAAACAACACAAACTGTCATGGTATGTTTATGAGTCAGGACAGGAGGGCTCTGCAGCGGGTGACCAAGCATCAGTGATATTGGTAGGGCTGCATGATGTTGAAAAATATCTAAATGTGATTATTATTGACCGATATTGGAGGGAATGATCATTTTTATGTCATTATTATTTTCATTGAAAGAAATATTAAACTTATTATGCTGCGATTTTGTACCAAACAAAGATGTTTTCTTAAGTCCGTACAATATGATGCTTGGGCCAGGAGATCTCCTCAACATGACAATATTCAATCTAAAATGGTATTTTGACACACATTTTGCATTTTTAAAAAAAATTGCCATTTCCTCCTCATCCTGCGATTTGAAAATTGCAGAAAGTCATACTGCGATTTTCATAAAATTTTGATTAATTGTGCAGCCTTAGATATTGGTGAGGTGACCTTCCTGCTGTCTGGCAAACAAAGACAAAAGTACAGTATCTCAGGCTGTCATCAACTCTTCTTCCACTCCCCCATATAAAATAGTTTTATTTCTCTTTATGAAGCATAAAGAGACTACAGCTGCATGTTGTAAAATGACAATGAATTAACCCTTGAAATGTTTCATGCATTGGTGAATTGTTTCGTGTCCTAGGCTCAGTGGAGAATCACCCTTCCAGGGGAACAATGATGCTGAAACATTGGCTCTTGTGACTGCTGCCAGCTTTGAGTTTGACCAGGAGAGTTTTGAGGACATCTCCGATCAAGCTAAAGACTTCATCAGCTCCCTGCTGAAGAAAGACCGGAGGTTGGTTTTGTTTTCTTCTCTTTTTAGGATTATGGAAAGTTCTCACCATGGTCACAGTGGATTCAGATTCATTGGATTCAGGTGCCTCTTTGTGATGCAATAAGAAAGCTTCAAGCTCGGCACCTATAGATGCAGCTACAAGAGTAATCTCTCCAGTTGGTAATGTCACAGCACAGCAGTTATGAACAAATTATTCCTTGTGACATTTCAAAGCATTTGCAGAAAATCTGCATTGTAACCCATTCAGCAAGCTCTGAATATGAGTCGGAGGAAGCCACGATTTTATTTATGCAGCAGATAAGTCATGGAGGAGACTGCTGGCGTTTGACAGCCTTTGCTTCTCCCTCTCTATCCACCTGCACTCTCTAGATGCAGGCTGTCATGTATCGAGGCCCTCTCCCACCCCTGGATGGCCTCTTTTACTGTGCTGAGCCGCAGACCCACCAAGTCGCTCAATAAGGGGAAGATGAAACGCTTTCTGGCCAAGCGCAAGTGGAAGGTAACTGAAAAATGACTACAATGCCGTCGGCGCAGCATTGGACAGTTGAAGCATTTTCTTATCAGTACTCCTCTATGATGACCTTTCAATCCATTGTCCACTATAGACCTTAAGCTTGGTTATGAGTGCAGTTTGTCATCCAGTGCTATTTGTCCTTTAAACTTCTAGAAAACTGGCAAGGCTGTTTTGGCCCTACAGCGGATGGCTAATCTCTCTAACAGGCCAGACTCTCCTGGCAGCTCCTCAGAGGGTAAGACCGATAAAAAGACACACACACAATGCCCTCGTATGTCCTGGAGCTACGTACATATGGCGGATGACTCACAGTTTTCGATTGTCACTTCAAGTTTACCCTTTGTGATCTGTAAAGCCTTGTTTCTGTTTTATTCATCATCACCCTCCCTCTCATCCAGAGCCAGGCTGGAGCCAAGAGGCAGAGGAGGCCATCCAGTCGCTGGATAAGCAGCTTCAGAGTGAACCTCGCATCCAGCAGGCCCTGAAGGATGCCACCCTCCCCAAAGGAGCAACAGCTCAGCTAACGTGCCTCGTCATTGGTAGAGTGACAGACTGTGTTGCACTTCATTAAATAATGCCCCCCATATTCTACAAGGGAAGCGACTATAAAATGCTCTGATTGCAATAGAATGAGACATAAACCGGTTAAACTTAAAGCTGCAATGATTAATATTTTTATATGAGCTATGGATCAAATTAATAGGGATTTTTAAAGAGGACATATTATGCTTTTCCCCCTTTTCATTACTGTATTACTTTGTGTATGTAAAAGGCCTGCAAAGTTACAAAACCCAAAGTGTGAATTTCTCCACTGAGAGACTAATAAAGGAATATCTTATCTTATCTTATCTGTCCATGTCAAAGGGAGTTACTCTCCCCCACAGAAACACTGCTCTGAAACGCAGCCTTTTCTTCAGTAACATGATGATGTCACCAAGTAACACATTTTCATAATACCCGCCTACTGGCTGATTTGGCGTGCCCTCAAATAAAGCTACTTAGAGTGGAGCTGGAGCAGAGTCTGAAGAGTTTGGTTTGATTAACCAATCATAACAGAGCTGTCAGGAGCGTTTCAGGCAGATGGTGAAAAGAGCCGGAATGAGAAAAATAGAGCATTTTTGAACTTTAAAGGATGTCATCAAGTCAAGTATGCATCCTAAAATGAGCTTAATATGTCCCCTTTAAAAGGGATTGATTGTATGGAGGAACCCGCAACTCTTCAGTTCTGTGGAGCGTTTCACCTTATTTCTGCTCATTGTTTTGGTTTTACGGCCCACAACTTAACAGTTTTGACCAGCTAGCCTGGCTCTCTCCGAAGATAACTTAAGCCCCTTTTGAAGCTTTACTTTAAAAAGTGGAAACAACGCATTGTAGTTTTATAGATGGAGTATTTTATAACTACAATATTTCAAGGAGAAACTTCCTATAGACTCTGCAGGTTGCCTGTGTTATACCCCAATGATATGATGCAATGATAATGTGTTCTCCTTTTTTTCACCCTCCTTAGTGACGACCAGGAAGTCCTTTGGACAGATCCAGGCTGGGTCGTGTCTTGAATGTAACCCCCAAATTGCAAAAACTTACAAAAACTTGCAAAACTCTCACAAGACTTACTGCCCAACAACCTAACCTTAACCATTCAAAATCAATTTCTAACCTTAACAATTGGAAGTTGATGCCTAACCTTAACCATTCAAGGTCAGTACCTAACCTTATGCAAATTGCGAGTCTCTCATGAGATGGTTAAGATTAAACATTGAACTTGAATAGTTAAGGTAACCCTACCCAATCTCACTCCTTGGGCCTAAACCTAACCAGCCAAGTACTAGCCAGGCATACTGGGGCGCGTTATGCCTTGGCCATGCTAAACTAAGCTAAATGGCGGCTGGCCAAAGGGTTATATTTACTGTACAGACTATATGTACCTTGGTCTTCTCATCTAACTCACGATAAGAAAGTTAATGTATGTATTATGTGTATTTCCGAGAATATCAAACTATTCCTTTAAACTTAGAATAGCCTTATCCAGCAGTATATGACTAGCTTGGTATATTGGGGAATACTGAACACTTTGTTGCACAGACTGGTTTGTTATATGAAGACCAGCTATCTTGATTCTGCAGCAATGTCTCATTGTCTCAACCCCAGGTTACCCACAGCCGGAGGTGAAGTGGCTTCAGAACGACAAACCGGTGTCTGCGTCGGGCAGAGTGACCATGGAGCAACATGAAGACGGGCTCTGCTCTCTGGTTCTGGCTGATCTGGAGCCTTCTGACTCGGGGGTTTATGTGTGCAGGGCCGGCAACAAGCTGGGGGAGGCAATGTGCTCCGCCAAGCTGAAAGTGGAGATGTGACTTTTGGAGGAAACAAGTTAAGATTCCCTTCATTTAAAAGGAGACTCTTCAGAAGTAGGCTGACGTGAGTGGTTCGACAAAGCCTGGACTTAGACACGTCAGTTTATAGATGGACAGTTACTGTCACAGAAAAGGGTGCTTACATATAATTTCAAGGCTAAAAGGGTGTGTTGTGGTCTTCTATACACACATACCCCGAGCCCTTTATTTCACAAGCCACCAGTTACTAGTGCACTTACTAAGTCTGTATTCTTTTATTGTGTAGTTAGCATGTTCAGCTACTAATACACAAGGGTTTGTTGCACTGAAACAAGGTGATATCATGCTACTGTGGCTGAGCTCAGCATCGTTCACAGCAAGTCACATTTTGCACATTTAAATATTGTTGAAATATAAATGTTTTTAAAGGCATTACCATTAAAGGCTGAATTTGGTTGGAAGTCCATCCTGCAACTTCTTATCCTGTTGTGGGGGTGCTGGAGTCGATCCCAGCTGACGTCGGGCGAAGGGGGGGGTCCAGTCCATCACCAGGCTGACACATATAGACAGACAACCATTCCCGCTCACATCCACACCTACGGGCAATTTAGATTCATCACTTAACCTAATCTGCATGTCTTTGGACTGTGGGAGGAAACCGGAGCACCTGGAGAAAACCCACACTAACACAGGGAGAACATACAAACTCCACACAGAAGAGCCCCAAGCCGGATTCGAATCTGCGACCAATGCATCACCTTGGTTTAAAGTGTATTGAAAGGCATACTTTTTCTTTCCAAATCCAAATTAAGCATAAAAGTGTCCATGCATATTTTGGATGATTTTATGAAAGAACATACCAGACTTCCTCCAAACTTAAACAGCATTAGAATAATTTTGGTCTACAATCCTTAAAGTTAATGAGGAAAAACCAGAGACCACTCATGGGTTGAAAACATTTCATTATTGTTTCATCAATTTATTAAAGTATTCCAGTGAGTTTCCAGATGACATGCAAGACAATGAAATCAGAGACGCTTGAAATTTATCAATAACTATATGACCATATGACACTTAACTGACTTTGTTGGACAATCCTTGTAATATTATGGCAAGGCGAAAGAAATGAAGTGGTATTTTATTCTCATGAAATACTGGTTTATAATTTCACTGTAGAATCTGACGACATGAAATTTACCAGAACACATCAGGATTTGAGTTTCCACCTTACTGTCCCTTTTGGCTTTTTCAGGTGAATTGAGAGATGTGAATATTTGAATGTAAGCTCGCACTTAGATTTTAACTCAAGATTTTTAAACATTTCATTTACAGATTCAAAGATATTAACTTTTTTTCACACCAGCTTGATTGACCTCAAAATATCATTTTCCTTTTAGTCAATATAAATTTCACTATGTCAGTGTATCTCACTGATTTTACAAAATGTCCTAATCTACTGCATATATTTCTCAAGTACAATGTACAATGTACCTTGTTTGGTAATGTCCTCACTAGATAATATTTGTTAAAATATTCTGCCAACCCCAAAATCACAAAGATAAACATATTTAATAATCTTTCAATGAGGTACCTCACCTTTCCCTCACCATTAGTGGCTTTTCTTAGCTACATTCATATTAATTATACTTACATCGGCTGACAAGGTGACTGCTCACAAAATTAGACTTTGCAGAAAGGTTTGGTCTTGAAATGATCTGGGATTACTGAATGTTGGACATGTCATTTAAACAACAGTACCTATTTAAAGGTGTGCCATTCATAAAAAATACATCTTTGGATGTTTTTAAGGATCATTTATGAAGTTCTTTTTTGCCCCTCTTTCATCAATCAACCTTAAAATAAAACTAGAGTTTAAAAACCTCTGGAAAGTCAGGCACTTTGTCAAAGAAGTGAGAGCTTGTGGGGTTTGCTGCAGTGGCACAGTAACCATTCTCACTTCTTTCTAAGGCAGTGTTTCCTTATGTGGATCAGTCATTCGCGTGACATGCTTGTTCTGTGTACACTGGGTCACAGCTGAGGCGACGTAGAGGCTCACACATGTCCATTTAGCCTCTGTTGGATTCTCTTCTGAAGGAGATTCCAGGCTTTCAGTACCTTTAAAACAGTGGGAGAATTATTATACCAGGGATCAGCAACCCTTACTATCAAAAGAGCTATTTTAGAAATAAAAAAAAAATCTGTCTGGAGCTAAAAAACATTTGAGCATTGTAATGAAGATTACACAGTCTTTAAAGTCTAATGCAGTGAGGGGCCCAAGCGCAAATGAGAGGCAGGACATTGAAGAGGCTGCTGCTGGCTTTTCTGCAAATCCAGTGTGGCTGCTCTGGAAAGGTCTTTCAATTATTTTTTGTTGTAGTTGTGCATTATTAAATTCTCTATTTTCCACCGAGATTTTTCTTTTTTGCCGATACAGCTGTTAAACTTTGCCAAAATTAGAGGATAAGGCGCCAGGCTGGAGATCCTGTACATTATGGTTGACTGAAATGATAAAAAAAATGTATCCAGTGTATAGGCTACAGATTTTTTTTTACAACTGGAGAATGTAAGAATCTCTTACAACAACGATAGATGAAAATGTTAAAAATAAATAAATAAATAACTGTCATTGTTTTCTATTAATTTAAAAATAAAATCCATGGGTAGCCACTGGAGAGGGGCTAAAAAGCTACAGGTTGCTGACTCCTGCTCTATACTGATTGTATGACGAGTGTCTGACCTGTTTCCGAGTGACCGCTGGCTCCCACAGCGTGCTGAGCACCACGTTGGCGTACCCTACTTGCTTACTGTTGGACCACTGGCTCTGCAGCCGGCGCAGGGCGTCCTCTGTGCTCACGCCGTCTCGCTCTGTTATCCTTAACACAGCCTGAGAGGAGAGGGGAAAACAAGGGGAGGTGGGTGGGTCAGGTTAACAAGGTAGGTGTATAATTTGTGTGGAATTTCAAAATTTCCAACATTGGCGCCCCCCAGTGGAGAAAGAAATCAAGGCATGGTGATATCCACCCAGCCATTCACCACCAGAAATGTCAAATCTTTAACTCTTCACCTTTGACTCGTCACTCTTTACATCATTACATTTTCTTCACAGTCACACAAGCCAATGCGACTCCATGTTTGTTGCATCGAGGACTGCAGGCACAAACAGATTACCTCCTCCTCAGGGATGACGGTGACCCAGACCTCATGGACCATGTCTGTCCAGCCGGCCTCCAGAAGAACGGCTGCATCCAACACACAAACCTGTTTGCCTGCAAAAAGCAAAAGATCACATGAACAATGTGGAAATCTCTTTTAATACAAAGAGAGGACACAGTTTCTGCATCATCTGTGTACTGTATATGTTAATAAGATCGGCGCATCAGCCAAACGAAAGGAAGCAGATGTACGAACATTAAGATTAACACATAAGTCCATACGGTACCTTCCTCTCTGGCTTGGCTGATTCGGTTCTTCACCAGAAGTGCAATCTCAGGCCAAACAATATCTGTTAGCACTTTTAACCGCTCCTGCATGAAAAGCAGCACCTTTGGTAAATTGTCGATACACAGTGATGTACTGTAATTTGGCATGTCATTTCCAATATCCTGATGTGCTGAAACATTATTTGTACCAATATTACCTGGTTTCCAAAAACCTTTCTTCCTAATGCACGTCTGTTGATGGTTTTATCTTCATTCAGAAGATCTAAAAGTGATGAAAAAAAATGTATTATTGCACTACAACACCTGAGATTTCATACAACATAACATTTAAAAGACAACATGAAAATTAAGCTATTGGAAAGCGATTTTTGCGCATTGAAAAATTATACTACCTAATGCTTAGATTAATTTGTGTTCTGTCAAAATCATATTAGTGCTGCATAGATATTAAAACTTCATATTTCCGTCACATTGGGGCGGCAGTAGCTCAGTCCGTAAGGACTTGGGCTTGTCAGGAGCAGCCCCCTCACTCTGACATCTCTCCATTGACACATGTATATGTACTGTGTGAAATTAACAACAGTGTAAAACTGAATTTCCCTACGGGGATTAATAAAGGTTCATCTTATCTTATCTTATCTTAATTACGACACATAAAACTGTTATAGCCTTTCAAACTTTCAAATTTTAAAAGGGATAGTTTAGGTGTATTGAAGAAGAAGAAGAAGAAGAGAAGAAGAAGAAGAAGAAGAAGAAGATATTCCTTTATTGGTCCCACAGTGGGGAAATTCAGTTTTACACTCTGTTGTTACAGTACATATACATGCGTCAATGGAGAGATGTCAGAGCGAGAGGGCTGCTCCTGACAAGCGCCCAGAGCAGTTGGGGGTTTGGTGCCTTGCTCAGGGGCACCTCGGCAGTGCCCAAGAGGTAAACTGGCACCTCTCCAGCAACCAGTTGGTCTTGGTCCATGGGGGACTTGAACCGGCGTTCTCCGCATCCTAACCCAAGTCCTTACGGACTGAGCTACTGCCGCCAAGTGGGGTTGTATGAGATACTTACTACTTATCCATCGGCAGCAAAACATATTTTAGCCACCTAAAAGAAAGGCTCACCTTATAAAGAGCAGGGAAGTGAAGTGAAGCCATTGTATCCATCTATGGTCTCGCCAAAACCACCAGACTCCATTAGAAAAAACTGTAATTTTACCAAAGAACATGCAGAATATAGGGATTGCTGGTCTACCGCTGCCTTGGTTGTAAACAAAGTGTACAGCTGTCCGACGGAAAGGCAGACCAGCGAAAATATTCTAAATATAGCATACACTTAAATTAATATTGCTTTTTTTTTTTTAAGCAAGACTTTCTTTAGGTGTCCAAAGTATGTTTTGCTGCTGCCCCCGTCCACAGCAGTACATCACTTTGCTTCCATGTGGTAACTCTGTCTGCCTTTCCAAACTGGGGGCGCGCTCACCATCATCTACTGTAGGTGGTACACTGCCTATGGATATGTACCTCATACAACCCCACTTCAAAACACCCCAACTATCCCTTTGACATTTTATTTTCCCACACATATCAGTTGTAGCAAGGTGTTGATCAAAATATGCCTTTAAAGCAAAGTCAGAAATTGCACTGGTGGCGTCTGAGAAATCATGCTTGAAATTATTTTTTTTTTTTTTTAATGTTCACTGACAATAGTCTGAACTTAGGGATGACTGAAAAAAACAATTCAAAAGGTGCATCATTGTCATATATTTTGTCAAAGCAGACCACTTGTGTGTGAGGTGTCATAATACGGAGATGGATGACACATCTCTAACCGTAGCGCAACCCATCCTTAGCGCACAACAGTTTCCTCACCTGATCCAAATTCTTCCAGCACCCTGTGATAGGCTGCAGTGCCTGGCTGGTACACCTCGTGGCCCAGCTTGTCACAGTCGATCCGGATGGCACCCAAAGCCTCCAGCTGCCTGGCGATGGAGCTCTTTCCGCTGCCGCTGCCTCCCGTCAGGCCAATCACATACGGAAGTGGAGCGAGATGGGATGTGTCCTAGCGCAGAAGAAAAAAGGAGATAAGATCTCAGTAATGTTAGAGGTGATGATAGGACAAAACTGTATATTTGCATTGACATGTGAAACGAATAGGTCCTAAAACAAGTCAGGCCTGCTCAGAGATACTCTCCAACCACGCTGCAGGGGAGCTCACTGTCTCTCTGATGATAGATAACATAAGACTGTATCAGCGAGGACAAACAAAGACAACTCAGGTTCATGCTCCAGTTAAATTTTCCACACCTTCCTTTCCAGTAAACATGCAAACTAATGGTCTGTCTACTCGTGACACTCAGAAATCTGTAATTCTACCTATTTTCATTAAGTTAGTAACGTTATGCTGCTAATTCTTAAAAAACACACTGTACTTTTTGCACGTGCTGGAAAGAAATGCTGTTACTTTTTTACCTGGATAAGACCGCTCCAGTTAGAAGGGTTAAACATTGAGGAGTTTCTGAAGACCGATCTGCGTGTTTGACCCTTGTTACAAAATGCTCAGCTGTTATTTTTTTTGGTATGAAAATTCTAGTCTTCAGCTACTGAAATGCTGCGAGAAAACAGCTGGCCGAGTTAAATGTTTCGCTGTGTTTTACCATTGCAATTTTGCAGTTTTAAATGTCAATACCGCAGGCGATCGTGTTCCTTTAATTGTGGGAAGCTAAAATCGTGATAGCGTTTAATATTTGATAGATTGTGCAGCTCTACTTTCAACAAAAGAAATCTTAGTTGACTATAGTGTTGCCATGATATTGGCATTTCTAACTTTGGTACAATACTTCACTGTTTTGTACCATTTTTGATACCACAACACAAAGAGGGGGCAGACCTAATGTTGCCACAATACCACTATTAGTAGCCTTTACACTGCATTGAAATCCCTTGCCAAAATGGAAAGATTTTTAAACATGACCTACTTTGGATGGGGTGAGGAGGGTACCCAGCAGACGAGAGCGTAGACTGGAGGAGCTGATCTTTTCCTCCTCCGTCTCTGTGTGGTGGGCGTCTTTCAGCAGCTGGATCTCGTGGAGGACGAGAGGCGGAAGGCCCTAGAGGCAGCGAACACAGCACATCAAATATGTACCAATATTTTACCCAGGCTAGAGTCACCTATATGTGGATGAACAAGGATTAAAATGTGCACTAGAACCATTTTGTGTTTAGTAAAGCTCACTGACTGTCACAACAGAACCTGACATGAGAGACAAGAATAGTTGGGTAACAAAATGTACTGTGTAGAAAGTAGATATCTCCTGACATATGGAAAAATAAAAGGACAGACCTATATTAAAAGAATTACCGCCTTGCAGTAGTATGTCTTAAGTCCCAAACATCATCATTATATCATTTCATCCTATTTGACATTTACGTGACATTGTCATAATTAGCATATGAATACCTGAGTTGTGGCCAAAAACGTGTTTTGTAAGGTCACAGTGACCTTGACCTTTGACCACCAGGCATAAAAACTGTACTAATGCAACATGATATTGACATAAGCATACTGTATGTATACAGTTTGATATGTTGGTAAAGAATTCTGCCCAAGAAAAACCTAGCGCTTCTGCTAAGTAGGGCAGCACCGCTTTCCCCATTGGAAAACAAACGCACAGCAATTACAGAGCATTTTACTGCTGATGTGGACAGCTTAAGATATATAGACTGAGACAAAGCCCAACCGACTGGGAAAAGTCAATGGGAAAGGCGCATCGTCCATTTTCTTACTTACATTCTCGATGCGCTTCTTGTTCACAGCCTCGCCTCCCTTCCTTGTCTCCTCGCTAACCACAATGCACTGCAACAAGGGGTCAACCACTGACACTCCGTAGGGGTCGTCGAGGGGCACGATCTCCACCTGCAGCGAGGGTTTGATGTCTTTCAGAAACTCCTGTAATTTCTGGACCCGCAGAGAGTAGGGCTGGACCAGCTCCTTTAGCACTTTTCCTAAAGTCAGGAAGAAGAGGAAGATCAGCCTCAGAGATATTACATAAACACACATTCCTGAATGGAAATACTAAAAATGAACTACTCACTTTTCAGCATTGCTTGGTCACACACACCAATAAGGAACCTTCTATTGGCTAGCAGGCATGAGATGTTGAGCAGTGTCTTGTGGGCCCCATGGAGCCGGTCAAACGTCCCCCCTACCACCACGTCGCTGTAGGTCTCCAAAGGCTCTGCATTTTCTTCAGGCTCTTTCACCTCTTCCTCTTCTTTCAGCAGCCTCATCAGCTGTGGATGAAGCAGCACTGATGGCAGGCTGGGGCTACACGCGTAGCAGTGGCCCATGTAACTCTGCAGACACTGCGTAACCTGATGAGACTGATCCGGGTCCTGCAGAGGAAAGTCTGTTAGAACCACCTCCGGGGAGTGGGACAGAGACTGCGGCGTGGGGAAGGGGCAGTTTGGGATCCCGCTGCAGGTGGCTGACTGAGTGCGAACATTGGTCAGCAAAACACAAACATCCAGGTGGCCACACACATCCGTTGCGTTGCTGTAAAGGCGGGCAATGAGCGTGGACAGGTCCACTACCGGTGGAATGAAAACTGGTCGAGGCTGGCTCTTGCTGCCCAAGTTCAGCCCGGGGTGGAGGTGGACGTACAGCGTGCGCTCTACTAGCTGAGCGGCCGAGCTGAGCACCGGGGCGAGGCGCAAGGGGAGGGTGTGGAGAGGAGACGTCAGCACAAGGATGCCCGTGCTGAACATGGACATGTTACCACAGAGAACCACAGTCGTCACAGTATCTGCTGAGTCCCTGTTAGGGGGATGGGTAAACGCTGGGAGGGGTGGAAAGGTAAAGACAAGTCAAAAACAGTAGCAGTTGAGGCTGTGATTTTAAAATGTTTAGTTCTGGATTAAATTAGAACCAGATTACAATGCTAACTACACACTTTCTCAAACATTTATTTGCTGTTTATGGTTTTGCACCACTGCTAAAATAATATAGAAAATAACATTTACATTAACATTTACTTAAGATGCAAAGACATTTCTTTAAACAAAACTAAACCATTAAGAGACCAGACCAGGGCACGACATGGAAGAGAAGATGCACAGAAAACTGGATCAGCTAAAACAAAAATTACCTTTTCACTTCACCTACAGATTCACTAGATTACAGTCAGAATGGGTTTCTTCTGTATGACAGTCATGGCCAAACTTCATGGAGTTAACAAATGTATGGATCCATTGTTGTGTAAAGTAAGATAACTTAATTGTCTGTCTCCCAACATGTTAATGTACACCTTTGTTACTATACATCCCACTTTTCAGAATGTATATAGTTATTGCAAATTATATAGGATGTTTATTTTTTAAAAAAAAAAGGAAAACTGGAAAAATATCATAGCATAGTATGTTAAAAAAAGTCATAATATAGTATGTTGAAATTAAAAAAAAGTCATAGTATAGCGTTACGAAAAAAGTGAGGTTAAAGTGTGTATACAGTTGCAAGAAAAAGTATGTGAACCCTTTGGGATTACTTGGATTTCTTCTGATTTTCTATTGAACACAGCATGTAAACATTCACAGTGCAGGGTGGAAAAAGTGTGTGAACCCCTAGGCTAATGACTCTCCAAGAGCTAACTGGAGCCAGGAGTCAGCCAACCTGGAGTCAAATCAATGTGATGAGATTGGAGGTGTTGGTTAAAGCTGCCCTGCCCTATAAAAAAACACACACCAGTTTTGAGTTAGCTATTCTCAAGAAGCACTGCCTGATGTGAACCATGCTTCACACAAAAGAGCTCTCAGAAGACCTACGATCAAGAGCTGTTGACTTTTATGAAGCTGGAAAGGGTTACAAAATGTAATGTAAATGTTCATGTGTCCACGGTAAGACAGACTGTCTACAAATGGAGAAAGTTCAGCACTGTTGCTACTCTCTCTAGGCTTGGTTATCCTGTAAAGATGACCTCAAGGGCACAGCGCAGAATGCTCAATGAGGTGAAGAAGAATCCTAGAGTGTGAGCTTAAGACTTACAGAAATCTCTGGCACATGCAACATTTTTGTTGACAAATCTACAATAAGTAAAACATTAAATAAGAGCGGAGCTCATGGGAGGACACCATGGAGGAAGCCACTGCTGTCCCAAAAAAACATTGCTGCACGTTTGAAGTTTGCAAAAGAGCATCTGGATGTTCCACTACTGGCAAAATATTCTGTGGACAGATGAAACCAAAATTGAGTTATTTGGAAGGAACACACAACGCGATGTGTGGAGAAAAATAAGGCTCATCACACCAACATCAAAACCTCATCCCAGCTATGAAATATGGTGGGGGGACATCCCAATCGTGTTTTATTGTTGCATCATCATCATCATATCATGCCATGTTGTTGTTTTAGTTACTGATTAGCATCCTTGCAGTGTCTCTTTTTAGGGTCCCTGCAGAAAGGAATGACTTACTATCTTTTACAACACCTTTCTTATTTAGAAACATATGCCGATGTCACGACTCATTCCTAACATTGTGACGAGCCAACAGTCTTTCCACCACTTTAACCCTTAAGCACTATAAGTATTTGTTGACATTCATGTGTGGTGCGGAAGCTCGAAACATTAATTTAAACGCCATGAAATTCAGCAGTAGATTCACATGATAATTTAGTGAATAAAAGAACCACTGTTTGTTGTTGTCACTACTCATCAGTCAGCAAACCAGGAAGTTAACTGACCCTAAACCTGGCCATCCTATTGGTCGACCTTTCACCCATTGACCAATGAAATATGAGCGTTTGAGCCGAACGTTAATCAGTAATTAGCCACTACGACACACTAGCAAGCTAAGATTTTTTTTTAATTTAGCATAAAAATTTGACAGAGCTTAAGTGAATTAATGTGTACTCAAAGTCGTAGCTAACTAGCTATGCAACGTTAGTACTACCATTACATTACCTGTAAAAAAAAACGCAATAAGATTCGTTTGCAAGCTTATCCTGCGGTGACGATGATGATGTTAACGTTACTTATAATTACCCTGCATAGCGGCGCAGTCTGTACAATGTTGTATTAGGTGCGGCCATTAGCAATTATAATTTCAAGTGCAATCTGGCAACCTTACAATATAGCGTGTGCTTACCCGTGTAGAGGTGTGCGTCAGATCGAAAGCGACATGAAGAACAGATAAATCGTACACCACGTAGCGTAAGTAGATTTATCCATGTATCTACAGAACAGATCGTTTTCCTGATAATCTTCAACGAGGAACTGCTTTATCTAGTGGAAGTCACTCACACATGAACCGGGTTGGATTATCACATGATATTTTACGTGCACCCTGATTGGTCGAGGGGAAAAGCTGGGGAGTCTGGGACACGTAGTCATGAATCTGTTACCAGGGAGGAGCCACAGTCATGTAAACATGTTCTTCTCAGATGCATTTCTTTTCCGGATATTTTACCTCCTCAATCCTCCGGCTTGAGACCCGGAAATCGATCTCAGTGCGTCATCTTTGAGGACATCCTAGTTCCTAAAATGCAGCTCGAGGAGCCAAGAGGTTTGCCGGAGGATCCATAAGCGAGGATACACCGGTGTATCCTTCACGGAAGTGTTTTTACCGACCGACACGCCCCCTTATTAGATATCGGTTACTGATTGGACGCTGCGCCGACGGACTGACCTGATACGCGTCAACGTCACCGGAGATCACAGATAAAGTTTTATAGTTTAGTTGTCCTCTGATTCACCATCTAGTTAAAACCTGTGTTAACTGTCAGTCTGAATAACACACGGAAACAGTTAAATAGAGACTGCAGCTGCTATTCATGTTTGTTAAACAGGTAACATTCTACAGAGAGAAAACACAGACAACTGTGTGTCTTTATTAGTATTAGTACAGTTCAGACATAAACAGCTGTTAAAGCTGACAGCTGATCCAGATGTGATCAGCAACGGACGTCACCTCCTCAAACTGTATAATATAGTAAAAACAATATATAACACCGACAGAGCAGGATATAACTCATTAAAGCCATTGTGTGTCTTTGTTTACTGTATTAGCAGCTGACAGGATGATGCAGTGGCATTTAAAACATAAAATTAAATAATTGAATAAAATCATTAAATTCAATATTAACCACTAAATAAATTGTTGGTTCTGTTGGATGTCTGAAACAAAAGAGATGAGGGACAGATGAAACACAATAACAAACACAGCAAAACAAATAAAAAGAAATGAAATATAGCCTATAAATAACTAGAAACTTGGTGACTAAAGTGTATATTAAGGTCATGCACCAAGTCATTTGATTGGTCTATACATCCAGCCACACTGTGTGTAATGTCAAATCACAATGTGAATTAAGGAGTTGACATAGGAACACTTTCTGCCTATGCCCACACCCAAGAATGACTTTCTTGAAACTAATTTTGAAATACTCAGTTGCTAATCAGTGTAAACCTGAAAATGTAACAACATGGCATTATATTAAAACTAGTCGAACGTCCCGCAACTTGTGTGTGACACTAACAAATATCAAATTACTGAAAAATAAAGCCCAAGGCACACGAATTAATATGTATTAAAACATGAGGATCACAAAGACAGAGGCCAAACAACAACACTCTTGCGGAAGTTTTTTTTTTTTTTTTTAATTTTCAATTTATACTAGAGGCCAACAGTTTGTTTTTACAAAAATAATAAAAAGAAATGAAGTGTTATCTCCATACTGTAGAAAGAGTTGCATGACGAAGTCCCGGGGGTTAGCTGGGCAGAGGCATTGCATAATTAGCAAAAAACAGACATCAACACATGTAAAAACAACAGATTCAAGTAAAAAGTCATATCATCACAATGAAGTCACATTAAAGCCTGGTGGCAATTCTTCAAAATTAAGACTCTTGCTATGTTTATTTTGGTCAGAGGAGTCAAACTGAACCTGTGGGACCAGTCCATCTCAAGACATTAAATGACAGCAAGGTGCTCAGAAAAACTTTGTGAAACTTGGTTAAAAAATTCAAGTTGGTATTGAAATGTGTAAGGAATTTTAATCATAGTATGAAATTACTGATGGTGAGCCTGCAGTGTCAGGCATGACATCTTCAGTGGATGTAGGTGGACAGACACCTGTTGTTCAGTTTAGCTCCCCTGCTCTGCGTAATGTCTCTTCATATATATTAATTCACTTTCTTATCGCTGGTGCTATCGCTGGCAGCTGTGTCGTAATGGCACTTCTCCACGCATCGCCTTGGAAACCATCCCCTTACACGCTCTCCCCCTGAAAGCCACAAGAAAAAGAAAGGATCTGTTACACATTTGTTGAAGTGAATTTGAAAAACTTAATTCAAACCATAGCAACATCTCACCTTTAATATGCTCCTCGTTCAAAACTTTGTCTCCATACATCCACCATCTACAGAGAGAGAAAAAACATTAATTAGGAGAACTCAAATGGACAAAAGCATCCAGACTTCTGGACAAACAAACATGATTGTTGATTTTGTTCAATCCGAGTGAACTCACTTGGTGCCACGAGTGGCCAGGATGGTGTCCCCCTTCATGAGGGGGATCCTGGGCTCCTCGGTGCAAGGGGTTCTAAAAAGGTTTGCAGGCCTTTGCTCAGTGGGCAGCAAGCTCCATTATAGTCCTCCACTGCCCGGTACTGGACCTGCTGGCCGAGCCATACAAGTTATCTGGTTATTCTACAGCTCTGACCACAATCTAAATTCAGAGAAGTTACAGGTGCGTGCTTATAAAGTTATGGTCCTTGACGCATTAACAAGCTAACATTTAGTCGCTTTAATCAAACTCAGGTGTGGTTCAACCTCTGGTGCGGATTGTTTGGGCGGTTGTGAACGCAGTAATTGAACTGTGGTGCGGACCAAAACAACCTGTTCAAGATCACCTCTGTCAAACGGTTTCAAGCAAACCAAAGTGCAGGCTGTCTCCGTGGGCATTTGTTGATAAGGACACGGTTAAAAGACAGATTAACACGAGTGGGAGAGGACTGACTTGGTCTTCAGCAGAAGTCTGATGTTTGCTTGACATCACAATAACAGTGACGTTTATAAAGTAATTTGAGTTAAACTGGAGGAGAAGGGATGTGTGCGTACAGTAGATCAGTGCCAAGTCAAAGTGAAAACGCTTATGCAATATATCAAAGGCTGTGATTCCCTGCATAGAAGTGGCAGCTCTCGAGACAAAAAAGATACATTTGCTCCTTTGTACATGCCCCTCAGCAAATATATATAATTTAATTCAGTCCACTTCACTTTCACTCTTATTTGGACTAACAAAACTATGGCTTTGTCAAAGCACCCTAACAAATTAAAATGCCATTCTGTGTTTTTTCACAGTACAGCCTGTACTGTTTTCTTGTATGTAGTACAATTTATTAAATCTCACAAACTTTTCTCTTAAGTCACACACCTCCTAGTCAGTCTGGCCTAAAACCTACTCTTGTGTCACATGTAAATCAATACCAAATGGATGTCACAGTACAGATCTGACAGGTACTTACACTTCTCACTCGTTTATCAGCTTTCTGCTTCAGTTGTTCAATCTGTGTGAAGAGAAACAACACAATAAACATCACTATTGGTCAAAAATGTAACTTTTATCTAAGTGTTTAACAGGAAATGTATCAAGACAGAGTAGGACTTATTTCAATACCTACTGCCTAAACTGCTTTTATACATTCTACAAATTATTGATAATTTATCATTTTAAGATACAAAGAAGAACAGTAATAGACATATAAAGTACCCAGATTACTAAACTCAATAACAAACTGAACCTACAGTTAAGGTGTGCTGGTGACACTTGGGATGGACTGGCCATTCAATGCCATCACCCTTGGGCGTCCCTGACCATGTGAAGACTTGCTTGAAGTTTAACCAGCGGGTACCGAGGTCGTATGGGAAGGTGAACACTTCCCCCGTTTGGTAGTGCTGTATTCTGTCTTTGGCCTAGAGGAAGACACGGAAAATGGTTGTGTGTGTGTCAATGGGGTTGTGTGGGTGTGGTGGTGTCAATTTTCTGTGACCAGCTCCGCGATATAGTACTGACAGATGATCCTGGAATGTGTGTGAATTAATCATAAAAGTGACATTTTTAATTTAAAAAAACCTTTGGCAATGACATGGTTGTTAATTATAAAAAGACACTATGACATCCCAGATAACTGTTTGTAGATCAAACTATAAAAAAAAAAAAAAATACAAAAACTCATCCATTTTAAGTTACATCAATGACATAAAATAACATCCAGACCTTTTCCTCGATCCAGGACTCAATCGAGGTCTTGTTTCGAAGGATGACTTTCATCTGAGGAGGACACACTAGTTTAATATAATAAATGGCTGACTTTACCTTGTTAAAGCTGAAACATCAATGTTAAATATCCAACAGCTTGTGTAAGATGTAAAACCCAATGAAAAACGTACCTGTATGAAGAAAAGCATGCCAACGGCAATAGTTGTGCCCAGTGCCAAGCCTAAGGCAAAGAGTGTGGCAGCAAAGGCGGGTACACTGAATGGCATGAGGGGCTGGAACTGACGCACAGCACTCATGTCAATCTTCACGGTACTCCAGCCAAATGATATCTGCAGTGAGAAAAAAAGAAAAACAGCTTGACATTTGGTAACATCAGCATCAAATGATAAAATGAATCAGGCAGCTCTGCTACGCATGGTGTAGCAGGGGAAGGAGAGTACTGACCCTCTCATACAACTGTGTGTACATGGTCATAATAAAGATGATGGCAGCGTGCGAGCAGCCCAGCGGAGCCAGCAGCAGGAAGCTGGTGAAGTAGGCGTGGTTCACGTGGCCACAGCAGTTGTTGATCCAGGGGCAGTGGTGGTCCATCTTCATCACGCACCTGGGGGAGGGGAGGCAGAGGAGGAGAGGAGTGCTAGGGGAATTGAAGTGGTTGTTTGGAAGGACATAGAGTGACAGATTCATCAGCAAGTGAAAAAATAGATTAACATCACAAGCATATGATGTTGATCTATTTAACATCACATACTGTATATCACATAATAGATTTATGCGATGTGCGTCCTATAAAGTGCTGAAAAGACCTTACAGTGGTACATGGGCGGAAATAAAATTGACAAGCCAGGTACACTCCGCATAAGCAAGCTTTAGTTTGGTGTGCTGGAAATAGTGTATTGATTTTCCAGCTAAAGAAATGTTGTCTCTGTGCTCTTTATTTTCTTTAAGTCCATATCACACAAGTGAGAGAAAACCTCCTCTTACTTTGGTAATAAATGTTGCTACCTGTTACACTTGCGACAATGGTGGGACCTCGGGGCCTTGTACCCTTGGCACACTCTGCAGTACTGTAGATACTGGATATCCTGTAGATTCTCCTGTTTTCATAAACAAATATGTCAATTGTGTAACGTAACATCTGTCCTATGATTAAAAGGTTTCATTTACACTATCTAAGATAAGATATTCCTTTATTAGTCCCACAGTGGGGAAATTTAAATCTACATGAACAAACACCAATGTCATAAGCATTTATCCTTATTGAAGATCCTTACTGGTTTCCAGCCAAGTGGTATGTATCCAGGTCCAACAAACATAGCATTGAAGTAGTTGTAGAGGATGAGGACAGTCCAGTTGAGGAGCATAATGAAGTTAATGCTGCCTCCTGTAGTGTCTAGTGGCCAGTACCAGATAATGGAGTCCAGAATCGCCATGGTGGAGCATATAGCAATGACAGACAGGGCTATGACTGGCCCCCAGTGGCACAATCTTCGAACCTCATGGAGGTTCTGAAATGTCACAAAAGTTGTAAAGAAATTCATCTTTTTGCCACAAGGTAAGTACTAGTGTTTTGGTTGAGTTCCTGAAGTATCTTGACCAAGCTTCAACGAGTTACTTTTTTCCTCAGCTATCTTGCAAAGACAGTGGTGCAGACGATGCACATATTTTTTCTCGTCTTCTCAGTACCCAGCAACTGGCCTGGTCTTGGGTCACTGGGGCTCTCCGTGTCCCATTGTTCCTTGCCCTGGCAAAGAGCAGCATCCTCTCCTGCCAATCTTTGGAGCTCACTATCCTTGTGACAGACTCAAATTCCCCATCTAAGAAAAAGAGAGCAAGACATTTTAAAACATCAGTGATCTACATCTACTGATCAAGTTTGTCGCAATCTATATACTCTATACACACAATTATCAGCTATTAAGCACACCTACCTAAAAGTAATACAGTCAAATTAACAGCCCTGTGATAAATAATACCTCCATGAAGGTTTTCTGTTTTAGGGAGGACACTGTACTTTTAGGTGCTGTTCTCCCACTCTTATTTTTACAGTAAGATTTTAATTACAGAAACTTGATTTTTTAAATTGCTTTCACACATTGGCCGTCACTGCCACACCGCAACAATGTTAAGGAGGAACTTTCAGAGAAAATTAACTTTAACAGGTAGCTTATTAGCTATACAGCAAGCACACTAAACGTTAACATATAATACACCAAAGACGCTAGTGCTACATTTATGACTGTGTCTCACTGGATGCACAGTCATAACGACTGAACTAATTAGCTAGCTAAATGTCACCAAGCTAGCTAATTCGCATCGAGAAAAAAAAACATTGCACTGCAACTTTATATGGAAGCGTAAGCATTAGACCACTCTGGTAAAAATCGTCTACATAGGTCATTATGCCTTTGGCAAACATTTTGATTCGGTTTTACACCAGAGCTAACGTAACCACAGTTAGCTAACTAGCTAGCTTGTTAGCCAGCTTAACAAGACTAACGTATTTCTGCCACAAGTTGCAAATAGGAAACACGGATAATATTGCACATTAAAGATATAATGAATGCTTACTGGTAAACGTATATACGCAATTCGTACGTATGGAGACAAAAACTGTCACTTTAAATTACCAACCTGGCCACTTCCTTGGTTTTTTTCTTCAATTTCTACTGTGAATAGACTAGGAACCTTCCTCATGGTGTCTCAGGAACTGTTTCCCTCAACCCCCGTGGACACTTTTGAATCTAAGCAATTTATCACTCAACCATCACAGAACTTCAAATACAAAATTTTTCTTCACGCTCGGCAAAAATAAACGTGACAGTAATTTTTATTCACGAGCTGATCCATTTTCAGTGTCGGAAAAATAAAAACAAAGTCATGTTCCTTGACGAGCACATTATACTGCGACTCACGGAAGGGACTCCATTCGATACTTGTTGTTATTATCCTGAGCTAACTGTCAACCAGAAAGCCACCTGTTTTAAACCTAAACGACAAAATGTCTTCAGACTTTGAAGCCTATGAGCAGGACTTTGGGACCATTACGGCAGAAGTAACTAACAAAATTGGCAGAATTCCCAAACTAAGCGGAGGTAAGACAGTTAAATATATTAGCTGGAATCGCTGAGCTGGAGCTAGCTATCAGTTAGCTGCAATTTCTCAGCTGAGAAGGCTAGCTGACGGTAGCAGGTGTAGCCTACACAAGTTGTTGTATTATTTTATCAATTTCCCGTATTATCTTCCAGCAAAAGATTTAACCAGAGTGGTGAAACGCTCTGAAACTCGAGTGTGTTCTTGACTCTTATGTAAAAGGATGAATCACGGGTTGATAGTTTGCTGAATAGCTTGGTATGTCATTTTAATTGATTTAACCAAAGTGAAAATGTGAAACTCTGAGCAAATAATTATGTTTTCCGGTAGTTAACGTATGACTGGTTTTCGAGGCTACTACCGCTGTAATGGTAGTGTTAAGAGGACAGAAGCCTTTGGTCAGTTTTATTGTAGTTGGTAAATATGATTTGAAGTCAAAGAAATGAATGGATAGGGGCTGAACTTTCAGTTTTGATGATGAAAACAACATGTTTTTTTTCCATGAATAGACATTACTGGAAGTTTTGGAATCTATGACAACACAGCAGCTTCCTGTGTTTCATTCATGGTTTCATGCACCAAAAATTAAACAGACCTCCATGACAAGATTATCAAATACAGAGTCAGCTTACAACAAGAGGCCAGACCTTGAGTCTTGATGTCATACTTGCCTGTATTTAGCATTTGTTTTCTTTCAACACTGCAGAGACATGTAGGTCAGGTGAATTAATCACCATAAATCGTCCATAGCTGTGATTGCCTGTGTGATTTCTGCAATGGGCTGCCCCCTAGTAGATGCCAGAATATCTTAAAACCAAAATAATTGAAATTTGACACGTGCAAATAGAAAATACATAATAGACAGATGGATGAATGATGTTATAAAACAGTCTATTTGCCAAATGATTAGTCAATATTTGTTGTTTTGCACTAATACTCCTTTTTTTGCGGGTTTTGCTTCAATAGAAGATTCTTTTTCTTTTATTGTCCACATGGATTACACTCATGCATCCAATTTAGCTTCTGTAGTCACATGGTTAGGCCTGATGTTCAGCATGTCAGCAGACATTGCAAAGGCTCAGAAACAGCATGTTCACACTGTAAACAATTTTTCTTAGTGGCTGTCACAAATGTTTAAGATTGTATATTATTTTCTTGATTGGACTAATACGTGTTCATTACCAAAGCAACCAATATTGTATAGTAACTTTACTGAGAACTTTTTGTTTCACGGTAGATTAAGACAAATTATAGGGGATGACATGCAGCAGAGGTGATCAATCTGTGTTGCCTCAGAATGCCTCTGTCGTACTATAAAGCATAATTTCTGGCCCATCCACCTGTATTTATTTATATTTAAATCACTAATGAGAAATAAGAGTGTTACAGATGAGCAATTGATTGTAGTAATTGCGTAATACATACTGAACATTACCCTTTTTGCAGATTGAAGTGTCTCTCTGTATGGAGTTGATGCACCTGTTTTACTGAGCCTTTACTATCTTTTCAAAATATTGTTCCTGTTATTCTTAAACTGTATTATTAATTAAGTTCTGATGTTGTTCATTCAACATGCAATAATAGCATATTTTTAACCAGAGACTGTATTCTCACACATTACTCTTACACATCCCTGCTACATCTATGGAGTAGACCTATCCCTGTTTACGCCGATCAACCACTGCTTTCACAATGCACTTACTACCTTATATGTTCGAGTTACAATATGTCAATGAACACTAGTTACAGTTGGGAATGGTGGCATAATAGTCATTGAGTTTTTATTTCTCTAAATGCGAAAAAATTAAAACACAGAAAGAGAGAGAGATGGTGTGGTCCTGTTGACATCATTGGTCTGTGTCCTCCAGCACTCACTGGATTGGTTCACAGCCGAGTGTGAAGTGGCTGGGACGAGGATCAGCACCTTGAAATCTGAGGCCATGGTTCTCAGCAGGAAACTTGATGGATTGCTTACTCTGGGTAGGGAATGAGTCCTTACCACAAGTGAAGGAGTTCAAGTACCTTGGGGTCTTGTTCACAAATGAAGAGACAATGGAACGTGAGATTGGTCGGAGAATAGGAGCAGCGGGGGCAGTATTGCATTCACTTTACTGCACTGTTGTGATGAAAAGAGAGCTGAGCCAGAAGGCAAAGCTTTCAATTTACCGTTCAGTCATCTTTCCTATTCTCACCTATGGTCGTGAGGGCTGGGTCATAACCGAAAGAACTAGATTGCGTGTACAAGCGGCCAAAACTGTGTTTTGAGGAGGGTGAGAGGTGAGAGGTTTAGAGATAGGGGTGAGAAGCTCAGCCATCTGTGAGGGACTCGGAGCCGCTACTCCTTTGTGTTGAAAGGAGCTAGTTGAGGTGGTTCGGGCATCTGGTAAGGATGCCCCCTGGGCACCTCTCTAGGGAGGTGTTCCAGGCATGACCAGCTGGGAGGAAGCCCTGGGGAAAACCCAGGACTAGGTGGAATCTCTCCACCTAGTCCTGTGGATATGTCCACACTGGCCTGGGAACGCCTCGGGATCCCCCAGTCAGAGCTGGTTAATGTGGCCCAGGAAAGGGAAGTTTGGGGTCCTCTGCTGGAGTTGTTGACCCCGCGACCCAACCCCGGATACATGGTTGAGGGAGCGAATGAACAAGAGATGCCCTTCTTTTAACATCCAGTTCATAAATTCACCTGGCATTTTGCAGTGTGAAATACACTGCATGTTTTTGAGTTAAGATCAACTGCATGAATTGTACTGTCAACAACTACAACTACTTTGTTTCCAGTTTTCACTGCTAGAAACTGCTTCCAACCCCTACTTGGAACGTTTATCTCGGGCTTGCTCATTGGTTTTTCAAAGGGCGCTGCCTCTCACAAAGCCTCGCCTGGCTGAATATTTCTGGTTTGGAATTGGCATCTTTGAAGATTCATGGCAGCCCATTCCACAGTGTAATTCCACATTGCTTTCCTCTCGCCATCTGTTGACTGTGTCAGAGTAAGCCCATATGAATATGCACAAAGCCAGGAAACGCATTACAACCATAAGTAGTCGTTCAATGTCTTCTGCCACCAACAGAATAGTTTACAGTTGAATTCCCCTCCTTCTCATTAAGGTTTTTCTTCTTTCTTTTCTTAAGTCCCTCTGGCTCTTCTTCCTGAAGTGGCTGGATTTTCCCTGTGGTTTGACAGCCTTCTATTTAATACATTAATATAGCAGACAAAGAGCTTTTGTCATTACTGTTGTATCTCTCTATTTCACATGTGCACAATTGCTGATAATGGCTAAGGCATGTGGAAAAAATGTCCTTGACTCTCTTCATTCATGTAACATTCAAATGAATGTGTGTTTATACATTTTTGTTACCATCCCCCAAAACCATAAGATTCAAGGAATATTTGAATAAGAACACAATAAAATGTTAGGCCTTAGTCCATGAAACATGAATGTCATTTTTCACCTTTGAGTGTTTGTGGCAAGAGATTGCCTGTCAATCATTGCAACTCAAATATAGAAAAGAAAACTGTACATAAGAAAAAAAAAATCACCAAGCCCTACTTCTTCTTTGTTTGCTGTACTTCTGTGTACAAAACTCCTCATCCGTCCATCAGCAGGTTGTAGTCTTGGTAAATATCCATACATATTTCACAGCCCTCCAGAGTTTGAGCAAGAAAAGCAGCATCTCGCCTTTCAGTAAATCGCCTCTGGCTGTTTACTGTGTAGGTTGTGAGGTTGGACACAGGTTTTAAAAATGAATTTGAGGACTGGCAAAAGTTAATGTTGGCCCATGGTGCCCGAGAAATGAAGACCTTGTCTTAGTTTTCTTATGTTATTTGCAGTCCCACGATTGATAACCTTGTGATTTGCTTTGAAGCTTGAAGTTTTGTTGAGTTTTTATTTCAATTATTTAATGAACCCAAATCAGTTTTTATTTGCCAAGTACATGCATACAAGGAATTTGACTTTAGTTTTTAAAGGTTAGAGGTTCGACTTATTTGATTAAGATATTTTCAGTTAAATCAATACTTTTAAGAATATGTCTGAAATGGAGTTAACTTAAAAGAAATTTATTGAATTGAATACTGTTTAGTTTTCATGACTGAAGAGCGCCATGGCCTCCATAACTCTTGAATGGAAGAACAACCAAGATTCTCCCTAGAGCTGGCCACCTGGCCAAACTGAGCAATCTGGGGAGAAGGGCTTTGGTAAGAGAGGTGACCAAGAACTCGATGGTCACTCTGGCTGAGCTCCAGAGATCCAGAGATGGGAGAAACTTCCAGTAGGACTACCATCACTGTGATCCTCCACTGATCTGGGTTTTATGTCAGAGTGGCCAGACGGAAGCCTCTCCTCAGTGAAAGACACATGAAAGGACCTAAAGGACACTCAGACTGTGAGAAACAAGATTCCCTGGTCTGATGAAACCAAGATTGGCCTCAGTTCCTCAAGCGTTATGTCTGGAGGAAACCAGACACCGCTCATCACCTGCCCAACACCATCCCAACACTGAAGCGTGGTGGTGGCAGCATCATGCTTTGGGGTGTTTTTTTGGCGGCAGGGACTGGGCTGCTCGTCAGGGTTGAGGGAAAGTTGAACGGAGCAAAGTACAGAGATATTCTTATGAAAACCTGGTCCAGAGCGTTCAGGATCTCAGACTGAGACGAAGGTTCCCCTTCCAACAGGACAATGACCCTAAGCACAGCCAAGACAACACAGGAGTGGCTTAGGGACAACTCTGTGAATGTCCTTGATTGGCCCAGCCAGAGCCCTGACTTGAATCCAGTCTAATATCTCTGAAGAGAAAATGTCCATCCACTGACGCTCCTCATCCAATCTGACAGAGAAGGAACAAAATCTCTGACACTCACAGATAAATTGTCCTCTTTATTATATTGGACAAACAAACGAACGCGTTTCAGCAATAAGCCTTGGTCAGCATGCAGAGAAGAATAGCAGAAAATCTTCAAATCGAGGTGTGCAAAGCTTGTCACGTCAGACCCAAGAAGACTTGATGCTGTAATCGCTGCCAAACGTGCCTTAACTAAGTAACGAGTAAAGGCCCTGAATATTTAAGTTAGTGTGATATTTCAGTGTTTCCTTTTTAATAAATTTCCAAAAATTCTGTTTCCGCTTTGTCATTATGGTATATTGCCTGTAGACTGATGAGGGAAAAAATCATTTATACAATATTAGCATAAGGCTGCAACATACAGCAAACAAAGTGAAGACTTTATGATTGCAGTGTGTGTGTGTGTGTGTGTGTGTGTGTGTGTGCACGCGTGTATATATACATGGACATAACATTGACACCTGGTTATTAATCTATGACTATCTACCTAAAATTTAGTTATTCACACACATTTTGTCATATATTTCAACGTTTTTGGTCAATCTTCTCCCCTTTTTTGTCTCTCTTAAAATATGCCGCATTAATGATGTTGTTTCAAACATTTAATGACGCTTGATCACTAAACTACCACACCAGACTTTTTCATTTCATGTGGTTCACCTTCATGGCAAAGAGCTAATTTCAGAGCAAGGACCATTTCTTATATGTGCAGCAATGAATTTGTTGTGTTGCTGCCTTAAATAACGACGGGATGTACCGCGGTTTACACGCTTCTTTGGCGCTCTCGCTATTCGTAATGAGTTTCAATGGGTAATGTGGAGGAGCAGCCACGGGGTGAGGTGCAGAACGGCACGTTAGTCATTCTGAGTGGGACTCATACTTCTGGCAAGTGAGCAAAGCTGACACCTCCCTTCTCTTTGAGTTGGCACGAGGTGTCTCACCGCTCCTCAACGGAAACCAACAAAGGCCTCATAGACGCCAATAACTAAGAGACATCAAATGTTGGCTCGTCGTGTAGAGAGAATGTGTAAATATATCTTCAAATGTGTCCTCGTGTGTTGTTTTCTCCCAGTCTTTCTTTCTCTCTCCCCCTCTCTTCCCCCGTTGCGGGGGAGTTAGGTTGTTGTCATGAAGCGCTGTTCCTCTGTCGGCTGATCAATATGTTGCTGTTTTTTTCTCTTTCAGAGGAGAAGACACAGCTGGTTCTAAATGTCGACAAACAGCTTGAAGAAGTCAGAGAGTTGGTACGTCTTTGATCAGTAATTTTCTCCTCTTCCCATTTCCTAAATAATGAATTTGTGGAAATAGGGAGGGGACAATTTTCACTGGCACCAGACAACAGCACCTGTATTATCCTGGTGGTGACATGACATGCGCACACACACACACACATACACACACACACACACACACACACACACACACACACACACACACACACACACACACTTCACATGGCGGAAAGGAGGCTTCCTCCTCACATTATTACTTTCCAGTAATCTGCTTTTAAGTGACACCCCTATGACACATTTCAAGCCATTATCTTGAGGTGGGAGTCTTCATGTTGCTGTTTAAAAATGAGCAAAGTCACCTGACAAGAGACAAATTGTTGTCGCAGTTGTCTTGTTATGTCACAGTGATTAGTTTTCCTCCAAATCCGCCCACAGAGAGATCTGTCTAGCCAAGCATCAAATGTACTTTTACTTCATTCGCTGTGACATTGTTAGGCCCGTGCATGTCGCCGCAATGAAGGGGCGCTCATATTTGACTGTGTATTTATTTACGGAACAGCCTCCACTCTGTCGCGACTTTTATCACGGCTGAGTGACGTGAGCGGGAAGCATTGTCTTTTCACAATCAACACCGGAGCATATTAAAGTTAATGCTGCTGAAGTTACTCATTTCAGGAAGCTGAATGTTTTCAGAGTTGTCACAGTTTCTATCTTGAGCAGCTGTTTGTCATAGATGGTAAGGGAATGATCATTAGAGGACAGGAAGGCCTAGACTTTGTAGCAACAATCCTCTAAAACTGATGAGAATTTAAAGTAGGAGTGTAAGAAAATATTGAATATTGTGATATTATGTTTTGTGATACTGTATTGATTCTCAAAAATCTTGATTTTTAATAAATAGGTAATATGTAAAGTAACTCAGCCAATACTTTATTTCTCTATCTAGAGCTGCAACGAATAATAGATTTTAATCATCAACCATTTTGATAATCAACTAATCCGTTTGAGTATTTTTTCAAGAGAAAAAAGTGCAAATTCTCTGATTCCAGTTTCTTATATGTGAATATTTTCTGGTTTCTTTACTCCTCTATGACTGCTAACTGAATATTTTTGATTTGTGGGCAAAACAAGACAGTAGAGCTTGGGCTTTGGGAAACACTGATCAACATTTTTCACAAATTTATACCCCAAACAACTAATTGATTAACCGAGAAAATAATTAAATAAAGGGATTGTGATAAATGCAAATGCAGACCCCACTGTTCAGTTTGCAGGTGTGTTCACTGTGACAATTTTCCCAGAATTAGATCTAAAAAAAATCAAAATATATTGAATCGTAATCCCTGTTTCATGATATGCATCATATTGCCAGATTCTTGCCAACACACAGCCTTGATTTTAAAGTGCACATTTCACCAGGTTGGTATCTTAACATTATGATGTAAATTTGGATCAAAATTCAATCTAATCCTGTCATTTTTTTTAAATGTTTTATATTCCAAGTTATTTTTTAGTTGTAGAATGGAAATTGAAGTGTTATCCAGGGAAAAAAAGTTTAATTTAACTGGATTAATTGCTGGTTTTAGCTGGAGCAGATGGACCTGGAGGTGCGGGAGATCCCCATCCAGAGCCGAGCCATGTACAACAGCAGACTGAAGAGCTACAAGCAGGAGATAGAGAAGCTCGAGAAAGACTTTGTAAGTACTCACACACCTTCTTAGATCTTTCTTAATGGTTACTGGAATATAGCAATATAATGTAGATCATCAGCATTTAGAAAATCCTATTTTTATATGACATACTGTGGTTATAAGTTGCCACCTTCTCAATTCCTTTGTGGTTTTCATGCACATCCCTTGTTTGCCCCCTCAACCAAACTCCCTCTGTTTCTCACACACAAACAGCCCGATGCTGAAGCTCAGTGGTCCACCCATCCACCAAGGTTAATTCAGAGTTCGTATTTGAACTTGAAAGTAATGCCTATTGAGAGCAGGTTGTGTGTGTGTTTGTGTTGTTGCTGCTGAATCTGGCCTTGTTTAGTAATTCATAAATCACTGTATGTCTTGACTTGATCTCCAGCTTCTATCAAAGCTTAATAAACAGCCCGGTCTTGTGGGTGCATTGCTTTTAGTCCACATTGTTGGCTACCAGTGTTGCTCACAGCATTTCACTTAATCAATAGCGTGATAGAAATGAGCAATTATTTCATGTAAATCCAATGCTGGCTTGTTTTCTTCTTATCTTTGTGGCTTTTCCTATTACCCCAAGTTGAAAGATATGTTTAGTTCATTGTTTGTATTCAAATCTTTACCTTGCAAAACTATGTATTTTTAATGATATCTTTATTGTTTTCTGTTTTGTGTTATTGTTTTTGTGCCAGTGCTCACAACATGATAATAAACCCGTAGTGTAAACGCAACCGACCTTGAGTTCGAGAGCAGACGAGTGCTTCCGCGAATCAAATGTGGTGTGAAAAAAAATCCACAGCCTCAGAACAGGTTGGAACAATAGATACTGAATTTTATGTTGAGGAACTTTCTAGATTAATTCACGAAAAGCCGATCCGGGATAGCTGCAGCGTTTAACCTTGTGGTTAAAGTGGTCCCAATGAAGTTTTGTTCCCTTTTTTATTTTAGATTTTGGCAAAAATTATCAGCAAACTTTTCTCACAAACCTTGAAATGAATCAATGGTGTAGCTTTCCTCTCAAATGAGAACTTTTCTTTACATCGACAGGGTGTTGTTTGTTCTTGGGCAGCTAGTGCTTGAGGGAAAGGATTTCAGGAAATAATGGACATCATTGCAAAACTTATCAAGTACAAATGCACAATTTTAGGGTGTTTGTCTTCAAAGTAATGTGTAAAATGTTTCTGCGTGTGTTACAAAATGAAAAGTTGTGAGGATCACATTTAAATGTTATATAAGATAAGATAAGATGAACCTTTATTAATCCCCGGAGGGAAATTCGGGATAAAATAATGCAGTGAATTATGACATAATTCTCACCTGTGTCTTAATATTTGGTGTCGCCTACTGCCATCGCCGCAGTGCCTACTGACCAGCAAAACTAACCTGCTTATAGTTCAGCGCAATCATCTCGAACAAGTGAGGCAACAAACAATTATTTTCATTATTATTATAATTTCATAAGTATGTAATGTATGTATGTAGAAATCCCAAAACAGGCCATGAAATAAGGAATAATCCCACAACACTATTTGTTCTTCATATTCAGCATTAATTGTTATTTACTCTCAGACGGATATCACCGTTTATTGTGTACACAGCGGTGCAGCAAAAACATATCGATCCCAGTTTCTCATAATCCAAGGTGACGTCTTTTAAATGTGTTGTTTTGTCAGTCCGAAGCCAAAAGATTCAGTTTAATATGATATAAAACAGATTAAAGCAGGAAATCCCCATATTTGAGGAGATGAAAACAGCATTTTTTGTTTTAAAAATGACTGTAACGATCAGTCAATTAGATCTATCTCAAACATCTGCTTAATATGTCATATCATGTGCTGCAAAATCTTTAAAATGTGTATTGAATTAAATTTGGGAATATAACAGCATTCCCTCAGTCCATCACTGCTCCAATAAACAAGTAAACAAGCCATTTGGATGGAGATATCATGTGCTAGTGATCTGTGAGAGCACCACAGAGACATGCTAACTGAGATCACAGGAGGAGATCTCCTTGCCAAGACAGTTTACTTTCCTCGCCATGGGCTTTTAATTGGCTGAAGATTAATCTTTAACTTTTCTTCTTCCCACACTTACCGTGCTTAATCATGAAGCAGCTAACACCCACTGCGACTGATATTGGTGCTAAATCTTCATATGTATTCCTGGGGCACATGTGGGAAAATCTGCTGCTTTAACCTGGAAAAATGTAGAATTTCATCCATTTTTAAAAACAAACTGATTACGTCAAAATTCTTGCTGTATACTTGTGTGTAAAGGCCCACAATACAGAAATGCAAAGCAGAAGGTAGCAGTCCTAGTGGATGAAGAATAAAAGAACACTGCCCTGCGTGTAACTGTGACTCCCCAGTTTAGCAGAGTCATTTTCATTTTTACACCTCTGTGTGTGGCGTGGTCAGATCAGTGTGCATTTAAACCAGGATCACCCACCTCACACAGTAACATCTAGTGCATCTGGTCTCCTGTAAATCCGATGCAAGTGTTCAGAAGGCAAGAACTTCAGCCCCCTCAGATGTGCCTCAGATGTGCCAAATGCTACAGCCGAGCTCAGCCTCTCACTTCCTGCAGGCCCGGGGAGGACATGACACTCGGCTCGAAAGGCGTCTAGTGGAAAAAAGGCAATCTCCTTTCTTTTTAATGTAAAAAGCTCCGGCTTTGTTGTGCTTTCCGCGGATATCAAGGCCTTTCCACTCCCTCACTACCCAATCTCCCTGCAACCCCACCCCCTACTGGCCTCCCACGGGTGTCTCCCCCCTTAACCTGCTCTCTCATCCTCCCATTCACCCGTGGTTTGAAGTCTTCCTACCACCGGTGTGCCAGCTTGAGACCTCATTCCTTCTCCTTTCCAGACAGGGCCCGAGCCGACCTCGGTAACCCAGCCATTTCATCCAGGAAGACAACTTATCAAACGGGCATCCCAGAGGTGTATATATGAGATGTAGCTTTGTTGGCTCGGCTGACAGCTTCATTGCGATAATAGCGGGGACAGTGGAGGTCTTGAAGGTGTTGGGTCGTGACAAACAGGCATTGCAGCACCTAAAGGAGATGCTAGCCTGACCAAAAAAAAAAAAAAAAAAAAAGTCAGTGTGAAAAAAATGAAAGAACAATGAAAATCCTATTTGATGGAGTTAGCTTGTCGTGGTCAAGGGAAGCAGGATGGTGTGGCTCTTAGCAGCAGCTTTGATCAGACAAAGAAGAGGCCCAACGTAAGCTTAATTTAATGAAATCTATCGGGTAAACAGAGCCGCCGTCCTCAAAGGGACACAGTCGGCCCGTCCCAGTAGGGAAGGTGGGGGACTGCAGACGTCCGCTGTGCCTCACAAAACACAATCCACTTTTTGAGGATGTGACTCAAACGATGTACCGTGTTAATTGTAAACGTGCGATGCCTCTGACATAATGAGGTGTCAGCCGTAAGCTGTCATAAAGTAACATTAGCTCAGAGATTTAGAGGTTTGTCAGTACGTATCTTTGATATCAAGGCCCTTTCTTTCTTACCCTTTTCAAGGGTTTAGATCTGCAAAGATCGATTAATCGATTAGTTGTCAACCTAAGCCGAAATTCTCTGATTCCAGCTTCTTAAATGTGAATATTTTCAGGTTTCTTTACTTCGCTATGACAGTAAACTAAATATCTCGGAGTTGTGGACAAAACAAAGACGTCTTCTCAGGCTTTGGATAACACTGATCAACATTTTTCACCATTTTCTGACATTTTATTGACCAAACAACTAATCTGTTCGATTAAATCAAGAAAATACGAGAACAATTGTTAGTTGCAGCCCTAGTGAGGTCTGTGCTTGAATATGTTTAGTAAATGACAGATATTATTACTCTAACACTGATTTAATTTAACCTACAGTTAGTCCTGTGTCTTAAAGGATTTTAAATCTGTCATAGTATCCTTATTAAATCAGAATTGTGTTCAACTTCCCGGCTTGTTTATAGCTCTTAAATAATGTTGGTTACAAATATTAAAAGGTATATCTTTAAATTCACTCTTATTTCTGTATTATTCTTATTAGTTACAAGCAAGTTAGAGAACTCTTAAAAACCTCGTTCCTCATTAAATCAGCGTAATAACTTTTCCATTTAACTATTTTCAGTGCAGGGTCTCTTTTTAATGTCTTTTACATCATACCTCCACTTCCTCTCGCTGCTGTGGTTGTTGGCCTCTTTTTGCAGCAGATGGCGGTATTGCTCTAAGAATTTTCTCCTACTTAATGTACAGGACGAGGACAATATTGGGCACATTTACCAATTACTTTGCCCGTCTGATGTATGAGTGGACTTGCTCTGATAAATCCTTCCACTTATTAGTACGCCTGACCTCATCTTTTATGCTTTGTAATAGAGATTGAAAATAATGTTAGTAAAAATGTCCTTGTGGTAAAAGCCCATTTAATACAAAGTGCGATATAGTGGTCGACTTTCTATATTTTCTTTAGTTTGCCAAGTCAAGCGCTGAAAGTTAATTAAGGAGGCAAAACAAAATGTGAATGAAATGGTGCCTCCTTAAGAAAGTCTATTCAAAATGATATTGTAAACATTTCATACTGTAACTCTCCCATCTCCTCTCCCAATTAATCTTTCTGACTTTAGGTCTCGCTGCTGATATTCTCCCTCCTTAAGTTGTGTTTAAGGTGCGTTTTTTTTTTTTTAATTAGTTTGTTGTCATTTCAGTGCCACAAACACTTGATCCAAATGTGAGAGGCTTTGTATTCGAGGGTCCTTGACTCTGATAAAGGTTAATTGATAGTTATTAAATATCAAGCTCTGGCAAGTTTTATTGTCGAATACTTCTTATTTTTTTGTCATTAAGTCGATGCAGGTGTCAGTGATGGTCAAGGCAGTTTTGTTGAGTGGCTTGGTAGTTCTTTAGTGCACTGTAGCAGGATTAATTTAGTTGGATCAACCCCAATTTTGGCTGAATAGAAAGCCATTGTTGATTAGTCATAATATGCTGTATAGTATCATGAATGTGTCATTCGTTACCAAGAGTAAGTGTTCCTTTTTGTCATACATATCATTACCCAGTTTTTACACAAGGTATTTTGGTACCTAATGCAAGTTGTGGCACATGTGATGCAGTCAATTTTTGCAGGCTGTCACCTGAGGTACAGTACTTACCTTTTTAAAAGGCTTGAAATCACAAGGGGAGGATTTTCTTTCTTTCTCAATCATTCCTAGCTTCATTTACGCTCTCATGGATATTGAAATAGTTGATGTTTCCTTATATTGAATCAGTAAAGGATACAACTATCCCTTCCTGATTCCTGGTTGTCTTTTGAGGGCTATTGTTTGCAGTAACAGCCACGGTCAAGTGGGATGTCTGGACTGCCTTTTCCTTTTAATAAAAACCTTTAGCTCGAATGCCTCCTAGTGTCTGCCCAGGGAGATAATTAATGCTTTTCCAAAGAGTCAGCCAACCTTGAAATATTGAACAGTTTATTTGCCAGATACACAGAGGTGAATGGAATGAAAAGTCCTTTGGTGCTTCTTGTTTTTTTTTTTTTTTTTACCTGGATAGGATGAGTTTCATAAGTACCGGTAGTTATAAGTGACCTTCTAGAGATAACTTCATTGGGACAACTCTTTATTTAAAGGAGTTGGTACATTGGACCTTTTTAAGAACAACTTGTAAATGAGGTGGGTTGATTGAAATGAAGAAATACAAATAATTGAATAAGATGTGTATCAAATGTGAACATACCTCAGATGAGGCCAAGGCAAGCTACTGTAACTACAGCTGCACCGTTATGGCCAAAGTATCAATGTAGATATCACAATTAGTCATTGATTTTAGCAGCAACATATTTTCATTGCACTTTCACATTAAAATAAAAGAGCAGTGCTTTAACTTCCACGCTATGCTACATTCCTGCTGATGTACAAATATGGATTTGGAAAAAACTGACATTCAAATATTTTTTCTCCTATATATATTGCATATTATATGAAAAAGACAAAATTGCCAACATTAAGAGATGTAGATAATGTGATATGTAGATAATATCTGTACCCAAAAGTGAAGCTAAAACATGTCGATCACCAGCTGGTGGCTAGCTGCTAGTTTAGGAAGCGCTTGATTTGATAAGCAGCAGCTTTCTATGAGCAGAAAGCGCATTTTTAAACATGTTCGTTTAATTGTGGGAAGCGAAAATTGTGATTACGATTAATATTCGATTAATTGTGCAGCCCTAGCTGTAACTGTGACTGATTTTTGTTTTTATTAGCAGAATAAATTGGCTTGTTGTAGAAGAACTAATGAATGACTCTTGACTTTACCACACACGGCGCCATGTGGCTGCATGTTTCAGTTGCCAGTAAGACTGCTATCAGAAGTTTTCCATAAGCCTCTTTTGCTGTTTCCAAACCCCACAGTTATTTGTTGTGTCCGCATCTGAAGGTCATCCACAATCAGTTCATCATCGGCAATGAATTAACATCTTTCTAGGGTTCTTGAAATGCCATTTAAAATATAGGGTATTGTCTCTATGTGCATGGAGTTTAGCGTGCAAACTCTCCAGTCGAAGCATGCCTTGTCATGTATTTAGAAAACCAGACAGCTGAAGATGAGGCTGCTCTTCATTTAGGTGCTGTATGAATGTTTATGCTCAGTTTTTTAATTAGTGGTCATGGACGATTCAAGGTTGTGGAGAGACTATCCAACTTTAGCTGATAGCGGCCATAAACTCATTATGTTTGGTGCCACCCAAGTAGAGGAAAGTAGAGTTTGCAAAGTCGTTTATCAGAAAGTTGTGTATTCATCTCAAGAAGCTCCGAATAAAATATGTAAATGTCGCTTTTAAAACCAGATGCTGATAATTATGTTGAGATTTAGGTTTTGATGGGAGATTTTAGGACTGCTGTACTTTGTAGCGCACAAGTCATGAGAAATAAATTAGCGTTGTTGTAATCCATCTTGAAGGGTTCTTGTTGTTTGCCCCCTGTCCTCGTTATGGTGACTCCAACATGACAGACCAACGTTAGTTGGATGTTAGACACTTTAAATCGCCTTAGGTTGCCTTGGCTTACTTGTTCTTATTAAACACAGAGGAGTGAAGGCAGATTGACTCTTTTCATGGTTTGTTGCTTAACAACCCATCAATGACCACCAAAGTCTAATCACTCTTAACCAGTTTTAAAAGGACTCCCCCAACTGACAGGGATTTTTTCCCATATATTTTCTGAGTGCAGATTTAAGATGTAAACAAATAGATCTTCTTCTCTACTTATGAATTACGTCTTTCATTTGGAAGTTGTTGTGCGCAGTATGTCTTCCTCGAGCCCTTTGTGGATTTGTGGTGTTGGAGGCTTTTCCATGTCCTCTTTATGGACACCAAGATGGGATTCATTTTGCGGATTAGCCTTTCGCCGCTCGTGTTGAAACCATTTTTCATGGGTTTGATGGTGTAATGGCAGCGGTGGGTCAAATCTGGGTTGAAGGACGGTGTCACAGTAAGGACAAAAGGGCGTGTTGTCCACAAGTGTCAAGTTCATATTTGGTTGTCATGAAAAAAGCGAATGAGTCACAAACAAGAATATCACCATGTGCAATAATTTGCTGATTCTTTTTGTTACTTTTTTGTTATTAAAATATGTTTTACATGTTAGATACTACTGAAACTTGCTGGTTGTTTTGCTCTTTTCTACACAGTGAACAATCATTAACAATTAGGGCTGTGCAAGTAATCAAACTTGAATTGTGATGATTATGAAGCTAATCGGCATGAAAGGATTATTGTGCCACATTCGCATTGACTCTTGAAACTCAGACTCTGTGTCATTTACCATGCTTTATTGGGGTGACTTTTTTTTGCCATTGTCATCATTTCTATCGATACAATCAATGTATTTATGATTAAATTGTTTACAAGAGCACAAATAGCTTCATAGATCTCTTAAATTTGCAGTGAAAGTGCATTTAACTTTAATTTGATGCATTTAACCTTACGTGTTTTGGGTCACGGTTTCGGTTTCAGTTCAGTTTTTTTTTTCACATTAGGGAGAAGAAAAACATTCAAAGACACTTTTCTAGTGTCTTTGAACAAAACAAAATCTATAAATAAATAGATTTATTGTAAAGAATGATATTTCTATATTATGTGAAGCCATAAAACTGATTTTATATATGCAATAAGGCAGGCGTCTTAATGGGCAAGTTGGCGTATGCTCAGATAAATGAGTGTTCAGCAGTGGTGCAATGGTTCAACAAGTCCATGGTTTCATTTGTATGTCATTGTATGTTTTTCCATTTTCCACTGCGACTATAATAGTTTATTGTCAAGTTAACTATTTCAAGTAGTTATTAGCACTGTAATGGCCACACTTCCAGAGACAAGACTGAAACGTTTACACTTGGTGTTACACGGTGGTGTAGTGGAGGGAATACCCAGGTACACTGGGTGTACCCTCCTCTTTTTCTGGTTTTACAGTACACCCCCCAATCAGCCAAAAAGCCACTGGAATATAAGGAAAGAATACCCACTTCCTCCTTGGAAAGCCACCCATCTCTACCTTTTAGTACACCCGCCTTATCGGTGACCACCACACCACTGGTGTCACCCTTATTTTGACCAGAACTGATATTGAAGTTACAGAAAATACGAGTACAAAATGATGAATAAAATATGTTTTCCAACTTTTTTTTTGTGTGTGTGACTATGACACGTGTTAAGATAAGTGTCTCAGACAGAGAAGTGCGAATAAATTTTGGGACATCTGCTTTACTGTCATCTTCGAGAGTTTTATGGTCATTAACAAGTTGAGTCCTTGTCAGCAGTCGACTCGTAGAAATCACATAGCCAATAATTTGTAAGCAAATCACCCCCCCCCGCTCCCTTCTCCGTCTCTTTATGTTAACACTTGTCTGTTTGGGTGGGGTATCTGCATTACGCCTGGAGGAGCACAGGTTTTGTTTGGCAGTGTGCAAATTTGGCCGTTATCCTTCCACGCGATCGTTTCCTCTCTCGCTTATCTCTCCATGGCCTCTCCAAAGTCGCCGCACTTCCACACACACTGACAGCGATCAGTATAGCTTTCAGACGCTTGTCTGGCTGAGTCTGCCATGAAGCGAAAGGCCCTCCCAGGTCCCCTCGCTGTCCTCGGGGCTTGTGTGATTGAGTGACTGGAGTGAGTGGGGGCCAAAGATAATAAGGGGGAAAATCTAAAGACATGGGGTGATGATATGATAACACCCCCTTCCTCCTCCTTCCTCTGCTCCCTCTTTTTACTCCCCTTTCCACCTCCCCTTCACTTTTCCTTCTGTTCTTTCTGTCCTACCCCCGGTTTCCTTGCACCGAGCCTGTCCCACGCAGCAGAGTAAACCAGAAGTGACATGTGACACCCACTCCCCAGTGATGTGCTGACAAGCGGGTACTAGAATAGGTGACAATGTTTTCTTTTTTTTTTGCCAGACTGGCTTAAGTATGGCGAAGGCATTCATGAAGTATTTATGAAATACATTATGAATCATCGGGTCTGTGTTTTTCCTCTGTATTTTAGGCAGTGGCATTTGCTTTTTAATAAGTAAGCCTCAGAGAAGGCGAGAGTTAGGAGAGGGGTAAATAGAGGAAGAGCTCTTTACATTTCATCTTTACTGCCGTTTCTTTATAGTCAAAGCTCCATGTTTACAAATGTTTTAACCCCTGCTCACACCCCCTTCACACACACAATTAAACTTAGTTTCCCCCTCTCATCCTAAGTGTTTCTAATGAGGGAGCGTGTCAGAAAGAAAGGGAAAGTGTTTTTGCTCTCAGCGACCAACAATTTTGCCTTTTCTCTGGTGTTTTTTGAAGCCTGCAGTGGAATCTGGCTGTGGCCTTGATCAGAATTACATTGTGGAAGATGAATTAGGGTTTCTTTTTCAATTATCCCGGAGGTTGGCCACCATTAGAGCATCAGCCTGCTCCTGCAGTGAGACTAAACTCTTTAGTTTTTGTTCCCATCATTACCATAGAGCACTTGTTTGTTCTGCGTTGTCAAACTTTTTTGTACATTTTGTCTTTGTAGATTTTTTTTTTCCTCCAGAAATGATCTGTTTTAAATAACACATTGTCTACTTCTAGTGCTTGAATCAAATGGCCAAGAATTACCAGTAGGAAAAAAAATCAGTTGCCCATTTAAAAAAAACAATCAAATTATAAAATTGTTATGTATGTGATGTAGATTTTACTTAACAGTGGTGCATTTTATAATTTCTGCTTCTTTTCTTTTGGAGAATAAACTGTTTTTGTGAATTATTTAAGTTGACTGTTTCCCATAATTTTTTGAACTACTGTTGTAAATTCCAGTACAAAACCTGCAGACTCCCAGGAAACTGGTGAGTGTATTGGGAAGTTCAGGAGGGCACATGTTGGAAGGGCTTTGGAAAGGGGGCCTTACTGGCCTCATCAGCATTTGAATGTGTTCTGGCTACTGAAATAACAAAGTATACATAAATATATAGAGATAATGATCTGGCTAAGTCCCTATATGTGCTGCAGTATTCTTATGCTAATGCCCGAGCTATTCAGCGCCAACAATGGTCACATTACAAGAAAAGGCGAAGCACTGAAGGAGATAGTCTTCTGTGCGTGTCCGCTGACGGACTGACGTGCACACGCACACGCTCAGCAGGCCCGACTCCTCTCCCTTTGTGTCTAGGTTTTTTTTTTTTTTTATTACATTTTTCAATTTTAGATAACACTCCAAGAATAGACATCAAACAAAAATGAATCATAAATCGAGGTCAGGAGTGAACCTCTTTCCAAAGCAGAGAAAGGGTTAAAAGTGAAGGTATTTCTTTCTTTAAAAAAGATGGGAAGGCTGATAGGAGAGGAGCTCTTCTCAGCAGAGGGTTCAGTGAACCATATGTAGGTAGCCACAGGCTAATGGGCCGGTTGGTCCCTGGCTTGCCAGGTATCCTGCGTTGCACATCTCCTAACACCCCCCTCCTCCCCCACACACTCTCTCCCCTCGTCATCCTCCAACACCCACCTCTCCCACCGCTCCCACCTCCACTCTGTGAAAATCCCTCCTCCACTTTCCTCTAATCTCACCTTTTTCTCTGGTGCTGACCCGGGGAGGCCCACTTTATTCCCCACTGCACGCCAGAAGCCAGCGTTGTGATCGGAGCCCGAGCCCCTGTGCCGGTTCCCCCTCTCCTCTCCTCTCTCCTTGCCCTGGCTGCCCGCCTCCCCGACGGCTCTGCTCTATTGATTTACTCCTCCAACCAATGCTGTCTGTCTCTGTTTTGCACCACCAGCACCTAGGTCCCTCATCTCTATAACCCTCCCTCTTTCCCCATTTTCTCTTTCCCCTCTCTTCTTTCTTTCTTTCTTTCTCACACTTTCTTTCTTTCTTTCTGTCCCCTTCTACACAACCACGGGCGAAGAGAGAAACCCCGACACGAACACGAGAGAAGGAGGGAAAGAGAGATGGAAGGATGGGGGGTGTGGGAGGGGAAACAGCGCCTTTGATTTTTCATTAGAAGCGCCTCCATATTTTAATATTGGGTTTAATCGGGCCCTCATGCCTTAAAGAAATAACCATTGAGAGATGATCCCTCGGCCTTCAAAAAGTATATGGCGCTTCTTCAATCAAAGCCCTCCTCGAATTTGCTCTTTTGTTTGGAGTTCACTTGCAATCCTCCACCCCCCCCCCCCCCTTCCTCCTCGTCTCTTCTCTCGCCGCCTCTCGGCCTCTCGCTTTGTGGGTACAGTCGTTAGGCTTATTGACTGATCTCGGCTGTACTTAGCAATAGAAATGACTTTGACAGGGAAATACACCACCGGTATCACAGAGGTAGCAGCATGAAAGGCCCCTATCAGGATAGTGTACTCTTTCACCAGCAAACGGCTTTCCCCCAAGAGATAAAATCCTGTTTATTTGTGGTATAATATAAAAGAAGTTTATAGATTCAGTGTGAAAATTTGCATTATTTTTTTAATTGAATTAAACTAATAAGAGAAGTTTTTCGTAGTTGTCTTTGACCATGTTTTTTTTTAAAAAAAGATCTTTGAAGCTGACACACTCTGTCACCCTAAAATAAGTCTCCTCACCTCACACCTGTTTCGATATGTCGCAGGCTCATTTATTACCTCGCCTCCGTTGATCATTCACCTTTTTATTTGTGTTTTCGACAGCGGCTTCTCCAAGACTCCTTCAGGTTTTTCATGGAAGTGGAACACAATGCCGTGTGCGTCGAAGCCACCAAAGCGCCAACCTGTGAGCTAATGAGAGGCCCCATGCTGTTATCTAAGGCTCCGGCTCCTCTACCACTGCTGCACTTCTATTAGGGGAGAGAACACACGCCGGGCTACCGTTCACATATGTCGCGCGCGTACGTTCTCTAAAGGAGGTTTCCCCGGGATGCAAAGCCTCGTGGAAGCCTCCGTCGTTCGTACAGTGGCCCTCGCGCACGCGTATGCACTCGCACAAACGCACAAAAGTGTGGGATTCGATGGCACCAAAGACCACAATAAAACAAAGGCACAAATGACACCCTCCTGTGACAATCCCAATTGTAGCTACTTGCGTTCGTCTGATAATATATCAAATGCATTTAAAATAGAGCTCTTACTTAATTGAACAACCTCTCCCAATTTGTTTGTGTTAAAGGAGAATAGGAGACAACAATTTGTGTGTGTGTGTGTGTTTTCCTTTGTGCCATATGTGTGTGTGTTAAACCCCTGCCGAGCAGAGATGCATTATTTAAGATGCTGTTGTGATACTTGTGCCTGCTTAAAGGTCTCAGCTTCCTTTTAACGCCATGCCGCATCGGTCCACCTCTGCCCCCGCTTGTGTGTGTGTGTGTGTGGGGGGGGGGGGACCAGAGTGGGACCTGCTGGTATTGGTCCACACATCACCTGGGAAAATATCACAGGGGGGGAGAGGAAAGGAAGTGCTATTGATAACCTTTGAGTTTAACACACATTCTTGTGAACATAAAGACATTTTATTACCTCACGTTATTGTCATTTCAGTGCTGATTTTGAACTCAGGGATATCAAACTTAGAGAACATTTTTTATTGTGTATTTGTGCATGTTACGCCCTCCTGAAAAGTTATTATTACAATAGTGGTTTTGATAACTTTAAACCTTCATAGAGCAGTTTTAACAGTTTGGAAAATGGAAGGTTGAATGCCAGTTTCAGACACGGAGCCGGACATAAGTGTTATTGGGTCTAAATTTGGTAATGCCCAGCCGCTCTCCTACTGGTGAAAAAGCCTGTAATGGAACATAGTGTTGTAAATTGAATGTGGTTAATTACTCTTCATGCTATGCCACCAGCCGAGTGTGCAGGGCAAAAAAGGAAAAGCTTGGGAAAGTGGAGGGAAAAAGCTTCTGCAGAGGAACTTCAGGGCCCCTCATTACACTCTGCCCCTGGGTATTTTTACGCCTTTTATTTCCCATCTAATGAACTGTTTACATTTTTCAGCTTCGCAGGCGCCACAATTATTTGCGCTTGTCCTTGTGTCACTCGTTGCGCTGGGCAAAAAAGCAAGGAGGAGAGTTGGAGGGCATTGAAATGTGTATATATGAATCTCGGTTTATTTGATTGTAATTTTTTTTTGTAGATAGGGAACTTTTCTTTTACGTTGCATTGTTGACCTCTTGAAATTAGGAGAGGTCATTGTTTTACAATCATCTGCATGCAGATGTTTTTTTAAGATTTACTTTCTTGTTGTGGTCTATGGAGAAACTTAAAAATCATCATGTTAATTTAGTCAATATATCCCCATGCATGCCCATATACTAGAAAGACGTTGCATACAAAGGAAAGATCCATATATTTGCTATAATTAAATAAATATCATGTGCTGCACAGAGGATTATGCCAAACTGATTAGCATATCTGATATGAATTGTTATGCATGCATATGTAATTACATTTTGATGGGTAAAGAAGAGTCGCCTTTTTTTTTTTCCTCTTCGTCTGCTATCCATGTCAACAGAGGTAAAACGTGTGTTTTTGACAGGACACCAGCACCTCCATCGCTGCATTTGACGGGATGTGCGGAGTTTTAAAGGCAGGCCACTTTGCATAAAGTTAAGATGTACCTTTGTACTTTTTCTTGTGTGCTTCCGGGAATAGAAGCAAATTCTCACCCAAGATTAAAAAAGTGACAAAAGACAGACCTTTCAAAAGGATTAAAAAAAGCCTCTTCTTTTTTTTTTTTTTTCCTTTTCTGAGCAATAAGGTATCTTCTGAAAGCGCTCATTCTTTTTTAGATTACAAAGCCTGATTAGCTGGTTTCGTCTTTAGATGCGGAGCTCAGTCTTTTACATCCTGTAGCTAGAACGAGAGTTTCACAGCATTTTCTTTATAGAATAGAAGATTTCTTACTATGGAACAGGTATCTGATATCTGCTTTTCTGACCTTAAGAGTGATCCTGTTGTCACTTTGCAATTTTTTTGCCTAACACCCTAACTTCTAATCAAAATCTGTTACTGTGTTAAGCAGCCAATATTGCACAGCTGTTTATGTTTCACATCAAATGGGGAGGCGGTAATCACTCAGGAATCTGTTGTTTTCCTGAGGGGGAATCCAAAAACCGGAGTGTATACTGTAGGTACAGGGGAAGTAGCGGCACACTTTCATTTCAATGACATTTTCCATTCTTTATACTTTCCCTTTGTTATCTACACTGTTCTCATTGCAGAAACGCTTCATACATTCATCTGTAACAGACAGCTATTTAGAAATACCAAAAAACTCCCTGCATATGGTTTGAAGGCGACGTAAGCCTTAACATTCAAATCAATGCTTCTCCCAGGCTTCCTCGTCTCAATTACTGGTGAAGTCGTCTTTCCCCCTAAGTTGCACTGCAGCTCTTTAAGATGAAACTCCACTTAAATGGAATCTGTGGGTGTTTTTCCTGGCAACAAATATATGTGTGTGTGTGCCTTGTGTACAAGTGTACACGCTGACTTCAAATTGATGCTTTTTGTCTTTCTGGTTTTACTCAAATCTGAAATTTCTTTTTAAAGTCCTGACCGCAGCACAGTGACCTCTGCACAGAAAACACTGACACCAGGAGTTAAAAATCAGCATAAACGTTAGTAACATTTTTAGATTATCAAATTTTTTAAAGGTCTTATAGATGACATTTTTATGTAGATGGATAAATAAAAAATATATACCACAGAGCTTTTAGAAAGGTGCTGAATAAAAGTTACTTTTTCTAAAAATAAGAAATATTATGATTGTGAATTTATCATTTTTAAAATGTTGGAGGCTCCAAAATGAATGTTTTATTTATCTTTGTGGATGATATCAGGCGTTTGGTCGCCACTTCCAACAAGGTGTGACATCTAGTGGCTATTCATATGCATTTTCTGCAGACATTTAAACAAAAGAGGAGTTTCAGAAGAAAGGGGGAAAAAAAGCAATAATTATTATATTATGTATGTTTAAGTCGCCTGTAGTGCCATATCTATGTTATCAGTTTTACCTTCATGGATTACACATTTGTTATAGTTTTTCTAGATATTTTAGAATTTGCTGTGACATAACTGAGTGCTGTTATAATTTTCACAAACTTAAAAGTTAATAATTGAGCGAAGTGTTGTACGGCACAATCACAAAACAATCAGATAAAACTGCACGTTTTGACACAATGCTCTTGTGTGATGCATGTTTGAGGTGGTGGTGATGGGGGGGGGGGGGGGCAATGTTGTGTTTTATTCGAGTCTGTGCTGCCGATCTCCTCTTTCCCCCACAGTGGGCGTTCTGTGGTTAGCTCAGGTCCCCGTGGTTGAACATTGTTTGGGTGCGCTCTTTATCTAATGGGTTTTTGTGGTCTGGGTCAATCAGGCCCTCCGTCTTGTTGGTAATTACTCCAGAGGACTGTGGCCCTCACCATCACGATAATAACAGCCAAATCACATCAGCCATGACTTTCCACTCAGTGCTCCAGATTATGAGGAGAGACAAAAAAAAAAAAAAATCAACTGGCTCGATTGTGATTGGCTCCAAAGTTATTTCAATCAGGGAACTTGATATCATCAATCACGAGGTTAGAATTGTCTTTTTCATGTTTGATTTGTGCTTCTCTTACGGACGGTGGCATCAAAGTGCTTCATGCAATAGCTTCTTCAAACTTTTACTGATAATAGAAAGATACTGAGGGAGGATATACTGTATTTGAGGAAAAGAATGTCCCCACCAGGTAATTGGTGTTCCTTCACTGATTCTCTTACTTTGTTTTATTTATTCAGAGTCGAGAACTAAGTAAATATAGAAAATAGAAAGAATTTGTGCTGAGAAAAAGTGATATTTTCATTCCTGTGCTGGTGTTTGTCTTTGATTTTGCCCACCTCCTGCAGCCCACCTAGAAACCCTGTCAAGGCAGGGAGAGAAAGCGAGGGAGGCTTAGTAAACACTTTCTGTGTCTGCTGCTGGTGTGTATTTAGTTTAGAGGGCATGCCAAGAGGCTGTTTTTCCATGGGTCGGGCGTCTGTAAACAAGCGGTACAACGGCAGCCCACTCTTCGACAATCGGAGGTGGCACACTCTGAAGTGTGTATGAAATGTGTGAGTGTTTGTCTTTTTGGGTGTTTTTTTTTTTTTTTTTTGGACATGGCATTCCCTCTTATTCGAGCCTATCTGGAGACAGAGAAAGAGAGAGAGTGAGAGAGGGTTTGTGTGTGTTAGAGAGAGGCAACCCCAAATCCGATGGGCCGCCAATGGGTGATGAATTATTCCCTGTCTGAGTCTCAGCATTGGTGTTATCACAGAGCCTGCTACTGCACTGGGATGACAGCGGTGACAGCCCCCAGAAAAGATTTAGCGCTGACAAGTGATACTTCCTCATAATACATCTCCCTGGCCCTCTCCTCTGTCCCCCCTGTTCCACAATCTCTCCATGCACACAAGATGAGGTTTTTTTTTTTTATCCCTCAACTTATATTTGTTTAAGTGGGCAAGGTGTGAGGGGGGCTCTTTGCCATCACTTCTGTGGCACAAGTGCACTAGGTACAGTAGATCACCTTGGAAGGAAGCTTGGGCACAAACCCAGACATGCTTGTTTTCAGTTGTAGGGGTACACACTCGCACACATACGCACAACCGGCATGCGTATGACTCAGTTTGTCACCATGTTCCATTAGGGGGCTCTCGTGCTTAAGGAATGCCTGTTGTGTTTTTGCATCAACAACAGTACTAAGCCATATTTCCCCACTTGTTTTCCCCTCTTTCTCCCTTCTCTTCTTCTTCTTTTTGTCCTTCTCCCTCATCCTCCTCCCCCCACAGAAAAGGTCACGTATTGCCTACAGTGATGAGGTGCGCAACGAGCTCCTGGGGGATGACGCCAGCTCCTCGGAGAACCAGGTGAGGTGCTAATCAGGGGCCCAAACGACACACCAGCGTGGGTGGCTGACTGGCCCCAAGGGTGAGGAGGTGGGCCCCTCGCCGGGGCCATCGAGAGCCGAAACCGCAGCATTGTCACCAAGTCATGCGGAAGGAACACTGCTTAATGCAAAGCCGGGCTGCCAGTGAGCGGGCTCCGGGCTTGGGACCGGTGTCTGGCCAAAGCCAGATTGTGACCGACACACATGCACACCTAAACACAAACACACAATCCAACACAAATTTAAATCCAAAAACCCGGCCTCCCCACTCCAACCGTCCCACAGCTGTTCTCCAGCCGGGTGTGGACTTAGGCCAATAATAGATCCTCCATCGACGTCCTCACGCATGCACACATGTACATGCACATGTAAAATAGCTAAATATAGCCCAGTCTTTCTTTAAACTCCAAGGGTGGTGAACCTGCACAACGGAGATACTCAAAATAAATAAGAATGTGGGTTCAACAATAAATAAAAACATACAAAAGTATTTTAAAAAAATGAAATATTTTGGGGCAGTGCTCCACTCAGATTTTTGCCCCTTAATTTTTATTTCTAATTTTTAAATATAAGCCCTCGATAAAAAATCTCAAATTGTATTTGACTTCTTTATGGTTTTGATGTATTATCTATTAACATATTCACAATTGGTTTATTGCTTATTAAAAGCCAATGACTGACGTTTTGTTTGAGTATCAGTTCAGCCTGTTGAATTCGAGGGATATAAACAACAGATAAAAACCACATTAGCAATTTTCATTCAATGTCTACAAAAGATTCATTCACAGCTTGTTGTGATAGTGGCAACGAAGAAGAACAACAATTATCTCGAATTGTGATCTTAATTGCCCAAAATGTGCCACGTTCTTTTTAACTTAAGTTGTTTTGAATAAATGTAGAACTGCATCAAAACAACAATACATCAACGGATTCAGCAAACAGCGTTTTAACATTTAAGACGCACTTACCTATTGCTCACCTGCACAGCTGCCACTCACACGCAGCCACTCTCAACTATGACCAAACGTCTTTTGACTAATTATATATTACCTTTACAATCGGCTGTCAACGCGCAGGGGTTACTGTGTCTCAAGGCACATAAACACACTCGCATGCAAATAAATTCTTTGCATTTGCACACTCAAAAAAAAGAAAAAAAGACAAAGAAATGCATATTTGCACATTTAGTCCCACAGTGCTTTATAGGAGTATATTTAGATGATTCACAGCCAAGCAAAGCTAAATAAAGTTGTCTGTTTTTTTTTATTTTTTATTTTTTTTTTTGAACATTTCCCCATTACCATTTCAATGATGACCCATGAACTACACATCTTAGAAACATATGTATCGAGAACCGAGATGTGTAATTGAAATGCATATTCCTGGCAAATTAGCAAGACACAAAAGTGACTCTGACATTTTCTGCAGAAGTTGGAAGGAGATCTGCTGTCAGAAATGTCACGTTTGAGACACTGAGGAGTTCTATCAAAATCCTGTCAAGAAAAAGAGCGTATCTCATTTCATTTCAAATCCCTTTCATTAAACATTTATCCAAAAATATTTAAAAGTAATATTTATAAATCTAGATTTTACACATCTCAAAAAGAAAGTATCCGTATAGAATTAATATTATGGAATGATGTCATACATTTATATTATAAATTTGGGAAATTGCTGTTTTATTATTGTAATTGTTAATTACAATTTTGCAAATAAGTTGTATTGTCATTGTTTTTTAATTATTATTTACAATAATTATAAAATAATAATGTATTAAAAATATTTAATTTTTATGTTAAATTATTGTGTTCCTAAATGAATAACAATAAAATGTCACGTCAGGAAATTAGAAATAGCAGAATGTGACATTTAAATCTATCCACAACTTCATTCTTAATTCTCAATTCACATCATAATGTAAATTATGAAATCCAAAATTATACTAATTATATTGACTCAACATTAAAAGGTATGAAATATATTTATTTTAAAACATATTTTCAAATTTAGGCCAAAACATGATGTCCTTTAAAAAAAAAAAATCCAAGATATAGGAAGTGTCATATTCTTTGAATTCCTTTATTTTATTTTATTTTTATTTATTTTTTGCAAGAATGTTAGCAGGGCTGAAAACCTTAATATGTTTAAAACATACTGAATTGTAAAAAACACAGTAATAATTAGCAATAATAATTTTGATGTAAAACTTGAAAAATTGTAATTATACATAAGCCTTAGAAAGAGTTCATGCTGGGGGCAAAAGCAAAGTAAATACATGATATACATTTTCTTTTTTTCTCCCAGGTGCCGTATTTACCTCATTTTCATTTAAAAACTTGTGGAGATATTACTTGTCTTGCTGTGAGTGGAGTACTCGGAACTTCAGAGTTTTTTTATCTAACGAGACGGCGGCGATAGGAGAGGGGAAAAGATGGTGGGGGCCGGGGCAAGTCGGTCAATTTAATTCCTGACGATCTGAAAGAGGTCAGGATCATTTCATATAGCCCTGGCTGAGCAGATCATTACCAGTCACAAATCTGTTGGTTACATGGCAAGGATTTATAGCTAAGTAAATAGGGAACTGTCATAAGTTCTGAAAATGGCGTATTGGCCCTGCGATAATGGCTAAAGGACGATTTAATAGAGTTCGGCATTTATTCGTTATCTGTATGCGGACAGAGACTGAATTGGCACTATCACTCGTTTTTTTTAATAATGTGGTAGGCTACCATTGCACATTTTTTCCTTTCTGTTTCCTCTGCATGCAACACACGCACAAATGCTGGTGCACACACACACACACACAAACACACACACAGAAAGAGAGACACCACACACAAAGCAGCGAATGCACACACGGTTTTCACACACGAACACTATACGGAATAGTTTCGATTTCAGTCACAGCAGAAGGCTTGGCCACAAGAGATTGTGCTGGTTTGAGCCGGCATGGACCAGATTTTACAGGCTACAAAGGAAGCAGATTACCACTTGTATCGAATTCCGTATTGGATAAAAAAAAAAAAAAAAAAATCTTTTGTTTGAAAAAAAAAAAAAAAAAAATTGCTGATTATCATAACAGAAAAATTGCAGCAGTGCAATTTTGAATACTGGCTGGCATCACAAAAACACAAGGCGAGGCGCACATGCAGGAGTAATTATAACATTTACAATATTCTGTATTTACTGCTCTGTATCTCTTGAGCAATGCGAGCATCGTTGGCTGTACCAAAGAATGGATGCCAAAGAAAAATAAAGCAAAACAGGAAGAAACGCGGCTCAACATGCCCCTCGTATAGTTTTAACAAATCCTCCATGAGGACTTGCAATCAGTCAGGCAGCACAAATGAGCTAGAACAAGTTTTGTTTGGTGCCCATTGACTGATGGCTGAGCCGGGGTGAGGGATCGCACGATCTGCTGGGCTTTTTTCAAGCCCCCAAATAAGCACATCCACAATGTAGTTTTAAACTTTGGCCTCTTCAATAATGCATTCTTAGTGGGGAGTTGTTGCTCGAGTTAGAAAAAGACAGTTTCCACTCTTAAGTGCGTCTTGTTGCTGCCGACGTTTTCAAGGCATAAGAAAAACATGCAATTATACTTGTTTACCTCCCACATTACACATATCGACAATATTTTTATATTTGCAATATTGCAGTGAGTGAGGCGTTGTATTTTTTTGATTGGTGGAGGAAAAAAAACTAAAACGATGCAAGAGCTATTTTTTGAGATGCTTCTAAAATTACAAGGGTGAGTGCTGTGACAAATGCAAGAACTTGATATTTGTGTTTGTGTTTTATATAGATTCCCCCTGAATTTCTTACCGTAACACACATTTCTTCGAGTGTGTTTACTAGTGGGGTAATATAAATAGACAAATGTATGCAGTTCAGTGTTGCTTTTAGTTTTTTTAGGATTTCAGTATAATAGGTGCAAATGTTAAATGTTATTTGTTTGATTTATTCTGGTCATAAGAGCGTAATTTTCTCCTCTATTGCTTGTTTTGAATTAAAAAAAAAAGATGCATTTTTTTATCTTAAAGTTAGAAAGTTTGTAGTTCAACATCTAAGCACTCTCACCTTTACAAAATTATTCCACGCTCACAGAATTCAAAATAAACAAGTAACGGTGGCCTTGAGCCTCCCTTCAGATCTGCTAATCTTTAATGTTGGCCAAGAAATGTGGATTTAAAAAAAAAAAAAAACACCTCTAAAAGGCTTGCAAATCAAGAAATGTGTCCTTCCCCTTTTTCTGCCAACCGTGTTGCGTTCCCACGATAAGCCCCAGCCTTCTCTGCAGCCCTCACTTAACAACAGGCCAGGGAAGCAACCTTTTTAATTGTGATTAGGCATAATTAATGGCAATTGGGATTATTTCCCTTCTCTCAAATGTCTGATTCATTATCAGACATGTAAGGTTTCCCAGGACAGGGAATAGGAATAGCATTTCTTATTTACTTCACTTTAAATTTGCTATTCTCTTTCATCAAAAATGTATAGCTATGCTAAGATTCATTTTTCATGATCTGTGGCTGTCCCAATAATAAGCTTCCACTGTATGTATATGCAGCAGTAGCCTCGCATGGCTTTCTATACATAATCTAAACAGCATGCTCCTTTGCTGAAATATTGACAGCATATCAGCATTGATAAACAGCGGTACAAATGGAGTGGCTCAGCATTTCTCCAGCTCTGCTCCAAAGGGCACACATTTCCTTTTCATCCCCTTCCAGAGGATTCAGCAAAATGACAGATACAGTTTAAAATGTTGAGGAAAAATATTTTGTAGCTGCGCACTGACTATATTTTACTCATTTTTCCCTTTTCTCTCGCTATATCGACTTCTGTGATGTGACTTCCTTGATAATGTTAGTTGATATTGCGAGTCGAGCGATCCATTCCCTCTCTTGTTTAATGTGACAGCGCCAGGACTTGATCTTTGTTTGTTCAAAAAAAGTCAGCCCGAGCGGCGTGTTTAGCTCCGTTTAATGTGTTTGTCTTGTGATTTCCAAATGCTAAACATGCAAACAGATAAATCGTCAAGGTTAATTCTGTACCCAGCCATGCGACTGATCTTCTTCCTGCCATGTTTCTGCCTCTGTTTTTATTTTTTTATCTCTCCTTCACTCTCTCCATCTTTCTCTCTCTTCTCCCTTTTGCTCTCATGATGCAGTTGATAAAGTTACGTGAAGAGGTAAGTGCTTCTCTGCTGAATTCTGCTTTCCCACTGAAATTTCAATTTGCCCTCCTCTCTCCTGTAGAAAATTAAAATCAGCTCGTTTTGACACTTTTTTTATGCATGTCTGATTGAACAGCTTACAAGCCAAGCCAAAGATAATGAATTCATCGAAGGCCAGTTCTTTCAGTTACCTTAAATATAAAGTGAAGATATTATTTCCAATATGTGTTTTTGAAGACAAATATTGGGGAATGAAGGGAAATTTAAAAGGTTATTGGGTCTAATAAAGTTCAGAACCTGATCACCTTGTTTCGGGAAGGATTTCCCATTTATCCCATAATTTTCTCGAATGGATATTAGTTGCTTTCTTCCTTTTGTAATATATTGGATTTATGTTATTATTAGTGATATGATACATGTTTAAAGCTAAATATGATGACAGACTGGAGGGTAGTTGTTTTTTTGTCATTCGCCACTTCATTAACATCACCACCATTGCCAAAGATCACTGAACTTGATGCATGACATTTTATTTATACACGTTTTTCATTGTTCATTCAGTCATTAAAGGAACAGTGCGTAGCATTTAGACTGAGCTGTTTATATCTACGTAGGGAGCGGGTCCTCTTCATGAAGCCGACCGCCACGTTTCTACGGTAGCCCAGAATGACAAACCAAACACTGCTCTAGATTTTTAGGTTTTCACATCAGCTATAGTTCTCCTACACGCTTGGGACGCAGGAGGTTTCAGTCAGTTGCAATCTGCAAACTCGCCGTTAGATGGCGCCAAATCCTATACACTGCACCGTTGACTGCAGCGTGATTATTGGTGCTCAACCAAAATGTGCATCAGTTCAAACAAACAAAAATGTCAAGAAAACGTGGCACTGTCACTGCCAGTTTATGAACATGTAATGCCTGAAATACAGTTTCGGTTTAGCATATAAAGTTACAGACAATACACAGCCAACAGAAACATAGTTAGCGCGCTGCCTAGCTTAGCTTGCCAAATGCTGTCGTAAAGTTATGTGAATTCATAATGAAAAGTAAAACTAACTGTTCAATTGATATAACTTTTCATTGAAGTTGCCTGTATCCATGCAGTTCCATTAGCAACAGTTGGCAGTTTTCTCTCTTTGAGGTGATAAATGAAAGGCTCTGACGTTGGAGTAAAATCATGGTTGCTTGAACTTTCATGTCGTCGCAGTATCTGTACTAGCTGTAACAACTGTATGATACAGATGCTGTAATTGAGCTGCTCCTCACATTTGAATGCAAATTAACTTTAATTGGAATTATCTTTCAGTTTAAAAAAAATAATTGTAGAAAATACAATATTGGACTGCCATGACCACCCGACCATTTATCGGTCTTTTTCTGTTGCAGACGTCATTTAGATAAGTGATATAGCAAACAGGATAACTCAAATCAGCTGTCTAAAAATGCCTGACTGTTGATTTTAGTAGTCAGAATAGGTGGTGTATTAAGTTAGATAATGGTATATCAAAAGCATGTTAACAGTAAAGTAGTTTATATGCAGCCTTTTAGATTTTAAACCAAACTTAAATGTGTTCTTTGACTGTCCAGCAATATTGCTAATAGCTCAAATATCATCATGCTTTTAACTATAATGCCATTTTTGAATAACACTGCCAAATGTATATATGAAATATGTTCTTTACAATGTTATAATTAGTAGTTGTAAAATATTTCAATTCATCCTCATGAATAGCAATATGACAATATGTATTGACAAAATGAAAATGTCTTTCATGTATATTTTTATATTGATTATATTATGGTAAAAGCTAGGCCTAATTTTTATTTATTTTTTTCTCCACAATTTTACTTAAAACTGTAATTTCTATTTCGCACTCAAGTTCTAAAAATGAGAAACTACTTTTGTCAAATATTTCATTCACACAGAAGTATACAAAAATAGGCTTACCATGTGGTTATTTCATATAGACTATTTATTTATTGACATAGCAGAAAACATGCTATGTTGTGATATATGTTGTTATCGAGATATGAAATGACCTATATTGTGTTAGAAGATTTTTTCCTTAATGCCCAGCCCTCCTCATGAGGATCATGATGTAGAGGTGTATTTCCCTCTAACTGAGGCAGATTTAGTTGTTTGCAGTTACTGTAGGTTACATTATAATGCTTGTCCTTTGAAGCATGCCTGAACTTGTATTTGCAGGTGTACTTACAGTATGTTGTAAAAGTGCCTTTGAGTGAGACTGTGTTCAAACGGGCCTCTGCTGAAGCAGAGTAATTCAATTCCTATCAAAGGCTCGCCATTCACACCTATCCATAATTTAGAGCGCCAACCTGGCCCAGATGCCATGTTATCACGCTTCTTTCTTTTATTTAGCTGTACTTTTGTTTCCCCTTCTTCTTCCCACCTTTTTTTGTGCACTTCCTACTAGCCTGAGGGTCAGAAGACATCTTGAGTTACCTCACCTGTCTGCCCCGTTCGGATTGGCCCCGTCGGTGTAATCGGGCTTGATTCTGCGCCCTCTTCGCCACTGCTCTTCTCCATCGCAGTCTTTTACCCCTCTGCTCTTCCTGCATTTGAATCAAAGGCTGGCACAGCTTATACACACTTAAGCCTTGCTTTTAAAAAACTATACTTTTTTTTTCCCCTCAACTGAAAAACATGTTTAAATATTTAGCACCCATATTCACAGCTGTTTGACACTTGTAATTCCTCGTCTTACAAGTCCCAAACAAACGGCACAGAAGATCACACAGTCAGTCTGAATCACAGCTGTCATCATTATTCACTTTGACTCTCCCCCACCCTTATTGAAATAATAAGGAAATCATCTGAACTTTGGAAAATGGTGATAGTAACCGCCTGTGTTTGATATTGAAAAAAGGCAGGAGAGCGAAAAGAAGAGGGGAGAGATTTCTTTTGAGCTACAGCTGCATTGTTCTGGGGCTCCCTGTTAATAACTTACAACTGAAGAGTGTTTCTTGACGCAAAAAAGCACAACAAAAAAACACCATTTTCGTGGTTCCTAAGAAGATCTTTGTTCAAAATGTAGGTGTCAGATGAAAAGGCATACATGCATAGGCAGAAGTGGTGGTGGTGGGGTGCACCAGTGCACCCAGGGATGCACAATATTTATCATATATTGTATTTAAATCCTTTGCTAGAAGGCTCCATGAGACAATCAGGTATGGTTTTGATGAAATCCATAGTTTTAAGTTGATTAATGAATTGTAAGCCAGTATTTGAGCTTGAGTAGGTGTTAGTGTGCCTGATGGTTATATCAAAACCACAGGGGTCAAGCCTTGTTATGTGACGTTGTAGCACGGTAGGGGCTGGCAGCCACTTTGCATTCCCTTCGACAAAAATGCTGACAAGGATGTCTCGGATTTTGCTCGCTAACTGCAGAATAAAACTATAGCCGAACACTTGGATTCACATTTTTGTGGTTGTTGTGTGATGTTTGGAGCAAAATTGCTTCTCTGGAGAGAAACAGTCGGCTCATTTTTAGAAGTTTGCAGACATAATCTCAATATCGGCCTCAACTGTGACTACGTAGTGTAGTTTTCATTGTTCCTTTTCATTATTTTCCATGGTGTCACCCCGCGTCCACGGCTTGGATTGTTTCATTATTAGGGCCATCACAGTGCGCCATTACTGGATGCTTAGCGGCTGAACTCTCACCTTTTCCTTCAGGTTCTGTCACCGTCAAACTCGGGGCGCATTATTCTAATGATCACACACACATATATACACCGCCACTGCCACCACTACCCCCCCCGGCACCCCCCACTCCCACCTCACACACCCACCCACACTCGCCCTCCCCTCCCCCCGGCCCTAAAAGAAGACAGAACGAGGGAGAGAGAGAGAAATTCAGGAGGAGAAAGCTTTGAAGTGGCTTTCCATCGCAGTGAGTCTGCCGGCCGTCTCCCCGAGACGTGTCACCTTTGCCGAGAGGGAATAGGAAAATCACGTTTCGAATGGTAATGATAACATACTAATCACTTGAGCTCTTTGAAGAACCCGGGGAGTGCGCTACTCTGTCAGTATCCCCGGCTGCCTCATGCTCCCAGGCACACACAGGCACTGCAGCCATGGTCTAGGTGTATAAGCTTAAGCATTGCATGTCAATACGTCCCTTCTGATCCATAGGCTCATTATAGCCCAAGCTTGGTATCCATTTTCTCCCACGAGCACCATCTCTGCTGGTGGCACTACCACTTCCACACCCGTGTAACCCCTCCCCTACCACACCCTTCACCCCCCCCAAAAAAAAACACACCACACCTTGCATCCCGCTCACCGTCTCCTCATCGCTTTCCTCCCACCATTTTACCACCCATCCACCCACCCGTTCTCCCATCCCTCCATCCTCCCCCTGCCCTCCCTTTAACTATTGAAAAGTATCTCTGCAATTTTAAATGACATCTGTCAGCGGCGCCAAGAAAAAGGAAGCGAGGGAAAGAAAAGAGTTCAGAGGGAGTTTTCTCCTCCCTGCTCTTTTCCCATCCCTCTTATTGTCAAACTTTGAAAAGTGTGTCGTCGACTTTTCTTCTTCTTTTTTTTTTTTTTTTTTTCGCTCCACGTTTTTTCATTTCCTCTGAGTGATTAGCTGGTACACATTTTGACAGCCTAACCAAAACGAGAGACTTCACTTCTACCCCTGTCCCCTTCGCTCATGTGATGGGCATAAACCCTTGTCAGAGAGGCGGATGTCATTCCTCGGGTTGTTTTTTGAGTGTCAAACATGTTACATCTGATCAGTTTCTTAACATAGCATATTAGAAAGGCCATCAAAACCAACAACGTTTGAGTAAACATTAAGCCCTACATGTTTATGCTGTTTATGATCTTTCTCTTCTGAATTCAGTTTGGATTTAATGAAGGCGGGGTCGCTACAGTGGACAATAAGGGGCTGTAGACGTTGTTTGCAGCTATGTTTGTATGTTGGATAGAAACTTTAGAAACTTAAGCACTGAACAACCATACATCAATAGACTATTTAGATTACACTTTGCCTAATAAGATACCCTGCATGATGGTACTGACTACCTTTACGAGGCAATATAAGTGCAAATATGTGGTTGGAAATTAAAAAAAAAAACAATTAGCAAACAGCTTTCTTAACGGCTTAGTCAATATTTAAAATTAGTCGAAGCAACCATGATGATGAAATAGAATAATTGCCTTGAATAAAACAACTTCAGTATAATATCCAGGCATTATTTGAAACAAAGAATGATCAAACAGATGCTTCCATTAACCCCCTTGTGATACAGTACACCAGAATCCTTTAATGAGAGATGCAGCTTATTAGATCTTAGAAATTATATTAAAAACATATGAGGTCCGAAACACAGAATCAGACTTAAAAGGTAACTTTGTTTTTTTTTTTCAACCTGGGCCCTATTTTCCCATATTTATGTCTTTAAGTGACAAATGGGGACACCTAATTTTTTAAAATGGTCCAGTATTGAGGGAGAACGGGCTACGATGGAATCATATGGGGCAATTCTGCACAGTTTACGTCCACTGAAAGTCCTTGTTTTTACCACTGAATCACCGGCTCAGATTATTATAGTTAGTGTCTGACATTATGGAAAGGACCCGAAAGAGAAATAAAAAGTTTTTCTCATTTGTTGTTTGGTCATGTGATGACGACAACGGTGGAAACGTGAGTGAGAGTTGGAGCGAGGTTTGTTTGTGTGGTGCAGAAAGTGTAGCTTCGAGTTATCTAAAAGACTTTCAGTGTCGTGGCTGAAGATTTAGATGATTTCGACAATGTGGAGGTGACGCGACATTTCTCCGAGCGAGACATCACTGACACAATGACAAATAGACGGGGTTAAAGTTGCAGCGATGCATTGATTAGTTGTCAAGTATTAAGTTAATCGCCAACTATTTTGATAATCGGTTTGAGTAATGTTTTACGGAAATAAACCTCTTAAATGTGAATATTTTCTGTTTTTTTTACTTCTCTGTGAGAGTAAACTGAATATCTTTGAGTTTTGGACAAAACAAGACATTTGAGGATGTCATCTTGGGCTTAAGGAAACACCGATCAACATTTTTCAGCATTTTCTGACATTTTATTTTAAACAACTAATCGATCAATTGAGAAAGTCGACAGTGAAAATAATCCTTAGTTTCAGGCCTAGACCAGATCAGTAAAGAAACTGTTTTATTTCTCCGTAGGGTCCTTTCCATCATGATGTCAGACACCTATAGTATAATAACAATCTGAGCCTGTCAGTGGCAAACACAAGCGCTTTTAGTGAACGTACATTAACTGTGAGGCATTGCCCCGAGTGATTACATTACAGCCCCTTTAGCAGCTGCCATCTGAAGCGTTCTCCCTCAATACTGGACCAATTTCAAAATTGTTGTCCCCATTAGTGACTTAGACACAAAAACATGGGAAAATAGGGTCCAGGTTGAAAAATACCAGTTAGCCTTTAATGCAGGCATTTGGGAAACAGCCTAAAACAGTCATGACAGTTACAGGTCGTGTGGAACTGTATCATCCTTTTAAAGAAAATCTCACATGACTGTCCAAAACATAGACACACATTTGTGGAGTAGAGAGGAACCTCTCATGGGAAAACTGTGGTAAAAAGAAATGATCTAATATTGGCGTTTTTAGGCAGTGTATTGCAACCAAAACCAAAGCATCAGTCATAGTTAGGAAGCCTCTTTTGTACAGCGAATTAAACATTGTCATGTTGAAAACATTAAAGTGGGTATTCCCAGTCAGAGATTTTCTGCCTTCTTAAAAAATGGCTTCCAGTACTCACTGACAAATTGACTAACTGTAGTTGTTACTTGAGATGAAATTCAGGGTCGCCTACTGGTGGCATGTTTAAATTAAACAGGAAAACATTGAAGTCACTGTCAAGTAACCTCAAATCATCTCACACAACAATCTCTCCTTGTACCTTGCTAATTCATTTGCAATGTGTAAATGTGTCATTGGTTCCTCCTTATTCATTTTTATGTCTATATAAGAAAACTGAACTGAAGTCACACTGTTTAAAAAGGGAATAAAATATAAAATCATTTGCCTGTGCTCTCCATAGAGCTGCATGTTTATTTATTAGTATCTTACTACATGGTGCCATAATTGGCTATATGAAAACAATGAAATATAAACATAATGGAGCATCTACTGTTAGATGGAACTCAAGGCCATCAGTCAACAGATCAGATATTTCCTCGCCTTGCTTGTCAGACATGAATTGTTGAGCTATAGAGAAGAAACCAAAACCACTGGTTCTCTCGGTATCTAAGGAACTGCTATCAATTGATATGTTTACACACGATATTTGAGCCCTAGCTAACACCTTGATACTCGCAAACATCCACTTTGAAAAAAAAAAATGTATTTAATTATTTATGAAACACATTTTTTTTTCTTGATATGCTCTCCTAGCTGCATGCTTTCAATGGGCAGCCTTGTCAATTGTTGATAGCTGAGAGTAAACCAAGGGGGGTTGCAGTAACTCGCAACATCATGAATTACTGGGTTGGTCCATTAATGTGGATAAACAAGAAGCAGAAAAGGCATTTGATGGTTTTGTTTAGTATAAATATTACATATCACATCTCTGTAATGATCATCTGTTTACATGTGTGACATTGTTATTATTGTTCAAGAAATCATGCTCTTTATATGTTGCATTTAGGGATACCAGATTGGATATTGGGCTTATTCAGTTCAATTTCATGTTTATATACTATATACACAGGAGTTAAGTTAAAGTTTTGAGTGACTGCATTTTAAAGGTTGACAGCTGAATTGTAATTCCAGTTAATTTTGCTGATATTTTTACCGTTTTTCCTGATGCATGATTTTTTTTATTCTAATGCAGTTCAGCAGATTTATATCTATGTATTCATTTGTCACATTTTGTTTTACAAAATTAGGCAAAGCAATGATTAACTCAAGCCTAATGCTGCCTTACATATAAAAGAATGGGGCATGCAGATTATTAATTTAACACTGGTACTGGATCTGTACTCGGAAGCCCAGTTACGGCTATTGGGACTGAAAAAGTCGGATTGATGCAGCACTTGGAACAAACATACTTATCTTTACCCAAACCACAATCTTTTTCTGTACCTAACCATGTAGTTTTGTTGCGTAAGTAAGTTTATGTTGATCGGTACTCATATCGGCCGATACTGAAAGTCCAGGTATTGCTATCAGGACTGAAAAAGTTGCGTCTCTAGTTGCGTAACTGTCTACAATTGAAGGAGTAAATGTTATTTTTTGTCTTATATTTCTGTTCCAGTTGGAAACCTGCACCTGGACAGGGTTTTCTTTAAACTGGAAAGCTTCAAATTCAATTTTATTGCATCTTAATTCGGCCTTAACTTTCCTCTGTGTGCAGCAGAAGGCTCCGCTGTGAAACAATACCAGAAGGCAACAAAACCTCAAAGTTGTTCTTGTTTTTATGTCCAAGATGAGGCGGCAGCACCTCTTACATTGTCAGCCTCAACATGCATATGCTTGATATTCCATCAGCATATAACACATTGTCATCCATGAAGGTTATTGCCAACCTGGCTGTATTATGTTGTTGCTGTGGATGCGGTCTGTCTGTTTAGGTGACAGTGTTGATGCGTTTCTTTGAAATGGGTCCCAGCCCTCTCAATCAATTTTTTTCCTTTTTTTTGTGTTTGTTTCTCTGGCTTCATTTTTTTTCTCTATTTGTTGCAGAGAGCGCATCTGTTGGACAACACAGAGAAGCTGGAAAGGTCATCACGGAGACTGGAGGCCGGCTACCAGATAGCAGTAGAAACTGGTACGTATTCTGTTTTTGGATTGGCTTAGGAAGGAAGGAGTGGGGTGGTGTTGGGAGGGGATTCAAGATAGTGGTGAGGATGAGTGAGCGACAGCAAATTGTCTTGCTCATATGCGAGGTGGGTGGATATGTGTGTGTGTGTGTGTGTGTGTGTGGGGGGGGGGGTCGAAAAAAACCTCTTTCCTTGACGCCTGATGACATTTTCGGGAGCACATCAAAGGCGAGCCAGCGAGGGAGAGAGAGGTGTACAGGCAACAGATCGAGCGGCGCTTCTCCTCGCTCTGCTCCCGAGGAAAATTCGTGCATCGCTACGGCTGTGTGTATGTGTTGTGCGTTTGTGTGTGTGTTGGTTGTATTTTTTTTTTTTACACAAACAGACAGGGGGTCTATGAAAATAAACAACGTCAGCGTTCCTCCTGAAGTTCTTAATTCAGGAGTGCAGAAGGAAGAAAAAATAAAACATAATATCACTTTCTAAATAAACCCTCCCAAAAAAACTCCTTTTTTTCCTCATTATCAAGGATGTTTTTTATCTTAAAATAGGAAGAAAAAAAGCTCATTGGGATCTTAAATAGATTTAACCAGTTAGCATATTTTTCTTCTTCTTCTTCCTGTCTTCCTTCCTGACAGTCACCACATTATTGAGGCACAGTGTATTCCTCAGAGATGTATCAAAGCTCATTCTTGAAGTATCAACCGGCTTTCTGTGGCTTCCGTTGTAGTTTTGAAAAAGTTTGTCAATTTACACTATAATCGCGGGGTGGCTGGCGTGTGCGACATCGACAGATTTAATAATTCAAGTCAAGGAAGGTTCGCACGCAGACCACCGGCTTTTGATGTTCTCTGTAACTCGCATTCACAAATTCATAAATACAATCTGCATTCTCTGCTTAAAAACGTTGAATCAAATGCCTCAGATGATCCAGAGTTTCTTGACTGTGTCAAATTCTGCGACAGCCGACAGATTTTTTAATTCCACCCAGTCGTATCTTTCACTAGAGCGGCTGTTTTTTTTTTTTTTTTTTTTTATGTTTCGCCTCACAGCTTGGTTGGTGTTAAAGAAGTGGCCGTGACTTAACAGTGTTCAGTACCTCCCGGGTCCTGCGGTTTCTCCTGCCGTAGTCGGCCGCACGCCCCTTGACCCCGTACCACCGGTGGCCCTCTCATCCACCGCGTGTACGGCTCGCTATGAACAATGCTCGTTTATCCTGCCTCGGTCCACACACTTGGCTTGGCCTGCACCAGCTGGGGGTGTGTTTGTGGTTTGGTGGGGAAGCTTCGCCCCGCGTCTTTAATCCATGACCCCTTCCTTTACTCCGCTGTCGATACCAACCCTCCGCTCAGATGCACAACCTGAAATGGCGATGTCGCCGGGTCAAACGCGGAGTACATCTGCACATAGATACACAGAGAATACTCACTCCTCCACCAGACTAATTACTATATATGCCGAGCTCTCAAATTCAACAAACACACTGGGCACAAACATCAGGTAGCCATATTTATCCACTGGCTTATAAGATGTGACAGGGTTCAGTTTGGCCTTTAATTTAGTGTTGTTCACCCATCTCAAACTATATATTTACTCTTGTGGTCCCGCAGCGGCAAATCACAACATTTTCCAGACATCTTCATGAAATCTGGCACTATTTAGATCATAGTCCTGCCACAGTTCTTTGAGACACAGCACACCAAGGACTGGGATTTGTCTTTTTGCAGACTGTTTATTTTTATAGTCCAACAAAAGCTCCATGTCTTGTAGTTCCTTCTCTTTCACGTCAACAAATAGAAAAAAATGAAATTAAAGTGCTTTATTCATGCACCTTATGAAAATGGCGTTGGCAATTGTTTAGGAATAGCTTTGTATTTTAAAACACAGAGGTGTGACGTCCATAGTCGTTCAACACAAATAATTAGACCCTTAAGTGCTTCTCCAATCAGACGCTCTCTGTTCATATTGCAAATACTTTTCCTCGCCACAAACCTCAACTCTCCTCAGACATCTAAGATACACTTTTTTTTTTCTTTTTTTTGTTACGAAGAGCAGTTTTAGCGTCGTTATTTTGCAGTAATTCAAAGTTGCATTCTCCATCCACAATGACACAGTAGCCCTCAAGAACTGTAATTGACCAATGGGGGGGAAGTGGAACTAAAAGACATTTTTATTTCAAAGAGATAGATCCTGAACAAAGAAATGGCGTCGAAACTCAGCTTTGCCCCCTTTTTCTCTTCAGCGTCGACAATATATCTCTTAATGACCAGGAACAAAAAAAGCCAGGATGCTTCTAGGTCACATTTAAGGGAAAAAAAGAGGACTCTTAGTTCTAAGAAAAGATAAATCTTCACACAGTACCATTTTATCAGATTTCAGCATTTTTTTTTTCTCAGCCATTTTCAATGTCTCCAGTGTATTTAGCAAAAACAAAGGCCTGCCAAAAGCAGTGAGAGCCCTCAGAGGGATATAGAGAAGCCTCTTTGGACATGCAGAGCTATTTACCACACGCAACCTCAAGAACCAGGGTCCTCTGTTTGTCTCATAAATAAAGTATAGAACTTCATTAGTGAAGAGCACTGACTTAAAAGCCCAGGCATAGCAACAAGCAGACATGGGGGCTAGCCCAGTTAAAGAGGGCCCTAAATAAAGAGGGAGGGCATGCAGTTAGCTAATTTAAAGACATTTGAGTCAGGGGTATTTGAAATGCCCAAATGTGGAGGCTTGACTGATGTTAAATCAAAGACATGCCAGATTTTTAGTCCTCCCCTCCACAGTTGAAAAGATTCTGAATGATTTATGATTGCTTGTTTAGAAATAGATAGCATGTCAGATAAGACGTCTAAGTTGCAATGATTAGCTGTTCCACCTTTTTGATTATTATTCATTGAAGGGGAGAGAGTTACATACTGATCGACAGCTCATACAAGACATGCTCCATCAAACTCTGGCTGAATTTTTCCAGTTATGGTAATAAAAATCCACAGCTTTGTTTACCAGCATCACCCAGTAATTGAATTGCTTTAAATGACGTTTGCTTTGTTGTCGCAACATAAACAGCCTTTGCTGATGGTGCTATAAATGTGCATATAGGACATCAATAGTAAACTTAAAGGTAAATTTTAAACTTGAATCACTGTTGTTCTTTGTGCGCTCTGACCTATTATAGTTTGATGTGACTAAACTCATGATTATTTTGATTATCACTTACTCTGCCGATTATTCTCTAGATTAATCGATTCATCATTTAGTCTATAAAATGTCACAAAATAGTGGAAAATGCCCATCCCAGTTTCCAAGTTGTCTTGTCAGTCCAAAACCCAAAGATATTCAGTTTGATATGATATTTAACAGAGAAAACTGGAAAATCTCCACAGTTTTTTCCGCCATTTTTGCTTGAGAAATTATTTTAACAATTATCAAAATTAGGGATGCACCGATACTGGATCGGATATCAGACAGATACTGCCTCAGATAGCTGGATCAGATATTGGTGACAATTGGGCCGATCTGTTCATTTCAGTTCTACATTTATATACGACATCCATTATATACTGGAATTTTAATTCCTGTTTAAGTTTTGACCAATTTGTTGCTGCTTTAGCAAGGTTTCCACTTCTTGTTCATTTTGAAGATTTTTGTTACAAAGTTGCTGGTGTACGATTTATTATTTTAATAACAAATAATCCAGAAAATGTTTGTATTTATTTGTCACATTTTGTTTTACAAAGTTAGGAAAGCAATGTTAAAGTCTGATGTCGCCTTACACATAAAATATCCAAAGCACGGGTATTGCAATCGGTATCAGGACTGAAACAGTGGGATTGGTGCATCACTCATCAAAATAGTCAGCAGTTATTTTTCTGTTGATCAACTAATCGATGCACGATTGATGCGATTCAAAATTTTTAGCCTTAATTTTAATATGAAATGTATATATATATTTTTACAATGAATGAGTGCATTTAAGAGGCAATGTTTAAAAATTGTACGACTCAATAAGTCAACCAGAAAAATGTGGAGTGAATTTACTTTGAGAATTCATCCCCCTTTATACTTGTTCAGTTGACACAAATAACTTAGCAATGCCAGCAGAATGAGCCGCTGAAACAAAGACAGACGCAGACAAAAGCGTTGCTGCTCTGCATTTTAAAGGTGGCCAGCGAGAGGCTGAGAACACCTCTTAGGCGAGTGTTTCTTGGTGTTTAGGGGCCTGTAATCAATCCTGCAAAATGAAAACAGCTCATTAGGGATTGATTTCAGTCCCGTTTAGATAAGCAGAGAGGGCCAGGGCCTGGCCCCTAGGGGCCCCCGGGCGAGCCCAAAGTTCACGCCATGCCAGGTAGAGAGCAGCACCGTGGGCTATCAACTTTATTAGGATGGAGATAAGCTGATTAGACCTTGTCAATCAAAGGTGCCAGTGACTCAATCATGATCCAGGGGTCTTTTCTTTCTGTCTCTCCCCTTTTCTCTCTCTCGTCCCACTCTCCCAATCTCCCTCTCTTTTTTTGTGATAAATCATTGAAGCGACCAACAAAGTGGCAGCCATCGCTGGGCTAAGCTAAGCAGCCCTGCAGTTGTCACCAAGGCAGACGCGCAGGGACCCTGTGATGATGTGACGACTATATTAAAGAGTACATCAATTTGTTTTAGAGCAGTTTGATTTTCAACTGCAGTGGTATTAAAAGAGAGGGGGGGAGAAACAGAGGGGAGGGCGAGCATGTCGGCGTCATCGAACATGATTCCAGTGGCAGAGCAAGGGGTGCTGGGATGGCAAGAAAAAAACAGATAAATGACAAGAGTGACGAGAAATAAATAAATATGTTTTTTGTAAACATAAAAAAAAAAAAAAAAAAAATCTTCATGGCTCCCGTTTGAAGCCGAGTGTGGCTTTGAGTCTTGCTGCGAGTCCACGGGCGCTGGAGTGGCCCAGTAACACAGCGCACGTTTGTCCCGACGCTCTATCTCTCCCCCTCCATCTTCGCCTCGTTCTCTGTTTCTCTCCCACTCGCTTTATTTCTCCCTCTTCCCTCTAAAGATCAGACTCGATGATTCTTTTGGTGCTGGGCCACCAAAGTGGCGCTCGCGTCTCAAATCCATAAGCAAACACTTAGCAAAATGACATAATCAGTTTCATTTTAAGCAGAGGCTATTATTAGCGCTTTAATTTAAGTCTTTAATATTTTCAATGTGGTTAATCCAAAACAATGCATTTATTATCATTTAACTTTACATAATCATGTTAATAAAACACATTTTTACAGATTAAAATCCTAATTTTTTAATTCCCACATTTTTAAACAATTTAAATAAAGTTTATACTATTAATTAGAAGTTCTGTTGACCTACTAATACACCACAATTTCATACATTTTCTTTTCATTCACTACATGAGCTATTTGTAGAATTACATACAGTATATACTGTTGCTATGCAATGTATGTTATAATGTTTTTCTGTAGCTGGATCCTTTCTCGCTTCTATTTTTAGTGTATTCTCTCTGTTCTACAATGTAGTTTGAATATTTAAAGGATCAGTTTGCTAAAGTGGATTTCCTTTAGGTATTGCATAATAAATCACTTTTTTGTTGGCTAATACAATCAGCATGTTGTATTGTGTTCAAAAAGAATATAAAGTTATTTGATAATTGTTTGATTAATGGAGCCGAGTGCTAGGACTTAAATATTTCACAGCTTGAGTTTTCAGCTGAGGAGAAAAGAGGCCTTTTATAGAATACGTTTTAAAGGAAAAGTATGTTTTTTTCTATAGCTATGTATAAAGCAAATAATTATTAAAAACGCTCCCAAAATTCAGCTTGAAACCATATTTCCTCAATGTATATGCTTCAACGCATAACATCTCGCTCTCAGAAAATCTAGCCGCGGGTGAGCTGTTTATCGGTAAACCCCCGGTGGATGAAAGGCGTAGCAATAATGATTTTTTCTCTCCTAATCGGACCTTGTCAGCAAGGCGTCTTATCGTGGAGAGGAAAATGACACCGATCCTATCGAAGAGCCTGGAGTCCGAGTCGGCGGCGTGTGTCCCCCCCAATCATGGCCGGCCGTGGCCCAGCCATATCTAGCGCCGCCACAAACGGCGAGCGACGCTTTTTTCATGTGGACTTCAAAAACGTTGCGAGTCATTAAAATTGCACCCGCGTTCGGCAGCGGGGATCAGCCGCTCCGGAGCGAAAATGGGATGTGGGAAGAGGAGACTCGCTAAATGTGTTAATTCCATCCTCACATGTTTAAGGCTTAATTTTAATCTGTTTGAGGAAGGGGGAGGGGTGGTGGTGGGGGGGGCGATTGGAAAGGGGGGCGGGAGGGGCAATGAGAAAGCCTCGCGCTGCAATAAATCGCCATTATCTTTGACACCCTAGGACTCAGCTGTTCCAGGGATTTAGGGGTCCACTGGCAACAGTGTATATCGCAGGGCATGAAAACACTGTTTACGCTTGAACTGCGGTAGCTAAGGTGCAATCACCAGTTTCAGGCTGCACAAACAAAAGGCCCGACGCGCACAATGGCCGGCTAGCATACGTACCCTCAATGGAAGAGCTGAACCAACAGACTCGAGTGTGTGTTTGTGTGTGTGTGTGTGCGCCTGTTTCCCTGCGTCTGTATTTCCCTGTGCATCGACAGGTGTTGTCACAAACATCCAAATATTAGCTCAAGTTAAGTGGCGCTTCGAAGATGCCAATAAGTGACATGTTTGTGTCACATTAAAACCAAAGATCAGGATTTCCTCACTGAATAACCCACCGACTGCTAGCTCCTTTGTGTCCCCGTGTTGGGTCTGCACAACTTGTTAGCTAGTATTAATAAAATTAGGAGAAAATCTAATAATCAGACCTTTAGTCAGTTATTAGCTTCAACAAGGCTCTCAACATAATGAGAGCCTTGGAAGTAATGATCTGACTAGAGAGCTCATTGGTGCTTTCAGGCTCAGTAAAACATGAGGCAACATTGCTAAAAGAAACGTTGGTTTCCCATTTGGAAACTTACATTGTTAAAAAGAATCTAAACTTTTATTAGAATCAAACATTTGAATATTTAAAATGGGGGATCTTAAAGCTTAATCCTCAACTTTCCAGCACATTTAAAGACAGCAAAAACTACTGCTTTACATCATTGTGATTGGTGTACAGTAAAAAGGTAGCATTATTCAAATATATTATAGCAGACCACGAAGAAGTCCCTGTTTTAAATGCTGCATTATTTTTGTGTTTAACCACAGTATAATATAGTAATATAACATATAATATAGCAACAGTATACTAAATAAAAACATTTCAGTTTTGACTAATGCAGTGACAGTAATAACCTTAAAATAATATATATAAATTGGTCTATATTCTCAATCATCCAAATGATTTATTGACATAATCCTTACCTCAAGATACAAAACTCCCTCCTAGATCTTAAAAGACACCTTCGTCCTAACCTTAAATCAGATTTTTTTCTATTTTTAGGTTACAATAAATAAAAAGATACCCCTGCCTTCTTGCATGGGGGAGAAAAAAGTGTGGCGTTGACCTCTGGCTGACACAGAGAGAGCTGAGGGAGGGGAGCAGCAGACAGCGCGACAGAGAGGAGAGAGCTGAGACAACAACTGTGAAGAGCCGCATAGGGTTAAAGAAAAACTGTTTCACAAGGAAATGGGAGACAAAAGCGAGGACTTGGAGCCCCCACGGGCGCTTTAAAGAGCCGCTACATCTGAGGCGCTGAAATATTAAAAAAAAGGGAACGGGAGAACCAAAAAAAAAAAACAAAAAAATTTAAATAGTGAAATAAAGTAAAGGAGTGGCAGTGAAAGAGATTTGTGCCACCTTGTCACCTGAGGACGCATATCAGAAATATTAATTCTGTGATGAGAATGACGCACTGCATGACAAGAGGATTGATGTCAGTTAAAACCCTAAAAGGAGTAAAAAAATGAAATGAGACATTTATCAGAGTGAGTGTGAACAGGCTGCTGTATAGGAACAAGAGATGGAGATGTTGGGAAGGAGATGACTAAATTCACAACGTCAAATCTTTACATTTTCCCTGCTTTACAATAATAATAATAATAATAGTAGAAAATCCATTTATTTGACCAGTAACCTTCCTTACATGTGTTCTCATTTGCAATGCGGTAAAGTGACAACCATCTGTATTTAAAAAGAGGCGAGCTACTACAGAGCACTTGAGTAATGACAACCGAGTCAAACTACCATTAACAGCCTCTTCATGTGAGTCTTATGTCAGGATGGTAGACACAAATGGGTCATTTTTATTGCAGATTCATCAGAGTTTTAAGCAAGTTATAAAGAGAAAAGTAATGCTATTACTGCTTTTCAATATTTCCCTTTTGCTTTGCTCATAGTTATGTCAAGGGACACATTTGCAGTACCTGTGATGCGGCAGTAGTAATACATTTTTTACTATATGTTTTTAATATAACATAGTGCTACAATGGTATTTACTGAATGCGATTAAATATTTAATTTTTATTTCTTTGTGTTCAAGTGAAAACATTTAACACAGATAGTTGTGAGGAACTAATACGTGAAATCTATGACTGTCAGCCAATATTAACTTTTTCAGATTAGGAGTATCTACGTCACACTGACCCTAATGCCACAAGAGTGAACTGTAGTTTTCAAACCTTATTTTTTTTGTTTTTTTAAATAAAATCGTAATCATATTCATAGTGCCGTTGAAATAGTGTGCCAGATTTAGCAGCAGTAAGCAGACAGTCTAAAGTTACTAATAGTAGCTTGCTACCCAGCTGACTGCTGATGCCATTTCAATGTAAGTAGTCTGTCATCATTCACTTACTGTAGATACATAAAAGTCAGAGTTTGCAAAAGTTATTTTTAGACCTGTGCCTTACTGTACCAGTAAAATAAAAATGCATGCAAATAAGTAGAAAATATTTTTTGAACTCCCCAAAATGTAGAATAAATAAGGTTTTTAAATAAATAATCTTCACTATAAGTTCACAATCTGAAATAGTCTTGCTTTTCAGTTTTCTCTTAACGTTTTCACTTTTAACAGTAAATATAACTGTTTGTTTATGCCGTGCCACAAATTCGAGTGCAGTTTGTGAAGCTTTATGTGTACTTTTTTTTGTTTTTAGGTTTATTTTGTCCCCTCAAAAAGTAATCAGTTGCAGCTAATATCTTATCATACAGAAAAACAACATTAATTGCTATGCCAGTGTTAATGCTTTTTTTCTTTTTTAATCAAAAGGTATATGTACTCACTTTGTGTTTCTCATATCCCCATCCCTCTCATCCCAGTATTTGAAATGCAGACTGGAGATTTGTGAATGATATATTCTAATAAAATAATTTATTATGAAAGGCTCTTGGAAAATGTATAATATTTGGACGCGTTTTTGTTTGTTGAATTGTAGATGAAAGTTTTACACCTGTGGGCATATGGTCGATTACTGTAAAAGATGATAACAATTGTCACATCTGTTAAAATGTTTGATATGAGTGCCAATATGTTTTAGGTGATAACATTACTAGCATTGAGTAATGCTTTATTTTTTTTAGTTTTAAACAAGTTATTAGCAGATTATATTGGATGTAACTTTCCCAGCTGTGGACCGCATCCAAAGGTCTGCGAGGGAACAACCAAGCAACAACAATGGCTCCTTTTTAGCTTAAGATAGTGTAGCTGTTGCTTTGTTGTCAGAGTCTTTTTAGTGAATGCACTGCGTGTCACTTCTCATAGAGTAACACAGATGTTTTTTCAGTAGCGCAGATAGAGACCCCGTGGACTCGCATCTACAAACTGCTAGGTGGCACCTTTTGTGTCACAATAAGCAAAGGTTGTCCTCTTAGATTTAAATTACTTGGTCTAAATCTAAAAAAAAGTACAACTGCTCATGATCCTTGCAACAGTAAGTTTTGGCTCCAGCCTTGAGGAAAATATTTGATCCTGTGTTACAACTATACAGTATAGGGCTAAATGCAGTCATTAGTTCTTTATTAATCTGCGACTTCTGTAGACATTCCCCGAGCCTCCCCACACCGCAAGATACACAATTATACTGTACAAACACACTGAAGCACATTAGCCATCTCCGTCTGTCCTTGCTCCTCTTTTCCTCAATGGTGGCCCCAAGGAGCACCCCCTCCCACCCCCACCCCGTCAAAGGAGCTTCCTCCTCGGCTGTCCTGTGCCCATCAGACAGGGTGCCCGCCCGTTTAAGACACCCAGGGAACATGAAACGGAGCCGGGCCGAGATGTCAGCTGGTTGCCCCATCTGCCAGTCAGTGGGATGGTAAAGCTTTTGTCCTGGGGGGTAACCTTAGGAGTGCTCTGTGTTGCTGCTCAAGCGTGTTTATGTGTGTGTGTTTGTGTGTGTGTGTGTGTGCGTGTGTGTGTTGCTTTGGGACAAGAGACTCTGCATCACAGTTTTGGAGCAAAGCTAGCCACAAACAACATGCTGACATTGTCCTTTTAATTTATGTGCGCACATACCGGACTGTCACATTTGGACCAAAAAAATGACCCAAATTTAAATTTGGACTCTCTGTTGTCAGATCAGTGTGAAATCACTGTTGTGTTTATTCCCATTTTTTTTTGAATGGCAGAGTAAAATGTGTAGGTCTCAAAGAACTGTCCTCGGTTGGATTGAAGTTAATTGCTCTCATTTCAGATCTGCTCGCTACTTATGGATACACAGTTGGTGGAGCGCTCATCAGAATTGTAAATTGCCCGGAACTTGTCTCTACCCTTTCCCCCGTCCCCCTGTTAAATAACATAACCTTGATAGTACAAACAGTTTGACTTCCACATAAATGAACCGAGTGTGGAGGAGAAAGGATGGAGGCTGGCCGGCTGGTTGAAATGAAGCACAGCTCCACTCATGCATTCTATCGTTCGGTAGATAGGCCGCGCCCTTGAGCTGCTTTAGCGGGGAGGAGCCGCTTGTTCTCGCTCAGTGAGAAGGCGCTGAAAGGGGGCCTCTGTGCATGCACGGATGCACGCACATAATCCTTTGGACGGGTCTATGTGAGCCCAAGAGTTCCTAAAAAAAAATGCACGCAGACAGCATGAACTTATTTATTTACCACTGAGTTATGCTTTTGTAGTTGTGCCTGTCAAGGATATCAGCACAAGTTAATATGTGTGCGTTTGTGTGTGTGTGTGTGTGTGTGTGTGTGTGTGTGTGTGTGTGTGTGTGTGTGTGTGTGTGTGTGTGGATATGTGTGTGTCTCCTAGTAGCTGCTGCACGTGCTTTGCACCTCCAGTTGTTCCAGGCTCCGATAAAATGTGATTCATAACAACAAAGTCGTCCTTTTTCCTGTGCTGTAATCATTTTTAGTCAACTTTGACTGTTTACTGCCACGTAGAAAGCTTCCCTTAAGTGGTCTACATAGTCCCTGTGCTCACATCAGTCAGTCTCACCGCATGATGTATGTACTGTAGTGGTAGTCCTGAAGGGCTGATGTATGCACAGCTCTGCACCAGCAAGTCCTCCTTGAGCACATCTATGATCTTAGGTTACTCAATCATCAATCAAGGCCAACTGCAGCGTACTGTACTGTCGCCCATCTTTTAAAGCTCAGTTGTGAAGGACTGGCTAAGACGGCCTAAGGGACGCTTTCCTTGGTCTGGCCCATCTCAGGTTTGATGTGAATATGTGCGTAGTTATGAAACTACACGCAGAACAGAGTCGACGCATTGATGTAGGCTTGTTTAATGTTTGGTGAAGGCCACCTGATAGTAGGATTTTTAGTGTTTTTCTCTTACAATTTTGCCGTGTTTTTGGCAGACATTTTTCAGTAATTTGTTTGACGTTTTCCTCCTGTATTTCTGGTCATTTTCAACTTTCAAGTGCATGGAAACAGGAATGAAAAATAAATAAGAAGAGGAAATAAAAACTAGGGACACACCGGTCCCACTTTTTCAGTCTCAATACCGATGGCAGAGTACCGATACCGAGTACCGATCATATACCAGTATTTCAGTAAGTGACTGGCATCATTTGTTTGTTTAAGGAAGCATCAGGCTTAACTTAAACATTGCTTTGCTAACTTTCTAAAGTAAAATGTTATCAATAAATACATAGATAACATAGCAATTGAGTGATTTATTAAAATAATAAATCGTACACCAGTAACTTGATAAAAAAAAAAAAAAAATCTTCACAATTAACAGGAATTACAATTCAGCTGTAAACCTTTCGAATGCAGCAACAAACTGGTCAAAACTTAAGAAATTAGAATCCCACAATGTAATCTATATAGTATATAAACATAGAAATTAATTTAATAAATCGACCCCATCGTCACTGATATCCGATCCAGCTATTTGAGTTGGCATTAGCAGGCATCGGTGCAAAACATAAAATACTTTGTCATTTTAGCTGCATTATTTCCTTGCCCCATAGTGAATTCAATAAATAAACATTTATTTAATGCAGCATAAACAAATAAGATATATTCCACCCTTTGTTATCTCATACCAGTCATACAGTCGTCTTCATCGCTATAAGAAAAGGTCTGTTAAGAGAAATAAACATGCAAAAACTTTTTTATTGCTCACATCATTTCTAAATTTACCTCACCCAGAATGAAGGTTACTTAAAAAAATGCAAAATTTCAATATGGTCAAACAAAGAAGGCAGCGCAATAAAACAGTGCCAGCGAATCAAAAAGAAATATACAGTACATTCACTTTCTCCACAAAGCTCCTCAGAATTCATTATATTATCCAGAATGGACATACGATATTGCAGTGATAGAGTCGCATGCCAATTTTCCTGCGTGCTTGAAGTGAGCTATTGTGCTATTTTAATGAGCTGTTTAGACTAGTGGCCGGTTGCATTTGGGCTGCGACAACCAGCTCAGTGAATAATTGTTATTGCCTCTTAAAGGCCAGATGTATGGAATTCATGCAAATTCAGAGCAAAGGGAAAACGTGTGTGTGTGTGTGTGTGTGTGTGTGTGTGTGTGTGTGTGTGTGTGTGAGGGTGGCTCGGAATAATTGTATTCCAGATGTCCTTCTTTTATGTGAACCACACACACACAAACACACACACACTAAAAGGACAGAACAGATGATGGTGATGATGATTAAGATCTTAAGCATATGGAGATGTTGGTTTAGTGTTTGTGTGTATGTGTGTGTGGTGTTTTCTTTTTTTTGAACATTTCTGCTCCCTCAGTCTTCTGTGACAGGTTCACCCATCTCTCCTGGGGAGGCCTTCACTCCCAATTTAGACGCAAGCGTCGTCGAGTGACAGCAATGGCTCCGGCACCCTACCTTTGCAATACGACTACAGTTAACTTAACAAGTCTCGATATGTGAGCTCCGTCTTTTGATGTTGCTGATTTGAGTGGTTTTGAGCATCTTTCTCGCGGAGAAGTTGAAATTTTTTGGTAGATCTGTCAAGATGATCTTCAGAGGGATGCAGGTCATTTCTGTCACATTTTAAACAAAAAAAAAAAAAAAAAATCAACTTTTATCATATTTTTTTGTGCTTGAATGTCCATCATAAAAACGTGCCTCCACTGCCTGTACGTCAGCTGCAGTATGGCCCTTCAGAAACCTCCCCGTCATAAGAATGGACATGTGTGGCCAGTCAGGTCTCTAAACAGGAGCAGAGCAGCAGCACGGTAGCACCATCCATCTGCCCGAGCCTGCTTGTACAGTACAGTGATCATAAATGTCAACAGCAGCACAGAAATCAAAGAGACATCTGATATATAACTGTTAAGGTAGTCACTGTACAAGCAAGTCTTGCATTTCAACATGTTTAATGTCTACATTGGGCCTTTCGTGGGTCAGGCTTTAGTGTAAATGTGGGCATTTTTTGTTGTTGGGGTTTTTGTCGATGAGATTCAAGTACAGTGTATCTATTGTTTGTTCCCGTCTTTGATGCTTTTACTGCCTCTGCAACACCTTAAGCTTGGATGCATCTGTTTTATATAAAAAAAAAAGAAGTGAGCAACTGCTGTACTGTAGTGAAATGAGCACATCAGTTAAGTATACAAACACAAAAGAAGAAGAAGAAGAAGATAGTCCTTTATTAGTCCCACGAGGGGAAATTCAATTTTTTCACTCTGTTGTTAACTTATACACGGTACATGCAGACCCGAACACACACATGCACAAACATGCAACAATGGAGAGATGTCAGAGTGATGGGGCTGCTCCTGACAAGCGCCCCGAGCAGTTGGGGGTTTGGTGCCTTGCTCAGGGGCACCTCGGCAGTGCCCAAGAGGTAAACTGGCACCTCTCCAGCTACCAGTTCACACTCAGTTCTTGGTCCATGGCGGGACTTGAACCGATGACCCTCCGGTTCCCAAGCCAACTCCCTACAGACTGAGCTACTGCCGCCCCCAAAAGAAGTGTGTTAAACTGAAACTGTTAATCTGAAAAAAATAACAACAGTTAATGGTGTAAATCACAAGTTTCATCACGATACAATATTGATTCCTTAGACGATACGATTTTTACTAGTATCACGATATGATTTTGTGACTGACATGAGACAATATCATATGTCCATTTAACACAGTGACATTTTTATACACTCACAAAAAGCAGCTAAATTGGGCTGCACAATCGAATATTAATTGCAATCAAGGTATTGGCTTCCCACAAATAAATGAACATAATCAGCTGCGATGTTGACGTTTAAACCGCGTGCTCCGCTCATGGGAAATGCCGCTGTACATCAAATCAATCACTTCCTAAACTAACAGCCAGCCACCAGGAGGCGATCAAGATGTTTTGATGCTTCACTTTTCACTATTGTCATGCCATTATCATGCCGCTGCAGGAGCACCCTACAACGGCAGCCCTTGAAAAACTTTCCTGAATGTTGAGGCTGCAGTCCAGAGTAGAAGAGTAGCGTACTGTTTATTACTGCATGTCTGGATGCACTGTAGATTTGTACATTAGCAGGAATGTAGCACAACATGGAAGCGAAAGCAGTGCTCTGTTTATTTAGATATGAAAGTGCAATAAAAATATTTCTTTTCCCAAAAAAATCAATAAATAATGGTGATCTCAGTATGATTAGCGTTTTGGCCACAATCGTGCAGCCCGACAACTAAAATATGATTTGACGATTTTATTACTCGGCTCTTCCAGACATTTAAAAACAATCTATTCTTTTTAAAAAAATAATAAAAATAGATCTTCTGTTGTTCAGTATAAAGCGCCACATTTCTCATGTTTGAGTGCAATTTTTTTTTTTTTCTCGGTTAGGGGTTTCAAAATAAGGGCGCATCTTTTAAGGTGATAAGATAGGTAAGAGACAGTGTGTGTGCAGTTGCTATGAGGCTACAAGCTACAACTCCTCAGCTGGAAGTCCCGAGCCAACTTCCTGTAACTGCGCCAGCTCTCTTAAGGTGGACCAGCTTTTCTCCTTAAAGTGACGAGCTGCTCCTCTGAGTTTTTCTCAACTTCTAAATTAACCAATGCCGTTAATCAGTTAAAACAATGTTGGGTATCGGTTAATTATTAGCATCCCTGCTGATGGCCTTTTAATCTCCAGTAAAAAGTTATTGTTGCTTATGAAGCGCTTCCAAAATGATCACATTCCAGTGAACTGCAAGTGCATGAGTGTCTTTGAGTGTGCGGACATCATCACGTGTGTGTGTGTGTGTGTGTTGTGAGTTGTGTTGAGTGACGAGGCCATGCGTCTTGAGCCACCTGGATTTATTTGGGCCAAACAAGAGGAGCCCATGTCTGTCTGGGCTACGGGGCCTCAGAGCCTCGAACAGAAGGTGCCTCGTCACAACTCGCACCTGAGCTCCTCCCGGCCTGGGACCAACCTCTCTCTCTATCGCTCTCTCCATCCATACTGCCTCTTCCCTCCCTTTCTTTCACTTCCCCCTCTATCCTCTCCACTTCTCTCCCAGGCCATGGCCTGGCCTACTTTTACCTCTCCCACTCTGGACCCTTTGATGTCGACCATGTTGGCCCTTTGCACAGATCATGCGTGTTTGGAAATGGCCCCTTTGCTCAATCCTCAGTCTGTTTATGAATATACATTTCACAAACAGGATATGTAGTTAATGGTCTACAAAGAGAAGCATCCTCTCTTATGTATTAGCTGTGCTTATCACAGTAAATGATGCTAAGGTTCGCAATGAAAACCACTCTTCCGTTTACTTGATTCTCTCATTTCTTTTTGAGTCACTGCTGAGTTTGTTTCCCTTTGTTGTTGATGTTTTTTCCCTTACGAATCTCCCACTCAGTTCCTGGAAAAGAGGCTTTATTCAGGGAGGAAATGTGTGTTTGCTTGTCTGTTAGCATCTTTTTCATTTAGTCTTGAAGTGACAGGGTGTGAAGCCGGGTAGGCGTGTGCATCTCAGAAGTCAAAAGCACAAACACTAACAAGACACCAAGTTGGCTGCCTCATTTTTGAAGGTAAAATCAACTCTGAATCGTCAGGATTCATATTGCTCTGGTCAGTTTGGCTTTCTGTCTGATATTTTTGCCACATAATATCAATATTTATTGTAGCAGATTTCACAGAATCGTAGAAATAAGGCGTAATGCCACAGTGAACCATTCAGAGTCCACGTTGGTTCAGATGGAAGGACTTGTATGAATGCTTTGAGTGAATATATATTTGTTAGAGATTCACCGTTACCGATACTGGATCGGATATCAGGCTGATACTGACTCAAGCAGCTGGATCCGATATCGGTGACAATGGAGCCAATCTATTCAGTTCAATATTGATGTACTACTATATATACAGTACATTATATTGTACTATATATACTGCTCCACTACTAAAAAGGTTTACACTTGTAATTCCTGTTAGTTTTGAATAATTATCAAGTTGGTTTATGATTTATTATTAATAACAAGTAACAATTAAGTGAATTGTGTTTTACAAAATTAGGAAAGCAAAGGTTAAGTCCAGACTGATGTTGCCTTACACATAAACGAATGATCCCAGCCACTTCCACACAGTGAGGGATACAGATTATTAATTATGACATACGTAAGTATAGAATATAAGTATCTAAAAACATCAGATGGTTGCATCATTATTTATTTGTACTTTGATCCAAAAAGATCAATAGATGATGCTTTTTTCCTTCATGGTGAATTTCAGTCTTGAAATGTGAAAGTTATTGGCTTTGACCATCTGAGTGATGTTTTACTTTGTAGATTATTTTCTTTCTTGGGAGGTTTTTATCACAAACGCAAAATATTATAGAAACCTTACTTATTCTTTATTGATCACAATTATTCAGTATGTAATCTAATTCAACAAAATGATTCTCTCTCTCTCTCTCTCTCTCTCTCTCTCTCTCTCTCTCTCTCTCTCTCAAAAAAATATATATATATATATATATATATATATATATATATTTAAAGCCACTACAAGGAGCTTTCATTCTGTGTTGACTTTTGGTCCCTGTGGACAAAAGTGGTAGCGTTTCCGAGCACCGAGTCCCTTTAGAAATTGTCTGATTTTGCAGCAGTAGGGTCTGACAGTCTGCCCCGCACATTGTCCTGGTTCTGGTTCTCCAGTGCCTCCCCTCCCTTCAGTGGGCCCAGCAATATGGCCTGGGTCTTTGGCAGTGTGGGGTCGGTGTTGGCTCCCAGCGGAGCAGCGAGGTGAAGCAGAGCTGCCAGGTACGGAGCTCTCCACCTTCCACCGGAGCTCCGACTGCAGGTCGACAGCGACTCCGCTGGAGCTTGAGCTGAAAGAGTTTCTGGTGAACCTGCGTGACATAAATTGTTTCATGGGGAATCTGACCCGACAACAGGCATTAAGAATAACTACCTAGGAAGCCATTATTCTTGCTGATGGTCTGGGTTGCTTATGTAGGTCCGCATTAGTATTTAACTGAGTCTGTCTCGTAGCCAGTTAAATATTCTTTGTTGTAACTTTGATAGTTTTGGACAACAATGCAACCCCATGGTATGGAGACATAAGTGATATCAGGCTGTAACAACAGTTAGTTTTGGTCTCTTGAGGTGAAGTGTTGAAATAATACCACCCTCAGTCTTTAGCTATGGCTGTCCTCAGCAAGTCCTAGAATGGAGTTAGCATTTCTCCACTTAGAAACCTGTTTTGCAAAACTGCATTGCTCACTAGGCTCAATATAGTTACAACTTACATATTTAGTGGCTTTTTATTTTTGGCCAGCTGTAGCCACCAAGGCTGTGCTACATCACCGTCACAGTGTGAGGGGAGCACACCCTCGATGTTTCTTACGTTCACTTCCATTATTCCCTTTGCATTATCGCCTGCCACCCCTTCTATGTATAGTTTCTTTGTGTGTGTGTGTGTAGAGTCATAAAGCTACCACCAAGGGATTCAAATGGTCACCTCAGCCATCCAAGCCCCTCTCTACTTTCGCATTTTATTTATTATAATATTTGAGTGTTTGTGTTTTGACGATTTATCAGCTGTAGTCATAACAGACTCTGGACTCTAAATCAGGGGTCCCCAACCACTGGGCTACGGACTGGTACCAGTCCATGGGTCATTTGGAACCAGGTCGCACAGAAAGAGTGGATAAAATTTTTTCTATTATCAGAGTCTGAAAGATGTTTTATTTGAAAAATGCCAGGACGCTTGTCTCAGTCATGATATTCATTAACCCCAAAAAATTAAGCCCAGAAGCTCACAAAATGAGTGAAAAACAAATATCTTTGGAAAGGGGAAAAGGCCCAATGAAGACACAGAAGAAGAGCCTACGACTTCCAAGAAAAAGAAGGCTGCATTTAAAAGACAATATCAGGAATCCTACTTAAAATACGGGTTTATCGCTACAGGTGATTCTCACGCGCCAAGCCCGTTCTGCATAATATGTGGCGACAGGTTAGCAAATGAGGCAATGAAGCATTCAAAACTGCTTTGCCACATGGAGACCTTAAAAGGCCTTAAAAATATGTTTCAGACAACAACTCTGCTGGTGTTCTGAATTAAAATCAAGGCTGAATACCTTGAGATCACCAAAAAAACACATAGCCTATCTTCTATGAGGCGGGGTTTTCTGCAGTGACAGCAACCAAAACAAAATTACAGAGTAGACTGGACATAAAGAACATACTTGGCGTGTCATTGTCTCCCATTACCCCTAGATTGGACCGGCTGATTGCAGGGAAACAAGCTCAGGGCTCCCATTAATTCAGCGTAATGGTGAATTGTTACGCGTTTTACATTTGTTTTTATGCCGGTAGTATCATTTTATATGCCGGTAGTATCATTTCATCATATTTATCTCCCACTCGGTCGGTGAAAATATTGTCTTACATGAAACCGGTGTGTGGCCCAAAAAAGTTGGAGACTGCTGCTCTAAATCACAAGACCAATTGGCAATAAAATATGTTTACAGTGAATTTTTGCTAACCCTTCATTATGACCTCTTTGCTTTTTTGGGAGAAGGCCAGCACACAACAACTGTTGACCCTGCAAGGTAAACGGCTGCAATACTGTATACACTATACCAAAGTGCTAATCAGTTGTTGCCTTGGTTTCCTGACACCTAATTGATCCAAACTGGTCTTAATAGGCGAAGCAGGATGTGGCTCACTATTGTAACTAGTGGCATGGGAAACCTGGCAATTAATGGGACATGGTGGATGTCTCCGATTTAGTGGTGTCAATGAAAAGTTGCCCCCTCACACTGCAGCATTGCGGTAATTGAGCCATCGGTCTCCTAGGGCTCTTAGCGGTGTAGAGGTTGGGTCCAAATGTTAAAATGGATTTGATAATATTGGTACTTTCTTGTAAAACTTAGAGGTCATCATTCAGTTATTGTCTACTATTATCTGTAGTGAATATTGGAACAGACAATTGAGTTGAAGAAAGTTTTTCAACACTGTATGTTCTTACAGTGTCAATATGGAGTGTGTGTGTGTTGAAGAAGCTGTCTTTTCTCTGTCAGACTAATATTGTGTAAGTCCATTCTTCAAGGTGTCTGAGACTGTAATTAGAGGATTGCTTTAAGTCGAGCCAGCCCAGGGTGATGATGGGAGGGACTGCTGGAAGTGAAGGGAGCAACAACACAAGGGAGACAAGAGAAGAAATAAGGGTCGTCCATTTTATAGTTCTGATAGAGGTTATATTTTCTGTGACAACTGGACCAGAGTAATCAAAATGTGTTAATAATCCCTTCAAAGGGCCTGGCGGCACATCAGTGAGAGGCCTCACTGAACGCCAATCCCCCCGCTAGACCCCGGTTCTGGCTGCCCCACCCTCACTGACCCTCCGTCACTCTCGCTTTCTCCCCGTCCTGCTCGGCCTTGTTGATCTTATCTGTCAGCCAGTGTTTCAGTCGACTGTGTCTAGACAAACTTGCACCAAAGTTGCGTATGAAACTGAACCTCCTTATTTCCAAATCACACAAATGATCCAAGCCCATGTGTCGCAAACCTCACATTTTGAGCTCAGCAGGGGGCATTGGTCCGAGTCTGTTCTGGCACCCCACTGCTAGAGTCTAACCCCCCCAGGACGATTCCAGGTCAGACTGTATAGGTTCCAATAAGGTCTATCTTTTGTTTGAGGATTAACAAAAAGGTCATAGTTCACAAAGATGGCCAGATGGGGTCTCTCGTGCTAAATATCCATACCTTCCGCTCCTAAAAGGAGGTTGAGCGTCAGGATCAATGGACCCAATCGATGGGCGTAGTGGTGGAGGTAATGCTGCCAAAAAGTTTGATTGCATGCATATTGATCAGAGTGAGGCTAAGAAGCTGTAAGGCTATTGATTTTTCTTTTTTAGATTTGCACTCTTTTAGCTCATTTCATTTGTCTACCACACACACACACACACACACACACACACACACACACACACACACACACACACACCAGGCACAACAGGCACAACAGAATAAGTAATTTTTTTAGTCGATTAGTAATTTTAAGGCTCTTTTCATGTTGAATGACTCATTTCAAAAACACTTTTGAGCACATCTCTGGTAAACACAAGATTTAAATTTGTGCTTTTGTGTGATTCTTTGTGGAGAAACTCACAGATCGGTCCACTCAATCAATTATTCGACAAATGGTTCGACAAATTTGTATGAATGTAAGTTGACTAAGAATTTCTTTGGTCGATTAATTAAATCAAGCCCATTTTAATGTACAATCAGTGATTAGCTTTGCATAAGTGTCATGAAGTGTAATCCCACACACACAATTACATGTACATTAACACACAAATATGTATCTTAGGTACCATGAGATACAAGCACATTTGATATCAGTCATATTAGCGTCAGCATTATGTCTTTTTTTAACGTTCACGTAACTTTTCTTTAAATTAAGTCTATGCCAATTAGAGAACCTCTTCCTCATTTGGTAGTCTAGTCTGAAGCTGCGTGTCAGGATCGGTTTGAGGCATTTAAAAAATGCATGGGGTCCAGGTGAGGTGGCTGAGCCCCAGTGTGACCTGGGAGCAGTTTGTGTGGCGTCTCAGGAGAGGCTGTGTCCAGTGTGGGGCAGGACGAGGGACCGCACTTAATAATAGAGCCACGGCATCAAAGGCTGTAGACTGCTGCTGGCTGACACGGCGTACATCATGAAACCTGTATGTGTTTTTAAGTGTGTGTGTCAAGTTTTTTGTCTGTGCCCTTTACTTCTATATAAGTTTACACCAAGCTGTTTTTGTGGACATACATGTGTCCAGTTATGTGTAGTTGTGTGTGCGAAACTCCTTTGTATCAATGATTGGCATGCATACAACATATATAGTATTATAGTGTGTGTGTGTGTACATGAATGTTCACAATAGGGCCCTCACTAGGTGGTGTGGCTCCCTGGGAAGGCTAGCGTAGCTGCAAGCGCTAGAGGACTCATTGACTTTCTAATGATTAGTGGTCAGGCCCCCAGCCCATGCTAGTACCAGGGGTTTGGCCTAGCCGCTGCTGCTAGCCTCTGGCCACCGCCGTGCACCACTATCGACTCACCCCCAGCCCCCTCTCTCTTTGGCCTGCTGGCGATGTGTCAAAACCCATTAGCACAGAGTTCCGCAACTATAGAGAGGGATCATTTTAGGTTTATCTTTCTTGCTCTCCTCTCGGTGCTCCGCAGCCGTCTCCTCTCTCTCATTCGCTCTTTCCCCGTCTCCTCATCCTCCTCCGCCCTGCTAAAATGAAGAGAGAAGCGCAGAGAAAAAGGAGTAACCTTTGACAGGAGTTGTTCCAGTTGTGGTATGTATGGCTGCGTATTGATCTGCATTGGCTTTAGGAACTATAGAGAAGAGAGTCAGTGAGTTGCCGCTCCTTTCAAGTCCCACACATTTTTTTTTTTTTTACTGGGGAAAGACAAGGAAGTTTCAGATGCATATTGACCTCCTTAGGTCCCATAAGCTATGGAGATGTGTTTAGAGAAAGGGGTGCAGGCTGTAACATGAGTGTATGATCCCATATGTAATCTTCTATCATGTTAATTTCCGTTGTGTGTGTGTATTTGTATCTGTTTGTGTTTGAGAGACGAGTGTGTTTTTGTACTCCGTTGTATTGTGTGTTATGTATAATGTATCTCTCTGCTCTCCTTGTTGAGTTTGACCTCTTGACACACTTGGTTGTTTCTTTCAAGTTATTGACCGACACAGCCACTTTATCCAGATAACTATTTTAGAGAGTGGAACTTCTTTATTTTTAAAAAGCTAAGCCATGGTTTGAATTAGAATAGATCTACACACACACTCACATGCACATGCACACGCACAGCTCAGCGAGACAGCATCCTTCTAACCCAGCACTTCTTTTTCCGATAAGCTCCATCTCCCGAGAGACAAAATGCCTGTCAAAGACTTTGTCCAAACGACGAGAAATCTGTGGAAAAACAAAACAAAACAAAAAAAAAAAAAAAGAAATATACACACACACAAATACTTCTCCATCACTGTTCATCAATCCATCTAGTTGTGAAATCATTATTTATTTATGGAACTTTAAAGCGCGTTATTTGAATAATGCGGGGTATGACGAAGGGGGAGCCGTACGGAAACAACAAAATGACAACCACACCAAAACCACCCGAGGGCACATGCCAACACATCGCATCAGTGTCATCCTTCCTCGCTTTGCCCCTGTGGGCTTACTGCTCAGCAGGTAGCCACACATGCTCACACAGGCACACACACATTAACACTTACTATTAATATTCTAAAACATACATAAAACTTATGAATTTGCTTTCTTGCTCACAAAAAAAACACACAGTCAATAGTTTTGTGATAGACAAATATAGACTCTACACAAACTTACTTTCACTCTCTCTCTCTCTCTCTCACACACACACACGCACACGCACACACACACACACACACACACACACACACACACACACACAGACGTACGCACCACGCCCTCAGGCCCTGGAGGCGGCAGCAGTAGCATCAGCGGTCTGATAGATGGATCCTGTCTCCTTGTGATCTCCACTTGTCAGACAAGTGTCACACAAAGCCCAAACACAAATCAAAAACACAGGTACGGGGCACATGTCAGTCTGATTGGACCTCGCCGATGCCTCCCCATCCGTCAGCAGCTAAGACGCTCACCCACTGACTTGGAATGAGGGTGTAAACGGGTGCCTGTCGGAGTGTTTGAGCTACTGATGTATCTGGTTTGCAGATGGGTTGAACGCTTGTGTTTGGTTTATAGCGCTGTCATCTTGAACTTTTGTTGTCAGTGACAACCACAGACGGGGCGTTTATAGTGGTTTTGAAATGGCCACACCAGTTGTCCCAGTGTGTGCTGTTAGAAAGGCATAAGTGCTATTTTGATTTTAACCTAAACATAGTTGAACTTCCTTGGATCAGAGGCTAATCCACCACCACCACAGGGTTAATGTTTTTTGAACTGTGGGTCACTGAGGCTCAAAAATGTACTTGCCCAAAGTCTATTTTTACTTGCCTCTGTACAAATTGTTTTATTCATTAATGGCTATCAAATAGGCTAAAGTTAATTGTCATGTTTTATCCGCTTTGCTCACAGACTTGCAGAAAACTGCGTAATGCATAGTTAAAGTTTCACCCACATCCTCTGTAACGCCACCCAACTCCTGTTTCCAGGATTGAAATACTTGCTTGCACTTTAGCTCATAAACTTAGTCTTTACTAAGTCTTCTCACAAGTGCCTCAGTAGTTTTACATTTAATATTTAGTTAATTATTTAGTGCTTATAGAGCATATTTAAAACGCACACAAGTTGACTGAAGTGCTGTCCAGGAAATTTAATGTAGGGCTGTCAATGTTGATGCAATAATAATGCCTTAATGCACAAGCTACCCTAAATTTTGGCCATGAAAACGTGGCATGGCCATTTCCTAATGGGTTCCTTGACCTCTGACCTCAACATATGCAACTGAAAATGGGTTCTCTGGGTACCTCCGAGTCTCTCCTTTACAGACACGACCACTTTATGATAATCACATGCAGTTTGGGGCAAGTCATAGTCAAGTCAGCACACTGACACACTGACAGCTGTTGTTACCTGTTGAGTTATTAGCATATTTTTTATAGTAAATGCAGTACCTGTGAGGGTTTCTGGACAATATTTATCATTGTTTTGTGTTAATTGGTTTCCAATAATAACTATATACATACATTTTGATAAAGCAGCATATTTGCCCACTTCCATGTTGATAAGAGTATTAAATACTTGACAGATCTCCCTTTAAGGCACATTTTGAATGGATAAATATTGTGATTAATTTGCGATTAGTAGCGATTAATCATGTACAGTCATGCGATTGATCACATTTTAAATATTTTAATCTACTGACACAGAGTTATTTCTTTTTTTTTTTTTTACCACTTGCTGAATCGGGCAGGTGAGTTGCTAGATTTACTAGCCTGATGTGGCATTTTACTTTCCCCAGGCAAGCGGACAATCCTCATAGTTGAGCCCTGCACCATCCCCTACAACCTGACATGCACATATACTGCTGTGCGCATAAAATCCTTACTCACACATGATCCTACAATAACTTCCAGTTGTGGATCTGTCCCCGCACACCTAGCAACTGAACACCTGAATGTCACAGGCAAACCACAAAGACAGCCAACATGTCCAACAACACAACGCAGCACCCCCCCCCCCCCCCCCCCCACATGCCAGACAGGAACAGCCCAAACCAGACCACAACAAAAAACGAGGGAGAACCCACCTTTTGTTTACTATTCTCAAAGGTGGATCACGGGCCAGGCCTGGTAAGGGATTGTGACAGAGGTGATGTCTAAATTAATCATTCATGCTCTTTCACATGGGCTACAGTAACAGCCTTGAAATATTAATGACAGCTGCAGAATAAATTTGATTCCCTTTTCTCTCTGATTATAATCCACAGGCGCGCTCACACACGCATGTTTATTTATGCCCTGGAGATGAGGTACGGGGTCACTATCAGGAGTTTGTCTGCACACACTCACACACACTCCTTTCCTTTCCCTTTTGCCGCTCGCACTTGTGTACCACCTCATTGTTTTGGAATATGTACATATTTTTCACGTGTGGTGGGCAAGCGGGCTATACATTATACATTATATGCTCGTACAGTCTAGGTATGATATACTGTATGAATACTCTGCAGCTGGCAGTCAGGGCTTTTTGTTTGTTATTTTAATTAGGCGAGGTGCTTTTTCAGTACTTTTTTTTTTTTGGAGAGCACGACCCGAGTGGAGAAAAGAGGGTGTAGGACGTGTTGTGGTGTTCCAACCTCTAGGTGGAAATTCAATTGACTGTCTCGAGGTAATCTGACTTGCAAAGCTGCGACATGCCACTGTTCAGGTCATGCCACTTTTGGATTTGGAAACTCCACTGTTTTTTGAACATGTCAGTTTCACAGTAGTAAAACAACTTTCAGCAAATGCTTTAAGTAATTTAAGCTCATAAATATCACTGAATATACACCAATAGAGCTGGCAATTGCAAATTGATTGCACATTTTTATTTGTTCAAAATGTACCTTAAAAGGAGATTTGTAAAGTATTAAAACTCTTATCAACGTGCGAGTGGGCAAATATATTGTTTTATGCAAATGTATGTATATATTTATTATTGGAAATCAATTAACAACACAAAACAATGACAAATATTGTCCAGAAACCCTCACAGGTACTGTGTTCAGCATAAAAAATATGCTGAAATCATAACATGGCAAACCCAACAGGCAACTGTCAGTGTGCTGACTTGACTGTGACTTGCCTCAAACTGCATATGATTATCATAAACTGGGCATGTCTGTAAAGGGGAGACACATGGGTACCCATTGAACCCATTTTCATTTACATATCTTGAGGTCAGAGGTCAAGGGACCCCTTTGAAAATGGCCATGCCAGTTTTTCCTCGCCAAAGCTAGTATAACATGGTTGGTACATGGATTCCTTCGGTTTTTTGGTTTTGTATGATACCAGGATCTTCACTCTAGTTTTAAAACCAAGCCCCCTGCAAAATCTGTGGCTCATCAGATTTTTAAGAGGTTAATCAAAAATTGCAAGTTGCGTTAAAATTTGTTCAAACAAATTTGCGCTCACACGTTATTGCTGCATTAACTTTGTCAGCCCTACTCACTATACTGTATGTGACGTTAAGTTTTCTGCATCTTATAGCTAAAAGTCAGCAATCAGTGACCCATTTCTCGGCTGTGGCCACTTGACAACCCTGCAAGCAGCAGAGTGAAGGTTGTCTGTCATAAAATGTCTTCGGATTTTTGTTTTTTCCCCATCTCAGACATCATTGCTGTAAGCCTAACTCGCAGCAACATAACATGGGCTTGGTGCACAGATAACTATCAGCTGTTTATGTCTCAACATGTCAGTGGAGATCTCCGTCTTTCTCTGTCACCTCCTTCCCTCTGTTCCCCCCTTGCTTCCTCTTCCGTAATGAGGAATACAGGACGAGCCAACGGGATAGGAACCCAAAAAAGCTTACACACAAATCTGAGTTTCTCACTGTTTCTGGCAAGAATAACATTAAGAAATAAAAAATATTTCTGGTGCTCGTTAGGTCAGGATGTCTCGGAAAAGGTTTGGTTGAGCTTTGAGCAGTCCGTTTCTCTTATCGCTGACTTTGTAGAAGCATTTATGTAAAAAACTTTCCTCGCTGATTTGCTTTCATCCCTGTTGTTTGTCTCCTCCAGCCCTTGTTTGGACAATTAAACAAGTGATGGGCCTAATTGCTCATCATTCAGTTGTCATCTCCTCTCAGGAGACGGGCTCTCTCGCGAGCAAAACTCGTCTGTCAGCTCCCCAAGTTTGCTCATTTAAATTCATCATGGTGAGCTAATGCTGTTGTCGAGCCAGTCTTCTCACATGCTGTCCATGTATCAAAGATTTTTTTCTGCTATTTAGAGTATAAAAAAAAAAAAGAGTTTTAGGCCAGAATCTGATTTGATGTATTTGGCATCAGTCCCTGTGGGTTAATTTTCCATTTCTCTCTTTTGTTAGAGCCACCAAAGGTATTCACACTCATTTGAAATGCTTTCCAACCCACTGCAGGTGCTCCTCTCTATGACACCATATGGACATTGATTTTTTTTTTTTTAGCTTGCAAGACTGTCAGGTAATTTCAGGCTAATCTATTTTAATAAAATGTTCTGGCAGTGATGTGTGTGTTATATTATGTCATGCCCCGTGGAGTTACGCTCAGTCATGTGTTTGTGTTTATTATATTAAGTGTATAACTAAGATGTCATATCATCGGTTTCCTGTCTGTTTCGGTTGGGTTTAGCCTCGTCTGGCTCTGCCACAGCGTGCTCGCCACTGTGACATGACAGCGGCCACAACTTCATGCTCTGTTTGAGGTAGAAAATATCAAGACGTGTTTCTCTGTGCAGGCGGGCATGCACACATTTCCCCATGTCTGACGGAGTGCATGCGAGTATGCTGTACATGAATATTGGTGCGTTGATGCTGTGTGTGTTTGTACATTTGTGTGTGTGATCCTAATGATGCCTTCCTCCTCTACTCTATTGGGCTGTCAGCACGGTGCTGGTGACTGTCACACACACCGCCTCACCCCCCTTCCAAATCTCGCTGAGATAGGTCATTTTTCAGTGTCAGGACAGACGATTCACGTTGGCACCAGATAGATCCGGGACACGTCGGACTCATTATTCTCTGTTTGCATATGTCTGCTTCGTGCGGAAATACAAGTCGACGTGTACAGAAGGCTCGAGCTGAAAACCTATAGTGCTTCTTGGTGCTTTGTTGCCATTAGCCTAATCAAACTGCATTGCTGCGCATCTCAAGTGCAGTACAAGTGTGAAAGAACTTCCCAGCACTTCACACAAATCATTAGCTTACTTTTTTTCTGTTCTGCTGTTTTATGGAGTCTAACACAGAAATCTGACAGAAATTCAAAAATGCATACCCTGTAAACAAATACAACACTGTCAGTGTGGGACGAATGGAAAGGGTGAATGCATAGTGGGGTCCCAGAAGAGAAAGCACATGTAGGATTTCATCCCATTTCAGTGTGCGACTTCCGACCTAGACGTCATTCTTCGTCTTGTAATATTTATTTTGTTCTGTCTTTTTATATTTCTCTCCAGTTTGTCCTTTCTCTCTTCTCTTTTCTTTAGGCCAGCTTTAGGGCTGTCAAAGATAACGCAATAATAATGTGTTAACGTAAATTTGTTTTAAAGCTATTAATTTCTTTAACTCATTAACAAACCTTGTGATCTTTAGGTTGTAGCAGGCTCAGTTTTGCTCCAAACTTACTCTCAATTTTGGCGAGGATAAACTGCTTTGGCCATTTTTAAAGGGGTGCCTTGACCTCTGACCTCAAGATATGTGAATGAAAATGGGTTCTGTGGGTGCCTACGAGTCCCCCCTTGACAGACATGCCCACTTTATGATAATCACATGCAGTTTGGGGCAAGTCATAGTCAAATCAGTACATTTACAGTTGCTTGTTGGGTTTGCCATGTTATGATTTGAGCATATTTTACAGTGCCTGTGAGGGTTTCCGGACAATATTTGTCATTGTTTTGTGTTGTTAATTGATTTCAAATAATAAAAATATAGATACATTTGCATAAAGCAGCATATTTGCGCTCTCCCATGTTGATAAGAGTATTGTATATTTGACAAATCTCCCTTTAAGGAACATGTTAACAGATAAAAATATGCGATCAATTTGCGATTGCCAGCTCTATTGTGAATACTCAGTGATGTTTATGAGCTTAACTTACTTAAAGCATTTCTTGAGAGTTGTTTTACTACTGTGAAACTGACAATGTTTCATAAAGCAAGCATGTTTTCCCACTCCTATGTTGATAAAAGGGTTAAATACTTGACAAATCTCCCTTTAAGGTACATTTTGAACACAAAAAATGTGATTAATTTGCGATTAATCAGAATTAGATATTTCAGTCGATTGACAGCTCTAGTCAGCTTAAATATTCCTTACCAAAAATCCCATTATAGTTTTTCTCTCTCACTTTTGCCAGCCGTCGTCGTTCTTCCTCCCCTCCCTCCCTTCTGACAGGGTGGCTGACTGTGTGGGTAGACATGTGGCAATGTGGGGTAGGTGGAGGTCAAGGCCTGTGCCCCAGGAGTGTGGTATTTTAATCTGGGCTATTTGTAATGACAGGCCTCCTCTGAGCGCAGAGGAGTGGCAGGTTGAGAGGCTCTGACAGGTTCTAATCGCTGTCAGGAAAAGCAGCTGAAGAATGTGCCATCTACGCCCCCTCCTCCTGTAGCTGTTGTTCTCTGTCTTTCTCTCTTCATTTTGACTTGTACCCCATAAAGGTGAGTGAAGGATCTTTGTCTCCCCTTATTTTGTTTTCTCCTCCCCTCTTTCTTTATTTTGGCTGACATCCAGGAGCCGCTACCTACCTTCCAGTGTAATTCCTCCCTCTTTCCTCCCCTTCCTGTCTGTTCAGACTCCACCTCCTCTTTCACACTACTGTGTGGACAGTTGTTGACATTCCTTTGGCATAAAGACTCGGCCCGTCCCGGTGTGTCCCTTGGTCATTGGCAAACCGCCTGGTTCAGTCTTTGCCAAATTGGCCAATATGTGTTAACAGAACGGATGAAAAAGTTATATACTGTGAAAATATGACAACTATACATCTTTATATGTTTAATTTTTTTTTTAACATAACTCTCATGACTTTTCTCTGAGAATATGCAAACGATTTTCATGACAAGAAACCCATACTGTTCTTGTCAGTGAGGTTTTTATTTACAGTTTGGATTAGGTAAACATAAACATTTAAGTATAAACAATACAACCATGTGATAACAAGATACATAAAAGAAACAAAAATAAAAAATGAAAGAGATTTATTACCTTTGAAAAGTACAGAAAGCACATATGAGTTCACTTTCAGCAAAACTTTCAAGTATACGTAAATGCATTTTAATAAAAATAATATTTTTGCATAACGCAAATAGCTGTTGCCTACATATAAAGTATTCTACAATAGCTAAGACAGTGCCATGAACTCGGCAAACAATCCAGCTCCACAATAAATGCCACATTTTCCTCAGATCTATTCAGTTTAAACGGCCTGGTAATCACTGATGCTGTAGTTTGTGATACTTTATTGGAGCGCAGTATATTACAAGGTGTTCTTAAAAATAGTGAAACCATGAAATGCACGCTGTAACCAAAAAGCTGAAACTGAAAGTTAAAGTTACAGTGAAGGAACATGAAAAATAATTTAAAAAAATCACTATCTGTTATTCCTACCACTTATCAATTTAGCATCAATGTTAGCAAAAGTACTACCTCAACTTATTCTCCATGAGCAATGAAAGGAGGGAACCAAAGAGTCCTGCCTTAAGAAAAAATGTAAGGATGACTGAAGACATATTTTGGCTGCAGTTAAGTATAAAATTCCAGTATTATTGTGTCAAGGCCGTGGATGACTCGCAGCTGGACTGTAACCTAAGTTCCCCGTGGCGTCGTGTAGGTAATCACAGAGGAGACATCGGTTTACTCAAAATCAGATGTGAAAGAGAATATCTAAGAAATGTCCCCAAATAAATAATGGTGAAAAACAGCAAAAGTTGGTTAATAATCTTGATTGTGACTCTGATGATCTGTCCTCAGTACTACTCTATTGTTCATGGGTTCATGTTGTATTTGACCCATTTGACTCACCGCTCTGTTGAGCCATCTTTAGTATGTACATAGCAGATATTTTTTAACTCTTTTTTTCATATTTCTTATTTGTGTGTTACAGTATTGCTAGTGAAAGGGCATATATAGGCTGACGTGATGCACGGTAAAGAATATTTCATTCCCCCACTCAAGCGCTGAACCATCGGCAAAGAAAAACAGTCAAAAATACAAATATAAAAGTACCTCACAGAAAAGCAAGATGGCCAAAAGAACTTTTCAGGTTCAACACAAACTTGCTGCACTGCCTCTCGTCTCCTTTGGCACGGGACAAGGGTGGCCAGGCTTTGCCCAGGTGCCGTCTGTGCCATTGGCGCTAAAGCGAGGAGAAGCTGGCACACTTTGGGCATGGCTGCGGCCCCCTTCTTCCTCAAAGGCTTGCCTCGTCTCCCTTCTTTCCCCTCACGGTCCCTGCTGCTCCATAGCCCAGGGAGCTCATTAGGCCAGACTTCCTCTTCATTTAATCCATTTTTCATAGCCTAAAAAACAGTCCCTGATCTTAAAAATCCTGGCTAATTTAAGCCTGGATGTTGGGGAAAGGAGTGAAAATATCATGAAAAAAGCAGGCCCGACGTGCTTTTTCATATTTCTGATGTCAAAATTAAATGTTTCTATAGAGGTACAGTGCTATGGCCAGGATGGAAAGATGCAGAACCAGCACTAATTTGAACAGTTCTTGAACAGAGTTTTAGACCCCAATAGGCAACATCTGATTCCATCCACTTCCTTGCCTGTTGTCTGTGTGTCTAGAGGGAGACCGATGTGTTAACTTGGCCTAATGAAAACATTGGTAATAACATACTCCCTCTCCGTGTTCCTTTAATTATGTATCTCCGACTCCATACCAGAAGGCCCCTGTAGGCTCACAGCTCCACTTGTTGTGGAAGTGAAGTTTCATTTGTAACTGTAATCCTGATGGGGAGGATCTGTACTCACGCTTGTTCTCTCCTTGAAACTCTCTTTCTCTCTCTCTCTCCAAAATCATGTTACTCCTATCGTTCTCAGTTACTTATTGATCAAGAGAAACTTTATATAAATATAGCCTCTTTTAAAAACATTGCAAGTGTTAGTATTCCCTGTGCCTTTGGGGATACTACTATACATATCAGCTCATTTTCTACAGCTACAGTCTACAGCTTCTACTTCATGCTTTTCTACCTTTCACATTATATCCACATAAACACCAGCAAAGTTAACATCCTCAAAAGTTGTCCAAGGCTTTGTCCTTTATCTCTCTCTGCGAGGACAAAGCTTTTTTTTTCTTCCCTCTTGCAGGAAACCATCACAGCATTAATATACCTCCCAGGTATAAAGTGTTGATGAGTGCCTGTCTCCTCAGGCTGACACTTATTTCACCAAAGGTCTCAGAGCAGGGGGGGGGCACTGAGGGAAGAGAGGAAAAAGAGCTGCTTGCATACCCAGCCAACGGATGTGGCGGAATTGTTAAGCAGTCTGGGCTGCCCTCTCGTTAGCCTCCGAGATGCCTGGTGACAAAGGTGAGGCAGCGAAAGTTGCGGCGGGTTGAGAAGGGGGAGGGTCAGCGCCCCTAAGGGTACCGTGCCATGGCCGTGCCAGGCCAGGACCCCTTGCCACCGTCTCCGGCGCCTCCTCTGTCAGCACGCCCTATGCCCCAGGCCACTGCAGAGAGGGCACACGGGGGGCTGTCACGCGTCGGCCTCAATTACAATCAGGGGACGGCTGCCCACTGTCACGGCTCATATTGCAGTTGTAATATCATATCCTATCTCCCATGCAGATGATGTTTGCTAGAGATGTACTGCCAATGGAATTTCTCTTTCTTTTGCAGTTATTCCATCACTGACCAACCTATAGACCCTTACGTGTACAAAGCTATTCGTATTTAATACACAATTAATCAACAACATATTTCAAACTGTTGTCAGTTTTAAAATACACACATTTGGTTTCATTACTACATTCACAACATTACTACATTCTTTTCTACTTAACCTTATAACTGCTGGACACTGACAAGCCTCTGAAATGAGAGATTTTGCTAAATACAAACATTTGGGCACCTTGGAATACAAAAGGACAGACAGGACATTTAATGTCCTTGAATCTCCAGTTCAGTCCTTTAGTTTGTTTGCTCTAGTTAAATTAAAAAAAATGTATTAGATGAAGTCTCATTGGTCTGCGTCTTTTCATTTCCATCATACTATATGTTTTCCACGTAAAACCTTGAGAGATGACTTTAAATTAGTGCTGTTGAAATTACAGTGTGCTAGTTTCTGGTGTATGTCATAAATGTGCCCATGCAGGCTGACAAAATAGTGGGAATTCAGTGATTCTCACCAAAATGCGTCGTGTGTGTTCTTGAGGTCTGACAGACATGGTGAATGCATTTCCCTTCTCGTAAAAAACTTGCAAAGCAGATTGTTTGATGGATGTGCAGTATAAAGAGAACTGGATACAGCGTTAGCGGCGGGGCCCTGTTCATTCCTATGAAAGTTGCCAAGTGGGGCATGAAGGCAAAATTGCTCGATTTCCATCTGTAAAAGTACCTGGATCCTCTTGAGGTCTTCGGGGTCCTATTGGGCCCTACTGCACATGTCTGATATGCAGTGGTAGTGTCCTCTCGGTCATGGGGTCTTAATGTCACAGCTTGCGCTGTCGTCAATGTCTGGGTCTCCATAGACATAAACAGAGGATGGAAATAAGTCTGGATTCGCCTGTGAATGTGTTTTACAACTTTTAGGACCTAATGATTTAAATAAGGGCTATTAGAGTGTTCGTACTGGGGAGTTCATTCACCTCAAAAAAAAAATTAAAGTTACAGATGTCTCTTTCTCAATGTAAGTCTATGGGAAAAAGTCTTTTTGAGCCCAATGACGTTATGTGATGGATGCAGAAGTTGTAGTACCGGCATTTGGTCACTACGAAAGTTGTAATCAACGACCGGTGTTCTTCCTGGGGGCTTGGATTGTTTACATCCATGTTTGCTAGCTCGAAGTCTTTTTCTTTCTTACCTTTGTTGGTGTGTTGTCGTGCTTCTTTGAGCATGACCACCGCCAACTGCTACCCCATGAACACACTGCTACGTAAATCTATGACAAACTCCGCAGGGTTCCTTTAAGCTTGTAGTCAGCGATATATTTTTGTCAACATTAAAGGTCTTTGCACACCAAGTCAGTATTTTTTGTCTGAAATTGTTGCACATTTAGAAATAAATGAATAAATATATATGTATTTCTGGATCGTCTGTCATTAAAGTTTTCGGAACCGGTTCTATATTTCTGCATTTTTTCACACCCGTTAAAAGCCAAAAGAGGGTCGCCGTCACTTCATCTCCCAGCACCAAGCATTTTACGACAAAACAATAAAAGAATACAGAGATGCATAATTTAAATATTTGCAAAACAAAGGTTGAACGAAAGATTAGACAGTAGTGATCGTGATAGCTTCTTTCTAATGACAGTCTTTCATTAACCCTGTTTAGGGCTATACATCGCACTCACACAATTAATTCAGTTTAGTCTTGTATTTTGATTTTTCAAATCATCAGTGATTTTTATCAGATGGTGTGCAAAGACATTAAATCAGATGACTCAGTGTGGGAAAGGGTTTACCTAATTACCTATTTGCGTTGGTTCTCTGGTCTGCACGCTGAATTGAGTCTCACCACTCACACCTCATAAAACTGTAGGAAGGTATTTCCAGCAGACAGCAGATAAGCAAAGTGTTCAAGTTGTTGCACAGTTAGGTTTGGGGTGGACAGTCTACATCTCAAATCAGATAAAACCTGCATGGATGAGCCATTTTAAGTGGTATTGTAGGTCTTGGCTGTCATCCTATAGGCTTACTTAGTCACGAGACAGAAAAACTGCTTGGCTGGTTGTATTTACTGCTGCTTGCTGGTCTATCCTGAAATGCTGCCATCTAATACAATGTAAAAAGTCTGCTTACTTGGAGTTGTAGTCCTAATATAGCCTAAAAACATGTCTTCTCTTCTGACCACCTGCAGAGCTGTTATATACTTGTGTGGTGTGTGTGCCTGTGCATGTGTCTGCATGTGTATCTAAGGTGCAGAGGGCCTAATACAGTGCAAATATGTGTTCTGTGGCGTGGATTGATCGTGTAGCACCTTGTTTGTACTTGCATGGATACTCTGTCACAACAGAAATATTGAAAGCATTCAAGTTGTTGGTGGTTATTTTTTCTTTTGGTTGCCTGGCTGTGTGGACCACATGCTGATTTACACAGAGGATCCACATACTTATATGAGGAATCAGCATATTAGTATTAGTTTCTCACTATAGGGTGTTGTAGCCATGCCGGGCTGCCGCTGTTCCTGTCAGTCATGACAGGGTTGCATACCATCATCCCGCCCCTGAAGAGAAAATAACACCTAGCTAAAAGAACCACCTCCTCGTGGCCAACCTGTCTAAGCAACATTTTATGGCAAGATTAGCTTTGCCAGGTGGCATACATTATTCATGAAGGGGAAAATAAAATGTATCTAAGGTTGTGTTATTACAGACTTGATGACTCTCCCTGTGCGTCTTTCTTTTTTCTCCACGGTGAAGCTGGCCCCGGCCGTCAGCGCACCGTAAAACCCACAGGGAGCCCCACCAGTCGTAGAAACTCTCCCCTACCCTATTGTCACCTTCATCTACAAACTTCAAAAACAAAAAAAAATAATTTTGTTCAGCAGCCTCAGTGACAATGTGTATTGCTCAGTTATAGATTAAAAGCGAAGGACTTGCTTTAAAAGAAGAAGACAAAAGAGAGCGGGGGGAGGTTAAAAAAAAAGGGCCAGCTACTGAGTTGACAATTGAGTTTTAATATCATGTCCTTTATGAATAATTAATTTGATGGTGCTAAGGCCTCTCAGAAGGTAGATTGAATTAGTTCTGCCATGTCTTAAAACTTAGATATGCTTCATTAGTGTTGGAGATGGTGGCAGACGTGTTGAGTATTCACTTAAGCCTGGTTTAGCTAATGATGAGGAACAGGAGACACCTTATCACCCAGCAGTGATGCACAGTGTTATATTACATTTATGCCATTTAATAAATTCAGCACATGAGGCTTTCAGTGAGAATACCTAAGGGATTGAACTGCTTGGAAATGACTTATGTTGTAAAGGAACAACGTAAAGTAAGCGCAAATAAACAATGTGCGCTGTACACAGGAGCTTTGACATGCCCTCACATGTCATGCTATGTTTGGTGTGTATTCACAGTGGAAGCTGACAATAATCTGCCTTCAACTCCGTGGCCCCGGCCATTGTTAAATGAGGCGCATGATGTGTCTCTCTTTTGTGAGTTGCCTCTGTGCTTCGTGCTCCCCCCCATAATGGCAGTATTATTTCCCCTTTACGAGACCAGGGAAGTGCGATGGTATTACCCTAAAGTAAAACACAAACTTGTGTTTGTGCTTGTCTGTCAGTGCAGACACAATGACGCAGTGTTGTGATAACAGGCTCCACTGTTGCTCGCTCAAACGAAATTGTCAGAGCACCTTAGATTTACCAAAGAGAATTTGATGTATCGTCTGCGCATAAGAGGGCAACTGTGCCCGTGGCAGCGAAAAGAATTTAATGCATGCCACCAATACAAACATAAAATGTTGAAGTGGTGCTGTAATACAAGAAAGGAGCGTTTTATATTCAGTTCTCTCATACACAACAAATAGACGACTAGTATTCATATCTCTGTCACTGAGAAAGTTGAACAAGCTTTTCTTTCTTTTAAGTTAAAGTAAAGTGTTTTTTACAACCTTGTTGTTTGATGTGTGGTTTTGGCTGTCATTTCTATCAGTTGTAACCTCAACTACCAGATGGTTTGTTACACAAAACCACCTGAATGAAGCCATCATTGGAAACTGTTTGCAAAAGGGCAGGTACTGTCGAATAAATACTAGGCAGGTGATTGGATGAACCAACTGTCAATCAAACTCTTGCCGAAGCCAGTAGGGAAAAGAGCAAAAACATCTTTTCCATTGAGAAAAGCCTTCAGTGCTGTTCTGTACTCTTCTTTCAATTAGGGATGCACTGATCCAACGATACCTGGGCTTTGTGTATTGGCCAATACAGAGTACCGATCCGGCACCAGTGTCTAATTAATAAGTGTATGATGGTGACTGAGATCATTATTTTATGTTTAAAGCAACATCAGGCTTGACTTAACCATTACTTTAAAACAAAATGTAACAACTAAATTCATAGATACACATTTAGTGAATTATTATTTACTATTAAAATAATAAATCAAACACCATCAGCTTGATAAGAAATCTTCAAAATTGACAAGAATTACAGTTGAAATTTAAACCTTTTTAATGCAGCAACAAATTGATCAAAACCTAAACAGGAATTAAAATTCCAGTATAAAACGTATGTAGTATGTAAACATAGAACTGAATTGAATAGATTGGCCTCTTTGTCACCAATTCCCAGTCTAGCTATCTGAGTCATTATCAGCCAGATATCCTGTCCGGTATCAGTATGCATCCCTACTTTCAATGAAAAAAAATGCTCCCCCTTTCTGATATAACTGATGCTAGTGCAGCATGTGCACCAACTCCTTCAAGAGCCGCCAGTGTTATTCAGAGTGAACAATCGTTACGCACAACGGAGCCACGCTCGTAGCCTCCCCGCAGGACGCGATTGGTCCATGCTCTGGCCTGCTGGACACAAACTCATTACTTGAAGCCTAACGAGATGGATTTTTTGTGTGAAACGTGATCTTGTGACGTTGCAAGAATCCGGCTGCCGTGCAAGGTGATATCTGGTTGCTCAATAACTTAATTCCTGTCAACTGGGGATGCAATACAAGTCCTTTAGAGGGATCAGAAAGGTTTTACACATTTTCTTACTATGAAGCTCTTATTTGAAACACTTATTTGGACATGATAATTAAGGAAAATGCAACCAAAGGGTCCTTTACAGTTGTACATGTTGTGGTAAGCAGGGTAGATCAAATTTGGTCAAAAACAACACTTGCCTAAGACACTAAGGCAACGTTGTGTTTAATAAATTCCATTAGGGGCCGTGAGGGGGCTAGAGCCGATCCCAGCTGGCATTGGGCGAAGGCGGGGTACACCTTAGCAGGTTGCCAGTCCATCACAGGGCACGGACAACAGGCAATCATTCAAGCTCAGATTCACACCTATGGGCAGTTTAGAGTCATCAGTTAACCTGCATGTCTTTGGACTGTGGGAGGAAGCTGGAGAAAACCCACGCTAACGCAGGGAAAACATGCAAACTCCACACAGAAGGGCCCCAAGCCAGATTCAAACCTTCAACCTTCCTGCTGTGAGGTGACAGTACTAACCACTGGACCACCACGCAGCTGTTTAATGAACTCAAGGAAATCAAGGAAATGTATTGGTGCTGGGGAAGCAGTCTTTCTGAAGAGCCACAAAAGACCTGCCAGTTTCGCATTAATCTTGGCACTTGATATTTATGTGAGCATTGCTTTCACAAGACTGTATTGTTAAATTAGCTCCATTTACATTAACTCTCAAGTCATTATTTTGCATTCATTGATCTTATGCTGAAATTAAAAAAAAAAAAGTGTTAGCAAATTAGGCTTTATGTTCCAAAAACTGGTAAATCCAGACACTCGTTTCAGTACTAATTGGTACCAAGAAAAGGAGCTCTATTCACAAAGATTGAACTGGCGTCCGCGGTGCAACCTGTCACTCTACAGCCAACTTCAACACTTAGCCCAGCTCTCCCTTTTTTGCCTTGTTTTTGGGGAGCTCTTTCTCAGCTCATGGGTATTAATGAATTCAAAGTTTGAGGAAAATAATCTTTAAGTGTTTCCAACTGTCAGATCCTGTCAGTGCAACCACTTCTAATGGCCTGCGCCTTCCATTCAGGCTAATGTTTGATGTCTCGCTTTCATGCCCTCCTTTTTCTCCTTTGCTAAATTGCTGCCGACAGTCCCGTGTCCCCACAGATTGTTTGTTTGTTTTTAGACCATGCTTGTTTTACATATCATCGAAGTAACGAGGATTCATTTAGTGCTCCGTTAATAAGGGGGAAGGGAGGGAATGGTCCATTGTTTTCTTATATTCAAATAGGATGTGATCATGAGTCAGGTAGCAATCTGTTGTAGTGCTGAATGTGCTAAGGAACATGTAGGACTTTTGAGAACCCCCAAAGCGATGCCAAATCTTTTCTAAAAGTAGCGCCGATATTTCATGTCCAAACCACTTGACGGGGAACAGCTGGGCAGGAACGGACTCCGTAAGGCGTCACATCCTCGCCAGTTTGAACAGGAGTGGCGATCAAGCGTTGATCAAGACAGTCTGGAGGCTCCTTTGTGCGGGCTTCACTCAGCGTCTGCATCACTTCTAACTTTTAACTCACAAACAGTGGGGCTGGGCGGGCGAATCCAACAAAGCACATTTAACAAGTTATTTCATTCATTTAGCAACAAGAACCTATCATCAGTCGGTGCTGAAAAGTGCTAAATACTCCTAGCAGTCCTCGCACTCTGAAGGAAAATAGAGGGAGGCTCCCAACAGGCCTTGTCAAAACATGCAAATGAGCTTGACGCCACGTCCGATTTTGACAAACATAATTAAGGTGTTCCAATTCGGGACATGTTAATAAAGAAGACTGCAGGCCTCCCCCAGGTCTTCACTAATCATAAAGCCTTAAAGCTTTGTGTGAGGGTGTGTGTAAGTGTGTGTATTTTCTCTCCTCCATCTCCCATTTTATTGGATAATGAACTGTTGTCAAGTGTTAGATCTCCTTTCGCAGTCTTTCGCTGAGTTTGAGGAGATAGGCAGGGAAGAGCTGCCCGAGGTGTGGTGTTGTACAGATAATTAAAAGGCAAGAAATTTGTGTTTCGCTCTTTGATCTGCCTGTCAACTTTCTGATTAGAGACGTGAAAGCCTTTTAATCAACAGTAATGCGATGATTAACGCTCCTAAACTGTTGAAAATGAACCAGAGGAACGTCAAGTTTTCGCTTTCTTCTTCCCTCCTCCTCCGTATATCTCTCTCCCTGAGTCCATTTCCGACAAACTGGCAAACTTTTCTCCTCCGTCAGTTCCACCAGCGGTTTTTAAATCAGATGTTGTGTTTGATTAGGACCAACTGACATGTTGTTTTCTCTGACATTTTCCCGTCTCTAGTCTTGACTTCATTGGGAGAGCGCAAATTTGCTCAGTGTTTCAACAGAATAGGCTTTTATTCATTTTTTTTTCCTTTTGTATTTTCACATAACTTTGACCTTCAGCTTAGATGCAGTCATTATGTTATTATAATGCTCATATGTTGTGGCACCATTATTTATACAGCCATAAAATCAAATTATTTAAGTTGCAGACTAAAGCACTTAAAATCTGGTTTTATTATTTCGGCTTACTGTGGTTGAATAAAGTTTGACGTACTAGTGTTTGTTTTTATTCATGTACTATTTAATTTTTTTTTACATTTTAGTTGCAGTGTGGCCGGCACAATTGTGTGACACAAATGTCACCACTATGAATAATGCATACACAAATTAGCTCATTCGGAAATGAGTTTTAATTCTACACTTCATACATTTTTTACAATTGTGACCAAGTTTAATCAACACATAAAAAATCATTTTCCCCAGCACTGGAAATGGAATTAATAAGTCCGCTCTGTTTGAGCTTCACAATTGACCAGTCGGGATATGCGGCGAATAGGTGTATATAGGCTGACCAGCCGTCTGTAGAAATTCCCTGTTTTTTAATTGAAGACCTCAGAAAGCAATGCTCCTGTCCACACATTGTTGCATGTGGGGCAATCACAGCGAGCGCCCAAGTCCATTAGTTTTCATTTGGATGGTTCAGTAAGACTGGTTGATTAAGTCCAGGCAATTTGCTTGTAGGAACCCTCATTCTGCACTCACACCTCCTGCTTCTCAGCCCGCTGCCACCAGCAGGGTTGTCGTTCAGGTTAATTTAATCTGGTTTGTTAGAAATTTTAACACAATGGCTTTGTGGCTGTCTAGATGCCTTGGCACGGCGTAAGGAGTTTTGTTCAGTTTATTAAGGCCTATCTTTGCATATAAATCCTCTTAGGCATCTGAACGTATTGGTAATTACACTAATGGCACATATTGTGTTTACATTGTTACTAACTCATGGAGAGCAATGTAATATTTGAGTGTCCATGTCAGACTGTGTCCACGGGGACGTGTACGTTTGGGTAATTTCATAAATGTAAAACAAGCTATTCCTTTCCAAGCCTCATCAATTCTCATTGAACGAGGGTGAAGGGGACTTTGCTGTTTAAAAAAAAAAAAAATGTAAATGTGGTGATCTGAGAATTTGAGGCTGAGGTGAAGGGAAAAGAGGAGGGGGAGCTCAAATATACAGCTTTCACTTCTCTCCACCCCGATTCAGCTTTAAACAAATGGTTCTATTACCAGCTGCTCTCCTACAGGCCCGGTAATTTATACCCATTAAACTTGCGTCTTATCACCCATAAGACGCTCTTACGTCTCTCCATCCACCAATTGTCTATAATCAGCCATTTAAAACAGCAGCGGAAATTTCTCTTGCGCCTTGCTTCGGTCTGACGGACAGGCAAACGAGCCGGGAGGAGGAGGAGGGAGGGACGGGGGGGAGGGATATTTTCTATGGAATGATGAATAGGCCAAGTTGAGTGGCTGACTAACTGAGATCTGTCTTAATCAGAAGTGATTTGTCAGAACAGGAGCTCTGCGGGGTCAGGGCGCAGGCGATGAATAAAACAGAGCCTGGCGGAGTGAAGAAAGGCCCCAGAAATCCACCCTGACTGCCCACCACCGCTCATACACATGCAAGGGGAAGGGCCGGCACACAGGCTCAGCCAGGGTGGACTGGTTCTGCTTCTCTCTGCCCAGAATATTACTTGTTTTGGGCCTTTTAAGTGCTTTGACTCTGCCTGTGCCTCATCTACCTGATACTAGGACTGGGACGAGTCACCTATCTCCTGATTTGATACTATGATGGTAATTGGTTGCCGATTCGATATGTGTTGCGATTTTTAAGTATTGCGACTCTATATGTATTGCGATTCAATATTGTGATTTTTGCTAACTTTCCTAACACTATGTAAATTTCTCCACTGTGGGACTAATAAAGGAATATCTTATCTTATCTTATCTAGACCATGGGAAAAAGTTGAACCACACACTTCTAGGGACTTTGCAAAATATCTAAATTAATACAATTGTTTGTCAGCATATATGTAGTCAGAGATGTCCTGTCACATATATCAATGCATCATTTATTACATTTTTCCCAGCAACCCAAAAATCAAAGTATGAAGACATTTCCTTCTCAAATTAGTAATATTTTCTTTGTGATTTATAAGGGACATGTAATGTTTTATACTTTTAGTGAATATAATCCAAATGAAATTCAATTCATATACACTAACTTTGCCACATCTGTGGTTCGTTCTTACATACATTCTCTTTATAATGTACATCCACAGTCAGCTCCATCGGGGCCGTTTGAATGCATTTAGCATAAATGTCAGTATATAGGTGCTCTGCAGTTGTAGCGTCGGCCGAATTGACCACAGAGATGCGAGTGATGGCTTGACCGCATGTTACGATACGATAACACCTCCTGTCCATGACAGAGTTAGCATGCAGCGTTAGCCGTGATGTCTAGCTCTGCTTTTCCTGTATAGTGTGAAACCCAAAGTGTTTCCTTGCTTTGCTGTATGTGTAGTGTTGGATTTAAATGTGCAGGTCCTGTCCACGTGGACCCTCGTTTCAGCTCACGGCGGCCACTTGTGGTTGAAGGATGCAGAACACACATGGCATCACGTTACTCAAACTACAACAATAAAAGTGGTAGCTTCCTTTTACCTCTGCATAAACTCAAATGACGCAATTATATTCATTCTGGCATTAAAAAAAATCAAAATTGTAAAAAATAGAAATTAGTTGAATTGATTTTTTGCCCATCCCTACCTGATACAGTTAAAGAGGAATCAATTCTAAACACACAGGGTGGAAAAATCCCAATTTTGAGGACGATGCACTTCCTCTCATGAAACACTATTTAACTCTTCATGAAATCCTTTATTGGCCATCCTGCCAAGTAACATGCAATTTTGTTGTTATTATAAGTAACCCGTCATAACATCGCTGAGCCCCCAGATGCTACATGCCTCCCATATGACCTAGAACTTGGCACCTCTTTATTTTGAGCTATAGCTCAGTGCAAAGGCGCTAGCCTCATGGCCTGTGGGCTCAGTATTAGAAATACATCCCAGTGTGGGTACAACTTTGATGGAGGTGATGAAAGTATGTCACTAGGCAGTTGTAGACTTGAGAAGTCCTTAAAAAAAGCTTCTCTGGAAGTGTACAAAGACAGGTAACTTTATTCACCTGGGAGTCACAGGTATATAAGTTGACTGCTGCACCGTGTGCATGTATCTGGGTGTGTGTGTGTGTGTGTTAGTGATAGAGCGAGCTTGAGAGAGAGAGAGAGAGAGAGAGAGAGAGAGAGAGAATGTATGGTCTAACATTTATCAGGCTCCTCCTCACTTCCCCTCAACCCTCCCACGGGTTTCCATACCCCGTTTGTTGGAGTGTGTGGCTTGTGTCCGGATACAAGTGTGTGTGGTAACCTTCAAAAAGTGGTCTCAACTGCTTAATGAAAAGGAGCTGTGCTGAGCCTCAGAGCACACCACTGTCAGGTCTTGTACCCTTTCAGCTCTGGGGACGGAGAGAACGAAGCAACACAGAAAGAGAGAAAGAGCCCTTAGTGTGTAACTGCTCTGAAACAGCTCCTGTAAAATAGATGATGCCTCCAATTAAATGTGTCCATGGACTGGAGAAAGTTGAAGGCCGTGGAGGGTTGAATGGTGTCAGACATGGGCAGTTTACTGTATATTTCTATTTTACACAGAATCATAAATGATTAGTTGAGCCTTTTCTTTAGAGCATCTGACAATAGGAAAATAAGCCTTTCTGTTGCTGGAAATATTCAAGAATAGGGCTGCAAATAACATTTAGTTTTTCTTTATCGTTTACAGATTATTTTCACAATTCAGTTTTGTGGTCTGTAAAATGTCATAAAGCAACATGTCCTCATTCAACAGTTTGTATATGTGACAGGATATGATCTGATATCACATTTTCCTACGAACATGCAGCAGCATCTGACGCACATTTTGTCCATGCGTACAGTATTTTCAAAATAAACTTCTGTCCTCACAGGAAACAACTTGGTTAGGTTTAAGCAAAAATAATGAATTAGTTAGGTTTAGGAAAAGATCTTGCATTAAAATAACTGTGGAAGTTACGTGAGAAATAAGCTGACTTCTGTTTTCACACAGTCTCCAGTTTCCTGGGTGAAATCTGGTGTCTTACCCCAACCTCCTCCCTACGTGGTGTCGCTCTCTATACTTCCTGGTTCACGATAACATGGATTACATACAAATTGATTTCATACGAATTACAGTGCATTGCGTACACATACAGTTTTTGTTGTTATAGCACGAATGGTGTATGAGAACAGCCTGCATAAAGTAATGAAAAATACTGCCTCCTAAAGTTTAAGATGTGCTGTCTGAGCAAACTTCCACTATCCAAAGATATACAATTAACTATCACATAAGACTAAGAAAAGCTTCACAATTTACCTTAGGTGAACTGGGACTTGGGGAAGTTTGGCATTTTTGCTTGAAAAATAAACAATTTAATAATTATCAAAATAGTTTAGCACCCCGATACCCCAGTTGGTAGAGCGGGTACCCATATACTGTCCATATACTGTCCATATACTGAGTCCTAACTACGGCGGCTCGGGTTCAGATCCAGCCTGTGGCCCTCTCCACATGTTGCCCCCCTCTCTCTCTGCCTTTCTAAGCTATCCACAAACAGTTATCAACATAGCTCAAAATAGATTTTTCTGTTGATCGACTTGTTGCAGCTCCATCCATGAGAGAAGCAGAAAGAAGTGTTTCTCCACAACTGTGTTTGGCTCGTTTCACGGTGCTTGTTCTACACCAGTAAAGTTAATCGTCCAGCAAGTATATTTTCCACCCACAACAACAAAATGAAGTGTTAGATAAATCTGAGCTGGACTGTGCTATGTCAGTTGTGTGTTTTAATTCCTGATCCAGACGTTATCCCCCCCTCGATCTAATTTGCGCCTTTAACTTTTCTATACTAATTCTTTTCTACAGTTACATTAGAGGAATGAGTTGAATTAAGGCTCACTGGTGCTGGTGTGAGTATAATGTAATGGAATAATGGGCTTGTTAAATGGACCTTTGGGGATGGGGGATCTTTAACAAGTGAGTCAGAGCAAGGCCTCTGGGCCAGGGTTATTTAAATTGTTAAATAGCTGTTTAAACAGGAGGGGAATATTTTAAACACTAACGAGCAACAAGTCAGGGGCATTAACACTAAATTATTTCTCCTCTCCTGCTTTGTTTTTATCAACTGTACATTTTTCCCTTTTTTTTTTTTTTAAATACCCCACATTTTTGTTATGGTCGTAAATTGTATGTTTATTTTTACATTGCAAAAGTCAGCGACTTTCTCACCAACATACAATTTAAGGTCACTACCAAAATATCCCCATGAGCTAAGATATTATTACTGGCGGGGCCAGTTCGCTGTATTTTTTCACAGGTGTTGACAGTTGTGGGTTTGTCTACATCAAGTGTATGATGATGATGAAATGGGGTTTCACGCTGTGCTTGTAGGAACGTTTCATCATTCTTCTGCATTCAATTTTTTTTTGTTTTAAACTCAATATTTTTGCGCCATTTGTTGCTCAACAACTTCTTTTTCCCGGTAACTAATGACATTTTACACAGACCATTGGACAGCAGGACTTAAATGAGATGAATGGAAATGTAGATACATGCCAGAGGATGAGTAATGCAAGGGAAGATGCATGATAAAGACAATAAATACCATGCATTCCCTTGGGAGGCCTAATAGCTCAGCGTGGTGGTGGTGGTGGTGGGGGAATCAGTCCTTTCTGGGAATAAGAAGAGATTTTGGAGGACTGAGGAGAGACCTGAATGGCCACACAGTCAAGGAAAATGTTAATCTTAACAAGCTGATGAGACTTATTTTGATTTTACACAGCATTCATTCTGGAGCTCCACTGTGAATGCCACTTTTGAGCGCATGTGGTGTGTTCAGTGACATACATCTTGTTTTTCTGCCGCTGATAATTTAATTAGCTCGACTTTGCTTCCCATTTAGTGTAACGACACTGCGCTGTTGTTTCCCAATATGCCTCAAGAGGAAAGATCAAGTGTAAAGAAATGTACAGTTTCCTAATTTTCCTTCAGCGACTGTCACATTTGTCAAAGGCAGCCATTCACGTGTGGATAGTCTGAACGAGTCCTCAGCGTCGCGCGCCACTGAGAACCTTGGTTTCATATCATTCTTTTAGCAGTAGCACTCTGCTACTCTATAGCAGAAACCTGAATCCACTGTGGATCCATTCTCTTCCACTGAAACGCATCTCATTGCCAAGGCTATCCACTTCTTTTTTGCTTCAAAAAATGTTCATGAAACCACAATTGTCTTGCAAAATATACCTTAACAGATTGTGTGTAATGATCGCAGAGTGCTCACTCCAAGCTATCGGCGAAGGCCTTTTCTCCTGCTGCCTCATCCATCTTTTTACAAACCTTTCCAATAATGCACTTGCCATCAAAAAAAAAAACTGCCACTGCAGTCCCTGTCACACTCATTTATTTAAAAAAAAAAGCCACAGCCCTGACAGAGATGGATAGATGTGCTTATTTGTGTCTTTAACAGAAGATTTCTGCAACAACTCCCTTCCTGTTTATCCCTTGTTCTTCTCCAATGGGGATGGGGGGAGGGCTTGTATTTTTATGGTTATTAATACCTGCACTCAGTCTTTTAATCTGCCCTATTTGTCACATGTGACTGTCTGACTGCACTGTTTAATCTGGGTATCCTTCAATCTGTCTCGTCCCAGATTAGAAATTAATGAAGGCAGGAAGAGACACATTTGAGTCACTTACAGTGTAGGGGGGTAAAAGGGACGGGATGAATGGGAGACGAACGTCATTCATTTGACAGTGTCTCTCTTTTTTTTTTCCACTTTTCCCTGATCCCCTTTCTCTGTCTCTCTATCTTTCTCTGTGTTTCTCTCTTCTCTTGTTTAGCTGCCAGATGTAGCCCATTTTTTGCACTGCTCCCCCCAAACAGGCGCTCAGCACGTGGGCCCTTTGGTGTGCGGCACCTGTGTAGTGTAATACAGTCAGCAACTGCGTTGTTTATTCCGGATTTGTTTGGTGCGCTTGAAAGCCCGTCTTTGATCCATGCAAAGATTCTTCACTTCTTTTCCTTTTTTTCCCTGATTCATCCTCAGCCTCCCTCATTTTTAAACACTAATGCTGTAGCAGTATGGTTACATTGATGGCAGCAGTGGGTATTTTGGTTGGGGGGGGGCAGCTTATTTGGTTTATCTGTTTTTTTTTTTTTTTTTTGCTTTCTTTTCTCGTCCCCAACCCAAGGGACAGGAAAAATGACAGTGACCACTGACAAGCTTGTCAGGTGCCTTGTCGGGGATGTTTTATAACTGTGCGTTAATGTGTTTACATCTGCAACTGACGAGAGGCATTTTAAAAAAGAGCGGCTTAATGAATATTGCATTGGCTGAGTGGACCCCACTGGCAGGCTGGATGCTGGGGTATTGTTGCCTGGAACTTGTTATCTATTTACTTCAGCATTTTAAGAAGGTTAAAAAAAAAAAAAAAAAAAAAGCTATAATATTCTACTTTCTGCCCACCTGACACTCCCTGGAGACAGCATTGTCGCACATTGACAGCAGAATGCTCTTTCTATCCAGGTGAATCCAGATTAAACAAAAGATTTGTTTCACATTATTCCCACTTAAGTCATGATCGTGAGATATATTTGAAACGGCAGACTGCGTATTTGACTAATCAGTCATTTTGGTCTAAGTCGACTAAGATGTCTTTAGTCGATTATTCGGTTTTTATGAGCACATTTCTGGTAAAAACAAGATTTAAAGTGGTGCTGTGTGAGATTTTTTTTTTTTTGTGGTTAAATCAACTAATCGATTAGTCGAAAAATTTGTATGAGTGTTAGTTGATTAAGGATTCTTTGGATGAGACAACCCTAATATAGAGGTACTCACTGCGACGCTCATTAGTTTGTGGACTGCCATTTTGAAGCCTCAAGTTCAGCATTTTGGTTGTCGCCATCTTGGTTTTCTGCAGCCAGAAGAGACACAAGAGGGTGGGGCTAAGCACAACCGAACGCTGACATTTTTAGGCAACCAAAGAGGTTCTAATTAACTTTCATGAACTGAAAATACCCTCTGAAAGGGTTAAAGCTCTAAAACGAAAACATGGGCAACTACCAGCTGGACAACGCCTTGGTAGCGACCTGTCAATCACAAGGTAGCCACGCCCTAAAGCATCCTCTGCTTTATGGTCTATTTGACTCTAAATGGGACCATAATTTACTAAATGAACATCATGCTGTATTGAAGAAGACTTGAACCATAAACTCATGTTTACAATGTTTACTGAGGTAATAAATCAAGTGAGAAGTAGGCTCATTTTCTCATAGACTTCTATACAATCAGACTGCTGCAAGTTTAAGGCACTGCTACACTTTTCAGACCCAGCGGTTGCCCACTGGTTGAAAGAGAGAGTACAAATCACTAGAGGCCATTCCTAAGGTTGCAGGTATTCTAAGAATATGGACATGATGTTTTTGTGTGTACAAGCGAAGCTGTTTTCCATTCGTGTTAATGTCCAGACACACCCTCTTCTCATCCTGCCTCTCTCTTCCAGAACAAGTGGGTCAGGAGATTCTTTCCAACCTGCACAGCGACCGTGAGAAGATCCAGAGAGCCAGAGAAAGGGTGAGCATCCACGCATGCACACACACTCATCTGTCCACTCTCACAAGTGTTTGTGAGACTGTAAAGGTGTCGCAGCTGGTTTGCAACATTGACAACACTCGCCACTTTCTGCATAATTTGCCATGTAAACAAAAATCACACACACTATCCTGGGTACGCTTACATTTGTGCACATACGAAAGTCAACAGAGTTGTATTGACAAGGTAGTTAATGTGCCCTCAAGTGTGTATTTTCAGTCAATATTACCTCACAATTTGAATGTTTTTCTTTCGTTCAATTAGAGGTAAAATGTTAAGTGTGCAGTATGTTGCCACTTCACATGCGGTGAAATCTGCTCACTTGTGGCCCGCTTTCCCTCTTCTCACCTGAATGGGCAGAATTTTGCCAGCTGCCATCCTTCCTCACCTCACCTCCTTCACTTCTCAGCACTCTTCTCCTGTTTCCCTCTCTCCTTCTCACTTTTCCTCAGAGAGTCCCCCCTCCCACCAAAATAGAAATCCTTAGCACTGCCCCTCCTTACATTTAACAGTTAGGCAGAGACAGAAAAGACCAAACACAGGAAGGGGGCCCAACACTGACGGCACCCTCTTAAAGCCCACAACATGGCAGAGGGCCTCGCACAGGCGATTTCAAAGGAAATCAAACATCTCCTTTCAAAACGGTCCGCAGTGTCTAGAGAGTACCTGCTCTCTGTTTCTTTTGCTTTCTCTCTCTCTCTCCCATCTTCCCTTGAGTCTTCTTTGCTGAACCACACACACGCACACACACACACACACACACACACACACACACACACACACACACTCAAGAGGGTTTTAAAAGCAGTTTGTGGGGCAAAAGTAAAGTAAAAAGAAATCAAGATGTAAAGACACAGGATGGAAGGGCTGGTTTTTACCTTTTTTTTTGCATTAAAAAGAAGGTGAAGGAGGTTTAGCATAAATGTCAACACATGAGCACATGCGCAAACACGCACACAAATGTGCGCCCCTGTGCTCAGCATGGGGTTCGGCCTTTTGTTTTGCTTTTACGGTACAAATAGAAGTCAATGGAAGGTTTCAACACTGGGTCAAAGCAACACACTCTCAACTCAGCGTGGATAGAAGATTTAACAATTCTCCGGGCTAGCTCATACAGAGGCAAGGGGGAACATTTTAATATGAATTGCCTACAGTTAGTATTTATATCCTTGAATCAATAATTCCACGGTATAAAATTTTTAATTTGAGGGGATAGATCACTACTTTCAGGGAACAAAATGAGCAATTTGGGTGCACAAATTATTAATTTGTTCTCCCCGAAAGAATAATAATTGCCTTCAGATGACTAAATCAGGTTACTACATTTGTCCTCTCCCTTCTCTGTGCTCATATTTCCCCCATAACCCATGATCTTTGCATTATTTGTGCATCTAGCTGTGATCACAAATTAATGTCGACACCACGAATGAAATAATCTGAGAGCATCTCAGCACTGAAACTAAGCTGCCAGCCTGCTGCTTCGCCTTTTTTTGACTGACCAGATCAGTCACAATAAGCTGTAACTTCACTGTCAACAGTCATGCTGGGCGATATGGGCAAAATCTTCTATCCTGATATCGCTTACTTCATATCTCAAAAACTATATATATCACAGTATAGATGGTTTTCTGGTAATTCAATTAATACATTGTCTATATGAAATAACCACATGGTAAAGTGCATTTTTTATCTATTCCAGAATAGAAATAAGTATATTTGGAGTAAGATTTAGTAATTTGAGAACTCAGATTATTAATATCATATTCAGTAAACTTGCAATCTTTAAAATGATAATCTTCCATCTATCCATCGTCAACCGCTTATCCCGTTTGGGGTCGCGGGGGGGCTGGAGCCGATCCCAGCTGGCATTGGGCGAAGGCGGGGTTCACCCTGGACAGGTCGCCAGTCCATCACAGGGCACATAGAGACAGACAACACAGAGACAGACAACCATTCACACTCACATCCACACCTACGGGCAATTTAGAGTCATCAATTAACCTAAACAGCATGTCTTTGGATGGTGGGAGGAAGCCGGAGTACCCGGAGAAAACCCACGCTTACACGGGGAGAACATGCAAACTCCACACAGAAGAGCCGCAAGCTGGAATCGAACCTGTGACCCTCTTGCTGTGAGGTGACAGCGTTAACCATTACACCACCGTGCAGCCCAAAAAATGATAATCTTGAAGATTTTAATTAAATTGATGTCTGTTAAGGTGATTGAGCCTATGGCGTTTGTAGTATTATGTCTGTGATGACATTCCCGGGAAAAATCACAAGTGGCGCACAGTTAGGCGACTGTATGGATCCAAAAACGCATCTGCAATTACCGTTTATCTCCATAGATACCACCAAAGAGAACAAAATGAAGATCATTAAGATTGTAACTTTAATACTCACTTTTCATCATGAAGGCTGAGCTTTTTCCCTATTTTTGCTAAATGTCCTCTTTTGTTCAGCTCTATAGATTGCAAAGATATGGATCAGAGATTATTGTCATGATGGTAAAAGAATATGTATGTGTTTTAATCCTGGGAAGTGACCTCTTTGCTGCGACTCTCTATTTTTAACTGTACATTAAAAGTGAATCCTCTCTTTCGTCCCATATAGACAACCACAGTTAATTTTAGACACTCGACTGCACTGAATTTTCAGTCGGTTTCCATTTCAGGTTAAGGAAGGAAGCATGAGATTTGGTGAGAGGCTGTGGAGAGAGAGAGAGAGAGGAATGGAAAGAAGGAAGGATTCAGAGAGATGTATTTTGGGAGAAAGTGTGAAGTATCTAGGGGACAGATCTGTGGGTAGAAGCAGACATCAGGCAACTGCAGGACTTGTTGTCTTTGCCAGAGGGCCCATACCCTAGGTCCCCCACCTCCCACCCTGTACCACATGTATCCTTGGCTCTCGCAACCTGCATCGCAGCAATCCAGGCTGCCAGAGGGTAGGAAGGAAGGATGGAAGAAGAGGAAAAAAGTAGCAGTAAAGGAGGGGTGGGAAGAGAGGGCGGATTGAGAGATGACTGTGAGATGAGCCAGAGCAGACAGGAAGAAAGAGTGATGCTGGAGCCGTTGTAAAGGAGAGCACGGTTGGAAGAAGAGAAAGTGAGGAATTAAAAATAGGATTCAGTATAATAATACACTGATGAAAACACTGAGTGAGAGTGTCTTTATTGGGAAAGCAGTTATTATCTCAGAGAGATGAAGATGAATGACTCCCTGCTGACTCCAGAGAGAACCTCTCTGCAAAAATTCTTCCCCACACTCCCTCATCATCCTCTAGAAATGCGACTACAGGTAGACGTTTGTGGCAGCTCACTCAGTGCGGTGTCAGCATATTTTTTTTTTTTTTTTTTTTTTTACACACACACTCACACCTTGTCGGCAACATCTCCGCCAATTCCTTTTCCCAGTGAAAGTCCCTACACCTGATAACAGGGTGGAATGAAAACATCTCTTTGACCCCTGAGGAAAAAAAAGACAGAGAGAAAGAAAAGAGAGAAGATGGAGCAAGAGAAAGGAAAATATCCAAGGCAATTAGCCCTGAATAGCCATGTTCATTATTTCAAGTGTGCCTTCAAGGACTCGTTGTGCTTGCTGTGTACTGTACGTCAACAGTAAAGGGCACTTCTCACTTCTTTTCCTACACCATCCTAATGTTTGCTTTGCAGCAAGATGAGCAGAAAGCTATTAGAATGACAAGTGGGAATCTGCCGTAGACTACTTATTCAAGTTACAAAGATTTTTTTACCTATAAACCACAGCTAATGGCTATAGTTTATATATCTAGATGTTATATCGATGGTGAGTTGTGCAGCTTTTTAAATGGGATCTTAAACCAACCAGTGAAAAAGTAACCTAAAGGTAAAAAAAGCAAGCTCCTTATCAAAGAGTTCATCTCTGTAGCTTGCAAACCACCAACTTTAGGTGGAAGGATAAAGTGTTGATATAAACTAAAAACTTGCCCTTGTGCAAGGTACTTTGCTTGAGGCCAGTAGTACAAGGCTGTGCAACAGTGCAACCTTGCACAAGCTGACAGCACTATTGGAAAAACTGTGATGACTTTAATGTAATATTTTTGCTGCAATTAAGTGTAAGTAAGTATGTAAGTTCTGACCAATTTGTGGCTGCATTAAAAATGTTAACACTCGAATTGTAATTCCTGTTAATTTCGAAGTTGATTATGTATGATTTAAAGTTTGACTAAGAAATTCAGTAAATTTATATCTATGTATTTATTGCTTACATTTTGTTTTGAAATGTCATGAAAGTAATATTTAGAAGAAGTTTGACGTTGCCTTACACATCAGACTGTTCCTAGTTATTTCCACACAGTGAGGCATACAGCTAATTAAACACTGGTATCGGATCAGGACTCAGTATCAGCCGATACCCAAAAGCCAGGTATCACTATCTGTATCGTGACCAAAAACGTCGGACCGGTGCATCCCTGGTGTTTACTGCTAGTTTCCTCAACACTGGCAAACTGTTGGCAAAAATGTCATATAATATTAATGAGTATGTTTAACCTGAAAATAGGAAGTGTTTCATCTTTGTTAGCTTAGAAAGAGCTAAACCAAACACCAGTTCCAGATGGGTCCATTTGTGTTTTCAGTTGTTCTTTAGTTGGTTGCAACCTGCAACCTCACCACTAGATGCCGCCAGATCCGACACACTGCAGCTTTAATTGTATAATTTAGGTTATCAATTGTTGAAAGACTTTAATAGTGTATTTTGTAGTCAGAGAGCATTTTTTATACTCTTATAATTTTCCCTCATGTAGTCTAGATGTAGACTGTGTTTTTTGGTGGATTGGACTGGAAACTAAAACCTGTCTTTCACCCCCCCAGCTGAGAGAAACGGACGCCAACCTGGGCAAGAGTTCTCGCATCCTTACCGGCATGCTGAGAAGGTAAGAGGCAGGTACGGACCTTGTTTCTGCACCTCTCCGTATGTATCATGCTTCATCACCATCTAATTAAGTTTATAATTAGATCAAAATGATCCATCTTTTCTTATCTGATTAGTCTTAAAGGCTGAGTCGCTGTTGCTTTGCGTTGCATTGCATTTCCAGAGAGAGGTGGGGGATGGATAAACAAAGACGAAAGAAGACAGAGCGTTTATATTTAAAGGAAATATTATAGTTGATAATACAATCCATCATCACTAGTTAAAAACAAGGCACAGCTGGAATATACGGATGCAATATTTGGGCTCTTTTTATGCAGTGTAATCATAATTTTGAAGATCGTGTTTTCTTTAATTCTGATTTCTAATGATTATGATTAGTTGCATGTTGCCTTAATATAACAGTTACTGAATGTTTGAACAAACAAACTAGAAAAAGTGCCTGAGAGGAGTGGAGCCTGGTGTAGCATCCTGCAGAAAAAGGCTGGAAAATACAAGTGCACGCTGTCCATGTCTCCATTCTTTTCTTGTCTTTGCCTTTTGTTTTTCACAAAGTGCACTTCCAACCCATATTCAACTTGCAGTCTTTTGTCTCTCTTTCCTGCTAGTTCAACCCCCAACAATCGCACAAACACGAGCATTCACACGCAAATATTTCAATAGTCCTTGCATTATCTTATACACCCGCCACTGAACACACTCACACATGCACACAGTCTCTCTCACACACCGTAATGTCTTGTCACATCTCCATTTTATAAAGTGCTTGTGTGCCTACCCCTGAACCGTGACGCCACGGTTTTGTTTCTCGCTCCCTCTTTCTTGTTTTTTTTTTCCCCCTCCCTGTCGCCCACTGTGGATTTTGATTAAGAGTAATATGTAAATGACACCGACTAAATGTAAAATCCCGGGGCCAGGAAGGAAGTGTCAATTGAAATAGATGCTTCAGTGCCCGTAGACAATTTGGAGGGCGGCTCACAGGGCGGCCGGCAGTTACTAGAGAGGGAAGGCCTGAGAAGGGCTGTGACGCCGACTGTAACCAATATTTCTGCATATGTCTCCATTTTGTCAAGTCTGATTATGGGAAGAGGAGGAGGAGCGCGTGGTGGTGGGTGGAAGGGGGGTCAGCTCGCCTGGCACGTCACCCAAAGCTGTCCAGAAATCATTCATCATTCCCTCCGCCTTCCCTCTCTTCTTCCCTCCACCCACCTCTGCCGCTGAAGTAAATAACACACTTATTTCAATATTATCATATTAATGTTAAAGTTCAGCTGTCACCTAATGGGAAGACTTAATCAGACGTAGCATTTTAAGAGGCAAGCTGCCACCCCCCCCCCACACACACACACACACACACACACACACACACACACACACACACACACCTCCCCTACTCTCCAGCCTCCTCTCTTGACGTGCCTTTCCTTCTCTGGTTAGCGCCCTGTTCAAATCAGGATTTATGAGGGCCTTCCAAAGTGGGGCCCGGCTGCGAGTCTCTTCCACTGCCGCCCGCCTTTCTGCTTGATGGGAGCAGCACAACGTAGCATAACCCCCCCACCCACCACCCCCGTTATTCTTTAACAGAAAGTCTTTTTTTCTCGCTGTTTGAATAAAAGGAAGTGTGTTTTGTTGCAAGGTTGTGGGCTGGAAACGTCAGATCTGAAGTCATTTATAACCAGAGATAGAGAACTGAGAGTGAAAACTAAGTTCAGGATGGTTCAATGACCCCCCCCCCCCCCCCCCCCCCCCCACACACACACACACACACACACACACACACACACACACACACACACACACACTCACGCCCTTTTAGGCAATTTGTCCTCATTTCCCCCATTCATTTCATTATCGCTCCCTCGGTTTTCTGCCTTTTGATTAATTGTGTATTTGTGTGCAATGTCAGAGCATTTGTAGTTTCTTTACATTATTGTTGGGGTTGGTGGTTGCTTTGTCATTCTCCTTTTATTTGTCTCAGCTATAGAAGGAGTGTATTGCTTTAGGATGACCAGGAATATCTAAAGAACCTTTACAAATCAAATGGGTGAATGAAGTAAACCTGTTGTGTAGAGAGGTGGTGTCCACCATGGGACCGTATTTCAGAAAAAATATGTACAGTAGTCAACGACGAGACAAATAATGTTTTGATCGTGTTTGAATTGCACCATGGCTCACAAGTATGATATTTGTCATTTTAAAAGATCATTTTGCAAGTTAAGAAAGTCTCAGTTTGTCGTAGCATCATCTAGTTTTGTGTCAAATCGCTCAGTGAACCACATCTCTCATCTCGCACAATATACGTCACCAGCACTAGCTAGATGACTTAGCTTTGTTCCACGCACAAATGAAACATTATTTTACCTGATGTGTCTTATCCAGCGACTCCTGTTTTTTTTTTTTTTTTATCAGCCAGGAAGCAAAAGAACGAACCAGACTCGTTGCATATGCGAGTGCATCCCAGTATGAATCACACTGACACTGTCGCTTCACAGAGACAGACACGTCACTTATGCAGCATTGGGGTGTGTAGCAGGGCTGTCCCAAATTTTTGGGCATCAAAACTTCGAAGAGAAAGGTATTTGCGGCTTTGCTGCGCAGCAGGCTGACATGTTCTTCTGTCTGTTTGTCTCTATCTCCCCATTTCAGCACTCAGCACAGCGCCGCTGTACATCAGTACAACAGCAAAATCCATCTGAGAAGAACGAATAATAATTAATGTGGAATATCAATAATGGTTAATGTTGTGGGATTATTACTTATATCATGGGCTATTTTAGGATTTATACATTATCACATACGTACTACTAAAATGAAGCATTTGAATACTGGTTTGGAGGTCCATTACCATGGCAATGGTTGCAGCTTTGAAGCATTTGGGTCAGCCCTGGTGTGGAGTCTTTCTTGCGTATTTTCACATTTTCTTATACTTCAACAGTTTCACGACAAACTGCAACTTTCTTGACCTTCAAAATTATCTTTTGAATTGACAAACATCATATGCGTGATTCATGGCACAATTCAAATGGGATCATCGTTGTGGGCCGTTGACTACCGTTAATAATTTTTCCAAAATAGAGTCCCACGGTGGTCCACCAGAATGAGGGCTTTGCCGCTGTACTATAAGCTCTGCACTTCTGACACAAACAGCAACTCAGTCCTGCACAGATAAATATTCAATCTGTTGTTTAATTATTTGTTGGTCTTCCTTTGTGTTGTAATAGCTAAATGTGAAAGCCGATATAATAGTTCTTTCTAGGCCAAGAGTTTGCATAAATACTGCAGCTTTTATGTTGATTATGAACAGTCAATGCATTGGCCGTGATCTGCGGTCAGACACTTAGATCCATGAGATAAACGTGTCCTTTTTCATTGTTGGTGTAGTTTCTTTTAATTTCACACCTCTGCTTGAAGTGTCTTTATGGTCCGGGGGTTTTCACCCCAGCTGAGAAACAATTAGACACTCATTAAGTCAGCTGTCAGAGTTCAAGAAAGCCAATTAACTTAAAGACTCTGTGAATATCACTTATTGTAAGAAACATTCAGAAACACACACGTGTGAAATAGCTGTTGCTTTGTTTGAAAATGAAGCTAACTGTGAAACTCATCACTGCCAATGAGGGTAATTAGTGTAAAACACTGTGTATAGGTGCTGTTGATTGGCTGGGTCATGGTTGATGACTAGTCTCACAAACATAGTCTCATGTCAGCTGTCTGTGGATGTCAGTGGTCTGGTGGTGGGCATCCACACTTAGTTGATTTTTAATTCAATTTTCTGAAATCCTTTGGGTGTTAATTATACCGTGACAGGCGCTGTCATCCCAATGAGGCAGAAAGGCAATCCTGATATTACATTAATATCTATGATCATCAAATGATCTATTATTACTTCGTTTACTGTAGTTCCTGTTTAGCACCACTACCAGTCTCTTTGTACCACAAAGAAAACAGTTTGGCTCTTGTCTTTTTTGCCACTTTAATTGGTTATTAAATATATACATTTTAGTTTAGATGATATTATAGGATATATAAATACTTTGTGTTTTAGTGACTTGTGATGTAAAATATTAACAGCACCTTAATCGCATAGTAATAATAGTGATTTTTTTATTTATATAGGACTTTTCAAGCATAAGCACAAAATGCTTTCCATAGGGCTTTAGATTTGAATATTTCTTGCCATCAAGCAACAGTTTCGAAGATTTCTCCTCTGACAGTGTTCAAAACTGGGACTGAACCTGAACCCAAACTGTAAAATAAGACCAGAGGCATGGATGTCATTCATCATTCAAAGCTTTTAGTGGTTCAATAAAGTAAAGAACACAAACTTGAGCAAGGATTTAATCCCTACATGACTTGATCAGGCTCACGGATATTAGCTGAACTTTCTCATGTCAAAGGAGTCATGTATGTTTAGTGGATTTTCCACTAATTGCTCTCTATCACCCACCAGTTGGATCAAGTTTGATAGACGTGTGGGTTTGGTACAGTCTGTACTGAGAAGGGTAACAGCTCAGTGTGGATCACTGTCCCCAATCACAGAAGCCACAGACCTTTTGATAAGGCGTCTATTGCTTACTGACACTTTGGCTTCTCGTCATTACAAAATGGCCCTGTAACTGAAACAGGAGCCTTCCTGCTGCTATACGGAACATCTCAAGCATCTCGCCCACCACGGTCAGCTTAGCTGGGAATGGGATGCTGCTCCAGACCCAGTTAGGACCACTGGGGGCTCCTGGCAGCTTCACGGAAGGAGGGGGCACAGTGAAGGGCAATGAAGCTGGGAGGACGAAGAGGTGGGTGGTGGGGGGATGTATATTTTGAAGCAGAGGGGTTGTCTACTCTCCCTGGCAGCTGATCCCACATGCAGGTGGTCGACTCAGTCGCCAGGCAGATCAAAAAGTCAAGGCCCCGGGTGGACCTCCCTTTGAAATGGGAATGGGGCCTAGATATCAGACAGAAAACATAAGCAAGCTCCCAGCCACAGAACAGCTCCATATTCATGGCTGGGACTGGCAGTAGCAACGGGCAGGCAAGATGGACAGAGCCTCAGCCTTCAGAAGAGGACTCATGCACACTCTGGACACTGATTAAGAGATCAGCCCATGAGCCGGGGCGAGGATGATGCAGTTGCTCACAAGCTGATGCAGCCGCACTGTTACCAAGACACCAACTTCCTTTCTTGAGACGTGTCTTGACAAGCTGTCTTAAATCGCGGCCCAGTTAATTTCTCTGATCTTACACTGTAGGTGCATGTAACTAGCTAAGAACAACCCTCTGAGTCCTGTTATGCTGTTGATCATTTACTTAAATGAAACCTTTTCATATGACTAATAGGCAGACGAAGACTATGTATAACACGTCTATGCCTTATTGGAAAAAGAAGTTTCCTGCCTGCGTTATTTACATGAAACACAGAGTTTTTTTCCTTGTTTGCTTGGCCCAAATGCGAACAATGTCATGAGCCAAGAGACCAAAGTGCATGGCCCCAGAAAAGCATCTGGAGAGGGGAAACTTTTGATTCCCTAAGATCTGTAAGTTTTGCCTCTATCCTGTATTATTGGCAAATATATACTCTCTCTCTCTCTCTCTTTCTCTCTCACTCTCTCTATCCGTCTGTCTGGAATATTAACTACTGGGATATGTAGGTCACATAATTAATGGAATTCAACTCTCCCAGTGAGCCCTGGTGGGATCGGAGTCTTGGGGCCCTCTTGAAGTCTTGTTATGAAGTTGAACAAAAAAGATTTGATTTTTTTGTAATTGAAGCTGAAAGATGGGGCAGATTGCAGTTCATATGTTTTCTTCCTCCCCTTTTCTGTTTATCTTTTATTTATTTGTGTTGCCCTGTTTTATTCTATGAAGAGCAGGCGTCATTACAATGTGGTGGGGTCAGGAGAGTCAGCCCAGCGGAGCAGTGGCACTACGCTCTACAATTAGACCCATCATTACGTGTTTACAATCCTACACACTCATGTATTTCCTCTTATTCGGTGTTGCATCAGGATATTGGTGTATACTCCATGCCTGTGACATTGTGTAAGACATGTTTGCCCTATTTTACATTCTATTGTACTTTGTATTGCAGTTGAACTCATCACAGTAGCCACAGCCGAGCTTCGTGTTTCCTGTCCCGAGAGTGGCAGATCGCTCCCAGCGGATCCCCCTCTCTCTGATCTCCTCTCCGTGTTGCTGCCACGATAATTCCATGTACTACGTTTAAACACATTCCCTTTGCTTTGCAATTTGTTCAGCCTGGCATCATTACCACCCTGCTCAACCCCCATATTGCTGCATCCCTCTGGTTCAGTCCTATCCCTGGCCTTTTCTGCCCCCTCCAGGGAAGCATTCTGCGCTTTTTATGTCCAGTCTGTTTTTATTCTGGCAAAGGAGCAAAGTGCCAAGCATGAATTGTATCTGTCCTCACCGCAGCCCCTAGCTAAACTTTGTACATGTCAAGTCGAGCGCAGCTGTTGTGTGTATGTGTATGCATGTATATTATGGGTATGTGTAGTGGATTGAGGAGAGCATGTTAGCCCGTAGAGGTATTTGGTGTTGATAGGGGTAGTTTTTACTGTTGGCAAACAAGCAAGTAGTACTGGAAGACTTTGCCAGTCTTTGAAGCTTGTTTGTTTTCTCAAGGAAAGCTAATTTATACTTCACACATCCACGTAGCCTTGATGGTTCGTGTGATAAAGTATATTTTGTCAGCCGCACAAAAGACATCTGTAAGGGTCTACCACTCAGATTTATAACTGCACAGACCATATACTGTACATAAAGATGGACGACATGACAGCTCCCCAAAAGTGAAGCCAAAACATCTTGATTGCCCCATTGTGGCTGGCTGCGGTATAGGTCATAAATCCCGCCCCCTCCATGTCCACGTCAAATACTTTTTTTGTCATTTTAAGTAGTTCTTATCATGCTGATGTGTAATGTCCAGGTGTTCATTATTCTAAGTTTGGTTTTAATTAGTTTTTTGATGCTATAAAAGTGAGTGAGTCCCGATAACTGTACGAGAGAGATGTAATTTTCCATAACCGAGTCTGTGTAATAGATAGGGCTGTCAGTCGATTAAAGTAGCTAATCACGGTTAATCACACTTTTTTAATCTGTTCAAAATGTACCTTAAAAGGAGATTGTCAAGTATTCCATACTTTCATACTCCCATCAACATGGGAGTGGGCAAATACGCTGCTTTATGCAGATGTATGCATTGATTCATGAAATCAATCAACAACACAAAATAATGACAAATATTGTGCAGAAACCCTCACAGGTACTGCAATTAGCATAAAAGATATGCCCAAATTGTAACATGGCGAACTGCAGCCCAACAGTTAACAACAGCTGTCAGTGTACTGACGTGACTATGACTTGTCCCAAACTGCATGTGATTATATTAACGGGCATGACCCCTTTGAAAATGGCCATTTGAAAATGGAGTGTGAAGTGTTATTCATCATCATTCGTGACAAGCTAGTATGACCTAGTTGGTGCCAATGATTCCTTGGGTTTTCGTGCTTCATTTGATACCAGTATCTTCACTCTAGCTTTAAAACTGAGATCGCTACAACCTAAAAATCACAAATTGCATTAATTCATTAAAAAAATGAATGGTGTTAAAATCAATGTGCGTTATTATTACATTAACTTTGACAGCTGTAGTAATAGCACGTGTCAGTTTGATCAGAAATGTAGTTATTGAGATATTATGGTTAGTTGTCGTGTCTTTCCAGCCAGACAGGTACCTACCGTGGTGCTAACGTAATAGCTAGCTCAGGCTAGCAGGCCGCGGCCAGGTGTGTGGGCGGGAGCTCGATACCTGCATCCTCGATCACGACTTGCGCAGGCTCTTGCTCCGAATGATGTCAGATCTCAAGATGGCAGTTCCCATATCCAGGATATTTTGGCTTCACTTTTATAGAATTAGAGGAAGTGGAGACGTGTCGTCCATCTGTATATCCAGTCTGTGATGCAGATGCTGTCACAAGCGTACTGACCGTGTTACCAGACATCCAATGTAGTACGTGCAGAATTGCATGCACTATTGCATTGCATCTATTGATGCTTTGTAGAAGGGATACCACATCACCCAGAGTTATAGAGAGGAATGACATATGAGGGTTTACGCCATGTTGAGTCTGAGGATGTAAGGAGTGTATCTAACAACAGGTTATCTTATATTGAGGCAGGTTTTTATAGGCACATTAATGATAAATACATTTTGATAATAAACTTCTGTTTTATTTTTATAAAGTTATTTTACTTTTTGGGTTTTGAAAGTCAGATAAGTGTCTTGTTTGGAGGTGGAGGATATTTGTGTGTGTGTGTGTGTGTGTGTGTGTGTGTGTGTGTGTGTGTGTGTGTGTGTGTGTGTGTGTGTGTGTGTGTGTGTGTGTCTGTGGCTACAGGCTGCTGCTGGGACAATGACAGGGTGCGTCTCAGCCTCATTACTCACTGCTCCTGAGCCAAACAAGCACCACTGCCACCTCTCTCTCTCTCTCTCTCTCTCTCTCTCTCTCTCTCTCTCTCTCCCCCACCCACCCTCCCTCCTGCTTCATCTCTGTCTTTTTCTCTCTTCCTCCACCTCGCCCATTAGAGAGTGCTGATGGGACGTTTTTTTGCAGAAAGGAAAAGATCCACACACACAAGCCTGGGCTGTAGAAGAAGGGGTTGTTGACAAGGGCAAAGACGTGTTGTTGTTTTATATAAGGGATGCATTTGTCTGTTGAGGATTGACTCGCTTAACTGGCTGCCAAAGCCCCCTTTTTCTCCCTACATGCCTCCCTCTCTCTATTATCTAGCCCATAGCGGGCTTCTGTTTGTTTTTTTTGTTTTTTTTTTTTGATAGGTCAGGACAAAGTTGAATTGTAATTATTCCAAATATGGCCGTGAAGAAATTCTGTGGATTTTTTAAAACCAAAATCCTGTAAAAAAAAAAAAAAAAAATGCCAGAGCTGGAGAAAAGCTTTGGAGTTAGTGAATGCTTTCTAATTCATTTGACGGCATTCGTAATCAAAGCATAAGAAGCTAAAACTACAGTCATATCTTGAGTGAAACTGCTATGTCAGCACAATTCACTATCAAAACTGAACTTTAGCAGTCCGACAAAAATCACACTTTGCACCATCTCTTCTCCAAATGCTCGAGGGTCAGCCATCCACGACATTGAGGTGATGCTCTGTTCGACCTCGCTCGTACCGTCCTAGTTGATGGAGCTTCTTTTTTCCCCCCTCCTTTAACCCTGACAGACTGTCGTTCTGACGAGATGACTGGAGATCAGTGGCGCTCTCATCCCTTGAAGTGGCTCCAGGTGTCACTCCAAGGGTACCCGCCCTGTTTGATCTGCCGTCGAGCGCCTGTCGGGCCACGGCACCCTCTGATTTCCCGGTCGGAGGGGAAAGAGGCGCTCCTGTCCAAAAGTTCCACTGCTACTTTTGAGTGACAGCGAGGGAGAGGGATTGGCAGCTGTAGAGCAAAACCGCAGCCGTAACCGTTTGGGAATGGACCGTTTCCTGTTGTCATTATTTCTTAGCCCCCATTTAACATCTATAGGGAACCTTGTTACGCACACCCTCATGGGAGCATTGTATAGAGGCTATCTTGATTTGATATGCTAGGCCCCAGCAGTCCAAACAACAGAAAAAGGAAACAAAATAAACATCAGATGAAACCAAACCATTTTCACTGATCACGCTGTGGGCCTTGTCTTAAGAAGAACAAAAAAACATCCTCTCAAACATCTTCAGATGCTGTCCAAAGGAGGTCCCTGTCTTCACTGAAGAGCTGCACAAACAAAAAGGACAGATGAAACAAAATGGAGGTATATATCTTTTCAGCAAACATAGATGCCTGTATCCTTCCTCCCTTTCATTTTATTATATCCGTTACGTTTTTCCACCCCACCTACTGTGAGCTTCTTTAGAAATTACAGGTGAGATCTCAGTCTGTGGCAGGGCCTGCCTTTCGTCTAGAGGGAGCAGGGGGATGGGTAGGGGTGGTGGGTGGGGGGGGGGAGAGGAGGAAAGACTGAGGAGGAGAGGAAAAAGAGATTCTTGCTTTGCAGTACTGCTGTGTTGTTTGTGGCACTCTTCCCTTTGTGTGTCTGGCGATAACTTATTCAGCACAGGGCCATTCATCCAGGGGTTGAGCGCGGGCGTCCGTCAAGACGGAAAATAATGAGGCGACAGCAGCGCAGAGGATAGCTTTCTCCCTCTGCCTAGGTCGCCCCCTCCTCCTCCTCCTACCCTCCTCCTCCTCCTCCTCGTAGCCTCCCATTATCAGCTGATTTAAATAGATAATAGGGGGTCTTCCTCAGGACATTTTGAAGCAATTAGAATCTATCACATTGTCTCTTATTTGACTGTTGTTCCCTCCCAGCAAGCCATTGTGCATACTTCTGGGCATACCATGCAACAGCTACCTGGAATATTGTGGAATGCCACAGCGTCACTGGATGCCAGTGTTTGTGTCAAGCAGAAAAAGGGGCTATTTTGTTTCCTATATCTTTGCAGTAGACTCTGCACCCATATGCGCATGTCAGGCACTATTCCATCTTGAACCATGCCAGGACATGGGATCTCTTTGCCATGATAAGTTGCTCTCGGGCTGCATTGCTGCTTGCCAGGATAAAGTGGCTCCTGCCCAAACACTTGTACTGTACATACCTTCCCTGCACTTTCAGTCAGCTCTCATTTAATATTTCTCTCGCTATCTTTGTACAGTCCATTTTGGTGGCTAAACGTAGAAGACCTCAGCCCCATGTGCTCTCAAACTACATTAATCTAAATTATTGCGGTTGATAGGACAGCACAACCAATGGGGTTCAAGACTGTAATTTGCAGCTGTGTATAGTTTTATTCCCAACAATGATATCTAAGTTGTTTTTCAAAACAACAAGTCAGCTGTCTAAGTCGTGTTTGCATCAGGATGGATGGTTAAGTATAGTTTTTGCTGTTATTGTTGTTGCCCCTCAGATCTCTCTTTGGCAGGGTGCAAGAGCGTGAAATATTTACAAATGCTGAATTTTGACTCGTTTTTCTTTTTAATATTTTCTTCTAACCCATCAATCATTCACTGTGCCTCTGTGTGTCTGTATCTCAACCTAACAGACCCCCAGGATGGTGCAATGAAACAAAGGCAGTACATTGTTGCCATGTTGTTGATGGCATAAAAGATCCCCTTTATCATGATGGGCAAAAACAATAAAAAGAGGACCACTTTTTTTTTTTTCATGGAAGTGAGAAGGTTGTAAGGCGAAGAAGCATTTGTAGGCGTCAGGATTCAAGAGGAGCTCCTGTCAAAATACTTAAGCAAAAAACCTAATCGTGAGTGCTTTTATACTAAACACGAAAATAGATTTTGATTTTTTTGAACATCGCAAACGCTGGAAAGGACACACCCCATCACCCCACCTATCCCTCACCCGTGGTTTGGAGGTGCGTCCAGTGAAGGGTATTCCACCATGTGTAAAACACAACAGTTTGGACAAGAAATGTGGAAATATCTTTTTTGCCCAATCCAATTTCATAATGCATTGTACTGTTACACAAACATAAAATCTCAGTCTTTTTTTAATTCCCTCTATTGCCTTATGAACATTCTTGCATACAGATGTTTCAGACAAAATAAATTCAACAAAAACAAAGCATAGTAAAATTGTGTTCTTGGGTCATGTAGTCATCATATTTCAGTTCAATAGTTTCATTAGTCAATTGCGGTATATATTCACATTCCCTCTCACTTTTTGAAGCGTTATACTATATTGTATCAAATATCTATCTGAAATAGGACAATACCCTATAATCCCTTGTAATTCTGCAGTCAATAATAATATATAATACTATGGAGAAGATTTAGACTCTTCGTCACAAAGAGTCTTTAAGTGGTTCAATATCTTCAGTTTTGTCATAATAGTATAACAGAAGTAAGTCACTTCAAACTGTTGTTGTGCATCGTTGACCTTATTCAGCGTGGTCATTGACCCTTTAGAAAATGATTGATGTACATACAAAGAGGCCATCATTTTAAACTGCCACTGCAGGAGCCTATAGACTGAATGCAACATTAGCCGTCCAAGGCCTGGTTTTAAATTGAAGTAAAATAAATGATGAAAATAGATGTTTGCAGCTTCTGTTTGTTGTCCATAGCCCCACTTAAGCATGCCTCTCACTAGATTCAGTAGAGCTGATTTGTGCTGGGTGATAATAAATTATGTGTTAATCTTAAGAAAGCAAAAACAAAGTTTAGTAAAGGTTTAATAATGATATAATAAATAAGTTAGTTGAACTCAGTAGTGTTTGTATTGCTAGTATAATAACAATTATAAGAAACTTATAAAGCTGTTATTAACATTCTCGAAGCAGCAGTGGGTAGAAATGGAGCAAATATGATTAAACAACTATATTTTTATAAAAGTCATTATATCTTGACCTTAGTGCATTAAACAGGTAATCTGAAAGTCACGTTCCTCTGTGTTCTCCAGTGCTCCTAATGGCAAATGCAAGATTTCACAAACCGGAGGAAAACAACCAATCAGAGCCGAGCTGGAGGCTGGCACCTCTGAGCAGCTGTCAATCACTAGGCAGCGCTGCTCAAATATGAATCAATATTCTGTTACTGTAATGCCTATACGTTACCTCAAATGTTCTCAGAAACATTGTAGAAACTTGTAGTGCAGTGTTTAGCCATAAAATGAGAAAGTTTTTGACCTGGCAGCCGTGTTGAGATTAGTTGAGGAAATACCAAGATCCACCCACCAGCCACAACGCAGCCAATACCAACGCTCATTAGGAGCATTCTCTCTGAAATGACCTTTGATTGGCCAAAGTCTTCCATCACGGACTAGATTTTTTTTTAAAGCCTGAAAACAGAGCCATGAAGTGGTGCAGAAGTTTAGTTTTCTCTCAAAACACTTGAATCATGCTGAAAGGTTATTATTCTGCGTAGTGAAGCTTTAAGCACATCCTCTAACTAGATTCAGTAGAGCTGATTAGTGCTGGGTGATAATAAATTATGTATTAATCTTATGATTAATCTGAAAAAGTCAGATCAGTGCATCCATAATTTGAAGGGCCCTCTGACTCAACATTTAGCTAATGTTAGCCACTGCCTGTCTTTGTTGGTTGGCACCACTGTTATTTGAAAAATGAAATGCTGCATCAGAATGTCAGGGATGTTTGAGACACTGCATGTGACAAATAAACCAAACAGACGAAGCCACATCCATAGTTATTTGAATTAGCCTTCTCTGACAATGACTCAGGCATGACCAGTGAGGTGTGTTGAATGCGCTTGTGTGGATGTAGATGATTGAATTATCACTAAACCCACTGAAACACAATTTCTTAGAGTCAATTTGAGACACAGGTTGTTTTGTTGCTTACTCCAAGTCTCTCCCTAGATGCCTTTGTCCCAGCAGTCCAGTGAAAACATGGTTGGACATTGAATCGCAACGGTCCTCCCTCTTTTCATGATGGATGCCTCAAACCATCATCTGTTGTCGCCAAAATCGTAAGGACAAAGCAGAGTTATGCCACAAAAGCCTGTAGAACCCTGATCAGTGGAGAAAGCCCCAGTTAGGTCCAATGCCCATGGAGTCCATTTTTAGCCAAGGGACCATAGGAAGTTTCCTAGATGTCGTATAATTAGACGGTATGCAGTTAATCCTAAGGGACTGTTTGGCAGGCGCTGTCTTTCCACTCGCAAGTTTTTCACTCATATGTAATCGTCTTGAACTTGTCAGTCATCACTTTAAAATTGTTCATCTTATTGCTTCAAAAAGTGTTGACGATTGTAGTCAACATTATTTGTAAGGGGTAAATAGACATATACCTTGATATGCTGATAATCCAGCATAATGAGATAATCTCTCATGACATACCCTGGCTGAGTCAAGTGCAGTACACGTTCAAGCCCTTGGCCTGGCTTGGGTTTTGGGGAGTGAACCAGCCATGCACGGCTGGTAATGACAGGTTCCATGTTGCCCGTGGCTTGTGGCCCGCTGCACTGTTTGTTTGGAGAGTGGTGCTCGGCCGTGAAGTGCTGGCCCAGCTGGCAGCAGTTCCATTGCCCCTTTGGCCCGATGACTGGGGCTTGTTTGGCCCAAACCAGCCAGGCAGACTGGCATCCAGGAGGCTATGGAGGAAGAGGTGGGAGGGGGGGGGGGGGTCTGACAGAGGAGAGGAGCTGTTGGCTGAGCACCCTGGTGCTAGGCCAGGCCTGCTGCCAACTGGAGAGAAGACTTCCCCACTCACACCACGATCTTCACGTCTCTGTGGCGACAGGGATCTTAGTTTGCACCTCAAGGGTCAACATCATCCCATTGTGATCTGTCTCCGCTTGAACAACCTTACTCACAGAACAGCACTGAAAACTTTGCAAATATATATATATATTTTGATTTTCCTTTCCCCCCTGTAGTGTAATGTAACACATATTGCTTTTTACACGCACATACATGCACTTTGCCTCCATAGTCCAGAGTTCAGTTGCCCATATTGCATTTGCCAAAGTTCTTGCAGGGATGTGAAAATGAAAAATGCTGACCTATCAAGTCATATCCTTCACTCTTTTGAGTGTTATTTTCAGGATTATTTCCTATGCTACTGGCAACAAGAATAAAATGCTAATCACAATTTACAAAATCCAAAAACACTGACTAAATTGATCTACATAAAAATAACGGAAAGTCATGAAAAACTTGATTATTTTTATTTGATTTCATATGCAGTTGGATTCAACAAGAGGGCATGAACCCTCATCAGAGATACCATAACTCTGTCAGTGTACCACATACTGCGAGATATAAAGAATAATGTACAACATACAGCTGGTTTGAGCAACAAGCGTCACAGTTACTATACAGTATATGTATGTGTATCTTAGTCTGGCAGCCACAAGGATAACCCCTATACAAATATCCAATTCTTTCTAAACCATCACTTAAAGTCCTGAAAACCATTGCCTCCCAAAATGTAGAGCCGGTTTGTTTATTTTCGGAGTGTTTGCTAGGTCACATGGACATCCTGTCAGCCATCGTGTAAACTTTAAACCCCAACCCATATTCTGATGGCGCCAGGGCTAACATTGCTTCAGTGTTAAAGGGAAGTTGTGAGGACACTGATGTCTTGGCCTAGCATCCTAGTGTCACTTTCCCAGCCTGTTTGTGGAGCCCGCCAATCTCCTCATTCTCCTCAGCTGACCTGAATGCATCACTGAGTATCACACGCATGTGAGGAGCCTGATATCCCAAGCCAACAACAAATGTTTTGCTACCGTTACCATTGCATTACTATTGCACACAGACCTCGTCTTTTGACCTGGCTCACACTGAGACTCTGTCGGTTAGATGTTTCGCCTGACTCTTCAGGCCAAGACTCTATTTTATTTAACAAGACGTTGACGCACACCCATCCCATCTAAAAGTTCCCCTGTGGTATAGCATTTCAGAACAGATTTGACATAAACCATTTCTAAACACTGGTTTCATTTCACCAATCTTTAATTACATCGTTTGGTAGAGGCCGAGGTACAGAGTTGAAGCAAAGCACCATGTTAGCAAAGCGTATAATAGTGAGGGACACCACAGCCAGAGGACAGTGGGTTGAGAGGAGGGAAAATATCGTACACAAGCAGATGCTGAAAGAAAGCTGAAGGTGTTAAAGAGTTCACAGACTTTAAAAAAAAAAGATTTTGATAAATTGCTTATTGGTTAGAAAATATTTTGGTTGACTTTTAGCCTTTTAAAGGGGACATACCATGAAAAGCTCACTTTTTCAGTGCTTGTGCACAAACGTGGGTTTATGGAGTGCCTACCAACCCACAGACTGTGAAATTAGACAACCCAGTTAGCTGTTTGAGGGGTGCCTGGATCAGAAAATATGTGATTCAACAAGCTTGCCTTACTATGTCACATGCAGACTCATTAGACTATACCGCCCCTTAAAGAGACAGGCGCTACACCAGAGCATTTCAGAATAAAGGTAAATAAAGGGTGAATAAAGGTATATTCAGACAGACAGTATGAGAAAAATAATGTGATTATTGTATTTGTAGTAAAAATCCAAAATACAAGTATGAACCTGAAGTTGAGCATGGTATGTCCCCTTTAAAACTATTTGATTCGTGATGGAGCGTCTGGTTTGTGATTGTAGTCGTGGAAGGTTTGTTGACACATTCAGAGTATCTTAAGTTACTGTTCATTCACTTAACTCTGTATAAGGTACTACATCTCACCATGAACTATGCTGTCAAAGTTAATGCAATGATAACACCTTAACACAAATTTATCTAATGCTGCTAATTTCTTTAACGCATTAATGCAACTTGCGGTTTTTAGGTTGAAGCAGGCTCAGTTTTAAAGCTAGAACGAAGGTACTGGTATTATATGAAACTAGAAATCCATTGGTAAGGGATCCATTGGAATCAACCATGTCATACTAGTGCGGCACTTCGGAGGTTAAGTAATGCTAAATTTAGGGAAAAAAAAAGGCATGGCCTTGACCTCTGACCTCCAGATATGCGAATGACAATGGTTTCTGTGGGTACCCACGACCTGCCCACTTTATAATAACCACATGCACATGTGGGGCAACTCATAGTCAAGTCAGCACACTGACAGCTGTTGTTGCCTGTTGCAGTATCTGTGAGGGTTCCTGGACAATATTTGTCACTGTAAATAATAAATTTACGAGTATTACATACTTGACAAATCTCCTGTTAAGGTACATTTTGAACAGATTAATTCATGGTTAGTCATGATTAACTATGGACAATCATGCGAGTAATTGTGATTAAATATTTTAATTGACAGCCTTACTATAAACATAGAAGTTAGCACAGCTCCTCTGCCGTGACCTTTGAATGAACCTCAACCTGTCAGGACAACAGTCCACATTCAGGTATTAATTGTCAGTATGTATTGCGGGATTCACAACTGATGCCAGCACTAATTCAACATTGTCACTAATTAAATCGGTGCAGTTATTTTGTGCCTGTCTTTCATTTCTTTTTCACTGTTACCTCATTGCTCAACATATTTCAGCTCAGTGTCAAGAGGCCAGCCTTGGTCAGTCAATTAATTGTAGGTATACAAACCATTGGGTTGCATTCCAGTTGCACAGTGTTTCAGTGTATTATGGTGCCATGAAGAGTATCATTGTAGCCCAGAGCGATGGTTAAGCCTTCCTCCAGCTCTGTGACAAAGGCGGCTGTGAGGTCGTGCCCGAGGCCAGGACTATCAGAGCTATCAGTCCGGCTGAGAGAGAGCACAACAACAAGCCCTGTCAAATAATTGTGTCAACACTGGGATTGTTTAGCTTCATTTGTGCAAGGAATGTCCCTGGTTTAATGGTCACATGTCGCTGTCTATTGACTCAGTGGGTCAGATTTTACCCTGTTGTTGATTCGGTTTCTCTTTCTGAGCATGTTTTGCTGTAGAATGGTATATTGTAGTCTATTCTGTTCGTTGATTTGAAATATTTCCCTTTCCTCAAACTTTAAGATGTCAGAAAGGTCAGTTGTCAAGGATAGTTGGCCTAAAGACAGAGATGTGGGAGGTGACATGGTAACTCATGTTTCACTGAAGCTTTTCTTGCCTCCCACTGAGACCTATATTGTATAAGGCTGATCAGATATTCCCAGTTTTTTTCCTCCTTGTTTATTAAGTTTGGTTTTAGTTCAGTCATCGATATATAGAAGTCGGAATAATCCTGAAAGTCTGGCAGTAGGATTTATTGTCCCCGAGCTGAACTTACAGATGGACTTTTCAATCACTTCTTTGTGATCTGCAATTTTAAACATGGCTTTTTTTTCACATGCACTTTTGAGCAGTAAGGCCTATGTTGAAATAAAAGAGAGAGGTCAGTGTTAAGTGTGGCCATGCTGTTGTGAAGGAGTCTTTCCGGATTGCTAGTTGTCTTCTGAACTGTCCGTTATTATTGAGCCCCCTCTGCTATGCCTTACCCTCTGAGTTTCAGCACTTCCTTTACCTGACTGACTGGATAAAATGATTTCTTTTCTCCCCTCTTCTCCTCTAGTCAGAATATTGCTTCCCTCCGCCGCCACACCACACCCCCCTCCCTCTCTCCTAACGGTAAATGTTAAGATCCAGGAGTGGATCAATGGCTGTTATCCTTTGATGTGCTAGGACGCATTACGAGCGGTGAGTTCTAATTGGAGCAGAGAGCTGAGGATCAATGTTGGCTGTAATTGCCTGACACAGGGATGGGTGTGAGACTTTATTATCATTAATATTTAGACATGATGTGGGAGGAACCAACCGAGGCTAAATGTACAACGGCGGTGCGAGCCTTTGATCTCGGGAGATAAGCAGATCGATTGGGGGTTGGTGGGGGGGTGGCTGAAGGAAAAGAGGTCGCTGGAGTGTGGCGAGCTGGACGGACGAATTAGCGAGGCCCGCATCCTGGATTTTATCGGATTTCTCGGGGAAGTTTCCCTTCGGCTCAGGAAAGGTCACGCTAGGCCTCAGTCCTCCCCATAGCTAAAATAACAGCCTGGCATCTGGTCAGCGTCAAGGGAGGAAAGAGGGCAAGTAGGTTTAATTTCAAGTTTGGTCACCAATTGGAGACAACCATTATATTTACAGAATGGACACCATTATGCATTCATTAATTTAGGAGTTACTGAAAGAGCAAAATAGCCATGCCCTTGTTTAGGTGTTTTTGTAACCTCACACAGTTAAGTTTTCTCCATGAATCTTCCTAATTTAAGGATGGATTTAGATTTAATAGTGAGAAAAAGGAGGGATGAAGTGATATTTAGAGTTTGTCTTGTTGACAGGGTCCATTGTTTGGGAGATGTAACAGAATATGACAGAAGAAGAGGCCCTATGGGGCTTGGGGCTGCTTCCTCGGTGTTGGCAAACACAAGATGATGTTACCGAATCTTACGGGTGACGGAGGAGGTTAGACTGTCTGATGGAACACTCCCTGTCTGGCAGCGTGACCAGAGGGGAAGGGACTATCCCCTGTGTCCGTGGAGGCCGAGGGCACGCTGAAACCATGAGGCCGCGGTGTACACACTCAATTCTGTCTCCTCTGTTTTTGTCACCGGGTTCCCCAGGGACTGATACCTTAATCATTGTACTTAGCGGGACAAAGATGGGTAACCAGTCGCACAATAACAGGTGTGTTAGTTTTCATGGCTGTGACCTGCTGCCTGGTGCTGGACAGAATGAGAAGCCCGGCAGGATCCAGGTCAGCGGGGATAACGATCCTGAGAGGAGATTAAGTGAGGAGGGGTGATGTGTTGTAAAACGACACAGACTTGACTTTGACGCTCAAGTTTTCCCACAAAGTTCACCAACCAATTATTTAAACAAAAAATCTGCATGTTGCACCTTTTGTACAAGAAATTACATGAAAACATGTCAGACTGCAGTCTGAACCACTGTGAAACAATGTGTGTAAATAGGGCTATCAAAGCGATAATAGCGATAACGCAAATTTATTGTAACACCGCTAATTTCTTTAACACGTTAACGCAACTTCTGATTTTCAGGTTGTTGTGGGCTCAGTTTTAAAGCTAGAGTGAAGATACTGATATCATATGAAACTAGAAAACACAAGGAATCTATTGGTACCAAACCATTACACGGAGGAGGCTAAATACTTACTTACTAACTAAAACTTACTCAAAGGGGTCTTTGACCTCTGGCCTCAAGATATGTGAGTGAAAATGGGTTCTGTGATGAAGTCTCTCCTTTACAGACATGCCCACTTTATCATATTCATATGCAGTTTGGGGCAAGTCATAGTCAAGCCAGCACACTACCTGTACCTGTGATGGTTTCTGGACAATATTTGTCACTGTTTTGTGTTGTTAATTGATTTCCAATAATAAATATTTATATATTTGCACAAAGTAAGCGTATTTAACCACTCCCGTGTTGATAGGAGTATTAAATACTTGACAGATCTCCTTTAAGTACATTTTGAATAGATAAAATAAGTGTGATCAATTTGTGATCAACTATGGACAATCGAGATAAGATAAATAACAAAAACATGTATATTTTTATTCTGTTTTGACACTATACTATATGGTTATATTGCTCAGCTCTTGTTTTAAGTCATACAAGCAAAAGCTCATTATGTAACATAGTATTTAGTTAGATATGGCTGACTGCCATTTTTCTTTTCTATGCATCCTCTCATTATTGCTTTTCTCACCTTTAAAATACAAGCCTACAGTTGTTGGGCTTTTGTGAACAGTATTAACGATAGGTCTGCTTTGTCTTTCCATTCATTGCTTTGCATCCCTAACAGTAGATTGTGCAGAGGCTAGCACCATTGTGGAAAACCTCAGGGTTGTGCAACAAATGGCCCATTGTGAAACGTTTTTTTTTTTTTTTTTTTTTAATCATTACACCAGCTACAGCAGTGTTAAGACATATGTGTATCTATTGTGTTTGGTTCGGCACATGTGTACAAAGCACGCACTGTCTATGAACTTACAGTAGTAACTAAAGAGTAGGAACTTTTCTCAATTACTACTTCAAAATATACACTTCACTCATAAATAATAAACATGGTGAGAACACAGATACCCTGGCAGAAAAGAGCTGACATTTGCAATGTAGAGAACTTTGCTTTTCATCAGTAGTGAAAGCCAGTGTTCTTTTCTCTATGAATATTTGCACTCAGTCCAGCTTTTGTGTTTTTACCATCACAGCTCAGTGTTTTCAGTGTGCCCACATTTTCAAAGTTCTTGTTTAGCCTCTTGTAAGAGGCTCGTCTTTCGACAGTTAATGTTAAAAGTTGGCTCAGTATGTTCAGCACTCTCTTGTGTGCCCCAGTGTGTGCATGTATATTTCTGAAGTGTGTTTGCGTGCGTGTGCATGCCCAGATTTGTCTTTATATCTGCTGTGTGTGCATGCAGCGTGCACATGCCCGAGCGCACGTGAGTGAGGGAGTGAGATAAGAAGGAGATGAAGAGTCGTTCAGAGGAGCTTTCTCACTCAGAGGCATCCCCATCTGTTCGCCGGGGCCTAATTGTTCCTGGGTGCGAAGACACGGGGAAAAAAAAGGGAGGAAAGCAACTGTACTCGTCCCCTGTCCCAGAGTTATTTCTGTAACATTAAAAGAGTGCCACCAGCACGCTCCAGATTATTGCCATGTAAATAATGGCACTTGGCTCGATTCCCCGCTAATGAATGTCATTTACGTTTCCAAACGAGGATTAATTATCGACCGAGGACCCCTCTCTCCTCCCACGGGGAGCACGTCGCAATTAGCTGCCAAAAGATGGCTGCTAATATTTGTGTTTTTTTAAAATACGTCTATATGTACGTAAGTGTGCATATGTTCTTGTGACATGGTGAATAACCTCCCAATTAAGTGTCTGCTTAATTCTGCAGAGAGAGGCCCAGGAGAGTAGCTTAATGTCCTTGCCTCAATTGAAATATAAGGTTTCTTTTTGGTTGGATGTTGGTGTTGGACATTGTTGTTGTGAAACTAGGGGGAAAAGAGAGTTGTGCTGCTTTGGAGCCAGCCTCCTGGTTGCAAAATAAGGCCAGGAAAACAAACACAGGCCTCAAATTAGATTTCCCAAAACATTGCATTCCCTCTCATTTTACACACCACTGTGGCCGGCGGACGAGAATAGAATAACTCGTGAAATCCGCTTCGGATACAGAATGGCACAGTCACTGGAACACTTGACAAACGAGTGTCCTTTGGACCTATCTGATGACCTCGTCCTCTTCAGGCAAACAGATATGAAAGCTCTACATAATTTACCTTCTTTAGGTATGATGTGAAACTGCACAGCTTATGTGTATTTGCTCTTAGTGATAGTACAGCAATTAAAAACTTTCCCCCCTTCTTCTTTGACTCTCATGTCAAATCCACCCCTCTTTCCTCACTCCTCTCCTCCTTTTTTACACCTCCATTGAATTGCCTCTCCTTGCATGGGCTATGTGAGCTGATGCACTTAACCCAAATGAAGGAGAAGGTGGGAATAAGGGTTATTCCTGTCGACAGTGGCACCGTTTGAGGTGCAGACCCCCTCCCGAGAACCCGAGACTTTGATAATGCTGCAGAGCTGAAAGGGTTAAATTCAAAAAGGCCTCCGACTTCTGAAGGAGAAATGTGAAAAGATCCGTCCTTTCAGGTTCAAACCAACAAGCCATTTTCAGTAAATGTGAACAGTTTTAGCTTAGTTTGTTGTGTTTTTACTCTCAAGTAGTCAAGCAGAACAGCTGACCTAGAAAGCTGAGTTCAAGTTATGTATCATGGCAGTATCATAATGAAAAAAAAATCACAATTAGGGCTGTAAATACCAATTATTTTCTTGATTAATCGATTAGTTATTTGGTAAGAAAATGAAGAAAAATGGTGAAAAATGTCAGTCAGTGTTTCCCAAAGCCTAAGATGACACCCTTAAATGTCTTGTTTTGCCCACAACTCAAAGATATTCACTTTACTGTCATAGAGGAGTCAAGAAACCAGAAAATGTTCACATTTTAGACGCTGGAATCAGAGAATTTTGAATTTATTTGCTTAAAAAAATGACCCAAAATGACTAATCGATTATCAAAATAGTTAGTGTTTCATTTAATAGTTATTAAATAATTAAACAATTAGTCGTTGCAGCTCTAATCACAATATTTATTCGGTTGAGCACAGGAGGCTTAATATCAGTCGCAAAGTATTCTGTAATTGATTTTTCAGCTTTATTAATCAAGCTACATTCCCAACTGCTTTGTCAGCAAGAGGCCGGTCGAGGTGAGAGCCGCCTCGCTAAGAGGGGGCTTGTGTGTCAGACATGCCCACAGAGACAGGGGCTATGATAATGGATAACTGTGAGAAAAGCTGGGACGGAGGGAGTCTAGAAGAGGTGGCAGTTGGACACGTACCATACTGTGGGCTATAGTCATCCTCCCCCCCGCCCTCCTTCTCCACCATGTTTTATGGCTAGATTCTGTTACTGCTCCCTGGCTCACCTCGCGGTGTGAAATGAGCAAGTCTCGACTATCCTCCTCACCCCACCCCATCGCAGACGCACAGGAGCGCAGCCAAGAATGGCGTTTCTGTTTGGGTCTAAACATGTGGAGGTTTACGATCTGCTGAGTGTGTCATTTGAAATGCGGTTATACAGTATATGTCACGGTGCTTAAGGAAATATTTGTGTGTACATTCATGCTTGTGTTTATGATTTCTCCTAGAGAGCTGGACTTGTTTGTGTGTACTTACTGTACTGCTGATTACTGCTTATACTATTTACATTAGTAGGTAGACAATCATAGGGCCTAAATAACCCCAAATAATATTAAATATTCTAGCATCACCCTCCAATCCTTTTTCTGCATTCTTTAAACTAGTTTCCCCGGCCCTTTCCTTACTTTCGTTCTCTCTTTGTCTCAGGGGGAGGGCGGGGGGCACGCTCCAGGCTGCAGCAGGTTTAGCAGGTTCTGAGGAGAGCGAGAATAATTCTGGATCTGCTCCGTTTCATCATCTCCCGCTGTCAGAAGTTTTGTTTCTGAAGCAGGAGCCTAAACACTTGCTTCCTCGGATGTGTGTCACAAGTGGCACTTTGTTGAGCGGTTGTATGTATTTGTCTCTGGCAGGTTGTACATAGTGGAAATGAACAGGAAATGTGCAGTGAGCAAGTTGTGATCTCTGTTTAGTGTAAACCAGGGCTTTGTCAGAACTTGTGTTCCTGTTGTGTAGTGTTTGTGTTTGTTTCAGTGTTTGATTTGTTTTTGGGTGCGGGAGCTCTCACCCAGACAATGTACACCTGACATAAAATGTAATATTACCTTTTTATTTAGTTTCAGGATATTCACAATTACTGTATCATACTGTCTGTGCCATGACCAGGAGTCATATGCGTATTAATAATTTAGATATACAGTGCAGTAATAGTGCAGTGCCCGTTTGGAGCATGTGCCCATCCGTAAAGGGGCCAGTTGTGCCAAGTGCTGCTTGCAGTGTTGGTATGGCTGCTTGTACCTGTCAAGTGGGATGTGCTGCTACAGAGCCACCTATTGGCCAAATGGCACCAATTTTGCCATAGTGACTCCTCAGATATCTGATCTACACGTCCACCAAATTCAACACTTCAACACTCTCTACGGTCCTGAGCAATACACCTGCCAAGCATGAAGTAGATCAGATAAACGATTCTCGAGATATGCGAAGGACACACAGACAGACAGATTCCTTGCTGTACAGTTAGGCGATGCTGCTACAGTGCCACGTATTGGCCGAATGGTACCAAATTGCTGTGGTCTCTCAGACATCATATTTATACATGTCCACCAAATGTTGTCCCAATAGCACAAAGCATTCAGCAGACTTGCCTTGACTTTTTTTGTAATATAAACCCTGGTCACAGTGTTTGAGCTAAATTTGAGGGCCAGCTACAACAAAACTGTATGAAACATCAGAAATTCACAAGATGAACTTCTTCTGGCTTGGTCCAGAGATATTCTGCACCAAATTTGGTGACGATTTCTTAACTTTTGCAGGAGTAGGAAAAAAAAATCTGATTTGGAGACAATTCAAATGTTGGATAATCAATCTAGATTCAAATGAGCGTGGCTTATATAGATAGATTCATCTGAACCCACAAAATGTCAAGATATGTGAATGACATACAGACTCCTTGCTTTATAGTGAGACATGATATGCAGTGCAACTGTATATATCAAATATATATCTAAAAAACTTGAAGTCATTACTCATTCACCAAATTCAACGCTACACTCCCCTGGGTCCTGAGCAAGTCGATTAGATAAGCGATTCTCAAGATATGCGAAGGACACATCCCTTGCTATATGTTAGATGATGCTGCTACAGCACCACAAAGTAGCCGAATGGCACCAAATTTGCAATGGTGTCTCAGACATGATATTTACACGTGTCCACCAAATGTGGTCCCAATAGCACAACGCATTCAGGAGATATGACATTTTTAGCAATGTAAACGCTGCCTGCAGCTTTTGAGCTAACTTTGAGGGCCAGCTACAACAACCACAAAACCCAGGAAAACATGTAAAGTTCATTATTATAAATCCATTTGGCCACCATGTTTAACACTGCACTCCTTTGGGTTCTGAGCAATACACCTGCCAATTGTGAAGTAGAGCAAATAAACTGTTCTCGAGAGATGCGGACACATGGATTTCTTTCTTTATAGTTAGATGATATATGATATGATATACAGTACATAAAATGTACTGTATATATGAAAAATCTATCTCAAACACTTGAAAAACTTGAAGCCATTAGTCTTACCACAGGTGCAAAAGCAATTACTTATTAATGTCATAAGAATTTGCAGCGTCATTCACACTGCTTCCAAAACTCAGGCATACAGGGAGTGTTACCAGGTGCAGGAAGCATTGCGTGATGGATATGGGTGTGGGTAAAGTACAGGTAAACCTGTCTTTACTGTAGCGAGTAGAAGATTTAACCCAGTAGTCATTCAGTGCGTGTTTTCATGCAGGTTTGCTTTGGAATAGGAACCCTTTTGACATATAACTCTTTGTTACTAACTCAAACCCCTTGAAACTACCTGTGTAGTTCAAAGGCGGATGTTGTCAGAACCCGTGGAAGTGGATGTGAAGGAGCTGAAATGTTTTTTAAAGTGCCCGTGTGCATGAGGTTTAAGTGAATAAACAGATAAATAACCACCAGCCCTTGTAGAACGAGTCCCTCTGGCCACGGGCCAAACAGGTAATTCCTCCGGCATAGTCTTTGGAAGGACCACAGCGAGCCAAGCCTGCCTCAGCAGTCAGACTGTCTGCACATTTCTGCCGCTGATGGCATACCAGGGGCGCCATTTTCCTCTGTGAGACAGACAAGCCGGAGGATCTGATTGGCCTTCCGCCAAAGCGCACTCACAAAGGCTCCTTTGACAGCAGGTCAGTCGGTTAACCAAGCAGTAGGCAGAGGGAGAGAGGGATAAGCCAGAAAAAAAAAACTCTTCTTCACCTCTTCACCCTGAAGCTTCATTAAAGGGCTCTTCACGCTAAAAAAAGAAAGATGCAAAAACATTAAAAACACACAGTTTCAGTTATTTTTATTATTTTTTTATGAAACAAGTTGCATTAGTGGCTCTGTACACATTCGGCTCTCATTGGGACGACTGTATGCTGCCTACACATCAGCAGACGTGTCTCCACAGCCGTCTTTCCATTCACATTTTTTTTTTTTTTTTTTTTTTTGCATTTTGCATTTTGAAGTATTTGAAAAGCTGTGTGGAAGCACAGTACTCAGATTTTTTCTGAGGTAAAAGTAGGGATACCATAGCCTAAAAACACTACCTTTCAAGTAAAACTTGAATTCAAAGAGCTACTTAAGTAAAAGTGCAAAAGTTGTATCAGTAAAATGTAATTAAAGTATGAAAAGGAAAAGTACTCATTTTGCAGAATGGCTCCTTTCAGTGTTATATTATCCTAGAATATAAGTTCGTTTTTTATCATTAACAAATACACGTAAGAGCTCTTAATGTTGTAGGTCATCAATGCGGAGCCAGTTTTTAAAACCTTTCATACTACTGGGTAGATTAGTAGTATAGTACTGCATCATATCATATAGTAAATATAAATGTCAAGTAAAGCTTGACAGTGTAAAAAGTACAATATTTACATCTTTATTTACATCTAAGATGTAGTTAAGCAGACGTAGCATAAAATGGAAATACATAAGTACAATTTTGACATACTTGTTCTTTACTTGAGTATGTAAAAATTGTACTTACGTACAGTCCTTGAGTAAATGTACTTAGTTACTTTCCATCACTGGTCCCCAGATATCATGAAACATGGCTAAAATTAGCTGACATGAAAGAACATTTCAAATTTGCCTAATTGAAACCAATTCTCTCCATTTTTCTGTCCTAGATGGTTAGATGGCCAAACCGACTTGTTTTGTTTCCGGCTCGCAACCTCTGTTTCTTCTTCTACTCTGTTTACTGGCAGATTACAGCCACGCGTAGCCTCCAGCGCCAACTTTTTATGAAACTACGCGGTAGCCGAGTTTTATTCACTCCAGTCCAGTTGACTGAAACGCACTTAATTCACATTTCTTTTTTTTTTTTTTTTTGCAACATTTAAAGAGTTTTCTTAAAATTGGCTGTTGTGTGCATAGAATTATGGTTAATATATGACCTTTTCTTGTATGTTTTATGTGTTGGCCTGTGCTTTCTGGGACACCCAATGCTGACACAAGCATGCTTATGTATGTGCAATAATCTGTTCATTAGATAATAGAGACTAATTTATGGAAGAAGCCCCAGTAACTATGATGAAGGTAAGATGTTTTTGTCGCAGTTGGCGGATGTTGTATTTACAGAGCAAATGTAAATGTTTGAATGTAACACGCCATCTATTGCATTAATATCGAGTCTGCATTTTGACCGAGATAAATATGCGCTCAGCCATTAGCTCATCCTTGTTATGATGCTGATGGAGCCTCACATCTTATATTTTCATCATAAAGCTGTGTGGGAGCTGACACGGTAGCGCTAAATAGCTGCTGATGTTCTCCCGTGTGCTCCTGCGCTCATTATCTCTCCGGTCCAGGCCTTGCTTCTCTCTGCTTTCTCCTGCCGCCCATCTCCTCCCCTGTGTACCAGCCACTTTGCATACGACTGATGTTTAAATGCTGCATTGTTAACTGACGTGGGGTAGCCCTTTGCTGACCCGGGAGGTATTTGCTCGTTTGATCATGGGGCAGCAGTTTTAATGTATCGAAGCAGCGCCGCTCCGTAAAGCCCCCGATATAAGTGGAGATGGAGGACGAAGGCAGGACGAGGGATCCATTGGTTGCAGGCCTGACAGTACAGAAGGAAGGTGATTATTAGAATATCTGGTGGTCAGCAAGGCCAGAGGGGACGCTGCTGACCCTGCACTTCCACTTATGCTGCGCTGGTGGGTGTTGGTATTCCACGGGGGTGTTGAGAGGGTTGTGGCAAAGACAGAGAACAGGGCTCCATTGACGAGCAATATTTCCATCAGTGTGTGTTTTTTTTATGTGTTTGAATATTTGCATGAAAGTTTGTTCCAGTCCTTGTTCTGTGGTTTCTCTTTTTTATTGTTTGTCCTCTTGCTATCTGATTTGCATCCTCTGAAATGGACCTCTCACCACAGCCATTAGCCACAAGGGATTTTTTTTTTTTCTTATTTCCAGAGAAAAGTTTTTGCTCATTTTCTTTTCATAAAGTTACGGAAATTTAACCAATCAATTCAATCCCAGAGTAAAGTTTTTGGCCTTGGCTTGTCAGAAAGACTGGAGGAAGTTAACCAAAAGGCCCAGCGTCAGTGAAAACCTTTACATCTGTGTCAGCGGGCACACAAGAATCCCACGTCGCCAGCTGACAACACAACAGAAAGAAGTGTTGAGGAAAACAATGACACAAACAGTGTACAAGTTTGTGTTTACACCTTGGGACCCGTATCAAGACCCTGCTCGCACTGAAGCTAACCAGGCTCTGTCCCTCTCAAAAGAAAATATTGAACACCTATACACCCTTCCTGCCTTTTCCCTTACCCTTCTTTGCCCTTTTTTCTCTTTCCATCCTCTCCTTTTCTCTTTGGTTCGTTTCATGTGGGAAGAGTGGCAGTGACCATAGATACCACGAGGGGGGAAAAAACAGTAAGAAAACCCACTTCGCTCGACTTGATCATTAATATTTGATGGACAGTCCCCCCATGAATTTCCCATAGCGTTCCATAGTGGGCCTGTGATGTGCAGAACGTACGGCTACAGATGGAGATGATTTGTGTTCATGTGTACAGTCAGCCTTGAAAATGTCACAAAGTCAGAAGGAGTCATCACAACACTGAGCATTATCATTAAGGTATGCATTTCACACTGTTTTCTTATAAGGCTTTCCCTCCTGAATAATCATGTTAACATGCTTCAGGTGACCTCTCTCCTTCTATATATCTATGTTAAGCACTACCGAGTCCTCTTGAGATCTCACAACTGGATTCTGCAAATATGGATTGGCTCTTGCATTTCCAAAAGTCCCAAAGCAGCCTGACTGCCCCCTGACTTTTGAACCGCGGGTTCACAGGAAAGCAGAGGTGAAGCAGCAATCTGCATCTCTCATGGTGCCTCACGCCCACACCGCTGCCGAGAAATAGAGAGAATGCCACATGAGTTTACCTCTCGCGGTGGAAGGAAAGAAACTGAATTGAAGGAGAATTTGTGGTCGATTAACAGATGCTGTCATCGCCGGCCCTCAAAGTTTTGCCTCTTTCTGTTGCGCCCCCCCCCCCCCCCCAAATCTTATCCCATTTTCTCGCTTCTTTGCTTCCTCTTTTCTTTTTCTGAGTTTTCGCAGAAGGCTGACCCTGCATGGCTGCAGGCCCTGATTAGCAGGGCTTCAGAGCGCACAGTCTTATTGATCGGGCCTCCAGAGCACTATAAGCAAATGTAGCTGGAGCAACAAGTCAATAACACTGTTACTGCAACAATCCCCGTCACACTGGTGGCTCCCCCCACACACACACACACAGTCCGAGTGCTTATTCTTCACGGGTTGGAGGAGAGATTTGGCGGCGAGGCAGGCAATCATGAGTAAATCAGTGTTGCTCAAAGGGCCTGGTGCGCTCTTATTCTCCTCCTATCTGTCTCATTCTCTTTATAAACCTCTTTTCTCTATTCTGGACATCTAATTCTGGCTTTAACATTGGTTAACTGGTGATTTCCTCCACGTAAAAAAAGAGTTTATTCCCATTATCAACCATTATCTAACTTCCCTTTCTCATCTCTCCCAGCTCGACCCCTCCCCTCTTTCCCCTCTCTCAGCTTAGACACAGGGACTAGGGAGGCTAGTCTGCAAATTTAATGGAACAGCATGGATTATTTAGACTGACTAAAGCCTCCCTTGTAGTGTCAAATGGGGGGTTGTGGGATGACATTATACCCCTATATTCTCTCTCCCAGTCTCTTCTCTGTCTCTCTGTCTGCTCTGCTTACCTGCTGGATAAACCGATCTGTACCTGCATGTCCAAACAAGGCGTACCTGATGGTTCACATAATCCTTAATCGTACTGTGTTATTTCACACCAGATTGCCATACAGGCTGCTGCAGGTTTTCACACATTTTACTCGACAGCCTCTTGATGCGGAGGCACACACACATGCAGGCATATTCTGACACTGTGACCTTTGGCTGGCTTAGTCCTTTCATACCTGCAGGACAGAACAAGGGGCAAAGGTGGCCCGATGGTCACGAGGTCAAGTTCAAGAAATGGCTTCTTCTCTCACTCACCCGTGGCCCTGATATGAAATCCTAGCTTGGTTAGTCTGCATTCTGTCCACACTGACATGCAGACCTGACCTTTAACCTCTGGAGATCAACCGAGGGAACTCGCTTTAGTCACTTTCTTTACTGGCGGACTTCTTGTTGTCCTGGATATCTGATCTGTGGTAGATTGAAACCAATTTTCTCCAGATGAAGAGAGGGGTCAGCCTTCTTCTTTTTTCCCTATTTCACTAACTTTGGAAGTCTGTTGCGGTCATATCCCTGATGGCAATACCGAACAGATAAATTGCTCTAATCTCATCATTATTCTTTCAAGAAAATGACCATCATAAAGACATCACTCACAAAATGACCATTTGTATATTGAATTCTTGAATAAAACTGTTTTACTTGCATGCCTCCAAAAGACAGTCCTAAAAAGCAGTAAATCCTTGATAAACTGAAGTAAAAGGCATCCAGGTTAAACAACAGCTATATCAAAGCATCCATTTACAAACTCTCATGCAACTCATTTTTAGTGTAATCCAAATCTCATTTATCCAGTTGTACACTCACTACTTCAAAAACTACTCAAATTTTGCCGAAGATGGATGTATTATATATATTTGGGAAATAGTGAGCATACAACTGGATAAATGAGTTGTGCGATTGTTGCCGTTCAACCTGGCTCCCATTTACTTCGATTCGAGAATTTACTCCACTCTCAGATTAAATGATATACAAATGGTCATTTTGTGGGTGAAATATTCCTTTAAGGTGCCTGCAACATATGGACTGCTCAGTGTGTTTTCAGAAGTGACCTTATTTTGACCCAACAGAGCATTCAGTTCTTTAACATTATTTAAAGGGACAGTGTGTAGGATTTTGGGGGCATCTAACAGTGTGGTTACAGACTGCGGTAACGTGAGTCGCCGAGTGCAAAACCACAGTAAAGCCTTACGCTTCGCTCAGAGGCCATCCTTACCATAATAACACTACTTTAGGAGCAGCAGAAGGCGGCTGGTGGTACCACGGTTTTGCACTCTGCAGCAAAGCTCGCAAGCGTGTCGGCGAACTACGTTGGCCTTCAGGTAACGTAAAAATGCGCTCGGTTTGTTCTGGGCTACTGTAGAAACATGCCACAGCAACATGGCAGACTTGGTGAAGAGGACTCGCTCCCTATGTAGATATGAAGTACTCATTCTAAACTAACAAAACGTGATTAGACGCTAATGAAAGCAGAGTTTTGAATATGATATTTCATTTCTGCTAATAGATCCCCCAATATTATACACATTGTTCCTTTAAGATGCTGATTCTTATTATCAGCATGGACGATTTCAAAAGGGAGACATTATGTTTAACATCCATGAAAAAGAACATTTGTCAATACAGACAGTTTACTGTTGTCTTTTAAAGTCACATTGCTTATAGGTTGCAATCATGTAAACAGCCCGCTCGTGTGTAAACCAGTATTTCTTCTTCTTTTATGCATTGAAAATAGATGCAGAGATCCACACTTTGGAGAAAGACTAGCAATGTGAACAAACTTTGTCATAGACAATGTTTTATTATTATTATTTATTTATTTTTTTCAACTTACATGTGAAAGAATGTTTGCAGGCGAAAAACATGGTTTCTGACTTGGCCAGAGCAAGCTCTTTGTACGTTTGTATAAGAAGAGGGTCAGCATGTGTGGGTGTGCGTGCTCGCATGTTCTGTGTGCGTAGACGTGTTTGTGTGCATGCTGGTGGGCAACGTTGCAACATCATCTGTATCTGGAGACGCACAGGATGCAGAGCGAAAACCACACGGGATTTGAAGCAAATATTTGGAGAGTTGATTTAAAATGGCAAACAAACAGCATGCGGAGGAGCTTCCATGACCAGTTAATAAAAAGACTCAGACGTAAACACTCATATCCTCGTCGCTTCTTTGTCGCGGTGGAATCCTAAATAGACGTCTCTTTAGGCCCAAAGAGTTTAAAGCATTTATCTGATGAATGGTTTTGTTTTGAGCGGAAACCAGTTTAAGGCACCTCACGAAATGAAACTGTCATGACAAGTCCTTGTGAAGATAAGTGCTTTGATTCCGACTTGTGTAAAACAGTTTAAACTAATAACTACAGGAGAGGAGGCATGATAAGGAAATGGACGTCCTGTCTTTTCCAAATTGCCACGTCTTTAAATTAAGTTTAAGCGCTCAAATAAAACTTATCTGTCGTGACTGTTTTTGCATTGTGAGTCCAAACATTTTGTCAGTAAGCCTGAAGAAGTCAGGTCAGATTTCACAACAATAGAGTTGGTGTTCGGTGTCAGACTGCGGATGTGTTACTCCCTGCTTCCCCGACACAAACGCCAACAGAAAAACTGTAAAAGTAGCAACAGAAACGCTCACTTTGAAAAGTTCTGTCATGAAAAAAAGCTGTGCAGTAATTAGATTAAGAAACACTGTGCGACGCATAAGCAGTCCTCCCAATCTGTGTCACTATGTTGCACCAGTAACAAAGCATGCAGATGACATTAAACGTAGCCTCAGGTGTCCTACGCTCCCTAAACATCCCAGCTCTACTTCCCCTCTGTCTCATTTCCTTTTCTTTCTTAGCAGTAGTGTGTACAAATGATTTATATGCTTTAATGAGATTTCAATACTGAACAAACAATAAAAATTTATGGACATCATAGGTTTGGAGGCCTACAGCTCTAATGGCTAATGTTACGCCCTTTTTCCAGCGGGGCCAGTAATCGGATCTGCAGCTGGCCCTCGGCCCTCGCAGAATGTATACAAGGGGGATTTTGTGTTTCGGGAATTCTTAGCAGAAAGGAGAGATGGTGAGGAATGTCATGTTATCAGGGTGTAGGAATATTAAATCTCTTTAATAATCCCCAAGACGGAGTTGAATAAAGAAGGCGTTGGTTGTATGTTTATTTCTTCGTAATTTCCTTACCAGAAAATCAGAAATCAGAGAATTTTTAGTTTTTCTTTTTAAATACTCAAATCTACTCTTAATATCACTACAAATATTATGCAATGCATCCTGTTACATTATTAGTTATTATTTGTTCCATGTTCAACCACCTTGCTCTGTCTAAAACAGTGAACCCTCGCTAGTAATTACACTAAGTTTGTTATCATACTGCAGTGACAGCCAGGGCTGGGCAATATATCGATATGATATTAATATCGTAATATGAGACTAGGTATTGTCTTAGATTTTGGATGTCGTAATATGGTATAAGTGTTGTCTTTTCCTGGTTTTAAAGACTGCATTACAGTAAAGTGATGTCATTTTATGAACTTAGCAGACTGTTCTAGCTGTAATATCATGATATCCACGATACTGATGATAATATCTCGAAAATCTCATTGTGTAAATATTTTTGTGAAAATACCTATCGTCAACCCTACAATCACATCGCAATATCATTATCAAGGTATTTGGTCAAAAATGTTGTGATATCTAATTTTTTCACCCAGCCTATCCAGTACCAGTATTGGTATACCAGTACCCTTAAAGTGATATTAGTAGTATGTAATAGTGTCCTATTACTACTGCTAGTACTAGTAATATCCATCAGTCAGTAAAGTAATACTAGTAATAGATTATTTAGTTTGTTACCGTTTTCTTTCTACTCACTCGATACCCATCATGTGATTGGAAGCACCTTAAATTTCGCCAGCACAGCATTTATTTCTATCAGGCGCCACCTGTTCAGTATAGCCATAATTTCAAATGTTTCGCTGGCATCTCGGTATGCGGAAAAGGCAACTCCGTCAAATACACCTCACTTGACTTCACCACAACACCGACTGTATTGTATTGGGTTGTAGCTGCTGCTCGCGGTGAGCAAAACTATACAGATATTCATGTTTTTTCTAGATCTGGGTACGAAAAGGATCGAATGCAGGTAGCATTTGACTGGAGGAGATTTGATACTGCTTGGTACAAGGTTATTTCAGCAATATCTTAAAGGTATACCCAGGCCAAATGACAAACATCTAATTATAAGGGCTATTGTTCTTTATCAGTCAAATATTCAAATAATCTAATTCCCTTAACTGTCTTTTTTCCATTGTGAGCCTTTATAATAGTAAGTGCACTTCAACTCAGCCTACATCGACAATTACACAGTAAATATGGGCTGCTGCCATGCTCCTGCAGACTATAAACCGGTGATGTGACAAGCACATAGCGTAAAAGAAGTACTTCCTATCACCATACCCCTCCAGCAAGAGTGAGAGAAGTAGAAACAGGAATTGAGAAAAGGTGAGTGGAAAATAAGCAATATCAGTCAACTGAATTTGGTGGACTGAGTGTCCGAGAGAGGGGACGGGAAGAGGACACGGATGAGGATAGAGATAGATAGGGAAGACGGATGAGGGCGAGGGTTCAGGCAGGTAACCAGGCGGGGGAATGATCTGTGTATGTATTGAGCTCAGAAAGCCACCTGTACATCATACCGGGGATGAGGAGAAGCTGCAGCAGCTACACAAAATTGCTGCCGGCAAAAAAAGTTCTTAAAAATTCCAGACACAGTTGCAATGTATTCTCTGTTTCTCCTTCACCCACTCTTTCTCTTCTCCATTTCCCTCTCCATCTCCTTTTCTCTCTCTCCACTTTTTTTCATCTCTCACATGCATATACACGCTCTCCTCCCACGCTGAATTTCCTCCTTCTTTTTACCTCCCTCTCTCCATCCCTCCCTCCTCCTCTTCTGCCCTCCCTCTCTTCCTCCTTGCAACACTTTTTTTTTTTTTTTTTTTCTGGGAGAGAAATGGGTCCCAGTCTAGGCAGCTGCTGGCCAGGGTTGTTAAGCCGCCAAATAAAAAATGGATGAACTTGTAGAGCCCCGGCGCTGTTCTCCCGCATCAAGTTGGTAGAAAGAGGGGGAGTAAAGTGGGAGACAGAGAGAGAGAGAGAATGAATGAGGCTGACATGAAATACCGTGCTCAGACCACGTCCTCCAAATAAAAACCTGTCCATCTTTTATGTCAGTTTTCTCAGTTGTGGAAAAATATTTTTTTGTCAATACAGGTCAAAAAAAGGTCTGTGTCTTTTTCAGGGATCAATTCTCCCAACAAAATACTGAGAAACTAGTTAGATTGCCACATACATTTGGAAATTATTTTTATATTTTGTTAAAACAAAAGGTTTGAGTGCAACTTGTATTTGTAGTAAAATGACAGATTTAAAGCCCCAATCACTAAGTAGGTTGAGGTTAATTTACATACATAATTGAGTTACAGCTGGAACGATAAAGGCCTTTACACACCCTTTTTTTTTCCTCATCAAATTCATTCATAACTGAGATTCACTTAATAACTCAATAAAATGGCTTACAGCAGCTTTGGCTATATGACGATTTACCTCGGACAGACTGCCAGACGCTCTGGGTCAATAGGATCCAGGTTCTGGCCTCTGCCTGCAGGAATCTATTCAAACTGTCACAAATTCGCATCACTGCTGGTATGAATAGTTTTAATGCAAAATATTTGCAGCTGATTATTTTGCGTCATTTTTATAATGTCCACCTGTAATTTTCTCTGCAAAAATTGCCATATATTTGATGGTTTCTGTCTTTTATATCATTTTAAACTGAAATGCTTTGTGTTTATAAGTGGTTGGTCAGATAAAACAGGACATTTAAAGGCGTCACCTGCTGCTGTGGTAACTTGCAAAAGGCCTTTTTTTTCACAGTTTGTCGGCCGAACAATTCATCAGCAGTTTAATCGAAAATGAACTGATAATTGTTAGCTGTGGTCCACAGATCATGAATTCAAATATAAGCCTGTTTTACTTCAGTGTTACAAACATTGCTGATGTAAATAAACTCAATCGCAATAAAAAAAAAAAAAAAATGTAAAAATCAATAAACGGAGTATTACAGTGGGTTGGAGTGATAGAAGGTTCCGGTCTTGTGTTTTGTTTTTTGGATGTGAGCTGACCTTTTTTCTTTACATTTAGATCATAGACTTTGCATTTATTAGGGCTAGGTAATATGGCCAATATCTTCTATCACGTTACAGCTCATTTCATATCTCGATAACGATATATATAACGATATAGCACGCTTTCTGGTAGTTCGATAAAGAAATAATAGTAAATATGAAATAACCACATGATAAACTTAAAAAAAACTTGACAAATTCTAAAGTATTTTCTCACTTGATTAAGAACTTTAGTACAAAATGAACATTAGTGAACTTATAAAGAAAAAATAAATATTTCCAGCTATACGCAGACTACGTCTACATGCTAGCACACAAAGTAAAAGATTAAGACGTTAGTTTGATTTAACTGAGTTTGATCACGTTTTCTGAGAAATTTGAGTACGCGTTTATTATCAATTTAGACGTAGTTGTGTATCACAATATCTCGATATATGACTTCATCACAATACGATTCCACTGAAAGATGATAAATCATGATATTGAATTATCGCCCAGCCCTAATTTTTATTTAAAATAGATAACATGAAGAGAAAACATGTTGCGTGGTAAGTGTTGGTAGACATTTATCCGTATGTCATTATACATGGTTACTAACGGACTCTCTTTACTGTACAGTGTGACTTCTTAAATATTGTGTGTCTTTAGGGAATGACATGATGCTGGGCACTCTAAATAATTACACTAAACAGCTTTCATTAAAGACCTACTCCAGCTGTGTGTGTGTGAGTGTGTGTTGAAAATCATCATTTATCTTGAACACCCCCTTGGGGACAATAGGCAGGACGTACGTGGCGGGATCAGATCTCTCCAACAAACAGGTCAAGTCATTATCTCTGCAGAGAGAACATGAACCCGATCTGATCGTTGTGGATCGTTCTTCCTCGTTTTAGTCACGTGACCGAAGCCTTTCTCACCTTTCCTCACTTAAAGTGGATTGATAGCGGGCCCGTGATCTCCACTTTTTCTTTTGTCGTGAGTGTGAGCCCCAGACCAGTACCCCAGTGTGTATGTGTGTGTGTGCACGTGTGATGAAACATTTATTCGTATTAGTTTGTGATAACAAGTCGATGCATTAGTTAGGACTTACCCCCACCAGCGTTCCGCCTCCATGTCCATCACTCAAACCATTTGTGAACACATTGATCCTTCCCTCCCCTCCTCCCCCTCTCCTCTCCCATGCTGTATATTCCCAGGGTTTGGAGGGAGGAGAGCCAGAATGGCTCAGACAGCCATTGATTTTTATTTTATTGGTCTACTAGTGGAAAGAGGAGGGATCGGGGAGGGCCTGAGAGATGCAACTCTGCAGCTAAGTTTCTCCTTAGTGGAGACGGTAGTGTGTGTTTATGTGTGTGTGTGTTTTGAGGTGGGCTGGGCCTATCTGCTTATGTCTGTCTGACTGAGACTGTTTTTGTTTTGGATGTAGGGGCGTGCTATCTGTCTGTCTGAGAGGTGTGTGTATATATATATATATATATTTGTGTGTGTGCATGTCCAGCCACCTCTGAGAGCCATCAAAAGCTGTGTGTCAGCGTGTGTGTGTGTGTGTGTGTATGTGTGTGTGTGTGTGTGTGTGTGTGTGTGTGGCATGTATGTGTGTGTCTGTGTGTTGTTGAAGGGACTGGGGAGTCTGGCGTTAGGGACCTGGACCCCAACACACACACACACACACACACACACACACACACACACACACACACACACACACCTGAGGTGTATCCCGGTGCTCATTAGAGCTGGTAATAAGGCTGTGCTGCTGGAAGAGATGGGGAAAAAAACAGGGAGAGGAAGAGAGGGAGGGAGGAAGAGGGTGGGAAGGGAGAAAAAGAGAAAAAAACGGGAGATTTTAAATTTTAATAACACTGGTACGATTTTGTAAATCTTTCCTGACAGAAAAGTCCTCATTATTTTCATCTGTCTCCGAGGAGCCTCTCCTCCAGCTCTGCCTCCCTGGGTAAACGGACTCTCTCTCTCTCTCTCTCTCTCTCTCTCTCTCTCTCTCTCTCTCTCTCTCTCTTCTTCCTCTCTCCACCTCTCTATTTCTGTCTCTCCACTCTTTTTCTCTCTTGTTTTTCACTCTCAGCTGCTTTATTGTCCATTTCCGTCCTTCCTGCTTGCTTTATTTTTTTGCTCTCCTTTGCACTCTCTCTCTCTAACGTCAGTATTGTGTATCTGTGTGTTTTCGTCTAGTAAGGCGTTAGCTGACTGGCTGCTTGCGATGAAGGAACGTCGGGAGCCAATAGAACGACCAGTATCATGGGCTGTTATTGGCTGGCATCGCAGTTACACTTACTGTTGGTCTGTCTACATTTGAGAGTGGGGGGGGGGGGGGCATATAAAATACTGAGGGATCATAGTATCAGAGTAGGGAGCGGGGTAAAGGTAAACCTTCTAAAACTTGGTGTGTAGGAGTGTGTCTATGTGTGTCAGCGTGTACGTCTGCTGCACCCTTGTACATGCGCTGTGTGCATCACTCCACACACACACACACACACACACACACACACACACACACACACCCCATCCCTCTATGTCAAGTGTCAAAGCTGGAGGATGGATCCGGTTTGATAAGTTCTGTTCTGTCTGGCCACGTGTCAGGATGGGATCAACCATACGGCAGAGGAAAACCATGTTCTCCACTCTCCTACCTCCCAATTTTTTGGGATTTTTTATTTCATTTTCAGGGGGTTTTGTGGGGGGGAGGCAGGTATTTGGGGGGTAAGTTTTATTCTTCTGTTGTGTGAGGAAGTTAAATGGGGACTTTTACTCATTTGACTTGACTAAAGTGCTTTGCTGGATGTGGAATAGAAATCTGTAGATTAAATCTACAAGTGACGGCATGCAGATGAGTCGTCCGGAGGATTATGAAAACGATCTGTCCCCTGGGATTTTCTTTTTATAGACACCAGTTGTTATGAGTGGCCAAATGGAAAAAGATTAAATGCATGATGAGCAAAATAACTTTATTATATGTTTGTTTTTCTTTTCTATTGTACACAGAGGAGGGCTGCCCCCTCTTAGCCAGCTAATTTTTTTGTTTTTGACTTCGTCCCCTAAGATTTCTTTTGTCGATTAATAATTTTTTATGCTTTTTTCATGCCGAATGACTGATTTCGTGGATACTTATGAGCACATCTCTGGTAAACACGAGATTTAAAGTGGTGGTTCTGTGTGATTCTTTGTGGAGAAACTCAGTTTTAAATCAACTAATCGATAAGTCGACAAAATCGTATGAGTGTTAGTCAAGTAAGAATTTCTTTGGTCCCAGACAGCCCTAACACCGGGTAGTCCAGTCCAGTCAAGTCAAGTCAAGTCAGTATTATTTTCGTAGGCCAAAATCACAATTTTACCTCAGGGGACTTTACAATCTGTACAGGGTACGATACCCTCTGTCCTTTACAGCACGACTCTCTCAGCAAGAATGCACCGATCCGACTTCTTTTTGTTCCAATACCGATATCGATACCTGGGCTTTTGTTTTCAGCCGATACCGAGTACCAATCTGATACAGATTCATTAATAAGCTGTATGCCTCACCGTGTGGACGTGACTGGGATCATTCTTTTATGCATAAGGCAACATCGTGACTTAAACATTGTTTTCCTAAATTTGTAAAACAAACTATGATTACTTTTTATTTAATTGTTCTGTGTACACCAGCAACTTGGTAAAAAACTTCAAAATTAACAGGGATTACAATTCAGGTGTAGTCTTTCATTGCAGCGACAAATTGATCAAAACTTAAACAGGAATTAAAACTCCAGTACATAATGTATATAGTATATAAACATAGAATTGAACTGAAAAGATTGGCCCATATCCAGCTGTTTGAGTTCCTATCAGCACGATATCCAATCCAGTATCTGTATCAGTGCAACCCTAACGCAGAGATTTGTAATAGAAAAGCAATAATTTCCTGCCCGGGCTATAATGTAACATAAGTAGTGACTTTCCAGCCATCTCACCTGTGTGCTGTGGAAAGGAGATTGATGACATCAATATCCTCACTCCTCAAGCTGTCAGAGGAAACGACTGTGGCTCTTTACAGTGTCACAGACAGTATTTCTTCGATGGATTTTATCAAGTGAATTATGACTGTACCTCCCTCTGGTACATGTAACTCCTCCCAGTCTGTCTGGTTAGATCCTTATGTGTGTGTTTGCCTACAGGTTATAGGTGACCTCAAGATCGTGTAGTCTCACTTGAGTTATTGCGAGCATTAGAAAAGGTTGTTATTACTGGTTTAGCTTCGCCGTTTTGTCGCTCACAGTGGATTAAAACACGCAGCTAGCGAAGTGAAAGGCATATTTAGAGTTTGAGTTGTGGCAAGATTGAGTTTAACCTTCAAAGTTTTTGACTGGGCACCACTACATATGCAGTAAACTCTTCTGTTAAAAGGGTTTGAGTCGCCACAAATAAGATCAGCATTAGACTTCAAGACATGTTTTGTTAGATTTGTTCACAGCGAATCAGTTTAGGTCAGAGTAAGCGTTTTTTAGCATTTCTGTCCCCTGAGAAACCGTTCTCTGTCATATTTCTTACCGCTTTGAACGGTTTAAGTGTTTGAAGTTATTCAGCGTTGTTTGCCACCAAATCAGACTCCTTTTAATGAATGCAGTTTTCATAGAGCCCTCTCTCCTCATCCATGAGGCTAAAACTAACTTCCTGTTCATTTCTCCACCCCTAGGCCTCGAGTCACGCTCCCGTCTTCTTTTCCCCAGCTGAAAGAGTAACAAACAACACAAATCAATCTGGATTCTCCCAACACACACACACACACACACCAGCACCTCCTCTGGGTATTTGGCTTGGATAAATAATCATTGTAAATAATGAATGTCAATTAATAGGGGGAGATGTGGCCTTGCTAAGCACGCTCTGATTAGTGTTTCAGTGGGATCTCCTCCCCAGCTGGCTTCAGCCAATCATCTCCGCCTCATCACAGCGTCAACTCTTACCACAACACAGACATATGCAGTTTGATTATTTTTAATACTACTATGCTGTTGTTTTTTTTTTGGTGTCAGGTTGAAAACTCAGCATGGCCTAAGACAAGAGCAGGATATAAAAAAATATACCATAACTGTTACATAAGACGTGGTTTACTGTACACAGCATGACACTTTGATGGTAATGTATGCATTTATTCAAGGATAAACTGTCTGCTTATAAAGCAGTGCTACTTACAAACAGTAGTTGTAATGAGCTCTCTGGTGTTATCCAAAGAGAGCATTCATAGTATTTCGGTGAAAAAGCAAAGTGTCTTGCTCCTGAAAAGACGTTCATGATGTGTTACCATAGACTACATATATATATATATATATATATATATATATATATATATATATATATATATATATATATATATATATATATATATATATATATTTGGACAATGCGTCTTTATGTCCTCCCACTGTACAAAAGTGAAGCCAAAATATTAGGAGTATGGGGGCTAACTAACCATAATATCACTATAACTACATTTATGATTAAATTAACACGTTTTATTACACAGACTCATTATGGAAATTGATAACATTTTTATATCGAAGAATATTTTTTTAATAAATCCTATATCTTATCATATATAAAAAAAAATTTGGCGGGTCCAAAATAAATGTTTTGTTTATCTCTGGAAGATATCTGACGTTTGGTTCCCATTTTTAACAAGGCTTGTGTATTAGTTAATATAGTAAATATTAAAACGAAGTTGGTATCACGTGGTAGCTCTGTGCTGTGTGGAAAAAGATGGATAAATGGGTGAGACTGACGACAAGTGTTTGGCAACAAATTGTTGTGAAGTAAATGCAATGGAACGGGGGAGGGAGAATGTGACATTGAGAGGCTGAATGTTATCAGTGGCACCTTTAAAGTTTTATCTCCGCTCTTCACTGTCAATGGTGACGTCTCAACTCCTTTTTAATGTGTCAAATAATTAATGAAAACCAAAATAATCAGAAAAATTAACACAACCATACATCAGCGTGATAACAACTACCTAAAAATGATGGAAACTGTCTCTGTGAAAAAATGGTTTGACTTGTACCATTGACTTTTTAGTTTGGCCCATTATCCCATCTGCTAGCATGGAGGGGGCGGGATTTCTGACCTATACTGCAGCCAGCCACTAGGGGGCAATCAAGATGTTTTTGGCTTCACTTTTGGGGAGCTGTCATGCCATCCATCTTTATATACAGTCTGTGGGTGTTACAAGTGATTGGTTACAGTTTTCAGGAAATTTTCATGTGACCGGAGAGTCCTAAGGAGTTAAAAAGTAGACACCCCCCCTGCAAAAGGAAATCCAAAGACGTAAGCGTAATGTGATAAATTTTGTCATCCTTTCTTCCATTGCCACGGTTTTTAAACTGAGTATCGAGGCTACTGCAGGTCCGAGCTTGTGTGCCGGGCTCAGACTTGGGCTTTAGAGGGTAGCAGGGTGACTGAGCAACCAGCCGGCGCCCCCCTTCCTCGGTGATAAATGGCCACAGCATGGGCTATTCATCTCCCGCTTAGAGAAGTGGACAGTGCTCCCCCCTCCTCAGCCTCTCCTCCACCCCCTCCACATGTCAGCAAATGTGATAATTCTCTCATTTGTCAGGAGCAGCGGAGGGTTCGGACTGGAGTTTGTGTGTGTGTGTGTGTGTGTGTTTGATGCAAACTCTGGAGGATTTTTGCGACACACACTCTTGATGCCTGTAACTTCTCTGCACACCAGCAGCACCGTCGCCCTCCGTCGAAGCCCCCCCCCTTGTCAAGTTTACTTAGGTCACAGTGGGAAAATTTAAATGTGCAAAAGAGTGAGTCGTTTTATGGCAAATTCCATCAGTAATTCAGTGATTTTTATTACCTCCGGGAGACTACCGAGCCACTTTTTCCACCTTTATTGTGCAAATAAAGTTTTAGAGCCTGCGTGTGTGTGTTTGTGTGTCGTGCTAAATGTTTTGTATGTTCAAATGTGTGCGTACACATGCCGGTATGACACATTTTTAGAGGCTACGAGTGTGTCTGCGAGTCAGGAAAAATTTGTCAGACATTTTAGACACGAGCTGTGCACAAAAGTGTTGGAAATACTGCGTGTGTGCCAGTGGTTGTATACCAGTAAATACCATGTACCCAAACCTCATGGTAGCTATTAAACACGATAAGCCTCCAGTCGATGGCTGGTCATTTAGTTTGCACGTAAATATGTGAGTGTTTTTGTAGACACCTTGTGACTTCTGTGAACCCTTTCTCTCTTTTCTCTTTCTCCGTCTCTCTCTCTCTCTCTCTCTCTCTCTCTCTCTCTCTGCAGGATCATCCAGAATCGCGTCCTGGTCTTCATCCTCGGAGCCATCATCCTTCTCACCATCATCCTGGCCATCTATTTCAATCTGCGAGGCCACTGATCTCCCCTCTCTACACACACATATACACTCGCTCCTCCCTTGACACAAATACAAACACACACACGCGTGATTAATAGCGACAAAGGCGTTGTTCTGCCGTAATTAGGACAAATGGTCCCCATGAATCACTGTTTCCAACGCCTGACAGGGAGCTTTTTTTTCCATCTCCTTCTCCTTTCCTGTTTGCTCTTTCTTTCTGTCCCTCTCTACCTTTATTTTCCACTTTCTTCTTCTTTCTTTTCTCCTCTCAGTTTTGTTCTCTCTCTGTCAGGCTCTCTCCTGGGACGAGAATCGGGGATGTTTTTATGATAGTTAATTTTTTTTCACGGTGTCGTCCTCAGTCTGCAGCCCATCGTGTCCCCAGGTGAACACGGCCTGGGGATTTTTTTGTTTTGTTTTGTTTTGTTTGTAACTCAAAGTGGATTCAGATATGTAGATTATTTGTGGGTCAAGTGTTATTCAGGATGTGTGTGTGCATGCATGAGAGATGGAGACGCTTACTCGCATGTGCATGAGTGACAGTCATGGATTGGGGGGCCCACACTGTGTTTGCTATTAACACCAACAATGCTGTCGTAATGTATGAGCTCTTCTGTAACTAAATGATTCAGCTGTTCTCCACGTAGCCCCTACAGTACAAAGCACAGAGGTGAGTGCCTTCAGATAAGATATGCTGTTCACCGCTCCTTCTTTAAAAAGCTCAGCAGAGCCCAAAATAGATGAGTGGCACAGCTTTGAAAAGAGAGAGGATGCACAGAAAAACAAGGTTGAGGTCAATTCAGCTTCAGTTCAGCCAATCAAGGTGTTTTCTTTTCAATTACTGCATTTAAGGAAGCATATATGAACATTTCAAGAAAGTTTTTGAGATTGAAACAATGAAATAAAATAATAATAATATAATAATATGATTTTAACACAAAAGGGAACTGACCCCAACCTTGGCTCATACAATACATATGTGTAATGCAGAAAAATAGCTAATATCCACATGAAATCCCCTGCAGACTTTTTAATGTATCTACCATTGTGGAAGATTCTAGGCATCATACTGTATGTACTAACGTTTAAATCTACATCATGTATAGTGTTTCGCGCTCAGTACAAGTTGTTACTATTTATTTATAAATGCAATTAACGTTTCCGTGTTAGAACTGTCTATTTTATGGAGTATTCAGAATTAACATTAACCACATGTTTTTCTTTTTTGTGTGATTTGACTATAAAATGCAGACTGCACACCAGGACCAACTGAAATGTGTGGATTTCAAGTTTTCTGTCTTAAAGCTTTTTTCTTCTTCTTTCTGTTCTTTATAAATGGATCAAACTTGTTTTAGAACTGGCACTTTTTTTGTTCTATATTTTTTCTTGTCAAGATTGTGATGCGGTCCTTGTTTCTGTGTTTATCTGTACGCTGACTTCTGATGTGATACATTTGCAGGTGTTTGAAAAAAAAAAACAAACGTATAAGCGAGTTTACTGCTGTTTAATTCTTCAGGGGAAAGCCATTCTTCAGGGGGTCTTGGAGAAATCTAAATTTAAGAGCATATTTGGAGAATTTTCAGAAGTTGAGACACGTGAAGGTAACGCTGTGCGCGCCACACACACGTACACTCACACACACACACACATGCAGAAGTGAAATATTGGCGTGTGCACGTGTCTCCTGTGGTCGTTGTGGTGGTTCCCGGCGAGGACATTTGCTATTCTGTTTCAGGGCCACGGTCTTCATTTTCCAAGATGCGGGGGGTGTCGGGGTGGTGAGATCCCCCCACCCCCCCACCCCTAACACCCGCACCAACCACCATTTCACAGGCCCTCACTAGCCGCGGCGCCGGCGTCTGCTTCAAAGCCTCAAATTAATGGCCAACAAAATAGTGTGCCTCTGACCGTCCCACGCGGGGCCGACCCACCAAGACTTATCATTAAAGTGGAGGAGTAATGAAAAAAGGAAGGAAGCAAAGAGGAGGAAGGAAGTGAACAAGGAAGCATGGAGGTAGGGGGTGAAATCCCTGGCAGTTTGACAAACCTCATCTGGTAACGACCCTCGGTGATTGTTTTTGTGTGTGTGTCTCTGCAGCCTACCTACGTGCCGATGTGCTCCTCTTTTCACCTCCTCTCTCTTTCTGTCTTTCTCTCCCTTCCCGTCCCTCCTGCTTCCCCCCTTTCTCTCTACCTCTCCTGCCACCTTTTCTCCTCCTCCCTCCCTCCCAGCCTGTCAGATGAGCGGAGCAGTAGCTAGCGAGTGAGCGGTGGAAGGCAGCGTGGCGGCGGCTTCTATTTGAAGTTGTAATGGTGTCAAAAAGTCAGGGCTGACTGACAGACGTCAGTCCCACAGGGCCTCATTAAAAACAGACCCACTTGACAAGGAAATAATTGAGCGCCGGCGACAACTCGGGGGCCCCTCTGCGTTTTTAGATGTTTTTATTTTCTTTTCATTATTAGCGCCGAGCTATTATGTTCATTAAGAAATGGCATTAAAACAAGTTTTTAAAAAGCGGGGGAAATGGAGGGAGGGGCAGAGGGAAGGCAGGATGCATGGAGGTGGGGAGATAACGATTTGTTTAGAGCCCCCGTCCTGTTTTATTATTTAAACAGGAGCACTGTCATGTGATACCTTGGCAGACGTCGGCTATCATCTGCCACTCCTCCCTTTTTTCCCCTCTTTTTCTGCTTTTACTCATCCCTCGCTTTCCCCTAGCTTTTATCTTTCCCCTCCTCTCTTTCTCCACCTGCCCATCTCCCTTCATCCCTTTCTTTCTCTCCCTCTCAGCGGCGGGTGTCGTTGGAATATGAACTAGATTATTCATCAGTGCCCCCCCCCCCCACGCCCCGCTGCCACTCCCCCCATCCGCTGATTTGGTTTTCGACAAGCGTCTCGCCGCAGAAGGCTGAGGATGAAAACTTGTCAAAAATAGGTTATATCTTATTCCAAGGGGCAACAATAGCAGCAGGTACAGACACCTTTTAATATTTAATTTAGACGGGTGTTAACCCTCCTTAAGTGACTGGAGCTGTGTCTTCCATACAGACACCCGTAGAGGAACGGAGGGGAGCGAGCAAGAGGGGAGAGCAATTAATTATTTGATGTCTGAAAAGTGATTTTGAAGCTCTCCCTGACTTCTTCTGTTTCTCAGTTAGAGGTTCCAGTCTTTGGGTGTCCCTGTTCATTTTCTACACCAACCACGTCCTCAGCATGGCTGTCCTGTGAGAGTTGAAACATTACCACTCAAATCACATTCAGATCCTCACTCGGCTGTGCCTCTCTTGATGCGGTAAGCGATCATATAGCAATGGTTCTGGTCTCTTATTTCATCGGCGGAAATTATTTTCCAGAGGAATTATCTTTTACACCTCCATGTTGCGTCAGTCTGCCTCGCTAACATCCCTCGCGCCCAGCTCAGCAGTCGTTCCTGCTCTCCCTGGTCCTTTCTAGTACATAAAAGTTCCTTTTTTTGAAAAAAAAAGAAAAGAAAAAAGAAGGTTCCTCAACAAGGAACCTCTGTGATGCGCCGCCATTACAAAAAGCCTGATGTTTGTCAGCCATTTAAGACGACAAGGGATTGTGACAAGCGTCGTTTGAGCTGTCTGTCCCCTGGCGAAGGGCGGGCCTTAAACGGGATAAACAGCTCCAGTGGTGGGATCACGACGGGAGGGTGGGCGCTTCATCTCCAGGAGTGTCCGTGATGCTGCCAACCCCCCGCCACCACCACACACAAACACACACATGTATTAAAGGAGGCCCTGCCACAACAGCTACCCAAGAAAAAACCCACAATGGCACTGTTTGAGAACTACAATGAGTCTTCTACTGTTTGATTCAGCACACACAGAAAAGAGCGCATGCACTGCTGCACGTATGGTGGACGCCCAACACCCCCCCGTCCGATAAAGAGACACACACGCTCTAGTGTACGGCTGTTAGAAGAGGAGCCATGTTCTCCGTTTGTACACGGCACCAGTCCTAGCAGAATGGCTTTCTTTCTCTCCCCGACCCTTTATCTGTCTTTTCTTTCGCCCCCATCAGCGCCGTCGACCATTTTAATGGTGTTTGTGCTCGCAAAGACATGACAATGCCCCCCATTATCTGAGGAAGTCACACAGCCATACATACATGGATGTTTGTGTGCATGTGCATGCAGGATGTGTCCCCCTGTGGCTGAGATGGAGCTGGGCGACTTGGTGCGAAAGAGGCTACGCACGAATATCTATTTGTGTCCGAATTATTCGTTTTCCTTCGGTCTGCCTTGTTTCTTTCAGACTCTGAGCTGCTCCTAAAACTATAAAGATGACTTCTGTGATGTCGGTGTCGTTTAACATCTGTCGTTAAAGCAGTTCTGAATCTCAGCAACCAAGATGCTGTGTCATAAGTTGCATCTCCCTCCTCTAGCTGCCGTGTGCTGTCACTGCAAAAAAAACACTCCTCTGGAACAAGTACGGAGCTAAAACCAGGAGCTGACATTTTCAAACCTATAGCAGCAGTGTCTGCCTCCTTTCTGACTTTAAGGGCACACCTAGCCTCGCGTAGAAGACTCTCTAATTCTGTTTTTGCTACGGAGACAATGGAGACACAAAGAGCCGGGTCAGAGCTAGGCTGAGCCAGGCTAAACCACTCGGCACACCTCCTCCTCCTCCTCCTCTCCCCTCCATCTCCATCTCCATCTTACCCTCCATCTCTCTCCCTGTAGAATACTGCTACAGCCTTTGAACTGAAATTAACACTTTACCACTACAAAGACATACAGTTGTAACCAGCAATGTCATTTGCATGATAATAGGGAGCTGGAGAAAATGGAGCTGTTTTATATTGGCAGAAGCTTTTGCTTCCATTTATTTATTTATTTGTCAGTATTTCTTTGCCCTTTGCCCTTTCAATTAGATTCGTATTGTATGTAAATGAATGCAATGTGCCTACGTTGATGTTAAAGATAATCTTTTATGAGGTTTAAAATGCTTTTTTTTTGGCCACATTTGGTGCTTGTACTTAAGCAAATGTAGCCAGCTAATTCATGACTTGGTTTCCTTCAGTATACTTTTTCGCTGTCCATTTTAAAAGTGGACGAGTGATAGTAAGAGACAAATGAGATGAAAAGTGGGGATGAGTGCAAAGGAGGTGAGGTTGCCTGGGAGGCACTCAGTGGCCTGGACGTTCAGAGAGAGAAGGGTTTAGTCGGGCTCGCCCCTGTACAGTAATTTACTTTGCATATGGCGTCTTAGCAGACACGATTCTAAATTTCCAACTGGGAGGCATCAGTGGAGGAATCACTGTCTTCAAAAGACGGCCTGCCAGTCACGCTCCTCCCGTAGCCGGAGATCTGAGCGCGCGCTGATAACCCGCGACATCTTTCTGGAAAAACGGGGAGTCGATCAGCTTTGATGGAGCACATCCACCATGACAGGCTACTGAAGAGCTCGCTAATCAACTGGGGAGGGGAGGGGAGGTGGGGGCATCGCTTAGCATGACAGCACTGAGGAGAAGGGTGGTGGAGTGGGGGATGGATGGATGGACGGACAGATGGGTGGATGGAGAAGGTGTGCGGTTTACTAGACGCTCCTAGATGTGCAGGTGGATGGATGAGTGGGAGACAGGAATGTGTGTTTGTATTGTCTGGAAATAAGGGCACCCCCTCCAGTTACCTACTCCCCCCCCCCCACCTACGAAACCTCCGCCTCAGATGGTTGGTGGCAATTAATTATTCATAAGAGTGTATCCAATCCCAGAGCTCGGCGGCCAGTCTTCTCCACGTAGGCCAGGAAGTGGAATTGGATTCTTATGAGGGGGGCCTGTTTCAGGCTGGTGCATGGGGTCAATTGAATCAGGAGTCCAAAGGTTAGAGAACCTGTATGATGTCCTCTCATATCCCTCCGCCTCTCGGAAAATAGTGACGCACTCACCACGAGCTCGCAGTACATGAAAGAATCCTGCTTTGTCCCTATCGGTTTCTCATTAAGAGGTTTTCTCAGACCCTTTTTGACCAGTTTAGAAGTTTGAACGGGCTCGCTACAGTTTACACGAGTCCCATTTACTCCAATAATTCACTCAAGCTCCAAATTAGAAACCTAACTTTCCCTGAACTACCTTGTACGCTGCACGTACAGCCTTGCACACACAAAGCTGCATCTTCTGAAACAGACTGTACTGTACACACACACTCACTTAGGCTTACCCACACCAAAACACACACCTCTCTATTGAGACATATGGATGTGGCAACAAAATGCACAACTTTTTGTTCATCTCAAGGACTTGTGAGGGCCCCAGTGAACTGAGAGGCCATATTGATTTTCCCTCTTTTCATGCTGCGACTCTGGGATTACCCATTTTCTCATTCATTTTTAAAGACAACTCGTGAGATTCTTCCTTCCCCTTTTCTCTCTGTTTTTTCCCTTTTCCATCACCCCCACCACCACCACCCCAACACACACACACACACACACTCCCCCACCAGCACAGCAGTCGTACCCACCCCTTTTCCACAGCCAAGTCCCTCCTTGACCCTGAAAATTGTAATTCAGCCATAGATCACAGCTGCTGAATATTAGGGCTTACAAAAGCAGTTAAATAAAATATGTTGAAATCGTCCAATCCCAGAGGCCACGGCAGAAATTCTAATCAGGTGAGAGAAAGGGGAAGGAGTCAGCAGGGGGATTATGGGTAAAGAGGATCGTCTGGATCTACCGGCCAAGAGTGAAGAGCTGACATAGAGGTGGGATTGAACCCAAACCATAGCAATCACAACGCTGCACTGTATAGTAGGCTGGAAGGTTTCTGAGACATATGAGCTGTAATTTAATTTTTATTTTACAACTTCAATTAAATTAAGTCAGTAGAACACAATACACTAATGCCAGTTATTTTTTTATGCTTGAATTCCTTTGTTTTGAATCCTAAAAATCAAAATATCCAGACACAAAATACATTTACATACAACAAACTCCATTTTTCTTTTTTTTTAATTATTATCACAAAGATATTTTTGAAAGACAAATAATTTCTAGTGCAACAATCCATGCCATACTGTTATCTATAATTAGCACCAACGCCAGCATTGTCTCCAGCTAGAGGTCTTCAAAGTCGGCAGTTCCTCGTAACCTGTAGTGCCAACCAAACTATTTGCAAAATAATTGAGTCTCCAGGTATTAATGCGCTCGTTTTATGCTAAACAGGCCAACAACACTTTTGGCCTATAGGCCTTCCTTTGACCGACGTGGGAGGGGGTCAAAACATGTTAATTATTCTGCTGGTGTGCTTGTTAAAAAGTGAACCACAAAGGTTGACCCAACTGAGGACCATTCATGGGACAATGCTGCTTCAGATTATCAGATTTTATGTTATTTTTCCATAGATTTAAGATATTTATAGCATAAACTGCTGGCGCAAATCAAACAGCTCCTAAAATACATGTAAGACTTGGTGGTACACAAAATAAATATTCCATTAAGCGAAAGCGAACGTCATGCTACACTGACGTGATCAGAAAACCATCAACTTGGCTCGTACACAAGCATGAAAACTTTTCACGCCTTCTTTCTTCATTGTTCCTGCCAGCGAGCGGCTTCGACTCAGCCACATGTAAAACGGCCGGACAGTCCAGAGAGGGGTGATTGATCGCGCTTCAATCCCTCAGCGGTTCTCCAGACAAGGAGACGCTCGATTACACTCTGGGATCAAAATGCTGAATTCACACAGTCCCCACCAGAGACCGAGAGAGAGAAAAAAAAACATGTCCAGAGACCTTCACCAGGCAGATTCTGCACACCACCCAGCAGTCTGCTTGTCAGGATTTTGTCTTTGGCATCCAAATAATGCAATCACCTTCATTCTGCTGTGTCTGAATTGGTGCAAAACAACAGCAACGCATGCAGCTCTTGTTCATTGTAGCTGAAACAAATGTAAATGAGAATTTACCTTCCTCAAACCAGAGTTAGCTGTGTTTACAGAGATAAAGGTAGAATGTGAACACTTCCTCATCAGTGCAGGAGAAAGCCGACTACTTCCCAATGAAGCCTAGTGTGGTAGTTTAAGGTAAACACAACTAAACTGATCAAACCACCTCTTTTTTTTACGGTACGGAAGATTGACAGTTTTCTTCAGTTACACATTCGCAGACTGCTATGCAAATGCACAAAATTGATATATCTCACTTAAAAAAAGTTTTTTTTTTACTGCATTGTGTTAAACCACTGACTGTTGTTTACAGTAACAACATGAAACATGAAAAGGTTTGTGTGTTTGATGCAGATTTCTTCTTTAATTTACATTTTCTCACTGGTCATAATTCTTTAAAATGCATCTCTACTTTCATCTTTCACTTTTATAGAAATAAGAAAATATTAGGTCAATGTACGCGAGAGGAAATAGATTCAGATTCAGTTCAGGTGTGTGCCCTGCCTCAGAAATAAAAGCAACAGTAGGTTAATAGTTGTATTGGTTCTTAAAAGCGCTGATATTAAATAGGTTTTTGGTACATTTTAAGTGATGACCACCAGTGCTAGAGGTTCTGTTTGTCATACCTGCCTTTTAAGAATGATTGAAAGCTCAATCAAATATTTGGCCAGACTTTGAAACCACATGGATTTATTTAGGATTTGCCTTTTGTTTCTTTGTTTGTGTAACGATATTGTGAAATAAGACTGAACCACTAAGAGAACAAAAGCGATTCAAACCAAGTCAAACACTTACTGACAGACAAAAACACCTTTTATTGTACATTCTTGGCCTCATTGGGGAAAAATTCCTTAATAACGTTCAGCACCTATTCATGGCTCTGTTCTCAGGCTTCAGAAAATCTGGTCCGTGACGAGAGACTTCGGCCAATCGCAGGTCATGTCAGAGACAGAGGGCGTTTTCCATTGGCCGTTCTACAAATACAAATGCCTGCACATCCTTTCAGACGGTGAAAGCCTGATTCAATGCCAAAATATCCTGCAGGAAAAGTTGCTATTCCAGCACTGGCAACAACTGCCTCCACAAAAAAAGAGTCTGACAATATCGGCAAAGCCTTTCAGAGATGGAGAGAAAATGCTACTAGCTGCTAATCGTAGTCACAAGCTAGCCGCAGTAGGCTAAACTATCAGCAACAGTTTTTCCTTCATGTCTCTAAAGCTATATTCACTCTACAAGGGACAAAAGCAACAAAATGGCCAAACACAGCCAGCTTGTCAGTGTTGAAGTGTTGCTGAAGCGCTCACTGACTCAGTGTCGTGAAATAGCATGGGAACTAGCTAACAGCGTTTTTGTAGACGGAACGAAATGGGGTGAATCAAAAAGGATTGGTTGATGCATCACAGCATCATTGGAGCTGGTCTCAACTTTATTTGCAGCGCCTCACACCCATCATGCAGTGTCGTGCATCAGTTTGTGGCTTCATGTCACCGGCTTGCATTGAAAATTACACATAGCCCATAGCTGTTTTGCTCGTAGCGTACAGCATAATAATTCAGCCTGCTGCTAACCGTAGCCATGAGCTAGCTGCAGCAGGCTAAGCAGCAAGCTAAACTATTAGCAACATTCTCCATCTCTGAAATACCCCGCCAATGTTGTAGCTCACTAGAGCCTCAAATCACAGTATGTCATCTTAAAGGGTTTTACAGGCCCACAAGTTTGCAAGGAAGCAGAATTGCCGCTATGTAACGGCATCACGATCACTATCGGGATGATGTTTGAAATGAATGCTGAGTGCTTGTATGGTTACTGTATGAAGCGTGCACATATGCCCACACTCATCTTAATGTGGGCTGAGAAGGTCAGGCATTGACCTTGAATAGTTAAGGTTAGGATAGGGTCGTCGGGCAGCGCGTCTCGTTCCACTTTTTGCAAGGTTTTGCAAGTTTTCGCAATTTGATGGTTACCTCCTAGACACAAACGAAGGAGAGCAGAGCTGAAGGCTGTATTTTCAGATTCTGCTGGGCTTTTTTGCCTTTTTCCACTTGGGTACCACTTGAAATACAAATACGCTGAAAGGTTACAATGGAATTTTTACCCAATGAGCCAAAACATACTGCCTAACCCAGCTTTAAGAAAATTAGTTTTTTATGTAAACTTACTGTGTCGTTTCTCGCAATTTCTAGTTTAGTTGGGCTGCAGGAGAATGTTCTGTTTTCCATCTCCAAGTCCATACAAATAATAACAATTGTTGTATGAATCTGGAGGATTTGTCAATGACTGAGGAAGGGTGGGGGACACAAAAGGTGACGGGGTGTCGTGGTCAATGCAAAAGTGTTCTAGTGTTTTTGAAATATACAGCCCATAGAAATGATGCCAATAGACAAAAAATCTCTTTCATGAGTTTTATAAGACAAGCTGCTTATTCAAGCACGCCACTGTTTGCGCCCATTGAAATCAAATGTAATCTTGTATGCTGAGCCGATGGCAGTAGTTGAAGGACAGCTCTTTTAGAAAGGGAATGATCTTACAGTTGCACACATCTAGTCCCTTTCAGTGGACACTCATAGTGCTCATTAAAGTGAGTGGTCTTTCTCCGATGCGGGACAATGGGATGGAAAAGTAAGTAAAAGTGGAAGATGGTGTAACTAAGAACTTTTTTGCTGTGAGTACCTGTCATTCCATAAAGAATGCAGGGAGGTCAGTAGCTGGAGCACTCATCTCCAGCGGCATGTAGTGCGGTGTGATTGTGCTGTGGCCTTGGGTTCCTATTGGTGCAGAGTGGACGTCTGCACTATTGTGTTCATTATGTTGGACCTACTGTAAGGAAGCATCCTCGCTCCATATTTCTCTCTATACTCTTTCAGATAAACATAGCCCTTTGTTGTCGGTGCAGATTAACAAAGTAAAACATCTAGCAATGCTGCATTTAGCCATGTTGACGCATTGTCACAAGGGTTACTTTTATTTACACATGGTAACATGTCTGCAACCGCGATTCAATCAGAAAGCTTTTTCTCTGTGAAGGAAAAGTTGTGTACTAAGGTTGCTTTGCCATTGAAGAGTTCATTAAAGTGGATCCAGACATCATTGTGATGCCATCTGGCTAGTTTGGATCTCACCAAGGTTACAGTCGAAAGATGTTTTTGTTGATATTAGATGTAACTGTATTACAGTGTAGAAACTCTAAGAGCATGCTTTTGTAGCCCGAGATTGTTGATTTTATTTGTGACTCTCTAACAACTTGGGCCTCATTTTTGTGTCTTTGGCCATTATTCTTATTTCCATTGTATTGGGAAGCACTGGGAACATGGCAATGCCACCAAAGCAAAATCAGATGGGGAGGCGTCTGATCGCCCAGGTTGTAAACAAGCAACAGTTTAGCCAAACCACTTTATTTGGAGGTACACCCAAAAGTGCAAAGTGCAATGTAGTGCACCCTACATTGACAAGGTCGTTCCCTTTATGTATCTATGTACAACCTGTATAACTTTTTTCTTCTTCTGTGTTTCAAACCTGCCTCCTAACGCAGGTTCAAGGGCGGCTGTGGCTCAGTAGCCAGAGCTCCAATGGCGGTGTTTTCATCCCCAGCTCCTCCCGTTCACCCATATAAATATTCTTGACACAGATCGCTCCCAAGTTTGAACCTTTCAACCAGAACACAGTAAAGCAATGCCATCACTGTGCACGGTCCCTCAGAGCTGCTCAAGGAGCTGACTCAGGTATCAAAGAAATCTTCACGATTACCAAAACTTCTGTGAACATTTTTTTTTTTATTATTATTCTAACAGCAGCGCTGAGGAAACAGTGCATCATGGTTTTGTCCTCTTGTCCGCCAGGTACAAGGGGCCGCTGGAATTCAGAGAAGATAAAGCTCAGAAGGCTTCAAAATGGTAGCAGACACTGATAATGCATCAGCAGGAATGTGAGTTCAAGTTTCAGGAATCTAATATTAAGTCGTTTGCTATATATGTGCTTTACTGAGTAGAGCGCTGAGTGGCTTTAAATTCCAGGGCTGAGCAGATGTGAAAAGTCCACAGGCCTTTTCAAGTTTGCATTATGTAGCTTCAATAGTTTGCCTTTCACATACAATTCTTCTGAAGATTTGAAAATACTCTCCTTACAGTAGCAGGATTATAAGTAAGCTAACCCATAAATGGAAATACACTCCATGCGTACAGCGTTCTTAGGTAATGAGCGAAGCATTGTCAGTCGACACACTTCTGCGAGTAAGCAGAGACAAAAGGACACAAGGGCCCAGGTTTATTTCAGCTGTCAGGATGTCTCAGTAGGTGTCTGTCAGAGGTTTAACTCCACAGGTTAAGACATACAGACTGATGGATGATGGCTATCCACCAGAGGAGACACCATCCCAGCAATGCCAGACACGTGGTCAAAGACAAGCCGAACATGAACCTGGAAGCCATGGTCCGAAAGATTTGCTCCGAAGAACAAGAAATCAACATAGATGGATGGAAGGATCTGAACTTGGAGGAGAAAGATGGTCAAGTTAAGTTTTTATTTTTTTTATTTGTACTTTTTATAAGTCCTCAAACAACCCAACTCGTCAAATACCAGCGATTGGTCAGCGCCCCTCTACATCTGATACGGACGCACTGTGGCATCCTTTAGTGTTTGTATGGGGCGCACCAGGCTTTCAACTAATCTGCGTCATTAGACAGTCAGCATAGTATGTAGTATGAAGAGCGAGAAAGTCTGTGCAGGGCAGGTGGGACGGGAGGTTGGATGGCCAACGCATGACTTTAATAATCCAGGAGAACACTGTATGTGTCCCATGTGAAACCGTCAATGCTGACTTTTTCCTTACCATAATTTTGTTACATAACTTCCGTAGTTTACTAACGGCAGTTCAGTAACAAGCGTACGTATTTTAACCCAAAGCACAACCTTTTCCTGTGCTTAATCAAGTAGCTTTGTTGCATAAGTAAACCTAATTTGAAAGTTTATTTTGAAAAGAGACTGTAAGCATGTACCAAGCGGAAACTGACAGTTGTAATATAGTTGGCTTGTGTTGTAAAGATTTAACATGGGGGTCTATGGGGATTGACTCGCTTTTGAAGCCAGCCTCAAGTGGCTATTTGATGAACTGCAGTTTTTGGCACTCCCACGTTGGCTTCTTTTCTCAGCACTGGACGTTTCCCATTTGGGCACGCCATGATTCGTCCTTGTGGCTTAGCAGATCAGGTTTATGCAGAATTTTTAAAGCCATCAGAAAACAAAATCAGCGGAAAGAACCATCGGATGCTAGAATGACAAAAAGAATCTGGTCAGTTTCATTAGAGACTATATTTCTCTATGTCCTAGTCAGCTACCAATGCAATGCACCCATTGCATTCTGGGAAATGCACCCCATTTGACAGTAGCCAGGTTGTTTCAGCACCATGGACAGATTCAGCAACATTTAGAGAGAAGAACTGGAGAACAAACTTTCTTTAGGTCCAAAATGTCCCTTCGTCTATAATTCTGGTCGTCCAGGGGACCTTTGAATATCATGTTGAAGCGTCATGGTCAGTCCCAGTCTTTTCATTGGACTGAAGCCACAGCACCACCATACAGAAACCCCACAGACTGAGCAAGACAGACACAGGTATCAAAAAGTACACCCACAACTACAAGAGCTCCATTATCATTGGAAAACCAAAGAAAAGCAATACCTCCTGGCCAGAGATGAAATAGTTGTTTTACATGTGACGCACACTGATACTCAGCCAGACAGGGTGGTGATGAAGCAGAGGCCCTCCTGGTTACACTACATCTCCTTAAAAACAAAAATCCCCCAGCGCAGCTCCAGCTTGGAGCTGATGCGCTATAGGCGGCCGGGGTCACTGGTTCATCCGTCAGAGAGGCTCCTCGCTGATGGATGGCACTCAGAGCAACGCGCGCCCAATCCGCTGTAGCCCTAACCGCCGAGAAAGGGCCTTCGCAGGAAGAGAAATAAATAAATAAACAGCAACATCAAAGGGATGTTCAAAAGAAAAACAAAGCCTGCACACGTTCGTTTGCAAACACACACACTCGCATTGGCTCTCTCGCACACATCCGGCGAGAGAGAAAAGGGAGGCGGAGGGGAAAAAAAAAAATACAAAGGACTGAAAGCATACACATAGTTTACTCTCCAATGACACTCGGCTTGAAGAAAATCTAGACAAAACAAGGCAGAGTGGCGAAAATTGGAGTGTTTGATGGTTCGATATTCGTGCTGAATAGGCTGGAAAACAAAGATCAGGCCAAAACTGTATCCAGTTTCAGGTTTTTCATTAAAATCTACAAACAACACAATGATCTTGTCTTTCAGAGTCTCATTGAGGGGATGAACTGCTGCTGTATGTCACCTTCAACAACTGGAGGGTGACCCAGATGTGGCTCAGAGGTCACCTATCCATATTTATATTACCCCCAACACTTAATGTCTGCAAATTACTTTTAAATGATAAGTCTGGTGATATTCTGTATTTAAAAAATCACCAACAATGACTAACAAGTACTTCCTTTGTAGCCAAAGCCCAGTGTAGCGTATTCCTCTTTGCCATATATTTCACAAAAACTATTAATAATACACCATTCAGCCCAACCCAGTCTCATGGGAAGGTGTGTAAATAGCAAGACATTACAAGATTATTACGTGTGTCACGAAGACACATTTTAGCCTTTTGGCCGATCATTTGTACACAGATTTTTATGTCATTGGTACACCACCATGCAACAAAGCTACTGTATTGCCCGCACTTAGGTTTAGGCAACAAAACCGCTAAGTTAGGTTTAGGAAAAGCATCATGGTTGAGCTTAAAATAAGTATATAAATGGACGGGAACAAAAGAAAAACTCTTGAACAGCGGTCTCATGATTGACAGTCCTGCGTTTGTTGGACCCGTCCACCTCCAGTCCTGTCCACCATTAGCAGTCTTTCTCGCTTTTTATTCTACGTCACCAGCTCTGATCGTAGCATATTTACTCAGATGCGTTTACATTACTGTCTGTACAGACTACATGTCGTACAAATGACACGACAGAAGCAAGAACGATGCTCTTATCGCCTTTGCCTTGTGCATTATCTTGTCATTCACACATTTTTTTGGGTGAGCAGGCTGAGCCACATTGTTGCACTTCCTTTATCACAATGACCAGGTAGTCTCTGCCCATAGACAGTATATAGGAGGTGGATGCAGTCAATGTGGCCTCACCTAATGGTTTTGTTGCAACCAGAAGTGACCCGAGTGGGTGGAGCTAAGTACAATTGAACACCAAATAAGACATTTTTAAGCAACCAGAAATGTTATTATTAACTTTCATGAACTAAAAAAGACACTATGAAAGGGTTAAAGTTTTTAGACAAAACCCAGACCAGATAACGCTGTGTTAGCGACCTGTCAATCACAAGGTAGCCACACCCTAAAGCATACCCTGCTTTATGGTCTATTTGACTCTAAATGGGACCATAATTTACGAAATGAACATCATGCTATTTTGAAGAAGACTTAAAACTCGCGATTGAGACCATAAACTCATGTTTACAATGTTTACTGAGGTAATAAAGTAAATGTACAATGAGAAGTAGGCTCATTTTCTCATAGACTTCTATACAATCAGACTTCTTTTTGCAACCAGAGGAGTCGCCCCCTGCTGGCTGTTAGAGAGAATGCAAGTTTAAGGCACTTAAGCTTTGGCTTCACTTTTCAGACCCAGTGGTTGTCCACTGGTTCTGCCATACATACTTGGCAGTGCACCAAAACAAACCTAAAAGTAACATTTGCTAAAACTACTATACCCAGCTGTTTATGAAATTATTTAGCCTTTTTTTTAAAGAATGAAAGTATATATTTTTTACCTGTTTTTAAAGATTGTAAGTCTTCGATAGGAACCAACGGGGCTGAGAGCCATAGACAGGTTGAAGAAGTCAGAAAGTCTTGATGATGGACTAATGCATTGTTGGTTTTGGGCTTTTTATTGAATCTATTGCGTCAGCTTTATCCTTTAAGCAGGAAAGTAACATATGCCATTTGGTGAGCTCCAGTTGGGGTTGGGGTCCATGTTGGTGCTATCCTCCACCCAACCACTCACCCAGAATCAAACAAATGTTAGGGCACATTTTGTTTGAGTGTGTTAAATAATTCACCAGAGCATGTGACCAGTTAGGGCTTTTTATTTCATATGTTTTTGAATAGAAACCTGGGATTGTAAAGGAGGACCAGCAGGCCAAAATGCTGCCCCCCCCAAAAAAAGTTGAAGAACCTTGCATGAGGTAACTTTGTGCAATCATCTGAAAAACAAGTTTGAGCTGAAGAACTTTTTTGAGACCCACAGGATGCTATCAAACATGAGCCCGTGTGTAATTGCGTTTGGGTTCAACCTTCCAAAATGTGCAAAATTGCTTTTTATTGCACCTCGCTAACAACATGTTGTGATGCTAGTTAACGCCTTTACCTTTGCTTCTTTTGAGCCGCACCAAACATAACATCATTTACATTTTATGGCCATCATCTCGGATTCACTGTGTTCTTCTTTGTCTCATTTATTTTGATTCCTGGGAACTGCAGCTAAATGTTATTGTTTCCACGATCGTGGATATTGGCAACCAGGAACCTCTGCAGACTATGAGCGCTTTGGTCGGTTAGGGAGCCTTGCTTGCATGGCCTTGAGTTAGTCAGCATGGGCTCATCCCATGAAATATTGAGGAAGCTGGAAGGGCTGGGCTGGGGCCTCATGTAGGGGTGTGTGTGTGTGTGTGTGTGTGTGTGTGTGTGTGTGTGTGTGTGTGGGTGGGAGATTGCCTGACGGTGGAAGCGGTGGATGTTGTGTCAGCTCCCCCAAACCAAAACAAACTCCTTAGCCCCCCAGTGTACTCCTAAAATCAGAAAAGTGGATTGCAATATACCGTCCATTGAAAATATACCATTCTCTCTCTTGTTTTCTCACCCTCTCCCCCCTCCCGCTCTCCCCTCCTCTCCATCACACACACACACACACACACACACCAGCCAAGAGATTTAATCTCATCCTTATTCCCGTACCCTTAATCTTTTCATTTCTTTACATCTCCATTTCCCCATGCAAATCAGTTCTTCTCATCTTCCTGCCTATTCTCCTTCACTTCTGCTTTTTCTCTCTGTTTTCCAATCAGCCGACAGAGCTGCTGTGTGTGTGTGTGTGTGTGTGTGTGTGTGTGTGTGTCTAGTCAGTCGGCGAGCTGAGCTACAGTACAGACAGTTTAGTACAGTTGAAAGAGCACATCAGACTTCTGCCCTGCTCCCTCTAAGGGCTGATAATATGAGCCCCTCTTACCTGTTAGGAGCTAGTGAGCCGCTGCTCCTCCCTTTAAATGAACTTCAGAGGGGGAGCCAGATTGACAGGAACACAGAGAGGGCTGCCCCGTTTGACTGGCGGTCCTGTCAAGGTGAACCCAAGGTGCTCTCTCAGGCCCCGCGCTGCTTTCCACAAGGCTGCCCCTGCTGAGCTGATTGGGCCTTAATGGTACAGTAATGACCAAAACAAGCCCACACACAGCCTCACTATTGTCTCAGGCGAGGGCGCGCTATCTCAAAAGATTTCTGAAACTTAAAGGTCTAAGCCAGCTAATTTAGCAAGTTAACATCAGTTGAGCCTCCCTATTAATCTTTGTTTCAAAGTGTGTGTGTGTGTGTGTGTGTGTGTGTGTGTGTGTGTGTGTGTGGGGAAATATCAGGCTGTAGCTGTTTGAGAAACCATTAAGGGTGCGTGGTCTCGTTTTCCTCCCCTGACAGATTCTGCATAGTAATAAAGGCGAGGGGAAGCCTCTCTTTAAGCCCCAGCACCTTAATAGCCTGTATGATGACACTTTATCTATAGTTTGTGCATATAATCACCAAACTAAAGGGGGCGACCCCGGGGCGTGGGTTCACCCGCTGACATTTGACATCTTTATAATTAACTGGGAAGGTCTAATCTCTGCCTTCAAATGACGCGTGCATGGCCACATTCCATTTAATATGCTTATAAGCATTATGTATTATTCAAATATGCAGATGAGGCTCCGTTAGAAAACAGACTTTTTGACACAGGTTTTCCTCTGCCGTCGTGGTGGGCTATACGGGGCCATTAATGGACCTGCAGGGATCGGAGAGCAACAGCCCTTCTGAAATTTTCATTCCCTGAGAAAGATGTCAAAGTTTTCTTCTACATCTTCTTTGTCCGCATGCTGCTATTTCAATTTAAGCAAAAGACAGAAGTGAAATGAGCACTTTGTTTTAAGAGTAAAGGCACTGGAAAAAAAAATTATTGAAACCTAATTCTTTCTGCTGCTTATCAAGCCCTCATTTCTCTGTATAAAACATTTTTAGGGACAGGGAGTGCTTGTGAGAAGGGTTTTAATAGATTTTGGTCGGGGATGTTTTGGAGGAGTCGGCCATCTTTAGACTGAGTGAACCAGCAGAGCTTTTTATGGATGCGAGCTCTAACAGGGCTGGAAGAAAGAGGCTCTTATGTTCACTTTTGGCTTGAGTTACTTTTGAGAGGCTGGTGGTCGCTGGGTCAGAGGCTTCAGTGAGCCGGTAACCACTACACGAAGCCCTCAGTCCTCACCGGAGCTTTTCAGCTGCTGCACACACATTCAGGAGCTCATATCCTCTCACTTCAGGGAGGGAGTGAAGTCAGACTTATCAGTACTGTGTCTAAAATGCTTTTTTTTTTCTTTGCCTTTTCTTTCAATCCATATTCATGAATCACTTATAAATCTGAAAATCAGTATCACACAACAACGGTGAGGTCATGTGCGCTTATTTGGAAATCATACATGCAACTACTGTATATAAATAAACAAAACTGTTAAAATTATTGCAAAGAAAGTTTGCTCCAGCTGGTGGGCGGTGCTTGCTGTTTCCTCAACTGATCTCAACATGACTGCCGGGTCACAAATTTCCTCATTGTACAACTAAACAGTAACTATAAGATGTTTCTGAAAACATTTGAGGAGAGAAATGGACATCACAGTAACAGGACATTGATTCATATTTGAGCAGCGCTGCCTAGTTTGACTGTTTGATTTGAGATCACAAGTGATTGACAGCTGCTCAGAGACGGCAGGCTCCAGCTCAGCTCTGATTGGTTTGTTTCTTCCGGTCTGTGAAATCTTGCTGATGCCATTCGGAGCACCAGAGGACACAGAGGAACATTTATTTTTTTCAGATTACCTGCACTACTGTCAGGATATAGTGACTTTATTTAACCTTATTAGCTCCAATTCTTCCCGCTGCTGCGCTAAAGGAGCTAGATGTAAGAATCAGAAATTGCAGTGACACCTGTGGCCAGTAAATCAATGACAGGTAGTGTCCTGTTGCTCACACTTGTGCTCACACTACGTAGACACAAGCAGGCTTTGGTTAAAGGCAACACACGCAATTGAACATTATAGACAGGCATAATGTTAATTAACATTAGCATCATTAGCAGCTAAAACCACAATATCACTATACAGTATATTTCACATGCTTGGCGTTAATGTTACCTTACCGGTCAAGTAGAAATTTTGCCAGCTTTTGATACCCAAAACCAAACGAAGACTCTCCACGAATTGAAGCCCCGTCCAATGTTGACCCTAGTTTCCCCTGACGTCGGTCACATTCCTTCAGGGCTGGTTCACTAGATATAACTTAGTTTTTGTGGAGTTTGTGTTGAAGTTGTGATGGGGGCTGCTGGTTTGTTGGCGTTAGCATTTCTAACCGAATGTTAGCTATGGCTGCGCACTGTTACATTTGCAGACCTGTAGCGGAGCTGAAGAGAGCAAAGCCTCGCATCCGTTGGATTTTCCCAGAAAAAAATCATCCCACATTCCTCACATTTAAAGCAATCTACAGGCTGATAAAGGAAACCCAGCTAGTTGCAGAATCTCATTTTTTTTTAAGGTTAGGTTACAACCTGGTCACACGTTGCAATAAAAAAATGATTAAACATGTTTTGTGTAAAAACCTACATACAGTCCCTTTAACCTGCTACCCTTCTATCCTCCGGTCTTCTCCGTCAGGTCTTACTGGTTGAAATGTCTTAAAAACTGGACTCTCTTCAAGAGACTTTGTGAGTTTGTAACTTGTAAAACATTATGAGCCTTCATATGCTACTTTTAAAAGTAAGTGTAAATCAGACCTTTTTGCCCTTTGCTATACTGTATTGATTGTTCTCATTCTCTCCAGTTTGACAATTGAAAAGCGAAATAAAAGTCTGAAAAAATAATATTAAAGACCAACTGTCTGCTGTCTTTGCCCTCTGTTTCAGGTTTATCCCCAGTTTGCTGTTTGGCTGTTGCAGGGTTGATATCGAACAGCATCAGATCACCTTTTTTTTGTTCCTTAAAGGTTGTAAATGAGTGCTTGCATGTGTTGAAGGCATATTAGGTTTTCTCCCTGGTGTCCGTGGGGGTTTATTGAGTGTGCTGTTGTTGATCCTGGGCCACGAATCCTTCCCTGCCCTCTCCGCTGCCTGGAGCCTGCCCCCAGCCTCTCCACCACCTCCCACTGAGCTCCCTCTGTCTCTGGCTTCATCTCCAGCTCTGTCTATCCGGCTCACCATCGCAGCTCCCGCCTCCCGTCTCATGTCCCTTTCAACTAAACTGTGAGCTTTTTTATATATTTTCAAGCCTTTGTTATTCATCCTCCACTCATTTCTAATTTTTATGTAGCTTATTTATTTAATTGTCTTCTTTTCATTTTTCATATCTTAATCAAACATATATACAGTATTTATATATTTCAGACTGCTTTAATTGCCTAATTGTTCTTCTTTAAAGTCACCTGTTGAAAGCACATCAACAACGAGTCCTTTTCACGGATCTCAAGGGTGTTTTCCAACTTCTCTCTGCCAACGGGTGAACCTCACCTGTCTCTTTCAAAAGACAGAAAGCCAAGGTAGAACAAACAACAAAATACATGAAGCGTCATTTTGTTCTTGGTATGCATAACAGCTATTGAGCTAATTGGATACACGCAATATATATGCAATAATTGGAAAACTCTGTAGCAGATGACATGATACAAATATGATTAATGTAGCTAAAAGTGTGATAAAGCTTAAAGGAATAGTTTGTTATTTTGAGTAACATGCTTGCTCTCTTGCAGATTGAACTCTCATGTAAGCCGGTTAGTTTACGTTAAAAAAAAATGTTTAACACCAATGTGATATGAAAATGTGGGGGAGGAATACAGAAAAACTCATGCAAATTTTCTGGATGGCAGCTATGAATTATCCGGGTTACTGTGTTCCATTTAAAATAAATAAATAAATAGCCGTTATTTTTATAGTGCCCATGTCCACGCCACTTAACAAAAACCTATCCAGATGGAGAATGTCTAAGGGACTAATGTTAACTACACAATACATAAACTAATCAGACCCCAAATGTGGTGCTAATGCTAGTCGGTGTGGCTAGCTCCATTAACTTTAGAAAGTGCATATTGGTTACATTACCATCTTTATCATATCCCAGCTGCTGGATGATATCAAGCCTTTTGTTGTCTGGTAGTTGGTCGTTGCTATGTTTGTCGTGCAATATTAGGTGTTGAGAAACCGAATTGATAAAATGTTCCCTTATTTTGGCAGCAAGAAGTATGAAAAAATTCACATTTGAAACAAAAGATTTCATTGGTCAAACATAACATATTTCATACGCGGAAATCCGTCTGAACTTGACACCCGTCTGAATATTTCTTCCCCCACACCAATGTTCTGCAGGGGTGTGCAAGCATTCATAAAAACCCACAAAATACTTTTAACTTGGCATAAAGACTGGCTTTGTCTGAACAAATCCACCGACCAGCACCTCATGCATTCATTAATGAACACAACACGTGACATATAGAAGGCTCTGTGTTGATTAGTGAGCTTTGGAGGTGCTATTAGGTGGTAGCTTTGGAGAAGAAGAGCTGGATACGGCGTTCCCCAGTCATTCCAATGAAAGTTGCTCAGTAACGCATGAAGCAAAAAAGATCGACTTCATAGTATAAAAGTGCTCTGATCATCCAGCAATCTTTCACATCCACTGGGCCTGTAGAGCAGGCGCAGGAGTGTTTCCTTTAACTCTGCCTCCCAGCCTTCTCTCCAGCCTCGGTCTGGGGCTTATTCACATGAACCGAGCAAGGAAAATAACTCTGCTATTAGTGCCTTTTACAACTTTTAGGACCTAATGATTTAAATACGGGCTATTAAAGTGTTCATACTGGAGGGTTAAGGATGTTAATAATTAAGCATTTAACCGTTAACTGACATTCAGAATTTTAACTGATTAACGCTCAGTTAAAACGGCTAAAACAGTTAAAAGAATTATTAACAATTTATTAAAAAGCTGAGCAAAATTCAGAGGAGCGGCTCCTCACTTTAAGGAGAAAAGATGGTCCACCTTAAGAGAGTCTGAGCCAGAGTTGCATGTACAAGCTCCGGTCTATAGCTCGCTTTGAGCGAAGGAGTTGTAGCCTCGTAACATTTATTCACCAAGAAATAAACTGTACACACACTATGTGCTACACCTACATTCACAGCTATAACGCCACCAACAAACCCACATTCATCACTGCCACACACACACACACACAGTCTGTTGGAAACTCGCTGAAGTTACGCCGCCCTGACGGAGCGCATGTGTGCGACAACGGGGAGCATGACGCTTCCAGCAGAGCTACAGCTGCAGACACACACCATTTGTCAGACTGATGTTACATCGGGCAGACACACAGCCGCTAACCTGCTAAATTAAATGATACGGTGGTGGTGGCAGACTTTAGCTGGGAAAGTGACTGCATGTTCGTGACACTGCACGCAGCAAAGTGGCTCTCCTGATGGTGAGCTGTGGACGGTGAACGCAGCGTTGTGGCTGCCACAGTAGCTCTACTGACGGTGAACAGGGACAGTGAACGCAGCGTCATGGCTGCCACAGTTGCTCTCCTGACGGTGAACAGGGACAGTGAACGCAGCATCGTGGCTGCCACAGTTGCTCTCCTGACGGTGAACAGGGACAGTGAACGCAGCATCGTGGCTGCCACAGTAGCTCTACTGACGGTGAACAGGGACAGTGAACGCAGCATCGTGGCTGCCACAGTAGCTCTACTGACGGTGAACAGGGACAGTGAACGCAGCATCGTGGCTGCCACAGTAGCTCTACTGACGGTGAACAGGGACAGTGAACGCAGCACCGTGGCTGCTACAGTAACTCTACTGACGGTGAACAGGGACAGTGAATGCAGCACCGTGGCTGCTACAGTAGCTCTCCTGATGTCATTTATTGGTTATATTTCTTTTTCAAAATTAGCATCCTCATGCAAAGTTGATTTATAGAAAAAACACCCTCTGCCTTATGGACTACTCTTACTTACTCCCAATGTAAGTCTATGGGAAAAGTCTTTATATCTTTCACCAACAATTCCCCTTCACACATAAAGAGAAAAAACAGTCCTGTTGGCAGCCATATTGACGGAATGATTTATTACTTTCCTCACATCCACCTGTTGTTTTTCATGGGGCCTAATGAGAAGCCTACTGTGTGTGTCATCATGTAACGTCACTCACAGAAATGAAGGGGCAGTTGTGTAAAATTTGATTCACCCAAAATAAACAAGGTACGAAATATTTCCTGTCATCGGCCATGTCAGGTGGCAGCACCGGCAGCTTCAGCTATTTTGGCATCTGTATCACACAGTGGCAGTGTTAAAGTTACATCTTCGTTTAACAAGCAGCATATTTCCCCCTTTCCCCCACTGTCCTCCCTCTTTCTCCCACTTACCAACCTCTCTTTATCGCTTCAACACATCGCTCTTCCTCTCCCTCTCTCCTTCTCTCCATCTCTAGGCCCTGCAGATTGTCACTGCTATTTACCAAATATAGTCTGACAAAGAAGAAGTGGGATTTTTTACTGATTGAAGATCAAAGTAGCAAAGTCTCCTCCTCGAAGCCCGCCCCTTCTATTAGCCGCCCTTAAGAACAGAGGAAAACATCAATTTCTCGCACATCAATGGCGGCTTCATAATCAATTGAAAAAGACACTTGTATGGGGATGCAAATCTTATCTTTGTCTTATTAGAGCTTTTAGAAGATGCATGTCGGGATTTAATGTTACGAAATAAAAGGGGGTCGCTTTTTTAATCTAAAGATGCAGAGGCGTTAGTAATGGTCGAAATCAAAGCCCAGAGACTGTGGTAATTACTGGAGGAGTTTGCCTATCCTTATTAATATTGATCAAATATTACTGTGATCTGATCTCTGGGCTTATGATGAATTTGGAAGGTGGTTAACGAGCACAAAGAAAGAACATGGCACTCGTTTTCCACCCGTGCTACAACCACGAGCAAATGTCCGTTTTCTTCTTGTTGAGGATTTGACCACAAAAGCAGGAAAACGCAGATGTGTTTGAGGTGAAATTGTTAAAATACGTAAAGATTTTAGCCTTTTAGCTTCTCTTTATGGCCGTTTTTTTTTTTTTTCTCTCTCTATTTTGCCTTGAGTGATGCACGCTCACGCTGTTTGAGTGCTGGAAAAAGACAGTTGTGTCAAAGGGAATTCAAGGTTGCTTTTTCATTGACCTGATGATGATGTGCAGTGCTTTAAAATGGCCCTAAATAAGCTGATGTCCTCTAGGCAAGAGGGATGCACAAAACACGGCGCTTCAACAATGCCGCGGATGATCACAGAATGTTAAAAGATCCTCATTTTGAAGTGTAAATAAGGCAGGCTCAAAAAGTGTTGCCGGTGAGGGCACAATCTCTGCACAATATATCCTCCTTCTTAGAAAGCTTGTTCGTGTTAAGCGATACTTAAGTGCTGACCAAAGAGATCGCTCCATGCCCTGGAATATACATTGTGCATCACAAGGGGATCTCGAAAATTCATTAGTGTTTTATTTCATGGAAATTCACATATCAAAATCCTCCAGCTATGAGCGTATACACAAAAGAGTGAGGGAGTTTTGCAGCCACCCGTGTGGAAAGCATTGATTGTTGCTCAGTTGAAGCCTTCAGGAGTCTATTGGACACAAAACTTGAGGCCAATTGATTTTTCTGCATTAATTTCTCAATTAGGATCCTTGAAGAAGACCACGAGGGCTGCAGCCAAAAAAAAAAAAAAAAAAACACCCAACTATCTGAAGCATGAAGCTTTGGGGCCTTAAGGTGAGTATGTGTGTACAGTAAGCTGTATCTGATCTGCCTAACACAGAAGTATCTGTATGATAATGAACGATTTGGGGATCAATTTTCAGGAAAAAGGAATACCTGAGAAGTAATCAATATTTGAGCCAACTGTGCCCTTAAACTTCACATCCCTCCATCAGAGTAAAACATTAAAACAAAAGAGCTTTCAGAGCAGCTTTGAGCGTACAGTGTGTGTCATATTGACAACAAAAAGAGAGGAATTACACCTGTAAATGTGTCGTTCAGCGCCTTTCACTGTCTTCTTTTCACCCTCTGCTTTACCTTTTTATCTGAAAAATACAACTGTTGAATTATTCTTGCCATGCCCGTTTACTTGACAGTAGGTTAGGGATTTTTTTAAACCAGTAGTTGCAGGGTCAGTGCTAACTTTTGACAGCTAACATTTCATAGCTCTTAATAGATTTATGCTGCTTTCAATAGATTTTTTTTTTTTTAATTTTGAGGTTTTACACAAAGTTGTGCATTTAAATCTTTGAACCACAAGTTTCCTGCTTTTACCTCCACCACCAAAACTGTATGTAGAGAGCTTCAAGTACAGATGGTGGTCAAGTGTCACTTGGTATCATACGTAGGTATTAAGTGTTGTACTTGAACAGTAAAGTCTAATTTACTTCAGTTTCCCCATTTTGTTACTTGATACTTCTACTTCTACCCCCAACACCAACCAACAGTATATAGAAGAGTTAAAATTAGCTCCACCTCAGCAAGCTACAACATTTAATGCTCCTTTAAGGCATCAGTAGTAATAATCCAATATAATAATATAACACTCTGAAAGGGACTCAGTTGCATTATGAGTACTTTTATTTTTAATATGAAAGCAGCAGTGGGTGGAATTATATGATTTATATGAAATAGGATTTTTTTAAAGTTATTTTTATAAAACAGTACATGAGACAGGTAATCTGAAAAAAAAAAAAAATCATGTTCCTCTGTGTCCTCTGGTGTTCCTAATGGCATCTGCAAGATTTCACAGACAGGAGGAAAACAACCAATCAGAGCCGAGCTGGAGCCTGCCGTCTCTGAGCAGCTGTCAGTCACTCACAAACTCTGATCAAATGGTCAAACTAGGACGTGTTGATCAAATATGAATCAGTATTCTGTCTGTTTCACCTTAATGTTTTCAGAAACAAATTTTGTTTAGCTGTAAAATGAGAACGTTGACCCGGCAGCCATGTTGAGATCTGTTCAGGAAGTACCGCCCACCAGCTGGAGTAAACTCTCTCACTTTCTCTCTGTCTCTGTTGAATGAACAGGAGGTGCAAAAGTCGAGTTTTCTCAGAACACTTGAATCACAATATGCTGAAAGGTTATTATGGATTTTGTGCCCAATGATACCAAAAACATCCTGCCAGCTGCAGCTTTAAGGTAAATTTTGCTGCTAAAACTCCTGCATCTTTACTTAAAAGTGGGGTTGGCAACATAAGAGAAACAAGCAAGAATAGCCTACACTAGATTTTTAAAATGATCCAACCGAAAAGCCCAGTCCAGTGTTGCCAACTCTTTTCCAATGAAAGTAGTAAATCTAGCTAGAAAGTCACCAAGGTGGCAACACTGACAGTTCGTCGCCTCAGGCCTCGCTTTAAAGCCACTCTCCCAAAATTATCATTCTGAACATAAACATATAATGAATGTGAACAATGAGCACAGGTGTACTCACAGCTATCAAGCCAGCAGTTTATGGCGGTTGATTGATTGCTGTCGGGGATGTAATGACAATTCCAACAAATATAACCAAATAGTTTTTAAACTACAGTACCAGCCCTAGCTTTAAGTAAGATTTACATTTTGGGTTTATAACCTTTTGTTTCAAGACCGGCCCGGCAAATGTGTAAGTTTGAGGTATACTCATGCATGTGCTCCAATTACCGTGCAAAAGCATACATGATATGAGCTTCTAAAGTCTTATAGAGGGATGAGCTATGAAAGGGTTTGTAATGCATATGTTGTTGAATACAGAAATGCTGTAACTGATTACAGAGTATTGCTGGACTAAACAAGCTGATGCTGAATATGTACTGATGTTGATGACACAATGGAGCCCAGTCTACTGTACATACATACAGACGTTTAGTACATACAGGTTGCTAATCTACACTCCCCACCCTCTACTGTTATTCTTTGATATAAACTACTCAATAAATGCTGAAAAACCTCAATGTTTTTAACAAATAAAAAGATTAGTTTCTATACATGTGACCACAGTTCACAATCTGATGAAGTGATTTCTGTTTAGATCTACATGCTGTTTTCCTGTTCTCTTTGCCAGGAGATAGTGGCAGGAATATGTGACTACAGAGACACAAGCCTTTGCATCAACTATAACCTGCTCACAACTTAACCTTGGATGGTGTTTAGATTTCTTTTGACTCGCGTTGAACAAAGAACGCAGACTGATGTCTCATTAACGGACTCATCTTCCATTCTGTTAATGAAAACATAGCCAAATGAAAACGACGCACGGCCGCCGCTCTGATTCGCACCGAGAGGAGACTCATTTGCCTCAAGGTCACGTCTCCGTTGTGACGCTCGTTAATAAGTGTGCATGTAGAGCGTTTAAGATGCCATTGTTTCTCTGTTCTGAAGCTTTTCCAATGATTTATAGCACAGAAAGGAAAAAACAGCCGCTACTTTATAACTCAGCAAATGAGCAGCAGTGACAAGTTTAAATGACAAAAAAGGTTATTTTATGTTTGCTGCAATTTCTTAAATTCTTCTCTGTGGTTTGGTTTTCTATAACGATGATGAGATCCTTCATTAAATTAAAGTGTCTTGAATATCTTGCAAATTAGCCCTGAACCCAGTTAATGTGCACTGGAATTCAGAGTAGTACTTTTATAGCAATATGATATGATTTCACTGATTGTACAAAGTTGGATAAACGGCGATGAACATAATAAGGCCTCAGTAAAGCTTGAGATGAATGTGCCAGTTTAGACACAAAAAAGCCAACAAGCCTTTGCCCAAAACTCACACGAAGCCTCACAAAGACAACCTGCCTCCGTCGTGCACATAATGACCCTTCATTCAGGCTCCAAAAGGTCAACTTGCCCTCGCTGTGATTTTAATTATGGCCTCATTGTCAGGAACGTGAAGAAGACACTGTTCATTCTTTTACTTCTCACACAAAAAGGCCTCTCGCTTCCTGTTTGAGAAAGATGCTCCCAGTCTCTTAACTAACAATCAGAAAAGGGCTTCTCCCCATTAAAAGATGTGGAGGGTCCCACATACAAGACCAAGAGAAAAGGAGAGGTTCCTATTTGCTCCACAGTCACAAAGCAGAGGTCAACAGGAAGCCACTTTTTTCTGTTTGTCCCGTGCATCTGCTTTTGGCTTTTTGTTGTTTTGGCAGCCAAGGGTTTAAAAACACAGAGGTCAAGAGATTAAAGCAGCAGTAGGTAGACTTGGAGAACATGTGATTAAGAAATGTTATTTTTATAAAAACGTTTGGTTACGATAAGCCCCCATCATAACCATGACTCCAACATAAACTCCACGGAAGCATGTGAAATATACTGTATGGTGATATTGTGGATTTAGCTGCTAATGATGCTAATGTTAATCAACAATATGCCTGTCAATCATGTTCAATCTGGTGTGTTGCCTCGCTGTTTTAACCAAAGCTTGCTTGCGTCTACTTAGTGATGCTGATGGTCATTGACTTCATGGCCACAGGTGTCACTGTACACTTTCTGATTCTTACATCTAGCTCCTTTAGAGCAGCAGTGGGAAGAATTGGAGCCAATAAGGTTAAATAAAGTTATTTCTATAAAACGGTCACTATATCCTGACAATAGTGCGTGAGATAGGTAGATGTGCCTCTATGTCCTCCAGTGCTCCTAATGGCATCTGCAGGATTTCACAGACTGGAGGAAAACAACCAATCTGAGGCGATCTGGAGCCTGTTGTCGCTGAACAGCTATCAATCACTTGCGAAATCCCAAACTAGGCAGCGCTGATCAAATGTGAATCAATATTCTGTTACTGTAATGACTATTTCTCAGCTCAAATGTTTTCAGAAACATCTTGTTGTTACTGTTTAGTTATAAAATGAGAAAATTTGTGACCACGTTGGTGATAAACTAAGCACTGTCTACCAGCTGGAGCTCAGCCAATAGGAACGCTCTCTCTGAAAGTCTCCCGTCATGTTACGGGCTAGATTTTTTAAAGCCTGAAAACAGAGGTGCAGTCTCTCAGAACACTTGAATTACAATATGCTGAAAGGTTATTACTATTTTTTTGCCCAATGATGGCAATAATATACTGCCTGCCCCTACTTTAAATTTATTTTCTGACATTAGTGGCTCTGCAGCTGACAAACGAAACATCCCAAAAAACTCATCACGATCTGCTCCATCTCTTCACACGGGCCCACATTCTCAAGAAGAACACCCATAGGGGGTTTAATCCATCTACAATTCCTTTTCTGGTTTCATTATACAGTCTGTCAGTGATAAAATCAACACTGGAGTTTGCATTGCGGTGCATATGAGTCCACAGAACGGCACAGCATCTTCTCTTCCAATCAAGACATAAATCAGCGTTTAAGAGTCCCTTTGGCTACCTGACTGTAAAGCCAGTGTGACTCAAACCATTAAACCACTGGCATGTATACCATTGACCTTTAAGTAACATTTACCAGCCAGCAGCGGCGGCTTGGCTCACCTCTCCTTGCGAGATGCTGCCGTGACGGACAGGTGAGCCGGCTGCCAGTTCATACCGTAGGTTACTTCGCCTCTCTTTGTGGACTCCATGTTTAGAGAGTTCACGGACCTGCCTCGGACACCTTGATTAATGACTATCGCGTCCATTTCTGAAAAACGCTTGGCTGTTTGTTTTGGAGGCGACGGGAGACAGCTCATGTAGCTGGCTTAACGTTGTTCCCACGATGCTGTGTATGGATGAGTTCTGGAGACGTCCAATACCTACAGTGATATGAAAAGCAGCGTGCCTACATTAATCATGAGTGTCCAGGCTGTTCACAAGAACACTCCCGATCCCACTCCTGGGATTTTTTGTTTCTAGGGGGCGGGAATGAGGCTGTGCTGCATCCTGAGATTTTGATCCTAAACTTTTAACCTAATGAAATGCTGGTTGATCTGTTTGTTATATTAGTTGAGACGTCTCTGGGGGGGTGATATTGATTTTAGATGAGCGCAGAGTCACAGGCCAATGTGAGTCACTCTTCATTACACTATTAGTCTCTTCCTCCGCCGTCTTCATTGCGATTGTGTATTGTAAACAGACAGAAAAATTTATTTATGGAAAAGAGAAACAGGTCTTTTCAACACTAATGTGACGTTTTTGACTTCCACAAAGCAGACATGCATGTGCATTGGCTTCACCGATTTCTGTATGTGAAAAAGATATTACCCTCAGCTCTAACCTCACCTTTGGTCAACATAACACTCTGAGCAATGGCTTTTTAAATTCAAGGACTTAAGAACATAAATCCTGCATATGCTGTAAAGCTTTTATTTGTATTCATCAATTGTCCTATTGTGTCAAATGATGAGAGTGCTGAGCGGCAAGGAAGCAGAGAAGCTCCTTTTCTACAAGTACAATGAGAGAAAAAAATACACATATAGGCTATACTGTATATGCAGTACATATATAATTAATTTCCCAAGAAAGCAACTCTTTCCTCGTCGTTTTGATGTACTGAATACGAATCCCAATACAAATACGATTTTTTTTCATTTTTTTCATTTTTCAGAGATAAACACAGAAATATTCTGCATAGTGACGTGATGAATTTAACAAGCACTCTGTTCAAGAAAACACAATTTACACACAAACGCAAGCACAATCTAGACATTTCTTTGCTTTTACTCTAATGAATAATATACAGTATGAAACAGTCTTTTCATAATCAGGTAACTCTGTTTCTCCTTCCTGTCCATTAGTGGACATGTAATTATGGCTAACCACAGTGTTATCCCGCTGATAGAATTCATATGAGCTGTGCCAACGATAAAATGCCAAAATACTTAACAGCATCCCTCCCAACAATAGAGGAAATTTGCACTTAACTAAAGTTAAATGTTAAGTTTCGCTTATTATCAAGCAAACAAACTTCATTACCGGAATAAATCAAACCACAGTTCCCATAAAACAAGCATATTTCTGTGAGAGGCGGGTGGAAAAGAGAGAAAATGTCCAGCAGTAATATGTTAATCAGCAATGAGAGACCTTTTAGCTGGTGTGGTTGGCAACATGGATGCATGATGAGTAATTAACTGTTTGCAAACATAGAGGAGGATGTGCACTGCTGCCTCTTCTGCTCGAGATGAAACGGTGAGGGTGTTCACAGAGAAGTAGGTGATTTCTCAAAGTAGTTTGATGCTCTGTGTGAGAAATCTGTTTCTTTGAGCTCTTATGTAGAATTTATTTGACCGGGCGTTTCATTCTTCTCTTTTCAGGCATTCATTTAGCCATGTAAAAGTAGCGTAAAAGCTGTTAAATCAAAATTACAAACCATTCAGTGAAAGTTGTACTTTGCAAACGTAATTCTATGACAAAGAACAAATAAACATCAAAACATTGTCTGTAAAATATGATATATAAGCTTTCCCATGTTGACTGTGCATAAACTACACTGCATACGGTGCATGGTCTTTTAATTTGACAGCTTCTTTTATTTATTTATTCCCTTTTAAGCCACAGGATCAACAAACATAAACATATGTGCAGTGGGATTCAGAGGACTTAAGAGATTCCTGGTATTACCCCTCTCCTATTCACTCTCCTTATTCAAACAGAACAGTGGGTCAACTATTTAATTATTCAACATATTAAAAGAAATCAAGTCCCCAGAATCCTTTGAAATCCAAAAATGATTAAAGCTGAAATGTGTATTATATTATATACCTATACATACATTTCATTAGCTTTTATTATATATATATATATATATATATATATATATATATATATATATATATATATATATATATATATATATATATATATATATATGTATATATATATTTCTATTTATTTCTATAGTATATACATATATATACATATATTTATATATGTATATATATATATATATATGTATATATATATATAAAAAAAAAAAAACATACATATATTTATATATGTATATACGTATATTATAATCATATGTATATACTGATATACTGTATGTATAGATATTTTATATATAAAATGCAACATGCAACCAATATTAATTGGTACATCTTGTGTACACCCATATGCCATATACCTATATATATTTTCATGCTACTTCTATATAAACAAAACATAATAGTGACAAATATGATAAATATGATATATATACACATTACATACATATATATATATAATATATATACAATATAGAAATATATTTATATATAGACATTATATACATAGATATCTATATGTTTACATTATATACATATATTTCTATATATACATTATATATATTTCTATATATGCAAGTTGTTATATGTATTTCAGGCAAAAGCAAAGGTGTCTTGGATCACATTTGTCACTATTATAATGTTTTGTTTATATAGAAGCAGCATGAAATAGGTGGGATAAGACCAAAAAGCAAACATATATATGGATATAAGACGTAAATAATGTGTTGATATTTATTATCAAAGCTCCCAGAAACATGTAGAGTACAACAATACAACGAGATGTAAAAATATGAAAGTAGCATGTATAGTACTTTTGTTTTGCATTTATTTAGGGCCGGATCCAAATATTTGACTATTTGCTCATTGTGTGTGTATTCATTTATTATTATTAGCATTATTTTTTGGTTTTGTTTTGTTCTTTAACCCCTCGGGATGACAAACATTCATAAACTCTGCCAAACCTTTTGGAAAATGTTTTTGTTTTCAAAAACAATACAAACAACTGTAGAATAACAGATTCCTTAAGAATTAACGCCGTTAATAAATGATGAGAAAGGAGAGTCATGTCATGGAGACATGACCGAAGCTTTGACCAAAGCTCCCGAGCCCAAAATGTTCTATTCAGGACGGCCATACATTTGTTATTATAGATTCAATTTGCCACAGAGACTGAATCGTAATTGAATCTGCCACTGACTAGTGCTGACTTCAAATTTAATGGTGAACAATTCGGCCACTGAGGTCGCTGAGGTGTATGGATTGCTCATCAGAGAGCTGAAGTCTTGTGATCAGCGACTGACTTCCTCCACGCTCTGAGACGTAGAGGTGTATGGATGAGACAATCCCCAGCTGTACCAAGCCACAGCTGCACTAAAGCAGAGGTGAGCGCGCCAAACCCACAATAAAAACAGATAAGACCAACAGAAACAGCCGTACCCCGTGCTCCGTCATTCAGAGCAGCAGTGGCAACGCAGCCTATCATCATCTTATTAAAGGGTCCTGTAGATTAGAATCACCGGGGCGGCATCAGAGGCAGGTGTCCCCACGGCAGGCGCGATAACACGCTGCCAGCCCCCGGTTAACTCTCAGGTGCCTGCTGAGGCAATCCGGGGAGAGGCCAGCTTGGAGCTCCTCTGCTTTGGTCTGGCCTGTGTGGGCTCAGGTTTGGAGGGCCCCGAGCGGCAGGGTGCCTCTTCTTCCACCGGCTGAGACACTGGATGAGAACCAGAGACGGCGATCCCTTTCCCCTTCCTCCTCTGCTCCCTGACGCTGCTGGCTGGGCCGCAGCCAGCTAACACAGACCTCATCCAGATAAAGCACATCAGTGATCACTGAGTGCTTTCATGGTGTTGCCTGGGCTAGGTGCGTTGGTAGGCACATTCACAACACTGCAGCGCTGCACTGTGCTCATAATTCCTCCTCAGTGCTGTTTGACAACACTGCAGAGAGCAGATGCAGAGGAATTACTGTCATAACATTTGTTTTTACAGCGTGATGACATGAAACAATATTTTTTTAATCAGCATTTCTACGTCTTGTTTGATGTTATAGTGATTTTTTTTTTTTTGCCTTTTATTTTGTTGCTTGGAAGCAGCCAGCCGTGTTGCAACACAGTGTAAGTGTCACCTGGATGTATGTATCAGCTCTATTTTTCGCTGTTACATTTGAAATTCATTGTTGATTCTGTGATTGCTCCATCAAATATCGGCTATAATAGAAACTGCATTTCCTGAGCTGATAAGGTTTAGTGAATCACCGGTGCTGAGCTCATCACCGACACACACACAGAGACACACACAGAAACGCACACGCACATCCACACATCCCCCCCCCCCAACTGGAGCCCCCCCCCCCCCCCCCCAATTGCTTTTATATAGATTATTATGATATACAATGGCAGGTTTTTTGTATGCTATTTTATGTTCATCTCTAATTAACCTGTTTTAACTTGTTAATTTTTTTCTATTTTATTTTATTTTTTATTTTTAATGAAAATGAATACAACACGTTTTTTCTGTTGTTCCATTTTTTTAAAAATATTTTTCTCTATTTATTTATTTTTAAGTAATAGGAACAAATTAAATCATTTTTCTTTGTTGTTACATGAAAATATATTATTTATGTATTTTTAATTAATAGGAACAAATTAAAACATTTTTCTGTTGTCCTATTTTCATTTTTAATTTATTTATTTCATTTTAATCAATAGAATCATATTAAATATTTTCTTTCTTTGTTGACACATTTTTTCATGTTTATTTATTTACTTGTAAATAGGAACACATTAAATACATTTTCTGCTGTCCCATTTTATATTCATTTATTTTTGTTTTACATTTTCATTGATTCATTTTTAATTGATAGGAACATATTAAATATTTTCTGTCTTTGTTGTGCCTTCTTTGTCTATTTTTTATTCATTTATTTTGAATTACAAGAAACATAGCAAAATGTCCTCACAGAAAATAACTGGTGTGCGTGTCAAATTAACAACAGCAGGACACGAAATATGGTTTTGCAGACATATACTGATAGGGATAATTTCATTTATTTGTATTAAATACACCCTACAGCGCGCGTCACCTTCTATAGTTTTGTGCGTGTGAATAAGACACAGAAGTGGAGCATCAGTTATTTGTGTCCAGTGTAGCTGCTGAGAGAGAGGATATAAAAATAAATAAAACCAGTCTGTGCTGCCAGAGAGGAATCCAGGTTAGTCCCAGAGGACATCACACCTGTCAAGAAAGGCAGGATGCAACAGCACCGCCCATCCCAAAAAATAGATCTGAGGAAACATTATCTAATATACTAAAAAAAAAAGATAGATGTGACAAAGCGAGATAAAACACGCTTTGATAGGGCTCTATTTTATAAACAAAAAGAAGATGGTGAAAAACTTAATTTGGCCTCAGTGTGACAGACTGGTCGGGGATGGTGGAGTCAAACTGCCTGAGGAAGTACCCTCTTTTCATTTTTTCCCTTCCACCAGGAGACCGCCCATATGTGCGTTTAATCCACATTTACAAGCAGCTCCTATCTTCCTCCTATTTCACCATCACTGTCCTGCTCCCAAACTGCCTTTTTCCTCCTCACATGCTTTTCACTGCAGTCGTCCGCCGGCTCTCTCTCTCTCTCTCTCTCTTTCTCCCTCCCTCCCTCTCTCTCCCCCCTCTCTCTCCTTTTTTTCCTCCTATTTATGAAAACGTCACTTCAAGTCCCTCCCTGTTTGAATCTCATTAGTTTCTTGTGTGTTTCTCCCTGTCAATAATCCTGAATCCAGACTCTCTCTATTTCCATCCCTCTCTATCTGTCAATCAGCGCCGCCTTTGAACTGAAAACCACTCCGACCAACTTCAACTCACTCAATCCGAGCGGCTCGGCTCCTTCTCCGGCTCCCTTTTTCTGCCAAGATTTCCCTTCTTTTTTTTAGTTTTGTACCAACCAGCCAGAGCTTTTGGAAAACGCCAATACAAGACCCCCCAAACTTAAACTCGGACTTTCTAGATCGCCGAGATCAAGGGTTTAAAACTTCGTGTTTTTGCCCCCCTTAAAACAAAATCTTTTGCACCGGGAAAAATGCCGCAGCTCAACGGCGGTGGAGGGGACGATCTGGGTGCAAACGATGAAATGATTTCCTTCAAAGACGAAGGGGAGCAGGAAGAGAAAATTTCGGAGAACTCCTCGGCAGAAAGGGATTTAGCCGACGTCAAATCTTCTCTCGTAAACGAGTCGGAAACGAATCAAAACAGCTCGTCGGACTCGGAGGTAAGTTGCAGCGTTAAAAACGCTCCCCGGCTCTGTGGAGTTCAGCGGCCTACATTTACTCACATTGTCACCCTCATGTAGACTTGAAAAGAAAGTTAACTATCACCCCTCGTCGGCCGTTGTGTTAACTTTAACGCAATCCCTGTGTTTCATTGCATTTCAAGGCGGAAAGACGGCCTCCGCCTAGATCTGAAACTTTCAGAGACAAAACAAGAGAAAGTTTAGAGGAGGGTGAGTTACTGCTTTATTCTTCCGCTTGTTTTTTTGTGACATTATATGTGCCAGACGGAGGGCAGCTCCTCCGCTTTATTCCTCAAAAAAATGTGGCAAGGCCACTTTATTAAAAAAAAGTTTTCTTGTGTTTCCACCCCCCTCCTCCTCCTCCCCCCCCCCGCCATGTTAGCTGCGAAAAGGCAAGATGGAGGGCTGTTCAAGAGCCCACCGTACCCGGGCTACCCATTTATTATGATCCCCGATCTCACGAGCCCCTACCTTCCCAATGGATCACTTTCTCCAACAGCACGCACAGTAAGTTCATTTATTTAAATGTGCACACACACTGTCCTCACACACTCACACACACGCTGACACACACACCACGGGCTGAGACAGCCGGACACGGAGTGTTGTTGTCACCCCAGACAGTGCAGCCGATAAAAATGTAGTTTTGCAACTCCTGAAGTGTACAGTAGAATAGCACGCGTGTTTAGCCACGGGCTGCAGCTAGCATGCTAACAGTGCTAAGGCTATGAAAATGCACATTATATGGCAGCTCATGTGCACTTGACATGCTCACTAACACGCTCCCTGAAATTCAACTTTTGAACTGAGTGCATGAGGAATTGTAAAACTGTTATTATTATAATAATTATGATGGTGTTATTATTGTGCAGGCATGTTTTTTTTTTTTCAACCCACTGAATAATGCACATGGCTTGTGTTTGCACAGCCTCATCAAACATGCTCTTTTTTCTGTCACAGTACATGCATGAGCGTTCAGACCTTTACCTTTACTGCAAAAGCACACAAATAAAATCAATATGCAAATGAGCGATGTGATTTGCATGTGTCAAAACCCATAAAGACATTATGTGAAAGGTGCATGCATTATTTTTTTTCCCCTCACTAAAACATTAAGAAATAATCTATTTCTTATTGATATTTATTTTATTAATTTGAAGTGTGATTTATTGAATGGAATAACACTGTGCATGTGCTTCCGATGAGGAAACCCCCCCCCCCTCACACACACACACACACACACACACACACACACACACACACACAAAAGCATGTGCTATGTAAACCCATATTTATAAATAAATTCATGTTATTTAGACACAATCAGCCGCGCTATAATTATGCACACTTACTCATTTGCTCAGCACCTCGCCAGTCCCACTGGGCAACGGCGATCCTTAAGCGGCATAATTTTCCTCAGCCATGGGTGTTTTTTAGCCCCCCTATTTTAAACGGTTGCAATTACAAGTCTGCGCTTTAGGACCTGTCATCTCATTTTACAAGGTTAAGGCAAAGACCAGGCATTAGGAAATATGACCTCCTCCCCTTCCCCACCACCACCACCACCACCACCTCAGCTTTGGCTAACTGATATTTTTTTTTGTGCACACCTTGAAAATAAATGCACATCTGACACATAATGCCTCCTTTTGTGTTTGACACAATTTGAGTTCAACACGATCGCCCAGGGTTTCACATGAAATCTTTTTTTTTTGTGCACACTCCTCCTGCGTGCGTATGTGTTTTATAGTTTTAAAAAGATTTTATCATTCCCGGCATATGCACATATGAGAACATTTTGCCATTCTTTCCCCTCTTAGTCAGCCAGCCAGCCTTGTTAACGCTACTGCCGGCTGGTATGTGGAATTAGTCACTCATTATTCTCATCAGCGCTGACACAAACACACAACACACACAATTTGAACTGAGAGCACCACTTCCTTGTTTTCGGTGGCAGAGGTTTGTAGTTTTCTTCTTTGTGCCCGGTGCTCGTCCGTGGAGCGCTCGTTTCATTGTGCTTATGCAGCAGTTGGAAAAGCAGTAAAATTGTGCAGCGTGGCTGGAGGATGCTGCAGCGAAACGGCGGTGACCTTTTGCTCTCTTAATTCCACCTCCGAAATACTATTTTCAGAAAATCTTTTTAGCATTTAAATTTATTTGTTACCTGTTGTTTAGCTTCCTCTCTGCGCCACTTTCTTGTGTGCAACATAAAGATGTCGTAACAGAATTACCGAGGAGATGCTTTATTCGCACATTTATTCCAGCTGAATCCACACCTGAGCAGCGACTGTGAGTGATGAACGTGGTTTTTGGGCTGGCGGTGATCTTCCTACTGTACCGCCTCGGCCCCCACTGTCTCCGGCGCCCTGTGTGTCCAGCCATTAGAGCTTTGAAGTCAGCGGCCGCTGTAATATAAATGTATTAGTCTTAAAGCTGGCATAAATAATTCACCTGGACATTGATTAGCTGTCTTGCTCCCTAACGTGTCATGTGAGGCGCTGCTGAATATGACTGCTAGTATTATTGGAATGAGACTTTCTCTGTCTTGTCATGAAAGGCTTTTGATTCTCGCTGCTATTCCCTTCGTTTCTCGTCTTCTCCTGCTCCTTTCGGTTTGGCCCATGCTGTGATATTAATTTTAGGATGTGAATTTCAAGCCTTTTAAATATGTGTTTTTGTATTTAATATGAATTACTCAGTTGAGATTTTTCAGGTATGTCTCAGAGATGAAAAATCTGATTAATGTAGATTTATTTTTCAGTCAGCTGGCACTAATCCTGGTCTATGTGGATGTTTTTACCTGTGATTTTTTTGTTCCTGCATGACTTGAGTGGGAGAAAAATAAATTCCTGCATGTGGCGGTTACCATAATTTGTCTGACCTCTGGGAGCCATAATCAGTGAGAATTTGTTTTTCCTACCACCTAAGTCCAAAAAGGCGCACAATTTAGTATCATTTAGCAATTTGACATGACGTTGTGCCCGGGCTTTAAAAGCTTGTCTCCTCCTCTCCGTCTCCCTCCTCCCCAAACCTCACACAAAGGCCTGCTGGATCACTGGGTGCAGGTTGAATCGGCAGGAGAAGTGGCCTGCCCAGTTCACCCCACGGTTTTCTATCTCCTTTCACTTTCCCCCCCTGTTCCCTTTTGCTCTCTCTATCTCTCTTCCTCTACCTTTTGTTTCCTGCCGATGCTAACACACAGGGCTTGTGAAAAAAGGCGGCGGGTTAACTGCGGTGCTGTGGGCTAACATCACACCTCAACAGGTCTGGAGACGCAGAGGCTCAGGGAGGGAGAGAGCGGGATCTGGGCGGCCAGCTCTCCTGCATCGGGGGCTGCAGGGCCGTAAATCCACTGGCTTTATTTACTGCCTCTCGGACTTATGAATGTTAAGATATTTGACGCCACCCCTGGCCCCATAATTCTCAGAGCCTGGAGACTTTTGGTGGAGGTTTTGAGTTTCGACGTATAATTACGAGTAGTTTAAAAAAGAACAAGAAAGTGGAGGTAGTGGTGGTGGTGGTGGGGGGTGAAAACGCAACACCAAGCATCCACCGCTGTGTTTAAGAGTGAAAAAAGACGCTCCCAGAACCCGTGGCGATTCCACTACAAGGCTTTGTGTGGTTGAAACAATAGCTTTTCTCTCCTTTTCCTTCTTTGTCTCACTTGTGTTGTCGTGCCAGGATGTTCACCTTCTTGGAAAAATAATCTTCCTTTATCATTATTTCATTTTTTTTTTTATTTTTCGGAAGACATAATGGAGGATTTTCTGGTCAGATTATTGTAATGAACGTGCAGACGTGAATGTAACACCACCTCCTTTGTGCTCACGTGGACACATTCGCTGTGGCCTTATCTGTTATAATTGACACAGACAGACAGTATCTTTCCTAAAACGTGGCAGCGGCATAAGCATAACAATGGTATATCATATGGATTATGTGTGTTCGGCTGCTGTAAATGGATTTTTTTTTTTGGCTGTGACAAGAGGAAAGATAGTTTAATGCGGATTTAAGGGATAGGGCCCACACCTTATCAAATTGGCTTTACATGTTAATAGGGCCTAATTGGTGTCCGCGGGGGGTTTCGTGGCGCACCACGGCCACATTTTGTGCCTCTAGCCGCAAAACGCACTCTGAGTTTAGTTGGAAGGTTGCGCTCCTTTTGTCTTGCAAATCACTTTTGTTTACAAAGTATGGCGGAAGCGGCTCCCGCTCTCTCTCTCCCTCCCACTACTCCTTTTTGTGCTCCATCTCTTCCTCTCTCTCTCTCTCTCTCTCTCTGTCTCTCTCTGTCTCTCTCTCTCTCTCTCTGCTGGTTCTCTCATCCTATGCGAGGAGAGGGGAAAGAAAAGGTCCTTATTTTTCTCCGACTCAATAAACAGTCATAAAAAGCACAATCTGCTTTGGATTTGAGGAGTTAAGTTAGAGAAAGAGGAGGGGGGGGGCTTGGAGGCAAAGTTTGGCACCATTAAATTAAAATTGGGGCCTGCTAGACATTAGTGGTGCACAGCACATTCTCGGAGCTTAATTAGTCCGAACTGTAATTGTTCATGGTCTGCCAATAGGAGTAATGCTCGGGAAAAGTGGAGTTGCACTAAATCGGCCCAGGGTTTTTAAAACAATAAATCACTTGCATATTTGTGCCGTGATTCAGATGGAGGCTCGACCTCTCCCATCTCGACATGTGGTAAATTGTAAAGTCAATGAATCGCAGATGTAGGGGTGGAGGGGAGGTGGTGGTGGGGGACTCAGAGAGAGAGGGGAGTACAGTAAGGTTTTGTTAGTGCCTGGTGAATGAATGGAAAAGATTTGTGCAGTAAATATTTACAGAGGAGATGCATATATATATATTTTCTCTCTCTCTCAGCGAGCGGGACTTAATTGTCTAATGCTGATGATGTTGGCAGGCTGAGCCGCGCGACGGCGTACGTCGATCTGTCACTCTGCTTGAAACACCACACAGGCAAAAAAAAAAAAAAAAGTGTGAGTGTGTTTCTAATCAGATTTTTAACTAGTGCGAAGGGAGTCGTGGTTCCCTGGTGGCTGGGTTTGGGTGTAGCTGACGTTCAGCTGCAGTCAAGTCTGGTTCGGGGCTGAACCTTTTTCTAATTAAATCATTGACTTCATTGTTTTTAATGCAATAACCAGCTAATCTGATGCCTAATTTTGACTTCAATGTAACAGATTATGCCTGTTACTCATTAAGTCATAGCACAGCCTGGGTATTTTTGCTTCTTTTTTTGGTAAAACAAATTATTCCCAGAATGGATAAATCTATTACCACCTCCTGTATCCTTCCTTGTTTCTGTCAGTGAGCCACCACATTCTGCTTTTCTGTGCCTGAAAGAAAAAAAGGCATTAGTTTAGCAGCTGTGCACTGGTGCCCCCCCCCCACCACCCTCCCATCCAGCCCCCAGTGTAACCCCCTCCTCTCCCAGCCGCACCCCCCCCCCCCCCCCCCCCCGCTCTCTCTTTCTCCCATGCATTTCTATAGAGCTCAACACAAAGATAGTACTGTACATCTGGAATGCAACTTTTGTCATCTGTTAAATATAGGCTAGCTGTGCTCCTGGCCCACAGGGCTTGGGGCTCCCTGAAACATGGAAATTAAATTATTGTGTGCGTGCGTGTGCATGTAGCCACTGGTTAAATTCCTACCCATATACAGAGCATGTTGCTTTATTTTTGTTTACTGTTTTTCCTCGGTGGACGGCACATTTTGCAGTCCCTACTAGAAGTGCTGGCAAGTTCACTTTTAATTTCAGAAGCAGTGCAGCGACGTGCACAGACAGAACCACATATTATTTACTTTTTCGAGCATTTTTTTTTTTCATTCTGTTGCTCATTTTAAAGGAAAAGTCTGCATTTTGGAATACTTAAACATGAATAAGGCTGCAGCTAATGATTATTATCGATTAATCTGTTGTTTATTTTTTGATTAATTGATTAGTTGTTTAGTCTATAAATTAAGAATGCACCGATCCAACTTTTTGGGCTTTGGTAATACTGAGTACCGGTAGTCTTTAATTAATAATCTGTATGCCTCACTGCATAGAAGTGACTGGGCTCATTCTTTTATGTGTACACTTAACACTGCTTTCCTAACCTTGTAAAACAAAATTTAACAAATAAATATATAGATCAATTTTGTGAATTATTTATTATTAAAATAATAAATCGTATGCCAACAACTTTGGCAAAAAATCTCCAGAATTATCAGGAATTCAAGTGTAAACCTTTTTAATGCAGCAAAAAATTGGTCAAAACTCAAACGGCAATTAAAATTCAAGCCTATAATGCATTAATGTGTATTGTATATGAACATAGAATTGAATTGCATAGACTGGCGCCACTGCCACCGATACCTCATCCTGCTATTTGAATCAGTATCGCCGATGTCCTGTCTACTATCTGTATCGTTGTATCCTTATGATAAATTGTCAGAAAATGGTGAAAATATTCACATTTAATCATGGTGCGTGGCTCAGTAGGTAGAGTAGGTTCCCATATAACAAGGCTGAGTCCCCCAGATAAAGGCTTTAAAATGCCAAAAAATAGTCTTTAAAGAAGTTGGAATCAGAGACTGTTTTCTTAAAAAAATACTCAAGCTCATTAACCGAATTTTTTAAAATTGTATTGCGATTAATTGTTGCAGCTCTAAACATGAATATACACCAAACTTCCTGTCAGTACCTTCAAAATACATAGCCTTCATTGAATTTAAAATTCAAATTAGAGCTCAGTGGATAGCTGATCCATTCATCCCTCTCAAGTGGCCTCCAGTACAAATACATGTGTCGACAGTGTTGTTTATGGAGCTTCCTCGCGTTTCCGGCCAATAGAGTGAACTTCCATGGAGCCGTTTCAAATAAAGACTTGCTGAAAATGGCGATAAGATAGATTATAGATGATGAGATTTTATTGGCATTGGTGTTACTGCGCTGCATCCAGCTGGAAAAGATAAGGTTAAAATGACTATTGATCGCATCTTTTAGATATGAAGGTTATGGTTGGGATTAGCTAGTTTCAAGAGATGATTACCTACTGTGGAATTGGTGTTTTTCACCAAGTCTCATAATTACAGAACAGTTTGAAATGTCATTTTTTTAGAAAGGCACTTTGAGTGGTTTTGTCCTGTAGAGCTGTAAATGTGCATCCCAGAAATCCTCAATGAAGAAATGTTTGTGCTCAGGTATCACTCCAGAAATACTTCTGGTATGTGCATGTCTTTTTTCCTCTTCTTCGTCTTTTGCTCGTCTTGTGTGTGCATATTTCTGTAAGTTCATTCATAATGGCACCAGAGTGCTCCAGTAGCCAAATGAGTTCACCAGTAGCGGAGTGGGAGGGAAAGAGCACGGGGCATGAGGAGGTGGAGGGGGGGTGGAGAAGAGCGGGAAATGTGTGTTTGGTAGAGGGGCGACGGCGGCGGCGGGGGGGCTGGGGGTCGGACGCACAAAAGCCGTCTGAATAGAGCGCATAATTGCTGTTAATGCCAGGGCAATGAGAGCAGCGACAGTTCCTGGTTAGATGTCCAAACAATAGTGCCCCTAGGCTTCACATTTATCTTCCTGTTGAAGGAAAAAAAAAAAAAAAAACAGCGGCGAGGAACACGGATTGGAGCAGTTTCAGTTCGCAGCCACGCTTGACGAGCAGGCATGTGTTCATATGTGTGGTTTCTGCCTCTGAATCCCCCCCGCCTCCTCCCTTACCCCTACCATCTCCTCCACATCGCTTCCCACACTCGTCGTCATCAAAAAATTTGCCTTAAAAGCTCTGGGTGAGAGGGCCGCTGTGACGCTGGAGGAATTCTGGCGGTGCCGGGCCTTTCTGTTTGGATTGTGGAGTGTGTTTGGGAAGGGTCAAAGTGCATCGGCGCTGACATGCTTTTCGTTGAGAAAGGAGCTTCCCCTCTCACCCCCTTTTTTTTTTTTTTTTTTTTTTTTTTTTTACAACGACTGATAGTGAGTGCTTCAGTCTCCACTGGAGTTTTTTTCCTCCAGCTTGTGTGTGTGTGCACACAGGGAGGAGGTGCCACACTGCCATCACAGCTCTTAATGATCATGTCGGGCTAGATAATGACTAGCCGTGCCAGTGTGCATGAACACCTGTGGTACACCAGCCTTTTATGGATGTGGTAGAATGCACTGGAACGCACCACAGAAGAAGAATCCCATTCATGCTAACGTCTCTTTTTTTAAAATATTTTTTTCCTTTTTTCTTCTACGTGAATAATCAGACAGTAGTGGTAGAAAATACTGGAATAATTCCATAGTCAACACATAATGGAAACAAGATCATGTGTTACCTCATTTTAATTATCTTGTGGTAGTTTGAGCTCCTATATTCTGCAATTTTTTTAAATTCTAGTTACATATTAAACATAAATATATCAAACTCTATGTGTAGCTACATACAGTATAATACCAGATGTTGTTTTCCGTCAGTCTTGTATCTCCAGTCTTAATGCAGTCAAGGGAATTTCCGCATGCAGATAATCTGTTCAAAATGGCTCAGATGGGAAGGAGGCACTCTATGTGTGCTAAACACATAATGGAGGAGTTTAAGGTGATAAAACTCCAGTCCGTGTATTTTTGATCTACTAATTAAACTTTTAATTGTAGCAGGATAAGCTCCGAGGAGCGTGTGTGCGATTATGTGCGCGTTTGGGAAGCATCCGCTAATGAGGTGATCGTCTGCTTGTTTGTCGTAAAAAAAAAAAAATAATAAAAGGTGGTGGATTCATAACCGCCCGCGAAAGGTGAGGGAGGTTTCCAGAGTGCAAGCAGAAATAAATTAATCTGCTAATCTTGCGGATTATGGTAGGATTTGGGAGGGAAAAAAAACTGTTGGCGAGATTACTTTAAAATGCACGAGGCTAATAAAATGTAACCTCTTTACACTGGCGTGCCGTGTGGACCGGCGTTTTTTCTCCTAGTTGATGAACCAATTCCAGTGGAAAACAGATTAAGAGTAAATTCCCATGTTAGCTCTTTAACCAGCTGTTAGAAACCTATTTACACACAATAATAATATGCCTCTTGTAAAGAGACAGCTGTCAACTTGTGTACAGCGCTAGCTAACATTTCATTTGAACAGCTTGTCAACATCCACACGTGGCCCACGCTGTACACACAAGTGCTGGTGTGTTTATTTGGCTTAGAAATGCTGCGATATGATTGGTAGCACACATTTAAATACATTACAGTGTTCTTGTATTCAGTCTATACACAATACTTAATATTTAAATAAGGCTGTCAATCGATTAAAATATTTAATCGCTGTTAATCTCATTTTTTATCTGTTCAAAATGACCTTAAAGGGAGATTTGTCAAGTATTTAATACACTAATCAACATGGAAGTGGGAAAATATGCTGCTTTATACAAATGTGTGTATATATTTATTATTGGAAATCAATTAACAACACAAAATAACAAAGACTGTCCAGAAACCCTCACATGTACTGCATTTAGCATAAAAAAAAATAGGCTCAAATCACAAGATGGCAAAATCAAGTCCAACAGGTAACAACAGCTGTCAGTGTGTCAGAGTGCTGACTTGACTATGACTTGCCCCAAACTGCATGTGATTATCATAAAGTGGGCATGTCTATAAAGGGGAGACTCCATAGAACCCATTTACATTCACATATCTGGAGATCAGAGGTCAAGGAAAAAGACCACGTCAGTTTTTCCTTGCTAAATTTTAGATTGGAGCGTTATGTAGCCTCCTTCCCAACAAGATAGTCTGACATGGTTGGTATCAGTGGATTCCTTCAGTGTTCTAGTTTCATGTGATGGCAGTATCTTCACTCTCCAGTGGCTTCACTCAGCCCGCTACAACCTCCGAAACATTGCAAGTTGCATTAATGGATTAAAGAAATTAGTGGCGTTAAAACTCATTTGCGTTAACGTGTTATTATTGTGTTAATGCTGACAGCTCCAATTTTAAATTAATTACATTTCATATTGACTTAATAGTGTTTTTTTCCCAAAAAATGGGATGTATTTTAAACTGTACTTTTGATATGCATAACACTGAAACTTGAAACGCATGGGCATTGTATTAGCATGTTTTCATCCTAAAAAACTTGATCCAACCCCCCCACCACGGTGCTCGTATTCATTGTACTCCAGTGACAGGCCGCAGTGTCGGCCGCGGCTCGGGGTCAATTCCAGAAGTGAACAAATTGACTCACGGCACTGAGTGAATTGTCAATTGGCTCCCAGGGGTCAAAATGAATGGAGCGTCTTGTTTGGACAACTTATCCCGAGGTGAGATGAGTGGCCGTTCAGCCAGAGGGGACAAACTGATGGACAGACAGATGGACAGACAGAGGAACCAAGTGAACTGGCGGACAAACTGATATGCAAGAGGGAACGTGCATGCTGTTGTGGTGGAAAACAATGCAGCCCAGTCACCCTGAAATGAATGAATTCGATTGAAATAATGACCTGCAGTGCACCGTCATTGTTGTTGGCAGCTCTGATGGCTTCCACTGCTGTGGCATTAACACAAGAAGGAAGTAATGATTGAGGTCTTCCTATAATAAAACCTGAGCGACTGTTGATTTAGTACACCTCTGTGTTAAATGTAGATTTAGTGCTGCACATGGTCCCGTATTGGAGTTTACATACTTTGGCTCCTAGGATGATTATTTTGCAGTGCATCCTGGTTTCTCTAATGATGGGTCTTGACTCAAAATGGGACACAAGTCTTATTCCTGCAGGTTTTCCCCAAAGCAGCAGTCCAAACTATTGGAGCGAGAGATTGAATTTCATATTTGGTTTGGAAACTATTTAAGTGGAGCGTTTTCTGTCAGAGTCCAAAATTAACACCACAAAACTCCAAAGTTTGTCTTTGGTGGATAAACCAGTGAGGATATACTGGCCTGTAACTTGTCTTGGTTGTATGTAAACAGTCTTTAATCTTTGTGTTGAATAGGGGTGTAAGAAAATATCAATACACATGAGTATCGCAATATTATATGTCGTGAGAGTGAATTGATTTTTACCACTTAAAAATCCACTTAAAAAAACTTTTGGTGATTGAAAAACTGGCATGGGCATTTTCAAAGGGGTCCCTTGACCTCTGACCTCAAGATATGTGAATGAAAATGGGTTCCCACGAGTCTCCCCTTATACATACATACAGATACAGATACAGACATACCCACTTTATGATAATCACATGCAGTTTGGGGCAAAACATACAATATTTAGCATGCTGTACAAATGTGTTATTTTCATCCATTCAAAGGTTTGAATATTTCTGCATGCTTAGGAAAACAACGACTCTTTTACTCAGACTTTATAAGTACAGTGGTGTGTCTACATACAATGACAGCTGCCTAAATTAGATTTCAAAAAATTGCGATATCTCACCCTGCTTACTGTATCGCAATATATCACAGTTTATTTATCACGATACATCCCGTATCGCCAGACTCTTGCCAATGCTCAGCCTTAGTGTTGAACTCGTTTTAGTATGATATTATCTTTGAAATTGTTGAGATGATTTGTGCGACAAACTCTTTTGAGAATTGATTCTCAAGTTATTTTACTTTGCATGTAAGCCAAAGGTTAATTTTAGATACTAATTTTGAATCTTTAACCTGTTCAGTCATAATGAAAGTTGAGATTAGAGACTGGCATCGCTGGGGCGGAGGTGGCCTTTGTGTCATGTGATGCACGTCACAGTGCCCTTTAGAACCAGGAGACTCTTTATCTCCTCTTTACTGCCTCCTCTATCTTTATTGGCTGCCACACTTTGCATATTTGAAATATCAATAAAGATAAATGTCCGGCTTCGACGTTACGGGATGGATCATTTAGCGACGTGATGATTTTAGCTTTAATAGCTAATCTCTCTTCCGTGGGAGGTCACCGTTGACTCTGGCAGTCAGCGTTTTAAGTAGCCGGGGCTTCTAGTAGATGAGTCCGGTTTTGCATGTCTATAAAAGCCCTTTGTGTGTCGGGGATGACCCTTGCTGTTGTGCGGCCTGTATCTGCCTCCGCTCAGGCAGGCGGGCAGGCCTGCAGTGAGGATGCAGCAGCTGGCCGGGGCCCAGGCACAGGAATGCTGTGTGTGCTGTTTAAACAGTGGCTTGTCTCAGTGCAGGCCTGGAGGAGCCGAGGGAAGGAAGTTGCTGCGTGTTTACATAGCTGAATTGTCCTTTGGGCCCCCCCAGTGTCTAATGCACTTCTGTTCAAACATTCACAAGTGTGGAGATGACCCCCACTGATGCTGGTGTTCACAGCTCGGCCTCTGTGAACAACGAAGAAGACTCACGGCCGCTGCTTTCTGCCCTACTGTGAGTGTTTGCTGCTTTAACCTGGAGGCTTGGGTGAAAGATTAAAAAAAAAAAAAAAGTATTACAAGGCTCAATTTATCCCACTGAGATACACAGAGAGATGAAGAGATAGAAGGCACATCATCGCTCTACCCAACCTGTTCAACAAGGAGCCAGACGTTGACATACGGCGGAGTCGCCGAGCTAATTGTTGTTTGAATTACCTGTTATGATCCGATGACAAATCTCTCACACTCTTTTCCACCAGAGCGGAAAATGCATCCGGGGGATTGGCGTGATCTTTCGCGAGTGTGTAAACCCGGCTTCAACAAGATGGATAAATGCAATTATTGGGCAGACCTGGGGAGGAGGAAATCCATTTAAAGCCCGTAAAGCTAAGCAGGGGCCGTGGTTAATTCATTTGGCCAATTTACGGGTGATGTACGAGTGTCAGGGCACATTAGCCAGGCGGGGGAGAGCGTGTTGGGCTGGTGGGTTGGGTGGATGTGGGTGGGTACATGTGAAGATGCTCTTTGGTTTGCAGAGCAGTCTCCATAAGACCTGGTTCCCTACTTCCCTCTGCTCCTCCTCCCCTGTTTGCCGTCTCAGCGGACAAAACAAATGGAGCCTGGACATGGAAATGACAAAAAGATGCACTGAGTGAGAGGGAAGAGGGATTGCTTTGCAAATGAGGTGGGGAAACGTGGCTGTGGTCGGCTGGGCGGCAGAGGGAGTACCACAGTGCCCCCCCCACCCCCACCCCCACCCCTCCCCACATCCTGCGAGTCAAATAACTGTTTTCTCTATATGCAGCAGTTGTGGCAACGCTGGAAGCAGTCATGGCGAATAAATACCCCAAAAGAGCAGATCTGTAACCTTCTAGTGTCACTCTATCAAGTAGTGTCTTAACAAACATTTTAATTTCTATGTAATTAGAAGTACTGTTGCACGGTATACTGATACAAGAAAGGTATCGAGGTACCCCGCCATTAAAGAATGACGGCACGAGTCGTGAGTTGCGTCCATGAGGGACCGCGGGGCCATGTGTATGTGCAACGCTCTGCTTCAGAGGACGCCATTGGGATTGGGATCCCGCGGGAGCATGCAGTTATAACTCTGCTGCTGGTGGGAGCAAGCGGTCAAAAAATAAACCGTAGAGAAGGATGGAGTCAACAAGTGAAGTTGAAAACAAGATTGAAGCCGGTCATGAACCGCTCGCCGGCTGCAGTCTCGCTTTGAGCTGGTGTTTCTATCAGCAGAACTCCCTTCATGAAAACAAGGAAATCACAGCACAACTCTAATTACCGATCAAATGTGCTGATGAAATAAGATAAATGCAAATATAAAATTAACTATCAAAGAAATCACATAGACTTAATTATAGGGGATATCAGATTACTTCATACAATTTCATTTTTTAATGAATAAATGTTTACATTTAAATATTTTTAATTAATTAAAAAAATATTTTAGGTTCAGTGTTCAGTGCTTTTCCTCGTTTTTCATTTTTTTGTTTTAATTTTTGCCGTGGTATTGGTTCAGTATCAGTATCAAGATATTTAGGCAGGCATCTTATCAATGTCAAAATTTTGGTATTTTGACAACACTGTTTAGAAGACTGAAAGATAAGGCATAGAAGATCAAGCTTAAACAAAAACAACAATGCTGATGTTGTTATAATTCACTCTGACTGACCCAGATTGACTTTCATACTCTGTCTGACCTCTGGAGTTTTAAATGGAGTTATAATTACAGTGTCCTGTTGTTTACTGTGTGTATGTGAGGCCTTTTACAGCATAGTGACCTGCTCACCTGACACCTGAGAACTCTTCTTCACAGTCTCACCTATGATACTTTTATTAATACTTGAAGTTATTTTTGTCTCTTGTACAGCACAGACAGATTTGTGTCTATCACCTCTTGCAACACACTCAATGGCTTCGCTCTGCTTAGTCTGTTACGCAGCCATTGTCTCGCCGGGGCAAAAACCACTCGACGGTTACACAAGCTGAGCGGTATGCAAAAACAGTGGTTAGAGCATAGCTGGGCGGGTGAGAGGCGTTGAGGGAAGCTTTGGTTTACAGCTCCAAGCCACAGCCTGAATCAGGGGCAGGGTTCGCTATCAGACAGAGAAACACGAGAGGCTAAGACCTCTCTCACTATGATGCCGATGCCTTTTAAGTGGCTTGGGATCACACTTAAGTGCCTCTTGGTTCTGTAGATTTGGTTTGCCGGTGCGTGTTTGCAGAGGAGGTAGCGTGTGTTAGCATTTGTCACCTGACTGCCAGGCAGCCGGCTGCAGGAAACCAGAGTCGGTGTGAATGCCGAGGCTTGTCAGAGACAGGTGCCAGCGCTGCCGTACAGCAGCTGGGGAAAGATTGCGATGGTCCAGTCAAGTGTTGGCCGTTGGGAGAAGGCATCAGCTAGAATTCTCTGCTGGTGGGGGATCAAATGGGCACTGCAGTCCTGTGGCTTAAGGCTGAAACATGCTGTATGCGCCTGTGCATGCACCTCCTGCAGCCGCTCCGTATACCATACATTCTTCACTCTTGCACTTCTATAAGGAGAGATGTTATTGTACTCTGAAATAAACTTTGACATGCCTCATTTTGCTTTAAGCACTGTTGCTTATGCTTATCACAAAATAAGCAAGCTGTTTTAAATTTCATGTAGCAGCTGATCAGATTCTCTTTTTATGCTTCAAGTATTCAAAGAGTTTACAGGTAAGAATGAAACATTGTGCAAAACTTTTGAAGTTCAGCCGATCTGTTGTTTTGTTATTCAGCTGCATTTTGACGGAGCTGGAGTTGCATCGCTTACCGAGAATCAAACACCAAAAAGGCGTACGATAGCCAGCTCTTTGCAGACGTGAGACCTGTCACATACTTGTGAGCTCCAACAACCACTAGAGGCCTTCAGTGTCAGTTAGGGATGTGAAGGTGAGGAAATTTGTGACACCGGTGTTATTGATTTCCACTGGACATTTTACAAGAAAAGATGGCGCTCAATGTTTGTAGAGCGCTTACTTTGATCTTTATCATCGGATGGCTGTCTTCTGGTTGAACTTTCGCAGGGGGCCGCAGGTTTCCACGTGGCGCCGCTCCGCTGCGCACGCTGACGATGACCGCTCCATCCCCAACGTTTAAATCTGAAATATTGCCAAATTAGGGCTTTTGCTTTTCGCTTAAACACCAAATCCTCCACCATCATCAAGTGTCAGCTGTCTCTCGTCCCTTGTGTGTGATTCCTTACAGTGCACACACTTTTCAGTTTGTTGCACCCATCATCCAACGATGTATTGGGTTTTATTTCTTTAAAAAATGCAAAATGAGTTGGGGCCGTTGGTCAAGCAATTTGTGTGCACGAACACTACTACTGTGTCAAGCGTAGTGTTAGAAATATTCCACTATGTAACATCTGCTGCCTTATTCTGAATAAGCAATAAAAAAAGCAACAATATTCTTACTAAAAGATTTTATTCTGTGTGATTATCAGATTCAGCTCTGCCTGGTTGCAGTTTCATCATGTAAAAATGCCCCTTCAACTCCACTGTTAAATGTTTTAATGGCTCTGACTTCCCTGTGAACGTTGTGGTATTGAACAGCGGTGCAGAGCAGTGTCACAACTGGAAAGTGGAACAGGAAACCTCCCCCGTCCTCTCAGGATCGCGGGGCTGTGGATGTGCCTGGGAGCCATTACTGTAAGCCCTCTGAGCCTCCGAGGGGAAGTTCCGTGGACCCTTTTCTTCTCATTTTCTACACACGCCTTTGGGAGTCGTGCAATCTGAAAATCCTGCGCTGTAAATATGCAGATCTAGCCGTCATCTTCTCCTGATACGCCCGCTCGTTTCTTCCCAGATGCTTGCCCACCCTCATGGGAGAACAACTGCTGGCTGCCGTCTATAGGCCAGTGCAATTCTTCACCCCGACTCAGAAAAAGAAAAAACGCATGGAAGTTTTCTATATGCTCCCACAGATCATTTTACATCAGTAGACGTGCCTCTCAACACAACTGTTCCCAGTTAGTGGCGAGCTGCCAGTCTTATTACGGTCACCAGTAGGACAAATGTTTTTCACTACCGCTGTGTGTAGTTTCATACAACGTGGCTTGGTTGTAAAGTTATTCAAGCCTTAATTTTTTTTCTCTGATGCTTTGGTATATTTAGAAGTAAACATTGGCATCAGCTGTACAATATGTAGACGAGTTGTTTTGTATGACATATATTTGGCTGCTCCTGGCATAATGCATAAAATTGTGGTTTAATGTGACTATGAGATGAGGGTCAAACATAGACCGCTACATGCCCCGGCCCAGCTGTACCCTTTGCCCTCGCCTGACGCCGGGCCTGCTCATAGATGTGTCAACAGGGGACTTTGGAAAAGTGAAAGCTTAACTGAAACTTAAAAGTAACACATTCTAACATGTAAAACTGAATGAAACATTACGTTCTGAACACAAACAAAAGGCTTTTTTAGGCAACAAAAACAATTAGGCTTGTGTAATAAAGCTACAATTTCTTTAGGTTTAGGCAGCAAAACTACAACTTCTTTAGGTTTAGGCAACAAAAACAGTTAGGTTTATGTAATAAAACTTCAACTTCTTTAGGTTTAGGCAACAAAAACAGTTAGGTTTACGTAATAAAATTACAACTTCTTTAGGTTTAGGCAACAAAACCACATGGTATGCTAATTGTGGTGTCCATCACCCCTGTTTCACGCTGTCAGTACTGCAGCACCTATCTTCCTCTTTTGCTCCTGTCATTAATTACTACAGTCGCGAGAGGTTACTGTCATATTCTTTTATATCTCTTTTCTGTGATCTATATAAATAAATGATAAAACCTAGTAGGTGTATCAGGCCCCTTTTGACCTACATCTATGGTGCTTATAGCCACTGATAACGCCTATTTAATAGCCTGACAATAGCTTAATGGACTGAACAATCAGCTGGAGGATTTCTGTTCATCTTTTTTTGTTATGCCCGGACCACGTTTTGGTGATTGGACCTCACACTGAAAACATTTTATGCCTGACATTAATGAGGCCAGTCAGCGCAGTTAATTTGCTCCTATTTAGCTCTGCGGTTGTGTTAAATCATAAACAGGCTGAGAGAGGCCTCGCTAGTACCAGTTACTGATGAATAAATAGCTAAACTCAGGCCTGAACTTGAGGAGAATCTTGTTTCTTGGCCGGACAGTGCGACCGTTGGAGCTCCCTGGCCAGAGATTGAGATGCTGTGGTCTGAGACGCTGGGAAAGTCGACCTCTAATTGTTCACAGAAGCCATTAGCAGGAGGAGCTGAGAAATGATGAGCGAGCGAGGCATCGACTGGGGGCGGATGCTGGGATGAGACCGCTCACACTTTGCCGATCGGGGGTTTTAGAGTCCACTGGGATGCTCCCCAGCGACAAACTGGTTGTCCTAAAGAGAAAGAACTGTTTTTTTTTTTTCCCTTGGCTCACTTTTAAGAGACGGACACTTTCTTCACGTTTTAAATTGGCCTTGTCATGCGGTTTCCTCCACTGGGCTGCCGGGAGCCGACTGTTTCCACATAGGCCAATGTTCTGTACCAGTTTGGGTTTCGAGAAAAATGAGGGTCTGTTTTTTCTGGCACTGATCACTGTGGTATTAAACTTCCAATTTTTTTTTTTTTTCCAAAAGCTAACATGGCCATTGCCTGTGTATTCTTCACGCCTTTTTGATCTCTGTCACAGTTGCTTGGCAAGTGGCACATCTGCCTCTCTGTCCTAACACCGCCCACGACCTTGTAACCTCCCCTCCCCTCCCACTTGTCGCACAAATCCAGTTTTGTGGTATTTTCCTGTTGTGCCACGATTTAGCAAATAACATCAGTAATGATTCAATTGGGCACAAAGTAATTGAGATGCGGCTTGCTCGCCATCTGTCGGGTGAGATTACTACTTTGTGTAATTAAACGTGTGACCTTGCAGCCGCGGAGGGTGGTGCCAGTGGGCAGCCACTGCCAACGAGCCAGGCCTTCTTATTTTGAGTGGGGGGGGCTGTTGTGCGGTTTTAACAGTTTAGCCCGGCTGCTAAAGATAGCACAGACTGATGTGAGTCGAGCTTAAGTGGCAGTCTCCTTTACATGGATGTGTGCGAGCCCGTGTCAAAACCCAAGTCGCCAAGCCTCAGTCAATTTGGCGATGTGCGAGGCGGCCCGCTGAAGTCGGAGTGATCCCTGTGTGCACACAGTGTAACCAGGAGAGGGTCCAAAGAGTGTGTGTGTGCTGCTGGGGTCACGAAGAGCTGAATAGAGGCTGCTGTTTTAACTCTGATTTTATGTGCGGTTTTGTTTTGACTCCTGAGGTTTGGTTTCCCTTGGACAGTGTCCAGAGACTACAGGGCCTGCTTCTCCTCAGCTCTCCTGCGAGGCTGACGTGACGGGCCCTGTGAAGCACCGTGATTGGATTTCAGTCCTGATCTGGTTGTTTTGCGTTGTAAACAGGACATTAAAGACAGGCGAGATGGTGCGCTAATGAGTCTTTGTGTCATAGGGAGGGGGTGTTTGTGTGGTTTTCAGGCTTTATCCTGTGCATCCTCCTCTGCGGTGTCACACACCCAGTTAAGAAGAGGAACTTAAAAACCAAGCTGATGACATATAGTTCAAACAGAAACTGAAAAAGACATCAGTATGGTTTTCTCAGTGTGGGCTGGATGGTGTCTTGCAATACTTCCGCCCAGAGCTTGGAAAAAAAAAATCCCTCTTGTTCCCCCCCAAACAAAAATAACCATTTTAATTACTATGGTTGTGCTATGGTGCAGCCACAGCGCGGCTGGCAGGACCCGGCTGAGGTGGCACCGGCCACTGGGGATGGGGACGAGGTCTGGCCTGGCCTCCAGGGAAATTACAGGGTGGTGTGGAGGAGGTGGAGGGGGAGGCGGGGGGGAGCTGAAGCCTGCCTCCACTCCCTGCTGTCAGCCTGGAGAGCTCCTGTTTGCAGCTAGCTGGCTCCTCTCTGTTTCATCTTCGCCCTCTGGAGATAATTGGAGATGTACTCCGTGTAAACATGTTTTTTTTGTTTCAAAGTTAAGTTTCATTGTTTCAGTCAGAGTGTATCTGCCCAGCATGCAGGAAAAAAAAAAATCTTTTTTAAATAACAATTTTCATTCTCCATTGTTTCCTACATTCTTCTGTTCTCTTTCTAACCTCTTCAGCCGTCTCTGTTTTCACCTCCCTCTCTCTCCACCCAGCCATCCCTACCCCCCCCCCCCCCCCCCTCTCAGTATGTGCTCTGATTACCTCTCCAAACTGGCAATAAGTTGATTGCTTTACAGAGATGATGTAAGCCTCTGCCCTAGGGTACATCAGGTTGGATTTCTCCCGCTTTATCTTGTAAAGCCTAAATTAACAGCTGGTTTGGTTGGAGTTCTCCTGGATCTGACTAAAGGATTAGGCTTGGTTCTCATGCGAGTCAATCCGGTTTGATTTATTGCAGGTCTATCAAAAAAGATCAATGGGAGTCCTTTTGAAAGTAAATCCTTAATCGCTCTTTGCACTTACGTGTCATCATTGTGAATTTCTTTCCCCCTCCTGTCTATCTCTTGCTTTCTCCATTCTCCTTTTCTCACTCCCTAATTCTTATTCTTTCCTTACACCACCGCCTTTTTTTCTTTCTCCTTCCACACCCATCCCAGTCCGTGTTAGCGATCTGCCTCTGTCGATGGTATCACGGTGAGTCGCCGGATAGATTTTTCTCTGTTCTCATTAGGTATCCATCGGGGCAAGGCAGCCCTAAGCACGGTTTTAGCATCTTCTGGTTGTGATCACAACCGAAATGAGACCCCACTGCTGCCGCTCTTGTTTCGTCTTCACCCAAGCTTCACCTAAATCACGCTCCGTCTCTTCTCCACATTCGGCCTGTCACTCACCTCCGACTCGAAGTAACAAGGACGATTAAGAATTCATATGTTTTGTGAATATCCAGTCAGTATTAGTGAACACAACCTCCTTTACTTTTGTTCCTTAAAAACACTTTTTGGAAGAGTGAGTTGTTTAAAATGTGTTGAGCTCTCAAATATGTTTGGTATCAACCTCAAAAATCCTTCCCGCATCAACCACTTCATTCTTGCATCTTGATTACCTCCAGGCATAGATGCATGCTAACACATGTGCTAAACTGATCCTAATAACCTAATCCTAACTTTCAGTCATCTCAAATACTGGAAACGCTGATTTTCTTGCACATTCAAGCGCACATGCTTCCCTGTCGACAAAATGATATAACACTCAGACGACACCCTGCTGCATATTTTCTTCCAGACATTCGTAAAGTGACCTGGCAGCTGTTGAGAAGTGGGGAAGCAGAGCAGAGGGGGGGTTAAGATCTCACCAAGGTTTATATTCTTCCCTCCCACTCCAGCTTTCTCTTTCTCCTCTCATTCTGTCTCTTATTCCTCCATCAACAAGGCTCGTTATGTGTTATCTTCAGCACCCCTTTTTTCCCTCTACTCTTTCCTCCGTCACTCAAGGCCGTGACTTTCAAGGAATCTGTAACTTGAAGAATACAGCCAGTAACCGCTAGGAAAAGTAATGCCATGAAATCAGTTCGTATGTAATCCACGTAATCATGAATCAGGAAGGCTTGCCGGGGTTGTCAGTGTTCCCAGTGTTACACATGTTCGGCCACACACCGAGTGCATTACATACTCAAAGCTCCCACTGTTGTTTTGCTTTTACAGAAATAAAGCCCAGGTAGTTAATTACAGAGTATCAGCGGTGTGTCATCAATACATATTTGAACGATGGATGCTACAGGTCTGACAGTGAAAGCTCCAAACGATGTCTCAGAGTAGCAGGAGTCAGGTTTCACACACGGGATGAGAGAGAGTTGACAGACAAGACGATGGCGGAGGATTTGGTGTCAAAGCGAAAAGGAGAAGCGCCTATTTGGTAATATTTCAGATTTAAGCCCAATGCTTTAAGGGAACCATAATGTTAATGAGGTAATTGCTGTGAGGGTGGAGTGGTTCACAGCTGGTGTGTGCAGCGCAGCAACGCCGGGTGGAAACATGTGGCCCTGCAGCAAAAACTGGACCGGACACACCGCCACCCGCCGTTAACGATCAAATTAAGTGCTCTACGCATATTGTCCATCTTTTTTTGTAAAATGTTGGGTGTAATTGGTAACACTGGTGTTGTCACAAGTTTATTAACCAGTGGGAAAATTTTCTCACTGTCACATCCTTAGCAGGAAGTAAAATAAGCAACAAACACTGCGTACGGAGCATGGATGTGTTAAGAGAACTGGATGCAGCGTTGGATGAAGGGGCTCTGTTCATTCCTCAGTGGCGCATGAAGCTAAAATGGGTCATTTCCCATCTGGACCCCGATCTTCTGGTGTTCTTCTGCATCCATTGGGCGCATGAAACATGACTCAGGTCACAGGGTCACAATCACGATCTGGGTCTCATTCACATTAATGGAGGAAGGTAAATAACTGGATTTGGCAATTGGTGCATTTTACAACTTTTAGGACCTCATGATTTAAATAAGGTCCATTAAAGTGTTCGTACTGGGAAGCTGATTCACCTCAAAAAAAAATGTCTGCTTAGTTACAGACATCTCTTTTGCAATGTGAGTCTATGAGAAAAAGTCCTTCTGGCCCCAGTGGCATCACATAACGGACACAGAAGTAATTGTACTGCCATTTGGCCACAAGGAAAATCATTGACCAGCGCTCTTCCCGGGGGCTTGGTCGGGAAGAGGTTGTGGTGGATGGTTTCTAAAACACCACACTTTCACCCAGGAGACCAGTGTTCATACCCTGTTTGAAACCAGAGGTCAATGATGATTGATCGCGTAAAGTTACGCCACTTCCTGTGTTATTCTAACCCAAACCACGATTTTTTTTTCTTAAACCTAAACAAGTAGTTTTGTTGCCTAAACCTGAAGAAGGATGTTTAATTTGAAAAGACTGTACGCGTGTATTGAGTGGAAATTGACACATGCGTCACGTTTCTGGATATTCGTAGGAAGGCGCGAAAAATGAGGAATAACTTTTCAGAAGATATCATACGAACCGTTGTATGAGGATATGTTGGTAGGTTACACTTCCTGTCGTTGGCTCCACCCAACATCCGTATTTCTCTCGAGGGTGTCTCTAAATACTCTGGGGTCTATTTTTTTCTCCGTTGTGATAATGTGCACGGGGCGGAGGGAGGTGAAAAGGGCTCAGGATGTGAATTGATGTCAAATTCAGGTGTGTCCTCCTGGCGTGCACGGTGAGCTGGATGGCTGGCAGACCTGGAGTTGGAGGTGTGGGAGGGGCTGCTGAAGGGTGGAGGTTGGATATATGTGTGAGGGGTGTGGAGGGGGGTGGTGGTGGTGGTGAGGGGGGGGGATCGACGGGATACGTGGGAAGGAAGGGCTTGCTGTCAGCCAGCTGGACCTCTTAATCCTACAGCCTTGGGGAAAGGGTGTGTGTGTGTGTGTGTGTGTGTGTGTGTGTGTGTGTGTGTGTGTGTGTGTGTGTGTGTGTGTGTGTGTGTGTGTGTACTGTGTTTGTCTCATAGAGATTTGTCAAGTTTAGCACACCTCTGCTCCCCTCTTTGGCCCAGCTGAGCCCACAATGTGTGTTGTTGTGTGTGTGTGTTGTTGTGTGCGTGCGTGAGACAACCAGGGTTTCGCGTGTGTTTGCTGTAGTCGCTCGCTTTTAACGCCACACTGTATATTTCTGTCGAAACGACGCAGCCTCTCGCCCCCTTGATGTCAGAGAGGCGCTGGGGGTTGGTGCGAGGTGGAAGTGGGGGGAGAGGCTGTCCCGCGCTGCTTGTTGAGGGTGGGGGAGGAAGTTGTGAGGGCAACAAACACTGCCAGCGACCCCGTCTCCGCCCTATCACCATGCCCGGACCTCCGCGAGCATCACCTGTTTTCTAAGACTGTGTGCACTTCATCCTTCTACGTCACACCGTAACTACCTGGTTGCGTCATCCCCTTGTCATTCATTAGACTCGAAACATGCTATTTAGCCACATTCCATGCAAGCTTCCTCTCTTTCCCTGCTCCCCTCTCTCTCTCTCTCTCTACCGCGCTCTCTCTCTTTTGGCGTAGACTTTTGCATATATCACAGGCTGGCAGGCTAAGAGCTTGGGACTTCCCCACGCCACACTCCAAGCCTTTGATCCTTTGCTTTGGAGGTAACATCAAACGGAGAGGCATAGAAAGGCAGCTACTACTGTGAAGTTCAATGTTCAACTTGATGGCTTGGCTGAGGGCTTTTTTTTCCTCTCTCCTCCTCTCCCTCCCCCTCCTCCCTCCTCCCGCTGCTCCCTCGATCCCTTCGCTGCATCCCTCAGCTGACAAAAACACACAGTTTGTAGCCAAGGGTTTTTTTTTTTTTTTTTTTTTTTTTTTTTTTTTGACCTCACCTCCATAGAACCTGAATCTGGCACAAAACAAGACCTCCTCCCCGTAAAAACTCACATATACAGATGGCGTACACAAAGATGCAGTTGTTTCTTTTTGATGGTGATGATGATGGTGAAAGGTGCCGTTCCAGTGCCCGGCCCTTCCTTTTCTCTCTTTCTCTCTGTGGATAACATGCAGCATCCTATATTGCAGCTGGTTGCATCAATGCCCGGCCAGGCCCGTTGCAGCAGCGGCGGCAGCGGTGGTGGATAGGTTATCAGAAGGAAAAAGGGCATCGCACCATATTGTTTCTCTGTGCATGGATTAGGGGACGGGTTTTAATGCCAGAATCGATGTATTTGCTTCATTTGACTGTACGCAGAGGTAGAAGGAAATCACTGCTTTTATTGTTGTAGTCTGAGTCACGTGACGTCATACCCGTGCCGTATCCGTCAACCAAAACAAACAGTAGCCGGCCACACCGAGAAGAAACTGACAGATATGAGTGTCGGCATGGATACGACCTGCACCCTCACATGTTAAATCCAACGTAGTAAACACTACACATACAGTGAAGTATGGAAACACTTTGGGTTTTAAATGTTGCAGGAAAAGCAGAGCTAGACATCACGGCTAAAGCTGCATGCTAGCTCTGTCATGGACAGGAAATGTTATCGTATTGCGGTAACATGTGGTCAAGATAGCTGTCACTCGCATCTCTGTGGTCAAATCAGCCGACACTATAACTGTAGATCACCCATATACTGAGATTCATGTTAAATGCATTCAAACCGTCCTGATGGAGCTGACTATGTATGTATAAAAAGAACGGAGCTGATGGGAGAGCTGGAGACGGACTTGGAGAAGTTAGCGGAAGTACACATGTGACTACATCCGTTTTTCAAAATAAGGTGTTGAGAAAGGGAACTGTATATATGGAAAAAAGAGTGATTGCGTTACTGGTTACTGGAAAATGTTGTAATAAAGATGGCGTGACAGATATTTGACTTCAGGACATCTCTGACTATATACATGCTGAAAATCGAACATTTTTACTGGATTCATGTAGATATTTTCCAAAGTAAAAGTCCCTGGAAGTGCGTGATTCAACTTCTTCCCATGATCTAATAAAAAAGTTAACAGAAATCGCAATACTTGCAGAATTGCAATTCTGAAAAATCGCAATACATATCGAACCGGCACCCACGATAGAATCGAATCAGGAGATAGGTGTATTGTTCCAGCCCTCACACTCTATGTCACTTCTTCTGAACGTGAGAAAAAGAGAGAAATGCTTAGAGGAGAAAAAGCAGCTTTGGTTGCCGTGTCGACATGGGGCACGGAAAACTCACAGTCATTCGCTCGCAGGAAAACAAATGATTTTCATAATGAACGTCTCTCAACTGAGTTTCTTATGCAAACTCTCTAAATTAAGGCAGCATCAGATGAAGCCGTGCGTTTCGGGTCAAAGCCGGGCTTTTTCAGTGGCGCAGTCAACTGTATTTAAATGACACAAACTTGATAAGGCGATCCAGAAAGCCGAGGTGCTCCACTAAATGCTTTTTCCTCTTTTATGAGCTTCCCTGTCTGACTGTGCCAATTAGCAAAGGCGTGTGGCCTGCTTTTCTTCTCCTCTTTTTCCTGCTTCCAACTCTCTTTCTAGATAGACGCTCTCTATCGTGCTCCCGCTCACACACACACACACACATACACACACACCAAGCACACGTTTTGGTGTATCATTAGCTTAGTGTGCGGGGAGGCGTGCGAGCTCGGGCTCTCCCTCTGCCTTATCTCCATGTCAATCACAGCGTGTGTGTGAACATCAGTTGTAATGATCTCCATCCAGCCTGTCGGTGCGTGTTAGCGCCTGGCTTCCCTCGCCCCCGGAGCAAGCCGTTCCCCAGCTAATAGATGCAAAATTAAGCTGATCAATAGATGGCCTCAGCTCATTATTGACATGTTATCGCGGCGTGGGATTTTTGTGCGGGGGTTTTTATGCAGTGCTAGGCTAGAGATGCAAGGCAAGAGGAGGAAAAAAAAGTTAGCCGTCCTCCCCAAATGGCCACTTTGTTTCAATCCTGCAGTGTTATTACATTAAGCTAATTTATTCTCAATCTTATGCATGTAATATATGCAAAATCCGTTTGTCCTATTGGAAGAGTAATCACCTGCTCGGTGGTAGGAAATGAGATGGAGACTTTGTAAAACGGCATATTAAAGATTCATCAATAATTGGCATGTGTTTGTGTTGCGGGGGAGGAGGAGGAGGCTCTTATGGACCGATCACCACGTGATTGAGCTAAGTGGTAATTAACCATGAGAGAGGTGTGTGTGCATGAAGATGCTGCTGTGTGTCAGGAAAGGTGGGGATGCTGAGGGTAAGATGGGGGCTGCATCGCCGGCAGAGTTGATCTGGAGGTGAGCGCCGAGGTGGCCAGGTTATGGAGGGACATGTGGGGGAGAGAGCCTCCTAGTCTGGCCCGAGCTACGCCGATGCCTCCCCTGACCCTCCTCGGGTCTTATTGTCATGGAAGCATCTCTTATTTTAATGAGCTCCAATAACCAAGCCCTTATTACTTATTTATTCATTAGTAGCAAAGTGGCAGTACTCCACTGTGTGAGCGTGCATGTAATTGCTAGTGTGGGATTTTTTTTTTTTTTTTACTCCCTTCCTTCATGGACGAAATCATATAAATACCATTACAACAACGATAAGTTAGTAATTGATCCTAATATAGATGGCTTAAAGCTGATGAAAGGCTGTGAATCAATAACTTGAAATCACATTTGAGTTAAAATCTTGGACTCTCTTAGTTATGCAGAGGGAGTAGGCCTCATGAATATGGAGGCTGAACCGCTTCAAGGTGTATGTGCAAGTGCGAAAGAGACACAAAACAGACTTGTTGGTTTCGTATGTTGCTTTCTATGAAGATTAATTGCCAGTTGGTGTGTGTGTGTGACGCCTTCAACTTAATGCCTTCTGATTGATGAATATGCGTGGGTGGAATTGTGTGATAGCGTGTAGTGTTTTCACAATATCGGAAGTCTTTGCGGCGCAAGAGAGTGTACACACTCCCCCTCTGAGGCATGTTTCGTAGCTTCCTTATATCCAGTCTACCGTTTAACTAATTCATAGTGAACTCTCGCAGAACAAAACCAGACGCCCAACATCAAGGGCAGCGTTCAGCTCTCCTCCAAGCACAATACCAAATACAGCGTTCTCCAGCAGAACGTGGGCGCTGTGCAATCAGCTTTACTTTTCTCTCTCAGCAGAGCTCAGCTGCTGTTCACCTTTTTAACTCTCCCCCCTCCACGCCCCAATCTCTGCTTCCTGCAAACAAAAGGTAAGCATGTACAGTAGTAGTGTGTGTGCATGAGTTGCCCAACCTTTTCCTCTCCTACCCCCCTGGGTTGGCCTGGCCTTGCATAAGGGGCTCAGACACACCTAGGTCTGCAGACGTGCCTGTTCGCCTCCATGTAGCCGCTAAGTATGTCAGTGTGTACGAGGCTCCAACCAGGAAAGTCCAGGGCCTGATCTTTGGCCTGCCAATCCACCAGCCTACTTCCTCTGAGCTGTGGGCCCTCTACTGGCTACCATTACTAACGATACTTACTTGATTATACTGAATGTCAGTATGTCCCACGCTGACGTAATACTAATAATAATCCAGGAAAATAGAGTATCTAGATACAGCATGTCAAAGCCAACTGGGGTTTTTGTTTAAACCTTGAAGAAGTTTCAACGCTCATCCAAGATGTTTAGTAGTTCTCAAAATGGGTGACAAAATGTCCCCAGGACAAAACCAGTAAATCCAGTTGCCTTTTGAATAAGTACATCTTGATATCCTGTTACACGGATGACTTGATATTTTGATAGGAAGGAAGTAGAGGGATTTGTTCATCACGTCGATGATCTGATAGAGCAACTTAATACAAACATTCAGCTGTAACGTAAAAGGTTTTAGTGTAATGTTTTAGTGTGAATAGGCTTCAGCTGTGCTGGTCTTATTTTTCAGCCCTGCCTCCTCACAATTGCGCTCCCATTAGAGATAGGAATCAACAGAGCACCCACGATATGATATTATTGCGAATTTAACTTTGGGACATTATTTAACGTTCCTTCCAACAAGCTAACATGACATGATTGGTACCGATTGATTCCTCTGTAGTATCATATGATATCAATATCTTTTAGACTGAGCCCGCCCCAACCTCTGAAAGACAAAATTGTGGCGTTCAGATTGTTAAAAGGTCAGTGGTTTATATAATAAAAAGTCAATACGTGACGTCTGTGTATCAATACAGTATTGCCATGTAAAATATCGCAGTACTATGCTGTACTGATTCTCCCCCACCCCTACGTCCCATACAACTAAACTGCATTCTCACTTACATTTGGAAGGAGACATTCTGTATGTAGTGGATTACGTTTGTCTTGGCGCCGAGCCGGTGACGTAGTGTGTCGAGTAACCGTTAATGAAAGTTATGTGGAATAATAATGAATATAACCAGAGGGAAAGTCCACAACAGGCAGGCAGGAGGGTGGTTTATTCATTAAACAGACTCCAGACTTTCCCCCAGCAGACCGCTGTTCGTGAAACGTAGCAATTCTTACATTTTTGTTTTGTTTTTAAGTAATTTTAAACCAAACAGTGTTTTTTTAAAATTAAATCTAACCCAGTGGTTTTTGTTTTGTTTTGTTTCAATGCCATTTTAAGCCTGACAGGTAATTGAGAATGCAGTTGAGTTGTTTGCAAATGTAATTTTGTGGGAAACAGGGTTGTAATTTTGGAATAACTGTGCACTTTGTATGAAGATTTATTTTTTCGCCTCTACTGACCAAACAGAAGTGTTGACGAGTAATCCCACTGTGTTTATTAGTTAAATCAACTGTCACAAGACAACTTGATTAATATGCCTTTATGATAAAGGCTGTATATTGGCAAGAATCTGCCGATATGATACGTATCATGATACAGAGGTAATGATTCAATATATTGTGATATACCGTGATAATGTAAGCAAGGAGATATATTGTGATTTTTAAAAAATCTAATTTTAGGAAAAATAACATTGCATCCAAAAAAACTGCATTTTTTTCCCCAAACTGCATGTAATTATCATAAAGTGTCTGTAACGGGGAGTATTGCAACCCATTTTCATTCACATATCTTGTGGTAAGAGGTCAAGGGACCCCTTTGAAAATGGCCATGCCAGTATTTCCTCCCCAAAATTTAGCGTTAGGAGCGTTATTTAGCCTATAAGCTAGTATGACATGGTTGGTACCAATGGATTCCTTAAGTTTAACTTGATGCATATCGATTCGGTGTCCCTCTATTTATGACCACTGCAACTATCAGAGCTTCCAGCCTCATAACTTATAACCCACTCAGTTTGTCACCCTAGTGGTCCGAGTCAGAGTTATATTTGTGTCCGAGTAAAGGATAAGAAGAGTCACTCAGATAGAAGAGAGCCACCTGAAAGCAGAGGCATTCTGCAGCAGAGCCTGATGCTAAAGGTGCCAGAGCGCCTGTTCATTAGCGGGGCTGACGGAAGACCAGCCAGCTCCTGCTGGCCTTCACCCTCCCTGCCACAATATTTATAGAGCAGCCAAGAGATACTCTTAATGACATGGGGAGAGGAACAGTGGGAAAGGGGGGAGGGGGTGCAAAAGTCAGAAATGGAGCGCTGTTTACTTTCTGAGGCATGCTGAGAAGTTGGAGTGTTTTTGGACTGCAATCATGTCACCCTCACACTTCCTTTGAGAACACTATGTGCATCCAGGTGTGTATGCAATGTTTGCTATGATCATCCAGTCGATTTAAATAAAGGTCCATTTTTTTGCTAAACTTTTTGACGAGCGGACAATTTTGTCTCCGTGTGATTGTTGTAGATGGATTTGTCAGCTACATGTTGCGCAATCCTTTGAAACGTTCCGGTCAATCAGCTGGTGTTTGAACAGCACATTTGTCCACACTTGCTAAGTAAACAGCAACGGAGCAAAGCCGTACTTATCTCATGAACCGGTGTTTAAGAGAGTGAAACTCACTTCCAGAACCAGGCCAGATAAAAGTCAAGTGTTCATGGTGTAAAGAAAGGACACCAAACAGATCTGTTAAAAAATAAAGCAGTTCCCTTTTTTGTCAGAGTGCTATTCTTTCTGAGATATTGTGAACAATAGTAGTTTCACAAGCCTGTTTCTACAGCCTCGTTTTAAGGGGTGAGTAAAGTCTGAGTTGGGCGGAGAGGAAGGAGAGGTCATGTGCTTATTCTCCATGTGGAAAAAAAAGGCTTATATGAAAGTGTCGGGTTGAGTTTTTCTGCAAGAAAGAGAGAGAATGGTGAGGTGAATATTGTTGGCAAAGGGAGTAGAGGAGGTGAGGAGGAGAGGTTTTGGATCGGGTCGACGGCCCCAGTGCTGTCAGGGCCAGTGGAACCCCCAAGCGGTTCTGGCTTTGGAGTAAATACAGGCCCAGTGGACCCCTTCCTGCCCCAGGGCACGCAAACCCCAGGCCTTCCCACATTCCACTTTTATTTTCCTGGTTGCAAAGTGCCTCTGGCTATTAGAGCAGGTGGGATGTGTGTTTTTTTCTTCTTTAATATTTACTCATAAAATGTGCATTAGTAGAACCAAAGCGGCCATAATGGGCCCTCTCGTGTCGGCTAAATTCCTCCCAATTTTTTCAAGGTATTCTTATTCGCTTTACAGTAAACCCATTCCTCCAAAGACATGTACTGTACACAGGAACAGGTGGTGATTTCTCTCATAACCAGGGGGATTTGAAAGTGTCTGCATTGCATTAAGCATCTCCCTCCTTCAATTACAGAAAATGACTGTCCCTTCCTCAGCAAATTACGCGTTTCTACAAGCACGTGTTCGCCTCCTCTCTGGCACCTGCGAGCGAGGACAAAGACTGCCGGCAATATCCGCAACAGATCAAGACAATATGCTCGGCACTCGTTTTTTAAAAGGGATAAAATTGTAGTCAAACTGGATGGGCTAATCTTTTAAGCTCGGTGCAGTTTACTTGCAGAGCTTTGAATGGGCTCCTCTTACTAGCCTTGATCATTTCAGACTTAAATAAAGCTCTTTAGAGGAGCGATCTGATTGGTGTAATCTGCAAGCTGTCAATCCCATCTCTGAGCGCGCTCTCTCTCCCAGAGGAGCCGTCGGGCCTGTCGACCACGGTGTGTTCAAATGTGGGTGAGCATTGTTGTTCAGGTGTGACTTGGTGAGTAAGCATGTACAGTATGTCGCTCTGAATGTATCCGTGTACTGTGATGCCCGTGTAGAGCTATGTCATGTCTGTCATATGAGGCAACCACAGATGGGTGGAGGATCTGCTAGTACCCAGTATCCATATGCTGACTCTAAACCCAAGCTGCTATCTGTCTGCCCGTCTCTGCCTGCCTCCCCTCCGTCCTCACATTGCTCACATGGCTGGGATGCCCCAGTGGTCCTCATCGTCTGTCCCTTGGTGTCCTGCTGGAACGCGGACCAGTGTCCGGGAGCCACATTGGCACAGAAGGAGCTGCGATTGGTCCGAAGCCCTCTGCTCTTAATCCAAAACAAAACAAACAAGCCGTGCGCCGCATGTGATAAACACGTCAGATTGGGAATGTTGACCAGAAACAGGCAGAACAATCCTGCGTTTTCTGTGTCATTCTCACTACAAAATATATGAGCAAGACTTCTCCCCCCACCTCCCCTTCTTTCTGTCAATGCGTATTGACATTTGGTTAATGTTTGATAGGATGTGGAATAAATGGTTTATATTTGGGAGGATCAGAGTCTAGCTCCGGTACCAGGTTTTAGGCCAAAATTGCTTCTGTGCCAGCCTTTTTGTATTAGTAACAACGGCGGTGAGAGACAGTTGTGCCGACATGTGAGGATGATGTGCGAGCGCTCAGGATGCCCCTCTGATTGTCTCCAGCCTGCTTCCCCTCTGCCACGAGCCGTGACACCGGGGACCGGGGCCCCCAGCTTGTTTTCACTGCAGTGACAGTCAGTGCGGATCTGGGTTAACACTCTGTAGCCCATAACATGCCAGACCTTGGTGCAGCAGCAGTAACTCGCATATGGGTGAGTAGTCCAGCGTGCAGATAGAAAGCACCTGCTTAAAGTTAGTATAATAAAAATAACAGTGCTGAAACATATAGCAGATTAATTGATCAAACATATTTTGCAAATACAGCCAAATTGGTTCTGGCTTCTTCAATGTCAGGATATCAGGGCTGTCAAAGACACTTGAAAATGTGAGGAATCCATTGGTACCAATCATATCTGAGTAGATTGTTGCAAAGGAGGCTGAATAACGATCCAAATTTGTGCTAAATTTCGTGAGGAAAAACTGGCCATATTCAAAGAAATCTCTTGACCTCTGACCTCAAGATATGCGAATGTAAATGGGTTCTCTGGGTACCCACCAGTCTCCCCTTTACAGACATGCCCACTTTATGATAATCACATGCAGTTTGGGGCAAGTCATAGTCAAGTCAGCACACTGACACCCTGACAGCTGCTGTTGCCTATTGGGCTGCAGTTTGCCATGTTATTATTTGAGCATATTTTCGCAGTACTTGTGAGGGTTTCTGGACAATATTTGTCATTGTTTTGTGTTGTTAATTGATTTCCAATAATAAATTTATATGTACATTTACAAAAAGCAGCATATTTGCCCCCTCTAATGTTGATAAGAGTATTGTATTCCAGGCAAAACTCTCTTTAAGGTGCTTTTTGAACAGCCAAAAATATGTGATTAATTTGCTATTAATCACAATTAACTGTTTTAATCCATTGACAGCCCTAAAGGTTGTATTTGTGTATTGAAACAGGAACAACAATGAAAGATCTCTGGGAACAGGCATGTTTTCTGACTGATTTTATAGACTAAATGGTTGATTTTAAAAAAAGAACAGACAAAATAATCAATAATGACAATAATCATTAGCCATAGCCCTTGTAAACAACTCCCACCCACCCCACCACCAGCCCCCTTCTTGTGCTTGGGAAAGCGGTAAAGGACAGGAAAATCAGAACAGCGAGAGTGAGTTCATCCCTCTGTAAGGATTTAGAGGACTCCCTTGTCTTTCACTTCATCAGAGACAATTGAGTCATTCAGCTCCCATTGTGGGGTTGGCCGGGTGAGGAGGGGTGCAGGGTAGGGGAAGAGAAAGGAGGGAGGCTGAAAGGGAGAAGGAGAAGCCGTCTGCTGCACAGCCCGGAGCCGGAGCGCAGCCACTGGGTGGCTCTTACAGGGGTGGGGGTCTGTCAAGAGGGGTGTGTTAGTGTTTGTGTGCGTGGGTGGGGGGCAGGAAGAGGGACAGAGGAGAGGAGAGAGTTATCCTGGAACTCCGGAGTAATTTGTCACATTGGAATGGCTCTTGAGTTACCCGGGGGGCCCCCCTCATAGCGGGAGAGTTTTCAGGTCGCCGAGTGGGGGAACAGGGAGGGGCTTGCAGCAGCAGAGAGGGGTCAGAGGTCATGGCCTACTCAAGCCCAGGCGGTGCGTCGGTTAGCGGGGCAGGCGGGCGGGTTGGAGGAAGAGGAAGGAGGCCAAGAAGGGGGGGGTGGGCGGGTGGTCGGAAAGCCCGGTGCTTGCCAGGGCTCCGTTTTCCTTGGCATGCTTGTAAAACCTGCAGGAGAGATTAGTGTGTGAGAACATTTGCACTAGCGGGGCTGAAGTGGAGCCACTTGTCAGGGCATGCGCTACGCCACCCTCCCTCTCTCTGTAGTCTCTCAGTGTCTCTCTACCACACTCGGGGGTGTCACCTTCACGCTGCTTACCCACCTACTCCGAATGTCCTCTCGCTCGACCCCTTCTCCCGGCTGCAGCTGTGTTTGAATATTTGCATGTGTGAGCATGTGTGCACACGCAATGGCAGGACTTTCCCATGACTGGATTCACAATTTCCCCCCTTCTCTCCAGCACTGGCCCGTCTTCTACCCCCCCACCCTGGCACCAATGGACACTGGCTTGAATTACCTCATAGATGACAGCAGCCCCGTCACTCTCTTCCTCCTCTTTTACTGTTACAACACCCCCGTCCCCCCTCCTCTTTCCACTTCATGGCAATTAATACCCAGTGTGGGGGGTCCATAAAAACCCACAAGACCTCAACTCTGGAGTTTTTACAACCTTTCCTTTTTCCACTCTCAGGACATACAAACAAGCATAAACAACCCCAGTTTTTCAGCAGTAAAACCCATCTTGGGGTCATAAATGAGTGGTAGTGGTGGAGAAAGACCAGGCAGCAAACAGTTTTTTTTTTCTCCCTTGCATGGGCTGTAACCGAGGACATGGAGTCAATAACTCCCTCCAGCGTCTACCGCTGGCAGGCACCCCACAGTGAACTCTTCGCTAATTACCACTGATTTAGACACAGTCTCAGGAAGGGTCGCGACACACTCACTCTCTGACCAGCTCTGACACACACACACACACACACACACACACACACACACACACACACACACACACACACACACACACGACACACTGCCTCAGACATGCATACAAACTAGCCGTCACCCTTCTGGATGGCAGCACAAAGAAAATCCAGTGTACCTGCATCACTATACAACTGCAACAAGTTCGAATTTATAAAACAGCAACGCCCAAACTTTTTGTCATAAAGTACCAAAATCTGACTCTGGGCTTTGGGCCAATAATGATGGTGAGATAATCAGGGATGTCACTATACCAGAAATTTAGTAGCCTATACCAGTACCTGTGAAATTCGCAACTCCACTGTAAAACAAACAAAACAAACAAAAGTCAAACAATAAATACTGTAAACATCCACTCCTTTATTACCGTTTGCATACTCTTTTTTGTTAGGGAAGTTAAACAGGTCTTGTTTTCTCCTCTATCATCTGTTTTATATTGCTGTGAAAACATCACCTTCAACAACTGGATTCATTGAGTTTTCTCACCAAAAAACTCCATTTTACAGGATTGCATTTGAACACATCATGATAACGTTAGAGCTGTCCCAAATACCATTTTTTGGGCTTTGAATCTTTTGTGAGAAATATCTGACAGTATTTGAAACTCGAAACAACTTGAATATTACTAATTTTGTGAGATTATTCCTCATTTCATGGGCTATTTTGGGATTTATATTTATTTATTATTACATACTTATATGTAGTACACTATCATACTATATTGCCTTTGCCCAATGCTTGTCTATTTTTACTGAATATAGCCTGAATGCATCATAATTATAAATCAATAGCGCATCCCATGTTGAAATCAGCAGAACGAGAGCTAGTTAATGTTAGCTGTTAGTAGCACAGTCCTGCACGGAGCTAATAGCTAATGCTAACTTGCTCATATCCTGCCAGGTCCAACACAGATTTTCTGGATGCCTGGATGCCATTAGTCTCGAGCTCTGCCTGTAGAAAAACAAAATTTTGGCATGGACTTGCTACCAAGGTATTAGTTCTCATGACATCCCCTGAGATAATTATGAAATGTTACAGAATTGCATGAACCTTTTTAAGTCTTATGTCATTCTTGCAAAGAAGTACATGATCTCAGTCACTCATGAAATATAATTGAATAGGATTCAGATAGCATCTTTAAATTGGAGCAACAAACTCCAAACATGTGGAAAAGGCTCTCCAGGGTTTTAGATTTCTTGATCATGTTGAAGGTTTATGTCCAAATGGCGTCATAGGCCCAGATCCAAGTCCAAGTTGACCTGTTGGACTGTTTTTAGGGGGAGCAGGCCTATATGAGGGCTTATTTTTATGGAGTATCTGTGGCACCAAGGTCATAAAATAGGCTCATTATTGTATTAATTAACCTGCACTGATGGTTGTTCCTGTTCTTTCACTTGGTTTCTTGAACCAAATCTGTTTTTGAAATTGGGGTTTACATTAAAGCGTGAGAACCTTTTAATAGTCTTTGTCAGGACAGGCTAAATGATGTATTTTTTTAAATTCATTGCATGCAAATCAACCTGCCAAGACCTGCCATCACCTATAGTTAGCCACTGAGGCTAATGTTTGAATGTAAAGTAACTGCAGCTGACTCAGTAGTTTCCCTTCACCTTTTTTTGGCCTTTCACCTCTTAGTACCCACTCTGGCTTCAGAGCCGAAACAGCTGCTGTGACCTCTTTCCCTCAAACTAGGTGGCCGTGACATTGACAAGCAGAGTCTGGAGTACATACTATAGCAAGGTCAACACCAGGTGGATCTACAGGGAAATAGCTGTTTGGGCAACATACACTAGTAGTGTTCATTGTCATATGAATCTGTGCTTCTTTTAAATGACGTCACATTTGGTTATTTGTATGATCGAATATACGAAGATGCAAAGTAGAGCATTTTAGGCAGAACAGTCGACGCAGCACATGTCATCAAATTAAAAGGACTCCACCCTGTTTATAACACAGACAGATGTTTCTCATGACCCCTGTTTCTGCTTATCTGTTTTTCTGTGTGTGTGTGTGTGTGTGTGTGTGTGTGTGTGTGTGTGTGTGTGTGTGTGTGTGGAGAGAGAGAGAGAGAGACTTGTGATAGAGGCCAAGTCAATCATTTATGAGAGCAGTCAGGAGGTTTCGCCCCCAGAGGAGTGTGGTGCGACGCCATGCTTTAACCTCTTTATGGGTTCCAATAAAAGTCTGACAACAGTCACATTTATGACATTAGGTCATCTTAAAGCCATGCGTTGTGTACAGTACCGTTAACCTCTGCCCTCCCCCAACTCCAAGTTAGTGATTTAATGTCACCCCTCAGCTACTTTACAGAAGAAAATACAGTTTATTTTGTTTCCTGGCTACTAAAAGAAGAGTCTTTTGCTGCATATTCTGAAAAAAAAAAATGTGTAATTTGGTTCACACAACTACTGTGTGCACCCCTGCTGGACTCTCAGATACATCCTCACCCCATCCACCATCCACCATCCGCCTTTAAGATCTTTATTTGCTTTGTCATGTTTTTGAGTTTCCACATCCATAACGCCCGTCAAGAAATGTCGTCTCCCTTTTTTGTCTTATTTTTAATTTGTTCTTTTCTGCATTGTTTAACATGTTTTGTTTCTTCCTTTCCATTCTGTTTCCTTTTCTACCATTCAGTACCTACAGATGAAATGGCCCCTGCTAGATGTTCAACAAGGAGGTCTTCAAAGTAGACAAGCACTTAAAGATGCCAGGTCCCCGTCACCGGCACACATCGTTGTAAGTAAAAACTCCGCCCGGTACTTTTTTCTACTTCTTTCATCAGCTCTTCTTGCCTTTTATACATGACAGAAAGACAAACAAGCCCTGCTTTTCTTCTCTCACTCAACGTCTTCAGTGTTAAAGCCCTCCCCTTTTCCCTGAGTGGATGTTTTGATTGGAGAAATGCATATATATATTTTTTTTGTATTTAATCAGTCACTAACACACCCAGTCAGTTTTATGTAAAAATTTTGGAAGTTTTGTAGATCCCAGAAAGTGGAGCTTTTTGTCTGTTAGTGAGCGATCAGGAGGCGCTGTAGCAGGTGTAGCAGTTGTTCTTTGGACGGCCAATCCCAGAGAAAATGATAACCCAGCCCAGCCTGGTTTTTAGCTTATGGAAAGCTGGTGTTATGTCGACAACTTTTTCCTGAGAATGAGCTAATGCTGGGCTGCTAACGTCTTTGAGGGAAGTGTGGGCGTTCCTTCAACATTGATTACCCTATCCGTGGAGTTGGAGGAGTAGTCTGGCAGCAGAGTTGGCTGGACAGCCATAGGGGCATACGCAGCACATACACATAACAGAGCATCCACCCCAGGCATGTCGATATCTAAGAGGCAAGCAGCTCTAGAATGAGCAGCTGAACTTAGTAGTTAGCTAAAGGCGTAAAGTTTTCAAGAGGTCAGCGGAAAGGTTGAAGATAGGGAGGTGTGCGCATGTGGTCACAGGGTTAGCGAGCCAGGAAAATCAATGAGTGTTGGGGATTGAGCAGAATTAGTGAGGTGATCGTGAATGCCCCCGGGCCATTATTGGCACAGTTGTTACTTTTTGTTTTGGAGTCGGGCATCATCTACATATTGTTATGAAAATGAAAATTTGAAAAACGATTTTTTTAGATGGAGAAGCCTTCCAAGTTTGTGTGCTCATGAATACAATATCTCCTGTGGTAACCGTTCAGCGCCGGAGCTAATAATACACGGCTGACCTTTTTTGTTTATGCGCTCGGTGCAACAACACAGTTAGTAGTCGTCATGGCTCCGGAGCTCACACAGAAGGAAGCGGTGATATTTTTTTATCACACAAATTAAACCGTCAAGACAGAGTGTCCCTGTGAATCACATTTGACATTTGATCAGTTCAGTTACTTTTATGGTGTGTAATAAATACCATCTCGAACAGTTACTCAAAAGTTGGCAAGCCGAGGCCTCCTTGGTATTTTGCCCATTTAAGTTAAGCACATCTTAAAATAGCAGGAGTCGACAAGGCTGTTTATTTGAAACAGAAACCTTGTCAAAAGTTGTGTTTAAGACAAAGAGCTCGCGATGACAGCGTTATTCTGAACAAAACAAGCCCGGCTAAGGCCCTCCTTATCTCTCCCTGCGATGCTTGTGTTATTTTTATACCAAAGAGTTCAGGGGCCTCTTCTTACTCTGTTATTTTAGGAGACGCTGAGAAAAGAGTCTCGACTCCTGTGAAGTCATTAAACTGGTCGTAGGCAGCAAAAAGCTGCAGGTAAATACTTGAGGTTTTATCCTGCTATGAGTCATATGGCTGTAAATACTTACCACCTCACATCCACCTAAACTCATGCTGTACAGTTCCCTTTTAAAGGAAGTTTGAGAAGAAGGAGTGAAGTGTAACCGCTGCAGCTCCAACTTTTCAGAATGCATTAATGATGTCATTTTATATACTGTACATTTCTGTTATAACATATATGTATTTTTAAAGAGGACCTATTATGCTTTTATGCTATTTCTCTTTCCTTCTGTGTGATGTAGTTTTTTGTGCACGCCTCGCTTGAAGTCCCGCCTTTTCTTCCTAAACATGGTGATGTCACCAAGTAACACATTTGCATAAAACCTGCTTAACAGCAAGTTTGGCCCGCCATCAAACGAAGCTAGCTAGAGCGGCGTCCGAAGAGCTTGGCTCGGTTGACCAATCACAGCTGAGTGGCCAGCTGACCAATCACAGCAGACTGAGCTTTCCAGAGAGGGCGGAGCTCAAACAGAGTGTTTCAGACAGAGGGTGAAATGAGGTACTGCAGCATTTTCCAAACATTTAATGTTAAAACGTCTTAATAGATCCAAAAATCTAATTATGCACCTGAAAGTGAGCATAATAGGTCCTCTTTAATTGGATTGCCCAGTGATACGTTGGGTGCTAAAGTTATCTATAATCATAGCAAAACACATATTTGTGGCAAAATAAATACAAGCATCAATTTTTTACAATGTACACAGAAAGTTGTAGCCTAATACAAACAGTCAGGCATGCAACACTAACAGGCTTGGAACAAAGAGGCAACACCAAAAACAGAAACTTGCTGTGGGGCGAAAACAAAACTTGAAACAACAAAGATGGGCAACCAGTCAGATGGAGGGAAAATAAAGCTTGCATATCGCTGAAGTACAGATCCATTCACAGGAACACAAAGTAGTGACCGTACCATAGTATTTGCAAAAACATGATACAAGAATGCTTGTAAGTGATAGATTAGAGAGATGTAAAACGAACATGTCAACATTCTCATAACATTAAAATACTGTATCATGCAATCCATCATTGGATTTCTTTTAGATTTTCAGCATGGATGGGCCTTTGGCTGAGGAAGAACTGATCAGATTTACTAATAATTGGTTAATGAGGTTTCCGCCCTCAGATGGCAATTTAAGCCACACCTAAAACTGAAGTTAAGAGACTCATCCAAGTTCTAAGGGTGTTTTTTCAGTGAAAAAACTGTTGAATTTAATGATAAATAACTCAGTATCTGAAACTTTAATGAACCTTCTGGTTTCTCTCTTTCTTTGGGCTTTAGCTGTGAGCAGAAGACAGAAGAGCGGAGCAGGGGGAGCTCTATTAAACTGACACTGTGATTAGTACTGACACTGATCAATATGAGAGAATATATTTTAATATTTGTGGTCATATTGCCCAGCCCCAGTGTGATCTGTTTGATAGAGTACACACAGTCTGGTAAGATCAGAGGCATTGCAGCATCGCCGCATAGGCGCACACCTCGCTGTTAGCGCCGAGTGATAAAATTGAATGTGAAATGCAGCTTGTATGGTTGCCGCTCCTGCCATCCTGCTCCGGCATCCACCTCTGACTGAGGAGGAAGTGGGAATGAATGTTTCCCTGGTTTGCATCATACTGGCTGTTGTTACATATAGAAAAGACAGATTACTGTGGACAGCGTCGTGAATGCCAATGATAACCCCACGCGGACTCCCACTGGTGTCACTCAATCAGTCTGTTTTTTTTTTTTGTTTTTTTTTTTCTCCAGAAGATGTAGGCCTGCATGTCTCAGTACGTGATCCTCTTATCAATAAATCGGGCTGTAAACGGTAGTTTCTTTTTGTTTACAAATGCGAAGAAGCACCTTGATCTCCCCGCGGCTGGAGCGCTAGCAGGCTGCATTGGCAGTGATAAGAAGAAGCCGTGGATTGGCCCGCCAGATAACCGCAATCTGACGTGACCCCGAGACAGTTGAAACAACAATGGAAAGACGGCGAGAGAGAGAGGGGAAAATATAGATGGCTGTGTAGATAAGGCGTGTTAGAAAGTTGTGGAAGAGAGATGGACAGGGACGGAGATGCAGGCAGACGCTCTCATCTCTGTGGCTGGAAGGCTCAGTCGAGGTGGAACGCTGGAGGATCAGCCGAGAAAAAGAGGAAGTGACCTCACGCAGGCCGGTCTTTCTGAGGGCACGCTGTATGCCCCTGTTTACCATGCCCTCAAAGGGGGCCACGCTAGGACCCTTTGAAGTGCCTGACCGCCCCGCAGGCAGCCTCAAAACCTGCCGCCGCTGAACTTTTATGCCATTGGCTGAAAGTTATTCAATATTTATCCACCTATTGATGTGTTTTTTTTTTTTTTTTTTTTTTTTGAGGGAGAGACTCCCAAGAAACATTTTTATGCTTCACACAGCTCCTGAGGGAAAGATCACAAACAGTCCTCTTGCTTTGTCAACTTTTTATTGTGATGTTTTAATTTGTGTACTTGAGGAGGATACTTAGCAGGATGAAGCTTAAAGCTGGTGGCCAAATTTAGGAAGCGGTGTGTATGTGAATGTTTTCCTTTTTTACCACACCCAGGAACTCAACATAACATGCCAGATTGTTTTGTAAATCCACGACTTAAAGTGTGCGTGTTGATAGCATCAACAATCCTACAGCAAAGGAATCCAGGCTCATGTTGGGTCAATGTCATAGCATTATTTGGCTGAAAGGTATTAAACCGTCTCCTCTTGCAGTCCAGATCAGACTTTTTTAGAACAATACCTCTTGAATGAGATGTTTATTAGGGCTGTCAGTCATTAAAATAGTTAATTGCAATTAATCACACATTTTTATCTGTTCAAAATGTACCTTAAAGGAAGATTTGTCAAGTATATAATACTCTTATCAACATGGGAGTGGGCAAATATGCTGCTTCATGCAAATGTATGTATTTATTTATTATTAGAAATCAATTAACAACACAAAACAGTGACAGATATTGTCCGGAAAAGGGAGAGAAAAGGGGAGACTCGTGGGTACCCACAGAACCCATTTTCATTCACATATCTTGAGATCAGAGGTCAAGTGACCCTTTGAAATGTCTGTTTTTCCTTGCCAAAATTTAGCCTAATTTGCAACAAGCTAGTGTGACGTGGTTGGTATCAACGGATTCCTTAGGTTTTCTAGTTTCATATGATACCAGTATCTTCACTCCAGCCGTTCACCGAGCCTGTTACAACCTGAAAACCTTAAGCTGCGGTAATGTGTTGAAGAAATTAGTGCCATTTTTATTGCATTAACTACGAAAGCCCTGATAAATAAATAAATAAATACAAAATATAAGCATTTTGAAAGTGAAGTCATTGTTATTGAATCCCGTTTACCATTCTACGAATTGGGGCAGAAACATGCAAATGTTAAGAGCATCCACACACAAACTACTTCCCTGACATTCACATGCATACACACATACACACACACACACACACACACACACACACACACACACACGCACACAGCCTCAGAGTCTAGAGCCGAGCCCTGGTCGAACAATGTCTCCATTGTTTTGTGGGCTTTCACTGGCAGCAGGGGACGGCTGGAGTGTTAACCATTTCCCAACTGCGCCTCGCTGTGTGTTATTGTGTGTGTGCGTGTGTGTGTGTGTGTGTGTGTGTGTGTGTGTGTGTGTGAAGCATGGGCACAGGGACGACGAGAGAGGGAGGGCGCACTTGCTCCAAGTGTATGGTAATTAGTGTGGAGGAAGTGATGGAATCTGGCCATTTTTATGGCCTGCAAGACCTCCCACCTTAGCCTTTACAACTACTGAACATGGTTATTTTATTCCCATTCAGTCTCTGAAGAATGTGTACTGGAAAGAGGCGGTGTGAAAAAACGCTGAGGTGTTTTTGATATAATCAAAAAAAAAAACAAAAAAAACAGAGCTGAGTGTTCAGAAAAGACACGCCACAATGACTCTGTGGATCCCAACAATGGGCCCAAAGGACTGGACGCTCATGCGACTGCTACTCTAGGTTTAGAAAAGACAGATCCAGGATCACATTCACCTTCCTTGACCGCGTCTCTGTCCGTTTTGGTGGAATGGGGATAAAGGGGGCTTCCTGTGGTCTGAATGGGCCGTGCACCTGGGTTAGCCAGACAATTACCCAGAGCTCTGGGACGCCTGGCCTCCTTAGCTGTTAATGAGCGACCCCGTGGTCAGCAGGCGCCACCCACACACTGTCCACAGGCTTTACCTAGAAGGCTTTCTTTATCCTGACTTATGCTGACCTTAACCTGGTCTTTCCCTCTGCATTTTCAGCCTTTTTCCAAATAACCTCTCTCCTGCTTTTGTCATCTTTCTGTGCATGCATCCATCCACCTTAACCTTTGCTGCCAGAGGAAGCTCGTATCTCACACATTTACTTATTCATTTATTTATTTATTCATTGTTGTGGTCACATTTAGCATGTACGATTGATTTAACAGGCATGATTTAAGATTTGATCCATATCGCCCAGTTCTTTTGGGCGACCCAGACCTCAGATAGTGCCCGTCTCTTGCCGTCTTCTCCAGACAAGACATTCATTCAAGGGGTCACGCTGACATCACCTCCATTGGCCCGGGCCAAAATCCGAGGCCGTCGAGACGTGGCGTCAGGCCCGGGAACTGTTACAATGAAAATGTGAGCACCTCGGTCATTGTATCTGTCCGGCAGTCTGGATGGCCGCTTGTTCCCACAGACAATCCACTCAGTGTTGGCTTAGTCAACAACGAAAACCACAACAATGACTGTCTTCTTGCTACTTTATGGACTTAACAGAACACCTAAACACTTTAAAGGGATAGTTCGGGTGTTTTGAAGTGGGGTTGTATGAGGTATTTATACATAGTAGGCGTATTACTTGCAGACGGGAGCACCAACACCAGAGCAAAGCAACACATTGCTGTGACGGAGCCGGCACAAAAACATATTTTAGCCACCTAAGAGAAAGACTCACCAAGTGTGTGCTACATTGAGAATATTTTCACCTCTTCACCTTATTGTCAGACAGCCCTTTCTGATGGGGAACTGAACTGGAAGTGAAACTTATCTATGCTCTCTCCAAAGCCACCAGGCTCAGATAACCAGTATAGATACGTTTCAGTTCAGTTCGGCATCAGAAAATATTCTAAATGTAGCATACACTTAAACAGATATTGATTTTTAGGTTCTTTTAGGTGGCTAAAATACATTTTTCTGCCATCCCCGTCTCCAGTGCAGTATTTCTTCGCTCCAGTGTCGGCGATCCCGTCTGTTTCTCCAAGCTGGGGGTGCGCCGACCTTCATCTACTGAAAGCAATACACCTTCCTCATGGAATGGCAATTCAAAACACCTGAACTATCCCTTTAATATAAAGGTACCTGTTAAATTGCCAAGATGCCAGTGGTACTGGCCAACTAACCAGAATTCAAAGGGTAAAATTTGCAATTTTAAAAGGCTGTTATATACCGCAACTTTTTTGGTGTGATTAATTTGCACATGAATATAATTTTTAAAACTGTTGTTTTTGTCACGAGTACTCTAACACAGAACGCAAATATTACTATTATTATTATTTTTTTTTTTTTTGTGTTTCTTTTTCTGGCTCGTGTCTAGACGGTAACACGCGAATCGCAAAAACTTGCAAACAACCTTAACCATTCAGGCCTAACCTTATCCATCTCACAAGAGTTTTGCAGGTTGTGTATTACCTTCTAGCCACAACCATCTTTCTGAGCTTTCTCACCACGAATAAAGGCATCTACCAGTCCCATTTTGCAGAACAGGTTGAGTTGCGCCTCTGTTTCGAACAACACGAGGCTCCGTAGTCCGAACCGAGACGGCAAACTTCGATTACTCTTTGACAAAGGCAGCGCAGACCAGATCCACTCCTTACTTTTCACAATAAAAGCCCTAGATATACAGTATTTGCAGAATTTTGTATTTTCATGTTGTTTATTTGCCTCGCCCCAGTTTGTAAAGGCCTTAAGGAGACTCTTCATTACAAGGTTTTACTCTAGGAAATGTAAACAGCAGCTTTCTGTAATGACTGTGTGTTTCTGTGTTTGTGTAGCTGGAGGGCCATTGTCATCTATTTTACTTGCTGAGTTATTTGACCGTTAAATAACCCCTGTGAACTTAAGCTACCCTTAGGGAATGTGTGACAATGTGTTGGACATGCACATTTAAAAGGATAATACATATTTGTATGTGTAAGAGTGTGTGTGTTTTACCAGTAACCACAGTGTTCACCGTCTAACTGTAATGGAAAGTTATCTAGCTGGCCCCGGGGTCAAGCACAAGTACAAATAGATCCCAGTGATCTCGCTGCAGAGAAGGCGACCTGCACTGTAGCTTTCACGTCCCGGAGCCCTTCAGTAAACTAAAGGCCTTGTTGCTTTTCTCTGCATGTTCTGAGACTTCCACGAGCATGTCCTTTCTTCCTTAGCAAATCAATAACTCCCTTCACATATTTTTTTTCTTTCTTTCTTCCTTTCCTGTCCTCTATTATCTCCTGACATCTCTCAGAAAGATGTGAATTTTTGCTCTTAGGAGCAGTAGGTACAAATGTGCCAGGTTAACCTCCTCCTCTAAAGAAACTTGTATTTGAACAGCTAGTAAGACACAGCAATTTTACTGCACACAGTGAAGTGTTAAGAATAGCAGATTTGACTGCTCTGGGGACCCGTAGTCAACACAATTTGTTTCATTTCGAGTCGTTCTGATGCTGATACCAGTATCGGAAATACGTCCGATGCTGATCTGATCCAGAAAAAAATCGGTTTGTTTAACCGGAAATCAGTTCTTCTTCAGCACTCCCAAACAGTAGCCTCCACTTTTCTGTCGCCGCTGGCAACTACTGTTTAAGAGCAGATTTTAGGTAGTTTGTTGTGGCGATAGCAAACAGCAGCAGTGCGTTGCTAGTGGAGAGTGTAACAGCAGTCAGAGCGAAAATGTATATTTCAATAATAATAATAACTATATATAGATTTTTATCACACTAGTATCAGATCGGTACTCGGTATCATCTGACGCTGCAAGTTCAGGTATTGGAATCGGTATCGTGAAGGAGAAAGTGGTATTGAAACATGTCTACGTTGATTTGCTTTCTCCCAGGTAATATTTCATCCTCAGTGCCAGATCAAAATTTTTACAGCTTAAAAAATTGGTGCCAAAACTTAGTGGTGACAGCAGATCCCCAGACCAGCTGACTGCTCCTCTGAATGGATGCTGACGAAATACACTGTCGTACCAAAGTGACTGTGTTGTTTTAACAACCAGCCAGCCAGTAGCAACAGCCATGTAACCACTGCAGAGCCAATCTCTCTGTGTAAGATTAATAATAACGGGGCTGAACATGCACCCAGGAGAAAGCTGAGCCAGCAGAGACAAGGTAGTAGTTTAAATAACTAAAAAGCCAGGGGATGCTTCATTTTCACCAGGGAGGGTTTTTTTTTTTTGCATAAAACCTGGCTACCTATAGGATTGTGTGCAGAATGTGTTTATGTGTGTGTGTGTGTGTGTGTGTGTGTGTGTGTGTGTGTGTGTGTGTGTGTGAGAGCGAACGAGAGACGGAGAGCTGATATAATTGTGTGACTTGGGAACGTCCATCTTTGCCTTTCAGGGGCCCTTCTGCTGGGAATTCCCCGGACAGTCAGATCTGAGCCTTCACCAATTTCATTTGGTGAGAGACCTTTGAATTCCAAAAATATCTTGTTGGATTTTTTTGGCTGATTCCACACGCAAATTAACAACTGATAATTGATGATTTTTAAAACAAAAAACAAAAAAAAATGAATGAATAACCTAAATTCTGGTGATGATGATGATGATCATGCTGTGTTGTTGCTTTGTGCTGTAATTCAGTGCTGCTGCTTCTGTTGCTGCTGGTGTGCTTTTTAATGTCTGAAATGTGAATCCAGGTGGTGGGATATTTTGGATGCCTCATACATCTCAAGCGCACATTGTCCAGTCTTCACGGGGTAGTGGGGGTGCTTTCTTGTTCAGCTCTGTTTGGCTTTTAACTCATTTCTGTGTGTTAAGGATTCTGTTTGCCTTCTTTTATTTGTCTTATGACTAACCGTTGTGGTTTAATGACATCCTTTTTAGCTTTGGGACTGGATGTGTTTGGTTTGAATTAGCCTACAATCCACCAGCAGGAGAAGGCTGTTATGTTTCTTTGAGAAGCTGTTTTTGCTGTCTTTATTAGCAACATCTGGGCCTGAGCGTAAGACATGATGGAGCAATAACACACACCGTTTATGTCCACTGGTAGGGCTGTGTATTGGCAAGAATACTGGGTCATACAGGGTGATACAGGGTTACGATGCAATATATCGTGATATATTATGAGACTGTAAACAAGGCTATATTTTGAGATTTTTTTAATGTAATTTTAGGAAACTATAGAGAGTAAAGAACATAAATCTGAGCAAAATAACCCTACTTTTTCATGTAATTTACATTTATCACAGTCCCTGGAACATCCAACACCATAGCACCAATCGGAGAGGGCGCATACACTGAGAGGACACTTGTCTTTACAAATTAAATTGTTCAATTTTTTGGGTGAATATTTGCATGTAAACTATTAAAAATCAATCAGTGTCACAAAACAAAATATTGCAATCCTCAGTGTTTTGTGTCAGTGTCACGATTCCCCAAATTCAAGATTTGATTGACTTTTTAAAGTCACAATTCAATTTTTGATTTAAACATTGTCGTCATTGTGGGGCTATGGAGTCTTGATTGGTAAAGATCAACAGATCATTGGTTTTATGTCCTGACAACTGTCCTTTTCACTTTTAAATTTGTCTTTGAAAAGAGTCTACAGTATAAAAAGCGGCATCTTTTCAGTATCTCTCAGTACATAATCATTACAAAACCAAAACATAATCCCTCTACAGTGCATTACAGGTGTGCTGTAATCCCCAAAGATCTGATTTTGTTGTCATTTACTGTTGTGCTTGTTTCTCTCCTCTCTTTTTTCCTCTTTCGTCTGATCGCAGTGTTAAACCAACTAAAAGTAGAAGAGCTATGAGTAAGGAAAGTAACTAACTTCCCAAAGTTTCATGCAGTATAAAATTTATTCATGCAGTATAAAATGCCATAGGCGTGCAGGAAGAGCCCTGGGTTTTGTACACAGATGTATAAAGAGATGTACATACAGTGTTGTAGGTGGGCTCCCGATGATTTCTATGAGAGCATGATGCCAAAATGGCCTGACTGCAGAGTGATAAAGTATCCGGATCATCCATCGATCTTCCATTGAGCCCATAGAGCAGGCGGAGCAGTATTTCCTTTAACTCCACCTCTCAGCCCTCGCTCCAGCCTCGGTCTGGGGCTCATTCACATGATCGGAGGAAGGAAAATAACTCTAGATTTGTCTTTTTTTTTTTTGTGTATTTTACAACTTTTAGGACCTAATGATTTCAATAAGGGCTTTAAGTGTTCACACTAGGAAGCTGATTTGCCCCTGACTTCCAGACATCTCGTTCCCAATGTAAGTCTATGGAAAAAAGTCTTTTTGGGCCCAGTGGCATCACAATTGTACTACCATGTGGCTTGTATGAAAATTTGGCGGCGCTCCTGTGGGTTTGGTTTTGTAGCGACAGGGACAGCCCGCATTCCCCATCATGCCTGTCTGGTACTTAAAGTTTGCTGTTTTATGTTCCAAAACTCAAAGGTTTTTTGCTTTTGTCAGTGTTTTTAATGTGATGTCTGTTCAGAACATGGTGGCTGATGTAGATAATGTCGATGGTCGAGATCAAGAGCTAATTCAACCGATTTCCGATCTAGAATCGTAATCATGACATCCCTATGGGTTGAAGATTTTGGATTAGAGGTGACCTAAAGTGACGTAACACCGCTTGTCCTCTAATTCAAAATAGTCAACATTCCTCCGTCATCCTGCAGCTTTGTTTTTTATTAAAACAACCCCTTGCATACAAGCTGTAATTTAAAAAAACCTAAAGGTAAAGTTAGTCTTGATTTGACTGCAGAGCTGCGCTGAGGACGTCAGCGAGCCTTGTTTTGGTTCGCTTCAGTCCGACTGTGTGAAGCTGGATAGACGGTGGCAGTATGACACCCAAAGGGTGACTTATTAATCTCCTCTGAGGTCACCCTGGCTCTGTGGATTGCCTACTTGAATTGTTTGACTAATCAATTGCTTGTTGATTTTGCACAGTCTGCAGGGCCTTTGTTGCAGGCAAATAACGCAAGTCGAAAAGAAAAGAAAGCAAATGATGCTTTATTGTGCAAATAGTCTGCTAGGATTTTTAAGAAAGAAGGAACAAAACAACCTTCCTCATGTCAACTATCTGCCTCCCTCTCTTATACAACCACCTCTGCTAGAACTTGTTTGACAAGGTCTGGCAAGATCACTGCTGGGTGTGCCTGTCTTTCTGCCTTATGTTTGTGTCTTACAAACACGCCTTTGTCTGCACCAGCGTATATGTAGTATCACCGCGTCTAAGGTGTGACTTGAATTTTAGACAACAGGCAGTTGGAGCTAGGTCAGGTCAGGTTATAACTTTAGTGGGCTTGCATACAACAGCGTGAACTCGTTTAACCCAGAGACGGATAGTGAGCAAGAGATCGGGATTTGGTCATGGTTCATTTGCAACTAGGCTCAAGGTTCAGAAGTGATATTGATAAATAATCAGATTTACGATGGACCACTCCTAACAGAGCGACGCTCGAGTGCGCTCGTCTCTCCCCAGATAGCGGCCGGCCTCGCGAGCGACGGCAGCAGCTCCCCTGCGCTACTGTATTAACACAGGAGGCCCGTTTCACAGGGAAACTTGTTTTGACAGAACTCCAGGTGTCTCATTGTTGGAGCTGGCATGGTTCAACAGATTTACCAATTAGCACTGGGCTGAGGGCACAGGAAGGGTGGGAGGAGGAGGAGGAGGAGGAGGAGGAGAGAAAGGGGGAGGGAAGAAATGAAACCGGGGGAGGAGGAGGAGGGAGAATGGATGAGGCGGATTTGGCCACAGTGATGGAATGAGGTTTTGAGTGAGAGGTGCTGTTGGGGAAGGTGTGGAGGAGGAGGTGGGGGAGGGTTGTGACCATACGGAGGCAGGCTGGAGTAAGGCGATCCGTGACCTGGTTTTTTTTCCCAGCAGCAGTATGGAAGAGCTGAGCCACAAAGAGGAGGGGGACTACATAGGAACAGAAGACTGGGGCAGGAGGAAGAATTGCTAACTTTCTTCTCAACACACTCCTTATCTCAGCTGAACTTTTAAGCATATTTTAGGTAATTTGTCACAGATAAACTCCTGATTCTGTCGTTGCTCACACACATCCGTCTGCAGGAGCGTCGGTTTGTTTTCGCTGTAAGTCCCCCTTGGCTCGCTGTTCTCACTCCGGTACGAGGCAGAACTGTGTGGGATTAAACACAATGTTATTACTCTCTCTAACCCTCTTTTGTTATGCCTCAGAAATGTCTGCTTCTTTTTCCAGGAAGTTTGAAAAGTGAACTTTTGAGAGCCGGGCGAAGTGATTTAGTGAATATCCCAGGGGTGGCCTGCAGAATTTTCTGGCTCTTGAGTGTTATGACACTAATTCACGCTTCACATGACGAAGCATGCATGTGCTGCAGGTAGCGCCGTGAAATCGGCGCTCGTTGACTGACAGACGTTCTGAAGTTGAGAAAAGTTTCATTTTTTTTTTTTTTTAGTGGAGCACGCTTTATTTTTGTGTGTGTGCATATTTGAGCCGAACAGTCACAACAAAGAAATGTCTTTCTCTGTATGTAGGAAGCTGTCAGTTTATTCCAACGACAAAAACTGTGATAGCAGAGGAGACGCCGTTTGTCTGATCTTGTAGTCTTTAGGCAGATAGCTTCTTGTTTGAGTCACTTTTAAATATCAGGGACTTAAATAACGCTCATGGCAGCCGATCTGTGACCTGGGTTCACAATACAGTCGCTGCTTAATGCTCAACTTTCTAATAAAGCCACAAGTCACAGTGATGTTTTAGTGGTCACCAGGAGAACTTTTGTGTATTGACGTGCCATAATCATCCTTTAAAGGAAGAAAACATACTTATTAATATAATAAATACACCAGTGTTACCAATTATGCCAGATATTTTACAAGGAAAGATGGCGTTCAATGTCTGTAGAGCGTTTAGTTGTTTCTTTAATGTTGGATGGCTGTGTGTCTGGCTTCGCCAGTCAAGCGTTCCCTCACAATCGCCTCAATAAATTTCTGGTTCCCTTATAACACCAAATCCTCCGCCATCGTCTTGTCTGTCAACTCTCTCTCTTCTCTGTATGAAGTCTGACTCCAGCCGCTCAGTGCTGAGACACTTCCACTTTCAGTTTGTAGTTTCCGACTATGCATCGATAACACTGCGCTAATACACAAAAATGAACTAATTGGCTTTTATGCCCGAACATCGGAAACACAGACAACTACGGCAAGCGTACTTCTGGAGCAGGTCCTCTTTACAGAGCTGGCCTCCATGTTTCTACAGTAGCCCAAAACGGACAAACCAAACACTGGCTCTAGATAGGGACAGTCACGTTGTCATGTCGGCCACTGTAGTACAGGAGAAGTTTCATTTGGTTGCAGTCGGCAACCTCATCGCTAGATGCCGCTAAATCCCATACACTGTGCCTTTAAAATTATACAGCATTGACGTGAGTTAGAAAGCTTCATTTAATCTTTATAAACACTTCCTATTTTCCTGTTATCAGTGAGCAGGACTGAATTCAGTAGCATTAGGGATACTTTTTAAATAAATATTTAGGCTTGGACCATTCCTACCCATATCTTGTGGGCTACCAGGGCAGTGCTAAGATGAATTAAGGGTGCGTTCACAAGCCAACATTTAGTCCCTTTTAGTCAAACTCTGGTGTGGTACGTTTGGGCAGTGGTGAACTCAGTAATCGTACTCCGGTGTGGACCAAAACAACCGCTTGCGAGAGGTGATCTCGGACCGTTTCTGAGATCCAAAACACAGGCTGCCACCATGGGTATTTGTTGAGTTGGACACAGGTAAACGACACGTTAACATGAGGACGGAAGAGGACTGCCGTGGACTTATACAGAGGTCAGATTTTTGCTTGTCATCTGGGCCGAAGAGAACGTAAAGAATATGCTAAATAAAGTAATTCAAGATAAACTGGAGGAGACGGGATTGATGTGTACAGTCAACCAGTCACAGTTAAAAAAAACAGACCGTCTGCGTTTCCGTCACGAGATGAAAAAGATATATTTGCTCCTTTGCACACGCCCCTCAACAAATTATTTTAAAAATTTGGTACGCCTTAATTTCACCTGTAAAACTGAACCAAATGAAAAAAAAAAACAGAAGTATCAGTTTCACTCTGGTTCAGACTGCTTGTGAATGCACCCTAGGACGTTATTATTTAAGAATTCAACCGTGTACCTCGTAGCAATCAATAATCATAAAAGCAATTAACGGTAGCTCTAGAAAAGGTGTTTCAAAGATGCACCAAACTACATACTTAATTATAACCTCCACATCACTACGCAGCTGCGCGAATCCCTCTGGTTTAGTAATGACTTTAGCATCAAGTGATCCCACAATCGCTACGGCGACTGTCTGTTGTATATATTTACTTGTGATTGAGAGTGGTGGAGACAGCTCTTTGGACAGGCGGAGGAGATGGGGGACTGGAGAGCATGGGGAAAGATGGGGGGAAAGAATATGAAGCCCCGCCAAATTCCCCAAAGAACAAATCACAGTTATGGATGAATACACTGTCACAGTCAAATTTTAACTCTGCAGATGTGTGTGTGTGTGTGTGTGTGTGTGTGTGTGTGTGTGTGTGTGTGTGTGTGTGTGTGTGTGTGTGTGTGTGTGTGTGTGTGTGTGTGTGTGTGTGTGTGAAGACGGTGGAATGCTGAGTGATTCCAGAGAGCACTTAAGCCGTCTTGAATTCACTTTTCTGTTCCCGCCTGCGTTATAACAGCAGAGGGGCTTTTCTTTGGAGTTTGCAGGGGTAAACACGGGGTATCTGCTTTCTGAGTCATTTAGCATCGTCCTCACCGTCACCTTCCTCATATATTCTAAACATTGTTTTCAGGTTTGTCGGGCCAGCCTGAACGAGACTAACCCCCCAATTTATTTGATTTTGTTCCTCTTGGCAGTTCCACGGAAGACCTATCTGAACTTTTTCTTGGATTTGTTTGGCTTCGGTTTTGATGTGCGTGTTGTTATTTTTTTTTTTTCATTCCAAGTGTGTGTAGTCGACGGTGCCTGAACGCCAGGCCCTGCTTTTGTCTCGGCCCAGGGAAGGAATTTGATGTGAGACTTATTTTCCTACCCAGTCAGTTTCTTTGAGCATTTCCAACCCCCCTGCTCCTGTTTTTGTTTTGTTTTTTCTAATAGTCCTGGAAGTTTGGGACACTTCTTTTGAGGCAGGTGATTCGGCTGCTCTCGCATACCTGTGCAGGTGTGCACATGCTTTCGTATTTACTCATCCAGCCTCTCCAAAAAATGTACTCTAATTGAACGGCCTGTTAAAACGTCACTGGAATCAGTCATGTAATGGCGGTGTGATGGGGTGAAAAGGAGACCTGGATTCCACAAGATTAAGGAGGATCATCGTCTTCGACGTTCTGGATGAAGGCAGAGACGGCTCAATCCTCGTGGTATATGGTTTTTATTTCATGGAAGAGGAGTCTGAACTAATGTGTCAGACCACTTTTTCCCTCATCAGCGAGATGTGCTATATAGCATTGGCCAGACGTCGCCTTGCGAAAGATGCAGAGAATTGCATGCTGGGAAAAGAATAAACAAGCCTGTCACCAAAGTTGGGAAGAATCCTTAGTGCAGCGCTACTGTCAAAAAGCAGCTTCCATTTCATACATTATTAACATTACCTAAACGCATTATTTGTGTATTTATTCATTCATTTGTCTTGTTAACATCCTCCAGGAGTAAGATAAACAGCACGGCCAGACTGGCTGTGTGACAGTTGTGTGTGAGATTTGAATAAAAAGCCCGGCAGCGTGATTGGAGCGAGACAGGAGCGGATTCTGTGGACACCAGACTTCCTCTCCAGGCTCATTAAGGGACAGTACGGCGACGATGTCGAATCGGCGCGCACTTTACCGGCCTGCCTTTCCCTTTGAACAGCGTCGCCCTCTTATCTGCAACATGCTCTGTTCCTCCATAACAAGACGCTCCCACTATCGCGCGCACACACACACACACACACACACACACACCTGTCTCGCTTTTCTGTCTCGCGCACACACGTTCTGCCTACATACACACTCCTCACACTTATTTAGTTTGTGTAGACAGAAAACTCTTAAGTATGTGGCTTGTCCACAGAATTTTGGCAGCTTTTGTTGTATTTTCTCCTACGCTATCGAAAAAGCCTGGTACTTGTTTTTTTTTTTTTTTTGGTCTTTTTTTCTGCACAGACATCACAAATGGGTATTTTAATTGGAACTTTTGGCACTGTCTCCATCTTGTGTTGGAATGGCAGACAAGTGAGTGGCTGGCGAGGCCGGGGACCGGGCTGATTGGTGTGTAGCGAGGCGTGCCTAAATCAACTGGCAGCATGAATAGCTCGCTTGATTCTCACTGGCATTCACTGGAATCCATTGCAGTTTTTTTTTTTTTTTTTTTTTTAAACAAGATTCTGTCTTTGGATAAAGTCTGGAAGAACCAACAAGGGAGAGGGAGAGGGAGAATACCTCCTGCCTCCTTGAGGCATGACTTCCTTTTTGTTTTGTTGGTGCAGTTTACTTGCCTTCATGCCAACTCACTTTTTGCTGCTTTTTGTAGCATCAGGATAAAATGTCTGACCCATGTTGTTGCTGTGTTCCAGCCATTCTCTTTACAACTTGGCTTTGAGACGTTCATGTGCTCTCGATAGTGGAAATAATCATGTAATGAATTATCAGTGCATGTTTCGTTATACTACTAAGTAAAAGCAAACTTTAGGATTAGCGCAGCATGACAAAAACTGATGGAATCAGGAGTTTCAGAGGTGACACTCAGTCTTTTGGGCTTTAAGAAATAGTGATGCCATACTAGGATCTTTGTGCACCTTCAAGTTCAAGCAAGTAATTGAGTTAAACAGAGCTAATAAAATGTGCGCACATGTTATGTGACAGGTAGAAACCCGAGTAAAAGCTCAATATGGTACCTTTTGTTGATGAGCAGTGCTCTTTCTTGAATGTGCAATCATAAGTGAAGAGACAACAACCACACCTATTGTTTCTGTGCCAAACGACCACAATAATTCAGAGAGATTAAAGCTCACACTTAAAGATTTGGTCAGAGGTTAACTTTGAACTCTGCAATAGAAATGGTTGGCCATTGCCTACATTGGTATTTTTGTTTATTGTGGCGTCATTGACGTCGTTACAGTGTCTTCACATGCTTCGTATCCCTTCGTAAGTCTGCACAACCTTAAGGTTAAGTCAGTCAATAAACCATAATAATTGACAAAAGTATTGAAATTGTGTCATAAATGAAACAAAATGCACAAATCAAACATGTTTTTCATGTCTGATTTTTCAGTGTAGTGTTACTAATAAACAGATTTTTGAATGTAGAAACATGAACAAAATATTTCCATAAGTTATTTGAACTATGCACGTAGTTTTTTTTTTTTTTTTTTTTTTACCAGTTTTTGAGATATACCAATGGGCAAAGGCGTTTTGATAGTTTCAATGTGTTACATGCGGAACATAACTTGATGCCGTCATCACAAGCGTATAGCGTAATAATGTCAAAGAGAGAAGCCTCAGCTTTCTGTTGCAAAAAGAAGGAATGCGTTATCGAGTATGGTTTTCTATCTAACATTAATTTAAACAGGGTCATTCAAACAACAATGTACCGCAGACATTATTATTATTATTATTATACTCTGTTTTGTACCACATGTAGCGTCACATCATGACGTCGTCATGCGTGTTCAATGATGCATTTTTCTGCAAAAAGAGTGAATGCTCTAAGCTGTTATTGTCGACACAAACAGTGATCTCAATCATGAGATCGCGTACCTTTTGGGGATTTTTTTTTAATGAACTATCCACTTCCTGTTCAGGGAATTGAAAGTGAATAGACCACCAATCCTAAAATGACATGTTGGGCCCGACTCCTTCTCCAGCGAAAGCTCACTCCGGCTCCTCTGCAGCAGCTAATGCAAACCACATGCTCGAGCTGTGTATCTGCATAAGTACACACCTGTTTAAACTGTGGGCAGTCTTTTAGCTCAAACAGTAAACTCAGGCACACTCACGCCAGAGGCAGAGCAGCTGCGGAGCTGGGTCAGGTTGGAGTCATTGTAATCCTCCTTGACATAATGTAGTCCTTGTGTTTGGCGGGGCCTGTGTGTGTGAGGAGGAGAGAGATATCTTGTGTGCAGGTGGGGTAGTGTGATCTGTATACTCACATACAAATAAGTGTTTTTGTGTGTGTGGCAGTGGGCCTTTCTCTCCGGGCTGGTAGTCAGTGCTGTGTAATTACCTGGCTGTCTGCCACCGAGCCCCACTGGAGCAGAGACAGACGTGGAGCTGTGTCTTACACAACGTAACGCAGCAGCAGCCCGCCTCAACCACCGGCCCAGAGTTTGTTCAGCTTGGGGTCTGGATGGACATGACATGGGATCTCCGGAGGCGAGGTCAGGGGAGCTTTCTAAAAACAGAATATACATATATTTAGAGATATGGTTGGGAAAAAACAGGTTTTAAGCGTATCCTTACATATAACCTTCATGTTGGAATAAAAGCACCAACAGAAATATGTCCTCGACCATAGTAATCCGTTGTCGACTAACACTGATTTAAGTGACATATCTGAGATTCTCCACAAAGAATCACACTAAAGAGATGTGCTCCTTCGTCTTGGAAAGAAGTAGGGCTGTCAATTGATTAAAATATTTAATCTTGAATAATGGCATGATTGTCCATAGTTAATCGTGATTAATTACATATCAATCAAACATTTTTTAATCTGCTTTCCCTTAAAGGGTCAAGTATTAAATACTCTTATCAACATGGGAGTGGGTAAATATGCTGCTTTATGCAAATGTATGTATATATTTGTTATTGGAAATCAATTAACAACTCAAAACAATGGCCAGTATTGTCCAGACACTCTCACAGGTACTGCATTTAGCATAGAAAATATGCTCAAATCATAACATGTCAAACTGAAGCCCAACAGGTAACAACAGCTGTCAGTGTGTTGACTTGACTATGACTTGCCCCAAACTGCATGTGATTATCATAACGTGGGCATATCTGTGAAGGGGAGACTCGTGGGTACCCACAGAACCCATTTTCATTCACATATCTTGAGGTCAGAGGTCAAGGGACCCCTTTGAAAATGGCCAGGGTAGTTTTTCCTCACCAAAATTTACCATAAATTTGGAGATTATGCAACCTCTTTTGTGACAAGCTAGTATAACATTGTTGATACCAGTGGATTCTTTAGGTTTTCTCGTTTCATGACATCAGTATCTTCACTTTAGCTTTAAAACCGAGTCCTAAAGCTGCAACCTAAAAATTGCAAATAGCGTTAAAGAAATTTGTGGCGTTCGAACAAATTTGTGTTCATGTGTTATTATCTTGTTAACTTTGGCAGCTCTAATGGGAGAGCCCTAATATATGAGAAATAATAGGTTTGAAGTGTATCCTCACTGTCACATAACACCTTTGGAGCTACCTTCATGCCAACAGAAATATACCACATAGATTCATATAAGAGCTTAACAACTTTTAATTACAAGGGTAACAATAAAATTAGGACTGCACCTAATCAGACAGTCGGAAAAATTGCCATTAGGGCTGCAACTAACAGTTATTTAAATTGTCGGTTAATCTGACAGCTATTTTCTCGATTAATTGATTAGTTGTTTGGTCTATAAAATATCAGAAAAAATGTTGATCAGTGTTGACGTCCTCAGATATCTTGTTTTGTCCACAACTCAAAGATATTCAGTTTCCTGTCATAGAGTAAAGAAACCAGAAAATATTCACATTTAAGAAGCAGAGAAATTCTGACAAACTGATTAATCAATCATCAAAATAGTTCCAGATTAATTTATATGGTTGACAACTAATCGAGCTCTAGTTCCTATAGCTCAATGTTTTTGTCTCAAACCCAAAGATACACAATGTTAAATAACATAAACGAAAAGCAGCTAATTTTCACATTGGGAATGGCATTTATCATGAATTACTTCAAAAATTAAATGATAATTGAAATGCTGCACCACTTGGAAACAAAGGCAGCCACTCAGAAGCCACATGACAGATTTACAGCACTGGCATAAAGAAGGTATCTCCTCCACCTGTCATTGCTTCACCAGTCACTGGGGATCTGCTCTAATACTGAGGTGCACCCCTACCTGTGAGGGCCAGGTCCAAGGTGCACCGGCAAGCTGCACGAGCTGCATACTGCGGTGTCAGCCTGCCTAACCCGCCATTTTAATTGTTGCATCTCCTCAGCCTTGATATGAGCAAAAAGGGAGGCCTCGACAGAACCTGGCATATCAAAGGCTACCTCCCCTCGTCTTACAAGTTGCCTGTCTCTTTGGAGGAGCCCGGGCTTCGGAGAGCCAGAAAAAGGGGATTGGAGAGGCGGTGTGGATTCCCGGCTGGAATGAGTTTGATGGGCTAATTGTAGCCCCCAGTGGACACAGGCACACATCACAGAGGGCCTGGCAGAGCGGGGAGCTGGAGCTGAGGATGAGGAGCTGCAGTGGCTGCTAGCTTCCCTCCTCCATCTCTGGATTTCTGCACATGGCACAGTATCCTGTCTTAAGTATATGGATATTCTGGACATATATAACTCTGTCTCTCATCTCTCATTTATTGTGCAGCACATTTCATTTCTGTAAACCTGGCAGCTCCCTTGAGTCGCCTATCTTTGCGTTTTCTTACAAGCCTGCAGTTTTTCTTCCTGAGATGGAGCTGCAGGCCTAATCTGCTCACAATCTCCATCGGAATTGACACTTTCTCCAGGCGTTTGCGCACATTAATGATGGAAGCGCACCGGGAAGTCTTGACCGGAGTGCATGTCGGTCGCTACATTTAATAAGCCTTCTGACCGTGCCGCATCAGAGGCTGAACCCGAACGCAGTGCATAACAAAGCGATGTAATGCGCAGACAAACACGCACAATCCTTACTACCAGCAACATTACCAACTGGCTCGACTGTAGTGGTGATCAAAAAGGCTCTACGCAGCTTTGAACAGTTCTCTTTTTTTTCCCCCATCTGCATCAAAAAGAAATCAATAGCCGAAACTTTTGAGCGCATGTATCGGCTTTTCCTCCCTTCGTGCACACCCCCTCCTCCCCAACGCCGGTTTGGCAGTTGTACATTATGCCACAAGAGTACAATGCAGTTAAAAGGCACAAGGAGATGACACCGGCGAGGAAGCGGCTCGTGTTGGGTAGGGCCCTGGCTGTGGAGAAAAATCAATGGGAGGGAACACTTCCATACACGGAAATGGCACAATGGGAGGGAGAGGAGGGAGTAAAGATATATATATATATTTTTTTTTTTTACTGAAAAATGATGCATTTGTTTTACCCAGGGAGAGAAAAAGCAAAGACGAGGAGAGAGAGAGAGAAAAAAAACACTCTTCTGAACATCTTTTGAAAATAGCAAGTTCTTTGGTGAGGTTGAGTTGTGTGGTTAAGGTTTGTTTTATCCAACTGTGCGGAAGCGTGTGTAGCTGTCTTTCAGGTCTCTTTTTAGTTGAGGCGCAGAAAGACTACTCATGGCATGTTCAAGGGCACTCAGTGGACACGGATGCCCTGCAGGAGGCGGAATTATGAATACAACATGAGTAAACATACACCTACATATACTATTAAAATAGTAAGCCTAGCACTTTGCAAGAGAGGCGCCTAAGTAGTAATTTGAGCCGGTCCCTAGCAGTTCAACCTCACTCTTCTGAGGGTCATTGATAAAGACTTGTGTTAAAATCAGCTCTAATTTGCCTGATAGTGGAATGATTTGCACATCGGCAGTAATGTATTCCCGTGTGCATTCCTCCAATACAACCGTTTTAGTATTCAGTTTAGCGATAAAGGATTTTTTTACACAGCAGCTGTGAACAAAGAATACAATAGCGCGCAAACTCGAAACACAATTCCGAGCCGGAGCCTTGAATGGCATTCAGACTCCACTGTGACTGAGCGAACCCATTCAGTGGGAGTACGGCGGCGGTTGGAGAGATGGTATCAAGTTGCCTGCTGCAGATGGAGGTCAGTGTGACTGGCACAGTTGGCACCTTGGCACGGCGGCAGTGCGCCGCAGCACTCGGTTCCGCGAAGGGATGCGTCGACTGAAGGGGGCTGTGGGGGGGAGCGAGGCGTTTTTTCTCTCACTTCTCCTTTTTTTTTTATTGTCTGCGCTTCCTGTTTTGAAAGCCATTAAGGAGCAAATTTCCTCACAGCGAGAGGGGAGATGAAAAGGCCCGGTCTTTTGAAACATGTCCAAGCGCAAATGTGAAAAAGAGGGGGAATGATAGCTATCTGTAAACATCTCTGTCGAGGGGTCGACGGAAAAGGAATTGTGAGGGAATGATACATTCATTTGCGTTCTTTTTTTTTTTTTCCTTTTTTGATTTGCTGATGAAAGAGATGCTGCAGTTTTTTTGTTCCCAGCCAGCTGTATTGCTCTATTCACAACCACACTAATATACCAGGGGCAGGCTCACATAACTACACAGCCCCCGATCCCCCTTTCCGAAAATGCTTTGTGACATCTGCATCCACACATGTCTGCATTCACTGCAGCCAGTGAGTATTTATAGACGAGTTGGTTTTGTCATCCATTGATCCCTCCGGCTTCTCTGATCACAAAACTGCACTTTTAAGTAGCTTTTTATGTGGCACCATAAAGGTAATCTCTGTGTATTTGAACTGAGAGGTTACCTGCAGAACCTGACCTGGTTGTGAAGACTTGATCGGGCAAATTTTTGTCCAACACCTTTCGTCATTTTGTCTGTCACAGCTGTCATTTCTGTTTAATTGGCATACAGCATATTTACACCCCTCAGTGGTGCTCCACAAGAGTTGCAGTAGCTTGGTGCTGCAGACTCTCCTCCTCCTCCTCCCTCTCATCTTCCTCCTCCCTCTTCTACCCCTCACTGCCCCCGAGCCTGGCCAGTCTGTGCCTCTTAATAAAACTGACAGGCTCTAATTGGGCTTAATTGCACCCTTCGGGCGTCGTCAAAAGGAGTGTTACTAAACAAACTGCAGGGTCTGCGAGCAGGCCAGCCAGTCTACAGCAGAACGTTGGCCGCTGAGCTCATGCCTGCATGTATGCGCACAAATCGCCAAAGCCGTACAGTGTGAGTGTATAATAGCACATTAGGAATGTGCATGAGTAAGCATCAGATTTAATTGCGTGGGTGTATGTGCTCTGAGGTTGTAGCGAACCATTCATTCTTCGCAGTGAGCCAACTGAACAAGAGCTCACAAGTCTGAGAATCTTATGCATTCAAGCAGGCAGCGGCACCTGACTGTGAACCTCCATGCGCGCTCTCCGCCGCTAAATCGACACCGACAGTAAAACAGAGCGCGTCCGTGTCTTTGAGGACGTGTCTACAAGTCTAGGTGTCAGAAAAAGCCTTTTTAAATCCCCGCTATTACGGAAAAAGCCCGACCAAACAAATCCCCCCCCCCCCCCCCTCTGCTTTTCAGCGGCATAAGCAAAAAAAGATGAAGTAGTGCTCTGCATCCCAGCAGCACCACCTCCTGGTTGACGGACACTGGGCGGCCGTGCTCCCATTAGGACGCGGTCTAATTCGGTAGAGGTGGGGCAGACACTCGCCACATGGGCCTTTGCCGGGTCACTGAGCACAATCGATGGAGAGCTCCAGATGCGATTGAGTCATTGAAATGGCAAAATGCGTGTGTGTGTGTGTGTGTGTGTGTGTGTGTGTGTGTGTGTGTGTGTGTGTGTGTGTGTGTGTGTGTGTGTGTGTGTGTGTGTGTGTGTGTGTAGAGAGATGGAGAGTATAAGGCGGCGGTGACCCCTAAAGCTGCGACCCGCAAGGAAAAAGGAGATAATCACATTGAGCACAGCGCTGTGCTAAAATTCTTCTGGCCATTTGTTCCCCCTTCTACCCTCTGAGCTATTTACTCATTACAGCCTTTCACAGCCTGTTAGTCTTCCCCCGAAAAGTTTTTGGACTTTCAGTTTGTTTTTGAAGGCGTACAGCTTGATACGGAAAACTCCACAAACAGGATCTGTTGTGTGCGAGCACGTTGTGCCAGGAAAGACGCGGGGAACGAGGCATCCACGGTGTTTTTGTCCGGAGCTTAAAAGTCATGTAATGATGCAGTGGCTGAGCTGGAGGCCCCATAAATACTGGAAAGGGCCTCATTTCAGTGGCCTGCTGCTGCTTCAGGGCCCGACTAGCACACTCTGTCACCCCTTCTTTTAGGAAAAGAGGCAGAGCACATAATTAAGATATACAGCCCAGGGTGGACTGAATATATAGACTGAAAATATAGAGGAGCAGACCAGTCGGCCTCAATCACAGCCTGTGGTTTAGTGTTTGGCTGCAGACGGTGCCCAGACCTGTATGAGTGTGTGTGTGTTTGTGTCTGAGCAGCATGCTATAAAAGGCTGGTGAGTCGAGCCATCGCCTCTCTGTGTGTCGGGGTTACGGCGAGCCAAGCTGCTGTGAACACGTACACATACTCTTTGTGGGTATTCGATGTATTTATTTGTGTGTGAAGGATGCAAACCCCTGCTCCCTGACCCTAAGTTCCTTCCCCGCTCCGTCTCTCCGTATTCATCCCTGTAGTAATATATAATCCTGCCGTCCGGGGCAATAGTGTGTATCTGAGAGGATGCATCCTCCTGCTCCTTGACTTTATGCCCGGCATCCACACACACACACACACACACACACACACACACGCACACTTTGCCGCTCACGCCTCAGTTGTTTCAGTGCTTTGTCACTCTCTAATGATAACTATCCATCAATGGTAGGGGCGTTGCGCTTGGAAATGAAGATGGATTGAATTAGTGTTGAGTGCGCTGGCCGCTGCATTGTGGCGGCAACCCGTAATTACACTGTCAGGACCATTGAACCCCCCTCAACGCGACGCTGAACTTAACACATTTGCACCCGTGTTGATTACAAGGTCGCTTAGTCTGGGCAGATTCACATCATGTAGTTCCTAATAGCAAGTGAAAGGACCAGTAGTCATTTGCGGAGGATTAGTGCAGCGGTTCCCCTACGTTGACCGACTGCTGCTAATTTACCCTTATTGTTAGAAAAATGAAAACAACAGCAAACAGCTTCACGCTGTGTCATTATGGATGAATACACACAATCATGTTTGGAACAAACCTGCAATACTATAGTGTAAGCATTTAAAGAAAAACAGATGTTTTGAAGCTGCATGTGTGAAAAAAGGACTCATGCTACATAAGATGTTGGAGGGTGGAACACGACCTGGATGTGTTATCTTTACATATACTTTAAGTTTTCTGGACCACAGTGCTCAGCAGTTGATTTGCAGAGAAGCTAATGTGCACATTTGGGTGATGCTCTCCCCATAAGACACAATATTTTGATTCTGTGTTCTTGCATTCTGACTTTGCAACTAAAACAAACACAATTTAAATTATGAAATTTGTGCATGTAATTATTAAGGCTGTGTATTGGCAGTAATCTGGCAGTATGATACGTATCATGTTACAGGAGTTAAGAATTGCGATTGCAACTTTTTTAACCTAATTTTAGGAAACTATCATAGTTTTAAGAACACCACCATAGGCATACAATCTGAGTTAAAAAAAAAAAAAAAGTTAACTTTTTCATGCAGTTTGAACGGTGGGAACTGCATTTGCCTTCATCACAGTCTGTCTACTTTGAGAGGACACACACTGAGAGGATGCATCTCTTTACAAATGAAAGAAAGTATTGACTTAGTCAATCTTTGCATGCAAACTATTTTTAATTAAAAATCAATACGGTGTTTTTGAGAATCAATACAGTATCATGAAACATTGCGATAGTCGATATTTTCAGTATTTTCTAATACTTCTGGTAATTATGTTGTAATGTAAGATGTGTAACCACAGTAACTTGCATAAATACGCCGACCAGCATCATGGAATTGCAGATTTTTACAAACAAACCTCCGAAAAGTATTCGGCTGGTAATTAGCTTCCAGATATCTGTGGAAAACACTGCTGCATTTGCAGTCCTAAACCACAGCGCTAATTCTGAATGGGAGCTGACATTACACCGTTGGGTCTTTGAAGAAACACAAACGCAGATAGCGTTTACAGGGTGGGATGGCGAAGCCGAATAAAACAAGCACAAACAACCCCCCCCCCCCCCACACGCTCCACCTCCCTTTCCCCAGTATCTCCCCTCTCTTTGGGAAATTGGGCTGAAGTGTTTGTTATTAAGTACGTCCGGAGAAACTCCAGGAAATGGACTTAATTTCATATAGAGGCACATGACTCGGAGGATCTTAGCAAACCAATTAACCTCACCTCAGCTCATTAAAAACTCTCCTTTCATGGCCAGAAGCGGCGACTCATCCGCTAACACGGGACATGAAAGCACAAATTTGTCCATCCAAAACTCTTAAAAGTAATTGGAAAGGTAGATACGAAGGGCCAGTAATCTAGTGACACTGCCTAACTCGAGTGAAGTGAAAATAGAGGTGATTATTGAGAACCGGAGGGGGGGGGGAGACGGATCCATCACACAGATGATCTGTGAATATATTATTAACTCTGGAAGGGCAACGGTGTGCAGCAGTTCTCAAAGTTGCCCCGCGGGATTAAGACAATTTCACTCAAGGTCACCACATGGTTGAGGGGCGTCCTGGTGCAACAGCAGCTGGGAAGACTGAAACATCTCCCCAAACACAATAGAGGTCAGCTCACTTGGTGCCTAAATGAATGCCAGGGGAGATGTTCTGCAAATTATTCCAGCTATCAGCTATAATATACCAATTTTATTGTTTTTCTGTAAGAGAAATGTCTTTGGTAGCACTCAGCGTGCCCTGGAATCTGAACAGCAAGCTAAATATTGTTATTTCTACCACCTGTGTTTAGATATTTGTGCTGGTGTTTTCCTGCTTCGTTGCATTTGTAAGCTTAGCTCCATTGTTTCCTGGAGTTTTCTCTTTCAATCTCATTGAAAGTCCATTTGTGTCACCCAGCAACAATATTAATATTAGTCATAACTTAAGGATTACGGCGCAGTAATTGCACATGCACCACGCTCTTTTTTTTCTGCACATTAAACATTATTCTCAGGCCTTTGTTGAAACTATCTAATGGATTAATGGCATTGAGAGGAAACCATTCAGTTCTTTCCACGCCAGCGCATGTGTGTGTCTGCGTGTGCACGTCTTGGCTCGCGCCATGCACGCTCATCAAGCCACATGCAAACAACCAAATCTCTGTCATCCGCATCAAAATAATTACAGTGAGATAAACACACCATTTGACCATTTTCACAGTGATCTAATCTGAAGCCGGGCTGTGAAAGCGCGCGGGGGAGATGATCAAATCCCCGCTTAATGGAACTGATCAGTGTGTGTGTTCAACATTCAGCCGACTGCCGTGTTACAGATGCATCTCGCCGTCTTTCTCTGCATTCAGCATGCCGGCTTCGTCCCCTCAGCCGTGTCTATTTAGAGCAGAAATTAGGGTAAAAATTACATTTAGTGTTTGCGTGTTTTTCTTGGCCGTACATACCATATAGATTAGATACAGTATGAGAAAAGAAAAAGCAGGCCTTTTGTCTCGAGGTCAGGATGGTGATGAACTGGGAGTGTATTGGTTACAGCCCCATTGCTCCACGCGTTTCCATCTCCCTTTAGCTAGAAGGCAAACGGCATCCGAAATCTGATTAGCCTCCATTATAAAGAGTGATATTTTCATCCCGCCGATTCTCGGCACTGCGTCAGAGCATTTGGTCGCTTTAATGCCGGGAAAAGCCTGCTCTTTTGACAGATAGTAGATATTCCCGACATCACTTGTTTGGACATTTCTGTCTTTTGTGACATGGAATAAAAGACGGGCAAGAAAATAAAAAGCAACTAAATAATGTCAAAAGATCAGAAATCAATGGGCCGGAGGAACGTGATCCGCACGGCTCCGTGTGCGACCGACCCCCCCTCGCATTACGAGTGTCTTTCCACAGCCACTAAAGTTGCTTTTGTTCACCCCCTCGGAGATGTAACTCAAGCATGAGGAAGCCGTCTGACAATGTTTGGATATCGGCAAAAAATAGCCTTTTACTTAAAGGTTACGGGCCAAGGTTTATTGAGTTACATGTTCGTCAGCGACGGGAGGCAGAAGAGTTGAGCCATGAGAGAGCTTCATTAATGTGTAGGTTTGTATTTCACATTTTGATGTAACCGTGATGTGGAGGAGCAGGAAATGATCAATGAGGCTGTGGATAAAATGGTAGTTTAGATGGAGTTGGGTTTTGAGTAGATGTGTTATTATTTATTTATTTATTTAACAGAACGAGATCTAATCTTTTCAGCAAAATACATATAAAACAGGTTTAAAATAGGTTGTAAAAAAAATCTCAGAAATGGAAATTGCACTTTATTAGAAATATATTCTAATATTTATTTCTTTAGATGATGTAGTCTTAGAAATAAGCAGTATACTGTGTAAAGAAAATATTTTTTAAATTAATTTTAAAATTGTTTAATGTTCTGAATGTATGATATAATTAACAATTTTTTTTTTATTTACACACATTTAATTAGCACATTGACCTACTGACATAATGCCACAAGACAAACAAAATGTAATAATACATTTTAAAAAATTCACTGCATTTGTAAATTAATGATAAATGCTTATGTGAAGATTAATTTTGGAAAAAAATAAGGGCATACCATTTGTCCCGTAAAGCGTCTTTAATCTGATAATAGCTCCCCTTGTTGGGTAAGAATAGATACTGCATTTATTATCGTAATCACAGTATTTTTGTGAAAACTGTAGGTCACTGGTGGACTACTTTATCGCCTCCCTTTCTTCCTAAAGAAATGTTGGACTCCTTTTAAAATGATTTTTACGGGTTACGCTAGAGGTCACAGTATAGGGTTTCAACTTCTGTGAGAGTTGTGATCTGTTCTAATGAGAAAAAGAAAATGCAGCACCACAATGCTTTGTGTCACCCACTGAGGCTGAGAGATAGACACAGGATTAAAATAAAAAAGAAAGAGGGGGGAAAAAACAATTTCTGGACATTTCTAGGAGATAAATTTAATTTCTTTGCTATTTGGAGGTCTTCTTTGAAAATGCAATTGTAATGAACACATTCAAAACTGGAGAATAGATTTACCCTCGGCTTCAAATAAGTCGGCGTTATCGGACTCTGTCATTCGCTCCTTCCCATTTTCGAGCTGCTAATTGATGTTTTTGATGTCGGCGAGAAAATTGAAGAAAATGTCATGTGTGAACCGGCGCGTAAGTTAATAAGATTGACTTCGTTGACTGAATTCACAATGAGCGAAGGAGAGGCGTGTAATGGGGACTGCTGCGAATTCGCCCGTCCATCTGCCGAGGGATGAAATCGACACCTAGCGCGAATGAGCCCGTAGAGGTCGATATGGAGGGATGGAGCGTTTGGGTGCCCCCTCCACCACCTCAACGAAAAAAAACAAAAAATAAATCTCGCTTTTGGTTTTGTTTTCCCACTGATTGGAGTGCATAAGCAGCTGTTTTTCCAGCCCGGGCCCGGCTTTTCGGCGGAGTCGTCTCCCAGGGCTGCCTCCTTCTCCGCTTCAAACAATACTCGTTCTTAATGCTGTTTTGAGTCTGAAAAGCCGCAGAGCTCCACAAAGGTTAGATTAAGATGTGGCTAAAAGATGCACCAATATCAGTTAGGGTCATTGCATATGCTTGGCCAATGTGTAACAGAGCCTGAACTTAAATCCCCTTAAATAAAAGGATAGAAGCACCACCGGGGTCGCTCCATCTTGAGCCATTTATCGGGCGTTGGCTGAAAGCCAAACGTAGCCGCTTTACTTCTCATGTTCTTTCTCTTGAAATTAATTTCATGGAACAATCTAATTATTAGTCAGATTTTGCAGATTTTTTTACTAAATGTATCATTCATATAAAAGTATTTATTTGACGATTAACGTAAAGTGCGATGGGTTCTGCGTTTTTAATTGGGGTACGGATTAGTGGAGTTTGGTTCAGTGCTTCTGATTATTTTTCCTGGCCTAAAGGGGACTGAGCTAAACCCCTAATACGGCCAGTACCCCTAAGCGCTCTTCTTTTTGAAGACACCAAACAAAAAAAAGAAAAAAAAAAAAAGTGGCCTCTGCTAGCGTTCGGCCCTCCGAGGATCGTGGATAAGGGACATTATTCTCAGAATAGGCAATTAATTCCGCTGGCAACGATCGGTTAGAGCTTCTTCCCCCACCGCCCCTCCAAATGCCCTCCTCTCCACCCTCCACTCGCCATTTGAAATGCTAACACAATGAAATATTTTTCTATTGGTCCGTGTCCCTCGGCTAAGCCACCGCCGCGGGCAAAGAATTTCATCGACTGATGAGACCACAGGCGCGCCCGATAAAAAGGTTAACTGTACGTGACACGCACTCCAAGTAGCCCGCGGTACCTTGAACTCTCAAGTTCTGTAACTTTTATTTGACTTTTTATTGTTTGCGAGGCCGGGGATTGTTTGCCCGCGGAGGCCGAAAAGGAAGCCGTTTTTTGTTGGCGTTTTTTTTTTTTGTTTTTTTTGTCGCGTATTATTGGAGAAAACGAGGACAACGTGACAGTTTTTTTTGCTTTTAATAAAGCAATTTTCTCGTTTTTGATTGTGCTCTTCCTGCGTTGGCATTTTGCAGACAAGTTTCTATCGTCGGCTGATTATTTGACGGCTTCTCTTTCCATAAAAAGGAAATGGGCTATAATCAAATGCAATGCCTTTCAGATGATAACTCGGGATAGTTTTATCCATGTAATGTGCTGTTTCAGTACGACTGATGAATTCATTTGTGAAAAAATACCCCGTGAAGAAAGTGAAATTGATTAAAAAGAATAATTTGCATTTCCACTGAATTATTACTTTCATTATTCTGAAACAACCAAAACCTTTCATTTACATTTCCCGTTCAACACAAACCCGTATACATTTTGTATCCATTGTGCTGTTTTATTTTACAATAGCTTGGCTCTGCTGCGTGAGAATAAAGAACAATCCAGGTTGGCACATTTCTTCTTCCACCTTCAGGGATAGGCAAGGTAGACTGCCAGAGAGTGGGAGGAGGATTCCAGGCTGTTTTTAAATTGTTAGTAAAAGATATATGGGCACAGAACAGGTATGGCTGCTGCAGTACCCCCCCAAACCCCATCTTTCATGCACACACAAACACACTCTGGCGTGCACACACACACACACACACACACATACAGAGTGCTGTGCGAGGACTGAGGCAGGTGGCTCCCCATGGCTGCAGCTTCATGACAACATGCCATTAGAAATAGCAGGCCTGTTGATCAATCCTGCCGACATGACAGCTTCGCCGCGAGGCCTGGCTCTTTGAGTGCCGACGCCGCGGCAGCTCCCTCTCCCGTTTCTCCCCACTAATTGGTGAAGGTTTCTCTTATATATGCTCGTGGCACGGGGCTTTTTTTTTCTTCCTCCACCTCCTCCTCCTCCTGCTTTTCTTCTTTTTCTCCCTCTCCCTCTTTTTTGCTTTTTTAGCTTCTCTTTCCCCATCCACACCCCCACCGCCGCCACCCATTTTTATCTCTTTCTCTCTCTCCCTATACTGTGTGTATGTATATATATATATATATATATATATATATATATATATATATATATTTGTTTTTCATTTTAACATTGTCACATTGGAAGTGATAACTTTGGATGAGCTATTGCAAGTGGGTTGAGTAAAGGGATGTGTGTGCCGCGGGCACTGTTCGTTCTGTATTTTTTTGCGGGACTATTGGAGCTGGGATTTGACATTGACTCTAGGCAATGTGCATCAGCACCACATACACAATGGGGATCATACAGAGGGGGAAAAGAAAAAAAAAATTAAATCTTTGTCAGGTGAAGTGAAGGAGACTCTAGACCTTTTGATACGACTGCATTTTTAATTGTGCGGTTTATTTTGATAATTTGGGCACGCCCGCTGTAAATACAGCATCCATAATTAAGTGACACTGTGTCATTTACATTGAAACTCATTTATTTATTTATTGATTTATTTTCGCGCACACACAGCTGCACGGCAGAATTTGTGTTTATTTGATTTATCACGTAATCCCCCTTTCTTTCTCATCAAACAGAATTAAGTTGCGCGACGTCAAAACAATTGTCAGGAAATGGCTGCGCGTCGCTCGCTGACTTGTCACGGCGCGCGGGGCTGCTGCGCTCTGACTCCGCCGGCGAGCATCACTCTTAAACGCCACCCACTCTGAACTGCTCCCAACTAAACAAATGAGGGGGGAGATAAGCACACATTAAATGTTTAACTGTCTCGCATTTGTCATCTGTTTTACCCCTCTTAATTAAACAGATGCAGCTTAGCACCGGCACTCCAAGCGCGCGGACACACACACACACACACACACACACACACACACACACACACACACACACACCCTGCCTGTGAGCACTGGAGCTCGAGCGCAAACACTGTCCTGCTGATGATTAATTTAGCCGTTAATATTTATTTTACTCAGTCCTGCTAAGTTAGCAGCTCAGTGGAGGGCGAACCTGAGATTTACTTCCTCGCTCTTACAGGCTGTCTTGTTGCAGAAATGAGCAGGAAAAATCTATTTTTTTGTTTCCTTGTTTTCTATTTTTTAAATTTGTCCCATGGTGGTTTTAGCTTGTAGAAAGGGAAGAATTCTGTGGGCCGGCTGTGTCTGCTTCAGTATATTCTAGTGATGCGCTGCATGTTGAAAACATTAACTACTACCTCCACCCAGTGGCACAAAATGAAAAAAAGGCAGGTGTGATTGGCAGCACACAGTATTTAATGTAGTGGGAAGACTTGCCTTAAGCAAAGAGGGGGATGTATTCAGCACACAATAGTGCTGCTATCTCCCACTCTGCATTGTCTCTCTCATCGCCGACCTTATTACATGCCGTATTTGGCATGAAGAATCCCCTCCTTATCGACACTGAATTTTAATGCGAGTGTGCTTACATGGCCGCCTTATTCTAGTAGTTGTTTTGACATCATATTGCATTTTCCGTGTGCGAGTGTTGGTTTATTATTTCTCGGTGAATCAGAAAGCACCGCTGTACGCTGCTGCGCTCTCAACTCGCTGACTGTTCTGTAAAAATGTGGCGCGATTGAACGTTTGCGTGGCACCGGCGCTTTTGCCGGTTCTCGGGGCATCAGACGTGGAAAAAGGGAAAGAGAGAGCTGGAGCCCGGGCCCGGGGTGAGTGGGAGAAGAGGAGAATTGGGGGGTTCCTCTGAAGCCCCCTCTCCAGATCCGAGGAGCGGAGCGGGGATCAAAGTGGCTTGTTTTATGTGGCTGGTGTGAGACTTTGAAGTCCCTGAGTCACCTACAGCACTCACTTCATCAAGTTCACTAGTGTCTTAATAGCAGATCAATAAGTTTCAAAGTCAGAGAGTTAATTTGATACCAGCGCTGATGTGATCACGCTGGGCCACAGAGCTGCTCCCTCTCGTCTCCCTCTCTTCCCCTTCTCTCCTCCTCACCTAGATTGGACCTGTTTTAGGCTCTCAACTCGAATTAAAGCCGCCGTGGGATTCTGTGTTCGGTGCCTGTTTTCATAGACGGCCTCGCGTGAACACTTAATCGGCGTCTGTGCTCGTGTCACAACAATTAAAACGTCATTTGTTTAATTAAAATTGAATTTCCAGCACTCCTTCGCAGCCATTTGAATTTTAAGATCTTACATTTTAGATCCATATTTTTATTGTTTATATTAGTAATGTGAATTAATATAGTCTGAGCTGCAATGCTGATATTTTATTTCTCTGATATTTTGGCCAACAAATTATTTAATTTGTCTGGCTCAAAATAATAATTATTAAGCTGAAATTAATGAATTTGTTTTTGATTAAATCCAGTGTGGCGCCCTAATTTTATTACATTTATCATTCTGAATTGGATCAAGTGGCATTCATTAGACGTCTCATTGTGAGATCTTGTAAATATAAGTTTGAAATTTTAACTAAGTGTGTGTAATAAAACACATTGAGGTAAAATTTAAACATCAATTAAATTGACTAAAAACATAATAAAGTGATTTCTAAAGTTTTATGTGTGAATGGAGCGCTGGAAAAAAAATGACGGCGATGCCGACGGCTTTTGGAGATTGGAAGAACCCGTAAAAACGGAGCGCTTTTCTTAACGCGCGCTATTCACTCCAGAAAAAGGCAGCACCATCTGTATTCGGTTCCGCGACACCAGTGAGTCGGCGAGGCTGGATCGGCACCCGGAGAACAAAAGGCCAATTTAGTATGTTCATCTAAGGGTTGCTAATGGTATTAAGGAGCCGGCAGGGTGGTCGGCAGGGGCCCGGCGCTCCAAGGTGAGCCCGCAGCTTGACCCCCGCGCTCACACCGATTCACTGGGCTGCTGGCATTAGTGCCCCACATCTGCCATTTTTTTTTTTGTGCGACCCCCCGCTGTGCTTCCCCCTTTATTTTATAGTTGTATTCTTCAGAAGGGCGCAAGTAGAAAATAAGTTTTAATTTGACCCAAATACGATTTTGCATGCGGCCGCTCCTCTGACGGAAATCATTGAATGGAATCAGATAATTGTGGAAAAATCATGGCTGCTGCTTTTGAAGCTCGACTCTGCGTTGCTCCGAATTTACAATATGTGAGAAAAGAGAAAGGCTTTTTAAAATCATACAAAAGACGCAGTGATGCTTTGTGTGGAGAGGAGCGGAGAACATGGCATGTCATCTGCTTAATTTTTCAAGACAGGCAGCGGTAGGAATGCTTGAAATAGTTCAGATATGAGACAGCTTTATATTTATTAAACCATTCCAGGAGTAATTTTCATGAGAGAAATTGGAATGACATCATTATGTAGGGAATATTTAAACGTGTGAATTGTGACATTTTTGATGGAAAATTGTGCAGAGAGCCGCGTTTGACAGAGCCGTGGTTTCCCGGTGTGAAGCTGTCTGAGTGGGAAGCGGGGTGGCGGAGCAGGGAGAGGGCTCCAGGATGGAGATGGAGCGCTGCAGCGGGTGGTGCTGATGGAGGCTGCCTGTGTGGTCCTCAGCGGTCGGCGCACCGCCGGGCGCTGCCGAGAGCGCTGGAGGTCCGGGGTTTTAATGAATGTTTCATGTTAAATTTAGCGCCAGCGCTGTTGACAGTGCAGCAGCGCTTGTACATCTTATTTCTATTAATGTTCCGACAAAAAAAAAGGTGAAAAAAGCAAATCCAGATCTTCGTAAAAAAAAAAAAAAAAGAAAATCAAGGAGAATAAATCCACCCCTCAAAAGAAAAAAAGAGCACGTTCTTTGAATTTAAATTTTGTCTGCCGTCATCAAAATTATTTGTAATTTATGATTTCAATCCCTTAAAAAAAATGTTAAAATTATAAGGCAAAATATTTCTATATTCCTCTCCTTTTTTTTTCTCGAGGTTCCCGCTGTTCATGCACCATGAAATCTTGCTTCATTAAAAGTGTATTAATCTTGTCTCGTCTCATGGGAGGTACCGTAAGATGATGTTGTGTCTTTTTCTTTAAATTGTTGGAGGAAAAAAAAAAAAAAATCTTCCAGATTTGGTCCCTGTCAGTCAGAAATAATTGTGTGCTTAATCTTGTCCCTGATGGATGACTTGGAGTTCAGCAATGGGCCAGCTCCAATGACAAATACAATATTAATATTCATTAACTGCTTTGACAATGCTAATTTTGATGCAGTAGTAAAGGGCCTTCCAAAGTTAGCGGCCAAAGCATCAGAGCTGAGCAAGGTGGCAAGATAATTTGTGCTGCTTTGCTGAGCTGAAGGCTTTTAAAGTCTTAAGCAGGGGAAAAAAAAGGCTAGGTACCACAAACAAAATAAAAGAGAAAGGGAAAAAGTTCAGACGCATTGGAAACCAGGACTGTGGAAGTAATACGATCAAGAGACGGCTACAAAAATTTGACACCTCCAATGCTGCATCTTTGAGCAAATCTCTTTTTTTTTTTTTTTTTTTTAAGCAAAAAAACTTGCAACAAAAAAAGGAGCACAACATGGTAAGTCAGCACATTCTTGATTTTTTGTTTAATCTTTTTGATCTTTTCAATTATCGCTATTTGAAGATCAATAGTCATTTTTTTCTGCTGTGGTTAAAAGGCTCACAGCGGTGGTATAGTGGATGGTCGGATCACGGCTTTAAGAGTGGGCTTCCTCTCTTCAAGCCACCAGTTGGCCGGGTTGAATTTTCTATTGCCAGCTCTCCCGAAAACCACACAGGGCTTGTATCCATTTATTGGTATTTTTGGTATTGTTTTAACTGCTGTTGTTGGCTTGTTGTGTGGCAGGTTTGACTTTGGAGTTGGGGTTCCTTTTCCCCCTCTCAGTTGTCTTAAGAGAGTTCAGGCAGGATAGTTGGAGGTGCAAAAGCTGCACTACAATGACGGGCTCTTTTGCTGATAAATGTCTGCTTTTTGTCTTTTGTGTGGCTGCTTTTTTTTACATCAAAAATCGCGGCGACCGACGGGCAGGACCGAGGGGCAATGTGGCTGCGACACCACACACCCTTTGCCCCGGATCGGAATGCTTTCTCTAGCCTTTTTTATTTTTTTTTTTTCCTCCTGACACTTTTTCTGCCCGGCGTTTGTGTTTTTGATTTTGTATTTAATTTAGTGTGACTCGCGGTGAATGGAGCGTGGCTAGTTTTGGGGATTAATGACATGACGAGAGACACCCCGCTGCTTGAGTTTAGCCAAGTTAGGGCAACTCCTATAGACGGCACTCCACTACCTTTATGTCTGCCAAGCCGCTGAATGAAAGCCTCTCTCTTTCTCTCCCGCTTTTTTTTTGTTGTTCTTTCAACTTATCAAAGAAAGAGAGATGGACACAAAAGAGCTTATTAGGGGGGATATGAAGATGGGTGAGGGGGAAAGAGGGAGTCCCGGTCAGACGGCGAGAGGAGCAGCGCAGCCTGAGAGTGTGCGTGTGAATGCATGAGGGGGCTGAGAGTGAACAGCCAGCTCTGGCCACCGCGGTCCTCTCCGCTCTGGGACCCGAAGGGGCTGCCGTCCTAAGTCGCTCCAGCGTACCTTGGCTCTCGCCCGGTCCTCCGGCCGCTCTCTTATCGGCTTAACCCATCGGGCGTTAGCGAGGGGCTGCCGTAGATGAGGTGCTGCCCCCCAGTGGATTAGTGGCTGACATGGTGGTGGGAGTCTGCTTGGAGTCTGTGCACTACCAGGAGTGCCAGCATGCTTGTTTTAACCAGGAACCGAGCAGCATCCCAAATACAGCTCTTTTAAATGGTAAGACTTTTCAACATTTTAATTACAGCTGTGCTTTTATTTGCCGCTGCTTGTTTGGCTTTAAATATTATGTTTTGATTGAATTTATTCACGGATATTTTTTCTGGGCTCTGTTTGGCAATTTATAACACTTATGTTGCTAAGTGACAGATTGACAATTTGGATAATGAAAGGCAGTGTTTGATTGCTTTGTCTTGACAGCCTGACAGGGGTGCATTATTCTAAGACATCAAACTAAATATTACTATTGCTTATTGTGTGCTAAAACACAATTATATTAAATGTACTTGATAAATACCATTATTTAAATTGAAGCAATTTCAAATATTATATCTTGTATTGGCCTCTAAATTTAAGGAGTTTTGATCATATATGCTGTTTCTGTGCTTATTGAGATGAATAAATTGGGATTCATATTTTTAATAGTCTTTGTAAAATCCTAATTTATGTCATTTTTAATTGAATCTGATTTCTGTAGATAACATAATTATTACTGACTTACTAGTAATTACTACAGTATATGCTAAAAGAAGAGACTTTAAAATTAGATTTGTTAAAAGTGTTTTCTCATTGCGTTTTTTTTTCCCTGCATTGTTCAGATTTATCTGTGAAAGTAATGAATGTGTAAAGGTCAGAGGCCGTCCCGTGTCCTTGTTTTGTGAACTTTTTGTTCGTCCTTTTTTTTTTTCTTGTATTGCACACTTTTTGGTCTCGTGCGAACATCTCAGACAGTGGAGTGGAATAGAGTATTTTTTCTCTCCCCTCCTGTGCTCTCTTGTGTTGTGGCGTTGATGCCATTGTCGCCGGGTGATTGGGAGCTGTCCATCACTCCCTGGCGAACTGGCAGTTTACTTAAGAAAGTGCACGTGGGACAAAAGGAGATGGCAGGAGTGTGGCAGGCCGGCTGAATAGAGGGAGGGCAGGCAATTAGCCACCGCCTTGTCGGGGCTCTTTTACTTGTCAAGCTGGAGCCCCGGCGCTATTGTCCACGCTGTGTAAAGGACATTCCCAGGGCTTTGTTTTGGCTTTAAGGGCCTCAGGACTGCCTGCTGCAGGCCAGGGGACGAGCAGCGTCCTAACAGAGACGGAGAGGCTGAACGAGTGCAGCAGGAAAAGAAAGGAACAGCGTATTAACAGAAAAGTCTTTAGTTGTTTCTGTTGCCAACTTTTAATACGCCTTAATACAGCTGAAAAACATTAATCCTTTTTGTTTTAAAGATTTTTATTTGTTTTATTTTTCCAACATTTCTAATTTCCCTTTATTTTTTTATTAATTAATTTGTTCTTTGATAATCTTCATCAGGTTATATTAAAAATATATTACATGTTACTGTGCTTGAGTGGATTTTTTTTAATCTATAAATATTTAATAAGCCATGGTAATTAGTCAGATTCAGGTTGTTAGAGGTTGTAAAAGGTAATAAACGGATGACAAGGCTGGTTAATTATTGAATGTAAAAATACAAATTATTAAAAAAAAATTTTTTTAAATTATTATTTACATTTAAAAGCAGTTTATTCTGTTAAAATTTTAATTCGTGATCATTTTAAGTTACTGTTGAAAATATAATTTCTTTATCTGATGGGGTTTAACTTTTTTGCTCCTGTATTTATTAATAATCTTGATAATATTTACATAATATGAAATGCTTAATGTGGGAAAAAATCTTTTCTCTCAGCCATCTGAGGAAAACCAAAAGATTTTTTTCTTGACTTATTTTTTTAAATTAGTTTGTATTCTTTTTAAACAACATGGCAGATTTTAGGAACATTTTTACTTTCCCAAAATAATAACTAAAAACTCATGTATTTGATGGAGTTCCCCTTTAATGCACCATGTCTGTGTGTTGCTCTGATGGCCAAACAGATCGCTTGAATTTCTTTGCGTTTGTTGAAAGGAAAGTCTTGCCCATGCGAGGCTCATCATTTCGCCTTAAAGATAATGGATTTGAAGGTGAAACAGTCGCAGAGGAAGAAGAGGGCGGTGAGGAGGGGCTGGAGGCCTTGTTCATGTGAACCTTGAATGGAGACGGAGTTGAGAGAAGGATTGTTCCTCACTCTGAGGTATTGTTTAGGAAAAAAAAATAAATAAAAAGGATTGCGACGAAAAGGTGCCACGTCCGTGTCAGAGTGAAGACTTCCTCTTCCTCTCCCTCGGTTTCCCCCCCTGGAAAGCGGGTATGAAGAGGGGACTGTCAGCATCACACAGATAAAGTGACTGTTGGCCACACTTTGCTGAGCCTGCCCTCCCTTTGTGGATGTTGTTGTGTCTTGTTCCTTTTTTTTTTATCCTTCTTCTATCTCTCTCCCTCTCCTGCTCTCTCCTCTTTGTCTCCATCTCTCGCCTTGCTCACTTTACCTTGTAGCCAAAGCTTTTCAAGCTGCCAGTTCGTCTCTGGGCATCCTGGAGGCACAGCAGAGCCCACACACACACACACACACACACACACAATATATACTCAGAAAACACAGACCCAACGTACAGCAGGGATTTGGGTAATAACTGATTTTTGTGTGCGTGTTTGTGAGTATTTTTTTTTGCTAGTGGGAAGACTGCAGCAGTGCTGAGAAGCTGCTCAGAGTAATTTTTCCTCCTCTCTGTCCACATTCTTGTGCTTCTTGTCACCGGTATCAAAACTTTCCCTGAGAAGAAGAGGAGACTGCTGGCCGCTAAGAGCAAGAGCTTCTGTGCTTAGAGTTTTTTAAGGATGGATGTGGGTGGGTGACTGTGTTTGTGGGGAAAGTAGGCCTCAGACCTTGAACCTGCACACTCTCTAATGTCAAAACCTGAGGGAACAATGGTCAGCGGGCCGCGGCACCAAGTGCAAAGAGAGGGGGGACGATAAACACACACTGCACTACGCACCACACATGAACAGTGGAGGAAGGAGCCAAGGCAGACAAAGAAGGAGAAGTGGAGGAGAGAAGCGGCCAAGAGAAGCGAGAGGGCTTCTCCCCGGTGTAGAGAGAGGGAAGGAAGGAGGAGCTGGGGGGGCCAGGTGGAAGGAGGAGGAGACGGGGGCGGGGGTGGGACCGAGGGGGTCATGTACCCGCGGGATGGAGCTTCAGCCGGGCCGGAGGAGACGGGAGCCAAGGCAGGAGTCCTGGGCCCGGGGCTCTCTCTCCTCCAGCAGGTGGGCTGCTGGCACCTCAATCTGAGCAGCTGGGTGAGTAACGCAGCAACTGCTCCCCTGCTTCTTCACTGTCTCTGCTTTTTCTTCACACACTGAGGGCTTTTAGCATTATTCTGACAGGTTGTTGTTGTTGTTATTGTTGTTGTTGTTGTTGTTGTTGTTGTGGTGCAGGTTGGTAGTGGAGGGAAGGGAGGAAGCTGGGGGGGGTATTTGGGTGGAGAGAGTCGTGGCCATCTGATTTTTGTGTTTAAAATGTGCTGCCACATGTTTTTGCGTGTGTTATATTAAATATGCATGCAAATTAGGGCTGTGTGTTGGCAAGAATCTGGCAATACGGTACGTATCATGATGCAGGGGTTACGATTCACTATACTGCGATACTGTAAGCAAATTTTAGAGAAACTGTCATAGTATAAAGAACACACTGCCATATGCATAAAATCTGAGTAATAAAAAATGTATGCAGTCAGAAGAGTGGGATCTGCATTTGCATTATCACATCACATCTTTGCAAATGAAATAAAGTACTGACTGAGTTGCTCTTTGCCTGTAAACTATGAATTAAAAATCAATGCAGTGTTTTTGAGAATCAATACAGTATCACCAAACATAATATCACAAGACTCAATATTTTCTTACAGCCCTAATGGTAATGGCTCAAACCACGAACACTCACTGAAAAATCCAAAAATCTTATTGATCCTCTTAAATTGAGGCCTAAATGATAAATGCATCCAAGCAAATAAAAAAAAAAAGCATTTTCAGAAACACGGTTCTCTCGAGAGGAATATTATTTACTCGACAAAACATTATTTGATCGAGCTCATGTCTTAACCATGAAATGTAAAATAAGATTTCAATAACCTCACAGATTAACATATCCCTTTGTTAATGTTGCCATCCAATTCAGATTCTTAATTGCCTGGCTTTCAACTGAAACTCTAAGGGGCTGATTGCATTTCAAAAGGCAGAATTCAGTCTGGCTCTTAACACCGCGATACAATATCACCTCTCAGAGAAGCCCCTTTAAACTCAGGTACGAGAGCTCAAGAGGCTGTTTACATTGAAAAGAAAAAAGCTTTAACACACGTGTGTGTCTTAAGAGGCGATTTGTCTTCACAGAACACAACAGTTCTACCAAATACCACTTCATATTTAAGCTATTTGTGCGCAGTTTTTTATTTGTCTGTGACATATCAGAACACGTCCTTTTCTGTGATTCCATTTGATGTGCCGACTATCAAAGATGGGAAGCAAAAATAAATGGTGACGAACGACTTGAGTGCTAGCGAAGAGAGCAGGAGGAAAGGGGAGCAAAGGCTCTGGCCCACATAATATTTTTGTTCGGCGCTCTGATCAAGCAGCCGGCGTGTCACTGCAGCAAAGTGAATAGATTAACTTTTAAATATACTGTGGTCTCGGGGGCCCCCTGGCCCTCGGAGACGCATCTTCTCTGCAAGAGAAAACTGATCAACACCTCCATATCTGCTTTTTTAATCCTTTTGCTCCCCCCTCTACAATTCCCAGGTTCTTAATATTGTGGAGTTTTTTTCCTCTCTAGTGATTAACCAAGAAATATTTCTGAAATGTAGCAGGGTTTTTTTTTTTTTTTTTTTAATCAGCATGGTATGCTTCAGGATCGCGGCTCTGATAAGCCTTTAATTTGTCGGAGCATTTCATATTCCATCTGCGTTAATCTCTAAGTATTCCTTTTAGATTGTCTGCTTGAATCTGAGGATTGATTTGACTGAGTGCTACCAGGGCTAGTGTGTGAATGTTTGCAAGGAGATGAAGATCTTTAGCCTGGAGGGGGCACTCTATACCTCCCAGAGGAAAACAGCAATCACGTGTAAACAGATTTCAACATTGAGTGATACCAGATGATTCATTAGATCGGTGGCAGCACAGTTTGTACTTTTTGTTTTGCTGGAATCAAATAGTGCGCACATACAGATTACTCTGACACTTTCCCCAGCTCCCTAGTATTGCTGTTGTGTGTGTTTTCTGCATGGTGTCACTCCATGTGCCTTGGACGTGGGCCGCTTGCACGCTCTGGGAGAAGCTCAGGGCGCTCTGGCAGCTTTTTCTGCTTGCTTTGGAATTTGGAGGCCCGAGAGGACCCCAATCCATCACGGCACTGTCATCCCCACATCTCTCCTCTCTCTTCCTGGCCTCCCCTTTCCCTTCCCCTGCCCCGGCCCTCACTACAGCTCATTAGCGCCCCGCAAGCTGTTGTGACAACTCATCATATCATGACATAAAGCAGAGAGACAGAGGCTCAAGCCTCTCCCCCCTCACCCGTCCAGCCACCCCTCTGGGCCCACGAGGTCGCCACCTTCACATTTAGGGCTCAAATTGGCCCTGCAAGGTGCCACCAGGCGGAAATGCAAGGCCAACAGCTTTTTCCTGTCGGGCCTCCACCTCTCCATCTCCCTCCCTTTTGTCTCACTCTGTCCTGCTGTCACTTTCTCCTGTAACCCCCCCTCTCCGTCCCCAGAGGTCCGACTTGAAGCAGCTCATTCATTTGTCCACTTCCAAGAGGCTTTTTTCACACGGTGGCGCAACAGCATTCAGCTAGTATGGGAAAGATTTCACACGTGAGACGGCCATAGAAGCTTGTGAAATGAGTTGGCAGAGTTATTTTGTTCAAAGTTTTGCAACTCAGAAAACAGTGGTGTTTGTTAGCCATCAATGGCTAGTAGATGTGTAGTAGACGGTGATCACGATGACACAAAAACTAAATTCAGGCATATGAGCATCTTTGAGGCATCTTTGAGCCTTGTAGCTGGAAATAGAAGAATAGAATAGAATAAATAGAGCCAAGGCGATATCAATAACATAACCAGAGGCGGCAACTACTGCTTCTGTTTGTGTCTGCTGTACTTAAGTGTGCTGCCTGCACTTCACAGCGCTGGCCTTCCTCAGCACTGGGCGCTGTATGTGTCCTGGACAAGGAAGGAGTCAATGTGCTCATTGATGTTTGTACAAGAGTGCGCTTTCAAATTTTTCTGCAGGGTCTTTTGAATGCCAAATCTTCTTTTTTGAGGCTCGAGAACTTGCTCTTTACGACTACACAGCGAGCGCGTTTTTGTTTGTCTTCTGCTATATTTGTTTATTGTAATCACGGAGGTGGTGGGAAGGATGCGAGTCAGCGGGGGTGTAAGGGGCAGGAAGTGTTCTTTCTTTTCCCCTGGCTTTTGTCGAGCAGGGAGAGTAAAAAAAAGCCTCCCACGTCGTTGCCTGCTTTTGTTTCTCGGCGCTCTTTGGGCTCGGTGCGGCTGAAGCACCCCAGCAGCCTGCCAGGAGGAGTACTGGGCTTGCATTGTCCCGCGGTGGCCACGGGGCAGGTGCTGGGCCTCCTTTCCGCAAGGGACCACCAGGCGCTGCCTTGACGTCAGCGGAAGGCAGAGTGGATTGCGTGTGCGGCGGTCACGTGGCATGTAGAGTGAGGAGGTGAGCTGATTGAAGACATCAGACCGCAGGAAGTCCACATCAGCTGATCATATATGCACTGGGTGATCAGCATCACCCGTGTCAGCAGAATGAACTCCAAGAAAAGGCCTTTAAAGGAATGTAAAAAGATGGAAATGGAAATGACAAGTCATCAGAACAAACAAAAACAGACTAAAAGTTGAGTTAGGGCTGCATGATTATGGCCAAAAGAACAATCCTGATTAATCAATATTGAGATCACAATTATTTATCACAATTATCCTTTGATTTTTGGGGACAAAATATTTTTATTGCAATTTCGCATTTAAATAAAACAAATTGTTGCACTAAAATAAGACTGGTCCTTACACACAGTTCAACTCCTAGAAGCAAAATAAAATTTTACCCAAAATGTTTGCATAAAAATAAATCTTAAATAGGGTTCTTCTGAGTTCAGTGCATTTCCATTTCTTTAGTTGTATAACAGAGAGCAGATGGGCAAACAGAGTATATTACTCTTCTACTTTGGACTGCAGCTGCAACATTCGGGAAAGTTTTTCACAGCCTGTAGCTCACCCCACAAAAGTGAAGCCAAAACTTCTCAATCGCCCCCTGGTGGCTGGCTATTAGTTTAGGAAGCGCTTGTTTTGATATGCGGCCGAGTTCGCAATGAGCTGAGCCCGCATTTTAAACATCAATATTGCAGTTGATCGTATTCATTTAACTGTGGCAAGTCAAAATGATCACCCGGATTATAATTTGATTCATTTTGCAGCCCTGAGTTGAGTTTGTGTTCTGTTGTCTGTAGTGAGCCGACCGTAGAGGCAGCAGCCCGTCCTGCTCTGAGCTTTTCAGGAAAAAAAGAGCACACTCTACTTAGACCACAAGTGACTATGATGTAAATCGGCTGGCTTCTAGCTCCCTCCGTCGCTCTCAGTCCCGTGCACACCCCTCTCTAACACCCCCTGTCTAAATGTGGACTCAGTGGATGGGCATTTTGAACTGTCTTCTCAATGGCCAGGGCCCCTGGACAAAAGAACGGCCACTAAAGCTTTTTCAGCGCCGAGAGATGATGAATTGACAACATTCTTTCACATCATTACCCGAGGGAGGAGCGAAGGAGGCGTTTGGGAGGTGAGAGTTGGAGGGGGGGGTACGAGAGGCCATCTTCTAGTGTTCAGCTGCAGACTCATCAGCTGTCATAACCCCCTCGTCCTGATTGTTTTTCTACCAGTTTATTCTTTTTCATCCCACTGTTTCTAGATGTGCAGATCAGGAGCAACGAGGAGCCTTGCTTTTCTTTTCTTTTTTTTTTTTTTAACGAATCCCATTCCACCCCCCACCCCCCGACACAAACACACACACACACCCCCAACCCCTCACTGCTTCTCCTCCATAGCCTTTTCAGCTCAGGGCTGTGAATGAGTCCCAGGAGTCTCTCTGCCTCCCTGGAGTTCTGCTGGGGTTCATTAATCTTTCATTGGGACTATGGCAATAGGGAATGCTCCCCCCCTTTCCCTCCTCCTCCCGTTTTTCCCTCCCCTACCACTGCCACTACAGAATCGAGGTCTGGATGACCAGGCTTGAATGGACCATACATACATATGGTTTAACTATCCAGAATTTAGCACGGGAATGGACTGCTGGTGTATTAAGCTCTCACGTGGGCCCCGATGTTAACTTCAACCCGGCGGATGATTAGTTTGCAGCGTTATGTTCTGCTCACATTTGTCTCGCCCTGGGCCCACAGCTTTGCATTTGTATTGTCAATGAGCATCGGGCAACTGAGCATCATTTGTATGTATGCCCCCCCTGCCAACATCTAGTCCCATTAATGTTTTTCAAAGTCTTTTGGAAATGTGCCACAGTGGAGCGCTTTTTTTTTTTTTTTTTTTTTTTTTTTTTTGCATGGGTTAAAGTCGCTAATGAGGGTGTGTGGCCCATGAGAGAGCACACACATAAGCAGCTCTCCTGCCCTCCTCTCCTCTCCCCCCTGAACATATCATCCATGTTATGATAAGCCTGATTAGTGCTGCTTCTTTGACTGCTGAGGGCAGGATAAGGATGTGTGGGTAAAGAGGCGAGAGCAGCCTCTTCTCCAGCAGCCTAATCTACAGCAGAGCTCTAATCTGGTTATCTTGTGGTCGGGGGGACTGTGTGTGTGTCTGTCTCAGCCTCGGCCTGATGATGAGAGGGGCTGAGCTCCGGTTAACGCAGGGGCCCACGGCAGCACACCCCTAAAGCTCCACTGTAATCTTTGGGTAATTGAAAAAAGGGGGCCTGCACCACTTAGGAGCACAAAGAGAAGATTACATAGCTAAAACTAATTTGGCAAAAATGCAGAAATGGATTTTCGGGCCCCACCTCCTTTCTCTCCTAACCCTTTTATTACAATATACCCCTACCCTCCGTGAACCGGGCCCCTGGGGGAATGGATGAGGAAGAGGGGAGACCAGGAGGAGGAGAGCGCCGACTGGAGCTGCTAATGACTGTGGATTTACACGCGCTGCCTTGATTTCGTGGTTTACAGATGATCGATTACTTGACTGCAACCATGGTTAAAAGTGCCTCATCACACATCAGGCCCAAATGTAAACTGGCAACCCCCCAAGCCTCTTAGATTGTGTTACTGAATTCCAGGGTGACACCACAGAAGTGTTTCTAATTACAAACCGCACTATTTTCACTGTGGCTTGGCGGTTTGGCGCCCCCGAGAGCACCATGAATTTGATAGCTCTTCTTTCGAGTTGTAATTCTGTGGCAGGCGCCTGCGATCTCTAACCCCTAGCCCAAATATTAACGCCCTGGCCTCTTTTTCTTTCCCCTTTCTCTCTCTCTGTCTCTATCTATATCTTTCACTCAGTCTAATAAGGTTCCAGTGGTACAGCACCCTCACCATGTGCACCCTCTCACACCTCTGATCACCTACAGCAATGAGCACTTCACACCGGGGAACCCCCCACCTCACCTACAGACAGACGTGGATCCCAAAACAGGTATTTTTCTGCTGCATGCATTCATGTTTTTCAGTTAACAACAAGCTACTTGATTCCTGTTTAAAAACACCATTTTAGAAAACAGTGCAGAGTGTTTTTAAAGGTGTCAGGATGAAACTTCTGAACGCCAAGAAGTTGAGAAAACCACAGACGCAGCTTTCTTTAGGTAAGGCACTTCAGCTCTCAGAAAGTGTTGGCACCCATGGGTGTGTAAATGTTTTATTATGCCCTGGCTGCCACCATGGTTCACATATACAGGACTCTGTTTGTCTTGATGGCGTCCGCCTGTCTGTCTGTAGACACATTCTTGTAAAAACAATTCAAGATTAAATGTCATATTTGCAATACAGGTATACTGTAATGTAGACTGTATTGTCCTTCTCAAGTATTATGAAATAAATATGTCAGATTTGTCCATTAATAGCTTATTTAATGACCTCAGAAATATAACTAGGACTGTTTATGAGCCTGTGATAGTTAAAGTGGGACAAAGTCATCTCAAGTACTTCTTGTGTCAACTGCTGCTCTCATCTGTTACTGGTTGATTTAGCCTTCACGCTCATTAACGTGGTTTGGCTCAAGTGCAAAGTGGCCTTGCAAGAACCTGAACAGTGGCTCATAAACCTCCTCGTAAAACATGGAATTCAGCAAACAACCTCGACTTCTCATGATCGCGACTACGCTCGCCAAGACTCAAAACAAGACGGCCACTTATTAGTTGGAGGTCGTCTCATCTAAACACCGGAGGTCTCACGCCTGTCTGCTCGTAATGATGTCTTCAAGTAAAATCTTCTGACCTGACCACCTGGATTTATGCAGTTTTCCGATGATCAACTGTAGAGATGCTGCTATACTATTTTTCCCTTCCTGATACCGATTCCCATACCTGAACTTGTGTTATCGATCGATACAGACTGCCGATCCGATGCCAACTTTAGAAAATATGTTATTATCATTATTTAACAGCTGTTTACTACTGCCCATGTATGGATGTCATTGATTACTATCTTTGTTGTATGGCCTGGATCTGGTTAAACCCTGAACATGAACAAATACATATAGAGGATGACCGTAGTAGATCTTTCTTTAATTATTCAGTTTGTCAGTTACAAAGAACATAAATAAATGAAACTAGGAAGAAATAACAGCTTTGTCTTCTCTTAGCTGTCTCCTCATTGGACAACCTGTGTGCTAATTTGTCCACTCGGGTATTGCCACCCCTCGGAGCCTTACGTACTGTATATCGCCATACATACATACAGTATATACATACTGTATATGTACAGTAATACAGTATATTGACTACCATTACACTCTCCACTAGCACCACACTGTTGTTATCGTCACGTGACAAACTACCGTAACAATCCTTTCTTCTTCGCTGGTCTAAATGAGTGGTGGCCATGATACATCCAGGGAGACAGCCAAGAAGAATTGATTTCAGGTTAAAGAAGTTTTTGCTGTGTTAATAAATTATGAGATCGGTGCATAGACTGGCGTACTCACCAATACCCAGTACAGTACTTTGGGTGGTATCCGTCGTATTTCAGATACTGGTATTGGTATCGGAAAAACTGTAATCGTCCACGTTTAGCAGTCAGATTCTGCCGTGTCTCTCCCAGCAAACATTTTTAGGCAACTCCATTCATTCCCGTGAGCATCTTCACCTCATGTGTTTTCAGCCCATCATTTCAGGTTAATGCATTTCCAGTGCCGGGAATAATTTCATGCTTTTCAAGGTTCTCTTGTGGATTCAGTCAATGTTTTAGGTAATAATGTTCCCTTATTATGATGGTCCTTACAAAGGGGAAATAATGTGCCAGCTGCTGTTTAATGTAGTGCTTAATAGGGCAGCTTAATTGGGCTCAGTGTTTAATTAATTAATGAGCTGTATTAGGTCTTCAGCACTGGGTGGCGATGGGATAATGTTCGCTTTCCTTTTTAATAGAATTTGCCTTTTGTTATAGCAGTGCTCCAAGAAAAAAAAAAGTTTCTGCGCCGCACGTTGTCCATCAGTAACAGAATTCCCCCCCAGAGTCAGGTCCTGGATAACCTGGATCAGCCGCAGAGTTTGGGTGTAACTACCAACACGGGCCAAGTTCTGATGTATGTAAGATCGATCTGGCTCTACTGCGACCGGTCAAAATATCTGCAACAACAGCTGCACAGTCGAGCCAGCTGTGTGGAAGAAAACGCACATCAGCCAGAATGAAAGTCGCCCCAGTTCCTGGTCTACTGAGAGCGCACACACCTTCCCTGCTGTGCTTTTTACACGTCTAGTGTTCCCTGTTTCAAGTTTGCCATGAGAGAGAAAGTTATTTTTACACACCCGGCTGTGTACGAGACCTTTTCAAGGCGTTCGTTCAGGGCAGCTTGTCGATGCGGTTTCTCCGCCTGTCAGCTGCCACGGAAAGCAAAGGCAACACCGCGGACGCTGCGACTGCTCGGCGATTCCTTCAGCGAGAGCTGTCCTTAAATTGGACATCTTTGTCACCGTTCATCTGTTCGGGGATGACAAACAAAATTCAGTTTTTATGTGAAATCTGAGGATCGGCTGAGGCGAATACAGGCAAACAAACCAATACGTACGTTTACGTAGTCATTAATCTGTAACTGTTGCACATTTCCAATATTGGCTTGTTCAGGTATAATATCAGGTAAAATCCATCCAGCCAGTACGTCAGTGTAAATCAGCCTGACTCAACCCTGTATTAGCAGCTCTCTGATCACAGAGAAGCCTTTAATTATATTGTTGTGTTCTGTTAACTTCTAAACTTCAGTCATTTTATATAATTAATCTTCCAAATCAGTAGACAAATGTGACAAGAATTGTGTTGGTGTTCTCCCCTCACCTCTCTCCCCTCTGCCTCTTCCAACACATTGTGCCGCCGCCGCCCCCTCAAAGGCCTTTGATCAGGAAGTGTGATTTAGCACTGTGTGTACATGTGAGCAACAAGCCCTCTTCCTCCTCCTCATCCTCCCATCTGCACTCCTGTGATGTCTGCCCCGTTCAGATGTGAAACTCTTCAACAAAGAGTGAATTCAGCGCTGACAAAGATTTGGTTCTCTCTCTCTCTCTGTCATCATCTCGTCTGTCCACCTCCTCCCTGCTCCTCCTGTCATCCTCCTTTTCTTCCACAGGAATCCCGAGGCCTCCACATCCTCCAGATATATCTCCTTATTACCCGCTGTCACCTGGCGCTGTCGGCCAGATCCCCCATCCGCTAGGATGGCTAGTACCGCAGTAAGCAAATCCTTTTTCTGCTGTATTCTCTTGTGTGAAAAGGCTTGCAACGCCCACGTATTGTCATGATTAATAAACTGTATATGAAGCCAAATCACAGAGAAAAACAGCAAACAGTAGCAGAAGATCTTACCTTACACTGTAGGATGTTGTTCTTTATGTACAGAAAGTCAATTACGGGAGCTGTCTCTGTTTTCTCTTCGTGTTTAAAGGCCTCTAAAGCTCAAACTCGATCCTTAAACTTTGTAACACCCTCGCTCCTGGACCACAGCAGCCCATCGCAGCTTCCTCAGGCCCTCGTCAACCTCAGCTCGCTATTTTGTGGCAAATACTATTTTGCATGTCTCTGTATGGTCCAATTAGAGTAATGAACCGTGATTGCCCGTATTTTACCCACAATTCCACACGGGGGCTCTCCCCTGGTAACTCTTGTCAACACTTGTTAATATGACAAAAGGCTACAAATTAAGCTCTGTTAATTTAATGTTTTCTCACCGCGATCTAAATACCGAGAGAGGCCCCAAGCGCAGCCACGGCGCCCTTTGATTTGCTGCACTTTATTTTTGGTATAAATTTACATTCATTATTGTTTGTCTTTGGATGTGTAGACCTCAATTAGCGTGATGGCTCCATTAAAGAGACCCGAGCTTCGTCTTTAATTATCACAACAAAACACCTAGTTCCAGCTCGGGGAGGAACGGGGCCCCACTCTGTCGACACCGAGCGAAGGGTTATGAAATTTAATTAGCCATCGCTATCAAGATTTGTGGCATTCAAATTGTTCAGAGTTTTCCTCCCTTTGATCTGCGCTCTGCAATCCCCTAGATTTTTGTCCTGATCAAATGAGAATAAAGAGGCCCACGGTGGGGAGAGGGAGAGAGACGAAGGGCTTTAACTTCTCCTCTTCCATCAACCCTGTTCCTTTACCTTTCTTCTTTTCTTCCCCCTTCCCAGGCAAGGTCAGCCTGTTTATCCAATCACAACAGGGGGTTTCAGACACCCCTACCCAACTGCGCTCACTGTCAACGCATCCATGTCAAGGTGAGTTGAGACCTATGAGCTAAACACACACACACTTTCTCACTTACATCGTGTGTTTGTGTTGGCTGTGAGGGTAATGCACAAGCAACACACACATACACACACACACACACAGACACGGTGAGCAGCAACTTCTCCCTTAAGGAGAGCTCGCACTCCCCATCTCTGTGTTCAAAAGGCCAATTCTCCAGTGCGGCGCTTCAGCTAGCGTACTCAAATATTAATTATATTTATCATTTTTCTAATGAGGCCCCTGAAGAACATTTACCCCCACTGCATGTCAGGCAGATCTGAAATGAGCTGGGGCATGTCCATGCTGTGAGTTTGAGCAGCCAGACAGATAAACAAACACGGCAACACTTTGAAGGGGGGACGACTAGATGATATAAAGCCAGGGCCTGACACTTGGCTGCTGCTTTGGTCCAGCCCATTAGGGTCCAGCTCAAGTGCTGTTGTGGACATTAGTGCACCCATGGGGGGTATGTGTGTTTGTTGCCATCTTGTATACATGTGTGAGTGTTTGTCAGCTGGTGTTAAACTACTTACTGTTCCCTTGAGGGAAGCATGTCCTCTATATTGTGTGGAAAACAATTAATTTTAGATGACTAAAAGGCCCAAAAAAGCAACAGCACAAAAAACAAACAGCCTCCTTCTCCTTCCTCCTCGTCCCACCAACCCCAACCCCCCCACCCCTACACACACACACACACACACACACGCCCTTGCAGCAGGGGACTGTGGATGGGGCTGTTTTAGAGTCTAGGGATGAGGCCAAGCTTCAGTTTAATTACAGCGTGATTGGAAAAGCAGCTCCTGAGGGCGGCATGTTTAGACCTCTGTGACATTGATGGATCATGTAGATGCGAGGAGGGAGGAGTCACAAGGGACAATGACATTTTTGTAAAGCATAGCACTGAGAATAAGAGAAAGCTGAGTTTGTAAACTCATGCAGTCAGTTCTGGGTTTTTTTGTTTTTTTTTTTGCTGTTTAACTGTCCTTTAAGGGATTCGAGTTTGCATCAAACGTTGCATTTAAACTCATTCTGGTGTGTGGATTACTGTCAGATTTGCCCCAAGCTCTTCCCGAGCAAGACTCAGGTGCAAAGGGTCAGACGGCGGGTTTGTCCAGACATCGGCATCTGGCAGCAGCACCCAGCCAACCTGGTTCTCTGAGTGACTGCTAATTTGGTCCCTTAATGACAGCCTCTACATTGTGATCATCTTATTTCCAGTGCAGCTAATTGAATATACAGACTGGGGTGTGTGGGGGGGGTCTGGCCATGGGGAAGAGCTAATGCCCTGTGATGAGGCCCCTAATTGAATTAGTATAACTGAATAGATGGAGGGCTCTGGGAGCTCTCTGGAGAATGGGAGGGTTTAACACATCTCCAAAAAAAATTCTGGCTTTGACAGGCAGAGAAAAAACCCAATTTGTTGACAAAATCTAGTAAAAATCTGTCTAATTGTGTCTGCAAAATGGCAGGATCCTTTTATACATAGCCTTCAGCCAGTTGTTCAAAGAATGCACAAGACTTGTGATGGCTCAAACGATTTGTAGGGAGCAGGCTGACTGGAGGAAATCGGAGAGAAAAGACATCCTGGCCTTGTACTCTTGTCGGGAGACGGTTCTTTTGCAGGAGCGCGCTGCTTCAGTATCGGTCCCCTGTGCCGTAGCCCGGACTACATTAGGATGCAGGGAAGGGAATCTGGTACCTCGTAGTCCTGCGATGAGCACCTTACACCTAGGTCCTGTTAAAAAATGCATTCTTTTAGGACAGGAGGGAAAAGGGAGAGTAGAGACAGTCAGCGGAACAAATGAAAGACATTATTTTGATAATGGGGTTGGAGCCAGTGCAGGTCCACGATATTGTGTGTGAGACAGGTAGGAGGATGAGAAGGCCCCTTTGCCCCTTGTGCTTAAGCCTGCCCTTTGATATGTTCGCCCGTCATCCCGCTCCCTCTCTTTTCCTTGGGAGCGGGAGAAGCGCACCGGCCGGATCATTATACATTAAACAGGCACGGGGGCTACTGCTTCGCGTTGGCAATTAAATGGCACTGGCTGACACTGGGCTTGCTGCGCCAGTGACCCCCCCTCCTCCCCATCCTGACACCGCCAGCCATTCTTACCTTTTAGATTGAGACGTAGGAGCCCCAGGGTTGGGGTGGGTGGGTGGGGGTCTCTGCTGCCTCTCTGTGTTGGTTAAATTGGTCCAAGGCGCTGCTTGCTGCTGATGAGCCTGGATGATGATGATGATGATGATGCCCCCATGCTTCAAAGGGATGGCCGTCATGTTTAAACCATAACCTGGGCCATGCAGTGGCAGCAGGAGGAAGAGGGAGGAAAAGAGGAAGCGAAGGAGCACGGAGGTGGTGAGGGGACAGGGAGGAGTAGAGAGGAAGAAGAAGAAGAAGAAAAAAATAGATCTTGGAACAGAGGAAATTTTAACAAGTGCACAGAGAGAGAAGGAGGGAGGGTGAGTAGGGAGAGGAAGCGGAGTGAGCGAGGAAAACACAGCAGCCCTAATGATGGGCGATATGCAGCCACTGCTGCCGAGCTCCCCATCAACGGGATGACATGGCACAAACACCAATGTGTCAGTGATGAAGGGAGAAGAGGGGAAAAGGAGAAAAAGAGGGAAAGAGTTTGAGGGGGGAGCGCACTGGCACTCCCCTGAGATGGCCTCCAACAGAAAGTAGTTGTTCCTGGCGAGTTTATCCTCATCATTATATTCTGGCTTGGAGCCATGCAGCCAGACACAGCCGGATAATGAGCTGCTTTTTAAAAAAAAAAAAAAAAAAAAAAAAAAATTATTCCTCCTTTTTTCCTTTCTCCTTCATCCTCCTCTCTTCTCTTAAATTTACGTGTGGTCACGTGAAGCCGAGGTGGCGCGCTGCAAACGTACACATGCACATAAGGCGCGTTCAAATAATCTGACACAAATAATTAGCGTCATACATCCGCTGGCACATACAGCGTTTAATGGCTGCTCTGGCCAGTGAAGCGATTTCACAAATAAGGGTTTTCTGGCCTCGATGTGCGGAGCGATTCGAGACGATGGAATGATGATAGGAGTGCGGAGGGATGAAGATAAAAATGTCAGTGCTGCTGACAGTGCTGAACTGGCAGAAAAGAATGGGAGGAAATAAGAGACCCAATACCTGAAGTGATACCAGACTTTGATAGAACATTTTTAATCTAGTTGGCAATATTCCTTGATAAGAAATGATGGTTCAAGCTTTACCCCTCCAAAACCCTCCTATCAGAGCAACTGCTAAAAATGCAGTTTCCTCAAATATAACAATGGCTTGAAGTTATGCCATTTGTCGTCTGCTGTATCGTATTTGGAAACCATTTCCTCAGCTATCATAGGTGACAGTTGTTAAGTATAAACCTCCTCTGCTCCTGAGAAGTGCTTCATCAGTCTGATATTTCAGCCTGCATAGTCTCTCCACAACATTGAATAAAAAAGTTCAAGGTGTGCAGGGCCCTCAAGCTAACACACTTCAATGAATCTATTATATGAATTGTTACCTGTATTGGTAGAAATTACAAATCTCGATGAGATTGCGATTAAATATAGATGAGGAAATGCAGTAGGCTCAAGTGTTCTGTGTATTTCTTTTTACTATGGGTTGTTCAACAATGAAATTCAAGAGATTTATCCTTGTGCAATTGCACTTAATTATTGCCACACAATATAGCGTTCATGTTTCTGAATTGTGTTTTACTGATGGTTTGTCATAATTTGCCGTTTTGTGTGAAGTGCATAGCTGTCCAGGTGGTGCGCAAATTCGATAGTGTGACATTTTGATCTGACACTCATTTTGAGGAGTAAAATCGATCCTATAGCCTTGGACATTTTCATGTGGATGTTTGTATGTGCATTTATGTCTTTACTTGTGACTAAAGGCCAATTCCATTTCTAAGAAATGAATTGAGCTTGACATGTCAATTTGACCCGTCATTCAAAGATGAAAATGGAATTTAGCCCTTTTAGTCTTGTGTATACATGTGCTCCATCTTCTCATTTCACCCGTGTCCATTCTGACGATTTACACAGTCTTCTGTCCTCTAGGTTCCCCCCACACATGGTGCCCCCTCACCACAGTTTGCACACCACGGGCATCCCACACCCAGCCATCGTCACACCCAACGTCAAGCAGGAATCCTCCCACAGCGACATCTCCCTCAACAGCTCGTGAGTACACTCCCGCTGCCCTAAACACGTGCTTGAGTCTTGCATGACGGTCATAGGTTGACTCTGCTCACCTCCCTGCTCCCCTGGTCCTCCACAGGAAACAGTCAGACGCTAAAAAGGAAGAGGAGAAAAAGAAACAGGTCCACATAAAGAAGCCGCTGAACGCCTTCATGCTCTACATGAAGGAGATGCGGGCCAAGGTGGTGGCTGAGTGCACACTGAAGGAAAGTGCTGCCATCAACCAGATCCTGGGGCGGAGGGTAAGTCCTGACAGATCACTAGACACACACCAACACTGTAATGGTCAAACTGGAGGCCTTATCACGGTAGTACCCAGTGGACACCTGCCCTGCTTATTTTGGCCTTTACACACCGGGGGAGTGAAAAATAAATGACACAAAGAAGTGAAATTCTTGCCTTCGAATATAATACATCTAGGGCTTTTATTGTGAAAGGTAAGAACGGAAGGAATGGATGTGCTCTGCGCTGCCTTTGTCAAAGCTGAAAGGAATAGTAAAGATTGCCGTCTTGGTTTGGACTACGTAGCAGTACCGTGTCTGAAAAGTGAGGCCAATGCTGAAGTACCTTAAACTTGCATTCTTTCTAATAACCAGCAGGGGGAGAAGTCAAGTTTTATAGAAGTCTATGAGAAAATGAGCCTACTTCTCACTTGACTTATTACCTCAGCAAACATTGGAAACATGAGTTTATGGTCCCCAATCACTAGTTTCAAGTCTTCTTCAATACAGCATGATGTTCATTTAGTAAATTTTGGTCCCATTTAGGGTCAAATTTATCACTTGTTTACCTTGAGATTGCTTCCATGGTGTTTTTCTCTGTTAATTATAACCATTTTGGTCGCCTAAAAGAAAGAAAGAAAGAAAGATATTCCTTTATTAGTCCCACAGTGGGGAAATTCAGTTTTACACTCTGTTTTTCACACACAGTACATATACATGCGTCAATGGAGAGATGTCAGAGTGATGGGGCTGCTCCTGACAAGCGCCCAGAGCAGTTGGGGGTTTGGTGCCTTGCTCAGGGGCACCTCGGCAGTGCCCAAGAGGTAAAGTGGCACCTCTCCAGCAACCAGTTGGTCTTGGTCCATGGGGGTCTTGAACCCGTGACGTCCGCGTCCTAACCCAAGTCCTTACAGACTGAGCTACTGCCGCCCCCAAATGTCTGCCCCAAAATAAAAATGTCTTATTCAGCGTTCAGTTGTATTAAGCTCCATCCTTGTGTAATTTCTGGTTGCAAAAAACCAAGATGGCGACAGCCAAAATGCCAAACTCGAGGCTTCAAAACGGCAGTCCACAAACCAACAGGTGACGTCACGGTGACTAGGTCCACTTCTTATATGCAGTCGGGATGCTACGGAGCCTCCATGTTGTTGTTTCATAATTACAGGCGCAACTTAACCCATTCTGTTTGATGTGATTGGCTGATGCATTTATTCATGGTGCAAAAGCTCAGAAAATCTTGTTCAAAAAAAAAATATCCTGCTTTTTCGCGCTACAATAATAAAAAATAAAAAAATTAAAAATTATAAATTAAATTCACTGCTAACCGGTGTGTAACGACCTTAAGCATGAGCTGATTTACACCTGTAACTCAAGGCGAATGCAGTTAACAGCCAAGTGTTGTAGATTAAGGTCTAGTTCATTACCTGCATGCTTGTATGTTTCCTTTTCATGGTAAAAACCTTTCCTGTGCTCTCGTCTTCCAGTGGCACGCCCTATCGCGGGAGGAGCAGGCCAAGTACTATGAGCTGGCCAGGAAAGAGCGACAGCTCCACATGCAGTTGTACCCGGGCTGGTCAGCACGAGACAACTATGTAAGTTTTTAAGTTTACAAGTCGTAACGGGCTGTTCTTTCCCCCCTTTTCACTAGGTGACATGACCAGGATTTCTTTTGCTAGCCTGAGGGATCACTTTCTTCTTGTAATTTTCTATTTGATAGGAATATTTGTAACAGAGTCTGACCATGATGATGTTTATATGGTGAATATTTTTTGCACCTTAGACACTTTGTTCTGACACACAAGTGTGCAGATTCTCATCAACTTTGTCCAGTTGTTGGGATCAAGCTGACCAGAGTTTTCCACAGGCAGCCTTTTGAGAAATCTGTCTCCCCAAAAAACACAGAAGCTCGTCAAGATGTCTAGATGTTCACAGAGCAGAGGAAAATAAGACAAAAGATTACAGAGAAGAAGAAGAAAAGAGCAGAGAGAGGAGGGATAATTCTGGTCTGGCCTACAGTGGCTGTTACAAACCGGAGGGCAAAGACAGAAAAAAAAACAAGGCAGTGAAAGAATGAATGAATAAATAAGTAAACACAAAGAACAGTCCTATTCTCTGTTTCATGTTTTGGGCATTCTGCAATATAATAACTAAGGTTCCTGTCTGTGTCTATTTTTTCTTTCTATTTTTTTGGCGGCTAACCAACAGGGGAAAAGGAAGAAGAGAAAAAGGGAAAAGCAGCAAGCAGAGAGCAATGGTAAGTGAGCTGCAATTATCTCTCATATTAGAAGAGCCCCATCATGTGTCAGGCAGATGTGACATCTTGCAAGATAAAAGTCAAGCTAGTTTTTTTCTGTGTGTTATGTTTTTTTTGTGTGTGTGTGTGTGTGTGTGTTATTGTGCCTGGCTTTTTTCTTTTCTTTTTTTGTATAGTTATGCTTCCCAATGCAATATTTAAATGGTAGAGTTGCTTGTAATACCCCCTCCTTTTCCCATTTTCCCCTCGCCTTCCCCAGCTAATAACAACTGAATATGCATGACCCCCCCACACTCCTCCTCACCTCCCCTCTTGACACCCCCCTCCCTCCCCACTTTGCCCCTTAGCGTTCTGGGTATTGTGATATGTATGTTTTTGAGAATGTGAAGTTGAAGCATTGTGAGAGCCATTAACTTTGCTAGTGTTGTGTGCGTGGCCCCCGTTTTATAATGCCTGTGCCCTGCAGATAGACTGCACTACTGTACTGTGTGTGTGTGTGTGTGTGTGTGTGTGTGTGTGTGTGTGTGTGTGGCGTGCAAGTGTGTGTAGTATGTGTGTAGTGTGTGTGTGCTTGCTGGGCTGCCCCCTTGCTTGCTTTCATGCATGCTTATATATCAACATAAGAAAAAAAATCACTTAAAATTAAGGAGGTTTGCTAATTCTATGATTTACCCTTTTTTTTTTTACTCTTATGATTCATATTCTTCTTGTGAGGAGCAATGGCGGCTTTGTTATTATTATGTATTTTGCGCTCGTTTGGTGACGGATTTCTTCTTGAAGGCCTCTCTATCTGTTCTTTTTTTTTCAGAACACAGAGAATATTTTCCAAACCCTTGCCTTTCACTCCCTCCGATTACAGGTGCTAATGTCATTTTGAGTATTAAATTACTAACTTGTTTATTATTATTATTATTATTATTATTATTATTATTTTTTTAATGTATATTTATTTATCAATGACTGTGCAATATTAGGCATTTTAAAGATTAAACTCTATATCTAAATATGCTCTTTTTGCTTTGTTTGCTGCTTTCTTTTCTTTAAAAATGTTGCTACTGTTTATTTGACTTAAAGCTCCATTTTCTCTCATTTAGTTTACTCATGTTTCTATTTAGTCTAGTCCGTATTTTGGCATAATCATTATGCAGTATGCTTGAGGAAGTGCTCATATAAAGTTATTGTGGAGTATGACCTGAAGGATGTGATGTCAGGGTAAACCTCCTTAATCTGTACGCTTCAGTAGCTGCGCTTTCCTATAGGCCAGCATGAGTTTGGCTTCCTCCCCCTTTTTAAAATCTGCCTCTACTCGGCCAAGACCTGGTTTCAAACACTTTGCTCTACTTCTGATAATCACGTGGTTACTGGGAAGAGCTAGTGGCAGCTTTTCTGCAGCCAGTGTTGATGGAAAACAGTTTGATGCCAGGTCTAAAGAGTAGATCCCTCTTCAGGTTCCAGCCTTTTTAATCCTTCCCCTGGCTGTAGGGCTAACTCACATCCATGCTGTTTTAGCAGTCTGCTACTACTGCCACCTTGTCTTTTTAAAACCATAGTGCACTGATAACATCTAGCAGTAACCTGCATTTATACCCTCTCAACCAAACAAGCATCTTATCTTCAGCTTTAACTCCAGAGTTTAGATTACTAAAAGCGATTGTTTCCGTATTCGTGATAATTTGCATGCATTTTGATATTGTCTGAAACACACTAATTGTGTTCAAAGACACACTTGAGAATGGCTTTACTGTTGTTTTTTTGGGGAGGGGGATTTCTTGCACAATGAGCCACTGCCAAGCTTCATAGATTCACTGTTACCTGTTTTTTCTCCTTTATTTCTCTCCTCCCTTTTTTTGATTTCTGTTCCTTATTGTTTTTGGTTTTTGGGTTCTTTTTCCCTCCTCTCTGCTGGCTTCCCCTCCCTGTCGCCGCATCAGACCTGAGCGCTCCTAAGAAGTGTCGAGCGCGCTTTGGGCTCGACCAACAGAATAACTGGTGTGGCCCGTGCAGGTGTGTATGGTGTGTGCTTGCACCGGCCGGAGGCCAGGTGAAGGCTGGGTAACTGTACACTGGGACTTCCTCCTTCGCTCTCTTGCTGCTACTGCTGCCTCTTCTTCCTCTTCTCCTCCCCCTCCCTCCGTCTGTCTGTCTGTCTGTCTGTCCCGCCAGGCTATCGTGACCTCTCAGCTTCCTCCAGCCACGCCCTGCCGGTCTATCTCTAGGCTCCCACTATTTGATTTTTTCTACCTCCTGTTTGGGAACAAGGGTATTAACAGCAGAGTGTTTGTATGAATGGTATCTGTGCGTATGTACTGATGAAGATGTGGGGGATACAGGGGGTTTCATTGCAGGATGTTCAGTACAATAAGCCTCACTGAGATTGGTCTAAACTGGCAGGTCGGGGCTTGGAGGATCTGGAGCCTGATGGCTTTGTTCAATATGGAGGACATCCCAGTGTTTGCCAGCCTAAACCTAAGCCCTGGCTACATGTTTTTGTCCGTGCAATGACGTGTCCATTTTGTTTTTTCTTTCTTTTTCCTTTCGTTATTTGTCTCTTGTGTGTATGTTTGTGTCTACCTCTTTGGCTAACAGATGCAAATACCCCAAAGAAGTGTCGTGCCTTGTTCGGGCTTGACCAGCTGAGTTTATGGTGCAAACCATGCAGGTATAAACTGCTGTAGTACTACATGGGAGGAAGACATCCACAATGAGCAGCTTCTTCTTCTCTTCCTTGAGTATTTGCTCAGATATCCCTCTCAGACCATCAGTGTGGTAACAGATGGCAAACTCCTCTGCTCCTTTTTCCTTGCTGAGGAGCTTCCTGCTCTAAATTCCCTCACAGCAATTTTTCCTCATTGAACTCGGTTCAAGCCCAGTGGCAGAAAATGGATTTCTAAATAAGATTCCTGAAAATTTAATCTCAACAAAAATATCTTGATCTTCCTAACGTCATTTGGAGTAACATTTACTTACAGTTCGACTTGTTGAAATCCATTTTCTCTCCATGCAGTGGATAATTCCCTCCCATCTTAACTGTCATGTTTGTTCTAATTGGCGTCCTTTTTTAATAACAATGTTATGCTTACAAATTTAGCCCTGCTTTCTCTGAGGGCCTGCTCAGTGACACTCTTTTCTGTGCCCTCTTCCTCCTCCTTCTCCACCTCTTCTTCCTCCAAACTCCTCTTCAATAACCCTTACTTAGTCCCTACCTGTTGTCTTTCTGTTCTGACACAAGCAGTCTTTGAATTGGGAATATTTTCATGGTAGGTATTTGTTTCTGCTAAGTAATACCCTTCTCTGTGTCCGGCTTGCACCACACCCCTGCCCCACCTCTTTCTCTTGACACAACTCTTCCAACACCCAACCATCGCAACACATTGCTTGTTTACGCTGCTACACGTTTCATTTGTGTCGTGTTAATCGCTTAAATGGGTCGGCTCGAGTTAATCAAAATTTTATCAGAAGATTTTTGTATTTTGAGGTCATTCTTAGCAGTTCATAAGCCTGTTTCACGCGTCTCAAGTTTTTGTCACAATTTCAAATGTACTGAAGAAGAATTCAACATGCTTTTGTTTTAAAATGTTCTTTGAAATTTGTAGGACGTCACACTCACCCCACCTCCGCACAGTCCACCGCTGCTGGTGTTTCCACTTCTTCGCTCTCTCATTTCCCTCCCAGCGGAAACACACACTGTCAAATGAAAACTGCATTATTCCTTAAACAAAAATAGCAGATCAGGAGACGGGAAAGCGTGATAATCCAGTCTTCCTTTTAGGAGCCGAGAGGTTAAAAGTTCTCTCTGGGCTCCATTTCCTAAAAGATGCATCTGGTGTAATTTCCCCCGAGACGGAAAAATCAATAACGTACACGGGCACATACTATGAATCAATATGTCTGTTAAAAAATGGATATTAGCTCATTTGTTGCAGTTTGACAGACAGTTATCGAGAGCAAGATGTCTATGTAGTGGCAAATGATACCTTTTTACGGCCGGTCGATACTCCGCACCACCCCGGCGCTGCAGTATCAGTGCAGAATGCACTAAAAGCCTGATCCCCATTCTTTTCTAGACTTTTCTATACTGTCCGGTGTTGTGTGCCTGTGCTGTTGAGCTTCTCGGAAATGCATGCTTGTCTTTCACCCTAGCATGCGATCAAGGTTTCGTGAGCCCTTTTTTTATGTGATGTTAATGTCCCTCTTCCTCTTCATTCACAGTAATCTGCTCTCTTTGTCTGTATTTACTATTTCCCCCTCAGAATTACAGGAAAAGGTTTGATTTGATAATTAAACTGTAGATCAGCCTCATATGTTCCAAAAGCCTTTTTTTTAAACACCTTCTTTTCACCCACACCCTGTCCCTGTGAGTCTTAAATACTCCATGGCCTTCAGGCATCCTTGTGATAGAGTGGAGAGCTGAAAGAGGGGTCACTGCCAGGGTCAGGGTAAAGATGAGGTGGGCAGAGATTCCCCCTTAACCAAATCTGAGCACAGCCTTCGCAGCAGAGTCACCGCAGACAAACGCAACAATCCCCTACCCTCCTAACTCCCCCCTTCCCTCCCGAGCTCGCTCATCCGGTTCCACTGAGCACTGAACAGGCCTGGCCTCAGGACTCAGCAGGCAGGGGGGAGGGGTCCCGACCCCAGGCAGGAATGCAAACATGATGCCTTGACCCCTCACGCACACACACACTCGTGTCTGTGGGGCAGATGCTGAGTAGTGTGGATCTTGTTGACTTTTTTTTTTTTTTTTTACACCTCGTATCCAAACTCCGTCCCCTCAGGAGAAGAGAGACTAGGGCCAGATAGAGGGAGACGAGTGAGACGGGTCCGGTAACCTCATAGTGTTGCTGGAGAGAACAGGCCGATCCCCCAGCTGTAGCTCTGCCTGTAAGAAAGGCTGAGTTTACATCCAGAGAGCAACCATTACTACATCTGATCTCCTCTTATCATCATCATCATCATCTCTGTGTGTGCTTTTCATTTTCCTGCTGCTTCCTGTCCAGCTGCTTCACCTGTGATCTTTTCTTCATGTCTGTCCTGTCCTGGTGGTTTAGTATTTGGAAATCATTTCTACCATCTTTCGTCTTAGCACGAGCTACTTAAATGCACCTGCAACATGTTAATTGTTTTGTAAAACCAGTTTCAGGTAATAGATTTAACAAGGCAAAGGTGCATTTAAGTCGACAAACTGTGCTAAGAGGCAATGCAGTTTGAAGATGTGATGCTGAAAGATGCTCTCTCTCTCGCCTTGTCCCTCAGGAGAAAAAAAAAAGTGCATTCGCTACATCCAAGGTGAAGGCAGCTGTGCCAGTCCTCCCTCTACGGACGGAAGCTTACTAGACTCCCCCCCATCCTCCCCCTCCTCCGTGGTCCCCTCCCCCTCCTCAAAAGAGTCCAAACCTCAGACTGAACAAATGCAACCTCTCTCACTGACTATGAAACCGGCCCACCAGCCACTCCACCACCCACACCTCCTGGCTGGGCCTCCACCGCCATCATTGGTTCAGCTGGAAAACTCCGCCGCAGCTAGGAAAACGCCCGGCGCCTCCTCCCACAACGGAGCCCTGGAGCACGGCGACGTCTCGTCCTCGCGGCAGCCGGGCTCCTCTGTGGCGTCCTCACTGGCCCGGCCCTCGGCATCGCTGTGTCATTCCCACTCGCTCCTCCCCTCCACAGCCCCTCAGCCTCTGTCGCTAGTGACCAAGTCTATAGAATAGTCTACCCTATTCTTCTCCTCTTTTCTAGCTCTACACACACACACACACACACACACACACACACACACACACACACACACACACACACTCTCACACACCTTTCTAGGCCCTCTCTCTGCTATATTTCACTTGCTGTCAGTTCATTTCTCTTTATGTTTCTGTGCCAACGGCTTTGAAATTTTAGTTTTGTTTTATTAAAGTTCATTGGTCAATATTTGACCCATCATTATCAAAAAAAATCTAATTATTATAAGGAAATGATACAATGAGCTGTAGTATAGCTTTGTGAATCTGCCAAAATTTTTATGACTTTTGTTTTGTCTTTTTTTTTTTGTAGTGTTAAACAGTGCAAACAGAAAAATTATCTAGTTCAACTTCAAAATGTTTAAAAGACGGATATAAAAAGGTAGGCTAGATTATTCAGTGAGCCCTTTTCTTGAAAGAGTTGGTTCTCCTTCTTTATTTGTATTAAATACGAGCTTGCGAACCAATCATTTGACATCTGTTCAAACTCTAGGAGGGCAGAGGCTGGCGGCGACACCTCTCCGAGGAACAACTTTAATTGTGATGTTACTTGTTCTTGTTTAAATGTACAGAATAATGGGGAGGGGGGGTTACTGTGTTAAATATGCATTCTTCCACTGCGTTGTCTTTTTTCTTTGTTGTTTACCTTTGGGGTGGAGTCAGGCAAGTTGGGTGGGCTTGAGGGGAAGTTGGGGTGGGAGGGTTGGGGGTTATTAAATTCAAAATGTCACAACGCTAGGACCAGTAGTATTTATTGCTTTAGAGATTGCTTGTTGTATCTTGTACGTGTCTCTTTTTGACTTTTTTTTTTCTTAATACATTGTACAAATATTTTTTCTTAAGGTAAGCGACTTATATATGAATGATCCATTTTTACAAGGAGGTTTTAAAAGGCAAATCTTTTGTTATTGATTTCTTTCCTCGCTGAAAACCTGGATTCCACTCAGTGTACTGTGTAGATCTCATGAACAGAAGTATGCACAACTTCATTTCAAGAAATGCGTCTATAAGCCATTTTACAAAAAAAAAAAAAAAGAAGAAAAGAAAACTTGAAACAAGACAGTGGGTGCCGTGTCTTCAGTAGTTGGAAAAGTGTCTAAAGCCCTTCTTTTTTATTGCACAGTCACATCTCTCCGACTGTAGATTCGTGTACAGATTTTCCGTGCCAAATTTTGTGATAATTTTCTCTGCCCCTCTAACCATGCTGTAGGGATCTTTTTTTTTTGTTTTTTTGTTTTTTTGTTTTGTTTTTTTGTCGTTTTTTTTTTTTTTTTTTTAATTTCGATACCATTCTTTGCTGTGACGTTACATAGATTGCTATGTATGTAGTATAAATGTTGCTATAACAAATGTGTTTGGTAGCAAATTGTCAAATATTAAAATTTAAACTTAATAAAAAGGCGGACATCATACTGTATAAACCCACAAGGGCCAAATTATGTATATTAGGAGGTTCATAAAAAAACTATTAAATACAAAAAAATACACAAACTGCCACTTTTAAGTACACTACTACATATAGGTAGATAGAAAAAATAGGCATGTTGATGTTGCAAGAGGCTGTAAAAAAAGCTACAAGAGAATCATCCACTCGGTGCCATTGTAGTTGACATGACGCGACTGTAATCTGTCGATTTCTTCTCTGGTTTATTAAGATGCTAATGATAAATAGTTTGAATGTTTCCTTAACGGCTGTGATGTTCCTGTTCTATTTTATGCTCTTATCTTTTTGTTTGTTTGTTTTTCCTGTTATTTTAAATGGTTCCAAAACCATGTTTTTTTGTAATGAATAAATGTTTATGCTGTACAGTCTCTGTAGCATGCAGTTCTGTATTAATAAAAGCAACTTAGTATGTGCACATCTGTGTCTTGCTTTTATTCGGAGATTCGCTGGCAGGTGCAGCGACCTAAGACAGTTTAAACAGCGTCTCCGCAAATAGCTCTTATTCAGTCGCAGTTCATAACAGAACATGTAATTTAGATACCTTAAAGTTATAGTCTACTAGAGATTTATGATATTGCAATTAAAAATTGGAAATACTGTATCTGGTTTCATGAAATGCAATGGTCAGATTAGTAATATTCAAACCCAGCAACCTTGTAAACAGTCTACACAATGTTACATGCAAGAAAGAAATGATTTGTTGTATTCCCAACTTTAACTGTCAAAAAAAATGAAGACAGGAAATTTTAACATAGTTCAGCTCAAGAAGCACACAAATTCCACCGTTTTCCGTACTTAACTTACTTAAAATGCTTCACATCAGTTATTTTATATGCAGCTTTAAGCCAAATACTATTTCACATCAAATTTACTCCCTTAGCCATCTAATAAGTCTCAAACAGCAGAGCTCTGATCAAGTGTTTCCTCAACTTGTTCTGAATGATCGTCTCCGTTTTCCAGTTTACTGCTTGTAAAGATAATAAGCCTTTTTCCATGGTGAGAATGTTTCATTCATATGATCACAGAGATCCCTAAACTGCATTTACTCACCGATACTTTATCACAAATGATGTGGATTTTTTTAATGTGACTGTAGGACTGTGCAGCTAAAAAGAAAATACTGTGTCCTCTCTTCAGGATCTGATAAAAGAGAATAAATATCTAATTACAGTATGTTCACAGTCTGCAGGCAAATCAATCGTGTGCAATTTAGAAAACAAAACAAACGGGAGTGAATGTTTTGTCAGGAAATATGTTTGTTCAAAATGTCAGAATCAGAAAATCTAATTTTACTTCCCACGTTATGATTTTGTCCAAGATGAACTCAAGTTTTCTAATTTTCTGTCTGTAGTTTGTCGTTTCAGAGCACACCTGGGATCCTCACTGCAGTGGTTCTCTCCGTTAACAGAAGTATCAGTGAGGTCAGTGTACCCTTTCTTACATAATTTAGAGCTTAATAATATTTTTTGTACAGATCTTAGTACGTAAACAAAAATTGAAGTTGATCTGTCATTTATTCTTCAGTCTGTCTTGTATCCAGATGTTAACGCTGACCAGATTGTGCTCAGATCTGACAGACTAAAGTTCACAACCAACATCAAAATGCATCTCGATAGCAGCTTGTGTGATTCAATTCTCCACTAAATACACATCTGCACAAGGCTGGCCATGCATGCAGACAGAGAGGAAGATCATGGCATTTGGTACTCTTTACAAGCTACGAACTACACCTGTTGCTTGTTATGAAACATACAGCAAATCAAATCTGTTGTGCTATATGCACACTGCATATCTGAACATGATCTGGAGTCGATTTATGTTCACACTGTAACACGTGCAGTACATAGACAGGTCTGAGAATATGTCTGTATTCACCTGCCTGCATCACTAAAGATGCATTTTAATGTAAATGTAAAATGTAAAAAGAGAATAAAGAAGACTATATTGTGCATAAATTTGTTGAAAAAGAAGGCTACAAGACAATGCTGGAAACTGGAAAAAGTGCAAGAAGTACTTTACAAAAAAGTTCTCCTCTGATGCTCTGACCGCCGACACTCCCATAACACAAATCCCCTTTTGCCTCCACTGTCTGGCCATGTTCGGCCATACCTGTGTGTCATGCAAATGGTCCTCTGGCGGAAAATGAATAATAAAGTTACACTTGTCAGATCCCCATAGGGAACCTCTCTATTCCCTTGCTTCTGTCTGTGTGGAGGCCAGATTTCAGGATTAGCTCAGAGCAGCACCTCTGGAGCGACTAGCTGATGACGATGAAGTAAGGCTGCTACAAAGGGGCTTGTACATTAATATGTGTACTGTGTATTCAGACATCAACACATTCTGCACTTCAAAACAGCTTTTAATACATAGATTGTTGGAGGTCATTGTAAGGTTTTAATTTCACGTTGGTGATATGGTCAATTTCTTGCTGTTTCATCGGTGAAAGTTCGATAAAGACCGTTTGAACCATAGATGTAAAACAATGGATATGACTCTATGTTCTAATGACTTGCCATTCCAGGATGGACCCATAGCGGCCATCTTACCAAGACTTTGGTAGAATTTTGATTATTAGACCTCCAAGAGAACAAGTCATGTTTTCAGTCATGAAGAAAATCCCATAATTGTGCTTTTCCATATATTGCAGCAATTATTTGAAATTTTCAATTTTACCTTAATATGATTTGGGTGTTCTGAATGGCTAATGTACTACATTAAGCAATATCTTTTATCCTAAATAAATTCAGTATTATAGCCTATAGGCAGGCAATTACAATCAGTCACTTCCTGTTTTGCCATTTTTTTTTCCTGGTCAACCTGCATGGGGTTCATTCTGGGGCTGGGAGGAGAGGTGAGAAACTCTGCTGAACAGCTGATAAGATAACTATCCATTAGTTATGTTGCATGTAGTGTTTTATATCTATGGTTTCAACAGAACTGCATTACTGGGCAACAGCTTGGTTCCATGTTTAGTTCCTGTCAGCTGATGCCATCCACATACACTGCAACAGGAAATAAACTGGGATTCATTTACAGCTATGAAATGATCTATTAGAAGCAGTCAGTGCTTGTTGTGTTTGTTAGGGTTGGTCTCCACTTTAGTGATGTTCTGAATGGATCAACAGCAACTTTGCAAGACAACAGCCTTTGTGTGTACACGCTGACCAGTGACTGTGACGTTTTATGGATTCACTCCGAATACACTGTGGAGAGCGGCACTGATTTCTTATTTATTTGAAGTTTGCTTGATTCTACAAAGTGTCCAAGAAAACAACGAAAAAGTATTAAAGTGTAGCTGAAACGCAGCATGCATGTTGTACTTGAACAGGGCCATAATGTATAGACCGTCCTCCAGTGAATACCAAGAAAAGAAGAAGTGAAACCAGGGGGATGGGTTCAGTTGTGATCAAGCAAACGTAGCACTCTTCTTTGTTCCCTTTGAGTGTATACAATATGCACACTTAATGCATTTGTGTGGGCTATACCCTTGAACTATAAACCATTAGACTAGAAATGTATAACACATGACCGTCCGTGACAGTTCTATTACATTTCAAGAAGCAGGAAAGGCAGTGTATACCTGAGTAAAGAAATTATGTTTTTTGATGTCGGTGTGGCATGGAGGAACAATGTTGAAGGCCATCGCTGCAGGCAAGCATACAAATCAGAAAACATCGCAGAACATTAAATATGTCCCCCAGGTTACAACAAACAAAACACAAAAAGGTTTTGTTTCGGATGTTATTAAAAAAAAGAGAGAGAGATGTATACCCCTGACCCTGATCATGCTAGTAGAACAAAACTGAAAGGCTGAAGGAATGGCCGCAGCATATAGCATAAACATCTACAAGCTCCTTTGCTAAAGATGAAAATGCCACATATTTTCATACGGCTTCATATTCACAGATTTCTATTGTCCTCCATGATGACATTCCTCTTCTCACCCCAATTAGGTTTAATATGTAGTTGAAAGAAACAAGGACAGAGACGCTCTTGAAGCAAAAAAATGGAAAAAGCCTTAACTGCACGAATAGTTCAACACAACATATTGTATCCAATGTATTGAAGCCCTGCTGTGACCTTCATCAGGGAGGAGCTAACCTCTTAATGCACCTTGATGCACTGCTTCCTAAAGACGACCGCTGCTCAGCCAACACCATTCATTGGTTCAAAAAGCACTAGAGTAATGGTTTGGGAACTGGAATATGGAGCCAGTGCCCTCTTTGCACTGTTCTTGACTGTATCTCATGATCTCAAGATTTAAGTGTCCAAGGATGAACTGGAGTCAATTGATTTTTTTTTTTCTTTTGCAGGATTGTAGGAAGAGGTAAAGGATTCTGAGGTCACATCAATACTTATTACAAGTTTGCACTCCAAAGGAGAAGAAGGTGAGGAAGGAGAGGGCAACTACGTTTTACGTCTTACGATTGTAAGAAAAAATACAGTACAACAAGGTCTGAATGTTTCTCAAAAAGGGCTTTTAGGAAAAAGAATCACTACAAACTGACAAATTGCAGGATCTGGCCTTCATTAACTTAAGGGAGGACTGTACTAGTATTTCAGTCACAGGTCAAAGTGTTCATGCGGATGCTGTCACTTTTGGCTTTCATCAGTTTAGCGAATATTTGCTAAAATTAACAAAAAACATTTTAAAGAAATATGCATACTTTTCTTTGTTGGGGAATTATAAATAAATAATATATATATTATAATTTAAATATTATTTGTTATACATACGGTATTTGTCATATGTTGCAATATGAGCTGCATGCAGTTTCAGCTGAATACATGAAAAAAAAAAAAAAATCCAGTTCTTGATTAACAGAGTAAATACAATGAACTCCTGGACGGCAAGAGCCTTGAAAGTAAAAGCATTTTTGCCTTTAGAAATGTTATACCTATCATCATCCATTTTAATACATACCAACAAATAACTTGTAGACTAAACATCTTCCTCTTTTCCAAAACTATTTTTTTAAAGAATCGCCCAACTCTTTATTCAGTAACAATTGCCCTCTAACCTTGAAGAATAAAATGATGCACATGAAAGGTGGGTATTTCGAGAGATTTTCTCTTTCCTCCGATATGAAAGCATCTCTTTTATCTAAGAAATAAATAAGGGCTACCACACAAGGGAAATTTCGGTACAATTTGGTGCACAATGCTTTCCCTAAAGGACTATCCTGTTGTGTACCAGTAACAAGGCCACCTTTAATCACAAAGATTTTGGCCCCATTAAGGCCATATTGTGTGTATTGCACTACAATAGATTTGAGAAAGAGGGACAATGAAAGCAGCAAAGGAGTACACAGAGGGGAGGAATAAGCAACAGGGAGTGCAGGGATGTTCCATCAGAGAAAATTTCAGCAATTCAGACCACAACATGGTGAGCCTTTTTCAGCTTCAGTCTCTCTCATAAACCTGCTGTCCTCCTTTAAGATCAAATGCCACAACATCTGATGTATATAACTAAAGGTCACACAGTTGGGCAAAAGCACAGAAAGAAGAAACAAATATGAATATCTATTGTGTTCCTTACATTACGCTACATGTGCTGACAGTACAATCAGTTGCTTTAAAGCAGCTGTGGGTTGAAGTCAAGCAAATATGATTAAAAAGTTCTTTTTATAAATCAGTCACTATATTGTGACAGTAGTGCATGAGACAGGTAATCTGAAAACAATCATCTGTCTCATCTGTGTCCTCTGGTGTCCTCCTGTGTCCGCCGGTGCTCCTAATGGCATCTCTAATATTTCACAGACTGGAGGAAAACAACCAATCAGAGCTGATCTGAAGTCTGCTGTCCAGCTGTGGTCTATGAGTTGGCTGTCAATCACTGACAAACCAACAAAATTGTCAAACTAGGCAGCACTGTTCAAATATGAATCAATATTCTGTTACTGTAAAGCCTATTTCTCAGAAATACCAAGCACCGCCCACCAGCCGGAGCACAGCCAATAGGAACGCTCTCTCTGAAATTGAAATGACCCGTGATTGGCCAAAGTCTTCTGTCACGGTAAGGTTTTTTAAAGTCTGAAAATAGAGCTATGACGAGGTGGAGAGGTCTAGTTATCTCTAAGAGCACTTGAATTACAGTATGCTGAAAGGTTATCATGGAATTTGTGCTCAATGATGCCAAAAACTTTCTGCCTACTGAAGCTTTAAGAGCACCCTTACATGTGTAACAACTCTATCGCTATAACTGACAAGACAACAAAGATCTAGCCTATCTAGGTAAAAAATAGTGCAGTCACAATGCAAAATAAGTTATTTATATAGCCCATCCATAAAGTATTAGGATTACAGTCTATTAGATATTAGTCATATGAAACACATACAGTATTATTGGAAACAGAATGCTCATATCACATAAGTGGCAAAACTACAAACACTTGTTTTGCCACTTGTTTTGGTTACGAGGACAAAGTTTCACAGAGATAAAGCTTTGCTATTACCATGGACACACAGTTCTGTGTATTTGCACGTCATGACTGTTAGTGTCAGATAAACGCAGCTGTACACTGTAAATTGGGTCATGCAGCTTTAAACAGAGCATGCGCGCTCCCGCGACCGGAAATCAGCTTTTGGAAGACAATCACTTTTCGGCAGGACACCTGTGCTCGGCGTTGTGGAGAGGCATGGAGGACGAAATGTAATAGGAGAGAGGCTGGAGGACATCAACAGAAAGAACTGGAGTTTCTCGTGGATTATGAGGTTAGTCAGAGGCTGAACCGTCGACTGTAGCATATTTTATATACGCAACAAACCTCGATGGCTGCGTCCGTAGCTAGCTACTAGCTATCTTACGGCTAATGTATGCTAACCTGGGGCTGTTTGGGGAAAATGAATATACGAAACAGCGGTCAAAATCACCCGAATTATGTGCGGCGAACATTAAAGGTTGTTGCGAGAAGAAACATGGCGTTTTATATCACTTTTGATATACTCTCCGACTGTTATTGTCAGAGGAAGTCAGCGCCACCTGCGGATGAGGACTTAGCAAAAGCACACCAGCAACAAAAAACGGCGTGGGCAACAGTACAATACTCAGTGTTAAACGTGTAGCGTTTAAGAAACGGATTTATTAAAATAACAACGCTGCTTGGAGTTAAATGGCTGTCGCTATTAATCGTCCTTGTTCCCCTTGCTGTGGGATAATATAAGTTACTGCTCTCACTTCAAACATGTCTGATATATTCTCGTCTTGCTGTCATATCGTTTGTTAATCTCTGCTTGTGTAACATGTTCAGCATTACTTGTAATAATTATGGAGCAGTTTTATTTTACAACACATGTATTTCCGTCATTGCCTGATATTACCAGCTGTTTAAATACTGTAACGTGCACATAAATGCAGAATCATCTCATGTGAGGAGGCAGAAATATGCTAGTAATGGCATATCTGTTTACGCACTGATTGTAAAGATTTATGGTTATATATCAGTAGTCTCTACCGTTTGGTCATTAACTCACTTCATTAAATCATTGTCATTATTGGAATAATTCTGGACAATACTACACACAACATGTCATGTTGATAGACATAAATATCAAGTGATGGTACCCACAGATACTGGAGAGGTCTGCCTGTGTGCCTATGTCCAGTGACTAAAACAGGGACATCATTGTGACTGATTATTTATAGATTAATGTCTGATTGATTGATTATTCCATCACTGTATCTGGCAGGGACATAGCTGGAAACAAGTCGTGGTTCTTCTTGAGGCAATTCATAGGTGACCACTATTGTCATCACATCGGTTATTTATTTAAAAAACAAACTCTTTTATTCAGATATGCACCCGTTGTGAAATTATAGGCCAATATTGATGCTGATGTTTAAAACAACAATTTGGCCAATAGCTGATTGCGGTATTTTTGTTTGTTTTGTCTTTGTTGTTATTTATCCCCCATTGTGCCAGGGAAACAAACTCTTCATTATAAAAAATAACTGAACAATTTCAGAGTCATTCAGCATTTCATTACTCTGTCTGTAAATGAGCACAAATTCAATTATACAAATTTATGAAACAACCTTTAATATAATCTTCTTTCACACAAAAAACATATTTTTTAATAACTACTTCAAATAACTGCTTCAAATGCTTCAAATTCATCTTATTGCTGCTTCACATCTCCCCGTAAATAGAAGAAAACACAGCCCTACAAAAATTTTCATTTTCATTTCAGGAAGCAATTAGAAACAAGCAGTTTTTCCTCCTTCTTTTAACACGTCACTCTGCTGTTCATATCCCTCCGCTGGCTCCCAGTTGCCACTCGCATTAAATTCAAATCCCCGTTGCTCGCTTATAAAACAGCAAGAAAAACAGCTCCCACCTACCTGAACTCCCTCATCCAGGTCTATACTTTGTCCCACCCACTTTGCTCGGTCAATGAAAGGCATCTGGTACTGCCATCACAAAAGGGCTCTAAGTTGCGAGCTAGACTCTCCTCCTCTGTAGTCGCCTGGTAGTGAAATGAGTTACTGGAGTCCATTTGATCTGCAGTGTCCCTTTCTACCTTTAAGAAAAGGCTAAAGACTCAGCTCTCTCATGAACACCGCAATATGTAATGACATTGATGCTATTGCTACGTTCAATTAGCGTAAAATTACTACAACACAGCAGATAAACATTGGCCACTGCTCATCTTATTTGCAGGTATGATGACAGTCAACTTAAGTGACTATCTGCTGATACCCCACGTTCGGCCAATAAATCTGTGCACCTCTCCTTTTTTTAATGTGATACAAATGGCCCCAAAGTCTTACTTTTGTTCCTATAATAGTAGGCAGATGCTAGATGCCAATGTCACAGAAATCCGTAATTTAGTAGGGATACATTGATTTATTGGCCTAACATCGGTATCAGCCGATATTCTAAGAAGAAGATCTACCTTTATTAGTCCCACAGTGGGGAAATTCAATTTACACTCTGTTTAACTCATACATGGTACATGCAGACCTGAAACACACATACATGCATTAATGGAGAGGTGTCAGAGTGAGGGGGCTGCTCCAGACAAGCGCCCCGAGCAGTTGGGGGTTTGGTGCCTTGCTCAGGGGCACCTCGGCAGTGCCCAAGAGGTAAACTGGCACCTCTCCAGCTACCAGTTCACACTCAGTTTTTAGTCCATGTCGGGACTTGAACCGGTGACCCTCCGGTTCCCAAGCCAACTCCCTACAGACTGAGCTACTGCCGCCCAAATGTATCGACGAGGATGGGATGGGAAAAGTGAAAAGTGAAAGAAAAAGTCCCGTGGGAGCATTACATTGTCTCGGAGAAAGATCAGCATTAAGGATGTTGTTATTTTCAATGAAAATCAAGTATTAAAACAATGGCTTACAAGATTTCATGAATACAATCACTGCAGTCTGGGTGGGATAGAGCCTTGTGTGTGAATGTGTCACTAGAAGCCTGTCAATCTCATGAGGGGTGACGTTACAGTGGGAACATCCTCCAGCAGCACAATTCTTCTCATGAGTAGGTAGTTGTATAGCAGCTAAAAAGGCTTTTGAAATACTTTTTTTTTAAAGAATCATTTTCATGTGAAAGAAGGTTATATTGAAGGTTGTTTCAGAAATGTATATGATTGAATTTGTGCTCATTCAAAGACCATATAATGAAATGCTGAATGACTAAAACAGCTCACTTACATATTTTTTTTTATAGGTCTAGAGGTCTTTGTTTCCCTGGCACAAAAGGGGAATAAATAACAGCAAAAACAAACTAAAAACATCCATATTGATAACGGCCAAAGTGTTATTTAAAGCATCAGTATCGCTGTCGGACCAGGGTGCATCCCTGTCATTTAGTGTTTACCTAAAAACAAACTTTCATACAAGTTTAATTGTCTTTAAATCATGATTTAACAACAAAATAAAAGAAGCAGTGCAAATATCCATTTTTTTTATGTCATACGCCAAGGTTGGTTTGAGTATGCTACAAGGTTCAACTTGAAAATGAATGCAACTCAAAATTTGATGACTTTATTTTGTTTAATCATAAAGACAATTGCATTAGACTGGACTAACTATACATAGAACTGTACAGTCTATAGAAGGGTATTATTGTAGTATGATTTTTCCTTTAACTGCCAGTTGTGTTGCATGTTAAGACAGGTGCTTTTATTTGTCACACACAGCTGTGCCGCCTCAGTGGACGACATCTGGGAAGAGGAGGAACGTTTTCCAGACCAACTGAGACATAATCTACTCTGCGCTGAAGCTCTCAGGTAGGATATTTTTTTCTCATTACCAGCTGCGTTGTGTTGTTGAATTTTAAATTCAGAATATGCGAAGCTGAAATTACAGCCATTTAAGGAGCTCATTTGTGATTTGCGTTGGTTCTTAGAGAAAAGACACAAGGTGTTGGAGGAGGACCAGCAGGCTGGCTGAAGACATGGACATAAAGAAGAGGTGGACCTGAAAAACACTACAGTCCGTACACACCTGGAAACTGCAACTGTGAAATTATATGATTTTTATATTTGAATGTCTGTGTAATTTGTTCTTTATGTCTCCCTCCTTCAGAAAATGCTGCAAGATCTGCTGGAGAAGTTCAGGGAGGATCATCAGAAGCAGCTCAGCCGCCTCCGAGACAAGATTGATGATGGACGAACTCACAGAGTAAGGAAACACCTGATGTCCCAGTATGATTGCTCCCCCATCCATTCCCTCTGTACTCAGCTTTCACAGTAGTAAAGTTGTTCCGTACCTGAGTACACGTAAGTCGTCACCCACGTGTATTTGTTTATGTTGAGATCAGCTGTTCTTGTGGCAAAGCATCTCAAAACCCTTCGTTCAAACTTCACAGAAACAAAATAAAACTCACCAAACTATCGTCATTAGTTTTTCCAACAATCACGAACTTTGGTTTGGTGGAAATAAATTTGTTTAATGAGTTTGATGTGAAAATATGCAGACTCTACACTCCATATTCCAGTCCACCTTTTCAAGGCTCCGAGGTCAATCTGAGGCTAGACTTTGTTAAACCTGCTTTCTGAAATGGGTTTTGCTGCCTTTGTTACAAAACTAATGGACTGACTGACAGTGAATGTCTTCATTTAATCATTGTCATTATGTGACTTAACCCTCATTCTATCAACCTATGTAACATATAAGGACAACTGACTGGTGTTCCTGGGGATGCCAAGAATAAGAAACAACCATCATAGCAAAATGATAACTTATTTCTTCTCAAAATATTATTAGACATGTAATTAATCTCATCTGAAGAAAAAAAAAGCGTATTATTTTAGGAAAGCTACTGTGGATTTGCATATTTTGTAAAGCAAAAAATAGACATAGCACAAGGAAATCTTTGTCTGTCTCCTTCACAATGACTGACAGAGTGCCCCCACCACCCTGATAGTGTGTGATACTTTAAATTAGGACCCATGGCAAACATTTTATCCATCTATTCTATCTATTTAATAGCATTGGCGGCAAATTGGGGCTTTTGACTGGTCCCCTAGGACCCCGGTACATTAGTCCTTTTTTAAAAAAAAAAAAAAAAAAAAAAAGCACTAATAACTGCAAAAGAAAAACAGAAAGCAATGACATGAAGAAATCAGGAACAAGTTAATTGACAAAGTCATGAAAAATTGGAATGATAGAATAAAGCACCTGTGATATATGACAAAAAGTATACCCAGGGTTTGCGGGAACCCCAGTTGGTAGCATGAGGGTTAAAAGGCTTTAAGTGTAAATCTCCTTTAACTCCTTATAACTGAATATACAGTACCTACCTATGTTTTGTGTTGTGCAAGGTTTTGATCTATCCTCCATGAAAACAGAAGTCTCTTTTAAAAGTGATGAACCAGGGTCTGTTATTGGAGCAGGAGAGACGTAATATGTTTCGTAAATGTTGGTGTAACTGTTTCTGTTTTCGGTCCAGACTGCTGAATGAACAAAGGGACTTGAAAGGCCTGGAGGAGACGAGAACTGGAGCAGAGGGAACAAACATTTGGTAACTATTAAATCAGCTAGTAGTAGTAGTTGTTGTTGTACTTCTAGTAATAGTTGAAGTTGCTGTAGTATTAGTAATTGTTGTGCAGCTCTAGTCGTAGTAGTTGTTGTAGTTGTGGTAGAAAAAAATCATACTATAGTATGTCATAAAAATGGCATAAAAAAGTCATCATATATTATGCCGTAAAATGTCATAGTATAGTGTGTCATAAAAAGTCGCAGTAAAATGTGTCATAAAAATGTATAAAAAATACATAATATAGTATGTCATAAAAATATCATTGTATCATATGTCATAACAAATGTTACTGTATAGTGTCATAAATTCTTCGTATGGCATGTCATAATAACTGTCATAGTATGTCATAAAAATGTCCTTATATATTATGTATTAATGAAAGTTAATATCATAAAAAAGCCATAGTATTGTACAATATGTTGTAAAAAAAAGTCCAAAAAAGTCATGTATGTCATAAAAAAAAGCAATAGTTTGGTATGTCATAAAAACATAGTATAGTATATCATAAAAGAAGTTCTAAATGTCTAGAATGGTATGTCATGAAAAAATAAAGTAAAATGTCATAAAGCCCTAGTATAGTGTCATAAAAATGTAGCTGTAGTAGTTGTAACATTAGTAGTAGTTCTTGTAGTTGTAGTAGTCATAAAAAGCCATAGCATAGAATGTCATAAAAAGTCATTGTATAGTATTTTGAAAGAAGTCTTACAAAAGTCATAGTATATTATGTAACAAAAAAGCCCTGATATATATTATGTCATAAAAATGTCATAAATGTCAGTAAAATATTTAGAATTCAGAAAAAGCCATATAATGTCATAGTCATTTCATAAATAATGGTGGTTAAAGTCTTAGAATCATAGTACCTTGGAATAAGCAGACACTTTAGAAAGTAAATTTGCTCAATAATTGTGCCATAGAATTACATATTTTAATAGTTTTTCACAACATCTATTGTCCTGATTCTTTCACAACAAATTATTCGTAAAAAAAGCTACAAAAATAGCGTAGTGTCAAATGAAAGGAAGCAGAGCACCAAACAAAAAAAGCTATATCAGTGTTTATTTGACCAGAGGTTCAGTTGAAAACGATACATTAATAGATTTTCAGGTGAGTGTCAGGACATTTAACACTTGGATGAACATAAAACTCAGAGTCCTCGGTACAAAAGATCTGATGTTTTTATTTAAACAAGTTAAATAAATGGAACAGTCAACTACAAGTCCCAGAGAGCATTTCCGTAATAAACAACCAATCAGAGAGCTTCAAAGTATAAATTAAAGTTTAAATTAGAAGTTTGTAGAGTGTGCTTGACAAATTCACAGATTTGATTGACTTGACTTTTGGACCAATCTAGTAGCTGTATGTAGGGTTAATTTACGCTCAGGCTGATAGAAGCCTGGTTGAAGGACTGGAGGATGTGGGTTCAATGTGTATGCAATGCAGTGAATTCTGAGGTCTAAAATCTAAATGAAAAAGTCAAAAACACAAAAGGGAATAGCTGGCATTGGTGGCATGGCTGTTAAGTTCCCTTGCCCACCACCAGACACGTCTCCTCCCATTGTTTCTTAGTGATAGAAGGATGAGGTTATGGAAAAACACAAATTTTAATGGAAATTGCTTTGAATTGAAAATGCTGCGGCGATAAGCTGCCATGACACCTCATGACCCCTCTGAGTTCATTCATAAGTAGAAGACAGATGTGGATGAAGACAGTCATCCTCAGTCTTGGTCTGGAAACTCTGAACCGTCTTCAAAAGAAGGGAAGAAACATATAAGAATTTGTATCACACTCACGTATATCTGTACCCAATACAGTAACGACTACATTAAATCAACTCCTACAACAGGCTTTCTCATAGATTGATGACAGAGAGACAGCATATGATTGAGGGTCACACAGGAGAAGTGTACTATATGCCATTTTTATGACATACTATGCTGTAGCTTTTTATATATGTATTTTTTTTGTGACATCTGTTATGATTGACTTTTTTTAGCTTAATTTTTCACATACTATGCCATGACTTTTTTCATAATATTTTATGACATACTATGACTTTTTTTAAAACCTTATATGACATACTATACTGACTTAAACAACTTTTTGCATTACATTTTTTGACATGCTATACTATGGCTTCTTTACAGTATAAATAGTTATACTGACACACGATAATGACTTTTTCAATGTCCTTTACTAATTTTGTTTTCTACATACTATATTGACTTTTTTTTTTAGTATACAATGATGTTTTATTTTTGTCATATACTATGATTTTTTTTCTGACTTTTGTTTGACATACTATACTATGACTTAATTTTTGACATATGACGTATATTTTTTGCCATACATTACTTATTTTTCCAACATACGACTTTTTAAATTTTCTACATACTATACTGTGACTATTTTTTCCACCTACTAAACTGACTGTCTTTTTGACATACTATGCTGTGATTTTTATTTTTTCTACATACTATGCGACTTTATTTCTGATATACTATATTACGATATTTTTTTCCTGACATACTATATATAGTATGACTTTTTTCCATCAGGCTAAACTATGACTTTTTTTTTGACACTTATGTTTTTTATTTTTTCAATGTACTATACTATAGCTTTTTTTCCCAAAAATATTATATATTATGTTTTCGACTCCGTTTTAGAAATACTATATTTTCTTTTTCCAACATGCTATACTGACTTTTTATCTTCAACATACTACAATATAATTTTTTTTATTCCTTTTTGACATACTATACTGACATTTTTTAAAAACTTTTTTGACTTACTGTACCATGCCTTTTTTTTTGACATACTATACTTTTTATGCCTCTTTATCTGACATCCTATACTAGGACTTTCTTTTTGACTACTAATACTATACTGACTGTACTATTTTTTTCGACATACTATACTATGACTTTTTTTGAACATACAAAATGGTTTATTTTTTCACTATGACTTTTTTCTAAACGTAATATACTGAGTTTTTTCGACTTTACTTATTCAACATACTATACTGTGACTTTTTTCGACATACTATGACTTCCTTTTTGACATACTATACTGACTGCTTTTTCCAACATACTATACTAGGACTTTTATTCAACATACTAGACTGACTTTTTTCAACATAGTAACTTTAATCTTAGACATACTGTACTGTGACATGTTTGACATACTATACTGTGACTTTTTTGACATACTATATAGTTTTTTTTGCATACTATACGATGAAATTCTTTCACCAAATTTTTCGACATACTATACTTTGACATTTTTTAAAAAGAATTTTCGACATACTATACATTGACGTTTTTCATGAAATTTTTCGACGTACTACACTATGACTTTTTCACAAAAATTTTTCGACATACTATACTATGGCAGGTTTTTTTTGTAAAATTTTCCAACATTTCACGAAATGACTTTTGCTCACTGTTACAGCTGGGGCCATGTGTGTGTGGCATGATCCTGCCCTGTGTCTCTCTCTGCAGCTGCCCTTCCCCCTTACCTGCACCGGTGAGCTGAGTTGTAATCAGGCTGAGGCATAAGAGGCTGCAGAGCAGGAGACGCGTTCTCTCTCACTACCTTGCTGTGTGCCTGTTATCGCCGGTGTTGTTCGTGTGTTGACTGCGACCTGAGTTGTGCTCCATAACGCTGGAGGTGGTTTCGCTGACTGACATCGTTGTCCTGAGTTTAGCCGACCGGCTGTTAGATTACTTTAACTTAATCCTTTGTGTTTGTAGAAGAACTTTTCTTTTCATTAGTTGAATAAACTTTTCGTTTGCCCTCACCTCAACCTCCGTTTCCTTATTCCCGTAGTTCTGATACGTTTTTTATTTTATTGTTACTTCCCTCTCCCTAGACTTAAGTGGGAACGTAACACTCACCATAGAATCATTCGACATACTATAATACGACCGTTTTCATGGTTTTTTTCAACATAAAAAAAAATTGACATTTTCATCGAAAATTTCGACATATGAAAATGCCGTTTTTTTGTAAAATTTTCCAACATTTCACGAAATGACTTTTGCTCAGCATAGGATCATTCGATATGCTATAATGTGACCGTTTTCATTTTTTTTTTCAACTTCAAAAAAATTTGACGTTTTCATCGAAAAATTTCACGTATGGCGATTTTTTTGTAAAATTTTCGAACATTTCACGAAATGACTTTTTTTCACCATAGAATCATTCTACATGCTATAATACGACCATTTTCATGTTTTTTTTACAACTTCAAAAAAATTTCGACATACTAATGGCGTTTTTTTTGTAAAATTTTCCAACATTTCATGTAGTGACTTTTTCCACCATAGATTCATTCTACATGCTATAATATGACTGTTTTCATGTTTTTTTTCAACTTCAAAGAAATTTGACATTTTCATTGAAAAATTTCGACTATGGCGTTTTTTTTGTAAAATTTTCCAACATTTCACGAAATGACTTTTGCTCTACATAGGATCATTCGACATGCTATAATACGACCGTTTTCATGGGTTTTTTCAACTTCAAAAAAAATTGACGTTTTCATCAAAAAATTTCGACATAGTATACTATGCCATTTTTTTGTAAGATTTTCCAACGTTTCACGAAATGACTTTTGCTCAACATAGGATCATTCGACATGCTATAATACAACCATTTTAATTTTTTTTAACTTCAAAAAAATTTGACGTCTTCATCAGAAAATTTCGACATACTATGGCGATTTTTTTGTAAAATTTTCCAACATTTCACGAAGTGACTTTTTTTCACCATAGAATCATTCTACATGCTATAATACGACCGTTTTCATAGTTATTTTCAACATCAAAAAAATGTGATGTTTTCATCGAAAAATTTTGACATACTATACTATGGCGTTTTTTTTTGTAAAATTTTCCGACATTTCACGAAATGACTTTTGGTCAGCATGGAATCATTCTACATACTATAATACGACGGTTTTCATGGGTTTTTTCAACTTAAAAAAAATTGACGTTTCATCGAAAAATTTCGACATAGTATACTATGCCATTTTTTTGTAAAATTTTCCAACATTTCACAATGACTTTTTTTCACCATACAATCATTCTACATGCAAAAGGTTTCATTTTTTTTCAACTTAAAATTTAATCAAAATTTCACATACTATACTATGGCGATTTTTTATGTAAAATTTTCCAACATTTCACGAAGTGACTTTTGCTCTACATAGGATCATTCGACATGCTATAATACGACCGTTTTCATGTTTTTTTTTTACATCAAAAAAATTTGCCGTTTTCATCAGAAAATTTCGTCATACTATACTATGGCGTTTTTTTTGTAAAATTTTCCAACATTTCACGAAGTGACTTTTTTCACCATAGGATCATTCGATATGCTATAATATGACCGTTTTCATGTTTTTTTTCAACTTCAAAAAAATTTGACGTTTTCATCGAAAAATTTCGACATACTATAGTATGGCGATTTTTTTGTAAAATTTTCCAACATTTCACGAAATGACTTTTGCTCAGCATAGAATCATTCTACATGCTATAATACGACCGTTTTCATGGGTTTTTTCAACATAAAAAAAATTTGACGTTATCATCGAAAAATTTCGACATACTATACTATGGCGATTTTTTTGTAAAATTATCCAACATTTCACGAAGTGACTTTTTTTCACCATAGAATCATTCTACATGCTATAATACCACCGTTTTCATGTTTTTTTTTACATAAAAAAATTTGACGTTTTCATCAAAAAATTTCGACATACTATACTATGGCGTTTTTTTTTTTGTAAAATTTTCCAACATTTAACGAAGTGACTTTTTTTCACCATAGAATCTTTCTACATACTATAATACGACCGTTTTCATGTTTTTTTTCAACATAAAAAAAATTTGACGTGATCATCGAAAAATTTCGACATAGTATACTATGCCATTTTTTTGTAAAATTTTCCAACATTTCACAAAATGACTTTTGCTCAGCATAGAATCATTCTACATGCTATAATACGACCGTTTTCATGGTTTTTTTCAACATAAAAAAAATTTGACGTTATCATCAAAAAATTTCGACATACTATACTATGGCGTTTTTTTTGTAAAATTTTCCAACATTTCACAAAATGACTTTTGCTCAACATAGCATCATTCGACATGCTATAATACGACCGTTTTCATGATTTTTTTTCAACTTCAAAAAATTTTGACGTTTTCATCGAAAAATTTCGACATACTATACTATGCCGTTTTTTTTTGTAAAATTTTCTAACATTTCACTAAGTGACTTTTGCTCTACATAGGATCATTCGACATGCTATAATACGACCGTTTTCATGGGTTTTTTCAACTTCAAAAAAAATTGACGTTTTCATCAAAAAATTTCGACATAGTATACTATGCCATTTTTTTGTAAGATTTTCCAACGTTTCACGAAATAACTTTTGCTCAACATAGAATCATTCTACATGCTATAATACCACCGTTTTCATGTTTTTTTTTAACATAAAAAAAATTTGACGTTTTCATCAAAAAATTTCGACATACTATACTATGGCGTTATTTTTTTTGTAAAATTTTCCAACATTTCACGAAATGACTTTTGCTCAACATAGGATCATTCGATATGCTATAATATGACCGTTTTCATGGGTTTTTTCAACTTCAAAAAAAATTGACGTTTTCATCAAAAAATTTCTACATAGTATACTATGCCATTTTTTTGTAAGATTTTCCAACATTTCACGAAATAACTTTTGCTCAACATAGAATCATTCTACATGCTATAATACCACCGTATTCATGTTTTTTTTTAACATAAAAAAAATTTGACGTTTTCATCAAAAAATTTCGACATACTATAGTATGGCGATTTTTTTGTAAAATTTTCCAACATTTCACGAAATGACTTTTTTTCACCATAGAATCATTCTACATACTATAATACGACCGTTTTCATGTTTTTTTTTACAACTTCAAAAAAATTTCGACATACTAATGGCGTTTTTTTTGTAAAATTTTCCAACGTTTCACGAAGTGACTTTTTTTCACCATAGAATCATTCTACATGCTATAATACGACCGTTTTCATGTTTTTTTTACAACTTCAAAAAAATTTCGACATACTAATGGCGTTTTTTTTGTAAAATTTTCCAACATTTCATGAAATGACTTTTGGTCAACATAGAATCATTCTACATGCTATAATCCAACCATTTTCATGGTTTTTTTTCAACATAAAAAAAATTTGACGTTATCGAAAAATTTCGACATACTATACTATGCCATTTTTTTTTTTTGTAAAATTTTCCAACGTTTCACGAAGTGACTTTTTTTCACCATAGAATCATTCTACATGCTATAATACCACCGTTTTCATGTTTTTTTTTTACATAAAAAAAATTTGACGTTTTCATCAAAAAATTTCGACATACTATACTATGGCGTTTTTTTTTTTGTAAAATTTTCCAACATTTAACGAAGTGACTTTTTTTCACCATAGAATCTTTCTACATACTATAATACGACCGTTTTCATGGTTTTTTTCAATATAAAAAAAATTTGACGTTATCATCAAAAAATTTCGACATACTATACTATGGCGTTTTTTTTGTAAAATTTTCCAACATTTCACAAAATGACTTTTGCTCAACATAGCATCATTCGACATGCTATAATACGACCGTTTTCATGATTTTTTTTCAACTTCAAAAAATTTTGACGTTTTCATCGAAAAATTTCGACATACTATACTATGCCGTTTTTTTTTGTAAAATTTTCTAACATTTCACTAAGTGACTTTTGCTCTACATAGGATCATTCAACATGCTATAATACGACCGTTTTCATGGGTTTTTTCAACTTCAAAAAAAATTGACGTTTTCATCAAAAAATTTCTACATAGTATACTATGCCATTTTTTTGTAAGATTTTCCAACATTTCACGAAATAACTTTTGCTCAACATAGAATCATTCTACATGCTATAATACCACCGTTTTCATGTTTTTTTTAACATAAAAAAAATTTGACGTTTTCATCAAAAAATTTCGACATACTATACTATGGCGTTATTTTTTTTGTAAAATTTTCCAACATTTCACGAAATGACTTTTGCTCAACATAGGATCATTCGATATGCTATAATATGACCGTTTTCATGTTTTTTTTCAACTTCAAAAAAATTTGACGTTTTTATCGAAAAATTTCGACATACTATAGTATGGCGATTTTTTTGTAAAATTTTCCAACATTTCACGAAATGACTTTTTTTTCACCATAGAATCATTCTACATGCTATAATACGACCGTTTTCATGTTTTTTTTACAACTTCAAAAAAATTTCGACACACTAATGGCGTTTTTTTTGTAAAATTTTCCAACGTTTCACGAAGTGACTTTTTTTCACCATAGAATCATTCTACATGCTATAATACGACCGTTTTCATGGTTTTTTTTAACATAAAAAAAATTTGACGTTTTCATCAAAAAATTTCGACATACTATACTATGCCGTTTTTTTTATAAAATTTTCCAACATTTCACGAAATGACTTTTGCTCAGCATCGAACCATTCTACATGCTATAATACGACCGTTTTCATGGTTTTTTTCAACATAAAAAAAATTTGACGTGATCATCGAAAAATTTCAACATACTATACTATGGCGATTTTTAATGTAAAATTTTCCAACATTTCACGAAGTGACTTTTTTTCACCATAGAATCATTCTACATGCTATAATACGACCGTTTTCATGTTTTTTTTCAACATAAAAAAAATTTGACGTGATCATCGAAAAATTTCGACATAGTATACTATGCCATTTTTTTGTAAAATTTTCCAACATTTCACGAAATGACTTTTGCTCAGCATAGAATCATTCTACATGCTATAATACGACCGTTTTCATGGTTTTTTTCAACATAAAAAAATTTGACGTTGTCATCAAAAAATTTCGACATACTATACTATGGCGTTTTTTTGTAAAATTTTCCAACATTTCACAAAATGACTTTTGCTCAACATAGCATCATTCGACATGCTATAATACGACCGTTTTCATCGAAAAATTTCGACATACTATACTATGCCGTTTTTTTTTTGTAAAATTTTCCAACATTTCACTAAGTGACTTTTGCTCTACATAGGATCATTCGACATGCTATAATACGACCGTTTTCATGGTTTTTTTCAACTTCAAAAAAAATTGACGTTTTCATCAAAAAATTTCGACATAGTATACTATGCCATTTTTTTGTAAGATTTTCCAACATTTCACGAAATAACTTTTGCTCAACATAGAATCATTCTACATGCTATAATACCACCGTTTTCATGTTTTTTTTTTAACATAAAAAAAATTTGACGTTTTCATCAAAAAATTTCGACATACTATACTATGGCGTTTTTTTTGTAAAATTTTCAAACATTTCATGAAATGACTTTTGGTCAACATAGGATCATTCTACATGCTATAATCCGACCATTTTCATGGTTTTTTTTCAACATAAAAAAATTTGACGTTATCGAAAAATTTCGACATACTATACTATGGCGTTTTTTTTTTTTTTTTAAAATTTTCCAACGTTTCACGAAATGACTTTTGCTCAACATAGGATCATTCGACATGCTATAATACGACCGTTTTCATGATTTTTTTTCAACTTCAAAAAATTTTGACGTTTTCATCAAAAAATTTCGACATAGTATACTATGCCATTTTTTTGTAAGATTTTCCAACATTTCACGAAATGACTTTTGCTCAACATAGGATCATTTGACATGCTATAATACAACCATTTTAATTTTTTTTAACTTCAAAAAAATTTGACGTCTTCATCGAAAAATTTCGACATACCATACTATGGCGTTTTTTTTTTTGTAAAATTTTCCAACATTTCACGAAATGACTTTTGCTTAGCATAGAACGATTCTACATGCTATAATACGACCGTTTTCATGTTTTTTTTTTCAACATAAAAAAAATTTGACGTTTTCATCAAAAAATTTCGACATACTATACTATGCCGTTTTTTTTTGTAAAATTTTCCAACATTTCACTAAGTGACTTTTGCTCTACATAGGATCATTCAACATGCTATAATACGACCGTTTTCATGGGTTTTTTCAACTTCAAAAAAAATTGACGTTTTCATCAAAAAATTTCGACATAGTATACTATGCCATTTTTTTGTAAGATTTTCCAACATTTCACGAAATGACTTTTGCTCAACATAGAATCATTCTACATGCTATAATACAACAGTTTTCATGGTTTTTTTTTACATCAAAAAAATTTGCCGTTTTCATCAGAAAATTTCGTCATACTATACTATGGCGTTTTTTTTGTAAAATTTTCCAACATTTCACGAAATGACTTTTGCTCAACATAGGATCATTCGATATGCTATAATATGACCGTTTTCATGTTTTTTTTCAACTTCAAAAAAATTTGACGTTTTCATCGAAAAATTTCGACATACTATAGTATGGCAATTTTTTTGTAAAATTTTCCAACATTTCACGAAATGACTTTTGGTCAGCATAGAATCATTCTACATACTATAATACGACCGTTTTCATGGTTTTTTTCAACTTCAAAGAAATTTGACATTTTCATTGAAAAATTTCGACATACTATACTATGCCGTTTTTTTTTTTTTTTTTTAAATTTTCCAACATTTCACGAAGTGACTTTTTTTCCACCATAGAATCATTCTACATACTATAATACGACCGTTTTCATGTTTTTTTTCAACTTCAAAGAAATTTGACATTTTCATTGAAAAATTTCGACATACTATACTATGCCATTTTTTTGTAAAATTTTCCAACATTTCACGAAGTGACTTTTTTCACCATAGAATCATTCTACATGCTATAATATGACTGTTTTCATGTTTTTTTTCAACTTCAAAAAAATTTGACGTTTATCGAAAAATTTCGACATACTATAGTATGGCGATTTTTTTGTAAAATTTTCCAACATTTCACGAAATGACTTTTGCTCATTATAGAATCATTCTACATGCTATAATACGACCGTTTTCATGGTTTTTTTCAACATAAAAAAAATTTGACGTTATCATCGAAAAATTTCGACATACTATACTATGGCGATTTTTTTGTAAAATTATCCAACATTTCACGAAGTGACTTTTTTTCACCATAGAATCATTCTACATGCTATAATACCACCGTTTTCATGTTTTTTTTTTACATAAAAAAAATTTGACGTTTTCATCAAAAAATTTCGACATACTATACTATGGCGTTTTTTTTTTTTTGTAAAATTTTCCAACATTTCACGAAATGACTTTTGCTCAGCATAGAATCATTCTACATGCTATAATACGACCGTTTTCATGGTTTTTTTCAATATAAAAAAAATTTGACGTTATCATCAAAAAATTTCGACATACTATACTATGGCGTTTTTTTTGTAAAATTTTCCAACATTTCACAAAATGACTTTTGCTCAACATAGCATCATTCGACATGCTATAATACGATCGTTTTCATGATTTTTTTTCAACTTCAAAAAATTTTGACGTTTTCATCGAAAAATTTCGACATACTATACTATGCCGTTTTTTTTTGTAAAATTTTCTAACATTTCACTAAGTGACTTTTGCTCTACATAGGATCATTCAACATGCTATAATACGACCGTTTTCATGGGTTTTTTCAACTTCAAAAAAAATTGACGTTTTCATCAAAAAATTTCTACATAGTATACTATGCCATTGTTTTGTAAGATTTTCCAACATTTCACGAAATAACTTTTGCTCAACATAGAATCATTCTACATGCTATAATACCACCGTTTTCATGTTTTTTTTTAACATAAAAAAAATTTGACGTTTTCATCAAAAAATTTCGACATACTATACTATGGCGTTATTTTTTTTGTAAAATTTTCCAACATTTCACGAAATGACTTTTTTTCACCATAGAATCATTCTACATGCTATAATACGACCGTTTTCATGTTTTTTTTACAACTTCAAAAAAATTTCGACATACTAATGGCGTTTTTTTTGTAAAATTTTCCAAGGTTTCACGAAGTGACTTTTTTTCACCATAGAATCATTCTACATACTATAATACGACCGTTTTCATGGTTTTTTTCAACTTCAAAGAAATTTGACATTTTCATTGAAAAATTTCGACATACTATACTATGGCGTTTCTTTTATAAAATTTTCCAACATTTCACGAAATGACTTTTGCTCAGCATAGAATCATTCTACATGCTATAATACGACCGTTTTCATGATTTTTTTCAACATAAAAAAAATTTGACGTTATCGAAAAATTTCGACATACTATACTATGCCGTTTTTTTTTTTTTTGTAAAATTTTCCAACATTTCACGAAGTGACTTTTTTTCACCATAGAATCATTCTACATGCTATAATACCACCGTTTTCATGTTTTTTTTTTACATAAAAAAAATTTGACGTTTATCGAAAAATTTCGATATACTATAGTATGGCGATTTTTTTGTAAAATTTTCCAACATTTCACGAAATGACTATTGCTCAGCATAGAATCATTCTACATGCTATAATACGACCGTTTTCATGTTTTTTTTTAACATAAAAAAAATTTGACGTTTTCATCAAAAAATTTCGACATACTATACTATGCCGTTTTTTTTATAAAATTTTCCAACATTTCACGAAATGACTTTTGCTCAGCATCGAACCATTCTACATGCTATAATACGACCGTTTTCATGTTTTTTTTCAACATAAAAAAAATTTGACGTGATCATCGAAAAATTTCGACATAGTATACTATGCCATTTTTTTGTAAAATTCTCCAACATTTCACGAAATTACTTTTGCTCAGCATAGAATCATTCTACATGCTATAATACGACCGTTTTCATGGTTTTTTTCAACATAAAAAAATTTGACGTTATCATCAAAAATTTCGACATACTATACTATGGCTTTTTTTGTAAAATTTTCCAACATTTCACAAAATGCTTTTGCTCAACATAGCACATTCGACATGCTATAATACGACCGTTTTCATGATTTTTTTTCAACTTCAAAAAATTTTCACGTTTTCATCGAAAAATTTCGACATACTATACTATGCCGTTTTTTTTTGTAAAATTTTCCAACATTTCACTAAGTGACTTTTGCTCTACATAGGATCATTCGACATGCTATAATACGACCGTTTTCATGGGTTTTTTCAACTTCAAAAAAAATTGACGTTTTCATCAAAAAATTTCTACATAGTATACTATGCCATTTTTTTGTAAGATTTTCCAACATTTCACGAAATAACTTTTGCTCAACATAGAATCATTCTACATGTTATAATACCACCGTTTTCATGTTTTTTTTTTAACATAAAAAAAATTTGACGTTTTCATCAAAAAATTTCGACATACTATACTATGGCGTTTTTTTTGTAAAATTTTCCAAGATTTAATGAAATGACTTTTGGTCAACATAGGATCATTCTACATGCTATAATCCGACCATTTTCATGGTTTTTTTTCAACATAAAAAAATTTGACGTTATCGAAAAATTTCGACATACTATACTATGGCGTTTTTTTTTTTTTTTGTAAAATTTTCCAACGTTTCACGAAGTGACTTTTTTTCACCATAGAATCATTCTACATACTATAATACGACCGTTTTCATGATTTTTTTCAACTTCAAAGAAATTTGACATTTTCATTGAAAAATTTCGACATACTATACTATGCCGTTTTTTTTATAAAATTTTCCAACATTTCACGAAATGACTTTTGCTCAACATAGGATCATTCGACATGCTATAATACGACCGTTTTCATGATTTTTTTTTCAACTTCAAAAAATTTTGACGTTTTCATCAAAAAATTTCGACATAGTATACTATGCCATTTTTTTGTAAGATTTTCCAACATTTCACGAAATGACTTTTGCTCAACATAGGATCATTTGACATGCTATAATACAACCATTTTAATTTTTTTTAACTTCAAAAAAATTTGACGTCTTCATCGAAAAATTTCGACATACCATACTATGGCGTTTTTTTTTTTGTAAAATTTTCCAACATTTCACGAAATGACTTTTGCTTAGCATAGAACGATTCTACATGCTATAATACGACCGTTTTCATGTTTTTTTTTCAACATAAAAAAAATTTGACGTGATCATCGAAAAATTTTGACATACTATACTATGCCGTTTTTTTTGTAAAATTTTCCAACATTTCATGAAATGACTTTTGCTCACCATAGAATCATTCTACATACTATAATACGACCGTTTTCATGGGTTTTTTCAACTTAAAAAAAAATTGACGTTTTCATCAAAAAATTTCGACATAGTATACTATGCCATTTTTTATGTAAAATTTTCCAACATTTCACGAAGTGACTTTTTTTCACCATAGAATCATTCTACATGCTATAATATGACTGTTTTCATGGTTTTTTTTTTTTACATAAAAAAAATTTGACGTTTTCATCAAAAAATTTCGACATACTATACTATGCCGTTTTTTTTTGTAAAATTTTCCAACATTTCACTAAGTGACTTTTACTCTACATAGGATCATTCGACATGCTATAATACGACCGTTTTCATGGGTTTTTTCAACTTCAAAAAAAATTGACGTTTTCATCAAAAAATTTCGACATAGTATACTATGCCATTTTTTTGTAAGATTTTCCAACATTTCACGAAATGACTTTTGCTCAACATAGAATCATTCTACATGCTATAATACAACAGTTTTCATGGTTTTTTTTTACATCAAAAAAATTTGCCGTTTTCATCAGAAAATTTCGTCATACTATACTATGGCGTTTTTTTTGTAAAATTTTCCAACATTTCACGAAATGACTTTTGCTCAACATAGGATCATTCGATATGCTATAATATGACCGTTTTCATGTTTTTTTTTCAACTTCAAAAAAATTTGACGTTTTCATCGAAAAATTTCGACATACTATAGTATGGCGATTTTTTTGTAAAATTTTCCAACATTTCACGAAGTGACTTTTTTTCACCATAGAATCATTCTACATGCTATAATACGACCGTTTTCATAGTTATTTTCAACATCAAAAAAATGTGACGTTTTCATCGAAAAATTTTGACATACTATACTATGGCGTTTTTTTTTTGTAAAATTTTCCAACATTTCACGAAATGACTTTTGGTCAGCATAGAATCATTCTACATACTATAATACGACGGTTTTCATGGGTTTTTTCAACTTCAAAAAAAATTGACGTTTTCATCGAAAAATTTCGACATAGTATACTATGCCATTTTTTTGTAAAATTTTCCAACATTTCACGAAATGACTTTTGGTCAGCATAGAATCATTCTACATACTATAATACGACCGTTTTCATGGTTTTTTTCAACTTCAAAGAAATTTGACATTTTCATTGAAAAATTTCGACATACTATACTATGCCGTTTTTTTTTTTTTTTTGTAAAATTTTCCAACATTTCACGAAGTGACTTTTTTTCCACCATAGAATCATTCTACATACTATAATACGACCGTTTTCATGTTTTTTTTCAACTTCAAAGAAATTTGACATTTTCATTGAAAAATTTCGACATACTATACTATGGCGTTTTTTTTGTAAAATTTTCCAACATTTCATGAAATGACTTTTGCTCACCATAGAATCATTCTACATACTATAATACGACCGTTTTCATGGGTTTTTTCAACTTCAAAAAAAATTGACGTTTTCATCGAAAAATTTCGACATAGTATACTATGCCATTTTTTTGTAAAATTTTCCAACATTTCACGAAGTGACTTTTTTCACCATAGAATCATTCTACATGCTATAATATGACTGTTTTCATGTTTTTTTTCAACTTCAAAAAAATTTGACGTTTATCGAAAAATTTCGACATACTATAGTATGGCGATTTTTTTGTAAAATTTTCCAACATTTCACGAAATGACTTTTGCTCAGCATAGAATCATTCTACATGCTATCATTCGACCGTTTTCATGGTTTTTTTCAACATAAAAAAAATTTGACGTTATCATCGAAAAATTTCGACATACTATACTATGGCGATTTTTTTGTAAAATTATCCAACATTTCACGAAGTGACTTTTTTTCACCATAGAATCATTCTACATGCTATAATACCACCGTTTTCATGTTTTTTTTTTACATAAAAAAAATTTGACGTTTTCATCAAAAAATTTCGACATACTATACTATGGCGTTTTTTTTTTTTGTAAAATTTTCCAACATTTAACGAAGTGACTTTTTTTCACCATAGAATCTTTCTACATACTATAATACGACCGTTTTCATGTTTTTTTTCAACATAAAAAAAATTTGACGTGATCATCGAAAAATTTCGACATAGTATACTATGCCATTTTTTTGTAAAATTTTCCAACATTTCACGAAATGACTTTTGCTCAGCATAGAATCATTCTACATGCTATAATACGACCGTTTTCATGGTTTTTTTCAACATAAAAAAAATTTGACGTTATCATCGAAAAATTTCGACATACTATACTATGGCGTTTTTTTTATAAAATTTTCCAACATTTCACAAAATGACTTTTGCTCAACATAGCATCATTCGACATGCTATAATACGACCGTTTTCATGATTTTTTTTCAACTTCAAAAAATTTTGACGTTTTCATCGAAAAATTTCGACATACTATACTATGCCGTTTTTTTTTGTAAAATTTTCTAACATTTCACTAAGTGACTTTTGCTCTACATAGGATCATTCGACATGCTATAATACGACCGTTTTCATGGGTTTTTTCAACTTCAAAAAAAATTGACGTTTCCATCAAAAAATTTCGACATAGTATACTATGCCATTTTTTTGTAAGATTTTCCAACATTTCACGAAATAACTTTTGCTCAACATAGAATCATTCTACATGCTATAATACCACCGTTTTCATGTTTTTTTTTAACATAAAAAAAATTTGACGTTTTCATCAAAAAATTTTGACATACTATACTATGGCGTAATTTTTTTTGTAAAATTTTCCAACATTTCACGAAATGACTTTTGCTCAACATAGGATCATTCGATATGCTATAATATGACCGTTTTCATGTTTTTTTTCAACTTCAAAAAAATTTGACGTTTTCATCGAAAAATTTCGACATACTATAGTATGGCGATTTTTTTGTAAAATTTTCGAACATTTCACGAAATGACTTTTTTTCACCATAGAATCATTCTACATGCTATAATACGACCGTTTTCATGTTTTTTTTACAACTTCAAAAAAATTTCGACATACTAATGGCGTTTTTTTTGTAAAATTTTCCAACATTTCATGAAATGACTTTTGGTCAACATAGAATCATTCTACATGCTATAATCCGACCATTTTCATGGTTTTTTTTCAACATAAAGAAATTTGACGTTATCGAAAAATTTCGACATACTATACTATGCCGTTTTTTTTTACAAAATTTTCCAACATTTCACGAAATGACTTTTGCTCAGCATAGAATCATTCTACATGCTATGATACGACCGTTTTCATGATTTTTTTCAACATAAAAAAAAATTTGACGTTATCGAAAAATTTCGACATACTATACTATGCCGTTTTTTTTTTTGTAAAATTTTCCAACATTTCACGAAGTGACTTTTTTTCACCATAGAATCATTCTACATGCTATAATACCACCGTTTTCATGTTTTTTTTTTACATAAAAAAAATTTGACGTTTATCGAAAAATTTCGATATACTATAGTATGGCGATTTTTTTGTAAAATTTTCCAACATTTCACGAAATGACTATTGCTCAGCATAGAATCATTCTACATGCTATAATACGACCGTTTTCATGGTTTTTTCAACTTCAAAAAAAATTGACGTTTTCATCAAAAAATTTCGACATAGTATACTATGCCATTTTTTTGTAAGATTTTACAACATTTCACGAAATAACTTTTGCTCAACATAGAATCATTCTACATGCTATAATACCACCGTTTTCATGTTTTTTTTTAACATAAAAAAAATTTGACGTTTTCATCAAAAAATTTCGACATACTATAGTATGGCGTTTTTTTTGTAAAATTTTCCAAGATTTCATGAAATGACTTTTGGTCAACATAGGATCATTCTACATGCTATAATCCGACCATTTTCATGGTTTTTTTTCAACATAAAAAAATTTGACGTTATCGAAAAATTTCGACATACTATACTATGGCGTTTTTTTTTTTTTTTGTAAAATTTTCCAACGTTTCACGAAGTGACTTTTTTTCACCATAGAATCATTCTACATACTATAATACGACCATTTTCATGATTTTTTTCAACTTCAAAGAAATTTGACATTTTCATTGAAAAATTTCGACATACTATTCTATGCCGTTTTTTTTATAAAATTTTCCAACATTTCACGAAATGACTTTTGCTCAACATAGGATCATTCGACATGCTATAATACGACCGTTTTCATGATTTTTTTTCAACTTCAAAAAATTTTGACGTTTTCATCAAAAAATTTCGACATAGTTTACTATGCCATTTTTTTGTAAGATTTTCCAACATTTCACGAAATGACTTTTGCTCAACATAGGATCATTTGACATGCTATAATACAACCATTTTAATTTTTTTTAACTTCAAAAAAATTTGACGTCTTCATCGAAAAATTTCGACATACCATACTATGGCGGTTTTTTTTTTTGTAAAATTTTCCAACATTTCACGAAATGACTTTTGCTTAGCATAGAACGATTCTACATGCTATAATACGACCGTTTTCATGGTTTTTTTTTCAACATCAAAAAAAATTGACGTTTTCATCAAAAAATTTCGACATAGTATACTATGCCATTTTTTTTGTAAGATTTTCCAACATTTCACGAAATAACTTTTGCTCAACATAGAATCATTCTACATGCTATAATACCACCGTTTTCATGTTTTTTTTTAACATAAAAAAAATTTGACGTTTTCATCAAAAAATTTCGACATACTATAGTATGGCGTTTTTTTTGTAAAATTTTCCAAGATTTCATGAAATGACTTTTGGTCAACATAGGATCATTCTACATGCTATAATCCGACCATTTTCATGGTTTTTTTTTCAACATAAAAAAAATTTGACGTTTATCGAAAAATTTCGACATACATCTATGGCGTTTTTTTTTTTTTTGTAAAATTTTCCAACGTTTCACGAAGTGACTTTTTTTCACCATAGAATCATTCTACATACTATAATACGACCATTTTCATGATTTTTTTCAACTTCAAAGAAATTTGACATTTTCATTGAAAAATTTCGACATACTATTCTATGCCGTTTTTTTTAGTAAAATTTTCCAACATTTCACGAAATGACTTTTGCTCAACATAGGATCATTCGACATGCTATAATACGACCGTTTTCATGATTTTTTTTTAACTTCAAAAAATTTTGACGTTTTCATCAAAAAATTTCGACATAGTTTACTATGCCATTTTTTTGTAAGATTTTCCAACATTTCACGAAATGACTTTTGCTCAACATAGGATCATTTGACATGCTATAATACAACCATTTTAATTTTTTTTAACTTCAAAAAAATTTGACGTCTTCATCGAAAAATTTCGACATACCATACTATGGCGTTTTTTTTTTTGTAAAATTTTCCAACATTTCACGAAATGACTTTTGCTTAGCATAGAACGATTCTACATGCTATAATACGACCGTTTTCATGTTTTTTTTTCAACATAAAAAAAATTTGACGTGATCATCGAAAAATTTTGACATACTATACTATGGCGTTTTTTTTGTAAAATTTTCCAACATTTCATGAAATGACTTTTGCTCACCATAGAATCATTCTACATACTATAATACGACCGTTTTCATGGGTTTTTTCAACTTAAAAAAAAATTGACGTTTTCATCAAAAAATTTCGACATAGTATACTATGCCATTTTTTATGTAAAATTTTCCAACATTTCACGAAGTGACTTTTTTTCACCATAGAATCATTCTACATGCTATAATATGACTGTTTTCATGGTTTTTTTTTTTACATAAAAAAAATTTGACGTTTTCATCAAAAAATTTCGACATACTATACTATGCCGTTTTTTTTTGTAAAATTTTCCAACATTTCACTAAGTGACTTTTGCTCTACATAGGATCATTCGACATGCTATAATACGACCGTTTTCATGGGTTTTTTCAACTTCAAAAAAAATTGACGTTTTCATCAAAAAATTTCGACATAGTATACTATGCCATTTTTTTTTGTAAGATTTTCCAACATTTCACGAAATGACTTTTGCTCAACATAGAATCATTCTACATGCTATAATACAACAGTTTTCATGTTTTTTTTTTACATCAAAAAAATTTGCCGTTTTCATCAGAAAATTTCGTCATACTATACTATGGCGTTTTTTTTGTAAAATTTTCCAACATTTCACGAAATGACTTTTGCTCAACATAGGATCATTCGATATGCTATAATATGACCGTTTTCATGTTTTTTTTCAACTTCAAAAAAATTTGACGTTTTCATCGAAAAATTTCGACATACTATAGTATGGCGATTTTTTTTTTGTAAAATTTTCCAACATTTCACGAAGTGACTTTTTTTCACCATAGAATCATTCTACATGCTATAATACGACCGTTTTCATAGTTATTTTCAACATCAAAAAAAATTTGACGTTTTCATCGAAAAATTTCGACATACTATACTATGCCATTTTTTTTTTTTGTAAAATTTTCCAACATTTCACGAAATGACTTTTTTTCACCATAGAATCATTCTACATGCTATAATACGACCGTTTTCATGTTTTTTTTACAACTTCAAAAAAATTTGACGTTATCGAAAAATTTCGACATACTATACTATCCCGTTTTTTTTTTTTGTAAAATTTTCCAACATTTCACGAAGTGACTTTTTTTCACCATAGAATCATTCTCCATGCTATAATACCACCGTTTTCATGTTTTTTTTTAACATAAAAAAAATTTGACGTTTATCGAAAAATTTCGATATACTATACTATGGCGATTTTTTTTTTGTAAAATTTTCCAACATTTCACGAAATGACTATTGCTCAGCATAGAATCATTCTACATGCTATAATACGACCGTTTTCATGGTTTTTTTTTAACATAAAAAAAATTTGACGTTTTCATCAAAAAATTTCGACATACTATACTATGCCGTTTTTTTTATAAAATTTTCCAACATTTCACGAAATGACTTTTGCTCAGCATAGAATCATTCTACATGCTATAATACGACCGTTGTCATTGTTTTTTTCAACATAAAAAAAATTTGACGTGATCATCGAAAAATTTCAACAAATTATACTATGGCGATTTTTTATGTAAAATTTTCCAACATTTCACGAAGTGACTTTTTTTCACCATAGAATCATTCTACATGCTATAATACGACCGTTTTCATGTTTTTTTTCAACATAAAAAAAATTTGACGTGATCATCGAAAAATTTCGACATAGTATACTATGCCATTTTTTTCTAAAATTTTCCAACATTTCACGAAATGACTTTTGCTCAGCATAGAATCATTCTACATGCTATAATACGACCGTTTTCATGGTTTTTTTCAACATAAAAAAAATTTGACGTTATCATCAAAAAATTTCGACATACTATACTATGGCGTTTTTTTGTAAAATTTTCCAACATTTCACAAAATGACTTTTGCTCAACATAGGATCATTTGACATGCTATAATACAACCATTTTAATTTTTTTTAACTTAAAAAAAATTTGACGTCTTCATCGAAAAATTTCGACATACCATACTATGGCGTTTTTTTTTTTGTAAAATTTTCCAACATTTCACGAAATGACTTTTGCTTAGCATAGAACGATTCTACATGCTATAATACGACCGTTTTCATGTTTTTTTTTCAACATAAAAAAAATTTGACGTTTTCATCAAAAAATTTCGACATACTATACTATGCCGTTTTTTTTTGTAAAATTTTCCAACATTTCACTAAGTGACTTTTGCTCTACATAGGATCATTCAACATGCTATAATACGACCGTTTTCATGGGTTTTTTCAACTTCAAAAAAAATTGACGTTTTCATCAAAAAATTTCGACATAGTATACTATGCCATTTTTTTGTAAGATTTTCCAACATTTCACGAAATGACTTTTGCTCAACATAGAATCATTCTACATGCTATAATACAACAGTTTTCATGGTTTTTTTTTACATCAAAAAAATTTGCCGTTTTCATCAGAAAATTTCGTCATACTATACTATGGCGTTTTTTTTGTAAAATTTTCCAACATTTCACGAAATGACTTTTGCTCAACATAGGATCATTCGATATGCTATAATATGACCGTTTTCATGTTTTTTTTCAACTTCAAAAAAATTTGACGTTTTCATCGAAAAATTTCGACATACTATAGTATGGCAATTTTTTTGTAAAATTTTCCAACATTTCACGAAATGACTTTTGGTCAGCATAGAATCATTCTACATACTATAATACGACCGTTTTCATGGTTTTTTTCAACTTCAAAGAAATTTGACATTTTCATTGAAAAATTTCGACATACTATACTATGCCGTTTTTTTTTTTTTTTTTTTAAATTTTCCAACATTTCACGAAGTGACTTTTTTTCCACCATAGAATCATTCTACATACTATAATACGACCGTTTTCATGTTTTTTTTCAACTTCAAAGAAATTTGACATTTTCATTGAAAAATTTCGACATACTATACTATGCCATTTTTTTGTAAAATTTTCCAACATTTCACGAAGTGACTTTTTTCACCATAGAATCATTCTACATGCTATAATATGACTGTTTTCATGTTTTTTTTCAACTTCAAAAAAATTTGACGTTTATCGAAAAATTTCGACATACTATACTATGGCGATTTTTTTGTAAAATTATCCAACATTTCACGAAGTGACTTTTTTTTCACCATAGAATCATTCTACATGCTATAATACCACCGTTTTCATGTTTTTTTTTTACATAAAAAAAATTTGACGTTTTCATCAAAAAATTTCGACATACTATACTATGGCGTTTTTTTTTTTTGTAAAATTTTCCAACATTTAACGAAGTGACTTTTTTTCACCATAGAATCTTTCTACATACTATAATACGACCGTTTTCATGTTTTTTTTCAACATAAAAAAAATTTGACGTGATCATCGAAAAATTTCGACATAGTATACTATGCCATTTTTTTGTAAAATTTTCCAACATTTCACGAAATGACTTTTGCTCAGCATAGAATCATTCTACATGCTATAATACGACCGTTTTCATGGTTTTTTTCAATATAAAAAAAATTTGACGTTATCATCAAAAAATTTCGACATACTATACTATGGCGTTTTTTTTGTAAAATTTTCCAACATTTCACAAAATGACTTTTGCTCAACATAGCATCATTCGACATGCTATAATACGATCGTTTTCATGATTTTTTTTCAACTTCAAAAAATTTTGACGTTTCCATCGAAAAATTTCGACATACTATACTATGCCGTTTTTTTTTGTAAAATTTTCTAACATTTCACTAAGTGACTTTTGCTCTACATAGGATCATTCAACATGCTATAATACGACCGTTTTCATGGGTTTTTTCAACTTCAAAAAAAATTGACGTTTTCATCAAAAAATTTCTACATAGTATACTATGCCATTTTTTTGTAAGATTTTCCAACATTTCACGAAATAACTTTTGCTCAACATAGAATCATTCTACATGCTATAATACCACCGTTTTCATGTTTTTTTTTAACATAAAAAAAATTTGACGTTTTCATCAAAAAATTTCGACATACTATACTATGGCGTTATTTTTTTTGTAAAATTTTCCAACATTTCACGAAATGACTTTTTTTCACCATAGAATCATTCTACATGCTATAATACGACCGTTTTCATGTTTTTTTTACAACTTCAAAAAAATTTCGACATACTAATGGCGTTTTTTTTGTAAAATTTTCCAAGGTTTCACGAAGTGACTTTTTTTCACCATAGAATCATTCTACATACTATAATACGACCGTTTTCATGGTTTTTTTCAACTTCAAAGAAATTTGACATTTTCATTGAAAAATTTCGACATACTATACTATGGCGTTTCTTTTATAAAATTTTCCAACATTTCACGAAATGACTTTTGCTCAGCATAGAATCATTCTACATGCTATGATACGACCGTTTTCATGATTTTTTTCAACATAAAAAAAATTTGACGTTATCGAAAAATTTCGACATACTATACTATGCCGTTTTTTTTTTTTTGTAAAATTTTCCAACATTTCACGAAGTGACTTTTTTTCACCATAGAATCATTCTACATGCTATAATACCACCGTTTTCATGTTTTTTTTTTACATAAAAAAAATTTGACGTTTATCGAAAAATTTCGATATACTATAGTATGGCGATTTTTTTGTAAAATTTTCCAACATTTCACGAAATGACTATTGCTCAGCATAGAATCATTCTACATGCTATAATACGACCGTTTTCATGTTTTTTTTTAACATAAAAAAAATTTGACGTTTTCATCAAAAAATTTCGACATACTATACTATGCCGTTTTTTTTATAAAATTTTCCAACATTTCACGAAATGACTTTTGCTCAGCATCGAACCATTCTACATGCTATAATACGACCGTTTTCATGTTTTTTTTCAACATAAAAAAAATTTGACGTGATCATCGAAAAATTTCGACATAGTATACTATGCCATTTTTTTGTAAAATTCTCCAACATTTCACGAAATTACTTTTGCTCAGCATAGAATCATTCTACATGCTATAATACGACCGTTTTCATGGTTTTTTTCAACATAAAAAAAATTTGACGTTATCATCAAAAAATTTCGACATACTATACTATGGCGTTTTTTTGTAAAATTTTCCAACATTTCACAAAATGACTTTTGCTCAACATAGCATCATTCGACATGCTATAATACGACCGTTTTCATGATTTTTTTTCAACTTCAAAAAATTTTCACGTTTTCATCGAAAAATTTCGACATACTATACTATGCCGTTTTTTTTTGTAAAATTTTCCAACATTTCACTAAGTGACTTTTGCTCTACATAGGATCATTCGACATGCTATAATACGACCGTTTTCATGGGTTTTTTCAACTTCAAAAAAAATTGACGTTTTCATCAAAAAATTTCTACATAGTATACTATGCCATTTTTTTGTAAGATTTTCCAACATTTCACGAAATAACTTTTGCTCAACATAGAATCATTCTACATGTTATAATACCACCGTTTTCATGTTTTTTTTTTAACATAAAAAAAATTTGACGTTTTCATCAAAAAATTTCGACATACTATACTATGGCGTTTTTTTTGTAAAATTTTCCAAGATTTAATGAAATGACTTTTGGTCAACATAGGATCATTCTACATGCTATAATCCGACCATTTTCATGGTTTTTTTTCAACATAAAAAAATTTGACGTTATCGAAAAATTTCGACATACTATACTATGGCGTTTTTTTTTTTTTTTGTAAAATTTTCCAACGTTTCACGAAGTGACTTTTTTTCACCATAGAATCATTCTACATACTATAATACGACCGTTTTCATGATTTTTTTCAACTTCAAAGAAATTTGACATTTTCATTGAAAAATTTCGACATACTATACTATGCCGTTTTTTTTATAAAATTTTCCAACATTTCACGAAATGACTTTTGCTCAACATAGGATCATTCGACATGCTATAATACGACCGTTTTCATGATTTTTTTTCAACTTCAAAAAATTTTGACGTTTTCATCAAAAAATTTCGGCATAGTATACTATGCCATTTTTTTGTAAGATTTTCCAACATTTCACGAAATGACTTTTGCTCAACATAGGATCATTTGACATGCTATAATACAACCATTTTAATTTTTTTTAACTTCAAAAAAATTTGACGTCTTCATCGAAAAATTTCGACATACCATACTATGGCGTTTTTTTTTTTTTAAAATTTTCCAACATTTCACGAAATGACTTTTGCTTAGCATAGAACGATTCTACATGCTATAATACGACCGTTTTCATGTTTTTTTTTCAACATAAAAAAAATTTGACGTGATCATCGAAAAATTTTGACATACTATACTATGCCGTTTTTTTTGTAAAATTTTCCAACATTTCATGAAATGACTTTTGCTCACCATAGAATCATTCTACATACTATAATACGACCGTTTTCATGGGTTTTTTCAACTTAAAAAAAAATTGACGTTTTCATCAAAAAATTTCGACATAGTATACTATGCCATTTTTTATGTAAAATTTTCCAACATTTCACGAAGTGACTTTTTTTCACCATAGAATCATTCTACATGCTATAATATGACTGTTTTCATGGTTTTTTTTTAAAAATTTTTTTAAAAATTTCGACATACTATTTTTTTACATAAAAAAAATTTGACGTTTTCATCAAAAAATTTCGACATACTATACTATGCCGTTTTTTTTTGTAAAATTTTCCAACATTTCACTAAGTGACTTTTACTCTACATAGGATCATTCGACATGCTATAATACGACCGTTTTCATGGGTTTTTTCAACTTCAAAAAAAATTGACGTTTTCATCAAAAAATTTCGACATAGTATACTATGCCATTTTTTTGTAAGATTTTCCAACATTTCACGAAATAACTTTTTGCTCAACATAGAATCATTCTACATGCTATAATACCACCGTTTTCATGTTTTTTTTTAACATAAAAAAAAATTTGACGTTTTCATCAAAAAATTTTGACATACTATACTATGGCGTAATTTTTTTTGTAAAATTTTCCAACATTTCACGAAATGACTTTTGCTCAACATAGGATCATTCGATATGCTATAATATGACCGTTTTCATGTTTTTTTTCAACTTCAAAAAAATTTGACGTTTTCATCGAAAAATTTCGACATACTATAGTATGGCGATTTTTTTGTAAAATTTTCGAACATTTCACGAAATGACTTTTTTTCACCATAGAATCATTCTACATGCTATAATACGACCGTTTTCATGTTTTTTTTACAACTTCAAAAAAATTTCGACATACTAATGGCGTTTTTTTTGTAAAATTTTCCAACATTTCATGAAATGACTTTTGGTCAACATAGAATCATTCTACATGCTATAATCCGACCATTTTCATGGTTTTTTTTCAACATAAAGAAATTTGACGTTATCGAAAAATTTCGACATACTATACTATGCCGTTTTTTTTACAAAATTTTCCAACATTTCACGAAATGACTTTTGCTCAGCATAGAATCATTCTACATGCTATGATACGACCGTTTTCATGATTTTTTTCAACATAAAAAAAAATTTGACGTTATCGAAAAATTTCGACATACTATACTATGCCGTTTTTTTTTTTTTTGTAAAATTTTCCAACATTTCACGAAGTGACTTTTTTTCACCATAGAATCATTCTACATGCTATAATACCACCGTTTTCATGTTTTTTTTTTACATAAAAAAAATTTGACGTTTATCGAAAAATTTCGATATACTATAGTATGGCGATTTTTTTGTAAAATTTTCCAACATTTCACGAAATGACTATTGCTCAGCATAGAATCATTCTACATGCTATAATACGACCGTTTTCATGGTTTTTTCAACTTCAAAAAAAATTGACGTTTTCATCAAAAAATTTCGACATAGTATACTATGCCATTTTTTTGTAAGATTTTACAACATTTCACGAAATAACTTTTGCTCAACATAGAATCATTCTACATGCTATAATACCACCGTTTTCATGTTTTTTTTTAACATAAAAAAAATTTGACGTTTTCATCAAAAAATTTCGACATACTATAGTATGGCGTTTTTTTTGTAAAATTTTCCAAGATTTCATGAAATGACTTTTGGTCAACATAGGATCATTCTACATGCTATAATCCGACCATTTTCATGGTTTTTTTTCAACATAAAAAAATTTGACGTTATCGAAAAATTTCGACATACTATACTATGGCGTTTTTTTTTTTTTTGTAAAATTTTCCAACGTTTCACGAAGTGACTTTTTTTCACCATAGAATCATTCTACATACTATAATACGACCGTTTTCATGATTTTTTTCAACTTCAAAGAAATTTGACATTTTCATTGAAAAATTTCGACATACTATTCTATGCCGTTTTTTTTATAAAATTTTCCAACATTTCACGAAATGACTTTTGCTCAACATAGGATCATTCGACATGCTATAATACGACCGTTTTCATGATTTTTTTTCAACTTCAAAAAATTTTGACGTTTTCATCAAAAAATTTCGACAGTTTACTATGCCATTTTTTTGTAAGATTTTCCAACATTTCACGAAATGACTTTTGCTCAACATAGGATCATTTGACATGCTATAATACAACCATTTTAATTTTTTTTAACTTCAAAAAAATTTGACGTCTTCATCGAAAAATTTCGACATACCATACTATGGCGTTTTTTTTTTTGTAAAATTTTCCAACATTTCACGAAATGACTTTTGCTTAGCATAGAACGATTCTACATGCTATAATACGACCGTTTTCATGTTTTTTTTTCAACATAAAAAAAATTTGACGTGATCATCGAAAAATTTTGACATACTATACTATGGCGTTTTTTTTGTAAAATTTTCCAACATTTCATGAAATGACTTTTGCTCACCATAGAATCATTCTACATACTATAATACGACCGTTTTCATGGGTTTTTTCAACTTAAAAAAAAATTGACGTTTTCATCAAAAAATTTCGACATAGTATACTATGCCATTTTTTATGTAAAATTTTCCAACATTTCACGAAGTGACTTTTTTTCACCATAGAATCATTCTACATGCTATAATATGACTGTTTTCATGGTTTTTTTTTTTACATAAAAAAAATTTGACGTTTTCATCAAAAAATTTCGACATACTATACTATGCCGTTTTTTTTTGTAAAATTTTCCAACATTTCACTAAGTGACTTTTGCTCTACATAGGATCATTCGACATGCTATAATACGACCGTTTTCATGGGTTTTTTCAACTTCAAAAAAAATTGACGTTTTCATCAAAAAATTTCGACATAGTATACTATGCCATTTTTTTGTAAGATTTTCCAACATTTCACGAAATGACTTTTGCTCAACATAGAATCATTCTACATGCTATAATACAACAGTTTTCATGTTTTTTTTTTACATCAAAAAAATTTGCCGTTTTCATCAGAAAATTTCGTCATACTATACTATGGCGTTTTTTTTGTAAAATTTTCCAACATTTCACGAAATGACTTTTGCTCAACATAGGATCATTCGATATGCTATAATATGACCGTTTTCATGTTTTTTTTCAACTTCAAAAAAATTTGATGTTTTCATCGAAAAATTTCGACATACTATAGTATGGCGATTTTTTTGTAAAATTTTCCAACATTTCACGAAGTGACTTTTTTTCACCATAGAATCATTCTACATGCTATAATACGACCGTTTTCATAGTTATTTTCAACTTCAAAGAAATTTGACATTTTCATTGAAAAATTTCGACATACTATACTATGCCGTTTTTTTTTTTTTTTTTGTAAAATTTTCCAACATTTCACGAAGTGACTTTTTTTCCACCATAGAATCATTCTACATACTATAATACAACCGTTTTCATGTTTTTTTTCAACTTCAAAGAAATTTGACATTTTCATTGAAAAATTTCGACATACTATACTATGGCGTTTTTTTTGTAAAATTTTCCAACATATCATGAAATGACTTTTGCTCAGCATAGAATCATTCTACATGCTATAATACGACCGTTTTCATGGTTTTTTTCAACATAAAAAAAATTTGACGTTATCATCAAAAAATTTCGACATACTATACTATGGCGTTTTTTTGTAAAATTTTCCAACATTTCACAAAATGACTTTTGCTCAACATAGCATCATTCGACATGCTATAATACGACCGTTTTCATGATTTTTTTTCAACTTCAAAAAAAATTGACGTTTTCATCGAAAAATTTCGACATACTATACTATGCCATTTTTTTGTAAGATTTTCCAACATTTCACGAAATAACTTTTGCTCAACATAGAATCATTCTACATGCTATAATACCACCGTTTTCATGTTTTTTTTTAACATAAAAAAAATTTGACGTTTTCATCAAAAAATTTCGACATACTATAGTATGGCGATTTTTTTGTAAAATTTTCGAACATTTCACGAAATGACTTTTTTTCACCATAGAATCATTCTACATGCTATAATACGACCATTTTCATGTTTTTTTTACAACTTCAAAAAAATTTCGACATACTAATGGCGTTTTTTTTGTAAAATTTTCCAACATTTCATGAAATGACTTTTGGTCAACATAGAATCATTCTACATGCTATAATCCGACCATTTTCATGGTTTTTTTTCAACATAAAGAAATTTGACGTTATCGAAAAATTTCGACATACTATACTATGGCGTTTTTTTTTTTTTGTAAAATTTTCCAACGTTTCACGAAGTGACTTTTTTTCACCATAGAATCATTCTACATACTATAATACGACCGTTTTCATGGTTTTTTTCAACTTCAAAGAAATTTGACATTTTCATTGAAAAATTTCGACATACTATACTATGGCGTTTCTTTTACAAAAGTTTCCAACATTTCACGAAATGACTTTTGCTCAGCATAGAATCATTCTACATGCTATGATACGACCGTTTTCATGATTTTTTTCAACATAAAAAAAATTTGACGTTATCGAAAAATTTCGACATACTATACTATGCCGTTTTTTTTTTTTGTAAAATTTTCCAACATTTCACGAAGTGACTTTTTTTCACCATAGAATCATTCTACATGCTATAATACCACCGTTTTCATGTTTTTTTTTTACATAAAAAAAATTTGACGTTTTCATCAAAAAATTTCGACATACTATACTATGGCGTTTTTTTTTTTTTGTAAAATTTTCCAACATTTAACGAAATGACTTTTTTTCACCATAGAATCTTTCTACATACTATAATACGACCGTTTTCATGTTTTTTTTCAACATAAAAAAAATTTGACGTGATCATCGAAAAATTTCGACATAGTATACTATGCCATTTTTTTGTAAAATTTTCCAACATTTCACGAAATGACTTTTGCTCACCATAGAATCATTCTACATGCTATAATACGACCGTTTTCATGGTTTTTTTCAATATAAAAAAAATTTGACGTTATCATCAAAAAATTTCGACATACTATACTATGCCGTTTTTTTTTGTAAAATTTTCTAACATTTCACTAAGTGACTTTTGCTCTACATAGGATCATTCAACATGCTAAAATACGACCGTTTTCATGGGTTTTTTCAACTTCAAAAAAAATTGACGTTTTCATCAAAAAATTTCTACATAGTATACTATGCCATTTTTTTGTAAGATTTTCCAACATTTCACGAAATAACTTTTGCTCAACATAGAATCATTCTACATGCTATAATACCACCGTTTTCATGTTTTTTTTTTAACATAAAAAAAATTTGACGTTTTCATCAAAAAATTTCGACATACTATACTATGGCGTTATTTTTTTTGTAAAATTTTCCAACATTTCACGAAATGACTTTTGCTCAACATAGGATCATTCGATATGCTATAATATGACTGTTTTCATGTTTTTTTTCAACTTCAAAAAAATTTGACGTTTTCATCGAAAAATTTCGACATACTATAGTTTGGCGATTTTTTTGTAAAATTTTCCAACATTTCACGAAATGACTTTTTTTCACCATAGAATCATTCTACATGCTATAATACGACCGTTTTCATGTTTTTTTTACAACTTCAAAAAAATTTGACGTTATCGAAAAATTTCGACATACTATACTATCCCGTTTTTTTTTTTTTTTTCTCTGCGTTCACAAAACACAAAACACCATTTTTTGAAATCCCCAGCATTTGTTTTTTTTTTTTTTTTTTTTTTTTTTTTTTTTTTTTTTTTTTTTTTTTTTTTTTTTTTTTTAAAATTTTCCAACATTTCACGAAGTGACTTTTTTTCACCATAGAATCATTCTCCATGCTATAATACCACCGTTTTCATGTTTTTTTTTAACATAAAAAAAATTTGACGTTTATCGAAAAATTTCGATATACTATAGTATGGCGATTTTTTTGTAAAATTTTCCAACATTTCACGAAATGACTATTGCTCAGCATAGAATCATTCTACATGCTATAATACGACCGTTTTCATGGTTTTTTTTAACATAAAAAAAATTTGACGTTTTCATCAAAAAATTTCGACATACTATACTATGCCGTTTTTTTTATAAAATTTTCCAACATTTCACGAAATGACTTTTGCTCAGCATCGAACCATTCTACATGCTATAATACGACCGTTGTCATTGTTTTTTTCAACATAAAAAAAATTTGACGTGATCATCGAAAAATTTCAACAAATTATACTATGGCGATTTTTTATGTAAAATTTTCCAACATTTCACGAAGTGACTTTTTTTCACCATAGAATCATTCTACATGCTATAATACGACCGTTTTCATGTTTTTTTTCAACATAAAAAAAATTTGACGTGATCATCGAAAAATTTCGACATAGTATACTATGCCATTTTTTTCTAAAATTTTCCAACATTTCACGAAATGACTTTTGCTCAGCATAGAATCATTCTACATGCTATAATACGACCGTTTTCATGGTTTTTTTCAACATAAAAAAAATTTGACGTTATCATCAAAAAATTTCGACATACTATACTATGGCGTTTTTTTGTAAAATTTTCCAACATTTCACAAAATGACTTTTGCTCAACATAGCATCATTCGACATGCTATAATACGACCGTTTTCATGATTTTTTTTCAACTTCAAAAAATTTTCACGTTTTCATCGAAAAATTTCGACATACTATACTATGCCGTTTTTTTTTGTAAAATTTTCCAACATTTCACTAAGTGACTTTTACTCTACATAGGATCATTCGACATGCTATAATACGACCGTTTTCATGGGTTTTTTCAACTTCAAAAAAAATTGACGTTTTCATCAAAAAATTTCGACATAGTATACTATGCCATTTTTTTGTAAAATTTTCCAACATTTCACGAAATGACTTTTGCTCAACATAGGATCATTCGATATGCTATAATATGACCGTTTTCATGTTTTTTTTCAACTTCAAAAAAATGTGACGTTTTCATCGAAAAATTTCGACATACTATACTATGGCGTTTTTTTTTTGTAAAATTTTCCAACATTTCACGAAATGACTTTTGGTCAGCATTGAATCATTCTACATGCTATAATACGACCGTTTTCATGTTTTTTTTACAACTTCAAAAAAATTTCGACATACTAATGGCGTTTTTTTTGTAAAATTTTCCAACATTTCATGAAATGACTTTTGGTCAACATAGAATCATTCTACATGCTATAATCCGACCATTTTCATGCTTTTTTTTCAACATAAAAAAATTTGATGTTATCGAAAAATTTCGACATACTATACTATGGCGTTTTTTTTTTTTTTTGTAAAATTTTCCAACATTTCACGAAGTGACTTTTTTTCACCATAGAATCATTCTACATACTATAATACGACCGTTTTCATGGTTTTTTTCAACTTCAAAGAAATTTGACATTTTCATTGAAAAATTTCGACATACTATACTATGGCGTTTCTTTTATAAAATTTTCCAACATTTCACGAAATGACTTTTGCTCAGCATAGAATCATTCTACATGCTATGATACGACCGTTTTCATGATTTTTTTCAACATAAAAAAAATTTGACGTTATCGAAAAATTTCGACATACTATACTATGCCGTTTTTTTTTTTTTTGTAAAATTTTCCAACATTTCACGAAATGACTTTTTTTCACCATAGAATCATTCTACATACTATAATACGACCGTTTTCATGTTTTTTTTCAACTTCAAAGAAATTTGACATTTTCATTGAACAATTTCGACATACTATACTATGGCGTTTTTTTTATAAAATTTTCCAACATTTCACGAAATGACTTTTGCTCAGCATAGAACCATTCTACATGCTATAATACGACCGTTTTCATGTTTTTTTTTCAACATAAAAAAAATTTGACGTGATCATCGAAAAATTTCGACATAGTATACTATGCCATTTTTTTGTAAAATTTTCCAACATTTCACGAAGTGACTTTTTTTCACCATAGAATCATTCTACATGCTATAATATGACTGTTTTCATGTTTTTTTTCAACTTCAAAAAAATTTGACGTTTATCGAAAAATTTCGACATACTATACTATGGCGATTTTTTTGTAAAATTTTCCAACATTTCACGAAATGACTATTGCTCAGCATAGAATCATTCTACATGCTATAATACGACTGTTTTCATGGTTTTTTCAACATAAAAAAAATTTGACGTTATCATCGAAAAATTTCGACATACTATACTATGGCGTTTTTTTTGTAAAATTTTCCAACATTTCACAAAATGACTTTTGCTCAACATAGCATCATTCGACATGCTATAATACGACCCTTTTCATGATTTTTTTTCAACTTCAAAAAAAATTGACGGTTTCATCAAAAAATTTCGACATAGTATACTATGCCATTTTTTTGTAAGATTTTCCAACATTTCACGAAATGACTTTTGCTCAACATAGAATAATTCTACATGCTATAATACAACCGTTTTCATGGTTTTTTTTTTTACATCAAAAAAATTTGCCGTTTTCATCAGAAAATTTCGTCATACTATACTATGGCGTTTTTTTTGTAAAATTTTCCAACATTTCACGAAATGACTTTTGCTCAACATAGGATCATTCGATATGCTATAATATGACCGTTTTCATGTTTTTTTTCAACTTCAAAAAAATTTGACGTTTTCATCGAAAAATTTCGACATACTATAGTATGGCGATTTTTTTGTAAAATTTTCGAACATTTCACGAAATGACTTTTTTTCACCATAGAATCATTCTACATGCTATAATATGACCGTTTTCATAGTTATTTTCAACATCAAAAAAATGTGACGTTTTCATCGAAAAATTTTGACATACTATACTATGGCGTTTTTTTTTTGTAAAATTTTCCAACATTTCACGAAATGACTTTTGGTCAGCATAGAATCATTCTACATGCTATAATACGACCGTTTTCATGTTTTTTTTACAACTTCAAAAAAATTTCGACATACTAATGGCGTTTTTTTTGTAAAGTTTTCCAACATTTCAAGTAGTGACTTTTGCTCACCATAAAATCATTCTACATACTATAATACGACCGTTTTTATAGTTATTTTCAACATCAAAAAAATGTGACGTTTTCATCGAAAAATTTTGACATACTATACTATGGCGTTTTTTTTTGTAAAATTTTCCAACATTTCACGAAATGACTTGGTCAGCATAGAATCATTCTACATGCTATAATACGACCGTTTTCATGATTTTTTTCAACATAAAAAAAATTTCACGTTATCGAAAAATTTCGACATACTATACTATGCCGTTTTTTTTTTTTTTGTAAAATTTTCCAACATTTCACGAAGTGACTTTTTTTCACCATAGAATCATTCTACATACTATAATACGACCGTTTTCATAGTTATTTTCATCAAAAAAAATGTGACGTTTTCATCGAAAAATTTTGACATACTATACTATGGCGTTTTTTTTTGTAAAATTTTTCCAACATTTCACGAAATGACTTTTGGTCAGCATAGAATCATTCTACATACTATAATACGACCGTTTTCATGGTTTTTTTCAACATAAAAAAAATTTGACGTTATCATCGAAAAATTTCGACATACTATACTATGGCGATTTTTTTGTAAAATTTTCCAACATTTCACGAAGTGACTTTTTTTCACCATAGAATCATTCTACATGCTATAATACAACCGTTTTCATGTTTGTTTTACAACTTCAAAAAAAATTTCGACGTACTAATGGCGTTTTTTTTGTAAAATTTTCCAACATTTCATGAAATGACTTTTGGTCAACATAGAATCATTCTACATGCTATAATCCGACCATTTTCATGGTTTTTTTTCAACATAAAAAAATTTGACGTTTTCATCAAAAAATTTCGACATACTATACTATCCCGTTTTTTTTTTTGTAAAATTTTCCAACATTTCACGAAATGACTTTTTTTCACCATAGAATCATTCTACATGCTATAATACGACCGTTTTCATAGTTATTTTCAACATCAAAAAAATGTGACGTTTTCATCGAAAAATTTTGAGATACTATACTATGGTGGGTTTTTTTTGTAAAATTTTCCAACATTTCACGAAATGACTTTTGGTCAGCATAGAATCATTCTACATGCTATAATACGACCGTTTTCATGTTTTTTTTACAACTTCAAAAAAATTTCGACATACTAATGGCGTTTTTTTTGTAAAATTTTCCAACATTTCATGAAATGACTTTTGGTCATCATAGAATCATTCTACATGCTATAATCCGACCATTTTCATGGTTTTTCTTCAACACAAAAAAATTTGACGTTATCGAAAAATTTCGACATACTATACTATGGCGGGTTTTTTTTTTGTAAAATTTTCCAACGTTTCACGAAGTGACTTTTTTTCACCATAGAATCATTCTACATACTATAATACAACCGTTTTCATGGTTTTTTTTAACATCAAAAAAATTTGCCGTTTTCATCAGAAAATTTCGTCATACTATACTATGGCGTTTTTTTTGTAAAATTTTCCAACATTTCACGAAATGACTTTTGGTCAGCATAGAATCATTCTACATGCTATAATACGACCGTTTTCATGTTTTTTTTACAACTTCAAAAAAATTTCGACATACTAATGGCGTTTTTTTTGTAAAATTTTCCAACATTTCACGAACTGACTTTTGGTCAGCATAGAATCATTCTACATGCTATAATATGACTGTTTTCATTTTTTTTTTCAACTTCAAAAAAATGTGACGTTTTCATCGAAAAATTTCGACATACTATACTATGCCGTTTTTTTTTTTTTGTAAAATTTTCCAACATTTCACGAAGTGACTTTTTTTCACCATAGAATCATTCTACATACTATAATACGACCGTTTTCATGTTTTTTTTCAACTTCAAAGAAATTTGACGTTATCGAAAAATTTCGACATACTATACTATGCCGTTTTTTTTTTTTTTGTAAAATTTTCCAACATTTCACGAAGTGACTTTTTTTCACCATAGAATCATTCTACATACTATAATACGGCCGTTTTCATGTTTGTTTTCAACTTCAAAGAAATTTGACATTTTCATTGAAGAATTTCGACATACTATACTATGGCGTTTTTTTTGTAAAATTTTCCAACATTTCACGAAGTGACTTTTTTTCACCATAGAATCATTCTACATGCTATAATACGACCGTTTTCATAGTTATTTTCAACATCAAAAAAATGTGACGTTTTCATCGAAAAATTTTGACATACTATACTATGGCGTTTTTTTTTGTAAAATTTTCCAACATTTCACGAAATGACTTTTGGTCAGCATAGAATCATTCTACATACTATAATACGACCGTTTTCATGGTTTTTTTCAACATAAAAAAATTTGACGTTATCATCGAAAAATTACTATGGCGATTTTTTTGTAAAATTTTCCAACATTTCACGAAGTGACTTTTTTTCACCATAGAATCATTCTACATGCTATAATACCACCGTTTTCATGTTTTTTTTTAACATAAAAAAATTTGCCGTTTTCATCAGAAAATTTCGTCATACTATACTATGGCGATTTTTTTGTAAAATTTTCCAACATTTCACGAAATGACTTTTGCTCAGCATAGAATCATTCTACATGCTATAATACAACCGTTTTCATGTTTTTTTTACAACTTCAAAAAAATTTCGACGTACTAATGGCGTTTTTTTTGTAAAATTTTCCAACATTTCATGAAATGACTTTTGGTTAACATAGAATCATTCTACATGCTATAATCCGACCATTTTCATGGTTTTTTTTCCAACATAAAAAAATTTGACGTTATCGAAAAATTTCGACATACTATACTATGGCGTTTTTTTTGTAAAATTATCCAACATTTCACAAAATGACTTTTGCTCAACATAGCATCATTCTACATACTATAATACAACTGTTTTCATGGTTTTTTTCAACTTCAAAGAAATTTGACGTTTTCATTGAAAAATTTCGACATACTATACTATGGCGTTTTTTTAATAAAATTTTCCAACATTTCACGAAATGACTTTTGCTCAGCATAGAATCATTCTACATGCAAGAATTCAACCGTTTTCAAGTTTTTTTTAACATAAAAAAAAATTTGACGTTATCATCGAAAAATTTCGACATACTATACTATGGCGTTTTTTTTGTAAAATTTTCCAACATTTCACGAAATGACTTTTGCTCAACATAGGATCATTCGACATGCTATAATACGACCGTTTTCATGTTTTTTTTCAACTTCAAAAAAATTTGACGTCTTCTTCGAAAAATTTCGACATACTATACTATGGCGATATTTTATTAAAAATTTTCCAACATTTCACAAAGTGACTTTTTTTCACCATAGAATCATTCTACATGCTATAATACCACCGTTTTCATGTTTTTTTTTAACATAAAAAAAATTTGACGTTTTCATCGAAAAATTTCGACATACCATACTATGGCGATGGGTTTTTTCAACTTCAGAAAAAATTGACGTTTTCATCGAAAAATTTCGACATGGTATACTATGCCATTTTTTTGTACAATTTTCCAACATTTCACGAAGTGACTTTTTTTCACCATAGAATCATTCTACATGCTATAATACGACCGTTTTCATAGTTATTTTCATCAAAAAAAATGTGACGTTTTCATCGAAAAATTTTGACATACTATACTATGGCGGTTTTTTTTGTAAAATTTTTCCAACATTTCACGAAATGACTTTTGGTCAGCATAGAATCATTCTACATACTATAATACGACCGTTTTCATGGTTTTTTTCAACATCAAAAAAATTTGACGTTATCATCGAAAAATTTCGACATACTATACTATGGCGTTTTTTTTGTAAAATTTTCCAACATTTCACGAAATGACTTTTGGTCAGCATAGAATCATTCTACACGCTATAATACGACCGTTTTCATGTTTTTTTTACAACTTCAAAAAAATTTCGACATACTAATGGCGTTTTTTTTGTAAAATTTTCCAACATTTCATGTAGTGACTTTTTTCACCATAGAATCATTCTGCATGCTATAATATGACTGTTTTCATGTTTTTTTTCAACTTCAAAAAAATGTGACGTTTTCATCGAAAAATTTCGACATACTATACTATGCCGTTTTTTTTTTTTGTAAAATTTTCCAACATTTCATGAAATGACTTTTGCTCACCATAGAATCATTCTACATACTATAATACGACCGTTTTCATGGGTTTTTTCAATTTCAAAAAAATTTGCCGTTTTCATCGAAAAATTTCGACATAGTATACTATGCCATTTTTTTGTAAAATTTTCCAACATTTCACGAAGTGACTTTTTTTCACCATAGAATCATTCTACATGCTATAATATGACTGTTTTCATGTTTTTTTTCAACTTCAAAAAAATTTGACATTTATCGACATTTATAGTATGGCGATTTTTTTGTAAAATTTTCCAACATTTCACGAAATGACTTTTGCTCAGCATAGAATCATTCTACATGCAAGAATACAACCGTTTTCATGTTTGTTTTAACATAAAAAAAAATTTGACGTTTTCATCGAAAACTTTCGACATACTATACTGTGGCGTTTTTTTTGTAAAATTTTCCAACATTTCACGAAATGACTTTTGCTCAACATAGGATCATTCGATATGCTATAATACCACCGTTTTCATGTTTTTTTTTAACTTAAAAAAAATTTGACGTTTTCATCAAAAAATTTCGACATACTATATTATGGCGATTTTTTTGTAAAATTTTCCAACATTTCACGAAGTGACTTTTTTTCACCATAGAATCATTCTACATGCTATAATACGACCGTTTTCATGTTCTTTTCAACCTCAAAAAAATTTGACATTTTCATCGAAAAATTTCGACATACTATACTATGCCGTGTTTTTTTTACAATTTTACAACATTTCACGAAGTGACTTTTTTTCACCATGGAATCATTCTATAGGCTATAATATGACCGTTTTCATGTTTTTTTTTCAACATCAAAAAAATTTGACGTTTTCATCGAAAAATTTCGACATACTATACTATGGCGTTTTTTTTTTTTTTGTAAAATTTTCCAACATTTCACGAAGTGGCTTTTTTTCACCATAGAATCATTCTATATACTATAATACGACCGTTTTCATGGTTTTTTACAAATTCAAAAAAATTTGACGTCTTCATCGAAAAATTTCGACATACCATACTATGGCGATTTTTTGTAAAATTTTCCAACATTTCACAAAGTGACTTTTTTTCACCATAGAATCATTCTACATGCTATAATACCACCGTTTTCATGTTTTTTTTTTAACATAAAAAAAATTTGACGTTTTCATCAAAAAATTTCGACAGACTATACTATGGTGATTTTTTTGCAAAATTTTCCAACATTTTACGAAGTGACTTTTTTTCACCATAGAATCATTCTATATGCTATATGACCGTTTTCATGTTTTTTTTCAACATCAAAAAAATGACGTTTTCATCGAAAAATTTCGACATACTATACTATGGCGTTTTTTTTTTTTTTTTTGTAAAATTTCCCAACGTTTCACGAAGTGACTTTTTTTCACCATAGAATCATTCGACATACTATAATACAACCGTTTTCATGTTTTTTTTTAACATCAAAAAAATTTGCCGTTTTCATCAGAAAATTTCGTCATACTATACTATGGCGTTTTTTTTGTAAAATTTTCCAACATTTCACGAAATGACTTTTGCTCAACATAGGATCATTCGATATGCTATAATATGACTGTTTTCATGTTTTTTTTCAACATCAAAAAAGTTTGACGTTTTCATCGAAAAATTTCGACATCCTATACTATGGCGTTTTTTTGGGAAAATTTTCCAACTTGAAAACCAATGAACAACCAATGAAAAAAGGTTATAGTTTAATATGTCGAAAAAAATTGTGAAAAAAACGTTATAGTATAGTATGTCAAAAATTTCGTGAAAAAAAGTCAGATAGTATATCAAAAAATTTCGTAAAAAACGTCATAGTATGGCATGTCGTAAAATTTTGTGATAAAACGTCACAGTTTAGTGTTTCAAAAAATTTTGTAAAAAAAATCAGTTTTTTTTGAAAAAATCATAGTATAGTATGTCGAAAAATTTCATGAAAAAACGTCATAGTATAGCATGTCGAAAACTTTTGTGAGAAAACCTGATAGTATAGTATGTCGAAAAATTTCGTGAAAAAATGTCCTTATAGTATGTCGAAAAGATTCGTGAAAAAATGGCACAGTATAGTTTGTTGAAAAATTTCGTGAAAAACGTCATAGTATAGTATGTCGAAAAAATTTTGTGAAAAAAGTTATAGTATAGCATGTCGAAAAATTTCGTGAAAAAACGTCATAGTATAGTATGTCAAAAAATTTCGTGAAAAAACATAATAGTACAGTATGTCGAAAAGATTCGTGAAAAAAACGTAACAGTATAGTATGTCAAATATTTCATGAAAAAATGTCATAGTACAGTGTCGAAAAAATTTCATGAAAAGACGTCATCGTATAGGATGTTGATAAATTTTGTGAGAAAATGTCAGTATAGTATGTCGAAAAGATTCGTGAAAAAATGGCATAATATAGTTTGTTGAAAAGTTTTGTGAAAAAAAGTCAGAGTATACTATGACGTAAAATTTCGTGGAAAAATTTCAGAGTATAGTATATCAAAAAATTTCGTGAAAAACGTCATAGTATAGCATGTCGAAAATTTTCGTGAATAAACTTCATAGTATCGTATGTCGATAAATTTCGTGAAAAAACGTCATAGTATCGTATGTCGATAAATTTTGTGAGAAAACGTCATAGTATGTCAAATTTAGTGAAAAAAACGTCATAGTATAGTATATCGAAAATTTTCATGAAAAAACGTCATAGTACAGCATGTCGAAAAATTTCGTGAAAAAACGTAATAGTACAGGATGTCGATAAATTTTGTGAAAAAAAGTCATAGTATAGTATTACAAAAAATTTCGTGGAAAAAAGTCGTAGTATAGTATATCAAAAAATTTAGTGAAAACGTCATAATATAGCATGTTGAAAAAGTAAAAAAAGTCATAGTATAGCATGTCGAAAAAAGTCAGGAAAAGTCATAGTGTAGCATGTCGAAAAAGTCACAAAGTCATAGTATAGCATGTCAAAAAAAATCAGCATAGAATGTCGACAAGTATAGCTTGTGGAAAAATGTCATAGTATAGTATGTCGAAAAAAGTCACGAAAAAAAGTCATAGCATAGCATGTCGAAAAAAGTCATAATATAGCATGTCAAAAAAGTCACGAAAAAAGTCCTAGTATAGCATGTGAAAAAAAACTACATAGTATGTTGAAAAAAGCCGTATTATTGCAAGTGGAAAAAAGCCATATTATAGTATGTCAAGGGCTGCACGGTGGTGCAGTGGTTAGCGCTGTCGCCTCACAGCAAGAGGGTCGCAGGTTCGATTCCAGCTTGGAATCGTGAATGGTTGTCTGTCTATATGTTGTCTGTCTCTATGTGCCCTGCGATGGACTGGCGACCTGTCCAGGGTGTACCCTGCCTTCGCCCTATGCAGCTGGGATCGGCTCCAGCCTACCCGCGACCCCTAACGGGATAAGCGGTTGACGATGAATGATGAATGAATGAATAGTATGTCAAAAGTCATAGTATATCATGTTGAAAAAAGTCAGTCTAATGTTTCGAAAAAAAAAGCAATATATATTATGTGGGGAAAAATAATTTGTAGTTTGTCAAAAAAAAAAGTAGTATGTCAACAAAAGTTACAGTATAGTATGCTGAAAAAAGCCAAAATATAGCACGTGAGAAATAAAAACTATATTGTATGTCAAAAAAAAAAAAAGCCATAGTATAGTATCTCGAAAAAAGTCATAGTACAGTATGTCGGAAAAAAAGCCAAAGTATAGTACCTCGGAAAAAAACTATATATTATGTTGAAACAAAGTAATAGTATGGTATGATGAAAAATATAGTTTGTCAAAAAAAAGTCATAGTATAGAACGTTAAAAAAAAGCCAGTACTGTACTACACTGACTTTTTTCCGACATAAAACAATTTTTTCGACATACTATTCTATGACTTTTTTCAACATACTATACTGTGACCTTATGACACACTATAGTATGACTTTTTAATAATATTTGTTAGGCATAGTGTATCACAGTGTTCTATTATATTTTATGACATTTTATGGCATGCTATAGTGTGACATTTTTATGACATACCGTAAAACTGCAACAATAGTCTGGGCTTTGCTTCAGTCACTGCAGTCCACCGATCAGCCTGCCTGTGGAACTCCAGCTTCTCCACCAGCATTTTCGGGATGACAGAGACAAAAAAAAAAAACACACATTATAGACACAGTCCTTCAAATATGAAATCATGTCATTTGACTGTTCCACACTGTATACAGACAGTGGTGTATTTCGGGTCCACCTCTCCTCACCTTTATGTCCTCGTCTGCATCGTTCTGCTGCTTCTTCCCCAACCTCATGTGTTTTCTCTGTGAACTAACAAAGAAGACAAATGAGCTCCTAAAATTCACTTCAGGTATTCCCAAATTCAACATCAGATATTAATATTCATGTTTTTTTTTTAAATACCATCATATTTTGTGACATTTTTATAGCATACTATACTATGATATTTTTATGGCATGCTATACTAAGATATGTTTTACGACATTTTATGGCATACTATACTTACTATACTAGTATAGTACAACATAAAAATGTCATAGAAAAGTCACAGTATAGTACACCAGACCTACTGAAACCACAGTTATCTGTAGCTCGGTAGCTGTCATGAGTGATGAAGTCAAAGGTACAAGAGGTTAATGAGACAACGTCTGAAATGACTAGTTAATTAAAGCTTCTCAAATGTAAGCATTCACAGCTGGTCTCTTTTATATTGTAAATATGCTGATTGGGCAAAACAAGTAATACATCAACAACAGTATATCAAACTACATAAAAAACACATTTTCATAGAATAAATTAATAGAATAAATGATCCTGTTAATCAATGCTCAGTGAGACTCTATGATTAATTAAAGCTATTATGATCAATAATGTCATATAAAACATGGATCAAATGGGTGCGTGTACGTTAAAGGTGGTGCTTGGAGTGACAACCCCAAAAGACAATCTTCACCCTCTCTGCCGTTTCCCTCACTTCTACACAACTTTTTTGTACCTTTCAGCTCATTGTTTTGGTTCACCCTCACTGCTCTCATCAGCATCCTTTCCAGTCCTAACAACAGCTCTCAGGAGAAAGAAAGAAAAAGCGCTGAAAACCCATTGTACAATACCTGACCAACACCAAACGCAGACAGCAAAGTTAGCGACTTGCTGGTGAACGCAGTGGATTATTTAAAGAGCCAGATAGTCCCTCAGGACTCCAAAAAAAGAGTTAAAACAAGAGCAGCTATTGGACCTCCATTCATCATGTGGCCAGACTCCAAATTAATGCTAATGTTGCACCATGTCTGCTGAATGACTAATTAAAGTAGCAGCGGGCAGAAATGGAGCAAATACAAATAAGTTATTTTTTATAAAAGTCACTATATCCTGACAGTAGTGCATGAGAGAGGTAATCTGAAAAAAAGTCATGTGAATCTGTGTCCTCCAGTGTCCTCTGGTGCTCTTCATGACATCTGCAAGATTTCACAGACCGGAGGAAAACAACCAATCAGAGCCAAGCTGGAGCCTGCTGTCCAACTGCCATCTGTCAATCACTCGCAAACTCTGATCAAACTAGGCAGCGTTGATCAAATATGAATCAATATTGTGTTACTGTAATGACTATTTCTCTCCAAATGTTTTCAGAAACATCTTGTAGTGTGCCGTTTAGCTGTAAAATGAGAAAGTTTCTGACCCGGCAGCCATGTTTAGATCCACTGAAGAAATACCAAGCACCGCCCACCAGACAGAGCACAACCAGTAGCAATGCTTTCTCTCTGAAACGACCTGATTGGCCACTGGTCGCAGGCTAGATTTTTAAATCCTGAAAACAGAGCCATGAGGGGGTGCAGAAGTTGAGTTTTCTCTCAAAACACTTGAATTACAATATGCTGAAAAATTGTTATGCTTTTTTTGACCAATGATGCCAAAAATATTCTGCTTACTGAAGCCTTGAGCAACAGTTTGCTCACAATTTCATCATATCAACTTCATAAGGTTATACTATGTCAATGTTGGATTGACAACTTGTTTCCACTGCCCCCAAGTGGTCAGAAAATCAGAAAATGCAGGACCTCTTTAGGCAGCCAATATTGCCCGCTCTGCATGGCTGGTGCACGGCTGTGCAAAGAAAATGGGCCTGAAAACTGTTTTTGGAAAGAGAAACCTCCACAATTACCATTAGATCACTGGTATTAATCAATCAATCCTCTACAGAAATATACTGTGATATTTACGCACAGCCTCATTATTGTTAAATACATTCATTGTCAAGATGATAACAGCCTGATCTGCATCTTAACTAAATAGCGCTTCATGTGGGAACTCGGCCTCAGTGATTTCAGTGCAGAAATAACTGAAGAGCAAGTGAGAGGCCAAGACTAAGAGAGCTGCAGAGGAGAGGTGCCGCATATATACAGGTGTTATGTGTATGTGCTGCTGTCTGGATGTAGGCTTGTGTGTCACCTTCCCAGCACAAGTGCCCTAGTCCCTAATGATGGCGGTGTGCAGCGAGCTAACTACCCTCACAGTGGAGCGAGCCCCCAGGCTAGTGCCACATCTCTCCATCAAGGCCTGCCTTCATCCCGCTTTACACTGGGCTCTTTCCAAAGACACACACATACACACACACAGAGAGCCAATGACAAATAATTCATATTATGGCCTGCCTGAAAGTTTGCCACACTACCTCATTAAGCAGCCTATTGTAACTGGCTGACATTCTCTCAGCATAATAACATTCCTTGGTCGGGTTGTTTTTGAAGTGACATCTCACTAGAGGGAAACAGAAATAAATAAAGAAATAAAAAACACCCAGTTGTGCTGTGTTGTTTTTCACCTTCGGAACTCTCAAGGTGATGCAACTTTAGCTGCCAGATATCAATAATGGATCCCTGTTGTTTCTTGATATGAATGATTGTTATTAATGAAGACGCTGCGGCTCAATCCAAACCTACATATTGAGTTTGATCTCCCACTTAGGGCTGCATTGATTTTCCCTCTTAGCCACACAGTCCAGTGCAGCGCTTCTGACACACCGATGAACATTAGTCTGTTTGATTTCATCTGCAAAATGTACAATGGGCAAAGAGAGAGGCAGGCTGGGTAGGCAGTGAGGAAGAGCAGGAGGAGGAGGAGAAGCGCATGGGGGGCATTCGGGAAATGGTGTACATGGCTTGATGAGGGTGTTGAGAGGGGGTAAGTGAGTATGCTCCTTTGATGTGCTCCATGTTTGTGCGCACGGTAGCAAATGGCAGAATGGCAACAGTGTGGGAGGTTTTTTTTTTCCCCTTTCTGAGTGGCAATCAGTCAGTTCAGAGGCGCTGAGCTCCTGGCGAGCCTACAAGGCATGTGGCTAGGTGCTCTCTGTCCTGGGGGCGAGACGGGGAGAGCTCTGACTTAGCTCTGACTTTTCCGGGGCATCAACGAGGCATGGGAGAGGAAGAGGAAACTTTCTCAGCAAAGTGAAAGGGGGGAAGATGGGGAGGGGGAGGGAATCATCCAAGTGAGGCAGACTTGAAGTTAAAGCACCGACGAGCACTTCAATCTTCGCTTCAGTCCCGACAAGTATGCCAAACATGGATTTTGCATAAACACACAGCACTTCAGAGGCAGACGTGGAGATAAAGATGAAGTTAGTCGAATAACAAAAGGGAAAATGAGAGGGAGATGGAAGGCGAAGCCCCCGAACATGAGGAAAGATGGAAGACAACCCCTGCCAAGTTGGATTCTGTGGCTGTCTTCCATCTCCCTCAGCAGATAGCAGGAATGATAGCAGCGCATGTTCCAGCCTCCTATAATGAAGTCCAGACGCATCAAGTCAGCTCTGCTCCTCGTCATCACGGGCTGTGACCTTGGGAAAACTACCTCAGCTGTGGGCTCTTGTATTTACAGAACACTACGGCAACCACGCTCGCTGCTTGGGGATTAAGAGTAGAAAATTCCACAGTAACAAACGTCTTTTCCAAATGCCAAACAGCATGAATCTCTGTTGATACTGAATTGATGGCGTGTTTTGCGTCTTTAACAGTCTTCTTCCTGTATGAGAGGCGATGCTATTGGGCTGACCCTGACCTATCCTGTAATAACACAGAGGTGGACCTTTACAATGTGGAGGATCTGTTTCACTTTGACCACTCGGCTGCATGAATCTACTGTTATTTGTGAAAGCTTGACACCGAGAGGCCAAGGGAACATGAAGAAAACATTCAAAATATCTTATTATCAAAACTGTTGAATGTTGCATATGCTCCATGGAGACATATTATATTTGGCTAAGAAAACAACATCATGATTCAACAATGTGCAGTAAATTTAAAGGTGCTATTGATAACGTTGATAAGATTCAGAAGTGGCAACCAAGCCTGAGATATCTTCCAAAGGGATAAACTCAACATTTTAAACCAACTAATATTTTAAAGTGATTAATTAACAATCATATTTTTTAAGGAAAAGTCATACTTTTATTTGGCATCATTCTAAAAGTTCTTTAATTAAAAAAATGTTCTAGCAAACGTATAAAGGAGTCAAAGGTCTTTAGTAAGAACAGAAATCCTTCCTCTGGCCCTTGAAGTCAGTAGATTTAAAAACATCCTGGAAGACAACAGCTTGTGCAAAGTATGCAAATTAGGAGAAAATTTTCTTTTGTGCTGTCCATACTACGATGAGTTACGAACTTCTAATTTCAATGAATTTCTGTTCAAAACCCTGAAGTGTTTTGATTCTCGGGTGATGACAAAATCAAATTTAATTTTAATGCGTTGGCTACTTTTGTTTCTCAAGCTTAGAAAAGACGTCAGGATGGTTTATTTGTGTGGTAGTATTTGTAATTTATACTGCTACTCTGGTATCTGACTTCATCTTTTATTTGTTAAATAATGGCATATTGTAAGACTGTTTGGGCGTAATCTCCCACAGCCACACCAAATTAGCAATAATGAGTAAACAGGCCCTTACAGAGAACCACTTGAATTTGATGAGAAAAAGGCACTACAGTGGATAAAACAGTGTGTGATAACCTGACATGAGGAGAGTGAATGCACATGCTGCAGACCTGGATGTAAAACATCACTGTGATCAATTTAAAGTAGCAGCAGTCTTCCTCTTTTCAGTCGCCAAAGAAAAACTTGAGTAGTCCTTAAAATAAAAACCTCGCTCCAATTTTCCTACAAGGTGCTGAAACACACTGTAAGTCCCGTAGAAGAGGCAAGTCGTCAATTAGTATTCCTAAGCTCTTGTGAAATTCAGCCGTCTCAATCACTTTACCTGTATGTATGCTTAACAAGTTGGTTTCATCCCAAGGCTGACAATGGGAGCAGATTGTGTTTTTGTTCTGCATATTACTTCTTATTACCTCTTTTAGTGATGGGAGATTAGAAAGCACAAGACAAACCGATGTGGCTGAGAATAGCAGGTAAAAACATCTCACTGATTTCCAACTCCTCAGTCAAGTGCAATGTATCATAACTTCAGTGGCGGCGCACTCGCTGTATGCAACAAAAGTGGTGCAAAAGTGGGACGGCAAGTCTCATCGAGTAGACACAATTACAGTGTTGAGGATATGCTGTGAGCATCGGATGTAAGACAAGAGAGCCATTTTAAAGGAGATTAGTGCTGACACCTCCCTGTGTCTCAGCGTGCAGTGATCACACTGCGCCAGCTACTGTGTGTGGGAGGCCTTTTGTCACTTGTACCATTCAAAGTGGGAGAGGGAAAACAAGGGATGGGATGACACCCAGCCGCCTCCAACAGATCAAAACCAAACTAATAAGCCAGGATGCTCAAATTAACAATGAGGCCTCTTGTTTAACTCAGCTGCTTGACTTCCTCTGCTGAGGCACATCAACTACACAGGCACATTTAAATCCATACGAAGACGAGACTTTGGAAATAATGACTGCACTCAGCGTCATCGGAAAAAGAATTTGGGTGGAAAGGAGATAACAAAAGCTATTTTCTGTCAACATACCTCCGTGTTAGAATCTAAAGTGGATGTGCACGGCTCGCAAAAAGTGTAACAGACAACAACTGATAACAAAAAGCAGTAGTTCAGCTGAGGTGGAGGCATATTAAGAGGCCAGTCATCCACTTAGTGGGCCTTGGAGTAAAGCACGAGGCCCCCTCTTTGCAACAATAATCCATCTCCATTGTTCCCCTGAAGAGGCTTGTTGAAAATTAATTTGGGCTGGTCAACAGTCAATAAGACGCTCCCCAGAGAGACACAGTTTAACCCCCAAACTGCTCAGCGTATTACAGCGCACACACTCAGATCCACATTCCACTCCAGTTGCCTCTCAATAGTGAGAGGAAAGCATTATTGACCAATTTCTGAGCTTAATGTACCTGCATTTCACCCTCCCGGCAACCCACTCTCACCTCCTCTTCTCGCTTTTATCACATTGTCATGTTGCCTTTTATTCATGTTGCACCATTAGACAAAGGTTTTTCAGTGACAGGAGACAGTGATGTGAGTGTGTGAGTTCTCATGATGATTTTATAATTTATTTTATCCTGAGAGATATAGATATAAAATCTTTAAAAATCTGGTTCGATTGAAGACTACTGTTTGTAGAATACATATTTTTCATTTTTCTTGTAGTGTACTTTATAAGAATTTTCAAACAAGGGATATGTGTTTAAAATCAATATTATAATAATATTTGTCCAATATCGAAATCACACAAAATAATTAATGCAGCAAACTGTGTAAAAGTATTACATCATGCAAACAATACTTCATTTGGTTTGTTCAAAATTTACAAACATTAATTTGGGCAAGGAGTTTGTCAAATGGTAAAATATGATCATGCCATCGTGATATGATTTCACACAAATTATATACATTATATTGAATTATTGTGCTGCCTACCATTAGATGTCCTGTGTGACCTTTCTAAACTTATCTTAAATAGTTATATATTTAAAGAGGACAAAATATAAACTGACAAAAACACTGCTCTGCTCACTGTGATCTACATTTCATTAAAACAGCTGATTTGCAGTAGTTTTGTATAGAAATATAAGAAAAGGGATGGAAAAAGCCAGTGCACTGACCTGGAGCTTCTAAGACCACACGCTACACCGCTGTATGTTCATTTTAGATCACACAAAATACCTGACAACGCTGCCGTCAGCTTCGACCACACGCTGCAGACAGCGTTTGACATGACATGAGTTCCTCCACATCTTTTGCTGGAAAGTACACCAGATATGTTTTAGAGCAGTCAGCTATTTTCAGTACTCACAAGTTCAATGTTTGCAGACGCAGGCATGAGGCAATTCCGCAAAGGAAAACCATAATAGCTTACACTGTCCAGTGTGTATTTATCCCTCCATAAAGCAGACATTTTGATTCATCCCTAAGGGTCACCCTATAAAAAAAAAAAAAAAAAAAAAGCGTCTCTGTCTAGTGACAGACTGAGGCAACAGCCGGCAAAAGTGTTGCAATTCCCTTGAACAAATTTGGGACGCTTACATCAGGACATTTTTTTCAACTATTATCTTTTTCCAGGGCTCAAAACGTCCCCTGGTGACAAAACTCCTGACTGCCTTGTTAAATACAAGAGCAGATTACAGCTAATTTATATGGATGATGACATAATTAGAGTAAAACTGAATGCTGATAAAGCTGTGGTGGAAAATGAGACAGTAAAAAGTCGTCTGTTGTGGAAAAGCTTTGTGGGTATCAAGACATGGCTGTAAAATTCCCATTACTTCTCATTTACTCACAGTTGGGCCCTGACATGCAGTATTGTTAGCTACTAATAAATCAAAAGAATGACTGACAGAGTACTTCTACACAATAATCCCTTCTTATCTTACCTTGTGGAAATAATTAAAACTGAGCCGAAACAGACATCGGTAAATATCTTTTCAAAGCACTTGTTTTTCTCCTGAGCATCTCGACATTGTGGGAGAAAAATAAAGGCTTTTCTCTAACTCGCTTGGCGCCAGCTACTCATAACCAATCCAGCGCCCTGGATCTATTGATAACAAAACTGTGCTTCTCCAACTCTCACCTCCTCTGAGAGGAAAACTACAAGCCCCTGAATGTTTGGTGCTGCTGAGATGTGTATAGAGGAGCACACATGAGCCATTTTGTCAGAGCAAGCGGTGAGGGTTTGGCGGCGAGTGAAGACACTGGAGTAGAAGCGCCTGTATTAAAGTTGAGAAAGAGTGAGAGAGAAGAGAGAGAATGGGGCTCAACCCCCCCACATCAAAGCTTTTCCCTCCAGCGGTGTCTTGTGATATTTATTTATTGAGATGATTTTGCCAGAAACCCAGTGGCCTGGCTGTGCCCCCCACTCTTTGATATGTTGCTTGGTTCTTAGCTGGCTGTCCTCAGAGAAAGAGAGGTCGGGGGGTCAGCCAAAGAGACCCCCAGAGGAAAAAACATGGCTCACAGAGTACACCTAGAAACACCACACACCGTACCGTATACACGCACACACAAACACACCAGATGATGCACGGGGAAAGAAACGGGGGGATGGTGGTGGGTGGGGGATCAGGCATTGATTATTATTAAAGGGCCAATGATTTGTTTCCTCCACCATTTGGAGGAACACGGCACACATCTAAATGAATGTCGGATTAATACCTTTAAGTCATTACGGTGCATTGTCATGTTCAGTCCACGCGCCACAACAAGCTGAACGCTGAAGGAAAAAAAAACAAGCTGAAGTGCGATGAACCGCGAGAGATTTTTATTTATTTATTTATTTATTTTCATGCATGTGTCTAGTGAACAAAGAACACAGAAATAGCCTCAGGCTTCATTTCTCTCATTAAAATGTCCAAATACGAAACAGGTTGACACCTTGTAATGAGATCTCCACGCATGCTTCGCACACACACAACCGCGACGGTCAAAGACTGCTTGTACATCAGTCACATTACGGCCGACCAGCCAGGCCTCTTGTAGCCAGATGAAGCTTCCTTTATCGTCAAAAAAACGGTCACGTGCCACTCCGAGAGCTAAGATTAGCTGCAGTGGAGAGCCAAGTAATCCCAGGTGGAAGCCATTTGTTAGCACCATGTCGTCTGCGGTGTAAGATAGCCTGGGGACGGACCTGGGATGGCACGTTTATAGGCCAAATAATTTCCATGGAACAGTAAAGCACTGAACAGGAGAGAGCTGTGAACTCTTTAAAAACATCAGCTGGAATTGACATGGCATCAAGACCTCGGTTTCTTCTTAGATTTATCTTAGTTTTTTTTCTGCTGTCGCATGAGGTTTTTTTTTTCATAGTTTTAAGAAATGAGTCTTACAAACTCTTTGAGGGACTTTTATTAGCTCCCATTTCAACTAATGGCTAGCTCATACAATACAATTTTAGCCCTGACTTTCTGCTCCCAGACAAAAGCCCCAGATCACAGGTAAATCAGTGCTGGCTTGCCGCTTTAACTTGAGCATCATGTGTGAAAGACACTCGCCAAGACGCTCGCCGACGCCTTGCAGACACATTCTAGATATCTAGCACACTAAATATCTGGACCTGTCAGGGACCCCAGCCATGAGCTACAGCCAACAAGAGCATAAGATCTGGGTGAGGAGGAGGAATTTACTATATGTACTACATTTTTGACATGAAGCAATGTTGTTGTTGCACCTAGAGGAAAACCCCGTGCCAACAACTTCAGCAAGTATTTCTTGCATGTTCCTGACAAAACATAGTTTGGAGACCTCATATGGGATTCCTCCTGATAAAAGATCTTGTAGTGTGTGATCCCGTTGATGGTCAGTCACGTAATGTGAAAACTACAACAACTTAGACTCCTGATTACAAGACAAGTTGTGAAGTGTGAACAGTACAGCGATCTGACGACTTTGAAAGTAGTGTGGTGTGAACTCATCTTAACCCACTCATGTTAGCAGAGAGGCTAACCCAGTAGTACAGCCCACTGAGTGGAAGAACAATAACCGAATCAATTTTATATGACTGTGGTATGTAACAAAGTTGTGATTCTTATATCACTAAAAAAATAGTCATATTTTCAATACCCCAAACCGGGACCCTTAAGTGCACCGCATGTTCACGCATGTGCTAATATGCACAAACCATGGGAGTTTTGTTTGTCAAGTTTGTTGTCAAGTTTGACTCAGAAGAAACGTATTGTTGTCCGGGCCTATGGATATTATTTGTCAACTTTTAGTTTTGAACCCGAACATCACACATCATGTTGTCCGCCACAGCCACAGGCTATTATTAGAATAAAAAATGTGGAGCTCAGACAACATCTTGGCCAAGATGGAGACACCATGTGAAAGACTGACAGGAACGGACACTCCTGAGGAAGTTATAAACAGAGTGAAAAGTTCTAAGTGATTCACAATTTTTCGCCAACATGCCTGTTTGATGGGCAGAATTAATCAGAACGACACATTTGATGTAAGCACGAGTGGGTTTGAGTGGACAAATCGGGACATTTGGTCACTGTACTAAATAACCTAAGAGAGTTTGCGAAACTTAGCAAACTAGCTGCTCGCCGATCTCCCAGCTGGAGACGTGTCCTATTACCGTCGGAAAATGCCAATGGAGCTTAATCTGTAGCATCTCAGGATGCACACTTTATTTTTTGCCTTTAAGCCTACAAGCTCAAATTTAAAAGTCTTGATTATGGAGGAAAGAAATGCATGCAGAGTTAAGGTTATGGTCAACAATACAGTACAAATCTGACGGCAGTGGAATCCATGCATACTGATGTTTTTTATCATTTATTTTGGCAGTCACTAACTCTGACTAAGTGAGGAGGGCCCCTGTCAATGGGCCCCGGTGTCAAAGCCGTCCACAGAGAATTCCCAGAGTGGGGCGGGGAGCTACTCCTCACTGCACCGTAGGTTGTAATTTCCACCACAGGGGAGGGCACGCTCATCTTTTTTGCGTGACAGATCTCCAACATAATGCATTGTCAAATAATTCTTAATATGGCCAGTGTGACACGATGGCCGCGTTTCTCAATATTCAGATTTGCTCTGGCTCATAAACTCAGCCGACACGCGTTCCATCGGCACATCAATCAAGACATCTCCAACGCCCCCCGCCCCTCCTCTTCTTCACCTGTCAGCCCATTTGAATATGAGGTGCCGCTTGGATGGCTTCCACAAAATAAGCCTCTGGGAGAACAAGGCCTGGCAAAGCTGTTTTACACGTGTAGGAATTTTGATTGAGGAATATGCAGAGCTCTCCTATGCCAACGGATGTGACAACCCCTCTCACCCCGGTCAGAGGTCTTTTTTTTACGCATTATAAGGTTTATCTCATCATCTTGTGCAAAAAAGTCAAGGCTTTTATAAATCCATTTGAATAGTTGCCTCTAATGTTGACACCCATTGTTTGAACAGGCTTTTACAAAATTCCTTGGCAAACAAGGTGGCCAGAAATGAAAGGCTTGACAATGTTTGCTCTAGTTTGATGATGAGAACAAACACTGACAGAAGATATCAAGGACTGACAATCACTGCCCATCTTTCTTAGTCTCCTCTTCAATAAGTCTCCATTCAGACACCCCCCTATAATTGAACTTCTGTAAACAATAATCCATCTAAAAGCAGAAGGGCCATTTAACACAGAGTGATTGTCTGTGCATGAGGGTAAACAAACAGAGTGCTACTGGATCTGTCACGGCTTGGACCCCTCTAGATAAAGATGGATGGGCGGGTGGAGAGGATGGAGGGGGCCGAGGGACCGGGACAGGCAGTAAAGAGCCGCATCAACTGCTTTCCCTCCTCATGCATTAAATTCAAAGGAGGCTGGCGTGCAAAACTCCCACTGATCAATTGTAAGCAAAAGGGGAGTGGAGGAAGGGAGGGGGCACAGCTACGGTTTGGCATACGTGATCAGCACATTGGGCCAAATGATGTCATCCATCAGGATGGACACTGCAATTTGCCATCTATTTCCTCATCAATCAAACTTGAGCGGGGGTGGGATGTGTGTTTATGTATGTGTGTGTATGCGCGTTTGTGTGTGAGACAGAGAGGCATCAGCAATCTGCAGACTTTACCTGAAGGCCATTAAGTGGCATCAACAGTCGCAAGCAAGCAATCTGCTCCACTGCTCTTTTATCCATGAGTAAGATTCACAATCTGTTTAATTTGAATTAAACATTACAGATAAAATAAATCAGTGATTTTCTCTCTGCAAACGCCCAAGTTTTTGTCCAAATAAAATTATTATGAAATGCACAATTCCAGTTTAATTCCCTCTGCAGTCGTGATATAATTTAAAAATTGCTTGAGAAGACAGAAGACTTTGGGGTTTTATCTTTTTTCCAAAACAGCCTATATGGAGCCTGCTCGCTCTCCTGCTGCCCCGCTATCAGTAACTTCACAGCATTCAGCTGTTGAGCTGTTTTGAACTCAATGCGCCTTTGGCTCTTGAATATACTGTATCTCACATAAGATCCTCTAACTGACCACTAGATGTTATCCTGCTAAATTCACCAAGGAGCTCCTTAATACATTTAGTCCTACCTTTTTTTATCTGTTACCAACAGCTACTTAGCCACTGGCACATTTTCATACTCTTTTAAACGTACAGTTTTTTAACCGTTCTTGAAAAAGCAGAATCCTGTTGGTCTCAGCAACTAGTGGAAGTTTAAGTCTTAAAATACCTGCAATTATGGTGGAATTTGCCATCATGAAACCGGTAACTTCAGTGGACATATTCGAGAAAAAAAAAAGGCAGTCTACATATATTTTTATGTTCATAAAATGTTCCCGAATTCACAGATATGCAGGATATTACTTCTGCTGTCTCCTGCACACACATTTTTGGCTATGTGGTTATTTGCACGGAGAAGATGAATGTCGAGACGCATTCTAGTACCAGGTGTGAACAGATGTACCTAGAGCAGTCCACTTGTCCCAAGACGCATGTTAATAACAGGGCCAAACAGTATATATGTGTTAAGTAATACCTTCATAAACTGGATTAACAGTGCTGGACGGTTTGCCCTTAAACAGATATGTGGTACACAGCTAACCTGTATGATTTTTCTTTAGAGTAAATATTAGATTTGAGACAAGCAGGGTGGCTTCTTATGTGTGAATAAGACCTCAGTCTAAGACTTTTTGTCCTGCCAAAGTCCTCACTGAAGGTCAAAAGTCTGAGGACCATTAAGCTCAGGAACAATAAGCTCGAGAAGATCAGCACTAGAATCACCTTTGCCCGCTGGCTTATAATTGAAACACGCTGATGATGGCAGAAAGATGCTGCAGCTAGCATGACATCCTAGAGGAGGAAGTTCATAGGCTTTAAACCAATCATGTCTTTAAACATCTGAATCAAAATTGCTAAAATTTAATTTGCCAAGGCAGCATATTTATAGGTAAATGGAACATTTTGGCATACTATACAGAATTAACATACCACAGTATTTTCAGGGCATGACATACAGAAGAATGACCATGTACCGTATTACCAACTGGTTGCTGGAGAGGTGCCAGTTTACCTCTTGGGCACTGCCGAGGTGCCCCTGAGCAAGGCACCAAACCCCCAACTGCTCTGGGCGCTTGTCAGGAGCAGCCCCCTCACTCTGACATCTCTCCATTGACGCATGTATATGTACTGTGTGAACAACAGAGTGTAAAACTGAATTTCCCCACTGTGGGACTAATAAAGGAATATCTTCTTCTTCTTCTTCTTCTATTACAAACAAAGTATACTAAGTGATGGCACAACAATAGCATTTACAAAATGCAATTACACAGATTAATGCGATAATAATGCCACTAATTTCTTTAACGCATTAACACAGTCAGTCTTTCTGTGGTTGTAGAAGGTTAGTTTTAAAGCTAGAGTGAAGATAGTAGTATCTTATGAAACTGGAAAACTTTGAAATCCACTGGTACCAAGCATGTCATACTAGCTTGTCGCAATGGGAGCTAAATAACGCTCCAAACTCACTCTATTTTGGCAAGAAAAACAGGCCATTTTCAAAGGGGTCCCTTGACCTCTGACCTCAAGATATGTGGATGACAATGGGTTCTACGGGTACCCACGAGTCTCCCCTTGACAGACATGTCCACTTTGTCTAGTTTGGGGCAAGTTATAGTCAAGTCAGCACAGTGACACACTGACAGCTGTTGTTGCCTGTTGGGTTACAGTTTGCCATGTTTTAATTTGAGCATTTTTTTTATGCTAAATGCAGTACCTGTGAGGGTTTCTGGACAATACTTGTCAGTTTTGTGTAGTTATTTGATTTCTAGTAATAAATATATACATGAATTTGCATTAAAAAAGCATATTTGCCCACTCATGTTGATAAGAGTATTAACTACTTGACAAATCTTCCTTTAAGATACATTTTGAACAAATAAAAAAACATGCAATTAATTGCAATTAATCATAGACAATCATGCAATTAATCGTGATTAAATATTTTCATCGACTGACAGCCCTAATACAAACACATTTTACTTCTTTATTCAATGATTTATTATACTTCAGTTCAATATACTTTTTATACTTATTTTGTACTTCTGATCTTGTACAGATGGTTTCTTATTTAAAGCAAAATTGTGCCAATTTTATTTTATTGAAGCAAAGTTCTTACACAACTGCATGTTTTTAACGTTTGGCGACATTGGCTTATGTCATTAAATGTAAAAACGGGGGTTGCAGAAAAAAAGTTTATGTTCTAGGTATGGTAAGATATTGAAAAATGTATCACTATTTGTACCAAAACATGGCAATACTGTAGAATCTGCATTAGTATAGAAACATTTCACACTGAACACTACAGTTGACAGCCTGGGTTACTCTGTTCCCGTTTTATTTTTTCTTCTTCTGAATATTATTAGTGTGACTATGACTTTTACAAATGTCGTCATTACTGCCACTACTAATAATCCATTTATCTGCTATCTCACGACCATTATCTGACCCAGCAGCTCAGAAAAACCACCACTCTCTCCCTCATCGCTTTCCTCTCCTTACATTGCTGAGATAATGGTCTCCTCCCCTCTGGGGTGGGGGGCGGGGGGGACGGGTCTTCTCTGGGACTGGAGAAGATCAAGTTCACCTCATTATTAACCTACACAGCCCCTCTGACCTCTGCAGCACCCACCCACCAGGCTGCAACATGTGCATCTCATTGCGGGAGGAGGACTCATTGGCCCTCTTTTTACCCCCGGCCTGCCTCAGCTGACTCGTGTGGAGAAACAGAGCTGATTTATGGACCTAATGGATTGGTCCCAAGTGACTCAGATGCTTTGCAAAACGTGATGCATGACTAAGGGTTAGGAAAGTGCGTCTTGCATGATTGCTCAACAGGCAGTGTTAGTGAGTTAGTTAGCAGGTAGATATTTAAGCTGTATTTATTCAGAAAATCCCATTGAGATCAAGATCTCTTTTGCACGAGAGCTGAGAACTGACTACATATACAGATCACGAGAAAATGCAATCACTCAGAACAATCATCAGACACAAGCTATTTAAACTAACACAAAAAATGACAAATATTATTAGAAACATACTGTAAGTATAGTAAAGCTTTAAAGACTGAGTGTCTTCAAGCTGAACTCAAATAAAGATGTTAAATATATGTGCAGCCTTAATAGCAAGGCCTTTTACATAAAGACACAGGTATGCTGATGACCATCCAGCCTTTTCATATAACTCAAAAACTCAAAGATACCTTGTGTACCTATATAGCATAGGTTTTAAAGGACAATCACAAAACAGTATTTATTATGTTGTACTTGTGAATTTCCCCACTGTGGGACCAATAAAGGAATATCTTATCTTACTGCATCAGTTAGCTCTCTGTTTAGAGCATGGATAGGATTAGGAACATCCGCTTGTATGCAATGTGTGTTTTGTGTCCTTTACGAGTTTCACATCTGTCAAAAGGGGGATAAGAGAGTTGTCTGACCACTCAGAACGACCATCCATGCAATCATCATCATCCAACATGGCATAATAAACATTCACTTCAAAGAACCACTTTGCGACAAAGAAACAAAAGAATACAGAGATGTGGGATTTAAGGATAGGATTGTGGCAGGTGAGGGTTGTGAAACAACTTGGAATTGGGGATGATCGCAAAACAAATGAGCAAAAGATTTAACAGTAGCGATTGTGCTGTAGAAAGCTAAACGTTAGCTTCTTGATAACATCATTTATTCATTAGCCTCGTCTGGGACTAGCACTATCCACAACATCCATGGTAGGTTTTGTCTCATATTGTGATTTTTTTTTGCAGTGAAAAGAATAATAAAATGCATCGACTCAGGTGCAACGTAAGTTTTTTTTTTTTTTTTTTTTATCAATTGAAGAACAAAAAAAAACTAAAGAGATGTGGCATACACAATGGTATCATCAGCATAAAAATGGGCATTACAGTGCTGAGTTCACAAATAAATATTTATGCACAAAATAGCAGTGGGCCTAATATCCATTCTTGAGGAACACCTTTATCAACCATTTGAGGACTTGATTTGGAACCATCGGCAACAACAGGTTGACTCTATCAGAGAGGTATGATTTGAACTAGTTGTAAGGAGAAACCTACTTTTCTTATCACATCTAGATGAGAAATATCCAGTAATAGATAAATCCTCATCAGGAACTTTAGCACTGAGCCAGTTCTTCCGTTTGTAACTCCATTTGTGAAAAAGCCAACAATCTTCTGTTGTCTTTTTTGTCACTAGTGTAGTGGCAGCTGTGACACGTCACCTTTATTGGATATACAAAGCATGTATGTACTTACTGTCATTTTCATCTGTACAACAAAGCTCCAGTAAACCCTTGTGGAGGCTGGAGTGATGAAAGATTACAGGCTACTTCTAATCTGTAAATAAGTGCATCAAGCCAAATATAATCATGCATGTTTCCATTTAAATGCATTCCCTCATTGACACATTAAATCATAACTGGGCCTGTATGAAAAGGCTTTTATTGCATATTAATTGTGGTAAATAATGACCCAATGTGTGTTTGAATGATGAAACTGCGTTGGGCTGAACCGATCAACATGTGAAGTTTATTTGATCCAGATTTTGACAAACGTGACAAACTTACTATATGCTTATTCAGAACGGTGAGGGAAATAATTAGAGGTGGGAACGATCCAATTCAATATCAGAATCAGGTTCAGATGCCGATCCATACAAATATTTCCATTTGCCATTGAAATGATCTTATTTATTTATATCTTATTTCTTGTGAACTCATGCATTAAAATCTACTAGTAGTTAATTTCTGTTCACTTGATTCATTCAAGTTTTTCAGAGCATTAAAGAGTTATGCCATAGCAATTTGCACTCCCACATCTGTTTGTACATGAAGCCTTCTTAACCTACAGTTCAAAAAATGCTTCAGAATACAGTTAAAATTAATACAAAATTGTATCCGTATGCAGATTCAAGTATCATACTCTGACTGGAACTGGAAAAGGGCGAATGGACACATCTCTAGTAATAATACGCTGTAAAATCATGTTAAAGTCTGCGCTTTTGCTTTCTGTTTTAAGTATACTGGATGATAATGGCCTTTGAGTAGTGTCAAATTCACTGTGTAACGTTCCACATTTGGACACAAGCAGCATCCAAGTTCACCGCTTCTACATTCGCTTCTTTTTGAATGTTTTAAATTTTAAAAAACAAATAGCAGAAAATACAGTGTTTTTATGTGGACTGTACTGGGCGGCATTTCTTAAACAGACATGCTTGGTGTCGGAGCACAGAGACACAAAACAGAAGGACGGAGGGTTTCATAAAAGAATAAATATGCAAAAAGAACAAAAAGTAGAGGCACTGTACAAAACACACACACACACACACACACAACAGATCCTCTCTTTCTCTTACTCACTCTTTCTCGCTCTCTTTTTTCACTCTCTTTGTCATCCAGTCTCAGTGCTAGCGAGAGTGCTGGCATCCACTAGAGCTGGGAGATGTTCTAAGACCTCTTCTTACTTTGTGCCAGCTCTGCTATACCCTAGTGGGTGTGCGTTTAAGTTTCCCCATCTGCTTCTGTTCACATTATCTAGCTCCAGGGCAGGCACCTTGTCTAAAATACACACATGCACACAAATGCACTCGCGCACAGGCTCACACACACTCAGAGTTTCATCTTTGTGCTGATGACGCAGTTTTTACAGTTGTGTGAAGCCCACACACACCGCATAGCAGGGGTGTTTTTTTATCTTTACCTTCCTTTTCTTTTTCAACAGAACAGGCAAAATCAAGAGGAAGTGCTGGCCTCTGGAGAGTGGAGGCCGCTAACTTCCTCTGAGCGTTGTGATCACTGGCTGCTCGTCCCTGGAGGTTAAATCAGCGGTGGTGCTCAGAGGACTTAGGGGAGCAAACATCACTGGCGGTTCTGCTGTGAACGAGGGGCCAAATTTACATCAGAGTTCTCCTGTTTTTTAAAATATGTCGTCAATCAAGTCATATTCTTCAGCACTGACTTTCAAGGTGTGGGCAAGAAAAATAAAAGCTACAGAAGCCCTTTAAAGGGCTATGTTGTGAGAAAATAAAGGCGGTGACTAATATATGAGGATGAAGGTGATTTGCTATGTCACGCTATTAAATTAAAACAGCAGCTATGAGATTGAGGAAGGGTTACAATGAGAAAGTAAAAGGCTGCCATTGTTTCTTCCCCACAGAGCCATGTGATCTGGCTCTCTCTCTCTCTGCTATGACTGGTGCCATAAAAAGCCCACAGAGCTGTCTGCTCAAGGGGTCAGAGGTCAAACTCATCCTGTCAGAAGCAGGCTGGTGGTGAGCCACAGGGAGGGGTTAGGAGGCTGTGACCTGTTGATTGTTCGAGGTATGATGGACTGGGAGGTGGTGCTGCGGCACGTGACTCCCAAGAACTACGAAGGAAATCAGCAGTGACAAGAGGTGACTCGGGGTGGCCGAGCAATTTAGTCATCACCTGACTCTCTTTTCTAAAAACTGCAGAGGAAATGAGACGGTTGAGAAGGAGGAAGGGAGGAAAAAACATGTCCAGCAGGGGGCTGTTCTTCTAAGAACATTTCAGTTCAAAGACTTAGTCAGACATCACTCACAGTTATTTGAAAATGCATCAGTGGAAGTTAAAAATAAAAGCACCACGAGGTACCTGGCACAATCACATAGCGATTATGTAACAAACTAAGATTCATGAAATGCCCTGGACCGTTTTTGGAAGCGGCATCTCAACAAACTTATGCATTCAATCTATTTCTACCTCTGCTAACGAAACCTCAAGGGCAAAGTCCAACGGGCGTACGAGCGTAGCGGCAGTGTCAGAAATGACACCCTCTTTACTGTACATCTGTGTGAAGATCCTGACAGCCACGCAGCGCCATCAAACAAACGATTACTTCCCATTTAAAAAAGAGTGCCTTCACATGCTTTAGTTTTCATGTTTCTTTCAGTTACCTTGTCTGGGCGCCCGTGTTTTCATGGCCAATGCAGTGTGTATGCCTGTCTGAATGCCTCCCCTCTCCCTTATTGCTTTATGTTTGCTTATCTGTTTGCCTTTACTTATTCATATCTGCGTTTTGGGCGCTCCTTTCTTGCCTCTTGATATTTGTCAATATGGGCTTGACCTCAGCAGGCCAAGCCTCTCCTCTGAAGTGGGAGCCGGCGATAGCCTTGAAAACAGACCTTTAAATTAAACGAGGGAGAACACAGATTGTTGTATAATTCATCTGGACCCCCTGCCGAGGATCCTCTGTGCAGTCGTATTACTGTCTAGATTAGAATTTCCTTTTGTTGCCGCCTGTTTGTGTAATACACAATGTGGATCCTGCCAGGGCCCAGTAAATTACCTCTTTAAACATTCATTTGCCTTAACCAAGAGGAAAGGGGGAGAGGGAGCGGAGGGGAGAAAGGAAAAAAACCTCTTGATTTCACATACAATGAATAAGTTAATAAAAAGATTTTTTTCTCTCTCCTGCGCAGGCATTTTTTTCCCCTTCCACACTTGAAATCCTCATCCTTACCAAATCAAAAAGTAAGAGAGAGAGAAAGAGAGGACGGGAGGTAGGAAGAAAGAAAGAGAGAGAACTAGAGTGAGACAGAGAATGTCTGCGTATGCAGAAGTACAACAACAACAAGAAAGAGGAAGAGGAGTGAAGCCGATTGGAGAGGAGAGAGGAAGCAAGAGAGAGAGAGCCCGATGAGCTCTTGGAATGATGTGCCTCATAGTCCCCGCTTGCGTATCCCAAAATACCTGGTGCTGGAAATGTGAAAGCCAGGCGCACGACGGACGCCATTCCCCAGAGAGGCTCCGCTGGTATCATTAGCGAGGGAAACGGCGGGCTCAAGTGGCGTACAAACTTCAGCAAAACGTCAAGCGGGAGAAATGTGCACGCATTGCGCCTCTTTTTTTTCCCCTTCCCCTCTTTCCCCCCTTTTTTCTCACTCACCCTCTCTCTTTTTTCTCTCTTTGTGTTGTGTTTCAGATACGACACCACTCTTCTACCAAATTAATATTTCTCAAAATAAAAGCCAGGACAACTTTAAACTAGCGAGGGGAAGAAAGGGGAGGGAAGAAAAGAGAAGACGGGGTAAGAGAGAGAGGGAGAATTTGGTTCAGTTTGCATGCTTTCCCTGTGAAGTTGAGTCTCTCCGTCTTCCTGCTCACCTCATTTTGAGGTCTGTGGTTTTGCCTCGTCTCCGTCTTGGAGTCAGCTCCATCTAACTGATGAGGTCGTCACAACTGCTTATGAATGCCAAATGAGGGAACACAGAAAGCATCTGTGCTTGTAGAGGGACATTTACATACAGTTTGTATCACAAGCACAAAAATCCTCCTCGACCTGGACTAAAGTACTGTCACATCGCCGGACTGTTGTGCCATTTTGAGAACAAAATCAAACACTAAAATAGCATTATGTGCCAGCTTGATCTCATTCCCAGGGTGTCAAATACTGCTGCTGTGTCACGGCCACTAGCGTTAGCTACAGACGCACGAGGCACCCTTTAGCCATAGGTGCAGTTTGACTTTAAGAATGGAGGTTCACAAAAAAAGGTAATCACAAAAGAGGTAATGTGTATTAGACAGAGGTCTAGAGTATTGGGATGCTGTGGGTACATATTACACCATGTCCTAACAGTTTGATTGCATTGTTTTCTACTGGAACACCGTAAGTGGCTGTGCGACGCCATTTTGAGCTTCTCCCTGTTGCTCTCTTCGAAAGCAGCGCAATGGATGAGTAACGGCTGACTGGTGAAGTTGAAAGAACTACAAAAACCTAAATAAGGTGACAGCTGGCTGGAGGGAGATCGCCAGAGAGCTTCCAACCTGCTGTTGGGAATATTTCATGTGATTACAGTAAATATTACCATATTAAACGTATGTTTTCTGCTCAAAAAGAACAAAAGTAAATAGCAAGTGCCACTCACCCATCTTTTAAATGGTTACTTCTTCAGTCTGATCTGGAGCGCACAGCTGATAGGTATAGGGTTTGTTTTGACTTTACATATCTTATCTTTTCGGCTTCTCACTTTAATATGACATAATAAGACTGGTATTATTCATTACAATAAGTCATTAGTTCTGTGTTATTTTCCAAAAAAAAAAAAAAGCTATCGGTATCCCTTCATGCATTTTTGGCAAACGCCCACTAGTGGGTTCAGTGAACCGATGCAAATTGCGCCTGTGCCTTTAGCATTAGTAGGAGAAGCACCAAGCTTTCCATTAACTACAATGTAATACTATCCGCATTAAAATTAAACACTCTGGGAGTTTGGAGACATAGCTTTAAGAGTGAAAATACACAGGGAAGTCGGGCAGGAGGGGAGGTGGATGGGTCCAACAAACACAAGGCTTTCATCCAGGAGATCGCTGATTGTGTCCCATGAATCATGTTACAATCAGCTATCAGTTTGACTATACAAACATAGTAATTTTAAGCCAAACTTTGTTTTTTCCTAAACCTAACTATAGTGGTTTTATTGCCTTAATCTACGCATGTGTTTTTGTTTGCTTCACAACATTAAGTGCGTTTACTGACTGAAAAGTGACAGAGGGGGGTCTGACAAAGCGTCAGTATGTGACGAGTTGGGATGAGATTGCTTCGTTTGTGCCAGCCTAGCCTACAATCGCACTTACTCCTGTTTGCTTAGTTATACACTTTCAGAGGCATAAAATTAAAAGTGAGAAAAAAAGTGTTCTTCTGTCAGGTGAAATGTGTACGAATACCAACACATCCAGAGCAGCTGAGTCGCTTACAATTGCCACTTAAAACGAGAACCCGGTGGCTCGTTTCTCGCAGAGCCGTTGGGATGGCACTGCCAGCGGTGCACAACTGTAATCAAGTGGGACAGCAAAGTGCCCTTTGACGATTGGCTGGTGAGCGGAGCCAAATATGTCTTTTTCTACGTGGTGCAGTCTGTCGCAGATGTAATTACAAGTTAGATCTAAATAAACAAACAGCTGCTGCCTGACCGCCCCTTCAGGAGCTGTTTGGTGGCGGCTGCTGGAGATGTCTGCCCACTTTTGCTGCAGCGTTCAAGCACAATCACAGAAGAGTGCACACAGACACTGGTCTATATGGAGTAGCACTACACACACAGCACAACAACTAACCCTGTTATCATGCAAGACCTCACATGCACTGCATGCTTCCTAATGACAACTCTAGTAAGAGGATAAACATACGTAGCGCATACATTCAGACGTGTAATTTTAGCCGTGACGGCCTATAGACGTGAAGGAGAGGGTTTTTCTGTCTGATGAGAAAGAAGAGGGCACACATACTGCACGGAGAATTGTTGAGCAAACTAACAATTAGCCCTTTATTTTAATTGGAACATTTCAAAGTGAATCAGTGGGCCACTGAGGCTAACCAAAAGTACCGAGTGGTGCTAAACTTGGGAGTGTGTAGGGCCATTTTGCACCACTTCTATTTTAAAAAAGAGGGACAGAGGAGGGAAATATAGAAGTGAGGAGAGGTGGGAAGAGAACTATGATACATACAGAATCCGACGCAGCACGATCCACAGCAAGACATATCTGTGGTACGCCGCTACAAAACCAGACAAGATACGAAACATCTGCCTCCCTCTGCGGAAAATTACAGGTGGTGGACAATTTAATCTGTGTGCTGTGTACTTCAGTGGCTTTGTGGCCAGCAGATGACATGGCTGTTAGATGGTCATTAACAGCTGCCACTGTTTAAATTGGCCCAATACTTTAACAGCTGGAATCCAAGTCAACATGCGACTGGATAATGTCATCTCCACATTTAATGCAGTTTGAGATATGAGATGAAAAGCGCGCATTTTTTGTATAATATTATGCAGAAACTGACAGCCTTGTTTTCTGGAACATTACTAATTTGTCAGAAAACTGACATTTATCTTGTGATGGGGGTTAATCTTGTTAATCTCGTAAAATTACTTGGGTTAGGGTAAATTAGTTGTGGTTTTAGTAATTTTGGTCATATTTTTGCTTAGAAACATGTTGTTAAACCAGTCAGGTAAAGCCATTTTCATACAATTTAGTACAAATAAGTAGACTCTCAACTCACTATTCCAGACACTACTGTCAGCGTTTCATTATAACCACATTTTTAAAGGAAATAATGCAGCACTTTGATTTAATTTCCTCGCATTCATCACGCAAATGAATTTGAGTTAGTGGAGTAAAATTAGCAGAAATAAATAAACCCTGCTTCCACACATACATTAGCTGACCCGTTAATCTCTTTTGGGAATCAGACTAACCGGCTGTGTCGTGTTCACTCCATGCAAAGAATTAAAGAAATCAAATTACTGGAAATACCCGAGTTATTTTGCAGCTAGACTAACTGCAGCTAGCAGGTAAGCCAACATGGAACCAATCACAGAGGAGACACCAGTAAAGAAAGCTACAGTTAATCCACATAGCTTTCGGTAGAAGTTGCTGCAAACTCTTCAGGGAAATGCAGATGTGAATTCTTGATGCTGCTGTCATCCACAATGTGCTGATAACTGGCTAATGACAGGAACTGGCAAAGTGGGCAGTTGCTATGATTATGTTAAATTAGCAAGATCTGATTACCACGTAGAGGCTTTTACAATGGCTTCTAGTCACTCATTTGTAGGGCTGCACCTTCTCAAATCTCTCAAATCTGTTGTTTCGGTCGTAGTTGACTAAAACTTCTTTAGTCAATTAGTCGTTTTTTAATGCTTATTTTATGCTGAATAACTTATTTCCAAGAAACGTATAAGCACATCCCTAGTAAACACAAGATTTAAAGTGGTGCTTTTGTGTGACTCGTTGAGGAGTAACTCAGTTTTACAGATGTGTCAATTAAATCAACTAATCAATTAGTTGACAAAAGAGTGTAGACTGAGAATTTGGTCGAAGTCAGTCCTACTAATTTTGTACCCCCATCTTTTCTAAAGGACTGACCAAATACGTGAGAATTTGAGCATCAAGCTTCATCTTAATACTTAAGTTTGATATGCGTTTAACACTGCTTGAATAAAGACTGCTGCTGAGTTTATTTCTCCTTGGACATCAATCGAATCAATCGAATAAAGTTTTCTCCACACACAAAATCAAACAAAAGCACCACTTTAAATATTATGTTTGTGTTAAAACAACAACTAATCAACTAAATAAATCTTAGTCGACTAAGATGATCAATTAGTCAACTCACTGTCTGGGGGGGGGGCAGGACAGGAAACCAACTAGACAAGAATAAAGCAATAAAACCACGACGGTTAATCAAATAAATTAGTAATTCAGAAAGTTTCAAATCAATAATAGGAAGAAACATTCTGTATTCTTCCGAGCATCAAACAAACAGCAAAGCGAATGGTGTGAATCCAGCGAGCACCACAAGCAGAGTTCAAAGGTCGCACCCCTTTTTCAAACTGCGAGACATTGTCCCCTGCAGAAAGAAATGCCATTGATATAGTGGTTCAGGAGCAGCTAATGTGCTGATAACACATTACATTTGAAGGTTTCAGTGCTTTGAAACACTGGAGGGATGAGGTGTGGGAATCCAATCCATTAGATAAAGCCAACAGTAATAGGTATCCCATATCAAAGGGATATAGTTTAAACTGCAGGGGCTTTGGATGCGTTCATTGCTATTTATTGTTTTAAGTGGAGCTTTATGCACAGGAGGTGATATCAACACACTAACAAAACCCTTTCAACGCCATTGGGCTTTGCGTGACATCAAATGTGTCTATTAACCAACCTCTTGACAAGCCAGGGTGATTCATCTCGACTGTGTGTGTCTGCCGTGTGTGTCTGCGTGGATGTAGCCTAACAACAAACCAAACTGAACATTAACTATTTTAACTACTCCTCAGAAGTGATTTTCAAAGTGACTTTTTTCTTTCAAACTGTTCCCAAAATTCTTCCGGAGCAGCGCAGGATAAAAACAATAACAACAGTGGGATAAAAAATAAAATTTGAACAGAAAATCCTAAAAGACAAAACCTAATTTCTTCCCTTCAGAAGGATGGACTCGGTATTGGCTTACTACAATAAACTGTTAAGAGTGAATCTCTTTGTGTGCGGCTTTGAGTGTGCTAAAAAAAAAAAAAAAAAAAAAAAAAAAGTTAACCGTCATGCGCTGACAGCTCACCAGATTCCTGAAGCCTGGCGGCTAAACCCGATGCCATTCTGAAAAACAACGAGAGGCCCCAGAATCAAAGTCCCCCTTCAGCTCAATCACTCTGGCTGCCTCTCCCAAACACTAATAATCACTTTCCTCCCTTCCTTTTTTTCTCCCTTGTGTGAAACATCGCATTGCCTTTGATTGGGCTGTTTAAATTATTAGCACACCACCTCAGCAGAGACGGCTGGCAGTGGCGCCGGGGAGAAGGGGAGCGTGAGCCTCCCGCTGAGAGCGCCTAGATGCACGGTGTAGAGACGAGGCTCGGACCCCCTGTCACATCACAAGAAGATGGCGTCCAATAAACACTCACACAATGGCCACATCTCTCCCGCGCAGTTTGTCCCGCTTACCTACATGCTTTCACTTAGTATTTGTTCCCTGGAGGGTTGTTTTATGAAGGAGAGGTTGTTCTGATTGGGAAGATGTCACCTAAATGCGGTTTTGTTTTGTCGTGTGGCTACTGGTGGGATGCAAATCTGGGTGCGGGTATGGTGTTACATCTCCAGACTAAGAATAAGATTTAACGTCGGTCAACAAAATAGAACAGACCAAAAAAAAGTACATGATCTGACACTAGACCAAAGTACAATATGAGGACGTTTCTCAAGGAGCTGATTCAACCTAGAAACCACTTACTAACACAAGAAAGTGAGCAACAAAACCTTCATACAGTAGCACAGAAATGCAGCCTTGATCCTTGGCTACTTAAGAAAGGACGTCCCTAAGGGGTGAATTGTGGTGACCGTTGGTATTCGGTGGCCCCGGTTCCTCCGGGCAGACCGGAAAAATGCAAGTGGGCAGATGATTGGAACAAGCAAAATATGGAGCCAAAGCCAGATTTTTTTTTCCCCCACTTTGAGGACACAACTTTGGTCTCGCTGCCCAGAGTCTTAAATGAATAGCATAGACAGAGAGACTTTGAGGTGACGATCATTCCCAAGTTAATTTGTCTTCAGTCACAAGTGCTCAGGGCATCCAGCGTGCAATCAGTAGAAAGACAAAAACAGGAAATGTTTCTGAATTATGTTCTCGCTTTGATTCGCCGGTTGATCGGTGGCCATTTAAAAAGGCGAGACTGTACGTTACCATCCATAAAGGCAATGCATCAGTCGGAGCACGTTGTTATGAAATATCTGCACATTCACCAAATCAATCTCTTTAGTTTGTCCTGGATGCGCACAGACAAAATGTTCAGATAAATCATGATGAATCAAGTTACAGCTACACTGTCTGAAAGTGAAAATACTCTTTTGTCAGAGAATCAGCTGCCAAAGAGTAATATCGGACAAATGTCAATATCAATTTTTGCTTTTGTTGAGTATGTAAACATATAATCTAAATATATCTCAAAGTAAAATGTTTGGATGTCAGCTATACTTCAATTTCATTTCAAAACAATACACAGTATAGAACATTATTATTGTGCAGTAGATCACCCCATGTAATACTTCATGTTCATCAAAATATAAAACCAAATCAGCTATGAGCTATGCATACCAACAATTAACAAAATCAAAATATGAAAGCTGCATCATAGTTCTTAAAATGTCTGTTCTCCAAAAAAAAGCTGTATCATATAAATTGTGTCAGCTTCATATATTCACACTTTTATCCTGTAAGCCAGTGTTTGTGTCTACAGAAGGATGTTTATGCTTCTCACCTTATGGCATTGATCATATACAGTAAAATCTATGGATCTGAATGTGATAAACAATGCTACTTATGCCTTTCATTATCTCAGTTTCTAACAGATTTACAAGACTCATTTTAGTTCATTATTGCACTCATTTTTCACAAAAAAGGGCCTTTTATGATGAATAAAGGGTTTGCATATTAATGCACTTGCATCTATACAATTGCAGCCATGTGATCATGAAGCATATCTGCATTCTTGACAAAGTTTAACAATCATTTCCAGGGCTGTTATGTTGGGGTAGTTTTTTGTAGTTGGTTTGCACAGAGGCAAAAAGCTCGCCGTCTGAGTGAAGCAGAGCCGTTTAAAGGAGCAGCCTGTTCCTTGTGCTCTTCTGCCACCCGGTGGCCGCTGGGGAGAACAGAGAAACATCCAAAGAGAGGCTTCGCCTTGAGAGGTTGATCAGCCCTCATCCTGCATCAAAATATCATGATTGCATCTTAGGAGATTCTTTGCCATCAGCCTGGAAGGCAGAAAATAAAATCTCTCTCAACTCTCTCTTCTTCACATCCCTCTGCCTTCCCTTCTCTTTATGTCTTTGTCAGTGGCGTGACAGCTGATACCTCTTTAATGACTAAGACAATTAACTTTCTTGCGGGTGCAAAATAAGAAATAAGGGGTTTGCAGTGGTGGGGGTGGGACTTTTAAAAGACAGAAAAGGAAGCTATGTCTGTTTACCCACGTCATCATTAAAGTGACGGCCAACACTAGCCCAACGGGCTCATCTGCATAATTGAATAGAGTTAAGAGTTGCACCAAAGCCCCATGTCTTCTGGCTGTGTGTGGACTCTGGAGACTCAGTTTCTTCCTCTTGGTACAAACGTCATCATTAGACCTCCTTAGCCCAGCACATAACAAAGACTTAGCTCATTACTGACAAAAATATCTTTGCTAATGTTCCCTTCGCTTTCTCCGATTCTCTTCTAATCTCTCTTGGCACAAATGACTTCAATTTCATGATGATAACATTGAGGGGGGATGGGGGGTGTGCAAAGAGGAACTGGAAGAGAAAAGAAACAGCTTCGGTGACATGGCCACACTGTGTACAGAGATAGGCATGCCAAAATACACAGAGAATAAAAAGAAATGAAAGAGCTTTCTTCCTGGCAATATTCCTGCCAACATCTGTCACAGGCAATGCTTGGTGTGTGAAGGTGTGTGCTATACAGTATGTGCCACCATCCGTGTGTGTATGGCTGTGTACTCGCTTCTGAATGTTAAAGGAATACATATTCATGTTGTGCGAGAGCGCGTACGTCTGCGTACAAACCCAGCGACTGTGTGTGTTTATGTGATTCCATTTGAATGTCTGCGGGAGTATGCATTCACACGAGTACTTTATATGTGCATCTAAAGCCTCCTCTCCTCATTTCCTGCATATTTTGCATGTGCGTGCGCGTGAAAGAGCAGCAGTTTGCAAGCGCGTGCGAGGCCTCACTACTTGCATACATCCGCATACATCCAAACGCTTCCTCATTTGCCCCATATTTGTAGGTGTGCGTAGGGTTTTTTGCTTGTGTCGATGTGTGTGCGCGCGCACTCCAGCATGCCATTAAGATGAGCAATGACAGCTGTAGCCTCTTCACCCTGCAGCCCTCCTTTCTGCCTCTAGAAATGTGCCTCCTGCTTGTCACAGAGGAGCTCGGCCTCTCACCACTATCATATATCAAACCGCTGAATAGAGGTGGAAAGAGTGCAGAAATATTTTACTCAAGTACAATCACCGCAACTTTGGTAAGTGCCCTCTTTCCGACGGCGACGACTTCAGTGAGAGCTGAATGACATGATAGAAAAGTGCTTTTAGGTAAAGGATCAGGGAGAAAAAAAAGGTTGTGTTAATCTCAAAATATCCTCTCAAGCCCAATAACAAGAGATGAAATAACTAGTTAATTTATACCTCAGGTCCTGAGTGCATCTCAGATGTTGGGTAAGAGGGGAAATGAGGTATGTAAGTAGGCTGATGCTCCAAAGTATGTGCCCCAAAGGAAAGCTGAAGGATGAGGAGAGGACACATTGCTTTCCTTTTTCTGGCAAATATTCATAAAAATTTGAAAGGAAAAGCTTGAAAATGACTAATCTGTGAGGGAACTTAAAAAGACACAAATGACAGATGGAAAGAAAATAAATATTTCTTTCTCTTGCTCTCTGACACCGGTCACCTAAAGATAGAAATTAACCTCTGTCAATTAAAAGACATCAGGACATCCGCAAAAGCCATTGCTTGGAAATAAAAAAAAATAAAGTACAAATTCCATCATTGGAAAACGACAATTACAGCAAGGACGATTGGAACAACATCGTAAATTTGAGGGCAGTAAATTGTAAGCCTCAAAAAGTGTTTTCCATATTCTGTTACAAACACAAGCGCTACAAAGTCTGCCGTGAAAAGTATTATAACAGAGGTCTGCAGGAGTGATGATGTACGGCGGACCCTCGACTGAAGCTGGTGAATTGATCAGGTCACATTAGTTTTGGTAGCTCAAGTGTTGGTGGTCAAGGTCGACATTTACTTTCTGATAATTTAACATAATTGCATGGGAGCATTTCCTCCATGTGCCAGTACATCACTGGTCTATTCACATCGAGAGATAAAGAATACTAAAAATCAATATTAAATCTTGCTGACATGCAATTATTATTGATCATAGGGAGGGTCGATGTTTAGAATCAGTCAATCACCACACTGGGTATTCAAATGAAGGCTGTTTTGGTTCTGCTAAGTAGCACCTAAACCCAATCCAATCCGTTTGTAAAGGCAACCTCTTTCAACCCCAACCTGACCCACACAAGCACCACCCAACCCAGAGCCCTGCAGCTCCAGTCAGGCCCCTCTCCTCTCAAATCGTCCCTACAAGACGAGTCCATCTTAAAAAAAAAAAAAAAAAAAAGAGGAGCAGATCCGGCGATGCTCTGCTCTCCTCTCTCCACACATCTCCCCTGTTTGGAGAAAGCCTCAGTGCTTCTGCTGGGCTGATTGGCCGCGTCAGTGCAAGGACCAGATATGATCTTTCTATTTGCCCGGCGGCGGGGCTGCCTCTCTATCAGCGCTACCTCTGGAGGGGAGGTTTATCTGGCCTGCTGATAACAATGTTTTCCCCTGCTTCCCTCCCTCCCTCTCCTCCCTGACGGTTTGTTACACCAGTAAATGGGAGTCAAGGCTGGGGCTGAGCAGCCGCTGCTGTCAGCTGGTCCTACGCTACTCCTTGTAAACAAGATTGGCTCCATTTGCTTTTATGACTCCTCAATGGTGTGTGTGTGTGAGAGAGAGAGAGAGAGAGAGAGAGAGAGAGAGAGAGAGAGAGAGAGAGAGAGAGAGAGAGAGAGAGAGAGAGAGAGTGTGAGCACAAGAGAGTTGGAAAGAGAAACTAGAAAAAGAGCAAAAATTGTAGTCTTTTCACAATCAACACTTCTTCTATCAGCAAACACCAAACGATCAGGATAGGAACACATTTAGCATTATTTTCTATACTCCTGCGCAGTGTAGTGTGTTTTTACTGCTTCCAGTACATCTGTCGCTGGAGACGCGCCAGCCTGACAAATCTGTGTCGAACAATATGCGCTGGAGTCCATGGAAGCAGCACTAAATAGAGTGTGTCAGATGAAACCTTGGCCAGTTGCAGGAGGTAGTGCTTAGCAAAGTGCACCCAAGTATAAGTTGTAGATCACTCTCAGAGCTTGGCAGGGGCGAAACCTTCAACATGCTTTTTCATTCATGCCGTGGTGGGAAAAGCCTTTGCGTCGTGCTGCGCGGCTGAAACATCTGTAAGCTGTTGCAGAGACGAAGCCCAGAGGAAAACATTTACCTAACAGAATACTAATTCTTTCAGGCCCTAGTGTCAGCACTTCGTAAATAAGCTCGCACATATGGTACTGTTTTCTTAAAGGTGGGTCTGGGAGAACCATTCTGGCTATGGTAATCTGCCACGTGCAGCCACAAGGTTTTGTTGAATGTTGTTAAGGTTCGCGTTTTTCCTGCTCCATTTCTACATCTATATGTATATCTGCTCTGCATGGATTCATCTTACTTTGACATGTATAGTTGTTGACCTTTGATTTATAGCAAACAATAAAATGTTAAAAAACAAATCGTCTGCATGAATCCTTCTATCCTGCTGCCCCGAAGTCTTTTCTGACACACTGAATCTGCGCATCCAGAATAAATATGTTTGGCTCTTTAAGAATAAAAACCGGTGCAACATTTTTCACACATGCAGGGTGCTGCACAGTAGACGTCTTCAAGGCTAAAAGAACGCCAACTAATAGCCTTCCATCTACCATCGCCCTCGTAGCACAGTTAAAACTCGGCTTTTATGTCCCTGCAATGAGTGTGTGCATTCCTCTTTGGGATGGCTGTCCTAGATTTAAAGGCTTGTCAGACACCACTAGCCCTTTATTTTTCCATAAACTTGTCTTTTTTTTTTAATCTTTTGCATTTTGCACTGGGGAATTCCTACAGCAGGAATGGTGTTACAATGGATTATATGGAAAAATGTCCACAACTGGGAGTTGAAATGGAAGGCTCCTTCATCTTTGCCTTGCAGCGTCTTTTTGTTGTGTTGCCTGCTGTGTTGCTGCACTGGAGTGCATCAAAATACATAAGAATTAGAGAATTGCAGGTTTAATTTCAGGTACTGTAACGCGAGTATTCTAAGCATGAAGCTGATGGTGCTGGCATTTAACGACCTCTCTGTAAATGTCATTATGATTGGCGTTAGTTGAACATCTGTAGGAATCTGCAGCTAATCAATGCTCCCTGGTAGCCAACAAGGTCATGGTTTGTCTGAGACAGGAAATGGAGATATTCGACGCTGACAAGTCATCCTGTGATTGTGTCAGCCGCCGGGATACATAATTCAGTGCTTTTAAACTGGACCCGTCTGGCGAAGCGAGTGGCGCTCGCGTTGTTTCTTTAGTACATCTGTCTCCTCGTCACTCCTGGAGGCTGACATCTCTCTCAGCGGCGTGGCACGACGAGGAGGAAAGAGCACTTCCATGGCGCAGGTAAACCCGCCAAGAGATGGAAGGCCTCCTCATGAATAAATGATTGTGACACGCAGCAATAATTTGCATCCGTGTAAAAGTGACGCATCAGCGCTTTTGTCTGCCGAGGAAGTCTAGAGGTGCGTTTTTTATTTTATTATTTAATGGAAAATGGCTTTCATTAACAGCAGCGAACCAAAAGGTGTTGACAGCGATGCACCGACTTGTCAAGCCGATCACAGCCTGTTTTTCAAGCCGATCACAGCCTCTGCCTTTTTTTTTTTTTCTCTAATTAGGCATATGCTGCGAGCATCATAACAAACGCTGAAACAGGTTTGTCCTTGCCTAATCCGGGGGAACTAATTTTTAAGGTTATTATGCAAATCGATACTGTTTACAAACATGAAAGCCGGCGTCCTATTTTTGATCTGCCACATCGGTTTTCGATAGCTTAAAGCCCAGCTCGGCAGGTGTCATGTCAATAACAACCAGCGATCGATCTGTGCCAGTCTGAGGGGGATTGGGACTGCAGGGCCTCGCTGTGTAGGGGGGGGATTTTCATCAGCCACAGTCACAACAGCACACCCTTCAATCTTTTGTGCATGGACACAGCTGTAGATGACACTGTGGCTAATGTCGTGCTAAAACAGGACTTTTGGCTTTTTCTTCTCATTTCAATGTGGTGACTGAGATTTAAAGTACAAGACACATTTTTCAAAGCTAACACGTCTGTGACTCCATATTCTCTGTGACCCCAAAGCCTCTGTGTTGCTCATATGCATTAAGACAGTGTAGTTTTAAAAATAGACTGGTACAGTCTGTCCACAAAATAAACAACAATAAAAGTAAAACAAATCAAATACTACGAATGCACCGATACCGGTATCCGTGACAATAAGGCCGATCTATTCAATTCAGTTCTACAGCATATAGATATTTTAATGCCTGATTAACATTTGACCAATTTGTTGCAGCATTAAAAAGGTTTACATAATTTTGAAGATTTTACCAAGTTGCTAGTGCACGACTTATGTTAATAATACATAACGCCAATAAAAATATCTAGGTATTTATTTGTTAAATTTTGTTTTAAAAAGGTTAGAAAGCAATGTTTAAGCCAGGCCTGATGTTGCCTTACACATAACAGAATGATACCAGTCTTTTCCACATACAGTGAGGCATACAGGTTATTAATCAAACACTGGAATTGGATCGGTACTAAGTATCAGCAGATACCCAAAGCCCAGGTATAAGTATCGAGACTGAAAAAGACATTTTGGTGTATCCTTAAGAAATATGCATGCTCATATGTTCAGTTTCACAAACTGTGACAATGGAGTTAATCACAGATGTATATAAGACCGAATTAATCACACGATGGCCCTATTCCAGAAACTTCTTTTGCAAAATATGCTTTCTTAGCGATATCACTTTGAAGTGTTATGCATACTTCTTATCCTTAAAGCATGTACAGGTAGCTTCGTGTCCTATATGTGTGCTGCTACACTGTTTTTAAGTTGCAAGGGGAAAAAAAGCTATATTTTGACAAGCTACTGCTGCACATTGACTCGTCTACAGTAGAAAAATACAGTACAAAGCCAGGATCAGGTCTCTCATGACTTCCTCTATTGTGGCATCTACCGGCTCCACCAAGATCAGCGAAGAGTTGCTTACATTTTCTCTGCTGCTGCCTTTTTTGAATAGCCAAGCGAGCAGCAACTGTCAGAAATAATATTTAGGTTACAAACGCACTGCATCTAAATTGATTTCATAGTAGATACAGCAGTAAATATAAAAACATGTCTGTTTTAACAATTAAATAAAGTTACTAGTCAGATCTTAATTTACCACAGATGAAGAGAAGCAGGCAGATTGTGATCTAATGTTTTACACTGGACATCCCCCAACAAACAGAGAAACAAACATCTGAAGACTGACAGCAGAAATGATAGAAAATAGAAATACTATGCTTATAAATTTGCGGTCCATATGGTAATTGTTGGACCAGCAGAGAGGACCTTGTTGGCCCTGGCAGTTCGCCACTTCGGATTGCTCCTTTCAAAAACACTCGTCTTGGCCTTCTCATGCATATTATATACAAAACTATGATGTAGGTTAGGCTCGAGCTGGCAACGCTCAGTTTACACATAAATTTAACTTGAACTGCTTTTACTAATCATCTTTTATGGAATCCATGTTGACTCATTGTCAGTGGCTTGTGAACAATAAGCGTCTTTGACGGCTGCCGCGGCACGGTGAACATTTTCACAGGAGCAAAGTTCTTTTGATTTTTTTCCTCCACGTTGTGCACCTGCCAGTCACAGTTGTGGTGGGACACGAATGAATCAACAACATACATCCATGATCAACGCGCGCAGCATGCTGTGTTGGCCGAAGCACTAGATCTGTATCATAGGTAGCTGCCTTTGGATTCTGGGACTTCAAAGCCCTAAAAGGGTAAAGAAAACAGTGTTGTGTACACTTCCTGGCTCTAATATGTTTACTGCCACCAGGTGCTGAACATATTCGGCGACTACATCCTGGTGAAGTTTTCATTTGGTCTGCAGGTTCAAAAAAACGGAACAAAAGAGATGCCAAAAAATTAGTAATTGTATAGAATGTTATCTGGAGTCTAAACGTGGTAGTCCAGACGTTCCGTTCAACATTTTCCTGAGACGTTCCCAAATCAGGTGAGATATATAATCTCTACAGCGTAATCTGAGTCTACCCCAGGGTCTCCTACAAGTTGGACGTGCCCACAGAACCTCCAAAGAAAGGCACCCATGAGGCGTCCCGATCAGACGCCCTCATGGGCGACACGAAGCAGCAGCAACACCCTCCGGATGTCTGAGCTCCTTACCATATCTCTAAAGACCGTGGTAACAAGTTGCCGTGACTTATGGGTCATAAACGTTAGCCTCGACTTTATAATCTGCTTCAGTTTTGCTTCTCTACCAAGACAATTGATTTTCAGTTGATCAAACTGAAACTAGAGACTAATTTTAGGATTTTTCTGCACAACCACACATCCGACTTCAATCTCAGACTTTTGTCTTGTGATTTCAGCGGAGCTTATTCATTAAATCAATCAAAAATTGCTTTTTTTTGTTAAGAAATTTAAATTGCGAGCTTCCAAACTGAGAAAAGAGCAGTTTTTTCCCTTCTCCTTTTCCTCTGCAACTACTCAGTAAAGTTCAAATCTTTGGTTTTCTCCAGTGATTCCAGTCCAGCCATTCATTTATCGAGTAATTTATTCATACATTTATTTGAAGCATCGCTCAATAGCATCTGACCCTGGCGCCCCACCATCTGACTCTCCCTTCTGAGACACAGCGCAAAGCGGTCCCTCCAGAGTGAAAGAATGCAGGTCAGAGGCAGAGTTTACATGGGGAGGGGGCGGGGGCAATTTCCACAACGCGGTAAGCGTTAAGCGGGTAATCATAATGTGATAGCGCTTTAGCTGCTGGGGTCATGTGTGCTCATGAATGTTAAGGAGGAGTGTATTTAAAGGCCTTTAAAATTACCCCTGATATCAAACGCTGACCTTTTGTAGAAACTGCACCATGGTACGATGATTAGAATTACAATGTGTGTGGCTTCTGCCAGATTTTACACCCGTTAGCAAACATGCTAACCCACTCAGACGCCATACATGTGCAAACAAAAGAAAGTATAGTGTTATATATGCTGTGTGGGATTTGAAAAAATAGGATGTACCAACTACTTGTGGTGTAATTTGAAATATACGCCCTATAAAACACCATCAGACCCACATGTAGATGTTCGCTGTCAATGTGTGTTTACCAGAAACCACTAAATCATCCATCACTTGACATGAAGAATCAAGTGAGGTTACCAATTAAGCTCCACGTGTCTTTAAAGTCTGCTCCACGGATCAAAATCTTATGCTCCTATGTTGCACTTTAAATTAAAATACAAAAAGGCTCATAGATCTATTTATAATGTTCAACATCAGCTAGTTTTTTTTTTTTTATCCAACCTTCAAATGCATTGGAACTGGGTCTTGGAAGTTAGCGTACACAAGACTTTGTCACCAATGAAAACTTTCAGTTAACTCGACGAAGCACACATCCAAGGAGTTCAGCTCTTATCAGAGCGCAGGATAATTGTTGAAACAGGTGTAACTGTCGAAGTGTCAGCGTGCCTCTCTCTCTGTGTTCTGGTCCCCCGAACCAACCTCCGCCTATGACTCCATCTCATAAAGTCTTTCAGGCAACCTTGGTGTGATTTCTTGACAAAAGCGCACCCGCTCTCAAGGTGCACTCGAGCGCGATATAAAAAGGGACAAAGGCAGAGCCTGAAAGAAAATGGGAGAAGAAATGGATTTCTTCTCTAATTATGCAAGAAACAGAGACTTTGTGAAGATAAAGTTGGGTGACACAAGGGCACATTGAGGGACACATTCACTTTAGGAAGATTTTTCAAAGTGGGAGGCACAAATGGATGTTTGTGCTATGAGCTATGGCTGCTAATTGGTGCAAACTTAATGAATGCGGGGCGCTGTGTGTGGAGACAGATGCTTTGTGCAATGTGGCAGATTTCAGTGGCTGCGCGTCTCTCTCCATCGCTGGAACATCAAGAAGAGGAGAACATTTGGCAGGTCACGAAATTATGCGAGGAAAAGGGGAAGCCCAAGAAAGGGAAAAAAAAAAATGTAAACAGTTGTTTGTTTATTTTTTCCGTTAATTTATGGGTGACTGTGTGTGTGTTCGCTTGTGTGTGTGTGTGTGTGTGTCGAGAGTTAGCACTTCTCAAGCGTTTGTCTGTTTGTTTGAGCCATCGCTTTTTGTTTCGGCTTTCTTGCCTCGCCAGCTCTGTGGCTCTCAATTAGCGTGCAAGCCTCAGGGACCTAATTAACCAGTTCAATTAATAAATAATTTTCTTAAAAAATCCCATACAAGCCATTCTGACATTTGTCAGCCACTCAGGAGCTGTTGTGTGTGTGTGAGAAAAGATGATGATTAGCTTGTTTGCAAGCTCTGCTTATCCCCCAGGTGGCTGATGCAGGGGACAGTGTGTGTGTGGCTGGATGGAGAGGGGCTTACTCGCAGCGCAGGACCCCACAGCAGAGGAGGGCCCCCGTGACCTTTTATCGAGTGTCCAATCAATAATGTGCGAGCGTCCATCTCTTTGAGTTGCAGCCCGAGTCTGGGCTTCTGAAGGCCTGTGGCCAGCAGCAAAGCTGGATGGGAACGGGCTACACAGTGGGACAAAAGAGTCCTTTGGGGGCCAGGAGTGGAACAGAACCAACCGCCTCATGTCATTTACTCATAATGATGTCTTCCTTTAGTTGAAAAGGGAGGGGTGCAGGGGATGGAGATGGCGGGGAGGGGAGGCTGTGTCCCCCCTTCCTCCAGCTAGCCAACACAGATTCAGCCTCCTTTGTCTGACGGTGAAAGCATCTTCTTTGGTCTGTCACCGGGCTCCTGTGATTAAGGAGTAGAAACAGACCCCGGCTTTTTTCACATTAGAATCCCATTTAGTGTTTCTTATCACAGCCATCTATCTGGTCACATGTTGGGATGGAGTTGTATTTCATTGTTGCGTGAACTGTAACGTATATTCCCTCGTGGGCACGATGTGGACAGATGTGCTTGTTTAATTTGTAGCGTTATCTCCCAACATCGACATTACAGGATCTGGTTGTCACCGCCAAAGAGCCGGCGCTGATGGATCTGACTGTGTACCAGTGTTCATTAAACACACTCCAAACAGCCTTCAAACCGACTCTATTAGTGGCTGCCTCTAGAACAAGAGGCGCCTGAATGCAATTTTTGACCATGAAATGCTCTTTAAGCAGATGAACGAGACTTGAAAGATGAACGACAATTGAAGTTTCCCTTTTTTTTTTTTTTTTCTTGAAAATGCCAGTGGAGGAGTCAATCACTGGATATCAAAGCATGCAGGGACACATGAGAAAAATCCAGCGATGATACACAGGGCTGCCCACACTCGCTTAAAAGATGGCCATCACGAGTATCAGCGCCGACACAAAGAGCACACACCGGCCTTTCGGCGAGCGGCTAGCTGTCGCTCTGTATTAGCTGCAGGCGTGCGACGACACTTTGCATTGAATTGAGATGCTGTTTGCTGCGGAGCCGTGCGGAGGGAGTCCAGAGACTCATCCAAGACACTTGGCTGACCTGCACTGCCTACAGCAGTCAACATATGGCTCCCCGGTCTGGCTTCGTTGTGTACGTATGCTGCGATTTATCTCCAAACTGTTCTACTGAGAATACCCACACAAAATGAAGCTGCTTCACTAAAGGAAGAAATGTATTCTGGCAGCCAGATGAGAAGAAAAGTTAAATATACCAGCAGACAAATAACTATTAAAAGTCTGCATGTTCATATTAAGCATCATCTGAGGGTAGTCATTCCTCATCACAGCTGGGCTGGAGAGATTTCAGCGCATCGATCGGTAAAGTAAGTGTGTGAAAGGGAGTATGAGTCAAAAGGGGATCTGAAGGTGGGCTGACAGATATAAGGACCTAAAGATGGAGAGATCACTTTTGTTCCCTGTCAGGTTTGACCGAGGCCTTCTCTGCTCAGAGGTGACTGTTGCACTCTCCGGCGCCCCCCCCCCCCCCCCCCCCGAGATCACTCCACTCAACTCCACTGCCTCCGCTTTTGATGCGAAAAGGGAGGGGGTTATTGTGTAAATATTTTGCTTGAGCATTTGAGCATCTTAATCTTCCATAAGGTGATCTTTTGGAGTGGAGCAACGCGGGGCGCTGATGTTCAGAGGAGCTCCCAGTTGTAGAAAGAAAGAGGGAGCGAAAGAGACAGAGGGAGGGGAGGGAGAGGAAAAAGAAGAAGGTCTGTGTACTTGCTAGAGTGCTGGGAGCTAGAGTTCACTACGGGGGCGTAAGTGTGTCAAGAAGAGCGCTTTTCCCCCATCCGCAAGCCCCGGGCCCTCTCCGCAACATTAAAAAGCATAAACAGTCAATACTGAATGTAACTCAGAGAAAGAGCAAGAGAGAGAGCGTGGAGAGAAAAAAAAAAGAGAGAGAAACAAGTACGAGAACGCAAGGGTTTTTCAAGCGTTACACAACATAGTGAGATCAGAGAAATGGAGGCTGGGCTGTAGTGTATAGTTGCAAAAGCTTTCTGATGGAGGAAGGGAGCCTCTCCAAGTGAATCATTCATTGCGGGCGGCAGGGGTGTAAATATGAAGGGGAGGGTTGAAGGAGAGCGGGATCAAGGAAATGCACACCTGGTGCAAGACAGGGGTCAGATTGGCGCTGCACAAAAGGAAACGAGAGGGAAAAGGAGAATGAGTTGTTTGGCATAACTCCGTTTAGACAGCAGCAGCGCTTCTATGAGTATGTGCAAAGCAGGACAGAACGGAGTAGAAGGTGCATATGGTGGTTGGCTGTCTGTGCCGATATACACATGCCGATGAGACGGGAGGCTCGTCTTATTTAAAAAAAAAAAAAAAAAGAGTTTCAAACGTTCAACATTTTAAGACTTCCAGTTTTTGAGATGTGAGGGTTTGTTTATCTGTGGCACATTGTTCTTGCTCATAATCGCTCAAGAGTCTCAATCAGTCACTCTCTCCCTCTCTCTCTCGCCCGTCTCTCACAAGTTTTTTTTTTTTCAAACGATATCTCCCAAACACTCGACACCTGGCTGGCTGACTTCAGAGCTGAAGTCTTGTGTGTCTCTCCGTCTCTTTTTTAATCATCCATTCAGACGCTCCTCACATGTTCAAGCCTATGCATTCAGGGGGAGATCTTCCTCTATAGACGGATCATAAAGAAGCAGGAGAGCAGGTGTGGGACGGCTGGTACAGTATGGTGCTGGGTTTGAGGACATGTGCGAGCCATAGTTTGTGTGATTAAATGCATCACAATGGTTCTTTCATTTACATGAACGAGACTGCTTATCATTTTGTTACTGTCTTAAAGAGAAATCTGAACTCTGCAACAGGACCGCCAGGTAAAATTAAGTAAGATTATTTGTTTAAAAATTAGAGCTGTCAAAGTTAACGTGATAACGCAAATTCATTTTAACTCTACTATTTTCTTTCACACAATTTGCAATTTCAGAGGTGTGTTCAATTTTAAAGCTAAGGCATCATATGAAACTACAAAACCTAATGAATCTATTGGTACAAACCACGTCATACTAGCTTTTCACGAAGGAGGGTATGTAACGCATCAAACATGCACTAAATTTTGATGAAGAATAACAGGCATAGCCATTTTCAAAGGGGTCCCTTGACCTCTGACCTCAACATGTGAATGAAAATGGGTTCTGTGGGTACCCACCAGTCTCCCCTTTACAGACAAGCCCACTTTATGATAATCACATGCAGTTTGAGACAAGTCATAGTCAAGTCAGCACACTGACAGCTAATGTTGCCTGTTGGGCTGCAGTTTACCATGTCATGACTGGAGCATATTTTAATCTAAATGCAGTACCTGTGAGGGTTTCTGAACAATGTCTGTCATTGTTTTGTATTAATTGATTTCAAATACTGTACATACATTTGCATAAAGTAACTTCCATGTTCATGAGTATTAAGTGCTTGACAAATGTCCCCTTAAGGTGCATTCTGAACAGATAAAGAAATGTGATTAATTTGCGTTTAATCACAATTAACTATGAACAACCATGCAATTCACTGCGATTAAATATTTTAATGTCAGCCCTATTAAAATGCTACAGTAGCCTTGAAATGACAACAAAGACAAATGTCCAGAGAAGAGGATTGCAAAGAAAAGTATAAACAAGCATACGGCAGCGCTACCTTTATATTCAAGATTCTCTGGTTTATTCAGAAGTCATGAACTTGTGTTTCCATCTAAAACCAAGGACACTCACACCACATACTGTTTTTCTCCTTGAGAGAGTGTGCTCCTGGTTTACGGCCAAACAAAAGTTACTTCAGTGCAAAGAGTGCTGTTTGAGCCACTTTCCTGCCGGAGCAAGACTCCATATTTTAAACATTTGGAGGAGGGAACAATATCTGTGAAAAGTGCAAAATTTGATTTCTACCCCACGGAATAGGCCGTTTCCTTCTGTTGTCAAACAGAATGACTAAACATGCTCATTCACATGCTCCCCTGGTAGGACGTTATTAATTTATCACTTCAGAGTTATCAGTGCTCTCTCTTGCGCACACACACACACACACACACACACACACACACACACACACACACGTACGTTTGCTTCCTGATGATTGACAATGTGATAAATTTTATTTGAATATGGCTGACATGAATTATGTAACCAGAGAGACTGGTGGCTTTGTTGCCTCCCTCTAGCTTCTTCGCTTTTCCTCCAAGATAACATACAGTTGATAATTTACAGTAGAACACATTCTGAAACTATAAAGGAAGATATAGCGACAAAGCCCCAAAGGGAAAGAAACACAGAGTGCTTCAGTGCAGCCAGCCGAGCTGATTGTGAGAACTGCAGAGGAGTGGAGAGGAGAAGGTTCGCCATGTGGCAACGCCGCAATAAGGTTAGGTGGTTGACACTTTTGACACTGGAAAGTGTGTTTTTTTTTTTTCTTTTCTCGAATTCAGCTCTGATGGTAGCGATGAGGTCTCAACAGACTGGGATAGGCAAAAAAAAAAAGAGAAAAATAAACACAAATGAAAGAAAAACAGCACTCGTGGTATCTGATGTTGATAGCTGTGGCGAAAGACTGCCTTTGAAAGGCTTGAGGAAAGTGACAATGCTGTATGTTTTTTCCTTGTTGCTGCTCCTCCAGACGGCCAACATAAAAAAAAGAAAGAGAAAAACTCGTCTGATTGGTCTGAAAAGACTGTCAAATGTCAAGCAGTTATCAAACGGCAGACATGTTTTCTTTTAAAAAAAGATACCGGCAGAGGGAAAAGCCTAACCTTTCAGCAAGTGAGTAGAAGTCACTCATCCCATCATGTGCGGTACTCCACTCTCGCTCTTTACAAGGCTTACACTTTTCCCTCTGATTCAAATCTATAGTTGTTGACACAAGTTGTCTACGGATGAAATAGATGGATCTGTAAAAATACCTAATTCTAGGGAATTATTTACATGGCAGGTTGCAACACAGAGCCAAAAGGATAAACACTCGCCTAAAAAAAAAAAAAAAGGAGTTTTCCTGTATATTAACAGGACGATGTGGGAGCTCGAAATGAAGACATTTCCTTCTAAGAAACCTCCACAGATCTCATCATAAACTGGCCCTTCCCTTGATCTAAGGTCACTTTTTGATCTGAAATTGCTTCAAGGTCTTTCTTCCCTGCACCCTGTCGCTAATCTACATCATGTTTACATCTCAATGTGCAGATTTCATGTCATAATCGTCGTCCCCGGACTGACAGGAACAACGTGCTCAACACCGGGTGTACAGTCGGATTTTGCTGTTCCAGTTCCTGTAGCTGATGTTTGTTCAACTCCCTCCACGCCAAGTACGAAAAGGGAGACGGGACGACAAGTGTCCTTGATTTTCAAAGCGGCGAGACTTGCTAATGCCCTCATTTTCATGTATGCCACTGAATCAGATCAATTTATTACTGCTTCACCGTTCAAACAAAACTTCTGCTCAACTTTCACACGAACCTTACGTTTCTATTCTCATTATTTTTGATTTTATTCGGGAGAATGTTTCTTTGTGCTTCGCGCTGGGGAGGTCGGAGATCAGGATGGAGCTGGCAGGGATTCAATGTCTTGCTCAAAGACACTTTAGCAGACTGGGTGCTCACTGCTGTGGGCCTCGAGCCCAGCTGCGCTGCCCTGCAACCCTGACGCTGACAGTTGATATGAATCTCAAAGACTCGGTGTTGCACTGAATATTTTTATCTTGCACTTTTGCTCTCAGACTGTCTAAAGAGACTGAGAGTAATCAATGACTCTTATCTCCAAATAGGAAATTACAGCATCTCTGGCAATGCGTAAGGTCACCTGAAATGGAGGTCAAATAATAGTCACATGAAGTAAAGTAGATAATTACTAAAGAGGTCCGATAGATTATATCGTGGAAATATATCACAATAAAAGTGTTTTTTCTTTTGTTGTATATTTTTTAGCCTCAGAAGAAAATGTGTGGAGATGGAGGAGAGGTAAAGGATGGAGTTTTGTGCTGTCACACCATCTACGAGTGGTTGAATCCCACCAGGGGGGCTGGAAAGAGAGTTTTCACAGCCGGATATCTCTGAACCTGGCGTTGTCGAGTCGTCAGTGTTGATCAAAAACACACCAATTTCTCACATATACATTATTTGAATTTTCAGCCACAAAAATCCTTCAAAATCCACCTTTAATGCTGACAACTCGAGTCATCTTTCTGAGGCTGTTTCAAAGTGGTCACCGGTTTTTATTTAAAACACCAGCAGCTGACAAGGCCACAAACATCACATCTCCGCTTTCAAATGAAGGTGAGGCCGGGACAAACTCCGCACTTTGGAGTTTCTCTGCATTGAAGGGAGGTGATAATGAACATTAATATGTACAGCTGGCTCTTTATACAACTCTTGCTGTGCTGCCTTTGGTGTCCTGTTGAGAGGGTGTCGAAGCAGTGCACCATCAATGGCGGGGGAACAAAGCCAGAGGAAAAATATCAAGTCTTTTTCCACAACTGCCTGTGTGCCTTGCTCTGCCTTAAGATTAATCTAATTTGGTCTTTATTGAGAAATGGGTAAGAGCAGTTTTGTTTTATTTATGTGTATTTTTTCCTCCTCTGCTCCCTTTCCCTTTGTTGCTTCTCCTCGGCTGCCTCTGACAAAAGACAGCCAGCCTGCCAAGCCCGGTGTTGCTCTGGGACGGACCTGTCAATCACTCCTGACGGCACCCTGACAACATGTACGTTAAAATTTCAAACGGTACTCAAAGGCGGTGCGTGACAGCGGAGCCTTTGAAAGTGGCTGTAGCGCTCGGCGACAGCCAGAGGAGTACGGGTGGAAAACAAACTAGAAAACAACAGTGCAGAGGGAAAAGAGAGAGAGAGAAAGAGAGAGAGTCAGAGACAGAGAGGGAAAGTTGAAAGCAAAACAGTGAAGAATGTGGGTCTTGATGATGGGAATTGGCATTAGATTCTCCCTTGGTGTATCATTGTTTTTTAATTTGGTTGAAACTCCCTCGAGTGGAGCTTTCGGTTTTCCAGGGACTCGGCTGAGGGCCCGTTCTCACCGCAGTCCAGGGACTGAAGCGCCTCTCTGCTGCTCCTCTGAGGCCTCAAGCCTCTTATGCATCTCATACCCTATCCTTCCGACGCAAAACAACTGTGCACGAATGTTAATAACATTCTTGATTCCATCTACCTTCGCTTCATGGCTGCAGCGCAATTAATTCCCAGCAGAGATGGAAACCAGCACCGAGATAAGCCTTTTTCTGTAGAATTCATAAATGTAAGATCTGTAGCTTCCAATACCAACAAGAAAACGGACAACTCAATTTAGATTCTGCTGTCCTAAAAGGATGAAATCTGTTTCTGCATCCGCAAACCGTTCGGTATACAAGCAAACGAGTGGCATATGGCGTGCAATGTGCACCCACAGGCTCGAGGATGTACTTTCAAATGGCACAACACAGACCACCACCACCTCTTCAACATGGCTAAATGAACGGTGTAAATGGGGTACAAGCAACAAAAAAAAGCAGGCCCGGGCTGTGCCAGACCCTATGGGAGGACTGCCATCTCCGCAGTCCTGCAGTTTGTGCACTGATCCTTCAGTCAGCATCCACATCTGCAGTTCAAAAACACACGCTGGCTTGACACTGCTACAAAGCTAACTGCTCATTGTCTGTCTGAGACTTTGTTTGACCATGCTGCGTGTGTGTGTGTATGAAAGTTTGTTTGAAAGTAGAATGCTAAAATCAACTCTTACACTGTAGTGTGTGTGTGTGTGTGTGTGTGTGTGTGTGTGTGTGTGTGTGTGTGTGTGTGTGTGGCTTCTACAAACAAGTGGACAAGCAGCATGTGTGCTGGGACACAGGTTACGCCAGCCTGTTAGTGACTTCTCTTCTCTTTTTTTGGTTTAAACTTCTCCCTGGGTAAAAGTATGTCTGAGCACTGATAGGCTTCAGAACAGACAGGAGCCATGGCACTAACACACACACACACAGAGACAGACAGACACACAGACACCACATGAATTCGTGCAATTGTCTACTAAGTCACGTCTATATACGTGTGTCCAAGCTTACTTACAAATGTATACATGCAAGCAAACAAACGCACAGACAAGCTGCTCAGAGATGTGGTGTAAAGGATTTAAAACAGATGGCCGATGCTTTGGCTTCTAGTGCCCTCTAGTGCTCACAACTACCTGGCAAATTAGTTGGGACGTCTGCTGGCACTGTGAGGACAAGCTGAGTGCAACTGAAACTGTTAAAATAAACAATATACTTTGACCAAAAAGCTAGTCAGAAATTGGTCTTATTCTAAAATAAATGTGGCTGTTTCCTTACAAATCCCGAAGGATACTGAAGAGAGTAAAAAGGAGGGAACTCATGTCAGAGAACAGTAAATACATATTAAAATATTTGAGGCATTTTAAACAAATACAGACATAGCTACTCTATGACTGCACTTCTGCAGCCAAACGTCTAATTCCACTTATCTTAATTTTACACTGATTTTAATACAATATAGTCATTTTTCATGGCTTTAACTATATATATTTCCAATTTGTATGAAAACAAATATTTGTCATCATCAAGGCAGTTACTAAAATAATTGTCCCATATGTTAAAAATGGTGATTTCATTTTGTGTTTTTGAAAGGTTAAAAACTATTTTAAACAAGCTGTTCTTTACACAAAGGTGGCTGTACAAGGTAAAATCATATTTCAAATAATATTACGAGCCTGTTATATCTGTTGAGTCCCATCAAATTGCTTTATAATGAGATCAATCAGAACTAATTTACATAAATCCATAGCTTTTATTTCATATTCAGCCCCCTCAAAAAGGGATACTGATGCAGGACTAAGATCATTGCAACATTTCTAAATTGCGTTTCTTTATTCTTGTGAACTTAACAGCTGCCACACAACAACAACAAAAAACTATTCAAATACATCTTTTCTTTCTTTGTTTGGTTTAGTTTGTTGCAGACAATAATATCTCTTAATCTGAATCAACTGAATCTCTTTTGGGTTTTAATATCTTAAAAAAAACAATGTGTAAAAGGTGATATAAAAATACACGATTAAACTGGTTAATAATTATAATAGCTTGTTTTAACTGGGTCTTATGGGAAAGTGATTATATGTTGTACCATGTGCTCATAAGCAAACGAGTGCATAAAAAAGCATCCCGTTATTATGCTCTCTGTTTTGTATTATTAATGTGGTGCACAGGAAAGGCCTTTGAACAACTGGTAACATTAAGGTGCCGTGCACTACAAACAAAATCTTTGGCATAAAATGTGACTCCTCCTTTCACGTAACACCCTCAAATGATTAATCCCTTCAATCGATCATGTTTATTGGACATAATTTTGCACACAGGAAACACTGATGTCACATCATGGAACATGTTGCCCTGTGAGAATACTGTGAATTGGATAAAACAATAGTTTAGATTGTCAGATAGAAACTTTTTATTTAATACTGGATGTTTATTTTATTAGAGAAATACATTATAAAATAACAAAAATCAAGTCATTGTGAAATTTAATAAATCTAAACACATTTGGCCAAAAATAATGTAATGTAATGTATATTTAGGGCAGCTAAGGAGCAACTGGGTGTTCCATGACAGGACATTATCTGCTGCTCATATAATAAAGAAGGGGTTTTGTATTTTTTTTTTTTTTTTGCACATCCATGATACAGCCAGCTAGCAGAGGTGGGATTTGAGAGGCACCTCAAAGCTATGATTATCCTGAGTGTCTCTGCCCAATAATGTTACCTGCTGGGACAGCAGCACTGCTCCTCTAAATAAATTGCAAGTGGCCTTGGGCAATAAGAGGAACCCTGCTTTCATCTGCCTGACTGCCAACGAGGAAAATGTGCAGGCAGTCAATCAAGCTCTTAAGGCTTTGCAACAATGGAGCCGACCCCAGTTTATTATTTATTTTTTAAATTGATGTATTTCATTATCACAAGGTGTCTACTTGCTGGGGTAGCGGGGGGAGGGAGGGAGGAGGGGGGGGCAACATGATCAATAATTGATATGCGGTGTGGAAAAAAAAAAAAGCTGATTTGCTGCCTCTCCTCTGGTGCACTTGTCACTAGCTGTTGTCAGAACACATTTGGCTTTGATGACAAATTTGAAGAAGTGAACAACAGCATCGCATCTGATTACAAATTTAGCGAGTGGTGAAAGGCTGGGGCCCCTTCTCGCAGAGGCTCTTGTTTGTTCGGGGCGCTCAGGAGGAACGACTACCAGCCTCCGAGGTGAGTTACAGTCTTGTAAAGCACAGAGATGAGACGGGGGTTGAACTTTTTTTTGTCATGTGTCAGTAAACAGCGTGACTTGTTTGAAAGGCACCTGGATTACAGGGTGAAAAGTTGCTCCTTTAAACCTTTAAAGCTTTGGGGGGCATGGGAGATACGCCACGTCAAAACAGTGCGAGCGTGGAGATGAGGAGTGAGAGCGAGTAAAAGCCATCACTCCCACCACGGCGTGTCTGCTGAGAGGCGAAGGAGTTGTCCTGCTTTGCACAGAGTTTGGGTCACACCGCGTGGTGGAGCATCTCAAATCGATTTAGTCAAATAAAAGAAAAGGCTCGAGTGATTTGAGCAGGTTTCCTGAAAGAGGGTAGAGACGTGACGAAAATTGAAGATTTATGACCACCTGCAGGTCATCAGAATCCAACTAAGAGAAATTATTTTATCGTGATTTCATTGCTAAGAGTAGTTCTTAATTAGCCTAAATGTTTTTTTAATTACATGTACGGAGTGGAGATTTACAACAAACTTTAAATCCTGATGGGGGAAACAGTTGAACACAAAAAAATCTCAAAGAAGGCAAAACAAACAACATATCAACAACTCAACATAATTGACAGCTGCATCCATTTGCTCTGTCCAAGCCCCCCTCCTCCTGCTTTTCTACACTCTGTTCTTCCAACACCATTTCCTCTTTTAATTATCCCCCAGCAAAAAAAGATGGAGCACATCAGACGCATCGCGGTAAATCCTGGCCCTGGCACGGGCTCATAGTGGCTCCTGCGTCTGGCAATCCCGATAGAGCCTGCGCGCTGGCAGTGACAAGAGAGGGAGGATGCCTGGAGATTTTCTGACAGAAAGAATGGAGAGGATGATCTCTCAGCAAAAGAGGGGTCCTCATTCTGCTCCCGGCGTGGGAGGCTTTTTTTTTTTGGCGAGCGCTTTCCGATCATGCCACATTTTCAGCACCAGATTAGCCAGTTCTCAGGAGCAAAACTCACATAGACCCCCTTGTTTACACCTCAGTACCACAGTGTTTCTGTAATGACTGTTCAGTAAAAAGAGCACATTGGAGGCACTGCAAGCGCTGCTGCTCTCCTATCTCTGCCTGCAACATTTTAGGGGTGACACTTATTGTATATAGCGGGGTCAGAGAGACCAGGGTTTGGATTAAGGGAATATGATTTGTTTTGAATTGAAAGAAGTCTCCTCTGACCTGAAATGTGTTTTACTGAGTGAATAGCGCATTCACATTCTAATTAGGTATCAGCTACACGAATGGGTTTTTTTTTCTCTTTTGGAAGATGAAAAAAGGTTGCAAGTTAACTAGTGCCGGGGCTGCTATCTGTCAAAGTTTCTCCCATCACTGTGGGGCGCACATCAATCACAGAGGTCCCCCAACTGACAGTCATTCTGCGGGCTAATAGTGTCGTCATCTCCCACGCGGTTACACCGATTGCACAATGAGATCCTCGGACACAATGGAGCTGCGAACGTAGCCCCCCACTCTGTTCCCTTCTCCTTTCCTTTTCTTCCATCATTCTGAGATGAAGAGTGGAATGCTCCACAGCGGGTAGCTTTCTTCTCCTCCGGGGGGAACTGAGAAAAGCAAGGCAAGGGCCTCTGTGATGTTACTTTCCCTTCAGGGTGGGGAGGAGATGTCTTGTAGCGCAGCTAAAGATGATCATTTGAGAGCCTGTGAAACACGGTTCCCCTCTGGAAGCCACGGAGACGTGGAGAGAGCCAAGGTCCCAACTAATGAGTTAGGGTTAGCTGATGTTCCTCAGTGATGAAAACCAGAACAACGACAATGATTTCTCCTGGTGTAGACATTGGATTGCACCCCTGTTACATGCTTCTCTGAATACAAAAGGTCAGAGGTCAGAGAGGTGGTAGAGTCAGAAAACCCGATGCTACTGCATCGCACAGATGATGGAGTATGATTTCCCGTCGTTCTGCTGCCCCCTTCCATCAAGACCGACTACAAAGACTTTACATTTAATAGGCACAATGAAAGAAATCATTAATCTACGAATGAACACGAGGGGAAATCTAAACATTTGTGTCTTATATGTTCTGATAAAAAAAAAAAAAAACCTTTCCTCCCGGAGTAAATATTTGCTCAAGAAAGTCACAAAACAACATCCCCATCTGATAATCTGCCACAATTACGCTGCACACTGTGATGAAAGGATATCAATGATCTACTTATGTCACAGAAAAAGAGTGCAGCTTCAAACATGAAAGCTATTGAAGCCGATGCGAGTTTCAAGTCAATGAGTGATCCAAGGAATGAAAGCTTATCAACACTGTTCCTTAACACTGAAACAGTGTCATATGGCTGTGGGTATGTGCTACCACAGTAGCAGTGTTTTTGCCCTAGGAACAGAATGGCTATTGTGCGCTCTGAAACCATTTTTTTTTTTTTTTTTTTTTTTTTATAAACACAGTTGAAGCTGCAAAATGCACACACAAAGTGGAGAGGGGGCACGAGCCCTTTATCCCGATGAAAGGCTAAAGGATGAGACTGACCTTTCTGGCATCAGCTGGGCTTTGGGAACACAATGCATGGCGGCAACTCTTTCTGGCCTTTTCCCCCTTCAGCTCTGGGCTATGCTTACAAGCCAAAGACTCAAGTCCAAACATCTATCATTTCATACAAAGACTCAAACACACAGATGCCCCGAACCCCTCCTTTTATATCATACAAACACACACCGAGCAGTTCTGTCTGTACATCTGCAAACAGACCAGTCTTGTCTGGCATCACAGTACAACTGCAGGCTATGGAAGCAAAGAGAGACAACATATCACTGTAGATTATATCAACACAAAAGCTTGACTCGGTCCACAGTATCAACACTGCTTTCCTTTAACAGGAATTGAATAACAATTACATTGTGACCTGTACCCACGTAGGGAATCCAAACTCACTTAAACTGGAAGTGAATGGAAAGTAACTAGTTTTCCATGCGAGCAAGACATGAAGTGAAAACCCTGACATGGTTAAGTACTAGTTTAGAGGGTGCCCCCCCCCCAAAAATGACCTAACCCACTGTATATTTTAAAAGCTTTGTTGTTGGGGGGCCACATACCTAAAGGGCCTTTGTGTGACATTTCAAAAGACTGCATCAAAAGGTCATGGCAGAACAAGGGTCATACAAACACAGAATAGCACTTGTGTAGTGTTTTTGAGGTGGGGGTGGCTTCAATTCTATAGGTAAACTCTAGCAGACAGGAGATAAGGTACCCGTGAGCTTTCACACAAAGGGAACAGTGGTTGGCATCTGAAAAGGTAAAGAGTAGTAGTCCCTGACGTGTCAGAGGCCTCATCGTCAGCAGGAGAGTATAAAAGGACCTGTAAGTGTGTCTGGGTCCATGGTGCGCTAAACATCCACAGCCCTACGACCATGGGAAAGGTATGAGCTCATATGCAACATGGCAGCAGCTTTGACAGAGAGCTGGAGAGGGAAAATGGCAGGATTTGGGAACAAATGCTGTAAGAGGGAAAAAGGGTGACGAGAGGTACTTAAAAAGTACTCGTTTATGTAAAAAAATATTAGCTAGAATGGACTGCTAACTCTTTGAGAACTTACTTTTGAGGGGAAAAAACACACTTATGAGTGTTTAAAAGGGAATAAACAAGTATATGGTATCCAAATGTGACAGATTCATTGTATTTGCATGACAGTAATAAAGTTGCTCAGACTGGACGAGCATACGAGTTCTTTAAATAGAAGTCAGCTGAAAAGGTAGCTTCAATAATGTCTTGATTTTCACCTGTCAAGCTCTGAAAATAATATACAGCAGACTAGAGAGGCTTGTTCACTCGGAAAGACTCATGAAAAAGTAATGGAGTTTGTTCAAGGGAGAGCAGTGTCCCCTGCAGTCCCCTCATGAGTACTGCAACTAGTGCATTTACAGTGATATACAGTATGCTTCTGTCTCCTTTTCAAGATTATCTTCTACGAAGGCCGCAACTTCCAGGGCCGTCACTGGGAGTGCAGCAGCGACTGCATGGACACCTTCAGGCACTTCAACTGCTGCAACTCCATCCGTGTCAGCGGCGGTCACTGGGTGGCCTATGAGAAGCCCCACTACATGGGCTACCAGTACATCATCGGCCCCGGCGAGTACCCCGACTACCACTGCTGGATGGGCTTCAACAACTGCGTGCGCTCCTGCCAGATGTACCCCCCTGTAAGTCAATCAAACAGACGGACTGGATTGGTAGTCCCCCCCCCCCCCATCCCCACTGCTCACCTTGCACATCAAATGCCGCTTTTAGAAATGGATGTCAATCACCGGCCTTTTGATGTCATTAACAGATACTCAGGCAGGTCATAGCATGAAAGTGTCTGTTGCAAGGCCCACAAGGAGACCCAGTCAGCCTTTAAAAGGAATATGATACGCCCCCCATAAGACTTGGTGCCTTCATTCTAATTCTGTTAGTCACACTGAGTGTTTTTGGCAGTTTAGGGAGGGATGCTCCATAAGAGTTGTTGCTCATTCTCATCTGTAAGTGAGTAAGTGTACAAGTACTCACTTGAATTCAAAGTTAAAGATATCAGCTCAGGGCTGAAAGCATTACCAAAGTGCTCTCTAGGGTCCATGCTTACCAAAACAGCATAATAATTCTGATTTCTTTCACAAACAGTATAGAGGATCCTACAGGATGAGGATCTACAACAGGCCCGACATGATGGGACACACAATGGAGTTCATGGACGACTGTCCCAACCTGTACGACCGCTTCCGCTACCGTGACATTTACTCCTGCAACATCATGGAGGGCTTCTGGATCTTCTACGAGCACCCCAACTACAGGGGACGCCAGTATTTCCTGCGCCCCGGAGAGTACAGGGCCTGCGGTGACTGGGGCTGCCACAACCCCATGGTGGGCTCATTCAGGAGGATGAGGACTGTCATGTAAACTACTACCCATGCGCAACTGCAATTAAACATTTTCAAATAACTGTGTGCTTTGTGAGCTTATTTGAACAAATCTGTGCATGATGCAAACACAAAGTCTGAAGCACGATAACACTCTTTGACCAAGTAGCACACACATCTGCTTCCTGCTTAGTCTTCAGCTAGTCGAAGCCTTAATGAGCTACACTGTCAAACATCTACTGAAACAAACCAAAACTTTTCTTTCTGCTGCCCTGCCTGTCCTCCCAGCCTGCATGTAGGTTTCTGGCATTCATGCCAATAAAGGCAGATGTTGCAACTCTTATTGTCGCCCTTTTGAGAAAGTGCAGTTGTACAGTATTTTTCCATAGACAGACAGGAGCTTTGACAGAGACAAAGCATCTGCTGCAGCTCACCGGCCCTATAGTGCTCTGCAGTCTATACAGCCTGCTGTGCTGACACGACAAAGCTTTGTTTCACATTTGCAAAGCCCTGATCCCAGCGGGGTCTATAAAGAGGCCTGGTACGGCCCGACATCTGGTCTGGACTGAACTTAACACAGTTACAATGGGCAAGGTAAGCGTGCAGTTTGTCAGAAATCTATATAGTGAAAACAACTGAAATGTTTGATGTATAGTCAGTTGATCATTTGCGTCTAAAAAAATGCACTCAAAATGCTAAACGGGTAGAAGTGTAATGGTCAGCTGTTTTAAAGGATTCTTTACAATATTTTGGTAACATATACAGGGAAGTAATAAAATGTTAGAAACTGCTAGGAAATGCAGTCAAATTTGAAATAACATGCAAAATAAAATATATTAAGTAAGACTTAGTCACACCTAAAGCATGGCTTTGTCTTCTGTTGAGGATAGTAAAACACTGCAATTTTTCAACTGAGCTTGGGGTCTTAATTCCTGTAAAAAAAAAAATAGGCCAAGACTTTTTTCTCTTCATTGAAATATACCACATGCTACTCTGTATTTTATTAAACTTTGCTCCTGGTACATCATTCGGGACATTTTTTCCCTGAAGCTTATCTATTCCAAAATTCTTCACTTACAATTATTCTCTACAAGAACTTCGCTGGATAAAGCCAACTTGCAAACCTGGCTCAGAATACCAAATACTGTTTAAGAGCCTGAGGAGCTGGAGGATAGATAACCAGTCATGCATACAAGGTGTGTGATAGTTATCTTTGTGGTCATAACATTAACCGAGCCATCGCTCGCAGGTTATCTTCTACGAAGACAGGAACTTCCAGGGTCGTCACTATGAGTGCAGCAGTGACTGTCCTGAGATGCAAAACCACTTCAGCCGCTGCAACTCAATAAGAGTGGACAGCGGTTGTTGGGTGGCCTACGAGAAGCCCAACTATGCCGGCTACCAGTACATGCTGCACAAGGGCGAGTACCCCGACTACCAACGCTGGGCGGGCTTCAATGACTGCATCCGCTCCTGCCGTATGGTGCCACCTGTGAGTTTTAACTGATGCCGTTTGCACTAATGTTCTCACTAAGAGGTTTTCTGTGTCAGTGCCAGTTCAGGATCATTTAGTTCTCAAGCCTAGTCCTACTCTTTACACCACTCTGTGCCAGTACCTGTGTCTGTTTTAAAGCATCTCTTTTAAGCTTGACCTATAAAAATAAAGTTTGTCTATCATTTTACTTTATGTTAAATGACTCTAGTCATTTCTTCCCTAGTATAATGGGAACTACAGGATGAAGATCTTTGAGCGGTCTGACTTCGGAGGCCAGAATCTGGAGCTAATGGACGACTGCCCAGATCTGAATGAGCGTTTCCACACCCGCGACATCTCCTCCGTCAATGTCATGGAGGGCTACTGGATACTGCACGAACACCCCAATTACAGGGGACGCCAGTACTTCTTGCGTCCTGGAGAGTACAGGAGGCACAGCGAGTGGGGAAGCAACAGCCCCACCATCGGCTCTCTGAGACGTGTCACTGAGCTCAACTGATTCCCAGCTTTTTTTTTTTTTATTTTACCCTCATTGAGCCCTGCTGTTTAACATCCCAGCCTCTTGTTCCCCCTAATGCCAGCACTGTTTCAGTGTGGTCTCAACACTGTGGTGTCCAAACCTGAAATTAATGACGGAGGGTTTTGGTGCGTCTGATGTTTGAGTTCAGGTTTTGTTGGGTTGCTTTTGCATTGTTGGGTAAAGTTCCTCCCCGACTCAGTGCTCAAGCATTACTCAATAAATAGTGATCTTTTTTTTTGCTTTGGTTCGTCCCAGAGCAAAATGGTTTGCCTCGCCGGTCCCCAACCTCCTGTCCTACTGGAATCACAATAAAAGAAAACTTGATGAAAGTCAACTAAAGGGAGCCTTTGTTCATTTTCTATTGACTACTACAGCTGTCACTATAAAAAGATCAGGAGGATATGGCTTTTCATAAATCTGAGGAATAGATTTCTCTTTAGTATTGTGATTGAACTTAGTTTCATCGGGCCACAGAGTTAGATCGAAGTGTAACCACCGAGGTCCTAGACCAAGACCGAGAGTTTCTACAGTTTGCCCTGATATCGTCATTCCACATACACAAAGAAAAATTATCAAGGAAACAGAAGCTTATTCTTTGAAGTTTGATATTAAAGACAAAAAAGGGGTATCTGAGGATGACAATGTAGGAGTCTTTATGAGATCACATGGTACAGAGTAAGCGCGTTGGGTCCATGAAAGATGCCCATATTAGATCCACATCACAGGGCCAGTGCCAACTCAAAGAGTTGGAGTCAAAGTGGTCTGGTATTAGCCCCGAGCATCAAGCTCTCTCAGAACAAAAAACAAAACCCAGTCCACATCCCTGCTCATGCATTTTTCATCAGCCCAAGATACTGAATCCTTTCAGAAATAAATATCAATTATTGAAATTGTTAATTAGACGCTGCGTAATTGGCAAAGATACACATGAATAAATAACTTTGACCATTAATTATTGATTCAAAAAAAAAAAAATTTAAGCCCAGCGGGGAGTGCATTTGAGTGTCTCTTAAGATCAAGCACAACAAGAAATACGAGTTTTGGCCTTGAGTAATGTTCAATTAAAGGATTGTCGGCTTTGCTGTACAAGTCCAGTGATTTGCCCTCATCGTCCTTTTTATACATCTGTGGACAACAATACCCAGCAGACAACGCAACATCAACAGGGTGCAACATGGGATCTGATCAGCTGGGATCTGGGGGCAACGCCAGATAAGAGATGAGAGGAAAGTTACAGGCTGCCAGTTCTTTCAGCCATAAATGGAAGTTAATCTAAGGTCATGAAAGGGCAGAGTCTTCAAATATTAACCGCATACAGGAAGTACGCACTTCAGACTTATACAGAACTACAGAAAACAAGTCATTTGTGTTTAAGGTTTATGGCTAAAAAAGCATACAAACTTCACATAAAAAGAACAGTAAAGGCAAATAACCTCAGTCTTGTTTAAATATTCAGTTCAGCCATACTGCAAAATCTACTACTCCTACTGCATTTTCCACTTACAGCAGTGAAATCTCTCCTGAAGTTGGTACGTCAGCAGACGACAGAACTGGTTTGATCAAAAACTTGGCAAAATACAACAAGTTGTTGATTTGGATTCAAACATGGAGGATGAGACAGGGTTGCGGTTTATTGTCAATATACGATTATGTCTAGGGCTGTCCTCGACTACAACAGGCCGTTGGGTGGCTGAAATCATCTATCACAGTATAGGTCATTTCATATCTTGATAATGACATGTATAGCATGTAAAGCCTGTTTTTTGGTAATTTAATAAGTAAATTGTCTATATAAAACTTGGGAGCAAAATGAACAAAACAGTGAAATTTTAGAAAAAAAATAGAGGCCTGGCCTATATCATGATAGAAATGATAAAGACAAATATATACAACAGGTATTTTTATATAGATTTGTTGGCATACATCGTGTTGACCAAAAAAATGTCGTAGTCGACTTTTGTTGACTAATTGATTTAATCGACAGATCTGTACAACTGAGTTTAAATCCTGTGTTCACCAGAGATGTTATGATGCTCATAAGTTTGTTGGAAATGCATCACTCGGCATGAAAAAAGCATAAAGAAAAACGACTAATCAACTAAAGAAATCTTAGTCGACTAGGACCAAAATGATCGATTAGTCCATTAAATGGCTCAACGCAAAATCCACTAGTCGACTTCATAATAAACCCAAGAAACCTTTCAGTAACCTGACAATGGAAGCCTTCCATATCACAACACTCCTCAGTGTCCTGTTATTACTTAAAGTAGAAAACTGGTGCTAATAAATCAGCTGGGTATCCACAATAGCTACTGTTACTGTAGCAAACAACTTTGATGTAATATTGTAAAATACAGTTCTATAAAACACTGAGCATCAAACAGCCAATACTCAATGTCCCTGGATTGTTCCTTTCTCTACCTCAAGTCATTTAGATGATGTTTTCAATCGCTTCACACATAAAAAGGACAAAAGAGTGAGATCCGAGTTTTGTCTCCCTCTTCATCTCTGAACCCTTTGGACTTGGTGATGGGAGGCTGATTGAAGGGTAAGTAGTGCATTTTAGCGAATGAATTCTTTAGATGCTGGAAGAGAGAGAGAGAGAAAACGAAAGAAACAGAAACCCAGAACACAAGCCTGTGATTCCATTATTAGTCTCAGTTCTCCTTCTCCCTCTTTTCATTTCTGATGGCTGGATAATTAAACCTCTATAGTATTGTCTTCCATCTTCTTTGCCCCACTTCCAGCAATGCGAATTCCCCTATGGGCAACTTTAAAAAGGCCCTTTTTAGACATCTGTTTTTCAGATCAGCACGACTTTTTTTTCCCCATTAATTTGTGTTCTTTGTGAAAGTAGAAAGACTAGCACCAGGACAGAGATGAACATACGTGTTATAAAAAATCCTCAACATTTCAACTGCAAAAAAAAAAAAAAAAAAAAACAAAAAAATTATCCAAATATTCTTTTTCAACCTGTTTTTTTTTTATTCTACAATACTGCTATTATACAACCCAAACCAGTCCTTAAGTGTGCGTTGCAAGACATCAGATAGCAGCTCAGAGGCTGGAATGTTACAGAGCTTAATTTAAAAGCAGTCGCAGTCTCCCCTCCAGCTGGAAGGAGGCAGCTTGTCAATTACTGTTGCTGCTCTGACAGAAGCTCTGGGCGCCACAACGAACAGGCAGGAACGCAGCAAAGCATGGAAAAATGAGCACAACTTGTAACAATGATCAAATAAATAAAAAAAATAGTAAATAAAATGGATGCATACAAGTATTCAAACTTGCACTGCTATAAAACAAAACGGGCACTTTTGTATGAATGCTCATCATACTATAAAGTCACATAATTAAGTTTTAATACTTCATCTGCAACACACCAGGATTAGGTTAAACCGAGAGAAAGCAATGTTTATTCTACTAATAAATACCAACTTGGAGTGTTAGTAGTTCCATGTCTGAAATTACCTAAATACAGCACCTCATATTCAGAAACATAGAGAAAATTCAACCTGGAATTACAGCAAGAAAAGAAAAAAGGTGTTAACGTGAACAAAGAAAGCACTTACAGTACTAGCAGTGTGAACCTTGTGGGGGATGAGCCATTACAATCAGCTAAAACAAAACTGGGCCTTACAGTTATAGATTATGTACAATTATAGCAGGAACTTGATTATTTTTATGAAAACATGTTTATAAAATATCAAATAAATGGATAAATATAAAGATACAACATGCTGTGTTTTTATTGGGTAGAGAGAATTACTAACTGTGCTGACCCCTGACCAAGATGCATTAAAGGGGTAGTTCGGGTGTTTTGAAGTGGGGTTGTATAAGGTACTTATCTACTGAAGGTAATACACTGACTATGGTTGATGGTGGGCACGCCGGCAGTCTGGTGAAGCGTTACGACACAGAACCAAAGCAATGTACTGCTGTAAACAGTGCCGGCAGCAAAATGTATTATAGCCACCTAAAATAAAGGCCCACCTAAAAAAAAATTGAATAATGAATAATCAGTTTAAGTTTATGCTACATTTACAATATTTTTGCTGGCTTACCTTGCTGTCAGACAGCTATACAGTCCATGTTTCCGAAGGGAAACTGAAGCCGTTCTTCCTGCTCTCGCCAAAGCAACCAGACTTCATTTTAAAAAAATAAATAAAATAAAATAAAATACGTTGCAGGACATGGAGCTGCTAGTCCACCACTGCCTCAGTCTGTTAGTTGGGTCTATTATGTGACTTTGGTTAATTCAGATTCACTAAAGTTAAATGTTTCTGCAACCCCCGTTTTCTGTGACGTAAAATTAGTTTGCTTTTCCCCTCCAATGTATTCTGGTGGCTAGAGCATATATAATGGCTCCAGTTTCCCCATATGTTTTGCTACCGGCCTGTAGGTAGTACACTGACTATCTGTGCTACCTCATACATCCCCACTTCAAAAACCCCCAACTATCTCTTTAACGTTTGGGAGGCTTTACACAATAAAATTGTCAAAATGAGTACATGTTGTTTATGTCTTTAATTCTAATTTTTACTTGCATCTTTCTTTTTATACATATTTAAAAGAGCATTGTTGGAGGGAGCCTTAGATCTAAGATCTTCATTGCCAACGACTGCTTCTCTAATTGTGAATTTGAAAATAAAGAACTTGAAACTAATGATTAATAATATCTTGACATTCTCCTCTCTCATACACATTTTATGATTTTTTTTTCTGTGCTTGTGTTTAGTTGCTTTGTTTTGTCTTGTCTCCCTACCTCCATGTAAAGTGTCCTTGGGTTTGTTGAAAGGTACTATATAAACGCTGCGAGTCATTATTATGAAATGAAATGTCTCTCTGAATTACTGTCAGCTTCAAAATCATGTCCTGAGATTGCATTATTAAAAAAAATATTTCAAGCACTTCCTTTGATACATGTATGATAAATAATGTGTATTTACTTTGTCTTGAAGAAAGTATTCTTGTTAACTCCCTTCTTGCTCACAGTTTCTCCAATTAATGGATTATTGTGGAGGTCTTGTGTTGTGATCTCTACAGGAGCCTATGAGGTGGATTTACCAAACTCTGAGGTAGAATTTAAAACCCTTGTAAACTCTTATTAACGGTCTGAAGTCTGAACAACTTTCTGCTTGTGATGATAAAATGGACCATTGGCGAGTTAAGCCTCTCTCTCCACACTGTGTGCTTAAGAGGTTTAAAACAGTGGCATCGGCCATGAGACCCCGCAGGGAGCTGGTGCTGGTGGACAATGCAAACCATTTAGACCAGTGTTAAGGCCAAGTGAGAGTTGAGAAAGTCTCTGGTCTAGTTGATATCCCTCTGCCCAGCGAGGGGCTGCCCGACAGGCAGGTTTTCATGGAGGTACTCCATGCTACCCTGCTCAGAGAAGTCGGCAGCTGTGTGCCCGTCACCTCTCAGGACCCACTTGGTGGTGAGCAGCCCCTCCAGGCCAACAGGGCCCCGGGCATGGATCCGAGCCGTGCTAATCCCTACCTCTGCTCCTAGAGGCAAAGACAGAAGAAAGACAGCACGTGAGAATGGTAAACATCATGTCCCATGTGTTGAAAGAGAGTCTGCAGCTGTTTGAGAGAGAATAACAAATGAACACAAGTAAGAATATGTAGGTTGTTGACAAAGATTTCACAGGAAAAGAGGCTACGATATGGTGATAATAAGACCATCGCATACCAAGTCCAAAGCGGTAGCCATCAGCGAAACGTGAGCTTGCGTTCCAGAAAACACAGGCGCTGTCCAGCTGCTGGAGGAACTGCTCCGCCGTGTCCTCTGTAAGAGAAAGATAGCTCATAGGTGTTACTAGCTCACAACCTTGTATCTCCAAACTAACACCCACTCCCAACAACTACTTATTGTGACTACGCCATGGAAATCAAGTTGAAATAATGCATTAATGTACTGAATGAGAGCAACAGACTAAAAAAAAAAAGCTCTTAAAATGATTACAGTTCACTCATTGCTGCCACTGAGATCACAAACACTTCTGCCCACATTACCTTAGTCCACACCCAGTGCTGTAAATTCAAAAATCGTGTGAAATGTGACCTTCACCCCTAAAAAAAATCTACATAGCGTTTCTATCATCAGTCTATAAGTCCAAATGTTATCAGGAGAAATCCTTGAGTTACAATATGGCTTTAAAATTAAATCAAGCTCATATTAAATGTAACAGCAAGTCTTGTATTAGTGAATCAAATCAGGTTGAAGGAGCCAAGGCAGGTTTTTCTCTTGATGACTTCACAGACCATCTACCAATCCACTAATGTATCTGTCAGTGAACATAAATACCTTATATATTCTTGTCTAGCTTATAATTTATCTATCTATACTGTATATTTGTATCTATATATCCATTTATCTTATCAGTACGTCCCTATTTATCTACTAAAGCCATCTATCTATTCATCTATCTAGTCAGTGTATCTATCATTCATATAAAGATCTCTACTTTGACAATAGGTGACACAGACAAACAACTGAGTGTGTTATAATTCATTGAAGTACCTTCTGTGCTCACCAGATGGCAGCAGCTCATCCTTCACTGCAGGTGAAATTAATCCTCAATGTAGAAATGTGAACAGCACACTTTGGGTGTGTTCCAATATCCATGCTTCCACACTATGTAGTGTGGCAGATAAAAAAAAGTACCAGGATGTCCAACTGCATGCGGTCGCATTTCGCAGTATGCAAGCAGGCGCACATTGCAACATCGAGCGAGCCGACGAGAGAGTACAGACAGCACGTTGACGGAAGCCGCAATGACAACAGATATAAGCAAGAGGGTCAAAATTCAACATGCAATGTTATGACAAGACAATTGTATGCATACTGCATGCAACGGCACATACTTTGTAAGGGCAGCTGCAGTACATACTAAGAGTGAAAAGACAAAGTATGCAATTGGGCATGCAGCCTCACTTTAATTATGACCACCTAATGAAACGTGAAATATTTGGCATATTTGTATTTCAACCTATTATGAGGGATTTTCACCTCAGTTTTTATTCAGTACAAGATCTTGTTGTTGCAGCCTATCGCTGCTATTTATGTGACACCTTTAGTTCCCATCAAGATTTCATGATATTCCCAAAAATTAACCAAGAAATGAAAACATCATAAAAATGTCAATATGTTCAACACTGTCTGCAAAGCAATGCGGCCACAGCTTTTAAACATGAGGATATACTCTGGACACAGCTCGGGATGGTTTCAATCAACATGAGTTAGAAAGATGAGGTGTGATGGCTCACTTGAAAGACAGAAATGTGCTGAAACTGTTACACGACCCAAAGTTGCGACTCTTTTAAAGTGCGTTTTAGCATCTGCTCTACATTTTAAATGGGCTCTGTCCGCTACATTGGAGTCACACAGGGAGGCTGTGCACTCATTATGACAACAAGGTGTCACTGCTCATTAGTCCCTGTGGCAGACAGTGAGATGATCAGGGAAGGTGAATCAAGAATGAGAAGGAGAACTACAGGAAGAGGCTTGGAGCAAGGTGAGGGAAGATTTGTCAGAAATAACGCAACACTGCGTCTTTTGTGTCATACATTTGCCATTTTTTAAAATGTAACCTGATCGAGAGAGACAACAAGAACATATTGGGCCACCTACCATTTTCTGTGATGATAACGTCTGTGTGGGAGCTGCCGTACTTGTGAATATGGTCCACAGCCTCCTCCATGCTGTCCACCACCTCCATGCAGCACTCCAGGTCGCCATACTCTGTCCGCAGGGACTTTGCCTCCGATGGGCTGAATGTCAGGTAGGAGGCGAACCGAGGGCCTGCATGAATCTTCACCTAGTAACGCCACGTGGGAAAAAAATAAAAATAAAACAAGTTCTCTTGTTGGAAAATATGTTAAAATTAAGTTTCATGTCATGTTACATGACCAGTAAAGTATCAGAGTCTTATATAAAGATTTACCCGTTCATTGCGCAGCATATCAATGATCTGGTCAAACAGTGGGGTCCTGAGGATGTCCCTGTGAATCAGCAGACTTTCCATGGCATTGCATGCAGCTGGGTAGTCGCACTTGGAGTCTCTGACTGGAACAGGAAAATATCAGTCAATCACTGCCATATTCATAGTTAACATCTTCCACTCCTTGGGCACCGGCACCCTCAGGCAACTTTACTGTCTTTCAGAGGCTCCAGCAGGCCCAGTTAAAATAGAGTGAAGTACAAAGGAAACTACTTGGTACCAACTATGTCATGCTAGTATGCTGGGAAGGAGGGCTCAGTAACGCTCCAAAGTTAGGCATGGCCGTTTTCAAAGGGGTCCCATGACCCCTGACCTCAAAATATGTGAATGAAAATGGGAATCTCCCTTTTACAGACATGCCCACTTTTTGATAATCACATGCAGTTTGGGGCTAAAACAATGCAGTTTTTTGCCTGCAGTATAAATGTGTTATTTTAGCCTATTCTAAAATTGGTTTCCTCAAGGTCTTAATGTGTTAGTTTGGTGGGATTATTGATGATTTTATCAACGCTCTAATGGTAAAAAATATTAAACTTAGCACTAGATCTGTGTAACAAATGGTATCAACCCAAAATCATGAACTTCTAAAGTACAAATTAGCAGGGATATTTATATATGCTGACCAATTTTGATGACTTTATCAACGCTGGCGTCTGCATCGACGTAGACGTGGCAGATTCCCTCGCTGTGACCCAGCACTGGAATGCCCTTGGCCGCCCGCTGAATGTTCCTCACCAGCTGGGACGAACCTCGAGGGATAATCAAGTCGATCATTTTGTCCAGTCGGCACAGATCCTCCACCTCCTCTCGAGTGCTCACCTTGTGACAAATAAAGGTTTGTCAGCTACATGCTCTAAGGGCTTGCTTGGGCTGATTTCTCATTGAGGTGATGCATTTTCATCCAGATTTCTGAGTTCTCCCAGTCCATGAAATGTCCTATATAAAAGGTTCATATTGCTTTGTAATAAATGTATGGGAAACATTTTACCAGCTGCACTGCCTCTGTGACTCCGTGCATGGAAAGTGCTTCCTGGGTGAGCTGGTGGAGGACTCGGTTGGTGTTGGAGGCCTCTTTGCCTCCCTTCAGCAGGAGGGCGTTGCCACTGGCTATGGCCAATGCTGACACCTGGAAAATCAAGAGAAAATTGTTGAAATGTAAATACATTTCCAAACAACAGTGTTTTTGGTGTGACCTCTTACTAATACATGTATGGTTGTTTGCATTTGCCAGTACAAAGATCTGTTTATGTCATAGTAGCTCTGCCTGGATACCTGCGGCAGGCAGTCTGGTCGGGCCTCAAAGATGACCAGAAGAACTCCGATGGGCACCGTGATCTGCTCCAGCTCCAGGTTGTGAGCCACTCTGGTCCTGCGCAGCACACGACCCACACTGTCCTGGGCGGCCACGGCGATCTGGCGCAGACCAATGGCCAAGCTGTTGAGTTTGGCCGGTGACAAGCTCAGACGCTTTAGCATGGCTGGTGGCAAATGGCCTGTAGAAAGGAGGGAGAGCAAGGTTACCCTTTAACTCTTATTAACTGAGGCAAATCTTGGAAAGAGATAGTGACAGAGTCAGCATCTGATGGAGACATAGACTGCCCATTTGGAAATATTAAGTTTATGATGTAATATGATGGAAGCAATTGATGATTCTTTCCTGCCAGAACAGAGACTGTTGATAAAAATCTGTTTACGGATACACAAGCTTATATTTCTCCAGGACATAAAACACCTCTGCCAAGTATTGTTAGTATATATATATATGGACTATGGGGAGGTAAATAGAGAGAGAAAATTTTGTAGATTTTGCCATAAAAATGGAGCATTATCTTATTAAATATGTGCTAATTTGACAGAAATCTAAAGAGTTCATAAAGCCAGGTTCAAAACTCTTGTTTTATTTTGTTGACATATTAGAGTCAAAGGTTTATAAAGAGGGGTTTCTGGATATCTATTTTTTTTATGCCATAAATCACAAAATATTGTCAGCCATAAAAAAAAAAAAATCCAAAAACCTTCAGAATATAGATAGAAATTAAACTGGAAAGTTTGGTGGATGTAAGCACTACTGAAGTTGAGTTTTCTGAGTGAGAAATACCTCTTTCTGAGAAACTGGTATTATACTTTACAGGTAAATAGGGTAAATTTAACTAATAGATATCACCATTAAACTTCTCCAGCTAATCACTTACATTAAGACAATTATTTTTTGTATTACAATTTTTGTGACACGTTATTTTTAAATATGCAAATGAGACATTATCTAATGCTAGCAGACACAAATAGACAAAGTAGTAAAATAAACCCCTGAAAGTGTATTTTCAATGCTTTTTTCCCCACTAGTCTGAAAGAAGACATGTTATGGAAGCAAACCTGCATTTACAGCCAGGTCCATGTCCATCTTGTTGGCGGCAAGAATCTCTTCCTTCTTTTCGGTCAACAGATCAGCTAGACGGCAGATGATCTCACTCCTCTGACAACACAGTCAACACAGTAACAGGCAGGATGAGCATGGAGCACGTTTATCCACAAGAGGTCAGTGTTTCTCTGTATCTGATAAAAGGTAATCTCGGGACCATACTTTTAAATCATTAACATAACTCTACAAATAAACGGACATCCTTAAACACAACTAAGATTATCAACTGAACACAATAATAGACATGTTTGTTCTTATTTAAACAATGTGCCACCTGGTCTGGGTGCAGAGATGCCAGGGTTCTTCCAGAGTTGCGGGCCATTTCTGTCTGATTTTCCACAGTTGGTCCTGGTGAAGCGTCAGGGAGAGGACAGACTTTACTCAGTGCATACTTACCAGTTTATTAGGTACACCTTGCTAAAAACGTATACAGTCTAATGCAACAGTCCTGCAATAAACCCTACCTGCATTCAGGTTATAATGTTGAATTTTTTAGAGATATTGACTCAATTTTATAGTTTTTATCATTTGGAGACTGTAGTCTGTGGAGCTGTTGACCTGTATTGGTTATAGCGAAGTGTTTCTAATATTTAGTCTACCCTCATTGATGTGAACATGGTCGACAAATATATTAGAAAGACTTCTTGTTTAAGTATGATGCAAAACAATTCAGCAGCACCACAAACTGATTGTTGATTATAACCTTCCTGAAGGTTTCATTACAAAAATCTTCAACCTCATTTCCAAAACATGTATATTACCAAAACATGTGCTAATTGAGAGGTTAATTAATTAATGAATTAACAAGTAATATTTTGCTTTTTAAAGTGTGTGAAGCATATATATACAATTTTTGTTATTTCCGTTTGGCTGCACGACTCTCCAAAATATGGGTTGCAGATTGCAGGGTGTGTTGTGGTAATGAGAGAAATCGGCAAAATTAAATAAATGCATTTAGAAAAAACATATCCCGAGCTTCTCTGTACAGGCTTACTAATAGTTAATTTTTAGAAATACAAATATTTGTTTTTCCAGTACTTCTGGTATTTTGACTAGTTGCAGTAATGGTTGTGGTGAAATGTGAATAAAAATGTGATATATTGTCAATATGTTTTGAGATTAATAGTCCCAATTTTTTAAGATCTTGTTTTTTATGTTTTATTAGGCTTCCCTAGAATAATCTATTAGACTAGGTTTGTCTTTGCTAGGTGTATTGCAGCTTCAGGCTTTCAGGCTGCAGTAATACTAATGTGAAAAGGCTGAACTCACCAGCAGGTTTGATCTCGGAGAAGAAGGTCCCCACCTTCTTGCCCTCCACGATATCAGTGATGACATGACCAGTTACTTTTGGGTGGGTGCCATTCGCAATGACCACTGAGGTGCCACCTTGCAGGGCCCACAGGGCAGCTTTGACCTGCAGAAAAACACAGAAAGACACACACAATTTAAAAAAAAAAGTAAGAAAATAGACTTGTAGTCTTACCTTTAAAAGGAAGAGTTAAAACCTCGACATAAATGTCAAAACCATTATGTTATCTTCTAAAGAATCAGGACAATATTTTATATAGCTTTATTGGCTCTTTTTGAAACAAAAAGGACCACATGAACAGGTGGCTGGAGGAAGAAGTACTCAGATTCTTAAGTTAATGGACAGCAATGTGAAAACAGTCCGTTACAAGTTAAAGCCCTGCATTCAAAATCTATTTAAATAAAAATACAGAAGTGGTTAACATCAAAATGTACAAAGTAAATGTACTTATTGTGCAGGAGAATGCATGCCACCATCATTGAGAAATTATAATTCATCAACATATCTCATTAAGACCTGTGGGATTGCTGATGATCGCGGCCAACGTTACTGCATTTGCGAGCTGTTTGTGAAAATACTGTTATCATATTAAACTAGACAACCTAAGGTAGGGTACCAATCATGTCAAACTAGCTTGTCCTGAAGGAGGTTAAATAATCCTACAAATTTATGCAGGGGAAAAACTGGCATGGCCATATTCAAAGATGTCCCTCGACCTCTGACCTCAAGATACATGGATGAAAATGGGTTCTATGGGTACCCACGAGTCTCCCCTTTACAGACATGCCCACTTTATGATGATCACATGCAGGTTGGGCAAAAACATGCTTTTTTTCATGAAATGTGTGTTATTTTTTTAAAAATGGTGAATATTTCTGCATACATGGGTCCCTAAACAGTCTTGGCATTACATAAATTTGGTATCACTGAACAAACTGAGACACAGGTTATTCTACGGTGTTCCTCAAGATCTACGTGTCTTAATATGGTAATTTGAAGGGATTTTTAACCACTTTCATAAATTCAAGATGTAAAAAATTGTTAAATTTAACACTAAATTTGTGAAACAAATGGTATCAACCCCAAAAGTTGCTCCAACTACTTATGAGACATAATTGAGCAAGGGAATCATCATCATATACTTTGAAGCCCATATGCACTATACGTTGACTACCAAAGATGTATGACTAGAACAACTAGACACACAGTGCTGAGTAACCTGCAGGTTCCCAGCTATCAGATGATGTACACCACTTCTATGTGACATCTAATGCTGACGTGCTATCTCCCCCTACAGACCAGCTGACCCCCTAAAAGGACCAAAAAAGGGTCTATGTGGGTTTCACAGGCTTGGAAATGTTTTTCCTTAAAAAGAAGAAGTAGAATAAAACCCCATAGTACAAGAAGCTTTGTACTTTGCCCATCTGATGTCTGGCTACTTACAGTAGATAAGGCTTTTAACTGTGATTGAGAACCAGCAACACACCTTGGCCTCCATGCCTCCGATCCCAACTCTGGACTTGGTACCATAAGTGATGGACTGCTGGTCTCCAGGGTAGAAGATGTCAATGAGCTTGGCATCGTCTGTTCCAGGGGGGCTGTTGTACAGTCCTAAAAAAATCAGCAATTCTTATTTGCTCATACACGAGTCTAAAATACAAAATGCAGCTTGACACACATCCTTAAAACTTTTGTAAAACATACTGTATATTAATGTCTGTGTCATTGAACTGGCAAATAAAGAAATAAACTGATTATAAAGAAATGTGATAAAACCAAACTTCTAAATCTACTCAACAGATGCTGACTGGACCCTCACTCAGCCATGACACACTCCCATGCACACACACACCTCTTGTGGCAACCTCATCAGCATCAGTTTCAAACATGAAGGCAGAAGGTCTGTGTTTGTCTCTCTCATGTGACTCTCAGTTGACCCTGAGAGGTTTTTTTTTTTTTTTTTTTTTTTCCCCCAGTGACGAGTGCAGACAGATGGTGTTGTTACCTAACTGCTGACCCAGACTGTTGTTGTGGCAACGCACATACCTTCCACGTCAGACAGCGCGATGAGGAGGTCAGCCTTCATCTCTACAGCTAGCCGCGCCGCCAGACTGTCATTGTCCTTAATGCTGATCACCTAAAGAAACAAAAAGTTGCTGATGTAAGCTCCTGAAGACACAAAGTCAGCCATCTGCCATTTACCCATCTGAGCCTTCCTTAGGGGCTAAAGGCACCAGGATAAATAGAAACAAATATTTAAGGACGTATGTACTAGAAAACACTCTGCTGGACCATCAGGGCAAATATTACAGACAGTGACAGTGTAAAAGTGATATTATCAGCGACCAAGAGGTCCATCTCTTCATGCCAGTAAGGCCTGTCACGATAACTACTTATCAAGGACAATATATTACTGTCCCAGAAATAATTGCAATAAATAATATTATTGTCATTTTAAGACCCTTCGATGCCACTGAAATAATGCTAATATAATTAGGGCTGCAACTAATAATTATTTTCATTGTTGATTAATACTCTCTAGATTATTTTCTTAATTCATCAATTAGTTGTTTGGTCAATAAAATATCAGAAAAAGGTGAAAAATGTTAAGTATTTTTCCAAATCCCAAGATGAAGTCCTCAAATGTCTTATTCTGTACACAACTCTAATTACTATAAAAATTGCTGTCATATAGGAGTAACAAAACCAGAAAATATTCACATTTAAGAAGCTGGAATCAGAAATTTTTGGCTTTATTGTTCAAAAAAAAAAATATTTGAATCGATTATCAAAATAGTTGGCCACAATAACTGGCAACTAATTGATTAATCATTGCAGCTCTAAATATAACAGCATAATAATGCAAGTACTCCCTTTTAAAGAGCAATGTACTTCTAAGGGAAAACACTGTTGGCAATTGAGGAATCATGTTGGTGACATTCTTAAGGCCTTTACACAGTGGCAGCGTTTCTTTTGTACGATTAATTCACGTCGATCTATTTTCTCAAACTGTTGTTTCAGTCATGAATATGATTGCACAGAATGTAAATATTATACAGCAAGAAAGCAAAGTCATTTTTCTGCAGAATGAGGTCGATTGTTCTGAGCTTTCGCACCATGATAAAAGGGAGACATAGCAGATCCACTCCGTCAGTTCTTACCTTTCATTATAAAAGCCATAGACATAATATTCACAACTGTTTCACAATTGAGTATTTTGCATTTTCGTGTTGTTTACTCGCCACACCCCCAGACAGTATAGTCCTTTATGTAAACAAACACATGGAAACACAACAAGCAACATCGATGTCAGCAAAAAAGACGGAGGTCATATCTATAGATCGTATGATAAGTCGATATTGTAATTATCATAACAGGCCTAATACCAGTGCTTTTTTTCTGGGCGATTAAGTAAATGCCAGAAAGTAACAGCCAAATCTAGTCCATGCACATTTTCAGAATAATTATGTACAGCACATAAGTTCAGGTGGCCCAGAATTATATACAAAACCCTTTTTAGATTTACATAATATTGTTGTTTTTTGCCAGTGGACATCAGTTTTATCTAAAGAGAGAAAGAGAGAGCGTGAGGTGGAATCAACTCCAAGAAAAAGTGTTATGTGTTAGTTATTTGTAAGCGTAAGTTATTTCTGCAGGAGAACAGGTGAAGGAGGCATCTACCTACAGGAGTTAGTCCCGGCCCCTTCTGACAGCACCTCCTCCCCAGTGACGGCGTGCACCGCCATCCATCCCCTCCCTGCATGCACATGCCTTAGTGGTTGAGGGCAGAGCTGATGAGGCGAGGCAGTGTGGCAGAGGTGTTTTAGCATGAGTGTGGATGACAGAAAATACTAATGATAGCTAATGAACAGTGACTGCCTACACTATAGGAACACGATAAACTTCAGCACCCCTGCTGCCACCGCCACCAACACCGTCACCACTACCAGCATCGCCCCCATGCCGTCTGTACCCACATTTACCCCCTGCAGGTCGCTGTTGGGCTCCGGCGGGGGCACCACGGCGTCGTTGGTGTTGATGATGGGCACGATGTTCATACGCAGCAGCTCCTGCAGCGTGCTGTTCAGATTCTGCCTCTTTTGGTCATCGTGGAAATCAAGATTTGTTACCAGGACCTGCCAGCAGAATTAATAAAATAGCAGCGAGTGAGGGAGACAGATTAAAGTATGTCACTCTGCATAATACATAAGCTTACTGAGCACTATAGAGTGATTATTTTCCTTTGAAGTATATACCTACCTGTGCAGTGCAAGTGCTGTATTGGGTGAACATGGCCTCATACAGGGCCATCAGGCCACTCTGTCCAGCCGCAGCACAGGCCCGGGCCTCCAGCACCGGCAAAGACTGCAACACAAACATCTGGTTACGATGATTCTCTGAGTAAACACATTATCACTTCAACCACAGACATGCTTCAATCAAACCACACCGTACCAGGATAGGTATTCTATGAGGTCTAGGTAAGCTGGTGTGCCAAAAATAACAGAAACTGTATCCACATACCCTAACGGTGAGGGAATACTGTATGTAACACAGTAACGAGATTATATTGAAGGGAAAATGTCGAGAGAGACGGTTATTATTACGAAATGCATCAGAATAGGGTGAACAGAACCCTGATGCATATTTAAAACTAGTTTTATTTATTTAAAATCAATAAAATAGATATAAATCATCTATTTTACTGATGTGAAAACTTGCAAGTGATTTAAAAACTTTAACTGATTCAAAAACAATTTTATTGATTTAAACACTATTGCATTGTTTTTAAAATGATTTTATTGATTTAAATCTATTTTATTGATTTTCAATAATGTGTTTTACTGATAATTTAAAATAATTTAAATTCTAATTTAAAAACTTACTGATTTAAAAACAACTTTGATTTAAACACTATATAATTGTTTAAAAATACTGTATTGATTTATATGCATTTCATAAAGAATCTATTTTACTGATTTAAACACTTTTTAGTGATTTATAAACTTTCACCAATTAAAAAACAATTTTATAGATCTAAAAATATATTAAAAACATTTTGACTTAAAAGTGATTATGAATTTGAAAAATTATTGTATTTCATTGATTCTGCTAAAACCTCAGATCAGAACTACATCTATAGCAAGGGTCTGTTATTTATAGCAGCAATCTGCTATAATGAAATGACAGAATGCCACATCTGACCAATCAGAATCAAGTATTCAGCAAAGTTGTGTAACAAAACACAGTAGACGAACAACTCCTATAACCTAAACTTGGCCTCAGATGATGGTATAAAAATCTAACATGCAAATTTGTTTTGAAAAGGTCAAATGACAAAATTAATAGATACCTTACAATGCAGCTCAGTCAATACAATGGCACCATAGCATAAACTACTTACTTACCACAGAGGTGGACCAATGCCAATTTGACAGTCAAACACTGAGCACATTATTACTGCAGGCTATTGTACTATTGTATTATATTAGCTGGGTGTCAGCAGTACTGTGTGTATTCACAATATATTCAAGAAAATAAAAGCATCTGGTGTTTGTTGCAAGTAATTTACTATAGTAACAAAGTGCCAAATCAGTGAGGTCACCTCTATTTACATGATTGAGAGTTTCAGCCCACCGAGAGCACTCAGTGTTAATTTTACACTTCAACATTACCTTAAGCCTCAAAGCATCGCTCCAGCTTTTCTTACCATGTCTTTGAGCTGACTGTGTCCTGAGTGCAGGGCCTGTCGGACGCTCTGGGACAGCAGAATCTCATGTCTTAATCTTTGCTTGCCGAAGGCCACGGCTCCACTGGTGACAATCATCATCTCCCTGCCTTGATTCTGCAGCATGGCCACCTGGACAATGTGCAGCCAATTAGGACTCACACACCACAGCTGAACACACAGTTTCTTCTCTGTTTAGACTCACTGAGGATTCAGCTTTAAATGGTTAAAACACAAACACTTTCTCACTTACCTCCCATGATAACTAACAATGATTTGTTTGTTTTAATTGTCAGTGTTCTGAGACATCTGTCCTTGAGATTTCTGCCTCTAAACCAATACAAACTACATAATATGAATTACATTTTTAGTGCTCAAAGCAGGAAAATTTACATTTAAAACTTAAAATTCAGTGTCCTCCCAGAAACATTACTTTCTAACACAAACAGTCCCTTTGAAAACTTCACAGCATGTTTGGTGGAGTGAGGACATTTCCATTTTATTCAGTGACAACAAAAGTCAATTTTACCTATTGTACTATTACGGAAATACAGTATATCTCAATACCTAGGATACTAAAACTATCTGCATGAATGTGAGAACATTTTTTTTTTCATAATTAGGTTGAACTGTCCTGATTTTTTTTCCCATATAAGCTGTATTTATTCAAATCTTGTTATAGCCGAGATCTCTTTTTCAAGAGTAATTGCTCCTCTTTCTAATAATGAAAGGTTACAGCGGTCCAATACATCCATACATTTTTTTTAATAAATTAGAGTCAGAAAAAAAGGAGCTGGTCAGAGCAACATAAACTGCTGTGGATGGAAAAAAAAATCATGAACATGATGGTTTTCATATCACCGAACTTGAAACAGATGGTGTATTTCCTGCTGATCTTGCTCTCCATAGAGAGTTTTCTACCAGACCCAGAAATTATTTTATACTTCATTAAAGTACAGTGTGTGCTGGTATTTGGCGTCTCACCTGCTCCACAATGGAGGCCAGCCTCCCCAGAGCCAGGCCACATTCATCCCCACGGGTGACCACGGCGCTGCCGAGCTTCACTACGATCCTCTTGGCATGACGTAGTTCACCACGGTGTGCAAAAGAGCTGCCATGGGCTCTGCCCTGGGGAGCTGCATGGAAGAAGATTATTTTTACATTACTGGTGAAAAGTTACTCATTGGAAAACACAACAAGCAATAACTTTGAGCAACAATAGTACGATACTTGAATTAAAAATATAGACCAGTCATTGAGGAGAAAAATCAGAAGCAAATATTTCATTGTGATTAATTAGTCAAAGGTTGTTGAAGGGCAGACTCGCTCAAGGCTCTGACAAACGTTACCATGATTGAAAATTAACATTAGCTTTCATCTACTTTAGATGGCACTTTGTTAGGAGATCCATTTTTAAAAACCTGACGGAAAATAAATCACAAAGTAAAAATTAAAAGAAAAAAATTATGTAGCAGTGTAGGCGGCACCTTCGACTGTTTGAACACAGTGCCCATTTGTGCCTGCAATGGAAAATATGAATTAGGTGGCACAAATCTCAAGAAACAACCACTAACGTTGAAAAATGAGTTTTTCTTATCATACTATATATAGTCTTTGGACACATAGGACTACTGTTTATTCTCAATGCATTTTATTATATTTTAGGAAAAACAGTATCCCCATGTGTCCAAAGACTGAATATAAACTACAAGCACCACAATCAAGTATTTGCTATGAACTCATAATAAGTTGAATATCAAAGATATGCACACATATTTAATGTAAAAAATATATGGAAAACACTGTTAGTTTTCCTAATTTTTAAAAAATGTATATTGATAAAAGTGTAATTTTTCATATGACCTAAAGTTGTATTGTTAGATACTCCCCAAAGTATGTTTATACCAGATTTCAAAACTTTAGACAACTCTGCACATATGTTATAGCATTTTTTTCTTATCATACTAAATACAGACTTTGGGCATGAATAGGTTAAAAAAGTGTATTTGCTGATGTATCAGTATTTTGGCGTGAACCTTTCCACGCAAAACACTGCAAACATAACATACATGTGCAAACAAGCATGTTTTGCTGGTTTTCATTGATTACACGACTGAGACAAACAAACTCCTACGTTCATCTGTAACCCGGGAAACAGATAATCACAGCCTTCAAACTGCCACATCAGCAGGGCACGCAGAAAGGCCTGTGCTGCTGACATTACACATCTCTCTGGAGCAATGAGGCGCATGAGAGACAGACAGAAAGAGACAGACAGGAAGAAAGAGAGAGAGACCCGTACATGTTGTTCAGATTAGAGTAGGCCAGAAAACTCCCTGCAGGCACAACTGACAAAGTTTGCACATTATGTTACAACAGCAGCTTATTAAGCGCATGTCTGAAATTCACCACATCTGCCTGCAGATTGAATATGTTGACATGGACAAAACTTATTTGTCTACTTTCAGTGGAAAACCACAACGCTCTCAAAGCAAGAGCTTTTTACAGCTGAAACTAATTATTCACATAATCAATCAAAAACTCATGTAGATCATATGTCAAAAAACATTTAAAAATGCCCATTACATTTTCTCTGAGTCTGAACTGCCTTCCTCAAATTGCTTATTTTGTCGGAGCAACAATCAAAACTTTTGTTAATTTTAGGGCTGCAACTAACAACTACTTTATCATTGGTTAATCTGTTGATATGAGTCTATAAAATGTCAGAAAACAGTGAACATTTTCCATCACGGGTCTCTAAAGTCCAAGGTGAGGTCTAAAAATTGCTTTTTTGTCAGAGCAACAATCAAAAACTGTTTAAATTTACAGTACCATAAATCAGAGGAAAGTAGCTGTTTGGCATTTCTGCTTGATAAATGCTTCATAAATTACCAAAGTTGTTGTTAATTTTATGGCTGCAACTAACAAATTATTTTATTATTGGTTAATCTGTTGATATGGGTCTATAAAATGCCAGGAAATTTTCCTTTACAGGGCACTAAAGTCCAAGGTGAGGTCTTAAATCGCATGTTTTGTCGGAGCAACAGTTAAAAAAAAAAAATTAATTAAATTTACAGTAACATAAATCAGAGGAAAGTAAATCTTTGGCATTTCTGTTTGATAAATGGCTTCATAAATTATCAAAGCTGTTGTTAATTTTAGGGCTGCAACTAACGGTTATTTTATTATTGATTACTCTGTTGGGTCTATAAAATGTCAGAAAACAGTGAACATTTTCCATCACAGGTCACTAAAGTCTAAAGTGATGTCTTACAAATGCTTAAAAATTTGGTTGACTGTCGCTTAAAATAAAGAAATGTAGAAAATCTTCACACCTGAGAAGCTAGATAACTAGAAAATAGTTGCCATTTTTGCTTTAAAAAATGACTTAAATGATTAATTACAAATCAGGATACTTTAATATTCTGTAAACTGACTGATGAAGAAATTGATTCAGCTGCAGTGCTTTTATTTTACAACAGAATCCTCTCTTTTTATCTAGAGATCCGGTGTAAAAACTTTGTTTTACTCTTCAGTAATCCATCCACGCTGCTGGATGACTGAGAACTGACTGCATATAATGTATACAAAGTGTTTACATGGGTTATAGTGTATCACAGTGTGGCTCTGCTGCAGCATGGCTTGCCTTGTGTCAGTGGTCTGGACAGCAACCGGTATACGTGTCTCTGGTAATCCAGGGTGATCCTTGAACACAGGGTCAGTCTTCGCAGCAGCATGGTCAGTTTAATACCTTTACTATCACAGAGACATACAGAGAGGGAGAAATGCACAACACATCAGCAGCAAAGACATACAGCTGTAGTATTACAGGGAGAAATTAGAGGTGAGGGTTATATATTGTTCTTACTTCACAACCTCCTGTAGTCCCACTGTGGCTTGTCCTGTGTACCTGCCCTGTGTAACGTCTTCTATTGAGTTTTGTTCATCTTCTTTAACTCGTTATTCCTTCATTTATCACACAAACATTTCCACAGAGGTGGACTCTGCATGTGCACGACTCCTCCCCTGACACACACACAGAGCTGCTGATGAAACTATCGCTGCGGTTTAACGTTACACCGAGTGTTGACCGGCCGCCTCGCTAACGTTACCGCAGAGTCTTTACTTTAAGTCCCGCTGCAGCTGAAGGACCCGGGATTCATTTATCACGCTTTGGTCGCGTTGACATCGAGATAAAATGTTGCTTTTCGACAGAGAAAAGCCTCGTAAATTGGCGGTGAAGTGGCAGGATGTGACGTCAAGCCGGCCGGCGATATGCGGAAAAGGAACGGAAGTGACGCTAACATTTCAACATAAAGGCATGCAACATAAATTCAGTTTGACTAAATGTCTTTTTTTTACATCATCCATAGAGGACAAAATTGCCCGTGTCATAAAAAACTGCCATAAAAATCTTTTTTTCCCCATTTACTCAATTAAATCTTTTAACAAACGTCAGTCTTATAACTTTTAACCTTTACATATAATTATATGTATATTGAAGAAGAAGAAGGAGAAGAAGAAAAACCTTTATTTTTCCCACTCCCGGGAAAGAAAATTTAATTTTTTTTATATTATATATAGAAATTGAAAACCCAAAAAAAAAAACATATATTTTTGTAGAGGTGGGGGGGTGGGGGGGGGGCCCTCCACACGCCCCCCGCGCTGGGGGGGGTGTTGTTTCCTTCCCCGGGGGCGGGGGGCCCCCCCCCCCTTCCTCCCTTTTTTTTTTTCCTTGTCGGGACATGAACCGGTGACCCCCCCGTTCCCAAACCAACTCCCTACAGACTGAGCTACTGCCCCCCCCATATACTGGAGTATACTGGAGAATACTGAGGATTTTCACCCAGTCTGGGATATGTCATTAATTAGCAACAACATTGATTTTGATGCATTTTTTTTTAATTTTCTGTGCAGTGTCAAATTTTAAAACAACAACAACAACAACAAACCACTTGTTACTTGCTTCTTTACTAAATGCTATGGAGGAATTTTATTTTATATTTTTTCCACAGTCTGGGATAAGTCGATGATTGCAACATCGATTATGGTGCATTTTATTAAAATTTTGTATGCAGTGTCTGATTTTTTTTAAACTACTTGTTACTTGTTTCTTTACTAAATACTTGTAAAATTTTATATATATTATATATTTTATAATTTTTTTTACAGTCTGGGATATGTCAATACTTAACAACTTTGATTTTGGTGTGTTTTTATTTTTGTATGCAGTGTCATGTTATAACAGACTCCCACTTGTTATTTTCCTTTTTTTCGTTAAAACTCTTAGATTAAAATCTCTTTTCCAAGTGACCTGCAAAGGGAAAGTTTCTTGCTTCTTTACTAAATGACATAAATGGGGGACATTTTATTATAATTTCTTTTTATTATTGTCACAGACTGGGATATGTCAATGATTAGCAACAACATCAATTTTGGTGCATTTTATTTTTGTTCAGTGTCAGAAAAAATGTTTACTTTAGAGGACACAATGTCCCCTTTGTAAAACTGCTATAAAAAATACTATATATAATATTATTTTCCCTGAATTAAAATTTTAACCAACATCAGTCATTTTTTATGAAAAAGAGAAAAAAAGATAATTTTCTGTCTATAAATGCTAGGGGGAATCTTTATATTTTTATATTTTATATTTTATTTATTTATTTTTTTCCAACTTGAATATGTCATTGATTAACAACAACAGAATTTATGACATATGCATTAAGGCAACCAAAATGATTGAAAAATCTTAAATGAAAATGTAAAAAAAAAAATTCCCCTTGTGATGCAGGATTAACCAACAATCACTTTAAATGAAATCTGTACAGATAAAACCAGTTATTGTAATTGGATCGTTAAATCTAGGGAGTTGTATCTATCTAGTTTAATGTAGTTAAATATATCTAGTTTGCAAAGGCATAGTTTATGAGGTTAAAAAGATAATGTGCAAAATATAATATTGTATATTATTATCAACGTTTTTCACTTTCATTGCACACTTTTTTTTTAATATAATGTTCCTGAAAAGAAGTTGGGTAATGTTTTTGCAGTGAAGTGGAATTTGAAAACATTAACCTTGCAGCATACAAAAAGCAGTGACATGTGGTATTTAGCATGCTGACTCTGAAATATGGCCGCACAACTCATGTTTAATCATTGCATAAAAATCCAGACTCAGGTATTGATGAGTATTGATAGCAAAAACACATCTACACTTCTTTCACACAATTAACTCCATAATTGACAGTATGTAGCCTATAAATATACAGGTGCCACCACAGTTTAAAATCAAATGTTTTCCATGTTTTCCTCGTTTCTAATCATTCTCAGTTCATCTGTCTTGAGCTGGGAACATAAAGGTGTACAAAGGAACCGACTGTATTAGTTCTTTCATTAACTTGTGCACCTTTTATTTGCACCATGTGGAGGAGAAATCACAGCACCACAGGAGAGATGAAAGTTTCCTGTACCTGCACTGTCCTGCTGAGACAAAATGAAAAGAAACCCAGAGCAGATTTGACTGACACTGTCGGACTCCCACTGCCCCTAGGACCATAGATAACTAAATTGGCTTCTGTAGCTCTGGCTAAATGTGTATTATTCCATTATATATGTCCTGTTCTTTTCTCTGTTGTCCACTCTTGCCCTTTATCTGTTCTTCTGTGGTCCTCCTCCTCTTCCCTCTTTTATCTGTTCATCTGACTCAGGGCAAGGGACTGACCTTTACCTTTCTCCCGGCTCCACTAATCCACTAACTATATGTGTCCCGTGTGTGTGTGTGTGTGTGTGTGTGTGTGTGTGTGTTTATCGCACAACCTTTTAACTTATTGCAGGTCTGTTCATTTTGATCCCTTTGAATTGGTAAAAGCACTGATTTTTAGCAAACACATTCATTTTGTGCATGAAAACTGCTGGCCATGAACATAATTAATACAACATATACAGAAGACAGTTACATTTTATCAGGAAGGGCCATTTATTACACCTAATACTATGCTCTAATGCCATCGTAATATTATAACAGATTGCAAGACATCACAATATCGCAGTGTTTGAGGGTTTGGATCAGATTCTAATCAAATTAAATGTGGATGATTTTCAAACTGCCCTCACATTGTATAATGAATTTGACTGTCTATACTGTAATTTATTGTGTTGGTTAATCTGCACACACGACATCTAGTCTAAAGTCATCAGTCTCAATGTCTGTCTGTCCAAGGAGAGGGATCGCTCCTCAGTTGCTCTTCCTGAGGCTTCTTCCATGCTAAATGTTTTTTTGGGGGCGATTTTCTTTATCTGAATAAAGGCTCAAAGTATAGATGGTGTTATATGCTGTATAGACTGTAAAGCCGTTTGAAGCAAATTTGTGATTTGTGATATTGGGCTGTAAAAATGAACTGACTTGAATTGAGTGGCAACTGCAAAGAGGAAATCCATCCATCCATCCATCGTCAACCGCTTATCCCGTTAGGGGTCGCGGGGGGGCTGGAGCCGATCCCAGCTGGCATAGGGCGAAGGCAGGGTACACCCTGGACAGGTCGCCAGTCCATCGCAGGGCACATAGAGACAGACAACATATAGACAGACAACCATTCACACTCACATCCACACCTACGGGCAATTTAGAGTCATCAATTAACCTAAACAGCATGTCTTTGGACGGTGGGAGGAAGCCGGAGTACCCGGAGAGAACCCACGCTTACACGGGGAGAACATGCAAACTCCACACAGAAGAGTCCCAAGCCGGTTTCGAACCTGCGACCCTCTTGCTGTGAGGCAACAGCGCTAACCACTGCACCACCGTGCAGCCCCAAAGAGGAAATGAGATTGGTAAAACAAGTTTAATGTGTTTGGGAATGGCCTATGTAATGTGTCAGGCCATTAAGTAAGGGGTGATGTACAGTGATGGACGCCTCGACAGGGTGATAATATACCCAGACGCAGAGCAGCCTGAAAGGGTTTCTTTCACAACAATGACCCGCTAGCTGCACATTATCCCACTTATTACGCACCTACTTACTTAAGCAATAAATAATTTGACACAAAAACAGTCCGCCAGAGTCCAACATCAGAACTGCGCCCACAGCAACGATAATGATCTGCTATAAAGAAATAACAGACCGTAGAACCGCATGATTGACCAATCAGAATCAACACAGCCGTGTAATAAAAAGGCGTAATCATTAGCTATAAACATTATAAATGTAGGTCAAAAGCGGCCCACTACACCCACTAGTAGGTTTTATCATCTTTTCACATGGAAGTGACCTCTAGCGACTGTTGTAATTATGACAGGAGCAGAAGTGGAAGTCGGGTGCTGTAGTATAGACAGCGTGAAACTCCATAAGGGATGGAGGTTGGGGGGCAATAGATGGGACATAAAACACAGGGGTTTAACCTAGACGGCTGGGGTTCGCATCCTGTGTAAAACCAATATCACATACTTGTCTTTGTATTTACAAGTGTTAAGTTTCACTTTCAGTTTTGAAACCTAGTTATTTTAACCCATTAAGACCTGAGGGGCTGTTGTAAAAAACAACCTCCTGAGGATTTCTGAAAAACTGGACGGAATTATCAACGTTTACAAAAACCTTTATTTCTCAGCCTCTGTAGCAGATAGAAACATAAAATTATAACCATATGACAGCTTAGACTTTTGGCTTTGATGAAAGCTTATTGGCTTTGTCCTAAAGAACTACATTTTTTTGAAATTACTAAACAATTTTTAAAAATGCCTCAATTCTGAGCCAAACAGAAAATGGCACTGTAATAAAAAGTTGCAATGCAAGAACTTAAATGTTTGTGTACAAAAAATGTGCCTGTAATATATAGTCCCTTTATGCCATTATCTTACTGAAATGAAAATGTCTAAAACACATGCATGTCATAGCTGGTCTTAATGGTAGAAACATGCAAGCGTTGTATCTGGTATAAGGTATTAACTAAGTGTGTTGTTGCCTAAACCTAAAGAAGCCCTTTTGTCTGTGTTCATTTAATTCACTTTTATGTCAGAACATGTTTAGTAGACATAGTAGGCCCCTACTGACCCACATCTATAGTGCTTATAGTGACAGATAACACCTGTTTAATGGCCTGATAACAGTCGAATCAGGTGCACAGCCATGCAGAGACATCTCCAAGCAGTTCAATAATGTGATAATCTCATAAAGTTTGCCATGATTTTGTCTCAGTTGGCTGAGCCAGAGAGTGTAGATGTAATAACCTGTTGAAGTGGGACATTTTAAACATATGTTGCTTTGGATAAACCCAGGAGTAAAGGTTGAGGTCTCTTTAGAAGGCTTTAATATAAAGTAATTGGGTTGAGTTGTATTGTGTTGCCGTGTGTGCTTCATTCACTGTGCCTCAACTCATTATCTCCATGGTCAAAGTGGAAGCATGTGGATTGTCTCTAATATCAGCAGAGCCAGTCTAAAATAGCTGCAGATACACAACTATATAACCCCCTAATACTCAACCCACAGAGTCCAGCTGGCCAGTTTATCCACTGAAGAAAAGCAGATCAGAGGAGCTGCAGTGTTTCCACTGAAGATCAAAATTTATCTGTGGAAAAGTTCAGACAAAGACAAAAAACTACAAAAGGAAAGACAGTATAGCAACATATAAAGTGTGAAGAAAGGATCAGTGGGAAAGGTGAGTTATATTGCTGTTTTACCATCTAAAACTCCAAATTTTAAAATTATTTTTTTATTATTTTATTTTTCAGAAGAACATATCCTTTAAAATACTTTTTCCATCACATGAAATGCCAAAAATTGCACTTTAAATGTTTGGAAAAACATTATATTGCAATTAATCAGTGACATTGTCAGCAAGGTTATTATAGTCTCTGGACTAGATTTCATCTCCAAATGGACCAGATTTCACAGGAAATCTGTTGGATTAAGTGAGATTTTCTTATAGTATAAAACACAAGAACATAAGAGGAAAACTGTTGAAAAGGGTCATTATTTATCATTCAAAGAAGAAGCCTCATTTATTCATAAGCATGAACAAATGTAACATTGCAAAATTTCATCAAATTAACTGAACAGTGATATGTTAATGGTACAATACATATCACTTTTTAACTTCGGTTTATCATCCTGTTCTAGTTATTTTTGAATAAGCTTGTCAGTCATGAAAATTATGTGTGGCCAAGGTGCTGAATAAAAGTAAACGCTGCTATTGTGTGTCCTCAATTTAGAGGCAAAGTGTATGAGTTCCTCTCTGTACACTGAAGCCAAGAATCTTCTGACCTCTCTTATCCAGACAGGACTGGCGGTTGGTTTGGTTGGTGGAGGCAGCAGCATGATGGGTGGTGCAGGTAGAGCTGAGCTGGAGTGCAGCGTCCTGGAGGAGGACTGGCATACAGGACAGAGTTACACGGCTCACTGGCATAGCCTCACCCTCCTACCACAGCATCACCACAGGTTAGTGACACATTTACACATGATATTTAATAATAAAGCAAGGTGATAGGGGCAAGCATGCTTGAGATGCTTCTGACCCTCTTACAGGCCGACAGTGATGGACGCAGAGCACTCAGGAAAACATTGGGAGGCCAGGAGGATACTCCAGCGATTCCTGTCGGGGGCCATAAGCAGGAATTACCCACATCCCAGAACCCTCTGGACCAGACGACCCCATCAGCCCATCGACCCCTCTGCTGTGGAGCCGAAGGAGCAACGAGACCCAGAATGCTGTGTGACCACCAGACCAGGCATCGTGTTAGAAACGAGGGAGAGGAAGACTGTGGTGAAGATGGCAAAGTTGCCAAGGTTCCTGGGCTGAAGCTTTGCTCTTGATAAACAAGTTCAATATTTCAACAGATGCAAATTATTATATTATATGACTGTATTTGTGTTTGAATCAATCAATGGTTGTTTGCAATTAGGGATGCATGATATGGATTTTTTTCAAAACTAATTATTAGCCTACCTGCCTCTCATGGCCAGTACTGATAAGACAAGAAATGGTTTCACATTTTTTTGTATTTTAAAAAAGAAGTTCATAACCTGCAGTTTCACACATGAGGATAAGACATGCTAAGATTTAGTGAGCAACGATGGATAATTTAATACTCCATAGCTCGGACCCATGATTGGCCAATAATTTATCAGGCCCGATATACTGTATGTTGTGCATCCCTATTTGTAATAAAACATTTTTGTTGTGATGTAATTTGTTTTCTTGGTTAAAAGCATGACATATAATCAGTTGTTTTTTTCTGGAATAAATAACTGTCATGGAGAGATTTAATTGTTAGCATGAAAAGATTTTTAGATGAATGCTCATAATGGGTTATGTTGTTGGTCGTTTCAGGCTTCAGTTGTATTTTCATTATATTTGCGTCAAGATAGATTTTGTATAGAAATATGGACACTTAGACTGAGGTTAAAGTAGAACTTGTACGTATTTCATGTGGATTTTAATTGACCATTTTTCTGTTAATCTAAACATAAATTAATACTTTGAGGATTTCTAGTAACAGATGATTATTGCACTCTAAATATATTAAAATCTATGGATGTAGTATGCTTATATTTTTTCTTGTAAGACGTTTTATTTCTGTCTTGTATTTGCAAAGGGGAACATTTAACAGCTTTTACAACCACATTTCTGTCCAAAAACTATAAACACTGACTGTTATACAGGGAATTTAGTAAGTGTTGCATTCAAATTCTCCTGGAAAAGAAAACTCTCAACGCCTTATACTCAGTCTGACTTTAATTGTAATCTTCAAATATCCTTATTTTAACTAGATCAGCAGGCAGAATGCCACATCTAAAATACCTTGTTTCCTTGGACACTGTAATATTTTGGATGTCTGATGAGGGTCAGTGTGTGTGTGTGTGTGTGTGTGTGTGTGTGTGTGTGTGTGTGTGTGTGTGTGTGTGTGTGTGTGTGTGTGTGTAGATTGTGGTTCAGCTGCCAGGGATGAGTGAGGTGTTAAGAGACTCCTGGGGAGAATACGTTTGATTACTACATGGCTGTGTTCCACATTGGTTCAGCTGCTACTTTGGGATACGCTGGGAATAGACAGAAAATTAATTCAATCAAGGGATGAAGCTCGCTGTTTAGTCAGCTGGCTGCTACAGCTAGTAGTTTAAAAATGTACTAAGTTATTTTAATGAAGCAATAAATAGGAATCATCCCATTCAATGGCACAAAAATAATCATAATACTCAACACCTACAGTAAAGTAAAGAGATGAGTTGGTTGACATTCATGCACAAACTGAAAATATCATGTGTGGCACTAAATCAACTATTATTTTCATAAGGTGATTGAAGTCAACACTAAGCCCTTTCAAATTTATTTCTTCACAAGAAGGCATTTGTGAGATTGGAGTTGGATATAAGCCCTTCCTCATACTGTGGTGGTCAAGGTTGGAAAAGTAGGACAAAAAATTTAATTGTGATCTGCCATCCAGTGCCAAATCTGTGGTACTGTATGGGTCACAGACATGGAGAACAACTGTGATGACCAGACATTCATCAACATGTCTGAGAAAAATTCTCCAGATTCCATGGCCTGACTCAATAAACGACAACAAGCTTTGGCAGACAACTTACCAACTTCCTGCAGATGAAGAAATCCCAATCCTTCACCTTGCTCCATCATCCCTGTGTATTTTTGTTTATGTTGAGATCAGCTGTATGTAGTAGAGTATCGTAAAAAATACATGCAGACTGGACAGACACAAAATAAAACTCACCTAAATTGCCCTCATTACTCTGTCCAACAATCACCAAGTGTGCTTTGGTTGAACTCAACTCTAATTTCATCAAGTTTGATGTAAAAATATGATGGGAGTTGTTGGAGGTAATAATGTACATTATATTGCTGGTTTATAATATTGGTGCATTCGTATGTACGTCATTATTCATTTTGCAGCTGGTAAAGGTGGGACGAGTGTATGGTGTCCCTCTTGTTTTAACCTATAACATTTATATGTTGAGTGATTACATTTTATATTATTAATCTGTATCTTCCAAGTAACTAAAGATGTCAAATAGATGTAATGGAGTAAAAAACACAATATTTACCTCAGAACTGTGGTGGAGTAGAAATATAAAGTAGCCGAATATGGAAATACTCAAATAAAGTACATATAGAACTTCAGTAAATGTACTTAGTTACTTTCCACCACTGATGTAACCATTTATATTTTGAAATGTATACTCAAAATAATACCAGCTTCTTTCTACTCCCTTTGACACCCTCTCATCTAGTATCGCCTGTCAATACAAGAGACTTTTCCTAAATTGCTACTACTCACTATTCTCCATCCCTCCGCCGCTCTGTACAAACATACAAAGCAAAATGGCGACATGGAGATGGAGACAAATTTGTTTGTGTCTTTCAAACAGGGTTGTCTGAGTTGAAACTGGTCTATCTTTTTTGTGTGTAAAAGGCCCTTTAGAATGATTGTGGAGATATGGCGGGCCTCTGAGAGGTGGGTGGAAGACCTGAGAGTCCATTAGTGGGTCTAGTGTTGGAGGAAGCCCCCCTGGTCTGATGGTATCAGCACCTCAGGGCAGGGAACGTGGGCAGAACAAATGCTATCAGGCAGCAACGCAGGCCCAAAAACAGGATTGCTATCTCTGAAAGTCTGAGTAGCCCAAAGCACAGACACAACATGACAGGCATTTACGCAGGTATATAAGGCAACTGATGGGATGGCAGAGATAGCAGTAAAGGCTGACCACTAAACAGAGGTGTTGGGTAGAGTCACACAGGAAACGATGGAAGACAAGAGAGCAGAAAACGGAGTGGCAGCCATGGCAGCCTGCTACCAGGGGTTTGATCCTGCAGCGTATCTGCAGTATAACTACACGCCACCACGGGCTGATTTTGAAAGAAAGGACAGCATTGTGCCATGGAAACTGGCGTGCCTGCACAGAGCTTTCACTGAAGGTAAGGTGATGTAAAAAGTCAAAACCTCTACGTTCTATAAAAAGGTAGTAAAAATATTGCCTGATTAAGACCTGGTATGATAATCTCTTCAGTTACTGGTGTATATCAAAATAGTGGTATGAACAATGAGAAATTGTTCTAGATGTGGGACGTTGCTCATATAGTTTCTTCACTCTTTCTCTGAAATCTAATATATATATAGTAATCTGTGGGTGAAAATACTGAATAGCCTCCTTTATTCCCACAGATTAAAGGTGGATCCAAACACTGTTCAAACTCAAAGATCTTTGTTATTTTAAAGAGGACCTATTTTGCTTCTTCTCAGGTTCATACTTGTATCTTGGGTTTCTACTAGAACATGTTTACATGTTTTAATGATTCAAAAAATGCTCTATGCTTCTCAAACCAGCTGGCCAGCACCTCTTTTCACCCTCTGTCTGAAACGCTCTGTTTGAGCTCCCGCCCTCTCAAAAAGTCCAGTCTGCTCTGATTGGTCAGATGACCTACTCTGTTGTGACTGGTCAACCGAACCCAACTTTTCCAGACTCTGCTCTGCTCTAACTTTGTTTGAGGGCGCGCCAAACTAGCTGCTAGGAAGGTTTTATGCAGATGTGTTACTTGGTGACATCACCGTGTTGCAGAAGAAAAGGCGGGAGTTCAAGGAAGGCATTTCAGGCGGTTCAGGAGCAGTATTACTGTGGGGGAGGGTAACTCTCTTTGGCGTGGACTTTGGGCTTTGTAACCGCAGACCTTTCACATGCACAAAAATCTATATAACACACTAAAAGAAAGAGAAAACTCATGGTTTCCAAACATACTAATGTCAGGCTAAATTAATGGGACACTAAAGTAACAAGTAAATGTCTATATTTTGGATTTGGATTTCTGGAATTGAATACTTCATTCAAAAGTCTGATATAATCTCAGCAAAGTGGTGCAACAAGTTATTGCACAATATGTGAAACTGGGTGTATTCAAACAGTGTGAAACAAGGTTTTATTAACTTAAAGTAAAATGTTGAATAATTAAGATGATAAAGTACAATTAAGGAAACATTTTGATTAGGCTGATGCTAATACCAAATTGCCATTTTCCCATTTTGGCCCAAATTCTGTTAATATAGTTTCAGATGAAAACTGACACACTGCAATACAAATAATCACATCCGCTAAAACCCACGTAACTTGTTCAAAATAGTGTTGAGATATCATATGCATATCCTCTCTCTTACTGTTCCAGGCGATGTGAACGGTGAGCTGCTGGTGGATATCGGATCGGGTCCCACCCTCTACCAGGTGCTAAGTGGCTGTGAGGTCTTCAACAAGGTGCTCCTCACAGACTTCCTGGAGGTCAACAGGCAGGAGCTGAGGGGCTGGCTGCAGGATGAGGGGGGCTGCAGTCTGGACTGGACGCCGTACCTGCAGCACGTCTGCAAGCTGGAGGGACGACGGTACGACCAGATCCCTTTCAACTCTGTTGGAAGACTTTGAATAAATCCTGAAATATGAGTCACTAAGAAAAATGGTTGTTAGACTTGCATCATCATCAAGTGCAGGTTAACGTTTTTTGTGCATTTACAATAGCTGTAATTTGGTGATTCTTTGATATTGTCTGTTCAGGCCCTCAGCATGGACAGAAAAAGCTGCCAAGCTACGTCAGGTCATCACAGACATCGTCCCCGTTGATGTGCACCGGCCTCAGCCTCTGGCCTTCGACGCCCTTCCTTCAGCAGGGGCCGACTGTCTCGTGTCCTGCTTCTGTCTGGAGAGCGTCAGCCCCGACCTGGCTGCCTTCACCAGGGCCCTGGGCCACATAGGGAGGCTCCTTCGGCCCGGTGGCCACCTCCTGCTCATCGGAGCCCTGGAAGAGAGTTACTATTTTGGGGGGCCCGGGGTGAAGATCCCCGTGGTCCCACTGAACGAAGCCCAGGTCTGTGCTAGTTTGAAGGAGAATGGCTACACCCTTATCAGGCTAGAGGTTTACACTCTGCCTCAGGACATGAGGGTGGGGGTCGATGACGTGACTGGGGTGTTTTTTGCAAAGGCGAGAAAGGAGTAAAAGTTAAGTGGGAGAAAAAAGGACAGATAAAATGTGGGGAGGTATTCAGATGACAATATGATAAATTAAGCCAAGGTAAATGCATGAATTAACACAGCAGACAATTAAAATAAAAATAGGGGTGATGCTAATAATAATACCCACACATATTTATTTCTTTGCTTTTTATGAGAGGCTGCTTTGATTGTTATCCTCAATCATTTTAACAATTATTTTAAAAAATGCAAAAACACAAACATGTGAATGAATTACTTCTCTTCATTTTATTTCATCAGTCCCGTAAATGGTGTGAATAAGAAGGAAACGTTTGCTTTTGTTGCTCTGCTAGAAATGTAATTAAACATTGCCTCCTGCAGTTCAAATGCAGCAACTACAGCATCAAGAATGTAATGCTTCCAGTTTTGTTTTAAGCATATCACATAATGCCAAAGCATAGCACTTACTAAGCTGTTTATAAACAGTATATTTTGTTATGGTCAGAGGGGTCGTGACAGATCTGGGCTGCAGGGTTCCCTGAGCCTTGCTCGTCAGGTTATTTTTCGATTAACTGTTATTCAGTTAAGAGGCTGATGAGTTGCCTGTTGCCTAATTTGTGATAATGTGAATAAAGATGCTAAAACAACTCTTATTTCATAATGTTTTCTTATCTCAGACTGACATAATTATAGATTATAATATAATATTTGCTATGGTATCAACTTATTAAATGATGTTATTTTAAATGATCAAATTTAGATATGCATCTGAGAATATGATTGTGTAATTAGAGGTACTGAACACTGGGCGTCAGTACTTGATCATCCTGAGTTGCTCCTCAGTTATCAACCGTGGGCATAGATTGTATATAAGAAGTGGACATAGTCACTGTGACGTCACCCATTAGTTTGTAGACTAACATTTTGAAGCCTCGAGTTCAGCATTTTGGCTGTCGCCATCTTGGTTTTTGGCGGTTGCCATACTGTTTTCTTGCAACCAGAAGAGACATAAGAAGGTGGAGCTAAGTACAACCGAATACTGAATATGACATTTTTAGGCGAGCAAAATGTTACAACTTTCATGAACAGAAAACAATGTGAAAGCGTTAAACTACCATAAACTCATGTTTACAATTACAGATGCTAATTTTGACAAAATTCCTTAACCGGTAACCAACCCTCATTAACCAATTATTAACCGTTAACCAACAAGATTTGTGTCTCATATGCAGCGGTGCACCAGCTGCAGTATACGAGCACAACAGACAACTGAGTCAACAGTTCACCGTCAGGAGAGCTACTGTAGCAGCCACGGTGCTGCATTCACTGTCTCCAGTTCACCGTCAGGAGAGCTACTGTAGCAGCCACGGTGCTGCGTTCACTGTCTCCAGTTCACCGTCAGGAGAGCTTCTGTAGCAGCCACGGTGCTGCGTTCACTGTCTCCAGTTCACCGTCAGGAGAGCTACTGTAGTAGACACGGTGCTGCGTTCACTGTCTCCAGTTCACCGTCAGGAAAGCTACTGTAGCAGCCACGGTGCTGCGCTCACTGTCTCCAGTTCACCGTCAGGAGAGCTACTGTAGCAGCCACGGTGCTGCGTTCACTGTCTCCAGTTCACCGTCAGGAGAGCTACTGTAGCAGCCACGGTGCTGCGTTCACTGTCTCCAGTTCACCGTCAGGAGAGCTACTGTAGCAGCCACGGTGCTGCATTCACTGTCTCCAGTTCACCGTCAGGAGAGCTACTGTAGTAGACACAGTGCTGCGTTCACTGTCTCCAGTTCACCGTCAGGAGAGCTACTGTAGCAACCACGGTGCTGCATTCACTGTCTCCAGTTCACCGTCAGGAGAGCTACTGTAGCAGCCACGGTGCTGCGTTCACTGTCTCCAGTTCACCGTCAGGAGAGCTACTGTAGCAGCCACGGTGCTGCATTCACTGTCTCCAGTTCACCGTCAGGAGAGCTACTGTAGCAACCACGGTGCTGCGTTCACTGTCTCCAGTTCACCGTCAGGAGAGCTACTGTAGTAGACACGGTGCTGCGTTCACCGTCTCCAGTCCACCATCCACTTTCCCAGTTAAAGTTCGCCACCACCACATCATTTAGTTTTGATTAGCAGCTTGTCAGCTGTGTGTCTGCCCGGCGTAACGACACTCCGTCGCCCGGATTAACTTTAGCGATTGTCCAACTATTGTCCTTGTGCTTTCTCTTAAAGTGGACCAGCTTTTCTCCTCTGCATTTTTCTCAGCTTTTTAATTAATTATCAATAATTCTTTTGAACTGTTTAACCAATAGCTTTAATCATTTTAAATGCTTCATGATGAATAAATGGTTATTAACATCCTTATTTACAGTGATTACTGAGGTAATAAATCAAGTGAGAAGTAGGATAATTTTCTCATACAAATCTATACAATCAGACTTCTTTTTGCAACCAGAGTTGCCCACTGGTCATGGACCAAAAATTTGTTCTTTTGTTTTCCAATTTGGCTAATGTAAAGGTATAATATGTAACATTTGTTATATACTGTGTATTATGTTACACAGAGAGAGAGAGCAGTGGTGGATGAGCAAGCTATAGAGTGAATGAAGAGAGGGAGCGGCATTGGCAGTGAATCAGATAAAATGTTGTTTTCTGATTGTTTCAAGGCTGTTGTGTTCTAAAGCACAAATAAATACACCCACACCTCTGTACAACTATATGGAAAGGTGCCGAAGGGAAGGCTTCATCCTGTTTGCTCTGTGTGAGGCTCACCATCAGCCTTGGCAACACTGACAAACCCATAGCACACAGCAGAAAATACAGACAGGAGCAGGGGAAACACTGGAGCACATAAAAACACACAGTGATGTAACAAACCTTTCTTACGCCAGGTCGTCAGTTACCGCAGGGCCTCGTTCAGAGGTATCAGACGCCGCGGGATGTGACAAAGCAGCAGTATTTGACGACCTGAACGTGCTGCACACTCGCACTGTTATTGGCTGGGACCTGAAGACTCTTTCCTGACACCCAGAAACGACCTGAACTCGGCAAAATAATGTGGTTTTTTTTCTTACAATATCTTTAATTAAACTGCCTTTCTTGGTCTTGGTGATCCTCCGACTGTAATCATGGTAAAGAACACACACAGTCACAAATGGACAGAAGATTGAGATGAACAGAGATTATAAAAGTGCAAAAACTTGTTCAGGGTCTTCATTTAATAAAAGTCACAACACATCCACTTTGTCACATGTCCAAATTACATGTGGACTCCATATGAAATGCCAAATAAAGCCTTTTGTCTTTCTTTTCTTAGAAAAGAAATATGATTGGAGCATTGCACATTCCTGCAGATTAATTTCACAGACATAACACCAACAGCTCATTACAATTGTTTGATTAGCAACCAACACAAAACATCATCTATATACAAGATCAAAAATTAACCTCCACACTCATCATATACATATATTGTTTGTGAAAAAGCAGGTCCTCTTTCGGTAACCACCGACCATCTCTGCCGTCCAAAAAAGAGCCTGCTCGCTAATCGCTATGTTACAAAGAGCCTGCTCATGATATCAAACCGGAAAAACTGCGGTGCATTATCGTGATTAGTTGGATTAGTTGGATATGATTTAATCTGGTCTGCTGTGGCTGTGACTGCGCTCGAATCGTCTGTAATCCCTCCCCTGATTTCCTTGACCTTGCACGCAGATGTCTACAAGGTTGAGGAGAGCAAAATGAAAGAGTTGTAATTTTGGAAGTTGCTTTGTTAAATGCCAATAGGGATTGGTCCTGCAATAGTAGTGTGTACTGAATAATACTGCAGTATATCATATATATCTGTGCTTCATATACTACAATAACCTAACGACCTTATTCACAATCTGTGGTTGAACTGTGCAACTATAAACATTTTTTGCACTTTGACCATCAGACTACAGATAAAATACTGTAATATCTTGTGTTTGTAAAATATGCATAAGATGGTGTATATGTTAGCTCGTCTTATCCTGAGCTGTGTACATTATCTGCTCTTTCTAATTCAGTGTCTTTTTTTTCTGGGGAGCCACTTTTTGAAATGACCAACCACCACGACCCAGTTCACAATAGGCCTCATTTATAAATCGAGAGAAGAGCAGATTTGTGCATAAATGAACTTTCCTGACCACTTTTACTGCCATCCCTTTCATCATCTTGAATAGGTAAACCAGCCATGTCGAAGAGATATACGTTTGATAAATCTCAATTTTGTCTTATGCATGTGTTATTGAAAACATATACACATGTTAAATAGTTTATAAATGAGACCACATAGATGCATTTAGGCATTTTTTTCCTCTCAGCAGTCAAGCTGTGTATGGGCAAGAATACAGCGATACAATACATATCATGATACAGGGGTAATGATTCAATATATTGTGTTAATTGTGATACTGCAAGCAAGGTGATATATTGCAATTTTTTAAATCTAATTTTATGAAAACTGTCATAGTATAAAGAATACCCCATTTTTGGAATAGGCAAACATAACACATTTATACTGCATGCAAAAAAAGGGCATGTTTTTTGCCCCAAACTGCATGTGATTATCATAAAGTGGGCATGTCTGTAAAGGGGAGACTTGTGGTTACCCAGAGAACCCATTTTCATTCACCTATGAAAATGGCCATGACAGTTTTTCCTCACCAAAATTTTGCATAAATTTGGAGCATTATTTAACCTCCTTCTCAACAAGCTAGCATAACATGGTTGGTACCAATGGATACCTTAGGTTTTCTAGTTTCATATGATGGTAAAATTAAGCCTGCTTTGAAAGATCGAATAGCAGCCAGGCGGCGGCAACAGTGAGCTGTCAGATTTTTAAGAGGTGTATTAACAATCAGTACAGTGTTTGGGATAACTGATCCAGTATCACAACACATATCGCAATACTCATATGTATTGATATTTTCTCACACCCCTTCTTAAAAGTACGTACGGTAATTTTAAAAAATGTACGCTAGCCTTTCGTATTAGATTCACTTTTATAAGCAGGCTACAATTATCAGAACAATATCAAGATTCAGGCTCCCTTGTGTGGCTCAAAAGTTTACTACAGATATAAATGACTGTGGAAGAAATTTTGCATAATTTTTTTGGTGACCCTAATCAAATCTGCGACCCACCTGTGGGTCTAGACCCAGTTCTAATTGAGACGTGTTTTAGCACCAGTATCACTATGTGAAATGCCCTGTACATGATTGATGTGAATGAAGATGATTCAAAATCTGATTGTACACATACAGATATAGTTTTCTGGAAAAAATACACAAAGTCTTCTGTTGAATCCTGTTTAACCTCAAAAAACAAAAAAAAGCAGCACAGTTCTTCTCATTTCTCATATTTCTTGTGCAGTGTCCTTGGCTGATTGTAATTTAGCCCTGACTTCCTCGGCTGACTGAAGTCTCTAAAGTAAACTTTTCCTCATACCTGCTCATTAATATTCTCACCTTCCTCAATGCCAGTCTGTTTTCCTCTCTCTCTCTCTCTCTCTCTCTCTCTCTCTCTCTCCTTTTCCACATTCAGCTCTTTCGTTGCATGCATGCACATACTCACAGACCCAAATAACACACACACATGGCCCATACGGCCGCTATGCGAGTCTGTTCCTCACTAACACTCCCCTATTCTTTTGTCATTCGCCTTTCCCTTCCTCTCTTTCTTTGGCCCCCACTTCGTCTCCGTGGTGACAGCTGAGTTCAGCTCTTCCTGTCAAACTGTCCGGCGGAGCACACTGTTCCCTGAGAGGTTTGCTGTCTTCCCTTAGATCTGACAAGAAATGGATTTCAAAAGTGTAAGCAATGTCTATTTGTGGCAGTATAAGATAGAAGCAATGTGAAAGGCCGTCCTGTCCGACCAACCTGTAGTTGAGGCGGTCTGCGGGCTCCCCTTCTCACGCGCCTCCTCTTCCTCCCCAGAGGAGGGCTCCTCTTTGTCCACAGAAGACAGGTCTAAGGAGGCCAGGTGGGCCAGGGCCATCCTCTGGACAGCTGAAAATACACAACTGGATATAGAATTAAAAAAGCACTGCAGATTTTACACATAAAGACCCATTTAATGGACAGATGAATAGACGGATAGGTGAGTGGGCGACATCATTTATTTTGTGTTTGTGTATTGTGCTTGCAATTCTTAGGTTGTAGTGTACCAACCAAGTCATACTAGCTTGTCGCAAAAGAGGCTAAATAATGCTCTAAACTAAATTTTGGCGAGGAAAAATGGTCATGGCTCCCTTGACCTCTGACCTCAGTGAAAATGGGTTCTATGGGTACCTACGAGTCTCCCCTTTACAGACATGCCCACTTTATGATAATCACATGCAGGTTGGGGCAAGTCATAGTCAAGTCAGCACACTGACACACTGAGCTGTTGTTGCCTGCTGGACTTGAGTTTGCCATGTTATGATTTGACTTTATTTTTTATGCTAAATTCAGTACCTGTGAGGGTTTCTGGACAATATTTGTCATTGTTTTGTGTTGTTAATTGATTTCCACTTCTACATATCCACTCCCATGTTGATAAGAGTATTAAATACTTGACAAATCTCCCTTTAAGGTACATAATGAACAGATAAAAATGCAATTATTGTTTTGGTTTTTTTTTGCCATTTGGGGGCAGCTAAAGCAAGTTGTGAACACAATACTGACATATCACCTTTTAAGTTGATATAGTGAGCCTATTGCTTATTTATAAATCCAGCTGTTACAGAGAAAACATATTATTCATTTTGAGTCGTATCTCTCGCCGTCTGATGAAAGTAAGTCCTTTCCCCCCTGGAAGTGTTTTGTTCATGTGATTAATTCGCTGTAAGTATATTTTTTCTGCTGTTGTTGTCATTAATATTTTCACACAGAATGCCAATATTACACAGAAAAAAAGCATCATTTTTTACTCATTGAGGTCAATTTTCCGAGCTTTCACACCACAAATAAAGGCATCAACCAATCAAGTTGTAGGGAACGGGTTGAGTTGCGCCAATATTTATGAAACCACACAGAGGCTTCATAGTCTGAACCGGGACGGTAAACTTACTCCTTTCAACCTTGACAAAGGCAGCACAGACCAGATCCATTCTTTCCATTTATACCTTCACAATAAAAGCCCTGGACATATAATACTTGCAGGACTATTTCGCATTTTGTGCCAGTGTGTAAAGACCTTTAAAGCTGTCTGCCTTTTTGTGCTAAGCGTTTATTGTTGCAATCAGCTGCGACCAAAAGCAATACTATGAGAGCAAAACCATAAAGCTGCGGACCAGAGATCAAAACAATAAGTTGAAATTTACCATAAGTCTCCATAGCTGAGGGAAGCTGTAGATTTGGATGATAAAGGGCAGTGACTGTCATGTCAGACTGCTTTCACATTGTTGTTTGATACAGTTATAATTGAAAGATTAATGTTTATAGCAGCTTTAAAGATGAACTTCAAGGGGACATATTATGAAAAACTCACTTTTTCAGTGTTTGTGTACATACATTGGATATCTAGCATACCTACCATCCCACAAACTGTTAAGTAACACAACCTAGCCAGTTTTTTTGTTGGATACCTCAAAAAAAAAAAAATCATTCATTCACATCTGACTCCCCTTCCTATGTCACATGCAGGCTCATTAGATTACACCATCCCTTAAAGAGACAGGTGCTAAAATGGAGCATTTCAGACAGTTATATTCAGACAGACAGTATGAAAAAATAAAGTGTTTTTTGAACATTAAAGCTTATAAACATGTTCTACTTAAAACCCAAAATACAAATATGAACTTGATAATGAGCATAATATGTCTCCTTTAATAAAAGCAAATGGTTTACTGGCTCTCTGGTTGTCAGTTTCAACTTTAACCACACCCAGCATCACTTTGTCAGATTGACTAAGATAAAAAAAACATTATACATTACATTATACATCATTCTGCATAGTTGACTATCACCAGAAATACTCCATAAAGATCTATTAAATTAGTAAACACAGGAAAGGACATAGATACATTCTTTAAATATACAGTATGTACTGTATAACTAAAGGATGAGCTCTAATGGATTGAGCCTGTGGTTCAGTAAATAATAATAATAATAAAAATCAGTGGTTATAAGACTATGAAATTACTGTATATTATTAGTTGTTACCCATACCACCGTTTTATTTTCCATATTTTCTCTCCAACCAAATCTTGGTACAACTTCAGACTACTAGGCTACTCCACTCGCTGAAAGCATCACTGATGGATGTGATGTCATCAAGTTGTGGAGTACACTTGTACATCACTGCTGCAAGGTGAGAAGTTATATTTGATCATGTGTGGGTGACAAGCTAGTATTCTCGCTTCTGAAATGAAGAGGTGTAGCTTATGTAAAAATGTCTAAGCGTGCCGTTATGATGATGAATACATTTTCAGTAAAACAGACATAGACTGTAAGGGTCAAATTTAGAAAAACAGATGATAAATCATAATATATTATCTACATATTCACAACAAGTGGTAATGTTTTTGTGTGTGTTTGGATCATTGTGACTCTGGTTGTATGTGTGTATGTGTGTGTGTGTGAGACCATGTTGCAGCTGTGTGCCCATCCTATAATCCAGGATGATCCAGAACAGACTCACAGCTGTCTCTACTCCTAATCTCACATTACACACATCCACACACACACAGAGACACACACAGAGAAACACACACTTCTCGCTGTGTTTTTTGGATAGGCACATATTCCCAACAGATACAGACCACATGGCAGTTGCCAGAGCATATTTGGGTCTCCCAAATTCTTTCATTTTTGTGTCATTTTGTCACGTAAATTGAAATAGATATTCAAAACACGCACAAATATATTCAAAGCAGTGCATTTACCTTTAAGCGAGGGTGGCTGGTAGGTTGACGTGTGAACCAGTTTGGCTTTCAAGGCTCCATTTTCCCCCAGAACCCACTGCAGAGGCAAAGCATCCAAATCGTGGGATTAATGGATATATGGACAGCATAAGTGTTGGCCTCGTATCAGTGGAAAATACCCCACACTACCCCACAGTGTTGTAGCCTCAGATTAAATTCAAAACATAGTAAATTGCTATTATTTTTCAATTGTTAGCATTATCGTAGAAAGTCAGCAAAGATGAGACATTCCTTCAAGAAGAAAAAAATCGAATAAAAGAGAGATACAACAAAAACAAAACAACTACATTTAACCCTCTGCTCCATACTTGTGAAACATTTTGGCGAAAAACTGGCAAGGCCATTTTAAAGGGGTCCCTTGACCTCTGACCTGAAGATATGTGAACGAAAATAGGTTCTGTGGGTACCCACGAGTCTCCCCTTTACAGACATGCCCACTTTATGATAATCACATGCGGTTCGGGGCAAAAGCCTTGCAGTTTTATACATGCAGCATAAATGTGTTATTTTCAGCGTCTCTGTTCTATTCAAATGAGAGTGACAGTGAGCAAGCGTGCTCGATACCAGAAACCTGAAATCAAAGCAGCTTTAGCCATCATTAATTTCAATATTTACACCTTTGCTTTTCTTACTATGTCAAGTCAAATGTGCCGTTCTAAATTGTAAATTTTCTTTTTACTCTTGGTACATACTGCAGCTGCCCTTATAGAGTAAATACTGGTGTATGCAGTATGCATACAATTGGGACATCATACGTCGTCATAACATTGTGGCTTGAACTTTGACCTTCTTGCTCATATATCATATGTGCAGAGGATTATGTGTATGTATGGGTCCAGCAAGCTTTCATCCAGGAGGCCGGTGCTCGTGTCCCAAAGTATTGTTGAGTTATTTTGTAATGTTAGTGACGTGTTTTCCATACTTCTGTAGTTTCTGCTTTATGTAGTTAGTTTAAGCCCAACCATGATGTTTTTCCTAAACTTAACTAAGTGTTTTTTTTGCCTAAATCAAAACTGCTGCCATTACCATAGTTTTTTGTTGCCTAAACATAACCGAAATAATTTCATGTTAATGATGTGGCGCTACACATGAAATACACGAAAAGCTGTTTCTTGCGGTTAATTGACATGTGAAAAGCCTAAAATGTGATATCATGACACACAAATATTTCATGCTATTTATCTGCCTTCCCATGAGATCAGGTTGGTAACCGTTTCTGCTTCCTTGTTACTGCTCACCAGTCGCACCCCCTTGGGTTTGTACTATTCAGACTGCGATCCAGCTGGTCTTCACCACTGCCTTTAATACATTTCCCTTCAGAAGGTAGGACCTTCTTCCCTGGTTTGTGGGTTTGTTTGTCCTCAGTCCTACTGCCTCATACACACACATGACACATACAGAATTGGCTCTGAGGTAAATTTTCTTTTGTTGTGCACCCACACTGTCTCATCCCACCTGCTATACTCCTGCCTCCAATGCAAATATGCAACCTTTCCCAGAATGCCTTTCTACAAGGCCCTCAGAGCAAACCTGAGAGCTGCAGTCCCTTTGTGTACAAACTTAACTGTATAACAGTTAACTATATAGAGCTTGTTAACCAGAAGAGGGGTTAATAATAGGGATGCTATAATTAACCATTTAACTGATAACCAACGTTTTACCCATTAATGCTATAGGTTAAATGGTTAAAAGAAATAATAATAATGAACTCAAAAGCTGAGAAAAACTCAGAGGAGCGGTGAAGTTGGCTCGGGACTTCTAGCTGAGGAGTTGTAGCTTGCAGCCTCATAGCAACTGTACACACACTGTCTGCTACAGCTACGTTCACAGCTATGACGCCACCAACAAACCCACACTCACCGCCATACACACGGTTGCTGGAAACTCACTGATTTATATTTTTAGTACAGTGTTTTATTTTATTATATTTAAATTTATCACTTATAGTTACAGTTGTTGTTTTTATTGTTTTTATTATTTTGTTTTAACTTACACTTTTTATACTTGATCTGTGAGAGCTGCTACTTCAATTAAGTAAAGAGATTCTGATTCTGATCTCATTCTGAAGTTTTGCCACAGTGGGCACGAAGACACCGGCAACGCTAGTAGCTAGCAGCTGCTAACGTAGCACCAACACACACAGTGTCAGACAATCGTTAATCCTTGCAGACACACAGCTCACAAACTGCTAAAGTAAACGAAGTGTGTGGTGGCGACTTTTACTAAGAAAGTGGCTGCATGTCAGTGACACTATACTCAGCACCGTGGCTGCTAACGCTCCCGGACGGTGAACTGGAGACAGTGAACACAGCACCGTGGTTGCTATAGTAACTCTCCTGATGTTGAACTGTTGACTCAGTTGTCTGTTGTGCTCATATACTCATATATGGGGCTTGGGAGTTGGCTTGGGAACCGGAGGGTCACCGGAACCGGAGGGTCACCGGTTCAAGTCCCGACATGGACCAAAAACTGAGTGTGAACTGGTAGCTGGAGAGGTGCCAGTTTACCTCTTGGGCACTGCGGAGGTGCCCCTGAGCAAGGCACCAAACCCCCAACTGCTCGGGGCGCTTGTCAGGAGCAGCCCCCTCACTCTGACATCTCTCATTAATGCATGTATGTGTGTTTCAGGTCTGCATGTACCATGTATGAGTTTAACAGAGTGTAAATTGAATTTCCCCATTGTGGGACTAATAAAGGTAGATCTTCTTCTTCTTCTTCTTCTATACTCCAGCTGGCGCACTGCTGCTCACGAGGCACAAATCTTGTTGGTTAACAGTTAATAACCGGCTAATGAGGGTTGGTTATCGGTTAAGAACATTTTTTTTTAAATTAGCATCCCTAGATAACACATTGAAAAAAACATGAAACTCAAAGAAGAAATTTGATGCACATGGTGAGTGACTCCAGATCGTGCTCATCTACCTGGTGAGGGCCAATGTCTTCCTCTGGCGACGGCGGGTCTGTCAGTCTGAAGAGTGTGGCTGGTGTCGGCCTCCGACGTCGAATCTTAACAAAGAGAGAGAGTCTATCAAACCGTGTTCAAGGTGAGACTGATAACCGCAATCTTTTATTCAGCCTTATTGGCTTTCGCAGAGGATTTGAGAAAATGCATATCATTGCATAACAACATTTAAAAGACTGTTGTCCAGATTGTTCCTGAATGAAGATTACATCCTGTCATAGACGGTGGCAGCCTGGATTACTTACATTTTCACTGCATGTTCCCATCATTTGTTCGTAATCATTTTGTTTTTCATTTCTTCTGTCAAATGTGTTATTTCACCATCAGATGCCTCAACAAACTTGCATCATACTGTCAAAATAATAGCCCTCTTGCCTTCACTGAGTCTTATATTTTATGCTGTTCAACATCACTTCATGATGGAGAATTTTTTTTCTGTCTAACTAATCTTGCTATCTCTAAGTTACGATTTCATTAAATGAACATTAAAACGGAGATCATACAACTTATGTCCAGCTGTTACTGTCTTGTTGATGTATTATACTACTGCAGTTGTTGGATACAACCAGATGTCTCCTCTCAGGTCACAAACTGTGGGCTCACACAGCAGAAACTCTACATTCCTGTTGATTCCTCATCTTCATGTTCGTGAAGCAGAGTGAGTCACAGAAACCAACAGTTATGCAACTGAAAAGCAACTTTAAAATCTCATCAGTTTCAGCGTGATATCAGAAGACGGTTACATAACACAACTTTATAACAATATGGAAAATAAAATGATTGATGAAATGAAAAATGGTGAAATGAAAATGATACAAAATTCAGTTATTCGGTCTAAATGTTGTTGGTTTTTTAAAATTGCACCTAAAACACATTTTCAGGTACTTGTACTTCTACTCTGCTCCATTTCAGAGGGAAATATTGTAATTTTTACTGCCCTACATTTATTTTACAGATTAAAATTTCAAATACAAAAACATACTCATGCATGTTTTCTGATTAAACTTCACCAAAGTATATAAACTTGTTAAAATTATCTCCACCTCAACCAACTACTCCATTAAAGTACTTTTTATATATTAATGCATCAATAATAATGACGAACATTTTTAAACCTATTTATTTAATTTGGCTTATAATTCATTATTTTACTAATTCTCTCATTTTTATTATTCTTAATGATGTTTTTTTTATTTGACCTGTATATATCAGCATCTACTGTCTTTTGTCTAATTTTATTGTGTATTTTCCTTTACGTATTTTTATTTTGTTTTATTTTATTTTGTAAAGCCCTTTGAGCAAAATCTACAGGAGCCACCATGAATACTAAGTACTTTTCCTTAAAGTGTATTTTGTTGCCAGTACTTTTTCTGAAATTTCACCTGTTTTTATGATTTAAGTCCAAGCTACACCCACCTTAGATTATTCATAGTAAAATACTAAACAATAATAAAACACCTCCTTCTGGCTAACATTAGCTAAGTGTTATGAAATATACAATAGATTCATCACTTTCAGTGTTTTGTAACGTGTTATGGTAATAAGATCGTTGTGAGATACAAGTGGCTGCCAACCAATCACAGCCGAGCGTGTGGGCAGGAAATGTGTGGGCAGCTCTCGCTCTGGAGTAACTAACTCACTTACTGCTGCTGTGTGCTGGACTCATGCATATTCATTGTTCAGACACTAGAATCAAATACGCTGCCCGTTGTGGGGGAGCACATTTAAATATGAATTACAAGGCATCCAATTAGAGGTTAAAAATGTGTCAACATGAAAATGAAATGCAGTAGTCTGACAAACACACACATCTCTCAGCGGGAAAAAAATGCACGTGCTGTCAAAAAAACACCTGTGTGAGAGTCTTTTCGGACACAGTGACCTTTTCTGAGTGTTTCGTTAACATGGCTGCCAGAGGGTCAAGCACCTACAGCAACAGTATTTTCATTAGCTTGTTGTTATGCATGTCTGTTAATACCTGTGGCTGCTCAGTGAAACTGCACCGCATGACTGATGTGATTTGAAACTGATTTGTTTCACATTTCATGCAGCTAGCTGCTAGTGGAGACAATTCCCTGGTGTTGGGAGTAAAATTGTGTTATTATAGCACACTATATCAATTAGTCTTCTGCTTGGCTACATGGGATGATACACTGCATAAGTGTATGTGAGCAGTACTACTATTGGGGATTTGCTTTGTACAGAGCTGAGTTAGTTTTATTTTCATACTGTATCAAACAGAAAGAAAAGTTTTCCCCTTTGTCCGAAAATGGTCCTAAATTGACACTAGAGTACCTTCTTTTTATAAATGAAGCCGTACGAAGTGGACGTGGTCACCATGATGTCACCCACTGGTTTGTGTACTGCTGTTTTGAAGCGCAGAGTTTGGCATTTTGGCCGTTGCCTTGTTGGTTATTTACACCCAGAAGTGACATGAGAGGGTGGAGCTCAGTACAACTGAACACTGAATAAGACATTTTTAAAAAGGTTACAATTAACTTTCATGAACTGAAAACTCTTTGAAAGGTGGTTAAAGGTGGTTACAGGTGTAAGAGGAAAACACAGACAACTCCCAGACCAGACAACCTGTCAATCACAATGTTGCCACGCCCTTAAAGCATCCCCTGCTTTATGGTCTATTTGACTCTAGATGGGACCATAATTTACTAAATGAACATCATGCTGTATTGAAGACTTGAAACTAGTGATTGAGACCATAAACTCATGTTTACAATGTTTACTGAGGTAATAAATCAAGTGAGAAGTAGGCTCATTTTCTCATAGAGTTCTGTTTGCAACCAGAGGAGTCGCCCCCTGCTGGATATTAGAAATAGTGCAAATTTAATTTTTGGCTTCACTTTTCAGAGCCCAAGGTTGCTGCCTTGTATTAACATGTCTATTTCAATGGCCAGAGAGGTCAAATAATTGATCCTTTTTAAACCCATTTAAATACCTATGAATCTCACTTAAAACAAGTCTTTATATTCATCATAAAAACACTGAAGTTTAAAAACAGACCTAATGCTTTATACTGTTAGGTGCTCAAAGGTTTTGCACATCGTCATTGTGGGAACAGGCTGCATAACAGAGACTATCTGGTGAATAAAACTTTGATGTGAAGTATCAAGTTGTTGATTTTGGTGCAACCAGTCACACAACACCAGTGAGAATGAGGACAGCTGGACAAAACACGATGCCAACTACACATTTATAATTTTTTTCTGCTCTGATTTTCTACAGTTTTTGAAAACTATGCAGCAAAAATTAAAGATGTATTAACTACAGTCTCACTGCCACTAGAAAGAGCACTTCAATATAATGCTCACATTGTAAATCATTAATCCCCCACCTCATTTTTGGTAGGTAGGATGACCTTCACGGTTACCTAACGTTCAACTTCAATGCATTAATCTGGATGTTTACAACACACAATGACAGCACAGGGTGAGTACAGAGCCCTTCATAGAGAAATAACCTATCCACTTAACAATTAAAACCATGCAGTGGAAGCATAAATCCCTCGCTGTGTTCATACAAGGCTTTCAATTTATTCTGTGAATAATCCTGTGTAGAGCTTGATTTGATGTTCAAGAAAAGATAAATGAAACCTTCCATTGCCATTTGACCTTTTGTTTCCCGGTGAGGAATTTCTAAAAATAGATGAGAGTTGATTAAAGAACATCACATCTGATTTTTAACCTGTATCAACCAGGCAGACTGACTAGAAGCATAATGGTGTTGAAGCAATAACCTCAATAGTGACTGTACGGATGCTAGGGAGGGCCACGCATATATAGTCTACCAGTGTTGGAAACAAGACTGCCCAAACTGAGACCAAGTCATGACAAGACCAAGACTTTGAGGGGTTGAGACCAAGTCAAGACCAAGACCAAGACTTTGAGGGGTTCAGACCGAGTCAAGACCAAGACCAAGACTTTGAGGGGTTGAGAAGTCAAGGCCAAAACCAAGGCAGGATGATACAGAGTCAATCATCAATCAGTCAGGAATTCTCTTTTGTTTTCTATTAGCAATCAACACATCAATTTATATAAAAGTCTATATCCACAAAGTTTTGGTCTTGACCAAACCAAGTAGAAAGTAGAAAGTAGAAGAGAACAGAGAGAAGAATTCAAGAAGTGGTCTCAAGACCAGTCTCTACAGTCTACACCAAGACCGATCTTGAGTACTACAACACTATACTGTCCACCTATGTACTTGGAACTGGGAACTTCCCATTGTGAGCCACTACATTCAACTGGAGCTCCTGGATCTCCCTTAATAACAGGCAAATGTTTCCTGCTACCCAGATATTTTCAGCTGGTCTGGTTCCTTGTATATAGGATTAATGTTTTAAAGGGGACATGTCATGCTCATTTTCAGGTTCATTACTTGTACACTCCTGATCAAAATCTTAAGACCAGTTAAAAATTGCAAGAATTTGCATTTTGCGCTGTTGTATCTTAAGAAGGTTCTAAGTAGAGTTTCAAAATGCAAAAAGAAGAAATGGGAACAAGAGACCAAATGTTTTGAGCAGGCAATTTATTGAAAAGAACAATTTAACTGAAATAGGCTGTTCATCAGCTGATCAAAAGTTTAAGACCACATCCTTTAAAAGCCCAAATCTGTGCAAAAATTTGGATTCCATGTCATTTTCTGTCAAGTAATCACACTGTCAAGACCTCTTGATGGGAAAAGCAAAAAAACTCACTGCCTTCGAACTTGGCAGGATTGTTGAGCTGCATAGACAAGGCCTCTTACAGCGTGCCATCGCTGCTGAGGTTGGACGCAGTAAGACAGTCATTTTGCATTTCTTAAAAGATCCTGAGGTTTATGGAACAAAAAAATCAAGTGGTAGACCCAAAAAAAATCTCACCGGCACTGAGCCGGAGGATCCGAATGGCTGTCCGTCAAGACACGGGACGATCCTCATCCCAAATTAAGGCCATTGCAAGGGCCTTTGCAAGGGAGCACCAAACATGGGACGTTCAAAGTTGGAAGAAAGTTTTATTCTCTGATGAGAAAAAATTGAACCTTGATGGTCCTGATGGCTTCCAACGCTACTGGCATGACAAGGAGATGCCACCTGAGATTTTTTCAACACGGCACAGCGGAGGGGGCGCCATCATGATCTGGGGTGCTTTTTCCTTCAATGGAACAATGGAGCTCCAGGTTGTGCAGGGGCGTCAAACAGCAGCTGGCTATGTGGAGATGTTGCAGCGGGCATCCCTCATGACTGAGGGCCCTCGTCTGTGTGGTGATGACTGGGTTAATCAGCAGGACAATGCTGCAATTCACAATGCCCATCTGACAAAGGATTTTTTTCAGGAGAATAACATCACTCTTTTGGATCATCCTGTATGTTCCCCTGATCTAAATCCAATTGAGAACATTTGGGGATGGATGGCAAGGGAAGTTTACAAAAATGGACATCAGTTCCAGACAGTGGATGCCCTTCGTGAAGCCATCTTCACCACTTGGAGCAACAGTCCTACAAGCCTTTTGGAAACACTCGCATCAAGCATGCCAACACGAATTTTTGAAGTGATCAACAATAATGGTGGAGCTACTCATTACTGAGTCTGTTTTTGAGACTTTAATTTCTGTTTTAGGGTTTTTTTTGAGCTATGGTCTTAAACTTTTGATCAGCTGATGAACAGCCTATTTTAGTTAAATTGTTCTTTTCAATAAATTGCCTGCTCAAAACATTTGGTCTCTTGTTCCCATTTCTTCTTTTTGCATTTTGAAACTCTACTTAGAACCTTCTTAAGATACAACAGTGCAAAACGTAAATTCTTGCAATTTTTTAACTGGTCTTAAGATTTTGATCAGGAGTGTATTTTGGGGTTCTACTCGAACATGTTCACATGCTTTAATGTTCAAAAAACACATTATTTTCCTCAAACTGTCTTTCTGAATATACCTGTATTCACCCTCTGTCTGAAACGCTCTGTTTTAGTGCCTGTCTCTTTAAGAGCCCCTCCTGAAAAAGTCTGGTCTGCTCTGATTGGCTCATGAGAAAAAAATATGCCGTACCTGGGCGATATACTCTAATGAACTTGGATGTGACATAGGAAGGGCAGCCAAATCTGAATGGCTTATTGAATCACGTTTTCTGATCTAGGCAGCCCACAAAAAAACTGACTGGGTTGACTTATTTCACAGTTTCTCAGTTGGCAGACACTCCAGATACCCAAATGTATGTGCCCAAGCACTGAAAAACGTGAGTTTTTATATGTCCCCTTCAACAGGAGCAGAATGGAGTACATGCTGGGTTTGTTGAGTACGACTCTAGTTCAGAGCTCTTGGCTGTGCTGCTGCAGTGAAAATGTGTTCTTGGCATTAGCTGTCCTTGCCCTTGACTCAGGCCTCCACAGCTAATCTCTTTGGTTTTAATCAGTCATCTCATTGGCTGATGATATTTCTCTCTTCCCTTTTCTTGCATGCCTTCTGTCAGTTGTCTTTCACTCTCTTATTTCCCTCTTCTCCTTCTCAACACTGTGTTTTATTCCTTCCTGCTGTTTTCTACTTATCTCTCTACCTGTCTCTGTTGTTCCCATGCTACTGCTTGCCATTTAAATGCTAATTTTATAGTTGTGTTTTGGAAATTTTGCACACAAGAATGTTGCTGACCCCTTACATATACCCCGTATATCCTTCTGCTGAATGTTCCCATTGAAACTCACTGTCAATAGAAATGTGCAGTAGCGTCAGCCTTTCACAAGGGCAACAGAAAGGACGAGACACCCTTGACCAAACCTCACAGGGCTGCATGAGAAGGCTATTGATGTGAAAATGGCCTTCTTGGCACTTAAAGTGGCTTTGAAGAACAGCAACTTTGCAGACTCTTGTCAGGTAAATAATTCATGAACAATATCCTCAGAATCTATGGAGGGCAGTGGTAGATACCCGGTCCCAGAAGCAACTACAACATGCTGCGGTCAGTTATCAAAGAGGGTAGTGGTTTGCATCATTCAGACATCTCAAGTTGAGTCTCATCCTACATGACATGACCATTAGGCAATTCTTCTGTGTGGCAGCCTGCACTGCAATGGTGAGTCAGGAAATAATATAATTCTCATGTGGGCTTCCTTAATCATGGATTATAAAACTTATTTTGCAGCTGAATGACTGTTCATTACTTCAGCTGGATTAAATTCCAACGTCTTGTTTCCACTGCAGAGCAAAGTTCAATCAATATATGTGAGCATGAGCTTCGCTCTCTCAAAACCAGAAACCAGCGAAGTAAGTTTCAAATTTGGGATGTCATAGGGTATAAAGGTCCGGAGAAAGCAACCAGCAGCAATGGCGTTGAGTCGCCTTTGTCTTGGTCAAAAAGTGGTGCTTGAAAACACCGTAAAGACTACAGCCAACGGCCAGGTAACACAAATTTTCTGCACCTGCATGAGATGAAATAAGTCTTCACACCAGCAGGCAGCAGTAGTCTGTACTCGTCATTCAAAAAGGGAAACCGGAAGAACGAGGACTGCGGATATGCAAACTGTTGTTATGATACTATGTGAAACAAAGCAGCATTTGTCGACCATTTTCACACCACTCTCACTCACTCACTCCATCATTCTAGATGGCCATACTGTTGTAAAAATATCCGTGTATTGGAATGATGATGCCTTTTGTGTTTTTCCTCTTGACTTTACTCGCTGGCTTGTTTTACTCAGGTCCGTTTCTCTTCACGTGCACCGAGTCTTTTGAGCTGAACAGCCAATCAGGAGGATTTCTCTCACCAATGGGTGCTGCCGCCAATTCAACATGTTGAGTCGTCCGAAAAACCTCTGACATGGGCAAAAACTGAGACCGTCAGCGTGGTGTGTCAGGGCCTTAAAGCAGACTTAGAAAATGAATGGGAGACTGATTTTGTGGACCCACAGAATATTTGTACTCTTTTTATACCCAAACAAGCTTTATATGATTCTAGCTGTGAAACAGAAAATGTCCCCATATACTCAGAACATCCTCTGGATGCTCTTAGTGTCATCGCTCCCATTCATTTATTCATCTATGGAGCCCCTATGACATAAATTTGAGTTTTAGCACTCTAGTTTTTGGAGAGAGTTGTTGATGTTAACTAATATTTCTGGACTCTCTTAGCCCATAGGAATAACATATATGAATTTTGAAAATGGACGTAGTTCCCCTTTTTTTCTTTCTCCATTAAGATTTTAAGCAACAGGTCATCCTATAAGGAGAGTCAGGCTCGCTTTGGCGGCTATAAGAAGACCTATCCTAAGACGTATTATGACGTAAGAACTGTTTGTATGCTTTACTAGGGAATACAGCTGCTTTTATTCCCATTAGGTCCATGGTGGAAGATTTACAGTCTTGCAATCATACAAGGTACTGAGACGGCAAACAGCCAAAGCTTCTTATAGGGACAACTGACGCAGCTCATATGATGCAGTGTAAAAAAATATCAAGTATTGTGATATTTTGTTGGGTGATACTGTATCAATTCTCAAAAAGACGGTATCGATTTTTAATCACTAGTTTACAGGCAAAGATGAACTCAGTCAATACTTTATTTAATATGCAAAGAGATGCTCCCTGTCAGTATATGTGTCCTCTCAAAGTAGTGCTATGATGTTGGATGTTACAGGGACTGTGATAAATGCAAATGCAGATCTCACAGTTCTGATTGCATGAAAAAGTTCACTTTTTAACTAAGGTTTTACGCCTAAGGCAGTGTGTCCTTTAAATAATGACAGTTTTCCTAAAATTAATTTTAAAAACTGCAATATTATGACCTTGCTTACAGTATCACACTACAGTATATCGCAGCATATTGAATTGTAGCCCCTGTATCATGGTACATATCGTATCACCAGATTCTTGAAGGGTCTAGAAAGATAGACAGATAGTTTGTGTTACTACAGTAACAAATTACCATAAGAACGTGATTAAGTGAACACATCGGTAAGAGTTGGTTTAACCCAAATAGTGTTCAGATGTGACACATGGAGTTTCTTAAAAAAGCAGCAAATGAAGAAATGAAGGGGTAAAGAAAGTAGTCCAAAGCCATGGAGACTGCAAGTTGGGCTGGAAACAAGCAGATGTGTTAGATATATATTCAGCGCATATCTATCTATTATTGATTTATTGGTTTATTTTGACATTCCAGCCTGAAATGAGAGCAGATGTGAGCAGATAACACCCCGTGGAATCTCAAAATCTTGGGAGGAAATGCATCCGGTCTCCAGTGACAGTTCCCACATGAATGTCTTTTGTCTCAAAAGTGGAAGAAATGGATAAACCTAAAGCATCCTACTGGGGGAACTGTATCTAAAGTTACCTCAGCGCTGCATTGATGACCGGGCTGAATGCTGATCTACATCCATACAGGCCAGCATTATTCCTGTTCACACCATTGGTGTAAGAAAATATCAATACACTTAAGAATCATGATATTATGTCGTGCAATACTATATTAAACACTGTACTGAATTTTTATTAACCTCTTAAAAATCCGATGGCCTGCCGTCGGGACTGACCATTGTTCAATCTTTCAGAGGCTGTAGTGGGTTTTTAAAGCTCGACTGAAGTTGCGTGTGGCATTTTGTGAAACTAGAAAACCTAAGTAATCCATTGGTACCGACCATGTCATACTGGCTTGTCGTGAAGGAGGTAAATAACACTCCAAAGTTAAACTAAATTTTGGCGAAGAAAAACTGTCATGGTGATTTTCAAACGGGTCCTTTGACCTCTGACCTCAAGATATGTGAATGAAAATGGGTTCTGTTGGTACCCACGAGTCTCCCCTTTACAGACATGCCCACTTTATCATAATCACAAGCAATATGGGGCAAAAGCCATGCAGTTTTATACATGTAGTATAAATGTATTATTTTCAATGGCTCTGTTCAAGTGCTCTAAGTGAGCATGCACGATACCAGAAACCTGAAATCAAAGCAGCTTTAGATATCATTAATTTCATTATTTACACCTTTGCTTTTCTTACTATGGTAAGTCAATTGCTGCACCCTCATAAAGTACATACTGTTGCATGCAGTATGCATACAACAAACTGGGACATCCTACTTTGTCATTGTGGCTCGTGAAGGAGGCTAAATAACGCTCAAGAGTTATACTAAATTTTGGCAAGGAAAAACTGTCATGGTGATATTCAAAGGGGTCCCTTGACCTCTGACCTCAAGACATGTTAATATGGTTCTATGGGTACCCACAAGTCTCCCCTTTACAGACATGCCCACTTTATGATAATCACATGTGTATTTCTGGTGTGCTCTTTACACTGACAGTTTTCCTAAAATTAAATTTAAAGAAATCCCAATAGATTGCCTAGCTTACAGTATCGCAGTATAGCGCAATACACTGAATCGCTACCGCTGTATCATGCCACATATCAATATCACCAGATTCTGGCCAATATACAGCTGTAGCTCACAGTGCACTATTTCACCAACATAGTTACTGTCTGACAAAGTCAACACCTGCGTTTTGTTTGGACTGGTTCAACACAAGCGTCAGACATTCATTTTTACATAATGCACTCACCATCTCCATGTAACCTATGACTAACAATGTGACCTTCTATATTTGGTTTCACAGATGTGGTAGGGGCATTATTACTCAGGCGGGCACATAATCTCATTTTTAATATTACAAAGGGTGCTTTATCCCTCACTTCCTCCTCTTCCTCCTCCTCCGCTCCTTTTTGAAGGGCAAAGATGCCTCATCACTTTTAAGGGCTCCAAAAAACTGAGGCTGCACAGCTCAGCTTAATCCCAGCGCTGCTGTCCACACGCTGCTACTGTCCACAGGGTAATACCAGTAATACCCCACATCAAAATACAGAGTTCTGCAAAGTGGTGCTAGACTGGTTATGTAACTGTCTGCCTGATGCCACAGCACTCACTTTTGTGTACTTAAAAGTCAGGGCGGAAGTTAGGAGCAAGTTTCAGATTTTCACCACTGCTTTCACCAATTTTGCCATGTAACTTGAACCTAGCAGCGTTCAAAGTGGTGTGTTCAGGTGTTTTAGGTGGCTCAAAACACACAGGTGACCCAAGTTTGACCTCTGTACTCCACACACACACACACCTCTATAATCATCCATGTAGGCAACACACTCAAATACTCACCATCTCCACCTGCCGCGGGTCCAGCTGGGTGGGCACGGCGGAGGGAACGGAGAACTGGATCTTCCTCCTCGCATCCTTGTCTGCCTCTGTATCAGCGGGCAGCAGCGGGTCCATCATCCAGCCTGTCACCTCCACAGAAGTCCGACAAAAAGTCCGCTTCTGAGCAGCCTGTGTGAACTCTTTAAGTCCCCCAGATGACAAAACCAGCGCCACTCCTCTGCGCTCCTTGGACTCTCGAGGTGGACTGCCTCCTCCTCTCTCGCGCCTCTTTCTGTCTCTCACACTGTCCGTCGGTGTCTCTCGCGCTGCGCCCACCGTGTCTCGTGTGGTGAGTGATGAGGGGGAGAGGAGTGCGTGCAGCGGAGCGTGCTGAAGCTTTGTGATGCTTTCAGGTGCCGTCGGAAAAAACGTAACATTCAAAAGTAGCCCACAAATCACTTTCCCTTGAGATGACTAGATGCCTTCACTGTCACATAACCTAAAGTTACTTAAAGTTACTATATCCTGACAGTAGAGCATGAGACAAGTAATATGAAAAGTCATGTGCCTCAGTGTCCTCCAATGCTGTTAATGGCATCTGCAAGATTGCACAGACCCGAGGAAAACAACCAATCAAAGCCGAGCTAGAGCCTGCTGTCTCTGAGCAGCTGTCAATCACTAAGCAGTGCTGATCAAATATGAATCAATATTCTGTTACTGTAATACCTATTTCTCTGCTCAGATCTTTTTGGGAATATTTAGTAGTTTCTGTTTAGCTGTAAAACAAGAAACTGTATGACCCAGCAGCCATGTTGACAACAGCTAAGGAAATACCAAGCACCACCCACCAGCCAGAGCAAACTTTCTCATGTTACAGTTAAACAGCAACTACAAGATTTCTCTGAAAATATTTTATAGAAATAGGTATGACAGTAACAGAATACTGATCCATGCTTGAGCAGCGCTGCCTAGTTTTACCGTTTGATCAAAGTTTGTGAGTGATTGACGGCTGCCTCTGGTAAATGAACAGCCAATAGGAGCGCTCTCTCTCTGAAATGACCTGTGATTGGCCAAAGTATCCCGTTCGAGGTTAGATTGTTTTAAAGCTAGAAAGCAGAGCCATGAGGAGGTGCAGAAGTCATGTTTTCTCTGAGAACACTTCAATTACAATGTGCTGAAAGGTTATTATGAAATTTTTGCCCAACGATGCCAAAAATATTCTGGCTGCTGCAGGTTTAAAGGGCCAGTGTGTAGTATAATAAAAGTATAATATTCATAAATATGTTGTCATTAGTGTGTAATCACCAGGAACCATTGTGTTTTCCTTAGCTTAGAATGACCTTATAATAGGGAGCGGTCCTCTTCAAGGAGTCCACCACATTACTCCGCTATGTTTCTACATTAACCCAGAACGGAAAAACCAAACACTCGCTCTACTTTCATGTTTTTTACATTACCTGAATGCCAGTGTAGTTCTCTGACACTCTTGTAAAGGGAGGGGTGACCAGAAGTGTCATGTCTAAAAGGTAACCCACAATTTGGGAAACTCTTGCAAGATGGTTAAGATTAATTGACCTCAAATAGTTAAAGTTAGGCAGTGACCTTGAATGATTAACGTTAGGCATTGATCTTGAATGGTTAAGGTTAGGGAGTATTTGCATGTATTTAGACGTTTTCATAATTTGCAGGTCACCTTCTAGATACGACCGAATGGAGGGGTATTCAGTCGGTTGCAATTTGCAACCTCACCACTAGTTGCCACTAAATCCTACACACTGCTCCTTTAAAATATGTACAACCAAGTATCATAACAGCAATAACTACTACAGGACCTATTTTATTTAATTATAAAGACATCATTTTTATGCATTCTCTAGAGTCCAGAGCCCAAAAATTAACTGCTCTTTCTTCAGGGCAATATCATAATGTACCGTAGGACTAAATATATAAGGGATAGTCAGTTGGGAAATTCATTACCATGGCAACAGTTTCTCTTCACAGTGTTGAGTGTTGGCAGTCAGTACACATAGTGTAAGTGTGTAAGTGTGTGTGTGTGTGTGTGTGTGTGTGTGTGTGTGTGTGTGTGTGTGTGTGTGTGTGTGTGTGTTGCAGGGGGCAGTTAAGGTAAGAGAGACCAAAACCATGATGAATAACAATAAGAGAGAAAAGGAAAGATTGTATCTGCTGTATGTAGGCAGGTTAACAGTATGGTGACAACGCTGTGTTGCTCCGACTATCAAATGATATCTGTTTTAAAGCCAATATAACAGCAGAAAATATGATGGAGGTTCCTGATGTACACAAAAATAACTGCCTCGTAGTGTTGTAAATGTAATGCGCATTGAAAGATGAGAGGGGGAGCGAGAGAGAAAGAGGTGAAAAAAGGATGAAGAGAGGAAAGGGAGGGGAGCAAGCAATGGAAAGACTTTGTTCATTTTCCTCTTAACTCTCATTGGACGAGCAGCACACGGTCCTGTAACCAGGGGGGGTCTCAAAGGTTCACCCTGTGCTGAAGTGGACTCGAGAAAGGCTCTGGGTCTCTGTCAGCCCAGAGGAGAGTTTCTGCTGACAGCAAACTGCTGAAGGAGGTCTGCAGATTAAATATCCATCTTCCACCTTGGAAAGAAAAAAGCAGCTTGTCTGTGGCTCACTGCATTTTCAGCTGTTGTCCTTGAACAAATGAACACGTGGTCTGTTTATAAGCAGTTGCAACAGTATGCGTCTCACCTGAAACAAGGTGTGATTGTGATACGAAGATGTGAATGAGTGGTTTCATTTATTTAAATACACAACATCCCATGTTACAATCAATCACTCACATCGCATAAGAATATTCAGAGAAATAATCTATAGGATTACAGTATTATTATGATCACTAAAGGTAACTGTAAAGCATAATCCGTCAATGTCACTATCAGGAATGTGGTGAGCATCGCTGTCTGCCAGTGTCTTCTTTCATTCAACCACTAGAAGGCGCCAAACTACTTACAACAGACCCTTCTGGTTACATGTAAACAGTAGAAGAAGTATTAATATATTTTACTGAAGTAAAAGTAGTAATACCACAATTTAGAAATACAGTGTTACAAGTAAAAGTCCTGTATTCCAGATTTTACTGAAGCAAAAGTACAAAAGTTTTAGTATTAAAATATATTTAAAGTACCAAAAGAAAAAAGTGTTAATCGTTTCAGAATAATATCTAATAATATATTTGGATTATTGATGCATTAATGTGCTCATCATTTTAATGCTGATGCTGGTAAAAGTGAAGCTAATTAAAAATAACTCAAATTAACTAAATTGTATAACTAAATAACCTCCTTGCTGAGTAGCTTAGTCCATAAAACTGCACCATAATTTATTAATTGATTTCTATTTTATATTAATAATTTAAATCTGTTAAGTGACTAGTAGCTATATCAGATAGATGTATAGGAGTAAAAAGTACAATATTTGCCCCCATAATGTAAAATATAAAGTAGCATAAAGTGGAGGTACTCAAGTGAAGTACAATTCCATCAAAATTGTTCAGTACAGTATTTTATTTTATTTTCCACCACTGGTTTTAAACAGTATTTAATAAGTTAAGAAACAATGAATTGCTGGTTTCTATATGATAAAGGTTCATGATGAATATATACGGAGGATGACTAAGACTAATATGTCATCAAGACAAGTTTCATTTTGTTTTCAAATGTTTTAAATAATACATTTGATCCTGAGTTACAATATGAACCATTCAGGTTATCTAAACCTGACATTTAATTGAGCTGGGCTTAACGTGGCAATTATTCATTATTATTAATCTCTCTCTCTCTATCTCTCTCTCTCTCTCTCTCTTTGTACTACTATTTAAACTATTATTTACTATATGTATATATCATTGATTACATGACTATATTGTTATTACTATATATCTTTCTAAACTCAGCAAAAAAATGGAGATGTGTTTGGATTGTAATTGGATTATTTCTCTGTTGCTACATTGATAATTGCCACAGTATTTTACATGGTTGGAAAGCCTGTCTATTTACCTTCACAATGATGTCCAACTTGTAAGGATCATACATTTGTGAGATGAGCAGCGCTGCTGATTATTTGGGAAGCGGCCAAGCAAAATTTGATTTTTTTTTTATTTGAATTGAATTGAATTTTTTTTTAGAGATGAGGAGTTTTGTTTTGAACCAAAATGTTGAACTGAGCCATGCTGGTTTTTAAAAGCTGACTTTTCAGACTGAAACGGATCACTTTGTGATCCTGTGGTCTTGTCTTGTGGTGCCTGACTGGCAGCACCTGGAGCTCAAAACAAAAGTTAGCACCAACAGGAGAACACACTGGCAGACTTCACTTTGGCGCTACCCACATTATCATCCCACAAATGCATGTGGCAAATGAGCAACACTATCATTATTCTTGAAAAGTCTCAAAATACAGGAATCTGGTTAAAAACATCTCTGGAAGATGAACATATCCACACACTCATTACTAGAAAGTTATATTTTATCATTTAGCAGAGCAAAATCTAAGACATTACTCTAAAATAAAGACCTCCTGACTCCATATCCTGTTTAATATTAAGCAAAAGGAATGACATCACTTTCAGTCAGACATGCACTGACCTCTTATCACCAGTAGATGTCACCCACACGTAGCTTGAGAAAAAAACATAAACCTAGAGACTCTGCTCCTGTGTGAGCTCGACCATAAACTGATGATGGACAGATATCAGCAATATTTCAAGGTTACTGTGAAACCCAATACCAGGCGGTTATGACACAAAGTTCAAGTTTCACACTTGTTTTTAACCCCAAAACTCCTCTTGATGTCAACGTTTTCCTCTTTAAATGAAACCACTCCAAGTGAGTAAAACAGTAAAATAATCCAATCCAGTTAAGGCTCTTTCTAATTATTTAAACACAGTTTTTGTCATTCATGGTTGGTAAAAAGCAAAAACAACAACAGAATAAATATGATCAATATAGGCAAGTATTAGATTCACACTTACGGAAGGAACTGCATGATGGTTTGTAACATCCAATATGAAGAAAACCTCAAAGCTATAGAATAAAATCATCATAATCAAACAATTATTTTATGGGAGGAAACATATCAGCTCCTCATCAGTGAGTCTGGTGGTGTATAATTATACTAACATAATGTTATATGAAATGAAATGCTAACTTTTTTTGTTATATGGCCTTTATATTGTTAGAACACATGCTTGTTCGGACATACATTTCATTAGTGTGGGATAACATTTAGGCTATCTACATTTTTCTAAACTAACAATCTGAATTAGTCAAATATAATGACCACTTTACATTTGTGTCTCTCAGGGTGATAACAAGGGACGCCATGTGGGCTTCGAGGCTTCATCTGGACACCCATGACCACAAACACATTGATCTAATCAGTCAAACATTTTGGTTGTTTCACAGGAGACATTATGGCTTATGATAAGCCTCATTCTTATTTCCTCCATCTCTCTCCCTTGTCCTGCCCCATCTTCTGGCCCCTTTGCGCAATCTGTGCCTGCGCCACCTTTGGCACCAGCCCGCCCACCGGCACCTGTGCCAGCCAGGCCTGGCAACCCGAACCAAGACGCTCTGCTTGGCTCAGTTCAATTGACTCGTTTAGGCAATTGCACCCTGACTCTGATCTTTATGGCGGGTCCCTTATTTATCCCAGGCCTTTGTGTCACGGCAGATATAACATTTCTATAGGGATCGAATTGTTCCTATTGGGGTAATTTTTTAATTGTAAAATATTCAATAAATTTCCCCACAGGGCGCATGTGGATTATTTTCCCTTGCCCAACCAAAATCATTAATCCACTAATATTTGAATATCATTCTAAAATTGATCATAATAGGATTGCTATAATTATTTCTCTAAGGGGATTGTTTCCCTAAACCTTCTATATGAGATTAACCCCGTTTTTCCCAAAGATGGCTAACAGAAGCTGCTTGAATCCAGTGCGTTTTTTTGTGTGCCATTCACTCCTTATTCCATTTTCTCTTTCAGCTCGGTGACAGATGGCGAGTCCCTCTCCCCCAGGGGGAAGCCAGTCTCTGTGAATGCGGCCGCATGTCAATCACCGGCTCTCATGTGATGGCTCTTGCCAATGACGTGCCAGCCATATGGGCCTGGCATCAGAGCTGGTATGTAACCCACCCAGTCCTGCCTCTGAGGTGCCACACGGATCCCTCCACGCGTCTGGGCTGGGGATAGCAGCAGCATCAGCATCAGCAGACAGAGAGGAGAGGAGAGAGGAGAGAGAGGTGTGAGAGAGAGCAGAACACAGCGCATCCGTGCAGGGCGTGTGGATGTGATGCCCACCCGGAGAGAGATGGTGTAAACAAACCAGCTCTGCCCCGCCACTGAGCTCCAGCACGGAGGTAGGTTGCACGTTTCTAATCGACATATATGCATCAACATTTGTCTTTTTGTCTTTAATGCACGTTGTATTATGAGGGAGGGATTAGAGTGACAGAGCATTTATCAGAATAAAGGACAATTTTTTTCTCGCGTATCTTTTTCTCGCATGCGTCGTGATCAGATAATCTCTTCCTCAGGCTCTTATCCTAGATCCAAGATAGCGATCTAACTACGTTTTATTTGATATATTTCTGTTAAAATAAATCTATAAATGCACATGGTTCTCTATGTGGATATATGGCACTCTGGCACTTTTGCATTCATAATTTGCCTTGTAATTTGTTAGGATACGAACACTGGAGAGTGTTTTGTTATATTTTATTAGAAAATCGTAGAATAGAAAACGTATGAAAAGGTGTGCATGTGTGTGTGCGTGTGTGTGTGCGTGTGTGTGTGTGTGTGTCACTGTGGGGGTAGACTTCTCCATAGAGACACACAGGCTAATTGACAAGGTATTGGTTGGCATTAATTACATCGTGCTTACAAGATTAGAAAAAAGACGTCCTTGGACTCCACGCGTACAGCTGAGCTCACTACAGTAAAAATATGATTTGGGGATTTTTATAAAAGTATTGCTTTAATAAATAACTTGTGTTTAGTCTGGATTATTGGTTAATATGACACAGTGGATTTAGAGGGGAAATACAACCATTAAGTGACCTTTTCAACGGATTATGATGATCAAATGTGACACTATAACTTCGCCTTGTGACCCTTTAAATGCAGATTTGATTAACATGAAGGCTTCCTTTTTAATGAAGTAAATGAAATAAAAGCGTCAGTGACACTTAAAAGACAGTCCAGATCAATATCTAAAACACACTCCATAGCTTTCTTTGTAGCGAACCAAAGTTGACAGTTGACTTCACTATGTGGTCCCGAGAATCCAAAATGGGCTTCATGAACCTGCAGAGGCTCTGGCCCTAAAGGAGCATTTCAACACCGTTACACACTTTCTGAAATATCTGCAGCGATTCATGCAGAATTATTTTGAATCACAGAAATCTTATATTAATTCAGAGATATAGTCTAACAATGTTTGGGCCCCTGTGGCCTGGCTGTGCTGGAATCCTCCAGGTTGATATAATTTATGGGACGGAGGAGGGACCCGTACACTTTAATGCGTCCCTGGGGGAGCCTGCTGAAGGAGGCCAGCACCGCTCCCTGTGCCGGACTGGTGGAGGGCGCAGACCGAGGCGCATGAGGAGGCCGAGGAGTGGCCAACACTGTTGCTTTATGTCATTAAAATAATCAGAATATATATCTAAAAATTAAAAGACTATTGACTATTTCTGGATCTTTCTTACGACAAAACAAAAAAGCTGGAAAATGATATCTTAAAATAGAAATTAATACACGTTTAAGGCCCCATTTTCCAAATTCAGTCGTTTATTAATTAAATAGATTTATGTCAGGATAAACATGAAAACTGCAGTAATAAACTTACTGATAAATACCTGATAGGCCTAATCTATTTTGCTTATGGTATAAGGGATTTTGCATCCTTGTGGGAGCTCACTGGATCAGCTTCTCATACACCTATGGGTGCGTAAACAGCAGCAGATAAAGTGTCGTTTGTGTCTTATCGCAGGTTGTTTGCCAAGATGTTGAGCCGTCTGTTCAGCGAGGTCCTGCCGGACGTCCAGAGGCTCGCGGCCGACTGGGTGGAGGACAACGACAACGATGACTGCAAGGACAAGGACGGAGAGCGCGAGCCCTGTAGACACCTGGAGGAGGACGACCTGGACGAGCCGCTGGAAGGCAGCAGCCGAGCCGAGTCCGAGATGGCCGGCGACGACGACGAGGACGACGAGGTCGAGGAAGAGGAGGGCGACGAGAACGGCGGAGACAAACCCAAGAAGCGCGGCCCAAAGAAGCGCAAGATGACGGCGGCGCGCGTGGAGCGCTCCAAGGTGCGTCGGATGAAGGCGAACGCGCGGGAGCGCACGCGCATGCACGACTTGAATTCGGCACTGGACAATCTGCGCAAAGTGGTGCCGTGCTACTCCAAAACCCAAAAACTCTCCAAGATAGAGACTCTGAGGCTGGCCAAAAATTACATACTGGCCCTTGGGGAGATTTTACGCAACGGGAAGCGGCCAGATGTGGTAGCCTACGTGCAGATGTTGTGTAAAGGCCTGTCCCAGCCCACTACCAACCTGGTGGCAGGTTGCCTGCAGCTCAACACCAGGAACTTCCTGACTGAGCCGTGTTCAGATGGAGCCCGCTTCCACATGCCCAGCTCTCCTTTCTCCGTCCACCCCTACTCCTACCGCTGCTCCCGCATCTCCAGCCCGCACTACCAGCCCGGAAGCGGCGCGCTTAACGTGCGGGGCCACTCCTACGGTTCTGGGTACGAGGCCGTGTACCCGCCGGGCGGGACGTCCCCTGACTATAGCAGCCCGGACTACGAGGCCCCGCACAGCCCGCCCGTGTGCCTGAACGGCGGGCTGTCCGGGAGACAACAGGAGTCCTCCGAGGCGGACAGGAACTATCATTACTCTATGCATTACTCCGGACTCACCACGTCCCGGCCCGGCCACAGCATACCTTTCGGGCCATCGGGAGCGCGCAGTGGCGGTGCGCACTCGGAAAACATTCCACCTTTCCACGACGTGCACTTGCACCACGACAGGGCGCCGCCGTACGAGGATCTCAATGCTTTTTTCCACAACTGAGCCCTTAACAATCAGACCCTCTAATGACAATCCTATAACGTGTTAATATTGTTTGGGACAGGATGAGAGATGGAGTCCTCTGATTCCCTTCTGTATTCTACTGATGTCATCATCCCTATACTGTTGTACATCCTATCAACGTGTGTCCAGTAATATCCTGTATGCAGAACGAGTGCAATTGACATAAAAGATGTACAGGCCTAAACATGTTATGACACAAACAACAGAAATAAAAAAAAATGTTTTATAACTGTCTGATATGATCGAACAACTCTTCTTCTCAACATCACATTCACACACTGTGGATAATATTTACTGCAGGCCTGAAGCGTTTTCATTAAATAACCTTAGTTTAAAATATAAAAAAAGCTTCCACACAATTAAAAAAAAATCGTTTGAAAATATATCTTCAAGAGCCTTTGGCTGCAAGTCAGTGATTAAAAAAAAATATTTTTTATGATTTTATTAATCAGTGGTTTCAACAGGCATGCAAAAAATATTTTGAGTTACTTAGAATTAAAAATAAATAAATAAAACATTAAATTGCCTTTCAGGGGGTTATCTGTGCATGCTATATTGTTAAAAGATGACAGGAATATGATAAATGCAGCATTTGCTTGGTTTTCTAGTAAAGATATTTAAAAGATTGTAAAATAAAAAATACCTCCCTGTCTATTGTGCATAAAGGTGAAATCCTGAGGTGAGCTTTGTCTTATTTTTAACATTACAAATTAAGACTTTATAGGCTAAAACAAAATATTGTCATGAATGACAGGAGTCAATATATTTTTTTAAATAAGTGTCTTGGCTTGCAGCACCTAAATATCTGAATAACACTGAAAAAATCTGAAATTATGTTAAATTGGCTGATTCCATTACTCATAATTGAAGTTCAATTTGACAAAATGCCTGAAATCACATAATCCAATGAAGTAAACACTGGATTCTGGGCAGTGAAGATAGAGAAATCAAACATAATTAGCAGAATGTAAACTAAAAATGGCATTAACTTTGAAAAGCCTGAGACAAACGAATCAGACTGTATTTTTAAGACCGCTTTTTGTTTCACTCTCACACTCCAACTTGGACATTCATGCAGCTTTGAACTTGGAAGTGGCCTAAATTAATATAAGGACTTTAAGCTGCCAAATGTGCAAAAGGCTCATAGAGAACACCGCGCGGTGAAATCATTGAATTAGTGAGATTTGGATGCTCTGCAGATTATTCAGATCAGATGGACCTGATCTGTGAAACTGTAGCTACACATGCATTATAAAAACATACAACCTGAAACCTGCTTGTGCAATCTGAAATTCCAGATGGGTTCATGTGTGTGAGATATTTCATATATTTATGCTGTTAACAGAAAACATTTCTATGCATCTAAGCTATTGGAACACTCAACAAAACAACTGATGCTACAACAGCAGGCAACCGGCACACCAGGTGATTTTAAACTAAGAGCTCTTTGAATACTTTGAATTTCTCCACTGTGAGACTAATAAAGGAATATCTTATCTTATCTTAATACAATAGAGATAAAATGGAGACTTTGAATCCTGATTTAAAGCAATTAGCCATTATTGCCGTTTTTTTGGTGCCTTCTTTGTCTCTACACTGTCAGTACATTCAGCCATGGATGAATTAGAGAGCGAGCAAAAGGCCTCAGCTACACTATTGCACACACAAGGTGCATTTTTAGATGCAAGCGCTCGGCACAGTGAGCGTGGATGTGGGCCTGGTCACATCAGCACCTGTCAGGCTTCCCAGGTGAGTGTAAATAATACAATTATCTTGTCACACTTTTAAGTATCCATTAAAATAACATTAACCAAAGCTGACTAAATGAGTGGCTGCTTGATAAACCTTTTATTTTTCATCCTACCAGAATTTCCTATTTTAAAAAAGATTGCAAAAGCAAATATTTATACTTTCAGTTCTGAAAATATTAAATGTTCAAAATTGCAATAGATGCACATTGCTGGCATTTTAAACACCAATTGAAGTGAATATTCGAGACTTTGAGTTTATGCAGGCTAGGTCACCTCATTGGTGATTTCTCAGATCAATAGTGGGAGCAGACTCTATCTCTGGACCGGTGCCCTGGGTCCCATATGTTGCTGTGGACGTCCAAGGGAAATCAGCAGTGGGCACCGTGGGGAGGACAGCGTCCCATCCAGCACTGACCCCGGCAGAAAGAAAGGAACAGAAGAGATACAAGCACATTCTACCTGGCAAGGAGTTACACTGCAGAAATATGCATCCGTTACATTTTTTTTTAATATTCTTAATTTGTTTTCATTGTTGCCTAAAAGGCCCATCTGACTCAGAGAGTTGGGTAGGTGCAAAATCAGGTGAATAAATGGCCCGTTGGTTTGAAATGAAGAAGCCCAGCGATGGACACACACACTCACACACACCACATTATAGCCCAGTCCAAATACTTACTATAATAAATAAACAGGCAAACAAATAAACACATTTGAAGCCTGATCTGATAATTGGAAAGGCTGCAAATCTGGTGATCAACAACAAGCAGAAAGATGATTTTTAGATTATTAACAGATTATATATATGTTGTCTTCTTACATTTATTTCTGTTTTCAAATCTAATATTTCTCTGACATTAACAGAAGATCATTAAACACTTTGATTTTTTTTGTTTGAAGAAATTAGCTGAGTTTAAAGGTGGATAAATACAAAAAGAAATTGAAATTGGAGGGTTTGCCCCCCACAAAAAATGGTATGATAATATGTATATTATACACTGTTGTCGAATTTAAAGATTTTTTCATAATTTAGAGACAGTTAAGAATTAATTTATACTACAAACTATTTTTAGGTTTAACAATTTTTTAATTTATGATTTTGGTTATGGAGGCCACAGGTATCATACAGTTTGGTTTAGTAAAATTTAAGTCTTGAAAATGAGTTAAGGTTAGATTTCTTTTAGAGATTGACAGGTTTTTACTATTTTTTTTAAATGACATCATTTGTCGACCGAAAACAATGAATAAATACAAACGAAAACAGACACTTGTATGAGTTAAGTCACTGGAATATTTAAGCATTTTGATGTTTTTTACAGGACAGACTTAGGTCACTGTATATTATTTTAATACTGATCATCCTTCCCAGCATCCCTCTGTCTCACCATTAATCCAATAGTGTCCAGCAGGTCCTTGGAGGTCCAGGTGAGACCGAGAAAACCTTTCTGGTTTTACCTCTCAGTTAGTCCTCTTAGTGAGGAGGGGCGGTGGCTGGCACAGGATGCGATGGCGGAGCGCGCGGTGCCAAGTCGCTAAATGTCTGAGCACCAGTAAAGCCAGAGACCAGTATAAAGCCCACCATCACCAGCCCCGGTGCCAGCTGCGCCACGTGGCAGCCAGGCGGCCCCTGCCAAAGTGGCCCTTGTGGGAGGGACCCAGTATTTCTTTCCTAATTCACTCAGCATCTGTTCATTATTCTGCGCCGCTAAAGGAGGCTCGGTGTCCACGCGCGGTCCCGGAATAAAAGACACCCCTGGTCACGCACTTTAACACGAGACCGAAACTAAAGGGATATTTCTGCTGTGTTAAAGAGGTGCCAGCAGCAGACTTTTATATGACTTTTAACCTGTTAAACTCACCTGTGGGTCATTTAGAGCCTAAAAACCTAATAGGGTTAATTCAGTATAAACGCATCTGATTATTATTTACACTATTGTTATTATTATCACAGGAATAAACCACTTGAAGACGTAAATTGAAGTGAATTAACCCCTGTTAACCCTTGCATACCTTTAAGGATTTCGGGCTAAACGAATTATCTTATTAATTGCTCATTATAATTATGTTTTCTTATATTTTCAGCTTTCTAGTAGATGCACACTACCATCATTATGTAATTCTAAATATCTATGACAAATTGGACTTAACTGATGTAACTAAAGTCCATAAAATCAATTAATCGGGATCCTATTCAAGTGTAATTGTCCGAATGAATGTTTATAAAATACCATGCAATTACTGTAATTAAATAATCCCGCGCAGAGCGCCGCTGAACTGCTTTAAAAATGATCCGCTAAAACCGCAGCACAAAGTAGGCCCATACAGGCCACATACCCTAAATCTCCATCTGGAGAGTTTGACTCCCATTTATCAGATTAGGTTATAGGATTAATTATTCTGGGATTAATCTCGAAAAAAATATATTTCACAGGACTAATCAGTGTCATAATTATAACATGGAGTGAACATGGAGAGGGCAGTGGCAGGTGGGAACATCTAAACAGCAATGTGAATATTAAAAGGTGAGCAGTGTGTGTGTGTGTGTGTCTGTGTGTGTGTGTGTGTGTGTGTGAAAGAGGTATATGCAACATGTTTTATGTGTTACACACACCAGTTGAAGAGAGGGCACCAAAAACACCTCTTAGATGTACTTGTCAGGGTGCACATTGGGGCTAAATTTGGGAGTCACCTCCACACAACAATGGACACTGGGGTGCCACCACTGCATCGTGCTCACCCACCCTGCGTGCACCCTCCCACCACCCTGTCAGCCTGAGCACCACGCCCCGGCTCGGCGTGGAGAGATGAAGCCGGCATAGGGCGAAATTCCACTGCATCTGTGGAACAATGGTGGCGTGTGCATGTGCCCATCCCTGCTTTAACTGTCTTTGTGTGCTACAAGGGAAGAAAAGGTGTGAGTATCAGACCTCGCTGGGGGTTTTCTTTTTGGACACACACACACACACACACACACACACACACACACACACACACTGAAACCAAATCACTCACAGACGTGCTGTCAAGCCCAGGAGTGAGGATTTGTCACGTTTGATGTGTGTGTTTTTGCCCCAAGTGTGTGTGCAGTGTACAGTCTGTGTTGTGCATGGTAGGGTATAGAGGTTGTTGTCACTCTGCACAGATGGTGGGAGTGTTTTTTATTTATTTATTTTTGGAGGGGGGGGGGGGGGTGAGGAGAAGAGGAAAAGGGAAAGGAGAGGCGAGGATAGGAGGAGGGTTGCTGCCATGCCACGGTCACGCGGGCAGCAGTAATTGGCCTCCATATTGAGGGGTTTTGCGGTGCTGCGGGGTGGGCAAACTCCCAGCTGGACCTGTCAGATGGTATTCAATCCAGCTCATTGCCCTCGCTCCTCTGCTCCTTTCTCCTCTCTTTCCTCTCTCCTTCTCGGGCATGTTTGCTTCTTTTTTGTCTCGCCGCCCCTCTTTATCCCCATCTTTACAGTCTTCATCCCACACGAAAACTTCACATTCCCTCTTCTCTTTCATCACACACACACACACCCATCACTTATTTCTTCACTTTTACAATCCCAGCATATCACTTTTTTTCCTCACCTTACTTTCTTCTCTCCAGTTTTTTCTCACTCATGGCACATGGTCACTTCTATCTAACACGTTCAACTTCTTAAAGTACATCACACCCTCGCCTGGCTCCTCTGTCGCTGGTCACCCACATGCACACACACACTCTTTCTTCACATAAACACATGCAATTTGGTTGTATCGAGACACACAGAATAGTTCAATTGTCTCCCTCTGTGTCTGCCATCTTAAAGCAAGTTTTGACTGAAGATGCCGCAGTCTAACAGTTTTTTACTCGTAATAACATGGTGTAGAAGAGACGTCTTGCCAGATGTGGATGCAGGTAAAGTTAGAGGTCAGGAAAAACAGCTGGATGGCTCATCTATGTTGTTTGGGCATATTTATAACATGTTATAACAGGGACTGACTAATGTGGATATACTTGTATGTGTACACGCATGGCTCTGTGATGCTGCCATTATGCTTTTTTTCTGGTGAAACGGTGTGAAATAGTCGCCATATACTGTATTTATTGCATACAGTAGGTTTACAGGCTCACAGCCAAGTGTGGTGTTATCAGGCCATATGGACGGTAGCGTGGACGGGTTCATTTTTGAGGTGTACAGAGGTGATAGCTGTAACATTAGAGAGGTGACCTGTATGGTGACTGTGGGATAACGTCTCTATCAAAGGCGAATGAGAGACGTTTTCTCTAAATCCACCAAATAGCATCGAAGTGCTCTGACTTCCTTCGCTGCTCTCGGATCGCCCACATATTGAAATGATGTCCGAGAGGCTGCTATAGTGTCAATTATATGATTAGGAATAGCAGAGCAGCTTACCAAGATTAGTTCGGAGCCTCACAAAACAGTTTTATTCAAAATTAAATATCTACTCCGCTTTGTTTATTTTATCTTATTTTAGTTTAGTTTATTTAGGGGGGGGGGGTGTTCATATGATTATTAGTAAGTATTTTATTTAATTTATTTTTATTTATTAATTAATATTCATTCATTCACAGATTTTTTTCAATTGGTTTGATTTGAATTATGCAATTGCCTTTGTTAATAATTTGCATTGCATACCTTTAATACCAATACAATTTGGTCACAAACTGAAAAAAAAAAAAATCACAATTTTTACAGTTGCAAAATAATTACTGGATGTAAAACAAAAGCAATCTACACAATTAATACTCCACAGTCGCTGTTAGCTGTCAGTACGGTTAAATATATACGGCTATTTTCACATGAAGAGTAAAATGTCTCAAATATACACTAGAACTGTGTTTATGCTCAGACTCCCAGAGGAGTTTTCTCATAGGAGGAATTTAATGAAGGAGGGAAGTAAAGAAAAATGAAGACAGGCTGTCTCTCTAAATCAGTTCTTTTATTGATATCTGTATCACGTCAACTACTCTCTTCACACTGGCTTTAAGAAATGGTTTCTGTGTTGAACCTTTCCATAATATGATAAATATCATAATTATTTCATTTAAACATTTTTTTTCGATGCAGTTATGGTTGAATATTCTCATATATGAAAACATTTAAGTGCAGAAAAGTAAGTACAATAAGACAGGTGTCTGCAAGGTGTGTAGATTTTAATTAAAAGTTCAGTGAAATAGACCAGTGCTGGGTACTGTCCATATGTTTCCATAATGTCCCTCTTACACACACTACAGACAGCCCCCAGATGTACACTCAGCACAGCAAATACAGCATATTATAACAGAGAATAGAAGTATTAGTGAGTAAAAGTACAAGAATAGAAGAAGGTTGGTAATAGCTTCTAATTATTTGTATTGCCAAATCTGCAGAATAAAAATAAACAAAACAAAAATGCCGACTGTTTTTTTCTGCAGCTATGAAATGTGTCTCGTCCTTCCCGTATAGAGTCGGTGTCATCGTGTCTTTCTGCTGGTGTCTGCTGATTTGAGGAATCAGCAGTGTGGGGTTGTAATGGACTAATGAACAGCTGTCACTGAATTTAAACACTCTCTCACACACCGAGAGACTACCACAGTGTCCCTCACATGTGCAGATGCTCACAACACACACACACACACACACACACACACACACACACACACACACACACACACACACACACACACACACACACACACACACACACACACACACACACACACACACACACACACACACACACACACCCCCTCTTTAGTCACTGGCCTTGACTTAGCAGCCACCCACGGGTTTCGACTTTGTGTGGGTCTGACCTCTAAGTGTGCATGTGTGTGATTTGTGCTGCATATGTAACACGTGTATAGTGTTTAATCAAAAAGTGGAAGAGAACGGTAATAATTCAACAAAAGTAGGTGGTTTTAGATCTGTTCCAGCATTTATTTTACTGCACATATGAGCTTATATTTGGAGAGAAATTATGTTTATGCCGCACATACCCAGTAATATACATATTCTAGCTATAATTTCCTGCTATCCCTTTTTCTCTTTGACATCAGTTTGGGGATTTTTATTTTTCGTAGATGTGACATATTACAGTTTAGCTGATTTCTAAGAGCTTTAGCTAACTGTTTGGTCTAATTCTTATGAGAGGAAATAATAGCATCGCATCATAAAATCACAGTCATCACAAAATTATCCACCACAACAACCTGTCCGCATGAAAATGTGTATGAATGACACGATAATTTGCAAGGCATTTAGGTCATCTGTGCGCCATGTAGTCTGTAAACACATCTGTGTAAATATGCTACGCTCAGAGCTAGAGATGGAAAATAAAAAGCGAGAGACTGATGGGAGGGAAGGTGGATGGCTCCAAAAACAGGACTTTCAACCAAGTTGTTTGTGATGTTTGTGACGTGTTTTCCATACTACTATTATGTTGTTTCTGTAGGTATTTTACTTAGTTTACATACTTAGTTTGAGCCCCACCATGATGTTTTTTCCTAAACCCAATTAAGAAGTTTTTTGCCTAAATCTAAGCTGGTGGTTTTGTTGCCTCAACCTAACTGCTGTTTCGTTGCATGCACAAATAGGCAAAATGGCTAAAATTTCCCACACAGATCCCTTACTGTAAAAACAAGAAAATAATGGGCTTATGTAAAAATATTTCCCTTATTCCAGTACCAATTAACAAGAGACTTGTAAGCTCACATGACAAATTTGTGTCTACTTCCAAATGACAAAACTGTGTGAAGGAAATGGTAGGGCTCATTTTGTAACTCCAACTTCAAATTGTTTACTGTATCTCAAGACATCAAAACTTAAAATATTGTGGTATTTATTCAACAAACACAAGACACTGAACCAGGAGACCGGTGTTCGAGATCTGTACGCTGTAATTTAAGTTACATTTGTGACATATTTTCCATAGTTATGTTGTTTCTGTGCATACTCTATTTAGTTTACATACTAACCCTAGCCCTAAACATAACTAAGTGGTTGTGTTGCCTAAACCTAATTGTGGATGTTACCATAGTTTTGTTGCTTGGCGCACAAATGACACGCAAAATGTCCATGTAATGTCATGCTCTTATACACCTTCCTGTGGGAGTGGGTTACCCACAAAAATCTGTTACTGTAAAACCAAGAAAGCAATGAACTTTTGTAAAATATTATACTAATCCCAGTAACATGAGGTTTGTAAGCTCACTTGTATTGAGACAGAGACAATTTTGTGCATTGTGCACAGGAAATGGTAGGGGTCATTTACTCTATCTGAAGACATCAAACCCTTAGATAGTGTGGTATCTATTCTAAACATGTCTGTAATACCTGAAGACGTGTCTGTTACAGCCCAATACTCTATAGAGTGCATTATTTTACATTATTGCATAATCAAACACAGCACAAGCACACAAGTACACACAACTTATCACTATTTTCATCTAATGTTCTGCTCTTTCCTTTTTTATCTGTCCAAAATGCACCACAAAGGGAGTATTGTCAAGTATTTAATACTCTTATCACTATGGGAGTGGGCACATATGCTGCTTTATGCAAATGTATGTATATATTACTGGAACTCAATGAACAACACAAAACAATGACAAATATTGTTCAGAAACCCTCACAGGTTCTGCATTTAGCAAAAAAATATGCTCAAATAATAACACGGAAAACTGCAGCCCAACAGGCAACAACAGCTGTCAGAGTGGCAGTGTGCTGACTTGCCCATGACTTGCCCCAAACTGCATGTGATTATCATAAAGTTATAAAGGGGAGACTTGTGGGTACCCATAGAACCCATTTTCATTCACAAATTCGTTCATGTCAGAGGTCAAGGGACACCTTTGAAAATGACCATGACAGTTTTTCCTTTGGAGCGTTATTTAGCCTCCTTTGAGAGAAGCTAGCATGACATGGTTGGTACCAATGGATTCCTTAGATTTTCTAGTTTCATATGATGCCAGTATCACATTATACTATATAATATACTAGAGAAGTGTTGCATGTTTTGCCTTAGCATGAAACAAATGATGGTTTTGACTACATAATCGTACTGTCTATATACTTTAGATAAAGGGCATTCTGAGGTGATGGCTGTCACTTTTATCCAGATTATGATGAGCGTGCCAAAGCTTGATAATTCGAGCTGTGCTGTGTTATGTAACGTAGCAACAGACAAACAACCAGCAGTCATTGTTATGAACATGACTCAGACCTATATGTCACTGCCTTTCCCATGGGTTAGTGCCACTTTCTCCACTCTCTCCTCCTCTCTTAACATCTATCGCTCCCTTATGCTCGGCCTCTCTTCCTCTATTTGTCTTGCTGATCGGTCTCCCTCGACCCCTCTCTGGATGCTGAGAGGAAGTAAACATAATGGAGTATGCGTCCCGGTGGCAGCTTTGAGATGAGGTATTGACATAGCAGCCCACTCCTGTTTTCTCAGATTAAAAGAGATTATGAGAAGAGGAATGAACTTTCCATCACCGCATGGGGGAAAGAGAGGGTGGTGTTGTGGGTGGTGGGGGGAGGGGGGATGTCAGCCATTGAACTGAAGAGACTTGAGGGTCGCATAGAGACAGAGCACATGCTCATGCATATATGCACACATGAATGCAACAATGTGCATGTGAACATAAATACTAGCACCGGACTGGGACCACTGTAGTTGTGAGTGATGCATCAACTTCTCTTGATCCAATAAAAGTACACATTTATCTATGTTGTTATATGTGTAGGGTGAATTGATGTCACATGTAAAAGTATGTAGCTGAATTCAAAAATTTACTCAAAAAGTCACTTCCATTCCCCCTAAAGACATAAATCTTTAAAATTCAGTCACAAATATACTGTATACTTTTTATACCATACAATTTTTTTTTTTGTTTAAAGTCACAGTAATTGCCTATAACAGCTGGGCACTGTAGCTTTTAGCAAACATTACATAAACCAAAGTAGATTGTGTACTTTTAGCTGACTACTTTCAGTTGTGGATTAACACACATTTGGTGCTCTAGTGAGTATTAATGGAAGAAGAAGAAGAATCCAGCATCAGTTGTTTCAGCAAGTGCCCTAAAACAACATACGTTCAAGTGACATCTCCCCTCTAGCGGCTATTATAATTTTGATGGGAGCAAAGGGAGAAGTCCAGTTGCGTTGTTATAGAGTGACAAAGCGTGTATAGTGACATAGTCAGGGTGGGCGGAGGTGTCAACAAAACATCAGACTTATCTGTAAGCGTTGCTTAAGTCTGCAATACACTTTTTACTTCACTTTAAATCAGCAAATAGGCTTTCTCCTCACAGTCCACAAGCTGTCCGTTCTGTGTGTGCTGAAAAAAACCTGGTGTTCATGTGCAGCCCTGACTCTGTAAATGTGAAACAAAGTGGTTTGGACCGAGCCACTAGGGCTGTACCGAATGTTGGTTTTAACATTCAAAGCTTCTGTTGAGGTTTGCGAATGTCCGTTAATACAGACGCTTGCCTCCCTTTGTGTGTGAAAATTTGTTTTTTGAAAGGCTAAATGCCAACAAATATGGACTGAAGCAGAATGTTTCATTAGATAAAATCATGAAATTTGGAAATGATTACATCTCTTTTCAATAAACTTTGACTCTTGTACTGATGACTGACAGAGAGAGACGGGGGGGGGGGAGTAGGTGGAAGGTGAATTTTTACATGCAGTGTTTCTGTATCACTGGGGGTCCACATAGCGTTTTTGTACTTCTTTATTCTGACAGAAAAGTGCTGGCAGAGCGTTGGGAGATTTTCAAATAGAAGTGTTCGGTGCGTCCGCTCACAAAAGTCACAGCGTTCTGAAAAAGACGCTGACAATCAAAAAAAACGCTAGGCTATATGGACACTCAGCCTAAGTTATTAATAATATAAATTTGAGTGTCAACATTATAAATGAAGTTTTGAAGCTTTGAGCTATTCAGTACAGCCACACAATAGTATTCCAGCAGAGAGGAAAGGCCATGGATATATCAAAAAAGGTGGGAACGAGAACAACAGTAAATCTGAAGGGTGTGTTTGGGTACTCTGTCTCTGATTGGCTTGTACTCATTGCCTTCATTGGCTGGGTTGGTTAGGTTTAGGTATGAGAAGTGAGATTGGTTAGGGTAAGAATATCAGGGTAAGCCAATTGCAACTGGGAAGGTCTGATAGCATCATTTTGCATAATAATTAGCCATGTGCTAATGTTTGCTGTATTTTCAGAACAATGGCTGTTTTCAGGATAACAAGCTATCGGACAAATGGACTTTCTGTCCAATGGGCCATTTTTTGGCGTATTGGGGTTTTGACATAGTGGACTGTCAGGACAATGTCATGTCAGGTCAACTGGGGTGTCAGATCAGAAACCACTTCTATTTGTCATTCTAGAGGCCAAATGATGTACTTTGTTGTTTAATTTGGAGGACTCGCTGTTATGGCAACAGGGTGGTACATGACTCAAAATTAGCTGCGGTGCCCATTTTCTTTGTGATGAAGGAACATGTCATCCAGAGCAAAGGTGTGGCGAATTGATGTGTTTAGGACTGTTGATCGATTAAAATATCTAATCACGAATAATCGCATGATTGTCCATAGTTAATGCAATTAATCACAAATTAATCACATTTTTTTTATCTGTTCATCTGTTGTTTATGTACCTTAAAGGGACATTTTAAAGTATTTAATACTCTTATCAACATGAGAGTTGGCAAATATGCTGCTTTATGCAATTGTATGTATTGATTTATAATTGGAAATCAATTAACAACACAAAACGAGGATGACTGTCCAGAAACCCTCACAGGCACTACATTTAGCATAAAAATGTGTTAAAAAAACTGCAGCCCGACAGGCAACAACAGCTGTCAGTGTGTCAGTGTGCTGACTTCACTATGACTTGCCCCAAACTGCATGCGATTATCATAAAGTGGTCGTGTCTGTAAAGGGGGGACTCGTGGGTATCCAGAGAACCCATTTTCATTAACATGGCTTGAGGTCAGAGGTCAAGGGACCCTTTGGAAAATAGCCATGTCAGTTTTTCCTCACCAAAATTTGGAGCATTATTTAGCCTCTTTCTTGACAAGCTAGTATGAAATGTTTGGTGTCAGTGAATTTCTTTGACTTTCTAGTTTCATATACCAGTATCTTCACACAAGCTTTAAAACTGAGCCTGTTGCAACCTAAAAACTGCAAGTTGCATTAATGCGTTAAAGAAATTAGTGGTGTTAAATAAAATGTGCGCATTATTATCGCGTCAATGTTGTCAGGGCTACTTTTTAATAAGTTTTGGATAATAATGTCGCTCTATGGCACAGAGGAATAAACAAGGCTTGTATCAGGCATTGGATACATAGACTACATGTTAGTAGGATCAACTCATTGTTGGGTTTGGTCTTTTGATTTGTTGACCATAAGAAAAAACGGAAAATATCACAAGACTCATCCTTTAACATTTCCTGTGATGAAGACAGAAAATCACAGCGGCGGTCCCGGCAGCCACATTTCCACAGTGACATGGTTTGAAAAATGAAAACCAGTCAGCGAATGGGCAGCCATCACAGTCAGACATCAGAGCGAATGAGGAAGTGCATCAGCATCCACCAGGATGAATAAATCAACACTTTCCCCTGAATTAATCTCTCTCAAGTTGAAATTTTATTACAGATGAGCTTGGACATCTCCATGGTAACAGGAATTCCACCGCCATTCCCAAGTGGATTCACAACCGGCATGTACGAACTGACAGTGTGACACGCTGCAAACACCGTACACCTGCACAGACATACAGAAGGTACACACACATATGCCCACCTTCTGCATACTGGACATTTTAGCCATTTTTCATGCTGGAAAATAAAATGTCAGATTCTTCTGTTCTACTTAAATAACAGTTACAAAGACTGACAGCTCAAGTTTTGTAGTGTTGTGCTTCTTTTCAGGTACACACACACACACACACACACACACACACTTCCAGACACACAAAGAAACAGTCCACTTTGAGTCTGCTGTTTTCTTGGTCTTTCCAGTTGGCGGCAGCCAGACGCGGCAGAGTTGGCACAGCCAGAGTCGAAGTGCCAGGGGGAATGGAGCGCCACATGGCACGTTCATGGCAGGGCCAGCTGGGGGGGAGGGAGACAGTGAGGGTGTGTGTGTGTGTGTGTTTGTATATATTTACGTATGTGTGTGTGTGTGTGTTGGAGGGGGGAGTGGTGGAGGGGAGCTTTTGCATCTTAAATTCCACAACATCTGTTCAATAGGCAGCACCATATATACCACCGAAGCTGGTGTGTTTACAGGCAGCCACTGTAATTGGGGGTTGGTGTGCACATTTATGTGCATGTGTGTGAACATGTGTGCCGTCTGTGCATGCATAGGTGTTGTAGACGAGAGGAGACAACAGTGTGTGTGTGTGTGTGTGTGTGTGTGTGTGTGTGTGTGTGTGTGTGGTGGTGGTGGGGGGAGGGGGGGGGGGGGGGGTAGTTCACCACAACAACTGGGTTACGAGTAATTTCAGCATCATCCTCCTGGTATACGGTCTTGATGCCTACATGTGAACTAGCTGTGTACTGGTGCGTGGGGAGTCATCACTCTGTCCACAGACGGAGCCGAGTGGGCAGGAAGCACCGGGGCAAAGGCTTCTCACCTCGCTCGATGAGAAACTCAAGTCTGAATGCGGCTCTTCCTTGACACATGAAGACGCAGGCACGCTCGCACGAAACACGCAAACACGCGCTCGTGCAGCTAGTCCCCCTCCTCGTCATCCCTGCTGGCACTTTGGGGAAAAGTACCCCCTCCCACCCCCATTTATCTGCCCCCACTCCGCCTCCCGCCCCCCCACCCGTGGCAGCCGACGTCCCTCGCAGCGTGGCGTACCATCTGTTGCCCCCCCCCCACCCCACCCCCACCACCCCACACCATTCCACCCTTCTCCCCCAAACCTCCTCCGCCTTCCTGCACCATCCTTACATCCTGCACCTCTCTAGGCCGGCTCTGGGCACCTCCAAACAGAAGCATTTTAACACTCACATATACACTTTAAATGAAATTATGCGTACTTAAATAACACTTCAATATACTGTGTTCCACAGGCAGTTCCCAATTGCATCAGTCCAGGAAAATGTAAAAATAAAAGTCGGCATGTTACATAAGTGCACCATTTGACAACATACACGAATGTGATGCTAAATGCAAACTACAGATGAAGTTGTACAGCAGGGGAGGACACAGGGTCTGCTGATTGCTCTCATGAATGTTTAATCTACGAGGCTCTAAAAGGGGATGAAGTCTGTAAAACCTCCTCCAACACCTCCAGGCTAAAAGTGAAGCCATGCCAAAAGCCTAATTAAATGTTTTTTAAACCTTCCCCCTTGGAGAGGACACAGAGTAGTTTCACCCCAAAGTGTGTCTGAGCCACAGAGAGGTTGGTTAGTGTGGACTGTATGTGCCCAACCAGCTTCATAAGGCCAGTTTTTGGTGTTATTGTGTACCTGTGTATTTGAAAACTCTCTTAGCAACATGCACAATCTTGCCCTTTATCTGCAGATTTCAATTTTTAAAGCAGGAGCAAAATAAAGTATTTCCTTTTTTTGTTGCTGCAAAACATCAAAACTCATCATAAGACAACTGTTTATGGGTTCTTTTGTGGTGGCTTTTTAAGGAATATGGTGAACACACTAAGTTAAATGGATAAATTTAAGGCAAACTTCTTAATGATTTGTTATATCATAATCCATATCAAACTGAGGAGAAACTTTCCAGGATTTTAGCAGCCAATTCACCACAGTAAAATTTAAAAAACTGTTAATCCACACCTGAATACTGAGTGCTGCCACTTGGATGTAATTTCCAACGAGTCGTGGCCTGAACAATATGCCAAAAAAAAAAAATGAAGTCCGCAGAAAGACGTTGGCAATCAGGCTCGGGGTCATTCCAGTTGATTCAACTGATTAAAGCGACAAATTAAAATTTATACGCCGCATTTGCCAAATTAAAAAGTGGAGTGACTCCTGACCTTAGTGAACAATCTTCCCTATTTCTGACACATGGATTGAAGAAACACGTGGTAGCTGCAAATATGGACAGGAAGCGTTTAACATTCAAATGTGCATGTTTGGGGCCTAAAATTTATGCTTCTATCTCTAATAGATGCTTCTGTCTTTACAGCTTAATAATAATGACAACTTGTACAAATAATTCTACTTTTGAGGTCATTGTGTTTTTTTCCAATTTTGTTATTAACGGGTGAATAATTTTGTGAATCTATTAGCAGAAATGGAATATAATATCCATAACTACAGTAGGTTTTCAAACACCTGAAACTAAAAATCGTGTTTTCATTAGAATGAGCTGCTGAATGAGTCCACCATGTTGGTCCACCATGTTTCCACAGAAGCACAGAGACAACATATTCTCACTCACAACTCCTCAAATACACACTGAGTACCCCTCTGCGGCAATTTTGGGTGACCTCGGACGACGTGTCAATATATGCTTGTTAATGCATCGAGTTCTTTAAAATAAACTTTACATAGTAAGTTAGGTTTATGTAACACAACCACTAAGGTAGGATTAGGAAACACTCTTGGTTGACATTGACTTTATTGACTAGCTGACAATGTGGATGACCCACGTGACTAACATGAAAAAAATAAGTAAACATTTACTTATAGTTTCACACTAGTCTCCTGGTTGAAAGTCTTATGTTTGTCTGACCCATCCAACACCCCTGACTTGACTCACACTATTAATACTACGTCACTTGCTCTGACTGTCGAATAACGCCATGGGTGGAGTTACGTTGGAGGTAGCTGAAAACCTGGTTTGTCACATGCTGTGTGCCTCCATGCATGGATTTCAGATCACGAGGGGTGCTTCTCAATCAGCGGTCTTTGGCAAAGTGAAACCGTGTCAGAATGGACAAACCAAATACTGGCTTGAGCGTGAGCCTTTCATGTTTTTAACATTAAATGAAGACGACCAGAGTTCTCTAGTAATGTGACCCGCAGACTGCAAAACCGTGGTACCGGCAGTCGCCGTCTGACTTCCATTGCCCCTAAAGTAGTGTTAGGATGGTAATGATGGAGTTACAATGGTTTTGCACTCAGTGGTTCACTTTACCACAGTCTTGGGAAGGGAGGAGTGAGCACAGCGGTATTCAGTTGGTAGCAATCCGCAACGACTGCTGTCAAATCCTACACACTGTACATTTTATTGAAGTCAGTTTTCCCACTGCCAACCTACAACTCATTGGTTCCTGTGTTGTTATTTAATCATTCCAGCAACAATACAAATCCTGGGAAACACTGAATCCTCGCCAGGTTTTTGGCATAAAATGGTCAAATCAAAAATACAGTTAATGCTGGCACAAAATGTTGGCTACTGGCAAGTTGGGTCTAAAAATAACGGCATTAGTCTTCAAAAACTCACATGTGATGATGAGCCCCTTGTGTGTGTGGGTGGGGGATGAGTGTGGACAGCAGAATGGATCTAAATGGAGGAAGACGAATAGACAGCGAAAGGGCCACTGCTGTTTGTCCATTCATCTCAGGTGTACGCGGAAGAGCTCAACAATGACAGCTCATCCATCAGCCACAGGGGTACGACTGAGCCTCCTGGAACCGAACCAAGAACCATCTTTATCCATCATGCATCACTTCTTCTCTTCTCTCCTCACCAGTTTCATATTTTTGTCTACATGTTTTGCAGAATCTTTTCGATTTCAGTTTTGCTTGAGTGTCTGAGTATGTGTTCGCTTGCTGACAAGTGGCCAAAGGGGGGGAAAAACTGGATAAGGAAATAAGAAGACAGGCCCAGGAAACGGTGCTAGTAGACAGGGAAACAAAAAGTGACAACCCAGGGGAACGAAAAAGACAAAAGTGTGGGGCCAAGGAGTGAAACAGGAAGGAGAATGACAAGATTGTATGTGTGTGCGTGAGGAATTGAGAGAGCAAGAGGCAAGGTAAGCAGCGACACAGCAGCTGTCGACCTAATTCCTTCTTAACGCAGTGCTTGTGCTCTGATTAAGAAAGCGATCTGGCCTTTAATTTCCTCCCGACACCGGCTAATGCTCTGTATCTCAATCGCCTTTCCTGGCCCTTTTCTCTCATGAATGCTACACAAGGCCTGCATCCTCCTGTGTTTAGCCAATCAGCATGGTCTATTAAGAGACACATCACAAAATAATGACTTTACAAAAATCTAAAGACTTCTGAATGACATTACCTGGACTGATGTCCAAACTGCAGCCTTGCATTGAAGATAGGGGAAATGCAGATGACCCCAAGAATGTATGTTTTCAGTTCACGAAAGTTAATTATAACCTGTTCGGTTGCTTAAAAATGTCTTATTCAACACTCTGTTGTACTTTGCTCCACCCTCTGGCATGATCTCTGGTTGCAAAAAAAAACAAAAAAAAACAAGATGGCGACGGCCAAAATGTGGAACTCAAGGCTTCAAAACGGCAGTCCGCAAGCCAATTACAGTATTTACAGTCCATGGCCACCACAAATTTTAACCGTAATAACAAAATGTTAGCATGATATATAACATTTTAACCATCTAATGCTTAATAAATCTAAGGACACAATCTACTCCTCGTAAGCACAACCAGTGTCTTAAAGTGAGTGATTATTTTCACTTTGGCACAAATAAAAATAAAAAATATCCTATAAAAATAAAAATAAACTTTCAGCATATTATAATTAGTGCTCTGAGAGATGACTAGACTTCTGCACCTCCCCATGGGTCTGTTTTCAGGCTTTAAAAATCTAGTCTGTGACTGAATACTGACCAATCACAGGTCATTTCAGAGAGGGAACAATCCGATTGGCTGTGCTCCAGCTGGTGGGCGGTGCTTGGTATTTCTCAGCTGATCTCAACATGGCTGCTGGCTCACAAACTTTTTCATTTTACAGCTAAACAGTAAATATAAGATGTTTCTGAAAACATTTCAGGAGAGAAATAGGCATTACAGTAACAGAATATTGATTCATATTTGATCAGCGCTGCCTTGTTGGACCTTTCGATCTGAGTTTGTGAGTGACTGACAGCTGCTCTGGTAAGCTCCAGATCAGCTCTGATTGGTTATTTTCCTCTGGTTTGTGAGACATGACATGACAGGATTTTTTCAGATTACCTGTCTCATGCACTACTGTCAGGATGTAGTGTCCGTTTTATAAAAATAACTTTTTTTAATCATATTTGCTGCAGGGCTGCACGGTGGTGCAGTGGTTAGCGCTGTCGCCTCACATCAAGAGGGTCGCAGGTTTGAATCCGGGCTTGGGACTCTTCTGTGTGGAGTTTACATGTTCTCCCCGTGTAAGCGTGTGTTTTCTCCCGGTACTCTGGCTTCCTCCCACCGTCCAAAGACCTGCTGTTTAGGTGACTCTAAATTGCCCTAAATTGTCTAAATTGTGGATGTGAGCGTGAATGGTTGTCTGTCTCTATGTTGTCTGTCTCTATGTGCCCTGCGATGGACTGGCGACCTGTCCAAGGTGAACCCTGCCTTCGCCCAATGCCAGCTGGGATCGGCTCCAGCCCCCCCGCGACCCCTAACGGGATAAGCGATGGATGGATATTTGCTGCATTTCTACACACTGCTGCTTTAAATTTCAAAGTCCTCACATGGTTATCAGTGTTAAACCATTAGCTGGTAGCCTCTGAACTAATCCGGTTACAGCCACTCTAAATGTGTGAGTGGGTACAGAGAAAATTATTTAGACTCATCCAGGACTTTTAAGATTATCAAATGCATGCAAAGTAGCAGGGCATTGTACATCCTGTTTTGACCTTTTATGCGTTAATTTTCAAGTTGGCTTGCCCCCAGCCACAGCAACGTTATAAATATATAACATATAACAGCAAAAGTATCAGCATCACACTCTGCTCAGACACCAAGGTAAAAGACAAATTGTGCATAAAGTCTAACAACACTCAGAGAGGCCAACGTGACATCAAACTCAAATAGACTTGAGATGCCACAGCTGAGGAGAAATGCTCCAAAACCCAGACAGGTGTTAAACTTGTGTTTCTCACCACTGGAATTGAAGAGCATTGTTTATAAAACCATGAAAACCCATGCAGCATACACAGTCGGAGAGGAAATGTCTACTCATATATGATAGGTATTGTGAAAAGCAAATTTAGGGTTAGAAACATGTTGGTTTGTACGGCCGATCCCAGTGAATAAATATAACAATTAGTAAACCATAATAGGAGAGTTTCAATTTTAGTCCTCATTTATAAAGAGTGGAAGTTGAGAGAATGGTGGAAAGGCAGAATAAAATAACAAGAAGGGACAGTTGTACACACCAACATAGCATTATATTGTTTCATCACAGACAAACAGACATTAAGCCAATCGATAATGCCACAGAGCACTTTCTCAATTTATGTTCCTGCACATTTTTCCAACCTCAGATGAATGCTAAGGACAGAAGACAGAAAAGATGTCTCCAAGGAAGCGTCAGATCGTCATGACTTGGCTAAAAATGAAACAACACATCATGTCCACGTCTACAGCAGGTCCTGGATTGTGGAATAAGTTTTTGTGTCTTGTTGTGTACGCTTCTTGTCGCCTACATAAGGAAAGAGGATACGACATTAGCTGATATCGCAGATAGATTTCTCCCACCTGTTAATATGTGAAATCAGATGTTTTACATTGGTTTGGAATAAAAACCTGTAGACTGTCAGTCCTCTGTTGTAATCTACATTAATGTTCATCTCTGCCTGCTGCTATCAGGAACAATTTGAACACCTCGCACAGATGTAGCCTACATTTCCTGTCATTTTCATGACAATGTTTTGGGATAGGATACCCAAATACACAAAGCAACATCCAGATAAATGACAGAAAAATTGTAAAAGATTATGACAATTAGGGCTGTGTATTGGCAAGAATCTGGCAATATGATACGTATAATGATACAGGGGTTACGATTAAATATTACTATATATTGCAATACTGTACGTGAGGTCATTTATTGGAATTTTTAAAACGTATTATTTTATAATTATTTACATTTAACAGTCCCTCAAGTATTGAGTTCACCTTTGCATGTCGACATAATATCACAATACTCAATATTTTCACTATTTTCTTACACCCCTTGTGAAAATATGCCAATTCTATGTAGCTAAACATAGAGAAATAGTAGAAAAGTCATTTGAAAGGCACCTTGCTAATTCATAAAGCAATATTCTGAACAGGTGTAATGTATTTTTTTTTTGATGAAAGACGTTGTGATTATGCAGTTATAAAGAAAATAAAGTGTAATATAATTGTCTCACTTAAAACAAAAGTCGGCGTATTGTCTTGAGACTCAACTACTCCAAACTGGAGCAGACAGAAGTACTGACAGCTTATTGAATTTGACATTTTTCTTTTGTTTTCTTTCAAAGTGGCAGAATAAACACTCAGCTTATACGCAGTGTAGACCGAGGATTTACCTTAGGACAGACACAAATATATAAGAGTGGCAATAAAGCTACGGTAAACACGAGGTGTGTGTGTTTAGCACACACACACACACACTCGGACCGCCATGTGGAGTGTACGTGAGAGAGGTGGCGTTGCTAGGAGCACCAGGTTGTGTGCAGACAGTGGTAACAGCAGCAGCAGCAGCCTGGCGGTGGAGAAGAAAGGAGTGGAGCAATGCCAAGAAGATTCCCCCTGAGAGACTGTAGGACGGGGAGAAAGAGACAGACAGACAGAAACATGGAGAGGGCACGCTGATATGATCTCCACTGAATGAAGACAAGCATCTGATGGGGGTTATTTCTGTCCTCTGACTTGGAAATAACTCGAAAATGGTCATTAAAAAAGCCCACTATTTCAGCTTTTAGGAAAGAGAACATGGATGTAAGGAAATGGTGACAGCAGGAGGGGGAAGATGGCTTACAAGGTTGACTGGAGAGATGAGAAAGAGAGAGATGGAGTCAATCTGCTGGGGCTCATGTTTGCCGTCCCTCCTCGTGCCACCCATCCGTCACATAAACTGTTAGTCTATTTCCAACCATCCCACGTCACTTCCTCACCTCTGTGCATTACCCCGCTGCGCCTCACCCCTTGTTTTCTATTTGTTGTCTCCTTTTTACAATCTCCCTCTTCCTTCTTCCTCCTGCCTGTTATTTCGTCTTTAAACGGGGAGTCGTGTGAACAGGCTATGCAAATGAGATGGTTATTACCCCACTGCTCATCAAGCCGCGCAGAGGAGACATTAATAGGCTGATGAATATGCATGTGAATTTGTTAATTAAGTTAATTATTCTGCTGAAAATGCATTCGTCTTCCAAGGACATCTTCCCCAGGATTTCAACCTGCTCCACTCATTAGTCATGCGATATTTCATACACAGAGTGAGAAGAGGGAGGCAGACAGTGGGAGGGAGAACGGAGGGGAGAGGAGACAATGCCGTTTTTGGAAAGTGGGTGCCATGAACAGTTGGCGTTGTAAAAGTATGGGGTAAAAATAATGTATCTTGGTGTCATCAGCGCTCACAATGGGATGTGCCGTAACTATTAGCAAACCACATCCTGGTTTCCAGATATGGCACATTATTCCCAAAGCTGGAGTTTATACTTTCAGAGTTTTCAGCATCTTTTTTGTGGTTGCTTCCTTCTACCTCACTGGTTACTTCTCCCTAATTGCTTATTAAAACCCTCTTAAATGAACTTTTTGTGCCAACTTTCCAACACATTAATTAATTGTTGTAGCCAATTAAGTGCCGTTGTGCAAATGAGCCTCATCACAAATGGTCCTATAGGGCCGACCCCTCCTTTCTCTCTCTCCCTCTCCCTCTGTCTCTTGCACTTCCCTCCCTCTGCCACCCTCCCAGCTAGTCTTCCCAGCTGCCCTTGCACTTCAAGGCACTCGGCGCCAAAGAAGCAGAAACTGTATCCCTGGTAATGCTCCACTGTTTTCTGGACCGTTTCCAGCCTCCGGGCTCACTGATCTCAAACTTGTATGAGAGGTGGAAAGCAAAAAGGCTAAGTCTACTCCTTTTGTTTGGCACGCTCATACAAGAGTCGGCTCAACCACCAAACCATATAGCAAATCTGTTATTTGCATTGTCTGGTTAACTCGTCTGAATCGTCAAGGAGGCATCAACTAGCCTCTTTTTATTTATTCACGTCAGGTAAAATGTGAGTTCACCTAGAGAGATGGTGAAAAAAAAGGAGGGTAGTCAACTTCAAAGCACTCAATAAGGTTGCCAAGCTGTTCACACATCTCCATCCCCTGTGTTAAAAACTGGAAACAGGCAGAGGAAATCAAATACGTGTGTTTATAGAGATGTTACATAGCCATCTCCTTCAACACCATATGATTTTTACAATATAATGAAGTTAGGAACAAAGGATGATCCATTTTGTTTGTCGTATACTTGAGTATGCATCTATGCACAGTATGCAGGAACTGTATGTATATTCTCCACCACGTAGTATCTAGGGGTGCATGTGTGTGTGCATAGTAAAGGTCTTATTGATAACACTTTTATTTAGACGAATGATTTTAAAAATAACAATAAATCCATACAGCTTTTAGAAAGGTGCTAAAAGTATTGTTTTTCCTGAATAAAATAATTCTGACTGTGAATTAATCATTGGCAGGTCCAAAATGAATGTTTTGTTCATCTCTGTGGAAGATATCTGATGTTTGGTTCCCACTTCTAACAAGGCTTGTGAGCCAATAGTAGAACAACGCTGGTATCACATGGTATTTCTGGGTCATCAGTTAGTGAGAAAAAATGGATAAATGGCTGAGTTTGACAGTAAGTGTCTGGCAACAACTTGTGAAGTGAATACAATTGGAACGAGGGAGGGAGAAGTCGACATCTAGTAGCTGAATGTTATCAATGGTGTCAATAGTACCTTTAAAGATGACCTATTGTGCGTTTTCTCGTTCCTTTAGAGTGCTGGATAGATTTCTGAGCATGTAAAAGGTCTGCAGTTAGTTACAAAGTCCAAAGTCCATGCCAAAGAGAGTTACTCCACTCCAAACACTGAACTCCTTGAAACACCTCACTTGAAGTCCCGCCTTTTCTTCTGTAAAATGGTGATGTCACCAAATAACACATTTGCATAATACCATATAGGGATGTTATAATTAATCGTTTACCTGTTACCCGACATTAAGAATTTTAACCGATTAACGTTATCAGTTAAACCGTTAAAAGAAATAATAATGAATTAAAAAGCTGATTAAAACTCAGAGGAGCGGCTCATCACTTAAAGGAGAAAAGCGGCTCCACCTTAACATTCCACCTTAAGAGAGTCTGAGCTAGCATGGCAAGATACAGGAAGTTGGCTCCGGTCTCTAGAGCTCGCTTGAGCTGAGGAGTTGTAGCATTTATTCACTGACAAATAAACTGTAAATGCGCTGCTAAAGCTACGTTCACGGCTATAACGCCACCAACAAACCCACACTCACTGCCGCCACACACACACACGGTCTGTCGGACACTTGCTAAAGTTATGCCGCGCTGACACACAGCCGATAACCTGCGAATCTAAACTAAAAGTGCGGTGGAGAAAGAGGCTGCATGTCAGGGACACAACACGCAGCACCATGGTTGCTAACGGAGTTTGCTTAGTTGTCTGTTGTGCTCATGTACTGCAGCTGGCACACCGTTGTATGCGAGGCACTGATCTTGTTGGATATCAGTTACATTTTTTTTTTCAAAATTAGCATCCCTAATACCATACCATGTTTGCATGGTATGGGCACCTGGCCAGTAAAATTATTGGGAAAAACAGCAAAAACAACTGGGGCAAAATAAAAAGCCCAACAAATTGTGTCTGATCCTGTTCATCCTCTTTTTAAAGAATTTATAAACATGCCCCATTGGGAAGACGCTATAGATCCGTCGCAGCAACCAAAAACAACCAAGAACGTTTACAAGAAGTACAAGACGTTTACTAAGGTCATAAACACCATTCACACTGGGACCATGTCTGTTATTGTTATCTGTACTGTGCATGTTGTGCTATTTATTATATGTATTATGATTTGCTATGATGTGTTTCAACCAACGTGTGAAGCCGAAGGCCAGTTTTCACATTTGCGCACAATAAAGATTATTATTATACCTGCCTAGTTGCTAGTTTGGCATGCCCTCACACAAAGCTAATTAGAGTGGAGCTGGAGCAGAGACCAAAGAGTTTGGTTCGGCTGACCAATCACAGCAGAGTGGGCCAGCTGACCAATCAGAGCAGACTGGGCTTCTGGCAGGGGAAACAGGACAGAGGGTGAAAAGAGGTGCTGCAGCACAGCCGGTATGAGAAAAATAAAGTGTTTTTTTGGACATTAAAGCATGTAAACATGTTCTAGTAGAAACCCCAAATACAAGTGAAAATAAGCGCAATAGGTCCTCTGTCATTCACTGTCTTTCACTCCACAACTTGTGTTGTGGTTTCAGCCATCCACATTAGTTTGCTATTTTTATCAGGCATAATGAACACTCAGAATATAAAATGATATAAAAGATGTGCTACATAGCAAAACCCTATCATGTAATGGCTCAATCAGCAAATCACAAAATTCATACAGCATATGGCACTTTTTACCAACAGGTTGGCCTAATTTTGCTGAACTCGTTCCAAAGCTATAGACAAGAAAGCACTAAGAATGTTGAGGTAAGTTACCCTTTTTGGTCAATGTCACAATTCATAACAATCTGTGGCATTTTTCAGCTCTTGACTTTTGTGCACCATGATGTTAACAACATAAAGTGACACCTCCTTTAGAATAGGAGCTGAACTTTCTTCCCCCACCCCCAATGTCTGGCTTTGGCTACTCCACTGCCATTCGGACATGGCACTGATACACCCACCAGGAGGATTAGGGAAGGTTTAGCGACTGTGCCAGCCTCGCTCCCCGTGCCACCCCTCTCCCTCAGCACAGAGGGGGGTCCCGCTTGGCATGGCAAGGTGAACTAGCCTCTGATTGATGGGCATGGTTTCAGCCCGCTACTGTGCTCCCCAAGGCCCCGTGCCTCCCTTCCCTTTCTCCTACTGCTGTCTTGGCAGCGGTGCCCACCTCCTCTTCCATGCCAGGCAGCCAGCTAAAGCTCCTGGTGGGCACATCAATTACATAGCGGCACCTCCCCTCTTTTCTCATGTCTATCTGTGGGTCTGTCTACTGTCTCAGACGATGCCAATCTGGTCCCTCTCCATCTCCACTGCTGTCTATAGCTATCTCCTATGTGTGTGTGTGTGTGTGGTTTTATATACCCATGTTCACAAATATATCTTTGCATATGCACAAATGCACACATATTCATGCACACACTCTTGCTCAGGCAGGTCATAATGGTTGGTGGGAAAATCCTCCCAGGAGAGCACTCATTGCCACAGGCTCAGCTGTACAATAGGCTCAGGTGTGTGCATGTATGTGCATGTGTGGTTGCCTGTGCATGGCTGCGCTTTGCTGTTTAAAATGCCTTCATCTACTGCTTAATTATCTACTGCTTCATGTGACTGCCTTATAAATGAGGGTATGAACAGTACAAATGTAGGGAAAAAACAATCATCATGTTAAGGCTGCATTATTCTGTTAATTAACATGAATATTTCAACCTTCCTTCGGGTTTTGGCGGCTAGTTGCTCTTGGCAAATCATGAATCATTTACTCGTGGCGATCGTACGCCATCTGGAGTCTTCATCGGACAATTGTGTTTTATTTTAAGCAAGCAAGTCAAGGGATTTGGTTTGATTTTGAAGGAATAAAGGCAAAGGCATGCTTCTCCTTAAACTATATTGATAAATAATAAGAAATAATTGAGGAAACGCTGCAAATAAAAACTTGTCTTTGGCTCATGTTTCTCTTCCTGCTACACAAGTTACATAGCTAAGCAGGAGAACTTAATCTGACGCTAAAAACGAAACAAACTTCGTATAAATTGGACTAAAACTGAAGTTGAAACACAGAGGACGAGAAAATCGTTTGTCACTCACCTGCTTACGAGTATGGTCCAGTACGGAAGCCCGGACGGGGACGCTGGGAAACCGAAGCGGGGAAACTGAAACGGGTAGCGGGGGCACAATGGCGGCGGGGCCTGGTGTTTCCATGCAGAGCGGTAGCCCTGCGAGAGAGCTTTCTCTCTCGGTTCAGCAAGGAGGGAATCAGTCTCATGGAGATCGGATCAAATCGGAAGAGGTAACAGGTAAGAAGTTCCCCGTGCTTTAATACTAGGTGGCTTTCTGATTGTTATTAGCTAGCTAGCTTGCTAGCGGCTAGCTAATGATCTGGCTGCTCAACAAGGCGACTCAGGCTAACGGCTAACTCAGCCGACACTGTAACGTTAACTTTTTTAATGTATGTTTTTGACATGTACATATGTATTTACAGCTCTTGTGGAGTCTTAAACCCATTAAGGTGGAACATAAGCTAATGGCACTGAATGGAGTGTCATGTTTGGTAAAGTAGCAGCTAGTTTCTCGTCGTGAGCAGTTAGCTAGCTAACGTTAGCTACCCGCTAACATCAACTTTCTACAAACACTAAGGTTAGTGATCTCTGAAAGTCATCTAGTGAAAAGTTTGCCTTATTTGGACTTCAACAAAATAATGCAAACGTGATCCCACCCAATGTGCACTAACAAGCTAGTTGCACTGTTGTAGCCCAGTATGAGCGATTATGATAACAAAACATTAGCCTGATTGTTGACACCATCATCTTTTTGACCAGACTGACAGTGAAGATACGGCTTTTCGGGATGTCATGTGACTTGATTGATCAACCTATTTATGTTGTGTTTGTGACATTAACGTGAATAGTACTATTTGTGTGGAACTCAGAAACGCTGGTAGGTTTGTTTTGGTTGAGTTGTCATACAAAACAATTGTGGAGTAAGCTGTCATGATTTATTGCTGATCATAGGTACCTTTAATTTACACAATTTGTTCCTAAAACTGTGTAGTTTGGATGCACTGAACAGGGATTTGTTGACAGTTTAGTTGTTATTTTGACCAAATTATGTTATCATCAGAGTTAATTATCCATGTAACACAGTATAGGCCTACACTTGGTTGCCAGTTTATAAGATACACCTAAAACGAGGGATGAACCGATGCCGACACTGGATAGATATCAGGCAGATAATGATTCAAATACCTGGATCGGATATTGGGCAGATACTGATTCAAATTTTGCTTAACAAAGTCAAGAAAGCAATGTTTAAGTCAAGCCCAATGTTTCCTTACACATAAAAGAATCAGTCACTTCTACACAGTGAGGCATACAACTTATTAATTAAACACTGGTATTGGATCGGTACTCTGTATTGGCTGATACCCAAAGCCCAGGTACTGATATCGGTATTGGGACAAAAAAGTCGGACCGGTACATCCCAAGCTAAAACTAATGGCCTATTGTCACCGGTCCTGCAATAATCCTACATTCATGAAGATTATAATGTTCCGTTTTTGTCAAGACTTAACTAACTCAGTGACAACTTAATGATCATTTTGAAAGATGTGGTTTGTTGCATATCTAATAAACTGCATGTACCAACAAAAAAAGTTTTCATATACATGTATTATGTACATATGTTACTGTATTAGATTGTTGGCGTGTACTTGTTTCAATGACTATTTCTATAAAAAAAAGTGCTATAGATGAAGAATGTCACTCAGTTGCAATTATGTTGTTGTAGTCTAATTAGATCTTTTGTAGAAATGTTTTGAAGCTGTTTTAAACATGTGTAAATATCAGATGCAATATTAATAATTTTTACAACATGGTGTCCAGGTTACATTTAGCTTTACATTTGTTGAAAATCAAAATTAAATGAACATTCAGGGATGTATGTAGATGCATGTAGATCATCCCTCATATTTATTTAAATGAAGTTTTCTAAAAAGGTCAGAGGAGATGGAATCTGTGGTGAGGTTGTGAATACCTTTCAGATTTAGTACAATCATCACATACAATGTGTATGACTTTTGATTTAGTTTAATTGTTATCTTGTATTTTGCGTCTTTTTTCAGAGGCAGAGAAGCAGAGTCGAATGGCTGCTTTACTGGAGAAGCTTCATGCCAAACACAATGCTTCACGGCCGTGGCAGGAGACCTGCAAGGTTGTGCGTCAGGCCATGGTGAGACAGCGACATCTTTCTTTGAGGGAAAATAATCTGTTTGAATTCACAAAGCACTTCTTTAAACCTTTGAAGGACCCGAAGGTCTGAAACCAGCAGACAGTTGCGTTTTGACAAACCAAACAGACCGGATGTCCTTCAGATGCTATGGTCAGAGCTGAAATTTAACAAACAGCAGACAGGGCAGGAAAAACACATTTAGAAGATAGTCCTTTATTGGTCCCACGAGGGGAAATGGAAAAAAAAATGAGTGTGTTCTGGTGGGTGGGGGGGTGCCTGTTTTCCTCTTGCGCACTCCCCAGGTCCCCCTGAACAAAAAAGAGTGAAAAAATTGAATTTCCCCTAGTGGGACTAATAAAGGACTATCTTCTTCTTCTTCTTCTTCTTCTTCTTAAATTCAGTTTTTTTTTTTTTCACTCTGTTGTTAACTTATACACGGTACATGCAGACCCGAACACACACATGCACAAACATGCAACAATGGAGAGATGTCAGAGTGATGGGGCTGCTCCTGACAAGCGCCCCGAGCATTTGGGGGTTTGGTGCCTTGCTCAGGGGCACCTCGGCAGTGCCCAAGAGGTAAACTGGCACCTCTCCAGCTACCAGTTCACACTCAGTTCTTGGTCCATGGCGGGACTTGAATCGGTGACCCTCCGGTTCCCAAGCCAACTCCCTACAGACTGAGCTACTGCCGCCCCATTTTCAAGAACAAGCTGCTACAGACAGCTTGGTTCTTGCATTCTGTCATCATGAAAAGGCAACAGTGATGAACCAGTGGTCACTGCCACACATTGTCATTCAAACATGAATAAGAGTCATTATATCTCATATTCCATTCAAAATCTGCCATTAACACACATACAGTATAATATCCACAATGCATCTTGGAAAAGTACATTTGACAGTCCTTCATCAGTACCCACAACAGAGACTCACTACCAACCTGTTCTATATATATTTATAGTAATTAATCACACATCATTTTCAGAAAGATTTTTACTTTAATAACTTACCTACTGGGCCTGTGAGACTATAGTAGTGACATTTAAATCCCTGACCTATCCTGCTGCTGACTAAGCCAGAGAAAAGCAAACTTGAACATTAGGTCTTGTTGATAAAGCACTTTTATCTTTTCTCAGCCATTATCTCATTCCTCTGTTTTACTTCATGCTGTGTCCCAGGAGAAACGTGGTGTGATGAACGCCGCAGGTCACCAGCTCCTGCTCACCTGCTTGGAGACCCTGCAGAGAGCCCTGAAAGGTGAGGCTGTCAACTCAAAGGACAGGAACATGAGGGAGAGTAGGGCAACATTTTCCATTTGAATGTGTTACTTTGCATCATTAAACAGAATTCTAGTCAATTTTATTGAAGTGCTGGTAGCACTGACACGCTGTTTTAGGGCAAACTAATCATGTAAAGTTATTTTTCTTATAATCAATCTGCATTAATTGAATGCAGCATGCATGACTTGACTTTTGCTTTGTGTGTCATACGTGCAGGCATGTCATGTCTATAGACAGCAGGAACATTAGACAACAATTTTTGGACATAATCTCTGTATAATGATGTTAATATTTCCCTTACTCTTTTCTGTCTTCTGTTTCAGTCTCATCTCTGCCCTCCATGACGGATCGTCTAGAATCCATCGCTCGACAAAACATGTGAGTTCTTTCCCTTTTGCCAAGTACAGAGGCCTGTATTACGAAGGAGGATTTAGACTTAGCGAGGTAACATCAGGTTTAACCTTTCAAGGTTTTCAGTCCTACGACAGTGGTTCACTTCTTACCAGGGTAGATCACCATGGAAACTTTTGCTGAGCACCTAAATCTTCCTATCAGCCTTCTGACCAATAAGATCTCAGTGCGCAGATTGCAAGATAATATTACACAAATACAACAAAATTAAAGTCATAATTCAGGCTAAAAACAACACAGTTTAAACTGACAAGTGCAGAAAGGACAGCTGGTTGTATGCTGTGGGTATTTACCACTTGAGTTATGTTTTTATGTTTTTGTTTTTTTTTTTACTTGCTCTGAAGTCTGTTTCACATCTGAGTCGGGGACGCAGGTAAAAGAAGGCTAAAATAGTCATACATGCCACAAAATTACCAAAGGGCATAATGAAGTGTAATCTACACATCTAGTCTATTTTGAAACTCTGTATACATCACCCCATCATATATCTGACTTACTGTATTAGTATTCCGTTAAATTAATAAGTCTTTTAATTTACACATTCACACGTCGGCATTTGTTTTGTTTTTTTTTGCCAGCTGTCCTTCCTGCATTTGGCAGATATTTAGCTGGATTATGTGTTTACTAAATTTACCAAACGTTCTCATAGCCAGATTGAAAAACCCTGAGTTGACGTCCTGAGTTGATAATCACCGTCGAAGGACCATTTAGCATGATCGTCGTTGTTAGGGTTAGTTAAGCCAGACTATGAGAAAAGTCCCCCGGGTATGTTGAATTTGCATCATAGTACAGGCCTCAGGACATGGAGGCTGATTGCAGATTGCTGTTATTTGTACTGTTTTCCTTGTAGTTGCTCATTGTGGACTCAGTCAGCTAGGATAAATAGTAAAATCATTTTAGACTTAAGTGAAAATAGTCACTCTATTTCTGTCATTTTCTGTTTTTTTGTCTTCTCTGAACAGGCTTGGCTCTCACCTCAGCCCCTCAGGGACAGAGTGCTACATAACATCCGACATGTTTTATGTGGAGGTGCAGCTGGACACCAACGGCCAGCTAGTGGATGTCAAAGTGGCTCATCAGGGAGAAAACCCCACGGTCAGTATACTCTGACTTCCATATGGTCCCATAGATCTGAGTCAGATGGTCGTAGTTAACCATGAATTCTATACTTGCTCATTCTGTTTAATTCCTTTAATAAATCCCATTCATGCATCATGGTGAAGACGTCGTCCTCAAAAGTGTATTATATTATTCTTTTCTTGATTTGTTGATCACAGAGTTGTCCCGAGCTGATTCAGCATCTAAGGTGAGTAGAAGCGGCACGCTTCAGTGCAGAGTTTCTTATTTCTGTTTCATGGAGTGATGCAGGCACCTGTGAGTAGTACTTGTTTTTGTCTGAAAGCTGTTTAAACGCCCTCCTCTCCCGTTTCTCCTCAGGGAGAAGAACTTTGAAGAGTTTTCCAAACATCTGAAGGGACTGGTTGAACTATACAAGCTCCCTGGGGACAAGTAAGTAGACTTGTAGGCTACAAGGCTTTCTGGTTGAAGCCATCCTAAACCCTGATTAAAGACAGCTGATTTATAAGAGACAGATACTACATGTCTTTATTGTTTTCAGTCTGTTATATCTAATTACCTTACTTCATTTCTGTGTTCCAGTAAGCTGAAAACCAAGATGTATATAGCACTGCAGTCTTTGGAGCTTGATCTCACCAAGATGATGCACATGTTCAGGTAAGTTCACAGGATCGCTTTTTGTTACCTTGTACAGCATCCTTTATATATCCAGGCTACAAGTGTGTAGCATATCTAATGTACAGTATATATTTAATGTTATTATTGTTTAAGCTGCACTGTGATCATTGAAAGAGTCATGCATGAGAGGGAAACTTATTCAGCATGTCAAAGGGCACATTTGCTGATTTTCGAGGGTGTAATATTAACAGAATGTTATCTATGTAACAAATCAATGCACCTGGTAAAATATCCATCTACTTAAAGGTCTTATTGAAAACATTTTTATGTAGACGAATATTCAAAAAGAGCCTTTAGGAAGGTGCTACATAAAAGTATGTTTTTTTCCTGAAAAGAAATTATGATGGGTCCAAAATAGAAGAAGAAGAAGAAGATCTACCTTTATTAGTCCCACAGTGGGGAAATTCAATTTACACTCTGTTTAACTTATACATGGTACATGCACACAAACACACACACACATGCAGTAATGGAGAGGTGTCAGAGTGAGGGGGCTGCTCCAGACAAGCGCCCCGAGCAGTTGGGGGTTTAAATAAATGTTTAAATAAATGTTTTGTTTATCTCTGTGGAAGATATCTGGTATATTTGGTTCCTACTTCTAACAAATCTTGTGAGCTCATAGTAAAACAACATTGGTATCACATGGTACCTTGGATAAGTGGCTGAGATTGACCCTAAGTACCAGGCAACAACTTGTTTTGAAGTGATTGCAATGAAACGGGGGAGTGGGGCATCATCTAGTGGCTGAATGTTATCAGTGTTATCAATAGCACATTTAACTTGTAGTATAAATGAATCATTTTGACTAAAAAGCCTAATTTGAGCATCTTTTTGTAATGCAATAACTTTTTATTGATATGTGTTTTCTAGGTTAGCAACCAATGCTAATGCAGTGGAGACTATTCTTCATGGCAGTGTGGGCCTGCTGACAGCCAGAAGTGGTGGCCATCTTGTTTCTCTTCAGTGTTACGTGTCCCCTTATGACGTATTTGAGGAGGGACCGGGCACCCAGCTCAACTTATCAGAGGGCAATGGTAAGTGCTGCTAGCTTTGTGGTTTGCTAAAGGATTGTATTTATCCTTGTGTAACATTGTCTCCATGTCTGGACTCCTTGATAATATTTGCAGTTCCCCGCTCTCTGGGTGTCAGTGTTTCTGTGACTATCGAGGGAACATCCGCCGTCTACAAGCTTCCAATCGCCCCGCTCATCACTGGATCCCACCCAGTGGATAACAAGGGGTACGAATGCATACCTCCATTTATCGTGGAACTTTAAAAAATCCTGCAAAGAGTAACCTCTGAATATGTTTAAGATCTAGGGAGGTCATGATACCAGAAATTTAGTAGTTTATACTAATACCAACATGATTCTCAGTTTTTCTTTTGTTACCGTTTGCATTCTGCTTTTCAAAACGTAACTCAATGTAGCCTCCGTACATTAGCTGTTAGCTCTGTTATTTATCCATTTCAATATTAACTAGCTCTCCTCTTGTCGATTTCAACACAAGTAGCAATATCAGAGACATTTTCTATTATCCCCAGTACTTGCGTTACTGTTGACCTGAAGTACCACCATGTTTTCAGAATTTTGGCATTGACTTGGCACCGAAGTGTAAGTCAGACATCTTTGAGCAAAAGATGTCCATTAAACATGCCTAAATGCACCACTCTGACATCTGAGGGTTATTTTATTACCTCACTGCAGAATTAGTAGAGACCAGAGAAAGACAACTGCTGAATTTGTTTTTGGTGTATTTCAGGACACCTTCCTTTTCCACTGTGACCAACTCCAACTGTGTGGACCTGCCAGCTTGTTTTTTCCTCAAGATGAACCGCCCATTGCCTTTCTCACTGTCCTTTATTCAGAGGCTGGGAAATGCCACTTGTGCGTATTTTTCAGCCATAAATATGCATTTAAAGCCCAACACTCATTTTGTTTGATAATTCAACCTTCAACCTCTCTCCATTTTTCTGCAGCGATCCCAGTGTTTGAGAGCTCCCCCAGCCTCTCACCTCTCTACCAGTTAATTGTCCAGAGCCAACGCCAGCTCCTGGAGGAGGGCAGCTCCACGCCGCCCCCTCTCACAACATGCACTTCTATTCTGTGAGCAGATACACATCATTAATATGATTTCTTCTTAGCTTTTAATTCATATCTTACTACATCCAGTCTGTGCTTTATTACGGAAATATTTTAAGCCTCCTCTGTTTGTTTTTCTTGGTTGCTTGTAACTATGGCCTCCATCTAAAAAATAAAGACGCAGCCAATACACCAAATTTTAGATTGTTAACCCACAGAAATCACTGTCTGTGTAAGAAAACTGATGTTTTTATGTTTTCATAGGTGTTGCCAGATCAGCAGCACTGTTACTTCCTGAATGGCGATGCCCCGGTGCAAGACGGACGTTCTCTTCAAGGAGCACTGGTGTCCAAGATCCCCTTCCGCCATCCAGCACAAGTGCCACTCTTGTTGGATATCATCAGGCACCAAGCAGCTTATAACACCTTGATTGGCAGCTGCGTGAAACGAACTTCCATCAAAGAAGGTAAGTATCTGGCCCATGGATGTATAAAGAGAAGTGAATACAGTGTTGCAGTCCTTTAACTCTGCCTCCCAGCTCTTGCTCCAGACTTGGTTTAGGACTCATTCACATGAATGGAGGAAGAGAAATAATTTGGCTATTAGTGCATTTTACATCTTTTAGGACCTATTTATTTAAATACGGGCTATTCAAGTGTTTGTACTGGGAAGTTGATAACCTCAAAATTCATTATCCGCCAAGTTACAGGCGTCTCTTTTCCAATGTAAATCTATGGGGAAAAAGTCTGGACCCAATGGCATCACGTGATGGAAGTTGACGATGTTGAAATATCACATTTGGCCACTACAAAAATCTGCTTCAAAGCCTGTTGCTCTTCCTGGGAGTTTGATCTGGCCTGTGATTTACTGTATTTGGTTAATCAATAACTTGTACTTTTATTGTCTGATTGTTAAATCACATTTTACAAGTGTAGCATCTTTGCTGTTGTGTCTTCAGACAGTGCAGGCCTGCTGCAGTTTGAAGTCTGTCCTCTCACTGACTCGAGTTTCAGCGTCTCTTTCCAGCATCCGGTCAATGAGTCATTAGTCTGTGGTGAGCATCACTTAAACAAAATCTCATTAACCCAGCATATGTTGATATTATTTTAACAATATCTTCAGATGATAGTGATACCACATTGTATGAAGCTGAGTCCTGTGTCCTATCCGAACTCTTTCCTCTAGTGGTAATGGAGGTGATTGACTCCAGACAGGTATCCTGCAAGCTATATAAAGGACTGTCAGATGCTCTGATCTGCACTGATGAATTCATCACCAAAGTGGTCCAGCGGTGAGTTTCTTAATTCCTCCCAAATGCATAAATATGGATAGTATATTTTTTATGGTAATTGTTTCCCTCCCCCATAGATGCATGTCCATCCCTGTAACCATGCGGGCCATTCGGAGGAAAGCGGAGACCATCCAGGCAGATACTCCAGCCCTCTCATTAATTGCACAGACAGTGGAGATCATGGTGAAGAATAATCTGCCACCCTCTGGTAGTCCCACCTACAACATGGCAGCAGGCGATGGAGCTAACCCTATGGGCCTGCCTGGGCTCACAGGGGGCAACACACCTACTGGAGGAGGACCCCCTGGGGGACCGAATTTTGGAGGTCCAATTACTTCTCTGTTTGGGGTTTCCCGAACAGAGCGACAAGCCCAAGGAGGAGAGTGCCTAACCCAAGGAGGGGTGGCTGGCCAACAACAGTTGCAGCAACAGCAACAGACTGGTCAAGCCCATTCAGACGACTACAACAAAGTCACCCAGAATCCCATTCTGACAAGTCTATTACAGATAACTGGAAGTGTGGGCTCTAGTCCCAGCTCCCAGAATGCACCGCCACCCCACCAAACTCCACCCCCAACATCCTCCCCAGCCAGTAATACCAAGAATCATCCTATGCTGATGAACTTGTTGAAAGACAATCCCACACAAGATTTCGCCACTCTATATGGTTCTAGTCCATTAGAGAGGCAAAATTCTTCATCTGGCTCCCCACGGACCGAGAGCATGGGCGGAACCTGCCCCGGAGGTAGCACAAAAGGGAAGAAGAAGCGCCCACGGGTGACAGAAAAGGGCAGCGTTATGCCTGGAACTGCAGCAGGTGGTGGTTTAGGCATGAAATCACAACAGGGATCTTCAATGCCGCAGCACCACCAGCACCATCAAGTCTCACATGAAGACGACTTTCACCGTGAGCTCCTCTCTATGGATGTGGACGCATCTCAGAATTCTATCTTTGACGTTAACCTGACTGGGGATGGTCTAGACACGCCCCACAGCATCACGCCAGCACCTAGCCAATGTGGAACGCCGCCGTCTGGCCCCGGCATGCCTTATTCACAGTCTCACGTCCAGTCTCAGCAACAGCAACCACCGGGTGCTGTACCACCACGTATGGTCCGGCTCTCTAGTTCTGATAGCATTGGACCTGATATCACAGAAATCTTGTCAGATTTGCCTGAGCAGACAGGCAAAGGCAGCAGTGGAAGCCATGGGCAACACCCCATGGGAAGTGGTGGGGATGATGGAGGCCCCCTAGGTACCCCCATCCGTGACTCCTCCAGCTCCGGTCAGGGCAGTGGAGTGTTTGACTCGGCAGACATTTTCAACACCAACAGCAATGAGAATCCTTTCACTGACGCTGCTGACCTGATTGCTGAGGCAGCTGCAACTGCCGCCACGCCCACCAGCGATTCTTCTTCCACCAACTTCTTCCCAGATGCTGCAGACTTCAACCCTGACCTCCTGACCTCAGGCCATGGCTTCTCACAGAACTACTTTGACGACAGCTCTCCAAGTGCAGATGGAGACATGGACCTGGTCAAGGGTTTTGGGGGAAGTAGCCAGCAGAATACCCCATCAGGAACACCTCAGAATCCCACTCCACATGGGCAAAGCACCCCAGAGCCATCAATGAAGGACCCTTTTGATATGGGGATAGTTTTTGGAGGCAACAGTGGTGGTGGTAAACCACTTCTGGGACAGGCTCCTGATTTGGGGGAGACACATGGCGGAGGGTCCCAGAGCCCCCTCGTAATGGGCCTCGCAACAGCTTGTGCTGACTTTAAAAGTACAGAACCCAAAATTAAACCTCAACAAGGAATCATGCGACCAAAGGATGAAAATGGGGGGAGTGGAGGGAGCAGTTCTGGGATGGGGATGGGGAGCAGTTCGACAGAGAGTAAACAGGTCAAGCGTAGCAGGACCCCATCCAGTGAGGGAAAGTCTAAAGAGAAGCCTCCCAAACGAAAAAAGCTAGACCCTGATGGGAAGTCCCCCTCTCATAGCTCAGGGGGGCGGCCATACACGCCTCCTAGTGGTGGCTCAGGCTCTGGTGGAAGTATAAGTGGAGGAGGCTCCAAGTCTCCTGGTAGTTCAGGACGCTCACAAACTCCTCCTGGTGGTGCCACACCTCCAATTCCCAAAATCACTATTCAGATCCCAAAAGGGACCATAACTGGGGGAAAAACGTCATCCCATAGTGGATACACCTCTAGCAGTTCAGCTACAAGTAGCACAGGTGGAGGAGGGGGAACCAGCAGCAGCAAAAGCCATCATTCTCACTCATCTTCCTCTGGGAAGATCAAGTCCAAAGAAGGCTCCACAACACAAGGCAACAGCTCCAAGCCAGGGAGTGCTGGAATAGGGAGTGGAGGGGGATCATCCCAGTCTAAAGGCTCATCCCAAGGGATGGGTGTTGGCAAACCAGGATCCTCCCCAATCACCAAACATGGGCTATCTGGGCCTGGAGGTAGTGGTGGTGGAATTGGAAGTGGTAATAAAATGAAGCCTCAGGGGGGCAAACCTCCTGGGTCTCTTATGAATCCCAACATAAAGCCCAACATCTCCCCCTCTCACTCCCGCTCCAGTAGCTCTGGTGACAAATTGTCTTCACCCATGAAAATGCAGCAGTCCCAGGTTCCAGGAACGCCTCCTTCTTCCAAGGCTAAATCGCCAATGGGCTCAGGAGGTGGTAGCTCTGGAGGGTCCAAGTCTTCTTCTGGCGGAGGCATGAGCTCCCAGAAGCCAATGGGTGGGAGCTCCTCTGGTTCCACGTCTTCCTCGTCATCCTCCAGCTCCTCCTCGTCCTCTGGTTCCATGACCTTCTCAGGAGGCTCCCAGTCTCAGTATGGGGGTGGTGGAGGTGGAAGTGGAGGGGGAGGAGGGGCAGGAGGAGGAAGTGGAAGTGGAGGCAGTGGAGGAGGAAGTGGGGGTGGAGGTGGTAGTGGAAGTGGTGGAGGGGCTGGTCAGAACAACGCAAACAACCCCAATGCCAAAGGGAAGTCTCCCAGTCGAAACAAGAAGCCCTCTCTTATAGCAGTCATAGACAAACTAAAGAGTGTAGGTGGAGGAGGGGTGGGGGAGGATGGTTGTGAGGTAGGGCCACCAGCAGGAGGAACTGGTTCTGGATCTGCTCCTGGTGGTGGTGGTCCTGGAAATGTACCCAGCAGTGGACCTTCAAACATGGGTCCCTCCAAGCATGGCTCGTCATCCCAAAGTGGGGAGTATAAGCGGGAAAAGTCCGATAAAGAGGCAAAAGCAAAAGTGTCAGTTTCTGGTGGGAACAGTGGAGATAAAAAGCTAATGGACCCAAAAACAGGAGGGGGTAGCGCAACTGGTCTGGCTAAAATTATCATCAGCAAACCTGATGGTGGCTCACCAAGCATCAAGGCCAAAGTGACCCTTCAGAAAGCAGGGGACGGGTCCGGTGACTCGATGCGTCCCCAAATTTCCAGTCTTAAAGCTTCCCCCCTCTTTAGTGGCTCCACTCCCAAGCATGACCGCTCCTCCCCAAGCCACAGCCGCTCGCCAGGATACACCCCGCTCAACCACGACAGTGAGAGCGAGTCGGGCAGCAGCTCGGTGGCCGAGAAGTCCCACCAGAACAGCCCCAGCTCGGACGACGACCAGACCGTTCGCCCGCTTCCACCCCAGGACTACATGAGCTCCATCCCTCTCAGCTCAGGGGAGAAACACAAGAAGCACAAGAAGGAGAAGAAGAAGCAGAAAGAGAGGGAACGAGAGAGGGACAGAGACCGAGAACGGGACAGGGACAAAGAAAAGAAGAAGTCATCCATGTCCATGGGGACGTCCTCACATCCAATAAAAGCAGATAGCTGGTCCCGGTCACCCATTTCTGCTTCAGATTCATCGTTGTCCATGCTGGGTTCAGAGCGTCCATCTCGGCCCAGCCCAATGTATATGAGGAATGAAGATGACGACCTCATGGACTCAGCCCTCACTGGCAACCTTTAATTTGATTCTCTCACATTTTTAATTCATGCCTTTTAACATACAAATTAATCTTCTATTTATTTAACTCAAGCCACAAGTTGGAACTGGATGCAAGTATATTGTGGCTGTCTGAGTGATCATTGTCCTGTTTAAGATGTATTTTAATCTTATTTTACTGTTTCAGTATCACTGTATAATATCTGGGGGTTGGGATGGCAGTTTTATATGAAAGTGGTTCTCCAAATACCTTCTTAGCTTCATTAAGGAAGTGGATTTAAACAGTATATTTTCAGAAAACTGGACATTATTTTTGTCTTTCCTGTGATGTCAGAATGTCTTTTCTTTTCACATTTAAAACATTTGCCGTTGTCGTCGTCGTTGCATACAAACATGCCAGATTGCCACTAAATAAGTATTGTAAAGCAAGAAGGGTACAGTGTTCAGTAGCCTTGTTTTTCAGACACAACTGGGAATTTTTAGATTTTGATACATTTTGAAATGCAGATGTGTAAGATAGTCTAGGTAAAGAAGAAGATGATGATGATGATGGAGGAAAAGAGACATGTTGGAAATTTTTTTAACTGTAGAAGTTTTGGAAGCTTGAAATAAACATTTCACTTCTGGAAAAAGTTCACTCACTCTCATTTCTGTTTTTTACATTAGGTGTGTTTCTTGTTCTAAAATGTGTATTTGCTAATATTAATTTAAATTTACAGAAATCTGTGAACACATTTATTTATTTTGAATTATTTCGATCATTTTCTGGGTAGAGGTAGAGTCAAGAACTCGACCACAAAGCTACACTAGATGGCAGCAGTGTATCAGGTGGCTCAATCAGTTTTGGCAACGTCATGCTACTCAATGAGTTCCACACTCCCAGAGGCAATGCTTAGAGGTTAGATGAAATTTCACGGCTTTGTTCACAGGTATTACAGGAGATTTGTGAAATCACGCTGTAAGTAGAAGGACAAAACTGAGCCTGAAAAAGCCAAAGATGCACAAAACAGATCACTTAGGACGGTCACAAGGAACATCAACGTCAAATAAATATAAAAGATGAATAATTAGACAATACAGAGGCAGGATGTCTGTTACAGATACAACAGGGCAAACAATGTCTCAAAAAAAAAAAAAAAACTTTTAAAGCAGAAATACTGCTGCAAGTGAGTCTATGAGTGTTTTGATGCACAAGTTTTAGTTTTTTGCAACTGATAAAACAATTTCTGAAACAAGAGCCCTCTTTGTCAAAGCTACACAATAACATCTTAGGTCTCTTGCAAAATCAAACTCTTCATTCAAAACTATATAAACTTTAAAAACATGCATTTTTGCACCACAACGTTATGCACAAACACTAAATAAACAGCTCTTCTCACATGCCACCTGTAAGGATAAACACTATTATCTTCTAGAGTTTTTTGGCATTTCCATTTGTAGCATGCTGTAAACAGACTATGAAAACATGCAATGGGAAACAAAACTAACAAAAAAATACTCATAACTGTATCAGACACATTACGTCCTCTGTCTCTCTCTCTCCTCCAAACAGGCCGCCATTGTTGTGCACACCAAAAATCAACCCTGCATCACATATTCAGAGTTCAAGCTCTGATTTCTGAGTGATCTAATTGGTCACAGGTGTTTTCACAGGTGCATTCTGGGAGCAGGTGAGTGTGGTATTTCAATGGCAGTGTCAATAAACAGGCTACTTGAGTTAGATGGTTTATATAATTGTGCCACAAGTGCCAGTTTTAATGTCCTTTTGGCAAGTGCAAAAAACTGTAAAGCAACATAAGAACTAGCAGACCTCAGAGGATTAAATAAATTACTTGTGTTTTAAATTGAAAAGCAGCAAAATTATTAATGTCAGGACAGAGGTGCCCAATCTTTTTGGCCATGCAGTGACACTTTAAAAGGTGATTTCTACTGACTCAGCAAATATTAGAGAGAAGTCTGACAAACATTATTTGATGTAGCACAGGTGCATATTTTCTGCTTTCTCATTCTGTGATTGATCCTGTGACCCTTCAGATTTCTCAACCTCCAGGTTAATGGCTGCTCCTTTTCACAGCATAGATGCTTAGAGGTGGAGATAAAATGGCAGCATCCAGTATAGTATGGAATCAATAGATTATGGTCCTGTATAGGCAAAAAAGACATTATAACCTTTGTCCCCCTTCATGTCCCAAGTGACTCCATACGAAACCAAACCAGACTCCGAGGCTCCCAGTCAGCTGATCCTCTGACCCACCGCCTCACTTTCCTCCAGTTCTGCTGACTGGGCTGTTTTCTCCAGGAGGTCCTGCTAAACTGCTTAGCTGACACAAATGAATGGAGTCTCTTTATAATAAAAAATGCTATTTAATTACGGCCTCTTCGAAGGAATGTGACACTCAGCTGAAATGGCACTAGTGCATCATCGTAATACATTATAATAGGCAACATCTTGCTTAGTAGTTGGTTGGCTTCCCAGCGCTGTCAGAGTCCCGAAGGGCCCAGCTGAGGGGCCCCGAGGGAGGTCCTCTAACCCTTTGTACTGTATATGTACTAACTCGCCCCAAGGATGCATGCTGAAAAGTGTCATAATCAGCCAAATACTATCCAGCATCACTGCAGGTTGCTTGAATGTCGTCACTTCCATTGTGGTTAAATCTGTCCTTGGAAAAATTACATCACACGTCGTCCTGATATTGAGCTGCAGCACAGTCTGCTCCTCAACTGTACCAGTAAAAACCAACTTGTTTTTTACTTATATATTTTTCTTTGCAGTTAATATGAATTTAACTCTTGTGTTTTCTTGACTGACAAAAAAAATGAGCAAATACATTTGAAAATATATGAAACTTCTTATAGTTTATATTTTATATTTGATTTCTCTTGATATTTCCACATTTAGTTATCCTTTTTCTCTTTATTTCCATTTTTCATTTAGATATTCATAATTGTATTTTAATTGTTTATATTATATTTCCACATTAATGTATTTACTTATATATATTTTATTTAGGGCTTCGCAGTGGTGCAGTGGTTAGCGCTGTCGCCTCACAGCAAGAGGGTCACAGGTTCGAATCCGGCTTGGGGCCCTTCTGTGTGGAGTTTGCATGTTCTCCCCGTGTAAGCGTGGGTTTTCTCCAGGTGCTCCGGTTTCCTCCCACAGTCCAAAGACATGCAGGTTAATTGATGACTCCTAGGTGTGAATGTGAGCGTGAATGGTTGTCAGTCGCCAGTGACCTGGGTGTTCCCCGCCTTCGCCCAGTGCCAGCTGGGATCGGCTCCATCATCTTCATATTTCCACATTTATTTTATTCTTTTACAGATTTATTCTTTATTGTGGCACTCCTGTAACTCTATACAAACTGGCAAGCTATGCATTTAAAAATATATATAGCATACATATGACCTCAAAGCATTATTATTACACCAAATATGGAAATATTTGATGTTTTACATGTTTTGTGGGCTCTGTACATGTTCCTTTGATGGCATTTACTGACTTGATCCAACATAGTGACGGATGTTATTTTTGCTTGGACTCACTAACTCCGGTTTAGACCTCAGTACAAATGTTTTTATACAGTGGGACTATTTCATCTACTACTGCTGCCACATCCTCAGTTTCTCCTGACCTCAAACATCAGACAGTTTTTAAAGTTTACAGTTTTTCCTGCTGATGGACAAACCAGTTCTAAAATGGTGCATGAAAATGATGCACCTCAGCAACTTGCAGTGGGATCTAAATTCCAAATTGAATCAATAATTCACATGCGGGTTTGAATTTGTCAGCTTCATTCAGTCACATTAGGAGGATGATGTTAGGCGAAAAGGCCTCAGAGAGAAAAAAGCATGCAACACAAACAGAGGTGCTCCAGATAACAGAGCCATCGTTGATGTTATTACTAAAACCTGTGCTGTTCCTGCTATATGACCAGTCTGTCTGCTGTTAAAAGGCCTAAACATTCTCCTATGCTGTTTTTTTTTTTTTTTTTTTTACTTCCACACTTAAATACCAGCAAGCTCTTCATTATAGTCCCTGTACTCATTTCTAGCAGGCCTTTCCAACCAATTTGTCAAATGCCAGGAAAAAGAAAAGAAAGCCTGAGACTGCAAGCTCCTTTCCTCGTTTCTCCCTGCTGTAGCTCCTTGACTCTCTATTCCCTGTCAACCTTTTCAAACTGCTGAGCCGCGCTTTTCTTCAGCACGGCTAATTTCTCGATTGTCGACCCTGCCACTCAAACTTTCTTCACGGCTTTACGCTGCATCTTACTACTTGGAATATATCCACATTACTCCTTTCCCCTCTCTTCTTTTCATCCTGGGTGTACTCTTTCAACGTTTCTCAAACACAAGCCTGAGGCCAACTCCATGTCTCTGTGATGTTACAGTGTCAGATATGCCTGGCTGACATATACACTGCTTTTTTAATAATGTCGTCTATTTTAAGTCCTATACTTTTTGTGGATAGTCAATGTCCTGCTGGTGCTCCAGGCAAAAACGATTTAAAGTACTTAAAATTTTCAAAATTTCCAGACTGTCAATGTTTATCTTGCTGTTTAAGCCAGCTAAACATATTTGTATCCATGCTAGCAGCGTGGCTCTACAGATGTCGGTCTGTCCACCACTTTGGTTCAGACTGAAATATGTCATGATAGTGAGAGGATACATTTTTAAGACTTTGGCAAGCCCACAGATATTCCTCCAGCGCCATCAGCAGGTTGACATTTTTGCATCAGAATGAAATATCACAACAACTATTGGATGGATTGCCATCAAATTTGCTGCAGACATTTGGGGTCCTGAGAGGATAAATTTAAATGTCTTGTCAATTTTGTTGCCTTCAAATGGAACTTGTGAGCTTGTGGTTACGACATGGGACATGGGAAGTTGTGTACACAATATGCTTGGTGTTCAAGTGGTTTTAAGTTGTGAGAACACCGCTACGAGGCAACGGCAATATTAATGTTACTGTTGACATCTAGATATCACAGAGGCAACAATTTAGCAAGCTAGCAAGCAGGTGTACATAATGTGCAGGAAATCCAAAGGCATAATGAGACTGCTGGGAATATCAACATTTTGCACAGACTTTTTTTAAAAAGAAAAATAAATAATACAATATATTGGAAAATATATTTACTTATCATGCACCGAAAAAAATGAACTTCTATGACCTCTGGCATTTCTGACACGTCACAGCTCGTGACCCCGTTTAAAAGAGTGAATACCACAAGAGAAGGGTGTTCGTATCTCGTGAACACGCTAAACACGACCCCATCTGAAGGCACTATTTGTCCAATATGTACCCCTCAGCCTCAGCTGCAGTGTGTGATTAATGCCGATTAGCAAATGTTATAATGCTAACAGGCAAAACCAAAACGGTGAGCATGGTATATGTTACACCTGCTAAACATCGGCATGTTTGCATTGTCACTGTGAGTATGTTAGCGTGCTGATGTTAGCATGTCATTGAAAGCACCACTGTACCTGAGTGCAGCCTCACAGGGCTGCTAGCATGGTTGTAGACTCTTGGTCTTGTTACTCACTCTGTTACCCTTTTTTAACTCAGTGGTTGGGATTAAAACCAGTTACTCCTTTCGTTAACTCCTCTATGGCAGCAGAGTTAATATGCTGACCCTCTTTAGTCCCATCTTGTGGTACTCAAATGTCCAATATCAGTTCCTTTCTCATTGCTCTCTGCTACCCTGCTCTATTTTTAACGATTTCTTCTTTTCTCATGTGCCTTCTTCTCTTTTGTTTTATTCCTCTTCTTCTATCTCATCTTACATCCTTGACTGTCTCTCTCTCCATTGGCAGCGTTGGCCCACAGTTTAATTTTAAACTCTTTATTTTTCTTCTGTCTTCATGGGAAAAAGAGGTAAATATTGGCAATAATAACATGCAGCCACACTCATCTGTTTCACTAGATAGTGTGTGTTACAATCTCATCGCTTTTCCAATCACTGCGATGTGCAGATTTATTACATTTCAGGATCAGGAATGTGAGATACAAAAGGTGCAGACAGCAAGTTGAGTTCAGCAAATTGCCGTCTCCCCTTGAGCACATAAGGAAGGGCTGCGGCTTGTGACTGCCGATGAGCCGTATAGCAATGGAAATAACCTCCCAGCTTATCCTGTAGATAAGCAAGCAAGTGGAGGCAGTCATTTGTCAGTTAGTTAAGCTTTATAGCTGCACACAGTTAACTTTGGAGGGAGAGGAGGGAGAGAAGTGGGTGAAAAGAAGAGGAAGTAAGAATAAAGGCAAATAAAGGAAGGAGGAGATAGATGTATTTTCAGCCTGAGAGTGCTACATCCTTAACTAAGGATATTATAGCAACAAACTCCAGCTACGCTCTCTAGAGTAAGGCAGCAGCTTACAGCATTAAGGCAGTGTAACATTTTATCTTCATTGCCTGAGCACATTTACTGTTAAACTTAATTCCTGGTTTTACTCACCAATAATAGAAAAGCAACGTTGTCACTGTGCCACTAATTTGTATTTCTGTGTGCCTATTCATGTAGATCAGTATCAAGCACTGAATAATAATTGTTCTGACAAGAAACAGCAACCACAGCTGAATGAGCTGAGACTGAAATTTAATTTAACACATTTTCATTCACAAGGTCCTGCAACTGAGCCATGAAAAGTGTGGATTAATTTGTTGATGTTGAACAGGGCAATAATTGCTTTTGTAAATTCATCATATTAAAATCATTCTTGTTTGAACTGAAAAAAACCCACATTTTTCCTTCATATTCTTTGTGGGAACAGTTTATGATTTTGTGGCTTTGCGTGCAGATCTGTTTAAAATGCTGTGCTGAGGCAAGTTTCCATAATTGTATCAAAGCTTTAGAGTTATGCTGAGGCAAACTGAAGAGAGTGGCTGTAAAAGTGTATTGCTTGCGAAACATCAGCAAAACTGAAGGAAGTGTAGGTACACCTACGTTCATGGCTGCAGTGTGTCAACACAAAGCATTTCAGTGCAGGTTCACCTCGAACATTTTTTGAATTAATAACACAGCAAGAGTAGTTATAAATGGAAAATGTGGCCCAAACGTGTGATGTATGCCTGATGATGTTATGGTATTGTTAATGCAAAATGTTGTTAATGTAAAATTTTGTAAAATGTAAATTGAAATGCTACTTCACAGAGTGTAAGTGTTCAGCACCACGGAGAGTTCCACACCGCTCACTTACTGTGAGCTACTGTGACAATATCTGTACGAGACTGAAGCTTTTTTCCTGATCTTGGAAATAGCACTTATAATTACAAGGTCCATGGATTTCTCCAGAGCTTTTAGCCATATGCCACGGCCTTCATCAGTTCATCATCATGAATATAATTTTCTCAAACTGATAAGTAAACTATATCTCCTACATCTTGGAAAAATCCAGGCAACTGATAAGAAGTGTTTGTCAAAAAAATAAAACAAAATAAAATAGGGTTTTCACTGTCTGGTGATTTTCCCACCTGGATGAGCTGCTTGAGAATCCCTGGTATAAATACGATACGATGCGATACGACACAATACGACACGACACGACACGACACGACACGACATGATACGATACGATATGATACCGTACCATACCATACGATATGATACGATACAATATGATACGATACGATACAATGCGATATGATACGACAAAGCATGATACAATACAATATGATACGATAGGATACACTATGGCATGACACAATTTGATACAATACGGTATGATTTGATATGATACAATTTGATACAGTACAATATGACACGATGCAAGGCAACACGACACAAAGTGACGCGATGTGATGTAATATAAAATGGCATGATATGATGTGATATGAAATGATACAATACAATATGATTTGATATGATACAATTTAATACCATACAATGTGATGCAATACGATATAATGCAATACAATGCAATACGATTTGATAACATATGAAACGATACGACATGATACTATACGATACAATACGATATGATTTGATCTGACCAGATACAATATGATTTGACACAATACAATAAAATGAGATCTGATAGGACATGATACATTACGATATGACACAGCACGATATGATGCAGTTTTATTCAATAGTTCAGTACAGTTCAAGAAATATACATACGATTAAACATGCAGTTATGCATATGACACTTTCATAGACATACAAAACATATTCAGACCATTATGACACTTAAACATGTCACATTATATCCTCTGGATTTAGATCTCATTTAGCAGCACATTGATTTTGGTTTATCAAAAGGATAGACTAGTGTATAAGGTAATTATTCAGCATGTTGCTGTAGCACAAAGCCATGAGGTAATTTTATCATTCTCCATTGATTTTTGGGCAGGAAATTATTTTTTCCCATTCTTTGGGCACAAGTCAGAGAACAGAACCTAAAGTGCAATTACTTCATGTCCAAAGTAACATGTCATATCACAAGATATATGTTCCCTCAGCTGTAGAAATAGGGTGCTTCCCTCCCCCACATGCACCATCTGAACCCAAAGTAACTGTGGGCAGTAGTTTAAACTGACTGTGGGTCATTTGGCCCGTGTCCTCCACTCGTTTCTCCTGTCAGTAGCTGTTTTTCTGCATGATGATGTGTCTGTAAGGCTATCTGTGGCACTCATTAAAAATAAATGAAAGTCTATTGTCCCCATAATCCCTGCGGGGCTGGGAAGTGAGTCAGCAAATGGCAGCGCCAACCCCTTTTGGCATGTCCAACACAAACCCCAATGTCATCCTGGCCACCTGCCCATCCTCTCTGCCCATCCCTCTATCTCTCTCTCTCGCTGCTGATAATCCATCTTCTCCCAGCATCTCTCTCAGGAAAGTTACTGCATTACTCCTGTAGACACTAACAGGGATGTACTGCGAGTGTGCTGCTCCGTTGTGGGTTCCTATAGACTTTATTCTTTGTTATGGCATGATGTCTCCTAAGAGTCTATTATATTACTCCTAAGAGGATTTTAGCTCTGCTGTCACAATTGTGTAATATCTTAAAATGTAGTACTATTATGCTAAATTGATTTAAATGTCACATCAATGCCCCCCAATCTTTCCTGCACCCAAATGTCTGTGTCTGTCTATAATACTAATTATGACTATTATACTAAAACTATTATAAACTATGACCATGTTGTTATTTATATTGTAAATTTCCCCACTGTGGGACTAATAAAGGAATATCTTATTTTAAATCACGGTTTAAGTTTTCTGTTTGAATCCACCTTTTATGAAATCAGTTTCAAACTATTCTTTCATATTTTGCACTGCACTTTAACTGTAACTTCTTTATCTTCTATTTGGTTTTACACCATTTCTTTAAAATCTTGACTCAATGCATTTTATGTCTTATGTAAAGCAGTATGAATTGCCGAGCTGCTGAAAGGTGCTATGTACAGTTAATACAGTTGCCTAGCCTGTAAGGTAAATATGTGTTTCTAAATTGTGTTTCTTCCCCTCAGGTAGCCAGTGGTTCATAGTCATGTCACTGTAGTATGGATAGTATTAGATTGCATGAGAGACAGAGAGAGAGGTTGTAATCTTGAATGTCAATGGTCACTTTGATTTGGCCTTGTTCAATACAAGTATATGTCATTCTCCTATCATGGGCACACACACACACACACACACACACACACACACACACACACACACACACACACAGTGAATGTATTAACTACTCCTTAACCTTGACCCTGGTGAGATCCTGATCCTAAACCCTGAAGCAGTAAGGACCAGACATCCTGCCGAAAGGTTTGAATTTCAAACAGGTGCTCACAAAGACAGAAAAAGAGCAACCTATGTGTTTATTGGCATGTAGCCATCAGAGTTTTAGTTCATAACTTTTACCGAAACTATGACAAGCAGCCTCACACATTGTCAGACAGTCTGTGAACAGACGGCACTAGGCACAGATATGCCTCTGGAGCTAAATATAGCTGTCACATTAATCTGGGTTTCTGTCTCATTGTGTCAAAATATGCTAAATCTTTATCTGCAATGGATATAAATATATTTATCTATGAAATGTGGCAGAATAACTAACATAAAACGGAAAGACTCAAGTAAAGGACCCCACGACTGTACTTAAAGAAACAGTGTGTAGCATTAGGGGTATCTACTGGCAGAAATATAATAAAATAGTAATGTATTTTGTGGTGTACAATCACTTGAAAGTAAGAATTGTGTAGTTTTTTAGCTGCACATTGAGCCAGGTAGAAAGTCCTCGCAGGCCAGCGGTGTGTTCAGAATTGAGTGGGTGACAAACTTGTTGACTTGAATAGCTGACTTGATTCTCCTTGAATTCAAGACATAAAATAAACCTCCAGTGTAAATCATTCCTGGGTCTCCAATTAATTAAATAATTTCCTTCACACAAATGTTATCATGCTAACAAGCTAAACTGAGATGGTGAACATAGTAGCCTCAACATTATGCCTGCTTATCATCAGCATGTTAACATTGCGATATTAGCATTTAGCTCAAAGCACCGTTGTACATACTGCACATGCAGCCTCACAGAACCAGCAGTCTTGTTAAAGGTGCAGGGTGTAGGATCTGGTGGCATCTAGTGGTGAGATTACAGATTACAACCAGCTGAAACCTCTCCCGTGTGCCAAGTGTGTAGGAGAACTAAGGTGGCTGATGTGAAGACGTGCAAACGTGAAAGGCCCTGTCTAGAGCCAGTGTCTGGTTTGCCCGTTATGGGCTACTGTTGAAACATGGTGGACTCCATGAAGAGGACCCATGGATACAAACGGCTCATTCTAACGTAACAAAAATGCAATGATTTATTAAAATTATATTCCATTTCTGCCAATAGATCCCCCCTATATGTTACACAGTGTTCCTTTAAGCTACATCTCCACAGTATTCTGCTGTAAATGAAAGCCTAAACCCAAGGCACAGTTTCCCCTGACACAGTAACCTAAATTTTGTTTGGAAAAATACATTATGATGCTGTTTGGTGTTACATACATTGCCAAACTAACACAAAACAGCAATACACAGCCTCTTCAGATAGAAACTCGTCTATTCTGTCCCATATATACAGTAGTTCATGTACATTATAAATACTTCACCACATGAGGGGAAGTGTATCTTGTATGCCACATGTTCTCTCGGTTAACCACATTAAATCCAACTATGACTGCTCACTGAGTGTGTAATGATCCATGTTATTTAGTGTGTTAGGCAGCACATAATATGTTTTCTTATCATAATCAGGTCAAAATCATTTTGATATAATCAGATTACGGTTAGACAATTTAATTTATTGTTGTTATTAAGTTATAATGATTTTATTTTCTTATAATTAGGTTAATGTCTGGGTTGTGCTCGCTTCACCTGCTACTGCGTCTCACCGTTTGCTTCTGCCTCATAACGCAAGCAAACACACACACAACTGAACCTTTTGATTCATCTCACAGTCAGATACCAGCATCTGTTCCTCAAATGTAGCACTCACACCTTGTTTTCCATTCCTGTGTATTCACAGCATTTTGTAGGTTTTTACTGCAGGAGCATGTGCTGTAACTTGTGGTCTTACAATCCCTGTTCTGGTATACAAATGTCACATTACATGCTGCTTGTAGTGAGAGCTGATGTTGCTTTCTCTGATGTTGTTTAGTGTAAAAACAAAAAGAAATATTTTAATGAAATCAGGATTTCACGCCTCAAGACTTTTTTTTCAATTTGGTCTTTTTCTTCACGCTTGTTTCACCAAGCTCTCTCCTTAAATCTTATTATCCTGACACCCTGTTCACGCAGTTCTTATGTGATAGCTTACACCTTTATATATTTCATAATTCACAGCTAACCTTGTGGAAAACATCAGCTGTACAACAGGGAGGTTTCACATTGTCATCATATCCTGACACACTGTAATTTTTTTCTTCCTTACAGCAAAAATAGAAACACATGGACATCTAAATTTAAAAAAAGCAACATAGATCTGCCACACAAATGCAGGAAAAAAGTGGGCCATGTATTCCATGAGGAGAGGGCTCGCCGTGAAAAAACTCTTCAAAGTGATAAATAAAAAAAAACAACAAGGCTGCTTCACACATGAGCAAATGTTTGCTTGTTACATCATGAAAGAGATTTGTCTCCTATCAGGAATTAACGTTTGACCCAGATACAGCAGGGATCTGTACATGTTCATTACATCAAAGAGTTTAAATTAAGCTTTCTCATTTAAATAGAAAAGGACCTTTAAAATAACACTTTTTTCACCTAGTGGGCTCACAGCTTCAAGCAAAGCTGAGTGACTTGGAGCTTTTTTTGTCATGAGACAGTAAGGATAAGTAGTTTTCTCCCTTTTTTTCTTCTGCATATTCAGATTCTCACTAATCTTTAAATTCATGTTGCCCTTGAAACCTACCGAGCCACAATGTGTAACAGTATTATGTCCATCACTTAACACTGTGCAAAGACAAAAAGAGGGACATTATGCCAGCATGTCAGCTTTTCTTTCAGAGGACAACAGCCATGGATGGATTACTGAATGGGCCTACCAGGCACAGGCCCAGGGGACAAAACGCAACTGTTAAGAGACACAAAATAACCACAAAGAGACACAAAACAACTACAAAGAGACAAAAACTATCACAAGAGATGCAAAATGAATGCGAAAAAACACAGACTGACCACAAAGAAATGCAAAATTACCACAAAGAGATACAAAATGACTGCAAAGAAATGCATAATTACCACAAACAGACACGAAATGACCACAAAGAGACACAAAATGACCACAAAGAGATGCATAAGGACCACAGTGAAACACAAAATTACCACAAAGTGATACTAAACAACCATAAGGAGTTGCAAAATGATCACCAATACACACAAAATGACCACTAAAAGACAAAAAATACACAAAAAGGCACAAAATGACCACAAAAGGTTGCAAAAGAGATGCAAAACCTCACAGAGATGCATAACAATGACAAAGAGATGTAAAACAATGACAAAAAGTAGATAAACAGCTACAAAGTCTGTGTCTTGGCTGTCCTGGCTTTGTTCACATTTCCATCATAAACCAGCTACAACTCCCGGATCACATACAGATATGTCAAGATTCCAGCCATGAAGTTCATATCATGGTGGCTCTGACAGCTCTGAGGCTCAGTGGGAAGCATCAGATTTGCATCCTAACTAAACCCTGCTGCACACCACAAGATAACATGTGGCGACTGTCCTCAGCAACATACCCAACGTTGCACAGACCAGCGTTCCCTCTCCAAGATCCTGAAAATCAGCTCTTATGGGAAACTCAGGATTATAATCACAATCTGCGTAAATAGGTTTCACTCAGAGGTTGCGACCTTGAATAAAAAGGGAGAAAGACTGCTTATGGTGGGTGAGAGTGGAGGCTGTTGCTTTGTTTTGTAAGTTACAATAATAAAGTTTGTGACGTGTTTTCTGTTCTTATGTTGTTTTCATACATATTTTTTTAGCTTATGTATTTATTTTAATCCCAACCATGACATTTTCTTAAACCTAACTGAGTGCTTTTGTTGCCTAAACCTAACTGAGGATGTTACTGTAGTTTTGTTGCGTGGCGTAGGCTACAGATGACATGATTATTCATGATGTATGGAATGTCCTTGTAATGTCATACTATTTACACATCTTCCCATCAGATCTAGTTGCAGCTTCTCAGATATGCAATGGTACACCTCAAAACCCGTAAACATTAGTGGTTAACAGTGAATTTCACCTTTTATCCTACACACCCAACTCCATGCAAAGACTGCTACTATACTATACAAAAAGTTACAGAAACTTATAATCCCTTATAATCATATTCTATTTAGTTAGTAATGTGACATGGATTAGTGTTTAATTCATTGTTTTGTCTCATATTTGCATGCATTAGATTGTTCTGTTTAGTAAGATCTGAGGATGCACCTAAAGGACCGAGATTGTGGGTGCACTGAAGAGGACCTAATAGGCAATCAAAACAAACTGTTCGGACTCCGCTCCAGCTCTGTTTGAGGGCCTGCCAAACTAGCCGCTAGGCAGGTATTATGCAAATGTCTTACTCGGTGACATCACCATGTTACTGAAGAAAAGCCAGGACTTCAAGCAAGGTGTTTCAGGTGGGGGAGAGTACCTCCTTTTGGTGTAGACTTTGGGCTTTGTAACTTTGCAGACCTTTTACATGCACAAAAACACTATTTAACACACTAAAGGAAAGGGAAAACTGAGGAATGTAAAGACCTGCTTTATGCAATTAATTCAATCATTTGTTTACCGCCAGTTCTGACTTGTAACATTTTTCTTTGTATTATTTCCTTTTCAAATATATTTAAATAAACCCACCTATCCATCCATCCTGATTGACAACTAATGAAATCTTTGACTATGAGCCAAAACTACCACCATTACTGTATCTCAGTATATGGAAATAAGCACACAACAAATGACAATCACATTGTGGTAACTGTGTCAAAACAGGGTAAGGACTCAAATGCACGACACGGAGAGCAGGCAGGTAAAAGGTAAGCAAAATCTTTACTGGACAAAAAGAGGTCGGTACACAGGTGGTCAAACACAGGCAGGCTAACAGATCCAAAAGCGCTAGGCAGAGACGTGGTCAAAAAACACGAGGAGACTGTCACAAGGGAAAAGACGCGAGGACAGTTGCACTCAGGAGTAACAAAGACGAACTGGGTCAGAAGGAAGGGGAGACACACGTTATATACTAGTGAAGGGGAGTGACTAACTTTGGACAGGTGAACACAATCAGGGGCGGGGAGACAATTAGACACAGGTGGAGATGGGATGTCAATCATTCAGGACGCTGGAGAACACGAGGGCAGGAAGTGAAGTGCTCTGAAACAAGAGGGAGAGTTAGAATACAAAATAAAACAGGAAGTACACAAATAACTGAAAAGACAAGGAAAAGACAAAAAGACATGACCTAGGGCTTTATGGACGTGACACACATATTCACTATTATAACCTTTATTCCCACTGTTATTGCCTTTAATGTACCTCTAAATAGTAGTCTCTATTACTATAAAGATGTTGTTTTTCCTTCAGAGACCAGTACCATATTGAGTTTGACAAAGTCAGCAGCTGCCTACAGCATCTATTACAACTTAATGTTACCCAGATGACTTCTGTGGTGTAATTTTGTTTAATAAAATCTGTTGGCACCATGCGGGGAAGCTCCCTGAGCCCTGGGTTAGATGTGTGCATTTACTTTCCTGTGCATTCCTGCGCTTCCTTTTGAAGTTGGGGTTAAAATGATAGAGAGATAATGTCTGCATTAGCAAGGTCGTTTCCTAGTGTAATGTTCCAATTATGGCCGAGATGTTCCTTTCAGTGGTGTGTCTGTGCATATGATGAAGAAGAATAAAGCATTTGGATGCTGCAGAATGAGACTAGCCCATCAAAGTTATGCTAGGGATGTTATGGTTTGTTTCATATAATAGCTTGATGGTGAAACACATCATCAGTTTGTAGGCAGTTACAGCATAGATTTTACAAAATGCCACAAATCTAGAGCTGCCAGCAGCACCAGTACTTCCTCTGTGGTGAAGGATCTGTGTTGATTTGTGGCCAAGCAGCACCACATGGGAACCTGTCAGACTCCAGATAAACCACAAACCAAGCAGAGCTGAACCAAAGCCTCCTGAAGCAAAAAAACTAAAGTCTCTGGCCACCCTGCACTGAGAAACAGCTGACATCAGCTGTCTCTCCACACCACCTGCTGTGATATGGCTCCTTTTTCCACTGGAAATAGATGAGAAACAAAGTTGGCATGGATGAAGAATGATAATGAGCAAACAAGGGTGAAAGTGACGGATTTAAAAAAAAATGTGAGAGGAGGGGAGATATAGGGGAAGCGCAGAGAGAATAGGGTTATGCTAATTTGAGTGGATGGGGAGAGTGAATGGAGTCATATCAGGTCATGTGCCTTGCAGAGACAGAACCCTAATCCCCCTTGCTTGCTCCATACAACTCAACTTTCCGCACATGCAGCACAAACACAAATGCATCCATGTACTGAAGCTGTTGCGCAGTTAATTGTGCAGCATACTGTATACTTTAGGTGACAGATGTGTAAATCCAGTAAGACACCTGATTTTTGTTAAAAAAAAAATATGTTTAAAAAAACTTTTTTGAGTGCTACCCTTCAAATAGAGTTAGTCAAATGTACAGGATGTTTGAGTGTGTGTAAGTGTGTGTGTGTGTGTGTGTGTGTGTGTGTGTGTGTGTGTGTGTGTGTGTGCGTAAAAGAGACAGCGAGAGAGTGAGTGGATGGAGGGTAGTGTATCGTAACTAGAGCGAAAAAAGTTTCCCCTGAGCAGTTAATAAAAGATGATGCTGCAAAATGGATACCAGCTACAGCGTCATGAGAGAAAAGTAAATGACTGCTTTTTCTATTTGTCTGTCAGGGACCAACAGTTATGAAACTTGCATACATAATACACACTGCACATTGACAGCCAATAAAAAAATAACAAAAACACAGATAATCACTGAGGTCACACAGTTCAGCTAGTAGCTCTGTCTCTGATGAACGCAATTACACTAAGAAGCCCTTGAGAAGTCCTTATCAGCCTTTCCTGGCATTTATGATAAAATAATATGGCCTTTCATTTGCATAGTTTCCCGCTGCACCACAGCGCAATATTGTTCCAGTGATGGAGAATGGCAGGGGCTTGTCAACCTGCTCAAGGCCACTCATGATTGTTTCAGACAACTGCCACTTAAAAAAATGGGACATGGTGTACAGACAACTACTACTCTGCCTCTGAGAGGATAGATAGATAGATAGATAGATAGATAGATAGATAGATAGATAGATAGATAGATAGATAGATAGCTGTGTTTTCCCCATGCTCAAGAACAAACTGGTTAGTTTGAGAATATTATCTAAATATTAATGATATCCAGCCAGCGCCAAAGGCAGAATTTTAATGGCCGTTCACTTATCCAGCTAGTGTTAGTGTTATTATCATGCCACAATTGTCCTGTTTAATTCACTTATGCTTGGGCGAGAAGCAGAACAAATCAGTATTTCTTTGATTTAAGTTGTTCCTATATTGAGCTCAGAGAGGTGGAATTCACTACATACTGTATACAGGCTGTTAATGCAGCAACTAAAATTGAGCTTGCCATTTTCTAGATTAATTAAAATACACGTGCATGTGCATGAAACCATGCAGTTTTGCATGCAGGGACGGCTGATGAATATTCACATAGTGTACACGCAGAGGCAGGCAGGCCATGAGGAGCTGCCCTTGGTGCTGAATCAACCACCAGCGCTTGGCTACTACTGGTGCTCTCTGTAGAGTGTTGTCTGCCTGGTCGCCTGTGGCTCTCAATGATTGTGTTACACACCATGTGCACACAAACATTGTTGGCTTGTAATGTTTTACAGTGTGCTTTTAGGTACTTTTACTTCATTTCGGCACCAGCATGGAAGCTAAAAAGGAGCAGTAGGAGCTATGTCCTGTTAGAGTATTTGATTTACTGCTCTATTCATATTAAATTTAGGTAGTATTTTCTTTTTGCTTGTTATTTGTTTTCTAATTATCAAGCTGAACTGTTATGTCAGGTTTATGTAGGCTAGGTAAGCAGGTACAGGACCAGCATGCACCTTTGACGGTTACAGGCTAAGTTCCAAATCACATACTTTTAGTACATACTGCAGCTGCCCTTACAATGTACATACTTCTTTATGTGCACAGTTGGGACATACTACTTCACAAGATCATGGCGCCTTGAACTTTGACCCTTGATTGTAGCCAGACTGCAAAATGTGACTGGATGTAGTAGAACATTCTGGTATTTGGCAAACTGTATTTGACATATTATGTACTGGGACATACTAAATCTATTTGGGTATACTAAATAGTATGGGAGTATGTGTATAGGAACACACAGTATGTCTTTTTTTGTTAGAACAAGAGAGCCAGTGGGAGCCATGACTTCTTTGTTTATTATTTCCTTATCAAGGACGAATAAACCTAAAGAAAACAAGATTTATGGAAAGACAATGGATGCATTTGCCAGCGTACAATGAGGAATGTGAATCCTATTATAATACACAGGAAGGTAAAGATGTAAACAACAGCGTTTACATTGCTGTATCCCGAAAGTGAAATACTGTAGATGTCAATCTCCAATGTTGTGCCGCCCACTTCTGCTTCGTCATCACCTCTGGGCCAATCAGAACGCGCTCTCTCTAGCGTAGTTTGAGACGTCGGGACCAATCAGAACGAGCCCGAAGCGTCGTCACGGAGAAATCAAAGTTGTTGTAAGAGCGCGTGTGTGCGCGAGCTGGCAGAAAAACGGGCCGGTTGGTGGATGAGAGAGGCTCGAGACGGTGGAGAGAAGTGGACAAACCAACCGGCAGCAGCTACCGGATGTTTCCCTCCACCGAATACATCATTAACGGTGTTTTCTGCTCTAATTTAGTGAAGTAAAAAGCACCTTTTTGACGGAATACCGCGTTACACCGATGAAAGATGACTTGACCGTTAAAAGTAGCGCTACCTCTTCGGACCGTGGTGATGTTTAAACGTCTGCGTGCATAGTTTCTCCCTCTTTCCTCTTTCACCGTGGACTTATCACTTTGTTTTGCTGTTGAAGGAGCATTTTCTGAGCCGAGATGACGGAAATCAGCGAAAAGGAGAACGAACCACAAAACCGGGACCTTCACCGACCACAGGCTACCGTGCCCAGCCAACCGGAATCAAAGGTAACAGCACACCTGTGTAGCTAGCTAAATACGGCTATTGAAGCTAAAGTAAGTTTGTCCCGGAGGTTACTGCTCTGTTTTTAAATTCACATTGTGTTGATGGTCATTTTGACTGTGTTTTCTGTCTCACGAGGCTAATTATGTACAGTAGTGGTTGCAGGTCTTGCATAACAACTCTAAGCCGCTTTAGTTCTAGAAACCACCCTGACCTCAAAGTTAGCGGAGGGCAGAGATTACATGCAGGTGTGCGTGTTTGCTTTAAGTGGCATTTGCATGGATATACAACAATGTTAGTGACACCAGATCAAGAAAAGACAGTGTTAAGGTTAAGACAGGTAGTAATGTTTTTGGGCTTCATCCATAATATTGTGTACATGCAGTAAATGTTGGAGATCAAGCGTTATGAGCATTTTGCATTAATTTCTCTTGGAAACCATCACAAGAGCCAGGGTGGCATACATGCTAGATGCATGGACAGATTAACCTCCTTTGGGGCTGCTGGTCTCCAATTAATGTCATAATAATACATTGTTTTTTATGCTTTCTCTGCAGGAATATATCTGTCCCCAGATTAGCTTCAGGGGAATCTGAATAAACACACTAAAGGTTAACTTGGGTATTTTTCAACCTGGACTCTATATTCCCATGGTTTTGTGTCTAAGTGACTAATGGGGACAACGATTTCTGAAAGTGGTCCAGTATTGAAGGGGAATGATGTAACCGGCAGCCACGAAACCAGCTATGAGGGCAAGTGAGCAGCATCAATGAAACGTTATGTCCACAAAAAGTGCTTGTTTTTGCCACTGTGTGGCCACTGTGTGTCTGACAACACTATGGAAAGGACCCTACAGACATATTAAATGTTTTTCTTACCTTTTTCTTTATCTAGTGTGTTTGCTATTGTGTCCAAGTCCTGCTTACGACAAGTCTTGTGAAATCTGAATAGTCTGGCTCAAATCAATAGGGTTGCCATCGATTTTAAAGACCTCATCCACATTGCCAGAGTCATCTAAATATTCAGCCATGACATTAAAGTCTTCTAGGTAACAATAAGCTATGCTTACTTTACTCCAACGCAACAAAGTCTACCTGGCTGGCACTTGTGTTTTCACCATTGATGTATTCTGTCTTCCAGTAACATGTCACCTCGCCAGATTTCAGAACAAGACGTCTCCTTGAATGAGACTCTTTCCATAATGTCAGACACTTACAATAAAAACCAAAGTCTGTCATGGCAAAAACAAGCACGTTTAGAGGACGTAAATGACAGCGCCAGTTTGCTCCGATAGCTAGAGATGGTCTGGTACATTTTTTTCCTTCCTGATTCTGATACCTGAACTTGCGGTATTGCCCATACTGAGCACTTGATCTGATACCAGTGTGATAAAAGTTGTGCTAATTTGTCATGTAGGGTGCAATATTTACACACCCTACTCGGCCACCACCCCTCAAAACAGAGGCCTTACATACTGTACATATTGCTGTTTTTCTTGTTAGATTTTCCACTGTGAAATATTGCTAAATGGCCGACATTTTCCTCGCTCTTACTACCGTTACTTTCCACAGCACTACACTGTTGTTATTTGCTATCGTCATGTGACAAACTACTTGCAATCCGTTCTTCTTTGCTGCTCTAAAACAGTAGTTGCCAGTGGCAGCCATGATACATCCAGGGCAACAGCACAGTGAAGGCTACTGTTTTGGAGCGGTGAAGACCTAATTTCCGGTTAAACAATTAGATTTATTTTCTTGCCTAATAAATTATGGTATCGGATCGGTGCAAAGACTGGTGTACTCGCTGGTACCCAATAGCAAATTCTGGGCAGTATCGGATGCACTTCCAATATTGGTATCGGAACAACTCTACCAATAGCATTACATTACAGTCCATGAGCAGCTGCTGTCTACAGCGTTCTCCTTCAATTCTGGACCAATTGCAGAAATTGTTGCACATAATCAGTTGGACACAAAACATGGTGTACTTAAGCTAAGAAATTCTGTGTATCATTTGTTATTGTTAAGCTGTTATATTTGTGCCAAAGATATTGGCAATAATCGGCTGTCTTGATTCTGTAAAAAGAAAAATCAGCATCTGCCATTAAAAAAAACTATATTTGTCGACATCTAATCCAGCATATAACCATCTTGCAATCATTATGGCAGATTACAAAATATATATCTGCTGTGTATGGTCAGAGTGGAAAAGAAAACATGTTTTCTGCTTTAGCCACTTGATATTCAAATAGTGAATCTGAACTCTCGGGCACATTTCAGGATTATTGGTAAATGAATCTCAGTTAATCACCTCTGTTCTCAGCCTACGTTTGGCCTTGTTTTAGTATTGTTACCTGGTATTGCTCTTTCTGTTTCTGTTCTACTTTTAATGCTGCTGTCTTGGCCAGGCTCCCCTTACAAAAGAGGTTTCCAACATCAATGGGACTAAAGCAGGAGGTTTATAATTAATTTTGACCCTCTTCAGTAAGGTACCTCAAGATTAGTAAAATAAAGCAAGACCCATCTTAAGGTATTTATCATGTCATCAGTGGTGCATATTCTCAAACACATTTTCAATTGAATTAGCACAAACCAGCAGTTTTCCAGAAGCTCTAGGGGAAGTATTTAAATTTTCTTTCTTGTTGCCGTTTGATCTTTCTTGACAAAAAGTGGAGCTGAACTTCTTGACCTAAATCTCACTGCATCACATTTATTGTTTAACATTTTCAAAATGAGCTTCAACAGCGACCTTAATTGCAGCATCAGACACACCGATAAATCACATTAAGGCTGGCTTTTGTTGGTCATCATCACCACAGGGGACCTAGAACAAGCCTGGCAGGACGGGCCTCTTGTTGTTTCTATTTGACTACAGACAAACACAATGGATGGTGGGCGTTGAGGTGCAGCGCGAAATTTACGAGCCAATCAGGTAGCAGATGTTTGCCGTGTCTTGCTGGGGGCTGGGTCATAATTCACACAAATGGTCGTCCAGACAAAACAGAACTGGGAGGAAAAAAATCCTCCGAGCTGCGTCAGCCGTGTAGCTCCATGTTTGCCAAGCTCCTGCTGGCAGCCGCAAACGCTCCACATCCCGAAGAAGAACAATGAGGAGGAAAAAGATTAAATGTGTGTTACAACTGCGGGGTCTCTTTTTAGGGTAGTCTGCTGCTCGAGGGTATCTCTTGAGCTTCACTCGTTTCTATCTGTCACCCTCAATCTTCTCACGTCTGCATATATTGCTGTATTCATTTCATAATCTCCATGTCTGTCTCTTTCTCAGTTCCTCTTACCGCCTCTCTCCAGTGTTTCTCATCTCTTCATCAGTTCTCCCTCCTTCATCTCTCATTCCCTCCCTGTCTCCCCACCGCCCCTCAGCTCTCAAAATGTTTATTACAGTGATAAGTGGGCCTACCAGCTTTCTAGAGTGCTTCTAATAGATGCTGTGACAAAGAATGAATACTTATACCACGTCCTACACCTACGAGCGAGGTGATAGCAGCAAAACTATTATTATTCCTCCGTAATCACTTGGAGTGCACACCATTCAAGTGTCTTGCATTTAGTTGTGTTGTACGGTAGGTACGGTAGAGTAGATGACAAAGCAGTGGTTGAAGGAATTCTTGAACATTTTTAGGAAATACGCCTGCTTGTTCTCTTGCCTAGAGGTATAACATTTAGTCAGTTTTAATTATACTCTGGTGTAGACTAAAACAACCAGTCCGAGACCGCGTGACAGGCTTGAGATGGACACAGGTAGAAGACAGGCAAACATGAGTGGGAGAGGACTGACTTTGCTTGACATCTGGGCTGAAGAGAACCTCCAGAATATGCAAAATGAAGTCCACAAAAATAGCGAAAAGTCATTTGGGATAAACTGGAGGAGAAGAGATTTGTGTGCACAGTAGATCAGTGCCAAGTCAAATAAAAAAAAAAAAACTTTGACAGCGATATTTCAAAGTCTGTGAATCCCTGAATTGAAGTGGCAGCTCTTGAGATGAAAAAAGATAAATTTGCTCCTTCATACATGCCCCTTAGCACATAATAGATGATTTTTGGTTTACTTTATTGGTGCACTACGAAACAGAAGCAGACTAAATAGAAAACAAAACAAAAGTATTAATTTGACTAATTCAGACTAGTCGAACTGGCTAGTTTTGAAGACCGATTCCACTCTCATGTCTGTTAGCATAAAGACTAGAAATAGAGGGAAACAACAAGCCTGGCTCAATCCAAAGGTAACAAAATTGTCATACCAGCACCTCTAAAGCTCACCAGTTATCATGTTGTTTAATCAATACAAAAAAGTAAGTTTTAAACAGAAATTTAACCTTTCTTGGGGATGCCAGACTATTTCTTGACTGGGAGTAGTTACCACATAATTAAAGTTACTGATCTCGGCTACTTTGAATAAACACACAAAACACTGATGTTGAATTTAAAGAATATATAGATAATACATCAGCAATAAAGAGTCGGTCGGCAATAAAGATATTACTTTAACCCTATTACTGTTGGTTTCATGCTAAGGTTTTAGACCTAATAAAATCTCACATAGCATACTAAATAACATGTTAGTAGGAAGTTTAACCTTAGTCTGGCAGCATAACCCCCATTAAATTGCAAATTGTCATTTTACACAGTGTTTGTACAGATTAAACACACAACATATAATGTATTAATTATTTAACTTCAAAGGTGATAGGACGCAGATTCTGTTATCTTTGGACACATGCAGGCATGCAGGTTTCCAGTCTTTATGCTAAGCTAAGGTAACAGACTGTATACTATATGTATATATATATATAATATAATTTAATTTTATTTTTATTTTTAATAATATTTTCCATAGTTACACAATAGTGCTACTCATCTCATCTTCTCATCTACCTCTCAGCATGAAAGCAAATATTACCAAAATGTCAAAATAATCCTTTACACCTCTCATTGTTTATTACCGGGGGAAGCGAGAGCTGTGCTCAGAACCAGCCGCTACATAAAGTTTAATATTCACAGACAGTGGGTGTAAATGCTGATAATGCAAGGTGGTGCTGCGTCTTGGTCCGCAGGGCCTTGACACAGCCCATCACGCTCTCAACCAACACAAAGACGTTTTTATGAGGTGAAATGATGGCAACTGTTTCTCTTCGACTTTGCCCTTCACACTCTTTCTCAGATCTCTCCTCCTTCTGCTCTTCTTCCTTATCAGCCATTTTTCTCCTCTCTTCATCTAATTAATTTCTTTCTCTCCATTTTGAGTATGTTTCCTTTTTCTGTTCTATTGACCGTTGCTCATTTAAATGAAACCCAACACCTTGTCTCTTTCCACCTGCCCTTCACCTCTCCTCAGCTTCCTCTCTTTATCTCTCCCATCCCCATCCTTTCCTACATTGTCTCCTTTCTCCATAGCTGGTTGGTGATGTAGGTGATTTAAGAATAGGTTAGCCAGCCAGAGGTCCTGTCAGGAAGGAGTGAGAGAAACAGAGAGCAAGAGGTGAAGAGTGAAGTACAAGTGCGAGTAGGAACGCAGGAAAAAGGAGCTAAGACACAACAGAAGAGAGGAGAATGCCAAATTAAGACAAGAAAAGAACAGTAAACAGAGACATCTCATAATTTGTCTGAACAACACAGCTCAATTAGTAAAGCAAACTACAGCACAAAATATTTGAAAAATGACATTTCATAAATGTGCAAACATGAAAACAATCAAAGTCCAGTTTGTTATTTTTACAGTTCATGAAATGAATCATTAAACATAAATGTGTAGCTCTAAGTTGGAAAATTATACTTGTCGTATTTAATTCGTTTTGGACAAGTTTTGTCATTTGATTTCTCAGTTCTTGTGTCAGAAGGTAACTAAACTTGTTAAATGAGCTTTTCTGATGTGTACCAGCAGGCGTCTGTGCCATTCATATGTTTATACTCCGTAGATGACATTTCTGAACAAAGCATATTTGGCTTCCGTGTGTTTTTCTTCCGTATCGCTGTTAGCAGGACGACACATCGCTCACTTCTGACAGACCGTGATATGTTTGTGTTTCTCCTGCCAGAATGATTGACTCGTACCACTGACCTTTGAAACAAACTATAGTCTGCACAGAAAACAGATGAAGGGTTACAGAGAGACGGAGATGGATATCCAGAAAGACTGGAAACGAACAAAGAATAGGACATCAATACTGTCTCTATAATGAAATGCAAACCAACTTTTCGTACTTTACAGTGTCACCGTTGTGCTCATGTATCCAGTGTTGACCCAGCCGTCGTTCATTTAATACTGACCTTAGGTTGCTCCTTTTAAAGACCATGGACCTCAGAGGTTGTTTTGTCTCCTTAAAGGCCAACTGTTTAATGTAATGGAGTGGAAAAAAATAGTTTTATAATGATAGTTCTGATCTTCAGCTCTGAATGGCCGACTCACCTTGAACATAAAAAGTACAGATTTGGCTGCAAGATTTATTGAATACTAAATACATCATTATCATTCATAAAGAACTTCTGTTGCTTAGCAACTTTCATGTAACTTTATTATCAGCTCTTCAAGAGTGTACTGCTAGCAAATTATTGGCATTAAAATAACATTTAATTGTTAAAGTATAAAAGAAATTAGACTTGATTTGCTCTCCGCTGTGGTTTATCAAGAGAATAATGCATTTGTCCCACATTTATCTGAAATAAAGATTTCTGAATGTACTTAGAAGTCGATTAAGGTTATGCTTTGACTATGAATATAATCTTGTCCTGCGCCCTGTGCACTCTTTTTATTTGAAGGACTGTCAAGGATTTATGAAGACATTCAGTTTGGTAAGGGACTGTGTAATACCTGCAGTTAAACAAGTTAACTGACTTACAGTACTGACTCATCTAGATGTACATTAATATAGGGCTGCAACTGATGATTATTTTGTCAATCAATTATTTTCCCGATTAATTGATTAGTTGTTAGTAGGGATGTCACAGTGAAGACATTTTCCCACTGGTTAATACAGTTGTGACAACACTGGTGTTACCGATTACACCACACATTTTTTAGAAAAGGTGGCACTCAACTTCATTATTTATTGTTGGATAGCTGTGTGTCTGGCCTCTCCAGTCCAGCTTTTGCTGCGAGGCTGCAAGTTTCCACCTGGAGCCGCTGCTTTGTGCACACCGGCTGTGATTGCTCCGTCCTCCTCATGGTGATTGCCTCATTAACTTTATGGGTCCCTTATAACAGATTTATATTTAAATCTAAAGTATTTAAATCTAAAGTATTGCCAAATAGGTGCTTTTACTTTTTGCTTTGACACCAAATCCTCTGCTATCATCCCGTCTGTCAACTCTCTCTGATCCTGCTGCTACTCTGTGTTGAGACTCCATACGGAGCAGGCACATTCACATTCACCATCATCCGAAGTATTGATAACATCCGCCAAAATTAACTGCATGGGTTTTATTTCTTTAAAAAAGCAAAGCAGCGGTGGTTGGGCAAATAATGTGATCGTGTATGCCCGACAACCCTGTAACATTGGTAGTATTGATTGCTGCAGCAAGCCTAGTTGTTTGGTCTATAAAATATTTTTAAAAAATGGTGAAAACTGTTGATCAGTGTTTCCCAAAGCCCAAGATGACGTCCTCAAATTCTTGTCTTGTTTTGTTCACAACTCAAAGATATTCAGTTTTCTGTCATAGAGGAGTAACGAAACCTGAAAATATTCACATTCAGGAAGCTGAAATCAGGGAATTTTGGCTTTTTCTTAAAAAATTACTCAAACAGATTAATCGATTATCAAAACGGTTAATACTTGACAACAAATTGATGAATCGCTGCAGATTTACATTAATACAGGAAAAACAGGATATAGTTATTGAGCTGATGGGTTGGCTGTAATTTAAAAAACAGACATCTTTCAGTAACCAATACTTCAGAGTATTTAATCTAGAAAATCACAGATCTGTGTCTGTGTTTAAATGTAAGACACTGTTGCCCTAATTGGTAAACAAAAGGCAACCTAATGGTAATGGAGTGTTGCTCTTTCTCCATTGTGTGAAAATCAAAGAGCCGTTGTGGCAGTCACCGCATAATGCTAACTGCAAAAGCTCCTTGTGTTAAGCTAAGCCTTTTAAACGGCTGGATTTGGAAATGCAAGCTTCTTTTGCTGCACACTCAGGCAGGCAGCTTGTGAGCTGGCGAAGTCTTTGCTAGCAAGAGGCTCATGGATCACATCAAGAAACAGCCCTTCAAACAACAGCCAGATATTTGGGAGCCACACACAGAACTGTGATAATGGGAGGAGAATAACTGATACTGACTATTTATATGTAGTATAATAGATCACAGAGATACCTCTGGTTCTTAAGGTTCATTTTAGTTTCCCTTTCCCATTTGGAAAATATGGCCATAATGGCCATATGAGCCATATGCCTGATCAGAGAAGCATCCCAAGTGGTTTAAAAGTTAGTTGAAGTCTGAAGCTGATTCCCAACATTGGTTTTACAAACAAAGTGACTAAAACATTAGCAGTGTGAATTCCCCCCCAAATATCACTTTAATACAGAGATGGATAGAGGAAAAAAACTGTAATTAAATGGTCAATTTTGCATTGTTCCATGACGTTTTCAATTTGTTCCATGTCCTACAATGCAGCTTGTGCAGTGAGGCGTTAAAACTTTCCATTTGCACAAAAGGTCATTTCAGTAGGTGCAGCTGGAACGAAGCCTAATGAGGTCTCCTTTAATTTAAAGCTCAGGTCAGTGCAAAGAAGAATGCCAAAATTAATCAGCTTCCTGTATGTTCAGTAATGCTTTTTAATGTCATGAGCAGCTAGAGATGCCCAGAGATAAACACTGCAGTGGGCATGTTATGTGCAGACACTGGGGATAAAGTTGCTCAACTGTCTTCCAACTGCAGATAACGTTTAAACAAGGACTTTTGGACACAGAAACTGGTGCATTACATTTAAATACTGTCACCTAAACTGTTCAATGTGATTGTGAGTAATTAGGCCAACAAACATTTCGAAACTTGCATAAAACACAGTATATATTATATTAATATTGTAGGAATTAGAATAATGAATTGTGGCTCATACAGTGTATTTGATCTGTTCATGTTTCAACAATTAATAGGCTGTTTTCAAAAGTACGATCTACTGCTGTGTAACGGCTGTGCATAAGGACACAAAGGCAGATTTGGCTCTGCTCAAGGATGTAACTGGTGTCAGACCAAGGATAAAAAAAGCATTTGTTATCCATACCAGGCTTATAAACCTAATCTATTATGTGCATATTTGTATTTCTTTGACTTGACATTTTTCTTAGTTTTATGTATCTGCACGCAGGACTGATTCCTTGACAACATCAGACCACCAGATGAGTCATGCCAACTGTTTGGCAGCTGAAACTACTGGCAGGCCTCTAGTGACAGGATTGTCATTGTTTTATGTCTTTATTTATTTTATTTTTTTTACTATTATTTCTGTGAAGAAAATTGTAATTTCAGTCCAGCAATACACCATGGATGGTTTGATACCATGTATCATAGACTACACAGTCTATGTTGAACCACTGTACCCCCTGCTTTACGCCCCTGGCCCAGTTTGGCATCACAAAACTTTACAGGTCAAAAGGTCGTTTAATTCACTGTTGGGCTAACTGTTATGTATTTTACTCCTTTCAGTTATACTGGTGCAGACTCTGTATGTTAATTAGATTAATTACTGTCTTGTGTTTGACATTTTACAAGAAAAAGATTTGTCGATGACGCTCAGCATTTGAAGAACACCTTGAATCCAAAATATTGTCAAATAGGCCTTTTTGCTTTTCACTTTGACACCAAATCCTCCGCTATCATCTTATCGCTCAGCTCTCCTTACTCTCCTCATGTGATGAGTGAAATCTGACTCCTGTTAATCTGTGCTGTGACTCTGCTGCTGCCACAGCAGTATAGAGCAGACACTTTAAATTTATACTGGGGCTGTCAGTCGATTAAAATATTTAATCACTATTAATCACATGATTGTCCATAGTTAATCATGATTAATCTCAAATTAACCGCACATTTTTGTCGGTTCAAAATGTACCTTAAGGGGAGATTTGATCAAGTATTTAATAATCTTATTAACATGGGAGTAGGCAAATATGCAGCTTCATGCAAACTCATATATATATTTATTATTAGAAATCAATTAACAACACTAAACAATGACAAATATTGTCTAGAAACCCTCACAGGTACTACATGTAGCATGCCCTCACAACATGGCAAACTCAAGCTCCACAGGCAACAACAGCTGTCAGTGTGTCAATGTGCTGACTTGACTGTGACTTCCCCCAAACCGCATGTGATTATCATAAAGTGGACACGTCTGTAAAGGGAGACTGGTGGGTACCCACAGAGCCCACTACAAATTAGAGTTTTTGTATGTGATGAACATGGGTGCATAACTACCATGGCAGCCTTTAGTACTTGGGAATATTGTTTTTTCACTGGTGAATCGGGTTTCCTAGTTACTCTGCTAATCTTTTTTTTTTTTTTTTTTGTTACGTTTGGAATAACTATTGTTTATGGTATGTCATCTTTTTTTTTAATTTGTAATCACTGCCATCTAATTTGTTTGGTACTGTTTTCACAGTTTCACAATTGCTTCCAGTAAAGACGTTAAAAATCTGCTGAGTTTTTAGCTTGCTGCATAGCTGTGCACCTATACACATAGTGAACTGGAGACCTTGCTTACCTGTTTATCCAGAGATGGAGAACATTGTGTTCAGGTTTAGAAAGCCCTCTTTCCTGATGATTGCAGTAAATCAGTTAAGGCTGCATGAGTTTGAAGGCATAACCACAAACAAAGCATTATTATTGAGGTATTCAATTGTCAGGATCTGGAACTATTATCTGGCAAATTTTCCTCTTTATAAAGTTTTTCCTCAGTGGCCTCACTACATTACCTCTGTGTTGTAACAAAAGCATGAGTTTGAACTGTATCGTAGTGGCAGCAGGATGATTTTTTGCTTTTTGCAGGCATCTTGTGTGAACACCCACCCCCCAACTTCTTAATCATTAATTTATCCAGGCGTTCCTCACAACAGCCTATTTATAGAAACCTTCACCAAACATCCCTGTGCTCTGTGCTCTTTTTCAAACGGCCGAAGAACAAGGCTGAGACGTCTGCTCTGCCTCCACTGTACCATTTGTCTGTCAGAGGGGTGATGGAGAAAGGCCCCGGTGCATTGGGCTTTCAAAGACGAGGGGGGTAGATGATGGTGGTGTAGTTTTATAGTTTTACTATTTTCATCTCTTCTTTCACTCTGCTCTTTTTTCTTCCTTCTGTTTTTACCTATTTTCCTCTCACTTTCTGACTGTCCTCATACTTTTTTCTTTTATTCTTTGCTTCATCTTCCTCCTCAAACACCAGTCTGCTCTAGTTCACCTCACTGCTTGCACTGTGATGAGCTAATTGCCGTCAGTGGTTCAGAGTGTGATGGGTCTCCAGTTCTGTGATCCATAAATAGACTTTTCAAAACCTAACAGAGACACAAGAGTGCTGTGGAGGAATATAGAGATTTGCATTCATTAGAGCTCTGCTTTTGATTTCTGCTGTTTCAGAGGAGGATGTTATGGGGTATAAGAAAACACAGTGAAGCTGGTTTTGTTTTGTTCAAGTTTATGCTATACTAACACTAATAAGAGTAACCATGAAGGATAGATGCAGCGTTATGCCCTGCTGCTCCCAAATTTGAGAAACTCAATCAATTGCAATGATGTTTTTCATTGTATTAGTATTTGTTTTGTGCACTGATAGTAAATAAGATATGAATAACTGCGTTTATCAAGTGCTTATCTCAACAAAGTCCAAAGGTTAAACCTTGGTTTTATGATCAGAACCCTCTAACAGGCATTATAGGCTCTTTACCACACTGAAATGTCCACATTCTGGCTTAACCAATCAGAAAGAGCCCACCAAACTCCTCTGGTAATGATTATATGCCAAACTGTATAGTTATGACGCAGCAAATGCAAACTACTGTGCACAGCTGGAGGGTTGAACTTGTGAAGAGGAGCTGACCTCAGTCCTGATTGTGAAACCACTACTGTACATTACACAAAGCATGCGCAAATAAAGTATCTGAACACCTGAACTAGGGTTGGAGAAATAAACTGATACACCAGAGTATCACAATATTTTATGTGGCAATATTGTATCAATACAAGGAGAAGTATCAAGCTTTTATTATACAAACTATTTACCTCTTAATCTGACAGCCTGCTGATGGACCCGGTCACTTTTCTGTCTTTTCGAGGTTGTAGCGGGCTCAGTCTTAATGCTGGAGTGATGATACTGGTGTCATATGAAACTAGAAAACCTTAATCAATTAATAGCTTGTCAGTTGTGTTAGAAAAACACGAAATAATGCTCAAAATTTATGCCTCATTTTGTCCAGGAAAAACTGGCATCCTTTTCAAAGGGGTCCCTCGACCTCTGACCTCAAGATATGTGAATGAAAACTCTGAGATGAACAGAGGGAAAACTGTATCTAGTTCAGTAAAACAGATGTTTACAAACTGAATAATTTGCAGTTGAAAAATGGGCATAAATCACAATATGTCGCAATACATCATATTGCGATACTTTTTAAAATTGCGATATTATATTGTGACTTAAAGATACTGTATGTAACAATTTATATGTATTAATTGCTTTGTATTCCCATTGTGTGAAAGAGATTGTAATGCAACTAAAAAATTGAGACTCTGCAGGACTTTCTCGGTTGTCTATAACAGCCTGTGGACTGATTTTTATGGAAAAGACTCAGGATAGTTTTGCTTTGTAATGTTAACTTATGAAGTAATTTGCAAATGGCAAGCTATTTAGTTTTCATGGAGATCTGACATGATGGATTTGGTGATATGTGATTGGAATGTAATGTCACGTCACCGTTTTGGCTAGGGATGCTAATTTTTCAAAATTTTCTTCGCTGATAACTGTCCCCTGTTAACTGATTATTAACCATTAACTGACAAGACTTGTGCCTCTCACGCTGCAATGAGCCAGCTGCAGTATGTGAGTACAACTTACAAGTGAGTCAACGGTTCACTGTCAGTAGAGCTACTGTAGCAGCCACGGTGCTGCGTTCACTGTCCCCAGTTCAGCGTCTGGGAGCGTTACCAGCCACAGTGCTGCATGTAGTGTTGCGGACATGCAGCCAATTTCCCAGTAAAAGTCTGCATACCAGGTTTAGTTTAGCAGGTTGTCAGCTGTGTGTCTGCCCAGATTAACAATAGCGATTGTCTGACAGTGTGTGTTTGTGCTACGTTAGCAGCTGCTAGCATTGCCGGTGTCTTTGTGCCTCCTGCAGCGTAACTTCAGCAACTTTCCGACAGACTGTGTGTGTGGTGGCGGTGAGTGTGGGTTTGCTGGTGGTGTTATATCTGTGAACGTAGCTGTAGCAGACAGTGTGTGTGCAGTTTATTTGTCGGTGAATAAATGCTACGAGGCTACAAGCTACAACTCCTCAGCTGGAAGTCCAGAGCCAACTTCCTGTATTTGCACTGGCTCTCTCTTAAGAGGGACCAGCTTTTCTCTCAAAGTGCAGAGCTGCTCTTCTGCATTTTTCCTCAGCTTTTTAATTAATTATTAATATGTCTTTTAACTGTTTTAACCGGTAGCGTCAATCTGTTAAAATGCTTAATGTCGATTATCAGTTAAACAGCTGTCAAGGCTGTGCGTAGAGGTAAGCCCCACCAGATCTGACTGATAGCGCTCCACCTCCCGCACAAGCTCTGGCTCTTTCCCCCACAGAGAGGTGACGTTCCACGTCCCCAGAGCCAGCCTCTACCGCCCAGGTCTGGTCTGTCGAGGTCCCTGGCTTTCACTGCCACCCATATGACAGCGCACACGACCCCAGCGGTTCCTCCTGCGGGTGGTGGGCCCACAGGATGGAGAGGAGGGGGTCTCCACGTCGCTTTTTCGGGCTGAGCCCGGCCGGGCTCCGTGGCAAGCCCGGCCACCAGGCGCTCGCTCACGGGCCCTCCATCTGGGCCTGGCTCCAGACGGGGGCCCCGGGCTTCTTCCGGGCCGGGTCACTCCTCCTCTGCCTCGGTTATTCATGGGATTTTTGAACCATTCTTTGTCTGGCCCCTCACCTGAGACCAATTTGCCATGGGAGACCCTACCAGGGGCACTAGGCTCCAGACAACACAGCCCTCAGGGTCATAGGGACACACAAACCTCTCCACCACGTTAAGGTGATGGTTCCCGGAGAGGTAACTTGAACATAACAACATGTTTTTGTGATTGTTGAGTGATTGATTCTATAATCAAGGGCATTGGGGTAGTGGGTGAGGGGCCCCCCCACAACTTGTTTGGGGGGGGCCTTTTTCCCCTCTGCCCCCCCCGCCCCCCCCCAGCCACCCCCCCCCCCCCCCCTCTCTCCGCCCTCTGGCGCGCCCCCCCCCCCCCCCTTCTCTCCTTCCTTTTTTTTTTTTGTGTGAAAAAAAAAAGTAAAAATTAATTTCCCCACTGTGGGAATAATAAAGGAATATCTTCTTCTTCTTCTTCTTCTTCTTCATTAACCCTGCTTCTCTGAGGAGATTTTCAGTAGGATTGTTGAACCTGGCTGCAGGGATTTGCTCCCATTCAGCCACAAGAGAATCAGTGATGTTGACCATTAATGTTGGGTGATAAGGCCTGGCTCATCTATGGCCTTTCAGTTGTTGGCTCTGTGCAGGCCAGTCAAGTTAGGCTTTAACTTTTTTAATTTAACTGGACTGCATCTTAGTACATTTTGGCCATAAAACTATTTTCTGGACGGCACTTAAGCGTAACCTTTATAGGATAAATGAGATAGTAGTGTAGATACAGGAATTGCTGAAAAATAGATCCACTGATGAACTGTATAAAAAACCACACTCTTTAAAGTTTAGTCGTTCAACAGCTATTTATTACTTTTCTCTGTGCAGGTCTGTGGACATTATAGATCTTAATGGAAGTTAAATTGAGTAGAGCTGGTAATATGAAAGTTTGATTAGTCAATCCTCTATAACTATTTAAAAATATGTCTTGTATTTAACAAGTTTTATTTTTTATCCTCAGATGAGTCCTCTTTGTTTCTTTAATCTCAGTAAAAGCTCAGGGAGGTATATTAAGCTATTGATTATCAGTCATGTGTTGCATAGTTTGTGCCCAAAGAAACTGCTCCTTTCCCCCAGGAACTGGATCAAAGACCAGCTTTCGCCACATAGAAAAGATTAACAAAGTCAGACAAGTTAAAAATCTAATAGAGGGGAACATCCATTACTGAATGGGCCACCAATCGAGCCAAGAAAAGGCCATTAAGGAAAGCATGGACTCAGCTCCCTGTAGAAAACATTTACGAGAGGCTCTTGCTAATGGGTCAACAGAGAGGACGCTTTCATCCCTCAAACTAATTGGCATCTGTGAATCTGTAGCTTAAGGAAGAAAAAGAGGAACCTGCTCGATGCTATTGATCTGATTTTCTGCAAAGGAGTGACGCGGTGGCTTTCAAATGTACAATAGGCGTGACGAGGATGCTTCCTTCTCATTTTTCCTATTTTGTAAAGGAACAAGCAGAACATGTTGATGCCACAAAATAAACCAGAATTAAATAAAACTCTGTGTAACTTTGAAGTTTGAGGCAGGACTTTTGTTATCATCCCAGTCGATAGATAGACAGCTAATGAGCTCTGTGTAAATTGAGGAGGTGGTCTTCAGTCTCAGGGACCTATCACATCCTTACCATCATCCTCCAGGCAATTCTCTTGATGTATGAGTGCACAGCGGTTATTACTGCCATGTATTGGATCCCATCTCTAAGTCCCCGTAATTGTTTGTCATTATCAGTCCCACTTTATTGTAGCCAAAAGCAGTGGATGGCGAACATGTGGGAAATCGAGGGCAGCAGAGTCATAGATAAACACAGTGTTTGCCGTGCATCACTGACTGCATCAAATGTGAAGGTGCAGGCCGCTCAATAAAACTAATCAAACGTGAATTTTAAGGGGTATTGACTCATTTGGATTCGCAAGAGATGGCAAATTTGTGATGTAAGGAGAGGGGTGGGGGAGCTGAAGAGGGAGGATCAGAAGCCAAACTGGCAGGGCAAGGACAGACAGAGGTTAGAGATAAGACTGTTAACAGACTGATGGCTCAAACAGTGCACCTCCCCTCAAACTGGATACTTTTTTCTTTCATTTGAAAGACCACTTCTTTTGTTCCTAAATTTCACCCATTGCTGTATATAAAAGAAAGAGTGCTGAAGTTATAATTAATCATCACTTTAAGACTTTAAAGCCTCTGACCAAACTATTTTTCTATTATATTTAATAGTTATCAGGGCTCCAGCGTGCGACTATATTGGTTGTATATGCGACCAAAAATCTGTAGCGTGTAACGAAATATTTTCATTAGGTGCCTGACATTTAGCAGGTCTACCTCTGTGAACTCTGTGCTCCTCGAGAAACATCACAACCTTAACCGCTAATTCAAATTGAAGAGAGTTATTGATTGTTTTTTCAACAACAAAAATGTGTCCATTACACCTATCCCCGGCCCTGAAAGGCTCAGTCCAGATCGACATCATCGGCAGAGGTAACCACTCCCACATCTGTCTATCCGGTAAGATGCCCAATCCTGAACACAGGAATCATGACAATTGTGGAATTTCAACTACTAAATGTCTGATATGATGCCATCACTAGTGTAAGTCTGTGGGAACTGGACAAACTCTTAAATGTATTGTTGTGGCGCCAAAAGGCACGGTAAAAAATGTAGGTGCACCTAAATGGAAAAAGTTAGGCACACCAGTACAACCAGTGTTAAAGTTAGTCTGGAGCCCTGGTTATAAATAAATAAGTTTGGTCAATATGTAATATCACTTTCCAACCGGCCATCTTCAGCCCAACAACTGGTGATGCTCATATACTTTCGTGTTTTCTTTTTACCTCTTTACTTAATATTTCATTAAACTTGTTTTTTTTTTTTTCTTTTAACAAAATAAACCAAAACACTGACACTGGAAGGTCTTGGGTAGATAATACTGAGAATAATTATGGAATCAAAATTTTAATCATACCCTCTAAGCTAAAAAGAAAATCAGGTTTGAATTGAAATCAATATATTTGTCCAATGATCCAACACATATACATAATGTCTTGCCCATGAAATAAATACTGATCTAAATTTGGTGGAAAATGCTGTGTTTATGTCGAATCCAATCTTTCACAGTTAGTAGCTGATAGATAAAATAGGTTTTTAGGGCCTTTTTGGGTGCCTACTGTGGTTTGCTCTCGCTTCCCTAGTTTAGTTAATATATCCTCGTTCCTCTGAAACAGAAACCCATTTCACTTGGAACTGTAATGTAAATTATTCTGTTTTGTTTTCTTTTTTTCTTTGTCTTTCAGTTGCAGCGGTTGAAGCGTTCCCTGTCATTCAAATCAGTTATGCGCAGCAAGAGTATGGACAACTTTTTCCAGCGCAGCAACGGCGAATCTCGCCCTCCCTCAGCACTCATCACCACGCCTCCGCTGCCATCTCCTCCCCCCATCTCCGAGTCCCCACTGGCCTATGAGCGCTCTCCATCCCATTCCCCGTCCACTAGTCCCAACCCCTCATTGTCATCACGCTCACCTTCTATCAGTCCCTCGCTGTCCGTGACCTCCAAGACCCAGCCAAAGTTTCAGGCCCAGCCGGTCAAGACCCACTGCTTCCAGGAGCACATCTTCCGAAGGCCTACCAGCTGCCAGCGATGCAAACATGCGATCCAAGGTAGGTCAGTAGTGTTGTGTCATGTACTCTCATCCATGGAGGAAACAAATGTATTCCAAGAGGTGAACATCTCCCACTAAATACTGAATTTTAGGCAAGCATATTAATTTTTAACTAGAGTTTAGTTAATCTACTGTACCTGGCTGAACCAAGTAACTGCTAAGTGTGTGAAGATATCAGTTAGGCTTGGTGGAACATCAGCTTTAAAGGGAGCTGCAGATATTTTGGGTTTATTTGCTGTTTTATTTAGTTCTTCTACTGGGAATTCCACCCAATTATTTACCCAAAATAATGATTCAGCTTTTGTTTGTGGTTCTCAAAGGAATTAAGATCATTACGCAGGATAATAAGGGTCTATTTCTTCAGCAGAAAATTGTCCCAAATAAATCGACAGAAGGCTCTGTGGTCCAATCTCTCCTGGGAGTGTCTCCTTTTCTTATAATTGCTATGCTGACTTCATGTAAACCAAGTCAGTTGGACAGGTCAGCTTTCTTACCAGAACACTCAGCTACTATAAAGGTTAGAGGCTGTAACTATCTTGCAGAACATGAAGCTTGTGAATGCATCAAAATATATTTAGACAGCTTATTTAATGCTTGTGGATTCCCCATGAGTAAATAAAAGATTATTTAACTTGTTCACATAAATTCATAGCAATTAAAATTCAGTATTCAGTGACAAAGCATCTTTGTAGGGTTTTTTTAATGGATTGAAGCACTTACAATTGCAAACTTTACAACTTAAAGAAGGGAAAAGAGACACAAAGCTAGAGAATGTGGCTTGTGAATACCACTGATGGAAAAACTGTAACCCTTTGCAATAATCTGTTGTTTTTACTCATAAATTTAAAAGATAAAACCACTCTGGACTGATAGCAGAGTGGCAACAAGCGGTCTACGTTATTGCCTCCCACCTTCATTACCATCACCCTCACTGCACCTGATGGCCTTACAGGGATAGTTGGGTGTTAAAGAGGGGTTGTATGTGGTACTTAACCACAGCAGGTCTATTATTTATAGTAGATGACAATCGGCATGCCCCTAGCATCGAGAAACAGACAAGAGCACTGACACAGGAGCAATACAGTGCCAGGAACGACAGAAAAACATATTTTTGCCACATAAAAGAAAGACTCACCTAAAAAAAAATCTGTTTCTCTTAAAGTGTACACTATATTTAAATATATATATCTGGATGGCGAACTGAATAGTACAGTATCTATACTGTTTTTGTCTTCTGAGCCTGCTGGCTTTGGAGAGAGCTCAGTTAAGTTTTACTTTTCGGCCTGCTAAGATGTGTTAAAGTGAATGTCTGGTGTCTGTGCAGGAAACTCCAAGCAGGGGCTTCGTTGTAAAGCCTGTAAGCTGGCGGCCCACCTCTGGTGCTCGTCAGAGCTCTCCCAGCAGCCCTGTAATGGCAAGGTAAGAACACCTCAGACTGACTTATTAAGTCTCACTACCACTCATTCACTATGCACCTTTATGAAGCTAACAGTTGCACTTTACTGCCCACATAAAAGATCTAGTACCACAAAGTGTCTGGCACTTGTCTGGCAGTGATATGACACCCAGAGGTATGTGGTCATGTAGTGTTAGCAGGGGTGTGTTACTTTGAGATGCTCTCTTTAAATCCAAAAGTAGCTGGATTTGCTTCCTGGTTAGTGAAACATATTACTGTTATATTATTATTTGTCATATTATGACTTTCTAACATTATAGCATCATAATGATTTACCTCAAATACATTATATTTGCTGCACTTGTCATTTTTTGTACCTGTCTCTAGTGGTGTAACCATATACTTCATTCGTATCATTGAAGCAAAGTGAAAATATCAATACATATCATCTTTAAGATATGCCTTTACTTTGAAATTCCAATGGCATGTCTGTGTCACCATTTCATCCAAGTGTTACCTCCCCCCTACAGAGCCCAGTAGTACAATTTTTGTTGTTTTTTGTGCGTTGATATAAATGTGATTGTGTTAAATGAGCATGTATTGTCTCATATTGATCGCAGGCCCCTGAATTGAATCATATAGAAATCTTATCTTGGCAGACTTTGTGATATCAGCAAATATCATTTTTCGTTAGTCCAAAGAATCAATGAAATATTGTTTCAAGTAATTATGATATTAATGATAAAACTTGGGGTCTTTCTTTTTTTCTCATGATTTTGAAGTTCTTAGTTGCCTTAATTAAAACTGTCAGATGTAAATTTGTTTGTATCATCTTTTGTTATTGTAGTTTTCCCCCCTAGGGATCAATAAAGTACTATCTTATCTATCTTATTTTTTCATTCTCATGACACCTGTCTCTGACTTGTGAAGGGGAACAATGCCTTCCTTGAGGGGACAACATCAAATGCTTAATCAGCGGTCAGGGTGATGTTGTATTAATTAACAATATTAAATTCATTGCATGCTTGTTGCTTTGCTTATTTGCTGTAGTTATCTCCCAGTAGCCTGGCTTACTATGAGCAAAACATTTCCTTACATAAATTACATTTTTATACATATTCTTTAAAAAATAGTGCAAATAAAACAGCACGGGGGAGAAAGAGAGAAAGGTCATGACATGCAGCGAAGGGCCACAAGTCAGATTCAAACCTTGGGTTTGTGTGTTTATTTGAACTGAACCCAGAATGCATTGTGTCAGCAGAATTAAACAGCATCTGTATGCTGTAATTGTCTGCTGGCGTAGCATTTAGTCCTTTTAACGTGCTTACCCCTGTCTTGTTAAAAGCGGATAAAGCCCTTTTCAAACCAGCAGAGACAAAAATGCAGAGGTTATAAATGGAATATGGATTGACCAGGGCTTTGCAAGGTAGACTAACAACACACACTGGGAAGTGTGTGAAAGGGTAGCAGTGGGATCAGATTACCTCCCAGCTATAAATGCCATAAGAGGAACAAAAGCTAGGGAGGAAGACACTGATAAAGTTTCAGTGGCCAGGTCCCAACATTGTTTCACTCAGCCTTTTTGTCCTCCCTCCTGCATGTGCTGCTCCTCTCACGTAACACCCTCGTCTCTTCTCCCTCTTTTCTGAGTGCTACGTTTCCTTCCTCCCCTGTCAACTCTGTTGGAAAATCAATATCTCCCTGTACCAGCTGGTCTGGCTAATTCAGTGTGAAATTCAGTGTGTTTGAGGACGCACACAATCCCTTGAGGATATGACACGGCAGGCTCTCGCCAAGCCTTCGGCAGTGTCCTTTTCGATCACTGCACACTCATCAAAGCAAGGATTAGGCATTTTACTGGAAATGGATGGTGTTAGAGGCTGCTTCTTATACAGCTACATCACTGGAGGTCTGGGGTTCACTAACTCTCAACCAAAATGTGTCACACAGCATTGTATGTAAATGAAATTTTTACTATTTGAAATGCTGTAATTGCTCAGGTGTTTTCTGTATTTATGGATTAGTCTTCATCATACACATTTTAATGAAATGGAAATGAAGGAAAGATTGGAATGTTTTGTTGTGTCCTGTTGAAGAAATGTTAAATTAGTGGGACTACATCATGGTTGAGTAAATGTAAGTCATGTAATTGGTGGGGAAAACTTGATGTAGTTGCTGCAGGGAGAAGGAAGTCCATTAAAGAGGAGCAGGAGGAGCAGGCCAGCTTAGTGTGACTAAACTAATACAGTATATCAGTGCCAGTACTGTATGGAGTGAAATATGGTGGAAGCAGTAACAAAGTACACTTATTCAAGGGTGTAACAGGGAAACTGGCCATGCTTGTACCATATAAATAGATTGTGGTAGAAGATTGTGGTTTATTTGCAGCTTCAGCAAATTGATTACAACTTTGACAGAGGAGAGAACACAGCTCCTCTGCTCACCTCAGCAGTTCCAGGCTGTGTTTGTGTTTTCCGCTGCCTGTCTGAAGCACGGTAATCCTCAGTGTTGATTGGCTATTGTTGATGACGTGTAAACCAATCAGATAGTGCTGTGGGCGGGACATTGAGTCAGACTACACAGTGTAGACTGAGGGGAGAGCACTGACAGAGAGGGGAGGCTGATCAGACCAAAGTAGCGCATTTTTAAATTAATTTATCGCATCCCCAAAATATTGCAGTACAGTTCATCTCGACGATGCACATCATCATGTTTTTATATTGCGAAATATTGCGGCACGATATATCGTCACACCACTACCAATTACTGCTGGTTATACTGTCAGTCATTTCCTGTAAATATCACAGTATCACCATGAGCAGCTACATCATTAAAATGCTGCTTACGGGTGAATCCATAGGTAATACTAAGCCATTAAAATATCTTATAATACTGAGACATTATTAAGTGGGACCATCCTACATAATGAGTACCTTTCACTTTTGATACTTGTGTACTTTTGATTGTAACAGTGTATTTGAGTAAGGAATCTGAGTCACCACTGTTCATTCAAGCAGAGTTTATGTAAAGTAGTGCAATTAAGAATAAAAAAAGAATATCGATGACTGCAGCTCCTCTGGCTCGCTCTCAACCCATTTGCTGAGTGCACCCACATATGACCAATTGCTTTAAAATATCTCCAGAATCAAGAAGCTGAAAATTACTTTGGAATCCCGACAACATTTGGCTAATCAATGTTAATTAAGCTTAAAGATGTATTACTCTTCGATTAAAGGAACCGGCCTGCTGAGCTCGGCACAAAATAATTGCTTCTGCAGGGAAGCTTTACGCTCATCCTCACCTGACTCTTGCTTTCTGCGGGTCTCAACTGACCAAAGAGCCGTCTTGAACCTCCCAGTCATGTTCCAGCATCACCATTCCTGGTATGTTGATGTGTAATTGTAGGCATAGTGTTTGGCTATTGGATGTTTGGACAAGGGATGTTTCTAATGCTGAGGAAATAATTCATCTACCTCCACTTCTGAGCAGTTTGTTTCAAATTGGAGCACTGGCAGAGGAGATAAGGCCAATTGCCATTCATTAATTTGCATAATTAAACAGTAAGTGAAGCATTTGTTTATTTACAGAGAGGTCTTTTATTTTGTTTGTGTCCTATGTTTGCTGAGTCTCTTTGTGACAAACATTAAAACAAGGATAATGAAAACAATACTTCTTTGTCTTTACACTGGAGCAGCAACGTTCGGTCGATGTTCTGCAATTATTTGACATTATTTGATAATAATTGCTGCTTTTCTCAAGTTCATGTCATTGTAAACTGAATGTATTTTGATTTTGGACAAGACACGCTGTTTAATGACACCATCTTGGACTTTGGATTTTTCACTATATTTCAGAGAATTCAAAGACCAAACAATAAATCAATAAATCAAGAAAAGCAGATTAATCGATGATAATATGATAATGATTTGTAAAAATACCAAAGAGTATAGAAGCAAAGAGGCAAACTTGACAAAGGCTGCTAGATGGCTCTGCGGTAGCGCTTCTACCATTTTGAATGAAAACGTTAATGAGTCCATGGCCATGAATGTATAAAGAAAGGTCTGTAAATCAGCTGATAATATTTTTTTAGGTAAATCAACTTCCCAGTATGAACGCTTATATAGCCCTCATTTAAATCATTATAACCTAAAAGTTGTAAAATAAAAAAATTTAAAAAAATTATCAGAATCCAGAGATATTTTCCTCTGCATGATGAACGTACATGTGATCTATCTGGTTCTGACAGCTGTATACGGCTGTAATAATTGATATATTGGCTGTAATTCATCATTATTATCTTATAATACGCCAACAAGCTGTATGCTGTAAGCCTGTACCGTGGTGGATATTCAGTATTAACGTCTCTGTTCCCAAACACCCGGCTATCGGCCAGTAGCTAGTAGTGCTAGTAGCGTCACATAAACAGAATTTAATGGAGTTGTAGGATCTTTACCAAATGCAGGACACAACCTCTTATTCATCCAGGGTCTGTGGTCCACATGAATTTTGAAGATCCTTGACATGAAAAAGTTTGAGCTTGGTCTCAAAATCTGTGTGCTGGATTTTTCTAACTTCCATTTATGTCCATCGCTCACTTTATGCTCCTCTGGGAAGCGGCCAGCCAAAAAGTTTAATTAATAAATAAGTATTAAATAGGTACAATAGTTTGCCTATTTTTTGGTTGGGTCAGTTACAGTCCAAAATAGTAGAGGCCCAGGCCTGCTGCTGGAGCTGGCGCTGCAACTGACTCTCACTTAACAGCAATATACTCTCACGTAACAGCAATATACATTCTTTGGCCATACTGTTCACACTCACGTGAGCACATGTATGCTCTCTTAATGGGCAAGAATGCAAACATCATAACTTTGTTGATAATTTTGAATTCATAAGGGCGTCTGAAATACTAGTTCATATTCTAATTGCACCATTAGTTAGAAATAGACATAACTCATCAGTCATTTGGCGTAGCGTTTCATGCAGTTATTGTGGTGTAGAGGTGATGTTTGTCGTCTGTGAGAAAGGAGATAAAGAAAAAGATTCTGGGCAAATTTTTGTCTGTCAGTCCTGAAGAGCCGTCACACTCCCTCCGAACCTTACAGCAGTGTTTCACTTTTGGATGACTTCTGTACTGTTCAGACAGTCTGCACTCACAAGATCTGTCAAATCGCCATGGCAGTCATTTTGATTTGTTTCCTTTTTTTATATATAAATATACTCCTTTACTTTTACTTCCAGACACACCGTGTAGACAAAGTGTTCAAAACCTCACATGCTTCCTTTGCTTAAAATATTCACGGCTTATTCTGATGCATCAAAATAAGCATGACACTGTGTTTTTTTTTTTTTTTTTTTTTTTTTTAATTAGAACTAATAAAAATATTTCCTGGATTAAACAGTGACAAGTTTAGCCTGGAGCAAAATAACACATGGACCTGTAAATGTTATTTTATTTTGACACGATGAAGGTCGGTCACAGAAATAGCTCAAAGAATAAAGACATTTTTCTGTTGACATGTTATTGTCAGCATGTTATCACTTACTGTAAAGCAGATGAAAAGAGATACAGAGATTAGATGAAGCACAGATACTATCTTTAAAAACTGTTTCTATTTGGAGAACTGGGAACAGATTCATCGCAGCTTCTGTCAAAAACAGGACTTTGTCATTTTATCTCATGGACTGATGAGTCATGTACTGCAGCTAAACATATCTCTCTTTCTAAATAAAGAAACCCAATCAAGATATCAAAGTTGTACAGTACCAGATCTACGGTTTGAGAGATGGGGCTTTGTGGTGCCTCAGTATGCAGATCACATGGATGAATCAGCTTGAAGGCAGACAGGAGAAAGTGTTTGGTCATGCTCCATTAGGCATACGGCCGTGTTGGGGGACATTTCTTCAGAAGTTAAAATTAATGGTGGGTGTATTATTGCCACCATCAATGCAATCATAGATCATATTAGCTGATCTATCCTACATGTGTCAAGATGGAAAAGTATGTCAAAGATACTCAGTTTGCCTCTTACAGTTTGGACTCATTACTGGCAGGTTTATGTTTTCTGTCAAACTGTTAAAGGGAACAATCTTAAGAATTAGGAGAATTTTCATAGAAGAACACTTAATCCTTCAAATCAAATGTAAAATGTTTTGCACTGAACAGGAAGGTATGAAAAATAGTACCCTGAAATGCTGTTAGCTAAATGTAGTGGAGTAAAAGTATAAAGATGCATATAATGGACATACTCAAGTAAAGTACAAGTATCTTGAATCTGTACTTAAGGACAGCCCTTGAGTAAATGTACTTGTACACTTCACCACTGTGTTTGTCTTTTATATCATGATTTTGATTGCACCCCCCCCCCCCCACACACACACACACACACACAAAAAAAAAGTGTTTCTGTAATGAAAGATGTCTGCATCAAAGTCATTTGTAGGAGATTTCAGTTGACCTGAAACACTCAGACAGAGTGATATTTGCACATTTTCAGATTCTCAGCTTTCATCTCGTATAACTCTTCCAGTTAAAACCACACAGCTATTGTCTTACAGCACAATATTACATCTGCCCTTTTTTCCACCTCAAGTAACATTTCTCCTTCCGCTGTCCTCCCTGTCCTGTCTGGCTGTCTCTCTGCCGGTTTTTCAGTCTGGAGCTTTCAAGAGAAACTTCAGCTCACCTCTGTTAACCACTGATACGCTGGGTGTGGTCAGAGAGGCTCCAGCTGCCCAGGGTGAGTGATGGGACCGCTGGTTGATTTCTCACAGCACCAAACAACCAAAATGTCAGGATGACTGATCACCATGTCTGTGGCCTTCGATCCTTGATGCCTGACAGGCCACTGTGTGTGTGTGTGTGTGTGTGTGTGTGTGTGTGTGTGTGTGTGTGTGTGTGTGTGTGTGTGTGTGTGTGTGTGTGTGTGTGTGGGAGTGAAGGGACATGTGTGTGTTTCGGCTATAAAACTGCTTGTGTTGTTGCTCTGTCTGTATGTAGAGGCAGATAATGGCATTGTTGACCCTGTGTACGAGGCACTGCGCTATGGGACGTCACTGGCTCAGATGAGTCGCTCCAGCTTCAGCAGTATTTCAGAGTCACCCTGTCATGAGGTATAAAAACAGGGATAAAACTCCAGTCATTCATATAAATTCATGTGGACATTAATCATACCAGGAATATTGCTGACTTTGCTGGTTTCAACTCTTTGTTTATAATAGGCGGAAAAACTGCAAGACAAACTAGAAAACCAGCCAATAGCAGAAGAGGAGCACATCCCAGGAAGTAAGTCGATGCATTTTCCTATGAATTTCTAACTGATTTCTAACTGCAAAGTCCTAAAATGTTAATCTTATATTTCTCTTCATCTATTCTGTTTGTTATTGTGTTCAAGTCCTGCTCAAGGAGAAGTCTCATGAAATCTGAATATCTGTATACTCTGACCCAAATTAATCAGGGTGGCCATTGAAGTCAAAGACCTCATCAACATTGTGGAAATCATTGAAATAGCCATGATACTGAAAATCTTTTAGACAATATACATAGATTTAGCCACTATTTGACAGAAAAAATAACGACTTTAAAGGACTTTTTAAACATGTCATTGCTGAGAAGATGCAATCTGAGTATATTTATAGAAAAACCTTTTGGAAGTGTATGAATGTTGAGATTCTTTCACTGTTTAGTACTACTTTGAGTTTATACAAAAAGTTACATACACAATAAAATGCAAAGAGGGGAAAGCACCTCACAACAAGGACAGCACCCACAGTGTACAGAAAACTGAGATTCTTTCCACAATGTGACACGGTTGCAGCTAAAGGTCTTTGCACACCAAGACTGTATAAGTCTAAGACTTCAGAGGCAGAGATTGAGAGAGAATGAGGAAAAAACAAAGAAGTAAAACCAATATTGCAACAGGGAAGGTCTGTTCTCTGATTGTGTTCGGGATAAAAGGCTGTCGGGGTATTTTTTGGACTATTGGGGTTTTGGAATAATGGTCCGTTGGAACAATGGCGTGGCACCAGTAATGAATACAGAGATGTGGAAGTTAAAGATGGATTGCGGCAGATGATTGCAGAACAGCTTGGATAGATCGGGGATGATCACAAAACAAAGGATAGATGAAAGATTAGACAGCAGTGATTGTGCTCTAGGCAGCTAACAGATAGCTTCTTGCTAACGTCATTCATTCATTCAATAGCCCCGTTTGAGACTAGCGCTATCCATTGCACCCATGTAATTAACTCTGTTTTGTCTTGTATTGCAGATTTTCACAACGAATACAATGATGAGTCACAGGTGGCTAGTTTGGCTCTTTACACCTGGCGATAGGAGTCGGTTGTGGTAGATGAATGGGGCAAAGTCAGGACTTTTACCCCAAAGATTGGGTTTCGAGTCCTGTGAGAAACCTATTTCTTGCTTAGTTGATTCATTATTTTGTTTTGTAATTATTATTTTCAGTTGCAGTTTGGTTAGGTTTAGGCCCCAAAACTACATGGTTAGGTTTAGGAAAAATATACATACAGTACATGTACACATTAAGTATGTAATGTGTGCTTGGGTTGGGTGCAAATAGCATTGTTGACACCTGGATGCTTGTTTCCGCCATGCTATGTACACCTGGGTGCTGATAGCATTTGTCTAAAACACATCAGATTCTGTGTAACGATTTTTTTTTTTTTTTTTCAAATAATGGATTAAAAAACTCACAAAAATACAGACTTCAATGTGCAAAGGCCTTAAATGTCAGAGTGAGATACAGCAGGCTTTAAAGGTTGGTGTGCTCTCTACAGTACTTTAACCTCTCTGTCTTTAGTCCCAGGAGAAGGGATCAGCTCTGTTTGTACTGCTGCCACTTTACAGTAAATGACCTTGACTTCTACCTTCCTTCTGTTTGCCACAAAGTGACGAGCCTTCTCTGTGCATCCCTCCCTATTCTTCCTTTCTCTTGCACCCACACTCTTTCCCTCTTGAGCTGTCTTTCTTTCATGCATATTGTCTTTCCTTGTCCTTTTTTTTTCCCCCTGTCTCTCCAGTGCTCACCCCTCCTGAAAGTGAGAAGGCTGATTCAGAAGACAGGGTCAGCCTGAAGGTGTGTAGTCAGCACTCCTCTCTTCTTTCAGCTTTTTTTTTTCTTGAAGATGCACTCTGTCATCCCTCTTTAAACTCTTCATCTTTTTCACCCAGACTTCTGCATGAGAAAACTTACAAATAACAGTCTTCGTTGTCTCTCTTTCTGTCTTTTGATACTTTCATCAGACTCCTAAGAAAGTGGAGGTTCACTCCATCCACACATACGTGGCTCTCTACAAGTTTCTGCCTCAAGAGAAGAATGACTTGGAACTACAGTCAGTCCAACTTCTTTGCATACAGTACAGACTGTGTACATGAGAGTAATCAGAGGAAGTGTGTACCTGGCCAAAATGTACTGACATTCGCACACCATCTGCCTCCTCAGCAGGGGCATCATCGGGGGGCTGCAGGGTTTGGATTGGGAGGGGGGAGTGTGCTGGGAGGCCGGGAAGGACAAACAGCTGCGTTGTGTGTGACATGAAAAAAAAAGTCTTTCTATGTTAGAAGGTGCAGCAAACTGCTGAGTGTGGTATGACACCCACCACTAATCTGGAGGATGCGTCTGTGCAAAAAGACAAGCACACAAGGTGTTTGGTCACATGCACAGAGCCGTCCAGCTTCCTTTGAAGAACAACTAACATGGTGGCTTTTACAATGCTATACGTAAAACATGAAAAATAAGTTAGAAAACAGGGATGTAGTGATTTAGTGCTACCTGGCTAATGCAGCATAATCTTTTAACTATGTGAGACTTAAATTTAAAACAAAACTTAACACTTTGAACTCTGCAGGGCCTATGTTGTATTTTTGTTTATTGTGATATAATTTCTTGGAGTACCCCTAAAACCTGTACAACTTAAACTAAAAAGTTGTAAGTCAAGAAATCATAATAACTGATGGATGTATAAAAATGAAAAATAATAATCAAATTTTACTAAATAAACACACAAAACACATTGATCCGTAAGAATTTCTAAATATAGAAACATGAGCAAAATATTTAACACTCCATAAGTTATTTGTAATATGCACATTTTGTAGTTTTTGAGATATGCTAATTTTTATGAGCAGATTGAGTGCAAAGGTGTTTTGCACGTAACGTAACACAATAATGTCATGACGAGCGTGCAACGTGATGACATGAAGACAGAAAGACTTGGCTTTCTGCTGCAACAGAATAGCTGTTATGGTTTTTAATTTTAGATGGATTTAAACAGGATTATGAGAAACATTTTTAAAGGGTGCTCACTGTGGCATTAATTGTCACACTTGATTCACTTAAGATAAGATAAGATAAGATAAGATATTCCTTTATTAGTCCCACAGTGGAGAAATTTACATGTTACAGCAGCAAAGTGGATAGTGCAATAAACAAGAAGCATAGATTTTAAGAGTATTAATACAAATAAAATAAAATAATATATACATAATAGAAAAGTAAAGCTAAAATATGTCCAGCATATTAATAAATAATTGTCCAGTTACTATAATTTAGCAGATGATATAATTGCACATGAGTTCTTATTGCACTTGTGTCTGGTCAGTTTGTTGTGAATGTGAATGTGGTCTACTGGGAGCAGTGCTGGTTGTGAATGTGTATGTGGTCTACTGGGAGCAGTGCTGGTTGTGAATGTGTATGTGGTCTACTGGGAGCAGTGCTGGTTGTGGAGTCTAACAGCTGCAGGCAGGCAGGAAGGACCTTCTGTAACACTCCTTCATACACAGGGTGTAGCAACCTGCCACTGAAGGAGCTCTCCAGATCTCTGATGGTGTCTTTCATGGGGTGGGAGTCCTTCTCCATCATGGATGACAGCTTAGCCATCGTCCTCCTCTCTCCCACCACCACTTCTTCTTATTATTTTTTTCTGATCAAGGATTATGCTTATTCGCTTTTGTGTCGCGAGTTAGTTGAGAAGATTGACATCACACTCATGCCTGTACACTTAAGAAGCTCGAGGAAGGTTAGCTTAGCTTAGCATCAAAGACTGGAAGCAGGGGTGAAATAGCAGCCTGGCTCCAGCATGAAACTCCCCAAAAATGTGTGTTTTTGCACAGATGAAACAAACAAAGACACAGAGTCAGGCTAACTGTTTTGCCCTGTTTACAGTCTTTATGCTAAGCTGATGTTTGCTGGCTGTAGACACTAAATCAGCATGAAGGTGAATAAGCTTATTTCCCCCAAATGTGGTGATAAATCTTCTCATGGAGCCCTTTGACTTTTTCCTCCAGGCCTGGCGACAGAATTCAAGTCACAGATGACTCCAACGAGGACTGGTGGAAGGTAGGCTGTGAAATAAATATTTCTATTCAAATACACTCTAGTGAATAAAATATTATGGCTACAAATCTCCAGGTTACCTTTTAAATAGATGCTACAGTAACACACACAGTTGGAGTTAGACAGTAGTACAATCAGTTCAAGTTCTTCCATTCAAAGCAGAAATGTCCCGAGGTTATAATAGTTTTGAATTTGTTTTTATTTTATTTTAGTTTTGACTTTTCAATTTAATTGTAGTTAGAATTCAGAGTGTTTCCTACTTTTTAAGTTTAGTTTTAGTTGTACAGTAGTTTTAGTTTGTTTTTAGCATCATGTATAATGTCGCAGAAGTATGTTGCTACATATACAAAATACATAGTTAGAGAACTGCAAAGGAATGGCCTTAATGTTTAAATATTTTGATTTGGGAGTAAACTTGAGTACTCTTGCACTACCACATTCAGAGAAAAAGAAAAGAAAACTTGGTTAACATTAGACCTGAGCTGCATAGCTTGGTTAAATGCTGTTCGATCTATTACCATATATAAATCATGTTATTATTATTTAATGCTACAGAGTTGACAGAAACTTATTTTTATTTTTATTAGATTTTTAATCATTCGATATCGTCTCAGTTTAGTTTTTCTTAATGGATACCATTCTTATTTTGTTTTAGTTTATGACAATATTTTTCACTGCTTACTTTAGTTTCAGTTTAATTTTACGACAATAACCCCGGGTTCAGAAACGGTGAGACTAAAGAGCCGATGGATGTGTTTGAAGGACAGCAGGTGTGGGTGTTAGCAGAGGTAGTTATCATGAAGAGGAAAAGAGGAAGAAGACAGATTGCAGTCAGTGTTTAATGAGGCAGCTGAAGATCCTAACCTTCACCTGCCAAAGGACAGATAGAAAAATGGCTGTATATTTCTGTAGCTGATATTACTGGCGTAAAGAGCTATGTGTATTTAAAACAAAGAGCTATATAAAGTTTCCTTGATGTAGATACAGTTCCAACCTGATTACATGACAAAACTACTTCTAAAACTATGATGAGTGGGATGTAAATGTAGAGCAATATTTAAATCAGAATAGATATAAAATGTCAGATTTTACAGCGCAATTATACAAAAAAACATTATAGTATTGGGAGTGATTTCCAGCCATGGAAACCCATCCATTACAGAAAACTGACATTTAAACCCCCCTCCTGCCACTTTAGTGTAAACATGCCTCTGCTAAATGTGGAGGAACCAACATCTGGACACGAGCAAAACAGCTAACAGTGCACCCAGGGGCTTTGTATGCCTGTGCGCCAGAGTCTCTGAAGAGAATAGAGGGGGATTAGGACACCACTAATACAGATGCTTTTTGCTCTAGTACTGACGTTGATAATTAGGGAATAAGTCTAATCTTTTTCTTCCTATTTTTCAGCTAAATGTTGTGTTATTTAAATTCCAATGTGTTCCTGTGATATAAATGTGATGCGTACTTAGGCAGCCGGCCAAGTAAACAGCAATGAAAACACAAATAACCTAATGCGTGTGCTCAGCCACGGACCGTAGTGGAAGCTGCATGTGTTGGGCTTACTGTACAGTGAGCAGGCAGAAAATTGAAAAACGGTAGTTTTTGTATTGTGAATTGAGTGTTAATAAGCATCATATATTTTTGTACTACAAGCAATTAAGAACCATTTTTTTCCCATTTTAGCAACAGCAGAACAGGAAATATCTATTTATAACTGTGTACGTGTGTGTTTACAGGGAAAAAGCAGAGACAAGGTGGGATTGTTCCCGGCCAATTTTGTGCAGCGGGTCCGCCCCGGCGAGCGTGTGTGGAAGGTCACTGATGGTTTCCACGGCAACCGAGACAAAGGCCAGATGACTGTGAAAGAAGCCCAGGTAAGCACACACTTTTCCCTTTCTCACGCACACACACACACACACACACACACACACTGGGTATATTTTATTAAACGTATGCAAATTCATGCAGAAAACTGCTGAGATTAGAGGACATATTACAGCTTCCAATGCAGCAGCTCATTTTTCCCCTCAATCCACAAACTCCCTCACATTACTGAATGTCACTTGCTCCTCCTCCTCCCGCTCCGTGCTCCTCTGCCCCCCCCCTCCCTCTGCAGATCTGTGTGGGGAAGAACGAGGAGATTGACGGTTTCCTCCGGCTGAGCAGCGGGAAGAAGAGAGGCTTGGTCCCTGTGAAGTATCTGCTAGAAATATGACGGCAGCACACTTCACCTTGACCCTCAGTTTGATAAAGAAGTTCACCATGATGGAGGAAATACTCAGGAGTGTTTACCCGACACCTCACTGACCGCCAAGCACCCCTCCAAAAAGTGGCAGTGAATTAGCAGCTTGAGTGGACGACGAACCACAACTTTGCTTTTCACCGTAGAAGCTTTTAAGACTTAAAGGAGGTGGTGGCGGGGGAGGAGGGGACACCTTCAGAGCTACTTTTCTTGTAGCACAACTTTACTTTAAACACACTCACAACCAATATGTAGCATTATGTTGAAGAGGATAGTCAGGCTACCTCATTAGCCTTTCCATCGGTCATCCGTCTGCGAAAAATGGCAGAGGACTACCTTAATGTCAAGGTGTGTCCAAACCTTGTGAGTCTTCATTTCACTGTTTGTGTAGCGTCAGCGAGATATGAGAGATTGTGAAAAACTGTAGCTCTTTATTGTGCAAACACTTGTTTTCAAACCCTTTAACAGATTCGGTTTAGTAGATTCAACTGTGTAAACCATCTAGTTTTGTATGTGCAGACTGCAGCTCATAGCGTGCACCTGTCTGATTCATGGCGTGTCACTCCCGCGCCGACTAGAAAATGATTCAGGTATTACATTTTGTGTTTAAAGAAAAAAAAAAAAAAGTCTTTTCTGTTACATCTTGGTCAAATGAAAGTCATAACACACACACACACACACACACACACACACACACACACACACACACAAGTGGGATTTCCTGTATTTCAGACTGCTCTCCAGTGATTAGATTACTGTACATTTGTGCTCTTCACAGCTCTGATGTGACAAATGCTTTGCGTGCACCTCGGGGAGCTTTTTTTCTCAGTACGCCCTTCAATGACACTCTTTGTATACACACAGATTTTTGTAGCTCACTTTGTCCCATGTAACTGTAAAATGCACCACTAGAATCTGCTTCCTGTCATTGTATTGTCAGCGTTGTTAATCTGTGTCCTGTAATATTCGCCGTGCGCTATAACGTTAGGATGGTGCGCTGTCTTGACTTTCTGATGCTTTTCTATCATAGAAGAGCAGAGCAAAGAAATACTGTTATTCAGGATGATGGATAAAAAACCAAACTCAGTGTTATTTGTCAAAAAAGTGGTGAAGGCTTTTCAGAGTCTCTCAGAAGGTTGTGTTGTAAACTGAAAAACGTGCTGAATTTTTTGATGAATGGCTAATGTTTCTTCCAGCACATGTGATTACTTTTAAGTAACTCTGCGGGACTGTTATTGTTTGTTATCTAAGTTGACACAAGGCAAAATCACTGCACACCATTTGATTTATTGCTCTGTCATTATAAACCTTAAGGTAGTAACAAACTGCCTTCGTTGCGGCAATAACTGTAAATAAAGATATTATTTGTAAATAGCCTTAGAAAGATACTGTATATATATTGGCTCTGAATAGCGCTGTTGAAGCTATCCGGAGCCAACTAAGGGCATTAACCTCACAGTTATAAATTACAGGAGATCATTTAATATCCCACTTACCAGTGTACGCATCTCTTTGCTCAATTACTATCCAGCCCTGTCAGCACAAATCTTTTCAAATACTATGCACAACAGTTCTAGTCACTCACTTTATTTTGTACTCCAGCGTAGCCACACACACACACACACACACACACACACACACACACACACACACACACACACACACACAATATCTGTATATACCTGTGCTTTTGCAACAATATGAATTTGGACTCCATCTTGGATCAGTCTGCACCACGCTAATCCTAAACATTACTTTCACTGGCTACAACCAAGATTGGCTCAGGATCAGTATTACCCAGGTGAATTCCCTTTCTCACCTCAATGCACACTACCAAGCTAGTTCCTTGCATGGCTAGCTGCCATTTCATCCTCACATCTCTCAATAAAGTCAGATGAACTGTCAGATTGTGTGCTCTTTTATTTGACAAATAATTCATACTTTGTGTCGCTCAGTCAAATAATGAAACTACTGTTAAACCAGTGGTGGAAGAAGTATTCAGATCATTTAATTAAGAAGAAGAAGAAGAACAACCTTTATTAGTCCCACTAGGGGAAATTCAATTTACACTCTGTTGTTAACACACACAGGACCCATATACATGCAACAATGGAGAGGTGTCAGAGTGAGGGGGCTTTTCCTGACAAGCGCCCCAAGCAGTTGGGGGTTTGGTGCCTTGCTCAGGGGCACCTCGGCAGTGCCCAAGAGGTAAACTGGCACCTCTCCAGCTACCAGTTCACACTCAGTTCTTGGTCCATGTCGGGACTTGAACCGGTGACCTCCGGTTCCCAAGCCAACTCCCTACAGACTGAGCTACTGCCGCCCCCAAGGGCGGTAAAGGGGGCATAATGTGAAAAACTCACTTTTTCAGTGCTTGTGCACATAGTTGGGTATCTGGAGTGCCTACCAACCCACAAACTATGAAATAAGACAAAACAGTTGTTTTAATGTGGGCTCAATAAATATGTGTGTGTGTGTGTGTGTCTGTGTGTGTGTGTGTGTGTGTGTGTGTGTGTGTGTGGAGTGTGAGTGTGAGTCAACAAGCCATTCAGATTTGACTCTCTTTCCTATGTCACATGCAGGCTCATTAGATTATACCGCCCTTTAAAGAGACAGGCGCTAGCGTTTCAGACACAGGGTGATTACAGGCATATTCAGACAGTATGAGAAAAGGTGTTTTTTGAACATTAAAGCATGTCAACATGTTCTAATAGAAAAACAAAACACAAATATGAAGCTGGAAATGAGCATATGTCCCCTTTACCACACTGTAAAAATACTCCATTACAAGTAAAAGCCCTGCATTTAGAAGTTTTAAATATACAGAAGTCTTAGCGGTACAATGGATTCAAAGTAAGATAAGATAAGATATTCCTTTATTGGTCCCACAGTGGGGAAATTCACACATTACAGCAGCAAAGTGGATAGTGCAATAAAGACAAGAAGCATAGATTTAAAAACAGTATTAATACAATAAAATAAATAGATTAGTATATACATAATAGAAAAATCAAAAGTACTTTTGCAGAATGGACCTTGTCAGTGTGCAGCCAAGGCCAGACCAGCTGCAGTAGGAGCGAGGGGCAGCTGCGTGATTCACGCATCACTTGTTCACACCAGCTGCGTTTCTGCTGCTGCTTCTCTTTCTACATAGAGTTTGAATTTCATAATGGCCATTTTATTTCATTATAAATGTCATTTATATTTATTTTAGACAAAGGTTAAAAAAAAGGTGTGGTAATTTGTAAATAATAGTAATAATCCATAATTAAACCCTGTACTATATTCATTCATGGAGCCATGCAAGTCACTGCATGTTCTACATGTTCTACACTGTCCTGCACATATTTCAGAATAAAAGCCTTGTGTTAACAAATGAAGGAGTTCTGTCCACCGAAAAAAAAATGCTTGGGGTTTTTATTTTGACATGAAAGCAGGAAGTGTTGATTTAAAAATAAATCTTTTCATGTCCATGACATTTTCTGTAGCTGTCTAGACTTTGAAACTGTAGTTATGTTGCTGATATGATGTCAATTTACAGTGAAACGATCATTTCCACTGTCTGTTGCTGCTGTGAACTGGCTTGCATCAAAAATAGGCGAGACCTCGAATCTCTAGTAGAGACGCACATCTCATGTGGGCAGTGTGGCTGCTCTAACCTGCTAACATGGACGCCAAAATATAAAGCAACAGGTAACGCAGCCACCACACCCTATCCACGTGTCTGGTCTGGCCCAGGCTTCATAGATCAAGTTGTGGATGTGACACCATGTGCGCTAGCTTAGCTAGTATCTTTATGTTCAGCTCCGTTTACAATGCGAATAGTGTGCAACCAAATCTAACGTTCACCTAGAAATGGAGTCCCCTAATACCAACAAACGACCAGCCCCCACCACAACTCAGACTTTGGGGAACAGGGCGCTGACTGTAGTTGACGTAACGGCCACAGGTGTCACTGTTAACAAGCAATGTCTGATTCTTCTATAGAGTCACTTTAAACACAAAGCTGAGGCTTATACGAATGGCACTAGTTTTGCAGGAATTTGGTCAGAAACTGAAGTATTGGGCAAAAATTCAACATAATGTGGAAATATGGATGTCTGTGCCAAATTTCATGGCAATCCATCAAATAGTTGTTGAGATATTCAGTCCAAAGTGGTGGACTCACATCATCATCCGTAGAGCTGCTAGCACGACTAGAATACTACAAAGAAAAAACATGAAGTGGTCCTTTTTCCACTAAAAAGCAGAAAGTCTGCACTTTAACCTCATATCCAGTGTGTAATTTCACACCTAAATTAATTAGATATTGAATCCAAACAGAAAATGTCTCCCTTCATGGCCACAGACGTACACAGAGATATTTCATGTGACTTGACAGAGCCTGAGAGGACTTCTTGTTCTTAATGACCATAAATAATATGATTAACTCCCAATAAAATTAATTGGCAACGGAGGAGCTGCTGGCAGGCCATAGACTAAGCTGGCAGAGTGTGTGTGTGTGTGTGTGTGTGTGTGTGTGTGTGTGTGTGTGTGTGTGTGTGTGTGTGTGTGTGTGTCACCCTGCTGTGGTGTGAGGAATATTTCTCAAATCATGACCCAGTTCTGTTATCAAATTGGATCAAATGTGATTTTCGTCTCTGCAGAGAGAGAGAGAGAGAAATGTGTGCAACTGGCAGCACATCAAGCTGCTCTTACATTCCATAAAATTGCTGACTTTAGTGCTCAAGATGGCACGGACCTCTTCACTTATAGTACCACTCTCTCGCTTTCATGACAATGAGCGGAGGAGGTTGAAATCCTCCTCTCAGATTCTCTTTCTGCGGCTCAAACGGCAGCGATAAGCAGAGAGGCTGAGTGTCTGTCTCTCCCTTAGCAAATCATTTTCACTCTTCTTTCATGCTACATCCATCAACAAGACACTCAAGTGTTTAGTTCGGGGCAACAAATCCTATCCGAGTATCAAAGAGGCTGGTCCGGAGCGTATCATGCCCGCTCCAGAAAATTAAGTAAAATGGCTCATTAAATGTGTGATTTGTTACTCTATCATTTTCGTGCCTTATAATGTTCACACTTCTCATCTTTTTAAACTGAGCAGCAGCTGCTGGACAGACTAGGGTGATTGCAGCACAAGGGTGTTAACAATGAGCAGGAATATACAGTAGATAGCAACAATGCAAATACTGGGAGAAAATCCATGCTCAAAATAGCACTTATTATATAGGCGGGCAGGAGGATGAAGAAAGCACTGTCAGAGGGAAATAAAGCTTTCTGGTGGTTGGCAGGCGCAAAGAAAAAACACCTTACAGACCCCCGCATCAAACGCAGGCAAATAAAAATAATCTCCCATCCCTGCCCTTCTTCTTACTGTCTGTTTAATTCACTGTACATGACAGGATATTACACACAAATCCATACAAGGCTTGAAATGTGAAAATCTTGCTTCCGTTTATGTAATCCACACTGTGATATCATACTTTGTGAACGTTCTTCTGTCAGTCGGGTCATATGCATTCATTTGTAGTTGTGTTTGTGTCCATCTGACAAAGGCAAGCCCAATATACACTCTCATTTCTGGTCTGGTCTCCCCAACAATCCCTGAAGGAAATCCCTCCACTCTGTTCACCAGCTAGTTGCTAACTGTATCTGTCTGTCATTCGGTGCTGAGCGGGTAGCATATTGCAGGCTTTCAGAGCTTTTTATGCTGAACATAGTTGCCAGCTATTGCCGAAAACTATACTTTGATGAAAGCCATGAGGCTGAACCAAAACAGTCACATTCGTCTTCTGTGTCCCTGACTTTTAATGTCATACAGACATTAGCAACTTATAGGCTGCATTGTACTTAGGATCAATTGTCTAGTCTAGAAAACGGTAAACATGTTTCTGTTCTATATTTACAGGGACTGTTGCAAAAATGTAATCGCTTTAAATAGCTCTAATCACCATTTGGTTTGTTCCCGGTATTAAGTTTCCATTTTTAATCAGGAACACTCTTCAACTTAAAATTATCGAATGGATGTAACTGCCAAACCACAGTAATAGTTATTTAATCAACACTTCATGCTCCAGCTGCAGTCTTTGATGACCACACCTGAATTCTGGTGTTATTTTTCCTCCTCCCTATCTCATGTTGTTGTCATCATCCTCAGGTTCCAGTCGTGTTTACATTCTTCCAGACCCCCGGCCAACTGGACCATTAAAAATGAAGGAGGAACACGGAGATGGCATGTTTAATGCATGGTCTCATCTCCTGCCTCTGAGGCTTACCTCCGCTTTCTCAGGATGCTGCTTGCACAAACACACTCTTGGTGACAGGGATGAGCACCACGTGGCCACGAGTCCAGAGGTAAAAGATGGTACACTGAGTTCAAGGCTTTGAGTCTGAAAGGAGGAAAGTCAGCATATATCCTCTGAGTTGATCTTAGAGGTTGAGCGGGATGGAGAAAATAGGCCCCGGGGTTGACGCATGAAAGCTGTCTTTGAAGCATGCTACACTGGGAATGGTAGATTTGAGGAATTGCAAATGTTTCTCTGCTTCTATGAGCGTTTTAGGGGAGGCCTACGGTGATTCACCATTTATTCTCACACACAATAAAAACAGATCGAGAGTTTTATTTATGAGGATGGATTCGCTTCAAACCATTGTCCCCTGACCATTTTCCAAATTCATCTTTCCATCATAAAAACCTTTGTCTTTTAGAAGTACAGCTCAAATGACGGTAATAACGGGGTAAAATATGAATACATTAGAAATAGATATTTGTTGTATAAGGATGTTTTGATGTATTTTTATGGACATTTAATAATATTCAAAATAATACATAAAATGCTATTAGAAAATCATATTGACAGCTTTATTATATTTTGCCTTTCAATTGTAAAGGTACAAGATGATGCGATGTGACATTGGAAATTTGTTTGTGAATTGCTGCCAAATTTGCTCTTCAGCCGACAGAACTGGCTCCTGCACTATAATCAGCATTACTGTAATTATTAAAGAAATATTTGGACCATTTTTATCGCCTGTAATCAGTCTCAAAAATCACACTAATTTACGAAACAACCCTTTAAATCATGTGATTGGTGGAATTACAGCGTTGTCGTCCAACAAGGTCATCTTTGAAATTGTTTTCCACCAGTGATTGGATTATTTTGGATTGATTGCTGATAACAACAAGCACCTCTTTACTCGCTAACAGCATTTATCCCACATATTAGAGCATCCAGTCAGCAGGCCCGTAACCTTGAACTGAGCCTCTCCAGCTCCTCAGACTAGACCACTGTCAGGGATTGAACGTTACATCTTCAACACAAAAATTAGGAAATTATTGGAATGCTATTTGCTATTGTCAAATTCATATTTAAAGTCAAAGTACCACTATACTGGCTGTAATGTAACTGTTAAAAGTCCCCAGTAAAGGTGTCTGATTCCTCAGTTGGTAGAGCCAGCACCCATATAACAAGGCTGACTCCTAACAGCGGTGGCCGCAGAGTACAAAACTGTGGTACCGCCAGCCACCATCTGACTTCTGATGCTCCTAAAGTAGTGTTATTATGGTAAGATTGACCTCTGATGGCTTTATCACAGTTTGTCATCAGCAGCTCACCTTATCACAGTCTTGGAAAGGGAGGCGTTAGCGGAGGTGTATATAGTTGGTTGCAATCATGGACACATAAAGAGAACTAGATGCAACATTGGAGGCGGGCCTTCGTTCATTCAAGTTGCTCTGTGGCGTATGATGCTGAAATGGCTGCCAGCAATCCAGCAATTTGACCAATGGAGCAGGAGCTTCTTGGTCATATGGCTTGATCACGGGGTCATAAACGTCATGCAGTTGTCAAGACTTGCTAACTCTGCCTCCCAGCCCTCTCTCCAGCCTCGGTCTGGGTCTCATTCACAAGAACAGAGGAAGGGAAATAACTCTGGATTTAGCAATTAGTGTGTTTTACAACTTTTACGACCTCCTGATTTAAATAAGAACCATGCAGGTGTTCATACTGGGATGTTGATTCACCTCTAAAAATATCTGCTGAGTCACAGTTGTCTCTTTCTCAATGTAAGTCTAGTGGAAAAAGTCTTTTTGGGCCCAATGGCATCACTTTACGGGCACGGAAGTTGTAGTACTGCCGTTTGGCCACTACGAAAATCGTCTCTTCCCGGGGGCTTGGTTGCAATCTGCAACCACATCACTAGATGCCACTAAATCCTACACACTGTGTCTTTAAACTGAGGTGAATGTCTACCCAGGAAGTTGGCCTGGATGCCAGATGGCTGTTTCATGGGTAATCACAGATGTGTCTCTTAATTAAGCCCACGACACCTTATGAAAACACAACACAAAGTTCCAGTCATACGGATCCAGCCCACCTCCACACCTGCTCTCAGTGCCTTCACTCCACAACTCCTCAGCGCAACAGGATTAAACCCTGCAGCACTACACTCAGCTCACCCTTTCATTAGTATTGAGTGACCACTTAGGTTTTTCTTTTCATCTTTAACCTTTCTCCATTGTGTAGCTTTGATGTAATTGTTGACCTCTTGACTCGGCTGCAAAATGAAAATTATGGAAAGTCAAGCAGCAGCACAATGACGGGACAAGGTCAAGAGGACGTGGGTTTTAGACTGCAGAGGAGTATATGTACGTTTCCCAGCTTGCTTTTTTCTTGGTCAGGAAGGTTTAAAAAGGTCAGTTTGCATAAGTGTTCATGTAGGTAATGACTGCAGGACCTCCGGTGATTAATCTCCACACTATGCTGCTACTTTACATTAGTAACACAGTCTAAAGACAGTTTCTATCTCCCTAATCATTTGGGTAAACACACTTTTTGTCACTAAGTGTCCTGGTTTCCCAGTTACTTACTGCTTTGTAGTTACACATTTACTCAGTCTGGCACACAATACAGTACCACCCTCTGAGCATGATGTATTGTAGTTTAGGCCAACATCATGATCAGTGTTGCCAGATTGGACTGCTTTCCACCAAATTGGGCTACTTTTGATGAAGTTTGGGCTGCTTTTGTCAGCATTTGGTAAGGTTTTGAAAATTTTACATTCAGCAAATGTTTGTGTATACTCACTCATAATTTGAGAAATATCTGATTGACATGAGTTGTATTCAATCATTGCAGATAACGGAGGACCTTACCTTGACATCATCATGGTAATTTGTATTTTTGATCTGACTGCACTCTTTGTGGCCTGTGAAAGCCTATTTATCAAACATTTTGCCTTATTATGGTTTGTCGATTTTATATGAAGCTTTGTGTGCTTGTTATGTATTTTCTATTGCGCATGTAATGATTTTACATGGGTTTCCAGCAAGGTTGTGATTTGGGCTTTTTTATTGAATTGGGAGGCTGCTAAATTGTGATTGGGCTGGAGACTGTCAATCTGATCTGACAACACTGATCATGATTGTGTGGCGTATGCTGACCAAGCCCCACTGGGCTTTGAAACAAGTCTTCGTAATGGCCAAACTGATGTTCTGCAACTTCTGTGTCCGTCACATGATGCCATTGGGTCCAAAAAGAGTTTTTCCTATAAACTTACATTGGGAAAGAGACGCCTATGACTCGGTAAATCAACTTCCCAGTATGAACACTTATTTAAACCACCAAACCGCTTACAGTATCTACACCAATCATCACTAAAAGTTGTAAAATGCACTAATAGCTAAATCCAGAGTTATTTTACTTCCTCCGTGAGGGCTGGGAGGCAGAGTTAAAGGAAACGCTACTGAACCTGCTCAGTGGCCCAACAGATGTGGAAGATTGCTGGATGATCCGGGCACTTTATCACACTGCATCACTGAGTAGCTTTCATAGGAATGAACAGGATCCCACCTACGACGCTGTATCCAGTTCTCTTTATACATCCATGATGCTGACCAGCATCTCCAAATGTACAATAATTTTGCTCTCTGTATAATCAATAGTATCCAAAAGTACCATATTGTACAATAATTTGACCATGTATACACAACGAAAAGCTGTGAAAATTGGTGTGATGACATTGTAGCATCATTTAGCCACTTGGTAACAACTGCTTTTTTCATATATAGACCTATGAAAGCTTCAAAATTCACAAGTGGGATATTTACTAATGTATTTTATGGGCCTATCCTAGAACAAAATGTTAAAATCTCTTAAGCTTGTCTTAACTGCAGACTTTATTTCAGGCATCTAACAGAAAACCCATTGACTTACAGACAAGTAATGCTGTTATTTCCAGGTTTTAGGACTCATTCCTGTAGCACTCAATAGCACTATGACAAAACAAGCGTCGAAGAGTCAGATTCTTACCTTTGACCAAATGGGTAGTTACTGTGTTTTGTCTTTGTAGGGCATTATACAGAGGAAACTGAGAAGGTCTATGCTCTCAGATTCTTTCTACAGCTGTGTGTTTCCTCTCAGGCGTACATGATCGAAGAGTGTGTCGCCACAGGTCCTCTTCACGCCTCACCTCCCCAACCTCAGCCCTCCCTGCCCTTAAATGGTTTCTCCATCCAACATGCTCTCAAATCTTGAAAGCAAACTTCGAAATCCATTAAGTCGCTAAGAAAAGGACTTGAAATCCACTGAACAGGTTTCCTTTTCACTCTCTTTCCCTCCGCAGCATTACGGTGCATTTGTGGATCTGAAGATATGAATTTTTCAGCTACTCCGCCTCAGCTCCTTTCTGTCTCCTGTATATGCCGACACACTTTACATTCCAGCAGTCTGTTGTTTTCCTTATACAATAGGCTCAGTTCACTCAAGCCCTCAGTTTAGTTATAGTCACACAAAGGACCCTCTAAATGTCCTGTCCTGGTGTGAAGAGGCTAAGCTAATCTATTCAGTTTGAAGTGTGTCTCAGACTTTGGGGTTTCTGCCTTCAAGATACAGGGATTAGAGGATAACTGGGGCTATTCTGTTTTGCTAAAGATGCTTTGCTTGCTTATCAGCTGAAGCTACTTTTTTCAACTCTTCGCACCCAAGTCAACAACACTGTTATGACAGATAGAAAAAAATGAAAAAGACAAGAATATTCAGCATACTGAAGAATCAGCGAGACAGGGAAAGAGCTTGGTATGTTTTTACAAAGCAAAGTGCAAGCTGTTGAGAAAGAGGATAGAGGAGAAGATGAAGATGGTGTGAACAACGGGGGAAACTATTTCCCTCCCTCTAGTTGTGATACTGATATGGAACACAGTAATAAAACTGTCTGTGCAGCAAGAAGTGGAATTACAAAAGGTGACTGGATTTACAGCTTAAAGGACGCCTGCACCCTCGGACTAAATGACTTTTTGATGTTGCCATATATCCCAAACTTCCCATACACTACAAAGTTCTTGACCTTGCTGTCATTTTGTAGACAATTATTACTTTTTTACAGTCACGTCTAGAAGGTAACCCCCAAGTTGTGAAACACTGTGAGATGGTTAAGGGCAGCAGGGCTGGCTTAATTCATAGGCCATACAGGCACTCGCCTAGGGCGCCACCTTCTGGGGGTGCTGGTTGCCCTCTAAAAAGATAATAATAATAATAATAATAATAAATACATTTTTTTTTAAATGCTGGTGGGTACCATTCCTTATTTTCTGTACTGAGGTAACAAAGAAAGAAAGAAATACACTTTTCACTGCTGTAATTGTTCTTCTCACTTTTTCATCTACCCTGCTGCACTTATTTGTTAAAAGTGAAAATAGTAGTTTAAGCCAATAATATCAGGGACCAATTGTTTATTTATTATAATAAATGCAGTCTTTTCCGAAAATGAAAATCTTAATTTTTGTCTTAAAACCCGTGTGATGTCTGGTGTGTGTTGCTGTTTCTAGGGTGGGGGCCCCAAATCCAAATTCAAAATTCAACAAATCCACATTTGACCTGCTGCCTCTGCAAGGCTCGGCACCCTACCTCGCAGTGTGTGAAGAGCATATCTCTTATCATGTGAAGGCAGCTTTAGGCATTGACCCCGAATGGCTAAGGTTAGGAAAGGTCATCCAGCAATGAGACTCGTGAGAGTTTTCGCAACTTAGGGGTTACCCTCTAGGCACAAACCTTTTAACCATGACCCTGCTGCCACCTCACCTTGATGATGATGATGATGATGATGATGTCCGGTATGTTGTCTTCCTCACTTTTGTTCTACTTCTCTCCTCTGAGGCTTGTTTTTCTTTTCATCCTTGTTGTGTTCATGTTTCAAACTGCATCTGATTGCTGTTTTCTAGTATGCAATGAATACAAATGTAGTTTCTCTCTCATGACATTTCTGTTTACATGCACCCTTACCCTCACCGAGAAGAGGGATGCTCACGTAATGTCAGGAGCTGAGCGCTGGTCTTTGCTGTAAACAACTGATTCCATTTGTCAACCAAACGCTGACTAATTTCACACACTTCTTGCTAAAAGTGAGAAAATGAATCATCTGATCGTGCAGCAGAAAACTGATTTATTTAGCATTTTAATCAGTTATTGATGAATGAGTATCGTTGACTCATTTAATATTAAATGAAGCATTTAGTTTATTGCTGTATCTGCCACTGCCTATAGCTGTATTGATTAATTTCGCTTGGGTTGCTCTTTATTGTAAGCAGTGTCTGTATATTTCCAAATCAGACCTGACAACTGTATTTGTACCACTTTAACAACTCTTAACTCTTTAGGAGAGAAATTACGATGTTAAACTAGAGTCAACAGAGACAGAAGGCAGAGGACAGCTGCACAGTGAATGGGACAGCCAGGTTGCACCGAAACAAATACAACTTTACAACACGACTTTCTTTCCATGCCATATAGATAGAGACAGAGCAGCACGCCCTCCTCTCCAATAGATTAATAGATGTATATTATTCATACATTTGCCTGTAGATGCTTAGATTGAGATTAAGGTTATTCAAAATTGAAAATTTACTACACTTCTAATTTTAGCCTATATGTGTTTTAATCTGTGAATCTGTGTACAGTATATAAATCATATACAGTATAGAGCCAGAGCAGCACAATGTCTTTTCCATAAGTTGTATATAGAGCCATAGCAGCACAACCTCCTCTCCATGCTATACAGATAGAGCCATAGCAGCACAACCTCCTCTCCATGCTATACGGATAGCGCCATAGCATCACGACCTCCTCTCCATGCTATACAGATAGAGCCATAGCAGCACAACCTCCTCTCCATGCTATACGGATAGAGCCATAACATCACGACCTCCTCTCCATGCTATACAGATAGAGCCATAGCAGCACAACCTCCTCTCCATGCTATACGGATAGAGCCATAGCATCAGGACCTCCTCTCCGTGCTATACAGATAGAGCCATAGCAGCACGACCTCCTCTCCATGCTATACGGATAGAGCCATAGCATCAGGACCTCCTCTCCGTGCTATACAGATAGAGCCATAGCAGCACGACCTCCTCTCCATGCTATACAGATAGAGCCAAAGCATCACAATGTCCTCTCTATGCTATACAGATAGAGCCATAGCAGCACGACCTCCTCTCCGTGCTATATAGATAGAGCCATAGCAGCACGACCTCCTCTCCGTGCTATACAGATAGAGCCATAGCATCACGACCTCCTCTCCGTGCTATACAGATAGAGCCATAGCAGCACGACCTCCTCTCCGTGCTATACAGATAGAGCCATAGCATCACGACCTCCTCTCCGTGCTATACAGATAGAGCCATAGCAGCACGACCTCCTCTCCGTGCTATACAGATAGAGCCATAGCATCACGACCTCCTCTCCGTGCTATACAGATAGAGCCAGAGCAGCACAACCTCCTCTCCATGCTATACAGATGGAGCCATAGCATCACAACCTCCTCTCCGTGCTATACAGATAGAGCCATAGCAGCACAACCTCCTCTCCATGCTATACAGATAGAGCCATAGCATCACAACCTCCTCTCCATGCTATACAGATAGAGCCAGAGCATCACAACCTCCTCTCCATGCTATACAGATAGAGCCAGAGCATCACAACCTCCTCTCCATGCTATACAGATAGAGCCAGAGCAGCACGACCTTCTTTCCATAAATCATTTATGGAGCCAGAGCAGCACAACCTCCTTTCCATGCCATATAGATAGAGCCAGAGCAGCACATCCTCTACTCCAATAAATTAATAGATGTATATCATACATGTCTTTTTCTGCAAATGTTTAGATTAAGAATAAGGTTATTCAAAGTTGAAAATTTAGGGACTTCTAGTTTTGGCCTAGGCGTTTCAATCAGTGAATCTGTGTATATAACAAAAAATAAACATTTATACTGTAAACGTAAGGGTGTGCAGCACTTACTGTATGTTATACAGGTTTTTATGCAATACGTAATGATGTAATTTTAAAATCTGGTCTAAATCTTCTTCTTCTTCTTCTTCTTAAAACCGGGCTATATGTGTGTATGAGCTGGCATACTCATGATATATTGCGATTTCTTTGATTTTGGATGTCTTTTAGTACTCAGCAGTGTCTGGGCGTGATCAGTATAAAAGCATGAGACCTGGTTTTATGATGACAGGGCTGAGGTGTCAATCTGGACTACAGATCTGATAGAACTGTCAGTCCAATAGATCTGTGATCTGTATCACTAAACACTATTAATCCTTATTTCATCATCCCTTAAAAGAGACAAACATGAGACAGAGAATTAAACCTCCTGAATCCTTCCCATGCTTATGATGGTATTATAGCTCTCCATTTATAAAACAAAGCAATCAGGTAATAGAGGTAGAGAAAATAAAAGCTGGCAACTGTGTAGCAGATTGATAGGTGTCAGGTTAGGATTATAGCTGGATCCCATGCACATTAAACTTGACATTTACCAGCCCCTGTAATTCCATAAAGGTCTAAGTGATACCTAATGAGGGCCAGCAGTTCATTAGAAAGAGCCCAACACTGGATGCAAAGGAGGTCATCCAACTGCCAAGTGCAGGGTAAAACTTTTAGATGTTAGATAACTGTTTTTACACTTAAAAATAATCTCCCTCTTAATTACTTCCATCTCCTCATTTCAATTGTTATTGAAGATCTCCTGAACACTTCTCCATTTATTAAGCCCGGGTTGAAGGCCAACTGTAATAAAGAGTGCTGCTTGGTTTCATCTCATATTCCTCCCCTTATCTAATCCCATTAAGGCTCACGCTTCAGGAAATAGGAGTGCCTCCTGGTAATGAAGAAATACATTAACCAAGCTACAAAATGGCCCCGCTGCACACAGCCTGTTTTCTCCTTCAGCAATCCCTCTCTGGAGATCACACATTTATTTTTAAATGGATGGTTTTGTCTTCATATAATTGCAGATCCATACATTTAAATAGCATTTTAGTAAAAGTATGTTAAGCTATGGTGTATCAAAATTAAATCAGGATGTCAAGGTAAGCAGATGCATTATGCTGAGTTCATTCCAGCTCCTCAAGGCCTTCGAAACCCAGATTTTAAACATGAGGGATCTTCACTGCCAGCCTCTAAAGCTTGGGTGTCCTATTGTTTATGCATGATGGTGCATCGACAAACAGAAACTACTTCAACCTAGAATTAACACGGGGAAAAACATCTGGCAGTGAATGGGAAGTGAACTCTTCGGGGTAGGTTGTGGGAGAAAATGAAGTTGTTAAAGTTCAAACCTTAAAGGGGGCCTATTATGCTTTTGTGTTTGTTCCTGCTCCTTTAGTGTGTCATACAATTTTTTGTGCACGTAAAAGGTCTGCAAAGTTACAAAGCCCAAAATCCACACCACAGCAGAAACATTGCTTCTAAACTGCCTTAAACGTCTCGCTTAAAGTCCCGCCTTTTCTGCTGTAATGTAGCGATGTAACCAAGTAACTCATTTGCATAATACCTGCCTAGCAGCTACGTTGGCACGTCTTCAAACAAAGCAAGTTAGAGCGGAGCTGGAACAGAGTTCAAAGAGTTTAGTTTGGTTGACCAATCACAAAAGAGTGGGCTAGCTGACCAATCAGAGCAGACTGGGCTTTCCAGAGAGGGCGGAGCTCAAACAGTGTATTTCAGACAGAGGGTGAAAAGAGGCGCTGCAGCACAGCCGGACTAAAATAAAACATTTTCTGAACATCAAAGCATGTAAACATGTTCTAATAGGAACCAATACAAAATGTATGCCCCTGAAAATAAGCATAACAGGTCCTCTTTAAGTTCTTCATCCAAAAGCCCAAAAAGTCGTGAATTGTGCATTTCTAGATCCCTAACTATAGTGTGTCACTGGTATATGCAACCATAGCAAACAGTCATTTAAATTTGAGTTAACCAGTGCCAAACTAATTGCTGAATGTCATCTGTTGAATCGACCTGTGGAGAATCTTCCCTCTCATAACCACAGACACACAGCAGCCTGTCTGTCCTGGTTAGAGACAGCTGCATCTGCAAACACTTCAGTCACACCTTCTCCAGGGAGCACGCAAGAAGGAATCCTTCACGGCCTGAGCAAGAAGTGAAAATGACTTGATGACTGGAGCGTCAGCAGCTGAGCTTTAATGTAGCTGTCAGTGGCTGTAAGCTGGAGCACGGCCAGTGTTTGTACAAAGGTGTGATATTTAGTTGTTTGTGCCTTTGCTAACTTGCCTTCAGGAAAAGCGAAGCCGAAAAAATAATTTATTGATTAATAGCTACATCATTTATTAATAAAACTTTAGGGCAGTTTATCATAATTGGGTTCATCTGTACGTCACCATGGAACAATGAGCAATTTGAAAAGTTTGTCATGTTCTGAACCTCTGAGGTTTTACACCAATGTCAACTTCAATCAACACAAGCTGAATTCAGAGTGACTGATGCCAAATGATTCCTCACACAGTTAGTTAATTATAAATCGATAAGTCATGGATGAAATGCATCACAGACACACACATTAAGACTGGCAACCCAAACACACACAGACAGAGGAAGCCCTAGACTGTGTCAAGACATTTTAAGAAAAACAGTTGGACAACACCTGTTTGACACACATTTGTGTAAGACGTCATGCCTTAACAGTGGTGCGCTACTCTGTTCAATCAGCAGAAATGACCAAACAAGAGTAGGTTGTGCAAATACAGAACAGACCAATGCAGTGTTTGTACAGTAAAGATTGATTCACTTTTAATTTTGTTATGGCATTGTCCCCCCAAAATTAATGCATTTTCTGTGCAGTGATATTGCTGTAACACTGCTCACTGGGCACACCCACAACCCACATTCATTGGGCCCCAACTTGGTTTGACCCCATCCTTGAACAGTGGATATTGAATTAAAATAGTGGCTTATGGGTAGAAAGTAAAAATAAAACAAATATAAATAAACCATCTATAAACTTCGAGTCCTTGCTTCAAGCAACGGAGGAACCATTACATACTATACGGATGTTTTCGAAAGTGCTTTATAAAAGATGCATTTCAACACAGAGTGGCAAAAAAAAAAAAGCTATTCATCCCTTGTATTACACACAGAGGCTCAATATAGAGCAAGATAAACACCAACATTTTTTTCAGCCAGTAGTCAGAGTCAGATACTGTATTGCAATGCAACTCTATTCAATACAGGATGTATGAGATACATCAAGAGCCGTAAAGATTAATAAATTTGTTGTCAACTTTTAATTGCCAACTACATAATTGATTAAAAGTCTTTATCTGATTTCAGCCTCTTAAATATTAATATTTTCTGGTTACTTTCCTTCTCTATGACAGTAAACTGGGCAAAACAAAACATTTGAGGACATCATCTTGGGCTTTGAGAAACACTGGACATTTTTCAGTTTTCTGACATTTTAAAAGCCAAACTGATCTGAATGAAAGTGTAGGTCTGGTGTTATTGATACTTGTGCTCTGCTGCCACCTGCTGGACCACTGAGTCATTTCTTAGCCATATGAACATGATTACCCTACGAACCTTCCTCTGAAATATTCCACCAGAATAAAGGTCCATATTAAAAGTAAAAGGCCTTTCCAACATCACTTTGTTATAAATTATGATAATGTCAAGAAATAAGCTGGCATTCTGGAAAAACTGATTTATAACAAATACTGTATTGCAAAAGTTACAGCTTGGAGCTGAGATCACTCCACTCTAGGATTGACAGCCACAGCAGTGCTCCTGTACTAGACCTCGTGTCCCCTCACATGAAGTAATTGTTAACAAGAAAGGCAGAAAATAACCACCAAACAATGACTCTTTTATCCAAATTTATTACCAAGAAAAATGAGAATCTGTCAAGAAAAACTTTCACTTTAGATTCACTTCTTTGCAGTTTCCTCCTCCTTTGACAAGTTCTTGATCATCTCTTCTTTCTTGGCCAGGAGACGCTCCTCTCTGCGTTTGCGGGCCTCTTTTGTCTTGGAGCGGCGAGCCTCGGCCTGGTCACTGCGTGAGTAAAAGAAGGGCGGGAGAGAGGAAAATGAATTTGACAGTAACACTATGAGCTTCAAGAAGGAGCAAACTATGGCAGCAAAATCATTATCTAAAAAAACATTTAAAAAAAATCCCAAACAAATCAGAACACCACAATAAAAAGGAGAAACTTACGCTAGAAGCTTCTTCCGAGCCTTATCTGCCTTCAGCTTGTGGATGTGCTCCATCAGGATACGCTTGTTTTTAAAGACATTACCCTTGGCCCTCAGATAGAGACTGTGGTACCTGGAGGAAACAGAAAATATACTTTAACGCGTCTCAAAGCCTCTTCCTGAAACTGGAGTTAAAATCTACACTGGCTTATTCACCAGCGGTGAGCACTGAAATTCACACTTACATGTGCCTGTCAATTTTCTTGGACTCCCTGTAACGACGAAGAAGACGACGCAGGATTCTCATGCGCCGCATCCATGACAACTTCTCAGGCATACGAGCATTAGCTGTACCCTTTCTCTTACCTGGAGGAGGAAAATAATTATGTGTTATGGACAGGACTCAACACAGTTGCCAATTTTATGTATTTGTTCTAAAAATAAACACTGATGCAAAAACTACTATAAATTTGTCAATTGAGGGACTACTAGAAGAACTACAACTCTGAAATAACTACTACTAGTACATCATTCAATGCAGAATCAGTGACAGCAAGTTAAAGTCATGTGTTTTTACTTTACCCACCATAACCCATGTGACGTCCCTTGCGGCGTGCCAATGTGTTCTTGCGGCAGCGGGCACGGGAATGAACCGTCACAGGCTTTCTGATGATCAGACCATCCTTTACCAGTTTTCGGATCTGCTGGCCTGCAACACAAATATAATGCATTAATAAAGATGCCGGCCTGTGGGGGCCCACACCACACAAATCTACAGAGAGGGATCTCCAAAGCAAACAACTCACGAGAATTTGCGTTGGCAATCTCATTGGTCTCGTTGGGGTCCAGCCACACCTTCTTCTTGCCACAGCGCAAGACGCTGGAAGCCAAGCGCTTCTGGAGCCTGAGCATGCTGGCATATTAGTTTTGCAGGATATGAGATACATACAGACCTAAGGTGCCTTTAAAAAGCTAAGGGCCTTTAACATTTTCTATTAATTTAAACTCTAAAAAAGGGGTGTAATATAGCAAGTAGTTGTGTGTCCATTCCTTTTGACATTTTAAACTTGCACAACTCATCATTGGTCAATAAATTCTTTTATTGACTGAAATGATCTATCCAAAGAGAAAGAATAGGCTACTGTAGGTATAGTCCAGGTTTCCATTTGAACATGAAAACAAAGTGTGTTAATTTTATAGATTTCATTCGCTTAGTTACTGTTTGCCAAATTTGAAGGTATGAGCTTCTTTAAGTGGCACTTTTCTAATCCTGGATTACAAATAAATAAAAGCACATACAAAACATAATCAAACGACAGTAAACACTCAGAACACCAATATTGTCATAATTCAAGGTATACTTTACTACTGTAAAACTTTGTTGAATTACCATAAAATGCCAGCTGCTCTTTGCTTAGTGCACCTGGCATTTAATTATCAAACAGACCCATGTGTTCAAGTTTTGATAGTCACCCGTGTCATAGTGATCTTAACAGGTTATGCTCAACTACTACATCCACATTTCATCTATAATCCAATGCAGTGAGGTTGATTTAATAAAAGGGTGCAACAATTGGTCAGGTGTCAGTTAGTTGCTCATCAGGTTTGATAGGATGTGGCAGACTGATGACTGTGATTGACATGTGTGCAGTAGTTTTCTTTTTGAGAGGGAAAGACAGTCCCCTGGAGCTGTCATCAAGTTTGCCTTTAACAAAACAAAATGAATGTGCCTGACACAAACAAGTATTAGCCCTTTGGTGTGCGGAGCCACTTTAACAGGAGGGAAAGGGCACCTATCCAAAAGCAGTCAAAGCTAACTTCAATTTAATTTAACTGACATTATTGATCAACTTGGTTGACTACCATTGACAAACATGCTAAATAATTACATTATTATCAGGACCAGGGTGTTTCAATAACATGTTCTGACATGTCTTGGTTAAGGTAGCTAACTTCGGTTAGCTCGACAACGTAGGCCCCATGCTACACGAATTCCGGTACAAAAATAAGCGACTTTACTCAAAGCCGAACAAAGTTTGAGTCATCCCTTTTGTCTAAAATAACAAAGTCAACGACTCTATAAATTGTTTTGCTGACTAAAAACTCACATTTAGATGTTATACGTCTAGCTTACCTCATGGCTGCCGTTAGCTTGGTCGAAACGAAGGAAATAGAACGACTCAGTCCCTACCATTATACATATCGACATGGGTAAATTGACTCTTGCAGTTATCAAAAAATATAATTAAAGCTTCAGACTGGGGAGTGATAGTAACTATTTCAGTATTATATAAACAATTAATATTCCGTAGTGTATTTGTATTTTACTTTAACTTAATATAAGTGAAGCTAAGCGCATTTATCGATCCCCCCATCACAGGAGAGTGGTACGCTCCAATGAAATGTATTGTAAATATCCGACCACTGGAGGACGCACTGCATCCATGTTTCAAGAGCTGTAATTTCTATAACCCTTCCAACGTTATAACGTCTATTTGCCGTGTGGGACTGTTTTATTGTTTTGCTTGAGGAACTAAATTGTATGCATTGTTTTAGTTTATTTTAGTTTATCACAAAACCGGAATATAACTGGCCTCCAAAATAAAAGCGCTACAAGTTATAGGTATATCTATATATGACACAGACTTATGTCACAAAGGGGAAAAGGGGACGAATTAAACAGAAAGAGTTCTAGTGTCGCAGCTGGTGAAATGAATTAGTGGCAAAAAAAAGTGTATTGGCGCATTGCCGCCCTCTCCTGGCTGCTGGTAGAATAACACCGCTGGTACCAAAATAACAGCGCTGCTGCCTCCTGTGACACATTTCTGTCAGAGCTGCGCCGTGCAGGCTTCGGAGGAGAGGGGAGCTCTTGTAGGGAGACACAAGGGCGCTAAAGAACCAAACTACTGGCTGCAATTTTGTCGACGAGTATGTTTTTGAGATATGAGTCAGCGTAACACAACATTAAAGGTAAGGGAGATTTTGGTTCTCGCGAGCCCGGCTTAGCAAGCTAGCGCTAGCTACATCGCTAATGTCCTACCAATGCCGCGCGTGTATTGTCATGGAAACAATAACTGCCTGCATCGGAACATTAGCTTACACGACGTCGTTGACACATTTGTGATTGGAGAGAGCTAAATCACATTAGGGTCGATTTTAATGGCATAACGTGGCGTTAGCCGGTTAACTTTACATTGGCAGTGAGTTCAAGAGGACCCCTGCCAGTTTGTGATGACACATCTAACCTTGGCTTGCCTCAGAGACATAAAATAGCCGCTTGTTCATTAACGTATCAAGCTAATGTCCCCTGCTAAATGGACTCCGTTCCGGGTATCGCAAGCCCCGTAAGCCCTAACGTCAGGTTTGCCACATGAGGCTCGGCGGCATGCCATGCACCGTGCCGGCGGAGACGGTGACAGAAACTGCACAAGTCACGGTTTAATTTTAACCCCCAAATGGGCCAACTGGAGACATTTAGCCATTTAATGAAGAAACCGCAGCGTTAGGCAAACGCATCGGCGTGACTTTGTAGCCGAAGCAGACATGCGTCTGCCTGGTTTGTGCCATTGTTGTCTGCATTGCTAGTTATCTGCACACCCCATCTGTCACACAGAGACTTCTCCTGTTTGACCTGCTTACTGCACACAGCTTGTGGCGTGTGAGGCGGATTAACCTAGTCCTGTACAGTAGCGTCTGAACAGTCATCTGTAAAATAAACAGAGTGGGATCGGGGAGGATTTGCTGTCTGTCAGGGCTGTCGAGCACAATTTCATAATTAGCAGAATGTGGTATTGCTGGGTTTGTTATCCTTGTGTGTTTCTTTACTGTAAAATTGATAAATGCCTGTCTGTAAAGATCCAAGCCCACATCGGCACATATGGATGGATAAATACTGATATCTGCTTCAAAAACATTATTAGTAAATTTCTTAAAAAAAAAATACCAACATAGATTCATATCATGCTGACTCATTTTATTATTAGGATAGTATTTGGCTTATAAGATGGATATCACTTACTTTTTTCCATTAGAAGACTAGAACATGTTTATATATTTTGCACAAATTGAGACAACACAAACATAAAAATTAAAAAAATATACAGTGTAAGAAGAGGCAAAAAGCCCACTGGGCTTATTTGAAGCCACCACTTAAATACTGGCAAAATTTCACAATGTTATCAAGAACACAATATACAGAAAATATATGATTATATAATAGTTATGATAAACAATTAGAACAAGACATATGCACCAATCAGCCATAACATTAGGTCAGCATGGACACTAAAACCCCATATGCAACAAACTGCAACCCACTGTGTGTTATGATAGCTTTTTATCAGCTATTTCAGCAATTTGAGCTACAGTAGCTCTTCAATCAGATTGGACAACACGAACCAGCCTTCTCCCCACGTGCATCAATGAGTTTTGGCCACCCATGACCCTGTCACCGGTTCACCGGTTTTCCTTCCTTAGGCCACTTTTGGTCGGTCCTGACAACTGCAGACCAGGAACATCCCACAAGAGCTGCAGTTTTGGTGATGCTCTGACCCGGTCATCTAGCCATCACAATTTGTCCCCTGTCAAAGTCAGTGACATCCTTACGCTTGCCAATTTTTCTCTGCTTCCAACACATCAGTTTCAAGGACAAAATGTACACTTGCTGCCTAATAAATCCCACCCGTTGCCAGGTGCCCAATGAGATAATCAGTGTTATTCAGTTTGCCTGTCAGTGGTTGTTAATGTTACGGCTGATTGGTGTATATCAAGAAGAAAAGTGAATGATGTGCATAAGAGAAGAGTGTATATTTGTGTTTGTGAGGAGTTGGTTATACAGGTTTAAACATCATAATCATATTTAACACTGAGTGAATAAAAAAAAATCAGATATATGGTCAACATGGGGAAAAGCAGTTACAAAACAGCAGCTGAGTTAACCTTTTAAGCATCTTCTGAAACATTTAACGGAGGAAGAGTTTTGATAGATGTGAAAAAGGTGACAATATAGCCTTATAACTCAACATTAGCCAATATATTTACTTGCATGGAAATGCTAATGTTTCATTATGGCTACCTCCACCTGTTACCCAATCCCCAACGCTCCTCATTCATTCTTCAACTTCTTTGTTTTGCTTCTAACAAAGTCACCCCATCAAGCAGGGTACTCCCAGTCATTGACCCCTTTTGAAAACCCTCATCAGTGTGCGTATCACCTACTACCACCACAACACTACAAGGCATTGGCTTACAGGGCATTCATCTGCTGCTGGACTAGTTAACATTTTAGCCAAGAGGCCTGCATGTCTGCCATCTCCCTCAGACCTAAAATTCACTGAAAAATGGAGCTACGCTGCCCCTTAACTTACACACATACTCTACAATGTTTGGTGTGAAAACATCCATTCAGAAAGCGACTCACTAACCTGTTTTCAAACAAATCAGAGGCACTGGCCATGGGCTTTCTGTTGTCCTTGTTTCTCCAGGCCATTGGACTCTGCATGTACTCTAACAATTGCAGAAATAACAGGCAGACTGGGACAATGTCAAAGTATTTCATTGTCTTTGAAGGTATTTGGGGCCCAGACGCTGCACATCGCCATTGTAGTAAACGGTTAATAAGAGCGTAACCAATGCAGTGTGAGACCATAAAACGTATTGTTGTACAGAGTTTTCATCTTCAGAACATCCTCAAATGTCACTTATTCATCTGACACACCGAAAAGCTTAGTATATAAGAATGTAGTGAAATACTGCATAGTTCTAAGTGTGCAGAAGTCTTTTCTGTCATCAATTATACAACATCTAAAACAAGTCAAGTATAGAAAAACACTAAAACAAAGCTGCATATTAGAGGGATATTAAACATCCTTATTAGACATATGAATCCTACTTTTAACTCCAAATTTTGCTAACAGATATATAAAAATGTCCCAGCCCTGATCCAGGTAAATGATCTTTTTCTAAACTTTCAGAAGCTATTTAAAGATAGTGGACTAGTAGGTGCGCAGCACACAGCAACAGCTACAGCGAATACAATCCTGACATCTTCTGGGTGATGTTCAAGGTTTCCCCAACACGACGTACTGTAGAGCTGCACAACTTGACAGGGTTTGATTTCGATATTTTTAATTTCCGCTCTAGTCTATCAGATGTGTACTCACAGGAAACCCGTCTGACTTGTGGTAAACTGATCACTTTTACGATAAGGAAACATAACACAAGCTACTGTAGATTAAAAAAAAAAAAAAAGTGGCACCGTGGTGATATTATTGAGTGCTTTTATTATATCTTTAATAGAGAACACTTTAGTTTGATGAGGTTAATTTGAGTTAAACATTTGAAGCAAGTTGAAATAGTTTAACAAAACTGTCTTTAAAGATGGATGAATAAACCTGACTAACATATTAGGAAAGTATTTAATGTGTGGCTCTAAAAATGTGGAAGTCTTTACCGTATGCATGGACTGTGGCATATCTGTATTTAAAAATAGCTCACTTAGCAAGCGTGCTACTGGATTTACATAATAGACTCTGTTGTGAAGAAGTCACTGTCACCTGGTTGTTCCTAAACACCCTCCAGTCTGAGACATGTGGGTGTGTAATACTTTCTGCTGTGGATTGTTGTTGGTTAATCAAACCACAGCCGACCAGCCCATAAATTGTGTCCACAGTGTCTTAGGACGAGTGAAACAATGTAACCCTGGCATCGCCTGACTGGAGCAAACCGACGTTAACTCTACCTAACTCGTACCTAGCAAGGTGATGCATCATGTGGGAGGGGCCCACATTGTTTTAGCTACTGCAGGACACCTTGTTTCTTTCTCTGGCTTTCCTATTGAAATGAGGCTAGTTACACCTGGTTTGTGCACTCAAAATGCTGGGCAGAGGCAGACATTGCACACAGTGTGTGGTTGCAGTGTCATTCCTACTGTTGCACAATTAGGGTTGTCAGGATACAGGACTTTCTAACTTTGATAACTTGAAAAATATTGACATTCAATACCATTTTTGTCACCACAGGGAAAAAAATACATAAGATTGAGATCTATCGAATCAAAACTTTGATATTTTTGACAACCCTATGTACAATATATTTTTGCATTGAAGGTTTCTTTCACCAGTTAGTCTGAAAATCTGAAACATGACACAGTACTATTACCTATTGTTCGAAGCTAAATCTGTATCTACCATTCTTTAGTCTGCTGAAATTTGAGCACCTTGTTATTTTCACACTGATTTCATCTAGAAACTGCATATATGGCTAAGACACTCAGGAGATGTAGTTCATCTTCAAAATGAATATTTAAATGTTTAATTGAAATTTGAATAATGAGTTGTTCAAATTTTGCAAGTTTTTAATCAACGCTAATCTGCCTTTTGTGTGTCAGTACTTTCTTGTAATAGCTCTAGTAGTACCTCGTGTGGTCGTGAGCTGAAACAATTCTAATTGATTAATCCATTAGTTGTCAACTATTAAATTAATTGCCAACTATTTTGATAACTGATTAATCGGTTTGAGTAATTTTTATAAGAAAATGTCAAATTCTCTGATTCCACCTTCTTAAATGTGAATATTTTCTGGTTTCTTTACTCCTCTATTACAGTAAACTGAATATTTTTGAGTTCTGGACAAAACAAGACATTTGAGGAGGTTGTCTTGGGCTTTGGGAAACACTGATCGCCATTTCTCACCATTTTCTGACATTTTATAGATCAAACAACTAATCAATTAATCGAGAAAATAATCAACAGATTAATCGACAATGAAAGTAATCATCAGTTGCAGTCCTAATTTTTACATTGACCTTGTCTAGGAACTCATAGGCAACTCATATATTGCTAAGACTCCCAGGAGGTGTAGTTCATCTTCATCTTCAAAATAAATACTTAGATCTTAAATTAAAATTGAAATAATGAGGTGCTCAAATTTTGCACATTTTTAAAGCTATGATAATCTGCCTTTGTGTGTCAATAGTTTCTTGTTAAGATGCTCCTGCGGCGTATCTGAAGTATGATCTTACTGACTCGTGGTGCATCTAATACAAGATAAATTAATAGGCAACTACCCTTTTATACAAAATGAAAACTTGCATATTGCCACCAGTGAGGACTGCATTAATATGATTTAAAATCTGACCTTGTAATATCTGTTGTGTGTTGACAGCTTGCCAGCTAGTGGTGTGTGATCTGGAGGGAGAGGAAAGGACAGCAGAGAGAACATGGAGCTGTCCGACGGCTTGTTGCTGCAGGTCAACAATGGAGAGCAATGGTGCAACCGCTGGAAACATCCCAACGATGACTCGGTAAGCCACAGACCCAGACAAACACTTTATGTTGCCATTGTACAGAAGGATCAGTTTAATCTTGTCTCAGCATTAGTTGTCTCAGTTGTTCCTTCACCTTCAGTGATTCTGATGTGTGGATGTGTGTTCAAGGACCGCAGCACCAGCCCCTCAGTCCTGCGCTGCGTTGCCAGCACGTGGAAGGAGGGCCTGCTGAACAGAAAGAGGCCCTTTGTGGGCCGTTGCTGTCACTCCTGTACACCACAGAGCTGGGTAATGTTACACCACAGCTAATTAACTCTAACACAAGTTCATTTGCTAGACCCTAGTCAGGTTCAGGGTGTTATTTGTTCTTTTGTAAATGTTTATAACTAAGGAGAAAATTATCAATATGCAGAGTGCACTACCTACCAGAAACCATCCATTGTGACTGTTTGAAGACACAAGAAATCCATCTAAGTCCGAGTCAGCATGAAAATGTATTGTTCATATGTGAATCGACGATGACATCTTCTTTGCAGAGCACACATACTGTACAGGGCCCTATCGTACACCCAGTGCAAATCTGTACACATTTTTAACTCTTTCAAAATGATTTGTAAAGCATTGGTTAGGACTAGTTTGAGTGTAGGGAATAGGTTTTCCTGTAGCAGTGGTAACAAGGAAATGAGTAGTGCATTAACATGTGACAAAAAAAAAAAAAAAAAAAAAATACTACACTGTACTGTAAATAACACAAATAACAACACAAAGTCAGACCGGACTGATTTTGTGTAACTGTTAGGCTGGTCTGACAGTATTGGTGCGTTCATATGGGGTCGTGTTTACCATGTTTAACGGTGTTGTTGCCCATTCGCACGCCCCCCTCATGTCGTATTCACGACCTTGTAAGTGGAAAGTTTCTGAAAGCTCCGAGTTCACGACTTGTGACGTGTTTGTTGATGCTGTGAAATGGTGGAGCCCATGAAAATTCATTTATCGGTGCATAAGTAGTTAAATTTGTACAAGATATTGTAATTTTAGTCATATATTGTTTTTCTTGGTCATTTTATAATATGCCTTAGGAAAATGTTGATATTCTCAACAACCTCAACTTTCTCCTCTGTCATTATGTCTTTGCATTTCCTACATTGTGTTACCCACTTGCTAGCTTGCTAAATTGTCTCTGTGGCTTCTAGACTCGGACAGTGACATTAATATAGCCGTTGCTTAGCAGCGGTGTTCTTCACGATTTAACCACTTGAATGCAACACATCTCAAGTTCACGAGTCCCATTTAAAGGCACCGCTACTCCAGATGAGACATTGGTGACTCTGCCTGGTTCAGCTCTGTGAAGATCACTTCCTGTCTGCATTGCTTGTAAAAAAAAAAAGTGTCCTACAAGTGCTCATCAAAGACAACAAGATCAAATATAATACACCTTATATGTGTTTATTTTTTTTTTTTTCCAATTATTTTTTTTTTTTTCTTTTATTTAAACACACAAAAATCATATAATAAAAAATTAGAGAATTAGAGTAGGGGGCTCTCCTACAACCCCCGAGAGTTGGGGGTTTTTCTTCCCGGCCCCCCCCCAAAAGAACCCCCCCCCCCCCCCTTCCCTTTTTTTTTTTTTCTTTTCGGGTTTAACACCCCCCCCCCTCCCCCCCCCACCCCCCCCCCAATTATCCCCCCCCCCCCCTTTTTTTTTTTTTTTTAAAAGAAGAATTCCTCAAATGTACAAACCCATCGCTGTCTCTGAGGTTCATAGTTGAAGTTATGCTGCATTTTTTTCTCTTAATGATATTATTTTTGTTTCCCAGGAGAAACTTTTCAACCCCAGCATTCCATCTCTGGGACTGCGCAACGTCATCTACATTAATGAGACCCACACCAGGTAAACAAAGCAACATCTACTCCATTATAGTTTCACTTCGTTCCACAGTGGTTTGCTCTCATATTCAACTTTACATGTCCAGCTGGTTGGCGTTCACATGCTGCTTTGGCATCTGATGCCCCTGATTGCATCTCGTGACGAGAGCAAGAGCTCTGACTCCTCCTGTACGGTACAATCAATACAGTGCAGACAGGCCCTGGTCCTCTTAACAACCTGCATATAATAAATGGCTTTAAGTCAAGAGGACTGATCTGTGAAACTCTGGAAAGGTAGACAGATGAATTATTTAAAGTGTTTGTCAGTGGACACCGGAGACACCATCCAACGACTGACTTTAACAGGCAAAACTCAATAAGACACCTTAAGTCATCAACCCCAAACAGCAGAAACAGGAATTTAATGTGAATCTTTGCCTTTTTAAAGTCCGAGGCAATCCTTTGGATAGAGGCTCCAAATAGCAGAGGAAAAGCTGAAATAAAAAAGAATTCACTTTGAGACAAGGGAATCATAGGTGTAGTGCTTTGAGACTCATTCCTACAGTACAGTTGGACAAGATGGCCTTGTTATTTTTGTATAAATATAATCAGTATTGTGTGATGTATAAGCTCAGCAAAGTGGAACAAAACTGACCTTAACACAGCAACTGTCATAAGAACGCTGTGTGTAATGGATATGTCAGCCAGAGCTGATCTCTGCGTCCTGGAAATGTGTTAAATTACCAGGAAATCAGCGCAACCAAAGACCAAGTTTTAACAGCCTCTTTTAAGTCAATAGTTAAATGATACCTTTTATTTTGTGTGTGTGGGAGTGTGAGAGAGATTGGGATAAAATGTTTCAGAGATATATCAACATATATACATGTCTACATGTAAAATACTGTATGTCAGTGCATTCGTTAGTATAGCCATGCATACAGTTTATTTGAGAATGTGCTTGTGTGTGCACACTGATGCACATTCGTGTGTCGTACATGTGCTCATGCAGACAGCGGGGCTGGCTGGCGCGCAGGCTGAGTTATGTGCTGTTTGTCATGGAGAGAGACGTCAACAAGGACATGTTCACCAGGAACGTAGTGGACAACGTGCTCAACAACAGCAGGTAACGATCTACAGAACCACGGAGATATTTATTGTAATGCGCCATCAGTGTTCAACTGAGCATCTTGAGAGTATGTAGCAGCCCCCGCTATGTGAATAAAACTCCAAATCTGTTTGTATCCACTTACGTTTGTGCCGTGCTTTGGTCCGTGTCAGGGTGGAGAGCTCTATCGTGAAGGTAGCTACAGATCTGGACGCTGCAGCCAGCCAGCCCGGCCAGGAGCACAAAGCAGTCAGTAAAGTGAAGCAGAAAGCCAGGGCCTTCCTTCAGGAGATGGTGGCCAACATTTCACCGGCCTTCATCAGGTATGCACCGTGTACAGAAATCTCACCTCACTTGCTTTTCAGTCATTGACTGATATCATCTCATGCTGTTCTTTTTGTTCAGGCTGACAGGGTGGGTCCTCCTGAGGCTCTTTAATGGTTTCTTCTGGAGCATCCAGATCCACAAGGGCCAGCTGGAAATGGTCAAGAAGGCTGCTACAGAGGTCAGCAGAAACTACACACGCAAAGAAAATGAATTATACTGTGACGGCATGATCTTCTCCACTAAACGTGCAAGAAGGTGTTTTCAGATGTGATGTGTTTCGATTCACATGTTTATTCACATTTTGAAGTAATAGAAAAGTTATATGGAAGTGGCAAAACTTGATAAAACGTCCTCAGTTGTGAAATTGGTGGTTTTTGCCTTTGTTGAGAGTTGATGCACGAAATAGGATATGGAAACGCCTTTGCTGAATAAATTCTGATGTACAGTAGTAAACATTTAACTCACATGACCAATACTAGCTGACATGTTTCTAATTGAAACAAATTTCTGAACACCTCTCTTCTTATTCTCCTAGTTCTCGGTTCGCCTCTACCTCTATTTTGTCTTCTCTGTTTACTGGCAGATTACAGCCATTCGTAAAGTTTAGCGCCAACTTCTGATCAAACTACGCCGTAGTAGAGTTTATTCCCTCCAAACCAGTTGATGGAAACGCGCCTAATTTGCATTTTTTTTTTTTTTTTTTTTTTTTTGCGACATTTCAAAAATTTGCTTAATATTTGCTTGAATGGAAACACAACTATAGTCAGGCACAGGCACTACACGCATACTGATCATCACAATACTTTTCTCTTGCATATCCACTGTCATTGTTTAAACTGGATTTAAGTTTGAAATGGTCTGTTTATTTAAAAATCATCTATGTCTTATCTTTACAGCAAAACGTTCCCATGGTCTTCCTTCCTGTTCACAAATCCCACATCGACTACCTGCTCATCACCTTGATCCTTTTCTGTCACAACATCAAAGCCCCACACATCGCTGCTGGAAACAACCTGAGCATCCCCATCCTCAGGTAGAAGGTCCACCAAGTGTAACGTCAAGTTTGATCTGGCAGTAAGGTGTATTTCTGCTCTCTGTAAGTGAAAACACAGATCTGTTTGATATCAGAAGAGAGGGAGATCCTTGGAAATAGACCAGAAACGGAACTAAAGAGTGAGACTAAATAATTGACACAGATTTTACACTGAGGGAATACTGATAGCAGGGAAGCCTGACAACAGGTGGTGAACCTGTTTTATCATAACCTGCTTCAAAAAGTATTTGAGGCTCTAAAATTGTTCTTATGTAGTACGTATATACCAACGTCCATGTTTACTGAGAGCAGAAACACACCTAGTGACAGGATACAGAAGAGGAAACATTAAAGAAGTGAAAAATGGAAGTGAAAATGTTTGTCAGTGTACAGTTTTCACTCTGTTGACCTATTGAGTTCATTCACCTGTCTTGAGGTCAGAGGTCAAGGGACCCCTTGAAATGACCATTCCAGTTTTTCTACACCAACATTTAACAAAACTTCATTCCTCCCGACAAACTAACATGACATGGTTGGTACAGTCCTTCGGTTCTCTTGTTTCATATGATGCCAGTATCTTCACTCCAGCTTTAAGACTGAGACCCGCTACAATCTCTTATGATGCGATGCAATGCTGTATTGATTTTTTTTCCCCACCCCTAGTTATAGAGATAACACAACTGATGAGCACAAAAATTTGTAATAATCTATAAGTGAAGGCAGTAGTTGCATGCAAACTATCTTATTCCAAACTGAAGGGAACCACCTACTGTATGGTCAGCTGTCAGCAACACTTGTTTAAATTACTTTGCATACTCCCAATAATCACATTACAGTACAGAGATACCCTTTAATCAGTGATGCCATAATCCAAATTATTGGCCTGTAGTAATTACGGGGCTATCACAGTTTTGCAACTGACTGAAAATGATAAGCTTACTGCTGCTGCTGCCAGTGTAGAAAGATCAGCATGGAAGCCTCTTGATCAGACGTTCTGTTTCCTCAGCACCCTTATCCGGAAACTTGGAGGGTTTTTCATACGACGGAAAATGGAGGAGACGGAGGATGGGAAGAAAGACATCCTGTACAGATCGCTCTTACATGCGGTAAGTCCCAAGGGTCTATTTATCTTCTTCATGACAGTAAAGGCTGACGGTTTAACATACCGTTCCTACATTTTCTAGGCATGGTTTCATTATGTAACTGCAGGCTCTGTGTGCAATTTTCATTCCTGAGTGATGGACAAGGAAATGTGTTACATAATGGTAGCTCTCTTTCTTTTACTCTCTTTTTAGTTTTCTTTTTTAGGCATACTATGCAATCAGCTTTTGACTTGTACCCTTTTAAATAAGTTACTTAGACACCACTGCTATCCTGTCGTGGTGTCTAAGTAACATGCAGACTTCTCTACATCTTCTGCTGAAAAATTAAGATAGTTAAGTTATGCTGCTTTTCATCACAGCAGTAACCTAGATTCAACTCGTGCTGTCAGTTTTTCTCTTTTAGGACATAAGTTAGGCTTACTACAATTATTTTTTTGTTCTTGTCGTTGAAGATAAATGTGTTCATTTTCTCGATAAATTGATTAATGCTTTGGTCTGACGTCCTCAAATGTCTTGTTTTGTCCACAACTCAAAGATATTCAGTTTACTGTCATAGATATGTTTTGTTTTGTTTTTTTGTTTTTATTTTTTTTTTTGGATAATTTTAGTCTATTTTTCATTTTCCATAATCAACACATTATTTATTCCAACCTGTCTGACACCATTTCACAAGAACTGAAATTATAAAGATTCTTGTATTCTTGTCGTTGAAGGTAAATGTGTTCATTTTCTCGATAAATTGATTAGTGCTTTGGTCTGACGTCCTCAAATGTCTTATTTTGTCCGCAACTCAAACATACTCCGTTTACTGTCATAGAGGAGTAAAGAAACTAGAAAATATTTAATATATTTAAGAAGCTGGAATCAGAGAATTTTAATTTAAAAAATTACTCTCACAGATTATTCGATTATCAAAATAGTTGACAAATAATCCATAAATCCTTGCAGCTCTAACTTGGACACATCATTAGTGGGGTAATGGCATCACATGCAGAGTAGTAGTTTGCTCGATAAAACTTGATGGTTATATCAGTTTGTAACTACAGTACAGATGGTCAGAGAGGTTAAAGGATAATCATTTTAGGGATGTATTTATTAGCCATTCAAATGTCCCAGAATGTCTGTAAAATGTAAAATTATTGACATATTGTTTTTGTTTTTGTTTTTTTGTCGACTGCAAGTGGACATAAAGTTAATGATATTGCGTTGATAAATTATTCAAGTCTTTCCAACTGCGACGCATGCTGGTAGGAATGTGTTTCCACCCTGATGTGTGCAATTTACGTCTCAAGAAAATCACTGGTGCAAAAGCTGTTTTGAGTAGACTGAACGAGAAATTAGAGGCTGATTAAAACTGGAATCTGAACCTTTTGTTCAGCTCTTGTATTTGGATAATGTGGCTTAACAAGCTAATGAGAATTTCTGAAGTAGAACTAATGTGAATGACTACTAATGCTCATATTAATGCTTGGTCATCATTGCACAAACCCTCTACATGTGCTTTCGACAAAATAGCTGGGCTGCTTTAGTGGATTTACTTAATTGTACTGGTCTATCGCATTTGGGAATTGCTGTTAATTTGGAGTTTGTGGAAGAGAGTTGAGAATAATGAAAGCAACAAAGGCTGTGTATTGTGCTTCTAAGATAAGCATGTATTGTGCCCGTAAGATAAGAAGTATCGGCTTAAGACATGAGCAGCTGCTGTAAAGCCTGACCTATATTTTATCCCTGTGTACCTCCTGTATTTTACCACACATCCCGCCAAAATGGAGTATACATGTGGACTATGTGATACTTTAATTTGGTAGAAGGTATACTTTTAGTGCAGCGAGCCTGCGTCACTCACAGAAATGTAATTAACCGAACTCCATCACAAGCAGAAGTTAATAAAAGAAAGCCTTGTGCTGCTCTAATTTTGGTCGCTCTGTGAAAGCTGAACCATTTCAGGACAAAGCTTCTCGTCTCAAAAGTGTCTACATAGCGAGAGACAGCTGTGCACACATACTGTACTCGGGTGGATACTGTTACACAACATGGCTGTCTTGGCACGTGCCCAGTTCCCTGCAGGTTTTGTTTGGGGGTCAAACTGTTGTACCCCCCCATCCATTTTTAACTTCTACTCAGGCTGCTTATACAGCAGCTGCACAGCGTTCAGTCTTCTACTTTTTGATGGAGTCAGAGTTTTTTGACGTTTTTCAGAATCTCAAAGACTTTGCAGCAAAAGTATTATGACCTTTACACACAGCGTATGAACATTCGTCTCACTTTTGACATCCAGTGCCACCTTTTATCATCCATCTTCATCCTCTTGTTTTGACACTTTTCTCTGTGTTTCATCAATCTGCCCTCAGTATACGGAGGAGTTGTTGCGGCAGCAGCAGTTTCTGGAGGTCTACCTGGAGGGTACCCGCTCCCGCAGCGGTAAGCCATCCACAGCGCGTGCAGGCATGCTGTCCATCGTGGTAGACACAATGTGCACCGGGTCGATCGCAGACGTGCTGGTGGTGCCAGTTGGCATCTCTTACGATCGTATTATTGAGGGCAACTACAATAGCGAGCAGCTGGTAAGTCTGCTGTGTGTACTTTTGCTTTGGCAACGAAAGCATCATTCAAAGAAACCGGATAGATTATAGTATGTGGCTTTTGGTGGGTGGGATAGATAACTAGAATATGATGTTGTAACCATCTGAACTCCTCGATCCCACCAGGGCAAGCCTAAGAAGAATGAGAGTTTGTGGGGAATAGCTTGCGGAGTCTTCAGGATGCTAAGGAAGAACTACGGCTGTGTCCGAGTTGACTTCAACCAGCCCTTCTCCCTAAAGGTGACTGATCACAGGTTTACATCAGCTTTTATGCAGAAAGAACCACAGCTGTTATGGCCACATGTGAGCTAATCGTTGCTGTCAGTCAATTAAAATATTTAAACCCATGATAGTCCATAGTTAATCATGGTGACAAAATATTGTCCAGAAACCCTCAGAAATACTGAATTTAGCATAAAAAATATGCTTAAATCAGAGCAAACCATAGGAAAAGAAGAAACAACAGCTGTCAGTGTGACAGTGTGTATCATAACGTGGGCATGTCTATAAAGGGAAGACTCAAGGAAACCCACAGAACCCATTTTCATTCGCTTATCTTGAGGTCAGAGGTCAAAGAACCCCTTTGAAAATGGTCGTGCCAGTTTTTCCTCATCAAAATTTAGTGCAAGTTTAGAGCGTTATTCAGCCTCCTTCATGACAAGCTAGTAAGACTTGGTTGGCACCAATGGATTCCTGAGGTTTTCTAGTTTCATGTGATGCCAGTATCTTCTTTAGCTTTAAAGCTCAGCCAGCAACCACCTAAAAATCACAAGTTGTGCTGAAAGAAATTAGTGGCTTTGACAGCCTTAATTGCAAAGCTTCAATATGTAGGAATGTTACGATGAAAGATTGTACTTTCTTTTGGTTTCTCAACATATTAATTGAAAAAGTGAGAAAACGGTAATGGAAAAATACGAAATGTGGCTTATATAAAGTTTGAACTGAACCGTTTTTGTGTCTAATGTAGGAGTATCTGGACTCCCAGAGAAGCCGCCATATTCCACCAGCCGTGTCCCTGGAGCACACCTTGATGCCCATCATTATTTCTGCACAGTAAAGACAAACACACACACACACACACTCACACTCACACTCACTCACACTCCCACTCCCCACTCTGACAATCACTGATATCATCCTCTGTCCACAAACCAGCAGTCCCACATTCCCACCTGTGATATTATGAGCTCTCATGTCCAAACTTGTCTTCTCCCTCCTGCTACTTCCCAGCAGGGTCTGTTCTCTGACATCTGAGCGCAGATGTTGAGTTAACATTAGCAGGAAGTCACTACAGTTCAGCACTGTCCCTTCAAAATGAAACTGCTAGAGTAATATGGTACAACATCCATCCCAGCTGGTCTGGATACACAAGTTCAGAACTAAAGCCAACAGAGCCAACTGACACAAATTGCAAGTACTATTTCATAAAAAGTACCCTACAACATGTATAGCAACACCCACATGCTAAAGTAAAATACTAAAGTAGCCTATCCAGTCCAGTCAACTGAAGTAATATCTTATCAAATGCGATCACTAAAATACCATTACCCTGAACCTTCTTGTCCTTTCTGCTCACTTATACTCTCTCATTTATTTCCAGGCTTATTGCATAGTCGTTAACATAATACATATTTTAAGAGATGAGCGTTTATTCAAAACACAAGGGGCAGTTTGTTTGCAGCATAAAGCCATTATGCAGAAAAGTAGTACAAAGGACAAGCTCAACCCTTTTTGGTGCCCTTCTATTTATTTTTCCTGGGGGGACCACATGAGAAACCCCTCGCTGCTTTAGTGTCTTAGCTAGCAGCCCCTCGGCTGTCCTCTCCTTCTCATCTCCAGATAGATTTCTGTATTTTTCTGCATGTTCTGTCTCAAAGTGGCAGCTCAAGTTGTATTCTTTGAATACAGCTACATGTTTGTTGCAAACTAAGCACACAGCTTTACCGCCATCCTCTGTGATAAAATACTTAGCAGTCCATGAGTTATTATAGACCTGCCGCCTCAGCAGGTGACGCTACTTCAAACATCACTCACGTCAGTTTACATCAATGTCAAGTGTGACAGGAAGAGGCACACTAACGATACAGGAGCATTTCAAAACTAAAGCTTTTCTCTTGACTGTTTTTTTAGCTTTGTAAGTAAAATTTTGTGGTTTGTCTGAGACCTCCTGGGCCTGGCAGAACCATCACAAGGGCCGTATAATGCCCAGGTCTGATCTAAAAATTCTAACTTATATTGGTGATTTCAATCATTTTACTTAGGATGGGAATCACCAGAGGCCTCAGGATACAATGTTATTGCAATCTTTAAAAGAATTTGCGATATGTTGAGTATTATCAATAGATAGATATAGATATAGCTATAGATAGAAGATATACTGTGATTTATTACCTTATTATCAGCTGCAACTAATGCCATTTGGCAACTGTTTTTTCTAATAAGATACAGTTTTTACTGTGTTCATCTCTAGCATCTAGCGTCTTCTCAGCAAGCTAACATGACACGGTTGGTATCAATTCCTTACTCCTTCTGGTTTCATATGATACCAGTATCTTCCCTCTACCTCTAAGACGGAGCCCACCACAACCTCTGAAAGGCAGAATAGCGACCGGGCCCACCACGAGGGCGTCGGATTGTTTATATAATGAAAAGTTGATGACACCCTTGTATTGATACAGTATTACTACGCAAAATATCACGATACTGTGCTGCATTGATTTATTCCCCAACCCCTACAAACACCTGTTCAACAAAAGAGAAGGAAACTAATGTTTTGAACTTAATGTTTTTATGTTAATGAACTTAGTGTTTACTTGTTGTTATTGTTCCAGGCCTGATGCTCAGCTGTTTGAGGGGCAGGAGGAGAGAGAGCTGCCCGATGACATCTTAAGACGACAACTTATTAACAACCTGGCCAAGCACGTCCTCTTCAGTAAGAAATTCACAGCCAGTGTTTTTACGATGCCCTGACTATAGCCCTGGTGCATCTAACAGATAGGGATCATTATCAGCTTCACCAAGAACCTCTAAGAAGAGTCAAAGTGCAACTTGTGTCTTTATATTTTTAGTTTGTAATATAGAAAGACATCAAGTAAGACTGACGTGAGAGAGGTGATACATCCAACCAGGATGCCACATTCAGCTGCATTTCTTATGGCAATATCACATCTCACTGATTTAAAATACTGGCGCCCATGTTTGCAGCTTTATTAGGCATTCCTCTTTTATCTTCTTCTTCTACACATTGGTCTCCTTTTCATCCCGTGTTAAAAGAGCACCTGCCTGCCGGAGCGCTAAGGCAGCACATGTGAAACACTATCCATCACGCCGCCTCCATTAATTGAAATCCAACACAGCACAGCATCAGTCCGTCCGCTTCACATCACTCTGGGCTTTTTTGCCGCTGGGGTAGCGCTACACAAACCGGTTCTCCCCAGCTCTTTCAGCTGCATTCTCCCTATGCTAGTGTTTTGCTCTCAGCCAATCACAGAGCCTCCAGCTGGATGGCATGTTGTTTTCAGCCAATAGGATGAAGGGGAGGATGGAGAAGCAGGAGGGGGGAGGAATGCAGTACCACTGCTCACACATGCTTTGCACTCCTGAACCTGAGCTATGACCACTAGTAACCCTCGTCCTAAGACGTGCACACACACGACATTATTTTCTGTCTGCCTAATATATTATTAATGTAATCAACTCTTATGGATCTTTTTAATCCTGTGTTATATTGTACCTATTTCCCAAGACAAACCTGGTATATTGTACACTTTTATATGATTGGGAACTTTATTTTAAGTCTGCCAAGTAAATAAAATGTGCAAAATGTACAATAGTTAACATTACATTAGATTTATCAACTAGTTGCATCTGTACATATCTTTTAGTTGTTGTCATAAGCCCCACCAGTGTCTTAGCACATGCCTCTTTGTCTTGTAACTTAAAAAAATATATATTTATGGATAATATTGATATCCGTGTTGCTCATTATATCCTCTTTGTATCTTCCCTCACAGCTGCTAATAAGTCATCAGCGATCATGTCTACCCACATTGTAGCCTGTCTGCTGCTGTATAGACACAGACAGGTAAGTTTGGCTTTTCATGGTGCTTAACCATGATGTACCGCACCCTCTTCCCTTTTCTCTTTACCCCTCTGCTCCTCAGATTTATAGCCCTCTTCGTTTTATCTCTATTTATTCCTCCTGTTCATCCTCCTCTTGCCCATGATTCTCCCTCCTTCACACCAAGGTGAACCAAATGTCCCGTACCTCTGCATGGTAGTAATGAATGTCCCTCTCTGTTAGAGGTATCGCTCTTCATGCGTCCTCTCGACTGTACATTAGTGGTGAGCCGCTGCCCTCTGCAGGCACACTGATGTAAGTGGGTAACAGTGGAAAGGATAACAGGAATTGGCCAGGGCTGCATACAACAACCTCAAGCCCAGTCTAGGATTTTCTTGTCGTTTAGTTTATTGTTATGTTTCTTTTTTTTCACATTTTGCGTGTTTTTACCTCCATTTTGCTTCAGGGGGTGGTGCTGTCCAAGCTGGTGGAGGACTTCTTCAACATGAAGGAGGAGATCCTGTCACGGGACTTCGATCTGGGCTTTTCGGGGAACTCGGAGGACGTGGTCATGCGTGCCCTCCACCTGCTGGGAAACTGCGTCAACGTGACCAGCAGCGCGAATCGCAACGGCGAGTTCACCATTGCGCCCAGCCAAACTGTACCAGCGCTTTTCGAGCTCAACTTCTACAGCAATGGCCTTTTCCATGTCTTCATTTCTGATGCAATCATTGGTATGTTTAACTAAGAGGTTCTTGTGGCTGTGTTCTAATCTTCGATTTGTTTACTGGTGTGTTGTAGATAAACTTTGCGGCTGACATTATTAATTCCATCAGTCTCCACTAAATTTCTTAATGTTTTGTGTCCAGCCTGCAGCATCCTGTCACTGCAGCGAGAGCTGCTTGCAGAATCAGAGTCCACTCACCCGCCTGATGGCCCCTGTAGCCTCCCTCTCAGTCAGGAGAGACTCATCCGCAAAGCTGCTGGGCTCTCCCACTTCCTAATCAATGAGGTGGCGGTGGCACCAGTAAGTCCTGCACGTTGTCATCACCATCTTTCTCAAGTACAAAATGAGTCCAGTACAGAGTAAGAAGAAAACAAACATCTTCATGTCCCTATTTTCTTCTTTGCAGTAAGTGTGAAATATGAAAAAAATCTTTATTATATGGGCTAGAACAAAATAACATGACCAACCCATATCAACATTAGCTCTTCATCAGACCTAATGCCATCATGATTTGCACATATAGGACAGCCTATCACTATGTCAATAATTAATTTATAATGTGTGACTTTTGGTCTGTTATGTAAAGTTTGGTTGTTATTACTATTGATGCTGTTGAGGATTTAAACTGATTGTCACAGTGTTTCTCCCTCCTCCTCTCTGTCCCACAGCCCTGTCAGACTATTTACCAGGTTTTTCATGATGCAGTGACCCGGCTCATCCAGTATGGTGTTCTCTACGTAGCAGAGGTCAGTTTACAGATACAAACCTCACTGCTGATGGACAAAAATAAAACTAACCACTGTGACTAATGCTTCAAGTTGACATATGACTATAACTATAATCACTTACTAAATGTGTAATATGTGGTTGGACTTTTCCTTGGCCCAGATGGTCTAATTGTGTGTGTGTGTTGTGTGTGACAGGAAGACCAGGAGGAACTGAGTCCCAGCCCCACTGAGGAACCTTGGCCCAAAAAGTTCCCCGAGCCCCTTTCTTGGAGAAGCGACGAGGAGGACGAGGACAGTGACTTTGGAGAGGAGCAGAGAGATCGCTATTTAAAGGTCTACTTTTGTAAAAAATACAGTTTTATTAAAGCCAAAAGAACCGCCACGATGGCACCAACATCTAGAATTGCAGTTTGATCAAGCAACATCCAGTCACTGAGTTCTCTCGCTGTTTCAGGTGAGCGTTGCAGCAGAGCACCAGGAGTTCTTCGTCTTCCTGCAGCGACTCGTCAGCCCGGTGTTGGAGGCTTACAGCGGCGCCGCGATTTTTGTCCACAGTCTGAGTCAGCCCATGGCGGAGTCCGACTACACCCAGAGGCTCTTCAGATACCTGCTCACTCGCACAGAGAGAGGAGTAGCTGCTTATGGTACTACTGCAATATTTAGATATTTAAAATTCCTCATCCAGACTTAATTTCAACTTGGAATGAGCAAATAAAGGATGTTGCATGATTATTCCATGTTTTATCCTTTTATACAAAGAAAAGTCATTATTAAACCACAACAGCTGCTGGAATGAATGTGCTACAACTAGATATATACTATATCTCAGAGCAAAAATGACTTCTGGGTATTACCTATGAATTAACCAGTAAAACTTTCAGAAATAAAATGTCAGTCATGAGCAAATTTAATTAGTATTTTTAAGTCATTTGTTATCTCTTTTTTCCAGGTGAAAGTGCAACTCATTACCTGGTTAAGAACACAGTGAAGACATTCAAAGAGCTCGGGGTAAGAATGTGTTTATTGTATATATACTATATACACTGTAGGGCTGGGTATCAGTACTCAATACCTTTTTATGGTATCGACCGAAACAACCTAGTACCAAGTAGTATCAAAACTTCTCCAGTTAAATGATGTCTGCAAGCCATCCTTTTTGTGCCCTAAACATTTTTTCAGAGCATGCAAAGCGCGCCGTCTTATCTCCCACTTCAATTTCTCACCGGTTCTGCTCACATTACAAGTTCAAAGCATGCCCAAGCGAGCCTGAAGCAGAATGCCTCTATGTATTGTGCACTGCGGCTGTATGGGTGTGAATCAGACTCGTGTGATTTAAACATTCAATATGTCCAGAGCCAAAGTCCAAATGTCAAAAGTTATTGAAAAAAAGACAGATGCAATCATCAAACTTGTTTCTATCTAACAAAATATTCTGCTTCAGACCCAAAGGATGCACCTGTATTTATGAGGTGTTCAGGCATCAGTCAAACCAAACTGACCACATATATTCATTAAAGAAAGTTGATTTAAAAAAAAAAAAAAAGACTGGCACAAACCAATGAATCACGTTATTCATTTTTGTTGAAAGATTTTTTTAGGGTAATGAAAACCTCAATAGAAGCTTTGAATGTAAAAAAAAAAAAAAAAAAAAGACTTTAGGTAGCCTCAGCCCTAAAATATAATGCATGTATTGGTATCTGTATTGCTTTAAGAGTTCGCACTGTCGCCTCACAGCAAGAGGGTCGCAGGGTTGAATCTGGCTTGGGGCCATTCTGTGTGGAGTTTGCATGTTCTCCCCGTGTTCACGTTTCTCCAGCTTCCTCCCGCAGTCCAAAGACATGCAGGTTAATGATGACTCTAAATGATAAGTGGATAAGGATAAGCAGTTGAAGATGGATGGATGGACCCAGCCCTAGAGCACATGACGTGTTGCTTACGTTATTAAAAGACAGATTAGTGTTAAGTACGTAGGGTTTGGGTGGTGTTCAGGTTCCTCCAGCTGGAGTTCACGTCCCTCCTGTGTTGTGACCGTCTGCAGGTCTTGAAGCAGAGACGAGAGAACCAGGTGACGACTCTGGAGCTGAGCAGCACCTTTCTACCTCAGGCCAGTCGGAACAAACTCCTGCAGTACATCTTAGGTTTCACCCTGCTGTGACCAACACTCCTTTCAGCCCAGCTCGGACCCCAGGCTCCTTCCAATAAAGGGCTTCTACTGGTTACTTCAAAACAATCCCAGGTGCTACTCTGTGGAAAGCTTTACCAGGAAGTGCCTTCACATAACAGCCGCTAACTGTTAGCTGTTAGCCGGAAGAGACTTGAAGCCAGTCTTCCCTTTTTTTGTCCCAGTCTATGACTCCCCGTCTTAGAACTGCGCAGCTGATAAAACACGTGTATCGCTCTTTGAAGAGGTACCTCTAGGGATCATCATCTCTTTGTGAACTTTGCCAGTGAAGTCATGAGGTTTTAATATGATCATAAATTTTAATCAGAAAATATACTCAAGCAGGTTAGGTAATGAAAATCACTTACAGCAACTTGAAAAAAAGCAAGCTGCCTTTCGTCTATACAAGTGAACAAAATATGCATAGAAAATGACGGTGAACATAACCAACAATGAAGACATTTTTATGTGCTTGTTTGTAAAACTGCTGTCTTCTCTCCTGTGCACCCCACTATCACACAGTAGAAAACATGTCAAAATGTAGTCTAATGAAAGGTTAATCTTCAAATCCCTGTACATAGGCCACAAGAGCAGTGTCTCTCATTTGTAGTGCATTTAAATAAATGCACTCTGGTGTCATTCAATTTAATAATAGGAACATTAGAAAGATTTGTCCCTGCAAAATTGCGTACATATCCAAATTTTCCTCCTTATAGACAGCTTTGGACAGTCACACTGCACAGTTACTGGTTTAAGACATCAAAAGTATATGCAGCAAATCAATTCAACTGTGCAAAAATACGTACCTGGCAACCACATAATGTACCAGTTGAAAGTCCAGCGCAGTTAAAGCCTCGATTTACACAAGCATCTCCAGTTAAGTGCATTCAAACCGCTAATATCTAAGTGCATTCAGTTACACTTTTCGTCTCGAGTTTTGACAAAAAGTGATCTCTTGTGTTTGTGACACCTTTTTCACTCTGAATGAAATGAATGTTTCATAGCACAGCACTTAAAATACTCAATACCAGCCATCACATTCACTTAAGTTCAAACGCAGCGAGCTCAGAAACTCTTTGGTCATGCCTTTTCAGGGAACGTAGAGATTTTGGGATCACCACACGCAAACCGTCTGCGGCAACGTCGAGATCAATGCTCGGACGTTTGCGAAACAGAGTAACGGCGTAGTGTGGTAACAATAAATGGTACTTATCCACTATGTAGTCCATTTGAACAAAAGGTCACATCTCTAAAAGGCGTCTCTGTTGTACTGTTGAAGAAAGGAGAGGACGGCTCTCTCTTTGTTTACTTTTAAGTACAGATTACTGAAAACGAAATAATAGCCCTTAACTGTTGTATTTACCTATTCTTTATTTTTCTTGGTTCAGTGCTTCACTTCAGATTTTCAGCACCACTGTCTTACTTTCACAAAATCACAGTCTGAAAAATGTTCTATAAACACACTTTAAACTAGAGCTGCAAGAATTAATCGATTAGTTGTAAAATGTTAAATTAACCGCCAACTATTTTCATCAAACAATTTATTGGTTTGGGGTTTTTTTTATAAAGAAAAAATAGTCAAAATTCTCTGATTCTAACTTATTAAATGTGAATATTTTCTGGTTTCTTTACTCCTCAATGACAATAATCAACAGATTAATTGACAAAAATAATTGTTAGTTGCAGCCCTACAACAAAGTAGATCTTGATAATTTCAGTTGCATGTGTGAAAAAAATGATGTCAGACAGGTTGGAAATAAATCATGGAAATTCATGATCACTTTCAATTGATCAAATTCAATATATTGTAAGAACAGGACTCAATATTTAATTGTGTGTAATTCTAAATCTGAAGACATTTTGTATTGAGTATAAATGTGCAACGTCAAAGTTAATGTTGGTGTATGAGGAGGAGGGGTGTGTTTGGAAAGGGCAAAGTAAGTTTGATGAATTTTCTGGATTATTAGAGGTGATGCTGACAATATTTTGTCAGATTGATAATGTGAAGACGGTCTGAATGTTAGAAATCGACATTCTCGATCTGTCAGGGCAGTAAAAATAATCGGGTGTCTGGTGGTAAATATTTAAATGAATATTTATACTGTTGACAGTCAGCAACAGTGCTTGTTAAAATTAACTTAAATGCTTTTTCTCTGCTTTATTTAATGTTATAAATCTGCATATTTTCATGCAGTTTTTCAAATCTATGTAACCCTGAAATGGAAACTGGAGGAGGATAGGTGAGCGATGCCCACAGCATGTTGCAGAATAGAAAAGTATGTGATCAGAGAGATTTACATTCAAAGCATTTCTGAGCCCACAATCTGTACGAGTCCCCACGCCGGGGGACCTCCTCCGCCAAGATAAAACCACTCTATGTACTGTACTGCATGTTTCCTCCGGTCGCCTTTTATCATCGACATTTCAATGTGAACTCTACTTAACCTGAGAATTGTATTTAGTGTGTGAATTATGTTGCAGAGAAGGATAGCTGTTTGTTTTAGGAGATAAACTTGTTTACCTCTTGAATGTATCTCATCTGTCCCCCAAAAGGTCAATGTGATATTGTAGAGTACTCGATGGAGTCGGTACAGACAATTTTTATGAACTGCTTATGGGGGATTATTGTTGAGACTACTGAAGCTGCATTAACATCCTTCGACAACTATGTACCTTTGTAGGATAAAAAAACAGCCTGTATCTGGGGAGCAGGTGCCTTTTTAATGCACTGTAGTGTTCTTTGGTTGTGTTTTTTTTCTGTTTTTGTGCATGTTAAAGGTTATTTTGTGTGGGAATCCAAAAGGACACTGTAGAGATCGTAACTTTAAGAAAACAAACACACGAGCGGAGAACTTGTGGTTACTATAAGAAGAATCACCAGCTACTAAAAACAAAAAGTGTCACATTTTTGTTCTTGCTTTCTCAGAGCAAAGCACAATTGGCATTATTAGGATTTGTTTTTAAATAAATTAATGATAGATTAACAATCATGCTTTTGTCTGTGTTTTTATGGATTGATTTATTCTTGGTTGGGGTGGGACTGTGAATGATAATCTATTTAGTATTATTATAATTTTGTAAACTTAAAAATATTTTTCCAGTTGATGTACCGTAATGTATTTCAATCATTTCATCCATGTGCTTTTCATACAAACATCTTATTTCTTAGTTTATATGGGTCTATACATGTGTTGAATTTGAATCATATCTCTCAGTTTTGACAGTTGTGATTGTTTTGTTTTTTTTGCAGCCACTCCTGTTTCATTTCAAAGCAGGTACTTTTCTTAACGTTTTCAACAAATCTCATCTTAAAGAGGACTTATTATGCTAATTTTCAGGTGCATACGTCTCATACTGACTGTGCTGCAGCACCTCTTTTCATCCTCTGTCCAGCCCGGTCTGCTCTGATTGGCCAGCTGGTCTGCTCTGTTGTGACTGGTCAACCAAACCAAACTCTTTGGACACCGCTCTACCTAGCTTTGTTTGAGGGCGTACCAAACTAGCAGGTACTATCCAAACGTGTTACTCAGTGACATCACCACGTTAAGGAAGAAAAGGCGGGACTTCAGTCAAGGCGTTTCAGGCAGTTCAGGATCAGTGTTTCTTTGGCCTGGACTTTGGGCTTTGTAACTTCGCAGACCTTTAACCTGCACAAAGAACTATATAACACGCTAAAGGGAAGTGGAAAAGTACAAGAGCGTAATAGGTCCTCGTTAATAATGCTGGTATCTTTTAGAGTTTTGAAGTAGCATTTAGCATGTCCTTCAACACCTCAATGCCTCAGCTTTTACTTCATACTATCTTGTTTTCATCCTGTAGCCTCTTATTCCTCATAATGTTTTAATTTTATTTTACATGAAAATATCATAGAAGGATGTTGTAGTAGTGGACAAATGGATGCTACAAGCACATCTCACAATTAAGACTGTGATAATGTAATGCACAATGTGAGGATTTGATGCTTTTCTGTGTTTTATATCAAGAGTCATTCATTTGGTGTCAGGTTAGGGAGGAAGGCTGGCTTACTGGGGTTGGCTTGTAGGAGGACAGGAGGAGGATATATGCAGGTCTGAGACCAACTGAGGCTTTTGTGATCATGAGGACGACGCAGGAACGACATGTGTGCGTCCTTCTACCTAACAAGCAACACCTGGACTGTACCGTTAGGGTGAGTGGCTTCAATATCCTTTGTATTCTTCATTAATCTTTTATTTTAATGCATCCTCTTGGACCCCAGATTTAATTGGACTTTAACAGCTGTCACTGATGTGCCAGTGTTACACAAGGGCTACACTGAAATGTGATTGTTTCGATATATTTTTGTGCCTCTTCAAACTGGAAAAGCTTCTGAAACTGAATTCTTACTGATGATAAGCGAGAACAGAAAGAAATGATTTAAGTGGTGCTGGATCATTTACATGATATTATCATATTTGTATTATTAACATGATATCAATATTTCATTTCTTAATTAAAAATATCACAGTTGTCGTCAATTACGGTACACTGCAACACCCATACTCTGGCCCGTTTTTAAGGGAGGATTGTTGAACTTTTTGTCATTACATACAGTAAATCCTTTAAATTATGACTTTCTCTAACAGCAAAAACAAACCACTTCCTGATACGCAATCATCAACATAGTACTGATGCCACAAAGCAGAAGAAGAGCAGAACTTTTGCACACCTGAGGTCGACAATATAGAGCAAAAAGACAGCCGCACACTGTCCACTTCACTTGCAGTCAGAGAATATTAATAGCACCAACGTTTTGGTCCACAGACCTTCATCAACCCGAGAATAATATGTCACTCATGGACTTATTATTGTTAAATGTGTGAGTTTTTTAGGCGAGAGCCAGAGGCCACGAGGTGCTGAATGTTGTGTTGAAGCAGCTCTGCGTCAGCGAACTCCAAGTCTTTGGTCTGGCTGCTCTCAGAGGTCAGTGAGCATCTGTGTGGGAGCTCAAGAGAAAATGTTTTCAGTTCATTTATTGTGGGATGCTGAGACTTAGGGAGGCTGCTGGTAAATGAATGAATTAAAGATAAACATGAGTGAGCAGGAACACCCTGTTTTCTGTGTGTTCATTATAAATGTCTGCATTTATTCCCCTCAGATAATGAATACCTCTTTCTTGATTTGGAGCAAAAGCTGAGCAAGTACTTTGGTAAAAGATGGAACAGAGGATCCTTAATGGTGAGTTTACTGTGAGATCTACCTACAGCACTGCATGTGGCAGAGAACAGACAAACAGTAATAATGTCTAGTATATTGCTTTGTATCTATGGACACGTTCTGTACAAACTACTTTGTCGCATTATTGTTCAGGGAAATGTTTATTAGACAGAGGTAATATGCAGAATTCAAAGTGAGTAATATTTGTCTTATTTATTCTGTGTTTATTTCCAGGTCCCATTCATCCTGTTTCTGAGAGTACAGTATTATGCAGAGCGTGGGCAGCTGATACTGTAAGCTGTTATCCTGTCTGTATGTTTTTAGGAAGAATATTTATCTGTCTGCACATAGACAAACAAACCATGAATGCTCCCACTGCTGTGTTAACGTCATGTATATTTTCTAACAGTACAGAGATATGGATGAATTATGAGACAGCCGGCCCCTGAGCACATGTATAGGGACCACAGTCTTCCTACAGAACAAGAGCCACAGATTCAAAGAGACTTATCTAATATCTTTGGTCATTTTGCATCTCTTTGTAGTAATTCAGCATCTCTGTTTGGTTGTTTTGTATCTCTCTGTAGTTGTTTTGTGTATCTTTTGGGATCGTTTTGCATCAACTTGTAGTTGTTTTGCATCTCTTTATAGTGAATCTTCATCTCTTTTGTTGTTTTGTAACTCTTTACAGTCATTTTGTGTCTCTTTTTGGTCATTTTGCTCATCGTTTTGGTCATTTTGCATCTCTGTAGAAGTTTTGCATATCTTTTGAGCCATTTTGCATCTTGTAAAGGTTTTGTGTCTCTTTGTGGTGTGGTTTTGTGTTTTGGTTGTTTGGCATTGTTTTGGTCATTTTGGATCTTTTTGTAATCGTTTTGTGTCTTTTTTTAGTCATTTAGCATCTTTCGATTGTTTTGCATCCCTCTTTGGTCTGTTTTGCATCCCTTTTTGTTTGTTTTACATCTCTGGTCATTTTCTATCTCGTAGACGGTTTGATTGTCTTTTTGGCTCATTTTGCATCTTCTTGTGGGGGTTTTGTGTCTTTTCGTGGTCATTTTGTATCTATTTGGTAGTTTTGCGTCTCTGTGGTCATTTTGTGTCTCGTTTTGGTCATTTTATATTTCTATGGTACTTTTGTGTCTCTTCTTTGTAGTATTGCATCTCTTTGTGGACATTTTTTGTCCAATTGTGAATTCCCAACAAGAAATGTTAGTAACTTCTGTGATTTGGTGTCCTCTTTGGTTGTTAAAGGAGCAGCAAAGTGCAGCAGCTCTACTACGCTGAGCTGAGGCAGAGGGTGCTGCATTCACAGAGCCGCCATCAGGAAACTTTGTTCTTCCAGCTGGCAGCTTCTGCGCTACAAGCTGAAGTCGGAGATCTGGAGCAGAGAGCAGAGGGGGATGATGAAGAGAGAAAACACAGACGTTACTTTCTTCCTGAGGATTACTTCCCCTCTTGGGTAAAAAAGCGATGTGTGTTTTTTGGGTAAAAAATAATGTGACCATTTGGACCTAACCTAATTTTTTACATATTTGTATGTGTAACATGAGTTATGTCCTCAGCTGATAAAGTATCGTGGACGAGACTTCCTGCTCCAGCACTGCCCGGTGTTACACATGGAGCTGAGAGGTGTGACACGTAGCCACGCCGTCCTGCAGTTTATAAAAGAGGCCGGCAACCTGCAGGATGGACCGGTCACCTTCTACAGGATGAGACAGGTTGAACTGAAAACCTCCTGAATACTGTAACTGTAATGACATAGACAGCAAAAAAATCTGAAAAAAATAAGTATTTAACTGAGGAAACTGTCCTACAACATCTGAGCTCACATTTTATATTTCAGACTTTATTTTTCTGTTATTTCATGTGCAGGAGAAAAAAGAGCTGAGAAGTAAAATCCTTTTTGGTGTGGCATTGAAGGGAGTTCATATTTATCAGGTGGGTCTCTTATTGTACACATTCATTCTCAAATGACTTGTAGACACAAATAAACGTTCTATCTTAATCAATTTATTCCTGAGTTTGCATATATGATGAATGTACACTTTTCTGAAGGAGGTGGAAGGAAAGCTATACCTATTGTATGATTTTTCCTGGACCCATATTGACCGCCTCACTTTCCAGGTTGGTCCCACATACACACCTGAGCATGCATGTATTCACGTACACTTGCATGTTGCATTGGATTGTATACTGTACTCTCTCTTTCTTGCTCTCCAGGGCAGCAGGTTTGAAATCGCTGCAGTGGGCTCTCTCTGCCTCCCTAAGCTGGTGTATTACACTCCTTCTGCCTTTCACTCCAAACACATCCTGAAGCACCTCAGTGATAGCCACCGGATCCACATCAACACCAGAGATGCAGTCAGCTACATCCAACAGCTGGAAGACACGCAGGGTCGGAAATTCATAGTTTTGTCATCGCTATTTCACTTCAAACTCATCACAACTAGACTTTGTCTTGACTGGTTCCTGATTCTTCCCAATGATTCAGTAAATATTCTTTAACCAAACTATTTCACTGGTAAAACCTCATGAAGTTCACATCTTCAGCCAAAGCATATTAGGAAAAACTAATATTATGGGACTTTTAAACCAGTCCTCATAATCTAATGGTGTCTTTTTCTTTTTACTGGTCTCTCTGCAGCCAGTCACTTCTACAAAGAGGCCTACATCTGTGACGCAACACGCTTAGCAAACAGACTCCAGAGCAGCCTCACGTCCTCCATGTCCGACTGCAGTGTTGCAGTCGAAACAACCGCGGCCTTGTTCAGAGACGATGAGGAGGACGATGAAGTCACAGGTCAGCTGAAAGGATAAAAAAAATGTTCTAAGATGTTTATCAAATGTGTTCATCAATTGTCATTTTATACTTCCTATCTTGTTTCCTCTATTCCACGAAAGGTTTCACTATAAATGACAATGACGGTGAATGCTTGTTTTTTGGGTTTCTGCTAGAACATGTTTGCATGCTTTACTGTTTCAAACATTTTACTTTCTCATGCTCTGATTGGTCAGCTGGCCCACTCTGTTGTGATTGGCCAATCCAACCAAACTCTTCAGACTTTGCTCCAGCTCCGCTCTAACTAGCTTTATGCAAGACCGTGCCAAGTTAGCATTAGGCAGGTATTTTGCAAATATGTTACTTGGTGACATCATGATGTTACAGAAAAAAGATGGGACTTCAAGTGAGGCATTTCAGACAGTTCAGGAGCAGTGTTTCTATGAAGGAGAGTAACCTTGACCTGGACTTTGGGCTTTGTAACTTTGCAGATTTTTACATGAACACAAAAACCACATAACACACTGAAGGAAATGGAAATAGCACAAAAGTAATATACTGTTTGTCCTCTTTAATTTTTGTAAATATCCATCAGAAAGTATATAGCTGATATAGCTAATTGAATAGTTTTGTTAACGACTGTCACATATTTCTGCCTGTGGTATTTTTGGCTGGAAATCAGTAGAATATGTTGAGCATCTTTGTGTTTATGTTGTCTGAGTCAGAGTTTGAGCTTTGTGTGGACGAACCAGAGGAGTTATTTGTCGACAACCCAGCTGAGCTGTCGTGGCTGTCTGAACTGTCTGTCGATGGACCATTACCCTCCTCTTATTGGACAGGTTAGTCCAAAAAAAAGCACAAAGACATACCTAAAATGAATTGTTTTGAGCGTATAATTTTCTGTGCTCTTTTGTCATCAGCTGTGGCCATGGAAATGAAACAGGTGAGCGGATCTCTCTGATTGAAAATATCCAGCACAGCCTGATATCAGAGGTGTCAGTGTGTTTTCTCTGATCCTCACAGGTTCTGAGGAGGAGGAGAGCTGATGAAGGGGTTTCTGTGGACTAATGTGCAGCCAGAGGCAAGAGGGATTAGTCACAAGCTCGAGACAAGATCCTTAATGCTTCTGCTCTGATGCTTGTATTGCTTTTCAAACGAGTGGTGGAGGAAGTATTCAGATCCTTTATTTAAATCCATAAGATTTCAGTCCTGGTTGATTTGGCGACACCCTGGTAACAGCAAATGCAGCAGATTCCTGAATACTGGGGCAGCAAAAAGTACTAATAATACTATACTGTAAAAAATAGTCATGCTTATTTACTGTAAAAGTACATAAGTATCAGCATCAAAATATACTTAAAGTACCAAAATTTTGCAGAATGGCCCATTTTCATAATAATCTATTATGTTACTGGATTCTAACTATTGATGCATTACTTTGCATGCACTTTAATGTTGCAGCTGGTAATGGTGGAGCTCATTTTAACTACTTTATATACTGCTGGGTAGCTTATAAAATAATACATCATATTTATTAGTTGAGTTATGTTTTGTATCAATAATAAAGTTGTCAAGTAAATGCAGTGAAGTACAAAGTACAGTATTTCCCTGAGGAATGTAGTGGAATAGAATTATAAATTAGCATAAAATAGAAATACTTACCTTGAATTTGTACTTGATTAAAGGTACTTAGTCATCACTGATGATCTTACACCAAATAAATTCTGTACCTAATAGATAAATTATGCTTATAATTACTGTATGTATCCAGTGGCAAATAAGCACAAATAAATGCATTTAACATCCTGTATGTAAGTAATAATAAAATAATAATCATGGTAACTAAGAAATGAATGAGGAATTAATAATTATCTGTCTGTTCCTGCTTCCAGCTACATGAGGAGACAAACTGAACTACTTTTTAATCTTTATTTCATTTTGTTTATATGAAATAACCTTTTTTTAAGGTCATATTAAAGCCTCTAAACACCGGTCACAGGTGTTCTGACTTATTGTAGCTGATAGACGTTATTTTGCAGTTTTTGAAGAAACCAAATTACCTTAAAGATATGATCAATGACAAATCTGCCAAGGTCTTTATATATGCACGTGTATAATTTGTATTACAAATCAAGGCCAATATGCCATGATGACATATTATACATACATCTCTTTGAAACAGGGCAGTTATGGCTCTGTTATTATTTTATCTTTAAAGTAAGCAGTGGGCGAATCAACCAGAGTAGAAGACAGCTGTGTGGGTGTGCAGGGCCTTTAATGAGTATTTACAACAAAAACAGAGCTAGAAATGCCAGAATATACAAAGTCAACAGAGACACACATCAAGGTGAAAAGATTTTTATGACAGTGTATATTTTTAAGGTTTTAATACTGTTTTGCCTTGACATTTGGATTATATTTCTATAAATATGGGCTTTTTATTGCAAAATTTAACATACATATATTAATTAAATTAATATGTTTACATAACACGCATTAAGATACATCAAAATCTCAAGCTGCTTCACGTAAAGGCTAAAACAATCATAATGCAATGTTAAAACAATTTGCAAAAAAGAGCCATGGGATTAAAAACTTAAAAATATTTCAAGACACTAGTTAAAAAATAAATAAAAAGTATGAAATATTTGAAAGTTGTCAAATCGTATGGTAAAGATTTATAATGTTGAATTATTTACTCTGATCCTCGAAATTGTTTGGGAGTAAAACTACATAATATGCTCTAAAAACAAATGATCATTATAAAAAAAACAATGACCTAACAGATGTTAAACCACAATTTGGTGTAATATGTACATTTCCACAACAAATATTCTTTTGTTTTTTTATTTCTTTATTTGCTGAACTGTATCAACAACATGCCAGCATTATTCAGCAGCTATGTAGGTGCATTATTGTGCATAAAATCATTATTGAAAATTATATAAAGCATGCAATTAAGCAATAAAAAGTAACATACAGTATATATAATAACAAAGAGTAAATATAGTGCCAGGGAATTAAATTATAGTGTTACAAATAACATTAGACAAAAGAGCAATGCATGGAGCTCTTTACATTCAATAGGAATAAGTATGAAGTATGAACATTCAGGTAATTTCAGTCTTTGCTGCTCTCTCTTGCAACTTTAAAGAGTTTGAATATAGTTGAATATCACTAATTAAATAAGTGAAATTGGGTGTTATATCTTCCCATTTCATTTTGTTTTGGGGATTTGCAGAAAATCATAAACAGCTGCGTGAAAATGTTTATTTTTCTGGAGTGCGTGTGCGTATGTCAGGCTTACTACGTCATCCTGTAATCAGCCAATCAGCGCGGCAGGCTGAGACCCAAACACGGAAGTAGCTCAAACGGGTGCTGCGAAAGCAAAAGTTCAACCTCTTATTTTTTTCACATAAATGCGGTTTCAACGTTATTACTCATGTGAACAGTTAAAACCACAGATACGTTAGGTCATATTGTTTGCTGATGATGGCTTCATTTTGGGTTTGCGTTGCGGTTTTATCGTTTGCTTTCGTCCTTGCTGCCATCATTGGACAAAATATGGGTAAGTTAGGTTGATAAAATGCTAGTTAGCTAGCTTAAAGTGACGGATAAACGGTTGAAACATTTAGTTTCTATCCAAGTAGCTAACGTTAGTAAGTTAGTAACGTTAATACGTTTGCTGACCAAACCAAACCAAGCATTGGCAGTTTAATGGTATGAAAACATTAACAATATCCTCTTTCACATAATATATATATTGTAGTATACAAGTAGCTAGTAGCATACAGTGGTGAAGGAGTAGCTATCTCCGTGAGTTCTCTTTATACTGTACATAACGTTACCTCCATAGAGTGTTTGGGTACCTCAGACCAGGTAACGGTGTTATGTTGGATAACAGCGCCCCCACGTGGCTCAGCTGCTTCATGTTTCTTGTGTAACACCGGTCCCTGTCCACAGCCATGCCGCCTTCGCTGCCCGTCGTCCTCGGCGGTGCTACCGGTGTGTGCTCCCTAGCCGGGATGGCGCTCCTCTGGAGGGACATCAGCTCCAGGATGAAAGGTGAAGGCAGGACGCTGAGCAGTCTGCTCAGCCAGTACGTGGCGGTGAAGGGCGTGGGCTGGCTGGGCAGGCGGCAGAGAAAGAAACTCGAAGCCGATACTCTGAATGTGAGGCAGGTCCAGGAGGAGACTCTGCTGAAGCGCCTGCGTAAAAACGCAAACACATGTTATGGAAGACGGTATGACTTCAGCTCAATTAAAGGTAAGAAACGAATAAGATAATGTGTTTTAGGCGCAAGTCAGACTATTTTGCAGGACAATCAGCACGTGTTGTAGTACCTCCCCTGACACGCTGATTTGACCTCTGGCAGGTTGTGATGTAACGTTGTGTATTGTGTATAGTATACTGTATATAGTCAGAGCCCATAGACTGCACAGCAAGCATGACAGCAGCGCCTAGAAAGCACAGTCCCACCTCCTCAAGAAACTTCTCACAAGGCACCAAACTCAACTGCACAATATTAACTGTAAAATGTCTGTCTTTTCTTTTTAAACAGTATCTCCACATACACTGAGGTCTTTTAGCCTTCCTTTCATTTTCCGATGAATCATGGTGAAAAATATCCAATCATAATTTACTGAAGCCAGACTTTATGTCTCCAAATGTTTGACCAAATGTCCAAAACGCAAGCATATTCATTTACTTACAAGACAAAGAAATGCTGCAAATGCTCACAAACTGTTTGATATTTTGATTGAAAAATGTATAAAATTAGATTATGTGGTACATTTTCTGTTTTACTGACATCTAGGCAGAGTTGCAACAATTAAGAGATTAGTTCTCAGCTATTATAATATGAGTTGTGCCACTTTTCACTGTTTTGTGACATTTTATAGACCAAACAACAGTCAATTAATCTATGAAGTAATCAACAGATTAATTGACAGTTAAAATAATTGTTAATTTCTGCCCGACTTCCAAGTGCCTCTTAATGCCAGGATAGAATTCAGGTGGATGAATAAAAAGTCCCTCTATTTTAATGTACTTTGTTGGCTAAAATAGTAACATTAAAAACTATTGACCCCAAAATACCAGCACTTAAGTACTCACAATGTGTATTTAATTATAAAAGTATGTAATTGTAAAATGTAAACTTCTCAGGTTGTTCTTGAGACAAAACTGAGTCAATATCTGTCATTAATGGTAGCTATGGCTATTGAGGATTAATCGCTGAAATAGTCCTGTACTTAATACTTTTACTATATGATATACTTTGTGGGTTTATGTTTTCATCTGCATTGCTGTCACAGTTCTGTACTATGCAGCTAAAGTACAAAGTGTCATTTAATGTCCTTATCATGCTTCAGTTTGTTAAATATGACAGCTTATCGTACAGTTTTTGCCAGCTCTGACTATAAGGGAGTAGTAATGTTAGCCACATTTCAAGACTTTCTACGTCAGGACAAGAAAGAAAACAACTACAATTTATGTGGAATTGAATGTATTAAAAACTATTACTGATAATATTCAAAATTGGGTTTCTTCTCAGATAACTAGAAAAACAGGAAAGAGTATTTTAAAAAAAAGTTGAATTGAACATTTTAGAACAACCTGCCTACAAGAATTAGTATAAATATGTAATTTTGAAGATGCCATCAAACCTGTGTCTTTATTCTTTAGCTTTGCTTTATTCTTTATTCTTAGCTTTATTCTCAGCTTATGTGGTGGTAAACATGTAAGATAACGCTGTGGGTCTTATCCCTATTAAGGAAGGGGCAGGTTCATTAGTTACCTTGGGAACAGTATGTATGGTAATCTCATAGGTCAACTTACTGGCTCCTCTGAGCTACTAGCCACATCCATCTCATCATCTTCATCAGTGAGATGAAAGATTTCAAAATGCTGAAGGTTAAGTGGTTTGAAAAGATAGTTGACTCGCAAACAGAAACCTTTAAACTGGCTGTTATTTTCCAGACAGCGATGACTTCCGGGCTCGTCACCCCATCACCACGTACGAGCACTACCGCGAGCTCATCAAACGCATCGCGGCGGGAGAGGAGAAGGTGATCATTGCTGAGAAGCCGTTAATCCTGGCCATGACCTCTGGGACGTCGGGAGCCAGTGCCATGCTGCTCAGCACCAAGGACACCAACACTGAGTTCTTCCTGCAGGTGAAGCTTGATGATGATGATGATGATGATGATGATCATGATCACACAGCTGGAGCCTGTGCTGTGTTGCTGAGTATATGAAACCACAGTATTTATTTATGTTTCCTCCAGGGAGTGACTGTGTGTTTGGATGCCATGGGAAGAGCATTTCCTGCGACTGACAGCCTTCAGCGCACCACCAAGTTCTTCTACTCACCTACTTTTCGCCAGTCTGAGGCCGGTATTCCCATCGGGCCAAACTCCTCCACACCAGCTTCTTCCCGCCACATGCTCAACCTCTACACCACCCCAGCACCTGCCTTTGAGGTACAGTTCACAACATGATCGATTTCCCCTCTTTTTCATGCTAAGTGTATTAATAATTTTCAATTTTGAACAACTTTTAGGAGATTGTTTTGTCCTCTCTCCTTCCTGTCAGGTTCCCAGTGAGAAGGACACCCTCTACCTGCATCTCCTGTTTGCTCTGAAAGATCCCAGTGTGGGAACACTGGAGTCCAACTTTGCTTCCACAGTCTTCTATGCTTTCAGTGCTTTACTGGTACGGCATAGCTCAAGTCATGATTTATTGTACAGAGAATGGTTTGCATGTCATGTTTATTTATGTTTTGCCTCATGCATATCTATTTTATGTGACTGGAAGCATAAAACGCATAAAATATAGAAAATGTTGCTGAAAATGAAAAAAAAAACATTTCATGTGGAGCTGTCACAATATCAGATTTTATGAACTCACGATTATTGCATTATCTATAGAAAGTTTGAAAATAAAACAAAAAAATTAATGCTATCAGCCAAATTCACCTGTGTTGTGTTCACCTATGTGAAATTATTCAAGAGGTGCTATATTTACACAAAATTATCATATGATAAATCAATACAGTATTTATTTTTTGAATATAACAATTATTATTAATACGGGTGTATCTTTCCATCACTGTAGCATCTATGAAATCATTTAAAAAATACTCATTTTAATTTTTCAGAAAATGCGTTGAGTTCCTAAAAACCGGTCTGATATTTTAAAAGACAATTTTACAATCCAACAACAGCACTCAGTTTTTGATTTGGTGGGAAAGTCCTTGAGTGCTTCGTGCATGCCTGGTTTGGTGCCATCGGGACATTTTCTAGTTAAGTGGGACGAAATCTCGAGCCAGGTGTCAGGCTCCTGCTGACCGAATGAAAAGCTCAGACAATTTGTTTGATGGAGGAAGGATTAGAGAAGTAATTTCTATCCCATTTCCTCTCCCCACAGGATCGCTGGCAGGAGCTCGTTGAGGACATTGAAGAAGGGAAGGTCAGCAGCGCTCTGTCTCTGGAGCCCAGAGTGAGGTCCAGGCTTGAGGCTCTGATGAAGCCGGACCCGGAGAGGGCCGCTGAGCTCCGGGCCCACTTCCAGGACGGCTTCCATGGGATTGCCAAGCGGTTGTGGCCTCACCTCCACCTGGTGCTGGCAGTGGACTCAGGCTCCAATCAGATCTATGGGGAAATGTTGAGGGAGACCTACTGCCAGGGAGTGCCTCTCTATTCACCTTTCTATGCTGCTACTGAAGGTAAGAACCTGATACCAGACAAGGTAACAACTCTTAAGGTTCTGGTGGTCGATTTGCCAAATGTCCTGTTATGTTTCCAAGTGAGAAACTCATCTGTGCAGAATGTGGAAATCAAATTGTGATGACCGACAGAAGTTTATGCGGCACTTTAATTCTCCTGATGTGTCTGTTTATGTTCTTTGGTGTCACGAAGAGCTCATGAAGAAAAGACTGATTACAAGCATTATTAGTATTATTAGACTGGAAATCAACTGCATGTTGTGAATAACAGGTAGATACTGATGATTCTGTGCTCATTACTGTGGAATCGCTGCCACACTTTTTAATGGACTTAATGAGCTGACAAAGTACACAGTCAGATACAAGCACAGCAGTTTTAACAGCTTTTGATGTATTCATTAAGGAAGATACCCACACTGATGCGCATACGTGTTGATTTGCATGATATATAAATGGCTTTGCTCAGATTGCTTCCTGCACATATTTCCAGATCAGCAGATGGATTTATTAGTAAATTAGCTTTTTAAATCATGCCAAAATCACCTATCTGCTATCATAAAAACCTGCGTTATTTTTGTTTGCTTTCACACCACAAATGAGCCGCACCAGAGTGCACATGGAAGCGGACCAAGACCACTTTTACAAGCAGGTTGAGGGTTCGACTGACAGCTTTCACACCACCTAAAATGAACCGTACTAACCACCATGTAAACAGACCTGAGTTGGCTTTAACTGACCAAAACAGATTAGATGTGAAAGCACCCTTATAGTGATGTAAATGTGTGTAGATTTGTTCCCTCTTTCATACTGTATGACCTTTTCAGACCAATCAAGGGATGATGATGGCAGTTAAAGGCGGTGATCCGCGCCTGTGATCTGGCTTTATTATCTACTGTATGTTGTATTGTGGATAAATGTAGTTGTTTTGTTTGAATGTAAACTGTTTGGGTGAAGTAGACAAGATTCATCTATTTATCAAGAAAAGGCAGCAGCGAAGAAGTGAGTGAATAAGTGAGAGTAATTTTCAATAATCACTAATAACTGACATGATAATATCTAAATAAATATAAAGTATTTACCCTAACATAATGTGGGAGATTACTGAGCTACAAAAACTGATTTGATGAAGTTTTAAGATAAGATATACTGTATTGTCCTGAGGGTAAATTTTGCTTTGGCAGTAGTACAGCACACAGCTTCAGTCAGCTTAAAACAATACATAGCCAACAAGACAATACTGTGGTATACCAAGACACAGTGGAAAAACAAGTCAAATATTGCACATCCCCTGAGAAAGTTATATATAAATAAATAAGTTACCATCAAGAACAAAAGATAGTTATATTCCCCCCTAAAGTCTTTGAACATACTGTATATGTCAAATTGCAGAAAATTGCACCGTTATTTTTTTTTTTTTCTGGGAAGGACCTTCATGCCCCCTGCTCTAATTATGTCCCTTTTATGATGCCCCTGCCTCTATTTTTAGTAGTATTATCTCTAATGTATGTATATGGGCCCCTGCAGGTCTAATAGGGGTGAACCTGTGGCCCGAGGAGCCAAACAGACGCTACCTGCTGTGTCCTCGTTCGATGTTCTGCGAGTTCCTGCCAGAAAGCAGCCTGGAGGAGGAGACGCCTCGCACCCTGCTGATGGAGGAGGTGAAAGAGGGACAAAGCTATGAGCTCGTTGTCACAAACGCTTCAGGACTCTTCAGGTCTGATTTCATTTACAACCAAAAAAGTCTAATGATGAATGAAATGATTAGGACAGCAAGTGCTCTTGCAAGATTTGGTGTTTGAATGCAGGTAATTGTGTGTTTATTAAGTTTTTCGGGAGCAAATACCTGAAATATGGACAAATTTTAGTTCAATTAACTGCCCATTTGTCAAATTATAGGCTACAAAATTGAGAAATTATATTCAGTAATTGCTTTGTGTCATTGTTGTGATGTGGTTTCACTTGACTGAGCTCTATGAAGATGGAATGAGTGTTCTATCAAGTCCAATAATGCTGATATAAAGATTGGTGCTCACACTCTGTTAGACAATCTGGCATGCAATTCAAATTTAAAGTTGCTTAGAACTGCAGAGTGCACAGGGTTTAATCCCAGGCATTTTACAAGCATTAGTTGAGTTGGACAGTTGCATAAATTATGCTGTTTTTTGTTGTGTTACAGATATCGCATTGGAGACATTGTGAAAGTTGCTGGATTCCACAACCAGTGTCCCATTATTGAGTTTCAGTACAGGTACATATTTGTTCACATATTGCATATCATGTCATAACCATATAAATTTTTATACCCCCATGACAACGTAGTCGGGGGTACATAGCGCTCTGTGTGTTCTTCATCTTCGTACTGCCATCTGCTGTCGTTTACAAAGCACAACTCAGAAACTACTTTCAAATTTGATGTGATGGTGGACAGTGTGGTGTAGTTTTGCCATTTGGGGGTTAAAAGTCCAGGGTGCTCAAAATTTTTGGAATTTCAGCCAAAAACTGATTTTGTTGAAATTCAGTTTTGTGTCTGGGGCTAAATATTGCAGCTTTGCAATATGGTCTAATTGTGCATTTCTGAGGTTTTCATTCATTCATCCTTTCATCATCAACTGCTTTTCTGGGGTCGGGTCGCCTGAGCAACAGCTCCAGCAGGGGATCTCAAACTTCTCTTTCCCGGCCACATTAACCAGCTTTGACTTGGGGATCCCGAGGCGTTCCCAGGCCAGTGTGGAGATCTCTCCACCTAGTCCTGGGTCTTCCCCAGGGCCTCCTCCTAGCTGGTCGTGCCTGGAACACCTCCCTCGGGAGGCGCCCAGGGGACATCCTTACTAGATGCCCGAATCACCTTAACTGGCTCCTTTCAACGCAAAGGAGCAGCGGTTCTACTCCAAGTCCCTCACGGATGGCTGAGCTTCTCACCTTATCTCTAAGGGAGACACCAGCCACTCCCCTGGGAAAACCCCTTTCGGCCACTTGTACCTGCAATCTAGTTCTTTCGGTCATGACCCAGCCCTCATGACCACAGGTGAGAGTAGGAACTAAGATTGACTGGTACTTCGAGAGGTTGGCCTTCCAGGGTGGCGCTATAAAGTTTATTTGTTTTTTTTTTTTTTTTTAAACTATCTAATAAAACTATTTCACGTATGAACTTCGAAGTTGGTATGATGGCTGACAGTGTTGGTGTGGACCAGGCTGAGCGGGGTTATGTGAGCCATACTCATTTCTGCCTTGTAAAAATATACAACACAGCAAAGTATGTTCTCCTCACTTCCCTCCGTCTTCCCTTGTCAGACGGGGTCAGATGTTGAGCGTTCGAGGGGAGAAAGTGTCCGAGGCGTTGTTCCTCAACGCTCTGAAGAAAGCTGTTGCTCAGTGGCCAGGAGCCCAGCTGGTCGACTACTGTTGCGCTGAGAGCGGCATCATGGGTAAAACATCGTTCTGACTCTTCTGAGTGGTGAGTCAGGTTCAGTTTGTACTATTATGAATCTTACTTTACTGTTGTGTTGTAGGAGATTCGATAGGCGGCTCAGATCCTCATTACCAGGTCTTTATAGAGCTGAAAGGTGTGAGGAACCTCACAGAAGAGCAACGATACAAGGTAAGACAAACGATGAAATTCATCGCTAAGCCCCTCCCCCTTGGCTACTGTTGCTAGGCCTGTCAAGCTTTTGGTGTTTTCAACTATATCAGTGACAAAAACTTGAGTATTGTAATGGAAGAAGCCATTAAATCAATCAAATCTCTGTTTAATCCATGTCTATATCTGACATCTCATCGCAAAAGCAAAAAAACACCTCCCTCTGAACTTTTCGGATATCTGCTGTCAGACTTGCAGGTTCGGATACAAACGACAGAAAGCCTGACAGGCCTCCTGCGCCTAGTTACAGTGGCTAACGTAGGATTGGACAGTGGCCGTTCTAGGGAGGGGCTTAGTGACGGGTCAGTTGATCTTTATTCCCCTCCTCTGAGTGGCCTTTGCTGTCTTTCCCCCCAGTTGGACATCTGTCTCCAGCAGGACTCGGCCGTCTACAAGTCTTTCCGTATCAAAGGCAGCATCGGACCAATGAGGGTGCAGCTGGTGGCGGAGGGTGCATTCAAGGAGCTCCGCAAACACATGATGGCCTTCTCGAACACCTCACCCAACACCTTCAAAATGCACCGAGTGCTGCGAAGGAAAGAATACGCCGACTTCCTCTTGGGAAAAACCGTCTCCTGAAACCTCCCGGTGCTGTGGAGAAAGAGACGAAGCTTGTGGACTCTGTGGTGAGCGCTGACTGAATGAAATGTTTTTTTTTCATCATCTCCTCATGAATGAGTTGATTAATTGTGCCTTTGTAAACTCTCAAACACAAAAACACATCATTTAATTTTTGACAATTAAAAATGTTCATTTGACTGATTTACTTCCTCGACCGTATTTATATAATTTGATTAAAGTGAAGTGTTAAACTGTTATTGTTTAATGAAATGTTTCAGGACCTTCCATGAAAATAGCTGCATAAATTAATGTAATGGTGGCGTGAAGAAAAAAAGTAATGATTTAATGTAACCAGGGTTTCATTTAGTTGCTTCATCAGCAGTACCAGGGTGATATTCTTGAGGTATGCAGGTATTTTAATGGTTGTTTATGCAGCTGAAGAAAAAGCAAATTAACATCTAGAAAATTCTGCTCACTAAGAGTGCTCAAGTTTGTAAAACGTTTGCACTGATGCACATTTCAGCAGAACTATTGGCCCAATTTTGAAGAAACATGGGGGAAGGGTGCAGCACGGGCCATGGAAGAACCCCATTAAATCTTGGAGCGGATCCAAATCGCAGGTTGGATGCACACATTATTTTGCACTTGTGCAAACAGCCTTGGCGATTATCTCTTCAACTGATACCATCTGGTGTTACTGAGTGTTGTGGTGGCGCCACATCTACATTGTCCCATAAGTGCAGTCACCTGTGAAGATTAAAGCAACATTTGGCAAGAGTTATATCTAAAAATAAACCCCTTTTTAATGCCTAAATTATGGAGCGGGGTTGAAATTTAACAGAGAAAATCATCCTACTGTAAACCCTTGTATTTATAAACAATAAATTTGTTCTATTTGCACAAACATAATTTTGGTGTAGATTGTGATTTTCTGCAAGTGAAAAATTAGAGTTGAAAACAATCAGCAGTTTGTGCAAAAGCAGTAGATGTTTTGTCTTTGTTTTCCATTTCAGTATCTTCTGGTAGACAGCAGTCACACAATGGATGCAAAGATAAGTATGCAACTTATAGCTTTCCATAATTTCACGACTTCTGACATTTGTCTCCAGAACTATTATTTAATCTCAGCAAGCTCTCTTTCTTAAACTATTCAGATAATGTAGCAGTGGCGTCCTGGAGTGAGCTCCCAGTTTCTGCTCACTTTGGGTCCAGTGGGTCTTTGAAAACCGGCCGAGCAGATGAATGGTAAGATTCATTATAGTGTAGACAGTGCCAGGATGTCATTGTTACCACCAGGGGGGGATAGTCATATATATAAGATTGCACAGTAACTGTTACTCATGCTGTCTACTACAGGTCTTATTGTTTCAGCTAAAACAGTGGATTCTTGGCCATAAATCTGACTGAGTGCCTTCATCTCATTGTACATCAGATTACATTAAACCACAGGCTGTAAGAGTATAACAGATTTCTGAAGTGTAAATGTAGTTAAAAGGTCATTTCTACTGGCAGATGAGTGAGAGTAGAGACTTGTATTATTGTGTAACTCCTGCATCATCACTTCATTTTATGAATATGATCTGCAGAACACTAAACAAGCCCACGTCAGAAATGCCCCTCTTAACTCTCGTGTGCTGTTGCATGGCTTTCCTCCCGCAGGTCTCTCCGTTCACAAAGTGGGCTAATATTTATAGTAACGTCCCATTTCAGCAGAGATTTGACTCTGCTTATGCTTTATTTTGGCTTCATAGTGTGATCAGGCCAAATGAAAATAAGTGAATTCACCTCCACTGAAGACCAGACCAAATGACTAATTTCCATACGATGGTGACTTGAGGGAACAGAGGCTGAGCTGTTGTATTCCTATCTGGAGGTTTAAACAGTAACTTTACTGTAGATGTGAAACTCATCTTCTCATGCTAGATACAGCAGCTGGTTAACAAAATCTTCCTACCCTCTAAATCTAACTAATTAATATGTCATTTCTGTGTTATTTCTAATCTTTAATCAGTAAAAAAATTTAAGTGTAAAAACAAACAGTGGAGGAAACTCCAGAAAGTAACTGCCCCAGACCAAGAAATAGTTTAGCACATAACTGCTTGTTAAATGGCATATTGTTGTTTTTACCCTATGGTTTTTCTACAGATTAAACAAACCATATATAACATGTTAATTAGTGCATTTACCTTTCAAGCGAGCCAGACTAGCAGTTCGCCCTGTTTCCAGTCTTAATGCTAAGCTAAGCTAACTGGTTATAGTGTCATATTTGAAAAAGACCTATTATACAGGTACTTTCTTGTATTTTGGGTCAGTCTGCTCTGATTGGTCTGCTGGCCCGCTCTGTTATGATTGGTCAACTGACCCATACTAGTCTTCAGACTCCGCTCCAGCACCACTCTAACTAGCTTTGTTTGAGGGCGTGCTAAACTAGCTGCTAGGCAGGTGTTATTCAAATGTGCTACTTGGTGACCACTGTTATGAAAGAAAAGGCGGGACTTCAAGCAAGGCATTTCAGGCAGTTCAGGATCAGCGTTTTTGTGAGGGAGAGTAGCTCCCTTTGGTGTGGCCGACTTTGAGCTTTGCAGACATTTTAAATGCACAAAAATACAATACACTAAAGGAAAGGGGGAAAACACACAAGCATAACAGGCCCTCTTTAAAGGTGCTAAATTCAAAATTCAGAACACATCTATTGTGTCCACATGGCTCTCAACATGGCGAAAGCTGAGCCGGCGCCTTGCAGCAAATAGGTGTTTACAGCATGAACAGTGCAATCAAGAGCAACAGCTATGACAGAGCTACCAGTGTTTACCTGAGGGGGAACCAGAGAGTGGGTGCTATGCTTCTACAGTGATGCTGTTGGTTGGGTTGGCATTATCAGCTGTAACCTCCGTACGAGCACAGAGCAGAGGGGTGGCCATGAGCTATCCAGTGGGGCAAACATGCACAAAAAGGCACACGTGGCCGGCCCGGCTATGTAAACAAAGCACAGAGAAACTTGGATTCCAACACACACACAGAGGGAGAGTGACTTCATTCTCTGCTCAGGTAGACATTATTCCTCCACATCTAGATAGATGCTTTGTTGATTTTTTTTTTTTTATATATATGAAACTTTTGATTTCATAAAAGCTTTCAAACACATGATTTGTTGTGATTTTTTTTTCTTTGTTTTTCATGTGCCTAGTCAGTGAGGTTCCAGAGTAGGCTGCAATATAATGACAGCATGGTGAATGATTCCAGTTTTTTTATTATCCATGCTTTCACCATGTTTTTGTTTATTCAAGACAGATTGTCGTCTTTCTCTGTTTGGTGTTTAGTGAGATGTTTTGTGTGTGTGTGTGTGTGTGTGTGTGTGCGTGTGCGTGTGCGTTTGCGTGTGTGTGTGTGTGTGTGTAAATCCTCACGTGCCTTGAGGATTTACACAAACACACAGAAAGACACACACAGCTTCTGAGCACATCTGCTCAGTCACGAGTTAATTCAATGTAAACAGACGAGATTTGAGAATGACAGGCGTGATTTCTCAATGGGTTTGCTGAGGGAAGGAGGATATATTTAATTGAGGGAGGAGATGTTGCATGTTGAGTGAATGATGCCGGCTATAGAGCTTATCTATCTTACAGTTTAAGACAGGATTAGTGCAGTGGATTTTCATTGAAGTCTAAAATGGTAAATGAAAGTTGTTTTGTTATAATAACAAAAGATTCATCTAAATTTGTATTTAGCCATTTTAAATTGAATAAAAGGTAAATGCCCTCAGAACTGAGAACTGTGGGAAATGTAGTTGGGATAATATTTCACCGAGTCGCCTGTTCCTCTCTGTGTCGTATTAGACTAGAAGATAGTGAGCATGTTTAATGTATTAGCCTCTTTATTAGCGACAAGCAGAGATGGATGAACTACAAGACGAAAGGACAACGAGAAGCCATTAAAAATAGATAACTGATGGGCTGCCAGGGCTTGAATAGGATCCGAGAGGGGGAACTGTACTTTCTTACAGTCTGAGAGCCAGTCTTTTACTTTCACTGGTTGTTTTTTTCCCTCCGTTTTCCTGCAAACGAAGCTCACCTGAGCTGCCAGCTGGATGGGTTAATTTTTAATCACCTTTTCTTTCCAGTATTTTCTGACTGACAGTATATCAATGATGTGCTCAGGAAATTGTCTTCTCCCTGACTGAGAGACAGAAAAACAAGTAACGTAATGCACACAGTATTAAATAACAGCCATTATCACTCACCTCATCCTTGACCTGGTTATTCTCATCTCAGAGATCTGCAGTTGCTCCCGGGATTGTCAATACAGATCAAAACCAAACTTATTTTTCCCCCTAAAGATTACAAACTTCATTTCTGGCTTGAGGAAACGCCCACACAGCTGCTGAAGCCGCTCAACTTTTCCCAGATTACCGACGCCCCCACAAGAAACTTGTATATTCCTATTTCTCTTCTCATCCATTTTTGTTTACTTGACTCCCAATTTGCATAAAGCTAAACTTGAAGCATGGTCTAGGAGATATATTGTGAAGGTCTGATTTATTTTTTATTGTTTTTCAGGCACAGGAAGAGTAAAAATATCCAATGTTCATATCCAAGATGTTGCAGGTAGGTAACTTTACATCTTCCTAAAACAATTAGTCTAGACTGTCATGCTAATTTGAAGTTGAGGGTGCTGAAAGGTTTAAAAACAAATGATATATTGGTGTTGGTATAGCTTCTGGGTAATCTATAAAACCTAAGCGCCATTGCTGGATCCATCCTCGAGCTCCATATAAATCACAGTGACAAAATAATTCAGTAAAACTGAGAAACTTTCTTCCCACTGAAAACCTCCTATTGCCCACTTTAAATTGAACAGAATCAAGTACCTATTTGTTAAAACCACCTGCAAAAAGCTTGCAGATATTTTAAAATGGGCAAAGTATGTTAATGTGTAACATGTAAACCTATGCTGGCCTCCTGTCAGTGAACATATGGACCATACTTTACAGATTCAAAGAAAAGGACTCCTCAAAAGTCATCTGCCAATTATCAGGTTTCTAAATGTAGTTGACGTTAATTCATATTTAATTAAAGTTACATTACATAAATGAAGAGGATCATCTTTCCCCTGATTAATGTTGACAAAACTCATTAAAAAAGAACACATGTTAAACAGTTGTTCCTGATGCTTCACTGTCTAGAGGCATTTCCCTCGTCGGCCATAAGCTGTGTTGTTTGCTTGGGTCAAAGTGAGTTAAGACGCGACTTTCCTTTGGTGTGTTTAGCACCAAGTTCTCATGAAAAACATCTCCAGGCTTATCCTTTTAATCCGCTCTTAGCGGCTTTTATCCCAGAGCCTTAATTCTCTCATGAGGATACAGTAGGGGCTGGGAGGGCAACAGTGACCAGCTCCATCCGGAAGAGACAAGTTTGAGACAACAGTGCTCTAGGAGTGGTATTTTTAGGGCCTCATGCAGCTTCACGTAGGTAAACACTTAGTAAATGTGTAAGAAAAATATGAATATTTATCCCCCCACCACACAAACACACACATACACACACACAAACATGCACACACACACACACTTTCACAATGTCCCTTGAGTCAGACTTGACATAACGGCACAATGGCACACAGTCTAACTGAATACAATAGCCTGCACTGACCGACATGCAGGTAATCCATCTTTCCTTGATTTGCAGACGTGCACACAAAAGCCATGTGCTGATAGTAGCACTATGGGGTGTAATGGTGCTGTCAGCTGCTCCAAAAGCATCCTCCTTCCCTCCCTCCCTCCCTCCCTCCACCTCCGCTCTCCCTCCCTGTCTCTCTCTCTCTCTGTACCCCCGCCACAGATGAAAACAGGTCCCCACAGAGGATGCCAGCACCTCATTGGCTGGAAGATATCACAGGAGTGGATGGGAGCAGGAGCGAGCGAGAAGATGCAACTACTCTGGCACAGCATCTTGACAGAGCGCTGAGCTGAGAGATGCAAGGTGTAGACACATGCAGAAGAACACATGCGTTGTCATTTCTGTCTCGCGGATTCCCAGTCCTCCTATAGATGGAAGAAGCAGCGGACTTAAAGGGTAACTTGCTCCATGTTGCTGCTGGAATGAGCTCTCTGGCTGGAAGGTGCAGACAAGCAACAGCTGTGCTGACTGATCTGAAGCTCATTGGATCTCAGCATCACCAGGACTTGATCACTCCGTGCTGACTGAGCAGCTGCTGGTGATTGCTACTCTTAATTTCTCCTCATCTCGGCAGCCCACACCTGAACCTCTGCATTGTTGGAGGGAGCTATTTTAGTCCTCCCAGCCTGCACTATTGTGTTTGGGAGAGGCGTCGCTCGGAGAAGGGTGGCTGCTTTTTCTGTAAATGTGTGTCCCCGGTGGCGCTGGACCGTCACCTGCTGAGAGCCCCTGGAAGCCACCTGCCGTGCCTCTGGGATGGTGTGACCTCCAGCCAGCTGTTGGCCGCCCCACATCTGGGTCAAGATGCCAGTGATGAAGGGCCTCCTGGCCCCACAGAACACCTTTCTGGACACCATCGCTACGCGCTTCGATGGCACCCGTAAGTACAATGAAAACACTGTTTTGATACTTATAGTTTTTCATGCAATGTATTGTTTCAAAATGAGTGAATATTAGGGAGTCCAGGTGGCCTAGTGATTTATGTTGCTGTCCCTGGTTCGAGTCCATCTAAGGACGTTTGTTGTCACCTCTCATTTTCTGTCAGCTCTTCATTGTATCCTATTAAATTAAGTCAAAAATACTTAAAAACATAAGTAAAAACAAAATCATGAAAGATCCTAGGGAAGTTATAGGATGGCTGTCAACACAGGAAATAACAGTTGCATGCTTGTTTTTTTCTCAGCCAGAGAGCCACTGCTCGAAAAATGAATTTCCTGCCTTAACTGGATTATAAGTGAGATACACCTGCTCTCAGTTTAGTTTGGTGCTCTGTATCTGAACACAACACTGCCTAACTAAAAGCCACATCTGCTGGCGGTCTCAGTGGGATGCAGTGAAAAGTTTGTTTTCACTTTCACAGTAAGACATGAGCAGCAAAATTGACCTCCAGAAATCATGTTGTCTTTTCACATTTGTTTCACACAGCTGGCTCCAAACTAGCCATCGCAGCCATTAGGCAGCACCGCCATTTCTGCTTGACTTGTCGTGCCTCTTGTTTTGTACCTTGTGCCACCTCAGGGGAGGTTGTGGCTCATTGTAAATAAATACCGTGGGGATGTCTGTGTTTTGTTGGGCTGTCGATTCAGCCTGCCCCTCTCTCTCTGCCAGTCGTAGCTGCCTGAACGAACAAACGGCTGGCTCGCAGTTATTCTGTGAGCTGGGTCTCGCCTCGACTTGGGGAAATAAACAGTGACATTACAGTGTAATTGATGTGTAGGGTATGCAATTATAGTTTTGACTTGTGAGTCAGGCTTTCTAATGAGGTGTTAGAGGAGCTCTCAAGAGCTTAAAACACACTGACATCAGGAACTGAGATGATGTTGTGGGGAGTGCACAGTTTGCCTGGAGGGTCAGGGGTCATGCTCTCATGTTGTATTTGCTGAAGAGTCCTTGAGCTAAACATGGATGCGTCCACAGGGCTGCTCTCTGGTTGATCCTCATCTCTGACCTCCAAGTGGAAGGGGAAGAAAACACTTACCATCTGGGCTCAATGTCTTATAATATCAACAAACAACTGAATCTATTCAGTAGTAATAATACTAATTCATAAATGCCCTTAAATGCACAAGAAACCCCTCCTGATCTACCATTCTCTCACCTGTCTCTCAGCCCTCAATATCATCAGTTTATGAGGCAATTTTACACTACAAACAATTTCATATTTTCAACATTCCTGGTGACTTTACTGTATAGCCCAGTGTTTATTCTTTCCCCTGCATGCTTGTGGGTAAATAACCAAACAGTGGCCAGGATGAAAGCATCTTGGTAGCAGCAGGATACACCTCCTTTGCAACATGTCAGTTTTTTGCTCTGTCCGAGCCATTCTCAAAACCTACCATAAGGCCATGGCTCCTAGAGGGGTGGTAGAGTGCCCATGGCCCAAAATAGCTTCCTTCCTGTTGCCGGGGCGACAAGGTCCCGCCACTTGACATGGATGATGCTTGAACACTTTGGTCTTTGAGGAAAAAGATGGTCCGCTAAAGAGAAAACACTTGAAGTTGCTTCCCAATCAAGGACTTTTAGAGTCCAGCTGGTCTCTTGTTTCGGGGAGGCACATCTTTAAAACAAGTGGCATTGTGGGTCATGCAGCTGCGATCTCGTGTCAGTGTCACTGCTTTCTACCCGCTGCAGCTAAAGGGGGTTTTCATTTGAGCTTGAAAACAATTTGGCTCCATATACAATCCTAAAACCTTTATTAGATACAGTACTTAAATGCAAAAAATGTGTTTTGCTTCTTGATACTTCGCTTCATTGTGCAGAATGATGTTTGACTGTTTTTACAATCTCCTGTTGAAGGCTGGTTTGACATGGTTGGTACCGATAGTTTCTTTTGGTTTTCTACTTTCATATGATGCCAGTATCTTCACTCCTGCTACAATCTAAAAATCCTAAGTTGTGTTAATGGGTTAAATAAATAAGTGGCGTTTTAACAAGTTTGCATTAATGCATTATTATCACTTTGACAGCCCTATTATTTACATGTTTCTGTATAAAAGTGTACCGTCATTCATATTGACAAGCAGATAAATACAATTTTCTGCAATGTCCAATATTCATTATTGGCTTGCAGTAAAGTTAATCACACTATATCACATCTTTGTATACTGACATCATTTAAGTTGTTCACGGAAAGTTTTTTTTCTCATATCACATCAAAATAAAATGTACATATAATACAACATATATACAGACAAAACATAGCAAAGCTTATGATGTCATGTATAAGTAAGACAGGATGCCTAAAAATGTTTTTAGATGAGCAAAACTAAAGACAGCAGCACTGCTGACTGAGCAGCCACGCTGTTTATCTAATGTGTCACTTATTTATGTAAACATCATTATTCTATTGCATTTTTATTTGTCCTGCATTTCCATATAATAACCCAGATTGTTTCCTCTATACAAAACAAGATCACCCTGCGCCTTTATGCAGAGCATAACTACTCTCTGGGACAAATAATAGAGCATTTTGGTTTTAAAAGCCTGCCCAGCCGCCCTCCATTGTGCAGCTTATATTCCACATTTTCATGCCATCAGGTGGGTTTCACTGTAATTTCTCCAGTTTGTGGCTCTGAGTGAGAGTTGTTCATGCTCGCAAATATTGATTAAACCTTAGGAATAACATTTATGAAACTGAAAGCAATTTTAATTTGATTTTAATTGAACAAATCCTAGACTGAGAAAACTGCTGTAGCATGTAGACCCCGCACACTATAAAAACCAAATGTCAGAACAGGTTATGTCAGTAACCTTTGGCACCGCACAGCACAGCATTTGGCTCGTGGCAATGTCAGCGTTCCTGTTCCCCGAGGATCTGAGCGAGTGTTTGAGTGCCTGGGCTCAGGGCTTTGTCTTCGTACTATACGTTGATTTTATATGATGTGTCCGTATGTTTGTGATTGTATATTGATCCCTGTAGGGGAGCAGGGTCACGTCACAGAGCAGCACCTCCAGATGTTTGGGGGGGGGGGGTGTTACAGCATGCACGCCTGTCCTTTACGCCCATCCCCACCTCCCCCAGCTCCTTTACACAACCTCCCTGGCGGCGTTTTCACATTGACAGCAGCGCTCGCCCTGTGGGGCAGCGTAACCACGGGGCAGCTGCAGGCAGAGATAAGAACCGGGTTTATTTTCCCCCTAAACACTTTTCCTGTTAAAAGACGGCAGAAGAACCAAAGAGGAGACGGGGAGGACTGTCAGATTGAACCTTTATGGAGCTCATTGTTACCCTGAGCTGATGAGCGGGCCTTAATGGGCAGCTGGAAAGGCCAGAAGAACACCACAGACAGAAGCCAGTGGTTAGCTGAAGCTATTGTGTGGCTTCATCCTTTGCTGCTTTTTTGTATTTAGTTTTATAGGTGCTAAGTTCGATCTAGGTATTGATTTGTCATCATCAAAGTCTTAAATTGATACATTAGAGATCATTCAGTAATCATAGGGTTGGTTGTTTGGTACCTGACTCCTCCTATTTCAAACCATGATCTTTTCCTAAACCTAACTAAGTAGTTTTGTTTCACAACGTTAACCATGTAAAGGGATAATTCTAACATCCCTGTCCACTGTACTGTATTGCTTTGCTCTGGTGCCGGCGCTACTGTAGGTAATACATCTACTGTTGATAAGCACCCCATGCAACCCCACTTCAAAACACCCAAACTATCCCTTTAAAACTGCTACCATTTCACAGCGTGCGCCTGTCGCTGGTACTCTCCAGCCGACATATTTTGGAGTCACTGGCAAACGACTTCTTCTGTTGTTTAGGTATGAGGACGCGTTGCTTTTTGAGTAAGGCTCTGAAATCTAATTCTGCTCCTGATGTGCAGGTCTGCACCTTATGTGGGAGCTCCGCCTCCATCGGCGTGTGAATGTAGGTGTGAGTGGGCGTGAGGCTTTGTAAAGCATTTTGCTCCAGAATAAAGGCAGTGGCACCACATAAATGCAGTCCTTTTGGCTTTTTTTAGGATTCACATCTCAATAGCACAGATCCCTTTTTTCAAACAAGCATTATTTAGTCCTTACGTTGAAAAATCCTCTTTTTAATTTCAAAATATACTTCCAGTGATTGATTATTCCTCATGCCTCTTTACTAGACCAGTGACCCTTTCCCCTGCAATTCCACCTTCCCCTTGCACTCTCACCCATCTGCCCCAGTAAGTAATTACATGCTGCTTGGTAGTAATTAGCTGGTGAGGCAGTGGCCAAGCCTCATGGGCTTCATCCGTCTCTTATACACTAAGGAACTTGTGCGACATGGACACGATGCAGGCTGCTCGCTGTCAGCGGTAGCATGTAGCGTCATCATGTCAGATTACAGTTGTAGCAAGTCAGCACAGATGTGTAATTAAGGAAGCTGGCGCAGCGGAGCGGCCACTCAAAGCAATATCCCTGAGAGGATTACGGCCTAAGAATTGAGGCATTGTCACAATCTCTCTCTCTCTCTCTCTCTCTCTCTCTCACACACACACACACACACACACACACACACACACACACACACACACACACACACACACACACACACACACACACTCATAGAAACTGTGTGTCTGGTGGGGTTCATGTGGGCACTGGACTGCTTGCTTACAAAGTTACTAGAGAGGAAATAAGTATGTGTTTTTAGAAGCTGAAGCCTTGAGTGGATTTTTAATTTTTTTCAAAGACCACACTTGAGTTCAGTCTTCCAGTTCCAGGATATAAAATGATCCACTCAGAAACAGCACATGCATGAATATCTTAAAGGAACAGCGTTACAATTTGGGAACCTTCTTTACAAGAGTTAGATGAGAAAACTAATACCACTGTCACATTTGTACAGTAAATATGTAGTTGGAGCCAGTTAGCTTAGCTTAGCATAAAGACTGGAAACAGTGGGAAACAGCTAGCCTAGCTCTGCGCAAAGGTAACAAAATCTGTCTACCAGCACGTCGAAAACTCCTCATTTATTAACATTTCATATATACTGTATATTGTTTGTCTAATATATAAAAAAAAAAAAAGTTTGCTTTTTTGCTTTGTTTTATGGGGTGCAATGGGCCATACTGTTTCAGATAATATAAAACTTTATTTCCATTCATACAAAAATTTGTCTTGCGTCCAGTGGGCAACGTCAGAGGTCTGAAACGTGAAGCCAATGCTGAAGTGCCTCAAACCTGCATTCTTTTTAACAGCCAGCAGCAGTATAGCATGATGTCCATTTAGTAAATTATGGTCCCATTTAGAGTCAAATAGACCATAAAGCAGGGCTTTAGGGTGTGGCTACCTTGTGATTCACGGGTCACTACCACAGCGTCATAAGACTGATTGTTTCCTCTTGTTTCCAGTCTTAATACTAAGCTAACGAGCTATATATTTTTATTACCCCACAAACATTAGACTGTTATTGATCTTCTCATCTAACTTTTTAGAAGAAACCGGATAAATGTTGAGCAATTACTTTAACTGTATTTTACTCAAATTAAAAACTGACCCCACTTGATTTTAAATCATTTGAAGAAAACTTCTGAGTTTCCCCAACTTGAATAAAACCCAGATTTATGCAGATAACTTCAATGACTAATCTAATCCACAGCGTGAAGCAGCACAGTTTGCATTCCTCCAAACGCAGCATAAAAGTTCATATTTTTTTCCCCCATTGTGGGTTTTAATACATCCTTGCAAAGTGATTTACGACCACACCTGCCCTTGACCTATTTGAAGGACCGATTTAGGGATGCTGAGTAGAGATGTACCTATTCTTAGGTAAACATTACATAAACCAGAGATGAATGCAGTTGCTCTCCGACACTTGCTGGCTCACTGAGTTGGGGTGTGTGAAATTTATAGAACATGAAAAAGAGGCCATGTTTTTTTTCCCTCTTTTTCAACAGGATAGGCTAACACATCATGTTCAGCTGTTGTTTCTAGGGCGATTTCTTTTTTTATAGACGTGAAAAGGCAGAGACAGTTTGTCTTCAGAGTTGTGAATGTATATGCAAACAAGCCAGAACAGTCTCTCTTCATGACACCCATTAACACACAGATCTGCAGCAGACATATAGAAGAGAAATATTTCAGTCTCTCCATGTTGAAGTATGAGGAACAGCTACAGTAGCAAGGCATAAACCTCCTCCGCCTGTTGATGGATCCGACTAATGCCTGTCTCTTTCTATAATTCCACAGTGACAGTTTAGTTGCTGCTCACTGCACACCCAAGAAAGGTTGTCACCGCTCAGAAAAGACATCCCCTGTGGACTGCTTTCTGCTCAGTCTGGCCAATTAAAGTGCTAGATTGTGGAAAGCGCTGTAGCAGCTGCTTAATACTCCTCCTTCTTAGGCTCGCTCTCTGTGGAATCGGGAGAATTCAGACGGTATGAGCGCTGCCTCCCTGCTTGGCATTCAGAAAATCTGGAGTTTGATGTTTTCAGTGAGGCAGTAGAAAGACGTCAGTCACCGTGGAGCCAAGTTTGATGCCTCAGTGCAGACTTTTGCAAATTATTAGCAAACAAATATGCATAAATGTTTTCTTAAATATGTCATTACACCTAATGAGTGGATGATAAGTAGGGGTGGGGGCTTTAAAGGTACAGTGTCTAGCATTTTGTGTGATCTATTAGCAGAAATGGAATATAATATTCCTAAACTATGGTTTTATTGGTGTATATATCACCTGAAACTAAGAATTGCTGTATATTTGCTAGCTTAGAAAGAGCCCTTCATATGTACATAAAGAGTCAGAGAGTCCGGAATGGACAAACCAACCACTGGCCCTAGAGAGCCTGTCATGTTTCTACGTTACCTGAAGGCCGCTATAGTTCTCCGACATGCTTGTGAAACTACAGTAACATGAGCCGCAGAGTGCAAAACCATGATACCGCCATCTGATTTCCGTTCCGCCTAAAGTAGTATTATTATCGTAACGATGGTCTCTGAGCGTGGCGAACGGCATTACCACGGTTTTGCACTTGGCAGCTAACCTTACCGCAGTCTTGAAAAGAGAGGAGTGAGGGGTAGTCAGTTCGTTCTAAACTGCAACCACACCACTAGATGCCACCAAATCTTACACACTGTAACTTTAATCCACCTTTTAGGGAGTAAATCCCAACCAGGAGTACCTTTTGTCAATGAGGTACTTCTGCAGGAATTTGAAATTAAAAAAAATATTCATAAACAGTATATATTCATACATACAGCATATCCACATATACAAATACACATTAGTTTGATGATCTTTATCACATTTATTCACAGTAAGAAGTAACTCTTCTAGCTAGTAATTAGCTGGTTGTTATTTTGTCTGTTCCCTTCATTCAGTACTGCCAAATTAATTAAGTGGAAGTCCTCCAATTATTTCTGTCTTGTTTTTAGTAGCACTGAATATGCTGCTGTGTATTTTGTTTTGAAATGTCTTTCAGAGTGCGTTTCACTAGCAGCTCTGATCTTACTCTAACAAAGAAGCCACACTGCAGCAAAAACCCTCAGCTTATTATGGTCACATGCATCTAGCAACTGGGGGAATGTGTGACGTCGAGCTATATCTGTCACCGGGATTAATATATATTGTAGGTATGCAGAACAAATGAAGTTACTGGGATCAGAAGAGAGCAAGAAAACAGCACTTGGTGCAGACCAGTCGCTGCTGGAGAACTGTCCGTGGTGCTGAGATCACGGCAAGAAACAATGAAGAGGCAAAGCAAACGTGTTTGGTGCTGAATTAACAGCGCAAGTGGAGTGCAATACCCAGAGTATACGATCCACGTGATCTGTAGAAGTCTGCGCACCGGACTTAATATTTCACCGCTTTAATTTGAGATTGAGATGTGTGGATCTGGTGGATTTCCATCAGGTCATGGAGGCACACTGCATTTTCCCATCTAATATGAGTACCTTGAGAAGAACATACAATGAACAGGTGAAGGGACATAAGCGCAGGGGACAATATTCAAATGTTTTATTGGATTTTTAAATTAAGTTCAATCCATTATGTGACCTAAATAAATATTTAATATGAAGCCTTTTTCATGAGCTGTATAGTCACATGAGATATATGCTTTTTGTAGTTATATAAAAGTATTTTATGGAAACAATAATGTAGTGAAAGTTGGGTTTAGTTAATTGCACATAATGAACCTTTGTGGTATATCCTTTTATACATACATCCGAAGATAATTCATTTACTTTACGTTCTCACTTTACAAACAGTCAATTTAATGTTACACTCATGTTTCCTTCATGACAGCTGGGTGGAGTAGAAAGGGGATCATGTGACTACACATGTGACTACTAAAGGTGTATTAATGAATAATAGAATAAAATACACCTATTTGACCAGACAAATATCAGACAAAGATGCTCTTATATGGTAGTGGTGAAACATTATGTTTATGTGGTTATATCTTCTGCAATATCAACATCCAAATACATGATTAATTAAAAATAAATTCATTTGAATGCATCCTGAAGTCACTTACTCACCTTTTTATGTGAAGGTAAAATGGGATGTGACGGCTTATTTTCAATAAATCTATCACCTCCTTTGTTTTTTGATAAAAATTCACATTTCTGTTTTTATTCATCTGGCTTGTTTCATGTTCTCCTCTATTATGCAATCATTTTTAAAAATTCTCCAGTCTGGTCCTTTATGGGATCCCGTCATCCAGTCAAGAAAGTCAGTCCTTAACCTTTGTGCTCTTTTCAAACTCCAGTCAGCTGTTTTTATATCTTGCAGCCCAGGATGCCATTTCCTTCAACCATCCACATCAGTAGTCCTGAAATCACACGATGACGGCTCAGGGGAAATTAATGTAGCCCAGAGTCCACACCAAAGACTGATTCATGTTGGCTTTGAACTTGTAAACTAGTGTTGAACTAAACCTGCAAAGACATAAGTTCAAAGAGCTAAACAGACTTTGAGTCTAGTGCAGTGAACAACTTTGCGCTAAACTTCTGACTAAAACTGTTCCTTATTTGTTGCAGATTTAAAAAAAAAAAAAAAAAATCTCTTGAACTTTATCTCATATAGTTTCTTTTCTGCCTCCACTTCCATGTTCTTCTCACAGACAGTAATTTCCTGTTGGGTAACGCCCAGGGCCACCGCGGCTACCCCATCGTCTACTGCTCGGACGGCTTCTGCGAACTGACGGGCTTCACGAGAACTGAGGTGATGCAGAAGAACTGCAGCTGCCGCTTCCTGTACGGGGCCGACACCAGCGAGCACGTGGCCCAGCAGATGGAGAAGGCTCTGGAGGGACGAGAGGAGTACCAGGCCGAGGTCCACTTCTACAAGAAGAACGGTGGGTGCATGGCAAAGAGGAGGGCCTGAATGTGTCTACATGAATTTCACTGTTTTTTTAATCTCTTTTGTTACAAGCTAATATGACATCAATGGTTTCCTTCAGTTTCATATGATACCATTATCTCCACTCTAGCTAGAATTCGCATTAAGGCATTATTATCTCGTTAACTTTGACAGCCCTTGTTCAAACCTCACATTTCATTCAGTTTTTCACGCTAGAATGTGTTGCTTTAAGTTTTGCTTTCACTCTTACCACGTAGTAGGCCCCTAATGACCCACATCTATGGTGCTTATGGTGACCGACAATGCCAATTTGATGGCCTGACAACAGTCTAATGTGACGTCTGGTTTGATAAGACCTTGATCATATGTTGAGTAAATTGTGAGGATTTTTTTTTTTTTTTTGTTCTGTTCAACATCATGAAGAGCACATTTATTTTTAGACGAGAGCTGAACATTTTTGGTTGAATTATAAATCTCCACAGTGATCCTGAATTTTAAATACAGCAGGTCAGTAGTGCATTACATGCTCTCTTTTGCAGTTACTGCTCATTATTATTAATACGAACCATCAGATTGAAAATCTGCAGTCAGTTCTTCTTACACTGATCAGTTAAACATGAGTGCAAAAAGGTGCTAGAAGGAGTGAACTCATACATTTCCAAAACCAATCATACATGTAAATGCAGACAAAGTACTGTACATACTGCTTATGCATGTGTGTTTATTACTTCAGCTTAAATCCATTCCTTCTGACTTCTCACTAATCCTTCAGACAAAGTCTTGGGCTCAAACTATGATGTCATGCATGAAAAGCAAACATACAACACTGTTTAAGCCTCTCTGATCGGCACACGGGATTATGTTCCCAAACCTGCAGCCTCAAAGCGTGTGAACTGCTAATTACGCTGATGGATTACCAAATCTTCTCTGTAGTTGGGAGAAGCTTTTCCTTGTCATCGACTTGTTTTTTTTTTTTTTTTTTTTTTTTTTTTTTTTTTAACAGCACAAGTCAGTAACAGTAAGGCAGTGCCTCTACAACTAATGATGGGAAAGACATGATGATTTGTAATAAGCCCTAAAAAATAATATAATTCAGTTTCAGACGCAAGAGCAATGGAAAAGAAAACGAGAACAAAGACAGTGGAAATGAAAGAGAGGCAATTAAATTTTAAAGCTATAATCCAAATGACAGATATTCAGGACTGGTACAGTATTAACAGGATTTTCATGATAAAGTCATAAAAGAAATTCAGGAGACACACACACACACCGTCCTCTCTGGAGGGAGTATTTAGATCCTTTGCTTAAGTAAAAGTACTAATACTACACTGTAGAAATGCTTTGTTACAAGTTAAAGGTGCTATTGATTGAACATTGATAACATTCAGCCGCTAGATGTTGCATTCTCCCTCCCCGGTTTTATTACATTTACTTCACAATAACAATTGATTTCACAACAAGTCATTGCCAAGCACTTACTGTCAATTTCCACACTAATTGATGACGCATAGATACTATGTGATACCAACGCTGTTATATTTTTGGCTCATGAGCCTTGTTAGAAATGGGAATCAAAATGTCAGATTTTTAAATATTTGTCTACATAAAAAAGTGATCAATAAGACTTTTTTAGGTATTAAAAGTCAAAGAACTTAATGCAGAAAATGGCTATTACATATTACATCACTGATTATTTTTACTCACGGATTATCTTAAAACCAGGATTTTACTGTTGGTTGAGGCAAAGCTCATCTTAAACTATTTTTTATCAGACTGCATCTGATGGATGAATCTGCTGATTATTTAAATGCCTGTCACAATCACTCAGGGCCCAAGTTGACTTTTTCACAATGCTTGTTTTGTCCAACTAATAGTACAAAATTCCAAGTGTTTAAAACATATTTAAATTAATGAAATAATTAAAAAAGAAAAAAGCAGCAAATTCTCACTTTTGTGCAGCTGGAACCATGAAATGAGATTGATCAGAATATTTCAAATTAATTTTCTCTTAATTGACTTATTGTTGCAGCTGTACTTGTACACACTGTTGAGCAGTTTAATTTATAGCGAAACATCTTATTTTATAATCTCTTTATAGGTTTCGTATGTAAAAATATCAATTTAAAAAGTAACTAGTGAAGTACAATATTGCTCTCTGTGATGTGGTGTAGATGGAGTAGAAGGTTCCAGAAAAGACAAGAGTGCAGTAAAAGTACCTCAAATCTGAACTGAAGCACAGTACTTGAGTAAATGTACTCAGTTACATTCCACCTCTGGCGCCTGCTGCTGACAAGCACGAAACACACAAATAGCTTCTGTCGTGTTGTATATTTACACCCACAGCCTTTTGCTAAAACACCACTGTCTACACTGTTTTCTTCCTCTCTGCTTGTCTATGCCTAACACACACACACACACACACACACACACACACACACACACACAGGGGACACTATAAGAGATGTGAAACATCTGTTTGGTGGCAGTGCACATTTTCTGCAGAGTTGCTAATGAGCATACAGGTTGTACAGATCTGTGGTGCTCCTTCCCTGCCGACTTGTTAGAACCAACCCTCTGACTTTCTCTTTGTGCACAATCCTCCCGAACATGATCCATATCTAATTGGTGGTATATTTTTAGAAAGGCTATGCCATACTTGACAAGCATCAGCGGCTCAGACCTGGTGAGAGCTGACATGACACGGGGGAATCACAGGCCTTGGCATCAATAACTGCAGTCAGTGAGGGGAGGCGTAACATTCACACTGGATGTGTCTGTTGAGTTTTATTCCCTAAATGAAGATTTCTGATTCCAGGTGTGGCCTTCTGGTGTCTGCTCGACATCGTGCCCATAAAGAACGAGAAAGGCGAAATGGTGCTCTTCCTCTTCTCATTCAAGGACATCACTGACACCTATGGAAGGGGCCACCACAACAGCAAGAAGGAGGGTAGGCGGCTACAAGCCCTGCTTACAAACACACTCCCTTTATTTGCTTACTTTGAGCGTGATTTACGATCGGGTCATCCTCTGGCCCCCGGCTTTCATTTTCTCCGTGCTCTCTTGTTCATCACTGTCACACTCTGCCCTGCAGATTTTGTTTGGGCTGGCATTTGTTCGCTGAACTCAGACAATGTTTTTGCAATGGGGAGTTTGATTTGGGCAGCAGTGTGTCCTCAAGTGGAACCTGGACACAGTCTGTTGCAAATATCAAGCACCTTGCCAGGGAAACCATTTTTTTTTTTTTTTATAATGCAGTCGAGTAAAAGTCAACTACACATCACTGGTTGTGTCTTACTTGTGTAACTATAACAGGAAAGACTAGTCAGCATAAGAAATAGGCATTAAACAACACAATTGTGACAGTTTCAGAGGACAAGAGGCGCAGGAGGAAGAGCAGCTCCCACTTCAGCGAGGCCAGGAAGCGTGGACGCACCATGTTGTACCAGCTGACCAGCCAGTTCTCGCGGGGAGGCAAGAGAGAGGTCAGCCTGGGTGGCGTAAGTACTTTTCTCATATACTTTCCTGTGCTGGTATTTTTACTTGTGCTCTGACATACCCTCTAAGAAAATAAACAGGAGTTACTCAGACATGCGACGCCCTCAATCTCAAACTTGAATTATTAATGCTGATATCTAAAAGATGAGTTTTTAGGAAGACAATGTGAGTGAAGTCTTGACCCAGATTCCCGGAGTGTGGCTTAACTCGGGAAAATTCATCAAATGGGTTTACTATTTTAAGTCTGCAGAATGATTTTAATCTGGCTTCTGTTGCATTTACTTGCATGGAATTGCTGTTGTTTGTTGGCTTTAAATGGACAAATAGCAAAGTCCCTGACAGTCCCGGCACAGGATGGTTGTCACTGATGGTGACTTGTTATTGCTCATAGGGGAAGCTGGCCTTTTTTTCTGTTTGGACAGGACCTCCCCAGTAGGAGCTCTGTGATGTAGGTCATTATGTCGCTGGCATGTTCCCTAAAGGGATAGTTCAGGTGTTTTGAAGTGGGGTTGCATTTACTTCTCCATTGTCAGTGTATTACCTACAGTAGAAGGCGTCGAGAGGAGAAGGCAAAGCAATATACAGCAAAACATATTTAGTGATTGAGGCAGTGGTTGACCAGCAGCTCCATGATGGAAAATCACTCTTTTTTTCAATGGAGTCTGGTTGCTTTGGCGAGCGCATAGATAACACCTTCAGTTACCCTGTTGTACATAAACATAAACATAAACATTACATAAACTATATAGCTGTATCACGGTAAGTACCTCTACAGCCCCACTTCAAAACACCCAATCCCTTTAAATTACCTTTGCCCTTACAATAGGTTGATATGAGGCTGCTAATGCTTCTATACGATGAGGGGCGGCAGTAGCTCAGTCTGTAGGGAGTTGGCTTGGGAACTGGAGGGTCACCGGTTCAAGTCCCGACATGGACCAAAAACTGAGTGTGAACTGGTAGCTGGAGAGGTGCCAGTTTACCTCTTGGGCACTGCCGAGGTGCCCCTGAGCAAGGCACCAAACCCCCAACTGCTCGGGGCGCTTGTCAGGAGCAGCCCCCTCACTCTGACGTCTCTCCATTAATGCATGTATGTGTGTTTCAGGTCTGCATGTACCATGTATGAGTTTAACAGAGTGTAAATTGAATTTCCCCATTGTGGGACTAATAAAGGTAGATCTTCTTCTTCTTCTTCATCTTCTATACATTATCATATACTGTATACTGTATATGTAGAGCCAGCACATAAATAAAATACGCTCATTCCATGTAGATCTCAACCCTTTTCAGATAAGTGTCTCATTCCTCTTGTGCAATTACTTATGTTTCAAGCACCTTAAGAGGCCATTTATTTTGTGGTGAAATAGACCCTAGCTATAGTCTGCTTCGTCGCTTCTTGTTTTAATTCAATTCAAAAGGCCGTCGTAGTCTATACTCCAAACAAATGTTATTCATGAGGACAAGCTCCTGTTTTGCTCTCAGATACCAAAATGGGAGCAGTTTTCCTAGCAGAGCACCATTTTGAGATAATCCCACTCCCTCCCCGCAGAGGCTCAGTCACCAACTGGGTCTGTACTCAAACCTGTCCTTCACAATTCGGCGTTTCCTCCCTGGGGGCTAAAAGCAATTCAGAACGTTTCAGAGGTAAATTAAAATGTAAAAAAAAAAAGCTGAAAACCTCTGAGACGTGTGATTTCAAGTGGCTAATATTAGCATTTGAAAATTAAAAACAGGAAAAAAAGGCTGTTGTGTATTTTTAGAGAGTAATTTACCTTTTTGGTGCCTGGAACTAAAACACTTAATGGTAATGGTAATGGTATGCCCTTTACTTGACACCAAATTTTGAGCTTCCCTTCCCTGGCACATGTATTGCTAAAACCTGAAAAAACAGGACATGAAATTTGCCTTTTGGAAACTTCACTCTTCATTCAAACATGCATAATTTTCCAGTGTTCGGTCATACGTGTTTACCAAGACAGGTGAAAGCCAGAATAACACATTTTTTTTCAGAAATGAAGAAGGCATTTCATTTTTAATTTAAGCAGATGTATATTAGAAGATAAATCATATTTAATGAGGGCCCAGATGGAAGATGCCGCTTCTCAAATGTCAGGGATTAAGAGAGTCGTAGATAAATGTATTGATGATGCATGCACCACAGATCGCCTCTAATGCAGTCAATTTTAGATGAAACAGAAATGCCAAATTTGGACCTAACGGCTGTTAGGTTAGATGTCTTGTGCTTAAAGGGGGGCTTTTATGCTTTTGTGCTTTTGCCCTTTTCTCTAGTGTGTTATAGAGTTATTTGTGCATGTTAAAGGTCTGCAAAGTTACAAAACTCAAAGGAGAAACCACCTGAAACATCTTGCTTGAAGTCCCGCCTTTTCTTCTGTAATGTGGTGATGTCACCAAGTAATACATTTGCATACTGTTCCTGCGTCGCAGCTAGTTTGGTACACCCTCAAACAAATCTAGTTAAAGCGAAGCTGAAGCAGAGTCCAAAAAGTTTGCTTCAGTTGACCAATCACAGCAGAGTGGACCAGATGACTGATCAGAGTAATAACATAATAGCTCCTCTTTAATTGTTAAAAGGGTCCTAAAAGACTCTTACTCTGACATTTACTTTATACTATATATATCTGAATTACTGGTGCTGACATGATCAGTCGTTTAATCGATCAGTCGACTGACAGAAAAGTGATTACCGTATTTTTCACACTATAAGGCGCACCGGATTATAAGGCGCATTCTGCAGTTCATTTAATAACTCAATAACTTCAATAACTCTGAACATTTTTCAGTTGTAACACATGAAATACAAAACAATACACTCACTTTTCAGTTCATTCCTCTTCCACAAATCCATCAAATGCTTCATCATCAGTGTCTGAGTTAAACAGTTGGGCGATTTCGGCATCAAGCACGCCCGAATCCCTCTCGTCATTATCTGACAATCCATCCAGCCGTACGGCTTCGTAGCTTACCAAAGTCGTAATAAAACATTTTGACAGATTTTTTAGCGCCCTGTACCACATAAAATTGGTTCGAGGTTAGTAAGCACAACCAGAATTGATACATAAGGCGCGCCGGATTATAAGACGCACTGTCGATTTTTGAGAAAATTAAAGGATTTTTAGTGCGCCTTATAGTGCGAAAAATATGGTAATTATTTGAGTAATTTCTTGAGTGAGGTCAGACATTGTCACTCTCAAATGTGAGGACTTGCTGCTTCTTTCAGTTTTATATTATTGTGACACGAAGACCTTTGGGTTTTTGAATGTTGGTCAAGCAAAACATGCTATTTGAAAAGGTCACCTTGGGCTCTGGGAAACAGTAATTACCATTTTTCACTGTTTAGTGGCATTTTATAGACTTGATAATTGAGGTTTAATCAAAAAAATAAGCGGTTTGAATAAAAAAAAGCTCCCAAATTGCAGTTTTTGAAGACAGCGATGAATACCCTCACATGAACCTGACCTGCATGCTGTTGACATCCCCAGAAACAAAAGCTCTGTAGCTGCTTTCAGAGCCGATCCTGCAGGCGTCTTCAATGTGCTACACCTCCCCTCTGTTTGCCAAACCTCCTGCTGCCCTGCTTCCAGTCCTACCTACTTATACAGATGGCACTGTTCACCGACAGCATACATACACACCTGTTCTAATAGTGCAGCATATACAAGAGTGATGGCATGAGACAAACATATGGTAAAACAACAACACCTTCAGAATCATATGCACAGTATTCATCATTCAGATTTTATTCCATCTCGCTCAGCACAAGACAGTTTCTCTCTCTCACATCGAGATATGAAAAATGCAGGAATACATAACACAACAGAGATAATGTGTTTAGAGCCTTGTCTCTGTCTCTCATCCCCTCTTCCTTTAAATATATGCACACTCCCTCCCCATGCAGGTGAATTACCATTTTAATGTGTTTAGAAATTCCCACTGAGCCTTTATTTGTGCACTCACAAGGGGACAAAAAACTGGCAGAAGAACAACCTATAACCCACGATTTGACATAAAAATCACACTGTAAGTAAGAGATAACTCACAGTAAACACAGCACGGTCGAGATTCAGCATTTTAGAAACTTTTTCAACTTTTGAGTCACTTTTCAGTGAGTTCCATGCAGAAGAAAGTCACAGCACTTTTCCCTAATTTATTTGTAACCTTAGGGACTGATAATAGCGTACAGTGCGACCGTAAACAATAAGCCCGCATTCAGAGCCTGTGATGATGTTGCATATTTAAAAAATGTAGGCAACCTGTGTGTTTTTTGGATGCAAAACAAAAACATCTACCAGTTAGAATACGAATCAGATCTATTTCTGTAAGGTATTGTTTTGTTTTTCCGGGTCTTTGACAGCTCGTTGGACTCGGTCTGTCTTGTGATTCTATCAGTGACTTCAGAAAACCTTTTATCTTGCAGAGCTGCCACCAGTGTTAAACAGATTCACCGCAGCTTGCATGAGAATGAGATTCAAAGCAGTAATGACATGCAGCACACTTGAGATTAAACAGTGTTTGCTTGTTTGTCTGCATGGGCTTTTCCTCATGGTATTACCTTCTGCGTTATGTTTTCGTTTTATATTTATTTGTCCTGTCTGCGCAGTATGTTGCTTCATACACAGAGACTAGCATATCAGTTATGAAGTAAAATTCACAGGTTGTTTCATGATAATATGGGTGCACGTACACCAGTCAGCTATCCTAAAACACACATTTTCCACAAGTGTAGCCATTCGTTTTTATTATAAGACACAATTTCCCTGCGCCGTTTCTTCATGAACTCATCAGATAGTACATTTCCTTCCCTAAAATTGCCTCCTCGTAAAACATAATGTCATATCAACTCTGAGAGAAATAACTGCTCCTCATAATAAGAAAGAAGAAATGTTAGGAAGGCATAGACGCCCAAAAAACATATTCTGTTTTATCTTAAATTCATCATCACAGTAATGTTGAACAATTGAGATGAAATGTATAATCAAGTCTGGAAAGAAAATAGGAAAATAAAAAAGAGACATACAAGAAAACACAGTTTTTTACATATTTTTAACAGACTGAGAATGTTCTAGTTCAGTGCAGGCATAACCATAGTAACCGTAGTAACCATAGTAACCATAGCAACAACACTTGAGCTTCATGGCAGTTAGCTAGTTTAGCTAATTTTCGGTTGTAAAAAACAACAATATAACATATACAATTATGCGAAATAAAACTCACTAGAAAAGAAAAAAGGAACAAAAATGAAAGAAAGAAAGAAAGATATTCCTTTATTAGTCCCACAGTGGGGAAATTCAGTTTTACACTCTGTTGTTCACACAGTACATAGTCAATGGAGAGAGGTCAGAGTGAGGGGGCTGCTCCTGACAAGCGCCCAGAGCAGTTGGGGGTTTGGTGCCTTGCTCAGGGGCACCTCGGCAGTGCCCAAGAGTGTAGGCCTCTCCAGCAACCAGTTGGTCTTGGTCCATTGGTCCACGGGACTTGAACCGGTGACCCCCCCCTCCTAACCCAAATCCTTTCAGACTGAGCTTCTCCCCCCCCCAGGTGACTGGAGGTTGGACAGTTTGGGGTTTGGTTAGTATAATACCGGAACGTCAGCTACTGTGTGAAACGCAGCAAACGCCAGACACGGCCCCCAGGGACAGTGTGGGATTTAGCTGTTGGGAATGGTAAGTCGGCCATATTTGGAGGACAAAGGGTAGTAGTGCCATCTGCAGACTCTTTGCAGCAAGTGTCAAAAGCTAACACGAAACACGACAGTGAATAAGATTCAAAGGCCGAACTGTAATATATATAGTATACAGTCAGATACAAAGGTAGGCTAACATTATGGGTTTCACTTTGCAAGATCCCAATAGGTTAAATATGCAGTTGCTGATGTGTTGTTAGTATTCAGTTAGCGTAACATTAGCTAGCTTGTCTTTGTCCAGATGACTGTGTCATTGGTACTTGGCTTGTAGATCTTAACATCATATACCTATCCATTTGTAAATTGAAAATTGACCTCCAAAGATTTATATATTTTTATCTGCGGACAGGTGTCTGCCAAAACACAGCAATGACCATAATGTGTGGCAAACAGTAAGGTCCTCCTAATTCGTAAGGATCAATATCATAAACTAACTTCAGTTTTGTAATATGTCGCCCCTTTGCCTCTGTCAGCTTTTCTTTATATGGGTATTTGTCTTTCACACATACTTTGTACTGTATATTTCTGATGATGAACGATTGACAGATGATAGTCTACTGTAGCTGCTGTTTCCCTTTCCCTTGAGGCTGTGTGGGCTATTGCCACTGCTGGAAAATGAGCATGAAAAGTCATTTAGCATTCAAAAAGTTTTTGGAAATGGAAAGAGTTCGCTGAAGTCTGTCTCTGTCTCATCTCCATCTTTTTCAGTGACCTCACTTCCCCCTGTTATTAGCTTTAGCGCCCCTCTTTCTCTGCTGCTTTTACTCATTTCCTCTCCCTTTCCATCTGTTACTAACCTCATCTCATTTTGGCTTCATCCCTCTGTGTCCTGCTGTCCCTCCACATATTATCTATGTGTCACTCTGTGTAGCCCATAATCTCTCCTGCCTCCTCTTTTCTTTCTTATTGAAGCCCTCCATCTACTCCAACCTGAACCTCCAATATTTAATATTTAAAAACAAAGAGTGCAATTTCAAAGTCGCCCACTTGTACTCAACTCTAGGACTTCCATTTCAGTAGCCGACTTTACTACAACCCAGAGGGAAATGCTGTTGTAAATTTAACCAAAAAGACCTTTATTCATGTGTGCTCTAAGTATACTTCTTTTAAACTTAAAATAACAAAGCGTACTTTCAGTTTACATTTTGTGTTTATCAGAGATATACTTAAAAAAAACAGTAGACAGGAAAGTTGAAGTATACTTGGCTTATACTGACAAGTACGCAGAAAAGTCTAAGTATACTTGGCTTATACTGACAAGTATACAGAAAAGTCTAAGTACACTTGGCTTGTACTGACAAGTATACAGAAAAGTCTAAGTATACTTGGCTTATGCTGACAAGTACGCAGAAAAGTCTAAGTATACTTGGCTTATACTGACAAGTATGCAGAAAAGTCTAAGTATACTTGGCTTATACTGACAAGTATGCAGAAAAGTCTAAGTGTACTTGGCTTATACTGACAAGTACGCAGAAAAGTCTAAGTATACTTGGCTTATAATGACAGTATACAGAAAAGTCTAACTATATTTAGCTTTATTTAATAAGTATACAGAAAACTCAAAGTATACTTGGCTTATAGGCCTACTTGACAATTTTACAATACAATTTTTTGATTGACTTAAACTAAAGAAAAGTATAATTATATATTCTTGCCTTATAGGTATGCAGAAAGGTATACTTGGCTTGTAGTTGTGATTACTTTCTGATGGAGTAGCTTACTAATACTACACATAATACTAAAGTATGTTAAAAAAAAATCCATGATAAGTTTAGAAAACATGAAGATTAAAATTACCCAACAAAGAAGTTAAATTTATCTCCACTTCAAGCAGCTACATTAACATGATGTTACACAGTAATAATAACAGTGACAAGGGACTTTTTTTTTGCATAATGAGTACTTTCACTTTTGATTCTTTGGTATGTTTTACTGATTATGCGTCTGAGATGTTGAATGCAGGACTTTAACTTGTATTAGAGCATTTTTACATTGTGGTTTTGCTGCTTTAAGTTAAGTAATGGGTCAAAAATACTCCTTCCACCGCTGCCATCCTCCCACTCTGACTATATTTTGACTGTATGACTATATTTTTCCCATTCTGTTTTCCTTCTCCTCTGTCTGTCTCCCCCTCCATCTTTCTCTCACTTTATCTGTCTGTCTCTCAGTAGCAGTTAGCTAACAGTGTCTTCCTCCACACCACAGTCGGACACATCTCCTCTGACTAGATATCTATTTAGCCCATCAGCCTGCCAGCCATGGAAGTAAATGGGAGAGCTCTACTTTTTCTGGAAGAGAGACATACATAGATCTTTAGATCAGAGCACAGCCATAAAACATAGACAGAAAGACAGAGATAGGAAGTGCTTAAAGTATCTATTATTTAAAGGACAGAGATATAATTTAGAAATGGAAATCTGTTAGCTGAAAAGTTGTGCATATCGAGGACTTTGTGCACCTTATTTTCAGACCGCAGAGGTCACATACTTTTTAAACAGTCGACCACACACTGCATTGCCTCCTCAGAAACATGCTCAGCTCGAGTTTTCCTTTGCCTGGAGGCGCCGTACAAAAACACAAACACTGAGTTGTTGTTTTGTCTGTTCTGGCTGTTTTAATGCCGTCAACCCATGAGTGTATATCAGCTACTGTAACCAGGCACGCTGACAAGTAGTTCACACTTGATTTTCAGCATTTCCCAGGGGAGATCCTCTATCGCCTCTATTCAATGTAATGCACTTGTCAAAGGGCTGTGAATCTGGAGGCATTTCTAAGTTATGATTCAAATATTTCTCTGGCTGACCGTGAAATGCAGAGCTCATCAGTTTGTGTCTGTGACCCGTGCTGTCGCATTTTTCTTTCCCGTCAGTTTAACCTTTTTTTCTCTTCCTATTTTTGCCCTCCGCACACTCATGCGCAAACACTGTCAGACAGCGAATTTAATCTTTAGCCTCTTGTTGTAACACAGTTTATTGAAGGAGAAAACTAGATTGTTGAAACTGAAGATCATATTGCAAAGTGTATTGATCCTAAGTACTGAGCAAAGAGCAAAGCATCAGTTGTTGAGTGGTTGACTACTCTTTCTTTATTTGTAAGCTCATTTTACTGTTTTTATTGTGTTGTATTCATGCTGCATTGTTAAAAAATAACATTTAATGTAGTATTTCGGAAATTAAAGGCTGAGGATCCTCTGCAGTAGTGTCGATTCTGTGCTCGAGGGTGTGCTTGAGTCACGTGGTAAGCCCTGTGTGTTATCCTCTTCCCCATCAAGGACAGGCTTTTGTCAGCACTGAAGCCCAAAGCATACTGGGAGATGTAGTTTGAACTGTAAGCTCTGAGCTACAGCGTGAGTTAATGAAGTGCGAAGACCAGCTGTAGCTGTGTGACATGCAGTCCCGTGTGTCCCCGCGGTGCTGGGCTTTTCTTTTCCAATCACTGGGATGTGCTCGACTGGCCGCCTCGGGTGCCAGAGGTCAGGTGGACGCGCTGACCTATGTGATGTAAAGCAAATTAAAAAAAAAAAAAAAAAAAACAGTCCAGCTTTTGCTGACAGTGCTTGAACTATGACGAAAGTAGCCACAGCTGTTGATGACAGTCAGTCAGTCAGTCAGTCAGTCTTTTTGCGAGATTTTCCACTGTGGTTACGGCTGACTGAGGGAAACTGTGTTATATTTTGACCTGAAGATGTCCAGTGTCAAGCAGTTCATCAGTACAGTTTTGACAGCTATTTCACTGCGAACAATTCATGTCATCGTTCCCTGGTATTTCTATCATTTTTAAAAGGTTGTCCATTGTCTCCCCGTAGAGTGCTCCAGGAATGACTGAAGGCCAACCAGGAAGTTAGATTCCCTCGAAAAGCCTATGGGATTTTTCCTCTGTGGGAAAGAAGCGTTTATGATGCTTACGTGTTTTGCCCAGAAAGATAATCTCCACAAATGAACATCACTTTTGTGATTTTTGAAGAGTAACTGTAATTGCTAGAAATAAAAAGGTTGCATCAGTGAGAGTATACTAGGGCTGTCATGAATACCACTTTCTGGGCTTCGAAGCTTCGGTGAGAAATATTCGAGGTAATCGAAGCTTCGTGGTGTGGCACGGCAGGCTGACGTTCTGTCTGCCTCTATTAGGGATGGGAGCAGTTCAGGTAAAAATCCGAACCTTTCAGTTCGCTAGTCACAGTTCGGGTCATCAAATAGGTTATGAGGCTGATTGTGTATTTTTTTCATCCCATTTATTGTCACACTAGAAATCAAGGAAAGAGGCTGGGACACGGCAGACAGGAATATGAGGTATAACACATGCGCAGTGTAATTGAAGCTGCGGTCGTGCGTTGTTATTGGCTCAGTTTCGGCGAAGGAGGACCAGATTTTACTGTGCATGTGTTGTACCGCCAAAGACATAACGCGTTGATGACGCGTGAGCCAGCCTCCTTCCTTGTCAAACTTCTCAGTTGGCAGAGACACTGATGAAGTGCAGAGTGCGGCTGTGACTCTGTTAAGGAAACGGTGAGTGGACATGATAAAGTACAGGTAGAGCAGTAGAGTGTGCGGGGACTTTACAGGTTTGGTGTTATGTATGACAGTGACGGGAAAATAGAGGTCCATGAAACGCCAACTATGTGTTAGCACTGTGAAACACGTGTGGCTTAAGCTAGCGGCAATACTTCCAATATGATGAATCATTTGCGGAGACATCACACCGGTGTGTCCGTTAATAGCACAAGGAGGAGAGAGTCGGGGAGGAAAGAGCAACTCCTTCTCCCAACAGCATTTAAACAGCCTCTACATGCAGACTTGTACAGAGCAAGAAACAGAACTAAAGCATTGGGGATGTTTATAGCGAAAAATATGCAGCCTTATGCATTCGTGGAGGACGCTGGATTTCAGCATATGATTCGGGTACTTGAGCCACGCAATAATATGCCATCTCTTGGCCTCTTTCTCTTTCTATCTCTCTCTTGGCCTTCTTCCTGTACCATAAATACCATTTATAGCTGTACCGAAATGAACTGAAAACCGTGATATGAACTGAACCAGGAATTTTATGAACTGTCCCACCCCTCATCTCCATCTCCCCCGTTGCAGTGCCCGGTGCTGCTGCCACGCAACTCTAACCCTAACCCCAACAAACAGTGACATTCGTCTGAGAAAAACTAATGACTAATGATCAATGTTGAATATGAATAATGAATAATGTCATGGGAGTATTGCTTATTTCATTAACTGTTGTGGGATTTATACTTATTATTACATTATCATGGCAACGGTCAAAACTTCAGAGTATTTGGGTCAGAAACGACAAAGCTGTGGATCTGCTGGTGTGATGATGTTTATAGTCTTATTTAGCGTCTCGTTAGCAGCCACCTTTATACACACAAAATTCATCAGTGGGATATTTACTGACGTATTTTATATTGTAGAACAAACATTAAAATCTCTTCAGCTTGTGTTAATCGCAGACCTTATTTCAGACATCTAATAAAACCCCCCCCCCCAAAAAAACACAGATTTCCAGACGAGGGAAACAAAGTGCTAAAATGTTAAGTCATTTCTGGGTTTTAGGACTCATTCTTGTAGCACTCTATTACTTTCAGATAGTTACTCTATTCCCTTCAAATCAGCCTCAGAGCCCTTACAGATAAATCTCAGGTTAAGACTTGCCTACACCTGTTTCTGAAGCGGCCACATTGGTCTGTTCCCCCCTCTCCGCTGTCAAAGGCAATAGCTTCTCCTCCCGTCTCCTAAACATGGTTAAGGCTATTGTGTGCCAAGTGCACGGCCCCGTTTGGAGAACCGCACTCTCATTATGCGCCGAATGGATTCCCGTGCTCAGCTGCGATAGCAATTCACATTTTCTGGGATTGGATTTTCTCAATAAAAAGTGGAATGAATAAGCATGATATTAAAAAATAAAAGCAGAGGATGGCCAGAGTACCGCAACACCTAAGACTTAAAGCACTAATGGCATTTGAACAGGGAAGTCAAGCCAAGGCCAAGTTATGTGTGAGATTATCAGGTGTCATTGTTGGTAATAAATTTCCTCCTCACTGACCACACTCCTATCTCTGTCATTTTATGTTATTACTGCATGGCCATTGAAAAGGTTTATCAGTCTATAAGCAGGCTGTCAAGAATAGATAACCAGCTGCATTGCCATATCTGTTTCACTTGAGTTGCCTACCGTACTGAATCATTGGCGGTCAGAGCACCGAGAGAGGGTGTTGACATTTATATTGTCTGTTTCTGCTAAATCTTGGCACGACAATGCTCATCTGATTACCATTTATTTTCACAGCACTCCACCTCATGACCATCTGCTTATCAAGTTATTCATTTATGCAGCTTCTCTGATGTGCTTTGGGTGTTTTTGTATATTTATCAACATAAGCTTGAAATTGAAGAGGCTATACTGTGTGAGTGTATGTATACTGTATATATGTATACGTATATAACTGTGTATGCATTCTTACAAAGATATTTTTGCACTTCTTCTCTTGCAGGGCATCATTGACAAGCCTTCGATACCGGAGTACAAGGTGGCGGCGGTGCAGAAGTCGCGCTTCATTCTGCTCCACTACAGCGTGTCCAAAGCCCTGTGGGACTGGCTCATCCTGCTGGCCACCTTCTACGTGGCTGTCACCGTGCCCTACAACGTCAGCTTCACGCCGTACGATGACACCGTCACAGCTGCACGCTCCACCATCGTCAGCGACATCGTAGTGGAAATGCTCTTTATTATAGGTGAGTGTTTTAAAGACGACACAGCTTCCTGATTTTACCTGAAGTCACTCAATCAGAATAATATTTTATTTCTTTTATGTCGTGACATGAGATTTTCATTCAACATCTGTCCATTTTTGTGCCACTGTTGCCACCTATGGCAACAAGAGCCAGCGAGGCATCCTTTTCCCCTGAAAGTGCTTCCAGTTCCAGGCAGCATACTGGGTTCGTAGTCCTTTCAGGATGTCCTGAGTCTCTCCCAGGGTCTCCTCCCAGTTGGTAATGCCTGATTAACCTCCAAAAGGAAGCACTCAAGGGAAGAACTGAGGTGGCTGAACCTCAACCTGCTCTACTTAAGAGGAGATTAATAGTTCATTTGGAGTTCATGTCCAAGTCCCACCAGCCATGCTAGGGGAAAATTTACCCAGACTTTGTGTGTTTATCATAATTTGAATTTTGAAATCATGTAATTGATAGATTGCATGTAAAAATCAAAACAGGCCTCATATATCACTCAGAATAAGGCATACTAACCAAACACATCCAAGGAATATGGCATATTGGACAGGAGGTGTCCACCGTTTTTAATGTGGGTGATTTTTGCAATTAACCCTGGTCTGCACGTTGCTGCCAGTGCTTTCTAAAATCTGAAAATCTTTATTTAATTTTGGCAAAAATCGTTTTCATCATCTTACCTTCTTTCAGTTTCCCATAACTGAGATTTGTATTGTGCAATGAGCCAACATCTCTGCAAATATCGACAGCTTGGATGACAGATGAGGTTTTCTGCATCAGACCACACACACCCAGAGGTCGGCTTGCTATTGTGCTCGCCACATTCTGACACTGAGATCAAGATGATATGTCTGGCAAACTCACTGGTTCATATGGACGCCTCAAAACAATGACATATTCCAGCTGTTTCATATTTGCACGCATTTTTCATTTCTTTTGTTTTTTTATTGTTATTGATTAAATTTGTCTTTAGATTTACACGACTAGGATTGGTTCACTGCCCATTCTATACTTTCAAACGTGTGTGACAAACATCACGGTGTGGTCTTTAACATGCATCACACACAGTTTTAGTGGTGGATTGAATGTGAGCTTGTGACCTTTCACACTTTCATCTTCTTCCTCGCAGTATCAGTCAAACACACACATTAGTGACCTCTTCCAGACCATACTGTCTTTATGTCACTGGGGAAAAAAAAAAACTGACCTTCATCTTTTGTATTTGCAGACATTATCCTGAACTTCCGCACCACCTATGTGAGCCAGTCAGGGCAGGTGGTGTACGAAGCGCGCTCCATTTGCATTCATTACGCCACCACCTGGTTCTTTGTGGACCTGGTGGCTGCTCTGCCCTTTGACCTGCTGTATGCCTTCAACATCACGGTGGTGAGTGCAAATATTATGTCCAGCCGTCTCTTTTTCGCTGCCCTCTGTGACTGCTGACACAAGCAGCAAACAGATTACTTATAATAAATACCAATTTCCCCTGAAATGTTTAGCCTACTTTGCATTCCACAAGGCTGCTATTGCTGCTGCTGCTGCTGCTGCTGCCTACGCGATGAGTTCTCCCTGAATAGTGAATTTTACATAAGATAAGCACAGTTGTTTAAGAACAAGTCATTGTTTGTCCAAGCTGTGATATTCAGGTGTGTGTATGTGTTTCCAGACATAATAAGACCATTTCCTGTTTCTTTCTTCAGACCTCCTTGGTCCACCTGCTTAAAACGGTACGACTGTTGCGCCTCCTTCGTCTGCTTCAGAAGCTGGACCGCTACTCCCAGTACAGCGCTATGGTGCTAACCTTGCTAATGTCTGTGTTTGCCCTGCTGGCACACTGGATGGCCTGCATCTGGTACATGATTGGACGCAAGGAGATAGAGACCAATGAGACCTGGGACATCGGTGAGTCTGATTGAGGCCTCGCTGAAGAGGAAGCTGTTGAAGTGTGAAGGTCAAGTTTGGTGTTTCATCCAGCAAGGGTGGATAATTAATATATCCTTTCTTTGTAAAAGGATAAATTAAATGTTTTTACCATGTGCCATCATTTATTCACTGTCACTGTGCCTTCAACAGGAAATAAACCTAGTATTTCATATTCCAAGAGCACATGTCATAGCTTAAAGTTTGAGTGTGTAGGATCTGGTGGTATCTAGCGGTGAGATAGGAGATTTCAACCATCTGAAACCTCTTCCATGTGCCAAGCATGTAGCAGAACTATGGTGGCAGATTCTAAAACGCGAGTAGCCTCTCTAGAGCATTTGGTATGGCTTTGTCTGAAATCACATACTATGTACTACATACCCAATATGTGTCGTATTGTGTAACATACTTCTGTGTGAATAAAGAGCAGTATGAATCTTTTCAGACACACTGAGCAGCAGTTTAGGCCGTCACTTCCTGAGAGAAACATGTAACCTGTGCCAACTTCATGTGACCAAAATGACGGTTTGTGAGAATCAGTGTCTGAATTAATTTAAAATAATCTTATATATTACGTCTAGAAATGTGAAATATTATATTTACAATTAAATTGAAACGTTATTAACGTTAAATAGCTGTCCGTCAACGCCTGCTATGTACGTTGTCGTCACTCCCACATTGCATTGTGGAATATTTACGCCGCCGTAGTGTCCTTCATTGCATACTGTAATATTTCACTGGAAATAGTATGCAAAGCAGGTACTAATGGTTTCATGTGAAGGTTTTGGAGATAATGAGAAATCTCACATACTGTTTTAACTCACTAAATAGCATGATAGTATGAAATTTAGGACACAAACTGTGTGGTGCGTGGGAAGAGAGTGGTGAAGCAAGAGAGAGAGAGGGGCGGTGGCAGGACAGAGTAACGTTATCGACTCCGGCCCGAGCAGGAAAAGTTCAGTGTTTGGTTTGTCCGTTCAGGGCTACTGTGGTAGAACAAGATGGCAGACTTGGGAGAGAGGACCTGCTCCCTGTGTAGATATAAATGCCTCATTCTGAGGTAACAAAAACACAGTGATTCTTATTATCAGGTGATTATACACTAAAGAAAACATACACATTAATATTATAACCCTCTAAATGTTACACACTGGTCCTTTAAGTACAGCGCTGACTGTCCAGGCTTGTTTCAGTTTCCATAGGTGCTATGTAAGTTAGTTTGTTTTCTCTGTTTAAAGAGGCATAAAAATCCAACAGATAAGACCATAGACTGCATATTGTTTTTGTTGTGTCCCCACTCAGCTATAAATAGTCTTGGCTCACCTATTGGGGCGTCTAGCTCTGTTCAGTGGTGAGATGGTGGCGAACACCATACTCTGACGGTCTAATGAGGACCATGTGAAGCCAGATCAAAAGCTGATATAAAAAAAACGTCTGATAGGAAGCAGCACAGTGATGTCTTGTTTGTGTCACCATTTGAAAATGGTTCAACACGGAGACCAAAGAAAACCCATAATGAAAAACTGACAGGCTTTTTTAGTCTGTATATTATGTGAGAAATATCTGAGCACTTGTCTTATTTTTTTAGTAGTTTTTTTTTTTTTTTACACAATTGCATCAGATCAAAAAACATAACCATGTTTAGGTTTTTATTACTGCCATAATGCCTGCAACAACAAGTTTAATCGCACACTTTAACAGCAATATTATTTTTTAAGCCTCAGGCAAAACATAGTTTTTCATGCACCGGTCAATTTTGAGATTTTGGGCTATTTTGCTTCCATAAAGTGAAGAAAACATCCAACATATTTATTTGACTACACTGTCTATTTGCATCTGTAGATTTCTCCTGAATTCATCCGAAGTTAGCATTAGATAGTGCCTCATTTGCATGTTTAATCATAATGTTTCAGAAAACTTGTAACACAAAAAATAATTGCCCTAATCTAAGTAATCGACTGGGGAAATTTCATGGTGATATCTATTAGTTAAACAGATTTAACCCTATTTTACAATACATACTTTTAAGGACGTCTAAGCCAGAAATCTCAGGACTTCAGTCGTAGTTACATACACCAGACACCAAGGAGTTTCTTCATATATCATTCATAGCCTGATTTATACATTTTATCCCTAAAAAAATGACAAAAACTATTTATTTTATGGCTGATGATGGTATTCTCTGATTTATGGAATGGTATAAAGAGATATCCAAAATTCCCTTTGTACAAACCTTTGACTCTAATATTGTCAACAAAATGAAACAAGAATTATGAACCTGGCTTTATAACATGTTCAAATTTCTGTTGTGGATAGTTATATAAATTAGGACATATTTCATAAGGTAATGCCTCATTTGCATATCTAAACATACAATTTCTGAAAACTTGTAATACAAAAAATAATCTTAATGTAAATAATCAATAGTGGAAGTTTGATGATAACATCTATTAGTTGCAATTTTTACCCCATTTGCCTGTAATATCTCCCCGTAAACAACCATAAATAGGCTGTGACATACCGTAGGCTACAGAAAAATTAAATATCTGGCACAGACTGCTGTGCAACGTGTGTGTGTGTGTGTTTCTATTTGTATCTGTATATGTTATTGTGCATACATGTGTGGCACTATATTCTGTCTATAGGGAGTTTAGGTCATACCTGCTAATTATCACTTGGCCTTATTTATCCCTGAGGATCCAGTCTAATTCTGCCCTCTCCCACACCGACACGCCAGCCTCCTGACACTGTTGCAAAGCTGACACACACAAACCCAAACATACACTTCTGTCTCTCTTAGATCAGGTGTTACAGCACCGTCCTGCCTCTGCCATCTGTCTCAGAGCTGACAGAAGACACACAGACATAACCATAACCATAACCTTCGGACACTGTTCGCTCATGCTCTACCTCCTCATTCAAGGGTGGCTTCATGAGCTGGGCAAACGTCTGGAGACGCCGTACATCAACAGCACGGTGGGCGGCCCGACAGTGCGCAGCTCCTACATCGCTGCCCTTTACTTTACCCTCAGCAGCCTGACCAGTGTGGGCTTCGGCAATGTCTGTGCCAACACCGATGCTGAGAAGATCTTCTCCATCTGCACCATGCTCATCGGCGGTATGTCTGACTCCAGGGTACCCTCTCCCTCTGGCATCCTGGCATAACAGTGCCTCTGTTTGGCACGCCAATGCAAGAGATTCAGCAGGAAGTGGGTTGGATGGTTTGGCTGGCCTTTAAAGCGTAGCTTGTTGCCATCTTTTTATACTAATAAGCAGATTATTTGAGCTGAGGTGGCAATTGTAAATATTACAAATATTGGTGCAACAATCTAGAAAATAAGCAGTTTTTTTCCCCCTTGACTGCTTGTCGGGACAGTGTGGTGATAATTACTGTTCCCCCTGTGTGGATCAATAACCAAATTAACAGTAACAAGTGTAGATGATTGGGTAGTGATTCATTTACCTTAGTCACCTTAATTAACTTTTGTTGCTAATTATCTAAGGCTGTCAATCGATTAAAATACTTAATTGTGGTTAATTGCATGATTGTCCATGATTAATCACGAGTGCAAATTAATCACATTTTTTTTGGTGTTCAAAATGTACCTAAAGGGAGATCTGTCAAATATTTAATACTCTTCTCAACATGGGAGTGGGCAAATATGCTGCTTTATGCAAATGTATGTATGTATTTGTTATTTGAAACCAATTAGCAACACAAAACAGTGACAAATATTGTCCATAAACCCTCACAGGTACTGTATTTAGCATAAAAATATGCTCAAATCATAACATAGCAAACTCAAGCCCAACTGCCGATTGCATTAAAGAAATTAGAGGCACTAAAATGATTTGAAGGTCATGTGTTATTATCACGTTAACGCTGACAGCCCTGTATTTAACACAAATTGTAATAGGCCAAAAGAAATCAGCCTTCAGAATAAAATTTCAAATAATTTTTTACCTAGTAATACCAATAATATTCAGCCTTTATACTATCATTTCATACTATGTGTTTCCATCTCTCACACAGCGCTGATGCACGCCTTGGTCTTTGGTAACGTGACCGCCATCATCCAGCGCATGTACTCGCGGCGCTCTCTCTACCACACACGCATGAAGGACCTGAAGGACTTCATCCGTGTCCACCGTCTGCCCCAGCAGATCAAACAGCGCATGCTCGAGTACTTCCAGACCACATGGTCTGTCAACAACGGTATAGATGCCAACGAGGTAGGAGTCTCTCTCTCATTGTTGCTGTCATGTAATACTTTTTTACACGGCACTGTCTGGCCTCAACAAACTTCAGGGCGATGTTTAGATGGCATTTGAGGACTGCATCTGTTCTACATTCACAGCCCTTTGCAGCTGTGGCTGTTTATGATCTGTCACAACACCAGCGTGTACTCCAGCAAATTGACATCCTATTGAAATTCAAAAGAGGGCGACTGGTGGCAACACAGTCCGTTCCCTAATTACCAATGGGTGTCACACCTCATTACATCTGTCACACATCCCCAGCTCCTGCATGACTTCCCTGATGAGCTACGGGCCGACATCGCCATGCATCTGAATAAGGACATCCTCCAGCTGCCGGTCTTTAAGGGGGCCAGCCGCGGCTGCCTGCGCTCCCTCTCCCTCCATATAAAAACCTCCTTCTGTGTCCCCGGGGAGTACCTCATCCGTCAGGGTGACGCGCTGCATGCCAACTACTTTGTCTGCTCCGGGTCCCTTGAGGTGCTGAAAGACAGCATGGTGCTGGCAATATTAGGTTTGTATTGTGGTTTTAGCATCATGTTTAAGGTGTTTAATGGAGCAAGATGGTGATCATTTCTTGTTTTGATTTTAGGAAAAGGGGACCTGATTGGGTCTGACCTGCCTGGAACAGACCAAGTGATCAAGACCAATGCTGACGTGAAGGCGCTGACCTACTGTGACCTGCAGTATATCAATGTGCGAGGCCTGAGAGAGGTGCTGGAGCTCTACCCCGAGTACGCCAGTGTGTTCACCTCCGACATCCATAACAACCTCACCTACAACCTACGCGAGGGCAGCCAGGACGAGGTACTAAATACACGCTCGTGTACAGGGTTTCTTTTCTCACAATTGTAAGCATGTCTAGTGAAACTCAAACCGAGAGAATTCAACATGTCTAGTTTCATTGCATTCGAGTCAACTGAGTCTATTCTTAATGGAAAACATTTTTTTCCCACTTCTCCAGTGGGTTTCAGTCTGTAAGATAGTTAAATGTTGTAGAATAGAGCTTACAACATGCCAGACAACACATTTGTTCCCCCCTAAGGTGCCTTTGTCAGTCTCCTTGACACTTGTTCTACCAAAGGGCCGTCGGTGGCTTGATTGTCACACCAATTACCATGCGTGGGTGCCACTGTCAGGCCGCCGTATCGCTTCCCTGTTGCCACCCCAAAGCGAAGCAGGATGACATTACACCCAGACACTGACCTCCTCTCAGTGCTGCCTGTTACCCCTCACAGTTATTTAAGAAAGCATTACCTCATAAGGCAAAGCAGTCCTCCATCTGTGGAGAAAAAGCACCTGTTGATGTTACACATGCAGCACGTTTTCAGGCATTGTTATGTAATCTGTGTTGAGAGTAGGGCTGTCGAAGTTAACATGATAATAATGCGTTGTAACGCAAATTTGTTTTGATGCCACTAATTTCTTTAATGAATTAATACAATCAATATTTCAGAGGTTGTAGCAGGCTCAGTTTTAAAGCTAGAGTTAAGATACTAGTATCATATGAACCTAGAAAACCTAAAGAATCCACTGGTTCCAGTGGTGTCTCCAAAGAGGCTAAATAGCGCTCCAAACCTGCAGAAAATTGTTTTAAAAAACGTTTGAACAAGGGCTGTCAAAGTTAACATGATTATAATGCCTTAATGCAAATTCTAGCTCAAGTGAAGATACTGGTATCATATGAAACTGAAGGAATCCATTGATACCAGTCATGTCAGTTTGTCAGTTTGGGGCAAGTCATAGTCAAGTCAGCACACTGACAGCTGCTGTTGCCTGTTGGGCTGCAGTTTGCCATGTTATGATTTTATCATATTTTTCTATGCTACATGCAGTACCTGTGAGGATTTCAGGTCAATATGTGTCATTGTTTTGCGTGGTTAATTGATTTCCAATAATTAATAATTACATACATTTGCATAAAGCAGTATATTTTCCCACTTCCATGTTAATAAGAGTATTAAATACTTGACAAATCTCCCTTTAAGGTGCATTTTGAACAGATAACTGTCAATAAAAAAATGTGATTAATTTGCAATTAATTACATTAACTAAGGACAAACATCACGACTGACAGCCCTGCTGAAAACATGATGATCTTAAAATAAGAACGTTTATTATGTTATTTAAATTACAGATGTAAAACAAATTAGTAAATGCTGCCTTTTGATTTCACACATGACACAAATAGTAGTATTCTGGGTGAAAGTCCTGTGTTGACCTCATCCACCCCGACCTCCACCCTATGCGGCCTGCCAAGGACTATAATTAGAAACAGATCTGTGATATGTCAAAAACAACTCCAGGTAAAAATACATTTCCCTGGAAATATAATTGACAAGGCAGTTTTGATGTATGGAAACATAATATGCAGTTTGGGAAGTTATAGTCAAGGCAGCACAACGCAGTACTTGTGAGGGTTTCTGGACAATATTTGTCATTATTTTATGTTGTTAATTGATTTCCAATAATAAATATGTACATACATTTGCAAAAAAACAGCATATTTGCCCCCTCCCATATTGATAAAAGTATTAAATACATGACAAGTCTCCCTTTAAGGTACATTTGAACAGATGTGCGAATAATTTGAGATTAATCACACTTAAATATTTTAAGCAATTGACAGCCCTAGTAAAGATGCATCTCGAAATCCAGAACTTGAATAGTTTTATTAATTACCGAAACAAAGATCAGTGGCTTTATTGGATGGCATTTTGTTGAACCGTTCGATCAAGACAAATTAATGCCAAGACGTCTTTGATGTGTGACTGACAAAACTGACAAATCTCCCCGAGGACTTTCCCAATCTCATCAGTATTGTCAGTCTCAAGCATTTTGTACTTGCTTCAAGCATTCCTCTTAGCTCCCACAGGCATTTCCCATTGTTTGAAGGTTTCGTGGCTCGTTAGTTTGTTTGTTTAATTTTTTTTTTTTTTTTTTAATTTGTTTAGTTTGGAATATGAATAACAGGACATCTGTGCTGGCTGCGTTCATTACTGGATGTCTTTTCTGAGTGAATCAGCTTCAACTCTGTTGATGAGGGCTTCAAAAAGAGTTTCCTTCCATACAGAGACATCATACAGTGGATACAATTTGGCACCTGACATAATCCATGCGTAACATATGAGAGAAACGCTCCTTGCAAGACAAAGGATGTGCAGTGTGTTGTGTGTGTATAGAGGCCACATACGTACATGCATTATTAGAATAATCACAGTCTTTAATTGTGATTCAAGCAGGCTTCTCTGTGGCGTGGACGATCACAAGCGCTAGCTCTCTGTCTCACACCATCTGCTCAGAGTTGATGTTCCAGCACAAAGCCGGGGCGCCGCCGCCTCGGTTACCTGGTCAAGCTGCCAGGTGTCATAACTCCTGACACAAACATATACAGTGGTACGGGTGTCATCTTTATCCTCACAGTGGGTGGTCAGAGGTAAGAGTTGTCAGATGGCAGGTCACACGAGTCCTGACTGTACAGCTTTCAGTCAATTGTAGTGAGATACTGCCAAAGAAACAGATTGCAGGAATGCCTATAACAGTGTAAGGTATCCAAAAGGGACTACTTTATCTTGTCAAATAGGGATAACCCCAGACTGCCAGATGGAAAATTGTTTCTTTTTGGTCAACTTCTTAATTCAATCTCAACTTTTACTGCAGTGGTGTCAATGAACTTATTTTCAATAGGTTTTGGTAGAGAACATAAAAGTTTACAGATTAAGTTTTTTGTTCTTTTTTGTTTTACACTGTAGTGTCGGACAAAACCTTCATGCTGCTTTCAAGTTGACCTTTAATTTGCATTTTAGCTATGTGTCAAATAAGTTGAACTTGTTTGATCACTGACTTTCAAATAAAGCAAAACAATAATATAAATTGGTATTATTTTTCAAAGCAGCTATAATTGATATTTTATTATAAGAGTGCATCAAATGACAATGTGATGAAGCTACAGAGAGTTGTCACCCGGATCTACGGCTTCTCTCGGCTTTACAGAGCTTTGTAATGAGTTTCAGCTCATTGTTTAGCTGTCCGGACACAAATTGGCAGTTCTGGTTCGCTCTCACAGCCAAATTGCGTTCCTATACATCAAAACTGCATTGTCAATTATGTTTCAAATTGTAATGAAATGTATTTTCTGCCCAGATTACGTTTGTTTTTGACGTATCACAAATCCGTTTGTAATTATAGTCTTTGGAAGGCTGCATGGGGAGGAGGTCGTGAAATCAAAAGTCAACAATGACTTACCTTGTTTTACGTCTGTAATTTAAATAACATAGCTAACATTCTTATTTTAAGCCAGATCATGATGTTTTTAGTAGGGCTGTAAGTTGTGATTAATCGCAAATTAATTGCACATTATTTATCTGTTCAACATGTACCTTAAAGTGAGATTTGACAAGTATTTAATACTCTTATCAACATAGGAGTGGGTAAATATGCTGCTTTATGCAACTCTATGTATATATTTATTGCTTTATTTAATATTTTTTTATTGCTCAAATCATAAGATGGTCGCTCAACAGCTGTCAGTGTGTCAGTGTGCTGACTTGACTATGACTTGCCTCAAACTGCATGTGAATATCATGAAGTGGGCATGTCTGTAAAGGGGAGACTGGTGGGTACCCAGAGAACTCATTTACATTCACATATCTTGAGGTCAGAGGTTAACAGACACCTTTGAAAATGGCCATGACCATGTTTGGAGCATTATTTAACCTCCTTCACTACAAGCTAGTATGACGTGGTTGGTACCAACGGATTCATTAGGTTTTCTAGTTTCATATGATGCCAGTATCTTAAGTCTATAGCTTTAAAACTGAAAATCGCATGTTGCATTAATGCGTTAAAGAAATTAGTGGTAAGTGAGTAAAATGATTAGAATTAACTTTGACAGGCCTAGTTTTTACTAAACCTAACCAAGGAGTTTGTTGAGTTATTGTTTGGTTTCAGTTTACAACAATAATCCGAACTGTAATTGAGAGTGTAGTTTAGTTGTATGGGAGCACAGTTTTGTAAGAGAAAGGGATGCAGCTCTCATAGTGTTGTTTTCGCCCACAGCTGGCAGCTGTTTCCAGTGAAAAAGTACTAAAAAAATCCACTGTACACCTGCTGTAGCTGCTCAGTGCCAATGGGCAGACAGACAGTAGCAGTTTAAAGGTAACAATATGTCAAACTTGTGTTCACAGCTTGTTTTCATTTCCCCCAAATGGCCCCCAAAAAACAGTTATTGCAGGTTTAAGGTCAGGTTGAATGATTTTGGTATGAACTTGGTCAAAGACTGTCTTAAGGGAAGTGAGTTTTGAGAGATAAAGGATGACTGTGCTGTCCTGGGTAGAGCGGGAAGGTCAGTCCACCACCAGGGAGCCAGCTCTGAGTCCAGATTTGTTGGGCTATAATGGCCATGTCGCCACAGGGAGGTTTAAGTAGTGAGTAGTCATGGAGTGTGAAGAACACTCTGGCCGGTCAGGAGTTATAGGGATGCAACCCCCTTTGGAGCCTCATATGAAAACAACAGTTTAAGTTGATAAAGACAGACACTGGTAACCAGCGGTGGGAGTGAAAGAAGTTTGAAAAGCTGGAGACATGTTTATGACATGTTGGATGGGATAAAAATACCAACCATCAGTACAGAGGCGAGATGACAAAAAAATGTCACAACAACTGTCCCAGGTGACACTCTCTCTCTGAGATACATCTGAATAAATTTACACTCACTCAGCTGTCAATGGTCTGATTTTTTTAACTGTTCTGGAAACATCAAATTTGTCCCCAAAACAGATCCCACGAAACATATTGACAGTTTTTTCTCGCCAAGTTTTTGCAGATTTTCTAGTTTAATTTGATACCAGTCACAATTTGCGTTAACGCGTTAAAATAATTAGTGGGGGAAAAATTATTTGGTATTAGCACGTTATTATCGTGTTAACTTTCACAGCCCTATTCTTCGTTTGTACCCCACCTTTCAAAACACAGTTACAAAGTGCTTCACAATAAAAACACATTTAAATGAGAAGGATAATGAAATTTACTTCAAGCTGATAACTAAACGCAGAAAAACCCAAAGAGTGAAACAACTAAAATGCCATAAACCATAAATAAAATCACAGAAAAACAATTCTATAAAAGGTGATTGTTTTTAAAAGTGATTTAAAAGACGTGACAGAGTTTCCAGCCCTGATCTCTTTAGGCATGTTGTTCCACAGTCGAGGTGCCCTGACTGCAAAGGCTCTATCGCCTTTCTGAATAAATCTGGACTTTGGAACCACAAAGAACGACGTATCTGAGCATCTCAGAGTGCGGGAAGGGACATGGGGCAGTAATAGATAGAATAACTTGGATTTGTAAGTGATCTGTTATATTTTAAAATCAATTCTGAGAAAAACAGCCAGTGCAAGGAAGCCAGGATCAATGAGATGTGGTCATGCTTTGTTGTCTGAGTCAAAAGCCTAGCCACAGAGCCAGAGAGCAAGTAATTACAGTAATCTAATCTACTAGTTCTGAAGGCGAGGATAACGGTTTTCAGATTTTATGGAGAAATTGTCTAATCCTGGAAATGTTTGTTTCATACTCTTATGTGCATGTCATTCTTTAAGTAGGTCTCTTCTTTTCATGTGCAAACACAAGACAGCACACTCGTGAGAACAGGAAAAAGTCCCTGCAAACCCATTTTGATATGTGGGACACTTCTGCCGTCCGTGCCCCATTAAACTGATATTGATGTTCAGTTGATGTCATTTGGCGCCAATATCTCTAGCTGGCTGGTTAATCACTCCATGTGGCCCCAGGGTTAGTCGTCGTTATGAGGAGCATTAGTCCCCTCTGCTTCTCACATCGCACCGCCGTCCGAAGTCTCACGGCTAGAGTTATATTTTTGCTTTAACCACCTTTTAGTCGGGATCATTTTTAAACTCAGTATTGTGCTTCAATGAAGGATTAAATGTAATGTTTCCTCAGTGAATTGGCGTCCCGCCTCAAAGAGCATCACTGGCACTATGCTGGTGGAGCGATAGACTGTGGCTCGTGTTGTCACATTAAGCCATGTTGTCAGCAGCACATTTTTCACACATGAGGGAAGACTTCACACCGCCACAGTCTCATTTGCCACCCAGCTGGTGATTATGTTAAATTGCTCGCATTTTCTCCACACGCCAGCAGAAAGACAAACTTTCACCGGAATCCCTCTGCGATCGAGCGCGGAGCAAGGATCGGTTATGTGTTTCAGCTAGTGTGGCGAAGGCTTTATCGCTGGCCAAGGTCGTCTAGATCGTTCCAAAAGGGAGCACAGTTCCCGTGGATAAAACATTAGATAACTAATCTGAATTTAACATATTTTTAGAAATGCAAAGACATCACCAAAGTTAATTAAAGGTTCCCTGGGGAGTTTTTGACCTCTGGTTGCGCTGCAGAGCTGCCAGTGGTGTCACACTATTCCATTGATCAGCAGGTGGCAGTAACACAGCAAGATATGCTGCAATGTGTCAACAAAGACAATCTGGATTTACTTTAAAAATCAGCTTTGCCCGTGTTTTATGAAACAGGAAATGCACTCGTGTTTGTTAGACGTCAAACATAGTGTGTTTTTACTGAGTAGCACAGAATGTAAACTTACAACTTATGGAAGAATCAGAAATTGCTTGTTAATAGTGACTTCACATCCACCGGCCAGAGTCCTTCACATTAAAGGCAGTCTACAGGCTGATGGAGGAAACAGAAAGTCACAGAAGGTCTCATTTTTTAGGTTAGGTTACAACATATATAAAGATATAAAGTTGGCTGTACGGTGGTGCAGTAGTTCGCACTGTTGCCTCACAGTAAGAGGGTCGCGGTTTCACATCCAAAACCCAAAGTCCAAAGGCATGCAGGTTAATTGATGACTCTAAATTGCCCGTAGGTGTGAATGTGAGCGTCTGTCTCTATGTGCCCTGTGATGGACTAGCAGCCTGTCCAGGGTGTACTCCGCCTTCACCCAGTGCCAGTCCAGCCCTCTCGCGGCCCCTAACGGGATAAGCGGTTGCAGATGGATGGATATAAAGTTGAATAAAAGAGTATTTTCGTCTGAAGCTGTGTCTTTTGTAATCCCTGGTGCTTTCTTTTTGCTACTGCAGGGCCTCAGCAGGTTTTCAAGGTCACCCAGGCTTCCCCACGTGAGTTTAACTTAAGTCGTCTTCTTCGTCTGTCTTCTTCTGTCGTTATTCCCTTTTCCACCAGACAGTTTCTGACACAGACTTTTAAGTTATAATAAATTCAGAGGATCATGCATATGAATTCCTGGGTTTTAGTGGGCGTGTCTGGTTTTTCAAGGTAAAAACCCCCCTGTGTTTTTCTGGGGCATACTGTATCGCTAGTGAGTGCTGCGGGACCGTTTGTGCAAGGACTTCCCCTACAGGTTGAAACTCATTTGGAACAGAGAGAGCAGTTCAGTCCCTGGAGTTAGCCCGCTAACTGGGTCAGGAGCTCTCTTAATGGGAAACCTTATGAGCTACTTTTCTCTCTATGTACTCTATGCTTACCTATTAAAATACTGTTTACTTTGTCTGCTATTATAAGTTCCCTTAATTGCACATTAATTGCATATTTTTTATCTGTTCATGTACCTAAGGGGAGATCTGTCAAGTATTTAATACACTTATTAACATGGGAGTGGACAAATATGCTGCTTTATGCAAATGTATGTGTATATCTATTATTGGAAATCAATTAATACCACAAACAATGACAAATATTGTCCAGAAACCCTCACATCATAACATGCTGTCAATGTGTCAGTGTGCTGACTTGACTATGACTTGCCCCAAACTGCATGTGATTATTAAGTGGGTATGTCTGTAAAAGGGAGACTGGTGAGTACCCAGAGAACCCATTTTCATTCACATATCTTGAGGTCAGAGGTCACGGGACGCCTTTGAAAATGGCCATGCATGAACATTATCCAATCTCCTTTGCGATGAGCTACTATGACATGGTTGGTACCAGTGGATTCCTTGTTTCTAGTTTCATATGGTACCAGTATCCTCATCCTAGCTTTAAAACTGAGCACGCTACAACCTCCGGATGACCGATTGCGTTAAATAAATGAAAAGGAATTTGCGTTAACTTTGATACCCTAGTAAAAAATCAGTTGTTTTTACTCATAAGCACACAGGCAGCCATGGGTAGAGGTTTGTAGCAGGATTAGAGTAATGCAATTAAAATATCATCAGCTGTATCTCATTAAAATCTTAATAACACAATAATTGCACTTTATCAGCAGCTTTCAAAATTAAGAGGGTTATTATGTGCCAGATTACTCCTGAAATGATTTATGTATTGTGAGTGGCATTCTTCCATTATTTTTAAATTTATTCATGTAATTATTATTGCAGTGTTTCCATATCTGTTTTCATACTTTTCATATCCACACTAATAGGCAGTTTTAGGATCAGTGCACTCCTTGGTAGTGAACATTTCACATTAATTAAAATGTGTACAGTTATTAATGCTGCATGTTGCTGTTTTTGCAGGAATCCAGGCTCCCCTCTATTGTGGAAACAAAGGGGGACGACCTCGACGACTCCTTTCACCTCTCTCCGGCTACCCGCTCTCGTCGCAACCTCCTGCTGCCCAGCTTCAGCAGCCCCGTCCGCCGCACCTCCCTGGGGAACCTCCTGGGGGACGAGTTGCGGCAGTTCAACGCCCTGCGACGCTGCCGCTCACCAAACCTCAACCGCGGCGTCCACGGGCAGAGCTCATCCCCTCAGCCGCCGTCGAAAAGAGAGCACAGCTCCCCTAAAACCACCTCAGCCTCAGCTTCAGCCCAGGGAGAGTCGGGGGCCGAGAAAAAGCCTTCGAAGCTGCTCATCCCAACCGTCACCTGCTTTGGACCCCCTGATCTTAGTCCCAGGTAAGTCAAACTTATGAGAGTTTAAAATAAATCACTTCTCGACCATTGGTAGCTGGTTGGCCAAAACAGAAACAAGTAGAAGCACCCATTTAATATAATGCAATACAATGCAATAATATAGCACAATGCTATAAGTGCTACCTTAAAGGATAACTTAGGTAGTTTTACAACCTGGAACCTATTTTCTTATGTTTTTGTGTCTAAATGACTAATAGGGACAACACTTTTTGCCAGTATGGTCCAGCAGCTAAATGGCCTGCAATGTAATAATTACTGAAGTGCTTGTTTTTGCCACTGACAGGCTCAGATTGTTATTATAAGTGTCTTACAACATTATGGAAAGGACCCTACAGAGATATTTCTTTCAGTTTGACCCAAATGCTTCATAGCTTCCACCGTTTCCATGGTAATCAACCACCAAATCAGGATTTAAATATGTCATTTTTTTGTTTTTTATATATAAGTATGTAATAATAATGTAGAAATCCCAAAATAGCCCATGAAATAAGGAATAATCTCACAATATTATTCATTATTTATAATCCACATTGATTATTACTAGTTTATCTCAGATGGATGGTCTGTACAGTAGTGTGGCAGTGGCACTGTCCCGAGGCTTTGAATACCTTTTGAATATTTCTGCCCAAAGCTTCAAAGCTCCAAAAATGGCATTTGGGACAGCCCTAATTTTTAAGTTAGTTTAGTTTTTACCTTTTGCTTAATCCAGTCTGTTTGTTATTGTGTGTCTCGCTCATAGATGTCTTATTCTGAAAATCTGGCGTTGCATCCCCATTGTGGAAATCATCTAAACATTCATTTCCTTTTCAGAACACTGTGGTGGTGCTATATTGCATGAATTCATTCATTATATTATATTTTTAATGATGCCCCCCCTCAGTAACATACTGTATAGTATATGATAGAGGAAACACTTTACTAACGCAGTCCAACACAACAACACTTCAAACTATAGTCTCAGAATTGCAGTAGATTCAGCACCTCAGCACATCATCAATGGTGTAAGTAGTAATCTTCACAAAGGCAGCATTTATAACAGTTGTCTTGGATTGCAGCGCAATGCAGTCTTCTTTCCTCTGGTTAGTTGAGAAGAGTTTATTTTTATTGGTTATCATCATATACTTTCAATGTGATGAATAGCAACGTGATAGTGTCTTTCCTTCTTCTGAAACATGGACGTTGAAATTCATTCATTTTAAAGCTGAAGTCTTTAACTTTGAGCAAATATGATAAAAGTTATTTTTGTATATTACTGTCGCTGTATCAATGACAGTAGTAAAATGAGAAAGTTTGTGACCCAGCAACCATGTTGAAAACAGCTGAGCCAAAACGAAGCACCACTGGATTTTGGAGACCATCTTTTTATTATACGACTTTGATGAAGATTTGCATCCTACGGTCTGTATGTCATTGTTTTGAAAGAAATCCCAACAGGGTGATGCCGCACCCCGACAGTCATTAACAAATGACCGGCTCGCTGTACATTATTATGCCTTACATATTCACCCTAGTTGTGATCATCTCTGTCACGTCTGAGATGATCTAACTAAAGTGCCGCAGTAACGGACACCTAAAGTCATGCCACAGAAACCTGCATCATCCACTTAATGTAAATGGAAGGTATTTGCATTGCATATTTCAACAGCTGTCACTGCATTTCATTACCAGAGCACCTTATCCTCCTACCCCAACCATCTGTATTCATAATGTATCCCTAAGTCATCCAGTAAGTCCTAGATATGGGTAAGTGCTGGTTCAGAGAGCTCAGGTGTCCGCCCCTCCAGACTGGATTCTTCTCCTCATGTTCAAACCCACATGGGCCTCTGCCAACAGCAGCTCTCATAGCACATTCCTGGGCCGTCTGCTGGCTCCGACGATAATTGAAAAAGCTCTACTGTTACATTAACTCCAGCTTCCCCTCCTCCCTGCCAGGGTTGTAGATGGCATCGAAGACAACGGACACGCGTTCCACTTCAACGTGGAGCACAGCGGGCCTAAAGCCAGCACGGGAGGCAGCGCCCCGGGTAAGCCAAACCGCCTCCAGCTGCGAAGGGTCAACTGGGTGCCAGATGGCTGGAGGTAAACTCAAGAGTTCAAACAGTGGATCCAGCAATGCTGCCCTGCCTCCTTCTGGGGGGAAATGTGAGAGCGCCGAGGAGTGAAATGACAGCCACGTGTCCAGAGAGTCAGAGAACATGTTAAAGGACAACCAAGGTCAAAGCAGCGTACAGTACAGATCATCTGACCTGAGCTTTTTACTGATGATCGCTATCAGTTCAGTTGAAGTCCATCTAATTTACTTTAGCATAACAAGTATCGTGATGCACAGCAGTACACAATAGCAATCTATATACAGTACAGCTTCCTAAATACTAAAAGTGTTTTTAAAAACTGTGGTATAGGTTGACTGATTTTTTTTTTTGTTTTGTTTTGTTTTTTGAGTTGGTCTATGACAATATAAATAAAGGTCTGCACACTGTTAGCTGCTAGTTTTGAAGTTGGTTTATATGAGGTGCTTATCCAGAGAAGGTGTATTACCTACAGTGGATGACGGTTGGCGTACCCCCAGCTTGGAAAAACAGACAGGAGCACCAACACCGGAGCAAAGCAATACAGTACTGGGGACGGCAGAAACACGTATTTTAGCCACCTAAAAGAAAACCTCACCTTAACAAATTTATATCTGTTTTAGTGTATTTCAAATATTTTAACCGTTATCTTCCCATCAGTCATTTCCCTCTCCTTTCTGATGGGAAACTGAACTGAAAGTGAAACTTATCTACACTCTCTCCAAAGTCAGCAGACTCACAAAAACAGTATAGACATATTTCACATTCAGTTCAGTTCACTGTCAAAAAATATTCTAAATATAGCGTACACTTGAACAGGTGTCAGTTTTTATTAGGTGGGCCTTACTTTTAGGTGGTTAAGATACGTTTTTCTGCCGTCCCCATCCACAGCACTGTGTTGCTTTGCTCTGGTGGTGGTGCTCCCGTCTGTTTCTTGATACTGAGGGCGCACTAACCATCATTTACTGTACAGAAGTAAATATACAACCGCACTTCAAAACACCCGAACTGTCCGTTATTTATTATCACATCCACAAGTGACGTTTCAAGCAGATGCTCTTCTTTAGACTAGTTTCATTGCTGTCTTCTATTGGTCCAGCATCTGCCTACAATGGTTTTGGATGTCCATAACCACTCTAGCCATCCTACAGCGCCTCCTGGAGGATTGTCTGCATGTTGTTTGTGCCTCATTGATTCCACATAGTTGATGCTGTGGTCTGTCTACTGTCAAACTGGTCACAAGCTTCCCGCTTTTAGATCCTAATAACATACTGCAGCAACAACATATAATCAAGACACTTTCTACAAACTTGTTTAAACCTTTTCTTAAGATAATTGTCATAGGGGTAGTAATAATAGTATCATAAACACATTTTTATTTTTTTTTATTTTAAAAAAAATTTTTTTTTTTTTTTTTTTTTTTTTTTTTTTTTTTTTTTTTTTTTTTTTTTTTTTGGTTTTTTTTTTTTTTTTTTTTTTTTTTTTTCTTTTTTTTTTTTTTTTTTTTCCCAGCCCGCCTTCTTCTTATATTTTTTTTTTTTTTTTTTTTTTTTTTTTTTTTTTGGAGAACCGCCGCCATTATAGTTTTTTTTTTCTTCTCTTTTTTTTTTTTTTTTTTTTTTTTTTTTCAACCCCTTTCTCCCTCCCCCCCTTGTTAATTTTTTTTTTTTTTTTTTTATTATTATTTTTTTAAATTAAAAATAAAAAAAAAATAAAATTTTTTTTTTTTTTTTTTTTTTATTTTTTTTTTTTTAAATATTTTTTTTTTTTTTTTTTAAATTTTTTTTCCCCCTTTTTTTTTTTTTTTTTTTTATTTTTTTTTTATATTATTTTTTTGCAGTAATTTGCAGTGTTTTTATGCTGCATAATATTCAGCTTTGCATACATACGTGGTAGGGTGACCAGGTGTCCCACTTTACAAGGGACTGCACAGCATTTTTATCCCTTGTTCCACATCCCACATATTGAGATGATGTCCCACATTTTCATTAGTCGTAGTTTTCAAAAGTCAAACGACAGCAGGACAGACGCTTTTGTAAAATCTGGCTTTTATCCAGTGGCTGTGAAGAAAGCAGGGAAGGCTGTCATCACGAGGCTGTGTTTGATGTCAAACTGCGCACACGTGGGTCAAGTGCAGGTTAACATTTCACCGTCTTCGTTACGCTAGGCCCAACGGGGAAAATTGTGAGTCACCGCAAAGTCACAAGCTATGAAGATTTAGGTCAAGTATGATGGAAAAAAACACAGACCGTGAAACTACTTATAAGTATTTATAAGCCGGTGGAAGGCGGTTCTCATTGTGTCATTTTTCAGTTTCACAGATAGGGAGTATGACATGAAGGGACACAGATCATGTGAGTCTCATAAGAAACGTGCGGCTCACAAAGAGATGTGTTGATCTGTGGATGCATTTGGGCAAAGCATAGAGATATTACAACATAAGGGGCAGAATAGAAATGCTTATTATTTAAGTTAAATAGACATCATATCAACATTATAGACTACATCAGCCTTGGTAATGTGTCCCACTCTTTGTCCCACATTTGGTTTGTTGGGATCTGGTCATCCTGCCTACTGTATACATCATTTGGCATCCCCTGGAGTCAGACATCATTATTTTGTTTCATATTAATAATGATTAATCTGCTCTGTGGTGTGGCCGAGTTGTAGGTAAGCCACTTATTGTTTTCTCCTCCTCATTTCTCCAGACTCTACACAGGTTAATGCGACTCTGCTGCTGGAGACAGAGGAGGTCAGACAGAGCATCAGTCAGCTCAGCCAAAAGGTAAGGCCCAGCCCCCTTTAAGATTGAATTGAAATCGATCGGACCAAAAACAACGTAGCCTCACAGATCTGAGTCAACTTTGCCTCTCATCATCCCATCGGAGACGCTGAATATGAAATACAGGGAGCATTAATGAATTTTTGATTAGAAAATTCAACCTGTGTGCTGTTTCGACATTGAAATATGAGTTCCTGCTTCAATCTTTAGAAATGAGTTCACTGACATCTTCAGAGCAGACCAACCAAATAAGCAGAAACTCATAACCTTTTCTCTGAGATTCATCTCATCCAGTATCAGCCGTGGTTGTACATTTACGGGGGGAACATGTAGAGGAGATCAAGTAGCATGGGTGCAGTTTGGACTTTAAGGTTGGGGGGGTCACAAAAAAAAATCTAAAGGAAAGGTAATGTGTACAACGCAGAGAGGTCTAATGCATTTGGATGTGTGTAGCCTAAATATTACACCCTCCAAACAGAGTCAGTCTGACTGCACTGTTTTCTATGAACTAATCAATCACCAATCAACAAATCACATGAAAGTTTGCTGAGGCTGTACTGTATGTCATTTTCAGTCAATACCACAGTATAAAACCTGTATTTTCTGTTTAAAAAAACACAAATGCCAGAAGATAGCAAGTACTACTTATCCATCTTTTCAGTGTTTACTTCTTCATTCTCTTCAGATCTTTACCGCACAGCTGATTTGTTTACGGAAAGTGCATATTTAACAGTGTTTGATATTATTAAGTTGTAAGTACATAAAAATGCTTCTTATTCTGTCAATACGAAGACACAACAAGGTCAATGGTATTCAGTATTACAATAAATTATTGGTTCTACGTTATTATAGAAAATATAGATGCATTTCTAGGGGGTTCAGTGAGCCCCCTGAACCAACGCAAACTGCACCTGTATCAAGTAGACTCCATTTCAGCCTTGTATCTCAGTCTGCACTCGTCATTTGAATGTACATAAAGCAAAAGCAGGTGCAGCGAGCGGATCCAGATGGGCCCAGGTAGGTGCTGTCTGAAGCTGATATTAATTAATCAGCAGGGCACTTCTGCAATGCAGAGGATAGTCGGCAGTGCTGACTCGACAATCTGAAAGAAAAAAAAAAACATTAGATGAGAGCCTAGCTCTACTTGTGGCCCTTCTCTGGCCCCTTTTCCCCCTTGTTTTGCTGCCTTGTTCCCAGTTTTCTGTCCACTTTCTTCCCTATTTGCGTCAGCTACCTCAGTCTGTGTCCCTCTGGATTTCACTACTGCGTAAGAACCCATATCTTAGTCATAGTGGGGATTAAAAATGGTTTGGCTCTCTTTTAGGAGGTCATCAGAAAATTATATCTGGACATGAGTCCAATAAACCTCAAAGATGGAAGCTGATTAATTCGTCGCTGTGCTGGGACAGAACTGTGTGTACTTTCAAGCTGCACTTGCGTAATTTCCCACCTTTGCTCGGTGTAATAATAGAATATGCAAGGTGGGACAGAATGAGCTCCAAGTCTGTTAGCGTCACAACTAAACTGTGTCCACTCTCTACGCAGATGGGCTCATTAAACCAGGAAGTATCCGAGCTCACCACGGGCCTGCACCACATGATGCATCTCCTCGAGGCCCACTTATCCGTCCATCACTACAAAGCCTCATACCCGTATAGCATCCAAATGGTGTCCAGCCCCCCCACAGCCCCCAACACGGGCGTGCCCTTCAACCTCGCTTCAACCTACCACCTCCATAACGATCCCGGGAGCCACGAAGGACACCAAAGTGTCCCACCTGCTGGCCTCTGGAGCTACAGTGGAGCTGCTGAAACCCAAACAGAGTGCCACCGCCGGCCTCAGTCCTCTAGTCCGCCTGCCAACTCCTGTCTGCCCCTCTCTGTAAACTCCGGGTTAGGCTCGTGTCACAGCTCTGAGAGCATGACCACAAATCTGTGGACCAGCCCGTCTCTTCTTAGCATCAGCCCGGGCTTCCAGGGTGGAGGTCTGGACCTTGCACCTCATGCTGGGCATGAAGACGACAACAACAACAGACCTCTCAGTGCTAGCCTGACCACCATCAGCCAGTCCCAGCCCACATTGTGCCTGCAGTCTCCCAGTGATAGTGATGAATACTCTTGCCTTTTGTCCAGCGCCCCTACAGGCTCGTCCACACGCAGCCTGCTGGACTCGTCACCCAGCTCTTACCCCCATCTCTGCCTGCCCTCTGAGTCCCATATCAGCTTATCACAGGCCTCACATGAGGACATTTGTGCTCTGATGTCCACCCCAACATCCCATAATCTGATCCAGGACACCTCCATCTTCCAAATCGATGAACCCTCAATCCACCCTGCGTCCGCCTCTCCACCCACATTGCCAGGCCACCCTCTTGGATCGTCCCTGGATTCAGGATCGGAGCCCCATCTTCCGCTGGGCGACCCATCTGCCATAGAACACACCAGTCTGGAGTGCCTACTGGGGAACGGGGGCTCTATGGAGAGCAGGGACAGTGAAAGCGCGTCATCGCGAAGGTCAAGCATCGGCGTTCAGACTCAGAGCACAGAGCAGTCGTGGTGTCTGGACCTCACAGATTAAACTGTTTCAGGGGCAGATTCACTGACGTCACTGCAACTGGGAAAAAAATAGCAGCAAATTTATTGACATGCAACTTCTTACAGTGTTTAAAGAGACCCTGCTGGAGATTGTGTGCTGTATTTCCCCCCTTCTTGGTTTCTGGGCTCTCATATTCATCAAACTCTACACAATTTACACCATTTCTATGCAAAAGCATGTCATTTGTGCATTATCATGGATTTACTGAAGTGTGTCTTTAAAAAAAAGTTCCAGTATATACTGTATATTTTTTCCAACATCGTTAGAGCAATTTGCAGCTGATAATACCTGTTACCTCCTTGCATGGTAAAGTTGTTTATTCTTTTTCCTAAGGAAAAGGTTTCCAAATCAATGTGTAAGCATTCTACATGACAACCTGTTGATTGTGTACACGGACACTGTATTTGTAAGGTCAGAGTGGTTGGGTGTTTTCACATGCGGAGGAACAGAAACGACACATGCTTCACCTTTGCACATAGGGACTAGAGGATGTGCATCACACGGCATAGATTGTTTATTGTTTTAAATTGAATGTTTTTCTCAGTTCTGCATTTTTTATTTGTGAGTTCTTGGGCTTTGAATATCCAGTTTCCACTAGGCAGTACATGACTTATGATTTCAATTATAATTCCATTGATCTCTTAAAGATCCTTCATGAGGTTTGAATAAATATCCTATTTGTTTCCTCAACAAGGCATTAAATATAGCGCTGTGAAATAGGTTTAATTGCTCTTTCCACACACAAAAAAGGGTAACACTTCATTTTACAGGCCTGCAAATTTCATGATAATTAGGTGATAATTACCAAGTAACCTATTTGAAATTTCTTTGAAATTACTGCCAAATTACCCCAATATTTACCTCAAAATGTATTGAAAATGACTTTATTATAAACATAATCTAGCAATTATGTGTTAAAATAGCATATAATGTTTAAAATAGGGCCCTCAGAGTTGAGAGACGGCTGTGCGCTGCTCTTCATTGGAGGTGGAAAACTAATAGAAAACACTTCTGATCAGGCACAAATCTCACTAATGTGAGTTATTGTTGACACAAATGTAACCTGGTAGTTAATGTCATAATTCAGGGAGGTTTTTTTTAGAAATTTCAAATAAGTTATTTGCTAATTATTATCAAAATGGGAAAATAACTCAGAAATTTCTTTAAAAAAAATGGGCATGAACATGGAACTAATTCAAATAACTTTCTATTCTTTTCCTGGAAATCTATTAAATAATTACCAGCTATTGGGAAAAGCACAATATAATTATTAATAATCTGTATAATAAAGTAATTTTTGATCAATTTTGAGGTAAATATTGGGGAAATTTGGCAGTAACTCTAAAATAAATTTCAAATAGGTTAGTTGCTAATTACCACCTAATTACCATGAAATTTGCGGACGTGTAAAATGAAGTGTTACCCAGAAAGGTTAAAAAATGTCTTTCTCAAAGATCCACAGTTCGATAAACATGACATAGCTGTGGATAAATTAAACATAAATAAATACATACATATTTAGATGAAAAGAGGGTCCCATGAAATATTTAGTACTATCGTTAATTTATGAAATATGAATGCCTCCTGGGAAAAAAAAACACATTACACAAACTCGTGATACTCAGACATTATTCAGAGTATTCAGGAACTCTGCTCTGTTTGAATGATTTCTCCTTGGCTGACTAAATAAAGTATGCAGAAATGTATTTACGTGTCCTTTACTGTGGTGTCACACTTATCACACTTTATGTGAAAAGAGAAATGTCAGACTATGTAACATCTCGTTATCGGTTCATTACTGTTATCTGACAGGGAGATGACGGCAGGTCCTAACGGGTTTCTGAGCCTCCATCAAGGTTTGACATGTACTGTATCGTTATGTCATCATAGGACTTTAATGTTTCATGTGGTGGATAAAATTTTCATTAGCCAAGAGAGGCATACAGACATTCATAGTTTATATTACATACTGTACATATTCTAGTACAAACGTGAGTCCACTTGTTCATACTTGTAGTACATATGTGAGAGCATGAATGTAGTTAAAAGAAGTGTGTGTGTGTGTGTGTGTGTGTGTGTGTGTGTGTGTGTGTGTGTGTGTGTGTGTGTGTGTGTGTGTGTGTGTGTGTGTGTGTGTGTGTGTGTGTGTGTGTGTGCTGTGTGTGTGTGTGTGTGTGTGTGTGTGTGTGTGTGTGTGTGTGTGTGTGTGTGTGTGTGTGTGTGTTACTGACGTTAATCTGTTTACACAGTCACATTGTGGGGACTTGCCTTCCTTGGGGACAAAATCCACGTCCCCATAACGTGAAACAATATATTTTAGGGTGAGGACTTGGTTTAGAGTTAGGTGAAGGTTAGGTTTAGGTTTAGGTTGAGTTCAGGGTAAGGGTTAGGATTAGGCAAGTAACAGTTACATTTAGGGTTAGGGTAACTCTCCAGGAAATGACTGTAAGTCAATGTAATGTCCTCATGGAAACATGATTCTGTGTGTGTGTGTGTGTGTGTGTGTGTGTGTGTGTGTGTGTGTGTGTGTGTGTGTGTGTGTGTGTGTGTGTGTGTGTGTGTGTGTGTGTGTGTGGACTTGTACAACTATCATTACAAGAACCAGTTTAAGTTTTAGACCTTCAGAGTGATGACATTGGTTTTAAGGTCCAGGTTAGAATTAGGTTTAGGTTAGGGTTGTGGTTGGGGTCAGGCATTTAGTTGTGATGGTTAGGGTTAGGGTAAGAGGCTAGGGAATGCATTACGTCAATGAATGTCCTCACAAAGATAGCTGTACAAACGTGTGTGTGTGTGTGTGTGTGGTGGGGGGGGGGGGGGGGGGGGGGGGGTATAAATGTATGGATATATTTATGTATATGTGTAAATATATATAATATATAATATGTAATATATATTTGTGTGTATATATATATTTAGTATATGTATACTGTATATATACTGTGTATATATACTGTATGTGTGTGTATATGCAGTATATATAGACAGTTTAAATCTGTATTCTGATGTGTTTTAGATGATTAAAAACAAATTCATGATCTCTCTTATTTGTAACTAAAATCTGAAATGAAAAAGCCGCATCAGTAATCGGTGCAGTCAAACCTAAATTCAACAGATCGAGATTCAGGTTAAAGAGCTGCAGGAGCCTCGTGGTTGAGATAACTCTGACGGTAGTGAAGGAAATATTTAGTGATTTCAATCAAATTACTGTACATTCAAAATACAGTCATCCATTTACTGTATAGAATAAATTGCGTGCAAGTTGGATAAAGTCTCTGGTACGAACGGAGAGACAGATAAAATACCAGTAGACTTTCTTTAAAAAAAAAGAAGATGAGGAGGATTTGCAGCTGCTGTTTTTCTCATTAGTGGCTGTGAAGGTTTTGGTGAGCACTTATGGTTCATCCCTGTTTTTATCTAAGCTCTTCTGTCTCGACTCTCGATCTGATTATATAAGTGGATGTACAGTATTTTTATGTGTTTTAGAGAACTGCAACAGTCGTATCAGGATTACCAGCATGTATTATCATAAAACATTTATATTCAGGTACGATAACACTTGAATAATGTATGTAAATTCATTCAGGGTCCAGTCATGGTTCAGGTTTTTTTTGGGTTCATGTCCACTGGCTCAGTTTCATCAGGTTATGTCAACAACACAGCTTCCTATCAGAAAACAGGCACCTAATGTAACTGCCCTATTTTCCTCCTTTTAATGGATAATTTTCAGGATTATTAATGATTAACACGTGATCGTAAGTTAAAAGAAAACCTGGTGCAGAACAAATGTGGGGAAACTTGGAACCATGTATGTATATAAATAATATTGCATCATACTGTACTTTCCAAACACACTATGTTTCAGCAGCTTCGTTACTCAGACCGGGTTACGCTACTGTAGCATCACAGGTTATTAAAACAGCTAAAAATATTGGGACTTTATTTTTGTCATCCTGATATGTCTTGTGTGGTTACTGTTGGTTTAATGATCTACTGCATTGTACAGTACATTTCCTGTAAGTCAGTGATGTAAGTGTGTGCTTTCCCAGCATCGTGCTTGGTCTTGATAAGACACTGTGAGGAAAACCCAGGTGACGATTTCAGACACAGTAATACGCTTGATTTTCCAAAGTAATGTAACAATTACTCAAAAAGAGTGTATAAAAAGGACTCAACACTTCAGAAAGACTATTCATCAGGTGAGATACATTCATGTTTTCGCGTGTGAACTATAAAATTTGCTCTGATGTTCAACAATATGGTGTCTGAGCTTCACACTTTTCCACCTTATTTTATGCAGAGACTTGGTGCAGAGACTGAACACCGTGACAACAATGAAGACTGTGATTATTGCTCTTTTCGTGTTGTCGGTTGTCAGCCAGAGTGAGTTAACCTGCAAACTTGCAGTCTGTTATATCACATATTTATATGTATTGAGCTATTTTAGTTTGATTAGGTTGTTGAACAAGATGTTTTCTTCTTCCAGGTGAAGCCTTGAGGTGTAACTGTGGAGGCCTACGGAGATGTTCGGGCGACGTGGAGACCTGCTACGGTTCAAACGACGTCTGTGCCAGCGTCATTATTCATGCCGGATCCAGTAAGCGCTTTAGTCTTCACAGGGTCTGAGCAACCAGCGAAAGGCTACCACTAATAAGAAGAAGAATAATAAGAAGAAACTAATATGTTTCCTGATTATCCAACGTGTCTTTTCTCGTGTTTTCACAGCTCACAACTACTTCAAGGGCTGCATGAGGTTAAATGACTGCAGGCTGCTGAATCGTCCAGGTGTATCATCTGCCACTTGCTGCAGGACTGATCGGTGCAACAGATAGATTATCGTCATTATAACTGTCAACACATCCTCTGGTGAATCCATATTCAGCTGTCATGTAGTGTGTATTCTGCTATTCTCATAATAAAGAGCAGTGTGTTTCAAGTTTTGCTGTTTTTCACTTTTTATATACGTCCTCATTCTTTTTCCTCTCATTCTTGTTTATACACACTGATTTCGTGCGCTTAGGCGTTTTCTTTATAAATGTTAAAATGAAATCACTGCAGATCCCAATTGGACCACAGATGTGAGCTGATTTTATATTCACAATCAGTGGCGGACTCAGGCTTTCTGAATCATGTTTTATCAACCATAGGGGCATCCAAGAGAGCACTTATGCTGCATTTCTTTCAAACATGGGGCACCAAGTGGGTTGGTTTCATCTTTATCTTATCATTCCAATATACAGATATTATCACAGCGACGTGGAATGAAGCTAAGTGGTGAGTGAGAGTGATGCCACTTTGTTTCATGTACATATCATAATGACGGCTCGCATAGCCGCAGTCCTCTGTCTTCCGGTTTCCCTTTTTGAATAACTAATATAGACCACCACTATCTGCTGGCATGGAGAGTTATTTCCTCTCAAGCAGGCGCAGTGCTAACTGGCCATTGGCTCTAGTCTTCGATGCGTTCGGGTGCAACTTGGCAGCCAAAACAAAGGCAACGCAACAGGTGGCCTTCATCGCCTCTTGTTGTCTGATGTTGGCTTGGTGTGACCCCAGCAACGTGATTTTTTTTTTTTTTTTTTTTTTTTTTTTTTTTTTTTTTTTACAAGCTGATGTGTCTTAAATTCAGGATTATGCCAAAAAAAAAGCTTACATCTGATTTTGACAAATAAAAATCTTATCACAAGGTCCATTCACTGGAAATGTTCTGGTGCTTTCAGCTACACCTCCTGGGAAATTTTTTGCTAAAAATGTGCTGTCAAACTATACATGCCAAGGTCTATAATGAACCTTCAAGCTAAACTTTTCGTATATTTGAAGATCTTTACCGATTTTTGTGTGATCTGTTGTGAAATAGAATAAATATTGCCCATAAAAGTAATAATAATAATAATAATTATAATAATAATAATAGTAATAATAATAATAAGCAAAAGGCGGGGTTGAATGCTATTTCAACATTGCATTACCGAATGCTAGTGAGGCAAATTTCACTTGTTGGAACAATTATTCATTTTTTTTTTTTTTTTTTTTATTTATTTATTTATTTATTTATTTATTTTTACATCATAATTACATTACTCTAAATATTTACACTAACAGCTGTGAGTCAGTTTTTTTTTGTTTTGTTTTAAAACTTTTTCTAACATGTTTCTCTTAAACGGCCAACACCAGCTGACGTCTGATTTTGAACCAAAAATAAAAATCTTATCACAAGGTCCACTTACTGGAAATGTTCTCTGGCTTTCAGCCACACCTCTTCAGACATTTCCAGTCACAAGACTTTGGACTAAAGATATGTTATCAAACTATAATATCAAAAGTCACTCTCGAACGAACACTTCAAGCTAATTTTTCTTATATGTGAAGGTTTTTTTCTCATTTCTGTGTGATCTGTTAAAATAAAATCAAGATAATCAAAATAATCAAAGCCCAATTTGTCAAGAAAATTGTGCTATTTCAACATTGCACAGTGATGCAAACTTTTAATTTTTTACAGCATAATAAGTCTGTGAGAGCTTTTTGTTTTGTTTGGTTTTACAAATATTTCAATAAAAACTTTGTATTTCCTCCTGCAGAATCAGTGGTACCACATTGGGTTTCTCAGCATCCACATCTGACCTTGATAAGTCTGAGTGTGAGTAAAACCCAGATGACAGTTTCAGAGTTAATGATACACTGGATTCATATCGATTGTGCAACAAGTCCCAGTATAAAGGAAGCCTGCAGCCTGGCAGTAGACATCTGAGGAATCAAAACTCCAGTAGGGCAGTTTACAAGGTAGGATATCTTTTTTTCACATGTGCATGATTAAAATGCTCCAATAATACGGTATTTGATTTTGCTCACTTTTCTATTGCCTCATTCATGCAGAGATCGGTGTGCTGACACGTGAAAACATGAAGACTGTGATTCTCGCTCTTCTCGTATTGGTAGTTGTCAGCCAGGGTGAGTTAATGTACAGGAAACACAACAACACCTGCAGCCTGTTTCACCAGAAACTGAATCCTCCTCAAGAACCTGCAGCTGATTATTAATACCTGTAAAATACTGTATGTTTCCAGTGTGTCTGAATTGAGCTGATGTTAGAGCTGAAGGACAATGACAGTTGAACATGATCTGTTTTTCTTTTCCAGGTGAAGCCTTGACGTGTTTCTGTAAAGGCAACGGATGCCAGCAGACCTGCTACGGATCAAATCAAGTCTGTGCCAGTATCATCCTTTCTGCTGGATCACGTAAGTATAGGCCATTCCTTCAAGGAAAAAAAAACATACATTACTTGGATCGGTTCAGAGTCATTACCTATTGATCCATCCTGTCTTTTTCCATGTTCCCACAGATGTCAGCTACATTCAGGGTTGCATGGATGCAGGTCAGTGCAGGACAATGAGTGCAGGGTCACCAGGATCCACTTGCTGCAACTGGAATTTCTGCAACAGATAAATGAACGTGCAAAATGAAACATGAATCACACAACACATCTTCCAGTAAGAATATTAATCTACTGTCATGTGTTGTGTATTTCTGAATTGTCATAATAAACATCGATCAGATGCAACTGCTTTCATTCTTCAATTTGTTGAAATGCGTTATATAGTAAACTTTTATTCTGGGGGAAAAACAAACAGGAGATACTTCATATTAAAGCCATTAAAGGCTTTGCACATCCATGGCTTACAATATCTGGTTGATTAGACCATTTTTCAGAACAGACTGTACTTGACTGACATCTCCTTGACTCTGCTGTTAGCTCTATTGCTCCTGTTAGGTGGGACAAGTGACACATTTATCCTTTCTTCTGTTATTTGTCTGGCATATGTGCCTTCATTAGACAGTCTTACAGGGGAAACTTGTGACAGCTTGAATCGACTGTGAGGCACATATTTCAGCTTTGTTCAGTTTATCACTGAGGAGGAATCTCGGACTGCTGATCACACACAGGCCCTGTTCAGATTTCTCCATCACGTCGCACCACCTTGTGGTGTATGAGATGCAGCAGAGTGTTACAAAAGCAAACCCAGTGTGTTTTTTTCAATGTCAGTTCAGTACATTCTATGGAGGATGAAACCTGCCAAAATAAAAATATAAAATAATGACTCAGTAAATTTAAAAATATGTCATTTAATGTAGCAAAAATAATGTCCATCCATCCATCGTCAACAGCTTATCCCGTCAGGGGTCGCGGGGGGGCTGGAGCCGATCCCAGCTGGCATTGGGCGAAGGCGGGGTTCACCCTAATTAATTGATGAAATGTAACAAATTGATATTTCTGTTTTAATTTGCGTCTTTATTTATTTATCTTTGTATTAATACTGTAATGCCAGAAACGTGCCACGCCGCACAGTGACAACAGCACACGCCACCAAGCCTGTTCTACTAATCAAAGGGCTCGGTGCCGTGCAGAGCGCCCAGCAGTCCGGCATGTGCCACTGATCCGGGCTCAAGCAGTGAGGGGCGCAACTTGTTTCCTGTTGGCAGCGGCCTGAAGGTTCCCTCTCTGGAGGAGAGTGGCGGTGTGATTGTGAAACAGTTCAGTTTCAGACGGTTGATCTGCACACCTGTAGTGGTGGCCTGCTGTACGGAGCCAGGAATGAAGACTGGAGTGCAGCTAGCTGGCTAGCATATAGTCCGATCTATGCACATTAAAATGCATTGAGTTACACCCCTTCATTTGAATAATGAGACAGAAATGCATAAAATAAATGTGTAAAGAAATGTATAAAAAAAAAAGGAATACAGAAATAAATCAGTTGGGGGAAAACAAAGGGAACAAAGTGTCATGATTCTGGGTTTTTGTTGTAGAGTATTTCCTGTTTTATTGTGAAAGTTGTTCATTTCTTGTCTCTGCCAACTTTACTTGCTGTCTTTGTCTCTTTTCCCTCCTTTTCTGATTGTCTGCCCCGCCCTGATTGTTTTCACCTGTGTGTCATCACCCTGTGTATTTAAGCCGTCCTTCCCCTTCTCCTCTTGTTGGATCGTCTGTGCACTTGGAGCTGTTTTCTGTTTTTCTGTTTTCTTCGTCTTTCCACTCTGCGTCTCACAGCGTCTTTCCACTTCCCTCTATGTCCCCCTGCTTCCTCTGCTTCCCTTAGGTTCCCTCTGTACTTTTCTAGTGCCCCCTGTGTCCCTCTGGCTTATGTTTAGTTATTGTTTGGTTTTCCTTTGTACTTTAGTTTTGATATCTTTTCAGCTTACATTAAAGCTCGCTTTTTGTTAATCTTACCTGTGTCCTGTTTTCTGCACTTGGGTTCATTCCATTCACTTAGTCCACCGAAACAGAACGATCCAACCAGAGTTATGACCCCAGCAGAAAGCTATTATGCCTCCTTCGGCATCCGATTCATTGAGCCTCGGTCCCTTTTTGAGGGATCCCACTTGGCCATAGCCCCACGTTATCTAGGAGCTCCTAGAAGAAAGCGCAGGGCTCAGAAGCAGCGCTCCCGTGTCCTGTCTGAGGTCCGGCCGACTCCAGTCCCACCTGAGGTCCGGCCCGACAGAACCAATCCTATCACAAAGTCCACCGACTGTAAATGTTGAGGAGCTTGAGGACCAGCCACACCTGGTAGAAAAATCCCAGTAGTAACAGTTTATGATTAAAAAAAAATATTATTGTCAAACCACAATTTCCGAGGTCTATAATCAACCTTCAAATTAATTTTTTCTCATGTTTGAAGATCTGTAAGTCGGTGTAAGTTCAACTTGAGCGTCACAAATTTGCAGCTAACATTGAGTCAGCTGACTTTTACATGACAATTTCTGTTTTCTCCTGGTGAATCTTAAGATAAGATATTCCTTTATTTGTCCCACAGTGGAGAAATTTACAAATTTCCTTTGGGGTTATAACAGGTTTTGCAGCAATGATGTCATTGATGAAGTCACTCTGTTTGTGAGTGAAACCCAGAAGTTTCCGAGTTAATGATACTCTGGAGTTTCGTCAATTGCTCAACAAGTCCCAATAAAAAGGAAGCCTGCAGCCTGGCAGTAGGCATCTGAGGTATCAAACTCCAGTAGGACAATTTACCAGGTGAGATATGTTTAAGTTTTTTCATATGTTGATGATAAAAGTGCTTCCAGCTAAATACGGCATTTGATTTCTTACACTTTTGCTTCATTCATGCAGAGATCGGTGTGCTGACACGTGAAAACATGAAGACTGTGATTCTCGCTCTTCTGGTATTGGTGGCTGTCAGCCAGGGTGAGTTAAACACAACAACACCTGCAGCCTGCTTCACCAGAAACTGAATCCTCCACAAGAATCTGCAGCTGATTATTAACACCTGTAAAATAATATAGTGTGTCTGTTTTGAGCTGTTTTTCAGAGCTAAAGGGCAATCATCTGTGGCAGTGAAGTTACAGCACTAGTGTGTATACAAAAGCTGAACATGATTTCTCTTTCTTTTTGAATTTTCCAGGTGAGGCCTTGAAGTGTCACTGTGGAGGCACCTCAAAGATATGTTCAGGCCCTGTGGAGACCTGCTACGGATTAAATAAAGTCTGTGCCAGTGTCATCATTCGAGCTGGACCCCGTAAGTATAGGCGGTTCCCACAGTGTACTAAAAAATATAAATAATACATTATCTGGATCAGTTCAGAGTCATTACTTTCATTGAAAACTTGTGCAAGTTTAATAATCTGTTACGTCTTTTTCCATGTTTTCACAGATGTCAGCTACATGCAGGGTTGCATGGCTGCACATGACTGCGAAATCCTGACTAACTCAAACGTAGCATCTGGCCATTGCTGCACGACTGATATGTGCAACTGATGAATGAATGTGCAAAATGAATCATGCAACCTGTCTTCCAATAGTAATAATAATTGATTGTCATGTGTTATGAAGTGTAGCATTGTCATAATAAAGATCAGTCAGTTGCAAACTTTGGCCTTTTTCACTTTATACATCCCTTTTTCATTGTTTTTGCTGATGGTATTCCAAACAATATGAGACTTATTGTTGGTGTGTTGTTATTTACAGAAACAGAAAACCTTTATTCTTAGAAAATAAGCTTGTTGTGGTTGGTAGCAGAAGAAACAGAGAAGTAGCCTTCTGTTTATTACAGAGAGTCACTATAGAGCTTCTTTGGTCTATACTCCTCAGCTTTGGATCCACCTCAGATCCTCAGGCTGGCTAAATCAAAATCAGTATTTTCCAACGTTTCTTTCAACTCCCTGAAGATTTTCTTAATGTTTTATCAGATCCTGGTCCTGAGATCATGTCTTCTCTGCTTTTGATTAGAATAAAAATAATAATAATAATAATAACAAGGTCCACTTGAATCTTGAGCTTTCAGGCACAACCCTTGGAAGGAAGTTCACATTGAGCTGAATATTTGTTGACATCCTGAGGTCGATATGATGAAGACTGAAGCTTTTCTCATCTCTTGTGTCATCTGTTTCTTTTTTTGTTTTTTTTTACAATAAATGCACACATGTTCACACATTACTCAGACCATTTGAAGCTAACGTTGGCACTGTGTTGCTCATGTGTTTATTCTACAATTAAGACAGTCAAACAGATCTGTTTTTCCCTCCGCTTGTCGTGGTCTTTGGTGTTTGATTGGCCTGCTTTATTTTGATAGTTCACTCCTCATGTGTCATGTTTGGTTTTACTTCCTGTCTTTGGGTGTTTTCCCACCATTTTGATCTTTCCCCACCCTGATCAGTTTCACCTGTCCATCACTGCTGTGCTCACCTGTTCTCACTTCCTCAGTTACTCATTAGTCGCTATTTATACCTCACTTCCTTTGTTGGGTTGTCCTTTGCTTGTTTTCTTGCTTGTGGCCTGAGTGCTGGCAACTTCCTGCATTTTGAATTCTCAGTTTTGTCAGCCTTTTGTTTATTAAATCTTTTATTGCACCCTCAGCCTCTGTTGTCTTACAAGACTTTACAAAATAACCACCAAGAATCTCACCCAGAGGAGTAACGCCTTTTCAAAAGTTTTATCGACTGTGGAAAACTCATTCGTACTCCCCTTCTGAGCCAATCTCTATTCACACAGATTTCCTGAAACTGTGTGGTCCCTTTGTTCCCCACCTGATGTTGTCTGTGGAGGCTCAGTCGGTTCCCGCAAACCATCACATGTCCTTGTCTCTAGCCAACAGCCTCTAGCAACTACCTCCACATCAGTCCATTACCCATTAGCCATACCAAATTAAGGGGACTTTCCTACAGCCTCAATTAATATTTCCATCATTAACTATCTTACAGTTTCGGTTTATTACAGTGTGTACAAGTGCCACCTGCCCATCAGGATCTAACCTAAATATTCATTCACCACTATCCACACCTTCAGAGCAATTTGGGTTCAGTATCTTGTCCAGCATGACAGGGCTGCTACTTCGCTAAGACTGCTATCTTCTATTGTGGATGACTCCACCTCCTGGCCACTGCTGTGGCACCAGCACCAGTTTACCTGTAATTCACATCACTACCCAAAATACCTAGTGTCTATTCATGATATTAATATTCATCAATTTCCAGGTAAAGAATGCAACGACTTTAATGTTTCATAAGAATCTGATTCATCATTTCCTCTCCTCTGTTTTCTATGGTTTTGCTTCAATTTCAGCTTCTCTGATTTTGGCAGAACCAATCCTATCACAAGGTCCATTTACTGGAAATGTTCAGGAGCTTTCAGCCACACCTCCTGGAAAAATCCCAGTAATAAGATTTTGTGACTATAATGAACCTTCAAGCTAAATTTGAGCAATTCTCATAATTGAAGATCTGTACCCATTTTTGTGTGATCTGTTGTTTTTTTATAATAAAATAATGGCACTATTTCAACATTGCATGCTGCTTTCCAAATGATATGTGGAGGGCAAATTTCACTTGTTTGGAAATGATATCTAGGTGTAAGTTCAACTTGAGCTAAAGTTAACATTAGCACTGAGTAGGTTAATTTTTACAATATTATAATTGAAAATATTTCTGTTTTCTCCCGGTGAATCTGTGGGGTCATTGCAGGTTTTGCTGCATCAATGTCTGACCTTGATAAAGTCACTCAGTTTGTGGCTGAACCCAGACGACCCTTAATGATACTCTGGAATTTCATCAATTGTGCAATAATTGTCCCAATAAAAAGGAAGCCTGCAGCCTGGCAGTAGACATCTGAGATATCAAAACTCCAGCAGGACAATTTACCAGGTGAGATATCTTTAAGTTTTTCATACGTTGATGATAAAAGTGCTTCTAGCTAAATATGGCATTTGGTTTCTCACACTTTTGATTCATTCATGCAGAGATTGGTGAACAAACAGGTGAAAACATGAAGACCGTGATTCTCGCTCTTCTCGTATTGGTGGTTGTCAGCCAGGGTGAGTTATTGTACAGGAAACACAACACCTGCAGCCTGTTTCACCAGAAACTGAATCCTCCACAAGAATCTGCAGCTGATTAATATCTGTATATTAATATTATGTTCCTGGTGCAGAGGTGAAGGACAATCATTACTGACAATAAAAACGCAGCACTAGTTTGTGTACAACAGTTGAACATGATTTCTTTTTCTATTCCAGGTGAAGCCTTGAAGTGTGTATGTCAGGGCTGGTCATGTCGGCAGACCTGTCGCGGATCAAATCAAGTCTGTGCCAACATCGTCACTCAAGCTGACTTCAGTTAGTACAGGCTGTTCCTTCGGTGTACTGTTCAGCTAAAAATAAAAAAAAATCGCCATCATTGCTTATTGATTCATCCCGTCTTTTTCCATGTTTTCACAGAAATCGAGTCCATTCGGCGTTGCATGGATGCTGCTGAGTGCAACTGGAGGAGTGTAGGTGCATTACATTCTGAATGCTGCGACCATGAGGATTTCTGCGCATAAATGAGTGTGCAAAAGGAATCATGCAACACATCTTCCAGTTAGAATATTAATCTACTGTCATGTGTTGTGTATTTCTGAATTGTCCTAATAAAGATCGATCAGTTGCAACTGTTTTTCATTTTGTTTAAATCACTTCCTCTTCCACTCCTCTTCCTTCCTTTGTCTAATCCTTCGTTTCCTCCTCCTCCGTCCTGCCTTCTTTTCCTCCTTCCTTCCTTTTTCTCCTCCTTCCTTCCTTTTCCTCCATCCTCTTCGCAAGTTGGCAATCCAACTTAGAGGTGCATTACCACCACCTACTGGAAAGGAGTGTGAAGCGGTACATTGGCAGGAAACAAAAAAACACAAATTAGATTCTCTCCATTATTCCTGTTGTCCTTAAATAATTAATTAGAAGATTGTGTACCTTCCTAGCAGATTCCCCGATGTAATATTTCCATCATTTACTCCCTTCTTTCCTCATCATACCTGTTGCTCTCTGTATGATATAAAACATCACATTAAAGGCTAAGTCCACACATTACAGGTATATTAACTGTTTTTAACCCCCTTTTGTGTTTTTCAACTAAATTACAATTCAAAATGTGTCTTGCTTTTTAAGCACAAATATCTTTTATTTTTAATATAATAAAATGTGCACGTGTAAATAGTCCAAGCAGCCACAAAATACACCGATTTTATTGATAAAAATGTCCTACACAGCATGGAAGGGAAGGGGATAATGTTGCCAAAAGTTTCAGTTTACACAAATTTCATTTCATCATCATCAATTTCCAGGTAAAGAATGCAACAACTTTAATGTTTCATAAGAATCTGATTTGAATATCATTTCCACTCATCTGTTTTCTATTATTTTTGCTTCAATTTCAGCTTTAGTTTGTACTGTTTTGTTTTTTTTTTTTTTTTTTTTTTTTTTTTCCAGTTTATCTGATCAGTTTTCAGCCAAGTCTGTGTTTGGTGTAAAAGAGGTTCTCTGATTTTGGCAGACCCAATCCTATCACAAGGTCCACTCGTTGGAAATGTTTATGAGCTTTCAGCCACACCTCCTGGAAAAATCCCAGTAATAAGGTTTAGTGACAACCAAATACTGTCAAACTACAATTTCCAAGATCTATAAAGAACCTTCAAGCTAAACTTTTCTCATATTTGAAGATCTGTACCCATTTTTGTGTGATCTGTTGTTTTTTATAATAAAAAAATGGCACTGTTTCAACATTGCATGCTGCTTTCCAAATGATATGTGGAGGGCAAATGTCACTTGTTTGGAAATGATATCTAGGTGTAAGTTCAACTTGAGCTAAAGTTAACATTAGCACTGAGTAGGTTGATTTTTACAATATTATAATTGAAAATATTTCTGTTTTCTCCCGGTGAATCTGTGGGGTTATCGCAGGTTTTGTTGCATCAATGTCTGACCTTGATAAAGTCACTCAGTTTGTGGCTGAACCCAGACGACCCTTAATGATACTCTGGAATTTAATCAATTGTGCAATAATTGTCCCAATAAAAAGGAAGCCTGCAGCCTGGCAGTAGACATCTGAGATATCAAAACTCCAGCAGGACAATTTACCAGGTGAGATATCTTTAAGTTTTTCATATGTTGATGATAAAAGTGCTTGTAGCTAAATATGGCATTTGGTTTCTCACGCTTTTGATTAATTCATGCAGAGATTGGTGAACAAACAGGTGAAAACATGAAGACTGTGATTCTCGCTCTTCTGGTATTGGTGGTTGTCAGCCAGGGTGAGTTATTGTACAGGAAACACAACACCTGCAGCCTGTTTCACCAGAAACTGAATCCTCCACAAGAATCTGCAGCTGATTAATATCTGTATATTAATATTATGTTCCTGGTGCAGAGGTGAAGGACAATCATTACTGACAATAAAAACGCAGCACTAGTTTGTGTACAACAGTTGAACATGATTTCTTTTTCTGTTACAGTTGAAGCGTTGAAGTGTGCATGTAAGGGCAGGTCATGTCCGCAGACCTGCCGCGGATCAAATCAAGTCTGTGCCAGCATCGTCACTCAAGTTGGATACCGTAAGTACAGGCTGTTCCTTCAGTGTACTGTTGTTAAGCTAAAAGAAAGAGAAAAATCAGTTCAGAGTCATTTCTTGTTGATCCATCCTGTATTTTTCCTTGTTTTCACAGAAGTCCACTCCTTTCAGGGTTGCATGGATGCTGCTGATTGCAATTGGATGAGTGCAGATGCAACATATTCCAAGTGCTGCGACCATGAGGATCTCTGCAACAGATAAATGAACCTGCAAAATGAATCATGCAACACACCTTCCAGTAAGAATATTAATCTACCGTCATGTGTTGTGTATTTCTGAATTGTCCTAATAAAGATCGATCAGTTGCAACTGTTTTCCTTTTCATTTTGTTTAAATCACTTTCTAAAGCAACATAACTCTAATTGTTGTTTGGTGTGTTAAGTATTACATTATATAGAAAGCTTTTATTCTAGGGAAAAACAAACAAAGATACAACTTCATATTAAAACCATTAAAGGCCTTGCACATCCAGGGCTTTTAATATCCAGCTGATTAGACCATTTTTCATAACAGACAAATTTCACTTGTTGGGAAATGAGGGTGTAAATTCACCTTAAGCGTCACAAATGTCTTCATGCATGAAAACTATTTTTACACATTTCTTGGACCATTTAAAGCTAACATTAGCACTGAGTAGGTTGATTTTTACAATATGACAATTAAAAATAGAAAGTCACAACAGTTTCAGTGTTAATAATGCACTGGATTCATATTGATTGTGCAACAAGTGCCAGTAAAAAGAAAGCTTGCAGCCTGGCAGTAGACATCTGAGGAATCAAAACTCCAGTAGGACAATTTACCAGGTGGGATATCTTTAAGTTTTTTCATATGTTGATGATAAAAGAGCTTCCAGCTAAATATGGCATTCGGTTTCTCACACTTTTGTTTAATTCACGCAGAGATTGGTGAACAAACAGGTGAAAACATGAAGACTATGATTCTCGCTCTTCTCGTATTGGTGGTTGTCAGCCAGGGTGAGTTAATGTACAGGAAACACAACAACACCTCAGGCCTTGAAGCGCTACTGTAACAGATCCTCAGAGAAATGTGTTGACCATCAGGAAACCTGCTACGGACAACATGATGCCTGTGCCAGCATAAACACTGGATTACGTAAGTATAGGCCATTCCTTCAGTTTAATATTCACCTAAAAATAAACAAATAAAACAAATAAAATTTCCATTATCTGGAGCAGTTCAGAGTCATTAATAATCTGTCCCATCTTTTTCCATTTTTTCATAGAGCTCATAAAATGTTGCATAAACAATAATATATGTCTGTTGATTAATGGAGATATATTCCCTTTGAGATGCTGCAACTTTGGTATGTGCAACAAATAAATGAACATGAAAAATCACGTAAGACATCTTCCAGTAATAATAATAGTCTTGTTTACTTTGCATTGTCATAATAAAGATCAAGCAGTTGTAACTTTTATCCTTTTTCATTTTTATATATACTGTATCACTTTTTTCAGTTTTAATAGTTTTAGAAAACAGCTTAAATCAATTTGTTGGTGTGTTGTTATTTATGGTTACTGCATTATATTAAAAAAATGTTCTGGAAAATAACTGACTGTTATTCTGGCAGATAAAAGTCAAGGTTAAGGTTTTATAGACTGTGACATAGTTCCAGTTCCCACAGAGTCACAACTCCATACTAAAGGCCAGTTGACTCATGACAGCTATATTTTCATTTTTCAACTAAATCACAATTCAGTTTTATATTTAGTGACACCAAAAACAAGTTCAGTTCCTGAGTTTAAATTTCATTGTTACAGCATATTCATCACACCCCGAATTAATCCTTCTCATAAACTCATTACCATAAAGACTACATACTATTAGTAGTGGTGGAAGAAGTACTCAGAACTTTTACTTAAAAGTAGAAATACCACAATTTAGAAATACTGTAGTGAAAGTAAGGAAAGTCCTGCATTCAAAATATTACTGAAGTAAAAGTATTTGTATTGGAATCAAAATATACTTAAGGTACCAAAAGTACGCATTGTGTAGAAAGGAAGAATAATATATATTATGTGGCTGAATTATAATTAATGCTAATACCTCAGCTAATACTGCACTGATATTGCAGCTGGAGCAAATTTCAATTACTCTATAATATGCTTTACTATTACTACTACTAGTATTACTACTATTACTACTACTATGCTTTACTATTTCTCTTATAACATTATGACTTCATTCTCGAAATATCAGATTTTTTTCTGTCAGTGTGGCCCTAATATTCCTTCATGATATCTTAACCATAAAAATACATCAGAATTTATCATTTAATTTATATTTATTGTATGTATGTATTAATAATCAGAATATAAGTAACTTGTAACTATATATAGTATAAATATATATATATATATATATATATATATATATATATATATATATATATATATATATATATATATGTGTGTGTGTGTGTGTGTGTGTGTGTGTGTGTGTGTGTGTGTGTGTGTGTGTGTGTGTGTAATTTATTAAAAGTGAAATTATTATTATTAGTTAAATTGATTAAATAAATACATACAGTACTTGAGTTAATGTACTCATTAACCTTTTTTAAATTAATATTATGACAGTTGCTTCTTCAGGCTCTGCCTCTGACGTCCCACTCTCCGGCCATTTGATTGGTTGTCACATTGCATCACATGACGGGCGAATTCAGGAAGTATTTTGGTTACACAAGGCGGAAGCGTTTGTTTTACAGAAGCTGAGAGTGTTTTAGGAGAAAACATTGTTAACGAGGAGCAACAAGGTTACATTTCACTATTCACGGGCGGAGTGAATGTTGTTTTTCGTTGCTGGTAAGAACGCTAACGTGTTATTTGTTTACTTTTAGTATTTTTTTTGTTAGCCGAGGTTAGCATTGCTAACTCGTCTCATCGTTATGAGCCTCGCAGCTAACTAACAGTAGATTCTGTTTTTATTGGTTATACGGTCTAGAAAGTTAAGATCAGCAGGTTAATCGGTTTGTTTGGAGCTTGTTTTTGTTGTGTGTTGAATTAATATAATTATATGTATCGTCTAGACTTTATTAGAATGTGACTCCAAAAAGATGGCCAGGCAATATAATAAACGCTGTGTATCAAACCAGTTAACGTTATATGATCAAGTTTTAAACCCTTGGAAGTGTCTGACCTTTCAGACACCGTCTCTCCCATTTTCACTCACAGTCGGTGTTCTGCATGACTATCTAAATAACCCTTTTAAACGTTACTGAAGCTAGGTTAGCTAGGTGTTGTGATTGGTGACAAGTGCACTGTCATTTCTATAATGAAATAAAAATGAATGGGCTGCAACTAACGAGTTTATACACCAATTATTCTCGATTCTCGATTAATCGTTTACTCCATACAGTGTCAGAAAAAACAGTGACACCAAAGTGAGACTTTAAGACTTTTTTTAACCCATCATCAGTGCAAAGCCCCCAGAATTCAGTTAACCTATTTTCACTTTCATTTATTACACAGAAAAGCATCAAATTTCACATTTAAGAAGCTGGAAATAAGTTAAATTTTGTATTTCTTGAAAAATTACTGAAATGATTGACAATTATTTTTCTATCAGTTGACTAATTTGTTAATTGACCAATACTTTCAGCTCTCAAAATAATTATTTGAAAATTACAAATGAGTTTTTCTTTGTCTTATATGATAAACTGAACATCTTTCAGTTTAGAACTGATGTTTAAACAAAATAACATAATTTAGTCAATTACTTGACAAAAAATTTTGCAAATTAACAAATAATGGAAATAGCTTAGTTGCAGTCGTAATAGGTGAAGTTCAAGGAATGGCTGAAATTTATAGATATGACTGTTCATTTGAGCTGCAACATGAAGAAGTGATTTTGTGTGTAGGTGTTCTCATAAGCAGATCCACTGATTTTCCGTGGTTTCTTTTTTTTTTTTTTTTTTTTTTAATCAAGGTAGACCGGATCACTCCACCACTGCCCACCTGTTCCGGTTCTTTCCACCAGGAGTCTGGCGTCTGACCTCGCTCACCATCAGTGCCTGTGTGTCCAGACTCCGCTTCCGTCTTTACCCCTTGTTCACTTGTAGTTTCAGCCCATCTCATCCATAACAGCCTCTGTCTCTGTCAATGGCTGGGCGCGGGGGAGGATCAACCAGGCCAAATGGGGCCACAGCAGCAAACAAAATCTGCCAATTCAAACTGGTGTTGCTGGGGGAGTCAGCGGTGGGCAAGTCCAGCTTAGTGCTGCGCTTTGTCAAAGGCCAGTTTCATGAATTCCAGGAGAGTACCATTGGAGGTAAGACACAAAACACATCTCTACCCTTTTGAAGGAGTGGATTTTGTTTCGTGTTTTAAGTTATGTGTCTCAGCAGGTAGATTGTGTTGTGTGTATGTTATAGGGCTCACCTGAATGCTTTGGTATTCAACCGCCAAATCACTATTCAAATGCTTTGTTTTGCAAATTATTCTTTGTATTAGTATGGAATAATAAAGTATAAATGCCAAAATAGAGACAGAAGAAGATATCATGAATACCTTTGAATATTTCTCACCAAAGCAGGACAGTACATTAAGTGATGAACATCACTTTAAATATATGAATACTCATGCTAATACAATACCTAAGATATGTAAACACAACTTTGCCTAAACACAATTGTTTAAATTTGGCACAATTTAGGTTGAAATTAGAATGACACTTGCCAAGGTGCCCTAGTTTGATTGTCCCTTCTCTCTGTTCAGCTTGTGCCATCATCCACAGGCATTTTGTTTATGTTGAGATCAGCTGTACATAGCGTATCATAAAAACTTCTTAAAAATCTTATAAAACACTTCATTCGAACTGGACAGATACAAAATAAAACTCACCTAAACTGCTATTCTTACTCTTTCCAACAATCCCCAAGTGTGCTTTGGTCAAACTCAACTCTAATTTCACGGAGTTTGATGAGAACAGATGACAACAACAACAGTTTGGGGTTAAGTATCTTGCCCATGGACACTTTGACTTGTGGAGTGGAGGAACCGGGGATCAAACCATCCATTTCCATTTCTAGTTCAATAAGTTGAACATTGTGCTAATACTGTTCAGGCTTTGATTACCACCACAGACAGATATTAAAATTATAAAATTAAATATTAAATTTTCTAGATTTAAGTAATCTCCACTTGTATTCCTGATAAATGGCTTTTGCATCAAATAATTTAACAAGTGATGTGTGATAAAGTAATCTCTAGTCAAAAGCCCACTAGCTGTTTTGGGGCTTTCAACCACGTGGATTTTTGAGTTGAGATTGTATTTGTGACACACACTGTTAAAGGTCAAGAATGACTTTGAATGCTCAAAACAAGTGGCATGTTTCACTTAATCTGAGTCAAATTCCACCGAGATCCTTACTTGCTTCCTACATGAGCAGAATCTTCCAGTGGGACAGAAATGTACATGGTCCTAAAACATCATCATTCCACTGATCTTCATTGTTTTGCTCTCCTCAGCCGCTTTCCTCACTCAGACCGTCTGTCTGGACGACACCACTGTGAAGTTTGAGATCTGGGACACAGCAGGTCAAGAGCGCTACCACAGCCTGGCTCCGATGTACTACAGAGGAGCCCAGGCGGCCATCGTGGTCTACGACATCACCAACACAGTAGGTTTCACCTGCAGGAAAACACTGGGGGACTACAAAAAAAATACATACAGTATATTGAGGTAACAATTTACTTATTTGTGCACACAAGATATAATTAGTTCCCTCAATTTTATTAAAACATTCTCATGTTTCCCATGTTTTAGTAAATTTGTGCGCACAAGATAAATGTATATGAATGAGTGAATAATTTGTTTTTGTGTCTGGTCATATACATAACCCACCCTTCATGGGATTATGGGATGTTCGCCCACCATCATTCAGATATAATTGTAAACATGCACCTCCAGAATATATCCCACAATGGAAATACAACAAATAATCAGGCACAGACATACAAACACAGCCCCCTAAACACAAGACACATACACAAATTCAATCATAACAACAAGTCTGGGGAATTAATCTATCGTATGTTACTCTTCTCATCCTATCTCAATCTTTTCAAAGATATTTAAAAAAATACCAAAACATTACCAAAAATGTATTAATTTAAGGCTTGAGTCTCCATCCCTAATCTAAACCAAGAACATGAACTTTTTTTAAAAATATTTGTCATAAATCATGAAATAAATAATAAAATTAAATCAAATGAATTTCGTTCCCAACGTAACTTGTTCACAATATTGGCATATATGGTATATACAGAAAGCCAACACAGTGCACCATGCTGCAGTCAGACTGGAGTGATGTGCTCTGTCAAGCCTGTTGTAAAATAACCACAGAATCTCTTGTGCTAATATGCACATTAATCATGTCATTTTTATTAATTATTCTACAGTTTCTTCTGCATATCAACAGGCTGGTCACACAGCTCCATGAACTGCTGAACTCCTCTTTTTTTAAACAAGGCTGACTAGTCTGGAGCTCCACATTTTTAATTAATAACCTACAGGTAGATGTGAGACTGTGATAAGCAACACAATATGATAGGCCCAGCCAAATGCATTGGGACTGTGTCAAATGCACTCTTGGTAGTTTTGTGGCCAGGTTCTCTTGGCGCATCTGTGGAATTGGGTGGTACACATTACTGTGCATTAGAAGCTGTGACAATCAAGGCTTATAACATTCACTACCCCCTTTAATCACAGAGCTGTCTCCGACATGACGCACAGACAGTTTTGAATCCTATCAGTCTCTATCACATCATCTCATCTACTTATAGATGATTGTAATTAAAAATGTGGAGCTTCAGACAAAATTTTGATCTGCCTCATTTAAAAAAAAAAAAGATGATGCATGAGTGAAAGCCTGGCAGGAACAGACGGTGCTCAGGGAGTTATGAGCAGAAGTTTAAGTGATTTACAATTTTTGCCTACATGCCTGATGATGTGCAGAGGAAACTGTAGAATAATAAATCGAAACGCCACGTTTGATGTGGACCTTAGCACGAGGGGTCCATCCTTCTATCCATCCATTTTCTTCCACTTATCCGGGGCCGGGTCGTGGGGCAGCACGGTTAGCAGTGAATTCCAGACGTCCCTCTCCCCTCTCCCCAACGTTTTTCCAGCTCTTCATGGGGCACCCCGAGGTGTTCCCAGGCTAGACGAGAAATGAGGCGTCCAGGAGGCATCCTGATCAGATGTCTGAACCACCTCAGCTGGCCCCTTTTGACGCAAAGGAGCAGGGACTCTACTCTGGTTGTTTGCATCAATCTCATGCTGGTTGCATAAAAATTTAACCTGCAGATCTGCTGTGCATAAATGTTGCTCATGTCGAGCACACAAATGAACTAAAATGTGGGAACCTTTTAATTAAAATGAGGCCATGAATTACTATCTTGTGTGCACAAATTAATCGAAACATTGGAACAATTTCATAAAATTGAGGAAACGAGTTATATCTTGTGCAATGAGAAAATTAGTAATGTGTATATTTTTTTTTCTCTATGGCCAATCCTAGGTTCCATAAGGACAGAGTTTTATCAGTCAGTAGCAACTTGATGAACTCTTGCTTAAGCAGTTTTCTTGTTTTAGTTTAACATTATTTACTGTATTTTGTTTCTTAAATTCATTGTTGACTCTGACTGCAAAAAAACAGCCAAATACAGAAGTTTTAAACAACACTGTGTTGATAATCAGAGGTAATTATTGTACATTTTACAATATCTTATGGAGGATCATTGGGTTTGTTTGGAGGCAGAGTAGAGCAGAAGACGCAAGACCTTCTCCAGTATTAGGTCATTTTTGGCTAAAATTTGGCATGTAGGTGTTCAGACGTTACACAGAAAATGTTCCACCTTGGTTAAATATAGTTATGTGAATACACCAGGTGAGAGCAATATTAATAAAGTTTGTCCCTCAATTAGGATACTTTTGCACGGGCCAAGAACTGGGTGAAGGAGCTGCAGAGACAAGCCAGTCCTAACATAGTGATCGCTCTGGCTGGAAACAAGGCGGACATCGCAAACAAGAGAGCTGTTGAGCTTCAGGTATGATGTACAGCAAGATTATTTCAGATATTCAAAGCTTTAGCCTCAATGTAGAATATCATAAAATTAAATACTTAAATACTTAATATTATCCTCAGTATCTAAATTATGTTCTTAGGAGGCACAAACATACGCTGATGACAACAGTCTACTCTTCATGGAGACCTCAGCCAAGACTGCCATGAACGTCAATGAAATTTTCATGGCTATTGGTAAGTGCATCATTCTGCTGAGTCAAATGTCACATCCCACTGCTCCCACTGATGGGTATTTCAGGCAGCACTTAAAACTTGACAGAGCTCTCCTGACCTTAATTGAATGGGTTAACTGGTTAGATGGAAGTATTTGCTTGTACTTGCAAGTCAGTAAGTGCTCTCAAATAGTTATTCACATGCTATTGTGAATAACAATAGTGAATAGCACATCTGTGCTTGATTTAATTAAAATTTAACAGTATTGTGAACTTTAACATCTTAACGCATTTAAAGGATGTAATAACTCGTACAACCTTTAAATTTGTTTCATTCAAACATCTGTGATCTTGTCCCCCACAGCAAAGAAGCTACCGAAGAGTGATCCTCAGGGCGGAGCCGGACAAGGGGGGCGGACTAGGACGGGAGTGGATCTACAAGAAGCTGCTCCTCAGAGCCGCAGTAGCCAGTGCTGCAGCGGTGGCGGCGGCAATTAGCAAGTACGAAACAATGAACTTAGTGAGCGAGCCCTGAACATCGTTTTAAGGACAGCACGTAGCTAAAACCCAGAGAGGCAGGAGAGGGCAGAGCCACTCGCCACCCCTGCACTTAAACTGAGATTACAGATGAGATTATCTGGAACCTCTTTGATTAAAGGAACATTTTTTAAAAAAAGAATCATAAGCTAGAGGGAATTACCAAAATCCCTCACTACTACTTTTCCTCTGTCTTTCCCCTGTGTATCTATCTACCTCCCTGTTCATCTTCAGTCTCTGTCTCAGTTGATTGAATTCTATCTTAAATGATTTTTTTTTTGAAGGGTGATGCTGATGTTGTTTGCCATTTTCCCTATGTGTGTGTATGTGTGTGTGTCTGCTATGTATGTGTATGTATATAGTACATACGCATACATGCACTGTATAGTGGCAGTTTACTTTTCTACTCTTGCCATTTCCCTCTACATCGACGATCATCATGAAAGATACAAATACCCAACTACTAATCCTGAAATTGCTGAAAATGGCAGAGCAATTAATCCTAAAGGTTTTTGTCCTATCGCAGTTTAGACCACATCCTTTTGTTCTCGTTAGGGACGTGGACATGACAGAGTTGCAAGGAAAACTCTAGAGTTTGCTTACTCAAGCAGGTCGCGATTTAATAGGCTACACTGAAGACGATGTGCAAAAGATGCAGTTGTTTGCGTTCATTGTGAGATACCTGTAACACCAGAGAGTTGTTAGCCTTTTCTAAAAGAAATGTGAAAATAACTTGTAAATCTAAAAAAAAAAAAAAAACTAATAAATAACATGCAAGATTCATTTTGTTTTGAGTTGTTTTGCAGTGTTGTATGGCATTGGAGGATGATATTTGTGTGTATGTTTTTAAGTTTCTTGGCAGTGCAGTTGAGAGCTTTGATTTTCTGCCCAAACCTGATTGGGCCCGACCTGACCCATCTGGTTTTGGGCAAAGTCGGGTGGTAATTTCTGAAAATTCCTTCTTGCTTGTTGGGTTTAAATGCAGACCTCATAGTCTGTGATATGACAGTTTTTGAGCTGTGCTGAACGTTGGGTAGGAGAAGGCACATGTTCGCAGATCATGTAACAAATGTCTGTTACTGCACTGGTTGACTTAAGTTAGGGCTGACCCGAATGCTTCGACCGTTGCCATGGTAATCGACCTCCAAATCAGTATTCTATTTGTATATACAGTATATGTATGAAATAATGAATAAATCCCCAAATAGCCCATGAAATAAGGACTAATCCCACAACATTTTTCATATTCAAAATTAATTATTATTAATTCTTCTCAGATAGATATCGCTGTGTATGTGTAGAGGTGTTTGTGTGTACAGTAGTGCAGCAGCGGCGCTGTCCTAAAGGTTTGAATACCTTCACATATTTCTCACTGAAGCTTCGAAGCCTAAAAACAATGTATTAATTAAAACTGTGGAATCCAGGACAGCCCAACTTTTGTAATACATTTTTTAATTTAAATATAGGTTTTTTAAACATTTTTTTACAGTGGAAATTTGTGTTTTTAATCATGCTTGGACCCAAAACTGCTGCCCTGGTTTGGCCTCAAGTTGGGCTAGGACAGAAACTATGTAGGGTTGGACCTTTTTGGGAGCCCCCATCATAGCTCTAGTGCTGTTCAGTACAAAATATATCAACTGTGTAGCTTTGCAAATATATTTGTTCAGGACTAAATGCACTGATCCAAAGCAAAGACATTTCTCTCTGTTGTTTTAAATGTTATTCTATATTCATCTGTTAGCTGTGGGCCATTAAAAAAAACCAAAACGGTGGGATTAAATGGCCGAATACTGGGAACAGATCCTTAATCCAGCCACAAACAAATTTTTGGCCATATTTTCTTCAATGCAAAAGCAGTTTGAAAATGCTAATTTTAAAATGTACATTTGTAAGTACTTGAAAATAAGCAGACAGCAGAAAGAGCGTCAGTAAACAACTTTAACCTCTAGATGGCAGCATCACACTTCAGTCGAGATTCACAAAATTCATCCTTGCATGTATCCATTAATTTACATGTGGTCAATAATTAAATAAAGTTAATTATAAAAACACATAAAATTGCTATCAAATTGGTAACTATTTTGATAATGGATTCAAAGTCGTTTTTCAAGCAAAAATGAAAATGTAACAGCTTGACGAGATAAGCACAGTCTGTGTTTGCATTTGTATGCATACCCAAAGTGAACAGTGTGTAGCTTTACCATGCAAAAAGCCATTACTGGCAGAATGAGAATAAAAAGCTGTCTTGCAGAGGACTGGCATGGTGGTCGTGGTGGTGGTGTGCTCACCTGATTATTCTACAGCTCATTTTACAGCAGGGTGTCTCTGGGTTAATGCAGCAGTTCACTTTGTTGTGATGAATGGTGCCCTTTTAATAGAGGTCCCTGAAGCTCTTTGAGGTTTTAAGTCTATTAGCTAAAGAAAGTGTAGAATATATTAAATGACATCCATTCAAATGAGGTGTTCTGGGTCTGTTCAGGTTTCAGAAATGTATTTGTTACAGCGGCCTGAGCATTCGAGAGAAACTAATGCAGTCTGGTGCAAAAAAAAAATGCAATAAATCCTCCCTGTATGAAGGTTATCATGTTGGAATAGTTTTGGCAACCCCATTATAACAATAATTGTTGCATGGAATGAGTGATGTAGGAGTCCTAACTTGTGGTAGTGTAGTGCCCAGTGTTGACTTTAATACATTTAGTACAATTAATTCATGGTAAACAATACTGTAGAGACATGATCTCAAACTGAATTTGAAATCAAGACAGCAGCCCAGTTTTCATCCAGATTGAGCACAAATTTTTCAGGAATTTCCAGAAAATCTGCAAAAGATGCCTCCATTTTTTACTGTGTTGTGAATGTTAGGAGTTGGTTGTATCGAGATAAACAGTTGGACGTATTCATTTTCCAGTAGGGTGCCATTAAACCATTTCGGAAGAAGAGGATGCAACAAAATGATGTAATGAAAGGAGAAATGATGGAAAACAAACGTGATAGAAATATGATGTTTATATTTGTTTTGTGTGTTAGTTTGAGGACCATTACAGTATTTTGAAACAACAGCATGTGGCATTTAGGGGATCTTTTGGCAGAAATGCGATATAATAAGTATGTTTTTGTTTATAGTCACCTGAAAATAAGAGTCATCGTGTTTTCGTCAAAGTAGAATTAGCCATTTTTAGCTACATAAGTGGGTCCTCTTCATGGAGCCGGCCACCATGTTTCTACAGTAGCCCAGAACAAACAAACCAAATACTGGCTCTAAATAGGGCCATTCGCATTTTCGCATCAGTCACTGTAGTTCACCGACACGCTTAGCCCATAAGAGAAGTTTAATTAGGATAGTTGCAGTCTGCAACCTCACCGCTAGATGTCACCAGATCCTACACACTTCACCTTTGAGACGTTTAAGTCACATGCTTTATGTACATCATGACGTAGTATTTGCTAAGTCGATTTCCATTGCACTTATATCGACACGCCAGCTTTTCCACCTCAGCCAAGCGTAAAAACAGTTTTGCGATATTTGGACTTTTTTTTTTTTTTTCAAATTTCTGGTGTTTCCACTCAGGATTTTTTTCACGCACAAACTGACAATGCACATAAAAGCAGGTAGCTATAAATCACTTTGTGTCAATTTTGAGAGAAGAAATTACACATTCTTTTCATAGACTGTATATAAGAATTGGGCATAGTCACTGTGACGTCACCCATTGGTTTGTAGACTGTCATTTTAGAGCCTCGAGTTCAGCATTTTGGCTGTCACCATCTTGGTTCACGCCCCAAAGCATACCCTACTTTATGGTCTATTTGACTCTAAATGGACCATAATTTACTAAGTGAACATCATGCTGTATTGAGGAAGACTTGAAACTAGTGATTGAGACCATAAACTCATGTTTACAATGTTTACTGTGGTAATATATCACATGAGAAGTAGGATTATTTTCTCATAGACTTCTATACAATCAGACTTCTTTTTGCAACCAGAGGAGTCGCCCCCTGCTGGCTGTTAGAAATAAAGCAAGATTAAGGCACTTCAGCATTGGCTTCACTTTTCAGACCTCAAAGTTGTCAAAGATTCTTCTCTATAAATGAAGTAAAAATTCTTAATATTGAAATACGCCCTTCCTCGATGAAATGTGGGTTTTGCCATACAACCTTTCTTGGCTAATGTATAGTCTAAGCAAAATACAAGTAGACAGTTTACTTATTGCTGATTATTGCTGATTACTGACTGATTGATATTACTGACATTACTGAGTGTGTCCACTGATTTGATGACTCTACTTGTGCTACTGTTACACTATGTTTAGCATTTATTATTACCTTGTAATTGTCACTTGTGGCCACAGTGGTTACTGTTGAGTGAAAATTACACAGACAGCATAAAGGAATATGTTTGCTTTTAAAGGTTTAAAGATGCAGCAGATTCAAGTATGTTGTGTTGGTCTGACCCTCTGTGTAAACATGTAAAAAAAAAAAAAAAAAGAAAAGTAAATCTACAACCATGTTAAGATTTTTACACCGGAAAATGGTGTAAACTGTCTTTTAGGCTGACAGCCCTGCTATTTTGGTTTTGATGCCTCAAACCTAACATTAAATCCACTTTTAAAGCCATTTGAACACACACACACACACACACACACACACACACACACACACACACACACACACACACACACACACACACTCGCTTAGAGACAGGCAGCGTCTCTGCCAAAAGCAGGCGGCCGCTCTGTTCACAGTAAATGATTTCTCATTTGTTGAGCTGTCAATCAAGATGTGTTCTGTCAAAAGAGAAACTCATTTCATACTTGGCCTCTGTGAATCATAATGGTGTGAGAGCTGGACTGCAATTGACTGCGTTTAGAGGAGGAGATTTGCAAAATAACGGAAATGTGCCCTGAAAATAAATACAACTCTTTGACGCGTTTGCATTATTTGTTGGTTTTTTTTTCTTCCATTCATGCAAGAAATGAAACAGGTAAAAATGGCCAAAACGTAGCTTTAGCATAGCGTGGTTGTAATAACAATAAGGATTTTCAGATTAGCTTGTGTACTGTGATGTAATGCGTTTTTGCTTGAGAAACCACTGGTCCAATTTTATAGCAGTTCGTAAAGACGGAAAACAGTCAAACATTTCCACAAACGCTCACTCTGATGGATTCCCTCTATCTTCCCGGACAGAAAGAAAATGTCATTAAATACCAAGGGCACAGGGACACGGTATCTGGATTGCATTCGGTGGTTTGAGATTTATGCTGATAAGGATAGTGTGTGTGTGTGATGTGGTGCAATAATTGTCTCTTATCTAAAATGAAACATCTAACTGTGTTGCCACCGGATAGGATGCTCATGAGGAAGGAACCTGAATACAGCACAATAAACGGCGATTCTTTTAAATATCATCAATAACATTCACACTGTGACAGTAATACATATTGATGACTGATTACTTCAAGTCAAGCAGTTGAAAACCATGTTTTCAGTAGCACACTGATGACAGGGCATATTTCTTGCTTCTTGATACAAAGGAGTCAATTATTAAAGGAATTGTTTGACATTTTAGGAAACAAGTCTATTCGCTTTCTTGCAGAGATTTAGATGAGAAGATCCACTCTCATATCTGTACAGTAAACATGAAGCTACAGCCAGCAGTGGCTTAGCTTAGCTTAGTTTAGCTTAGCTTAAAGGCTGGGAACAGCAACGCAGCTAGCCTGGCACTATACAAAAGTAACCAAAACCACCAACCAGCAGCTCTGAAGTTCTCTACTGTCGTTTTTACACATCAGTTTTTGATTAAGCATGCGAGATATGGCATGTTATTTCATGAAGTTTCACGGTGCTGGTAGGTGGATTTTGTTTGGATAGAGTTTAGGCTACACTACTACCGTGTTTACGAGTTGGGCCCATATGAACGCCCTCCTCATGTCGTATTCACCAGCTCGTAAGTGGAAAGTTTCTGACAATTTCCTGTCACTTATCACATTAGCTGTGTTTACATGGACACAAATAATCGGAATAAAGGCCCAATCAGATTAAAAATGCTTCATGTAAACACGTCAGTCTGAAGATTCTGATCCGATACGGCCCAATCGGAAAGAAATTTCATTCAGAATGAGAGAGGCGGTTTATGCCGATCATTGTTCCGATTGGCGTCCATGTACACACCCATTCGGATCACGTCTTCCTGGTTGGGGTAAAATCAGCTCCGCGGCGAATGTGTGCTACGTCAGCATGACGCGAGACAACGCACCTTTTGTTTACAACACAGATAGAAGTACAACTTCTTCTTCTACTATTTCTGGAAAATTAGACAACTCTGCGCTTGGCCAAAGGATTTATTTTGAATAAATGCTCGGTGCATGTATACGCACGTCATGATCGGATCATTTCATTTAGTGTCTATGTAAACAGTGGATTTGGAATTGCCGATCAACCAAGGTTCAGATCGAACTGGAGAAATCTGGCGCATGTAAACTTAGCTACTGAGAGCAGAAAGGAGTCCTTCTGTCTAGCCTTAAATGTATAGATGGCTAAATAGTCAATAATGTGATGTATAGTCAATCAGAACACTTAAGCTTCCTGAGAAATAAATGATCAAAATACTACCTGGTCTGTGGACTGATAGTCACATTGAGTTGAAGTTGATTATTGTAGTCCTGCTCAGATACTCTTTACTGGCTCCAGCTTTGACCGTGGTGCTATATTCGTCTCTTCAACATTCTCACTCCATCTTTTTTTAAATGAACCCCTTGTATCCTTTAAAGTGCAATCTCAATCAAACTCTGAAGTCCGACAACGTTGCCATAGTGACCAGGTTAAACTGAAACGTGCATGGGGTTTCTTGATAATTCAAGGACCAGAGGAATAAAAATGTCCTTTAATGAAAGCACTCGAGATGATGACGGAGCCGAGCATTGGTATTAACTCTGATGCCTGATTGGACTCGAGCTTCGTGGAAACGGAGCGACCGAGTCCACCTTATATATCCAACCATAACAACAGGAGGTTGATTCTACTATTGTGGGAGCATCCAGTTTGAACTAGCTTTGCGTTGTTTTCATTTGTATCCACAAACACAAGCAGAGACATCACTTGATGTGATATCTTACACCCTTGTCTCTGCTTGTATGTGCACACACGCCGTGCACCTTTTATTTTTAGGGCGGCTGCCTTGTGGCAGGGGTCAAGCAGGGTGTTAAAGGACTTCAGTGAGAAGGACATAACTCGGACTCCAAGTATGTTTCCACCGAGCATCCATCATCGTTCGGCTGACAGCTGACCCAGACACAGAGGTCGGCCACGGCAAATACAGGCATGTGCTTGTGTCACTGTACTCCCGAGTTCATCTGCAGGCATCCGCTTTTGGACATAGCCCAACAATGCTAATGAGGGGCTCTTAAGGGGGTGGGATTGTGATGCCCCCCCTTCCCCTTTCCAATAAACAAACAGGACCCAAAGGTGAAGAGGATTGGACATGTCAGAGTAGTACAACATTTTCCTTTGACCCCCTCAAGCAATTCATCCCACTCCAAGTGGCTCTTATGTGGTTTTTAATAGGTTTAGGGATAAGCATTAGCATTGTTACAAGGCTATAAAAATGCCTGTCGGTGTTTTACAGACTGTAAAGAGAGGTCAGGCGAAGATGTACTTTCACTGGACAAAAAGAGCAAATAATAGACCAGCTAGATGTTTTCTTTAGACCGGGGGCTCTTGCCTTTAGGACAAGAAAAGCAGGCACATTTTTCACACTCTGAGACCCGACCGACTTTACTGTCTTTCAGGGGCCTCTGAAAGACCATATGAAAACCTAAGAAATCCATTGGTAGCTTGTAGCAAGGAGGCTAAATAATGCTCCAAATTTGAGCTAAATTTTGGCAAGGAAAAACTGGCATGGCCACTTTTCAAGGGGTCCCTTGCCCTCTGACCTCAATATGTGAATGAGATATATGTGATAATATGTGAATTACGTTGACGTTTTATGGTAATAAAATGTAGTTTTGGGTAATGGCTCTCCATTGATGCATGTGCATGTGTGTGTTTCGTGTCTGCATATACCGTGTATAAGTTAACAACAGAGTGTAAAAATTGAATTTCCCCTAGTGGGACTAATAAAGGTTGTTCTTCTTCTTCTTCTAAAATGCATGCATTTTGCCCAAAACTGCATTTTTTTTTGCAGGCACTACAAATGTGTTATTTTTGCCTATTCTAAAAATGGTGTCTTGTAATTTATATCAATTTGGCATCACTGTAAAGCTGAGACTCTTGTGGATCCAATGAGCCCAAATATGTTCACGTGTGATGATGTTGGTCTTCATGGTAGCTATTTTATTGTAGTGAGACAATTTTCTGAAATTTGACCCCACAGTATAAAATGACCTGTGCTGACCTCTAGGATAATCACAACAGAAATCTCCACATCCAATCACTGAAAAATACAATTCCTGCAGAAATCCTCAAGTTCTCTCAAGTTTGGGACCCGGCAGCCATGTTGAGATAAACTGAGGAAGTAGAGAGCCTAAGTTCCTCCTCTTCTGGTGGACCTCATGGGACATTATTTTAATAAAAATATGTAAAGAAGTCTATGGAGAGAGGCAATCATTGTTTTTTTATCATGTTTCAATTGTGCCATATCTCTCTGTCTCTCTCTCACTCTCTCTCTCACTCTCTTTCTCTCTCTGTCTCTCTCTCTGTCCATCTGTTTCTCCCTCTCTCTCTCACTCTCTCTCTCTCACTCTCTTTCTCTGTCTCTCTTTCTCTCTCTCTCTCTTTTTCTCTCCTTCTGTGTCTCTCTCTGTCTCGCTCACTTTCTCTCTCTCTTTCTCTCTCACTCTCTCTGTCCATCTGTTTCTCCCTCTCTCTCTCACTCTCTCTCTCTCACTCTCTTTCTCTCTCTCTCTCTTTTTCTCTTTTTCTCTCCTTCTGTGTCTCTCTCTGTCTCCTCACTTTCTCTCTCTCTTTCTCTGTCACTCTCTCTTCTCTCTCTCTCTGTTTCTCCCTCTCTCTCCCTCTGTCTCTCTCTCTCTCTCTCACTCTCACTGTTTTTTTTTTCTCTCTCTCTCACTCTCCCTCTGTCTCTCTCTCTCTCTTCCTTTCTCTCTCTCTCTCTCACTCTCTCTCTCTCTTTCTGTCTCTCTCTCCCTCTCTCTCTCTCTTTCAGTCTCTCTTTCTGTCTCTCTCTCTCACACTCTCTCTGTCTCTCTCACTCACTCTCTCTCTCTGTCTCTCTCTCTCTTTCAGTCTCTTTCTCTCTCTCTCTTTCAGTCTCTCTCTCTCTCCCTCTCTCCTTCTCTCTCTCCCTCTTTCAGTCTCTCTTTCTGTCTCTCTCTCTCACACGCTCTCTGTCTCTCTCACTCACTCTCTCTCTCTATCTCTTTCAGTCTCTTTCTCTCTCTCTTTCAGTCTCTCTCTCTCTCCCCTCTCTCTCTCTCTCTCTCTCTCTCTCTCTCTCTCTCTCTCTCTCTCTCCCTCTCTCTCTCTCTCTCTCTCTCTCTCTCACCCTCTCTCTGTCTCTCTCACTCACTCTCTCTCTCTCCCTCTCTCTCTCTCTTTCTGTCTCTCTCTCTCACACTCTCTCTCTCTCTCTCTCTCTTTCACTCTCTCTCTCTCTCTCCCTCTCTCTCTCTCTTCAGTCTCTCTCTCTCTCTTTCAGTCTCTCTCTCTCTCAATCTCTCTCCCTCTCTCTCTCTTTCATCTCTCTCTCTCTCTCTCCCTCTCTCTCTCTCTCTCATACCGGTACTATCTCGGTCGTGCAGGCGGCAGTAGTGGCATAGCGCGCGCTTTGTCCGCGTGCTTTATCAGTTTCTCGACTCGCTCGCGGGACCGGGCTGGAACGCCTGCAGCTGAGCTCGCGCTGTAATCTGTGGCAACCGGAGAATGGACAGCAGCGACGGAGGAGCCGTGACACCGTCGTACACAGGTAGGAAAACGGCTTTAACTCCTCCACGTCGAAGCGGTTTCTCTGTCTGTGAGACACACGACTACATGTTTCCACCACACGGCTCCTTCCGTCCAAACACACCGGCTAGCTAACGCTGCGTGTAGCGCTCCTCAACCCGGTGAGTCAGTCTCACAGCGTGAACAGCTGGAGCTGCTCTAAATGTAAAGTTAAGTTTCCTCTTCACTTTAACATAGTTTACAAGCATTTCAGAGGCACAAACATGAAGCTATTTTACAGTTAAACAGTTAAATCAGTGCATAGGTAAACGATACTGTGGTGAAGTAGTAAACAAAGGGATAAATAAAAACAAACACATGAAACACAAAAGATGTCAGATGTCAGAGGTTAACATAAATAAAACAAAAAGTAAAAACATTAAAATGAGTAGTTTTACTAACCTTGTTGTTTTTTTTACACTACTTGTCTTAAATTATACAACTATATAAACTAGAATTTCTTTCTTAAACTCATTAAAATGAGGTTTAAATCTTGCAAATTTGCGTTTATGCATTTAAAACTTTGGACAATGATAATTAGACTGATTAGAAAATATTCTCTCATATACTGTGTTGAACCTTAAAAAACATGAATACAGTATTTTCCAGTTGAAGTCACAGATCATATTTTTCAAGATAAATCTACAAATATCTTGCCACAGTTTACTGGTATGTGCACATTTCCAGAACAGATGAACAATGTGGGAATCACACAAGGCACAGCTTAAGTCAATATCATTTTTTAATTCAGTTTCATATTTAAAATTGTTGTTCAAGGAGCTAATCATATCTTGACTGCTTCCGGTTGCTGCATGTCAAATGTCGTTAACCAGGTTAATGGATGGAGAAACTATTAAAACGTTGGACTTAAAGGATCGGCCGCCCACTAAGGTCTCAGTCATGGTGTTAATATCTGTGTTCCCATACACATTTTCACATTATAGCTGTGTGTGTGCGCGCTTGCTTATTGTATTTGTTTCAATCACCTGAAGGGTCAGAGATTGGAAATAACTTTAACAAAAAAGGCAATGCAGCATTTTTCATAGAGTCTCCATTTAGGAAATATTTCCCTGTCTTGCCTGTCTTTCCTTTTCTTGCGACGCAGGATCACCTTGACTTATTTGAAAATATCCTTTTTTCTTAAAGGACTTGCTTGTTTGGGTTGGTGGTAGAGGCTGACCGATTGTGGATTTTTAAAGGCCAATATAGCGATAGTTTGGGGCAGGACAAAGCTGATTAATCGGCTGATATCTCCTTTCAGCTGGACATTACACTCGGGGTGGGGAAAAAAATGTATTCACCTGTGTATCGCAATGTTTGAATGATTTTTTTTAATGCCAGAATCAGCAGTATGAATCATCTTTGTTTTTGTTAGCTGCTGGACTGTTGGTCCTTGCAAGGCACAAAGTTAACACATACAGACACTGTCTCTCCTCTTTTTCACACAAACAGCTAGCTCTTATGTGTAATAAAAGGAAAAAAGGCCTCCCATTATGGTGTCATGTAATATAAATGCACAAGGTGCTAAAGTACACACTAGTATGTACACATAGCACAGAGAATCCCTTGATTTCAGTATTGAAAACAGTATTTTGTAGGGGTGGGGAAAAATGGTTTCACTGATGTACGTTTTTTTTTTTTATTTTGAAATCAGTCTTTTAATCAATAAATTTGCTTCATTTGAGTCAATGCAGAGGTAGATGGAAGTTACAGCTTTTATTGTTGTACTCTGAGTAACGTGACGTCATAGCCGTTCTGTATGCGTCAACCAAAACACACAGCAGCCGGCCGCAGCAAGCAGATACAGAAAAAGTAGAAAACACCAGAGGGTCTGCGTGGATACGACCTGCACCCTCACATTTTAAATCCAATGTTGTAAACAATACACCTATAGAAATGTATTTTGGGTTTCAATTTTTTCCATGTTTTAGTGGTTAAAAAGTTAACAAAAATTGCAATAAATCGTAATATCAAATTGCAATACATATCAAATCGGCACCCAAGTATATGATAGTATTAAATTAGGAAATAGATGAATTGTCCCAGCCCTAGCATACATTATGCAGTTTTAGAAATGTTGTGTAATTCCTACTCCTACAAAACGAGTAGATCGTTTGGTAAAGCCAAAGCTCACGATTAATGTGCAGTACACTGTATGGTCTGATCGTCAGCCACCACCTGAGTGTTCACGCTGCTTGTGTAAAATAGAAACAAAACATGGTTTGTTGGCTGCTGTGGGCCATTCTGGCTGTTGACGGTTGTCAATAAAGATTTGCTTGAAAGCTCCAAGGCAGGTAAAGGTAATTTACTTGCAGAGATCTGCACGGGTCACAGTGCTAACAAAGCAGAAATGTGCTGCCTTTATCATCTGTGCCATCCTGTCTGCTGAAGAAGCGTATATAGACGAGGAAGACGTGGACCGTATGGTGTGTCCATTTTGTGAGAGAATTGGAGGTGAGCCAGCTATGTTTTACTGTATCTATTGTACATTGTTGTCTTGACAGCTTCACTTTGATTTATGCAAGAAAAGCAGAAAAAAGGCGATGATGTTCAGGAATTGGTTTGTGGCTCTGCCTCAACTGTGTGAAAGCCTGTGGACGGCCGACCAAAATTCAGAAATTCATGTGTCAGGAATTAATTTGAATGTCTGATGGCCAGTCGGGAAGCGTTAATCGGTCCTCGGTACCCCTGTACACAATGCCCCACAAAGCTGAAATTCAGTCCGACTCTGAAATGAGTCATGCGGCTCAAATCGGGCCAGAAACTGGCTAAAACCATACAGTGTATGCCCAGCCTTACTTCTGCAGCAATGTAGTCAGCTGCTTTTGCATATGCCGTATAAATACTTCATTTTTTTTGTCACTCTGCATTTAATCATTAGTAAGAGAATATCCTGATGTGTGATTTGGTGGATTACACCATTGCAATATGTTCTGTTTATTAATGGGTGATGTGTTTGTCTGTCTGTGGTTTATGACTGACCATAATTACTTTTGTTGCTTGTCCTCTTGAGATATGATGGAGGACAGATCTTCAGGTATCAAAACAGACATCAAAACATTGACCTATAGATTTAGAAAAAGAGGAGTGTGTGGCTTTACTATCATTGAAGACTAAACAAATGTACATGGCTGGATTATTTGAAAATGATAGTGTTGCATTATATATTTGTGGGGAAAAATAAACTGAAAACAGGTCTTTAACAGCTGTTAAGGTTATGATCACATGCATACATATTTTTCGCAAAAGTGGACCTATTTCGTGTATGAATCCAAGTAAAACGATGATACATCCTTGAGTGACTGGTGGCGGCCTCACAGCCATTGGATACTATCGGAGCCCAGTTCTGACGATAACGACAGTTTGTAAAATGTCCTATTGGCAGCGATTAATCGGTCTACCTCTCATTGGCGGTTTTTGATCCACTTTCAGCAAGACTGAACTGCAAATTACTCCCTGTGAGTATATGAGATTGGCGAAAATGCACATAACTTTGAATGCAATGTAACCTCCGAAGAAGAAAACAAGTGTGAAGTCACTGATATAATCGGCATTTTGTTGGAAAAGAATGATTTAAACACTTAAAGTAGCTACTGATTCATTTTCTATTTGAATAAAGGATGTATGCTCTCAACTATACATCATTTAATATGTTGAAACACCCTGTGTGTCAGCCTTGTTTGACGTATCTCAGTTCAGTTGTATTTCTTCCTGTGTGTCTCACACACATTATCACAGTCGGTCTTTCAGAGGTTGTGGTCGGGTCATTTTTGATCCAGAGATACTAGTATTACATGAAACTAGAAAACCTAAGGAATCCATGTCATACCTGTCACAATGGAGGTTAAATAATGCTCCAAACATGCTAAATCTTAAGTCATAGTCAAGTCAGCACACTGACACACTGACAGATGTTGTTGCCTGTTGGGCTGGTTTGCCATGTTATGATTTGAGCATATTTTTAATGCTGAATACTGTACCTGTGAGGGTTTCTGGACAATGTTGTCATTGTTTTGTGTTAACTGATTTCCAATAACAAATATATACATACATTTGCATAAAACAAGCATATTTGCCCACTCAAATGCTGATAGTATTAAATACTTGATAAATCTCCTTTTAATCTGCATTTTGAACAGATAAAAAATGTGTGATTAATTTGCAATCAATCACACTTGGACCCTGTAGTTTTTACAGGAGTAAATTTTCTAATTGTCTGCGACTGTTTTCAGTGTTTATTTAGTGCTCCATTGATTATTTTTAACTGCAGGACAGTGTATGTGGGATCGACTCAATATAACCTACAGTTCACGGTTCACTGTAATCTCTTGAGATATGATGGAGGGTAGATCGTCAGGTATCTCTCTGGACTAGTTTGAGCCATCAAAACATTAACCTATAGATTTAGAAAAAGAAGTGTGTGTCTTTACTGTCATTGAAGACTAAAAAAAAATTGGCAGAAAAGAATGATCTAAACACTTTAAGAAGGTACTGACTCATTTTCTATTTGAGTAAAGGACTTATACTCTTAACTATACATCATTCAGTGTTAACACCTTATGTGTGAGCCTTGTTTGACGTATTTCAGTTCAGTTGTGTTTCTTCTTGTGTGTCACACACTGTCATTACTGTGAGTGTTGCCATGGCATACTCAGCTGCTACTCGATTCAAGCCGAGCAGTCCCACTTAAATACCCAGCCCCGGCCGCATCATCATCTTCTGCATCCTCTTAAAATGACCTTGCTCTCCTCCATCCCCCTCTGAGTCAGCTTCAAACCTAAATGGCTCCAAATGACGCCCGCCCGCCTGCCAAGCAAGCGCCGCACCGCCACATCGCCGAATAGATGTTCTTTCCAACTGCATGCGAGCAGTCATTTTCGCTGTGAACAAAAGGTCCTTGATTCATCAAATCCCGCACCTCCTACTGCCCACTCTCCAGAGTGATGCTGTAATTTTCACCAGCACTCCTCCTGCGTGAGGCTGCTGGAGAGTTCGTAGTGTGTTTGTCGTACCTTCTGCTATTCTGCTGGGCTTTCAGGTGTGTGCACAGCTGGGACCGACTCACGCTCTCGCCAAGCACCACGAAGATTAAAATTCACAGATCAAGCTTCCTAAAGAAAGGCCGACTTTTATATAGAATATTTCATACATAAGATAAACTCACTGTGATACGAAAGGGTATTAAACCATCACTGAAGAAAAAAAATATAGATTAGAGAATAAAGTCATAATATTATGAGAGTAAAGTCATACGGTTACAAGAAAAAAGTCGTATTATGAGAATAAAGTTATGTTTACGAGAAAAAAGACAATGTTATGAGAATAAAGTCATAAGTTTAAGAGAAAAAAAGTCACAGTATAATAAGAATAAAGTCATAAAATTCTAAAGTAGTAATTTTACATGTTATTTTAGAGGGGAATGCCAGCATGCCACCTGTGTGAAAATGAAGAACAAGGAGCATCTTGTGAAGTTATACTTCAGGTTTCACAATTAATCTTTTGCCACATCAGCACCACATTATCACAACTATCAAGACCTTTAAAATACTGTGCAAGAAACTGTGTTTATTCCTAAGAATCACACTGAGCTGCGGGAAAGTGCATCGTTTGTGGAAGAGGAAATGACCTTGTTCTCATTAAATTACAACTTTTTTATTTCTCATAATGTTATGACTTTATTCTCCAAATCCTCAACGTGAAACTAAAACTCTGTCATACTCCGACTTGTGTTAAATACATTCAAAGTGTTAATGAAACAGACTGATAAGAGCTCCAGTATAATTTAAAGGCAGGTTTTCAGGCTGCTTTTAAAAGCAGTGACAGTCTGAAAACATCTCAAGTCCTCAAAAACGCAATTTCAGTGAGCAGGAGTGTAAGAACTTCTTTCTCAGACCATTGATGATCTTAGTGGTCTAGCTTATAGCTTTTGAGTGGGTAACAACAAATTGTGGTACAAGGCCACCCTGTGCTTTGTGGACAAAAAAACAAACTATATTTTTATAGGCTTTTATAGGAGCTCTGTTTAGAGCTGCCTAGGAATAAGCCAACCTTCCCTGTCTTACCTGCCCAGAGCTTCATATTTACTGTGAGCATTGCTTACACACAGATTGCGAATGCACTCTCTTGTATGTAGAGCTGAAACAATTAGTTAATGAATCAGTTCAATGAATGGGCAATTATTTTAATAATCATTTGCCATTTTTCAAGCACACTTACTAAACGGCCCCTAAAGTTGCAGCTTCTCAGTTGTAAGGATTTGCTGCTTACCTTTGTGTGATGTGTTGCTAAATATCTTTGTATTTACAGGGCTACCCCCACAGGTGCAGTTTGCATTGGTTCAGGGGCTCACTGAACCCCTGAGAAATGCATCTATAATTTTCATAATAACGTGAAACTAATAATTTATTGTAATGATGAATAATACCGACCTTGTTGGGTCTTCATATTGACAGAATAAGACACCATCAAGGAAAGAAGATAATTTGTGGTATTTTTACTTAGTTATAGCCTAATAACGTCGGACACTTACCGTTAAATATTCTCTTATGTTATAAACAAACCATGTATGTATCAGCTGTGCCGTCAAGATTAGACTGGAGACGTAACCATTTAAAAGATGGGCGAATAGTAGGCTAGTTGCTCTCTTCTGACGTTTGTGTTTTTTAACAGAAAACACAGATTTTATATTGTGATATTTACTGTACGTAATAATACAGGCATACAGTACAGCCAAAAGTAGCCTCAGTAAACCTTCATGTTCAAGCTCTGAAACAATAAGGCTGTCAATACGCCACCTTTTTCTTATTGTCACAGAAACCCACACAAAGACCAAAATCAGCAGTATGCTAGTCCATCTCTGAAAAGTCTTCTCCAGCCTGTCTACTCAGCCCTTCGTCTTTACAGACAGGTCAGTAATATGTAATTCATTCAGTCAAAGTTAATGCGATAATAAAGTGTCAATGCAAATTCATTTTAACGCCATTAATTTCTTCAACACATTAACGCAACAATCTTTCAACGGTTGTAGCGGGCTCAGTTTTAAAAGCTAGAGTGAAGATATTGGCATATGAAACCAGGAAAAACAAGGAATCCATTCCAACCACGTCATACTAGCCAGGAAGGAGGTTAAATAACCCTCCAAACGCTGAATTTTAAGTCAAAGTCAAGTCAGCACACTGACAGATGTTGCTGCCTGTTGGGCTGCAGTTTCTCATGTTATGATTTCAGCATATTTTTAATGCTAAATGTAGTACCTATATATATATATATATATATATTATATATATATATATATATATATATATATATATATATATATATATATATATATATATATTTTTGCACAAAGAAGCTTATTTACCCACTCCCATGTTGATAAGAGTATTAAATACTTGACAAATCTCTATTTAGTGTACATTTTGAACAGATAAAAAATATGCATTTAATTTGTGAATTGTGATTAAATGTTTTAATTGATTGACAGCCCCAATATTATTTGTTTAAAATAATTTCCTTAAACAATTGGACACTGGTTGTTACAGGAGTGAACTCTGTATTCATCTGGGACTATTTCCAGCAGTAATTTGGTGCTCTAGTGATTATTTTCAGCTGCAGGACGGTGTACAGTATGTGGGATCCACTCAATATAACCTACAGTGTATCGTTCATCATAGTCTAATATAGAGTATAGATCACTCCAGCTATCTTCAGGTATCATCCTGTAATGGTCTGAGATATCAAAACATTGACCTATAGATTTAGAAAAAGAGCAGCATGTGGCTTTACTGTTATTTCTACCTGCAGAGTAGGGCTGCACAATATATTGTTTTTTTTTTTTTTTTATTGTGAAATACTATGATACTGTATTCTGTGATTTTTTTTTTTGAGTATCAGTGGAAAAAAATGTAACCATCATTTTGTTCAATTTGTTCAGTAAAAAAAAAAATGGAAATAATTTCCTTTAATTCTTTTAATTCAACAAGCAATTTGTTGTGTTTTAGTAGAATACTGAAAACAGCTGGAGGGCAGAACTAAGGACGCTTTAATATCTGCTTAACTACTGCCAGTATCATTATCCCGATATTCAGCGTAATTGTATAGTGCATATTTTCCTTTTATCGTGCAGCCCTACTGCAGAGCCAGCGTTCACCTTCTCATAGACCCAAGATCTAGCAGCGCCTCGCATCCCTCACCATCATCCTGCACCTGGCCATAGGTCACATTCACAGATTACTTCTATCCCAAACACTGGTGATGAAGTTGAGTTACTAGCCTATCTTTCTTTTCCCTCCCTCTCTAACACTCTCTCCCACCTCAGAGCGTTCTCCTCTCTGTACTTTGGCATTTGGCCGCCGCCGTCTGTCTCAGTAAAAACCATCGGCTGTGAAATTGAGAATAATCATGTGGAACGAGATTGGGACGGGAGCAGCTTGAGCTCCAGCCCTCCGCTGTCAATAGACTCATGGCTCCTGCTGATAAAAGTCCACCGGGGATTGAACAATCACCCACAAAAGATTTTTTGTTTACGTGTGAGGAATATCGCTTTTTGTCATCAGCCTGACGTAGCAAAGACTCGTCACTCTCACCTTTAGTTAATTACCCAGAGCTGTGCTTTGACTATGTTTTAAACAGACACTGAGCAGATATCCCATTGGTACTCCTAAATACTAATGTGTGTGTCATTAATGTTGCACTGAAAGTATTCAAGTTTGACTAATGCATTATTATTATTATTTATCTGAAGAGCCTCTGGATAGTTGAAAACATAAAATGCAATTAAACCAGGACAATACACTACCATGATAACATTGTAATGAAACCACATGAGAACCAATTTGGAAACAATAGGATAAAGTGTGATAATCCTATTATCTGTGCTGCACTTAGTCACAGAGACATATCAATGTACGCTAACTTGAGACATTTTCCTGTATTGTAATGCTATTATAAATTATACAAAAGAGTTTATTCAGTAAGAGATGTAAAGCTTAATGTGTTGAGATACCAGAAATGTCACCAGTGTCCTTGTAGGAATAATATGTTTGTAATATTATACAAGGCTTGAAATAAAAAATACAGTTTTTAACAGTTCCGTGCTGCCTTCTAAATGCAGAAAATAACCTAATCAAATATGACACTTTAGAGATGAATTCATTTAAACTAGAAGATATAAGAGATGTATTTTTAAAGGTGGCAACTCCCCCTGAAGTTACTCCAAATAAACCAGATTTAACCTGTGTCCTGTCTTCTTGAAGTGAAATAACATTAAGTTAACAGTTGCTTGTATGGTTGTTATATGAACCCACATTTTAAACTTAACTTATTATTTCAGAGTGTCAGTTTAACTCAAACTTTGTTTCTGTAGATAAACAGTAATATTTATCATCCACAAGTTAGAGGCCTTAGTTGTAAAAAACATTTTCTGTCACTTAACACTTAAAACAGAATAACTTTATTGCACTGAAATCTTATTGTCATGGTCTTGAACACAGCTTGTCTAATGATATTGGCATAACTAGAAATTATGTAAAGTTGATCAATTTTATCATCTATTACAAATACTGCAATAATGACTGACTACTTCAACACAAATAATTGTTAATCAGGCATAAAAAATGTGAACTCAGCTTGCCATTGCTAGATAGTTCCCAGTCTTAAATAACAACCTGTAATTTTGCAGCAACTACTTGTCTGTCTTGGAAAATATATCAGTTTTAGTTAGGGTAATTTACAACGGTGTTTTTCACTGCAGCTTTGTGAAGCCAAAATTGGAAGAAAACCATGAAAAATACTTCATATTTTAGGTATTTACCTAAGTTAGAGTCACAAGATATTTTCCACCTTAATCAAATCTGTCTGACTAATTATTTCAGCTTTGAGCAGATTTTATAGATTTACAGATTTATATACAAAGGAGGCTGATAGATAATACAGGTGAGATAAAAAGGGTGCTACGATACTGTTAAAGCCACTGTGAGTCCTGTGATCAGTGCTCCATAGTAGCCATTTTCTCCCCAGGAGTATATAGTTGCACCCCCAGCCTTTGTTGTCGCCACACATTTCCTCTGCAGATGTCCCACTGTAACACAGAAACAGTGACAATTAAGAAAACAAATGTTTAGACAAAACACTTTTGGCTTCATTCTGTTTGGCTAATCTGGCAAAAAAAAAAAAAAAATCTAGCAATTTGAAATGGACGGTCAGTGAAATTACAAAACCTCAGAGGAAGCTTCCAGTGGCAAATGTTTCCTTTTTTCCCGGGGAATTTTCTTAAATAAATAAAATAAATATTATATAATAATAAAAAATAAAAAAAAAAAAAAAAAAAAAAAAATGTGTCCATCATATAATGATTTAATTTTATATAAATTCATTTTTCATTATTCATTTTTTTCCGGTGATTTTTTTGTGATTGTGCTTGTGTTTGTGGTTTTCTGGGAGCGGTGCTGGTTGTGGAGTCTAACAGATGTGCATCTTATCACAACATGTGCATCTTATCACAACACACCCACAACAGATTGCTCTTCCCACCCCCCCACCCCCAACCCCGCCTCACCTCAGACACACTGAAATGGATTTCTGCTTACGTCTCCCATCAAAGATGTAATGGCTCTCGGGCTGTGTCATTACAAGTCAGATGACAGTCTCCTTCACACAGTGGCAGCTTAAACCTGCCCCTGGACTGATAACTGTGATCTTTATTTGGCTGCTCAGAAGTGAGGACACCTCCCCCCTAACAAATGTCTGTCAGCTGGAGCCGAGGGTGGAAAAACAATCCTTCAAGGTGCTGCAAAAATGTCAAAATGCCCACAAAAGATCAATAGAGGACATGTAATAACAACACAGGCGGGTCAATACTGGGCTGTAATAAACTGAAAACTGTAGAGAGACAGGCTTTCTGTTTATAAGACCAACTTAATGTTTGGTTGCACCTCCTATAAGTAGTTTTCACAGCTCATACATCAATACATTGACAGTATGAATCATCTTTTTGTTAGCTGCTGGACTGTTGGTCCTTGCAAGACACTAACTTAACACATACAGACACCGTCTCGCCTCATTTTCACATAAACAACTTGCTCTTATGTGTAATAAAAGAAAAAAAAGGCCTCCTGTTATGGTGTCATGTAATATAAATGCACAAGGTGCTAAAGGACACACTAGTATATACACAAAGCAGAGAGAGTCACTTGATTTCTCCGTGTTCGAGTGTGTTTCCAAAATGCTGGTGGTCAGACACGCAAAAACAGTATTTTGTAGAGGTGGGAAAAAAACTGATTCACCTACTGTATGTAGTATTTTTTCTTTTTTTTTTTTACGATTTTGAAATCAATCTTTTAATGGCAGAATCGATATATTGGCTTCATTTGAGTCTATGCGGAGGTAGAAGGAAGTTATCACTTTTATTGTTGTAGTCATAGTAACATGATGTCATATCCATTCCGTATCCGTCAACCAAAATAAACCGCTGTCGGCCACAACGAGCCGAAACGAATAAGTAGAAAATGGCGGAGGTTCCACGATGATAGGACCTGCATCCTCACATTTTAAATCCTACATGGTAAACACTACACATACAGTGAAGTAGGGAAACACCGAGTTTCACACATTGCAGGAAAAGCAGAGCTAGACATCATGGCTAAAGCTACATGCTAACTCTGTCATGGACAGGAAACGTTATTGTATTGTGAAGCCAGTCGTCACTCTCATCTCAAATCAGAGCTGATGGGCGAGCCAGCGATGGACTTGGCAAGTTAGTGGAAGTATACACGTGTGACTACGTCCAGTTTTCAAAATATAGTGTTAACAAAGGGAACTCTATATACAACATACATGTACAGAAATAAAACTGTTTGAATTATATTCATCATAGTATAGTATCAAGTATTAAACATTACAAGTCCCTTTATAAATTAAAAAGAAAATACTACTGATTTGTGAGGGAAATGTCTTTATTTTTTGATTTTTGGTTACTGGAAAAAAAAAAAAGATAATGCCTGACTGATATATTTGACTTCAGGACGACTCTGACTATATACATGTTGAAAATCAAACTTTTACTGTATTAATTTGGATATTTTCCAAAGTAAAAGTCCTCAGAAATGTTTTCTCATGGTCTAGAAAAATCACAATAATTTGTAATATTGAATTGCACTTCTTGTAGAATCGCACTACCTATCAAATTGACACCTTTAGGTGATAGAAGTTAGGTGAATCGTCCACGCCCCTAGTATTTTGCATTTGCATGATTTTACCTGCTTTTACTACATAAATGGTTAGAAAATCAGGATTATGTTGGCTCATATGTGGCCGCCCACTCCGGATTCTTGATGTCTGTATGTAACATGGCAACCTTGATGGATAGTTGCTCTTTGAGCCCCCATCATATGGACCGAGGGACGGACAGACACCTTGAGGGCTGTGTGGGAGGTTGAATTTCTGTATGGTCCATTACCCCTCCATTCCCCTGTGGCTGCATTGCAGGTACAGATTCAACACAGCAGGTAGCAGTGTGAAAATGTCTTTCTTTGTGTGTATGGGAGTGTGTGAGTATGTACAGTATAAATGTGTGTATGACCACTTAAGTGTGTGTTTGTTGTCTGTGCACGCACATAAATCTTTGCGTGCAGTAGTGTGGATGCATGACTTTGACATGAAAACAGAAAATGTCCTTTACAGGCTAATGGACATGAACAGAATTACTCAGAAAGAGTATTCTACATATTTATATCATTTTGCTCCTTTTTATCTATAATACAAGAATGATTTTGACTTAGATGAGACAACATGCATGAGGATTAGGGATGTGTGTTGCCAAGAATCTGGTGATACAATACATATCATGATACAATGGTAACAATTCAATATATTGTGATACTGTGATACTGTAAGTAAGGCCATATATTGTGATTTATTTTAAATTTTCTAATCAGGTTATATGAGAGTTACTACCTCCTGATAAACAATGTTGTGAGGGAAATCCTGGAAATCGTATATGATGGCACACAAAGTTTACACAAAATGTAATTATTATGTTATTAAATCCAAATTGCACCCAACGCTTGCCTATATTGAAGATTAACTATGCGCCCTTGCAAGTAAGTGCCACCCTTTTTAGTTCTGTCAACGTAAAAGTAGATTTTTGGCCCCCATCCTCGAGAGGATTCAACTGGAAGAATGTCATTCTTCTGCACTATAGAAGCGCAGCTGAAAACCACTTTCACATTTTCTGCTGTACTTGGTGTCCTGGAGGCAATTTTTAAGATGAAAATCAATTTTAATTTTAACATCATGTACCTTGGTGATCTAGAGAGCTTCATTATGCAGTGTGAAATCCTTGTTGAGGGTATTGTTAGTAGCATGCAAAAAGGCTTTAACCAGAAAATGGGTGCCACAATATACCGGTATTGATGGTAACCGTGATATTTAAAAAATTGGATACTTATATCATATTATTAATACACATATGATAATATTGTGTAAATAATCCTCTTTTAAATCATTGTTTCTTTCTGTCTTTCTCACTTTGTTTCTCGGCCCCAAACACAAATGAGTGTAATTAATTTACCAAAAAAGAGACAAAATGCAACATTAAAGATTAATTTTAATAATAGTATTGCTTTTTCCCTAAATTTTTCCATAGATATTGCGATAACATCATTATCGGGAATAATTTTCTAGTGAAAATCTGATATTGTGACAACCCTTCCCAACCATAAATGAGAGGGGCAATTTAGTCAACAATATATACACAATGTTTCTCTACATTGTGTATTTAAACACATACATTTTACATTTAAACTATGAGCTCAAATTGATGCAATTGATGCGATGAAATGTAGTCAACTATCGACGTATTCTCAAATAACCCTTCGTATGATATCTTAAGAAAAAGTTATTCCTCCTTTTTAATTCATTTTTCCTACGAATGTCCAGCAACACACGCCAGTTTCCGCTCATTAAATGCATACAGTCTTTTCAAAATAAACTTCTGTCTTCACAGGAAACAATTTCCTTAGGTTTAGCCAACAGAACATGGCAGAATCATGACCATCTATGATCTGTTTCACCAGTGTGCCCCATGCCTTCCTCCAGTCCTTACAACAAAACCCAGTTACTGCTAGTACTGAGAAATTAAGCTCATACAGAAGTATTTTAGGAGGGGCACCATGACAGAATTTGCATCAGATGAGTTTTTCTCTCTCTGAATATATCTCACCTACTACATTTAGTAGCTTACGCCATCATGTCCAGAAGGGACAATATTTAAACAGATGTGTGTGTTGGCTAATCACCAAGAGATGAGCAGACGTCATCCAACAAAACAAACAAACAAAAAATAGTAATTAATTTCATGTAGAAATGCATAAGACAACCTGGTCTATCTGAAAACCTTTTAAATATCCTCCAGATGTAGTGAGAAAACCGTTGTCATGCCCCGACCTGTAGCAGAAAGCCCAACAGTAAAACTAGGTGCACAGCTGATGACACTGGAAGTCAGAAAAAGAGAATCGTGGCCATTTTGAACCGATTTCTGTCCTCCTCTGTTTTCCTCGAATCAAATAGCTTTGCTTCGCACCTGATTTGTCATGCAGTCTGTATTATTCTAAAATTATTTTGCTCTTTGTTCCTCCATTAAATGGTGTGTTATATTCTCTCTAATGGCCATTACTACTGAACGCAAAAGACCAGTCGAGCAGGCCAAATTAAATTAGGTGGTTAATTGAAGGGGCCATTATAGCGTGGCTCTGCTGCTCGTCTAGTGCCGTCTGTTTATCAGTCATGACTGAGTCACAGGGAGCTGAGGGTGAAGCCTCTGGACCATTGTGTCCGCTAACAAGCATTGGTCATCTGACTGAAATTACTATTTTGAAATCCAAACAATATTCTCATGGTCACAATGATAACTCGCTGTTGTGTACTGGCCTTATTGTGTGCATAGTAAAGGAAATGTACTGTATATCCTGCAAGAAGTGAAGTCTGCTGCTTCTCCATTCCCTGTGCCTTTAACTCAGGTGATAGATGAACACTTTGGTCTTCAGGGTAACAGCAGAGGAGAGCTTCATATTGTCTCATAATGCAAAAATACTACAGGAATATAGAAGTTAAATGTTTTTGATCAGTGTTGTTCAGGAAGTGTTTGAAAATACTGGAAATATTCACACATGTCAACCCTGTCTCCAAAAAAATTAATTCCCATACAATTGTAACTGCATTTTGAGGGAAACCTATTTTGACATGGATTGTAATAATTGTTTTCACAAGAAAAGGTCTAGATGGTGGACCAGACTTTCGCCCAGGAGACTGCTGTTTGTGTCCCATGTGAAACTAAAAGTAAACGTTTGCTTTGCTTTGCTTTCTGAACAACCACGTTCACAGTTGTGACCATAATTTGATAGAAAACACTTTTCCCTGAAAACATAATTGAGAATGCAGTTCACTTGTATGGGAAGGTAATTTTGTATGAGACAGGGTTGAACTTGCACAGCAGTTCTTAAGAAAATAACATTTTTGTTCATCACTATAACCACCAAAATTACCTTTTATTTAAATGAGACATGAGCTCGTGGCCAAATAAGTATAGGTTTAAGTCTGTATCCATGATGGTGAGTTACAATGATGATGAAAGTTCAGTCAAATAGAAGTAGCAGTTTTAACCAGAAACAAGCAGCAGAAACAAGTTATGAACACAACACTGACATTTTTTAGTTAATATTACATTTATTAATGCAACTGACTATTTTTGACAGGTTAGGGCTGTCAAGATACCAGAAATTTAGTAGTTGATGCCAATACCAGGGAAATTACAAAATGCTTGATGCCTAATTTGATACCACGGTAAAAACAAAACCATACATCACATGTAAATTCAATATACACTCCTTTTATTACCATTTGCTTACTGTTTTTTGTGAATTTATTATGAATTGCTGATGATTTGCCTCAACTTTCTCCCCAAAAATGATATTTTACAAGATAACATTTGAAGACACCAGGATAACTTTAGCTCCTAACAGCTAACATTAAACACCTGCTGATTTCAACATGGATTTGTTGGTTTCAAGCTAATTTTCTGTCATCCGTGGGACAACGGGAGACCGGATCCCTGGTACCTGAACGAGTACCGTCATGTTTTCAGAATTTTGGCATCGACTTGGTACTGAAGTGTGGGTTCTTGTGACATCCATTTTTCATCAACGCTTGTCAGCATTAACTGCCTTTAAATGTTACAGGCTGATAAGAATTTGATTTGGCAGTCAGACTGGTTTATTTGTTGAAAAGCTATCCAGTGCTTCTCCATGCCCAAACACCTCAAGGAACCAGTGAGATCATTCAGGCAATTAAATCAATTTTTACCTGGGGAGTGCACCTAATTAAAAGTCAATCCAACTTAGCCTGTCAGGTTTCCAGTAGGAGTCAGCTCAGATAAGAACTTGGAGGATGGATGATTAGGGGAACGGGAACGAGAGAGAGCAGTGATCTTCTTATCTGCAGTCATCTGTCAACGTTGGGATGATTTGCTCCAGAAATAAAACCACTGAATTTCTTCACCATGTGACTAGATACCTCAGCAGTTCTCATTGAAGTGAAAAGTAATTTAATCAAAAGTCTGGCTGGATAATTAATTCAGGTAGCTAAGAATCTGCATAATAATATACAGATCTGTTAATAGTACACATTGGAAACAGTATTACTACTGATGTCTGCTGCCAAAGGGTTCGATTGGCTCTGGAGCTGTCCACATTGTTTTAAGTTCACTTTTTGGAAGTTTGTGAACACGAATATAACTTTTGCAGCATTTTCTCTGTTTACAATAAGAGCTGAGTTTCTATAGTTCATAACTAATTCCTCTCTTTTTTTATTTATAGATTTTTATCGGCCTCTTGGGGGCAGTGGAAACAAGTTGTGTAGAGCTGTGGACTACTTTCAAACTGACACGTTACTTGATCCAAATACTGAAGGGCCTTGTTCAAAACAGCTGGGTTTATAAGGTTAAATTAATATGAATGAAAGTTTACCAGGAGAATACTACTCCTGAAATGACATCTAGCATGGATTTGTTGACAGTTGTGCTGTTATCAAGTTGCTCATGAAATTACAGCTGATATGAGCTACCAAGGAGCTTCCACCTGAATGTTTGGTACTCTGCTCTGCTCTTTGATAATGATAATTAACGTGGTAGCTTAGCGAATTTGTGCAATTTGCAGAGCTGCAGTGTCTAAACTCAGTCACTCACCAGTGCACCCAAGTAATTTTTCCCATTCACACACTGTAATTTCCACTTGAATATGCAGCAGAGGGCTCACACCGCAGAGCTGCAACAAGAGCAGGCTGAGGTGGACAAAACACAGAAGAGTACAGCAAGGATCAGCATATGATTGGCTTTATTTTAACCGTTACTGATCCATTAAAATATGCCTGGATCAGCCCTGATACTATCAGGACACCTCTAGTGGTAATGAGGTGGTTGTTTTCACCGATACACTGGTCAGCTTAGATGATGATATACAGTAATGCTTTATATACTCTATATTAGGGATGCCGCAATGAGGAAATTTTCCCACTGGTTAATAAACGCTTGTTGACAATTATACAGGACAGTTCACAATGATGTAGAGCCGTTACAGTGATCTCTAACATTGGATGGCTGTGTCTTGCCTCCCAGATTGAGCTTTTGCTACGGGACCCATTTTGGATTTTGGTAGCCTCGCTCTTGTGTTGTACTTGAAGGTATATATGTAGATTAGAGGTGTTGCTTCTAAGTGCTGCCACCTTCATCATACAAATTATACAGATTGTCTCATTAACAGGTTCCCTTATAGCACTGGTTTAAATTTGAAATATTGACAAATAGGCGCTTTATCCATTTTACATGAGCTGATGTGGAATCGTGACATTTTTTTTTTTTTTTTTTTGAAGTTTGAAGTTTTTCACTTTCTCCGCCCATCCAGTTAGAAAAATTTTGATGCAAGGACGGACAAAAACCTGCAGCACAGATCCTCGTGAAGGGCCGAGTCTGGTGGAGTGATGTCACTTTGGTCGTGTGGACACTTTCAACCTCACAGATGCAGCAATCATAAATCACATTTTACTCTGAGCTGCAACTCTGCTGCTGCTGCTGCTACTGTACGGAGCACACACTTTCAGTTTATAATTGTAGCGTCCATCATCTGACTAAGTATTGATAACATGGTTGGCATTTTACAGATGGAAGTTTTCTTATTTGATGAAACTGGGCACTGATGCATGAAAATTAATGAAATAGTTTTATATCTATTTTTTAAAAAAGCAAAACGATGGTGGGGGTGGTGGGCAAATAATGCTTATGTCTAAACACTGAATAATACTGGAAACACTGACTACCACGGCGATCCTACTACAAATACCCGTTGGTAACTCATTGGGAAGGAGGCTAAATAATGCGTTACCAAACTTGCGCTAAATTTTGCTGACCCATTTTCAAATGGGTCCCTTGACCTCTGACCTCAAGACATGTACCAACGAGTCTCCCCTTCACAGACCTGTCTATTTTATGATAATCTCATGCAGTTTGGTGCAAGTCATAGTCAAGTCAGCACACTGACACACTGACAGCTGTTGTTGTCTGTTGGGCTATAGTTTGCAATTTTAAGATTTGAGCATATTTTTTTTAGCTAAATGCAGTACCTGTGAGGGTTTCTGGACAATATTTGTCACAGTTTTGTGTTGTTAAGTGATTTCTAATAATAAATAAATGCATACATTTGCATAAAGCAGAATATTTGCCCACTCCCATGTTGATAAGAGCATTAAATACTTGACAGATCTCCCTTTCAGGTACATTTTGAGTTGCTCACTCTGTCGATATACAGAGTCAGCAGTAGCACAGGGGTCTCACTAACAACTTCTCACACAATGTAAATTCATCAGCTGATAAAGCTAGACATGGGCTAGACAACTGACATGGAAAACCACCCTGAACACATCTCTTAGTCATCCTCATTAGTCATCGCTGCCCCCATGCTTCCCTCCTCCCACCTCCTGCTATCACTCCACACAGAAAGCATATGTTTCCCCTCCAAATGGAAGGATTTTCTACTTGGCGCGCCATCAGTTTACATAAACATATTTAGTATTTTTGCTGAAGTTCTAGAAACAGTGATGTAAGTTGGAGCCAAAGCTGAAAATGCACTTAAAGAGGGCAGCATAGAGACAGATTGAGATGTGGTACGTGTCTCTGTGATTGAGATGTCACGAGTCCCTGCTTCAGCTCGTTTTATCAGTGTCATTCAGTGACTGATGTGAGAGCCGTCAGGAGCGTGAAGCCCAAAGGGAAAACAGGCAGGAAGTGGCTTAACCCTGCTCTGCCCAGGGGTCCGAATGTAAACACGTGTTCACACTCGTGTTTCTGTGACGGGAGAATCAAATAGTCCTCAGCTGAAATTCCTCTAATGGTAACCAGGGCTGTTTTCATTGCTAAGTTTATAATCAAAGTTGCTCTCAGAATTTGAACTATTGAGTGTAATAATGGACCCAACAACCCCACTACCTTGACAGCTCAAGATCGACATTTGGCAAGTTAAAGGTGGAACATCTATTTATAAACTTGTGAAGACACCTGTTTGTCAGTAACTGAATCTTTTGACTAACATTGTTGAAAGTCATTGAGGTGCAGAGATCCACCAAAACACAGGTGACAGCAAAGAAGGTGAATAATGTGCACATTCAGCCGTGAGTACAGGTAGATGACAAAAATGGCAAAGAAGAAAAAAAAGTGAAGGGGTCATATGCTCAATACTGGAAATGTTGATTCAATTAAAAATAGTGATAGTTAATCCCATTTTTGATACTACAGGGACATTGAGGGCAAAAAAATTCAGGTTATTATTAAAGATAAATCGCAATGTGTTTCAACTTGCTGTCAGAGAGAGCAGAAAGTGCTGTAGAAAAAGAATATAGAAACCGTTTCAAATATTTAGTATTTATGTATTGATTAGGGGTGGGAAAACAAATCGATTTACCTGTGTATTGCAATTTTTATTCTATTTTTTTTTTAAATTTTGAAATCAATCTTTTAATGCCAGGTTCGCTACACTTGCTTTTTGAGTCTATGTAGAGGTAGAAGGAAGTTACCACTCAATTACATTTCAATTACACCACCCAATTATCGTGATAGTATCAGATCAGGAGATAGGTGAATCGTCCCAGCCCTAGTATCGATAATACAGAAATGAAAATGACAGCTCCACTATGACAAGGACATACAAAACACTTGTCCTTTATATACTAAGTTCGCAAAAACACATAATCAACAAATCTGTAAACAGCATAAATATGGCTAAATGTATTATGCATTTCATGTACACTGTAGATCATTCAGGATGAATGCTACTTTATATCTTCTATCTTTCTCTCACATGGATGTTGACTTTGAAGGCTGAAATGTTGTTTCATTAAATGTTGGTAACCTTAAAAAGTTCAGTGTGCAAAAGTCAAAACAAACCCTGTCCCTCACAATTTGCATCTGGCTGTAAAGTTGCTTAGCAGGAAGTGCAGAGAACCACACAAGTAATTTCAGTCAGCAAAAACAAAATAGCCTCTATTTTGAAAATCACTCAATTAGAGAAAAATTAGAGAGCAACTTAGGTTAAGTGAGCTGCTCTCCTCACCTTGTACATGCATATTTTTACAGTTGGTAAAAGAAATGAGCTGTTCTTGGCAGTCCCGCTAAGGAAATTCAAGCAAATATGATGCAGAATAAATCACAGTGTTAGCGGTTTACACTCCATTACTGTCTTCCAACAAGTTCCTTAGCAGGCTTTAAATCTAATCTTCAACAGATATTAAAGCATCTGCTGAGTTCTCCAAACAGCTTGGATGGATAGCATGGGAAACATAATAGCTTGATTTTACAATTTCACATGTTATTTTATGCATTACTTAGCCTTGTTAATTCTTGCAATACCCCCCCTTTTGATAATTGTATCTAAAACTATTAAAGAGAATTTAGGCCAAGTCTTGTTTTGAGCGTGGAAGGGAGGAAGAGGAGGATTACAGCTGACTTCAACAGCCCACATCTCCGTCAGAAGAGAGCAGCACAGTTGTCTCAACTAATCTCATTATATTCAGTAATCCTTCACCACATTTTTATGTCCCTAACCTGCTGAAAACATCTTTGAAACTAGCCATATTTAATCAGTTTAAATCATATGCTGATGTATAGTGTGCTTTTATATATTTTTGAATGTTTTATGATATCATGTCCTTGTTGGGATGTCAGTCTTATGATATTATGGTTGAGTGTTAAGAAAATGCTCCATGTAGCCTCAGTGCTTTCAGTACAGTTCAGATGAGGAACCTTTATCTCATGTCATCACTTCCTCTCTGAAATTCTTGTCCTGACTCTTACTGTAATACTGTAATACAAATTCATTTCAATTTCTAACATTACATTTGGGATTTTAAATGGAAAAATGGAGGCTGACTCGACCCACTTAGAGTTGGTTCTTAACAGTTTAACATATAATCAAAGCATCCATTTGGGGTGGGGGTGGAGCCGATCCCAGCTGGCATTGGGCGAAGGCGGGGTACACCCTGGACAGGTCGCCAGTCCATCGCAGGGCACATAGAGACAGACAACTATTCATGCTCACTATTCACACCTATGGGCAATTTAGAGTCATCAGTTAACCTAAATTGAATTAACCTAAATTGCACGTCTTTTTTGGTAGGATTTCAACATCGAAGCGGGATTCCTGGTTCCCTCAGGAAAATTAGAGTTTCAGAGACTTTGTTTCCTGCATTCTGGTGAGTTGTAAAGAATGAAAATAAGAAAATAATAAGTACACTGCAACAGCCTACTTTTAAATTTACTTTTAATTCTCAGGAACGAAAACTTTTCTAGTTCGCCCCTCTGGTGTGAACTAAATAAAGTAATATTCATTAGTTTTTATTCATTCATTTTTTTGCTCCTGCTTGAATATTTCTTTCTCTTAGTACTCTCCTCCTATCACTCATTGAGGGCCCTTTCAGACACAACGCCACAACGGCACCACTGCGCTCTGGAGTCCATTATTTCCAATGGTCTGTCCTACGCCATGACAGCTTTTTGCTGTGTCGAGCAAAGCCCAACCTGGGTGCTGCATGTTGTGTGTGCAGCAAATGCAAGTCAAACCACGTTGTGTCGGTCACGAGCATTTACAAATATAAGGGATGTTAATAACTAGCCATTTAACTGACATTTTAACCAATTGTCGCTATCAGTTAAACGGTTAAAAGAAATAATAGTTGATTAAAAAGCTGAGAAAAACTCAGAGGAGTGGCTTATCACTTTAAGGAGAAAAGCTGGTCCACCTTAAAAGAGTCTGAGCTGGTGTAACAGATACAGGAAGTTGACTCAGGACTTCACAGCTATAAAGCCACCAACAACACTCACTGCCACCACCACGTGCTTTTGCTTTTCGCTTTGACGCCAAATCCTCCGCCATCGTCTTGTCTGTCAACCCTTTCTTTTCCCATTTGAAATCAGACCCCTGCTACTCTGTGCTGAGACTCCGTACGAAGCAGACGCATTCACTTTGTGACTCAGTTTGTAGTGTGCATTGTCAGTCTATGTATTGTCATTGCACACCCGTAACACCAACTACAGCAGCCAGTCTAATTGTCGTTGGAGTGGAAACGGTAGAGTTTATATACTGTATGTTGTGTATGACCCTGCATGTTCATATGATCATACGTTAGTGTTTCAGCACACTGCTGTCATTCATGCACAGGTCACATTTGCTTTGCTCCCCACAGCAGCCTTAGGGCACTCCCAGATGGCCCATGACAGATGCCCACAATTGCTGTTGCCCTTGGTTCGAGTGCAGTTCCTCCCTCCAGATAAAAAAACTGTCCTTACCAAGTTCCCCCCTCAACGCCCCAGTTCTCCCATTTGTCCTAGCCTGATTTATTTTCTGTCATGTTCTGTCTCATTTGTGCCTTTACTTTACTTTTATTGAAATAGCTCAGTTTGTTTGAGCTCCTCTACTTACTCCATTTAGGCTTTCCCAACATCCTCTCCCCTCCTACTGCACCATTCTTCGTCCTTGGCTTGATCCCATGTCCTCTGCTCCTTTTTTATCATGGAGCTGGATGCTTACCAAGGGTTTTAGCCACATCGAGGTGTCCATTCTTTTATCCTTAATGTCCTGGCTGTCACTGGGTAAATAACATGGCAGAGACCCATACCTTGTTATTTAACCCTGTCAGGCTCATGTGGTATGGAATCATCTATGTAAAGAAGGATACCACTTTAGCACTTACAGACATAAGACAGTGGCAATATTTGGACAATTGAAAAGTAATATATTTTGTCATACAATTTGTAATATATTGTATTGTTAATAATAATTGCAATTATGATTATTACATCCTGCCAAAGGAGGTGGATCAGCACCTCTAAATCAGAGGCCATGGTTCTCAGCAGGAAGCTGTTCAGGTACCTCGGGGTCTTGTTTGTGAGTGTGGGGACAATGGAACATGAGATTGGCCAGAGAATAGGAGCAGCGGAGGCGCTATTGCATTCGCTTTACCGCACCGTTGTGACAAAAAGAGAGCTGAGCCTGAAGGCAAAGCTCTCGATCTACCGGTCAATCTTCTTTCCTATTCTAACCTGTGGTCATGAGGGCTGGGTCATGACCGAAAGAACTAGATCGTGGGTACAAGCGGCCGAAAAGGGTTTTCTCAGCAGGGTGGCTGGCGTCTCCCGTAGAGATAGGGTGAGAAGCTCAGCCAGGAAATGGAAGTCTGGGGTCTCCTGCTGGAGCTGTTGCCCCCGCAACCCGACCCCAGATAAGCGATTGACGATTAAATGAAATGAAACATCCTACTAAATATATTCTAGTCTAGCAGTGTTTCTTACAGGTAGAGATTTTTTTTTATGGTGGTCAGAAAAAGCCAAAGTAGTTTTAAGACGCTATGTATGCTAAAATAAACTATACATTTTCATATAGAATACTGAAAAGAAACGACACTTTTTAAACTTTTAGGTTTTCCCCTTCTTCTGGCCAGTCATTGTAAGTCTGTTGCTGAGACAAGACAATGTCAAGGTCAAATGTCAAGGAGGGGCGCTTGCTACCTCACACCGTTCTGTTAATAAATCATGACATACACTTTGTGTGTGGTCACCGCTGACAGAAAGGCTTCCTATAATCCTGCACATAAACATGATGGCAGCTGCCAGCATCTCATCAATCATGTTCGTAATATATGGCAGCCTTTTGGGATCAAACAGATAGACATGAATTCACCATACCAGACTGACTATATAGTGCGTCCCTGCATTTTATAGTACTGTGGCTTATTCATGCAGCTTAGGCAATTCGGAAACTTTAAATTTCTTGAAGGCGTGAATGTCTCAATACTCAATACAAAAATCCCTTTGTGACTCTGAACAGCACTAAGCACTACAGAGAATGACTGTAGCTTGGACAAAAATTTGAATGATGGACATTGTGAATCATCTGATATGCTAATATGGTCTTTATTAGGGCTGTCAAAGTCAGCGTGTTGACGCAAAATTGTTTTAACCCCCCTAATTACTGTAACACATTAACACAGTTTATATTTTGGTTGTAGCAGGCTTAAAGCTAGAGTGAAGGTACTGGTATCACATGAAACTAGAAAACATAAGGAATCCGTTGGTACCAACCATGTCGGACTAGCTTGTAGTGAAGTACCATAGGTTAAATAACGCTTCAAATTTAGGCAACATTTTTGGCAGGGAAAAACTGGCATGGCCATGAAAACTGGTTCTCTGGGTACCCACAAGTCTCTCCTTTACAGACATGCCCACTTTATGATAATCACATACAGTTTGAAGAAAGTCATAGTCAAGTCAGCACACTGACAGCTGTTGTTGCCTGTGGACTGCAGTTTGCCATGTTATGATTTGAGCATATTTTTTATGCTAAATGCAGAATCTGTGAGGATTTCTTGATAATATTTCTCATTGTTTTGTATTGTTAATTGATTTCCACTATAAATGTATATATACATTTACAGAAAGCAGCATATTTACCCACGACTGTGTCCCTTTAAGGTACATTTTAAACAGATAAACACAGATTACAGGGGAAATGAGGATTTATTTTTGGCCCAGCAGCTCATTTTTTCTCAAGGGACCCCAAGCAGATTAATCATCAGCACAACATAATGCATCTGAGATAGTATAGAAGTCAAACACTTCATGATGCATTACCTGTTTTTCTTCTCTCTGCTATAGACAATGAGTCACTTAATCGCAATTAAATATTTTGATTGATTGACAGTCCTAGTCTTTCACATGTAGGGCAATCCTATGACATCTTTGGTCTGTCTTTGTCAATTGCACTACTGGAGGCAGTTAGTTCTCTGTGTAATGTGGAAAGAGTTGATGGTATCACCCTTTTTTTTTCCTGTAAACTGTTCACTGATTTTCTCTTCAGTCTCTCTTCAGCTTCCACTACTGACACCTAGCTATCATCACAATCAGCGGTTCCCAATCACTGAGCTGCAGACCAGTACATTTTCAGACAGTTTCTCCTGGAGGGAATTCAGTGTTGCACTGAAAAAAGAGCTTGAGAGAGAAGTTCAAATCCTTACTTCTTTTTCACCTCCAAGCCCTTTATGTTCCCATACAACAAAACTGCATTTTGGATTACATTTTGAGGGATACGTATTTTGTTGTGCATTACGATTGTTTTTGAATAACCAGAAATAATTACTTAACATACTCTTTGACTACCCTTCTAATTTGAATCTGTTTTAAATTCTCTTTGAAGAGAATTACCTGTGTTGTTCTCCTGATCAAGGTTTGCTGTGCTGGTTTGTTGATATTATTGATGGTATGTAGGCTTGGGTGATATAACAAGATTATCGTGAGACACGATATTGGTTGGCCGTGATAGTGGTCCTCACATGTCCACGATGACAGAACGATATTCAGTTATGTTGGATTCAGGGATTCATAGCATATTGCAAGCCTGGTGGGCCTGAGATGTATTTTTAAGATGTTTCAAACTCCTTTAAGGAGTTTTAAACTCCTTTAAGGAATGTCGGTGTTTGTGGTCGAGAGAGAGAGAGAGAGAGAGAGCGAGGGAGCATGTGTGACAGTGAGAGGAAGTCAGCTATAACTAGCTGTTGTGTCGTAGTGTGTACAGTTATTACAATAGTTACCTGCTACTTAAAGTGGCCGTAAAATGGAGATTAGCACATTTAATTTCCTATATTCTTCACAATAAAAGTCACCTGTTATTTTGTTATTTAAAAGCTTTTATTATGAAGCAGCAAAATCAGGAAATGTTGGGTTTTTATGAGCAGCAACTTAACCCGACTCCTATGCAGCTGAAAACGTAAACGGTAAAATAAACAGTGAAGTCAGAGATTCAGTTAGATGCTACAGAAACCGTGAAAGCTGAACACACAGGTCTTTCTCTCTGCATGCTTGTTTGATGAAGGAGAAGGGTGGTCATTGGCGATTCTTTGGTTTTAAACCAAACGACAAAGGAGAGCCAGAGAACGTAAACAAAGTGATAAACAAGTCAAGACTCAAGATGCAAATGCCACAAATCTCCACTCCTATCTTAAAACTCACCATCCAGAGTCTGCCACTGACTCCCTCCACAGAGAGATGCTGGACCAAAATATCTCCCACAGTGAGCAATCAGCCCTCAATCAAAGGTAACCACCTATAAACGGTGGTGAGACTGTACGAGGGCAGTTACTAGTCACCAGCAGATTGATCTGATTTATTGATCTCAGCATGTCATATACACTGTGGCCACTTATGTATTGCAATCTATGTGTCTCCAGTCCATAGATATTCATATCTACGTGCGTCTATCTTCAGCTATTTTTGTACAATAATATCATATATTGTCTTTTTTCTTAAAGCAATAGCATCAGCAGGGAAATTTCAATATTGCCCAATCTTAATGATAAGATATAGAATATCCTATGAATTTGTCATAGCATATGAAAAAATTCCCCAAGAGTAACATCAGTGTGACATCACAGAAAATTTGCTTTTAATGTTGCTTTATTCATTTGTCTTTTACAATATTCAGTATAAGCCTGATGGGTTGGTCGAGTAGCCTGCACTGGCAAATACTGTACAATAGTTTGCCAAAGAGGTGGCATGCAGGGCTGTCAGGTCCTGTGGAGCCTCCCGACACATCAGAGAAGCTGACAGCTGATTGGCTGCTTCACCTCCTATCTGGCTGTCCTGTCGCACCGTCTTACTGAGACAAACACACAAACACACACAGGCTTAGTGTGTGTGTGTGTGTGTGTGTGTGTGTGTGTGTGTGTGTGTGTGTGTGTGTGTGTGCAGTCAAATTGAGCATGTTTGACATTTGCTTATTGTTCTTGAGGCTGATGCTATAGCTCCTCTGGAAGCTTGTGTGTGTGTGTGTGTGTGTGTGTGTGTGTGTGTGTGTGTGTGTGTGTGTGTGTGTGCGTGCGTGCGTGCGTGCGCGCGCGCGTGCGTGCGTGCGTGCGTGCGTGTGTGTGCTCAGATACCAGTGGTCTAATTAAAGAGCTGGCATGTCAGAAACATGCTCCCTCTTTGTTTAACATTGGACCTAATCTCCTGCTACTGTGTTTGTGTCTGTGTGTGTGTGTGTGTGTGTGTGTGTGTGTGTGTGTGTGTGTGTGTGTGTGTGTGTGTGTGTGTGTGTGATTGCTGAGAGGTGTCTGTAAGATGGATGCCAAACCAGTACAGATATTTGTTGGGAACCAGGCCAAGCTACCCCACAGTAGTGTGAATGTTTGTGTGTGTGCTACTGGGGCTCATCAGTGTCGCCATTATTTTCATAGATATTAATGTGTTTTGGTAAATAATCTGGCTTTGAGTGTGAGTCAGTATCACATGTGGTGCACTATTTGTGCAATATGGGAAAACATTGCTTAAGGTTTTTTTCCAGTAAAAAAAAAGGTCTTTAATTTGCCATGTGTTAATTTTTGATACCACAGGGCCCTATGAAATCCGTTTTATTTTTTTCCAGATTCCGTGTTGTACATTTTAATTTTTATGAATTCTGTGTTTCAGGATTCAAGCAGATTTTACACATCAGAAAAACAGCGTAATCATGTGGTGGATGAATAAAATGTCGACAGTTCATGAGGAAAAATATTTAATGAATTTAATCAATTTTTTAATCAATGAAAATGCTTCAATACAGCAATAAAACAAAACATTCCACCTTTTTGTTAAATAAAGTGCTCTAAATTTAGCTGTTAGTGTTTAAGTCCTCACCTTTTTGGATGACTAACAGGTGACCCCTCACACCGAGACTTGTCCTATCATAAATCATATAACGCCCTCACATCATTCTTGCCAAACACTAGATTGAGCTGGAAGAAGCCACAAACTTTCAATCACACCCTTTATTTTCATAATCTGCGGCATGTTATCTTTCCATTTCATCCAGACAGTAAGCACTATAGCTTGAGTGAGAAATGCAGAGATATTTTCTATACTACTCAAAGTAGGGTTTTTAAGTGTTCCAGCAAAAACTTGATATGCTGTTTAGTTACTGAAGTTCAGAAAAGAAATGTACAGACCCAACTACCTTTGGAGGTGTAATTCAAATTAGGAAACATAATTATTAATCTGAACCCATTTTTGTCACCATATAAACCCTTTAATCATCTAATTTTAGCACCATGTAAACAAATATATTGCTTTGTTTTGGTTGAATAGGTCACATGTTCTAGTTTTTTATTTAAGGGCTTATTCAACTTACAGAATAGCCTACATGGTCTATTAAAGTAGCACGGGGGTACTGCCAAATCATAATAATAATAATAATAATAATACTTTTATTTATATAGCACTTTTCAACAACAAATTACAAAGTGCTTTACAAATACATAAAATGTAGCATCATTTAATAGGTAGTAATAAATAAAAAAGTTGATGCAGTAAAAATGACTAAAATTAATATAAAAAGAAAGGTATGGAGTACCAAAACACAGTAAAAGCAAGTAAAATAATGGCAAAAATAACCGATTAAGAAAAGTACTTCTGAAAAAGGGTGTTTTTAAACGTCTGATCTCCTCTGGCAGGTCGTTCCTGAGTCACGGGGCCCTGACCCCAAAGACTCTGAGTCATCTGGTTTTTAGCCTCGATCAGGGAATAACTAAAAGGCCGCTGCCGGAGGATCTAAGGCTGCATTCAGACTCGTAAGGGGTTAGTAGGTCAGTGATATAATCAGGGCCCATCCGTGCTTTAAAGTAATCACTAAACTTTTAAAATCAATTCTAAAACATACTAAAACTATGTGTTATGTGGACTCTTCTGTTGGATCTTGTGAGTAGTCTTGCTGCTGCTTTTTGAACTATAGTTGAAGTTTGGAGAGGTTGTGTTGGGACAAACAGGAATACAATGAGTTACAGTAGTCTTAGCGGGATGTAATAAAAGTATGGATGACTGTTTCTAGATTCATATGAAATTCAAAAAGATCTAATTTTTGTGATATCCCAGAGTTATTAAAAGCACGATTAAATAACGGACTTCACTTGTTGGTCAGAGTTAAGTTTGTCAAAAATCACACCAAGATTTCTACACTGGGTTTAGATGCAGCTGGACAGAGAACCAAAGAAGTGCTTGCTAGAGGCGTCTATGATGATGGCTTCAAATTTATCTGAAATGTTTAGATTAATGAAAGAAAGTTACAAAGATAGTTATTTTTATATTTAAATATGCTCAAGAATTCAAATGAATGAAAAACGTCAAATTAAAATGCATAATTTCAATGACCAGTTACGGTATATTCACGACAGTAGACACAAACATGCTGTCAACTAGCTAACGTTCTGTCGGATGATGTGACACAAAATTGAAGTTGTTTTTGACATGAAAAAATTATTCATTACTGCTGACAGCGGCATTATATACAATTACAGTTTAGTTACGTTTTTCTCCTTTTTTTGTCATTTGTTTTTCTCAATTATTTGGGAAGGTGGTACTCGGAAATTTCCAGAAACAGAAACGGACCTCAAGTTACAAAAGGTTGATAATCTTTGTACTAAAATGAGTGTCTCTGCCTTTCATGTTACGCACAACCCCACGCACATGCATAGCATCCCATGTTCACATGGTCGAGTCCAAGGGAAATAGAGACTAAAAATATGCACCCTCTTAACAGCTCCCACTCACTTACCTAACCGAGTGAATCATTGCATTATATGAGTGGAACATTTGCAAATGACCTTGTCACAGAGATCTGACACACAAAATACCACTCATGGTGTGGGATTATGGATGCCAACAACAGTTGTGTCTATATGATGTACATACAGTACAGTGTGTGTATCGTGTGTATTCCTCTGTGTGTGCTGTTCAGAGGGTTGTGGATGGTGTTTTTGAATGTTAATGGTTCAAATGCACCTGTGTGTCTCTGCATGTGTCTCACTTGTGTGCATTTCTACTTCATTGAGCCCTCAAAGTGAGTCATGCTTCTCCTTGGGCTCCTTTCGCTATAAAGAGCTCTTTGTTATCTTTATTATCATCTAAATGCACCACAGAGAGAAACATTTTCACACAACTCAGAAAATCTTTTACTTCACCACTTTTTGATAAGGGTTTATAAGTCAGTTGGAACTTATACAGTGAGCACACCTCCTTCAGTGTATGTATATCAGGGCTGCAACTAAAGATTATTTCAATTAATAATTATTCTGCAGATTATTTCTGTTATTGTCTTGATTAGTCACTGAATTGTCTGGTCTGTAAAAAGTCCAGAAGTAGTGAAAAATATCCATTATAAGTTTTACAATTTGTCGTCTTCAGATTCTTTGTATTGTCCAATCGAGACACCAAAACCCAAAGATTTTGTTTTATATTTGATTTTGAACATGTAAAACAACTAAATAACCGTAAAATTAAGTAAACGATAAACCTATATCCGTACTCAGTAAATGACCATATCATAAACAACACAATTTAAATCTTACATGTTCGAAAAGTTATAATATAATCCATTAATTCATAAACTTCATCTCACATACACATTATATACTGTATATATACACCCATGTGCACACATATATATGTATATACTGTTTAAGACAAGCAGCATCCTCATATTTGAGAATGTGCAACCAGAGAAATGATGAATCAATTATTAAAATAATTACACGCTTATAATTGCTCAAGCTCTGACATATACTGTATTCCCTGAACACAAACAGCAGTCATGTGCTAGATCATATGCCACCATAGCTGCAGCTTCTGTTTTTGTTTGCCATCCTTTTTTGCCTCCGCTGACTGTTTGCCTGTTGTCGACCTCTGCATTGATTCAATACGAAGTATTCATCTCTTTACATGCTCTGCTGTTGCTACTCCGTCTCTCACAGCACTTAGTCAAGGTTATGGAAAGATTGTGGAATGTAGGTTGAAATTTGAAAAAGTCAACAGTGACTTGAAACACAAGACAGACAGAGATTGAACATTTAACCAAAACCACAGGCTTTCCCTAATCTTAACCAAAGTTCTTTTCTTGCCTAAACCTATCCACCTGCAGGACCTGTGGGCAACCTCCGGGTCTGAGAAGTGAAGCCAAAGCTGAAGTGCCTGAAACTTGTATTCTCTCTAATAGCCAGCAGGGGGCGACTCCTCTGGTTGCAAAAAGAAGTCAGATTGTATAGAAGTCTATGAGAAAATGACCCCACTTATTACTTGATTTATTACCTCAGTCCACGTTGTAAACTATGTTTTCAGTCGCTCGTTTCAAGTCTTCCTCTGCTGCAGAGATGACATATTATTGTAGGCCAGCCAGGAAGTTAGCGTTGCCCTGGTTCCCTCAGCAAAAATTCCAATGTCATTGTTCCATTGGGTTTTGGATTTGCACAAAATAATATACAAATATTTATAATACTCACACATTATGTTCAGCAAGATAATATTCACAAATGAACACCACTTTTATGATTTTTAGAGTATAAATGCTACCGATAATAACGTTACAGCTATAAACAAACTACACCATGGTCACATGAATGTAGATATACACACTGAAGCTGTAAAGTAGGATGAGTTGGCATGATGACGTTTAGTAGTTTTATTTAGCCATTAGCTTTGTTAGCGAACACCTTTTATAAGACACGTAAAGGCTTCAAAATTCACAAGTGGGATATTTATTGATGTATCGGAACAAAATGTTAAAACATCTTCAGGCATCATCAGGCATCTAACTGAAAACACATTAAAAAATAAAACATTGACTGGAAGTGGAAATGCTAACTAATTTCTGGGTTTTAGGACTCATTCCTGTAGCACTCTACACAGTATTATGTTCATTTTATTGATTATGGTCCCATTTAGAGTCAAGTAGACATTAAAGCAGAGTATACCTCAGGGAGTAGCTACCTTGTGTTGATTTGTCTGGGAGCTGTCTGTGTTTTCGTCTTGGAACTTTAACCTTTTCACAGTGCGTTTCAGTTCATGAAAGCTAATTATATCCTTTTTGGTCACCTGAAAACTCTTTATTCAGCGTTCGGTTGTGCTTTTCTCCACTCTGTAGAGTCGCTTGTGGTTGCAAAAAAACAAAATGGCAATGGCCAAAATGCCACAGACCAATTGGTGACATCCACTTCTTATATACTGTCTATGTGCAGGATGCTTTGTACACCCACCATCCACCTCCTGACAATCTGTGTGCAGTACATAAACACTGGACTTGCTATACACAAAAAAATGTTGCCATGGAACAAAAGCAGGAATTATGTTTTCTTACAAAATGTAATGGGGAAAACAAAGTAGTAGTGCATAAATGTACTTTCTAGGAGATGTGGTTAGTTGTTGAGTCTTGAGTTTTTGAGTCCACATTAACAGCTGACGGCCCCACCAATATCACCAGCAGACCTAGAATCCCCATTGTCCCCATTACCTAGGCTTCATCCAATATCACATACTATACGCTACATTCTCAATATGTGTAGTATCAGCGTACTTGTAGGTGAATACACACTAGTGTCTCTTTTCGGACGCACTGAGTTGTAATTTACACCATCATAACTTCCTGAGAGTCTCCTTGCTAGTTGGCGATGTGTAACCACGGTAACTCGTATCAACCTCATGTTACCAAAACAATGATTTATGAGAATCATGAAGTCATTGAAGTAATTTAAAATATGTATTATGCCTATAGATGTAAAATCTTGTATTTACAGTTAAACTGAAGCGTCATTAATATCACAGAGCTGTATGTTAACGTTGTCACTACCGCATTGCATTGTGGGATATACGGTAGTGTCCTGCATGGCATACTGTAATATTTCACTGGAAATAGTTCACAATTTGTGTACTAATGGTTTCATGGTTAGTTTTGAACATACTAAAATATCTGTTTTTCTGTACTAAATAGCATATTAGTATATAATTTCTCAGTACCCAGAGCAACAACAGCATGCAATTGTAATCTATTACTGTTGAACAGGTGATTGTTTTGTTGGGAGACTGTCAGTGTCACAGTTGTAAGCTGTAAGAAGAAAACTGGCTGAAAATGGTGAACAAATGTGAAATGTACCACAACTGAAACAGTAATCTCCAATTTAATTCATCCATGTTTCAGCGCAGGGATCAATACATCTGTCATCACACTGAAATCTTAGAGTTTACTCTCCTCCTGCTCTCTGCAGACGTTACAGTCCATCACGTTTCTTCACCCACCTATCAGTAAAATGTGTTCCTTTTGTCCATTTCTTTTCCTTCTCTGCACAAATTACAGCATAATTGAGCTGCAATTTGTGTGAAAAAGGTTCCAATTCATGGTTGCACCGGATGTGGGGGGTTGCCTAGCAACAAAACTGTAATTGTAGTCCACCTGTCGTTCGGTATTCAATGACTGAAAAGACATGTAGGTGTTGGCGTTTTGCGTGGGGTGGTTTGTCTTTGTAAATCTGAACGTGTTGCACTTGGACACACTGACTCATCACTCTGTAAATAGATCCTTTGTAGTGATTATTAGAAACATGATCAAGAACATTACACATACATGTGTTCCTCCATGGTCCAGTTTTTCCATGTCAGCCCGAGCACTTACTGCCGTCGACGTAATGGAACAGCGATGACAGGTGTTGTGACGAGCAAACTCATCTTGGCCTGAGAGTCTGGAACAATGGCATTTTCAAAAGAGCACCCTCAATGCCATCACATCCCATTTACAGCTGCCTTGCGTATAAACGCTGAACGTCCGTCTCTTAACACATCTGGATTAGAGCTGCTTGTTCCAGGAAGTTTCCTGTAAATCACAGACCAGAAAGAGCCGCAAAGGTTCACAGGTTCAGGTAGATTAATAGCCTGAAGGGGCGTTAATTCATCGAAGCCAGTCCAAACAGAGGACTCAAATATATTCTTACGCCACCTTGTAGTTGTCTGTGATTATTATAGATTCAACAGGCTTTGGCTGTATAAAGAGGAGTTTACGGTTAAGGAAATTAAACCATTACGTATCTTTGAAGCCTTTATAGTGTAATAGATATACAGTTGCAGGGAATCAAGTATAGCTGTATATAGAGAAGTGACATGCTGCACTATGTCCCCTTGAGAAGATATAGGACATACTGACTAGTGCTTTTATCATATAATTAATGTAATGGAACAAGATCTTTTTACATAATTGAATGGAAGTGAGACTGAAAAGCTCCTCCGATCTCTGTAGAGCACCTGTTAATTTTATATGCGTACGTACATGTCTGTTCCTGAAGAAAGCCTGATATTTCCAAAAATCTTTGATAGTGTTTTAATCCAAATTAACTTTTTTTTTTTTTTTTTACATTTCCCAATGCCAAAGCTTTTATTCCTCTCATTTGTCAGAGCTTAGTGATAAATGAGTTCGTCCCCAGTGTGAAACCAGAGGCAGCACACCATACAGATGGAGAGAGCAGCTTGGAGGAAACGGGCTGAACAGGTTGCCAGTTTTAAAGCTGCCTGTCAGCTCGGTGCCCACCTGGTTGGACTGTTCCCCGCCATCCACCATCCCACGTTGCCAGAGTAGCTTTAAGAGGACTCCTCGTCAGGTAGTGGCTGTAACTTCTTGTTTCCTGACAATCTCACACATTATTTCAGCTATTCTAAACCATAGACATAAAGAAGCAGTACGTGAGCTGTGTCTCAAAAAACTAAGTTTAGATTATACATGTAGTAGGCTATAATCTAGTCTTATGAAAATAAACTGAAACTAAAACAGATATAAGAAGGGAAAAATATTTTTCAGTAAACAGATGCAATATTGCCTGTTAAAAAAAAATAATAAAATTACATTTCAGTTGTAGTTTTTTAACCATAATATATCCCCACTGAAAAAAGCAGACAGCATGAATTTCCACCAACTCTCATGACATTGAACCACAGAAACTGAACAGACTAACCAAGACATGGCGCCATGCCATAATTGCTTCATTAAAGTAGCACGAAGATTAAACATTAAACATCATGGCCATTCCTCCACAGATGGGGTCACAACGTCATGCTGTCGTCACAATTTGCAAGATCCACCTCTCCCTTACTCCAGCCTCGGTCTGGGTCTCATTCACATGAACGGAGGAAGGGAAATAACTCTGGATTCGGCGATTAGTGTATTTTATGACTTTTAGGACTTTGTGATTTAAATAAGGGCTATTCAAGTGTTCATACTGGGAAGTTGATTCACCTAAAAGATGATGTCTCTTTCCCAACATAAGTCTATGGGAAATTTTTTTTTTTTTTTTTTGCCCAATGGCATCACGTGACGGCCACATTTCGCCACTACGAAAATTGGGATCAGTGACCGGCGCTGATGTGAAAGCACTTCTGCACTCAAATTAGCAAGTGTAAGTACTAGTGAGGGGCTACATGGTGGTGTAGTGGTTAGCTGCTGTTAACTGTCACCTCACAGGAAGAGGGTCACAGGTTTTGAATCCAGCTTTGGGCCCTTCTGTGTGGAGGTTGTAAGGTGTAAGCGTGGATTTTCTCTGGGATCTCCAGCTTCCTCCCACAGTCTAAAAACATGCAAGGTGTGAATGTGAGCATGAATGGTTGTCTGTCTCTGTGTCAGCCCTGTGATGGACTGGCGACCTGTCCAGCATGTACCCCGCATTCGCCCAGGGGTCAGCTCCAGCCTGACCCTGAACGGGGTAAGTGGTTACAGTTGGATGGGTGGATGAAGTGCTGCTAGCGGCTCTGTAAGGTAAAGGCTATAATGTCAGCATGCTAGCATCATGTTGAGCCACGTGGAGGAATTAGATAGGCTCTGAATTTTGTATTGAGCGCCTTTAAAGACAACCCTGAAATAAAGTCTCTTCGTCTTTGTACAAAATGTCCTAATGAGTACTACCAAACTCAATTTTTTTTTCAGCTACGACACCAAAACTGTGCGTTATATATAGTTTTTCATTTCTACTGTACCAAATATGGGTTCAGCCAGGGACTGGTAAAGGACCATATACATGTCAAAGAGCAAAATGAATGATTCCTCATTTGTGTAGGCATCCATGTGGAGACCATTATGCTGTAACTATGTGAGCCCCTTGATAGAGTAGTTTATGAAGTTGACAAGTCATTTCCATGCAGCTGTCTCAGGCCATAAAACAAGATGTGGAGCACGCAGTTGACAAGGAAAGTTGATTGTTTCACAGAGAGATGAGACTGAGAGGCAGGTGAACTTTATTTTATCTGCTTGTGTGGCTGGTGACACAAATCATTAGTGGGAATCCTTTTAACAGTAGAAGATGTCAGACTACTGAATATTTTGGTATTGATAATAGCACTAAATAACATTTTTAAGATGCTGATGCTTTAAGATGGATACCTGTCTCTTTCTAAAAAAAGGATACTCATGTTTTTTTATTATATCATAAAAAGAAATTAAACCATCAGCAGTATTTATATTTTGCCAACATGCAGGTTGGGGTCTTAATTTACAGTATTGTGTTGTGATTTCTTAAACATTATTAACATGTGGACAGCAGGAAATGGCTTAGTGATTTTGAACACATTACTACGAATAAGAAGCTGTCTTATGCTTACTGCATAAGACTTATCTGTGCTATAGTACCATGTGTCATGCTGATTTGTTAATGGTTCCAGTGTTATAAGGGGCATCTGGTTAGAGATGGTACATAAAGCAGCATTTACAAGCTTTGCTTTATATTGTTGGTTTTGGTGAAGTCTCTCCTCATCGTGGTTCAACAGCCAGACACACCAGCTGATGAGTGCTGGTATTTAAAGAGCTGCTGCTGCCAGATAGCTTCACTTTTAAGAGGACAGCACAACAGATACTGTGTTTACAGATAAAGGTACTAAGTTTTAAACAGAGTAGTTCCACGATACATAGAGATCCTACTGCCATCAGTCAGTAGACGGAGCTAATGTTTCCTGCATGAAAATACCACCAGTAAGTAACTCACCCCACTTTACTGTATGATGTTCTGCAAGCAATTATAATTCAAATGTGATATCGGAGTAGCTGAATGCAAAATAGCTTTTTGAGTGGCATGCACCCTGATGTACATTTTTGTGCATCTTTTGCTGGTAGGCAGGGTCTGAAATGACCTTTTTTCACTGGATGAAATCTGATATAAAATACATATATAGATCTGATATATTTTACATAAAAAAATTAAATACATAGTAAATTCCAGTGTTCATATTACTGTACCTTCTGGGGAGCCCCATTTTTGGGAAGTGGGAGGGTACTGTACTCAGTACTGTACTGTACTTTGTTATTGTCATCTGTAGTGATTATTTGCATGAAAACACACTATTGAAATTATTATGATTATTTAAATATTTGCTTTGTTTAAAAAAAATCTTGGCTAGTCTTAGGAAGTTAAACAGGTCTTAATCCTCTGTCTAATATCTATTTTTTATTGCTGTGAAAACATCTTCAAAAACTGGATTCATTCAAGTTTCACATTTGAACACATCACGATAACATCATTTTTAATGAGCAGAGCTTGAGCGCTTCGTAATGTAACACAATGGCACCTCCGTAAACGTTAGTAGCTCCGTTGTTTAACCAAGCAGGACTGTGCTGACCACCAGCTTCTAACGGTGACATTTCTAACTCTCAGCTGCTGATTTCAGCATAGATTTTGTTGTTCAACATTATTAGAGAAAACATAGGATGCACCCCCTCAGGTTTAGCAGTAGTAGTGGCGTGCTTTTGAGGTCTTGTTTTTTGATGCTATTGTGTCAGTGTGTATGTGTGACTGTCAGAAAAGCATCAAAAAGGAATCAATAGACACAAAAATTGGTTCGATTCTCTATTCCCATCACCAGCGATGATTGAGCTGATGATTTTATCAGCCACTGCCAACAATTTACCCGCATTTGTCGGGTGGCGGGTGCTAATTTCAGACCCTGCTGGAAGGACTTAGATATTTATAGTGTCAGCAGTCCCCATGTTCATTTGCTCATTATCACGCTCCATTAGGTCCTGTTTTCTTTATGAGTATAGAACAGTAATTTATCCTTTGCCATGTATTTATTTATTCTTTGTTTTTGCTCATTCAACCTTTATAAATGTTTAATTTCTTTTCTGTAGTCCAGTTGTGCTCTTAAATTTTTCATGTCTTTATTTTTTTTTCTCTTCTTGAAGCAATTAAACACCAGTACCACCTGCACAAAAAGAAATTATTTTCTAATTTTGATGTAAAAATAAATAAACATAACTTAGATCGCATGCCCAACACCTATTTCAGAAAGTGCATGACCAAGAAAAAAAGATTCATGGATCAAATTTAGGCCTGTTTAGATTGTCATTAAGTCCAATTAGAGTTTCATTTATTTATTTACTGACAGAAATGAACAATTTAAAACTTATACCTGCCCCATTCTAGGTGTTAGGTCCTTGTGACACATCAAATTAATTAATAAAGGACCCAGAGGAACAGCTACAGCACAGTGTAGGTTTATCTTGTTTACAGCTTCATCATAGAAATGCTGGAAATCCAGCCTGCAGTTTTATATTTATGCAACAGTCTTATCTTGTTAGTTTAAGTGTGAATTTATCTACATAACAAAATTTAACATGTTTAATCCCTTTTATATTAAGTGTTATGGGACTTGATGTGATGCACTATTTTGTGTTAAACGCATTTAATCGTACAGTGTGCTATTGGTAGACATAGTGTGGTTGGTATGAGGCACATGAAAAGTAATCCATCATGATATCTTGTGCAGATGCTTGTTAATGTTAAATCAGTTTGATTGATATGGTTTTTATCATTTCTGCCATTATCATCATGATAACAATAATCTTATTTCCATAGAAAAACATTATTGTCTGCAGCATTGATCAACTTTGAAGCTCTGAGATAACTTGTAACTTGGCACAATAACAAGATCAGAATTTGCAAACAGTCTGCTGTGATTTTTGTTGGCGTGTTGGGCATAAAGTGTATGTGTGTGTGTGTGTGTGTGTGTTCATTATAATGCTTGAAAAAACTAAAAAAAATGATCACTGTCAATCATTTGATCTCTCCTAAGTCGTAAAGAAAGCACAAGTGATCGACAGTGTAGATTTCTGGATTTTTTTTGTTTTGTGAGTCAGTTTGTGTCTTTCTGGAGCACAAGAACTTTGTTGAAAGTGTTCATTGTGATCAAAACAATGCATCATTTCCTGTGTGACACAACAGTTTCTCTCCAGTATACCAATCAGTACATCACAGATTTACACAGGCCATTGTGAAGGATGACATTTTAAGTTAAATACTTTGCATTGCATTACACCGTGTAGGTGTCAGTTGCAACACTGGTAAAAGTTAAAAGTTAATATATTGCACTGAAAATAGCAGCAATATCTTTTGGTGAAGTGTTATTTTGCTCTAACTCATAACTAAATGCCCTTTTAGCTGCAGTCTGCAGGTGCTGCAGGTGCTGCAGCTTGCTCCATGGAGCACCAGAAACTTAAGCCATTTGGTCCGTGGCAGAGGACTGAGCTGTTCCCAGCTGCCCACTCAGGTGGCAGTCAGGCAGAGAAGCTCTGGCTGTGATACAGAGTGCCAACAGAAACCAGCAGCTGCTGGCCAGCAAGCAACCTGTTAAGAGTTGTTTCGTAATGAAGCCATCAGGTGCCAACTCTACTGTAGCCTCGTGAACATGACTGAGTGGAGCAGCTCAGGTACATGAAGTAGTTTTAGTGTGCAGTATAACACTCAAAAAAAAAAAAAAAAATAATAGAATTGCTATCCAACTTAATCATTCATTCAATTAGTAACACACAAATGATTTAAGTTTTTTTCAAAAGTTAGGCCAGGTAGGCAAGTTAGAGCAACACTACTTTGAAACTGAGCTTAAAAACATAGTTTATTTTTATTTAATTAGAATTGAATCAATGATTCTTGATCAGTAGGCTACCTCCAGGTCTGGGAAGTGAAGCCAATGTTGAAGTGCCTTAAACCTGCATTCCTACTTATAGCCAGCAGGGGGCAACTCCTCTGGTTGCAAAAAGAAGTCTGATTGTATATGAGACCCTGTTTAGACCTGGGATTAACATGCGTCCTCAGTGATCGGATCACAACAAACACACATGGCTAATACAGCAGATGTCCTACATATCTTAATCGTGAATTCAGGTACATTTTATTAACCTCAAAATAAAAGGTTGTTGTAGTGGCGGTCCCCGGGGACCTCCGCGCTGCCGGCTCCGCTGCCTTTGCCAGGCAACGGCGGGGCACATACAGTAGCTCCAGAGAGCCGGGGATGAGAGAGAACAGGCCGGCGGACCGACAGGCATCAGCTCCATGCAAAGCAGCGGAACAAATAGTCTGTAGATATGTAGCCTATAAACAAGATATATTTTTAAAATACAGTTGTACCGACAGGATACAGTAGAGCACAGAAACTGTTTCCATGCTGACAAGCTCTCGCGTCTGCCTGTTTATTCACCTGAGCAGCGCAGAAACCTGCAGATCCCAGCGGGACGTCAGTTGAGTAGGTGGTCCTTAATATGGCCCAGGACACATTCACGTACACACTAATAAGACTGTGGTCATATGTGGGCCAGACCACCTCTGAATGTGGTCTGAAAGATCCGATCTCAATGCGTCTTGAGTGTGTTCACACCTGCACTTAAAGCTGTCCACTTGTGATCCGATTACGGAGGACGCATGTTAATACCAGGACTGAATGGAGCTGTAGTCTAGAAGAACTTGATTTATTACCTCAGTAAACATTGTAAACATGAGTTTATGGTCTCAAGTCTTCTTCAATACAGCATGATGTTCATTTAATAAATTATAGTCTCATTTAGAGTCAAAATAGACCATACCGTTTCCCAGACTGGGAAACGCATTGGCATATTCAGTGTTCGGTTGTACTTAGCTTCATCCTCGCGTGTCACTTCTGGTTGGAAAGAACCAAGATGGTGACGGCCAAAAAAACCAAGATGGCGACAGCCAAATACTGAATATGAGGCGTCAGAACAGCAGCCCACAAACCAGTGGATGACATCACGATGACTACATCCACGTCTTATATACAGTCAATGATCAAGATACTTTCAAAAAGAAAATCACTTTTCTCACCCTCATTCATTGGTAGATGGTGATCTATCAAATCAAAAAGTACCGGCCCGGTTAAAGTAGTGCTGAAAACTTAGTCAATCAACCGAAAATTGAATTTCTTCTTCTGGACAACTGGTCCAGATAAACAGCTATTTGAAAACTTCAATTTGGGACTGAAAATCTGGATTTTCTGTCAAAATACAGAACAGCCAGGGAACATTTCCTATTTGTGTTATTAGTGCAGTTCTGCCTTACATTTCCTCCAGAACATATCTGCTGTTGTACAGTAATACAGAAACATAATCTCTAGGAAACAGGGTTGTTTTTTTTTCTTACAGTTGGTTAGGTTGAGACACACTCATGTCCCTGTCCACCGCCTGTAGTAAAACATCAGTCACATAATCATGGTGATGGGCTGCAGCTTTGAAGTCCTCGCTGCTGGTCAGAGGCTGATGAATTCCAGTGAACACATTTCTTTTCCACTTTCATCTTTCCACCAGTCAAAATTTAATTTTACGAACGGCTAAGATTTTTACAAGTGACGGTTTCTGTTTGGTTAATGCGGGGGGAAGAGGGATTAGCTGCATTCAGTGAGGCAGTGGATAAAATGTCTAGCACCATGAGGACTTAATTGATGCCATTATCATATGAACAGCACCAAAACAAAGATAGACTTTGGATGACATTTCCACATTCACAGCAGAGCTCGTATTATAGCTGTGGATTGATTTACGCTGTCAGTCTGCCACAATCACTCAGCCATTACAGGTATGAAGGCTATGTGCTGCTCATACAATGAAACGTGGCTTCAGGTACCCCGGGAATCATCTTTTATTATCTGATAAATGGAGAGAAGCAGGAACAAGACGCTACAGACTGTACTGTTGTAATGCTGTGATGTGTGCCACAGAGAGGCCACTCTTTTCAGCTAATGCATGTCTAAGGGCCTGGTTATTCTAGAAAAGATGTGGTGCACTGTCCCTTTAATTTGAGTCCTTTTAATGGGATGATGTGTAGAAACATGTACATGCTGACAGTGAGCACAGGTAGATGAATCCAAGTGACGAGCGTCTTTTGTCTGCCTTTGAAATCTCTGTTTGGTGCTGTGAAATATCAAACACTATAATGGTGGTGCACATAAAATTGCAGTTTGAATCACACTAAAGAAAAAGCTACTCTGAATGGAGCCGTGCTGCTCTGTTGCCCCCCTGTGGAGACTTTAACAACATACATATTGGAAGGAAATGTCTGTGTTGTTCCTGTTTCACATGAATTGTCAACACTTCTGATTAATGTTTCTTTCTCCAGATATGAAGCATCCAAAGAGCCCAGACTGGCTGGACAGCAGCCCTCCACCCAAGAGTCAGGAGGGACAGCAGGAGGAGGAAGAGGAGGAAAATGACGAGGAGAGGAGGGTTAAGTCGGTGCACAGGGCCAAACGAGAGCGCCGTCCAGGCAGCAGCAGCGCCACGATGTGTCAGGTGTGCAACATCCAGCTGAACTCCAGCGCTCAGGCCCAGATCCACTACAGAGGGAAGACGCATCAGCGGAGGCTGCGCCGACTGGCAAAGGCTGTCAGCTCAGGTAGGGATGCGCCGATCCTGTTCTCTCAAAAGTTGAGTTTCCTGCTGATTGACTGTAGATTATGAGACTTATTTAGTTTAAAAGTACGCTGGCCCTCACTACTAACAAGAACAGAATTACACACATCATTTTTGTATAAAGCTGTCGTGTACATCACATCTCCTCGGACCAGATCCCACCAGGACTGACTGACTCGAGACACCTAAGGGGTAGAAACTAAACTTGGGAACACTATTTTCCAATAATTAAAGGTCCAGTATGGAGGATTTAGGGGATCTATTCGCAGAAAATGGAGTATAATATTCATAACTTTATTTTCATTTGGGTATAATGATGTTAAACTAAGAATTTCCGTGTTGTCGTTACCTTAGAATGAGCCCTTCACATCTACATAGGGAAGGGTCCTCTTCGTAGAGCCTGCATTGTTTAATTTAACATATAATTTTAGCCGTTTTTTGAGATGTCTGTAAGTGTCTCTAATGTTGTTTGTTTGTGCTTGTGTGACTGTTATGATCACTCTCTTGTAAAAGAGGTCACTTTATTAGGTTCACCTATACAATCTAATGCAATCCAGTCCACCAGCTCTGCTGCAGAGTTGTTGTTTAACTCTCCATATATGTTAATTATCGAGGTCATAGTTTGTAAATGAGGTGTGCAAAACATTATAACACCTTTCAATATAATAGAACACCACTGGAAACTACAGGCTCAAAAGTGAACATATAGTTCAATAAATACCTCTGTTATACTGTTAATACCGTTGAGTTTTCATCCATATCAGTCAGAAAATCGCATACTAAGCGCTGTGTATACCCAATATGTGTAATATCGTTCAAAATACTTTTGTGTGAATAAACAGTAGTATGAATCTTTTCGGACGCACTAAGCAGTAATTTACGGCGTCACCTGAGAGCCTCCTTGACGGTTGTAGACATGTAGCCATGGTAACTTGTGCCAACAGCGTCCAAAACCATTGATTTGCGAGAATCAAAAAGTCTGAACTAATATAAAAACCATGTATTACACCTAGCAAAGTCAAATCTTATAGTTAGATTTAAACTGAAGCGTTATTGATGTTACAGAGCTGTCAGCGCATGTTATGAACATTAGTCAAGTCACTACTGCATTGCATTGTCAGATATTTAAGCTGCTGTATTGTCTAGTGTTTGCATACTATGATATTCCACTGGAAATAGTATGCAATACACGTACTATTGGTTTCATACTAAGGTTTCAGACATACTGAAAAATCTCACATACAGTTTTAGTGTACGAAGTAGCATGATTGTATGGAATTTCAGAGTGGATGGTTTTCTCAGTTGGCATGGAGATGAATATTTTCAAATATAAGCTCAGTAACTGTTACGATTTCATCCATACTGCTGATGAAGAAGACTGTGACTCTGTTGAAAGCTCTAGAAAAAGCAAGCGAAGAATGAACTTTCATGCTTAACTCTGGTTAATTTTTGAGGCTGTAGTTTGCCATGCTGTAAAATTCTGCACTTCGAAAGTAGGTCATATGAAGATGAATATCAAATGAGAATAAGTGTGAGCTTCAGCAGACAATCACCATTTTCAACATTACATTTAAGTGTCCCGGTAAGCCATGCCAGTGAGACATCAAGTGCAAGGGGCATCTAAATGGAACAGAGCCACGTTATTAATTACTTAGGGCTGTCAGTGGAGTAAAACATTTAATGGTGATTTATCAGAATTAATCGCAAATTAATCGCACATTTTTTGTCTGTTCAAAATGTACATTAAAGGGAGATTTATCAAGTATTTAATACTCTTATCAACATGGGAGTGGATAGATATGCTTACTTTATAAATGTATGTATAAACAGTATTTATCATTGCAAATCAAATAACACAAAACAATGACATATATTGTCCAGAAACCCTCACAGGTACTGCATTTAGCATAAAAATATGCTCAAATCATAACATGGCAAACTGCAGCTGTCAGTGTGCTGACTTGACTATGACTTGCCCCAAACTACATGTGATTATCATAAAGTGGGCATGTCTGTAAAGGAGAGACTTGTGGGTACCCAGAGAACCCATTTTCATTCACATATCTCCAGTTTTTCCTCACCAAAATTTAGTGTAAGTTTGTAGTGTTATTTAGCCTCTGTCACGACAAGCTAGCATAACATGGTACCAATGGATTCTGTTTTCTATTTTCATATGATGCGCGTAATTATCGCATTAACGTTGACAGCCCTATTAGTTACACCTGTGTTTTTCATCTAATGACAAGTTAAAATGTCTATTGTTGATGCCTCAGTCTCTAACATTGTGACATGTAATAAAGACTTATTGCTAGAGAGGAACAACACGTAGACCAACACTGACTAAAGGACTCATGAACTGCCTCAAAATGGCCGCAATTTAATCAACAACTCTTACAGTCTGAAGAAAAACAGAACATTATGAACTTCTTCAAATTGCTGTTTACTGCAGGGCTGCTGTATAGTCAGTGCTTCTGTTATTTTGTCAGTGTTTTAATCAATTTTCCCCCCATAGACGGTGTGTTTACAAGTGCTAGAAACATATGCTGCTTTGTTTCTGAGTCTCATGTTTCTTGGTGCTGGAGTTTGATATGCAGTGCAGGTACTGGGTCTGGCTTTTACACTGATGCTTTTACGAGTAAATGCTGCATGAAAAAAAAAAAATCAGAAAAGCTTTGATTCTCCTTGGCACTGATATGCAAGATACAGGCTTTCCAGTAGAAGTTGTACTGTTTGGTGAGAAAGGGGGAGAAATGGTCTGTCAGACTGGAAAGCTCTCCGCTGACACTGAACGCACCTTGTTTTGTCAGGTGTTTATTTGTTATGATGTGAGTATACTCTCTCCGTCGCGATCTTGTAAATGTTCACATCTGCAGGAGGAGCTGTTATGCATTCACTGTATATTTGTTATTCCAGGAGAGCTGCTCGCTATTTTCAAGCATTTTCTGCACACCTGTTTTGACATCACGGGTTATTAATCACTTTCACTCACCACCACCTGTGTCACTCTGCCACGCTGACCCGCTTGATCAATCAGCACTCTAACAAACAACTGGCCAATAAGATGGCACTTTTTAATGTTGATTTATGAGGCTGTCCCTCTCTGTTGGCATGCCGCACATATTTAGCTATTCCAGTGTAGCACACAGCGCATGAAATTAAATTAATGCTATATCCATTGTTTAATTTCTCCCTCACATCAACCTCATTTTGTTATCATCAGAATGTTATTGACTTCGTCTGTGTCGGATAATAGCCTTCGCAGATCATCATTCATACTTAAAAGTGTGAGACTGATCCAGAGCACAAGAACAGAGCTGATGTGTGCGTGGTAACACCTATTGTGTTTTTGAGTGTCCAGTGTCCAGCAGCAAACATTAAGTTCCCGATTTTCTGATCTGGAGTTCGTTAGCAGCAGTAATGTTTATGAAAAACTGGGTCAATGGCTGACTTCTTGGTGCCGTAACAGGCCCCTCATTGACTGTTACCTCCTTTTCTAGCAGGTGAAAATAAGGGACCGGTGTAGGAGCAGACACGAATCCCCCATCTCACAAGAGCTGTGCCTGAAATCACTCCCTCATCTAGTCATTCACTAGTACTTCCTATAGTGCACTTAATACCGCCTCTATAGGGATGTGACAGTGAGGAAATTTTCCCACCGATTAATAAACTCATGACATCACCCGTGTTACAGATTACACCGGATGTTTTACAAGAAAAGATGATGGTCATTATTTGCAGCACACTTACTTGGATCGTTATCGTCAGGTGGTGGTGTGTCTGGCCTCTCCAGTCCAGCCTTCGCTGTGAGGCCTTAGGTTTCCACCCTGCAGCGCACACCGGCTGTGACCGCTCCGTCCACACGCCGATTGCCCCATTAACGTTATGGTATCCTTATAGCATTGGGTTTCAATGTGAAATATTGCCAAATAGGACGCTTTTTGATTTTTACTTCACATCGTCGCCATCGTCTGTCAACCCTCCCATCCTGTGTGTGAAATATGACACCTGCTACTCTACTCTGTATGGACCTGACACATTCACTGGCAGTCTGTCGTTTGACTATGTATTGATAACACAACACTGATACACCAAAATTAACTAAGTGGGTTTCATTTCTATAAAAAAATTACCACCGTGTAACACAGTAACACAGACTGCTGCGACAAGCCTAGTGCTATACTATCATCCCGGTCACACTAAAGGGTGTTTGAATGTCTGATGTACTCGAATCAGAAATTTCTGATTTGACTTGAAATTGGCTGTTCAATATGAAGATTCCTTCTTTTTTCTGGTAACTAGAAAATCCATTGGACTGAGTTTAAGTGATGATTTTGACCACATTAATATAGTCAAATGTGACACACAAAAGTGGTGAGCAAATGACACGCAAAAAAAGTTAAAATACATTGTCATGACATGCAGAATGACCTTGTAAGGTCATGCAATTTATACACTTCCCATGAGATTGGGTTATTACTATAGGTGATTTATGTGTTTGTGTGTTTAGTGTGTTTTGTTTATGTGTATATTTCAAAGCCAATCTCAAGTCTGCTAATTGTTTGCATGCTACAATATCACCCACATCATTCGTGTTACTTTGTCCTTGAGAAGCAGATCTAGGCCATACTCCACTCTAAAAAAATCTGGATTTTGATAACCACATGACATCACCATGCAGAACATATGCTGCAGAGCGTTGACAGACTTGACACAATTTATTCATCGTTATTACTCATTCAACATGTCACAGGAGGAAAAGCACAGGTGTAAATGAGAAAGTTAATAATGGTTGAAAATCAATTCAACTGCTTCCAGCCTGGTATTGAAACATGTTCTTGTTATCTCATTTGTACCTGCATTATGATCGGCTCTCAATATAGTTTATTTTAAATTTCAGTCTGCATACTTATACTTCATGTTGTCACATTTCCCTTGTACAGTACATACTCAAAACCTGCTTAGATTTATGGAATTGGGTCACACAGCTTATGCCTGATTGTGGAAAGCTGTCGCCTATCATTTATTAGACTGTGTTGGCATATTTATTTGACTGAAGAGATTTATCATCTAGAGAACCATGTGAGTGTCTTAAAGTGCCACAACAATCTGAGAAAGTGTGACTGTGACCTCCATTCTGCTCCAGTTTGCTTTGTTCACTCAGATGAAATGCTGCCATTACTGACACATTTCCCTAAAACACGGGGAGGATTGTGTAGGAAACACTTCCCCACCATATTCCCTACCTTTATACACACTACATTATTACATACATCGAATTTACTCCTTGGTGTACTACAAACGGAAGGTTGTTGACATATTTTATCACGGCATGCCTTTTAGGGCGGGGACATGTGTCCTGATTCGATACTATCACAGTTCTTGGGTGCCAATTCGATATGCACTGTTTTTGTTTAAGTATTGCGGTTCTACAAGTATTGCAATTCAATATTGCGATTTTTGTTACATTTGTTTGAGTTGAATCAAACACTTCTAGGGACTTTTTCTTTGGAAAATATCTCAATTAATCCTGTAAAAAAGTTTGTTTTTCAGCATGTATGTAGTCAGAGATGTCCTTAAGACTATATCAGTCATTGTCAGACATTATGTATTACATTTTTTTCCAGCAAACCAAAAATATCATGAATGAAGACATTTCCCTCACAAATTAGTGGTATTTTCTTTTTAATTTACAAGGGACGTGTAATGTTTTATACTTGTGGTGAATCTAATCAAGCAATATTATTTCCATATATGAGTTTTGTACATATATTTCCCTTTGTTAACACCTTAATTTGAAAACCGGATGTAGTCACACATGTATACTTCCACTAACTTTGCCATCCGTTTAGTCCATCACTAGCTCTCCCCGTCAGCTCTGTTCTCTTTATACCTCCGTGGTCATCTCCATGGAGTCCATTATCTAACATGAATGTCAGCATATGGGTGCTCTACAGTTGTAGCGACCACAGACCACAGAGATGAGAGTGATGGCGGGCTTGACCACACATCACCGCAATACGAAAACATTTCCTGTCCATAACAGAGTTAGCTTGTAGCTTTAGCCGTGATGTGTAGCTCTGCTTTTCCTGCAATGTGTGAAACCCAAAGTGTTTCCATACTTTACTGTATGCGTAGTATTTACTACGTTGGATTTAAAATGTGAGGGTGCAGGTTGTATCCATATAAGCCCTCCGCCTTTTGCATTTCTGGTTGCAGCGGCCTTCTGGTTTGTTTTGTATCGAAGGCAACTGGACTTAGATTTGTCTCTGAAGACGTTTCGCCCCTTATCCAAGTGGCTTCATCAGTTCGAACTGATGCCAGAATGAATATGACCTGGATGAATGAGAACATTCACAGACTGGTTTGTTTTACAGAATGGATATGACGTCACGTTACTCAGACTACAACAATATAAGCGGTAACTTCCTTCTACCTCTGCATGGACTCAAATGAAGTTAATATAATGATTCTAGCATTAAACAATCAATTTCAAAATTGTAAAGAAAAAAATTGCAAGGCCCCCCCCCCCCCCTTTTTTTTTTTTTTTTTTCTCCCTACCTCCTCCCCCCCCCCTCCCCCCCCCCCCTCCCCCCCCCCCCCCCCCCCTTTATTTCTTCCCCTCCTCCCTTTTACCCCCCTTTTCCCCTTTTTCTTTTTCCCCCCCCCCCTTCTTTTCCCCCCCCCCCTTATTTCTTCCCCTCTCTTCTTTTCCCTCTCCACCCCCCCCCCCCCTCCCCTCTCCCCCCCCCCCCCCCCCTTCAAATTATATTTTCTCCCCCCTTCTTCTTTTCCCCCCCCTCCCCCCCCCCCCCCCCCCCCCCCCCCCTCTCCCCCCTCTTCTCCCCCCCTCCTACCCTCTTTTTCCTCCCCCCCCCCCTTTTTTTTTTCCTTTTTTTTCCCCCCCCCTTCCCCCCCAATAATTTTTTTTCTTTTTTCCTCTCTCTCACCGGGGCCCGAGGGGCCCCCCTTCCCCTTTCTTTTTAATTTTTTCCACCCTCAAAAATTTTTCCCCCCCCCCCCCCAGGGGGGAGGCGGCAAGAGCACTGTCAGCCTCGGGAGGGGAAGAGGAGAGTGACAGATTACGCCTGAGTCCGGGGGGCCCCCCCCCCCGGCCCCCCCCCCGCCCCGGAGGGAGAAGACGGGGCCCCCCCACGGGGCCCCCCCCCCCGCCCCCCCCGGGGGCCCCAGCCCCCCGACCCCGGGGAGGGCCCCCCCCCCCCCCGGGGCCCGCGAGGCCCCCCCCCCCCCCCTGCCCCCCCCCCCACGCCCCGGCCCGAGGCCCCCCCGCCCCCCCCCCCCCGCCACCGCCCCCCCCCCCGCCCCCCCGCCCGGGGGGGGGAAACCCCCCCCCCCCCCCCCCCCGCCCCCCGTGGGCCCGCCCCCCCCCCCCCCCCCCCCCCGCCCCCCCCTTCAAAGGCGACCCCCCCCCCCCCCCCCCCCCCCCCCCCCCCCGCGCCCCCCCCCCCCGGGCCCCCCCCCCCCCCCCCCCCCCTCCTCTTCCTTTTTTTTTTTTTTTCCTTTTTTTTCTCTTTTTGGTGGCCTCCCTCTTGTTTTTTTTGTTTTTTTTTTTTTTTTTTTTTTTTTTTGTTTTTGTTTTTTTTTTTTTTTTTTTTTTTTTTTGTTTTTTTTTTTTTTTTTTTTTTTCTTGTTTTTTTTTTTTGGTTTTGTGGTGTTTTGTGGTTTGTGGGGTTTGTTTTTTTTTTTTTTTTTTTTTTTTTTTGTGTGTTGGGGGTTTTGGGGTTTGGTTTGTGTTGGTTTGTTACACAGGTGAAGGGATTTTTTTCACCACCCCCAGATTCATTCGCAACTTTAGTAACACCCCTTATGCCCCCCCTAATGATTTAGTCCTCTCCCCCCCCCCCTCCCCCCCCCCCCCCCCCCCCCCCCTTCTCCCCCCCTCCTCCCCCCCCCTCCCTCCCCCCCCCCCCACCCCCCCCCCCTTCCCTTCTTTTCCTCAACCATCGCCTACCTACCATCCTTTAAGTCGGATTGCCTTGGTTGAGCGCCGCCTTGATTGGCGGGACGTGTTTTTCTTTGTTCCCTCAACAAACACCACACTCCCCCTCCCCCCCCCCCCCCCCCCCCCCCCCCCCCCCCCCTTTCCCCCCCCCCCCCCCCCCCCCCCCCCCCCCCCCCCCCCCCCCCCCCCCCCCCCCCCCCCACCCCCCTCTCCTTCCCCTCCCTCTCTCAGCCTCCACGACCGTTGAACAACACTTTATCCCCCCCCCCCCCCCCCCCCCCCCCCCCCCCCCCCCCCCCCCTCCCCCCCCCCCCCCCCCCTCCCCCCCCCCCCCCCCCCCCCCCCCCCCCCCCCCCCCCCCCCCCCCTCTTTCTCGGCCCCCTTTTCTTAACTAAGGAGGTGGTGGCGGCTCTCCCCCCTCCCCCCCCTCCCCCCCCCCCCCCCCCCCCCCCCCCCCCCCCCCCCCCCCCCCCCCCCCCCCCCCCCCCCCCCCCCCCCCCCCCCCCCCCCCCCACAACACCCTCTCATTCTCCTCCCCCCCCCCCCCCCCCCCCCCCCCCCGCCAGATCATTGTTCCTTTTCTCTCCCCCTTTCCCTTTGCCTCTGTCTGGTGTCGGCCTCGCTTCTCATTCTCTCTCTTTCTTCCTCCCCCCTCCCTCCCCTCCCTCCCCCCCCCCCCCCCCCCCCCCCCCAACTTCACTTACGCAGAGCAGAGGCTGGCTTCCCCCCCCACCCATAATTGAAAATTTATCTTCGTCCCCCCCCCCCCCCCCCCCCCTCCTCCCTCCCCCTCCCCCTTTTTCTTCCCCCCCCCCCCCCCCCTAAGAAAGAAGTAATTTTCCCCCCCCCCCCCCCCCCCCCCCCCCCCCCCCTTTCCGGGCTCGCGAGGTATCTTCGCAAAACACCCCCACAAAGGAGAAAAAGCTCAACCGCCCCCCCCCCCCCCCCCCCCCCCCCCCCCCCCCCCCCGTCCTCCCCCCCCCCCCCCCCCCCTACAGCCCCCCCTTCCCCCCCCCCAAACCCTCCCCCAAAACAACCCCCCCCCTCCCCCCCCCCCCCCCCCCCCACCCCTTAAAAATAACACAGCCCCCCCCCCCCCCCCCCCCCCCCCCCCCCCCCCCCCCCCCCCCCGCCCCCCCCCCTTTTTAACATTCCTCTTTTCTCCCCCCCCCCCCGAGAGGGAAGGGGGTCCATTATCTTTGAGAGGGGGAGGGATAGGGCCAGAAAGAGAGGTCTTGACACAAAAAAAAAAAAAACCTCAAACACCCCCCCCCCCCCCCACCCCCCCTTTTTTCTTTTTCCTCCCCCCCCGGGGGGGGGGGTTCTTCCATAATTTTTAATTTTTTTTTTTTTTTTTTTTTTTTTTTTTTGTTTTTTTTTTTTTTTTTTTTTTTATTCTCTCTCTCTCTTTTTTTCACCCTCCCCCCCCCCCCCCCCTCTTTTTTTTAAAAAAAACCCCCCCCCTCCCCCCCCTCTTCCCCCCCCCCTTTTTTCCCCCCAATATCCCCCCTTTTTTTATTTTTTTTTCCCTCCCCTTTTTTCTCTTTTTTTTTTTTTTAATAAAAAACGTCCCCCCCCCCTTTTTTTTTCTCCTTTTTTTTTTTTTCCCCCTCTTTTTTTTTTATTCCCCCACCTATCTTTTTGTTTTCTTCCCCTTTTTTTTACCCCCCCTTTACAAACCCTTTTTTTTTTAAAAAAAATTTTTTTACTAAACCTCCTGTCTCCGTGGTTGTGCTTTTGGGTCCACACTTTTCTTCACCTTTCATAATGTGCATGTGTTGAGAGGTTAGACATCAATATTATCAGCCCCGACAGAGTTTAAACAGCCGCCCCGCTGCAGGCCATAGTGTCAGAGCTATCTCATCCAATAATTGATAGTAGAGATGAGACTCAGTCATGGGCAGCTTGTGTCAGCCCCTCAGGGTGAAGGGCCTCTCATTTCCTCACAGCGATTTCACACCTGCCATGTTTGAACTGGTTAAATGAAGTCTACAGTGTTTAACCTGTTTTGTGTGTCTTGTTGTGAAATTGACAATACCATAGTCAAACAACTGCCAGGCCTAAAAATAGCTGTGGAGTGGTTTATTTGGATCAAAAATGCAACTAGACCACAGACAGGAAAAGAGCCTGGAAATTATCCTTTTAAAGGCACAGACTGCTTAATTTATTGTCCTGTGTCCTTTGTCATATTTGAACCAGCGACTTGTGTATTTCTTAATGTTATTTATCCAAAAGTTCCTAACTTGAGTACTGGAGTGGGCGATAAGGCCACAGCCTTGTATGTATGTATTTTTTTAATCATGGTATCTGTATATATCCAGATACAGTAATTGTTCTGTAAATTCATTTAAATACTTTAAGGTAGCCATACAGTGAGGGTCTGAAATTAACCTTTTCACTACCTGCCAATTTTTTTGTCTGCCACTCAGAAATTTTAGTTGTCACTTTTGAAATCTCTGCGCTAAATGAACATTACTAACTTTCCTCCTGACGATTATAACATGGGTTTGTTGTTCAGTGTCGCATTATCTGAAAAAAATAAGGTGCAGCCCTCGCTTTTTTTTTCTCTCCGCCATGTCTCCGGTCCCAAAAAAACTGAAACATGATACAACATCATTGTGCATGTGTAACAGTAAATTGTAAAATATGTGTTTTCTCAGACATGTACTCTTTGTATTTTGTTTATCAATAAACCAATGAAAACCTTATGAAGTTTAATATCTAACCAACATAAACCACCATGGATAAGTGAACTGTCGAATTATTTTTAATACGGCGCACTAAGCATCCCTTAATGTGGAAGCTGATGTATCACTTTGTAAAAACAACATGAATCATTCCTGGATTGAGGCAGAAAAATGGCAGCCAAGCAGTTCTTCCATTAAACCTTGTAAACAAACTGGAAGGAGAATTCCTACAGAAATAGCATGTTTTAAACAGTGTCTCACCAGCCATTCTCCTGCTGCCTGTTTCCAAGAAGAGAGAAGAAAAGGAGGACGAGCCGAGTCAATTAAGGTGACTGTTGGTATAATTCAGTCTGTGCTGCGTTGAAACCAGCCTAATAATACCCATTCCCTCCCCACAGCTGAACTAGCATTCCCTTTATTTAGCTGCATGAAGTGATTGCTCAAATGAAAAGAGATTTTAATAGGGTGCTTCTCGCTGGGGGCCGTTAGAAAAGGGAACAGACCGAAGCAGTTTCCACGTCCTGCTCTCCACGCTAAGCACCTGGACCACTGTGGCGTCATTTCAGTTCAGGGGTTGTGGTTTTAAAATGTTTGGTATGATGTATGTTTGTGTCATGCATGTAAACTCACATGAAAGTGCCATTTCTGATAAGTGTATGCTACACACACAGACGCACTCAATTTTCAAAGATTTACCATTACAGGCACATAGTTGGCCCCAAATGTTTAATGCTGTAAATTTGCAATTCAATGTGAACGACAGAGAAGAACCGCTTTCAGAGATGCACCCCTTTACATTAATCTGGCAACAATTTAACATGTCAGTCTCACGTCTCAATGAGAGTACGAGTTGTAAAAGGTGCTCTCTATGACATTCAGGGCATTAATATAGCAGCAAACAACTGTTTTCTGTATATAAAGATAGCGAGGAGTAATGTCTACCTGAGCAGAGAATGAAGTCACTCTCCCTCCGTGCGTTGTAATCCCAGTTTCTCCTCGCTTGGTTGACATCACTGGGCCGAGCGCATGTGCCTTTTAGTGCATGTGAGCGTGCCCTATGAGCAAGGTTACGGCTGCTGCTCTGCACTGCTCTTATACGGTGGTTATAACTAATAAGACTGCTCCGTCTGACGCCGCTGTCACAGAAGCACAGCACCCATCGTTTGGTTTCCCCCGAAGTTAACACTGTTAGCTCTGTCAGTCCCTTTTTACCATTGTTTCCATTATTAGTGCTGTTTGTCCTGTTAGCTATAAGCATGGATGTATTAAGAGAACTGGATACTTGGCTGGAAGCGGGGCCCCTTAAGATAAGATAAGATGAACCTTTATTAATACCCGCAGGGAAATTCATTCCCGTGGAAGTTCCTCAGTGGTGCATGAAGCCAAAATGTCTCAACCTCCAACCGGAAAAGTACCGGATCCAACGATCTTCTGATGATCTTTCGATGATCTTCCACGTCCACTCGGCCCATGGAGCAGGTGCAGTAGTGTCCACTCGAGCCATGTGACAGACTGCATAAATCTTAGAGAGACTGCACATAATTTGGTAATAGCAGTAATAATTAGTAATGACATAATGTAGTAATAACAAGCAAAAATGCCTTTGAAGGGTGATGTTTTTTTTGGTCACACGCAGCAGGTTTTTCTGAGATAATATCTTATACACAGCTACAAAAATTGAAAATGCAAACATTTTCCTTAATTTCTGCATTTTTCCTGTGAGACCTATGAAGGTGAGAATCGATATATTTGCTCCATTATGCTACGCGGAGATAGACAGAAGTTACAGCTTTTATTGTTGTATTGTGAGTAATGAGACATCACCTCCACATCCATCAACCAAACAACAACAGCTGGCCACTGTGAGCCGAAAAAATAGAAAACGACCTGCATCCTCGTATATTAAAATCTACATGATAAACACTGCACATACAGTAAAGTATGGAAACACTTTAGGTTTCACACATTGCAGGAAAAGCAGAGCTAGACATCATGGCTAAAGCTGCATGCTAACTCTGTCATGGACAGGAAACGTTATCATATTGCGGTAATGTGCGGTCAAGCCAGACATCACTCATCATCATCTGCTCCGATGCTACAACCCATATACTGACATTTATGTTAAATGCATTTAAACGGATCCGATGTAGCTGACCATGGATGTATTAAGAGAACAGAGCTGATGGGGGAGCTGGAGACAGACTTTGGCAAAGTTGGCGAAGCAGAACATGTGTGACTACATCCGGTTTTCAAAATAAGGTGGTAACAAAAGGTACTGTATATACAAAATACAAATATGGAAATAAGATTGATTGATTATATTCAGCATGAGTATAAAACTTTACAGATAATTACCACTAATTTGTGAGGTAAGTGTCTTTATTCTTTGAAATTTCTCTAAAATGTAATAAAAATTGACTGACATATGACTTGAGGACATCTCAGATTACATACATGTTGAAAATCAAATAATCTTACTGTATTAACTTAGATATTTTATTTACATATATTTAGATACTTTCAAAAAAAAGTTCCTAGAAGTGTATGATTTAACTTTTTCCAATGGTCTAGTGTCAAAAAAGTTAACAAAATTCCAGTATTGACTCGCAATACTTGTAGACTTGCAATAATTAAAAATCGCAATACATATTGAATCGGCACCCAAGTATCACCATGGTATCGAATCAGGACATACAGTAGGTGTATCGTCCCAACCCTACTATGAAGTGGCCAACCTGAATGTCACACCTATAGAGTTGAAAGACAGAGCTCCTCTATGTGTTTGGTGCTGGTTTACAGCAGTAGTTATTGCCTGAGAGGAGGTGCAGCCTTAAAGGATAAAGTCAGATAACAAAACTCTCTTATGCACATTTAACAGCACAGATTACATGAACAAGACCGTAACATCATTGCCTGCAGGCTCACTCTGCAAGATGTGCACTGATAAGTATCTTTGGCTATTTCTAGGTGTGCTGTGTACCCATGTATATGCACCACTACACCTCTGGCTAAAAATCTAGTTTCAGCGTAAAGGGATTAGGGGGGAGTTTCAGTCTTCTTTGATTTGATTTTTCAAAATAAAACCGTTAAAACACACATGTTAAAATCAAACCATGTCGGTCAGAGAGTTTACCTCCGATTCATGCACAGTTTATAACAATCTCCAACTGAAAGGGAAAATGAGGCCTTTCTTCTTTCTGGAACAAAGCTTTCCCTCACTAAAAGAAGATCTATAAATTTCTCAAATACAGCTCCACTACAGACTGACTTGATTTAATGCTTTTGCCTGTATACCAACTTACAGTAGATGCATGGTGTCACAACCATAAAACAGTATGTCTGCAGGCACACATGCACACACAGACACGCTGAAACATACTGTGAGCTGTGAAATAGGACATTAATCAGCTTGAGTTTGGTGCTGCTTGGCCTCATTTCATACAGCGGAGGCTGCTTTAGCATAAAAACAGTCGTTTTTAAGATGTCACTTGATCTGTCATCAACGGCCATTCTGCACAGTCTGAAAGCCCGCAGGTAGGAGAGGATCTGGAGACGGAGAGACAGACCAACGGGGGTGATGTTGGCATGTTAACCATTTCCCAATTTTGTTTTTGACACAGCGGGTTCCAGATATGGCACCAAAACCCTCAGGGGCTTGCTGAGTCATCTACAGGTCAGGGACATCTCAGAAATTACCCAGGATGCTGTACCTGGATTTCAGACCTTAATAAAACAAGTAGAAATTAGATTTTTGGTATTTTAGGGGGCAGTTCATTTGGGTTGTGAGAACATGAGTCATTATCCTGCATGTGAGGCAGACTCAATGTATTTCCATACTTGCGCTGGATTCATCTTTGCATTGAAAGAGTACGCTTTTAGTATGTATTTACATTTCATATGTGGGGCTGCAACTAACAACCTTTTTATCAGTTAATCTGCCGTTTTTTTCCAGATTAATTGTTTGGTCTATAAAATGTCAGAATAAACCTTAATAAATTCAGTTCAATATCATATGAACAGAGAAAATCTCCATAGTTTAGAGGCTGAAAGCAGCATTTTCTTCCATTTTTTCATGAAAAATTACTTTAATGATGAATCGATTATCACCATAGTTGGCCATTATTTGTCTGCCGATCGACTAATCGATTAGTCTAATAATCATTGCAGCTCTACTATATAGGAAGTTTAGTCATTATAAAAACTATATGTACTATATGTATGTGATAGGCTGTGATACTGTTAAAATGCAGTGGGGTGAGGGTGAATCAGTTTGTAAACTGTAAATCTTTGCTTTGTAAATCATTTCCCTCTCTGTTTCTGTCTCCCTTTAACTAGTCAGATTTCCATATATAACATGGCAGGCTGATCATACACACCTACAGAGTCCATATAGGTAAACAGAGGTATGCATAGCTGATGTTTCGTAGGTCCACGGATAGATGAAAGCATGCCGTGTAACCGTTCTGCTCAAGGCCGTCTCTCCCTGCACATTCATATGAATGCAGCAGCCTGAAATCAAGTGTATAACTGTCAGGATTTGTCAGTGTTGTGTTTCCACACCCCACTTATTCGAGTGGACAAGGAGCCAGCGAGGAGCACACAGGGCAGACACAAGCAGCGTGTGTGTCTGTGTATATGTCTATGTGTGTGTTGACCAAACTTGTGCATGACATTTGAGGCCAGGGTTTCAGGGCAGAGTCTATGAGAATAATTGTGTTTATTTGAAGTGATAATAGTGACTGTGGAATGAATAACAATGCATTGAAGGCCTGCCCTCCCCGGCGGTGCATGCAAACCTCTGTGTGAGTGGAGATGCACTGAAACTCCTCCTCTTCGCTTCTTCAGCAACTACAAGCACATAGCAGTGATAATGTACTCTTTTAACATTTAAGAGCATGTCCATGGTGAAAGTTCTCAGACCCTTCACTTAAAGGTGCTATATGTAATTTTTAGAAAATCCTTGTTAATGACACCTGTGGCCGTCAAAGTGCAGTCAGCATCCTGTTGCACATGCTCGGGCTCCATTGGTGCAAGCGAGCATCCTGGGTATTGGCAAAAACAGTGATGTGACCTTACATTAAAATCATATCTTTGAAAAATGTTCTGTATTGTCCCTGTATTTGATTTGGACCATTGGCTCCATGATAGCAACTGGCTTCTAGTTTGCAAATTACTTCATCAGCTAATGTTACAAAGCAACCAACGGTAGATCCGTGCCACGTTAAGTTACAGCTAGCTCAGAGCTCAGGACAGTATTTTGCTATGTTAGTGACACTGCTGGCGGTTTAGGGGAGTTGAAGAGGGGCAAGGCATTCAAGAGCAAGCATAAATGTCATATCTTTCAAATTCAAAATGTTTTTAAGTCCTTTACATAGAAAACAGTCCACAAGCTGTTATAGGTAACCAAGAAAGTTGGGGGAAGGTCTCTCTCAATACAGTCCGTTTACACATTGGCAATAAAAAAAAGCGATTAATACATGTAAATAGTTATGTAAAGTGCAAAGGAACAGTGTGTAACAGTATTAGCAGACGTTGAATATAATAGTCATAAGTATGTTTTCATTGGTGTATACTAGTGTATATACAGTATTTTGTGCATATCACCTGAAAACTAAGAATCGTGTTTTTGTTAGCTTAGAATGAGTCCTTCATATCTACATAGGGAGCAGGTCCTCTTCACGGAGTCCACCATGTTGCTCCGCTATGTCTCTACAGTAGCCCAAAATTGACAAACCAAACACTGGCTCTACAGAGAGACCTTTGTGTTCTTACGTTACTTGATGTGAGCCGCAGAGTGTAAAACCATGGTACCGTCAGCCGCCATCTGACTTTAGTAAAGTAATTATGATAAGGATGCCCTCTGAGCGAGGTGAGTGGCGTTGCCACGGTAGCTCATGTTACAGCAATCTTGGAAAGGGAGGAGTGAGCGAGGGGTACTCAGTTGGTTGCAATCTGCAACCACACCACAAACCCCCCCCAGATCCTACACACTATACCTTTTACCTAACTTTTTCCACAATGCAAAAATGTGTTTCAGTGTTTCAAGTAAAAGTCCTACACAAATATACTATGTTTAAGACTATAATTACACATAACGGTTACTTAGATTATTAATGTTATATGCATTAACATGTAAGCAGCAGGGTATTTTTAAGTACTGTACTTAAACTAACCAGTTTATGTAAGTTACTTTTTACTGTTTTCATGCCTTTTATCAGAGAGTTGACAATAGAGAGATGACAGGAAATGAGGGGAGAGAAGTTGAGAACCAAATGTAACAGAGATCCCCAGCCAGAGTTGAACCAGGGATTCATGGTCAGCACCTTAACCCCTCCACTAGGCCACCCCAGGGCACCCCATGTACATTTAATCTTAAAGGGACTGTATGTAAGTTTTTACAAGTATTAAAAATTTTTTTACTGCCAGTGTGTGAACAGATTGCAGTCTTACCTAAAAAATGAGACCTTCCATGACTTTCTGGGTTTCCTTTATCAGCCTGTAGACTGCTTTTAATGTGCAGACTGCAGATTACGTACTACGTTCTCTCCGGGAAAACCCAACGGATGTGACGTCATGTGCACTCGCAAGTGCCTTTACTCTCTTCAGCTCAACTTACAGGGCTAACAGTGTGCAACGATAGCTTACGTTCGGTTAGAAATGGAGTCCACAAAGGCAAACAAATGACTAGCCAATAAAAGAAGTTTTATCTGATGAAGCCCGTCTTGCAAAACAGGAAAGAGACCGGGACAAAAACTGGGATCAACATCGGCACATCATCTCTCAATGGTAACGCCATGGTTAGTGTGCTGCGATTCAAAGAGTCATTTAAGGTAAATATCACACAAAAAGAGCAACACAGGACCCAAAATCAAACTCTGCTCTGCAGCGTGTCAATACAGTAATCATGGAAAGATTAGTCATGAAAATGAACGAGCTATTAGGTGAACAATAATCTCTCCCACCTGCTCATTAAAATAAACACTCTGCTGGAGCTACACGCCATCGCTTGCTGGATCTCAAATGATTTAAATTAGCGCTGAGTGGGGAGAGAGCTGCTCTATCAATATGCTAAGCTTCCATTAAGATTTACAGAGTGATAACCCTCCGCTGCATAGAAACAGTGGGAGATTGGGGTCTTCTGATAATGTATCTAAAAGATAGATGCAAACGAATTACGCCTTTGTATGAGAAATTTAATATATTTACATGGGTACATGTTATTCCTTCCTAATACTTACTTACACACCTTTTTTTACCCTTTGCAAAATGCAGTTCATACTATCATAAATGGCAAATACAGATCGTTCTTTGATAAAGAAATATCTAATTCTTTCAGGATTGTGATTTCTGTGAGACCTACATAACTGCATATATATTCCCCCTCATAGTCACTGTTCTTAAACTCACAGTCCTCACTACTACTTTAGACCATATATATACTGTATGTATATGTACCTATGTATATATAAAGATGGACGACATGACAGCTCCCCAAAAGTGAAGCCAAAACATCTCGATGCCCCCTGGTGGCTGGATGCAGTATAGGTCATAAATCTTATCCTAATAATATGGTCCAGAAACCCTCACAGGTACTGCATTTAGTACCTATGTACCTTTAGTACATAGTATGCTCAAATCATAACATAGCAAACTGAAGCCCAACAGGCAACAACAGGTGTCAGTGTGATGACTTGACTATGACTTGCCCCAAACTACATATGGTCATCATAAAGTGGGCATGTCTGTAAAGGGAAGAGTTACCATAGAGCCCATTTTCATTCTCATATCTTGAGGTCAGAGGTCAAGAGATCACTTTCCTCGACAAAATTTAGCCTCCAGACAAACTATTCTGTTGGTTTGCACCAATGGATTCCTTCGTTTTTATTATTTAATATGATGCCAGTATTTATACTTTAAAACTGAGTTCACTGCAGCCTCCAAAAATACTGACTGTGTTAATTTGTTACAGAAAATTAGTGGTGTTAAAACAATTTTGTGTTAATGTGTTATTGCTGCGTCCCTAAAATTACTAAAAAGAGAATAGTAAGTCAGTCAGTCCACCTGTGCTCCTGAGCTGACACTGGCTGGTCTTGAGGAGTTGTAGCCTTTATTCACTGTACACACACTGCACTGCTACATTCACAGCAATAACGTTACTGCTAACTTTATACTCATCGTTACATGGTGGGCCCCTGGGCTGGCAATAACCTGGTGGAGACACACAGCTGACAACCTGGCAGCTAAACAAGGAGGCTTGCCGCAAAAGTGGCTGCATGTGTCCACGACAATGCACGCAACGCTGTGGCTGCTAACGCTTCAGGTGAGCTAGCCTGTTTTGCACACTGCAGCTGGCGGTAAATTATGCCTTTAACCTGTTTGCTAGCAGCTTGCGGAAGACTCCGGTGTTTGAAGAAGATTACTGACTCTAGCTTTAATGATCGGTTAATGAGGGTCGGCCACATCAGCCACTCGTGAGCATCAGAAATGACATGTAAAAATCTAAATATTTATAAATGAGAGGGCGTGCGGGTCCAAAAGATATGCTACGCAGTAGCTAGCTGTAGAACAAACAGTTCATTTAAATATTACTCCACTGCTTACTTACTTGGGCTGAAACCACTGCTGTTTAATTATGATAGCAATTATATCAGTCACACTGAAGTGGTGGTGGGAAAAATGATTATGTCCTGCATGAGTGACTCAGGTATTTTGATTGAAACCTCTGCACACTCAACCTATTGGGAATGTAAATAGCAGTGTAGAAATCATTTATTCTAATCAAACAGGACCTTGCAATCAATCATCACAAACACAGGGCTGCAGTATCTGATGTAAACATACAAGGTGTATCATTTGGATGTGGATTGAAAGCTTTTAAATGATGTTGATAACTTGGGGGGGACAACGTAGCACAGCTGCATTTTAAGCACATAAATGATGCTTATTGTTGTCGAGTAATGCCAGGAAGGAAATTACATTTCAATGTCCTTAAGGGAGCATGCAGGTGTGAACCCTGAATAGAAAATGGTGCTGGGAAGAAGAAAGAAGGGGGAGAGAGGTGGGATGTTCATGTTGTTGATAGCCAGTCTTCTGCCAGCTCTCTCTCTCTCCCTCTCTGCCTCTCTTACATACTCATGCACACAGAAGAATACACACTTGCTCTTCAGACTCTCACCACCGCACTCTTCCTTCTCCGCCTCGCTGTTTCTCTCCTCTCGCCTCAGAAAGGGCAGCGTGATCAGCAGAGCGCAAGGCTTTTTAATTGAACCATATTATGTGGCGTTCTTTAGCTGCAGCAGTTTGGATCACAGCCAGGATGTGTCGTTGACCGGGAAAGGGTTTCACCCCGGTTAGAGAATCAAGGCGGAGGAGAGGTAGCCACAGAGAAGGTTATCTGCGAGGTAGTACTTTGTTGTTCAACTTCTCTGATGGGAGATAAACTGGACGCCTAAAGTCGAACACAGAAGAGAGTGGCAAGCACAAAACACGTGGAGATGCTGTTTGGTAAGAGCGTTTGTTTACTCTTACACTATGTGTCACTTATTTATGGGAATGCAATAGCCACACAAGGTTTTATTTGTCTTGAGCTGTTTTTCCATCTGCCTAAATGCATGCGAGCGCTCCCCTGTCGGTGTGCGTTTTACAACAATGACTTCACATCGTTGCTCAAGGGCAGGCTCAGTCTCCTGCCTACCATCTGCCCTCCTTCAGCTCCTCTGCATTCACGAGTCCCTCGCCTGTTTGTTTTTCTAATTGACCCCTTTTGATGAAGCCAAGTGTGCAGTTCAGACCGATACAACACTGTCGCTCCCAGATGTGTCAAGTCATTTTAAAGCCACACAAGAACAACGTTGATATCGCAGCGCAGATTGCTGGCAATTATGTCTTTGCCTCCCGAGGGAAATATGCCCAGATTAGCTCGCATAATTGGAGCCTGTTAAAGATAAAGGCAGTGTGGGGATTTTTAGTCATTTGTGTTTGTTTTTTTCCTTCAGCTATGGAGCAAAATGCTGATTGCATTTAGGGGTTTTAATTTTAGAACCACTTTAGTGTTGCCAAGTCAAACTCTTTCATTTTACCAGCACACATAGACAGCTTCAAGTTGTTTGACCTCTAATTAAATGCATGCAGATGAAAGAGTTATGGATGTTAACAATTAACCGTTTAACCGATAACGGCATTAAGCATTTTAACCAATTAACGGTATCGGTTAAACGGTTAAAACGCCACCAAGAAACCCACACTCACCGCCGCCACAGGCGGTCTGTCGGAAACTCGCTGAAGTTACGCCGCAATGACAGAGCGTATGTGTGTGGCGGCGGCAAGTACGAAGCCACCAGCAGAGCTACAGCTGCTAACGTAGCACAAACACACATACTGCTTCTCAAACAATCGCTGTTGTTAATTCGGGCAGACACACAGCTGACAGCCTGCTAAACTAAACTAAATGTGCGGTGAAGACTTTTACTGGGAAAGTGGCTGCTTATCCGCGATGCTACACTCAGCACTGTGGCTACTAACCCTCCCAGACGCATCATTCCCATACAAATAAACTGCATTATCACATTCGATGTATTGCAAATACATTTGTGTGTGTGTGCAGAAGCTGCATCGAGTGATGTAGTTTAATGACAGAGCAGGTGACATAGTATATCAAGCGACCATTAAAAGTTACATATAATAATAAGGTTATTGAAACTTATGTGGAATAATAATATTATATAATATATTATATAATATATAATAATAATAATAATAATAATAATATATAATAAAAGCCAGAAAGAAAACATTGGACTTTCCCCCAGGAGACTGTTGTCCATGTCCCATGTAAAACTAGGGGTGGGGGAAAAAATCGACTCACCAATGTATGATTTTTATTTATTTATTTATTTATTTTGCCATTTTGAAATCTGTCTGTTAACTCCAGGATCAATATATTTTCTTGATTTCAGTCTATGCAGAGGTAGAAGTTAAGGCTTTTATTGTTGTAGTCTGAGAGACATGACATCATATCCGGTTCCAACTCTGTCAGCCAAAACAAACCAGCTGGCCGCTGCGAGCCAATACAAAAAAAATAGAAAACTGTTCCACGTGGATACGACCTGCACTCTCACATGTTAAATCCAACATGGTAAACACTGCACATACAGTAAAGTATAGAAACACTTTGAGTTTCACACACTGCAGGAAAAGTAGAACTCGACATCCTGGCTAAAGCTGCATGTTAACTCTGTCATGGACAGGAAATGTTATCATAAAATAAGGTATTAACAAAGGAAAATAATATATAGAAATAAGGTTGATTGATTATATTCACCAGAAGTATAAAACATGACATGTCCCTTACAAATTAAAAAGAAAAATACCTCCAATTTGTGAGGGAAATGTCTTAATTCTTTGATTTTTTGGTTGCTGGAAAAAATATAATAAATAATGCCCGACAATGACTGATATATTTGACTACATACAGGCTGAAAATCAAACATTTTTACTGTATTAATTTACATATTTTCCAAAGCAAAAGTCCCTTGAAGTGTATGATTCAACATTCTCCCATGGTCTAGTGTTAAAAAAGTTAAATCACAATATTTGTAGAATCTCAATACTACAAAAATCACAATACATATTGAATCGGCATCCAAGTATGATAGTATTGAATTGGTAGATAAGTGAATCGTCCCAGCCGTGTGTAAAACAGTCCTTTTAAGCCAAACCAAGATGCTTTTTCATAAATCTATCCCAGTAGCTGTGTAGCCTAAACTCAACCAAGCAGTGCTGTTGTGTTTTTTTGTTTTATTTCAATTAACAATGTAAATTTTTTTGATCTCATAGAGTGAATGTATGGCGCAGGTTTAAATTCTGTGTATACATTTGCGTTTTGTGTTATACTCCAGTAGCTTACAGACACATACTGTACACACTGTGCTGTGTGCGCCTGGATAGAAACGCTAAGAAGACTCGTCTGTGCGGAGCTCTGGATGTCGTCTTCTTTAAATGGCAGATTAGAGAGATCAAAAGGAAACAGTTGGAGAGGAGATAACTGTAGAGTTGTGCCTGGTGGCCATGCTGCAGCTGTCCCCACCCCTCCACCCGTCGTCAAGAGCTCTGTGTGGAGGCTGCAGTGACGGCATATGTATATAAATCTCATTCTCTGTTCAGGGTAACACACAAGAGATGAAATGATCATAGAATGAACATATTTCTCAGCTTTGAGATGTATATCCGTCTATATGTCTTTTGTTGAAGACATGAAATGATATGTAGAAACTGGAGGAGGCCTTAATGCATTGGGAAAAAAGTAATACAATACAGCACACAGGATCACAATAGTGTAGTAACACATTACAAGCTCTGTTTCCGTGTGATACCACATGACACACAGTCAGTGATCCCACCCACAGTACGACATGGTGACTGGTTTTAAATTGCGTGTTCAAAGGGGTACAGTACCGCCACAACTGGAAACGAACTGCATCCCGTGGTGTAAGATGTGTAGCATGTGATTGCCACATGGTCGGTTCAAGTCTGGCTGGGGATCTTTGTAAAAAATATTTATTCAGCTCTTTTTAAAAACATAATATTCCCATTTGCTCAGGAAACATGAAATGGATAACTGATATAATAAAGCTAAAAGGTGCGCAAAATATATTATGACGATGCTTAAGTCACGATACAATCCGACAGTGATTTTAAACATTTTGTGATATACTGAGTATTGTCATAAGATATATTGCTAATAGTTTTCATTCACATATCTTGAGGTCAGAAGTCAAGGACCCCTTTGAAAATGGCTGTGCCAGTTTTTCCTCGCCAAAATTTACCCTAACTTTGGAGCGTTACTTAGCCTTCTTCCCGACAAGCTAACTTCATGGTACCAGTCGGATCCCGAGGTTATCTAGTTTCTATAGGATATCAGTATCTTTACTCTAGCTTTAACACTGAGCGGGCCATTTCATCATTATGAGCTTAATATTTTATATAATAAAGCATGGATACTTGACATCTATGTAACAATACAATATTACCACGCAAAATGTTGCGATACCAGGCTGTGTAAATTTTTTTCCGCCCCTTCTAAAAGCTAACCAGGTTATACAACAATAAAAGCATGAACATTTTGTAGAAATAGGCAAAATAAATAAAATAGACATATAAAATCAGAAGGACAGACTAATAAAATAGGTTAAAATGATGAAAAAACATCGATAAATGCATTCATTATGATATTGTAAAATATTTCCAGTCTTTTAAGGCATTCTTTAGTTTTGAGTTGAGTAATCAGTCCCCTGTTCACTCGGCTACATTTTTTATGTTCTCTACCATCAACTAGCAAACACTGGAAAATGTCAACATATTAATTTCAAAAAGAAATACAGGAAATGGATTGTGATTACAAGGAATATATTGTAATTAAATGTGACAGGCTGGCTTGAGTTGTGACCTCTGCTGTATCTTCTTTATTCCCTTTTAAAAGGTGGTCCAACTCAAGGCTACACTTGACTTAAATCCTGTTTAAGATATTCCTTTATTAGTCCCACAGTGGAGAAATTTTTGTGCTTGTGCAAAGCCGTACTGTGCATTCTCATAAAAAACCCTGTGATGCATTCAACCACCCACACACACATGCGATTTGCTATATATCAGAGGTTAGAAACACCACAGAATTGCTTAAAATTGCAATAAATGATAGTTGTCTGATCAGCTTGAAATAACCACTTAAACAGATTCATGCTTTGCTGCAGTGGATTATCTTCTTAGCCTGTACCTGGAGTACACATAATAAGGTAAATTGTCTGTGTGACAAAGTACAAAACTAGTGATAAGAGCAAAATAGGGTATATTTTTCCAGCACAGTAGAAAAACAAAATCTTTCAGAGCATGACCAAGCACTCACTTTACTGGGAACTGACAACATTAGCAAGTGTGATATTATAACCCATCATATTAGCTATGAGACATAAATCTGTGTTCTGTGGGGATTTGTTTGTGGATTTGTTTGTGGAAAAGTTTTTAAAAATGTTTGACAAGACAGAAGTTTATGAATCAGTTTAGATGGGACCATTAATTTTCCTGTTGGGGCTCAAATTCACTATCCAGCAGCGTTAATGACTCGTTATTCTAATCATACGGTAATGAGTATGGCTCAGTATGGTTTTAATTGCAATACTGATAGTGCAGATTATCATAGAGAGCAAATTTAATTAGGCTACTGTACTTTGACTCAGTGCCTTGTGTCGGCGAGCGCATTTCAATTTATTTGTACCACAGCAGCATCTGAAACAGCTGCCATCAGTCTGTGGAGCGGAGTTTGCAAGTTCAGTGCGTTTAAAGTGTGACATTATTCAGACATCGTTTTCAGACACTTATTTGTGTCTGTGACAATAACGCAAACCACAAATAGTATAAACTGTGATTGTTACAGGATCCATCACAAAAACAAGTAAGACATAGTAATTTTGTTATGTCACTATGTGGAAATAAATCCCACATATGTTAATACTTTTAACTCTGCAATAGAATTTGTCCACCAGAAGCTTAGAGGTTATTTATATATATATATATATATATATATATATATATATATATATATATATATATATATATATAAAATCAGACATGTTTTTTTAGAAAATGTTAATGAATAAACACACAAAACATACTGATCCAAAAGATTTCAAAATGTTGAAACATGAACAAAACATTTCTTAACTAGGGCTGTCAATTACATAAAATTAAAAATTAATTAGAAATTTAGTCACGATTAATCACATGATTGTCCATGATTAATCACAAATTAATCACACATTTTTAATCTGTTCAAAAATGTAACTTCAGTGGAGATTTGTCAAGTATTTACTACCCTTATCAGTTAATTAATTAATTAATTATCAATTGGAAATCAATTAACAACACAAAACAATGATAAATATTATCCAGAAACCCTCACAGGTGCTACATTTAGCATAAAAACGAGGCTCAAATCATAACATGGCAAACTCAACAGCTGTCAGTGTGTCAGTGTGCTGACTTGACTATGACTTGCCCCAAACTGCATGTGATTATCATAAAGGGGACATGTCTGTAAAGGGGAGACTCTCACTTTTTCCTCACCAAAATTTATCGCATTTGGAGCATTATGTAGATTCCTCTGCAACAAGCTAGTATGACATGGTTGGTACTAATGGATTCCTTAGTTTTTTTCAGGCAAATTTCACATGATGCCAGTATCTTCACAGTAGCTTTAAAACTGAGCCTGTTACAACATAAAAGTCACAAATTGCATTCATGCATTAAAGAAATTAATGTCGCTAAATAAACTTGAATGAACACATTATTATCACTTTGACAGCCCTAATTAGAAGGCATAATAATCTTATGTTATATATATCTTATATAATCTGTGATAGTGTGAATTTGATTAGTCAGACTAACCCTAACCCTAACCCCAGACACACACTTGTTTCTGAGGACATTGTGCTGATTTGCAGTCGCTGAATGCTACTACAGCTATCCAAACCATGCATCATATTATGAACCCTAACATTAGTCTAATCCTGATTAAAAAACAAAACAAAACAAAAAAAAAACAAGATTTAGTCCTAATTTAAATGCTAACCCTTTTTGGGGACCTGTCCCTATCCCTTACGTGATTAGCCACCACAGCGTGACTTCTGGTTGCGTTTCTCTGCTTTTCCGGGATGTGTGGGAGTGAGACGAGTGTCACTTTAATGGCCCATTAACTCCATGACAATTAACCTCATGGCTAGGTTGTACGGCTCTGGATTGCTGATTATGGGACTGGCCACCACAGCGTGACGTCCTGTTGCGATTCTCTACTCTCTATCTCCGCTGCAGGCCGCAGGTTTTTTTGTTGGCCCCTGCGGCTGCCACAGCTAGCCCTATTCACAATGAATGGGAGGACTTGCGTTTTCGCCACACTACTGAATCTTTAATCTAAATTTAATCCTAATAATTAAAATCAAAAATTTGTTTAATTTTGTTGATTTTTTTGTGGGGACCTGAGTTTTGTTACCACATCAGAGAAGAGTCCCTGCAGTGTGACTTCAGTGACATTATTTTCTATACAGGGTCAAGTTGTTCATGTATAGGAGACATACTGTAATTTTGATTGGCATGATCAGTAGGACTCTAGGAGTAAAATGTAATTCATTATTAGACAGAATTTTCTGTATCTTGAGAAAATGTTTGCTTCATTTTCTGATTTGGATCTGTACAGTCAACATGATGTGCTGTACATCTCACACTGATCCTATATTTGAGCTGTTTAAAAGGACTCTGTCAGTTTAATTTTTCATAGTGGCATAATTGAGTATTAAAACCTAGAAAACTGGCAAGATTTATGCTTGGATTTTCTCTTCAAAATCATATCAAATTTCTTTTTGTACATGTAGATGCTTAGAGTGACTCATATCATGCATCAAAATGAGGGCAAAATTTTTCCAAATGTGCCCTGGGATCGGAGCTGCATGCCAAGGCCCACTACATAAAGTCATTTTAATGGTTTAGACACATGCCATGGATTTCTATTATTTTTGGGATTAGCCTTGAGCTCATGCGGTCTGGAGATATCTGGTAACCACAACTGTAACAGGGTGGTCTCAGGGGTCTGTGGAGGCCATGTGGGGCTGTCTGTTGAGCCGATAGTGAAGACACATGACAGACTGCATGTCTTCTATGATTCAAGTATAATCAGATTTCTTTATTTTTCCAATTAATAACCTCTGCATTAAAAGCACATTAAATCGCCACCAGATAAGGGGGTTCTTTAAGGTCTGAGAGAAATTTGCCAAAACATTTTCTGTTGACTACCAGGAAAATACTGGGAGTTTGGATGTGGTGGCAGTACTAGCAGCAGCAATTAGAAGATTTTGCAGCAAGACATAATAACACAGAAACACCTGTAAAGTAGCAGCTCATCAACCAAGTTAATGGCTATGTGAACAAACCCTTAAATTGTGTTCAGACAGAAAGCAAAGAAAATTGTCACCATGCATAATTTACGTGAATTAGAGCGCTGGACCATCCACTTCCGTCTTTAAGTTGACTTTGTATGCAATCGGCGGCGTCTCTACATTATGTCTGACCCATAGATTGTATAAAATGTGGACACAGTCTCCATAACGTCACTAATGGCAAATCCAAAAGTGGTTAAAGAGGTGGATCGTCAGCAGAGCTGTGGCGGGCCGTGATCTGTATTATTGCTGAAAATAAGCTCTGTGGCAAACAAACGCTTTGTTCAGTAAGATAATCACCACAAAAGCCCACCACTGTTATGATGTTTGAAGTGTGAATGCGATCGCCAGAAGTAAAAAGCTAACATTAGGCTATAAGCAACACACACAGAACTAAGCTGTATAATTTACTGTTAGTTTACATGATGACGTTTAGTGGTCTCAGTTAGTCACATTTAGCAACCACATTTTTTTTTAAGACACATAACGGTGGGGTATTTATTGATGCATTTTATGCTTTCAAACAAAACGTTAAAATCTCTTCAGCTTGTGTTAACCACAGACCTTATTTCAGTCATCTAACCAAAATCCCATTCAAGAAACACAGTGACTTCCCAGTGAGGAAACGGGTGAGTTTTATAAAATTCACCCCCGTAAAGTTGTCATGAAAGGGAAAATTAGCTATAGAGACCTAAATCGTTTTTTTTGTAACATGTTTATTTCTGCTGTAAAGTTTGGCATTTTTAACTCGAGGGTGTTTTAACAAGTGACCATTTGAATAACTGCAGTTTTTGGCACTTCCATGTTGGCTTCATTTCTCAGCACCGGAGGTTGCCGCTTGGTCTGATCACACAGGAAGGGCTTTCAGTACATGTAACAGATTGCTTAAAACTGAAGTTGGCAAGATTGGAGGAAATATGATTAAAAAAGTTATCTTTATAAAATGGTCATTATATCCTGACAGTAGTACATGAAACAGCTAATCTGAAAAAAAACAAAAAACAAAAACTCATGTGCCTTTGTGTCCTTTGGTGCTCCTAACAGCATCTGCAGGATTTCACAAACCGGAGGAAAACAACCAACCAGAGCTAATCTGGAGTCTGCCGTCCAGCCTCCATCTAACTAGGCAATGATCAATCAATATTCTGTTAGTGTAATGCCTATTTCATGTTGAGATCTCTTGAGGGAATACCAAGCACCGCTCACATAACAGGAGCACAGCCAATAGAAATGCTCTCTCTCTCTGAATTGACCTGTTATTGGTCAAAGTCTTCTGTCACAGGCTTGGTACTAAAAAAGAGTCATGTGGAGGTGCAGAAGTCTAGTTTCCCTCTGAACACTTTATTTACAATATGCTGAAAGATTATTATTGAATTTTTGCTCAATGATGCCAAATAGATGGTTGCCTACTGAAGCTTTAAAATACTCATTGTACCCTGTGCCCTTTTCTTTGTGGTGTTTATTAATCCCCCACTTATTGTGGGGGATTAATAAACTGGTTAAAAATAAACATGCACAACATGTAGTTAGAAAAAATGGAGGATAAACTGAACTCTAAACGATCATCACCATCCCCATTTAAACTGGGTGTTTTTTGTTTTTATAATAATTAAACTTTATAATCATTTTTGGGTTTTTCCACCAGAAACCCTGCAGTCTGACATTGTAATAGTGTACATGGAGGGATCATTACTCTCCAGTGTCAGTTCGGAGGAGGATATTTCCAGATTGTCATAAAATTCAGTATGAATATTCACTTTGCTCTGACAATTATTTGACATCCTGACCTTTTGTCTAGAACAACAATGTGCTTTCTGTGAATATATATGGTCCATTGAGGATACATATTGCTGACCTTTTTCTTCTAGTGTCACCAATAGTTGTAATCTAACCGGCAGATTGACATGAGATTTACAGAGCACATTCAAGCCCCAGGAAGAATATCATGAGAAGTATATCTGTACCTTTTTTAGACAATTAAAGAGTCCGACTGTATCACATTTCTGTTTGGTTTTCTTGTGCACTTACTGACCTAACAAAGTCTAGTGTCCTATGTGTCAGATGAAGAAAGGATGTCCTTCAACCAGCAGTCTTTAGCCTGTGGCTCTGCCTCTGTCTGAACCCCGCTGTCCACACAACTATTTCTAACTTTTGACATGCAGCATTTCTGCCTCCTGCTGGTTAGCCTGCTGCACATAAACGGCTGCTGACTGGGGACATTTTCTTTTTCCTGAGAATTAATCTTCTTCGCAGCGCTGACACACGATTGAGGTCAGTTGTTACAGAAACTATTAAATGGCTCAAATGTTTCACGTGCTTCAATTTAAGATGCACACGAGCATGCACACACACACGAGCAGGCACACTCAAACTACACACTGTCAGCAAAATGCATTCACGTTTTGGTATTTGCTGAAATGCTGACTTGAATGAAAATATTGTGCTTCCAAATCTGGTGACGTGCCTTGAAAATCAAGCAGGGAATGCAAAACCTGCTGAAATAAGCAGCTTCCAGGAGACATGACATTGCCCAAAAAATGTTGCATACAAAGTCAAGTGCCGTTTATTAAGATTCATACAATACACTGTCAAGATGTGTGCATGATTAGGTTAGCTGCAGTGAAGTGATGGGTGTTTTAACCAACATGATGCTATTAGATGGATTAACTGTTTCTCTGCGAGTGAACAGAGCTGTCGCATTTCTAAGTGTGAATAGGAAAAGTTGTTTTACTGAATTTCAGCCACTGAAATACAGTATGTTGCTAATTAAAAACGTTCTAACCCCATCAAAGAGGTCTTAAATATGCTTTTGATGGCTATATCAGCTAAAGGTCTACCAATCTAAATCTAAAAATCAGTTCAAGTAATGGATTTTTTTTTCTCAAAAAGGTTCAGCTGTTATCACCTCATTAAATGTGTGTTATCAGTCGATATAAGCCTCATAGATGTGGGTCAGTGGAGCCTGCTATGCCTACTATGTTGTAAAAGTGATAGTGGGACTTAAATGCAACATGTTCCAACATGTAAAACTGGATGAAATGTTGTGTTTTGAACACGAAACAACTTCTTTACTTTGTTAAATAAAGGCAAAAGATTGGATCTTGGCTTGAAATAACTGTCATAATAACTTTGGTCACATGAGGTTGCTGTTTTCTTCTTTTATTCCTCTTTCTGGTGGTCACTCATTTGAGTTAATGATAAAACCTACTAGTGGGTGTAGCAGGCCCCTTCTGACCCACATCTATGAGACTTATAACCACTGATAAGGCCCATTTTAAGACCTGATAACAGTCAAACCAGCTGGTTTTAAATGGTGTAGCAAAGTTGTGAAGCATTTAGGGCAATCTGTAGGCAGAAACTGAATATAATAAATATGTTTTCTTTAGAAGATAGAAGAAGAAGAAGATAGTCCTTTATTTGTCCCACAATGGGGAAATTCAATTTTTACACTCTGTTGTTTTACTTATACACGGTACATGCAGACCCGAGACACACATGCACAAACAGGACCCATATACATGCATCAAATGGAGAGATGTCAGAGTGAGGGGGCTGCTCCTGACAAGCGCCCCGAGCAGTTGGGGGTTTGGTGCCTTGCTCAGGGGCACCTCGGCAGTGCCCAAGAGGTAAACTGGCACCTCTCCAGCTACCAGTTCACACTCAGTTTTTGGTCCATGTCGGGACTTGAACCGGTGACCCTCCGGTTCCCAAGCCAACTCCCTACAGACTGAACTACTGCCGCCCCAAGTGTATTATCACTTGAAAATAAGAATATGAGCCGAGCAGATCCTCGTCACAGAGTCTGCTATTTTGCACCATGTTACTACAGTAGCCCAGAATGGACATACCAAACACTGGCTCTACATAGGGCCATTTGTGTTTTCATGTTTTCGTGTTGGTCACTCTAGTTCTCCTTGGCACACAGGAGAAGTTTCAGTTGGTTGCAATCTGCAACCTCACCGCTAGGTGCTGCCAAATCCTACACACTGCACCTTTAATTTTTAGGATCGCATCTAAGACTGGCTTTCACACAGCAGGAAATGTTAATGTTGCACACTGGATGTGCAAAAATCTTTTTTTTAACATAACCTTTGACCCCAAAAACTCTTGCAGTTGGTAATGATAAGCTAACATGTCACCTTGGAAGTACTGTGAGGTAGCAAGCTAGTTAGCCTGACATGCTAAGGATTGCAGCAGCAGATACAGTTGATGTGGTTTAATCCATTTCTTACACTTTGTTTTTGTTTTTGGGAGGGCTATATGCTAAATGCTGAATATCACTCTTTCTACATCTGCACATGCTTCCTTGTGTACTTTAATGTATCCCTGATAAACACTGGACATGCACCAGTAAGCAGAGATCTTGTGATGCTCAGCTCCGAAGCCAAGCAGCTAATGTACAGTCCTTCAAAGTCCTCCAGCAGGCAGACAGCCAGAGAGGAGCATCCAGACAGAAAGTTGCTAATTACTAAGTTCATGGGGCGGATAAAGCTGCAACAGACTTTAAATATCAATAAGTATGTGCAGCACATCTGCTGACTGCATTTCAGCAGGTCTGATTAGACTCGGGCTTATCTCAATTCAAGCAGATGGTGGCAATTTATTTTAAGTGAGCTTGATAAAGACGTGCAGAACGTTACGGAAGGGCAGAGGGTCGGTAAAGGAAACAAAACACAACAAACACTCCACTATCTGAGCTGCATTGATGCATTTATGCTCATTTCCCAGCAGATCAGCGTTATCTCCCGGTGTTTGTTTATCCTTTATGGCCACAGAATCAAAGTACATCATGTGCATTCAATTTAAATTTGGCGTTTACCTGTTTTCTTCTCAACACAAACGAGATAAGTAAATGGAAGATCATAGTGAGAGTAACTAACTATTGCTCCACCAGAACATACCACGAATATTACTGTCCTAATATACCAAACAGGGCAGTTATTGAATATTACAGTATTTGGTGCCAGTCTTTCTGTATGTCTGTCCTTTGCATATCTTGTCAACTTCTGAACTGATTTACTTCACACTTGTGTATTGCACAAAAATGTGGTGCAATTTGACCAGATGCTGGTGCTATTACAGTTAAATTTAGGTTTGGGTTGGTTTTAGTCTAACAAAATTCAGTTTTTACTGCATTTTTGGGGTCCAGATGAATAGATCTAATATAAGCCACGTCCATGTGTGTCTAGATTCAGTTTTTTTTTTTTTTTTACTACTCTCCTACAAATTTTGTGCTATCGTGACAAAACATTTCTGGACCAAGGTGTTACTCTTTTGATGTTTTAGCAGTTTTGCTATAGCTGGCCCTCACAGTTAGCTCAAACACTGTGGGCAGGGCTTATATTACAAAAAAATGTCATATCTCCTGAACACTTTGCGCTATTGTGACCATGGACGTGTAGATATGATGTCTGAGTGACCGTGGCCAATTTGGTGTTATTTGACCTATAGGTGGCGCTGTAGCAGCATGATCTAATTATAAAGGAAGTATTCTCTTTGTATATATGACTTTCCTTTGCATATCTTGAGAACCACTCGTCCAATCACCTTCACACTTGGTGGGTACCAGCAGCCATACCGCGATTTATCAACAACGCTGCAAGCAGCTCTTCTGGGGGCCAAACAGTCGGCCTGTTCCAGACAGGCACAAGCTCCAAATGGATACTGCATAAATATGACGGAAACTCTGTTGAAATAATGTAAATAAAAACTCCCAGAAAGCCGACAGCCTCCCGTTAAGCTTAAGAGATATGCATTTTATTATCCGATCAGCTGTTTGTTGCCAGCAGTGTGGATGAAAAGACTGTGGAAACATGATAAATTTTGACTCTTCATTGTTTTCAGTGTAATTCTCTTGTGTAGACATTAAACGCTGCTGTAGCTTGTGTGCTTTGCAGAGTAACACCCTGTGATTTCTCTTTGACCAGAGGACACTAGCCCTGGATTTCACCTTGAACAAATTCAATACAAGTTTATGGACCCTGGAGTTAAAATGGGCCCACAGTGCTCCAGTTGAAAGTAGGACAGATTACCACGGGGAGCCTGATCTGGGCTGGATGGTGCCCCGCAGGTAGAAATTCTCACGGAGCTGCCGGCTCCGCCAGCTGCGCCTGTGCGAATTTAAATAGACGGCGACAGCCAGCGGGAGAATTTGCCTGTTGGCCGCCAGCCGTGGCCTAAATGTACTTTGTCACAATAAAGATGATTTATTTAAAGACCACACAGTGCAAGGCGGGGGCAGCATTTTAAGCCATCATGGAAATTAGGCCTTCACTTCCACCGCTTTGTTTCCAGTGGATGGAGCTAAGCGGAGCTGTCAATGGCAGCTTTAATGGATGCTAATTCATCCTCCAGAGCTCATCATAAATGCCTAGCTCTCTGCCTGTTGTGTAAGCAATGAATGGCATCATCATTACTGCAGAAGCGCACTGCACTAACCACTTCTGTTTTATGACTCAGAAAAGCTGTGCGCTTCATACTATTATGAAGTGGAAAACATACCATTCAATTTTCATCATTTGACAATGTGTTTTGCAGGCCGAACAGCGAAAACCTGTCAGAAGAGGCAACACTTTCAATTCCCCGTTCCTCAGGCCTTAATCCTGTCTATTTGATTAAACCGTTTGTTATGACTGAGTGCTATTCTGCAAATAGAAAGATTACTGTTAGTTAAAGATACAGTGAGTGGGATTTTTTGATCTGCACACTGTGTAGCAGTTAATATTACGTGTCAAAGCAGCTGAGTTATATCAATGAAAAACAGCTGGTTTTTAATAGTCATGATAACAGTTTATTCAGAATTCTTTAATATTCTTAAATTAATGTAAATATTAATTGTATTAAATATGTTAATTTAACTGTGTTCTGTTGCTGTGATTGTAATATAATATATGTGATATATATTATATACTAAAATAAAATATCAGCAGTATAACATAATAATCCAAGTGCCCAATATACTCATGATGTCATCCAATATAATTTAAGTTTTTATGAAGTATGAACAAGAATTGTAAAATGTAATGTCATGTAATCAGAAGCTCTTTAATCAGTCAACCAGTTTAACACAGATCGTTAAAATGATGCATTAAGCTCAGATTTAGATTCATGGTGTGTCCTGATGTCAACACCAGATATTATATAAACACATTACCAGTTCTGTGGTTTCCAAATGGACATACAAACCTCCCAAAACACAGATTATATTTGACCTTATGTGAATACAGTTTTAACTTGACACAAGCCTGGACCACTGCAGCATTTAAAACTATTTTAACAGTGATATTATAGTGAAGCATTTTTGATGCTTTTCCACATTAAATTCAGTAAAAGAAGAAACCGCCCTAGTGTCACAAAGCATCAACACCAAAGACAGGAAGCTCATCAGGGGACGTTGACAGGCTTCAGAAATGAGAGCGTACCTTCACACCACCATGTTGGTTCAGACTGAAGACTGGCTCAGACAGATGATCCCGGAAAAATGCATTCACCATGAAAGGAACCGAAGCAGCCTTTCCTCTGATGCTTTCGCTCTGATTCGCCGCTATGAGAGCTTCTCATCCCCCTTTTTTCCAGCCTTCATGAAAAGATGCCATTTCCTTCCCACTGTGATTGCTGTGATGTTGAGTCACCCAGAGACTAATCCTGGAAATAATAGAGATTAAGCTTTTCCCCCAGTTTTTTTCAAGGTGCTATAATTTCTCCAGCTCATAATCTTTTATCCCTTCTCAATACGGGAAGGTTGGCTGCTGTGACCTACACTCCCAGCCTCCATGAAGAAGCTATCTTCCTGCATAGAAAGATTAGCGAGCAGGAACCAGCTCATTTTTAAAATGTGGAATTACTTTTATTGTCGAAAGAAAGAAAAGGAAAATCAAAAGTGACACGATCCCCACTCAGTTGACTGTTTGCTAAATCCCTACCAAGGGCAAAAGTGTAATGGATTAAACAGTGCATTTGTCCGCAGTCGTTAGCATGTCCAGCTAACTAGCTAAACCTACAGTTTAGTTTAGGGTAACATTAGCAGCTCTGTATTGCTCTTTATTGGACTTTGGGATGTTCACTCCAGCAACTCCTACTTAGATAGATGAAGATATTGCTATGTTTGCTGAACATCAACCCTAAAAGCATTTACTGCTAACTTTAAAGGCCTTTGCACACTGGGGGCGTGACGAAAAAAACAACACAAAAATGTGAAATAATAACCTGTGAATATTATCTGTCTGGGGCTTTTATTGTGAAAGGTAAGAACGGATGAAGCGGATCTGGGCTGCGCTGCCTTTGTCAAGGTTGAAAAGATTAATATAGTTTGCTATCTTGGTTCAGACTACAGAGCCTCTGTGTTATTCATATATACAGGCACCACTCAACTCGTTCCAACAGCAGTTAAACATATATTGAGGTGCAAATTAATCACACCAAAAAATGCTACTGCTGTGTAAAGGGCTTAAATGTGAAAACATAAGTTTTGAAAATTCCTACAAGTAGCCCCTTATAAGTTAACAGTTTTCCAAGCTAAGCTAGCTCTACACTTCAATACAAGAATATTATTTCTTTATTTACATGTCCTTTACATCAACCGGTGAAGATTTTTTTGCCTTAAGACAAGCTTTAATCTCATTCTTTAAGCATCATATGTGTAGCCATCAAATGCATATTTAAGACATAATTTATTTGATTTTTTTACAGGATTCTTGTTTTGAAATGTATCAGCTGAAATCATTCAAAATTCAGCTGGAAATACCGTTTCCAACCAGTTCATAGAGCTAACATTTACTTCATTTGCTTGCTAGCTACAGTCAGTAGTTGACCTCCAGGTCTGAAAAGTGAAGCCAATGTGCTTAAACTTGCATTATTTCTAATATCCAGCAGGGGGCGACTCCTCTGGTTACAAAAAGAAGTCTGATTGCATACAGGTCTACGAGAACACGGCCCTACTTCACACTAGATTTATTACCTCATTAAACATTGTAAACATGAGTTTATGGTCTCAATCGTTAGTTTCAAGTCTTCTTCAACACAGCACGAAGTTCATTTAGTAAATTATGGTCCTTTTAGAGTCAAATAGACCATAAATCAGGGGATGCTTTAGGACAAGGTTACCTTGTGAATGATATTGCTACCACAGTGTTCTCTGGTCTGAGAGTTGTCCGTGTTTTTACAACTTTAACCTTTTTATAGTGTGTTTTCAGTTCGTGAAACATTTTGGTTGCCTAAAATGTCTTACTCAGCATTCAGTTGTACTTTGCTCCACCTTCTAGTGTCACTTGTGGTTGCCAACAACCAAGACAGCGACTGCCAAAAACGCCAAACTCGAGGCTTCACAACAGTCACTTACTAATATACAGTCTGCAGCATGCAGTCTGCAAGTTGACAGTCTATTTTTATCCCGCCTATATATATTTTCTTGCTTACAGAATACAATAAATGTCATAAATCAGCAAAAAGTGTTATGGTTTAAGAAGAAAGATGTATGGTAGTTTTGCTGGGGTTTTCCCCTGGTAGCCTATATGAGGTTACGTTCCATCTTAAACAGTTAACTAAATTATACTACTCAATCTCTTTATTTTTAGGTTATGGGTGCAGTAATCGAGTTCATTCAAGTTCATGAAGTTCTGAAGTGATGAGTGACTATTTATAAAAACTAATCAAGGCCTTCCTGGTTAACACAGTCCCAGCATGATTGGCTGAAACTAATATAATCTCTTCAGCGACTAAAGTCCATTTTGTCAAAGTCGCTAAAATTAAGCTTTTGAGACACTTTTTGCAAACAAGATGGGTAAGTTGAAAGGGACGGTCCCGTCAGAGCTGTGTTCCTCTTGTTGCCTGATTTTTGTAGAAATTCTCACAGATGATGGCAGTTTCTAGTTTGTTCTGCGCAAAACGCAGTTAATTAAGTGTCTTGCCCTGCTGTGTTTTGTTAATATATGTGTGGGAGATTAATGAGATCAATTTCAGATTTGTGTAGGAGAGGGAATCAGTGTCCCCAAAAGTCATACAGACCGGCAGATTAAGTACATCGGCCTAGTAGAGGAAAAAAAAAATGTTTCATTTGCCCGCAGTTGTCTCTCTGTTTCTCAGCTCTGTCATTCGCCCCTGATTCGCTGTAATGCAATTCAGTGCACTTCATTGGCATCAGTGGAACATGAGCGGTCCTGGTGGAGCATTTAAATGAAATTGGAATTCATCAAAAACAAAATCAAATCAGTAAACACGTTACCTCTGTGTGTTATGTGTGTTTTCCACAGAGATCTGTGGTACACATTATACATGCAGGATCAAATAAACGGTAATAATCAGCTTTAATCATTTCATCTAGAGAGTGCATGGTGTGCTCGAATGCTTGAAATCACTGAATAAACAGAATAAACTGCTAAAATAAGACAAGATAGCAAGTAATGTATATTAGATAAAGATGGAGTTACGTTTAGCATTGTCTTTTCCCCATTTTTTGATGTTTTCCAGTGATGTTATTCTAACGGATGTCTTGGGGGTTTTTTTGTTCAAAATTACAGATTTTTGAGTCAAACTTTCTTCGTGTTAAACACACCTCTGTTGTGGACTTTCCTCTTTTAGTAGTCAGGACTTGTCTTTTCTCTTGTATTCGACTGAGGTGATTCAGGCTGTAGTTTTGGTCACATCCATCTCAGCGATATACCTGCCAACTTCTATTCGTGGCTTTGCATCAGACTGAAATTTCACTTGTCGTTGTGTTTGCTATTTGGTGTTCCAGACAGGCAGATTCAGTTCGTCAAGATAGTCAGGCAGTGCTGGTTTGAGGCTAATCCCTTACTGATGTGTGTCAGTCTGTTGACCAGCCAGTCTTTTAGGGATTCATCGTTTTTTAATGGTTCGCTTCCCAGAACATAAAATTTAAATTTGACGGAGCCACTACTTCTTCGCCAGGTTTGCAGCGCGGCTCTGAGGATGACAGTGACAGTTGTCTGTCCGGTCGGTCCACCACCAAATTGAAATATCTCAACAACTATCTGATGCATTGTCATGAAATTTTGTTCAGACCTTCCTGGTTCCCAGAGGATGAAACCTGTTGTATCTGGCTCACCCAATTATTCCTGTAATAATACTAATAATCCATAATGAGGTTAATGTCTCAACAACTATTGGGTGGATTGCCTTAAAATTCGGACATTCATAGTCCGTCAGGATGAATTATAGTAAGTTTACGTTCCATCTATCGCCATCATTACGGGAGTTACGGTTTATCAGAATCAGCTGTAATGGCCAAGGAAGTGTTTAGCCTGCACATACAAAAAAAGTGTACACACAGACATACAGCTAAAGCAAGGATAACAAACCTGAACAAAGATAAACAAACTTTGGACGACTATAAACCTTTTAACTACTATGTACAGATAGAAATACATATTTAGGAATAAATACTTGAAAAACTAAAGACATTCCCATTACCCTCAGCTGTACTTTGTTTACTGCTAATAAGCAAATGTTTGCATGCTAACACGCTGAACTAAGATGCTAAACAAGGTAGCATTAGCAGCAATAGCAACATTAGCATTGTCATTGAGAGCATGTTAGCATGTCCATGTTAGCTTTTAGCTCAGTCTCCCAGAGCTGCTAGCATGTCTGTAGACCCTTAAGGCCATTAAACACTGGCATCGTTTTTTCATGTGATTAATTCACACATCAATATATTTTTTTGAAACTATTGTTTTCGTCATAGGTACTTTCACATAGAGTGCAAATATGCGGTGAAAAAGAGACAAAATTGATTTTTTTTTTAGCTTTGCACTGTGAATAATGGCATCATCCAATCATGTTTTGAATCATGCTATATTTATGTAACGAACAACACGTGGCTCCGTAGTCTGAACCAGGACGGCAGACTGTATTACAACTGTCAGCCTTAACAACGGTAGCACAGACCAAATCCACTCCTTCTAGTCTTACCTTTCACAATTGAAGTCCTGCACATATAATATTTGCAGGTGAGTGTTTTGCATTTTTGTGCCGTTTATTTGGCATGTCCCTTGTGTGTAAAGGCCTTTAGTCTTACATACATTTTCATATTCCACTTCCAAATACGGTGTCTGTTTGGATTACTTTGAATCAGATTAACAGCTAATTCTGGCAGCCTTTTGTCACTGCCAGAAAAAAAGCACCCTGAGGCATTTGTAGCTGCAGGTGATGATAAAACAAGACATGTAGTGGTGTGTTACATCCACTGCTGCTGCTCTATTAGTTTTTGTCCAACACCGACTCACCTGCCTGGAGCAACACTCGACCTATTTGATCTCTCTAAACCTCTTTTCATATGACTTTGAAAATGATGTACCTGCATTAAGTATTCCCTCTGCACTACTGCTCATAACATTTCTTTGAGCATATTTTGAATCTGCAAATGCTGTTTTTATTTTCCCTTCCCCTTCCTCTGTTATGTCTTTGTGCTCCGCTCAGGTTTTAAGAGACATTTTGAATATGGGGCCAGATTAGTAAAATCATGCTAATGCTCAAGGACGTTCAAACCTGCATCATCCCCAACGTTAAAACCTGAAATCCAGAAGTGAAAGAAGCAGAAAATTGGGGGGAAATGCTTTCTTGTTGCTTTTCAGTACTATGAAATAACATCATTAAACTCAACCTTTAAGACTAGCTGTATTCACTCTTTGCAGTATTTAGAGAAAACACAATACATTTTATTATAATCTGTGTTTTAGTGCTATATGTCGCTTCACAAATCTCCTCACTCATAGCTCCTAAATAGATAATGAGTCATCTCTTTTCATCCTCCAGTCTTCGTCTGGTATGTTCATACTTCTGGCTTCATCAGTCGATTTCATTCAGTTTTTCTATGCAGAAATCTCCTCCTACCAGCCAATGCTCCCTTCAGCTGTCACATCAAACTCCTCCTGACATTTTCCATCCTGCTAAGGCCAAACCTCCCCTCCACCCCCAGTAACCACAGATTTAAAATCCATACAAGTCAAGCTCTGTCTTTCAAATGGAAGAAAATCACTCAGTGTTGTATTGTGTAAGAAAAAAAGACAGCTGCTTGCAATATGCCTGATTTTTCATCACATACATTGTATATTTTAGGTTGATCTTGAGTAGTAAAAAAAAAAATACTTAATCAACTTTGAGTAAACTTTACTTTTTTGTAGGACATCGGCTGTGTAACCAGCAGGTTTTGAAGTCGAGTCATTCAAGAAACACACATCCTGCATGCACAAACAACATGAAGGCAGGAAATTCATCCCCATTCATTCATTCATCATGTCTTGAAAATGTAAGAAATACACACAACAATACTGCAACAATAGTGGTAATAATTGGTCCAAGGAGTGCAAGTCTAGCAGATACTTGCAGCTTTGTCGAGAACCACAGTATGGCTTGCTTGTAAATTATCCGCTGAGTTACAGATGTCTCTTTCTCAGTGTTAGTCTATGACAAAATGTCTTTTTGGGCCCAGTGGCGTCACGTGACAACAGCAAAGTTGCAGTACCACCATTGGCCACTACGACCAAGTTGGGATCAATGACCAGCGCTCTTCCTGGGGACTTGATCGCCACATGATGACAGATATGACATGTTTTTGTAATATAAGCCCTGCCCATAGCATTTGAGCTCACTGTTATTATTATTATATCATTCTATCCTTTATTTAACCAGGTGAGAAACTCATTGAAATTAAAATCTCTTTTCCAAGAGTAACCTAGCCAAGAGGGCAGCAGAAAATGTTGTTGCAACAATAAAGACAAACAATACAAACAGACAAATACAGCAGTCACACACCATAGACAAATGGACAAATATCATATGCAATTATATGTACAACACAACAGCAGCTGTGCTGCACAAACAGGTCAATATCAAAATAATTCAAAACTGTATGAAACATCAACAAGCCAAAAAGTAACTTTTTCTGGCTTGGCCCAGAGATGCTCTATACCAAAGTTGGTGATGTTTGCTCAAAAATTGTAAGAGGGGCAGCAAAAAAATCTGATTTGGACTCAATTAAAAATAGTGGAAAATCAATCCAGACGCTACTGGATGTGGCTTATATGGATAGATTCCTCTGTACCCATAAAATCCAAGAGGAAAAGTAAAAGAAGTGAAAAAAATTGTTTCTGAAACTTACGATTTAAAAGTTACAAGCTAAAATGTAAATTTCATCTTATAGCGCCAACAGTCTGGCCAACACTGGACTCCCTTAGGTCCTGAGCAATACACCCACCAAGTGTGAACTAGATCAAATAAACGGTTCTTGAGATATGCGAAGGACACACAGACAGTGAGTTCTCACTTTATACACAGTTATATACAGGTCTGTTAAAAGAAATAGGAATGTCAGGGTCGGCTTAAGGCATAGACCTTAAACATCTTTGTACTCAAAAAGTGCAAGCTTCTAATTTATTCCTTTATACCTGAATCTCTACCAAAATCACTCAATGTTTGCTTCAGTATTACCATTTCTATTGTTAAATATCTAATAGATATCTCAAGGAACCACCCTTGAAAAAGAAAGTCCTCACCTCTTGTATATTAAGTCATAATCAATATTCAGTTAAAACAAACACAACATTCACACATAAACTGAAACCAGATCCACTGCTTACTTGTATTCATTTAAACTGCTATTTACACATGACCTTTTAACTTCACAACCTCATGACTATTCAACATGCAGGCATTACAATAATCACCAAGCTTATGTAAGACACTGTGCATTTCAATGTGAGTGCTCTAATGTTTGCTTTGGGTCTAGACAAAGGTCAGTGCTGCGCTGCTCTTTAAAGCATGAGCAGTCTGAAAGCATTTAGGCCAATCAGCATTAAGTGTGATGAGATGGGAGGTCATGCGGAAGGAGATTTCAAAGCAAAATGTGATGGTGAAATTACTCAAAACAAAAAAAAAAATTGGTGAGCAGCAAAAAGCAAATTTATACATGAATTCAAATAAAATTGTACAGTCTGTTAGACCTTGAACCTCATTGTAATTCTTTTCTCTTTAAGCAGACTGACCAATATGCAGAGTCTGAGGAAGAACAAAACCACACAATTACACACTCTAGTGCTGTGTTTAAAGGCCAGAGACATTTGTCAAGATAAACTATGGACTTATAAAGCAGGAAAAGGCCACACAACGCCTCTCATCATTTATTCCCCCGCTATTACTGAAGTCATTAAGGCTTTACTGAGTGAATCATTCACTGTGGGAATGGGTCTTGATGTCTAAACTCTGTCTTTATCCGTGGGTGTGTAAGCATGTGCAGCTTTTGAAGCAATGAAACAGCTGTCATAATGGTGTGATCCCCCCTGCTTTAGGTGCCCTCTCCCAGAGCCAGGTCCACCCTCTCCTGGGCTCCCTGCCTCTGCCAGGTCGACCCCTCCAGCCGCGGACTCATGCCCAGCTGGACCACTTCCTGCCGCTCAGGGTCAACAGCTCCTCGCCGCTCAGCCTCTTCCCCAATTTCAACACGGTAAGATACTCATTATTCGTAAACACACTCACAAAGGGATTTCAGCACTTCACTGGCCTCGCTTAGAGGTTTGTTCCCCTTGTTTCCTGCCATCTCTTCACTGTCAAAATCACTAATAAAAATGCAAAGACTGATATTAAAGGTCATACTTGTGTTTCTACTTAAACATGTTTACAGACACCAAATATACAGTATGTGCACATGCATTGAAAAGTCAGCTTTTTATATGTCCCCTTTAAAGGAACTAGATGTAAGAATGACAAATTGATGGTTAACAGTGACACCTGTGGCCAGTCAGCGTCCTGTTGCTTGTGCTCGCGCTACAAAGATGTGATCAAGCATCGGTCAAAACAGCGAGTTGACACACACAAGACTGACGCATGACTGACAGGCATCATGTTGATTAACATTAGCAACATTAGCAGCTAAAACCACAATGTCACTACAGTATATACCGTATTTCACATGCTTAGTAATGGTAGCTTACCTGTCCAATAGGAATTTTTACCAGCTCAGGATCCATTTTGATTCACAAAACCAAAAGAAGGTCCCTCCATGAATCAGAGGCCCGGCCGATGTTGATCCTGGTTTTCCCTCGATGTCGGTCACATTCCTGTTGCGCAAGATGAACTTCAATAGATATTGTTTTTTTGTTTTGTTTTTTTGTTTTATTTTTTTGTGCTTCTATGAAGTTTGTGTTGGAGGCTGGTTGTGTGTTGGCATCAATGGACTCCATTTCTTTTATTGAACAATATTTTTATTTTCCTTTTTTCACAGAAACAAAACAAACAGTACAAAAACAACAAACACAATAAAATACAGTGGCCAGAGCAACATGGCGGACTCTGTGAAGAGGACCCAGTCCCAATGTAGATATGAAGGGCTCATTCTAAGCTAACTAAAACATGATTCTTACGTGATTATCACTAATGAAATCATACCTATGAATATTATATCCTATTTCTGCTAATAATGTCACACACTGTACCTTTAATTTAAAAAAAAAATCACAGAAATCAGGCCTGACAGGTTATTCATCACTGACCTTGTACGATGGTGGTTGTAGAGTGGATAATTATTTTGTATATCTGTGCTCATTCAGGGACTACTCATCACAGTTAAAGAGAAGATAAAAGTCTAAGCTACTCCACTAGGAACACAACATGACAACATTTAATTAATAAAACCATTACAGTACGCACAGCAGGTTAAAACAGGTCCTGACAGGTGCTGAGAGACCAGTTACAGGAGTTTGCCTAAAACATTAATGTTGAAAGAAAGGCATCTGTTTTATACTTGTGACTAATCCAGGTAAAAAAAAAAATATATATACAAAGACCAAAGCCACTAAGGATGTACTAAAACACAATTAAATGTACTTGACTGTACTATTTCGAGACACCATTAAGAGGCAATTAATTATACTTAAGTACAAGTTTTAAAATAATCACTACTTTTTTTTTTATACACTTAAATCCAACTTTAAACTTGAAGTATATTTCTATTGTAATCAATTATATTTAAAATGTAATATCCACACATTTTATAAATGTATTCTGTGTACTTTGAGTAAAAAAATAATGTGCTGTTTTAGGGACATGTAATGTTTTATACTTCTGGTTAATATAATCAATCAATCTAATTTCCACATATGTATTTTCTATATACAGTTCCCTTTGTTACACTTAATTTTGAAAACCGATGTAGTCACACGTGTATACGTCCACTAACCAAGTCCATCCCAAGACTTTTTTTTCTTTTTTAGATAAAAGTCAGTGTATGGGTGCTCTATAATTGTAGCTTCGACCGATTTGACCACCGATGAGAGTGACAACTGGCTTGACCGCTCATAACCACAATATGATAACGCTTAGCGTGCAGCTTTAGCTGTGATGTCTAGTTCTGCTTTTCCTGCAATGTGTGAAACCCAAAGCGTTTCCAAACTTTACTGTATGTGTAGTGTTTACCACTCTGGATTTAAGGGTTCAAGTCGTATCCACACGGACCTGCCGCTATTTTGTACTTCCTCGTTTCGGCCAGCTGCAGTTTGTTTGGTGACGGACATGGAGCAAATATGACGTCACGTTACTCAGACTAAAACAATAAAACTTTTGGTGACTTCCTTTTATCTCCACATAGACTCAAATGAAGCAAATATATTGATCCTGACATTAAAATATCAATTTCAAATTGGGAACTGTTTTACTGATATTGTCTGTTTGCTCTGCTCTCTGACACCAGCTTGTAGCATGTTCATGTGTGTTTGTGTGTGTTTCTCCCGGTAGATGGATCCGGTGCAGAAGGCAGTGATCAACCACACCTTTGGCGTGGCTCCAGTGCCCAAGAAGAAACCCATCATCTCCTGTAACATCTGTCACCTGCGCTTCAACTCCACTGTGAGTCAGACACTCGTTTTCTCCTGATATCACACAGGAAAAAGTTTGGGTTTCTTCTAGGACAGTTAATGTGATAATAATGCCAATTTGTTTTAACACCACTTATTTCTTTAACGCATTAACTCAACTTGTAGGGTTTAACATGTGAAGTAGGCTCAATAATGCTCCAGACCTATGCTAATTTTTGGTGAGGAAAAACTGACTTGGCCATTTTCAAAGGGGCCATTTGACCTCTGACCTCAAGGTATGTGAATGTAAATGGGTTCTATGGATACCCACGAGCCCCCCCTTTACAGACATGCCCACTTTATGATAATCACATGCAGTTTGGGGCAAGTCATAGTCAAGTCAGCACACTGACACACTGACAGCTGTTGTTGCCTTTTGGGCTGCAGTTTGCCATGTTATAATTTGAGCATATTTTTTATGTTAAATGCAGTACCTGTGAGGGTTTATGGACAATATTTGTCATAATTTTGTGCTGTTAATAATGTGTAATATGTGTAATAATAATGTGTGATTAATTTGTGATTAATTTACGATTAACTATGGATCTATGGATCTTGTTAATCGACTGACATCCCTAGTTCCTTCTGCTGAGCTTGCTTTGAGCTTTCATCTGGTAAACTGGATAGAATAAAAACTCAAAGACAGGTCTGGATTTCTTTTGACTTCACTGCAGGAAGGTGGAAAAATACCTTTGACCGCTCAGCTTTAATCTGCCAGTCTGTTTACTGTTCACCTTACTCAGTGTGAGACCCTCCTGATGTTCATACTTTGAAACACAAACATGGCTTTGTTGTCCCGTGAACAGGAACATTTCTTATTTTTGCAGCCCAGCGTCCACATATTTCTAGCATATTTAATATCATTTATGCATCCTATTGGTCTAAGAACAATCTTGAAGTGGGCCATTTTTATCATTTTAATCAGTATATTTCCACAGCTTCCATTATTTTTTATCCACCAGTGGGTTCTTAAAAGGAAACCAGTCAGCTTGTTTCCTCCTTATCACACCTCCCTATTCATATTCATTTGGCTCCCATTCCTATGGACTTCGTTTATACATATTTGCATTTATATTGTGAGGAAGAACCTGGTGGAATGACAATGACTCTTCTTTGTGTGAACTGTGAAACTTGAAGGAAGCAGGATGCTGGTGCGAGCCCATTATACCACCGTTACTTCCTCATCTGTCTCTTTGTCTCTGCTCTGCACCTCTGGACACACAGTGATGCAGTTAGGAGTCTAGGAGTTTTCTAGCTAACAGCTGTCTCCACCTCCCCTCTGTGTCACCTGCAGCTGAGCTGAGAGTGCTGGTTGATCCAGGAGTTGGATGTCGGGTTACAGGCAGGTACCGGGTCCCAACAGGGGGCAGCACTGAGCGGCTGAAATCTGCACTTCACAAGGAATATTGACTAAAGGAATAGTTCAGAATATTTCAAGTCTTTTCATATTTTATACTCACTGTTTGTGTAGTACAGAGGTTTCTTCTTATTGGACATACAGCTTCAGGCTGATGAATTTGAGTGGTTATTTGAACCATTAACCATGTTTTCATTGCTGTGATGAAGATATATGACCATAAGTTATTATCACGTTAGGTCGTAAGTCGTTAGGATTCAGTTTGTGAGAACCACGAATGTCTGTATGAAAATCCATGATAATTCGTGGCTGTCAAGACATTTTGGATCAATGTGGTTGACCGACAGACCGGCACTGCTAGCAAGGCTAATAAAAACAAGTTTGTGGAATGCAAAACTTACTTTTGAACTTATTGACTCAGCCAGACAAAACACGTGCGCCGTTCTCTCAAATGCAAACTAACACAATCATAAATCTCAAAAGCAATATTTTTATGTGAGGTGAAATAAAATAAAGAAAGAAGGGAAAGAGAAGTAAAGAGACGAAAAATAATAATGAAGAAATAAAATAAATTACACTAAATTAAAAGCAAGAAAAAAAAACAACCAAAAAAATATTAATAACAACATTAGATTCAACTTTATTGTCAAGTAGTGAGACCAAGTGTGTCATAGTGAATGGTAGAGTAATACACATATGTACGTATATGTATAGAGGTAATATATAGAATAAACAGTAAGGAATAAGATTTATATAGTATGAACATGTGTGGCAGTTGCAGTTGGCAAAATATATAGTGCAAATACACAGTAAGTACAAGTAATGGCATTTTATACAGAGAATATTTAGTTGCTCATAAAACTAATTAGAGATATTTGTTTGCTTCTACAGTAGAGTGCTTTACTGCATTGAATATGGACAAAAAATGGAAAGCTGGATCTGTTTGTTCAGTATGAAGACAAAGATGTATGGCAATAAAAGTGATATCTAACAGGCAGTGAGCATAAAAAAGGAACAGACTTGAATATTTTTCAAATTATTCCTTTACAGTTGCTAAACTCACTGAGAAAAAGCATGAAAGATTCAAGCCTGCAGGATCACATGTGGTATTTTAAAGTTGGTGCCCTTAATGTGGAGGAACGTTGTTGCTCACTGTGTGTGAAGCGTTTGGGCATCAGCGGTGTGAGAATGCACAAAGCAGCTTGAATCAAGGTCAGCGGAGGCCAAGCAGTCCTGACAGTCTCCTTCAGGTGTCTTTAACGGAGGATCTTTGCCGTCCCGGGACACATGTTATTCTCTCTTCAAGTTACTATGGTTGAACATAGTGAACTCATACTACGCTGGCACGCCAGATAGTATGTTCGTACAAAGATGGGAGCAGATTCATCCCTCTGACTCAGCTGAAAATCACGCTGAATGATTAGTGTGCACTGACATTCAACCTTTGCCCAGCCCCGTATCACCGTGGTACCCTTTCTGTTCATGCAGCAGCCCGAGCTTTCTGCAAAGTGTTGATGGGGAGACTCGTACCCCACCGCGCTGTGCACACAGTCACCAAAAGATCACCTCTGCACACTGAGCTCCGAGGCTGTACTGTGATAATTTGAGCACTGACAAATTATCTAGCAGCCTTGTGTGAAGCGAGATACTCGAAGTTGTGTTACACTGTTCCAAACTCAGACTCTCTGTTGTTTATGGAGTGAAATTGTCTTTCATACATACTGAAAGGCACTACTGTGGCAAAAATGTGTGCTCTTAAAGAATAAGGCTGGTTATGTTTTGTGTTTTTCTTATTGTTAACAAATCCCACGAAAAGATCACAACCAACAATGCCTGAGTCTGTCCAACTTCCCTACCTTGTCTGTGGTATTCAAGACCATTTACTCCAATGTAAATATTTTAAAATATGTCACAAATACAATATTTTTAAAGAGCTAAATAACTTTCTAAAACAGCAGAACACTGCAATTTTTTTTTTTGCGTGTTCCTCAAACGGTAGTAGATTAATGCACATTTGGGGCTCTGGGGCCTCATCACAGAAGCTTCCTAATCCTGAAATCCTATCTTAACTCAGTTAGGATGACTTTCAGGATTTTTTGGTATTACAGAAACATCTCCTATTTGAGAGGAGAGGAATTTAGCTATTACAGAAGCACCCAAATGTTAGGAAACTTAAGTTAGGGATGGCATAGACCCCACCATAAATTCAAAATACAGTACCTGCCTAAAATGGCAGCAGAAGTGTTGTTGTTGTAGTGTAGGTCTGTATGACAATGAAGATGGGAACATCGAAATATGATCCTCTCCTTCCTCTCCTCCATCAACACAATTAGTCCCTCCGACTCTTCCTAACTAAGATTGAACACCCATGTTTTTTGTCCATCATAGCAAGCTAGCTAGCCAGCAACAAGGGAGAGCTGTTGATATGATGGTACTTTCATGACAGGGTGAGTGCTGATTGATTCCAGTTAGGATTCCTTAAGATAAAATAAGAGAGAAGGTCTGGGATAGGATGAGATACAGTACAGGAGTTTAGGAATTGCTTCCGTGATATTAAGATAGGATTTCTCTTATCTTTGAGACTTAAGTTAAGATAGGACGAGCAGTTAGGATATTTTTCTGTAGTGAGGCCCCTGTTGAGTATTTACAGCATGGTATATACTGTATGTGGGAGGAATTGATAATGAATTACAGTGCTCATGTTCATTGTAATGAAGTACTAGCTGAAGCAGTGAGGCTCATTTGTGTATTTCTGACATTAGCAGCTCTGTGGAACAGGAATGATGATGAAAAGCTCATTAAATTCATAGAGAACAGTTGCTCTAATGATCCCTGGGGTAGCCAAAAGCCATTTGTGTACTAAAACTCCTGCAGACTCCTGCCGTCGCACGTGAGGAACAAACCAGTAGTACAAAAACATGGTATTAGAATAGCTGGTGTGACAGATGAATAAAAGTCTTTATGTATGAAAAGCTGACAAAATATTTACAAAACGTTGATCCCTTAATACAAAATAAGCAAAAACATTTCTGAATCAGACATGGAGCTTCAACAAAATTTGCTTCCTCAACCTATAAATAACACTATTGCCCAATAACACTAATGACTAATTTCCTGTCTTTCTATAATAAAGAAAATTACCTCTCTCTCTCTCTCTCTCTCTCTCTCTCTCTCTCTCTTATATATATATATATATATATATATATATATATATATATATATATATATATATATATATATATATACATATATATACATATTAATGAATTATATTATTATATTAACTGTTGGTTGCAGTCTTTTCATGGCATTTGTTGACAATAAGAAAATATAGACCATTACCAGAACTATCCTTTATGACTTCTGCTTGTTCTCTACTCTTGATGTCATGTATAATATTGTTATTATTATTATTATTATTATTATTATTATTATTATTATTATTATTATTATTATTATTATTATTATTATTATTATTATTATTATCATTATTATTATATATTACTGAAGTTGCTGAAACTACAGTATTTGAAATTTTCACCTTCCAAGAGTAGATTATAGGCTCTTTTTTTTTGCAAAGGACACTGACATGTCACAGTAAAGAAAAAGCACAAATCATAAATTAATGCTGGCTCACTGCCACTGTGGCGGGTTACTGGGACACTTGAATGGATCAGAGCCATCATCAGTGTTGTTAGTAACATCTGTGCTTTTTCTCCAATGACAAGTCAAAATGTTTGCTCTGAATAAGGCCCGTTTACCCTATATTACCCTTCTGTAACCCTTTATTTACCCTAATACATTTCTTCTTCTGTTTACATTTTTTCATTATTAAGTGACAAACATGATTATTTATTCTAGGCACAAGTTGTGCAATTTTAGGAAAAATGACAAAAACAAAAATAAATAACTCGAGGTTCACTCACCAGCTTTTTACAGGACTTTTAACCACCTCTCAGGTCTTCATCAGCAGATGGAGTTTACTCATTTGTCATGAAGATGGCTCAGTCATCATAGTAAATGTTATTGCATATACAGCTATATAACATATTGTGCAGATAAATATTGTTGTATCAAGTGATAAACAAAACAATTAACAAAATGCTTTAATGATTTGTTTCCCAAAGCTAAATAGAGCATATAAGATGTATTGATTTGCTGTGTTGTATTGAGGTTTTAATGTGTGTATAGATTACTGGATAAATGTGTTCTGCTTCAGTTGTTTTGTTTCACTGCTGTTGATGCACTTCTACTTGCTGGATCTTCCTCTGTAGAGCACATCTTGCCTTATCTAGAACCATTCAGAGCCATTTTGGGATCCCAAATGTGCATGCATCTGTTGTAGCTGTGCCATTAATGTGTTTTCTGTCACAGAGGAAGACACAGAGGTCATTCTGTGTTGCAGAATAACAGGCACGAGCCATTTCATGTCACAACGAATCAGTGGAAAGATGAGCTCAGAGGATGGTCATGAGTCCAACTGATGCTCATTTGTGCACAACTGTGACGACGATGATGGTCAAAATGGCGATGTGACTCTTCCTCCGAGTCAAATGCTCACACATCACATAATTTTTGCCTCATGGAAGCATGCGAAGCCAGAGAGATGGAACAGATGGAAAGATTACAGTTTACTGACTTCACGCTGTCCTTCATTAATCTAATCATGTCAGTGATCCTGTGCATTTACTGTACACTGACTTTCCCCTCCGTTTGTTCTGCTCGTGTGTGGTCGTGTGTCGTGTTCAGACCCAGGCGGAGGCTCACTACAAAGGTCACAAACATGCTCGCAAGCTGAAGGCCTTGGAGAATCAGAGGAGCCGGCAGAAGAGTGGACACAGTCCATCCATGACAGGAAAAGACAGAGAGCGAGAGAGGGGGATGATGGGAGGAGGAGCGGTGCTCACAGACACACATTTGAAAGACATAACAGGTATAAATCTTTATTTTTTAAAGGCGCCCCTCTCTCCATCCTCTTAGTAATTACTGGTAATTGGGGAGACATAAGCACTAAGACTTGGGTAGCTGCCACTCAGCTGTCTAATTACCAGCTATTACCTGTCCTGCTATCATTGGCCCTGTCAGATAGGTAATTACTCCCATCAAGCAAAGATGAGAAGCCTTAAAGAGATGCTATCCAGAGAGTGATGTAGTGGTGTTACTCACTTTGAGTTTGATTTTGGTTCTAAATCAACACACTTGCAGGTCCTTGTTTGTGTTTTGAAATGTGTTGTCGCTGTAGAAAATGATGGAAAAAAGCCCAGAAATATGAGTCATGTGTGCATACTGTACGTTTTCTTGTCAAAATCGGACTAAACCACAGTAGATTAAAAGAGAGTGGTCAAGTCAGAGAAGACCAGTCAAAAAAGAGGCCTATATGTAGTGCCAGTTGCAAGGAATAACACGGCAGATGCACAGAAATGTATGAAAACTTCTTGCTAATTGCAAATTAATTTTCAAAGACTTCACTTCAGTTTTACAACAGCATATTGGGGCCATTGTAGGTTATGGAGCTGGGAGAGGGAGGTAATATTCTGAGGAAAAACTCAGAATAGCTGAGATTAAAGTTGTAAATATACAATAAAAACTTGGATGTTCTCTAAGATTAAAGTGGAAAATTTATAGAAAAAAAACATGGAAAAACTGTGGACTATAGTATTGTAGTAATGCACCACTGTCTAAATTTCATTGCACCTAAAGTGGAGATGGATGGACAGATGGATGGATGGAGAACCCACAAGAATATGACCGTGGTATACTGTATGTGGTGAGACGAGGTTGATCCAACCTTGCAAACTGAAGCAATGTGGTTCCTTAACAAAGAAACTCACTATTTCTCATTACCACAGTTTTGAAGTTTTTTCTCGTCAGTTAATGACTTAATTAGAAGAAGAAGAAGAACAACAACAACCTTTATTAGTCCCACTAGGAGAAATTCAGTTTACACTCTGTTGTTAACACACTCATGCACATACAGGACCCATATACATGCAACAATGGAGAGATGTCAGAGTGAGGGGGCAGTTGGGGGTTTGGTGCCTTGCTCAGGGGCACCTCGGCAGTGCCCAAGAGGTAAACTGGCACCTCTCCAGCTACCAGTTCACACTCAGTTCTTGGTCCATGTCGGGACTTGAACCGGTGACCCTCCGGTTCCCAAGCCAACTCCCTACAGACTGAGCTACTGCCGCCCCCAATTATCTCGCAAATTTGTGAGTTTTCCTCATAAATTTGCCACTTTAATCCCAGAGGATATCCAAGTTTTTTTCTCGTAAATTTCCGACTTTATAATCTCACAAATTTGAGCTTTTCTTGTAATTTTATCACTTCAATCTCAGAGAGTATCCATTTTTTTCTCGTAGATTTACGACTTTATAGTATTGCAAATTTGTAAGCTTTTTTCGTAAATTTGCCACATTAAAACCCAAACATAAGCAGACCTTTAGACTATGAAGAATTCAACACTGGCTTCAAAAGATTAAAAAAAAAAATCAAATTTAAAAATGCTTATTACAAGTTAGAGTGCCCCAGGTGATGTCTTCTAATGTCCTACAAATCATCACATTTAAAAAGCTGGAACCATTAAATGTGTCAGTTTTGCTTGATGAAAACAACCAAATGATTATTGATTAGAATAATTAGAACAATTAGAACAATTTCTTTTCTTCAATTAATCAACTAATAGCTCTAAAGGTAAGTTTGAAAATAGCCTTGTGAGTTGCTTTGATGCCCAATGCAGACAGAAGAAGAAGTGCAACTAAGTGCCTTCCCAACAGATGAGATCTCTGAGGATCAGGTCTGGGCATTTGGGTACAAATTAGGTCTTTGAGGTTACAGGTCCCCTCAGTCTGAAGTATAAACTAAAGGTAAACTAAAGTCCATGGTGCACTGCAGAAAATGAAGATGTGCTAGAATATGTCCTCGCTGTCCTTGTGCACTTGATACTGCAATTGTGTCAAAAAACACCATAAAAGTCGTCATGTATAAAGTTCTGTTGTTGGTGGAAACTGCACTTAAGATTGTTAAAATTGCTCCAACATTGCACTTCAGTTCCCAGACAAAACACCAAGGACATGAGCGTCCTTACTGGTAGCTACAGCCCTCGATCCTTTCCATATTCTTCTGCAACACTGCCTGCATGAGGTGCTGTTAGAGCAACGACTTTGTTTTCTTTTACTCCCCCCGCTTCTCATTCTGCCCGACTGAAAAAATGTCACCATCGTCCTTCTATCCTCTATCTAGCTTTCCTTTTAATTATTGATCCTCCCCCCTCCCATTTTCTTCCAGCACCTATCAATTTCCTTCAAACCACACAATGATAAGCTTGTCACATTCGGCGGTTGCCGTGATTTGTGATTGATGGCGACGGAGGGAGCAGCAGCAACGGGAGCAAACAGCTGACAAAGAGGCAGAGGAAGAGTGATAGAGGTGGCAGTAAAAAACAGGGAAAAGATACGAAAATTAAAGCGAGATGATAGAGCAGAAAAGTAAATAGGCGAGGATAAGAAAAAGTGCAATAACTAGGTTATATAAAAGGAATAGAGCAAAGAAAAAATGACAGCTGCACAAAGACTGATAAAACAGGAAAGAAACAGAGGATCACATCAGTCAAGAAGATATATTCATGTAAAATTCATGTATTGTTAGAAACCTGTGTTTACTTTTTCCGTTCTTGCAGATGATACATCCATTTTCAAATCAACACAACTTTATTTATACCTGTACAGACTATTGTATGCTGCAGCTCTACACTAAGATTAACAGGTGCATTAAAGCTTCAGTAGGCAGAATGTTTTGGTGTCATTGGGTAAAAAATCCCATAATAACCTTTCAGCATCTTGTAATTCAAGTGCTCTGAGAGATAACTCGACTTCTGCACCTCCTCATGGCTTTGTTTTCAGGCTTTAGAAAAATCTATCTCGTGACGGGAGACTTTGGCCAATCACAGGTCATTTCAGTGAGAGAGAGCGTTCCTATTGGCTGTTCATTCAACAGAGGCAGCTGACAATCAAACTATCAAACTAGGCATCAAATGTGAATCAATATTCTGTTACTGTGATGACTATTTCTCTCCTAAAATGTTTTCAGAAACATTTCAGAGTTTGTCCCAGCTGGTGGGCAGTGCTTGTTATTTCCTCAACTGATTTCAACATGGCTGCTGGGTCACAAGCTTTCTCATTTTACAGCTAATCAGTACACAATAACATGTTTCAGAAAACATTTGAGGCAAGAACTAATCCTTACAGTAAGCTGCTCAGAGAGGCTCCAGCTCAGCTCTGATTGGTTGTTGTCAGTGTGTGAAATCTTGCAGATGCTATTAGGAGCACCGGAGCACACTGAGGCACATGATTTTTTTTTTTTGATACTACCTCTCTCATGCTCTACTGTCAGGATATAGTGACCGTTTTATAAAAACAACTTTTTTAATCATGTTTGCTCCAATTCTACCCACTGCAGCTTTAACAAACGTTTATTCTTAAACAATAAAATACCAAACCAAATATCATATTGTAATACCAAGTGTTAATTGGCTCATAATGCAACTTTTTTGCTTATCCATCTGTCCACAGGCCCAAGTACTTCTTCACAACCTGCACAGCAGCAACCACAAAACATCCAGGAAAGCGCTCCGTCGTCACAGCCTTCATCCACAGACTCCTCTTTGCTCCGCTCTCCTCAGCTGTCCCCACAAACCTCCCCTCAGCTTTCTGATCAACCTTCAGACAGTCCACCTGTGGAAGGAAGCAGCCTGGCCGCCGGTTCAGCCCCACAGTCTGACCCTCAGGGCAGCTCCACGGGAGGTGAGCAGGAGGAGGTAGTGAAGGGGGAAGAGGCTAAGGAGGCCAAGAGCGACAAAAAAACCCTTAACTGTCCTACGTGCAAAGTGACGGTCAATTCCAGCTCTCAGCTGGAGGCTCACTGTAGTGGTATGTTCTACAATACTACTGATATTACTTAGTTAATGTTCATGACATGACATTCAGTCGTCCTCTTTGTTTGGCTGATTCAGGCTCTAAGCACAAACAGATGCTTGATGGTCACAACAGCAGCCAGTCACAACGCAGGGTCAAGATGACATCATCGCCCAGGCCAAACAGCCGGATGAAGCAGCGAATGGGCAGCAAGAGCAGAGCAGTTATGGGTGCGTCCAGCCAGCCCTTCCACTGTGAAATGTGTCAGGTATCTGTCAACTCAGAGACGCAGCTGAAGCAGGTATGTGGGCTCATCCTGATACAATAAATGTGGCTATTTTTTTACCAAACCACTGACCACTGTACAAAAACTAAATGTGCCATTCCATTGTGTTTTCAAGGAAATCTACCCAGTTTGTTGTCTCTGGTTTGTTAGCCAGCGGCGTTCTGACTGAATCACTTAATATTCCTGTCCTCTTTTAGCACATGAGCAGCAGGAGACACAAAGAGCGTTTGGCTGGGAAGCCTGTCAAGGCGAAGTTCACACCCTATAATAAACTACAGCCCAGTGCTATCTTAGCGGTGAGAATTTGGCACACACACACACACACACACACTTGAAAGAACATATACAATACATACACATACTTGACTAGATGCAAATGGTAAGCTCTGCCTGGCACCTGTTCAACGTACAGTACTTGCAAGTTCGATGGCTCAATGGTCACATAATATAAGCATACAGTATAAATAATAGCTGGGGGTCTCTATTTGTTATGTGAACGCCACCATTTTGTTCCAGACTGAAATATGTCATCAACTATTGGATGGATTGCCATGAAACAAACATTTCTGGTTCCCAGATAATGAATCTTTGTGACTTAGGTGATCCTCTGGCTTTTTGTGGTAGTGTCTAGAAGGTTATCCGTAATTTGGGAAACGCTCACAAGATGGTTATGTTTAGGCACTGATCTTGAATAGTTAAGGTTAGGTATTGCCCTTGAATGGTTAAGTTTAGACATTGACCTTGAATAGTTATGGTGAAGCATTTGACCTCAGATAGTTAACGTGAGGCATTGACCTTAAATAGTTAAGGTTGTGCTTTGATCTTAAATAGTTAAGGTGCAGCACTGACTTTGAATGGTTAAGGTTAGGCATTGATCTCAAATGTTTAAGGTTGGGACAGGTCATCAAGTAGCAAATCTTGTGAGATTTTTTACAATTTTGGCGTTACCTTCTAGACACAACCATTTTTTCTATCGCCGTCAAGTAAGAGTTTGTATTTGTCTTATACTTTGGTATGTGTTTAGTGCTATTTAGCAAACGTTATCATGTTAACATGCAAAACTAAGATGGAGAACATTGTAAACATTACGTCTGCTAAACATCAGCATGTTAGCATTGTCTTTGTAAGCATGCTAGCTTGTTGATTTCATCATTTAGCTCAAAGACCACTGTGTCTAAGTACAGCTTCACAGAGCTGCTAGCATGGCTTTATTGTACATGTCCACAGGGGCGTTTTTGGATATGAGGGATTACCTCGATTCCCAGCACTGGACACTTGATTGGCTGCCACAAGGCACCTGATTGGACGAAAGTTCTCCCTCATGAGCTTTCAAGCCGAACGGCTTGTTTGGAAACTTTTTATTCTTATGTTATGAAAATAGTTATTATTTTCTATGTCTCGCATAAAATGTTTTCAGAAACACATTTTGGTGAACTGTTTTTGTAACATAAGAGAGAAATGTTTCCAAACAAGCCACCATGTTGGTTCCGTTTTGAAAGCTGGGAGCATCAGCCCACGAGGGAGAGCGTTCATCCAATCAGATGTCTTGTGTGTAGTGCTTAGCGGCAGCTCATCAAGCGCCTGGTGCTGAGAAGCCAGGCGATCCCTCGCATCCAAAAACGCCCCTGTTGACATGTACCATCTTGTTCAGACTGAATATGTGTCTCTTTGGTTTCAGACTAAACTGGCCCTGCAGAAGCAGCTATCTAAGGCCCTGCCGGCAGGGTTCCTGACCAGCCCTCTCAATCCAACCGCCTTGTGCACCATGGCGTCTGGACCCTTAGCGCTACGGCTGCCGCCGGGTCCCACGGCCATCATCCACAGCCCCCTGATCAGCCCCACACTCTTCAGACCTGCCCCGGGACCTCTGAGAGCCACCCATGCACCTATTATCTTCTCTCCTTACTAGCAATGAGCCACGCTAGCCTGGAGGACCGACCTAACCAAGCCAGACTAGCAGAAAGGTATAGCTTGGTCTGAGAGGACCAAGAAGAAAAGAATGGGATCCCCTGAGGGACACCTGGGCACTATGCAGCGACCATGAGGGCAGCATAGCAGCATAGTCCCCTGGTGTGGATTGAGATTTCAGTGCTGACTGACCAGTGTCCCCCCTCCCCCCTTTAAAAATGGAAGGACCATCGCTCAGCTGTTTCCCCCTCAACAAATGTTTGAGTGCATGTTCCCCGGGGTCTGGACCCCTCTGGAAGCCATAATGACAAGCATCTCTTTATTTATAAGACAATAATAGACTAAATACACTATAGTGTGTAAATGTTAGTGTTTGCTGCCAAAATTCTTTCAATGTCAGAGCTTTCTAGTTGTACTCTGTGAGAACAAGTACACTTCATTCCTGCTTTAGTCCTCATAACCAAAATCAAGAAAATCCCGATTGTGGTAATCTCCCATGAAAGTTTCTATTTCCACATAACCAATAAAGACAAAGGAGATCCATAACTTTATATTGCTGAGGATACTGCACCTCAACAAATGTACAGTATATCTTTACAATCTCATCTATATAATTTATTTTAGATGAATACATACATTGATTTTATCTCTGCGTCTGTGTGTTTATCTCTTTCTCTCTCTGTGTTATGAGGTGACAATCAACCACCACCCTCATATGATGCCAAGAATACTCACCATATGGGGACAGACCACATCTAATGTGTACAATGAGATGGCTTCATTTAAAGTTACACAATTTTAAATGTATGTGTATGAATACCTTCCGATTTAGCGACAGCTTGATGCTGTTTGTGCAGTATGGAGAGACAGACTGAAATTTAAATAACTTATCCACAATACGTCTTCGATGTCTTTATTAACCCTGTTATTTTTTGCTGTATTAAAAAAATATCACTTCAGAAACCCCTCCCATCTGATTGTGCTGAATCATCCCAAGCAATATGTAATTTTGAAGTGTCACCTGGTGAAATTAATGACTAGTGTAACTGTGCATCAATTGCAATAATGTAAATGATTATGTGCTAAAAATGTCGATACTGTATTCTATTTGAACTTATAAATAGTACTGTTTTTTACACAGTTGTGGTAGTTTCTTTCTTCATATGCACATGTAAATCATTTTTACCACTGATTATAGATTTATAGTAAATAGACTTTTTTCATGTATGAACACAGTAGTTATGGATAGGGCTGTCACAGTTGATGCGATAACGTGTTTACACGGATTTGTTTTAACACCACTAATTTCTGTAATGCATTAACACAACTTGTTATTTTGTAGTGGGCCCAGTTTTACAGCTAGAGTGAAGATACTGGTATCATCTGAAACTAGAAAACCTAATGAATCAATTCTGGTCATACTAGCTAAACTAGTACGAGGAGGATAAATAATGCTCCAAACTTGTGCTAAATTTTCATGAGGAAAACCTGGCTTGGCCATATTCAAAGGGGTCCCTTGACCTTTGACCTTAAGACATGTGAATGTACATTGGTTGTATGGGTACCCACGAGTACATAGCTTAAGACATAGTAAATTCAGCAGACTGACACACTGACAGCTGTTGTTGGCTGTTAGGTTTGAGTTTGCCATGTTATGATTTGAGCATATTTTTATGCTAAATACAGTACCTGTGAGGGTTACTTGACAATATTTGTCATTGTTTTGTGTTGTTAATTGATTTCCGATAATGAATATATACATGCATTTGCATAAAGCAGCATATTTGCCCACTACCATGCTGATAAGACTATTAAATATTTGACAAATCTTCCTTTAAGGTACATTATGAACTGATAAAAAAAATTGTGTGATTAATTTTTATTAACTATGGACAATGTGATTAATCGCAATTAAATATTTGAATCAACTGACCACTCTAGTTCTGGACAAGAACACTTTAAGGTTTTTTGCACACACTCGGTAATAACTTGTATCATGAGTATGAGGCTGTTCATTCACTCAAAAGTGAGTGAATGTCATTAGGAAAAGAACAATAAAACATTTCTTTTGGGACAAATGAGCCATCAAGTAAAGTATACTGAATGTGGTGAGTCACTGAACTCCTGAGAATTTGAAAATCTTAATGATTTTCACACACATAACAACAAGCAAAAGTGGCACTTAATCAATCCTTTAGACAGGCTGGAAATGTATGGCGTTTGAGAAGGGAAATAAACAACAAAACAGTCATCATTGCTGATATACAGTATACCCAGCATAGAGTATACTCCATACGTTATGATGCTCTGATGCCCTCTAGTGGTATTTTACACACAGGAGCAAAATAGAATAAGGGTGTAGATGGGCAGGAGACGTCAGTGCTATTTCCTGCACTCATATACCCTTATATCAATCTAACAAACAACAAATTATGAATAGTGAGTGAGTAGTTACCATGCTTTTCATAATAATGCCATTTTTATTATTGATACTCTAACCCTATAAATGTCTTATTTGCATATTGAGAAAGGGCTCTGTGCTATACTGCCCTCTTTGACTGATGTTCATTTATAGGTTGCATATTTTAGGAGGAGTTTAACTGTAAATAAAATGTAGATTTGATTTTATTTAATATGGACATTATTTATATACTGTATACACAATTAACATGTCCAGCTGTTTATTTGTGAATCATTTCATCTGGTAAATGCTGGTGATATCATATTGGGGGCGGCAGTAGCTCAGTCCGTAGGGACTTGGTTTAGGAATCGGAGGGTCACCGGTTCAAGTCCCAACATGGACCAAGACCAACTGGTTGCTGGAGAGGTGCCAGTTTACCTCTTGGGCATTGCCGAGGTGCCCCTGAGCAAGGCACCAAACCCCCAACTGCTCGGGGCGCTTGTCAGGAGCAGCCCCCTCACTCTGACATCTCTCCATTAATGCATGTATGTGTGCTGTGTTAAATTAACAACAGAGTGTAAAAACTGAATTTCCCTTCGGGGATTAATAATGGTTCATCTCATCTTATCTTATCTTATCTTATCTTATCTTATCAGCCTGATCACCACAAAGACACACAAGGTAGAGGAGCTGCAGGCCAAAGACATGCAGTTTAGGTTAACTGATGAGTCTAAATTGCCTGTAGGTGTGGATGTGAGTGTGAATGGTTGTCTGTCTCTATGTGCCCTGTGATGGACTGGCAACCTGTCCAGGGTGAACCCCGCCTTCACCCAATGCCAGCTGGGATCGGCTCCAGCCCCCCCGCAACCCCTAACGGGATAAGCAGTTGAAGATGGATGGATGGATGGAAGGCTGTATATCTATGTTAAAGACTCTCAAGGTTTGAAGCTGGGGAAAACAGCAGCATATAACTAATTTAATTCAATTTTTATAACATTTATTTTGGAAATCTAATGTGCATACCCTTACCAAAAAGAAGTTTATTTAAGTGTGCTATTAGGTACTTCTACTTATATGTTATACTTAACAAAAATATATATAAGTATACTGTACTTGGCTTATACTGACAAGTGTAAGTAATAGCCTAAGTATACTTGGCTCATAATGACAAGTATACAGAAAAGATTAAGTATACTTGGCTTATACTGACAAGTATATAGTGAATTCCAAGAATACTTGGCTTATACTGACAAGTTCACAGAAAAGTCTAAATGTAGTTGGCTATACTGACAAGTATACAGAAAAATCTAAATATACTTGGCATATACTGAAAAGTATACAGAAAAGTACAAGTATATTTTCCTTGCACTGACAAGTATACAGAGAAGTCTAGGAATACTTGGCTTATACTGACAAGTATACAGAAAACTCTAAATATACTTGGCTTTTGGGCTGCACGGTGGTGTAGTGGTTAGCGCTGTCGCCTCACAACAAGAGGGTCGCAGGTTCGATTCCAGCTCATCATGCGGCTCATCTGTGTGGAGTTTGCATGTTCTCCCTGTGTAAGCGTGGGTTTTCTCCGGGTACTCCGGCATCCTCCCACCATCCAAAGACATAATTGATTACTCTAAATTACCCGTAGGTGTGGATGTGCGCGTGAATGGTTGTCTGTCTATATGTTGTCTGTCTCTATGTGCCCTGCGATGGACTGGAGACCTGTCCAGGGTGAACCCTGCCTTCGCCCAATGCCAGCTGGGATCGCCTCCAGCCCCCCCGCGACCCCTAACAGGATAAGCGGTTGACGATGCATGGATGGATGGATACTTGGCTTAATCTTTTGCTTGAGATAGACTTCAGAAAAGTATAATTAATTATTGTTGCCTAATAGGCCTACAGAAAGATACACTTGGCTTGGATATTTTAATAAAGTGTCTATTATTTTAGCTTCAGATTTAAATCAATAAAATAAAAAACAAAATATCTTAAATAAAAAAGTCCTGCTTTGGGGAAGTTCTATTAAAATATATGTTATTTTGTTTATTTATTTATTTGTTTGTTTGTTTGTTTGATGTTTGTTAGTGGCCCAGATTCTCATGACCTAAAAAAAGGAGAAAAAAAAAATCCTTCATCTTTACCGGAAATGACGTCGGTCCGTGGTAGTCCTTTCCAGAAAAAATGGCTGCTGTTGACATCGACGTGCCGGTGGACACAGAACCTCAAATCCGCAATCCGGAGGACATGGAACGGTAAACACACGGATGTCCTCTGGGTTTCGTTGTGTTGCGTGTATAACGTGAAAACCACTCGGGATTCACTGACTGAGCTCTACCGCCGTTAGCTGACAAGGCTCCGGAACAACGGCGCGATCAGCCCGGAGACAAGCTAAACAGGCTAAGCTAGCTTTCCGTGGGGGGCGACACATTTCGCTAAATCTTTTGGTTTGATTATTGTTCATAAACGACGGGCGTTATTTTAGTGTCGATGGTTCAAATCAGACCGCATATTGATGATTCTTCAACTTCACTTTGCGATGTGTTCGTCAAGCTAACCGAGCTAACGTGATTAGCATGTCTTGACACATGCTCGGCGAACTCACAGCTATCCTAGAGCTATTGTTTTTGAGTCTCGTTGGTTAATGGACCTGTTTGTACGAATAAAGTTTTATATCTAAACCCGAGGAATAAAGTCACCGGTATTAGCTGTGGTAGGACACTAGCAGTCTGTGCTTTCCTCTTTCTGGAAAGTTCCATAAGAGGCACACCGATTAGCATTAGCTAGCTAGACTTGGTGCTCAAACCATCAGATAAAGTTACAGCTATTATCTAACTTTCAAACCTGTCTCAGACACTGAAGCTTCAGTGTGATATGACGTTGAAGTTTTCGGTAGTTGAAGCAAATGTCGTCATCATTTGGGTTTATTTGCTCAAAGTGCTTTGTTTGGCTCCTGTATTCACAACTTAAATCTGATCTAGTACCTGATAACAGTATTTTTATTCCTGTTTACATGTACAGCTGGACGGTTATTGCTGTCATTTGCAGATGTTTAGAAAAATACAGAGTACATAGTAATAATGTGTTCTACTGTGAAACTGAGTTGGCACGTTCAGAGATTTTAATTCTTGAAAACTTTTATTCAAAACAAAATGCTGCTGCAGCTATTTATTAACCCTCTGAGACCAACAATAGACCTGTTTTAGTCTTTTTTAAGAGGGTACGGGGTATTTAGAAGGAGATAGCAGGTCATCAGTCGATATCACTTAGAAATGGTTTACATCATCTGAAAGCTGGGAACCTGAAGATTCATTTGAGATGCAGTTCAGCACTGTGTGTAATTTTTTTAGTCATACATAAGAATTATACAAGAATTAATTAAGTAAAATAATTAATAATAAAATAATACATTGTGAAAATCTGTAAGAGTTAAGAACATTATGATTAAAGTACATGATGGCCATTCCGATGCTCTGTTATGTTTCTTAAGTTGTTGCAGCAGTTTAAGGGTTGATATCATTTGTTACACAGATTTCGTGCTAAATTTGTTGTCTTTTTTTTCCAATCAAGAATTGATAGAACTGATCAATTACCTCTCCCAAAAACGACATTAAGACTGCAAGACCTTGAGGAACACTATAGAAAAACCCATGCATCTTTTGTCGATTAGATAGCGAGCACTTCTGCACTCCTGTTGTGTAAACTGCTCTGAAACCCCCTTATTGTCAATCTGCCAAGGAAAGCCATCCATCATCTAAATGCTCTTGGTCTCTAGTTTTTTGGCTGTTAACTTTCACAAGGCTGTGAATGTCCTTGAGTTCACCACAGCTCATTTATGCAGAGGTCTCACTGTAAGAAATGGCTACTATGGGGACTAACATCATCACACATGAATACAATCAGTCTCATTTGATCCACAAGAGTCTCAGCTTTATGTTGAAACCCCATTTATATAATTCAATTCACTGTTTATGGACCCCAATATGCAGAAATATTCAAACACATATAGAATAGGTGAAAATTACACATTTATACTGCACTCATAAAAGGGCACAGTATTTGCCCCAAACTGCATGCGATTATCATAAAGTGGGCATGTCTGTAAAGGGGAGACTCATGGATACCCATAGAACCCATTTTCATTCACACATCTTGAGGTCAGAAGACAAGGGACCCCTTTGAAAAGGGCCATACCAGTTTGTCCTCACCAAAATGTAGCACAGGTTTGAGGCATTACTTAGCCTCCTTCATGATGAGCTACGATGACATGGTTGGTATCAATTGATTTAAGTTTTTTAGTTTCATATGATGCCAGTGTCTTCACTCTATTATAGTTATTATATTATTAATTTGCGTTTACACATTATCGGGTTAACTTTGACAACCCTAATATTAATTGATGATGGGGCTGCAGATATTACAGCCCTTCATTTATATCATTAAGTCATTTTTTATATTGCTAAACTCTGCTTGTACAATTTTTATAAAGCTAATCTGAGTTATAGGTGTTTATGGCTGATGTAAAACATGCTGAGATGTCACTGAGTAGGGTGTGGCCTGAATAGCAACACTTGTCATCACAGCAGGTTCTTCCCTGTGTGTGTCACTGTTGATTTATCCTTTAACGCTTTTGAACGGACTGCAGCAGGTGAATTTCACTGCTATGTTTAGTACTGCAGCTATTGGGACTGTGTGTGTCCTGCTCTTTTGTCCCACTTCCAGGTGTAACACACCACACGGTCCAGTCCTGTCTGGCTCTGCAGGCTTGTTTGCAAGAAATTCTCTGTCGGATACATATTTGTGCAATTTTTTTACAGAGGAAAAACTGTCATGGCCATTTTCAAAGGGGTCTTCTGACCTCTGACCTCAAGCTATGTGAATGAAAATGGGTTCTATGGGTACCCACGAGTCTCCCCTTTATGATAATCTCATGAAGTTTTGGGCAAAAACCAAGCAGTTTTTTGAATGTATCACAAATATGTTATTTTAGCCTATTTAAAATTGTGTATTTTCTGTTGAGTGCTTTATACTAGGACGGTTTTCCTAAAAATTAGGTTTGAAAAAACTGCAATATATCACCTTGCTGACAGTATCTCAATATATTGAAGTGTTTCCCCTGTATCAAGATACATATCGCCACATTGTTGTCAATACACAGTCCTATTTTCTGTACATCTTGATTTGTGGAGGTGAATTGCTTGTTTTATATTGTACCAGCTACTTCTTCTACTACTCATCTTTGTAAAGCACCTTGACATTGGTTTGTGTTTTTCCTCTCTGCAGTCAGGCGGAAGGCTTCAAAGAGCAAGGAAATGTGTTCTACAGCAAGAAAGATTACTCAGAGGCTTTCAACTACTACACTAAGGCCATAGGTGAGATTACCACAAGCTGCTCTTTTTAACCATGTGTATTTATTGAGTTTTCAACATATCTCCTCCAGTGTTTCAACAAACAAGTAATGTACACTTAAGAACATTCACATCAAGGCGCTATCTAATTTTAATATGTTTATCTATGTATGTCTAATATGTATGATAAGTGTCATTTCTATTGTTAATTGCCCCCTCCTTACATATTTTCGAACACTTGTTCTGTCAGTGTACTTCAAAACTGTATCGGCAACATCTCGACTTCTGCCATTTGTATGGACTCACAATATATTTGCAGTGTTTATCTGTAATTTGAACTTGTCTCATCTTCTGTCTTTTATCTCAAGATGCAAGCCCCAAAAATGCCAGTTATTATGGCAACAGGGCCGCCACGCTCATGATGCTCTGCCGCTTTCGAGAGGCCCTTGAAGATTCCCAGCAGGCTGTGCGGCTGGATGACTGTTTCATGAAGGTCAATTTGAACATCATCTTCATTCTTCATACTCAGCTTTTCCCACCACTTCTTGTCTCAAAACCATATATATATATATATATATATATATATATATATATATATATATATATATATATATATATATATATATATATATATATATATATTAATTAACCTATGTATAACATTGTTTTTTACGATTTTAATGCCAGAATAGATATGTGCTTCATTTGAGTCTATGTGGAGGTAGGAATAAGTTACCGCTTGTTATGTTGTAGTCTAAATAATGTGACGTCATATCCGTTCTGTATCCATCCACTGAAACAACAAGCAGAGAGTAGGAGGGTCCACATGGATATGACCTGCACCCTCACATGTTAAATCCAACATGGTAAACACTACACATACAGTAAAGTATGGAAACACTTCGGGTTTTACACATTGCAGGAAAAGCAGAGCTAGACATCATGGCTAAAGCTACAAGCTAACTCTGTCATGGACAGGAAACGTTACCATATTGCAGTAACGTGCGGCCAAGCCATTCGTCACTGTTATCTCTGTGGTCAAATTGTTCAGACACTGCAACTGTAGAGCACCCATATACTGACATTTATGTTAAATACATTCAAACAGCCCTGATTGAGCTGATCATGGATGTATGAAGACAACGGAGCTGATGGGCTAGAGCTAGCGACGGACTTGGAGAAGTTAGCAGAAGTATATACTGTACGTGTGACTGCATCCGGTTTTCAAAATAAGGTGTTAACAAAAGGAACTGTATATGCAAAATACATATAATAATATAATGATATTAAAATGGTTTGGATTACATTAACCAGATGTATTATATTAACCAGAAGTATAAAACATTAAATGTCCCTCATAAATTAAAAAGAAAATACCACTAATTTATGAGGGAAATGTCTTTATTCTTTGTTTGTTTTTTTTTTTTAGGTTGTTGGAAAAAAATGTAATAATTCCTGACAATGACTGATATATTTGACATACACACATACATACACGCACATGCAGAAAATCATTTTTACTGTACTAATTTCGAAATTTTCCAAAGTAAAAGTCTCCAGAAGTGCATTATTCAACTTCTTCCCATGGCCTAGTTTTAAAAAGTGAACAAAAATCGCAATAAATCATTATATTGATTCGGCACCCAGGTATGTAGTGTGGAATCAGGAGATATGTGAATCATTCGAGCCCCAATAACGTAGAGTTTTTTCTTGTCCCACAGGGTCATCTACGTGAGGGCAAATGTCACCTGTTGTTGGGAAACGCCATGGCGGCTAATCGCTGCTTTCAGAAGGTTTTGGAGCTGGAGCCCAGCAACAGAGAGGCCCAGCAGGAGGTCGGCATCACCTGAACTTTTTCCATTTTATTTAATGTAATTATTGTAAGAGAAGGCATTGAATTGAATTACATAGTCTTGGAGCCAAAGTCTAAATCATAATGCAACTCATACATTTCTGTTAACAGTGTAATTGAAGCGTTGATTGTTGTTATATTTTCAGAATAAGACTGCAGCGACTCTACTGGAGTACGAACGCATGGCGGATTTTGGCTTTGAAAAGCGGGATTTCAGAAAGGTACTTTACACCTATATTCTTTTTTTTTTTTTTTTTTTTTTTCCCCTGATCTGTCATGTGATCCCCGAAGTTCTCCCCCAGGGATCAATAAAGTACTAAAGTACTATCTTGATCTATTGTAAGTCTGCTCTGGCTTGAAAATTTTCTTTTATTTTTTTTTAAAGGTATTTCTCTGCTAATGGCCATACTCATAGCTGGAAAATATAAGAAACATCTAACATATTTTATGCTTAAGCTTTTGTTTGTGTTAAGCTCCAGGTTTAAGCACAGTTTGACAGATCCATTTGTCCAGTCGTCTATCCTGTGATTCCTGTGACTGTGTCGGTTGAAGAGTTTGTTCAGTAATTAGCAGCCTATTTACATTCTTCTGTGTACAGATTGTTAGACTGGAAATACAACATATTTTACATTGTCAGTAATTTAACGGTTTGCATTTAAAATGGGTAACAGCAGTCTAAATTCAAATTATTGGAGCGGTGGCTCGTCTGCTCCTCCGGTGTGACTGCTAGCTGTTAGCGCACGTTGTCGGGTTGCCTTCAAGACACAACCGCCTTAACTTACAACCAGCAGGAGTCGGAGTCACTTCACCGGTTGTGTGTCTCAAGTACTCTGTCTTGATAACTCAGCTGCAAGCAGACCATGGAGAGATGAGCCAGCTTTTCCGGTCGGGTAGAATCTAACATTAATGATACCACTGTTGATCCAGTTTGTTTACTTGCTTCCATGGCTACAGAAGGCTGTGTTTGCATGAAGTGGAAGAACATACTGGCTTAATCTCTGATGACATATCATTGTCATTTTTAGGGCGATTAATTGCATTTGTGATAGTATTGCAATATGATAAAATGTGATTTTCTAATCGCAAAGGCTGCTGTTACATTGTGGCGAGAGTAGAGCACTCAGAGGAAGCATCAACTTGACACACTACACTGTACATTTAGCAGTTGTACTGTGGCATCAGGCTCAACAGAGCCTGACCCTTTGGAAACTTTAGTGTCAAAGAGGAACAGCAAGTCAGTTGTGTGGAACTGTTTTGGCTTTAACAAAGAAGACGCTGCGTGAAACCTTGTTTAAAACCTGTCTTGCTACTGATACCTCACGAGGCAACTCTACTAACCTGTATCAGCACTTTAAAAACACCACAAAGCCATGTACCATTGTTGCATGGCTAAAATGCCAACCCCTAGTGTGTCAAGTGAGCCAAATACCGTCCGACGGGGATCGCTGGCTGAAATGTTTGAAAGCGTAACTCCATATGAACTGACATGTGGTCAAGCCGTACATCAGAGCCCTATCAGAGTCTTACGGTACATTTCATTAATGCACTTCCACCTCAAAGCTCACTGTCTTCAAACCTACACTTTAGTTTGTGTGGTTTGTGACTGACTTCCATAATTTCTGTATTTTTCGCACATAAGGCGCACATAAATTCAGACACTGATGATGAAGGATTTGATGGCTTTGTAGAAGAGGAATGATCTGAAAAGTGAGTGTATTGTTTTGTATTTCATGTGTTACAACTGAAAAATGTTGAGAGTTATTGAAGTTATTTAAGAAAGAAAGAAAGAAAGAAAGATATTCCTTTATTAGTCCCACAGTGGGGAAATTCAGTTTTACACTCTGTTTTTCACACACAGTACATATACATGCGTCAATGGAGAAATGTCAGAGTGATGGGGCTGCTCCTGACAAGCGCCCAGAGCAGTTGGGGGTTTGGTGCCTTGCTCAGGGGCACCTCGGCAGTTCTCAAGAGGTAAACTGGCACCTCTCCAGCAACCAGTTGGTCTTGGTCCATGGTCTTGGTCCATGGGGGTCTTGAACCCGTGACGTCCGCGTCCTAACCCAAGTCCTTACAGACTGAGCTACTGCCGCCCCCCAATTTAGTTAGTAAATGAATTGCATAAAGTTTGACTTATCTGACCGTTTTGTTTCGCTTAATGCGCCTTATAGTGTGAAAAATACGGTATGTTTGTCAGTGCTTTGTGATGGTATCATGGTAATTATTACATGTTTACAGGGCTGTAATTTCAACAAATCAGTCAGTATACTACTATGACTGAAGTAGTTGAATAAAAATGCATTATCTAATTTTATTATAATGTAGAGTTCTGGCCTACAAGAAAGAACAGTTCATGTTTAATCTAATATTGTGTTCATCACACTATAGAATGATTTATTGCTTGTTTTTGTTGAATAATACAGAAGATAAGGAACTTCCACATTTTAAATCGCAATATTGGGACAAAATAATTGCAATTTGATTATTTTCCAAAATTGGAAATTGCAATTATTACATTAAATTTATTACATATTGATCCTTTTAACAATAACCAACTTTTACAAAACTCCAAATATATTCATTTCTTTCATGAATGAATGCAAAGACAGAGTGTAACAGGTATCTTATCCTGATCCAGGTGGTGTACTGCATGGACCGGGCCTTAGCTGTGGCGTCTGCCTGCCACCGCTTCAAAATCCTCAAGGCCGAGTGTCTGGCTCTGCTGGGACGCTATCCAGAAGCTCAGTCTGTAGCAAGGTAGGAACAACTGGTGGTAGGTTCATGGTGTGGGATTGATTTGTTACAGTGACTGTGTTAATGTGCAGAATAAATGCACAAAGTCAAGATGGTGCCGCTCAAGTGGCAACTTGTTACAACAGCTCTTACTCACTGTTGAGCTTTTTCTTTTTTAGTTTTGAGTATTTTTTTTATAACTAATCAGTGCACCATGGAGTCCAGGGCTGCTGTTTTTGCTTTGGTCCTTTTGCTGTTTTCATTTTTTGCGACTGTGCCTGGGGATCCGGTACGCAGCCATGGCCTTATTGTTTACAGTAGGGATCGGCTGTTAGCACTCCGCAACACAGCGCTGCTACCCGAGGAGAAGCCTGATGTTCCCCCGTAAAAAAAGGTGGAGGAGACGGGGAAGCCGCACCAGGAGGAGATCATACAGACCCGTCCTCCCGTCCATCGTCATGGGGAATGTGAGATCTGTCCCCACTAGTGGGGACTGCCTTAACCCCAGACACAGCCACTGTGCTGGGGGGATTCAAACTGGTGCGGGCAGACAGGACGAGGGAGAGCGGTAAAAGAAAAGGAGGAGAAAAGAGGAAAGTCTGGATGACATCAGCTCTGGAGGGCATCAGCTCCAGACTCCTGAGGTCCTCTGCAGACCAGCTGTGCAGGATTGTTGAACACATGTTCAATCTGAGCCTGAGGCTGTACCACAGCTCTGGAAGACGTCCTGCGTGGTACCAGTGCCCAAGACTCCGCACCCAAAGGACCTCAGCAGCTACAGGCCAGTGGTACTAACATCCCACGTGATGAAGACCCTGGAGCGACTGGTCCTTGCTCATCTCCACCCCCTGGTGAGCCCATCAATGGACCCACTACAGTTGACAGTTTGAGAATTCTGGGAGCACTGTGAGGATCATGTCCTTTGATTTCTCCTGTGCTTTCAACACAATACAGCCTGCACTCCTGAGGGACAAGCTGGAAATTAAATCCAACGTATTGCCAAATAGGCGCTTTCACTTTTAGCTTTGACACCAAATCCTCCACCATCGTCTTTTCTGTCAACTCTCTTGTCCCATGTGTGAAATCGGACTCCTGCTACTCTGTGTTGAGACACTTTCGCTCCACAAAATGATGGTGGGGTAGTGGGTAAGTAACGTAATCAGTGTGTGCTCGACCACCGTGTAACACTGAATGTAGAGACTGCCCACACCGACTGCCCACCGAAGCCTCCTCCTACGGTGTACTCTTGTGTTACCGTTCTGCAAGTTTTACAAAATCGTGTACGCACAAGAACAGACTCCACAGGCAAGAGGCTGCGCGTCGAAAACTGCAGTAAAAATCCCAATTGAGATGCATATTCTGTATGCACTGTATACACGTCCAAAGAATGCTTCTAAAACCATAATAATATCAGCATATCCCACGTCTTTATCGGAAAATGCTCCATTTGGCCGAATTCAGAATATTCGAACAGAATTTGCCGTTTACACGACCCATATCAAATTTGGACTATTACTGTGCATGGAGTCGGTGATGCATATTTTTCTTGGATTCATGTAAGTTTTGAAATACAGTATACAGCAAATTATTTAACAAAACTTTCTTTTATAGTGATATCCTGCGGATGGATTCCACAAACGCAGACGCGCTCTACGTCCGAGGCCTGTGTCTCTACTATGAGGACTGCATTGATAAAGCTGTACAGTTCTTTGTCCAGGCTCTGCGCATGGCACCTGACCACGAGAAGGCTCGACTAGCATGCAGGGTAAGATTGTCATTTTTTTTTCGATTCCTTGGCATGTCACACTTCATCGCTTCCTCTGTATTTATACTTAACCACAGTTATGCTGCACAGTGCCATATACGCACACTGTATTATGTTTCAGTTTATTTGGGACTGGAGACATGGCAAAAGTCCTCAACAGCATGGCTAAACCTACTACCTACCTACTAAACCTGAGGGGATGCATCCTGTTTTTTCCCTGACAATGCAACAACAAACCCATGTTATAATCATCAGGAGGAGAGTTTGTAACGCTACCGATTAGAAGCTGGCGGGCAGCACAGTCCTGCTGGGTTAAATAACGAGCTACCAACATTAACAGAGGTGCCACTTAGTTATTATTATGAGGCGTTCAAATTCTGCTCAGTAAAATGACTATTGGGTAAAGGTAAATTACAACATTATGATGTGACAAGTGTTATGTATTCAAATGTAATCTCATAAAATTAAGTTTTTGGCAAGAAACTTGAATAAATCCAATTGTTTAAATGAGATGTTTTCACAGTAATATAAAATAGATATTAGAGAGAGAATTCTGACCTGTTTAATGACTTAACACTAGCTCTAAGCAGCTCACCAAGGTTTCAAAGCAAATATTTAATCATCATTTGAATTGTGTGTTTTAATGCAAATAACCTCTATACATGACAATAACAAACTACGGTACTTTACCCTCCCTGCCCTGAAAAATTTGGCTCCACCAAAAGCTATGGTGCAATCCAAACACTGTAATTTACCCTGTACTGTGTGTGATGCTTTTTGTGTAAAATGTATCAAACATTAAGTGACATAAGATCTAAAATGTTATTCCTTCATTTAGTGCAGAGATTTTGAAAGTGGCAGGTAAAATTTCTGAGTGGCAGACGGTGAAAAAAGTTCATTTCAGATCCTGCTCGTATGTAATGTGAATGTGTATGAATACGTGAAATAACTCAAATTGCGTGACTAAGTTTGCTGTGGCTTGCAACATTAGACATTTATGTTTGGACGCGGTGCAACACATTTGCAGTTTTTGTATATGTTCGCGTTTTGCAATTGCAATCTCTCGTAGCATGATAAAAATTACAAAGGCCAAGCGCAAGATACGTTCTTGCAAAGTGAAAAAGAAGACTGCTAGCAAGTAAACAGTGATGTAAACAATGTTGGATTTAAATTTAAAAAAAAATCACTTTACAAATATTTTCTGAGGAAGAAAATGCAGTTGATGTGTTAGTTAGCCCACAAGGCATTTTGATGAGAAACACTGAACAGAAATTTTTTTGGTTACAAGAAAACTCCTCAAGGCACCATTTAAGATGACTAAAACAAATGGACTATAAATATCTTTTGCTATAAAACATGACAAGGCAGCTTAACACAGCAAATCCATGTTTCAGGACATGCTTAAATACCGTCTTTTAGGTGGCTTAAATTTCACTGCAAGTTTGACTAAATGATTTAAAAGAAACATGACTGTTCTCCTAAATCAGAACGCCAAGGCCTTGAAAGCCAAGAAAGAAGAGGGCAACCAGGCATTTAAGAGCTGCAACTATGAAGCCGCCTATCAGCTGTATACGGAGGCCCTGACGATAGACCCCAACAACATCAAGACCAACGCCAAACTCTACTGCAACAGAGCCACGGCGGGAGCAAAGGTAAAAGGCCACAAACGATTTTGTATGTACAGTATATTCATTTGATCAGTAATGCTTGGGCTCTTCAATAAGTTCACTGTCATTAACTTGTACCTCATCAACAGCTGAAGAAACTCAATGAAGCCATTGAAGACTGCACCAGTGCAATCAAACTAGATGACACTTACATCAAGGCCTACTTAAGAAGAGCTCAGTGGTACGCTACGCTGTTGATGAGTATGATTTTTCTAATTTGTGTGTTCAGCATTGAGCAGTTTTTGAGTGACTTTTGTCCCTGTGCAGTTACATGAACACAGAGCAGTACGAGGAGGCAGTGCGGGACTATGAAAAAGTTTACCAGACAGAAAAAACATCAGGTAAGCTGCTGTCTTTTTTCTTTTCTTTTTCTAAGTATTAGCATAATTGTTCTTTCGGAGGTTGTAGCGGGCTCAGTTTTAAAACTAGTGAAGATGGTGGCATCATATGAAACTAAAAACCTAATGAAGCCATTGGTACCAACCGTGTCATACTAGCTTGACTTGAAGGATGTTAAATAACGCTCCAAAAAGCTGTCATGGCCATTTTCAAAGGGATGAATATGGGTTCTGTGGGTACCCATGAGTCTCCCCTTTACAGACATGCCCACTACCTGTGAGGGTTTCTGGACAATATTTGTCATTATTTAGTGTCATTAATTTATTTCCAATCATAAATATATACATACATTTGCATATTTGCCCACTCCCATGTTGATAAGAGCATTAAATATTAATACTTCACATTTTCAACAGATAGAAAATGTGATTAATTTGTGATTACTATAGACAATCATGCTTACTATTAAATATTTTAATCAATTGACAGCCTTCATTTTACCTGTCTTAATTGATATACATGCCAGTCAGATTTTCTCACACTCACATTTTATCTCTCTAGATCACAAGCATCTGCTGAAGACGGCACAGCTGGAGCTTAAGAAGAGCAAGAGGAAAGATTACTACAAGGTGCTGGGGGTCGGCAAGAACGCCACCGAAGACGAGATCAAAAAAGCCTACCGCAAACGGGCCCTCATGCACCACCCAGGTAGACCTCTCGGTCTTTGCACAGACAATGCAGGAAGCCAACTTTGATTATGGTTATTTATCTTAGCTGTATTTTTAATCTTGCAGACCGTCACAGTGCAGCAACTCCAGAGGTTCAGAAGGAGGAGGAAAAGAAATTCAAGGAGGTTGGCGAAGCCTTCACTGTGCTGTCCGACCCCAAGAAGAAGATCCGCTACGACAATGGACATGACCTGGATGATGAAGGCTCTTTTGATGGTGGAGGTAAATGGTTTTTTTTTTCTTTGGCTGGAATTATATTCTACCATCAGGTCATCAGTGGGATGAGAGAGAACATATCAATTTTTCACACTACTTATTTTAAAGGGCTACATTTCCAAACATAGTAATGTGCTTCTTTAGAAAGTCAACTCTTCTTAAAGAATAGATAGACCCTTCGTTTGTGCCCGAAAAACACCTTTTTCACAGCCGACATTTTGACCTGTTACAGGTGTAAATAATAACTTGAATGATGGCTGTGTTCCATATAGCTGCTTTAGTTTCAGGGAGCTGCTATTGTCAATGCTGTAGCTGTTAATACTGAGTTTATAGCCAGATTAAACAGTCCTGTCCTAAAGAATTCAGTCTTTACCAGCACATGTTGAACTGTGTGAAGACAGACTGTGATAAACAACAAAGTCCATCACTAAAAAACATTGCTAAATCAAAATCTCCTGCCACTACAAAAGGATACCAAATGCTACCAAAACTGATTCAAAGATTATTCACAATCTAGTGGATAAAATAGGCCACGTTTAGGGATGTGATGGTGACAGAAGGTTTCCCTCCGGTTAATAAACTCTTGACACCAGTGTTAAAGGTTACACCGGACGTTTTACAACAGGGCACTTACATTGAACTTACTAACGTCAAATTGTGTGATTCCGGACCAGTTTTCGCTGCAGGGCGGCAGGTTAAGATAAGATATTCCTTTATTGGTCCCACAGTGGGGAAATTCACAAGGTTGCCACCCAGTGTACCGCACACACCAGCTGTGACCCCTCAGTCATTAACATTGTGGTTCCCTTACAGCATTGGGTTTAAATCTGAAAAATCAGCGCTTTTGCTTTTTGCTCTGACACCAAATCCTCCGACATCGTCTAGTCTGTCAACTCTCTCTCGTCCTGTGTGTGAAATCTGACTCCTGACACATTCACAGTCAGTGTCTAGCGTCCATCGTCTGACTATGTATACTTATATATGATAATCAGTGTATGCCCAAACACTGTCTAACACCGACTACTGTGCCAAACCTAATCACAATATTGCACATAGAATATTTTAACACACATTATAAGTTTTTATCTACAAATTTGAAGTTTTAGTGGATAATCAGATTTTCTGCTCCATAAATTCTCACAGAATCCTTCATATATTTATGGCTTCTATGGAAACAGTAGACACCCAGTTTTATTGTGTTATGTTTTTACACTGAAGTCAGAGCCCCAATAATCCAACTGTATCTATAATTTAGACAATTTTATTGTCTCCTGTGCTCAAAAAAAACATTTTTATGGTGGTGTAGCACTTCCTGTTTCTCTCTCTGTAATGTACATACTCACTGTATTCATGACACTTGTTGTAAAATATGTTTACAGTAGAGCTACAACGATTAACCGATTAGTTGTCAGCTATTAAATTAATGTGCAACTAATTTGATATTCTATTTTTTTTATTTATTATTGTTTTTCCTAAACAACAACTCTAAATTCTCTGATTCCAGCTTCTTAAATGTGAATATTTTCTGGTTTCTTTACACCGCTATAACAGTAAACTGGATATCTTTGAGTTGTGGACAAAATAGGACATTTGATGATGTCGTCTTGGTCTTTGGGATATAACGATCAACATTTTTTTTTTTTTACAATTTTCTGACATTTTATAGACCAAACAACTAATGGAATAATCAAAAAAAATAATCAACAATGAAAATAATCATTAGTTGCAGCCCTAGCATGTCAAACAGCTCTATTCTGTGTTTAGTTTAAAAATTTCTGTCATCTTTTTTCTCTATATTGTTTTTCCTGAAACTCCAGCTGATCCCTCTGTATTTGTCTCTGCTTTTTCTCTAGATTTTGATGCAAACAACATCTTCAGGGCTTTCTTTGGCGGCCATGGTGGAGGAGGAGGAGGATTTAGTTTTGATTCCAGTTCAGGTATGTTTATTTGCCCCCCAGTTCAGACATCATTAAAGCTACAGTGGGTAGAAATGGAGAAAATACGATTTTAACAAGTTACTTTTATAAAACGGTCGCTATATCCTGACAGTAGTTCATGAGACAGGTAATCTGGAAAAAAAAAAAGAATCAAGTTCCTCTGTGTCCTCCGGTGCTCCTAATGGCATCTGCAAGATTTCACAGACCAGAGGAAAACAACCAATCAGAGCTGAGCTGGAGTCTGTGTCTCAGAGCAGCTGTCAATCACTCACAAACTGTGATCAAACAGTCAAACTAGGCAGCGTTGATCAAATATGAATCAATATTCTGTTACTGTGATGTCTGCTTCTCTTCATATGTTTTCAGAAACATCTTGTAGTTACTGTTTAGCTGTAAAATGAGAATGTTTGTGACACGGCAGCCATGTTGAGATCAGCTGAGGAACTACCAAGCACCACCCACCAGCTGAAGCAAACTGTCTTATTTTATAGCTGATTGGAGTTTGTGAGTGATTGATAGCTGCCTCCGTTGAATGAACAGCCAATAGGAACACTCTCTCTCTGAAATAACCTGTGATTGGCCAAAGTCTCCCACCACAGATTAGATTTTTTAAAGCCTAAAAACAGAGCCATGAGGAGGTGCAGAAGTCGACTTTTCTCTCAGAAAAATCACAAAATGCTGAAAGATTATTATGAATTTTTTTGCCCAATTATGCCAAAAACTTTCTGCCTACTGAAGCTTTATATTCATTGATGCAAAGAAAAATAAATAGAAGAAAGTGCATGATATTAACTGTCTTCTTTTTTTTCTATTTTTCCCAAGATTCTGGACCTGGAAATTTCTTTTTCCAATTTGGCTAAAGTGAAGGAGCATGTGGGAAAATGCAGCCCTGCAGTGGACAAAATCAAGTTGGACCCACAGTCTCTTCCTGATGCCCATACTTCTGAGTGCAAAATCTCCCCACTCTTCCTTTTCAAGAGGTTTTTGATTATTGCATTCACTCCCAAATTTACTCCTCACACTGACGCTAACAAACAGTGGGAAAGATAATTGAGACTTTAGTTAAGAATTAACACTGTAAGTAAAAGAAGTGCTTAAGAAGTCTTTTTAAAGAGGTTTGGATCAGCTAATCAGAGCATGTCCCTGTTGCCAAAATCAAAATATATTAGGTGAATCTTTTAAAACTGCCTCAACCTAATTAAGGTGACCAGTGCTAAGAAATGGCTTGGTAAGCAACATGGTTGATTAGTTTTATAGGACGTAACTTGTTTTTTTTTAAGGTTCTCCTGGGACAGCATGTCTCTATAGAGCAAGAGTCAATGTACTGTGGGAGTTCATTGTCAAAACTGACCTCAGGACAGCCTGTTTAGCACAGCGCCGGTCTCTTGCGAACGCTATTCAGGTTTTATTGGCTCATTTGCCAAATATAGAATCGACGTGCAGGGTTTTTGTTTCTTCTCCATGCTGCATTGTATATTTGACTCGAATGTAAAGCGTTTTGTGTCCAAGAATTTGTTTTCTTCTTCAGTCTTCCCTCGGTCTATTTATATTTATTGTACTGTATATTCTTACCTGTATACAGCAGAATGCCATTGTTAGTCTTCCTCCGACGTCCTTCGACTCATTTGTAAATGTTTCTCACATCATCCTCTTTGCTCTCAGATTGCGCAAAGTATGTTTTTATATCTGACACTGGCCAAAATAAACACACCTGCAACTTCTCTTCTCTTGAAAGCACCAACCACGCATCTGTCCCTTTTCAAATTCAAGTGGTGCCTTACCAGGATGAGCACTTCAGTTAACATTCCTGCAGTAAAACCTACACCAAAAGCTGCAGAGCAAGTGCTATTTGCATAAGACAACATTTACTCTTGTATAGCATGTTAGGTTTTTTTTGTTTGTTTTTGTGCTCTTTCACAGGACTCTTGTCATATCTGGCCAGTGAACGAAATTGAATTTCGCAAGTGAATTCCTCATCTCGTCAAACGCAAAAGACTTTGTTTCATGCCATCGCCAATCACACCTAACTGTCATCCACCCATACTTGTCATGCACGTTCTGTCAGTATGGCCCTTCCCCTACTTGTTCCACCCGTTTTTTAAAGTGGCACTGATGGTAGGTTGGAAGCTTCTATTGTTGACCGTTCTGTCACTGATCTGCGTATCATTTTTAAAACTTGCCACAGTATTAACGACATGCTTTTCTTATTGCAAAAAAATAAAGGCTCGTCTTTTACTGTAATATTTGACTTTTTCCTTAAATTCATTAATGGAATAATTTGACCATTTTCTCCAGATTGTGCTCTACTTAAAGCTGCAGTGGGTAGAAATGGAGCAAATGTGATTTTTAAAAAGTTATCTTTATAAGACAGTCTCTGTATCCTGACAGTAGTGCATGACAGAGGTAATCTGAAAAAGTCATGTTCTGTGTCCTCTGGTGCTCCTGATGGCATCTGCAAGATCTCACAGACCAGAGGAACAACCAATCAGAGCCGAGCTGGAGTCTACCGTCTCTGAGCAGCTGTCAATCACTCACAAACACTGATCAGTCAAACTAGGCAGCATTGATCAAATATGAATCAGTATTCTGTTACTGTAATGCCTGTTTTTTCATTCAGTGGTGCCTAGTTTGACCAGTTTGAGAATGATTGACAGCTACCTCCATTGAATGAACAGCCAATAGGAATACTCGCTCTTTTAAATGACCTGTGATTGGCCAGAGTCTCCCGTCACAGCTAGATTTTGCAAACAGATCAGCCATGAGGAGGCGCAGGAGTCTAGTTTTTTTCTCACAGCACATGAATTACAACATGCTGAAAGGTTATTATGGAATTTTTGCTCAATGATGCCAAATATATTCTTCCTCCTGCAGGTTTGAGTACTTTACAATATTTGTTTGACAACTATAGTTACTAATTAGTTTTCAGGTTAAGATTTTACATACAAAACATGTACTTTGCTCAAAAACATGCTGTTTATAAATGAATCTACCCAACAATATACTGTCAAGCTCCACCTTAACCAGCTGAAAAAGAAATCCTGCATTATGATTATTACTATACAGTATAACCTTTAACAGTACATTCTATAGTATAAGACTTTGAAAGGGTGATTTTTAATAATTGGTGCTTTCACCTTTGACATATATGTTTTCTAGTAATACTAATGCACTTCAAAATTAAGTAGTTTTGCAGGAATTTTACTTATAACTTACTTGTACTTTTTCAAGTATTGTCTATAAATTCCTATATAATAAGACATAAAAACATTTTTCAAGACTGCAATGAAAAAAGTAAGAGTTACAACAATACAAAAAAAATAAAAAGCAATAGGTGTGCTAGCATTAATTAAATAATAAAATTGTGTTGAAGTAAAGCAGTTTTGAAACTTGACCCCACAGTATAAAATGACCTGTGGTGACCTCTAGGATAATCACAGCCTCATGAAACTTTACAACCAGAAACTAGAGACCTAGAGCATTCAGAGGATGGATGGACTATATTCACATGAAGGGGGTTTTAGGGGGGATTAAAATCTTTGAAAAAATGTTTAAAGTTTTTTATAACTAATCGTAGCATGGCTTTTTCTGTGGTGGACCTCAGAGTCTTGGGGTCTTAATGTGGTATTTTGGAGGTATTATTGATCATTTTTATCAGTTCACGATTACTGAAAAATGGTTAAATTTAACAGCAAATCTGTTAAACAAATGGTATTTATTCAGAAATTGCATATGGGAATGACCATCATATACTTCTATCATAATGATCTAAACCTTTGTACACTTTCTTTCCGTTTATTTTCAATAATCAATTATTGATTGTTTCTGATTTATGACTAGAGCAGCTTCATATATAGTGCATCTCAAATTAATCTTCAAGTTCCCAGCTTCACATGATGTAGCTACTTCTGTGACGTCTGCTGTTGACCCCGTTTAAAAAAAACAGACAAAAACGGGTCTAATGTGGGTCTCAGGGGGTTAATGAAGTTAAGCCAAAAAAAATCACAAGACTTTGTGTTGTGTTGTTTTTGATATTTTTTAATTTTTATAGTGAGTTATTGTAGCTGGCTCCTTGTTATAAATCTGTGGGTGTGACTGACATCACCACGTGACCACGTTTCCGCCAATCAGGCGGCAGCATCGACGTGTAATCGGTCGCCAGATTATGGTGCGACAGGACGGGAGCGAGGAGGTGACCAACTGGCGGCAGCAGCAGCGGACTCCTCGAGAACAAGTTTAGCTCTGTCGTTTTCGACCGGGTCGACATTCCCGCACTTCGAGGAGGTGCCACCTTCATTCACGAGGTAAAGAATAGCGATAAATTATAATATTTTAAAACTCCAACGTTTGTTAGCTTCACCAGTTAGCAGGCGATGTGAGGCTAACGTTACAGCAGTTAGCCAGTCAGTCTGGACTTCCAGGTTAGCGCGGATGTGAGATGCTGCAACGTAATGGAACCGTTTCCTGCTTTGTTTTAGCTGTTCATCTTTGAAACAGAGTTTAAAACCATTTAACTAACTCATCACTCACCGTGGACCATCTTATGAATCACAAACGCAGGCTAACTTAACCTTTACAGCATCTTCCTGCCCTGTCTGCCTTCATATTTCCCCTCATAGCTCTCTCTGTATGTTTTGCAACACCTACTACATCTTGTCTCCTCTCCAGAAAGTTGGTCATTATTTACACACTGCAAGCCAAGTATAAGTTATTGAACTTGTTGGGCTAGCTAGTCAAGGCGTCAGTGTGCAGTGGGTGCGGTAGCTGCTGGTACAGGAGCTCCATTCACTTGGCCTGACGCACATGATGTAACACGGTAAAAGTGATGCTAGAGCACAGCCAGGTCCATCAAACAGCAGCTGTGTCTGAAGCTGTACCCTCTCTCGGGCCCCTTGGATGCTGCTGCCTCCAACTCCAGTTTCCTTCCTCCCAGGACTCTATACAGTGACACATTTTTTACGGCTAGATGGCTTCAAACAATGGACTGGACCCATGGATTATGGCAGGCTAAATACTGGGACATCTGGCTTTGAAAGCATGGCAGGATAACGTGCTAAGTTAAATCCTAGCCAGTCTCCCCAGGTCAGATATCACAGACATCTTGCAGATTGACCTGTCTATTGACAAGAATCTGGGGATGTGATAGGTTTCATGATACAGCTGGAACGAGCCCAAGTATTGTAATCTGTCCTCCCCAGAAAAAAATTAATTTCAGGGACTTTATTTCCTGTTTTCTGGTGACTTTTAAAGAATAAAAATGGCAAAATAATAAGTACACGGAAACAGCATTCTTAATCTTCAATGCTTTAAGATAACATAAGAATGAACTTTATTAAAGGTCCCATATTGTGCTAATTTTCAGGTTCATACTTGTATTTTATGTTTCTACTAGAACATGTTTACATGCTGTAACGTTCAAAAAAATTTTTTATTTCCTCACTAGAGGTTGACCGATTAATCGGCCGGCCGATTATTTGACATTTTTTTTATAATCGGTATCTGCTGATGTCTGAGCATATTTAGCCGATTATGAAGCAGGTGCGTCTGCGGGCAACATGTGTGACCCCGCCCCCTTGTGTCAATCAAACTGCTGTTCTACCAGCAAACCTCAGCAGTGTATATTTAGCAAGTTTTCAGACCCCTCGTTGTGATTGTCCTGGGAAAATCGGCAAGTATGATGCAAGACAGTATGTTAAGATTTTTTTCAAATCTAATTAAAGGAAAACTGTCATAGAATAAAGAACACACCAGAAATACACTATTTTAAAATCGGCGAAAATATGACATTTGTATTGCATTCAAAACGCTGCATGTGATTATCATAAAGTGGGCATGTCTGTAAAGGGGAGACTGGTGGGAACCCATAGAACCCATTTTCATTCACATAGCTTGAGGTCAGAGGTCAAGGGACCCCTTTGAAAATGGCCATGCCAGTTTTTCCACTCCAAAATGTAGCACAAGTTTGGAGCGTTATTTAACCTGCTTCTTGACAAGTTCATATGAGATGGTTGGTACCAATGGATTCCTAACTTAAAAACTCAGCCCGCCACAACATCTGAAAGGTTGATTGCATCAATGCGTTTAAGCAGTTAGTAGCGTTAAAATGAGTTTGCATTAACACATTTTTTTATTATGTTATCTTTGACAGCCCTAGTTTGTACAGCAATAAAGTCAGGATAAATTAAGTAATTTGCGGAAAAAGCAAAAGCCAATCATATTGTTTGTCAAACATGTCAAAAACCAAGGACATGATCATTGACACACAACCCAAAACTGATCGATATTGAGGGGAATGAAATAGAGCAGGTGGAAAATAACAAGTATTTAACCATCGTGTTGTTGATCTTCCAACTAAAAGTAGATGCAAATTCTTAAAAGGTCCAACTGGAGGTCTGTACTTGTTGAGAAACCAATTTATTCCTTAGGTTTTCTAGTCTCATATGATGTCAGTACCTTCACTCTACCTTTAAAACTGAGACCTCCAGGCCGTTGTTAAGAGGTTAATTCAAAATCAATAGTGTTTTTGAGAATCAATACAGCATTACAAAACATAACATCGCGATACTCGGTGTATCTGTGTTTTTTACACCCTGTGTAGAAGCAGATCATGTATCAGTTTATATTAAAGGTGAAAGATAAGGTTAGTTAGACAAGGTTTAGAAGGCAGCTGGCCTTCACAGTGACGGTGACCGTCACACCTTCTAAACCTTGTCTAACTAACCTTATCTTTCACCTTTAATATAAACTGATGCATGATCTGCTTCTACACCTGTCTTGCAGACTGACTTTCTGTGTGCAACTTTAAGTGCTGCAGCTGATGCAGAAGCTGCTGCCATAAAGCCATCGCTAGTATTTCAGAAGCTGCTGCCATAAAATGTTATCAGTTTGACTAGAGATAGGATGCATGTTATCAGGGCTCAGTGCTTATCACAGTTTGGTTGTTCATGGACCTGTTGGGGTTGTTCCACACACTGCTTTGCATATTTTACTGACCTATGAGATAGCACTGCAGGTCTGACAACATGCGGTGATGTTTGACACATGAAAGTCAAAACCATCAGTGCCACTTGTTGACTTTTGATTAAGTTCATCCTTCACATCCTTTGTGATATGCATGTTAAATGGCATGTTGGTTGGCATGTGGTAGTTTTTTTGTTTTTTTTTATGTGACTGCGTTATTATGATGGAGATATAGTGCTGTAGCAAGAGTGTCTTGTCAGTGTTTGTTGTTCATATCTTGATTTTGTCACTGGTTAAGCTTGATAGCTAAAATATGAACATGCCTCCGCTGGGTGTGTGGGTTATCTTTTTGGCTAGATGTCTCATGAAATTGAAGGTGATGATAATTTATTATCTAAACTGTTGTTGCTCCTTGCTGCTTTTTCACGGCCCAAAAGGTACATAACTTTTAAACAGGAAAGAAACTGTAAATCTTTATTTTTGAGAAGCTGGAACCAGAAAATTTTCTTTTTTTCTTTGTAAAATGATTGAAACTGTTGTTCCATTGGCAAACGAATTTTCTGGTGATCGACTAACCATTTCAGCTCTACCTGCATCTTTGCTACTACCTACTACCACCTTGGAATTTTGCCTTTTTCTGTTTTCTCCTTTTTTTATTCTTATCCATGTTTGACAATGGCTGGTTTATTGATTGAAGGAAGGAGGACTAATCACTTTGAATACATGCTGCCTTTTCCTCTAGGCAAGTCAAGTGTGATGCCAGACAGATCACAGGGACAAATGTTACAAAAAGCGAGATCGCATCGAATGAAGACAAAAAACTGTAAAAAGTAGTGCAAAAGGCAGCCTGCATGTAGTGTTTAGGTAGGTGCAGAGAACATATGCAAATTCAGGTACTAATTGCTATGCACTGCATACTTTGTATTACTAATACTTTGTAATTTTTATCCTCTGATACTAGTATGAGTGTACTAGTTATGTCTGCTATTGTATGTAATCTTTTCTTTATTTTCTCTTACTTTCTCTCTTTACCATCCTTTCTATTCATTTATTCTCTTATGTATTATGTATTGTATTGGAGAGTGCCTTGATCAAGCCCCCTTGAGGGTTTTTTGCACCTCTCCATCACATTTGTTATTGTTTATGTAATTTCAACTTGAACCTTTTCACACTGTGGATATCAACAACTGATATATTGTATATATATTATACTGTATATATTATAGATATCTTGAATAAGAATTCTGACTTGCAATGTACACTGTAGTTACAAAATGCAAAATCCAATTGTGGATATCTGTAATTTGAATTCCAGATAGTTAAGCTTAGCTATTAAATGTTAATGTGGCTTACCATAATAGCTCAGTTGATAATCATTTAACAGTACCAAGGGTAGAGTAACTGAGCTGTCATCAGGCACAAACAAGAACCTTAAAACTTAGCAGTGTTAATGTTTGATTTACACTTTTTCCAGTAGTCAGCTGTATCGGCATAAACAGAGAAATTATTATTATTTAGATGAATCAAGGCATTCATTCACTCTATGTAGTAACAAAATAAACAAACGGGAGCTATGATGAGTTGGTAAATTTAGGACTTATTAAGCCCTAAGGATATTAGTTAATGCAGTTTTTAAGACAAGCTCATTTTGAACAGTTATGGTACATAGTCCATAACGCTTTCTCCCCTTACCAAGACAAATACAATTTACGCTTTTCCCTCACCTTCATTGTTCGTTGAATATATTGAATAAATATGTGGCAGCAGATAGGAAATACTTTTACAGTTAATCTCAGTTTGTAGCAAAGGATTTGGCACTGTGGAAATATCAAACATTGATAACTGTCGCTATCAAGGAACCAGAAAGCTTTTAAGGGCTACTTGATAAATGCCTATGTAACCCAGTAGATTAAGCTAGTCAGACTGGCTTTGTAAAACATTACTGTGTGAGTGATTTAATGAGATATAGCAGTAGGGGGGGGGCGGCAGTAGCTCAGTCTGTAGGGAGTTGGCTTGGGAACCGGAGGGTCACCGGTTCAAGTCCCGACATGGACCAAAAACACTGAGTGTGAACTGGTAGCTGGAGAGGTGCCAGTTTACCTCTTGGGCACTGCCGAGGTGCCCCTGAGCAAGGCACCAAACCCCCAACTGCTCGGGGCGCTTGTCTGGAGCAGCCCCCTCACTCTGACATCTCTCCATTACTGCATGTGTGTGTGTGTATGTGTGCATGTACCATGTATGAGTTTAACAGAGTGTAAATTGAATTTCCCCACTGTGGGACTAATAAAGGTTGATCTTCTTCTTCTTCTTCTTCTTCTTTTTTAAACAGTGTCCCATATAGCATGTACACAAAACCTTGGTTTATTTTGCAGGATTTCAGATTTTTTGACAGGCATGCAATATCCTCAACTTGGTTGAAAAGAATAGACTTGACCTGTAGCTCCTAGGTGCTCAAAATGTACCCATGCTTTGTGTTTTATTTGTGATATCCATCAATATATACACATATGATAATGCTGTAACTCTATGAAATTAACTGTTGACCTCCCTCTCCCAAAGGTCCTGTGTTATCCGGTGCTGCCATGTCGGCAAAAGCCATCTCAGAGCAGACAGGGAAAGAGTTCTTGTACAAGTACATCTGCACCTCGGCGGCTGTGCAGAACCGCTTCCGCTACGCCAGCGTCACCGCTGAGACTGACTGGGACCGCCTCACACAGGAGCACCCATGGCTGCTGACAGAGGTGGGGCTGCTGGGCCAGACTCGACACAGCTTCTTAGTTTTAGGCTGTTTGTTCTGCTGGTGCAGGAATATTGAAGTCATGAGGCTAGTAACATCCTCTATGTCACTGTAACTCTGTGTGCGTGATTTGCAAGACATTATGTCATTGCCATCATAGCAGCATGTGACTGCATTTAGATGCTTTGAGTGATGTTATGATTTTGTGTGTACTTATGGAACGTTTGAAGGAATTAGAGCTAGGCTAGCAAGAGCATCGTATTCAATATCACATATCTGTGAGGCTGGGTTTGATGTTTTAAATGAAACTAGGGTGAAATAAATAAAGAGAGCTTTAGCCATTAACATACTGCTGAAACAAGGATATTTTCTACTTTGTTTGAGCTATCATCGTGTGTGAGTGTACTTTCATTTTCATTTACTAACCAGTATTACCAGCACACAGAGAGCTTGCCATATTATTTGTAATGGGGACATTGTGTGATATTAGTATCATATTTTAGTCAGGTATCAGTTTTGTTTGTCGCACCAGTGTTGGTGCAGTTCTGTGGCTTTTGTTTAATCTCTGGCTGATCTGTCTTCCACTTGCTTCCCTGTAGAGGCTGGTGGTAAAGCCAGATCAACTAATCAAGCGGCGTGGGAAGCTCGGGCTGGTGGGCATCAACCTGGACCTGCAGGGTGTCCAAGAGTGGCTCAAAGCCCGCCTCATGAGAGAGACCACTGTGAGTAATCTCTGTCTGTCTTTGTCAGACCAACATTACCTTTTCAAGACAATGAAATATGATCTAAGAAGCCCAGCTGGAGTAATGGATCCAAAAGTGTATCAGAAAACACAGCACAGGTATTTATTGTACTTTGGGGAAGGAATTTACTTCTCTGTGTTGTACTTTGTTCGATCAGCAAGTAAAACAGTGGAAATACGCTGTTGCAACATATTTAATTGGCCATGCAGGTCTAATGTCAGTCTGAATGCAGTCCTTCAGCTGCCATCCAGACAAAGAAAAGTCAGTCTAGAGCTGCATGGATTAGTTGTCAACTATTAAATTAATCTGCAACTATTTTGATAATTGATTGATTGGGTTGAGTATTTTTTTTACGAAAAGAAAGTCATAATTTCTCTGATTCCAGCTTCTATTCTATGTGAATATTTTCTGGTTTCTTTACTCTTCTGACAGTAAACTGAATATCTTTGAGTTGTGGACAAAACAAGACAACTGAGGACGTCATCTTGGGCTTTGGGGAAACATTGAGTGACATTTTTCATCATTTTTTACATTTTATAGCCCAAGCAACTATTCAATTACTCCTGAAAATTATCATGAGATTAATCAACAGTGAAAATAATCTCTATTCAAAATGACATTATGTAATAATCAGACAAATATCCAGTACTTACTCTGCCAGTGTAAATGCTAACCAATAACTTCATTTTCTTTTATATTAATTTGTTCTTGATGCTTTTATTTAATAATATCTGGCCCTCAAACATATTCTTTATTTGCTTATTTCTCTTTGCCACCTGTATGAAATACAACTTTAGAATTCCCCATGATGGAAATGGGAACATAACAGCAGACCAAGCACTATGATATACGTAAAATTATGTTATATAAACCAGGACAACTCATTTAAATGATGGAAATGCATTGTATCTTAGACATCTTTAGGATCTGGTTGGTTTCTGCTCCTCAGTGTGATTTATGTCGTAAATGAAGATGATAATGCCATCTGGTCTCAGCATATGTTATGTTTAGGAGGTTGCTGTGTCCAGTGCCAGAGGCCATGGGCTTATGTTTAGATCTGCCAGGTCAAAGGTTACATAATGCCAGTGGAGGAAGGTGGTCTATTCTGGTCCATCTCGCATACAAAACATGCTGTGCGGCACTTCAAACATGCTGTCGTCATACTTCCAGTACATAAGTAAGGGAATTTACATGCCATTCGTTCCAATAGTTGTTGCTTATGTAATTTGCCATTCAATGTGCTTTCGTTTTTAATTAGAAAATGGAAGGTGTACATACAAGTAAAGATGACAAGAAAAACCTAGGAGCAGAGTAATGTGCAGACTCCACTTCCAGGTCTATAACTAGGTTAGAATAACATCCTTGTTTTTGTTTGTCTTTGATAGGTTGGAAAAGCAAAGGGAGTGCTGAAGAACTTCCTCATTGAGCCATTTGTTCCACACCCACAGGTAACATATGCTAGTTTTGTCAGTTTGTGTTTCGTCATTCCACATCCTGTTTCAAAAGCCAAGTCAAGTTTATGAGTGTAGCCTTTAATTATAGATAGACCCACGCTAACAGTCAACCCACTCAGTAGGTCAATGAAACCCCCAGGGCCAGGATACAAAAATAATTTGTGTTTTGCGTTTAGGTCATTGTGCATGTGATTAGTTGGTTGATGCTCACAGTTTCTGAAGTGAACAAAGTGAGGGTGAATAGCGTTGCAGTATGTGTGTGATTTGTTTGTCACCCATTCATTTGTGAGAAAATGTTCTTGTATCAGCCTTACAATGGAGAACAGGATGTTCTGGATTTTCAAACAAGCTTGTCAGCTTTTTGCAAATAACTGAAAAAGCACGATCTGCTGTTTGCAAATTAAGCATGTGAAAATGTGTTTGCTTGTATTTGCGCTAACGCTCAACTGGTCCACCCAGGAGGAGGAGTTCTATGTGTGCATTTATGCCACACGCGAAGGCGACCTTGTTCTTTTCCACCACGAGGGCGGAGTGGAGGTGGGTGATGTGGACGCCAAGGCCGAGAGGCTGATGGTCGCAGTGGATGAGAAGCTGAGTGAGGACCAAGTCACAGAGCAGCTCCTCACACATGTACCTGATGATAAGAAAGAGTATGGACACACACTTTATTTATTTATTTATTTATTTATTTATTTTTTTTATCCACACAGAAAGATGTACTGTACAGCAGTAAAACAAACTAGGTTGGTTGAAAATGAGACATAAGGATTTTTGATAGATAGAACTGTATGTGACACATTCTGGGTCACTAGTGGGAAAAACACAGTGATAACCAGCCACATTTTATGTCATGATATGTAGTTTTTGTCCCACCTATTACTGTCAGAAGAAACTTGGTTGTGGTAGATTGTATTCGGCACTGTTTGCTCTAAGCTCTCTATCGTCAGTGTAGTTTGTGTGTTCTTTGCTGTTGTGTGACCTTGAGCAGTGTTATACTTTTTTGTTTTGATTTTCCCTTTTCCAAATACTACCCCCAGTGTGCACAGAACACACTGATCTTTTATGCAACATAACATTTCTGTTAGATTCATTTCTCATAAGCTCAACCATTGGGAGCAAAGTGTGGTCCACTGTGATTCCTGTCACTGTCTGTTATAAGTAGCAGCATTTAGCTTAATTGTTTGGCTGCAAAATCTGCTGTAAAGGGATAGTTTGGTGTTTTGAAGGTGGGGTTCTATGAGGTACTTATCCATAGTTGGTATATTATATATTACTTACAGAACATGACGGTCGGCACTTCTCTGGCATTGAGAAACAGATCAACACCAGAGCAAAGCAATACAATGCTGTGCTATGGCCATCTAAAAGAAAGGCTCATCTAAAAAATGTACATCTGTTCAAGTGTAAGCTACATTTAGAATATTTTTTGAAGGCAAACTGAACTGAAAGTGAAACGTATCTGTATTGTTTTTGTCATCTGAGCCTGCTGGCTTTGGAGAGAGCGTAGAGAAGTTTCACTTCAGTTCCCCGTCAGAATGGAGAAGGAAGGAAAGGGCGGTCTGATGGCAAGATAAAGCCGTGAAAATAATCTAAATATAGCATACGCTCAAATAGGTATTGATTTTTTTTTTTTTTTTTTTTTTTTTTTTTTGTCTTTTTTTCTGTCATCCCCATCCACAACAACATTGTTTTGGTCTGCTGTCAGGGGTGCTGGGGGTGTGCAGACCATTATCTACTGTAGGTAAACCTACTATGGATAAGTACTTCATACAACCCCACTTCAAAACATCTGAACTATCCCTTTAATGTTAATTTAATGTATGGAAAGCAAGCACTGGTTTACACACATGTTATTTGATGTGGTTTTTCTAGCAAGAGTTGTATGTTGATTTTAATTCACTGTTTTTTTTCCTTCTTGAAGAGTTCTGGCCAATTTTATAGTTGGTCTCTTCAACTTCTATGAGGACCTCTACTTCACCTACCTTGAGATCAACCCGATAGGTATGTTTTTATAACTTCAGACACAATGCATCTCAGTTGTGCATACTGATATTCATTTCTACTTTATGCCTCTCAGAAGCAAGATCTGGTGTTATTCTTCTCTTTGGGAATATGGGTTGTGTTTTATTACTATAACAACTCCATTTGTGTGTTACAGGACACACTAAAACACATTAAAACGCATTAAAACCCATGAAAACGCATTAAAAAAAAGTGCAATACACCAATTAGAAGCTACATTAAAAATGAGCACCAGGTACCAGGACTGAATCAGGGTTAAATGGTTGCTGCTGCATGCAATGATGAAATTCAAATGGTCAAATTCACTGCTGTTACATACTCTTCTGTAACAGACTGCCTGGTTAAAAAAAAAGATGAGATAGAAGTAAAATACAAATATTTTATGAAAATATGACAAATTAATGTTTAGCACAACTTTTACTCTTTTTACCAGTCGTCACCACAGATGGAGTGTACATCCTTGACATGGCAGCCAAGATTGATGCCACAGCAGATTATATCTGCAAGGCTAAATGGGGTGATGTGGAGTTTCCACCTCCCTTTGGCAGAGAAGCATATCCAGAGGTGAGATCTGAAGCACAATAAAGTAGATTTTATGTGTGTATTAAGTTCTCTTGGGTCTTGGGTAACAGGGAGTGTACAAGTTCAATGTTTTGGGGGATTAACCTTTTTCATTGGCCTGCACACCTAATGCATACCCTTCACAGTATTTTGTTTATTTTTGACTTCCTCTGAGAACAAATATACCAGATGTAGTCCCAGCCCATGCTTTCAAGGGCACCTTAAACTTACATTTACTTACACTGATATTAGTCAGCAAATGAAGTGCACATATAGCTTGAATATTAGTACATGCCTCCGTCCTTGGCCTTATTACCACCATCTGTCTATTGTAGGAGGCATACATAGCTGATCTGGATGCAAAGAGTGGTGCCAGTCTGAAGTTGACCCTGCTGAACCCTCGTGGCAGGATCTGGACCATGGTGGCCGGAGGAGGGGCTTCAGTAGTCTACAGGTAGGGATTAGCCTTTTTAGCTAACAAAAGCTATGCAAAGTGGTAGGGTGAATGAAATGCATGCTATATATTTAATATTGTCTGCCACTTGCATTGATCCATAGCTGGAAATTTCAAAGCTTGTTAGATGTTGACGCAGTCACTGATGCAAAGCAACGTTTTTTTTTTTTTCCTATTGCCAACTCAGCAATTTTTAGTTTAAAGGCAGCCTGTGGAGATTGGTATCTCTAGTAGTGCTATAGAGCAGGGTTTTTTTAAGTGAGGGGTCCCGTTTTGTTTGTGTTGTCCTCTTGCACAAGGACCCACTTGTTTGTGTGTGCAGCTGATGTGATACACATTCCTGCCAATGGTTTCCCCCGATTTCACTGTCCTACAGCTGGTAGTAACATGCCGAGATATACAGCAGTGTGCCAGCAGAGGCAGTAAAGAGGAAGACTGCATGCTAGTAAACATGGATACAAACAATGCAGGACTTAAAATACTTTTTGTTAGACCTCAAGGATACACACTATGCATTTTGGTGCATAAAACTGAATGTAAACATAACGTTTGTCTGTTTTCAACAAAAAAAAAAAAAAAATCTGTTGATTTAAAACTAAAAGCACCAGCTAGAATCAGGACACAGTACATAACTGTCCACCTTCCCTCTTCTTTAGTGACACCATCTGCGACCTCGGTGGGGTGGATGAACTGGCCAACTATGGCGAGTACTCTGGCGCCCCCAGCGAACAGCAGACCTACGACTACGCTAAAACCATTCTCTCTCTCATGACACGGGAGAAACATGCTCAAGGTTGGTACAGCCAAAACTTTGTTAGCACAAACAACGTCAGAAATTAGGCCAATGGTGAAAGTGGGAAAACATGCTTGTGGAAACCAATACTGATTGTTTCTCATAAATTACATTTCTTCTGAACTTGGCAAACTTTGCAGTAAGTATTGAACTTAGTGTTGGATCAGTCCTCTGCAATGTGACCTGCTTGTTGTCCCTTAGTGTGTCTCAAGGCCACTGTTTACTGTGCGTATGTTGCCAGCAATAGACTCCACCAAACTGTTACTGGGGTGTCACATTTCAGTCATGAACATATCCTTAACATATCAACACCCCCCTCCCTATGTCCTGCAGGGAAAGTGCTGATCATCGGAGGAAGTATTGCCAACTTCACCAACGTAGCAGCCACATTCAAGGTGAAATACAGTCATGCATTTACCTGAAACACCATGAAAACTATTTCAAATCTAAATGTTATCACAGGCCTTTACAGTGTGATGAAGTCAGTGAAATGTGTATTAATATTTTTTGATAAGAGAAAAAAATTACGACTATATTGTATATTGGTTAATTCAGCACTACAACTCATGAATAATACATAACAACTTATTAAGCTAATTTATAGAAGCCAACATTAAGTACTGTCCCAGTAGGAAAATACTGATGATACTAACAACATGCTGGGACATAGGGGTGTTGAAATGATGTTTCTTTGGATGTAGACCCAATAGAAAAACTTTAGAGAGTTTAATGTGATTTGTTTTGAAATATTTTTTTTTTTTCAATTGTTATTTTTACTTCTTCCCAAAACATTTAGATTTTTTTTACACTGCCGTATACAATGAAAGAGTATGCCTTTCTTCTCCATACATTTTGTGCATATCTCTGGTATGTTTGCATTGTATTTGTTTAATTCCACTGGTGTTGCATACATTTGCATTAGCCATTTATAATATATTAAATTAAGGCGTGCATTTATGGATTTAATTTGAACTCCAGCACAAGTCACTTCCAATTGTTCCTCGGAAATTTCAGTTCGCAGATCTTCTTTCCAGGCATTCAACCTCTTCTGTGAGTTTTCAGGCGAGAATGATGTCAACAAGATATAAAGCTCCGATATAATACCTTTCCTCAGACTGTCCTTGATGATCATTTTTTCCAAAGATGAATAATCAGGTTTGATATCAGCATTGTTCTGATTTGATTTAATAAAATTTGTAAGCTGAAGGTATTTAAAGAAATGTTTTCTATCTAGACTAAATTTAAGCCTCAGCTCATCAAAGGTCATCATATTCTTTCAACTTGCCAAGTATAAGTCTTGGACACTTTGCCATAATTCCTTTTGAAATCCATAATTTAAATACAGCAAAATGCCTCTTAGTCCTTTTTGAAGCACAGGAGATTGAGATTTTGCATGTTTGTGATATGTGATATATTGTGATATATAATATTTACATATTAAATGGTGTTAAAACAATACATGCACACCTTTTTTCTCTAAGTAGCTTTTACTGGCTGACACACCAGTGCAGATATTTCAGAAAAATTCACACTGTGATCCACATAACTGACTTACCTGTCTCTCTCCTTAGGGTATTGTCAGGGCCATCAAAGACTACCAAGGTCCTCTGAAGGAGCACGAGGTCACCATCTTTGTTCGACGTGGCGGGCCCAACTACCAGGAGGGGCTCAGGGTTATGGGGGAAGTAGGTGAGTGATAAGCTGAAAGTCACAATTAAGAGCTCAGTCTGAGAACGAAGGAATTATGACTGTAGTATGTCATTTGCTACTTTGGAAACTATTGGACTACACATCCCTGAAGGATAATAATGTTGAAGGATAATGTTTTGAATATATGCACAGGTGATATGAGAGCATGATGCAAGTCAAATTGGTAGAAACTATTTTAAATTGAGTTGTTTAACTCTTTTCTGCAGGGAAGACCACAGGTATTCCTATCCATGTGTTTGGCACGGAGACCCATATGACTGCCATTGTTGGAATGGCTCTGGGCCACCGGCCAATCCCTAACCAGCCCCCAATGGACGCACATACGGCCAACTTCCTCCTCAACGCCAGCAACAGTGCAAAGGTGTTTTCATTCAGTCACACACTGAGGGAAAATTAGGATGGTCTGCAGGTCTTCTACACACATTACAGACGTTGTGAACTGTCCTTATGTAAATCCTAGGACTTTCAATCGCTTAAAATATTTAATTGCAATTAATTGCATGATTGTCCATGATTAATCGCTATTAAGCACACATTTTTTTTATCTTTTCAAAATGTAAAAATGCTCAAAATGCTCCCTGCTGCTGAGTGAAGTGACAGTTTTAAGTGTTTAAGGGCATCCACCTACTTGCGATACAGTTCATTCATGCATGGTCAAACACTAAGTTTGAAAGTTTTGGACTTTGGAACTAGTTTGAGTACCTCTATTGTACAGTATTGCATGATTTTCTTTATATAGTCTGTGTGCTCTTTAGCTCTCTTTTTATTTGTTAACTGTGGTCCTCCATGTTCTTTTAAAGAAATGCATACGTGTCAAGGTTATACTGGCCTGGTGATAAGCTCATACATGGCGTCATTTCTCAATGGAAGCTTCTGTAAGGCTTTTGACTAACATCATTTTTTTTATCGTTTTCTGTACCAGACTCCAGCTACAACAAGAACAGCTTCATTTTCTGAACCCAGGACGCCGAATGACGTCACCCCGGCCAAAAAGTGTAAAGCAGGTCTTCCAGCAGGTAACTAAGACAGTTATCACTCACCTCTCCACTGCGTCTTATCAGCAAGACTCCATATATACTCATACACTTATGCTTTTTCATTTCACTTATCCTTGCGTCCTGTATTTCTCCCTCCCTTTCCCCCTTAATGCTGCTATTCTGCATTTTAATTTTCTTTTTATTTCTCCCTCCTCCTCTTCTTGTTTTGCTACACAAACTGTCCGCTCACCCTCGTCTTTTTTTCATGCTCATTTCTCTAAGACTCTCTTCATTCTATTCTGTGGCCTCTGAAGAATGTGGTCATAGGCGATTGGAAAGGTAAGCGATAGGCGTGCCATGCCCTCGGTGCGCTCGCCTGCTCACACACTCTACACTGATCTGCCTCTTTTTCTTCTTGCCCCTCGCCCTCCCAATCTAGAGTGTGTATGTGTCTGTGTAACGCCTACATACATGTATGCATCACCTCAGTGCCACAGCAGTCCAGTGGGGACATTATAGTCTTCAGGAACAAGATTGTTGTATTGTTTCATGCTTGGAATAATTAAAAACTGTTGAAAGAATTTTACACAATCGTCAAAATAATCAATTTTCTAATGCTAAGACTCATAAATACAGGGATCTTTTGAGAAGATTTGTCATCTTTAGACCATGTTTTGTTATATAGGGCAAGTTTTATTGTAATGTTAGAGCATTCCGTACATGCTATGTGGAAATGGGATTTTGATCGTGGCTATGTCTTGTAGATTGCTTTTCATGGTAAAGGCATGCTCTGTAGAAGTTGAGCTTTGCATGGTCTTTCCTCTGGTGTGCTTTTTATGAGGTGATGCACAGTTTACATGACTTTTTAATGAATAAGATGAAGATGCACTCATTCATCTCTCTCTTTTTCTTTTGTGCTCATTTTGTCGTATTTTGTGTTTCCCGTCCACGTGGGGTCACAGAAGCGCAAGCCTCTTCAGGCTGCAGCGGAGGTATGGAAGGGTGTGAAAAACCTGTCCTCCTGCCCTCTCCGCCCTCTGCCCACTTCCCCCTGCCTTCCCATTTGTTGTGTGTTCGCTGATGTTTCTCCACAGTCTGTCCTTCTTTTTCGCATTCTTATGGTGGCCTCCTCACGTTAACGGGTAGACATTGGTGAATCATCGTGGTACATAAGTATTGTTACAATAAACTGCAGACATTTCTTTAGGATTAAAGGATTAAATATTAGGATTAAACTGTATCTACCAAGACAAAATCATGACCCACCACAAATCCATCATTTCAACATTTGCTTTCACAGTAACACTTTATAATAACCATTATTCATAAATGATAAATTGATACTTAATTAAACTTAGTTAAGAGTTATTTTACTGTTAAACAGTAAAATTATAATTAATAATGTGTACTAAATATGAAATGCTTAATTTCTGTTATTTTATCATTAGTTTGTGTAATATGAAATAATTAGTTTATAAATCATACATTGTATCATATCTGATGGGAGAGGATAATAGTTACATTCTGATTACAATAGTGAAGTATTATTAAATGTTTGTTGTACACAGAACATTTTCTATGCAATATTAAATATGCGTTGATGATTACCAAATGATTAGTAAACCTTTAAGAAATTGTTTGTAAAACATCTATAAACATTACATAGATAAATGGACTAGAAACCAATTACTAACCATTGACACAGTATTAACTATCTAAATAATACTTATAGATACTTTACAAAGTATTAATTAACCATTAACCAACAAATATCTGGCCCATCTATCCATGTAATGATTATAGATGTTTTACAAATAATTTCTTAAAGATTTACAAATCATTTCATAATCTTTCACAAATATTTATATATAGTATATAAGCAGTTATTATGTGTGCAACAGTAAACTGTTAAAATAACAAATTATGGCATTACTAATAATTGGTGAATATTATTAAGTATAACTGAATAGTTTAACAGTAAAATAAGTATTAAGTCAATTTTAATCATCAATTTACCATTTATAAAATATTATAAATTGTTATGTTATAAATGATGGTTATTATAAAGTGTTACGACCAGCTTAATCCTAAAACCAGGGTATCTGCAGGTCTTGAAATGTCTAAAGAATCACACTAGTTTTTCCATCATAGTTTCATAATTTGGCCGTCACACTGGGATTAAATTGAAATCTCTGTCTAAATTCTTAAATTATCTTTGTGAACCCTGTAGAAACCCTGTAAAACATTACACCTCACTCTGCAGCCCTGTGATAAATAGGGTAGGTGGATGGATCAGATCAGAGAACCACACAAGGCAGTGAGTCTGGACAGAGAGGAGAGACTTGGGAGGACTGGTGATTAACTCGATAAAAAACGCTTCAAACCACATTGTACACTAACATAATGACAATCTGCATTTTAAACCGAATACTTGACTTTTGTTGCGCTACTGCTGGGTTGCTTTGTTAACTGGATCTTGCCTTGAATCGTATTCATTTAATTACCAGTAGATAACTTTGTCATTAACAATCAAAGCTTGTGTGGTATTAGTGCTTGGTAATGGGCAAGTAGGGTGATGTTTCTACAGTAAATCACACAGAAACTTTTGCAAACTTACACTAGAAAAAGCTTTTTGCAGTCAGAAAAAAATGGAAGTACAATCACTACTGGAATGCAATATTAAATAAAAATATCTTTTATTGATATTTAGATGGACAGACAAAACACTGTAAAAATACACTGGCCTCATGATTGTTGCCAGTTATCTATCTGGGACAATGTAACTGCACAGGCCTTGTGCATAACTTCTAGCTGTTAATATTGTTTGAGAATGGAAAGAGTTTTTAATCTAACTTTAAAATATATGTCCTCTATTACAAATATCTACCACAACCATTGGTGCCATTTTTAATCTTAACAGTGCGAGACCACAAATTATTAATTTCAACTGTGTGACCTGGAGATGGACAAAATAATGGACTCTCTATGAATGCAACAGCAGCCTTTGTTAAATAAAAGCAGATGTGTGATGCCCAAATTACAATTGTTAAAAAAGCCCCGCCATCCGCCCAAAGCAGGCGTACTGCATCAACAAAGAGAAACGTGACCTTCCTCTTGAAGTGGTGTTTGCAGTGGTGAAGAGTTATTTTCTCTACCTCCTGCATCTCTGTCCTCAGAGTGAGTTCTCTCTGTATGCTTCTCGTTACGTCCCCATTTCTGCTATTTTCCTGAGCCTGACCCCCCCTTTCACCCAGCCTTTCGCCTGTGGTGACTTGACTCTCGTCGCTCTCTCTCTCTATCTGCCTCTTGTTCTTCCAGCCAAAGCCACCACACTCTTCAGAAAACAAACCAAGGCCATAGTCTGGGGCATGCAGACACGTGCCGTGCAAGGCATGATGGACTTTGACTACGTATGCTCCCGAGATGAACCCTCTGTGGCAGCCATGGTCTACCCCTTTACGTAGGTTCTTCAAGATCTTAAGTTTGTCTGAAATGTGTTGAATTACAAAACTTGATGTTTCACTGATTAAAGCTGAAGTAGGCATCAAGTTTTTGGCATCATGAGCAAAAATTGCATAATAACCTTTCAGCATATTGTGATTCAGGTGATCTGAGAGAAAACTAGACTCCTGCCTCATGGCTCTGTTTTCAGGCTTTAAAAAAAAAATGTAACCCAAAAATCTAGCCTGTGAAGGGAAACTTTGGCCAAGCACAGGTCATTTCAGAGAGAGCGCTCCTATTGGCTGTGCTCTGGTCATGTGAGCGGTGCGTGGGATTTTCTCAAGAGATCTCAACGTGACTTCCAGGTCACAAACTTTTTCGTTTTACTGCTAAACGGTATCTACAAGATGTTTCTGAAAACATTTGAGGTGAAATAGGCATTAACGTAACAGAATATTGATTCATATTTAATCAGCGCTGCCTAGTTTGACAGTTGGGTCAGAGTTTGAGTGATTGACAGTGGGCTCTCATAGATTGGCCTCCTCCCCACTTCCTACCCCTGTACTTCTAGCTCCCTTGCTTGGACCTCACCCATCTTCAAACTCAATCTTCAGTTTAACCTCAATTACACAACTATAAAGTTTGTGACTGCATCTTGCAGGGTTACAATGCTATTGCAGTCACAAAAATCTGTCCACAGACTCACATGGTGAGAATAATAACAGCATTGCAGCTGCTAAAGATCTGAAGACAAGATTTGTGATTCACAAGCTGGATTTTATTATCCTACTCACACCTTTTGTGATAACTTTGCCGGGAAATATATAATATCAGTGGTGATAGTAGATCTCCAAATTTAAAAACCAGACCACTCTTGAGAAGTAAAATTTACTTGTTTGTTGTTGCTTTTTGATATAAATTCTTCTACCTTACATTTTTGTGTTGCCCAGTGGGGATCACAAGCAGAAGTTTTACTGGGGCCACAAAGAGATCCTCCTGCCAGTCTATAAGAACATGGCCGATGCCACGAAGAAGCACCCTGACGTGGACGTCCTTATTAGCTTTGCTTCACTGCGCTCAGCCTTTGACAGCACTGTGGAAGCCATGCAGTACCCGCAGGTAGGAAGACGTACTGTGACATATGTTTACATATGAGCCCATACATCAGTGAGATTCAGCCAGGCATGAACGTCATCTCTCTTAACTGACTGTATTTTCAGATCCACACTATTGCCATCATAGCTGAGGGTATTCCTGAAGCTCAGACAAGGAAGATAATCAAGATGGCTGATGAGAAAGGTGTCACTATCATCGGCCCCGCAACGGTATACATTTATATCTCACCAACAGACTGTATGCAGCCTGTTTGAAATTGTATAGATGTGTTTAATCATCAGTGTATGTAAGCAGAATATCATCAGTTTCAACTGGCTCGCATAAGTTAATTTGATACCCTTTATTTTCCGTCTCCCAGGTTGGCGGAATCAAGCCGGGCTGTTTTAAGATCGGCAACACAGGTGGCATGCTGGACAACATCCTGGCGTCCAAACTTTACCGCCCTGGCAGCGTGGCTTATGTGTCGCGCTCCGGGGGCATGTCCAACGAGCTGAACAACATCATCTCCCGCACGACAGATGGCGTCTATGAAGGTGTTGCCATCGGAGGAGACAGGTACAAGAACTTATTTGCTGAGGATTGTTGTGTCTGTTATGAAACTATTTTTACTATAGTATTTTTTAGATTATTTATCCCTGCTCCACAGAAACATGTTGTCTGAAAGACTTCTTAAATCCTTGTGTTTTGATCCACTTTGTCCAGATATCCAGGCTCCACCTTCATGGACCACGTCCTTCGTTATCAGGACACTCCAGGGGTTAAGATGATAATCGTCCTGGGAGAGGTGAGAGTAGCCCCATGAACGTTTATATTGTCAGATTAACATCAACATAATGTTACGTTCACATGATTTAAAGGACGGGTCCATTTCATGGATGTTTAAAGAGAACTGAATACAGCGTTGGAGGTGGCTCCTATTCATCCATGAAAGTTGCTCAGTGGCACATGAAGCAAAAAAAGTTTGACTTCCAAGTATTAAATTATCTGGATCTTCTGGTGATCTTCCACATCTATTAAACACCGAGAAGTTTTCTTTAACTCTGCCTCCCAGCTCTTGGTCCAGCCTTGGTCTGGGGCGCATCACTAAATAAAATTAATGCTTTTATGAATGTAGCCAAGTTACTTTGAAGAGAGCGATATAACGGATTTAGTTCCGCGTCGGAAAGGTGCATGAATCAGCATCATTGTGCAAAAACCATCAGGTCATGTGGGAAAAAGTTTTTAGGCTTGGAAAAACAGCATTTTGATACTAAAATATACATACATTGACCAAAATTTGAATGTTTGGATTTAAAGCCATAAGGATCACCACTTGGAAGCTACAGAATGATATAACTATCATAGATAACTAAATATAAAAATAATGGACCTGCCCTTTAATGAAATGAATTTTTGGGCAAAACCATTTCCCATTTTGAACTTCTTCCACTCTGACAATCCAGATTGGAGGCACAGAGGAGTACAAGATCTGCCAAGGCATCAGAGAGGGCAGGATAACCAAGCCTGTGGTGTGCTGGTGTATTGGAACCTGCGCCACCATGTTCACTTCAGAGGTTTGGAGGCTGTGTTGAAACAAAAAAACATGTTTGGTTTGTTTCTGTTGTAATTACCATTCAGAGATTTTAAGCTCAGCCTGTCATTTCTACATTCAGGTTCAGTTTGGCCATGCTGGGGCCTGCGCCAACCAGGCTTCAGAGACGGCAGTAGCCAAGAACCAGGCTTTGAGGGACGCTGGCGCTTATGTACCAAAGAGCTTTGACGAGCTGGGGGACGTCATCAAGTGAGAAATTCATGACACAGTCATACCAGAGTTTGTTATTTAATTGTTTTTAGGGTTTTTCAATGATTTGTATATATGGTGAAACAGGACCGTTTATGATGAACTGGTGGCCAATGGTACCATCGTTCCTGCCCAGGAGGTGCCTCCCCCAACAGTGCCTATGGATTACTCTTGGGCCAGAGTAAGAACCTTCATCATTACTTCTTAGTAAACCTCAGCAGCATCTGTTTCAGTCACTGAGGAATTAAAGGGGACCTACTATGCTTTTGTGCTTTTTCCCTTTCCTTTAGTGTGTTATATAGTTTTTTGTGCTTATGAAAGGTCTGTAAAGTTACAAAGCCCAAAGTCCAGACCGAAGGGAGTTACTCTCCCCCACAGAAACACTGCCCCTGAACAACTTGAAATGCCTTGCTTGAAGAGCCGTCTTTTTGTTCGGTAAAATGGTGAAATCACCAAGCAATACATTTTGCCTAGCAGCTAGTTTGGCACACCCTAAAACAAAGTTAGTTAGAGCGGAGCTGGAGCGGAGTCCGAAGAGTTTGGTTTGGTTGACCAACCGCAATAGAGGACTAGCTGCAGCACAGCCGGTATGAGAAAAGTAATTCGGCCATTATTTTTTTTAGCGTAGACACAAACATTTCTGATAAGGTCAGTTTGTTATAGTACTGTGACCTAGGTATTTATTTAGGACACAGTGTTCTCTGGTGGACCAAGTTTGTAATGACACCACTGTGTCTTGGCACTCAAGCCCCGAGTCAAGTCTCAAGGCAAGACTGTTAAGTCCCAAGGCTCAACTTTGACTTTCGAGTCCAAAACAAGTCATAATATACTCTTCACTAAATGGGTGTTTTCAAGTATTAATATAAGTTTCAAGTATTTTCAAGTCAAAAGGCTCAAGTCCAAGTCAAGTTCAAGTCACTGTTTAAGTCCAAGTCAAGTTGCAATTCTTTATATATATTTTTTTTGTTCAAGTCTTAAGTCATCACATTTGTGACTCAAGTCCAAGCCATGTGACCTGAGTCATGCTGGATTACCTCCAACATATCTGTGGCATTTCAGTACTGCAATTTCTTGTAATTTCTCAGCTGACATATAAGTCGATACTGATCTCTGCCTCACATTTTCACTCTGTTTAATATCTGTGTGTTAGAACCTGTCTAATACTCTGTTTTACTCTCCCTGGGATTTCCTCCAGGAGTTGGGTCTGATCCGTAAGCCAGCCTCATTCATGACAAGCATCTGTGACGAGCGAGGCCAGGAGCTCATCTACGCTGGCATGCCCATCACCGAGGTCTTTAAAGAGGAGATGGGTTTAGGAGGAGTCCTGGGCTTGCTTTGGTTCCAGCGCAGGTTGGTATGATGACAGCGAGAAGACGTGTTGGTTGATTTAATCAACTTTATTATAAATCTTTTTTCAGTGGAATAAGCGGTGCTGTGTTTCTGTCTAGGTTGCCACGCTATGCCTGCCAGTTCATTGAGATGTGCCTGATGGTGACTGCTGACCACGGGCCTGCCGTCTCCGGTGCACACAACACCATCGTCTGTGCTCGTGCTGGCAAGGACCTTATCTCAAGCCTCACCTCCGGCCTGCTCACCATTGTCAGTGCTGCTCATGCACAAACACATAAACAAATATACTGTGCCACCATATTTAACTAGAGGATATCTCCACCAGTCTCTTGTCTTTTGCTGTCCAGTTTGACCGTGTGGTTAAAACTGTTGTTTCTGTACTGAGATGTGATTTATTAACAAATTCCAGGGGGACCGGTTTGGGGGCGCTCTGGATGCTGCTGCGAAACAGTTCAGCAAGGCGTTTGACAGCGGCATGCTGCCGATGGAGTTTGTAAACAAGATGAAGAAGGACGGCAAGCTGATCATGGGCATCGGCCACAGAGTCAAATCAGTAAACAGCGCTCAGCTTTTCACTCTACTTCAAGTCACCTTATCAAGCTCCATAAATGATGTGGCATTTTTAGATTATAGTAGACAGTTGCTAAGATCATACCTTTGAATAATTAGTTTTTAGATTAGAATGAAAATAAATTAATAGCTTACAGTTACAGTTTAGAGCTTTTATGATAAGAAACAAGACACAAAGCCATAACACAGTTTCTCTGTTTTCAGATCAACAACCCCGACATGCGGGTGCAGATTCTGAAGGACTTTGTTAAACAGCATTTCACTTCCACCCAGCTGCTCGACTATGCACTCGACGTGGAGAAGATCACCACCTCCAAGGTTTTTGTCACCTGCATTAACAGGAGTGTAGAAAAACCTGGGAAGACTTCCTCCTTTGAAAAAGCACAAAAAACTTGTCTTGAAGGACAGGTGAATCGGAAAAGCCAACATCAGGGCAATGAAATAAGCAGAGGATCCTACATGGTGTCCAAATCACCAGATCAGTGTTTCCCAAAGCCCAGGATGACGTCCTCTGATGTCCTGTTTTGTCCACAATTCAAAGATGATCAGTTTACTGTCACAGAGTAAAGAAACCAGAAAATATTCACATTTAAGAAGCTGGAATCATTCACTTTTTTTTTTCTTTAAAAATTTAAAAATACTCCAACCAATTAGATTATTAAAATAGCTAGCGATTAATTTAATAGTTGACAATTGTCTAATTTGGACTTTGATCCATTCTTCTTTTTTTATGTTCAGCTGGGTAATTTTAATCTTACTGACATTCTTCTGACATTTAGCTAAATTAATTTCCTTTATTGTTTTCAGAAACCAAACCTGATCCTCAACGTAGACGGTTTTATTGGTGTTGCCTTTGTAGACCTGCTCAGGACGTGCGGTGGCTTCACACGGTAAGAATCAAACTGCAAGACATATTTTATATTTTACATTATTACAATTGTGTTTTAACTGTATTGCCAATCATTGTCTGTAAATACACAAGCTTCTACAGGAGGAGTTCTAGCTGTTGACCAACACATCAACAAACACTTGCGACTACTTTCTCAATTTGTCTCTGCAGATGTTTCGCCCATTATCCAAGTGGCTTCATTAGTTTGTAAAAAAAAAAAATGTCTTCAGAGACAAATCCAAGTCCAGTTGCCTTCGATTCAATTGTTTGCCAGAATGAATGTGACCTGGATGAATGAGAACATTCACAGACTCACTTGCGACTACATTACAGCGTGTTATAAATGTTTTATTAAACTGAAAAATTCAGATGCCAAAAGTCTGTTTTGGGTGTTGAAATCAAGCACGCTGTCCAGCAGTATTGTTTCTCACATGAATGCTGAACTGGTTCCAGAGACGAGGCTGACGAGTTTGTGGAGATCGGCGCACTAAATGGGATCTTTGTCCTTGGCCGTAGTATGGGCTTTATTGGTGAGTCCCATTCAGAGCAATGACACTAAGCCTTGATTAAAACACGACATATCTAACTAGTGCCTGTCGTACATTAGGACATTACCTGGACCAGAAGAGGCTGAAACAGGGTTTGTATCGCCACCCCTGGGATGACATCTCCTACGTGCTTCCTGAACATATGTCCATGTAATCCCCACATCACACAACGGGACGCACTTCCAGATGTGACAGGCGGCATTACACAGCTCGCTTAATATTACGTACACTCCAGTTGTGACAACAGCGTCCTTGTGAAAACTGAGCAGGGTGACTCTGGAAAATGGAAGTACTATCTGTCTGAGAGATCAGTGTAGAAGTTTTTGATCTAGTTTTTATGGAGAAAAAGGGGAAGTATATTTTTAGATTTAGTTTTGGACAAATTATTTAAAGTCTGAGATGTAACTTATTCAGTCTTGGCTCAAACCATTGCAAACTGCAGCAGCTGCAGGAGCACAAATCAATTGGTACTTAAAAAAAAGGGGGGGCAGGATTCAAAGCACATTTCAAACCTGACTCCTGCGTTTCGGAGTCTCATCAGGTCATTTGCAGTAACAGCTGCTGGTGCGAACTTTGTTCGTCTTTTCTTTAATTCTACTCACGACATGTAATCAGCAATTGCCTGTTTTAGGTCACAAGAATGTGCTTAATTATGCTTTCTGGCTTTCTGAGTATTGCACCTTAGTTGAAACACTAGCAAGAAATGTCGGTTACAAATTCCTTCTCCAAGTTTCACTCCCACTGTGAAAGGTCGTTGTCATCACAAGATAAACCAAAGTTATATTTAAGAATTTATTGTCTTTGTCAAATAAAAGCAAAAAAACGTAATTATTGGTTGATATTACAGCGCTTATCTAAGAGCTTATGATTTAAAAAGGAGGCATCATAATGAGATTAAACGAATTAAACAAGCAGATGATGATTTAAGTGTGACTTCACTATTGCCTTTCCTAGAACAACCCTGGTTTTAAACCAGTGGTTGAAAGTCATCAGCTACTGTAAATTAGATGCAGTTTTGAGGTGTTCGAGTCGTCCTCAACCAAGTCTGAACTACTTGTGTTGCTATTCTGAATATCTGTCAGAAAACAGGAAAATGTAAATGCATCAAAAGGGGATGAACAAAATGCTTCATGAATGAGTCTTTGAAAGCAGGGACCATGAAAGCAGTTTGCTTAACTTGAGGAAATTATTGTACATAATACGGTTAATAATGATGATAATAATAATAATAATAATATGGCTCTTTCACTGAAGACGTGACACCAACTCAAACCGCTTTGTAACCGCCCACTGTACGGCCTGCTGTGTTTGATCTTTGTTTTGCTGTTTTCTATTTAACTGTGAAAAAATGCTTTGTTTTTTTTGTAACATGCTGTCACATAGTAGTATAATAATAAAGAACTTGTTTGTTTTACTTCTCATTTTGGATGAAGTGTACAGTATATTGTAGGTGAAGATGTGAGCTTTGAACAGAGGTGAGGAGCCTAACAACAAGTGCTGTTATGGGCGTTATCTACCACATACCCCCTTTCCATCAAAATCGAACTTTTTCAAAGATTTGCCCTTTTGTAAAATTGTTAAGGGAGGTTAGTTCAATCTTGCTCTTAAGTGGGAAAATAATTGCTAATGAACAACTGGGTCTATGTTTCCAGGTTCATCATTCAAGTCAAATGCACATACAGAAAGTCTTAATTCAAGAGTAAAAATACTGTACTAGTGCTTAAAATGACAAAAAGGTAAATGTTGTAGTTGTAAATATGGCTCACACTGGCATGACTTATGTTCACTGAAAATATAATTTTCTCCACTCCTGCTGTACAGTGTAAGATGTAAACAGCCCTTACCAAACAGAGGTTTATTCAAGTATGCTATTAGTATACTTCTTTTAAACTTGAAATAAGAGAGTACACTTAGTTTACTTTTTAGATACATAAGCATACTTGGCTCATACTGACGAGTATACAGGAAAATGTAAGTATATTTGGATCATACTGACAAGTATACAGAGAGATCCAAAGATACCTGTCTCATATTAACAAGCATACAGAAAAGTTTAAGTATACTTGGCTCAAACTGACAAGTATACAGAAAAGTCTAAGTATACTTTTCTACTTGTACTTTTTTTGAAGTATAATGAATTATTCTTGCCTTATAGGCCTACAGAAAAGAATACTTGGCTTGTAGCTGTGCATCTCTGACAGCTTATGGATGTGTGCAGGGATGAATAATTAATAACAGACTGAATATGACTGCTTGCCAGGGTAGGGCATAGATACCACTTAAATCAGCTGATAGGACGCAACAACCGAAGTCCACATCATCCAACAGATAACCCGCAACACGCATGCGCGAAAACGTTGCATCCTTTTAGCAAAGTTAAAATGCGCTAAAATAAAGACGTGTTAATGCGCCATATCGACATCAAAACATCGGTGGCGTGTGGGGCGTGTCTGTGTTTGCGCCCGGGACACGGGTCTCTTGTGTGGACGCAGATATTAGCTCGTCTCTGAGAGCCTCCCATTGACTCTCCAGCAAAAATTGGAGATTTCTTAAAGACGGAAGTGATCACTCCTGCTTTCCGACAAAGGCTGTGGACGCTGCGCCTGCATGTCAGTTTTTCAATGTTTATTTGCGTGTGTTATATATGCTTATGAGTTATTCCCAAAGAGCTCTCATTTGCCTCTGAGTCTATCCCGCGTCTGCGGTATGGCAGCGGCAGCAGAAGCGCCGGAGGACCGGGGCAGCGGGGCGCTAACAGGTGACGGGGAACCTGAGGAGGCCGAGGAGTTCACCTGCTCGGCCTACTGCTCGGAGCTCTCCCGGCGGCAGAACGAGCAGAGGAAGTCGGGGATGTTCTGCGACGTGACGCTGGTCTTCAGCTCCGGCGGGGCGTATGAGGAGGCGGAGAGGGTCCAAACCTTATCCGCCCACCGCTCCGTGTTATCCGCGGCGTCGCAGTACTTCACGCTGCTGCTGGGCGGACAGTTTTCAGAGTCCGTGTCGGGCCGAGTGGAGCTCAAAGAATGGAGCTCAGCAACGGGACCCGACCCGGACACTGTGGAGAGTGTCATACAGTTCATGTACACCGGACAGATCCGGGTGACCACTGCCAGTGTGCATGAGGTGCTGGAACTAGCCGACAGGTAATGTTTTTTTTTTTTTTTTTTTTTTGTCGCCATACATCAGAATAAGGACATTAACCCCACACTTCCTCAGACGCGGAAGTGTTTCTACAGGTAAATGAGCCACACCTTGTCTGTCCTCATTACACCAGCAGGTGTGACGTAGAGGCGTGGGAACCTGGCACTCCACGGTTAGCCAGTTTATTTAAAGACTAGTCAGCAAAGTGCACCTGCTAGGTATATGGGCCCAATTATCAGCCAATAACCTACATTTTTGGGTACAATGTGGCCTTTACCAATAGTGATCTATGATGATCTAGGGCTGCAACTGATGATTATTTTCATTGTTGATTATTTTCTCGATTAATGGATAAGTTGTTTGATCTATAAAAAATGTCAGGAAATGGTGAAAAATGTCAATCAGTGTTCCCCAATGTCTCCAAATGTTTTATATTGTCCACAACTCCAATTTAATGAGGTAACTGTCATAGAGGAGTAAAGAAACAACAAAATATTAACATTTTAAAGGTGCTATATTTAACTTTCTAAAAATCCCTGTCATTAATGACACTGATGGTCGTAAAGTGTACTTCACCCTCCGCAGGCCAGAACAGCGGCGTGACATTACATTATCATACCGTATATCACCGTTACCATCTGAAATGTCAAGTCTCAATGATGCTAACGAGCTTGCCATTTGCAAAATACTAATGTTGCAAAGCAAAACCGTCCTTTATATAGAAATCGGTCCACAGGCAACTGAGAAAGTAGGGGAGGGTCTCAGGTTTTAAATTACGATACATTCTATTCACACTTTGGCAATGTGATCAATTAATAAGTGTAAATTGTGACATATATTACCTTGCCTCCTTAGCTGGAATCAGAGAATTTTGACTTTTTTTTCTTTAAAAAAAAAAAAAAAAACTCAAACCGATTCATTGATTATTGAAATAATTTGGGATTAATTAACTAGTTGACAACTAATCGATTAATCGTTGCAGCCCCAGTTTTCAGAATTAAATTATCAATCCATAAAATGTCAAAAATAGCCATAGTATGTGTAATATATAGTAATACACAGATTGTTACAGGATGTATTTAAATGGCAAGTGATATCTAATGTTTAAGTGTACTGTTTGCAGGCTTTTGTTCCATCCACCTTAATTAATGCTCACTTCATCCTGTCAAGTCCAAAATCCATTTTCTACATCACTGGTCTGATCATTTCGACATGTTCACACAGGTTCCTGTTGGCGCAGCTGAAAAACTTCTGTGGAGAGTTTCTGATGAAGAAGCTGAACTTATCCAACTGTGTAGCCGTACACAGCCTCGCCCATATGTACACTTTGGACCAGCTGGCCCAAGGAGCCGCCAAGACCATTAGGAGAAACTTCCACAAAATTATCCGCAACGAGGAATTCTTCACGCTGCCATTTCACCTGGTTCGGGACTGGCTGTCTGATTCGGGAATCACTGTTGATTCTGAGCAGGAGCTGTTTGAGGCGGTAGTGAAATGGGTGCACCAAAACACAGAGGAGAGGGCGAAGCATTTCGAGGAGCTGTTGAGACTTTTAAGGCTGTCTCAGATTTCTCCGACCTACCTGACACGGGTAGTGAGGAAGGAGCCCTTAGTGGTGAACAATGCAGCTTGTCAGCAGCTGGTGTCTGACGCCTTTGAGGTCCACGCTGTTCACTTCGAGAACCTCAACCAGTCAGCTGATTTAGAGCTCGGTGCCTCCTACATGGAAGCAATCCAGCCTCGTCTTGGCCAGAACATGGATGTAATCATGGTAGTGGGTGGTGTTTCAGAAGGTGGAGACTATTTGAGTGAGTGTGTGGGTTACTTTGTCGCTGAGGACCGTTGGGTAAACCTGCCACACATTCACAACCACCTTGACGGACATGCCATTGGCGTAAGTGACAGCCATGTTTACGTGGCAGGCTCCATGGAGCCAGGATTTGCCAAGACGGTGGAGCGCTTCAACCCCAACCTCAACACCTGGGAGCAGGTCAGCAGCCTGACCACCCGCAAGCACTCCTTCGGCCTCACATGTGTCAAAGACTTACTCTACATCATCGGTGGTCACGGCAACTTCAGTCCAGGCTTTAAGGATGTGACTGTCTATGAGCCCGAGCAGGACGAGTGGCACAATCTGGAGCCAGCGCCAAAGATCCTACGAGATGTAAAAACAGTGAGCATAGAGGACCGCTACATATACGTGATGGCCAGAACTCCTGTAGACATGGACAATGAGGATGGACTGAGCACTGTGACCACCTGCTACGATACGGAGAGTCACAAGTGGCGGGAAGTGGACTCCTTACCACTTATCGATAATTACTGTAGTTTTCAAATGGCTGTCGCGTCCACCAACTTCTACCACACAGCTTCGTGTTGCGCAAAGAGCTACAAGGTAACAGCTGAGGCCGCTCAGCAGAAAATAAGCAGAAACATCTCCGATGACATTCTCGACAGCCTTCCTCCAGAGGTCCTCAGCATGGAGGGTGCTGCTGTTTGCTACCTGGGCGACGACATATTCATCATTGGCGGGTGGAGGAACTGCAACAACATGGACAAGCAGTACCGCAAGGAGGCGTACCGTTACTGTGCTGAGAGGAAGCGATGGATGCTGCTGCCACCCTTACCCCAGCCACGCTGCAGAGCCGCAGCCTGCCACATTCGCATCCCGTACCATTATCTCCACGGCTGCCAGCATTACCCCATGCCCCAGAACCTGGCTCGCCAGCGAGACCGCATGCAACAGATGCAACAGCTCCATCGGCGCACCCTCACTCTGCGCAGACAGCTGCAATCTCAAATCGAATGCTGATAAATGCCTTGCTACCACAAAATCTTATTTTTTGCCTTTTATTGATGTGAAATGTCTGCACGGGTTTACCTTTGGCTGCTTTAACTTTTAAAAAATGAAGAATTAGCCAGAAATGCTACTAAACTATCTGTCTTACATTATATTTTTTGGCCTTACATTATTAGCTTATGCCTTACTTTTATTCCGCTAGTAAATTAAACTGTGATTGATGTGGCATTTTCTGAAAGGGATTGTTGATTTCATTGCTAAACTACTTAGCTTATCTTTATATATGTGGGCTAACACCTAAAGATGTCAACATACTGTATGTTGTGCTGCAAATATCAGTGACACTTTTGGGTAAAATTTGGTCAAGTTCAATGTTGAGATGTAAACTTAGCAAAGTTAATTATGTAAATGTTTATTGTGATGTATATGAGAAAATGATAAATTATTATTGTTGGGATAATGAACTTACCATAACAACTAGCTGAGCTTTAACTCCGTACTCCTCTATCGCTACCTGCATCTAATTTCTCTTCTACCTCCATTTTCCATTATGCGTTTTTTGCACTGTAGGGGTTAATTTATCTATATTTTATTACATGGCTGTGTTAGATACTCGATTCTGATTGGTCAATCACAGCGTTCTACGGTCTATTATTTCTGTATAGCAGACTATATATAGATATAGACCATATATAGCAGACTCTGGCGGACCATTTTTGTGTCAAATAATTGATTTCTTAAGTAAGTAGCCGTGTAATAAGCAGGATAATGTACAGGGGGATCGCCCTGTCAGGGTTTCCTTCACAACATTGACCTGCTCACTGTACATTATCCCTTACTTGTGCTGAACTTGAAACAGACAATCATAAGTATCGAGCAAAGCACATATTGGGGGACAGGGTGTTCAGTGATTATTGTATATGTTTCCCCCTCATTAAAACTTTAACCTGCTTAATACGGTGTTGCACTAAAATACTGTAAGTGCACTAAATAAGTTTCTTACAGATTGTACAACGCTTTTTTGCAATTCCAATGGTCGTGCATAAATGTGCATGATTTATTTCTAAAGTATTTCAGCTGGTCAAAAGTTGCTTTACTCAATTTCCCAGGTTGTCGCATAGCTTGAAATATACGATGCCTTCAAATGGGGTCGTGTTTACCATGTTTGCGAGAAGAGTCCCTATGAATGCCCCCCCTCTTGTGGTATTCACAACCTCTCTCTGAAAGCTCTGAGCTCACAAGTTGTGGCGTGTCGACGTTGTCAGAAACACTTTTTAATATAAGATTTTATTTCATTTTATGATATGTTTGAGAAAAATGTTGATATTCTCAACAACCTCATCTCTCTCCTCTGTCATTATGTTATTGCATTTACTGCATTATGTTACCCACTTGCTAGCTTGCTAAATTGCTAGCCTCTGTGGCTTCTAGATGCAGACAGTAACGTTAATATTGCCGTTGCTTAGCAGCGGTGACTTAACCACTTGAACACCAAACATGTGAACACGACTTCTCATGTAGCAAACACAAGTTCACGAGTTTCACTTGAAGGCACCAGTAGACCAACATAATAATGATGCAATGTCACTTTTGGGAAAAGGAGCTCTATGTTTTATTTTAATTTAAATTCTCTTGTCCCATTCCATGTTGTTGAGACACTGACTAACCCTCCAGTACTTAAGACTTTATTTTAAGTTGTTGTTTGTGCTTCTGGCAGAATTAGCTTTTCACTGTACTATGAAATGTGTGAAACACATGAAACCAGGAGGCTGGTATGTGTTTGTTCATGGTTCTCTCCATGTTCCAACTGTGCCATAAAATCCCAGCTGCATCTTATTAATATAGTTGTATTAACTATATTTCCTGCACTAAAGGATCTTGAATGTTAAACATTGTACAGTGATGCTTTTTTAAACTACAGTCCTCTACCACAGTGTTGTGTGGACCAGTTGTAGATCTCAGTGTATCTGTTGAAAATACAAGTGCTTCATCCCCAGTTAAGCTCTCTAATAAATATGATCTAATTAGTAACAGTTTCTAGTAACGTACTGTACATAATGTGAACATTATTAATTGATTGATGTAAATAATTTGACCAGTCGTATATGGTTTTGAATTGTCAAGAGTTTGTTTTAAGCCACTTTTCTTATGTAAAGTGCACATAACCAGCACACAACCACAGGAACATTGGCAGTGGTATCCCAAATTGCACATACAAATCCAAATTTGTATGTGCAGGAGCAAGAGAAAGAGAGGAGTCTACAGACATTTGTAATAAGTAATAAATAACAATATGTTTGTAATCTATAAAGTTCTATACATATCTTGAACTATATCACAAGTCATGGTGATTTCAGTAGTCTATATTTACAAATAACTTTCACAAGTAACAAAAGGACTTTTTAAATCAAGTAATATACGGTACTGTATATCACAATACACTTTAGGAAATCATAACAGGTTAGTGATGTCAAAGTTAACATGATAATAAGTAATAATGCAAATTTGTTTTAACACCACTATTTTCTTTAATGCATTAAGACAAAGTGTGATTTTTAGGTTGTAACTCAGTTTTAAGGCTAGAGTGAAGCCATGGCCATTTTCAAAGGGGTCCCTCGACCTCTGACCTCAAAATATGCAAATATAAATGGGTTCTGTGGGTACCCACGAGTCTCCCCTTTACAGACATGCCCACTTTATTATAATCACATTCATGTTTCGGGCTCCGTTTTTCAGTTGACATGCATTTTCACCATATTTATCTTTTCCAAACCTCACACCACGACGACTGCCTTCCGGGCAGTAGGAACGCAAGTGCGCCGGAACCTTTAAGTTTAATACTCTAGAGGCGGGGGAATGCTATGAGTGTAACAACCAGAACGCAAGTAAATAATTCAAACTGCTCTTTGCCGCTGGTCGGCTGTGTACTTTTACCCCAGAGGAGTACTAACGCCATGTTATAGTTTTAGTTTTACACAGCTTCTTGTTTGACATGATGTACTTTTAACGGTTGTTGCAGCAGTTTGCTCGCGGACGCGTCAGTTTGAAAATGGTAAGTTGTAACCGCCGGCTGTTACCTGTTAGCTAATCAGTGTAGCGTTAGCCGCAGACTGTAGTCAAACCGGCTGTTAAAGTTAAAACAGTCTCCATATTTTTGATGGTAAAGCAACGAACAGCAACGCGTTTTGTTCAAATAGTGAATGCTTTTGTATAGCGAATAAATAAAGTGTGAAAACACTGAACGCACAAGTCATACTGTGCTGCACCGGCTGGCAGTATGTTAGCTTAGTAGCGGTTACCATAGACAGTAATAAAACTAAACTGATTATAGGGGAAACAGTAGTATTTAAACCCAGGTGAATATATATATTTTCCCTCCATCGTTGGACACTTTATTCTCCATATATATTGAGTCTTATGCTTGTCTGTGAACAAATGTTACATTTTGCATGTTTAATTAACCTGACTAATATAAATGTCCTCATGATTTAATTTTCTGGAATTGTTCACATTTGCCCTAAAATGAGTACTAAATTAGCAGTTGTGTCCAGGAAAACGCTTTAAAAAATGTAATGTAAAGGATAACAAAAAAGTTTTCTCCTTGGTTTTACTTGCAGGTATACCATATTCCCTGGATCTACACACCGGTGCGGACCGTCCTGGCAATCTGGCACCAGCTAACCAAGGCGGAGGTGAGGATCATCTCCTGGATATTATACAATAGTTTTATTTCTTTTCAGAAACTTTACACAACTGTAATTCTGCCTTGACAGTATCTGCACATAAAACATAAAAAAATATAAGAAGAGAGGCACAGATACAGTTCAAAATGCACATAAGAGTTGAGGCGCTGGAAAAAGTATTAAGAGTCTAGATGGCTATCCAGTTTTTCCCGATATTTATCCCCCTTGTCCTTTTGAGGTGGAAGAGTGAAAGTCATTTTCTCCATTGAGCGGATAGAGTTGATTTTGTTGGTAAGAAGGTCAATGGAGGGAGGGGTCCTCTGCAGCCAGCATTTAGTATAGTCTTTTTTACTAGCAGCAATAATAATCTTTAAAAGGTATGTGTTGCTACTGAGACCTTTAACAACATTTTCCAGGTAGAGAAATGTTAACGAGAAATCAGAACTGAGGTTCAGAATCTCTGCGACTAGCTGCATAGTGGGGTTGTCGTTAGCACTGTCGCAGGTTCGAATCCGGTTTTGGGCTCCTCTGTGTGTAGGCTGCAAGTTCTTCTTATGTTAGCGTGGGTTGTCTCGGGGTTTCCACCTTCCTCCCACAGTCCAAAGTGGGTTAGGTCAATTGATGACTCTAAACTGCTCGTAGGTGTGAATGTGAGCGTGAATTCTTGTCTGTCTCTGTCTTGTCTGTCTCTATCTTGTCTGTCTCTATGTGCTCTGCCATGGACTGGCGAGCTGTCCAGGGTGAACCCCGCCTTCGCCTAGCGCCAGCTGGGATCAGCTCCAGCCCCCCTGCGACCCCTAACAGGATAAGCGGTTGCAGATGGCCCACTTCTTTCCAAAAAGGCTTAACATATGGACAAAACCAAAAAAAATATGTGCACAGTCCATCTAAACGATCCACACTCCCTCCAGCAAGAGTGCTGAGATCCACTAAATTTGGATTCCTGGTTTTGGGGTAATAAAGAAACAGGCCAAGTTCATGTGCTGGGCTATAATGTATTTACATGCACACATAAAAAAACATGATGCCCAACTTGAGACTTTAGAGACCTGTGCACATGTCGGAAAACCTTAGCGTGATATTAACTAAAATGCAAGTGTGTAACATATTTCTGATTTTTGCCATCCCTTCACTCCCCTTATTTATGCTCTCTGTATCTGGTTGATAAACATGCATTGTAAGATTAAACTTCTCTCTGTTCAGATCCCAGAGCTGGCCAAGTGCTCAGTGCTGATGAAGGAGCGCAGCAGAGTGGAGGAGACGATCCGTGCTATGCGGTCAGCAGGTGCAGGCAGCCTGCAGGTGAGTTAACTGTGCAGCATTTCATCTGAAGTAAGAATAAGTTTTGAGTCAAATACGGGAAATGACACCAAAACACTATGTTTTTTTCCTGGATATAAAGAGGTGCATAGTGACACTTAGCAGTTACTCCTGTTTAGAAAGTTTACTACAGGTGGAACCAATGCTCATGTTCAGCTAAAATTGCAAAAATCTTGGACCTGACAGGAAGACAGATTGCTGGTAATCTGTCCTGTTAGTAGTCTGCTTGTTTGCTCATGTGATTTTTGCTCATAAATGTTGGTTTAGTAATGACTGGGAGCCTTTGTGAATAAATGCAAAAGTAAACCTTGCCCCCAGAGTTTAAACTAAGCCTGCACAATCAAATTTTAAAGGAATCGGAAAATGGACAACTAAAATTTTCAAATTGCAGGTGATGTCAATATTTGTCTAAAGTGAAATGTGAAAAAATCCAGTTAATTAAATATTATGATGCTGCAGAGATGTCGTAGTTTACGCATCTCTTAATCAACTTTGTTTGATACAGATGTCCTCAAAAATCACACCATAATCATTTAAGTGTTTTTTTTAATAAAAATGAGAATGATATAAAAATTATTTAATCTAATATAGCAAATCATATTGCAATTGCAATATCAGTCAAAATAACAATTAACATTTAAATACCTAGTTTAAACTGAAGAAAACTGTATTTTATGTGCAGTTGCATCATACATGTCTTTCTTTACTGAGTGACAGTGTACTATTATTCTGTTCTAAACAGTCATATTTCCTTAGGTAATCTCAGATTTTGATATGACGCTGACCAGATTTGCCCACAACGGAAAGAGAGTTCCCACCACACACAGTAAGCACACAGAAAACTCACTCTTTGAAAAGATTATCTGCATCTTATAATTATTATTGTTATTTCTAATTATTATCTTGGCCAAATAGTGTTTTCATGATCTGGTCTGCACATTTGTATTATTAGATCTGAATAATTTATTGAAGCTGCAGTGGGTCGAGAATGTGATTTTTAAAGGTATTTGTTAAAGGGATTTGTATAAATCAGTCACTATATCCTCACAGTAGTGCATGAAACAGGTAATCTGAAAAAAAATCACCTCTGGTGCTCCTAATGGCATCTTGAAGATTTCACAGACTGGAGGAAAACAACCAATCAAAGCTGATCTGGAGTCTGCAGTCCAGCTTCTGTCTATGATCAAATGGTCAAACCAGGCAGCGCTGATCAAATATGAATTAATATTCTGTTACTGTAATGCCCATTTCTCACCTCCAATGTTTTCAGAAACGGTGTACTGTTTAGCTCCAACCTGTAAAAGTTTGTGTCCCGGCAGCCATTTTGAGATCAGTTGAGGCGATACTATATACCTCCCACCAGTGCTGGTGGGAGGTGTATATATATATATATATATATATATATATATATATATATATATATATATATATATATATATATATATATATCTCAAATGACCTCTGAGCAGCCTAAGTGTCCCATCATGGGCTAGATTTTTTTTTTTTTTTCTTAAAAACCGAGCCATAAGGAGGTGCAGCAGTCTAATTTTCTCTCTGAAAGGTTATTACGGAGTTTTTACCCCATGATGCCAAAAAACTTTCTGCCTACTGAAGCTTTAATTGACTTGATTAGCATTTGTGCGTTCTTTGCTTTTGTCATTATTTGTTACTTTTTTGTCTGAGTGTCTGGTGTCTTTCTGAAACTACTACAAACCTGTTTTCCTTTCTATTCCCAGACATCCTCGATAACCGGTTGTTGATCGATGAAAACTGCACTAAAAAGGTAAGTGTGCTACAGGAATAAGGTCATTAAAGCCCCCCTCCAGTTTTACTTCCTGTTTTTTGCTTAACTTTCTTTCTGAAACAGAGAATCGGGGTGTGGTTAATAGTCAGACATATTTCACCACGGGAACCAGATTGCATTGTTATTCAACCCAGTTTAGATGATTTAATTTTTTTACTAGACCACAAATGAGACCTGAATTAGTGCAACGCAGCGATTCAATGACCCCACCCTTTCCCTTTTTCCCTGTTTTTATTATTATTGGTATTATATGTAGTTTTATTAGTGTTATGTAGTTTTATTGCTTGCTTTTATGACTTGTTTAATGGACTGATTGTTTTTATTGTTTTCTGTAAGGTGACCTTGAGTGTTCAGAGAGGCGCCCATAAATAAAATGAATTATTATTATTATTAACATTGTCATGACAAGATTGTACCTTTTTAAAAACATGCCTAATCATGTCATCCCAACAAGATTGTACTCTACAGTTTAATAGATAATGGGTCCTATTTCACTTGTATAATTGCCCCTACTGCAGTAATTGTGGCTTGTTTTTGTGCGCAATGACATTTACAAATACAAATTTTATTTAAGATGAAATGTTTGCTGGTCTGTAATTACATACTTGTCATTGCAATTGCAAGTACATACTGATTCATACCTTGTAGTTGGTCTGTAAATTTATATTCAGTGTTTTCTGTTGATCCACTTTAGATGAGGGAGCTGATGAACACCTACTATCCCATAGAGATTGATGCTAGCAGGGCTGCTGAAGAAAAGCTGCCTCTCATGGTGGAGTGGTAAGAAACAAACACACTGGCCTAGATAATAACACCTGTCTATTTGAATTTAATTTTTTCTTACAGCACATACTGTAAAAGGAAATTGTAATTTGACATTGACAAATAACACGCTTCTGATTTTTCTCAGTGTTATGTGGACCAGTTGTGGCCTTTTTCAGTATTTTAAACTGTCAGTATTTGAAGCTCCAGTTCCTGAAAGGACCAAAGAAAAGGTGAAAAAAAAAAAAAAAACCTGCCTGACTGAGATGTGACATTTGTATTGTGCTGTTCTCTGCAGGTGGACTAAAGTCCACGAGCTGCTGATTCAGCAGAGGATCAGGAAGGACATGCTCGCCCAGGCTGTTAAGGAATCCAGTGCTATGCTCAGGTATGCACTATGCTCAAGTCTTATATTAACCTAGGCCCTGGTTTATGGTGGTGGACAGTAATTAAGTATTGTACTTAAATACAAATTCAAGACACATTTACTTTAATTATTTTAATTTTATGCAACTTTATATTTTGAATTTAGCACCTTTAAAAACCTTCTCTTTCGTCACAAAGCTGAAAACACGGCTGTTTTTCAGAGCTCATCAAAAGTTGATGTTTTAGAGATGTGTGATTCTCACAAGACAGCAACTCTACAAACATATGATGATATTATAGAGTATGATGCATTGCTGTAGATTAAACAACCCAACAGTATATAAAGGAGTTAGTGCAACCATCAACATCTACAGCAGTAAAATGCAACATTCACATGAATGCACTAGTGATATTAATCCTGAACTATAATATGGATTAGTAAAACACTAACGGAACTCTTTACTGCATAGTACTTCTACTTTTGATACTACATTTAGCTGATAATACAATTTTACTTAAGTAGGGTTTTGAATGCAGGACTTTTACTTGTAGTAGAGTATTTTCATGTGCATTAATAAAATGAAATACATGTTGAACATACATCACACATCTGACTTCTTTTTGAAGAATCTGTAACACTTGCTCAGGATGATTAAAACTTCTCACATGCAGTAATTTAAATGTTTTCTCAAATAGTCGCTGGTTCTTGTGTCTAATGGGTGCCGTGTACGATTTCTTTAGGGATGGCTACAAAGTGTTTTTTGACCGTCTGACGGAGCAGCAGGTCCCTCTGTTGATCTTCTCGGCTGGTGTTGGAGACGTCCTGGAGGAGGTGATTCGACAGAACCACGTCTTCTACCCCAATGTCCACGTCATCTCCAACTACATGGACTTTGACCAGACTGTGAGTGTGCCCACACCTGGCTTTACTGGGCTTTCATGTGAATTATTGCCTGAAATGCCCTGAAGAATATTTAAATAGTTGAGAAGGAAGATTCCTCGTATCCCACAGTAATACAATAACTGTAGATTTGACAGGATTGTTGAGAAATACTAGCATTTTTCCCATAAGTTCATTGATTTCAAAACATGGAAAACAGTGACAGAATAAAGGAATTGCATCAAGCTAATCTTAATATAATAAGCAAACTGGTGTAATATTTAACTGAATATGGTTTTGTTAATAAGGGGGTCCTGCGAGCCTTCAAAGGCCAACTGATCCACACCTTCAACAAGAGGGAAGGTGCTCTGTCACATGCAGCTGGCCTCAGGGAGCTGCAGGGTCGACCCAATGTCCTGCTGCTGGGAGACTCTTTAGGAGACCTGACCATGGCCGACGGCGTGTCTGAGCACCAGAACATCCTCACCATTGGCTTCCTCAACGACCAGGTCAGCCTTGATGTCTAGTTTTAGCGTTCATATCAACACATTGACTTTCTGAATTTAGGTTCTCAGTGTTCTGCTTCTCTCAGGTGGACGAGAGAAAAGAGTCGTACATCAACTCCTTTGACATCGTACTGGTGAAGGACGAGACGATGGACGTTCCCAACGGCATCCTCCGATACATTACTTCATCGAGAGACGACAAGTAAGAGGCACAAGGGTGAACTTTATGACAACATACAGATACTTGTTCACTCCATTCACTACGTTGCAAAGCTGGACAATCACACATAATCACTTACCTCAAACCTGAACTTGAAGCTAGACTCAGTGTTTTGACTGTAATTTAAATGTATCCTAAATATGTCCAAAGGTTTAAAAGATCTAAAGTAGGTTCTGCATTTTCAGCTTAGTTTTGAAGAATGGGTTATTTATACCAGTATTGCAACTTTACAGACTATTAGAGAGCTTAGCTCTGAGTTAAACGCTTTTCTTCCTGCTGCTTAATTTGTTTGAATGAATCTTCAGGATGTCTTGATAGAAATAGTATAATGGCAATGTGCCTCCTTGAAGTGTATATAATGCTTAACGCCTCTTTGAGGGTCCGATGGTGTCCACCGTGTAAGCGTAAATTTTGTCATGAGAGCGTGTACGGGTAGACTCTATGCAGACGTCTGCGCACCGTCAGTTTGTTGTGACTGTAGCGTAGCAATCTACTGCACATTTGCGAAACTCGTCCTCCAACCGGACAGTATAAACAGAACTATTTTGCATACGTGCTGTCAGCAGCTGTCCGTGTACGTGTCAAAACTCACTGCAGGGAGAATTTATATTGTCTTGTTTCAATGCGTGTGAAGCACATACGGTACAGTACCCGCAGACCTCCCGCTGAAAACAAATCAGCCTTTTAAAAATATCAATTTTAACAGTTACGGGGTTTATTTCTAAGTTTCTGTCCCCTTTTCAGCACAAAACAACTTTCTAATTTTTACTTTATAGTTTTACAGTATAAGGAAGCTTTTAAATATTTTACATTACTCACGTGTATGAGCAAAGACATAAAGTACATTTTATAAATGGTTCTTTCATCTGGTAAGTCTTCTACTTAATATTTACATTGTTCTGATGTGTTTTATGCGTACTGTATATTACCTCTACATACATTGCAAATATCTTCAGTTTACGTGCAGGGTTTAGCTAACTTGACAGTGATGCTATCAGTGTTTAAGCTAATGTCGTTATTGTTAAGAGGTACTAGTTAGGATGTGTGTTGTCTTTCAACTGAAACATTGTGGCTGCTAGAAATTAGGACGTTACATTGATCGAGTTGCACTTAACTATAGGTGTTGTTGAAGAAAAGATGAATATGGACTTACCTATAAGTGTGCTCTTCTCAGCTAAAGATATAGTTCACATTTTTAACAAGGTTCCTGTGGGGTCTTAAAAAGTCTGTAAAAAAGGTTTAAAATCCAATAACCTGAATATAAGACTCTAGATGTCTTAAAACCTCACAAAATGTCTTAAAGGTCTTAAAAATTAATTCATGTTACTTGCATTTAAGAAGAAATGCATTATCTTGCTTTTAAACGTTTTGTTTTTTGAGCACGCTCTAACAAAACTATGGAGCAGAAACAAAAGGGAATAGCTGTGCTCCCTGGATAGGATTTATCGGAGTTGTAGGTCTTAAATTGCATTAATACTGGTCTTAAAAAGGTCTCAAAAAGCTTTAAATTTGACTTGCTGAGACCTGCAGATACCCTGTCTAAATCCCAGTGTAAAAAGGACAGGAAAATAATTACTCCTTGATTTCCTTTAGTATTGTTATGACCCATCTCCAACAGGAATTCCTTTATATGGGAATCTAAAAAATGTGAACTATCCTTTTAATCAACAGCTTTACATTGTCTGTGTGCTACTAATAAGTTATTGCAGTGTAGTTATGACTCCAACAAATCATGTTGTAGCTTTTAAATTATTTCTATGAGAAATGCATCAATAATACTTACATTATTTTTTAAAGTTCCCAGTATCCAATAGTTTCCCACCAATATCAGCCAAAACAATACATTTTATATCTTAGTACATACAGTATGCACGTATACAACATATTGGCATTTTCAGATATTTCTGTGTTAATTTAATTACCTGCTTTTTAAAATGACTATAATACTTTTACTGTGTTTCTACTTTGATTACTAAGACATGAGTTATTTAAAATGCTGATGAAAACCATTGAAGACAGCTGCAGTGTTGCTCTTGTTTTGCAAATGACTGTTGTGTATTCCTGGTCTTTTTAAGAGCTGCTCACAGAAGCTGTTATATGACTGAATTTCTGGTGCAGGATGCAGATGTTTGTTTTTCGAAGCCCCACTGGTCCCACACTCTCTTGCTTGTTGGGTTTTTGCAAATGCAGCTGTCATTTATAAATAGACTGTTCAGTGTGGTGCAGAAAGTATTAAACCATGATGTTGTGTGGAAATAGTCTCTTGCTGCTTGTTTTAAGGTGTTTGGGTTTATTCCTGAGAGAATAAAAGTATTCGACTGATCGCAGCTCCAAGAGCCTCGTCGCTTCCCTTTCCTTCTCTTCGTCTTTCTTCAGTTTGAGCTCATCTGTCCTTGATCACTCCATCTTTATTTCGGTCCTGCTCCAGGACCGTTCTTTCCAGGCTTTATGTGACCTTTGCCCTCCGCCACCTGCAGCTTGATGAACTCCCCAAACTAGGAAAGGAACAACACTGCAGTCAAAATACCACAACCCATTCAAATCTCACTTTTGTCTCACCTTTCAGGGAGTTCAGGGAATTAGCACATCAGCGATAGCTTAATGTTTAACCATCATGATAGATCACCTCATTTCCTTTAGTGCCTGCAATCCAATTTTAAATTTCCTATTCCCAGTTTTTGTCACTGTAATAAAACCTGAAAGGGGCTCAAGTATTTTGTATGATTAAAACCACTCTTGAACCAGGGGTTCTCAAAGTTTTGATGGCCGAGTGTCTTTTTAGGGAGCCGGCATGTGTTAGAGGGCCACACATAAAACAATATCTTCTATCGTATCCACCGAATGCCATAAGCTAACAGCACTAGCATTGATAACAGAACGTAATTCCCGCAACACTCATGAGGTGCCTGCAGTTGCCATGCAGCCAGTAGCTCTCTACTGATGTCATTAATAACCTGACTGGTGTTAGTAGGACGCAGTTTGACTCAGGAGATCAATAGCGTATTAAATGTAAGCTATTGAAAGTGAAAGGATTGAAATGGACCACACATATATAATGCATGCATTTCATATCATTTTCAGTGATCATGCAAACTATACTATGACTTTTTTTTTATGGCATGCTATATTACGAAATGTGTTATGGCATAATATGTACTGCCTGTGGCTTTATGGCATGCTATAACATGACATTTTATGACATCCAACACTGACTTTTTATGACATTTTCGTGAAATACTATACTATGGCTTTTTAATGACATTTTCTGTGCCTTTTTTACATTTTGTACGGTATAATATACTATAAATTTTTATGAAATTTGATGCATTTTACACTATGAATTTTCTATGACAGTTTACATAGAATTTTTTATGACATGCTAATGACATTTTATGGCACGTTAAACTACGACTTTAACACTATTCTACCATGCTGTGAACTAGAGGTCGCCCTACTTTTTATGACATTTTTCTAGCATCTTTGACATACTATACATGACTTTTTATGATATTTTTTATGGCATACAATGACTTTTTTTATGGCACACTTTTTTATGATATACTAAGACATTTTATATTTCTATGGCATACTATATAAATTTTTATAATGTACTATATGACACATTTTTCTGACGTACTGTCGAAAAAAGTCATTAAGAAGTAACAGAATAGTATGTCGAAAAAGTCTGTGGGACCAATAAAGGAATATCTTATCTTATCTTATCTTAGTATAGTATGTTGAAAAAAACGTTTAGTATGTCAAAGTCATAAAAATTCTATATACACTGCTCAAAAAAAAATAAAGGGAACACTAAAATAACATCCTAGATATCAATGTATGAAATATTCCAGTTGAAAATCTTTATTCATTAAACAGTGGAATACGTTGAGAATAAAATAACCTAAAAATGATCATTGTAAATCAATTATTATCCCATGGAGGTCTGGATTTGGAATCATACTCAAAACAAAAGAGGAAAATCACCTTACAGGCTGATCCAACTTGAATGGAATTCCCTCAAGACAAGTCAAAATGAGGCTCAGTAGTGTGTGTGGCCTCCTCGTGCCTGTATGACTTCCCTACAACGCCTGGCCATGCTCCTGATTAGGCGGTGGATGTTCTCCTGAGGGATCTCCTCCCAAACCTGGATTAAAGCATCAGTCAACCCCTGGACAGTCTGTGGTGCAACGTGGCGTTGGTGCATGGAACGAGACATGATGTCCCAGTTCTGCTTGATTGGATTCAGGTCTGGGGAACGGGCAGGCTGGTCCATAGCATCAATGCCTTCATTATGCAGGAACTGCTGACACGCTTCAGCCACATGAGGCCTAGCATTGTCATGCATCAGAAGGAACCCACGGCTCACTGCACCAGCATATGGTCTCACAATGGGTCTGGGGATCTCATCCCGGTACCTAATGGCAGTCAGGGGACCTCTGGCTAGCACATGGAGGGCTGTGCGGCCCTCCAAAGAAATACCTCCCCACATCATTACTGACCCACCGCCAAACCGGTCATGCTGGAGGACGTTGCAGGCAGCAGAACGTTCTCCACGGCGTCTCTGGACTCTGTCACGTCTGTCACATGTCCTCAGTGTGAACCTGGTCTCATCCATGTAGAGCTCAGGGCGCCAATGGCCAATTTGCCAATCTGCCAATTACGGTGTTCTCTGGCAAATGCCAATCGCCCTATACTTTGTTGGGCTGTAAGCACAAGCCCTACTTGTGGACGTCGGGCCCTCATACCACCCTCATGGAGTCTGTTTCTAACAGTTTGAGCAGAAACATGCATATTAGTGGCCTGCTGGAGGTCATTTTGCAGGGCTCTGGCAGTGCTCTTCCTCTTCCTCCTTGTACAAAGTAGGACGTAGCAGTCCTACTGCTGGGTTGTTGCCCTCCTTCGGCCTCCTCCATGTCTCCTGGTGTACGGGCCTGTCTCCAGGTATATCCTCCATGCTCTGGACACTGTGCTGACAGACACAGCAAACCTGCACAACCTGAGCAACTTCTGTGGGTTGTAGTCACCGCCTCGTGGTGCCTCTAGGGGTGAGAGCTCTGACAAAATGCAAAAGTGACCAAAACATCAGTCAGATAGGATGAGAACAGAGAAATGGTCTGTGGTCACCACCTGCAGAACCACTCCTTCATAGGGGTTGTCTTGATAACTGCCTCTCATTTCAGCCTGTTGTCTGGTCCATTTGCACAACAACAGGTGAAACTGATTCACAATCACTGCTGCTTCCTAGCTGGACAGGTTGATATCACACAAAAGTGATTGACTTGGAGTTACAGTGTGTTGTTCAAGTGTTCCCTGTATTCTCTTGAGCAGTGTAGTATGTCAAAGACATTTAAGCTATGAAGAAGGCTATGTCGCCCCAGGTCCAGTTCTTGGTCCTGACTGGTGGAGACAGGAGGAGACAGAGGAGTAGAGGCTGCAGGAAGGAGTGTGGTGATGGAGTAGGTCGGTGACGTTGGAGGGGTGCCTGCTTATGAGGGAGCTTTGTGAGGGAGAAGAAGGACTTTGAATTGGATCGGTTGTGGGACAGGGAGCCAGTGGAGGTTCTGGAGGACAGGGGTGATGTGAAAACAGGAGCGTGTAGTATGTTGAAAAAAGTTATAAAAAATCACAGTATAGTAGGTCAAAGTATAGTATGTTGAAGCAAGTCATAAAACAGCATATTGAAAAAAGTTACCTTATAGTGTCAAAAGAAGTCCGTTTTTCGACACACTAAACCATACGAAACACATTTAATGGCTTTTTTTGACATATACTATTTTTTAAAATTATTTTTTATTTCTTTTTTGACAGACTATACTGACTGACTTTTTTCGACCTACTAATACTGTGACTATTTGATGACTTTTTTCAAAACCCTATACTAAGACCATTTTGACTTTTTTAACCGATTATACTTTGACATGTTGATGATTTTCACATACTACAACATTTTTCAAAATGATATATATACTACGACTTTCAATATGCAACAGTGATTGATTTGCTCTTTTTTGTCATCGTTTTTTTCTCTGTAATACTGTAATATTACTTTTTATTTATTCATTCATTCATTCATTCATTCATTCTGTCAATAAAACAAAAACAGAACACCTTATACAATAAGACATCAGAATGAAAGGGAGCAGAAGGAAGAAAATCTTATAAATAATCTGCCCCTCCCAACACACAAATCATAGAACCAATAATAATTTGTTTGACAAACATATAAAAAAATAAAACAAAGAGATGAAAAATAAACAATGAAACTGGAAACAGCTGCAGGCCAACTTACATCTGATTTGCATCCAGAGCTTACCAACTTACAAACATTTGTTTTCTAAGCATCAACAGGTTAGAATAGAATTAAAACAATTTAACACAATTCTCTATATTTTGTTAACATCATATTTTTAACCTTTTTTTTTAAACACAACAAATGAATTGGCATCTTTAATTTCTTTCTCCAAATAATTCCATAATCCAATTCCATAAACAGAAACATATCGTTTCAACACTTTAATTCTGCACCTTGGTTTTATAAATATTTCAAATCCTTTTAACTCATAATTACTTTGCCTTTTAATAAATCTGTTTTGTATATTTTCTGGTAACTTTTGTTTATGAGCTTTATACATTAGCTTTAACACACTAAAATCAACTAGATCCTCAAATTTCAATAATTGTAACTTTACAAACAATGGATGTGATGGATCTCTATCTATTTCCACCTATGATTCTTATTGCTCTTTTTTGTAAAATGAAAATGGTTTAATGTTTGTTTTATGTGTTGTTCCCCAAATTCGACATGCAATACAATTTTTTCTTCATACTATACCATGACATTTTTTTTAATTCTATACTTTTTATTCAACATATTATACTGACTTTTTCAACGTACTATACTATGACTTTTATTTTGTTGCCATACTATACTTTGACTTTTTTTTTTTTTTTAAAAATGACATATAATACTATGATTTTTAAATTTTTTTTGACATACTATAAAAGGACTTTTTTTTTTAACATACTATACTATATTTTTCCAACATGATATACTATGCCTGTACTATAACTTACTTACTTAACCTACTATACTAACACACTGACTTTTTTGATATGCCTGACAATGACTTTTTTTTTTTTTTTTTTTTTTTTTTTTACAACATACTATACCACAACTTAAAAAAAAAAGACATACTATATTGTGACTTTTTACATTTTTTGGCATACCATACTGTGGCTTTTTTTTTCCAGCATACTATTCTGTGGCTTTTTTGACACACTATACCATGAATTTTTTCGACATACTACATAATGAATATTTTTAATTTTTTAAAATACTATACTAAGACTTTTAAAATTTTTCGTCATTTGAAATACTATACGATGACTTTTTTCAACATACTATACTATGACTTTTTTTCCACATGCTGTACTATGACTTTTTTTTTGACGTACTATAACATGACTTTTTCAACCTACTAGGACTATTTTTTTATGACATACTATACTATGAATTTTTCCCCACATACTATACTATAACTTTTTTGATATTCTATACTATAACCTTTTTTGACATACTATACTATCACTTTTTTCAACATATACTATAACAATACTATGACTTTTTTTTTCGACATACCATATTATGACTTCTTTCAACATCCAATACTATCTTTTTTTTCCAAGAAACTATACTATGTTTTTTTTTTTCAACATACTACACTATGGCTTTTTTCGACATGCAAGACTGACTTTTTTCCACATCCTGTACTATGACTTTTTTTGATATATTATGACTTTTTTCGACATACTATACTATGACTTTTTTGACTTTTTATATATATAGTATATATATATATATATATTTTTTTTCTCACATACTATACTATAACTTTTTTTAAATACTACACAATACCTTTTTTTGACATTCTATACTATAATTTCTTTTTGACATACTATACTATGAATTTTTTCAACATACTATACTATGGCTTTTTTGACATACTATACAATGATTTTTTTTGTTCGACATACGACACCATGACTGTTTTTTTACATACTGTACTTTGGCTTTTTTTTGACCTGCTATACTATGACACTTTTCCAATATACCATGCTTTGACTTTTTTTGGACAAACTATACTATGACTATAACTATTTTTTTTACAAACTATACTATCACATTTTCTCAACATTGGCTATGGCTTTTTTAAACATTGTATACTATGACTTTTCTCGACATACTATACTATGGATTTTTTTGAAATACTATACGATGACTTTTTTCAACATACTATACTATGACTTTTTTGATATGCTATGGTATGGCTTTTTTGCAATTCAACGACTGTTTTTTGACATGCTATACTGTGACTTTTTTCACAATACTATATTATGACTTTTCAACATGCTATGACTGTTTTCGACATACTATACAATGACATTTTTTTGACCTCTTTTTTTTTTTTTTTTCATCTATTCTTTTATTTTTTTTAAATTCTTTTTTTTTTCTTTTTTCACATTCTTTACAATAATTTTTTCAAATTACTATACTATTACTGTTTTTGACATAGTATACGATGATTTTTTCAACGTATGAATGTATATTATACATTGACCTTATAACATATTATACTACAACTTTTTTCAAGATGCTATACTATGACTTTTTTCACCATACTACACTATACCATGACTTTTTTTGACATGCTATACGATGACGTTTTTTTTTTTGTAAAATTTTCAGTCATTTCACGAAACGACTTTTTCTCACCATAGAATCATTCTACATGCTATAATACAGCCGTTTTCATGATTTTTTTCAACATTGGAAAAATTTGACGTTTTCATCGAAAAATTTCAATATACTATACTATGGCGTTTTTTTTGTAAAATATTCCGAAATTTCACAAAATGACTTTTACTCTCCATAGAATTATTCTACACACGATAATGCGACCGTTTTCATGATTTTTTTCAACATCAAAAAAATTTGCCGTTTTCATCCAAAAATTTCGACATACTATATACTATGGCGTTTTTTTGTAAAATTTTCAATCAATTCACGAAATGACTTTTGCTCACCATAGAATCATTCGACACACTATAATACGACGGTTTTCATGATTTTTTTCAACATCTGAAAAATTTGACGCTTTCATCCAAAAATTTCGACATACTATACTATGGCGTTTTTTTTGTAAAATATTCCGAAATTTCACAAAATGACTTTTACTCTCCATAGAATCATTCTACACGCTATAATACGACAGTTTTCATGATTTTTTTCAACATCAGAAAAATTTGACTTTTTCATCGAAAAATTTCGACATACTATACTATGGCGTTTTTTTTGTAAAATTTTCCATCATTTCACGAAACGAGTTTTGCTCACCTTAGAATCATTCTACACGCTATACTACGACCGTTTTCATGATTTTTTTCAACATCTGAAAAATTTGACGTTTTCATGGAAAACTTTCGACATACTATACTATGGCGTTTTTTTTTGGTAAAATTTTCAAACATTTCACGAAACGACTTTTGCTCACCATAGAATCATTCTACACGCTATAATACAACCGTTTTCATGATTTTTTTTCATTATCTGAAAAATTTGACATTTTCATCCAAAAATTTCGACATACTATACTATGGCGTTTTTTTTGTAAAATTTTCCATCATTTCACGAAACGACTTTTGCTCACCTTAGAATCATTCTACACGCTATAATACGACCGTTTTCATGATTTTTTTCACTATCTGAAAAATTTGCCGTTTTCATCGAAAAATTTCGACATACTATACTATGGCGTTTTTTTTGTAAAATTTTCCACCATTTCACGAAATGACTTTTGCTCACCATAGAATCATTCTACACGCTATAATACCACCATTTTCATGATTTTTTTCAACATCAGAAAAATTTGACGTTTTCATCCAAAAACTTCGACATACTATACTATGGCCGTTTTTTTTGTAAAATTGTCCGACATTTCACGAAACGACTTTTGCTCACCATAGAATCATTCTACATGCTATAATGCGGCCGTTTTCATGATTTTTTTCAACATTGGAAAAATTTGACGTTTTCATCGAAAAATTTCGACATACTATACTATGGCGTTTTTTTTGTAAAATTTTCCATCATTTCACGAAACGACTTTTGCTCACCTTAGAATCATTCTACACGCTATAATACGACCGTTTTCATGATTTTTTTCAACATCTGAAAAATTTGACGTTTTCATCGAAAAATTTGACGTTTTTGTCGAAAAATTTCAACATACTATACTATGGCATTTTTTTTTGTAAAATATTCCGAAATTTCACAAAATGACTTTTACTCTCCATAGAATCATTCTACACACGATAATGCAACCGTTTTCATGATTTTTTTCAACATCAAAAAAATTTGCCGTTTTCATCCAAAAATTTCGACATACTATACTATGGCGTTTTTTTTGTAAAATTTTCCATCGTTTCACGAAATGACTTTTGCTCACCATAGAATCATTCTACACGCTATAATACGACCGTTTTCATAATTTTTTTTCATTGTCTGAAAAATTTGACGTTTTCGTCCAAAAATTTCGACATACTATACTATGGCGTTTTTTTGTAAAATTTTCAATCAATTCACGAAACGACTTTTGCTCACCATACAATCATTCTACACGCTATAATACGACCGTTTTCATGATTTTTTTCAACATCAGAAAAATTTGAAATTTTCATCGAAAAATTTCGATATACTATACTATGGCGTTTTTTTTGTAAAATTTTCAATCAATTCACGAAACGACTTTTGCTCACCATAGAATCATTCTACATGCTATAATACGACCGTTTTCATGATTTTTTTCACTATTTGAAAAATTTGCCGTTTTCATCGAAAAATTTCGACATACTATACTATGGGGTTTTTTTTGTTAAATTTTCAATCATTTCACGAAACGACTTTTGCTCACCATAGAATCATTCTACACGCTATAATACGACCGTTTTCATGATTTTTTTCAACATCAGAAAAATTTGACATTTTCATCGAAAAATTTCGACATACTATACTATGGCGTTTTTTTTGTAAAATTTTCAATCAATTCACGAAACGACTTTTGCTCACCATAGAATCATTCTACACGCTATAATACGACCGTTTTCATGATTTTTTTCAACATCTGAAAAATTTGCCGTTTTCATCGAAAAATTTCGACATACTATACTATGGCGTTTTTTTTGTAAAATTTTCCACCATTTCACGAAATTACTTTTGCTCACCATAGAATCATTCTACATGCTATAATACAGCCGTTTTCATGATTTTTTTCAACATTGGAAAAATTTGACGTTTTCATCGAAAAATTTCAATATACTATACTATGGCGTTTTTTTTTGTAAAATATTCCGAAATTTCACAAAATGACTTTTACTCTCCATAGAATCATTCTACACACGATAATGCGACCGTTTTCATGATTTTTTTCAACATCAAAAAAATTTGCCGTTTTCATCCAAAAATTTCGACATACTATACCATGGCGTTTTTTTTGTAAAATTTTCCATCATTTCACAAAATGACTTTTGCTCACCATAGAATCATTCTACACGCTATAATACGACCGTTTTCATGATTTTTTTTCATTGTCTGAAAAATTTGAAGTTTTCATCCAAAAATTTCGACATACTATACTATGGCGTTTTTTTTTATTGTAAAATATTCCGAAATTTCACAAAATGACTTTTGCTCACCATAGAATCATTCTACATGCTATAATACGGCCGTTTTCATGATTTTTTTTAACATTGGAAAAATTTGACGTTTTCATAGAAAAATTTCGACATTCTATACTATGGCGTTTTTTTTTGTAAAATATTCCGAAATTTCACAAAATGACTTTTGCTCACCATAGAATCATTCTACATGCTATAATACGGCCGTTTTCATGATTTTTTTTAACATTGGAAAAATTTGACGTTTTCATCCAAAAATTTCGACATACTATACTATGGCGTTTTTTTTTTGTAAAATTTTCCACAATTTCACGAAACGACTTTTGCTCACCATGGAATCATTCTACACACTATAATACGACCGTTTCCATTTTTTTTTCAACATCAGAAAAATTTGACATTTTCATCGAAAAATTTCGACATACTATACTATGGCGGTTTATTTGTAAAATTTTCCGACATTTCACGAAACGACTTTTGCTCACCTTACAATCATTCTACACGCTATAATAAGACGGTTTTCATGATTTTTTTCAACATCTGAAAAATTTGACGTTTTCATCGAAAAATTTCAACATACTATACTATGGCATTTTTTTTGTAAAATATTCCGAAATTTCACAAAATGACTTTTACTCTCCATAGAATCATTCTACACGCTATAATACGACCGTTTTCATGATTTTTTTTCATTGTCTGAAAAATTTGACGTTTTCATCCAAAAATTTCGACATACTATACTATGGCGTTTTTTTGTAAAATTTTCAATCAATTCACGAAACGACTTTTGCTCACCATACAATCATTCTACACGCTATAATACGACCGTTTTCATGATTTTTTTCAACATCAGAAAAATTTGACATTTTCATCGAAAAATTTCGACATACTATACTATGGCGTTTTTTTTGTAAAATTTTCCATCATTTCACGAAACGACTTTTGCTCACCTTAGAATCATTCTACACGCTATAATACGACCGTTTTCATGATTTTTTTTCAACATCAGAAAAATTTGACATTTTCATCGAAAAATTTCGACATACTATACCATGGCGTTTTTTTTTGTAAAATTTTCCATCATTTCACGAAATGACTTTTGCTCACCATAGAATCATTCTACACGCTATAATACGACCGTTTTCATGATTTTTTTTCATTGTCTGAAAAATTTGAAGTTTTCATCCAAAAATTTCGACATACTATACTATGGCCGTTTTTTTGTAAAATTTTCCGACATTTCACGAAACGACTTTTGCTCACCTTAGAATCATTCTACACGCTATACTACGACCGTTTTCATGATTTTTTTCAACATCTGAAAAATTTGACGTTTTCATGGAAAAATTTCGACATACTATACTATAGCGTTTTTTTTTGTAAAATTTTCCATCATTTCACAAAACGACTTTTGCTCACCTTAGAATCATTCTACACGCTATACTACGACCGTTTTCATGATTTTTTTCAACATCAGAAAAATTTGCCGTTTTCATCCAAAAATTTCGACATAAAATACTATGGCGTTTTTTTTGTAAAATATTCCGAAATTTCACAAAATGACTTTTACTCTCCATAGAATAATTCTACACGCTATAATACGACCGTTTTCATGATTTTTTTTCATTGTCTGAAAAATTTGACGTTTTCATCCAAAAATTTCGACATACTATACTATGGCGTTTTTTTTTGTAAAATTTTCAATCAATTCACGAAACGACTTTTGCTCACCATAGAATCATTCTACATGCTATAATACGACCGTTTTCATGATTTTTTTCAACATTGCTGAAAAATTTGACGTTTTCATCGAAAAATTTTGACATACTATACTATGGCGTTTTTTTTTTGTAAAATTTTCCACCATTTCACGAAACGACTTTTGCTCACCATAGAATCATTCTACACGCTATAATACGACCGTTTTCATGATTTTTTTCAACATCAAAAAAATTTGCCGTTTTCATCCAAAAATTTCGACATACTATACTATGGCGTTTTTTTTTTTGTAAAATTTTCCACCATTTCACGAAACGACTTTTGCTCACCTTAGAATCATTCTACACGCTATACTACGACCGTTTTCATGATTTTTTTCAACATCTGAAAAATTTGACGTTTTCATCGAAAAATTTCGACATACTATACTATGGCGTTTTTTTTTTGTAAAATTTTCCATCAATTCACGAAACGACTTTTGCTCACCATAGAATCATTCTACATGTTATAATACGGACGTTTTCATTATTTTTTTCAACATTGGAAGAATTTGACGTTTTCATCGAAAAATTTCGACATACTATACTATGGCGTTTTTTTTGTAAAATTTTCCATCATTTCACAAAACGACTTTTGCTCACCTTAGAATCATTCTACACGCTATACTACGACCGTTTTCATGATTTTTTTCAACATCTGAAAAATTTGACGTTTTCATCGAAAAATTTCGACATACTATACTATGGCGGTTTTTTTTTGTAAAATTTTCCATCATTTCACGAAACGACTTTTGCTCACCATAGAATCATTCTACATGTTATAATACGGCCGTTTTCATTATTTTTTTCAACATTGGAAAAATTTGACGTTTTCATCGAAAAATTTCGACATACTATACTATGGCGTTTTTTTTGTAAAATTTTCCATCATTTCACAAAACGACTTTTGCTCACCTTAGAATCATTCTACACGCTATACTACGACCGTTTTCATGACTTTTTTCAACATCTGAAAAATTTGACGTTTTCATCGAAAAATTTCGACATACTATACTATGGCGTTTTTTTTTGTAAAATTTTCCATCATTTCACGAAACGACTTTTGCTCACCATAGAATCATTCTACACACTATAATATGACGGTTTTCATGATTTTTTTCAACATCAGAAAAACTTGATGTTTTCATTCAAAAATTTCGACATACTATACTATGGCGTTTTTTTTTGTAAAATATTCCGAAATTTCACAAAATGACTTTTACTCTCCATAGAATCATTCTACATGCTATAATGCGGCCGTTTTCATGATTTTTTTCAACATTGGAAAAATTTGACGTTTTCATCGAAAAATTTTGACATACTATACTATGGCGTTTTTTTTGTAAAATTTTCAATCATTTCACGAAACGACTTTTGCTCACCATAGAATCATTCTACACGCTATAATACGACCGTTTTCATGATTTTTTTCAACATCAGAAAAATTTGACATTTTCATCGAAAAATTTCGACATACTATACTATGGCGTTTTTTTTGTAAAATTTTCCATCATTTCACGAAACGACTTTTGCTCACCTTAGAATCATTCTACACGCTATAATACGACCGTTTTCATGATTTTTTTTCATTGTCTGAAAAATTTGACATTTTCATCGAAAAATTTCGACATACTATACTATGGCCGTTTTTTTTGTAAAATTTTCCGACATTTCACGAAACGACTTTTGCTCACCATAGAATCATTCTACACGCTATGATACGACCGTTTTCATGATTTTTTTCAACATCTGAAAAATTTGACGTTTTCATCGAAAAATTTCGACATACTATACTATGGCGTTTTTTTTTATTGTAAAATATTCCGAAATTTCACAAAATGACTTTTGCTCACCATAGAATCATTCTACATGCTATAATACGACCGTTTTCATGATTTTTTTCAACATCAGAAAAATTTGACGTTTTCATCCAAAAATTTCGACATACTATACTATGGCGTTTTTTTTTTGTAAAATTTTCCAACATTTCACGAAACGACTTTTCCTCACCATAGAATCATTCTACACGCTATAATACGACCGTTTTCATGATTTTTTTTCATTGTCTGAAAAATTTGACGTTTTCATCTAAAAATTTCGACATACTATACTATGGCGTTTTTTTGTAAAATTTTCAATCAATTCACAAAACAACTTTTGCTCACCATACAATCATTCTACACGCTATAATACGACGGTTTTCATGATTTTTTTCAACATCTGAAAAATTTGACGTTTTCATCGAAAAATTTCAACATACTATACTATGGCGTTTTTTTTGTAAAATATTCCGAAATTTCACAAAATGACTTTTGCTCTCCATAGAATCATTCTACACGCTATAATACGACCGTTTTCATGATTTTTTTTTCATTGTCTGAAAAATTTGACGTTTTCATCCAAAAATTTCGACATACTATACTATGGCGTTTTTTTTGTAAAATTTTCAATCAATTCACGAAACGACTTTTGCTCACCATAGAATCATTCTACACGCTATAATACGACCGTTTTCATGATTTTTTTCAACATCAGAAAAATTTGACATTTTCATCGAAAAATTTCGACATACTATACTATGGCGTTTTTTTTTTGTAAAATTTTCAATCAATTCACGAAACGACTTTTGCTCACCATAGAATCATTCTACATGCTATAATACGACCGTTTTCATGATTTTTTTTCACTATTTGAAAAATTTGCCGTTTTCATCGAAAAATTTCGACATACTATCGACATATGGCGTTTTTTTAAATTTTCCGACATTTCACGAAACGACTTTTGCTCACCTTAGAATCATTCTACATGCTATAATACGACCGTTTTCATGATTTTTTTCAACATCGGAAAAATTTGACGTTTTCATCGAAAAATTTCGACATACTATACTATAGCGTTTTTTTTTTTGTAAAATTTTCAATCATTTCACGAAACGACTTTTGCTCACCATAGAATCATTCTACATGCTATAATACAACCGTTTTCATGATTTTTTTCAACATCAGAAAAATTTGCCGTTTTCATCCAAAAATTTCGACATACTATACTATGGCGTTTTTTTTGTAAAATATTCCGAAATTTCACAAAATGACTTTTACTCTCCATAGAATCATTCTACACGCTATAATACGACCGTTTTCATGATTTTTTTCAACATCAGAAAAATTTGACGTTTTCATCGAAAAATTTCGACATACTATACTATGGCGTTTTTTTTGTAAAATTTTCCATCATTTCACGAAACGACTTTTGCTCACCTTAGAATCATTCTACACGCTATACTACGACCGTTTTCATGATTTTTTTCAACATCTGAAAAATTTGACGTTTTCATCGAAAAATTTCGACATACTATACTATGGCGTTTTTTTTTTTTGTAAAATTTTCCAACATTTCACGAAACGACTTTTCCTCACCATAGAATCATTCTACACGCTATAATACGACCGTTTTCATGATTTTTTTTCATTGTCTGAAAAATTTGACGTTTTCATCGAAAAATTTCGACATACTATACTATGGCGTTTTTTTTTGTAAAATTTTCCATCATTTCACAAAACGACTTTTGCTCACCTTAGAATCATTCTACACGCTATACTACGACCGTTTTCATGATTTTTTTCAACATCAGAAAAATTTGCCGTTTTCATCCAAAAATTTCGACATACTATACTATGGCGTTTTTTTTGTAAAATATTCCGAAATTTCACAAAATGACTTTTACTCTCCATAGAATCATTCTACACGCTATAATACGACAGTTTTCATGATTTTTTTCAACATCAGAAAAATTTGACGTTTTCATCGAAAAATTTCGACATACTATACTATGGGCGTTTTTTTTGTAAAATTTTCCATCATTTCACAAAACGACTTTTGCTCACCTTAGAATCATTCTACACGCTATACTACGACCGTTTTCATGATTTTTTTCAACATCTGAAAAATTTGACGTTTTCATCGAAAAATTTCGACATACTATACTATGGCGTTTTTTTTTTTGTAAAATTTTCCAACATTTCACGAAACGACTTTTGCTCACCATAGAATCATTCTACACGCTATAATACGACCGTTTTCATGATTTTTTTTCATTGTCTGAAAAATTTGACGTTTTCATCTAAAAATTTCGACATACTATACTATGGCGTTTTTTTGTAAAATTTTCAATCAATTCACAAAACAACTTTTGCTCACCATACAATCATTCTACACGCTATAATACGACCGTTTTCATGATTTTTTTCAACATCAGAAAAATTTGACGTTTTCATCGAAAAATTTCGACATACTATACTATGGCGTTTTTTTTTGTAAAATTTTCAATCATTTCACGAAATGACTTTTGCTCACCATAGAATCATTCTACACACTATAATACGACCATTTTCATGATTTTTTTTCATTGTCTGAAAAATTCGACGTTTTCATCGAAAAATTTCGACATACTATACTATGGCCGTTTTTTTGTAAAATTTTCCGAAATTTCACAAAATGACTTTTGCTCACCATAGAATCATTCTATACGCTATAATACGACCGTTTTCATGATTTTTTTCAACATCAGAAAAATTTGACGTTTTCATCCAAAAATTTCGACATACTATACTATGGCTTTTTTTTTGTAAAATTTTCAATCATTTAACGAAATGACTTTTGCTCACCATAGAATCATTCTACATGCTATAATACAACCGTTTTCATGATTTTTTTCAACATCACAAAAATTTGACATTTTCATCGAAAAATTTCGACATACTATACTATGGCGTTTTTTTTTTGTAAAATACTCCGAAATTTCACAAAATGACTTTTACTCTCCATAGAATCATTCTACACACTATAATACGACCGTTTCCATGATTTTTTTCAACATCAGAAAAATTTGACATTTTCATAAAAAAATTTCGACATACTATACTATGGCCGTTTTTTTGTAAAATTTTCCGACATTTCACGAAACGACTTTTGCTCACCTTAGAATCATTCTACATGCTATACTACGACCGTTTTCATGATTTTTTTCAACATCTGAAAAATTTGACGTTTTCATGGAAAAATTTCGACATACTATACTATAGCGTTTTTTTTGTAAAATTTTCCATCATTTCACGAAACGACTTTTGCTCACCATAGAATCATTCTACACGCTATAATACGACGGTTTTCATGATTTTTTTCAAAATCTGAAAAATTTGACATTTTCATCGAAAAATTTCGACATACTATATACTATGGCGTTTTTTTTTTTATTTTTTCCATTATTTCGCGAAATGACTTTTGCTCACCATAGAATCATTCTACACGCTATAATGCGACCGTTTTTATGATTTTTTTCAACATCAGAAAAATTTGCCGTTTTCATCCAAAAATTTCGACATACTATACTATGGCGTTTTTTTTGTAAAATATTCCGAAATTTCACAAAATGACTTTTCCTCACCATAGAATCATTCTACACGCTATAATACGACCGTTTTCATGATTTTTTTTCATTGTCTGAAAAATTTGACGTTTTCATCGAAAAATTTCGACATACTATACTATAGCGTTTTTTTTGTAAAATTTTCCATCATTTCACGAAACGACTTTTGCTCACCTTAGAATCATTCTACATGCTATAATACGACCGTTTTCATGATTTTTTTCAACATCTGAAAAATTTGACGTTTTCATCGAAAAATTTCGACATACTATACTATGGCGTTTTTTTTGTAAAATTTTCCATCATTTCACGAAACGACTTTTGCTCACCATAGAATCATTCTACACGCTATAATACGACCGTTTTCATGATTTTTTTTCAACATCTGAAAAATTTGACATTTTCATCGAAAAATTTCGACATACTATAACTATGGCGCTTTTTTTTTTATAAAATTTTCCATCATTTCACGAAATGACTTTTGCTCACCATAGAATCATTCTACACGCTATAATGCGACCGTTTTCATGATTTTTTTCAACATCAGAAAAATTTGCCGTTTTCATCCAAAAATTTCGACATACTATACTATGGCGTTTTTTTTGTAAAATTTTCCGAAATTTCACAAAATGACTTTTACTCTCCATAGAATCATTCTACACGCTATAATACGACCGTTTTCATGATTTTTTTCAACATCAGAAAAATTTGACGTTTTCATCGAAAAATTTCGACATACTATACTATGGCGTTTTTTTGTAAAATTTTCCATCATTTCACAAAACGACTTTTGCTCACCATAGAATCATTCTACATGCTATAATACGACCGTTTTCATGATTTTTTTCAACATCTGAAAAATTTGCCGTTTTCATCCAAAAATTTCGACATACTATACTATGGCGTTTTTTTTGTAAAATTTTCCAACATTTCACAAAATGACTTTTACTCTCCATAGAATCATTCTACACGCTATAATACGACCGTTTTCATGATTTTTTTTCATTGTCTGAAAAATTTGACGTTTTCATCCAAAAATTTCGACATACTATACTATGGCGTTTTTTTGTAAAATTTTCAATCAATTCACGAAACGACTTTTGCTCACCATACAATCATTCTACACGCTATAATACGACCGTTTTCATGATTTTTTTTCATTGTCTGAAAAATTTGACGTTTTCATCGAAAAATTTCGACATACTATACTATGGCGTTTTTTTTTGTAAAATTTTCCGACATTTCACGAAACGACTTTTGCTCACCTTAGAATCATTCTACATGCTATAATACGACCGTTTTCATGATTTTTTTCAACATCTGAAAAATTTGACGTTTTCATCGAAAAATTTCGACATACTATACTATGGCGTTTTTTTTTTGTAAAATTTTCCATCATTTCACGAAACGACTTTTGCTCACCATAGAATCATTCTACACGCTATAATACGACCGTTTTCATGATTTTTTTCAAAATCTGAAAAATTTGACATTTTCATCGAAAAATTTCGACATACTATATACTATGGCGCTTTTTTTTTTTAAATTTTTTCCATTATTTCGCGAAATGACTTTTGCTCACCATAGAATCATTCTACACGCTATAATGCGACCGTTTTTATGTTTTTTTTCAACATCAGAAAAATTTGCCGTTTTCATCCAAAAATTTCGACATACTATACTATGGCGTTTTTTTTTGTAAAATTTTCCGAAATTTCACAAAATGACTTTTGCTCACCATAGAATCATTCTACACGCTATAATACGACAGTTTTCATGATTTTTTTCAACATCAGAAAAATTTGACGTTTTCATCGAAAAATTTCGACATACTATACTATGGCGTTTTTTTTGTAAAATTTTCCATCATTTCACAAAACGACTTTTGCTCACCTTAGAATCATTCTACACGCTATAATACGACCGTTTTCATGATTTTTTTCAACATCTGAAAAATTTGCCGTTTTCATCCAAAAATTTCGACATACTATACTATGGCGTTTTTTTTTTAAAATTTTCCGAAATTTCACGAAATGACTTTTGCTCACCATAGAATCATTCTACACGCTATAATACGACCGTTTTCATGATTTTTTTTCATTGTCTGAAAAATTTGACGTTTTCATCCAAAAATTTCGACATACTATACTATGGCGTTTTTTTTGTAAAATTTTCAATCAATTCACGAAACGACTTTTGCTCACCATAGAATCATTCTACATGCTATAATACGACCGTTTTCATGATTTTTTTCAACATCTGAAAAATTTGACGTTTTCATCGAAAAATTTTGACATACTATACTATGGCGTTTTTTTTTTTGTAAAATTTTCCACCATTTCACGAAACGACTTTTGCTCACCATAGAATCATTCTACACGCTATAATACGACCGTTTTCATGATTTTTTTCAACATCAGAAAAATTTGCCGTTTTCATCCAAAAATTTCGACATACTATACTATGGCGTTTTTTTTTTTTGTAAAATTTTCCACCATTTCACGAAACGACTTTTGCTCACCTTAGAATCATTCTACACGCTATAATACGACCGTTTTCATGATTTTTTTCAACATCTGAAAAATTTGACGTTTTCATCGAAAAATTTCGACATACTATACTATGGCGTTTTTTTTTTTTTAAAATTTTCCATCAATTTCACGAAACGACTTTTGCTCACCATAGAATCATTCTACATGCTATAATACGGACCGTTTTCATGATTTTTTTCAACATTGGAAGAATTTGACGTTTTCATCGAAAAATTTCGACATACTATACTATGGGGTTTTTTTTGCAAAATTTTCCAACATTTCACAAAACGACTTTTGCTCACCATAGAATCATTCTACACGCTATAATACGACCGTTTTCATGATTTTTTTCAACATCTGAAAAATTTGACGTTTTCATCGAAAAATTTCGACATACTATACTATGGCGTTTTTTTTTTGTAAAATTTTCCATCATTTCACGAAACGACTTTTGCTCACCATAGAATCATTCTACATGCTATAATACGGCCGTTTTCATGATTTTTTTCAACATTGGAAAAATTTGACGTTTTCATCGAAAAATTTCGACATACTATACTATGGCGTTTTTTTTTTGTAAAATTTTCCATCATTTCACGAAACGACTTTTGCTCACCATAGAATCATTCTACACACTATAATGCGACCGTTTTCATGATTTTTTTCAACATCAGAAAAATTTGCCGTTTTCATCCAAAAATTTCGACATACTATACTATGGCGTTTTTTTTTTTGTAAAATTTTCCACCATTTCACGAAACGACTTTTTCTCATCATAGAATCATTCTACATGCTATAACACGACGGTTTTCATGATTTTTTTCAACATCAGAAAAATTTGACATTTTCATCGAAAAATTTCGACATACTATACTATGGCGTTTTTTTTGTAAAATTTTCCATCATTTCACGAAACGACTTTTGCTCACCTTAGAATCATTCTACACGCTATAATACGACCGTTTTCATGATTTTTTTTCATTGTCTGAAAAATTTGACATATTCATCGAAAAATTTCAACATACTATACTATGGCCGTTTTTTTTGTAAAATTTTCCGACATTTCACGAAACGACTTTTGCTCACCATAGAATCATTCTACACGCTATAATACGACCGTTTTCATGATTTTTTTCAACATCTGAAAAATTTGACGTTTTCATCGAAAAATTTCAACATACTATACTATGGCGTTTTTTTTTTTTGTAAAATATTCCGAAATTTCACAAAATGACTTTTGCTCACCATAGAATCATTCTACACGCTATAATACGACCGTTTTCATGATTTTTTTCAACATCAGAAAAATTTGACGTTTTCATCGAAAAATTTCGACATACTATACTATGGCGTTTTTTTTTTTTTTGTAAAATATTCCGAAATTTCACGAAAATGACTTTTGCTCACCATAGAATCATTCTACATGCTATAATATGACCATTTTCATGATTTTTTTCAACATCAGAAAAATTTGACGTTTTCATCGAAAAATTTCGACATACTATACTATGGCCGTTTTTTTGTAAAATTTTCCGACATTTCACGAAACGACTTTTGCTCACCATAGAATCATTCTACATGCTATAATGCGGCTGTTTTCATGATTTTTTTCAACATTGGAAAAATTTGACGTTTTCATAGAAAAATTTCGACATTCTATACTATGGCGTTTTTTTTGTAAAATATTCCGAAATTTCACAAAATGACTTTTGCTCACCATAGAATCATTCTACATGCTATAATACGGCCGTTTTCATGATTTTTTTTAACATTGGAAAAATTTGACGTTTTCATCCAAAAATTTCGACATACTATACTATGGCGTTTTTTTGTAAAATTTTCAATCAATTCACGAAATGACTTTTGCTCACCATAGAATCATTCTACACACTATAATACGACGGTTTTCATGATTTTTTTCAACATCTGAAAAATTTGACGTTTTCATCCAAAAATTTCGACATACTGTACTATGTCCGTTTTTTTGTAAAATTTTCCGACATTTCACGAAACGACTTTTGCTCACCTTAGAACCATTCTACATGCTATACTACGACCGTTTTCATGATTATTTTCAACATCGGAAAAATTTGACGTTTTCATGGAAAAATTTCGACATACTATACTATAGCGTTTTTTTTGTAAAATTTTCAATCATTTCACGAAACGACTTTTGCTCACCATAGAATCATTCTACATGCTATAATACAACCGTTTTCATGATTTTTTTCAACATCAGAAAAATTTGCCGTTTTCATCCAAAAATTTCGACATACTATACTATGGCGTTTTTTTTGTAAAATTTTAAACCATTTCACGAAATGACTTTTGCTCACCATAGAATCATTCTACACGTTATAATACGACCATTTTCATGATTTTTTTCAACATCAGAAAAATTTGACGTTTTCATCGAAAAATTTCGACATACTATACTATGGCGTTTTTTTTGTAAAATTTTCAGTCATTTCACGAAGCGACTTTTTCTCACCATAGAATCATTCTACATGCTATAATACAGCCGTTTTCATGATTTTTTTCAACATCAAAAAAATTTGCCGTTTTCATCCAAAAATTTCGACATACTATACTATGGCGTTTTTTTTTGTAAAATTTTCCATCATTTCACGAAATGACTTTTGCTCACCATAGAATCATTCTACACACTATAATACGACCATTTTCATGACTTTTTTTCATTGTCTGAAAAATTCGACGTTTTCATCGAAAAATTTCGACATACTATACTATGGACGTTTTTTGTAAAATTTTCCGAAATTTCACAAAATGACTTTTACTCTCCATAGAATCATTCTATACTATGGCTTTTTTTTGTAAAATTTTCAATCATTTAACAAAATGACTTTTGCTCACCATAGAATCATTCTACATGCTATAATACAACCATTTTCATGATTTTTTTCAACATCACAAAAATTTGACATTTTCATCGAAAAATTTCGACATACTATACTATGGCGTTTTTTTTTGTAAAATAATCCGAAATTTCACAAAATGACTTTTACTCTACATAGAATCATTCTACACACTATAATACGACCGTTTCCATGATTTTTTTCAACATCAGAAAAATTTGACATTTTCATAAAAAAATTTCGACATACTATACTATGGCCGTTTTTTTGTAAAATTTTCCGACATTTCACGAAACGACTTTTGCTCACCTTAGAATCATTCTACATGTTATACTACGACCGTTTTCATGATTATTTTCAACATCTGAAAAATTTGACGTTTTCATGGAAAAATTTCGACATACTATACTATAGCGTTTTTTTTTTGTAAAATTTTCCATCATTTCACGAAATGACTTTTGCTCACCATAGAATCATTCTACACGCTATAATACGACGGTTTTCATGATTTTTTTCAAAATCTGAAAAATTTGACATTTTCATCGAAAAATTTCGACATACTATATACTATGGCGCTTTTTTTTTTATTTTTTCCATTATTTCGCGAAATGACTTTTGCTCACCATAGAATCATTCTACACGCTATAATGCGACCGTTTTTATGTTTTTTTCAACATCAGAAAAATTTGCCGTTTTCATCCAAAAATTTCGACATACTATACTATGGCGTTTTTTTTGTAAAATATTCCGAAATTTCACAAAATGACTTTTCCTCACCATAGAATCATTCTACACGCTATAATACGACCGTTTTCATGATTTTTTTTCATTGTCTGAAAAATTTGACGTTTTCATCGAAAAATTTCGACATACTATACTATAGCGTTTTTTTTGTAAAATTTTCAATCATTTAACAAAATGACTTTTGCTCACCATAGAATCATTCTACATGCTATAATACAACCATTTTCATGATTTTTTTCAACATCAGAAAAATTTGCCGTTTTCATCCAAAAATTTCGACATACTATACTATGGCGTTTTTTTTTGTAAAATATTCCGAAATTTCACAAAATGACTTTTACTCTCCATAGAATCATTCTACACGCTATAATACGACCGTTTTCATGATTTTTTTTCATTGTCTGAAAAATTTGACGTTTTCATCCAAAAATTTCGACATACTATACTATGGCGTTTTTTTGTAAAATTTTCAATCAATTCACGAAATGACTTTTGCTCACCATAGAATCATTCTACATGCTATAATACGACCGTTTTCATGATTTTTTTCAACACTGGAAAAATTTGACGTTTTCATCGAAAAATTTTGACATACTATACTATGGCGTTTTTTTTTTGTAAAATTTTCCACCATTTCACGAAACGACTTTTGCTCACCATAGAATCATTCTACACGCTATAATACGACCGTTTTCATGATTTTTTTCAACATCAAAAAAATTTGCCGTTTTCATCCAAAAATTTCGACATACTATACTATGGCGTTTTTTTTTTGTAAAATTTTCCAACATTTCACGAAACGACTTTTCCTCAACATAGAATCATTCTACACGCTATAATACGACCGTTTTCATGATTTTTTTCAACATCAGAAAAATTTGACATTTTCATCGAAAAATTTCGACATACTATACTATGGCGTTTTTTTTGTAAAATTTTCAATCAATTCACGAAACGACTTTTGCTCAACATAGAATCATTCTACATGCTATAATACGACCGTTTTCATGATTTTTTTCACTATTTGAAAAATTTGCCGTTTTCATCGAAAAATTTCAATATACTATACTATGGCGTTTTTTTTGTAAAATATTCCGAAATTTCACAAAATGACTTTTACTCTCCATAGAATTATTCTACACACGATAATGCGACCGTTTTCATGATTTTTTTCAACATCAAAAAAATTTGCCGTTTTCATCCAAAAATTTCGACATACTATACTATGGCGTTTTTTTGTAAAATTTTCAATCAATTCACGAAATGACTTTTGCTCACCATAGAATCATTCTACACACTATAATACGACGGTTTTCATGATTTTTTTCAACATCTGAAAAATTTGACGTTTTCATCCAAAAATTTCGACATACTGTACTATGGCCGTTTTTTTGTAAAATTTTCCGACATTTCACGAAACGACTTTTGCTCACCTTAGAATCATTCTACATGCTATACTACGACCGTTTTCATGATTATTTTCAACATCGGAAAAATTTGACGTTTTCATGGAAAAATTTCGACATACTATACTATAGCGTTTTTTTTGTAAAATTTTCAATCATTTCACGAAACGACTTTTGCTCACCATAGAATCATTCTACATGCTATAATACAACCGTTTTCATGATTTTTTTCAACATCAGAAAAATTTGCCGTTTTCATCCAAAAATTTCGACATACTATACTATGGCGTTTTTTTGTAAAATTTTCCATCATTTCACAAAACGACTTTTGCTCACCATAGAATCATTCTACATGCTATAATACAACCGTTTTCATGATTTTTTTCACTATTTGAAAAATTTGCCGTTTTCATCGAAAAATTTCGACATACTATACTATGGCGTTTTTTTTTGTAAAATTTTAAACCATTTCACGAAATGACTTTTGCTCACCATAGAATCATTCTACACGCTATAATACGACCATTTTCATGATTTTTTTCAACATCAGAAAAATTTGACGTTTTCATCGAAAAATTTCGACATACTATACTATGGCGTTTTTTTTGTAAAATTTTCAGTCATTTCACGAAGCGACTTTTTCTCACCATAGAATCATTCTACATGCTATACTACGACCGTTTTCATGATTATTTTCAACATCTGAAAAATTTGACGTTTTCATGGAAAAATTTCGACATACTATACTATAGCGTTTTTTTTGTAAAATTTTCCATCATTTCACGAAACGACTTTTGCTCACCATAGAATCATTCTACACGCTATAATACGACGGTTTTCATGATTTTTTTCAAAATCTGAAAAATTTGACATTTTCATCGAAAAATTTCGACATACTATATACTATGGCGCTTTTTTTTTTTTATTTTTTCCATTATTTCGCGAAATGACTTTTGCTCACCATAGAATCATTCTACACGCTATAATACGACCGTTTTCATGATTTTTTTTCATTGTCTGAAAAATTTGACATTTTCATCCAAAAATTTCGACATACTATACTATGGCGTTTTTTTTTTTGAAATATTCCGAAATTTCACAAAATGACTTTTACTCTCCATAGAATCATTCTACATGCTATAATACGACCGTTTTCATGATTTTTTTCATTATCTGAAAAATTTGATGTTTTCATCCAAAAATTTTGACATACTATACTATGGCGCTTTTTTTTGTGAAATATTCCGAAATTTCACAAAATGACTTTTGCTCACCATAGAATCATTCTACACACTATAATACGACCGTTTCCATGATTTTTTTCAACATCAGAAAAATTTGACATTTTCATCAAAAAATTTCGACATACTGTACTATGGCCGTTTTTTTGTAAAATTTTCCGACATTTCACGAAATGACTTTTGCTCACCTTAGAATCATTCTACATGCTATACTACGACCGTTTTCATGGAAAAATTTCGACATACTATACTATAGCGTTTTTTTTGTAAAATTTTAAATCATTTCACGAAACGACTTTTGCTCACCATAGAATCATTCTACATGCTATACTACGACCGTTTTCATGATTTTTTTCAACATCAGAAAAATTTGACGTTTTCATCGAAAAATTTCGACATACTATACTATGGCGTTTTTTTGTAAAATTTTCCATCATTTCACAAAACGACTTTTGCTCACCTTAGAATCATTCTACACGCTATACTACGACCGTTTTCATGATTTTTTTCAACATCAGAAAAATTTGACATTTTCATCGAAAAATTTCGACATACTATACTATGGCGTTTTTTTTGTAAAATTTTCAATCAATTCACGAAACGACTTTTGCTCACCATACAATCATTCTACATGCTATAATACGACCGTTTTCATGATTTTTTTCACTATTTGAAAAATTTGCCGTTTTCATCGAAAAATTTCGACATACTATACTATGGCGTTTTTTTTTTGTGAAATTTTCCACCATTTCACGAAACGACTTTTGCTCACCATAGAATCATTCTACACGCTATAATACGACCGTTTTCATGATTTTTTTCAACATCAAAAAAATTTGCCGTTTTCATCCAAAAATTTCGACATACTATACTATGGCGTTTTTTTTTTGTAAAATTTTCCACCATTTCACGAAACGACTTTTGCTCACCTTAGAATCATTCTACACGCTATACTACGACCGTTTTCATGATTTTTTTCAACATCTGAAAAATTTGACGTTTTCATCGAAAAATTTCGACATACTATACTATGGCGTTTTTTTTTTGTAAAATTTTCCATCAATTCACGAAACGACTTTTGCTCACCATAGAATCATTCTACATGTTATAATACGGCCGTTTTCATTATTTTTTTCAACATTGGAAGAATTTGACGTTTTCATCGAAAAATTTTGACATACTATACTATGGCGTTTTTTTTTTGTAAAATTTTCCACCATTTCACAAAACGACTTTTGCTCACCATAGAATCATTCTACACGCTATAATACGACCGTTTTCATGATTTTTTTCAACATCAAAAAAATTTGCCGTTTTCATCCAAAAATTTCGACATACTATACTATGGCGTTTTTTTTTTGTAAAATTTTCCAACATTTCACGAAACGACTTTTCCTCAACATAGAATCATTCTACACGCTATAATACGACCGTTTTCATGATTTTTTTCAACATCAGAAAAATTTGACATTTTCATCGAAAAATTTCGACATACTATACTATGGCGTTTTTTTTGTAAAATATTCCGAAATTTCACAAAATGACTTTTACTCTCCATAGAATCATTCTACACATGATAATGCGACCGTTTTCATGATTTTTTTCAACATCAAAAAAATTTGCCGTTTTCATCCAAAAATTTCGACATACTATACCATGGCGTTTTTTTGTAAAATTTTCCGACATTTCACGAAACGACTTTTGCTCACCTTAGAATCATTCTACACGCTATACTACGACCGTTTTCATGATTTTTTTCAACATCTGAAAAATTTGACGTTTTCATGGAAAAAGTTCGACATACTATACTATAGCGTTTTTTTGTAAAATTTTCCATCATTTCACAAAACGACTTTTGCTCACCTTAGAATCATTCTACACGCTATACTACGACCGTTTTCATGATTTTTTTCAACATCAGAAAAATTTGACGTTTTCATCGAAAAATTTCGACATACTATACTATGGCGTTTTTTTGTAAAATTTTCCACCATTTCACGAAATGACTTTTGCTCACCATAGAATCATTCTACATGCTATAATACAGCCGTTTTCATGATTTTTTTCAACATTAGAAAAATTTGACGTTTTCATCGAAAAATTTCAATATACTATACTATGGCGTTTTTTTTGTAAAATATTCCAAAATTTCACAAAATGACTTTTACTCTCCATAGAATTATTCTACACACGATAATGCGACCGTTTTCATGATTTTTTTCAACATCAAAAAAATTTGCCGTTTTCATCCAAAAATTTCGACATACTATACCATGGCGTTTTTTTTGTAAAATTTTCCATCATTTCACGAAATGACTTTTGCTCAATCATTCTACACGCTATAATACGACCGTTTTCATGATTTTTTTTCATTGTCTGAAAAATTTGACGTTTTCATCCAAAAATTTCGACATACTATACTATGGCGTTTTTTTGTAAAATTTTCAATCAATTCACGAAATGACTTTTGCTCACCATAGAATCATTCTACACACTATAATACGACGGTTTTCATGATTTTTTTCAACATCTGAAAAATTTGACGTTTTCATCCAAAAATTTCGACATACTGTACTATGGCCGTTTTTTTGTAAAATTTTCCGACATTTCACGAAACGACTTTTGCTCACCTTAGAATCATTCTACATGCTATACTACGACCGTTTTCATGATTATTTTCAACATCGGAAAAATTTGACGTTTTCATGGAAAAATTTCGACATACTATACTATAGCGTTTTTTTTGTAAAATTTTCAATCATTTCACGAAACGACTTTTGCTCACCATAGAATCATTCTACATGCTATAATACAACCGTTTTCATGATTTTTTTCAACATCAGAAAAATTTGCCGTTTTCATCCAAAAATTTCGACATACTATACTATGGCGTTTTTTTGTAAAATTTTCCATCATTTCACAAAACGACTTTTGCTCACCATAGAATCATTCTACATGCTATAATACAACCGTTTTCATGATTTTTTTCACTATTTGAAAAATTTGCCGTTTTCATCGAAAAATTTCGACATACTATACTATGGCGTTTTTTTTGTAAAATTTTAAACCATTTCACGAAATGACTTTTGCTCACCATAGAATCATTCTACACGCTATAATACGACCATTTTCATGATTTTTTTCAACATCAGAAAAATTTGACGTTTTCATCGAAAAATTTCGACATACTATACTATGGCGTTTTTTTTGTAAAATTTTCAGTCATTTCACGAAACGACTTTTGCTCACCTTAGAATCATTCTACACGCTATACTACGACCGTTTTCATGATTTTTTTCAACATCAGAAAAATTTTACGTTTTCATGGAAAAATTTCGACATACTATACTATGGCGTTTTTTTTTGTAAAATACTCCGAAATTTCATAAAATGACTTTTACTCTCCATAGAATCATTCTACACACTATAATACGACCGTTTCCATGATTTTTTTCAACATCAGAAAAATTTGACATTTTCATAAAAAAATTTCGACATACTATACTATGGCCGTTTTTTTGTAAAATTTTCCGACATTTCACGAAATGACTTTTGCTCACCTTAGAATCATTCTACATGCTATACTACGACCGTTTTCATGATTATTTTCAACATCTGAAAAATTTGACGTTTTCATGGAAAAATTTCGACATACTATACTATAGCGTTTTTTTTTGTAAAATTTTCCATCATTTCACGAAACGACTTTTGCTCACCATAGAATCATTCTACACGCTATAATACGACGGTTTTCATGATTTTTTTCAAAATCTGAAAAATTTGACATTTTCATCGAAAAATTTCGACATACTATATACTATGGCGCTTTTTTTTTTATTATTTTTTCCATTATTTCGCGAAATGACTTTTGCTCACCATAGAATCATTCTACACGCTATAATACGACCGTTTTCATGATTTTTTTTCATTGTCTGAAAAATTTGACATTTTCATCCAAAAATTTCGACATACTATACTATGGCGTTTTTTTTTTTAAAATATTCCGAAATTTCACAAAATGACTTTTACTCTCCATAGAATCATTCTACATGCTATAATACGACCGTTTTCATGATTTTTTTCATTATCTGAAAAATTTGATGTTTTCATCCAAAAATTTTGACATACTATACTATGGCGCTTTTTTTTGTGAAATATTCCGAAATTTCACAAAATGACTTTTGCTCACCATAGAATCATTCTACACACTATAATACGACCGTTTCCATGATTTTTTTCAACATCAGAAAAATTTGACATTTTCATCAAAAAATTTCGACATACTGTACTATGGCCGTTTTTTTGTAAAATTTTCCGACATTTCACGAAACGACTTTTGCTCACCTTAGAATCATTCTACATGCTATACTACGACCGTTTTCATGTTGAAAAATTTCGACATACTATACTATAGCGTTTTTTTTGTAAAATTTTAAATCATTTCACGAAACGACTTTTGCTCACCATAGAATCACTCTACATGCTATAATACAACCGTTTTCATGATTTTTTTCAACATCAGAAAAATTTGCCGTTTTCATCCAAAAATTTCGACATACTATACTATGGCGTTTTTTTTGTAAAATATTCCAAAATTTCACAAAATGACTTTTACTCTCCATAGAATCATTCTACACGCTATAATACGACAGTTTTCATGATTTTTTTCAACATCAGAAAAATTTGACGTTTTCATCGAAAAATTTCGACATACTATACTATGGCGTTTTTTTGTAAAATTTTCCATCATTTCACAAAACGACTTTTGCTCACCTTAGAATCATTCTACACGCTATACTACGACCGTTTTCATGATTTTTTTCAACATCAGAAAAATTTGACATTTTCATCGAAAAATTTCGACATACTATACTATGGCGTTTTTTTTGTAAAATTTTCAATCAATTCACGAAACGACTTTTGCTCACCATACAATCATTCTACATGCTATAATACGACCGTTTTCATGATTTTTTTCACTATTTGAAAAATTTGCCGTTTTCATCGAAAAATTTCGACATACTATACTATGGCGTTTTTTTTTTGTAAAATTTTCCACCATTTCACGAAACGACTTTTGCTCACCATAGAATCATTCTACACGCTATAATACGACCGTTTTCATGATTTTTTTTCAACATCAAAAAAATTTGCCGTTTTCATCCAAAAATTTCGACATACTATACTATGGCGTTTTTTTTTTTTGTAAAATTTTCCACCATTTCACGAAACGACTTTTGCTCACCTTAGAATCATTCTACACGCTATACTACGACCGTTTTCATGATTTTTTTCAACATCTGAAAAATTTGACGTTTTCATCGAAAAATTTCGACATACTATACTATGGCGTTTTTTTTTTGTAAAATTTTCCATCAATTCACGAAACGACTTTTGCTCACCATAGAATCATTCTACATGTTATAATACGGCCGTTTTCATTATTTTTTTCAACATTGGAAGAATTTGACGTTTTCATCGAAAAATTTTGACATACTATACTATGGCGTTTTTTTTTTGTAAAATTTTCCACCATTTCACAAAACGACTTTTGCTCACCATAGAATCATTCTACACGCTATAATACGACCGTTTTCATGATTTTTTTCAACATCAAAAAAATTTGCCGTTTTCATCCAAAAATTTCGACATACTATACTATGGCGTTTTTTTTTTGTAAAATTTTCCAACATTTCACGAAACGACTTTTCCTCAACATAGAATCATTCTACACGCTATAATACGACCGTTTTCATGATTTTTTTCAACATCAGAAAAATTTGACATTTTCATCGAAAAATTTCGACATACTATACTATGGCGTTTTTTTTGTAAAATTTTCAATCAATTCACGAAACGACTTTTGCTCAACATAGAATCATTCTACATGCTATAATACGACCGTTTTCATGATTTTTTTCACTATTTGAAAAATTTGCCGTTTTCATCGAAAAATTTCGACATACTATACTATGGCGTTTTTTTGTAAAATTTTCCACCATTTCACGAAATGACTTTTGCTCACCATAGAATCATTCTACATGCTATAATACAGCCGTTTTCATGATTTTTTTCAACATTGGAAAAATTTGACGTTTTCATCGAAAAATTTCAATATACTATACTATGGCGTTTTTTTTGTAAAATATTCCAAAATTTCACAAAATGACTTTTACTCTCCATAGAATTATTCTACACACGATAATGCGACCGTTTTCATGATTTTTTTCAACATCAAAAAAATTTGCCGTTTTCATCCAAAAATTTCGACATACTATACCATGGCGTTTTTTTTTGTAAAATTTTCCATCATTTCACGAAATGACTTTTGCTCACCATAGAATCATTCTACACGCTATAATACGACCGTTTTCATGATTTTTTTTCATTGTCTGAAAAATTTGACGTTTTCATCCAAAAATTTCGACATACTATACTATGGCGTTTTTTTTGTAAAATTTTCAATCAATTCACGAAATGACTTTTGCTCACCATAGAATCATTCTACACACTATAATACGACGGTTTTCATGATTTTTTTCAACATCTGAAAAATTTGACGTTTTCATCCAAAAATTTCGACATACTGTACTATGGCCGTTTTTTTGTAAAATTTTCCGACATTTCACGAAACGACTTTTGCTCACCTTAGAATCATTCTACATGCTATACTACGACCGTTTTCATGATTATTTTCAACATCGGAAAAATTTGACGTTTTCATGGAAAAATTTCGACATACTATACTATGGCGTTTTTTTTGTAAAATTTTCAATCATTTCACGAAACGACTTTTTCTCACCATAGAATCATTCTACATGCTATAATACAACCGTTTTCATGATTTTTTTCAACATCAGAAAAATTTGCCGTTTTCATCCAAAAATTTCGACATACTATACTATGGCGTTTTTTTGTAAAATTTTCCATCATTTCACAAAACGACTTTTGCTCACCATAGAATCATTCTACATGCTATAATACAACCGTTTTCATGATTTTTTTCACTATTTGAAAAATTTGCCGTTTTCATCGAAAAATTTCGACATACTATACTATGGCGTTTTTTTTGTAAAATTTTAAACCATTTCACGAAATGACTTTTGCTCACCATAGAATCATTCTACACGCTATAATACGACCATTTTCATGATTTTTTTCAACATCAGAAAAATTTGACGTTTTCATCGAAAAATTTCGACATACTATACTATGGCGTTTTTTTTGTAAAATTTTCAGTCATTTCACGAAACGACTTTTGCTCACCTTAGAATCATTCTACACGCTATACTACGACCGTTTTCATGATTTTTTTCAACATCAGAAAAATTTTACGTTTTCATGGAAAAATTTCGACATACTATACTATAGAGTTTTTTTTGTAAAATTTTCCATCATTTCACGAAACGACTTTTGCTCACCATAGAATCATTCTATACGCTATAATACGAGCGTTTTCAAGATTTTTTTCATTATCTTAAAAAATTTGATGTTTTCATCCAAAAATTTCGACATACTATACTATGGCGGTTTTTTTTTGTAAAATTTTCCAACATTTCACGAAACGACTTTTGCTCACCATAGAATCATTCTACACACACTAATGCGACCGTTTTCATGATTTTTTTCAACATCAAAAAAATTTCCCGTTTTCATCCAAAAATTTCGACATACTATACTATGGCGTTTTTTTTTTGTAAAATTTTCCAACATTTCACGAAACGACTTTTGGTCACCATAGAATCATTCTACATGCTATAATGCGGCCGTTTTCATGATTTTTTTCAACATTGGAAAAATTTGACGTTTTCATCCAAAAATTTCGACATACTATACCATGGCGTTTTTTTTTTTGTAAAATTTTCCACCATTTCACGAAACGACTTTTGCTCACCATAGAATCATTCTACATGCTATAATACAGCCGTTTTCATGATTTTTTTCAACATTGGAAAAATTTGACGTTTTCATCGAAAAATTTCAATATACTATACTATGGCGTTTTTTTTGTAAAATATTCCGAAATTTCACAAAATGACTTTTACTCTCCATAGAATTATTCTACACACGATAATGCGACCGTTTTCATGATTTTTTTCAACATCAAAAAAATTTGCCGTTTTCATTCAAAAATTTCGACATACTATACTATGGCGTTTTTTTTGTAAAATTTTCCATCATTTCACGAAATGACTTTTGCTCACCATAGAATCATTCTACACGCTATAATACGACCGTTTTCATGATTTTTTTTCATTGTCTGAAAAATTTGACGTTTTCATCCAAAAATTTTGACATACTATACTATGGCGTTTTTTTTTTTTTAAATATTCCGAAATTTCACAAAATGACTTTTACTCTCCATAGAATCATTCTACATGCTATAATACGACCGTTTTCATGATTTTTTTCATTATCTGAAAAATTTGATGTTTTCACCCAAAAATTTTGACATACTATACTATGGCGTTTTTTTTTGTAAAATACTCCGAAATTTCATAAAATGACTTTTACTCTCCATAGAATCATTCTACACACTATAATACGACCGTTTCCATGATTTTTTTCAACATCAGAAAAATTTGACATTTTCATAAAAAAATTTCGACATACTATACTATGGCCGTTTTTTTGTAAAATTTTCCGACATTTCACGAAACGACTTTTGCTCACCTTAGAATCATTCTACATGCTATACTACGACCGTTTTCATGATTATTTTCAACATCTGAAAAATTTGACGTTTTCATGGAAAAATTTCGACATACTATACTATAGCGTTTTTTTTGTAAAATTTTCCATCATTTCACGAAACGACTTTTGCTCACCATAGAATCATTCTACACGCTATAATACGACGGTTTTCATGATTTTTTTCAAAATCTGAAAAATTTGACATTTTCATCGAAAAATTTCGACATACTATATACTATGGCGCTTTTTTTTTTTTTTTATTTTTTCCATTATTTCGCGAAATGACTTTTGCTCACCATAGAATCATTCTACACGCTATAATGCGACCGTTTTTATGTTTTTTTTCAACATCAGAAAAATTTGCCGTTTTCATCCAAAAATTTCGACATACTATACTATGGCGTTTTTTTTGTAAAATATTCCGAAATTTCACAAAATGACTTTTCCTCACCATAGAATCATTCTACACGCTATAATACGACCGTTTTCATGATTTTTTTTCATTGTCTGAAAAATTTGACGTTTTCATCGAAAAATTTCGACATACTATACTATAGCGTTTTTTTTTGTAAAATTTTCAATCATTTAACAAAATGACTTTTGCTCACCATAGAATCATTCTACATGCTATACTACGACCGTTTTCATGGAAAAATTTCGACATACTATACTATAGCGTTTTTTTTGTAAAATTTTAAATCATTTCACGAAACGACTTTTGCTCACCATAGAATCATTCTACATGCTATAATACAACCGTTTTCATGATTTTTTTCAACATCAGAAAAATTTGCCGTTTTCATCCAAAAATTTCGACATACTATACTATGGCGTTTTTTTGTAAAATTTTCCATCATTTCACAAAACGACTTTTGCTCACCTTAGAATCATTCTACACGCTATACTACGACCGTTTTCATGATTTTTTTCAACATCAGAAAAATTTGACATTTTTATCGAAAAATTTCGACATACTATACTATGGCGTTTTTTTTTTTGTAAAATTTTCAATCAATTCACGAAACGACTTTTGCTCACCATACAATCATTCTACATGCTATAATACGACCGTTTTCATGATTTTTTTCACTATTTGAAAAATTTGCCGTTTTCATCGAAAAATTTCGACATACTATACTATGGCGTTTTTTTTTTGTAAAATTTTCCACCATTTCACGAAACGACTTTTGCTCACCATAGAATCATTCTACACGCTATAATACGACCGTTTTCATGATTTTTTTCAACATCAAAAAAATTTGCCGTTTTCATCCAAAAATTTCGACATACTATACTATGGCGTTTTTTTTTTGTAAAATTTTCCACCATTTCACGAAACGACTTTTGCTCACCTTAGAATCATTCTACACGCTATACTACGACCGTTTTCATGATTTTTTTCAACATCTGAAAAATTTGACGTTTTCATCGAAAAATTTCGACATACTATACTATGGCGTTTTTTTTTTGTAAAATTTTCCATCAATTCACGAAACGACTTTTGCTCACCATAGAATCATTCTACATGTTATAATACGGCCGTTTTCATTATTTTTTTCAACATTGGAAGAATTTGACGTTTTCATCGAAAAATTTTGACATACTATACTATGGCGTTTTTTTTTTGTAAAATTTTCCACCATTTCACGAAACGACTTTTGCTCACCATAGAATCATTCTACACGCTATAATACGACCGTTTTCATGATTTTTTTCAACATCAAAAAAATTTGCCGTTTTCATCCAAAAATTTCGACATACTATACTATGGCGTTTTTTTTTTGTAAAATTTTCCAACATTTCACGAAACGACTTTTCCTCAACATAGAATCATTCTACACGCTATAATACGACCGTTTTCATGATTTTTTTCAACATCAGAAAAATTTGACATTTTCATCGAAAAATTTCGACATACTATACTATGGCGTTTTTTTTGTAAAATTTTCAATCAATTCACGAAACGACTTTTGCTCAACATAGAATCATTCTACATGCTATAATACGACCGTTTTCATGATTTTTTTCACTATTTGAAAAATTTGCCGTTTTCATCGAAAAATTTCGACATACTATACTATGGCGTTTTTTTGTAAAATTTTCCACCATTTCACGAAATGACTTTTGCTCACCATAGAATCATTCTACATGCTATAATACAGCCGTTTTCATGATTTTTTTCAACATTGGAAAAATTTGACGTTTTCATCGAAAAATTTCAATATACTATACTATGGCGTTTTTTTTGTAAAATATTCCAAAATTTCACAAAATGACTTTTACTCTCCATAGAATCATTCTACACACGATAATGCGACCGTTTTCATGATTTTTTTCAACATAAAAAAAATTTGCCGTTTTCATCCAAAAATTTCGACATACTATACCATGGCGTTTTTTTTTGTAAAATTTTCCATCATTTCACGAAATGACTTTTGCTCACCATAGAATCATTCTACACGCTATAATACGACCGTTTTCATGATTTTTTTTCATTGTCTGAAAAATTTGACGTTTTCATCCAAAAATTTCGACATACTATACTATGGCGTTTTTTTGTAAAATTTTCAATCAATTCACGAAATGACTTTTGCTCACCATAGAATCATTCTACACACTATAATACGACGGTTTTCATGATTTTTTTCAACATCTGAAAAATTTGACGTTTTCATCCAAAAATTTCGACATACTGTACTATGGCCGTTTTTTTGTAAAATTTTCCGACATTTCACGAAACGACTTTTGCTCACCATAGAATCATTCTACATGCTATAATACAACCGTTTTCATGATTTTTTTCACTATTTGAAAAATTTGCCGTTTTCATCGAAAAATTTCGACATACTATACTATGGCGTTTTTTTTTTTTAAAATTTTCCATTATTTCACGAAATGACTTTTGCTCACCATAGAATCATTCTACACGCTATAATACGACCGTTTTCATGATTTTTTTCAACATCAGAAAAATTTGACGTTTTCATCGAAAAATTTCGACATACTATACTATGGCGTTTTTTTTGTAAAATTTTCAGTCATTTCACGAAACGACTTTTGCTCACCATAGAATCATTCTACATGCTATAATACAGCCGTTTTCATGATTTTTTTCAACATCAGAAAAATTTGACATTTTCATCGAAAAATTTCGACATACTATACTATGGCGTTTTTTTTTTTGTAAAATATTCCGAAATTTTATAAAATGACTTTTACTCTCCATAGAATCATTCTACACACTATAATACGACCGTTTTCATGATTTTTTTCAACATCAGAAAAATTTGACATTTTCATCGAAAAATTTCGACATACTATACTATGGCCGTTTTTTTGTAAAATTTTCCGACATTTCACGAAACGACTTTTGCTCACCTTAGAATCATTCTACATGCTATACTACGACCGTTTTCATGATTTTTTTCAACATCTGAAAAATTTGACGTTTTCATCGAAAAATTTCGACATACTATACTATAGCGTTTTTTTTGTAAAATTTTCCATCATTTCACGAAACGACTTTTGCTCACCATAGAATCATTCTACACGCTATAATACGACGGTTTTCATGATTTTTTTTCAAAATCTGAAAAATTTGACATTTTCATCGAAAAATTTCGACATACTATATACTATGGCGCTTTTTTTTTTTTTTTATTTTTTCCATTATTTCGCGAAATGACTTTTGCTCACCATAGAATCATTCTACACGCTATAATGCGACCGTTTTTATGTTTTTTTTCAACATCAGAAAAATTTGCCGTTTTCATCCAAAAATTTCGACATACTATACTATGGCGTTTTTTTTGTAAAATATTCCGAAATTTCACAAAATGACTTTTCCTCACCATAGAATCATTCTACATGCTATAATACAACCATTTTCATGATTTTTTTCAACTCCAGAAAAATTTGCCGTTTTCATCCAAAAATTTCGACATACTATACTATGGCGTTTTTTTTGTAAAATATTCCGAAATTTCACAAAATGACTTTTACTCTCCATAGAATCATTCTACACGCTATAATACGACCGTTTTCATGATTTTTTTTCATTGTCTGAAAAATTTGACATTTTCATCCAAAAATTTCGACATACTATACTATGGCGTTTTTTTTTTTGAAATATTCCGAAATTTCACAAAATGACTTTTGCTCTCCATAGAATCATTCTACATGCTATAATACGACCGTTTTCATGATTTTTTTCATTATCTGAAAAATTTGATGTTTTCATCCAAAAATTTTGACATACTATACTATGGCGCTTTTTTTTGTGAAATATTCCGAAATTTCACAAAATGACTTTTGCTCACCATAGAATCATTCTACACACTATAATACGACCGTTTCCATGATTTTTTTCAACATCAGAAAAATTTGACATTTTCATCAAAAAATTTCGACATACTGTACTATGGCCGTTTTTTTTTGTAAAATTTTCCGACATTTCACGAAACGACTTTTGCTCACCTTAGAATCATTCTACATGCTATACTACGACCGTTTTCATGGAAAAATTTCGACATACTATACTATAGCGTTTTTTTTGTAAAATTTTCAATCATTTCACGAAACGACTTTTGCTCACCATAGAATCATTCTACATGCTATAATACAACCGTTTTCATGATTTTTTTCAACATCAGAAAAATTTGCCGTTTTCATCCAAAAATTTCGACATACTATACTATGGCGTTTTTTTTTTGTAAAATATTCCGAAATTTCACAAAATGACTTTTGCTCACCATAGAATCATTCTACACGCTATAATACGACCGTTTTCATGATTTTTTTCAACATCAGAAAAATTTGACGTTTTCATCGAAAAATTTCGACATACTATACTATGGCGTTTTTTTTGTAAAATTTTCCATCATTTCACAAAACGACTTTTGCTCACCTTAGAATCATTCTACACGCTATAATACGACCGTTTTCATGATTTTTTTCAACATCAGAAAAATTTGACATTTTCATCGAAAAATTTCGACATACTATACTATGGCGTTTTTTTTTGTAAAATTTTCAATCAATTCACGAAACGACTTTTGCTCACCATACAATCATTCTACATGCTATAATACGACCGTTTTCATGATTTTTTTCACTATCTGAAAAATTTGCCGTTTTCATCGAAAAATTTCGACATACTATACTATGGCGTTTTTTTTTTTGTAAAATTTTCCATCAATTTCACGAAACGACTTTTGCTCACCATAGAATCATTCTACATGCTATAATACGGCCGTTTTCATGATTTTTTTCAACATCAGAAAAATTTGACGTTTTCATCGAAAAATTTCGACATACTATACTATGGCGTTTTTTTTGTAAAATTTTCCATCATTTCACAAAACGACTTTTGCTCACCTTAGAATCATTCTACACGCTATAATACGACCGTTTTCATGATTTTTTTTCAACATCTGAAAAATTTGACGTTTTCATCGAAAAATTTCGACATACTATACTATGGCGTTTTTTTTGTAAAATTTTCCAACATTTCACGAAACGACTTTTGCTCACCATAGAATCATTCTACACACTATAATACGACCGTTTTCATGATTTTTTTCAACATCAGAAAAATTTGACGTTTTCATCGAAAAATTTCGACATACTATACTATGGCGTTTTTTTTTTGTAAAATTTTCCATCATTTCACGAAACGACTTTTGCTCACCATAGAATCATTCTACACACAATAATGCGACCGTTTTCATGATTTTTTTCAACATCAGAAAAAATTTGCCATTTTCATCGAAAAATTTCGACATACTATACTATGGCGTTTTTTTTTGTAAAATTTTCCGACATTTCACGAAATGACTTTTGCTCACCATAGAATCATTCTACATGCTATAATACGACCGTTTTCATGATTTTTTTCAACATCGGAAAAATTTGACGTTTTCATCGAAAAATTTCGACATACTATACTATGGCGTTTTTTTTGTAAAATTTTCAATCATTTCACAAAATGACTTTTGCTCACCATAGAATCATTCTACACACTATAATACAACCATTTTCATGATTTTTTTTCAACATCTGAAAAATTTGACATTTTCATCGAAAAATTTCGACATACTATACTATGGCCGTTTTCTTGTAAAATTTTACGACATTTCACGAAACGACTTTTGGTCACCATAGAATCATTCTACATGCTATAATACAACCGTTTTCATGATTTTTTTCAACATCAGAAAAATTTGCCGTTTTCATCCAAAAATTTCGACATACTATACTATGGCGTTTTTTTTGTAAAATATTCCGAAATTTCACAAAATGACTTTTCCTCACCATAGAATCATTCTACACACTATAATACGACCGTTTTCATGATTTTTTTCAACATCTGAAAAATTTGACGTTTTCATCGAAAAATTTCGACATACTATACTATGGCCGTTTTTTTTTTTTAAAATTTTTCCACATTTCACGAAACGACTTTTGCTCACCTTAGAATCATTCTACATGCTATAATACGACCGTTTTCATGATTTTTTTCAACATCAGAAAAATTTGACGTTTTCATCGAAAAATTTCGACATACTATACTATAGAGTTTTTTTTTGTAAAATTTTCAATCAATTCACGAAACGACTTTTGCTCACCATAGAATCATTCTACACGCTATAATACGACCGTTTTCATGATTTTTTTCAACATCTGAAAAATTTGACGTTTTCATCGAAAAATTTCGACATACTATACTATGGCGGTTTTTTTTTGTAAAATTTTCCACCATTTCACGAAACGACTTTTGCTCACCATAGAATCATTCTACACGCACTAATACGACCGTTTTCATGATTTTTTTCAACATTGGAAAAATTTCCCGTTTTCATCAAAAAATTTCGACATACTATACTATGGCGTTTTTTTTTGGTAAAATTTTCCAACATTTCACGAAACGACTTTTGCTCACCATAGAATCATTCTACATGCTATAATACAACCGTTTTCATGATTTTTTTCAACATCAGAAAAATTTGACATTTTCATCGAAAATTTTCGACATACTATACTAAGACTTTTCTTTACATACTATTCTACGACTTTTATACATGATTTTTTTGACTTTTTACAAAATCACATTTTTTCAAAAAAATTTCGACATACGACACTGCCTTTTTTTTTTACATGAAATTTATCAACATACTATATATTGACTTTATGTGAAATGAATCCACATACTATACTATGACATTTATCCATGAAATTTGTTGACTTTTTACAAAATGACTTATTTTTTACATGAAATTTTTGACATCCTATATTTTGACTTTTTCTTACGTGAAATGAATCCACATACTATACTACGACGTTTATCCATGAAATTTGTTGACTTTTTACAAAATTAAGTTTTTTCACATTTTTCGACATAGTATACTATGACTTTTTCTGACATGAAATTTATCAACATCTTATATTTTGACTTTTTCTTACATGAAATGAATCCACATACTATTCTACGACGTTTATCCATGAAATTTTTTACTTAACCCCAAGAACACAACTATTCTACGACGTTTATCTATGAATTTTTTTGATTTTTTCGACATCCATACCATGTCTTGTCGTGTCTTTTTTGTCCATGCTATACTGACTTTTCGACATGCTCTACTATCACTTTTCTTGTGACTTTTTTCGACATACTATACTATGACTTTTTTTGACATGAAATTTATCAACATCCTATATTTTGACTTTCTTACATGAAATGAATCGATATGCTATACTACGTTTATCCATGAAATTTGTTGACTTTTTACGAAATGACTTTTTACGAAATTTGTTGACACTGACTTTTTTTCGACATGCTATACTATGACTCTTTTGTGACTTCTTTCAACGTGCGATACTTTGACTTTTTCCGACATACTATACAAGGACTTTTTTTTGACGTACTATACTATGACTTTTTTCGATGCGCTATACTTTGACCGTTTTCGACATATACATATGATTTTTTTTAACATGCTATACTTTGATTTTTTTCAACATAATATGCTATGAGTTTTTCCACCATACTATACCATCTTTTCGACATACTATACGCTTACTTTTTTACATACTATACTATAGTATGTCGACAAAAGCCATAGTATAGTTTGTCAACAAAAATCATAGTATAGTATGTTAAAAAAAAAAAACATATTATAGTATGGCAACAAAATAGAAAGTCAGAGTATGGACTTTGAAAAAATAAGTTGGTATATTATGTTCAAAAAAATTAAAAACCTCATAGACATCAAAAAATAAACAGCCAGTAAACAGTATATGGAAAACAACAAAAGCTTTAGTATGGTATGTCAAAAAAGCCATACTGTAGTATTTTAAATAAGTCACAGTATATTACATCAAAAAATATTAAAAGTCATAGTATAGTATGTGGGGAAAAAAAGACAGTATAGTATATCTTTAAAAAAGTCATAGTAGTAGTACATAGTATGTTGAATAAAAAGTCTTAGCATACTATGTGGAAATAATATTTAAAAAAAATCATGGTTTGTTGGTAAAAAAAAGTTAAAATATAGTATGTTGAAAAAAATGTGCAGTATATTCTGTCAAAAAAATAGTATAGTATTTTGAATTCAGTATAGCATCTCAAAGAACGTCAGTGTAGTATGTCGAAAAATTGAAATGGTCATAGTATGTCTTAAAAAAGTAATTGTATTGTTATAAAAAGTCATAGGAGAATTTGAAAAAATAAGTCAGTATATTATGTTGAAAACAATCAAAAAGCCATAGTAGTATGTGGAGAAAACAAAAAATCATGGCATAGTATGTTGAAAAAGACTAAAAAGAAGTCAGAATTTAGTATGTCAATGATATGATACAAAGCTAGTATGAGACATCGAAAAATAGGAGTATGATGAAAATATTTTAAAAAATTGTATTATAGTATGTGGAAAATTTCAAAATAAAGTCACAGGCTAGTATGTTGAAAAAATTCATTGTCAAAAAAAAGCAGTATGTCACAGTAGGTCGAAAAAATCCTAGTATAATATGTTGAAAATCATATGACAGTATATTAAAAAAATAAGTCACAGTATAGTATGTTGAAAAAAGTTATAGCATAGTACGTTGAAAAAAAAAAAACATAGTACAGTATGTTGAATAGAACTGTAAAAAGTCATAGTATTTAATGTACATAAATGTAATGTACGTCAAAAGTGATACAGTTCCAGTATGGCATGTCAAAAAATAGTGTAGTATAGTATGTTGGAAAAAAAATGTAGTGTAGTATCTAAAAAAAAAAAAACTAAAAATAAAAGTTAAGTATAGTATATCAAAAACAGTGTTGAAGTTTTAGTATGGCAAAAAAAAAAAAAAAGCTAAAGGATAGCATGCTGAAAATAACTCACAGTATAGTGTGTTGAAAAAAACAGGGTGAGGTGGCGCTGCTGGTCGTGTCTAGAAGGTTACCAACAACAATGTGTACAAAACCTCTTGTGAGACTTGCTGTCCAACGACCTAACCTTAACCATTCAAGGCCAATGTCCTATCATAATCTTGCAAGAGTTTTGCAATTTGCGTGTTATATTGTAGTCACAACCAGCGCTGCTTCTGGGTCATTTACTGTAATCAGTATTGCACTACAGCATGGCAGAATTATCCCAAGAGCTAACTAGCCAGCTATCTGCTAGTTAGCTCGCTAATTCCACCATGCATATTATTTATATTACACTGGATACATTAAAAAAAATTAGCCAAACAAAGTTGTCACTCGCCTGATGATAGCTATGTGTGGATGAAGCATTGCGTTGATAAGATTTTAGTCATTTTCTCTGGCTCTCTGTGCTTCGTAACGTGACTGAAAACCTAATTGGGGCCGTGACTTGTCGTAAGTCTGTTTACTTTTCGAAATATCAGCCGCTACCAATAGTTTGTCATATTGTTTGTATAGATTTGTGCACCTCTCTTTGTCATAAATTACTTCAGCTGTTTTTCTTCAGCTGGGATTAATGTCCCAGACAAAAACAAAACCATTTTCTTTTTCTTACAAACCTTTTAATTAATGTGACTTTCAAGGACAAATGAAGGTGCTTGTTTGGTTTTCTGAAATACAACTATCAAAAACAATCAATCATACAACACAGAATTCCACAAAAAAGACCCTTTGCGCTATTTTCTTCTCATTAAAAAACACCATCCGATGTGGCACGAAACCTATTAAACCATGATTAGGGTTGTAATGGTATACTATGAAAGTTCACAATTAACGACTACATTTGCTTATCTACGCTACTGAAAAAACTGACTTGACTGAGTGTGTGTGTTAAAGCTGGTTAGGAGCAGTCTGTCTGCGCTGTCGCACACCTTGTATAGTGTATAGTGTAATAGTACAGTAGTATAGCATACTGTATGGTAATTATGACTAAAAGAACATTAGCTATATAAGATAACAGCTGATATTATTTTTCATTTCCTAGTTATTTACATGCTATAGTGCTTTTAACATGTAAACTAACATACTTAAATATCAATCAAGTTTGTAATACTCTTTATTATAATTCTGTTGTCAAACCTGTAAGGGCCATTGTAACATACTACTACTACTACTATTATTATTATTAATAATAATAATAATAATAATAATAATAATAATAATGGTATAATATAGCATGAAATGTGATATTTTCTGAGTTATCGTACCGTAAAAGTCTCATACCATTACAACCATAATGATGATGTATGGAAAAAGTCTCTCGCTGCTTGTTTTTAAGGTGTTGGGGTTTATCCCTGAGCGAATAAAAGTATTTGATCTCATCACAGCTCGTCGTGCCTCCCTTCTTCCCTTTCCTTGTCCTCGTCTACCTTCAGTTTGAGTTCGTCTGCCGTGATCAATCCATCTTTATTTCGGTCCTGGTTGTGGAACATGTCTGTAATGACCTGCTCCATGACCGTTCCAGGCTTTATGCGACCTTTGCCCTCCGCCACCTGCAGCTTGATGAACTCCCCAAACTAAAATGTGTGAAGAGACATAAGAGCATCACTGATCAATAACAGTGTCATTTAATTAAGTTAATAGAATGAATTTAGAGTAATACTAGACTTTGAGATGTTGACATTAAAGAAAACAGTGCAGTCAAAACACCACTAAAATCTCACCTGTGATGTTCACTAGAGTTCAGGGTATTAGCAGGTCAACATGTGATGAAGGTCACTGAGAGCTTAATGCTTAAACCATCATGATCAATCACCTCATTTCCTTTAATGTCAGTAATCAAACCTTAGATTTCCTATTCTCACGTTTTTGTCACTGTAATAAATCTTAAAGGGGCTCAAGCGTTCAACTTTTATGTGATTAATTCCTACTAGTGAGGTAGCTTTAGGTAGCTTTACGAATATTGTATTGAATGTCGGCTACTGAAAGTGTTGAAATGCACCGCGGATGTGTAATACATGCATTTCACTGGCCCGAGGGCTGCATTTTGAAAAACTGTAGACTATACTATGACTTTTTAACGGGACTCTATTGACTATTATGACATTTTGTATGACATCTTATACTCACATCTCATACTATGTGATTTTTTTTCTGCATTTTCGTTACATACCATACTATGACTTTTTAATGACGTTCATTTTTTCTGACCTACTCTACATAATACATACTCAACATAACATAGTATATTTTTATGACTTTTCATGCCTTTTTGTTATATACCATGGTATAACTTTAAAAAATACTACACTAAAATAATAGCACTACAATATAATTTTTATGACCTACTATACTATGAATGTTTTAATTAATACAATGATGTTTTTAGGACATTTTTATGAAATTTTGTTAGACCTACTATACTATGACTTTTATGGCATACTAGAGTATATTACTTTTAATGGCATTTTTAGGTATTTAAACATTACATTGCATTTTAATTGTATGCTGTTTAATACTTTTACGTTTCTACATTTCAGTAAATATTGTACTTTTTTACTCCACTTCATTTCTGGGTATAGTGAGGTCAAGTTACACTGCGGATCAGGAGATTACATACAGAAAACTTCTGTTATTTAAAAAATAAATAAAAAATCTAAAATTACATCAAACGTAAAATGCTACTTCCCTTTAAAGCATCGGTAACTAATAATCCAATACCATAATGTATGTAATTAATACGTTATGCAGAAGTACTTTTGATACTTCAAGTACATTTTTCAACTAATACTTACTGTATTTTACTGGGGTAAAATTATAATTTGAGGATCTTATTACTTCCTCTACTGCTGTAGTCCCTTATTATAAAAAAAAAAAAAAATCACCATAAACCTACAGTTTCCATAAAGAAACTTAATATAACGTGGTAAATAAATACTTTTAAGGGCCGTCATCTGCCATGACAAATAACGTCAGCAGTAACACAGTAACATACCTCCTCCGGGGTCACCTCTTTGTTTTGGTTGACGTCCAGGGCTTCAAACAGGTCTGCGGGGGTGTCCTCCAGCCACACAAACAGGTAACCAGGTGGCACTCCCTTCTCAAATCTCACCAGTTCAATGTCAAAGACCAACACAGCACTGCTTGGCACACCAGTGGCTGACGGATACAAAACAAAAAATAACACTGTAACTATGGGTTTAGCATTTTAGTGAATTCAAACTTGTAAATCAGAACTAAAAGAAGCCTGTCGGAGTTAAAAATAATAATAAAAAAAGTTTGATACACTGATATTGTGAGTATGATAAGTCTCACCTCCTCTTTCTCCGTGGCCAAGATGAGGCGGCACCGTGATCACCCTCCTCTCTCCCACACACATGCCACGCAAGCCTTCGTCCAGCCCGTCGATCACCTTGTCCGACCCCAGCACTGCATCCTGAACGTGCTCGTAGTCGTGTCTGAGGACAACGTTGATTGGACACATTATGCGGCATATGACATATAAATGCAAGCGGTAATGTAGTATCGGTGTAAAAACATGGGACGTCTGGGTGACTCACGAAGAAAAGAGGGGTGTGCCGTCCACCAGTGTGCAGTTGTAGTGGTAGTAGACGAGGTCGTTCTCCGCGGTGGTCTCCGTACACGACTCGGGTCGGTGGGTGATCTGGATGTTCACTGTGTCGTTGGGGTTGTGGAAGTCAATGACGTGAATATCAAACACCAACACAGCAGAACGGGGGATGATGCCACCTGGAGAGACCAAGTATAATTATTCACTATATAACTGTTGGGAAATATTCTCTTCATACTCATCTATATATATATATATATATATATATATATTATTATTATTATTATTATTATTATTATATTTAGTCTGATTATTAGTCTCCGACTTGATTAAATTATTTCTTTGATGATGTTTGTGTTTTTCAGTCTTTATAATCTTCACTTAGGAATATTATTTATTTTATAAACATTTTAGATTTGTTTCCAATGATAAATTAATGAGTTTCTATGGTGACTTTTCAGTGGTAACCTTTACTATTGTGGCTCTAGAAACATCTAGTTGTATCTTAAATATTCAATTCTAATCCAAATTTAAAAACAACCAGGCTGACATAAGTATAGCCAATATGCAAACTTCAGTATTTTTTATTTATTTATCACAAGTCATATCATCATTGCAATATTGAATAATGTTATCACACGTCACAGATTTTCCAAATTCCTAGTATGTTACTGTTGTTTAAAAAAAGGTCGAATGCTGTCTCACTTCACACTGCACTTTTTGTTGATGGCCTCAGCCTATAATTTTATTTATTAATTCTTGAATATTTGACATTGAAATGATTTGTTCCTTATGTCCTAATTTTGTGAAGACAAACAGCTGTTGACTGTTTGCCACATAAATGAAAAGCATATACCATAAATAAACCGAACCGAAAACAGTGATCCAAACCGTGAATTTTATGAACCGTTTCACCCCTAGTCCCTTGACCTCTGACCTTAAGATATGTGAATGAAAATGGGTTCTCTGGGTACCCACGAGTCTCCCCTTTACAGACATGCCAACTTTATTATAATCACATACAGTTTGGGGCAAGTCATAGTCAAGTCAGCACACTGACACACAGCTTTGCCATGTTGTGATGTGAGCATACAGTATTGTTTCATGCTAAATGCAGTATCTATGAGGGTTTCTGGACAATATTTGTCATTGTTTTGTGTTGCTAATTGATTCCCAATAATAAATATATACACAGCAGCATATCTTCCCACTCCCATGTTGATAAGAGTATTAAATACTTGACAAATATTCCTTTAAGGTATATTTTGAACAGATAAAAAAAATGTGTGATTAATCAAGACTAATTATGGACAATCGTGATTAATCACAATTTACTGAAAACCGACTGAAAGCCCTAATTGTTATCAAGACGATAAAGTAGAAATCCCTCACTTTTCATAAATTAATGATTGAGCGATTATCGAAACTTTGGTCAATTAATTTTCTGTTGATAAACTACTTGTTTCAGCATTAATATTTACTGGACAATAACTGCTAAAAAAATGCCATTTTTCTTGTATATTTATATTATATTTATATTTTTCCTCGTGTTTTTTTACGGTTATCTCATTGCGTTCAAATACCAGTAAGTTGTATTTTTTTTAAAAGTCCCATCTTTTTATATCTTTGGTTTATGTTCTTGATTCATGTAATTCACAAGGATTTTAATGGGTTGTTTTTCCAGAATTGTAGCTCTGTGTCAACGTAGATGTGGAACAATTAATCAACAGTTATTCAATCAATAAAAATCAGTTCGGGCAGACAACTTACTGCAGGCTGAAGGTAAAGCCTCAGTAACTTACCTGCTCCTTGCTCGCCATACGCCAGGTGTGGAGGAATGATGACCCTTCGCCTCTCTCCAGTGCAGACTCCCAGCAGGGCCTGGTCCATACCTGCAATCACATACCCCATCCCGATGTAGGTGTTGTATGTGCTGTTCCTCTGGTAACTGTTGACAGTAACAAGCATGGTTTTATTTAAAAAAAAAACAAAAAAATTATACACCTTGAGGCCAGAAATACACATTACGTCATCTGCTGTGTTCAAACCTAAAAAGCATCAATATTAGGACAGGACTACTGTACTGATGTGGTGAGCTGACATTTGGAGCAGGGTTTTAAAATAGAATTGTATGTTTATATTTACAGAATGTATGGCTGCAATTTAACTAGCAACTGAGTTACAGTCAGCTTCACTGTCAGTGTGACCTGAGCTCACCTGCTGTCAAAGGTGACTCCGTTCAGGAAGGTACCGTTGTAGTGGTACCGGATGTAATCCCCAACCACAGATCTGCGTGTGCACGACTCAGGCACCATCTGGTCCTCAATGGTGAGGTTATCCTTTGGGTTATGAATGTCCACTAACAGGACATCGAACACCAGGGTCGCCTGGGGGGGAATCTCTGTACCTGGTGAGCAGAGGGTGGAGAATTTCAAACGTAACGACGGCTTAGAAACATCAACATGAAAACACAAGTGGTTTTATATGGAGGGGAGTTTTATTCTGGTGATTTTTGATTTATGTTACACTGTGAATTACTTGGCTTATTTTTATCTGATCTATTGATTTATCAGAATGCAATAATTACTAATTCCACTAAAGGTAAAATATGGTCTAAAAAGGGTGAGGGCTGCATTATTCTCCATATATCTGATACAAACTGCAGGCCAGCCGCAACTCTCACTTCTTTTAATCAAGACTGACGACTTTTGTTTGCAGCTGCTTTTCATTAATAATTTTACACTACACTGTCTGTATTTTATACTCGTCTTATTCTGTTTAGCTTGTTTTTAGTTTGTCTATTTTTAATTGTATTTAAATGTCTTTTTATAATGTGTTTCTTGTGCACTTTGTCTCAATGCATTTGATGTTTTAAGTAAAGACCTATGAATTGTCTTGTTGCTGAAATGTGTTATGTAAATAACGCTAAGCACAATACATACAAAACAAATGAGAATCTGATCTAAATATTGAAATTTTAGATGGAGAATGGTACAAGAAGTGTGTACATTTACGTGAAACAAGATGCTGAACAAGTAACCTAATTGATTAAATATGGAATAATTTGAAATTTCAATGTATTTTTTGTTCCAACACATGTACAGATTTGAATTATTTTAAATTGTGCATTGTTTAAATCCACATTTACGATGCATCTGCCCTTATGTACATGTAAACAGACGGGGCTGCTCCTAAAAACATTCCTCCATATTAGCACTACTAGTGGTGAAAAACAACTATAGGGAAGCTTTAAGTGCTATGACAAAAAGTATGTCCTATGTGTATGCATTTTAAGATGTTATTTCAAGGATTCACAGGAACATTTTATTCCTCTGACCTCTAATTCCCTAGTGTTTGGAGAAGCAGGGTTCAGTTGCAAAGCAGAAACACTAAACTTTCCACTTTTACCTCTTTTTTTAACCAACATCTGGGCTCACCTGATCCTTTTTCTCCGTAGGCTTTGAAGGGCGGGATGACAATATGTCTGATCTCTCCCACACACATGCCCAGCAGACCTTCATCCATGCCCTTAACCAGCCAGCCCTCACCCACTAAGGAGTCGTGGGTCTGCTTCCTGGTGTAGCTACGTAGGGCTCATACAAGGGCAAAGTCAAATACACAACATACCTGGATGATACAGTGCAAACACAAAAGAGCTGTCATCTGGACCATTCAGAGCATGGAGATGAGATTGAGCTTTAGCTGCAAACAAGGACATCTTTGCTGACTGTTGTTTTTTTTTTTTTTTTTACCCTATTTTTTGTGCTACAGAATTCACCTGGAGTCGAAGACAGTGCCGTCAAGCAGGGTGCCGTTGAAATGGTAGCGCACAAAGTCAGTGCGCATCACGGAGCGTTTGCAGTCTTTGGGAGTGCTGATGGTTTTGGTGACAACCAGGTCGGCTTTGTTCCACAAATCCAACAGATGGATGTCAAACACCAGGGTGGCATCTGGAGGAATCACGTCGCCTGTAAACACGGTTAAATGAAGGTTAGATGGACTCATCTACAACCAGAGTATTCAGAGAGCGCAGACCTCCGCCAAAGATGCCCAAGTATGATTGCACCCCCTCTCTGTTGAGCTTGCGCTGCCATGCATGTGTATTTTTATTTAGTTTAGATTAGTGATGGTCATTCAACGATTTGTTAAAAAATAAATAAATAAATAAATAAAAAATCTTTTGGATGAACCAACTAAACCAAATCACTTCCTGAAACAATTCATTCATTTCTCAGTTCAGTTTAGGTTTTATTAGTTTATTTTATTTAGTGTTAAGTAATTGTATATATGCCCCTTGTTTTTCCACTACAGTTAGGTTATTTATTTTGTTTTTATGGCACATTTAAGTAAATATTTTCTTCTTGATATTTTTATAAATGTACAGTATTGTTAATTGTTACTATTTGTAGTCAATCAGTTATGCCCTTGATTTAATAATTGTTTTTGCACTACAGTTAAGCTATTTATTTCATTTTGTTTTTCATTGCACATTTTTTCTTGATTTTTTTTAATGTACAGTGTTGGTAACAGTTTCTATTTGTATTATCTCTTGTCAATTATGCTCTTAATTTAATATTTGTTTTTGCACTACAGTTGTAGTCCATATTTATTTTCAGGTATTTTATTGTCAATATTTTTGTTAGCACAGTAATTTATTTTTCCTACTTTTATTATTTCTTTTTGTCATGTCAGTATAATAAAAAATGTTAATAACCAACATTTATATTCACCTTTTATTTGCAAACAGTGTCTTGTTGCAGATGTTACTTATGTTGCAGCTCTATTTAATTTCACATGGACCTCAACACTTGTATATGGTCTGAAAAGTTTAACACTGACAGGCAGGGAACTGAGCTCTGACGCCATAACCCAACATTTCTATACTGCAATACTTGTCTTACCCAGTATTGTTTGATACATGTCAGCCAGCAATTTGATGAAACACGTATATGGATATGCACCATAATATAAACTGAAATAAAAATGTGTTAAAACTACATTTTGACACAGGACCCATGTACAGTATATGACATACTTAAGGGGTGCGTATTGCCAAACATATCTGTAATTAAAGAACTACAAAGTAATTGACTTACAGACAACCTGGAGCCTTCAGGGCCCATGACGGACTGGGATCAACCTGAAATCTCAAATATTACCCACCGATTACTCTGGAAAATCTGCTGTGCTGTATCTCACCACTGCAAAAACTAGAGCATCTTCATGTCTTTAAAATCTGCTGTGCAACCTCCCTGTAACGCAGAACAAGTCAAGACGTTTGCATTTACCTGCACCGGTGCTTCCGTAGGCCAGGTGAGGCGGGACGGTGATTGTTCTGCGCTCATTCACACACATGCCCTGCAGGCCTTTATCGATGCCAGCGATGAGCCGGCCCTCCCCGAGCAGGCCCACCTTGGCGTCTCCTCTCTGATGGCTGCAGGAAACCAAAAGGTTGACAACACGTCAGAAGTGGGTGGACTTTAAGAGGATGTAGAGAAAAGGACTACATTTGTTGGGCATGCAAACCTATGTTGACATGCAAATCTCTTTTCCATTAACCCTGCATCCTGTTTTATGGCCTCTGTAGCCTATTGACCAACTTTAAACGCGACTAAACTTGTTTAAATAACTGCACTCAGAATTTCAGATAAAATTTGCATGAACTCACCTCGAATCAAATGTTTTCCCGTCGACAAAAGTGGCGTTGTAGTGATAGCGGACATAATCCCCATCTTTCGCTTCTCTTATACAGACTTTGGGGATGAACTGTCTGTCCACGACTACATCTCCTAACACGGGACTGGGATTACAGTCCACTGGCGACCACGTAGCGAGGAGGAAAAATACAATACAGCGGACTATCATCTTCACAAAATCGGGTCAAATAAATTAGAAGGATTCAAAACAGCAATAGACACAAAATGGATAAATGTGAGGCCTGGGTATGCGCTCTTTACGCACAGGGCCGAGGTTGCAGATGTGGAGCAGCAGGACAGCGGTGTCTGAATGCTGTAAACGTGGACAATCTCCAGGCTGCAGTGAGGAGATTTTACCACAGGGAAGGAATGTCGGTGCTGGGAGTGGGAAGCGCCTCTGTCAAGATAACCGCAATAATAAAACTTCACAACTTCCTTTCAAAAATAAAATAAAATCACATTAGAAGTCGATTAAACGGAACTATCCGAAAAGTTTTAGTTTTAATTCATATCCAGCTATTATAATACACTATATGTTTATGACTGTATGTAATCTCTTTAGTGTTGTCCTATTTTGAGATCCATTCATATGACTGGATTTGTGATTTTTTTTTCCCCTAAACTGACATTTTTCCGCTTTTATTTTGAAAAAGGTCGCCCATTCTGTTTGGCTTGACCCTTCAGCGCAGCTACAGACAGCAGAGTGATCCGCCTCTCTCTCTCTGGATCAACCTCTATGAGCCGTAAAGTGGCCTGAGAAAACAACCCCAAGTTTCAGATTTTCCATTAATGCCGTGAAAATATCAAGAAGCGCTAAAGTGGGTAAAACGCGATCTAGTCTAGTCTGCGAGGGGGTTCGCTTCCTGCCAGCATCCACATGACGTCTTAATATGACTTAAAAGAGAAGAACAAATAAGTCTAATGATCTCAAACCACTGTGGTCAAAACAAGACCTGATGAAAACAAGCCTCTAATCCGATATTACAACTACAAAACAATATTACTATACTATAAAACCCAATAGAAGACATTTCTTTCATTTCTACGACAGTTTTATTCATCACATTTATTAAGTAAACTGAGCGAGCAATCAACAACACCAGAACAAATCGGAAAGCAATGCGCAGTGGTCACTTTTACGCATGCGTATTCTCGTGCCAAATAAAGACCCACAGACAGCTGTGGAGAAACCCGAGACAGTAACTCTGAAAGGCCCAATCCCGGAATTCCCAAAGACCCCTAAACTCTTCAGCAGACCACCAAACAGACACGAAACCAGCAGCAGCAGACAGAGGAAGCAGACTAACATGTGGGATATTATCTTATCATGGTTGCATTTTGCGCAAAAGGAGACTCGTTGTTGACGTTGCTTTGTTTCACCTTTGTTTGTTTGACAGCCGCGCAATATGAAAACTACAATTTCAGAAATTTCCCCAAAGAGGAGCTCGTGCCTCTCACCACTGCGTATGGATTGGCTTTGGACCATTACGCAGCAGAAAAGTGGACGGAGTCGATCAAATATTTGGAACTGAGTTTGCGTTTGCACCGGCTTCTTAAAGACAGTGTGAGATACTGCGTGTTGCACTGTGATAGTAGCAAACAAGAAGAACCGTCCTTTACAGGAAACCGGGATCTCCGCGTCTACTGGCACGTTATGGTTACAGCGTCCTGTCAGAAAAAGTGCAGAGTGCATTTCCCCGCGCTGCAGCTGCCTCCTCCTGGCAGAGTGATAGTGGAAGATTTCAAGAGAAGATCTCCCTACAGATATCTGCACTTTGCGCACTCCAGGGTGAGACACACTATGTTTCAGGACACCTTTTATGAACATGTCACAGACATATTTATATCGTCACCCTTAAAAGATGTTCAGCTTTTTAAAAATATCTAACATACATCTCAGCATTGACAAGTAAACACAAAGTACATGACAGTTAGTGACAAAATTAAGGCAACACCAGTGGATTCAAAGGTGTGCTAAGGGTCCTTTAGGGGTCATCGGCAAAGTCAGCAATGATACAGCTGCATTCAAATTCAACTGGCTGGAAATTATAGAATCAACAAGAATTACAGGTATACTAAATGAACAACAACAACTGGGCAAATGTGCCTTTAAAGAAAAACAGAGGATTGTTATGCATTGGAGGTACCGTACCTTAAAATGAGAGCTGCGAACTACAAACTTTTGTGATCACCTAGCCTTTCTTCAGTCCCTCTATACTTAAACCTAACAAAGGCAAAACACCCTCAAATAACCATTAATAAATAGAAAATACTGACGCAAACATCTGTTTTAATTCCAGTCAAATACAACATCAGCCACTGGGTCAGAGTGTAATGTTTATTTGACAATCAATCTGTAGTATCCTGCCTCGTTTGGGTTGTAGGACATCAGAAACACTAAATGTACATGTAACTAGTCTTCCTATCAACAGCTGAGGAATTACAGTGTTTTCTCCTAGCTGAATGACCTGCAGAGAGCCGTCCCATGTGCCTACACCTACCTCCAGAAGAACCCTAAAGACCAGGAGATGCACCAGCTGATGGAGGAGTATAAGAGCCAGTACGACCTGAGCGGCTACCTCACCGACTACGAAGAACAACCATACGAGGTGATGACAATCTAGCCTCTGTCGCTCATAAAACACTTTCTGTAAAATACACAACATTAGAAAAGTTACTACAACATACTACAACAAAAATCTTCCCATCTCAGTTTCTGCAATGGAAAAAGTGGATCAACCATTTCCTTTCTAGGCCTCCTTTCTGAGAGGAGTTAAACTCATCAACTCAGGTGACTACAGCAACAGCGTTGAGCACATGGAGGAAGCTCTAACACTCTACCTGCACGAGTATGACCTCTGTCAGGCAGATTGTGAAGAAATCAGTCAACTTTCACCACACAGTGACTTCTATGCAGTCATGGCAGGTCAGTGTGCCGTTTTTAAAAATACCAAGAGTATCAAAATGAACAGATATCACTACTGAGCATGCAACAGATGCAAGAGGGCAAAGCTGGATTTAAGAAGAAAACGTTCGTTAAGGATTGGAAGGAAAATGCTGTATGTTTTTACTTTTTACACTACATTTGTCTGACAGCTGTAATTACCTTTTAGATTATGATTTCACATAAAAAGACATATGATAAGCTTATAAAATACATCACATTACTATAGATTAAGCAGTGGTTCCCAACCATTTTGGCTCGGGACCACAAAAATACACTGTCGAGGCCCCTCGTTATGTTTCAGAAGTCTATGAATGTATTGGTCTTTTGTTTTTTTTCTCATCTCCTCTCCCATAAATCATCTCACAATCCCTCAGGTTTATCTTGTGGCCCTTTGGAGGGGCCTGACCCCTACATTGGAAACCACTGAACTTAACTACCGAGCTGTATATAAAGTGGATAAGTCTCGTTTCAGTTTATTTATATACATTTATATCAGTCACAGGGGCCATCTTTCATACTTTTATCATTTTTAAGAAGAAGAAGAAGAAGATGAACCTTTATTAGTCCCACAGTGGGGAAATTCAATTACACTCTGTTAACAACATACATGCACACAAACACACAACACATCAAATGGAGAGGTGTCAGAGTGAGGGGGCTGCTCCAGACAAGCGCCCCGAGCAGTTGGGGGTTTGGTGCCTTGCTCAGGGGCACCTCGGCAGTGCCCAAGAGGTAAAGGGCACCTCTCCAGCTACCAGTTCACACTCAGTTTTGTCCATCGGACTTAACCGGTGACCCTCCGGTTCCCAAACCAACTCCCACAGACTAGCACTCCGCCCCCATTTTTAATGCATGACTTTCTTGTAATGGAGTACTTTTACATTAATGTATTGGTACTTTCACTAAAGTAAAGGGTCTGAATACTTTCACCACCATCTCTGGTTTCATTTTGTGACTCCTACTAGATAATAAATAATCTCTGATTTGCTTTTCCACAGATGTCTATGTTGACGTACTGCGGTGTAAGCTGAAGTGTGAAGAAAACTTGATGCCTAATGTTGGTGGTTATTTTGTGGAGAAATTTCTGGCCACTATTTACCACTACCTCCAGTATGTCTACTATAAGTGTAAGTTTCCAACTGCTAAGCTTTCCATCACTGCTCCTGAATAATATCAACACTGATCTGCTGTTTTTTCTTTGGCCAGTGAACGATGGCCGCAGTGCGTTGCCCTGTGCGTACAGCTACTTCCTGTTTGAACCTGATGATGAGGTCATGAAGCAGAACCTGCAGTATTATAAAGCCTACAGTGAACAGTGGGGGCTTCAGCCCGACCACTTCGCACCCAGGATGGTGAGAGGAAACATGATCATATCAAATCTGTCTCATATCTAATTCTACAATTTTAATGTTATGCCAAGATATTCAGTTTTATGGAAAAAAAAATTACTTTCAAAACAGCAACTCTTAACCCTTTTTTTAACTATGCACCCACAAAAAGACAGTTGTATGCCAGTTGTACCACATAATACTGCAAAAGCAAGAAAGTTGCAGATACAAACTTAGTGTCGAGTTAAAGGGAAAAATGGCAGTTCAGCCTGTGTTTATAATCTTCCATTCATCAATAATCAATCGACGTACTGTGTCTGCTTAAAGCCAATAATCAACGATTTGTTCTCAGCTAATTTATTTTGTTCTTGATTACTCTTGTTGTGTCTGTTTAAACAGGAGGCTCTGAAACACTACAATCGCACTGTCACTCAAAAGCAGATGCTGACATCTGCAGAGGAGTACTTAAAGTTGGACGATGAGGTGAGATTAAAAGAAAAACTTAACAAGCACCTGTGATTTTCCAAAAAGTTGGAAGAAAAAAACTTTCAGGATACTTGGAATGACTTTTAGTAGCGCTGTTATTCTTCAGTGACATGAAAACAAAAAGGCCTGTTTGCTAAAGGTTAAAATAAAGAATATTGCGGTATTAAGATAAATCCTTTAAAACATTCTAAACAATGATGTTTGTATAAAACCTTTATGGGAAAACTCCTGTAAAACTCCTCCAAGAGGAATTGCCATCATAAGTAATTTGGGGTTTTTTCTCTCAGGATTTCCTCGGACCAGAGGAAGCTGCACGTCTGGCCTCTGAGTCTCCTGATGTTGAGTTTGTAGGGGTGGGAGACTACGAGGAGTCCATCTACGCTGACTGGAGGCAGCCAAAGGGAAAAGGAGATGCTGGTTAGCCAAATATTTAAAGAGAGCTGAGAGTGAGGATTTAACATTTAACATTAGATCTGAAAAATGTCAGCGATCATCAGTCAATCAGGAATTTTAGATCGGAAAAAGAAGTGCACATCACATTTCATTTTCACACCTGTCCTCACAGTTTGGTTGAATTATTATCATTTGCATCCATCTAATCTGTGCTTTTAAGAAATAAAAGGCCAATAACAGTTTTTACTTCTATACAAGTGCTCAAGGGTTTAACAAACTCACAAGCTTACAAGTGAAAACATTTTATCCATCCGCCCTCCATCTATCCATTTACTTTCACTTGTCCCAGGCCAGATAAGATACAGTATATAATCTCTCCAGCATGTTCTGGGTCCCTGGGGCCTCTTACCAGTTCGAAGTGCCCGGAAAACTTCCAAAGGGAGGCGTCCAGGAGGCATCCTGATCAGATGCCTGAACCACCTCAGCTGACTCCTTTTGACACAAAGGAGCAGCAGCTCTACTCTGAGGTCCCTCCAGATGTCTGAGCTCCTCATCCTATCTCTTTAAGGCTGAGCCCAGCCACCCTACGAAGAAAGCTCATTTTGGCCACTTGTATCTGCAATCTTATTCTTTCGGTCATTACCCAAAGCTCATGACCATAGGTGAAGGTGGAACGTAGATAGACTGGTATATTCCTTCCAGCTCAGCTCCATCTTCACCACATAACTGCTGATGCCGCACTGAACCGTCTGTCCATCTCCTGTTTCATTTTTCCCTCACATGTGTAGAAGACCCCAAGATACTTGAACTCTCTCACTTGGGGCAGTGACTCACTTTCAACCCGGGCGGCACAATCCACCATTTTCCGGCAGAGAACCATGACCTCAGACTTGGAGGTACTGATTCTCATCCCAACCGCCTCACAATCGGCTGCAAACCGCCCCAGTGCATAATGCAGGTTACGCTTTCAATGAAGCCAACAGAACCACATCATCTGCAAAGAGCAGAGATGCAAAAGGTCCCCAAACCGCACATTCACTCCCCCTGGCTGCGCCTCGAGATCCTGTCCATGAAAATCACAAACAGGATCTGTGACAAGGAACATGCCTGACAGAGGCCAAAATCCACCGGAAACGTGTTTGACTTTGTGCCAAGTACATGGACACAGCTCTTACTTTATTTCTAAAAGGACCGGATGGCTCGTAACAATAACCTAGTACCCCATATTCCTGCAGTACCTCCTACAGAACTCCCCAGGGGACACAGTTTAACCCTTTTCCCGAATTTCCCTCTGGGGATTAATAAAGGTTCATCTTATCTTATCTTTTCCAAGTCCATAAAACACATTTAGACTGGATGGGCAAAATCCTATGACCCCTCAAACAGCCACACAAGGGTAAAGAGCTGGTCCATTGTTTCACGGTCAAGATGGAATCTGCATTGTTAATAATAATTGTGTGTGTGAATGACTTAATGTTGACATGTAGTGTAAAGCGCTTTGAGTGGTTAGAAGACCAGAAAAGCACTATTATAAACGCATGTCCAGTTATTCAATATAGTTTGTACTTTTATGAACAAAATACTTGTGCTAATACTGTGAAAGGCCCAGATACACAAATGTCATTCCAGTCCTCAAGAAACCCTGTAGAAACATCCCTGACATCCAGCAAATATTTAAAAATATTTACAAATACAACATGATTACTAAGTGGGAAGAACTACAAGTCAGTTTTCAAGTTAACTCTTCACATTCTGCAGAAAATACTTTTTAAACCTTTAATTTAAACAGACACACATCCAATGCACAGTCCAACACACAGTCACTGTAATTCAGATATGTTTAATACTTATTTTAATATACAATAGTATGAGTATTTACAAGATACACTAATTCTGGTTACCTTCCTGTGAGACTAAACAATGCTGACTTCCATGTTAATCCTTATGATGAGTCCAACTACATGTTGGATCTCAAATGCTGGGGGTAAACACAATGTGACCTGAGCTTTCAACCAAGTCTTGTGTATCAGATAGCGTGTATACAGAATAAAGAGTAAATATGTAAGTATGATTAAAGAGATACATACTGACATTTTAATTTTTTTAATCTCACTTGCTGTTAAAAGTCAAAATAAGTTTAGCATCATCTTCAAAAAAAAAAAATTATGTGCCCAGCTGCACTCATTTAGTCAAGTAGTAATGTCATTTCATTGTTTTACTGCTTCTAATTTCAGATGCAGAGAAAATGTCTGCATATTTCTATAATGCTACTGTGGGTTAACTGGCAGTGGAAATTAGATCATCTCTTGTGTCACCTGTGTTACTGCGCAGTTACTTCTTTTTATTTAGTGAAATAAAGCTTCTTAAGCCTTCTTTGTACATAATAACAACCACAGAAGGACATCCTCTAAACCTGATTTAAAACTGATATCCAGAAAAGATAAACGTTGAGAGCGATGCACACGAAACCTGCAGAATAAGACTCTTAAAATAAGGGAGGACATGTTTCTGATATTATTTTTTTTAAATGTACATATTTATTGCTTATCATATGGATCTGTTCAGTCAATTAAATTATCTGATGCCATTAAGGGATAAAGCATATTTGAGAATGCCATTTCTAGTATTACCTCAGCTGGACTGAGTAAACAGAAGTCAAATTATAATTTAAGCAAATATGTGAAATTGAGGGAGATCCTGTGTTAAATCTGAGCTTGGAAATCTGTGATCTACGTAGAGCTCTTGGTCGACTAACACGTACAATTTTATTGAGTAACTGATAAGTTGATTTAATCTACAGGGGCCTCATTACAGAAATATATCGTAACTGCTTATCCTATCTCCTGTCTAAGTTTCAAAGATAAGAGAAATCCTATCTTCATATCACAGAAGCAATTCCTAATCTCATAACTGTCTTAACTATCTTATCTGAACTAAAGAAATGTCTGTCATGTCTATATCTATACTGAGATGGACCTTAAGCTATAATCTCAACGGCTCTGACTTGTTGCTGGCTAGCTAGCATGTCCAAAGAAAGACAGCATTAAATTTTAGCTACAAGAAATCAGAGGCACTAGCCATGTCAGTGGAAGAGAGGAAACACCATCTTTATAATTACATAAATATCAAATTTGAAGCACCATCATACGGTTTGGGTAGCATTTCAATCATATTTTGGTGTTCATGTCGTTCCCCACTGTTTTTCCTGAGTGCAGTTAGGAAACATGTTTCTGCAATTACAAAAATCCTAAATGTCATCCTAAACTAAGATACGGTAGGATTTCGGTCAGGAAGTTTCTGTAATGAGGCCCCAGATCTGTAAAGCTGAGAATCACACAAATGCATCACTTTAAATCTTGAGATGTGCTCTTAAGTTTCTTGGAAATAAGTCATTCGCATTGAAAAAAAGCATAAAAACAACTAATCTAAAGAGATCTTTGTCAACTAGGACCAAAACAACCAGGCTAGATCTATGCCAAAATTTTCGCAGCTTGAAAATCACACAGAGGCATGTACTACAACACTCACATCGTTCTCTGTGGCGCACAAAAAACAGACATCCAACTATCTTGGAAACCAAGAGGAGCTCAAAGTTCCTTAAACTGCAAAGATTCAAACCCTCTCTCACTGATTCAGTCTTAAAAATGTGCAGTTTTACGCTGAGAGGCAGGAAGAGGCTTCTCTCTCTCCAGACTTGTGCTTCCACTCAGAGCGGCAGTGAGTCACTGCTGTCTTAATGAGTCAACCTTATGATACACTATGTACATCAGCACCCATGTTCAGCATACTAGTATGCATATTGGTTGTATATGGATTACATAACATACAGCAGGATAGAACATTCAGTGTGTGGTACCGAAAAGTACTCGGATGTCATCGGCACAGAGACACAATTAGCTTCCTTGCAGGCCTGAACTATACATTCATACATTAATGCATATTATGTAGAAGCACTGATTTAGGATGAACTACTGTTTCATAATGAAAGGCAGCACGACAGGAGAAAGTATGGCTATTACTGTGGAATGTAAAGGCCTAGCAGACAAAAATAAGCCTCATCTAGACAGATAATGTCAACATTCACTATTTGGTGATATTTATACACTTCTATTGCAATTAAAGTAACACCAATGTGTTCTCCATGAGGTTAAATATGTATTAAAACACAAGAAAGTCCAGACTAGGAGAAGTACATGGCATTCTCCCAGGAAATTACTTAAAGGGGTAAAGCACAATAACAGTCGATATGGCAGAAGATCAGCCGTGGAAGGAAAAGAAAAGCAAAAGGTACATGAAGACGAAACCGGAGGTGATACCAACAATGTCAACAATCCCCAGCAGCCGTTCAGATCTGGTGGGAATGTGTCCTCAGGGCTTCCATACCGCAGTTACACAAATAATAATTAGACTTTCCAGGAGGAGAATACCAAGGGAGACAGAAAGTTGTTAAATCAGAAACAGAAAAGGTCTGAGGGTTTGTAAGTGGAAGACATCTTTGTTTTGTTTCCTCAGAGTGGACTGGACACCGTGTAAGGAAGACAGGACAGCAAAGAGATACGACTCAAACCCCCGAAGATCTGGAAAAAGAGGAGGAAGGAAGTGGAGAGAGAAAATGAGGAGATAAGGAGAGAAAGAGAGAAAAATACTGAGGAACCTGATAGAATCGACAGGCCACCAGAAATAAATTAAAACATGGAAAAGGCTGATTAGAGCTGCAGTGAATGATTACTTTCATTATAGATAATTTCTTTAATTTAATCTCCTTTATAAAACATCAGAAAACAGTTAAAATTCCCATCACAATTTCTTAGAGCCCAAGATGACAAATGTCTTGTTTTGTCAGACTTACAGAGAAACCCAAAGATGTTCAATTTCCTATTATATAAAACAAGGAAATTCTCCCATTTGAGAACCCGGACCCCTCAAATGTTTGACATTACTGCCTGAAAAATGACTTCAGCAATTAAGGCACAGTGTGTAGGATTTGGCAGCATCTAGTGGTTTGGCTGCAGACTGCAACCAACTGATGCAACTAATCCTTAATGTAATAACACTACATTAGGAGCAACAGAGACACCGGCTGGCGGTACCACGGTTTTGCACCTTGAGGCTCACTTTATTGCAGTTTCACAAGCATATCAGGGAACTACAGTGGCCTTCAGGTAACTTTGCTACTGTAGAAACATGGCAACGCAACATGGCGGACTCCTTGAAGAGGATCCACTACCTATGTAGAGAAGGACTCATTCTAAGCTAATGAAAGTCTTAGTTTCAGGTGACTATACACTAATGGAAACAACATTATATTCTATTTCTACTAATAGATCCCCCAAAATACTACACACTGTTCCTTTAATCAATTATCAAAATAGATGCAAACTAATTTTGTTTGTTGACTAATCATTACAGCTGTAACGCAGATAGATCATAAAATAATAAAAATAATCAAAAACCTAAAAGAAGTGTTCACTTTTTATTATTGAAAGTCTTATGAAATGAACATTACAAAGTCAGCACTGCAGCTACACTCTGGAAATGGCAGCCAATCAGTGAGGGGACATGCAGTCCAAATAATAATGAAGCAAACTACGGTTATAGATTATTGATGGTGATGTTTCCCAATACAAAAATTTTAATTAAGTTTTGCGTATTTTAAAGGCCCATCAATGGAAGAGTATTTCAAACTAGCATAGGCTATATAAATGCTGTGGTATGTGGTATTTGTTCATGCTATACACTTGTACTTAAACATTAAATAAAAAATGTGCGAAAGATGAAAAATAGGGTGACTGATAGATGTGTGCGGGCTGAGAAATATCCTTATGGTGCTCAGAAGGACAGGATTCTTATAAAATGGCATAATGTTGTCAAAATGAATGGTGATTCAACACTGAATGTTTCCAGGATCAGGACTGAAAGGCGGGATCGTACCTTCCTCTCCGGATGTTTCTGGATCCGCAGTGAGGCAGGAACAAGATGGAGGGAACAGACAAAAACAGAGAACCAGTGAAGTAGGAAGACAGATAAGAATATTAACCGTTGCTTCATATGTGCAAGAAGCAGAGTGAAAGAAAAAAGAAACATGCAATGAACCCAAGGCCTTAAAAGCAAAGCATTAAAGAGGCATTTGGAACTTCGTTATGGTTTGTTGTGTCTACTGTCAAGCAACTTGCGACCGCAGCATCTATCCAGGCAGATCTGCTGCTACCGTACAAGATAAATCATAAGATTAAGGCAAAAGATTACAGTCGCAGACAAGTTAGTTTGTTTGCATCCTGCAGGCATGCCACAGCAAAGCTACCATGAGGCAAGACAGCATTGTAGAGAAAAAAAAAAAACTGCAGAGAGAAGATCCAGTCGTGCAGAGAGGAACAAGGAAAAGCTTGTAAATCTATTTCAATATTGATTATACCATCTATATCTATTTATTATTTTTATAGGATTGTAGGAAATCTGCATCGTTACTCAACTGATTACACTCCTACAACACTGTCAGATTCACAACGGATTAAAAATATATATAGCTTGTCTTTTTATGTCACACACTCTGCTTCCTTGTTAAAACCTGGTGCTTACATTACCCACAATACAACTCGACCACCGACAGTTCAGCTGGGGATTGTATGTGTAATGCTAGTAGCAGCTAAAGTAGCCTTCAGCTACTAGCCTCAAGCAGAGTTGAGGAGCAGGCTACAGGTCTGGTGAAGCTCAGGTCTATCTATATCAGTACACACAGATTTTCATTTTTAAACTTGTCGTCTTCAACCTCAACCAACGCGGACTCAATAAGTTCCCCGTTAAAAAATACACCATATGGGGTGAGAGTTTATAGCAGATTCACTTGTGTGTTAGATTAATCATTTATAGTCTATAAAATGTCTATAAATAGCCAGAGACCCAATAACAAGAGTCACAATTTCCCAGAGACCAAAGTGACATCTGTCCAAAACGATAAAATATATTCAATTAATATTGATTTAAAACAGAGAAAAACAAATCACCACTTTTGAGGAGCTGGAACCAGAGAAAAATTACTTGAATAGAAACTAACCCATAGTTTCATTAATCATTAATCTAGTCATCATCTTTCCTGATTAATCAATAAGGTACTTGGTCTCAAAAATGTCTGCAAAAAGTGAAAAATGTTGTGAAAGTTCCCAAACACCATGGTGGCGTCTTCAGATCTGACTGACCAAAGATACACAGTTTTGTATCATAGAAGATTAAGAAAATATTCACATTTGAAAGTGTGAAGCCAGTTAATTTTTGCAAATTTTGTTTTAAAACATTACTCAAACAATGAATTTATTTCTGTAAAATGACAATTGATTATTTGACCAACTGTTTCAGCAAAGTAAATAAATATGCATAGAGGCATCTCATGCCATCAAAGAGCTTACTTGCTAAAAGGACTAAAGAGGGTTTGTCAGTAGTACCATCATTCACACTTCCCTCCTCTAACAAAAGCCACAGATGGTAACCGATCTACCGCCTGTCCACCAGCGTTAATAATAAACCCACGTGGTCTCTGGTTGTGAGTATGGATCAGACAACAAGCGGAGGAGCATTCAGCAGCGAGCCACAGGCATGTGTGTTAGCTGACAGAGGAACACAGCAGGCACACACAGATGGAGACATGCCAGAGCTCTTACTTAAATCCCCAGCCAGTTCCCCCCAGGACTATCGCTGCCACCAGAATTGCACCAGCGACCGAACCTATTATGATATTGGTACCACTGGGACCTGTGGGAGTGAAGGAGTCAACCAGTGAGGGCAAATAAATAAGAAAAACCAAAAATTAGAAACAATTTTGGTTCTTTTTCATGTTATATCTGTGTTGACTGTATAAAGCATCAAAAAGTAGTTAAGATCTGTAAAATATTAAAAGACTGAACATATAAAGACCACCACCTTATGATAACTACTATCAAGTTTGACATGTGACTTGATGCTTGATTCCTGGGTGGTTAAAATATCCTTCAGCCCCTATGTCCTCCATCCTTTATTTCTAATACTGTCATTTCACAAAAAGATACAGTAAAAAAATGTTAAAGTATGTACAAGAGTATGTGACAATGCAACAAAACACAGCCTGTAAATGGCTAAATATGATACTAATTTTGCACCTTCTTTAAATTCAGATTTCGTTCTTCGTATTGTTGTAAATTGAGAAACATGCCGTTTTTCATTTGCTTTTATGCTTCATATTTTGATTAATTTTGTCTCACTGCACTCTTTAAACATGCTGTAATTCATACATTTGAAACATTTTTATTCACATATTTCTATTTTGTATTTTAATTGTTCTTTGAGCTGCTAATGACATTTAACAAATAGAAGTGATTTCTACTTTTGCTACTGTCTGCACTACAACTGCCCAGAAGCCTTAGCAAATTGTTGAAGTTTTCATTTTTACATAAAATAACTTGAATTTCCGCCTTGTGGTTGTATGCCTCCACCAACCTGTCAAGTTGTAGTTAATATCCATGTCTGTCCACAAGATGTCATAACTTCATTTTATCATGTTAGACATTTGAGTTAAATTATTATAGTGAACATATGAATTCTTTAGTGACGGCCAAAAACCTGTTTTGCAAGGTCACAGTGACCTCTGACCTCCAAAATTTGATCAATTCCTCCTTGATTCCAGGTGGACGTTTGTGCCAAATTTGAAGAAATTCCCTCAAGGCGTTCCTGATATATCGCATTCACAAAAATGGGATGGACGTGCAGACACACTGACTTTTGACCACCAAAATGAAATCTGTTCGTCTTTGACTCCAAATGGACATTTGTGCCAAATTTGAAGAAATTCCCTCCAGGCTTTCCTCAGATAGCGTGTTCATAAGAATGGACCAGACAGATGAACAACCCGAAAACACATCGTCGCCAGCATTATGACATCGTTTAGTTTAGTAGAGATGCAGATGGAAGTTTTTAGACCATCCTGTGTGGACAAATTGTACTTTCTTGGTTTTTATGGGGAAAATTAGGTTATTTTCCACTCTAACTGTACTGTGTGTATCTGTTAAAGGACGATGTGGGGGTTAACCGCTCAGTGTGGTTACCTCTGTATTTCTCTGGGCCCTCTGGCGGGGTAGGGATGGGGATTGGGTCAAACACGCTACAGTCCTTCCCAGTGAAGTCTGGATCGCAGATACACTTCACCTCATTGCTGCAAGTCTGCAGCACAAAGACAAGAACCTTGAGTGGATGCATTCAATATTTTATTTTATTTACTACCCACAAACTCAGTGACAGCAGCGACAGACTCACCCCGTGGTGGGAGCAGATCCGAGAGGATGAGGAGCCCGGGCAGGTGCTGAGGTTGAAGGTGGTGACGGGGAGGCAGCGACGCTCCAAGCACATCATGTTTGGTCCGCATGGCGTCCCGTCCTCCACGTAGCCCATGTCCAAGCCATCATCCAGCACGGCATGGCCGCCCCTGCAGGTCAGATGGTCACAGAAAATCATCACTCATTTGTTTCTCTGATAGTACCGTTTGATCAGGTCAATCAAACTTTATTTGTAAAGCACATGTAAAACACCTGCACAAATTGGTGAACAGACACAAAATACAAATGAATACAAAGCAGTAAGAGCAGAGAAAAACAACATAATAGTAGTAAAAGAAGTGCAGCACAAAAGAAGATAAAGTCAAGGAGTCAAGCTCAACTTCATCAAACGCCAACAAGAAGAGGTGGAGCTTCAGCAGTGCCTTTATTGTTTCTTTGTGGCTCAGTCATCACTGTTTTTACATCTAGTTCTGGGTACATCCAGGAGCATCTGATTGGTTGACCTCAGTGCTCGAACTGGACTATAAAGATGCAATAGTTCTGCTAGATGAGGTGGCGCCCAGTTAAAACCTTAAAAACAAGCAAGAAAATCTTCTAATCAATCTGGAAACTGACAGGAAGCCAGTGGAAAGAGATGTGATCCCGTTTTCTTTTTCCAGTCAGAAGACGAGCAGCTGCATTTTGTACCAACTGCAGACGCCAAAGAGACGACTGTTCTACACCCACACACAAAGACTTATAGTGTAACCGAGAGAAAATGAAAGCATGAGTAACTCTGAAGAGACAGATAGGCCTTTACCTTGGCGAAGAGTCTTACCTGACTGAACTAAATCTGAAAGAGCTGTCAAAAATCCTGCCAATATTTTTAACAGATCAGTGTCAGGTTTGGTTCCATGATCGATTATTCATCCTAGATCAGTGCGTTTGACAACTCATTTCAGTTTGTACCTTTCCCATCCTCCTTCCACTTGGATGCTTCTTTTTAAGCATTCTTAAGTGTCTGCTTCATAGACTGTATTTACGAAGTGGACGCAGTCACTGTGACATCACCCATTTGTTTGAGGACTACGATTTTAAGCCTCAAGCATGACATTCTGGCTGTCACCATGTTGTTTTTTGCAACCAGAAGTGACACAAGAAGGTGTAGCAATAAGTATACCCAAATGCTGAATAAGGCATTTTTAGGCAACCAAAAGGTTTATATTAACTTTCACCTTCTTTCACCATCCTTCAACTTGTTCAAACTACCCACACTGCCAGGTAAAAGCTGCCTCACCTGCAGTCCAGGTATCTGTTCTGGTGGTGGATGGTCAGACTGGTGAGCCTCCCCTGTAGTTCACCAAACCTCGGCCGATCAGTCATATTGGTGCACAGCAGCAAACCACACAGAACGTCTCTGATGGGCACAAGGGGGAAAGTAAAAAACATTAAAATAAAAAAACTCAACTTGCACTAAAGCATATTAGGGCCATTTAGGTTAAAAAAAAAAACACGAACTACGGAGCAGGGGGAGAGGGGTAATATTCAGATAAAATATTCAGAAAAAAACTTTGAAGTTTTAAGTCATGGAGAAAAAAACATAGATATTCTCTGAGATTTAAGTGGCATATTCCCAAATTTGCAAGATTACACAGAAAAAAAACTCCTGAGCGAGGTAAAGGACAGAAAGATACGTATACATGTTTTCGTTAATTCACTTAATGTGTTATTTTAGGAACATAAGTACTAAAGTTATTGAAGTTACAGGAAAGCAGACAAACAACTGCATCTTTGAATACACAAACTGTGAACTTCTTTTATTTCAGCACAGCTAACACCAAAAACCAACCGCTGAGATCATGTTACTCCAAACATATTGCATTGCCATAGTTACACACTGACGCCTTTAATCGTCACGGTGTCAATATGACAAGAAAACAACACAGAAAAGGCACATAACATAACTGCCTGTGTTGAACCAGACTATGGTGAACTGAGTCCTTAGAGTTTGCTGGGAAGAAGGACGTCTGAGATAACTGGCTTAGCCTGCTGACCCCTGTGACCTGGCCCAGTGTTACAATATATAACGTATATACACTAAGAAAAATATATTTTGCACTCGGTGGCTCACATTACAGCAGTGTTTAACAGTGGCATAAGTGTAACGAGGTTGATCCAACCTTACAAATTGAAGCGATGTGGTTCCCAAACAAAAATACACCACTATATTTCATTACCCCGGTTTTGCACTTTTTCTCGGACTATCATGCTGCTTCCCAGGCTCCATATTTTTGTCCAAATACAGTGTATTACATATGAGTATATGAGTAAAATGTATATGCATATTAATTAGAATTAAAGTCTTTGCAAGTTCAGCTGGAAGAGCATTAGGGTCTATTGTCAATCTTGGGTATTTTACTTACCCAATACTTTATGATGCATGTGTCTCCCCCATATCTAATTATGCTTCAGGTGTTTGGGGCTTCAAAGATTGTAAAATAATAGACTATACAGAACAGAGCTGCCCCTGTTTTTTAGATGTTCATAAGGTTGCTCCTATTTTGGCTGTTCAAGGTGATGGTTGGATTAATATACCAGAATCAACAAGAAGGTTTTTCTCTGGAGTGAATCACCAAATGCTCCATGAGCTACAGAACTGCATGCTAGCAGCTGAATTACAGGAGGAGCTAAGGATGAGGAAGCTGAGTTACAAAGTACATATAGAAGTAATTTATCATGCAGCATGAGCACAATTAGAAAAACGTTACTTGCTAGATTTGCAGAAAAAAATGGTTGAAAGATATGTTGTTAAAACCATAATAAGGAATCCTTCCTCTGGCCCTTAAAGTCAGTAGATTTAAAAACATCCAGGAGGACAACTGGTTGTGTGTATGCCACTCAGGAGAAGTTGAGAGATTTTCTTTTGTGCTGTGCTGCTTTTTTGCTATGATGGTTTATGAACTTCTATTTTAAATCAAATGTTTTGGTGCTCGGATGATGACAAAATTGAATGGTTATTTAATTTAAATGATTATAAGTTGGCTACTTTTGTTTCTCAAGCTCAGAAAAATTAATTAATTTGTCTGGTATTATAATTATTATAATAATTTATACTGATACTCTGGTTTCTGCCTTTGTCTATTAATTACTTTCTAAATAATGCTATCTTGTAAGCCTGTTTGGGCTGGACATATCTATGCATGACACAATAATATTAAAATCAAATCATGTATTTTATGAGGCCATGCTGTTCACTCACTGCTTGTTGCACTGCACCCATCCCTGCCCACTGGAGTCGGGCCCACAGTTTCCTTTCTCTGTCCCCTCAGAGTTCAGCTTTTCATAGCAGAACCTGTCAGCTGAGTCTGACAAGAGAGAACAGTCTTTTACTTAATGCACTGCAACCCGTGTCAAAGACTCATAAATGCGAGCCATGACGTGTTAACAATCAGAATGTCATGCAACATCGAGAAATAAAGCTCAGTATCCAATGCAAACCTACTGTAGCCCCACAGTGTCCTGCACTGGCCGTCTCTGGTCTTACAGCGACCTCCGTAACACCGACCCTGAGGAGGAGGACCACGACAGACAAAAAGATGAATAGGTTTTATTAAATTTAACAACAGAGCCAGTAACAAAAATTTAGCAACTAGCAGGACATTACCTGTCCAGCATCACACATGTAGCCATCCAGTTTATGGACGTTATGAGGACACTGCGAGAGAGAGAACATCATCTGTTCATCGTCTCGGTGGGTTTCACATGTCTGAATACTTGAAACATCTCGACAAATGGACAGATACATTGGAGGCACTTTTACCTGGCTGGAGTCTCCCATGCAGGTCTCTGGGATGTCACAGTCATTAACAGCATCACGGCACGTCACCCCTCTCAGCTCATACTGTCACAAACAACCAGAGAAGAAGAAGAATAGAAAAACATATGAAGGGATGGAGCAGAGAAGGTGACAGAGTAGAGTCAGGGCTTTAATAAACAGCGACAAACTAGTCAGGTACAGTGATGTATTAGAGCAGCTCACCTTGCAGTCCCTGCAGCACAGTCCGTTGCTGCACATGGCATTGTGGGTGAGGGTGCACTTCTTACAGCAGTTGGCTCCACTCCGTGCACACTCCTGTGGGTCAGAGAGGGTTTATACTGTAGATCATGTGTTTGAACTGACTACATTCACAATCCAACTACGGTACAATCTGACATACTGCAAAGACAGAGGGACATTGGGCTGAACGTAGTCCCCAGTTTGGCTGTTGTGATAACAGTACAGATGTCAAGGACAAATGGGAGTTGGAAACAAATACTACGATAACAAATGAAAAAAAATGGGGGAAAACGCTCAACGCAGGACAGTCCAGCATGGAGGGAATTCAACTGGAAGGTGAAAATGCTGTATTTTAACAATTCATCCATCACTTAGTACTACACTTAACATAGTAATACATTTGAATTATGTTGGAGGGGTTATGGATTGGTGGGGGAATTCACACATTGGGACCCCCGAAAACTCCTGGATTTCTGAAAGAATCTTTAAAAGGAGATTAAACAGGTGTTGTGCACTAACTTTACTTCAGGTCTAGCAGTTTTCATATTGGGTTCCTGATAATATTGCAGAGATTTAATTTCTTTACTGAGAATTTGCATTTAGCAGCAAAAAATGATAATAGTTTCCTGGTTGAAGCTGCAGCGAAATGCAAAGAAATGTAAAAACATGTCTTTATCACTTTAAAACTCATTTTTGTAATATGGCTTTACCAAACAGCTGACTTTGTATGTCGATGTGTGTGTATGTATGTGCATATGTAATTGTATGAATATGTATATGCATGTTTCATTACTTACCTATTCTATTGTTTTTATTTTATTACTTATATTTCATTTCCTTCTATTCAGCTGTCTATATTGTGAATTTCCATGGAAAGCACATAGTGCTTTGGGTTTGAAAAGTGCTCTACAAATAACATTATTATTATCATTATGGAGATAATAACAGCAAGATTGCAGTTCAAAATAGATGCTGCTGAAAAATGGTCACCAATACAGCTGATGCCAGAACTCTACTCACCTCTTTTTTCCTTTTCTTACTTTTATTTTAAGGTATTTATCTTTATTCCTATTATACCTGTTATTAATTTGGTTAATACTTCAGTAACACTGGTTAACTTATTGTTGGGATGAGAGGTGAGGTATTTGATGTGTGCTGCTTATGTTTATGTGATATGAACATTATTATTACCAATGAAGAAGTATGTCTTAACTATGTTCAGGAGGTTGTCTAGAAGGTGACACACTGATTAAAGCAACTGATTAAAATCAGTCCTAATGCTCTTTATGTAGAAGATACGCAGTAAGAAATAAGTTAATTCATATATGCTCACCACTAATGATCCACAGTCACATTCCTCGCCCAGCTCCACGTATCCATTCCCACACTCTGGAGGGTCCAACAACTACAGGAGAAAAAAACATAGACCTATATAAGGAAGCTATATAGACAAACAATACATATCACCACAATGGATGATGAAAATACACTGAAAACCAGTTTAACTTTGGTAAAAACAAAAAACTATATTTATACACGCAGACGATACTTCTGTGTTATTCTGGAGATGAAGACGCGCTTTGCATTCTTGATTTGAAATACTTAAAACAAATGTTTTACCAACGTGAAACAGGTCTTTAATGTAAGTAAATCTGCATTGATTGATCATCATGTAATAAAAACATGTCAAGATTTAAGAGAGGAAATGAACAGTCGAAGCCTTAGCACTGATCTATGGATGTAATCAAACATCCAGCAGAGCCTTTCTGATGAAGACCGACCACCTCTCACCTTGCTGGGCTTGTTGAAGAGACAGCTGCCTCCTCCCTGCTGGAGGAATCGCAGGTATTCATCTATACTGCAGCGAGAGAACTTCCTGGGCAGGTAGTAACTAATCAATACAAAAGAAACAGAGAAATTACTCACCATTACATTTGCAATATTGCTTAAAACCTTCAAATGACTAAATAAAATGTTTATTTCACCCACATAAAGATGAAGCTGTGTACTTTTACAAGCTTAATTTATAAGGTACATTTGATTCTCCTTTAAAAAAAACACACAACTTGTCAGTTAAATTTTATATGCTTTACTGAGACATAAATAAAAGGGACTGGGTGTGGAATACATCTGAGTCTAAGTCACTAATGTGGACAATAAATTTTGAACGCTTACTGCTCTGACACTGTCAGTTTACGTTCACTAAAAATGATCATTTCTGCCACTGAAAAGGACCCTACAGAGATATTTTTCAGTAACACTTCATGTTCTTCAGGTCTGCAAATTTCATGGTAATCAAGTGATAATTAGCAAGTAACCTAATTGAAATTTCTTTGTAATTGATGCCAAATTACCCTATTTACCTCAAAATTTATAAAAAAATTACGTTATTATAAACATTATTTAATAATTATATTCTGCTATTCCCCAATAGCTGGTAATGTATTTAGTAGATTTCCAGGAAAATAATACAGATGTCTGCTGGTAATTAGATAATAATTAGCAAATATCTTATTTGAAATTTCTTTTAAAAACTCCCCGAATCATTACTTTAGCTACCAGGTTACATTTGTATAGACAATAAGACACAATAGTGAGATTTGTGTCTCATCAGAAGTGTCTTCTGCTAGTTTTGGTTTTTCAACCTCTGATAAAGAGCAGCTGCTTATCAAGCCTAAAGGGCCCTAGTTTAACCATTATATGCTATGTGCTGGTGTTGTCAGTTTGTTGTGTTGGAGATATTTAGATGATTTCGACAATGTGGATGGGACGTAAGGTTTCAGAGCGAGACAGCAAAACAAACTGGATCAAGTAAAAGGTAAGAAAAATGTTTTGTTTCTCTGTAGGGTTTCCATAATGTTGTCTGACATTTAATAATAACAATCTGAGCCTTTCAGTGGCAAAAACAAGCACTTTAAGTGGATGTACACTGAGAGCCCAGTTGCCCCAAATTATTCCATTATAGCCTGTTTAGTGGCTGCACCATTGGACCAATTTCAGATATTGCTGTCCTCATGAGTCACTTTGACACAAAAACATAGGAAAATAGGTCCCAGATTGTAAAATACCAAAGCTATCCTTCAATGTGCTAAAAGTCACTCAATTTTTTTGTAAATTAAAACGTGCGTACCCTGTGTCCTCCATGATACAACCCAGCCAGGGGTCTGGACACCTGCAGTCTCCTGGACACACACACACACACAACACACACACACACACACACACACACACACACACACACACACACACACACACACACACACACACACACACACACACACACACACACACACACACACACACAAATCATTTCAAAACAGGTGATACACAACAAAACATTTTTGAGCAACTCATCACCACCTGCTCTCACCACTTGAGGGAGCTGTTACAGCAGCAGAAGTGGAGTGTTTTCTTTCCTCAAGGATTAATTTAATGCAATCAGCACATTCTGTGCAGAGTGCTGTGCATGCATAATAAGTTTACACTACTTGAGTTTGGTAAAAGACAGATTTTAGATATAACAGGGCAATAAAATTTAGATGTTTATCTTACTTCGCTTAAATAACTAAATATTGCAGGAATGAATAATTAAAAACCTACAGAAAAAACCTACAGTATACTGAATGTATGTATGGTGGACACCATTATGTAAAGTAAAAAGCTTGTATGGCACATTTTCTTTTTACGCCTCTGTGTTTCTGAGTCATATCAAGAGAGATTGTCCTCCCATGACTTCTTGTGCAAGATCTCAACGTCTGCAGTACGCTGGTCTCACCTGCAGCCAGTCGCTCTTTGTTTCTCAGCATGCCGATGTTCTGGCCGAGACTCTGACTCAGTGTGATGGCCATGGGGCCCACACTGCCAAACTGAGGACACACACATAAATCAAGGTAATGACAGTTAACAGCTAGAAGGAAGAGAGACTAAACCAACCTGAGTTACAGACTCATGAGAATGTTTCATTACTTCTATAAAACACAGCGTAAAGTCTCACCTCATTGATGCCTCCACCCCTAGTGATGGAGCAGATGCCCCCGATGTAGGCCGCCTCACTGCGGCTGCTCATGAACGTCCTCCCACTGTAGTGAAGACAGGAAGACTACTATAATAACAGGCACAGGACGAGGAGAAAGAAGAAGACAGAGATGGGGATTGATGAAGGAGAAAGAAGAAGAGGATGAGAATGAAATGGAAGATAAAACAAAGAGTAAGGAAACAGAAGATGGTAGACAAGGAGGAGGAGGAAGGATAAAATGAAGAGGAAAAGAGGAGGAGGAAGAAGAAGGAAGAGGAGGAAGAAGAAGGATAAAACGAAGGGTAAGTAAAGAGAACCAGAAGTCAAAAATGAAAGGAGGAGGAAGAAGGGAAGAAGAAGAAAGGAGGAAGAACGAAGAAACAAATGACAAAGGAGAAGATGAAGGAGAATGAGGAAGAAGAAGAAGGAGGAGGAAGAAAAAGGAGGAGAAAGAAGAAGGAATAAGAAGAGGGAGGAAGAAGAATAAATGACCAGGAAGAAGGAGGAGGAAGAAGGAAAAGGAAGGAGGAAGAAGAAGAAGAAGACAGAAGGAGAAGATAACACCACCACCATCAGCAACTAAAATCAGGAGACTGAACCCACGAGAAGAGGTGAACGGCGTCGCAGCGCTCCTTGATGCTCTCCTTCCTGTACTTCATGAAGTCACGCAGGGTGAGCAAGGCATCGTCGCCCACGGAGACCCTGTTTTCAGAAGACCAGGTTTCCATGGCCACCAGGACGATGCGAGTGTTGAGCTGCTCCTTGTAGATCTGAAAACATTAAATAATAATAATAATAATAAATTCACAAAACTCATCTTTTGTCCTGTTGTCAGTTAATTACCATTGTCCCTCAAAAATCACTGAAGCAAAAACTGATTACAGATTACAACAGAAACAACAGTCAAAACAATAAATACAAAAAAATAGAAACTAAACAGATGAAACATGAATGTGTGAAAGTGAATATTCTAGTGATAAGATATGTCCTTTTGGTAGATAAAAGCACTGAATGACCTCAACACAGACATTAAATTAAATAAATTCATGGACAACATTGCTAAAAGGACTGATCTAACGGTTTGTTAGATGTTTTAATTGTAATAAGAAAAATATTTAAGTGTTGAGAACTTGAGATGACATAATATCTTAGATTTAGACCCCATTTCTAAAAAGTGTCAAAAATAAATAGCAAACAAATTCAGTTTTAGGGGTTAAGTGAAAGTTAAATACTGCAGATGAAGGAGACAGTTGAATCCGTCTACTTTAGACATGTGAGTGGGAGAAAGTAGGCAGCAGTCGGTTACCATGGAAACCAGCATCACTGTGTGTTTTTCTCCAGTCAGTGAAGGGTTTCCCGAACTGATGCTGCTACAGCTGAGGACACACTGTGAATTTCCTGCACTTCATTTGGTTGTTTTGGTAATCATGTCTGATCAGCTGTACCATTACATACACATAAAGCTCACATATTATGCCAACAGCTCTGTGTTTTTTGGTAAAGCCGCAACTTGTCACTGTATTCAAGCACAGATTCTCCATCCTCTTAAAAGCGTAGCCTGAGAAATAACTATTTAGATAGCCAGAAAGCCATCGTGGTTCAACCTCTCTCCAAACTTTATATACATATACACTATTGTATAGAGTTAACTTTGCAACCACTGCTGCACATCATAAGATGTACACTGCTCAAAAAAAGAAGGGAATATTTAATAATCACAGTATAAAACCAAGTCAGTTAACCTGCGGAGATATCACATCAGTCCATTTAGGAAGCACAAGCGATTGTGAATCACTTCCAGCTTCTTTGGTGCAAATGAAAGTGACAACAGGTGCAATAGAGAGGCAACAGCAAGACAACCCCCAAAAGGGGATTGTTTTACATGTGATGGCCACAAACAGTTGCTCTCTCATCCGTCCTGACTGATTATTCTCTAGTTTTGTGTTCTGCCAGTGTCCTTGTCACTACTTGTAGCATGAGGTGGTACCTGCAGCCCAGTCAGGTTACACAGGTAGTCCAGCTCCTCCAGGATGGCACATCCATACATGTGGTCTCGAGAGGGTTTGCTGCATCTCCCAGCACAGTCTCAGGAGCATGGAGGAGATGCAAAGAGCCTGGCCGTTACATGAGGAGGGCTGGACAGGGCTGTAGAAGGACATCAACCCAGCAGCAGGACCGGTATCTGCTCCTTTGTGGTAGGAGGAACGGGAGGAACCCTGAACAAGCCCTACAAAATGACCTCCAGCAGGGTACTGGCGTGCATGTTTCTGACCAAACTGTCAGAAACAGACTCCATGAGGGTGGAATGAGGGCCCGACGTCCTCTAGTGGAACCTGTGCTCACAGCCCAGCACCCTGCAGCTCAATTGGCTTACAACAGAGGACACCAGAGTTGGCAGGTCTGCCATTGGCTCCCCGTTCTCTTCACAGATGAGAGCAGGTTCACACTGAGCATGTGACAGGCGTGAAATAGTCTGGAGACGCCGTGGTGAAAGTTATGCTGTAACGTGATCCAGCATGACCAGTTTGACGGTGGGCCAGTGATGGTCTGGGGAGACACATCCGTGGAGGGTCGTACAGAGCTCCGTGTCATAGTCAACGGTGCCCTGACTGCTGTTAGGTACTGGGATGAAATCCTCAGAGCGACTCTCAGACCTTACGCTGGTGCAGCGGGTCCTGGGATCCTCCTGGTGCAGGACAATGCCAGGCCTCATGTGGCCAGTTTGTAGGCAGCTCTTTAATGACGAAGGCATTGATGCCATTGACAGGCCCTCACATTCCCCGGACCTAAATCCAATTGAGCACCTATGGGACACTATGTATCGGTGCATACAACGTGAACATGAAATGATCTTTAAGAATGCACCTACTTTCAGATTTACCTGGGCTACCAGGTAGGTTTTACATAGGAACGGGTGTAGTCATCCTAACATATGACCTGGCAGTTGTCATGAAACCATTTAATTATTTAGACAATAAACCTTAGAAGCTAAATTTCACTTCAGCCTTTTTAACTGAATTTGGCGTTGATGCAACTTTTCATGCCTTGAAATCAATATAAAAATTGTGTGGGCGAAAAATGGGCTTAATTGATATTAACTGGATATAAATCCAGTTAATATCAATTAAGCCCATTTTTCGCCCACATTCATACCATGTTAATTTATTTAAACATTTACAAACATATCAAAATGTATGAAATAAGAAATAACCATTAAAATCATTCATAGTAAAAGACTCTGTTAAATGACAAGGACTCTGAAGATGAAGATTTGGCATTTAAAAAGATGGCTAAAAATAAAATCAGACAATAAAACAGCTTGTTGGCTTTTTGTGAATACAGGATGGCAACTGTCCCATTCAGGACAGGTTCATCAGCAGGGAAGAAGCTCTGAAATGCGACTACTGTCCTGAGTGAGCTCAAGAGACTCCCACAATAGATTTACTATGGAAGGGTGCCATGGTCAAACAAAGATGACAGGAAGAGGAAGCTCACAGACAGCTCCACTCACCGCGTCGGCCATGTTCACCACCGCTTTGGCAAAGTTCTTCGTCTGAGTGGCCGACCGTCGGAGCTGCACAAACTAACAGCAGAGGAGAGGAGATAAAAAGCACACAATTACGGTCTTTAAGCTGATTAGAAAAGCCTTATCAGTTGATTAAAATTCTTATTTTAATGAGAGCCACACACACACTTATTATTATTCATGCAGCAGTTACAGATATAAGGTAAACTAAAGTGTCACACTTACCAGTTCATGGTCGTTGACCACCATCAGCTCAATGTACTTGGTCTCCGTCTGGACGGTGCGCTGACCTCGCCGTACCTGGAGAGGGCAAAAAAAAAAACACAAAACCAGACTTTTGAGTCCGCTGTCATAATCACCTTCACATAGGACAAACAGACACACAAACACAATGCACACACACCCAGCAGGTGAAAGCATCTCACACTCACACACGCTGGTGAAACTCTAGTCATTGTCCTTGAGAGGAGAAAAACAACTTGGAGAGCAACAGTCATTCTTTCATTAAGCAGAATATTGCTCTGCATCTGAAAAGATAATTTGCATCTTCCATATCCAATTATTTCAGGAGTGTAACAAGAAAGAAAACTACTTTTAAAGCAGCTAATAAGGGGACATAGTCACTGTGACGTCACCCATTGGTTTGTAGATTGCCGTTTTGAAGCCTCTAGTTCAGCATTTTGGCCGTCGCTGGACTGGGGCTAAGCACAACTGAATGTTGAACACATTTTTAGAAAACCAAAATATAAAAGAAATACAAAATAATTAACTCTGTTAAACTGGAAACACACTGTGAAAGGGTTAAAACTGTAAAAACTGTATTTAATAATCGTTGGAGCTGTAGTTAGAAAAACCATGCCTGGTTAAACCCACATCTTTCAAACTTCACACACTCAGCTTGCTTTGTTTGAAATTTGCAGTCCAAGCCTCAGTTGAGTAACTTTTTCAGATTTCAGGAAGCTCTGCCAGACATAGGACACTCTTTTATGACCTTAAACAAGCCATCAGCATGCATGTGGAAATCTGGCATCATCTGACAGACGCCTCTGTTAAATATTAATTGTGTTTGAATATCTCAACTCTGACGTTTCCCTCATGATGCTGCAATGCATGCGACATGTTCCCGGCAGCCCATTTGTGTGTGCTGGGAGAAAGAGACTCGTATCAGCCACCTGAAAACTGAGCTGTCTTTTTGAGCGTCTCAGGCCTTCTCTAAAAACTGGCTTCTTCTCCTCTTCAGACCAGTCCTCTCCGTCCTTCAGCTCACCATCTCCTTCGTTGAGGCTGTCTGTCTGCCCCGCAGGCTCGCTGCTGTTCACGGAGCATCCTGGGAAACACAGACATTCACAGAGTAAGTGAGAGAAAAGTGGCCAGTCATCAGTTCAGGGATGGATGTAACCATGTATTTTAGTCCACTGATCTGCAGGAGAAATCAATATCACACAGCCAGCGGAGGAGAGAGGAGGAAAGGGGAGAATAGAACTGGCCAAACGGGAAGAGAGAGAGGTGAGGAGGGAGGAGCAGCAGGGAGGGGTTGGGTAACAGGAAGGAGGAGGGGAAGGGAGTGTCAGGGACAAAGAGGAGAGGCAGAGAAGAAGCAGCCAAATGAGACATTTATAAAAGACGAGGAGGGCAGCTGGACATCCTGAGGAGGACACTGTATGCTGCAGTGTGTGTGAGAGAAAAGCAACCAAAACACAGACTTGTCCAATGTCAAGGACGAGGCTGAACATGTCGTTTCAAAACAAGTAACGGCAAGCAGCCTTCAGGCTCATCAGTAACAAGCTGCCAGGTTTTAACAGCAAAACAACGACTAAATATGTGTCTTATGTTTCATGAAAATCAAGCCAGTTTGACAAGTCTATAATTGGCTGGATTTGTGCAGCAGGTATTGTGTCATTGAGGATTAGGAATTAGAGACGGCGGTTTGTTTCCATCAAACTTTTATCTTTGCATCAGGAGGGACTGAGATACTGTCAGTTAACGGGGAAAGTAACTGTGAGGAATGTCAGTGTGGAGTTTCTCTGTAAGCCTGATGGTGGTCCTACCTGGACAGGGAGGTGGGAAGAGGTCAATGTCCGGTATACGATACACAATATGGTCAGTCTGCTCCTGAAGGTCATCCGGAAAAAGCATGTGGGAAAGACAGAGAGTGAGTCTTAAAGTAATGTCACTGAGTTTAGAGCAAAAAAATGTTTTAGTAAAACTTCTTTTCTGAGCTGCTTGTTTTAAATCGAATCAAGTTTATTTGTATAGCTATGTTTAAGAACTGTGCAAAAATTAAAGCGCACAGTGACTAAAATATCAACTAAAGCAACAAAACAGATTGCAATGGAAAAATACAAGGCAATATTATAATATGTGCACAAATCTAAAGCAGAAATAGTACAAGCGCAAGTAATAACAATTAAAGTTTATAAAATATTAAAACATTAAAACATTAAAAGCACTGAGAGCAACCAAAGGCCAATGAAAATAAGTACGTCTTGAGGTTAATGGAGGGGGAACATTTGATAGAAAGTACAAGGTCATTCCAAAACTCTGGAGCTGCAACTGCAAATGCACTGTCTCCGTTTAAAAATGATGACTCAGAGCAACTTAAGGCAACTTTATTTGCTTGAAGCTTCTTCGCATTGTTCTGATTTCTGAAGATTTGAACTATTAACTATCCACAAAGGAGTCAGTTTTGTGTTTGGTATCCAGGTCTGTCTGAACCAGAAAGCGAATTCTAGCTATGGAAATGTTAAATTGAAGAAGAACAAGAGGAAACCATAGCCAGACCAGAGCAGACTGAAAAACACCACAGTGTCCAAGGCCCTGGTCAGACCTGGTATTAACATGCAGCCTGGGTGATCGATCACAAGTACAGATGTGAATGCACTCAGGACGCATTAAGGACGTTCTTTTAGCAGTGTGTACGCAAACGAGTCCTGGGCCACACTGAAGGACCGCCTCCTCTACTGACATCCAGCTTGGATCAGCGGGATCACTGCGCTGCTCAGGTGAATAGACACAGATTTGAGCACTGGTCTGCCTCACAGCATGGAAACAGCCTCTACTACTGTATCCTATTGGTACAACAGTATTTTTTAAAGATATATCTTATTTAGAGGCTACATAATCTACAGACTATCAGACTTGGCACACAAAGTGCATTATTATCATACTGTTTTGGTTTTGGTGCTTTGCAAGGAGCTGACACCAGCTTGTCTGCTCTTTCCCATCCCCAGCTCCCTGAAGCTCTGTACCCCGCTGTTGGCTGGCAAAAGCAGCAGTGTTGGCAGCGCAGACATCCACGGGGACGGCCGGTACAATAACCTTATATACTGGTTAATAAAATGTACTCAAATTCAAAAATATGTAGGATATTACTACTGACATTCATGTTACATTACGTCACGTCTCCTGTATTAAGCCATGTGTTTACTATGTGTTTATTTGCATATAGTGGAGAAGTGAGATCTGAACAAGTGGTCACTCATACCCATGTGGAGACGCATTCAAATACCAAGTCTGAACAGACGTACTTAAAGCTGTCCACTTGTGATCGGATCACTCAGGACGCACGTTAATACCAGGTCTGAACAGGGCCTAAATTAACTTTAATTGAAGAAAAACGCAGAAAGAGGATCCACAGAAGTGCCAAATTATATTCTTCACTAATCCAGACGTGAAAAAAAGGAATGATACGTTCAACAGTTACTACTGCTAAAATAAATTCAAATTGCAGCAAACGCTTGCGTCAGTGTTTTAAAGAGAAAAGCAGTAAAGTTACCTCTTGAAAATCATTATCAAGGATGGAGAATTGTCTAAATCCTGTTTGTAATTTTTCTGTGGTCATATTTAATGAAAGAATACATATTTTTGGTAGCTGACCATTCCAGTAACAAGTTATGCTGAAGTAAAACTTCACTTCAAGCCCCCAGCCAGGTCAAAAGGAAATCTGACATTGGCCTAAACAAGGCAGTGAAAACAGAACTGAAACTACAGAACTCTACATGGATATGTAGACCTGAACAAATCACGGCCACAACATCACACAAGCCCTGAAATTACTTCACATCCTGAACTTCAGTCCACAGCGTCTCTCTGTGAGAAAGCGCTGCAGTACAGATGGATCAACGGGAAGGAAAGTGCTCTGATGCATATTTAATAAATCACTGGGCTGTCATAATGGCAATAACACTGCTGGACACTGTGGTACACTTGAGCTGGGGATAAATACTTTATGAAAATGACCCATCTGAGATAGAGAGCTGAGGAGAGAAAGAGAGAGAGGGAGTTTGAAGATGAGCTGGGAGGCTATTGATCCATTTCTCCAGTCTATGTAATTGAGCTGTACTTCGATTACTCTGGGCCTTAATGGAAAAAAAGCTCAGCCTCGTCTACTCTGAACACTTTCTCCCCTCTCCCTTCGCTCACTCTCTTATAAATCTATGTCTTTTTACTACTAGATCTATTCTAAAATCAAATCTGAGTTTTTCTGATAGATCTAAAAAGCCTCTTTTGTTTTTGTCGATTTAAAATTTCTCCTCTGCCTCTGTGAGATGTTGATATGAGACAAGAGGTGTGTTTCAGTGGTGGATTAAGTATCAACTCAATACTTTCCATACAGCAGCTCAGAGCTAGAGTAACACCGTCTGGAATGACGGTAAGTCATGGACACGGAGAGAGAAAGTCAGACTGTGGGTGACTTTTAATTATAATTTGTTGAGTTTTGAGCGACTGGTGCCAGTTTTGAGGAGAATTTTTTTTCCGACACGACCTTGTTGCTGCCTTGGTTTGATGTCAAGAAATTTCATGTGTGTGTCTTCACTACTAATTCAAATAGCTGATCCTTCTGCTGACTCACCTCTCCACTGTCAACAGGTTCAATCCCGTATGAGAAGTTCCCGTCAGAAAACATCCCGCTGAAAAACACCAGACATAGCAGCTTGTTATAGTTTCTCCAGGGAGGTTTGTGTCAGTGTATTTATTGTATTTGTTAAAAAGAAATAGCTTGAGATTTTGGGGAATATGCTTGTTTGGTATGCCATACTGGCCATCTGGCATACCAGGTATTTTCCCCCGTGGGCCGATGTGCCTTTTGGGCCGGGCGCTGACGTATGTCTTTTTTTCGCCCATAAAACAGGTAACTCAGCCTTACACTGGCCTGGCCTGGCTTAACTGTATCTTTATACACCTCCCCCTTTGGTCTCTGTGCCAGTGAAGGACAGCAGCCTATGCTCCACAACCAGAACTGCTCCCAGTAGACCACATACACATTCACAACAAACTGACCGGACACAAGTGCAATAACAACACATATGTGCAATCATATCATCTGTGCAATTATAGCAACTGGATAATAATATTTTTTTAATATGCTGGACATATTCTTAGGTCTACTTCTCTTTTATGTATATATTGTTTTATTTATTTGTATTAATACTATTTTAAAACCTATGCTTCTTTTTTACTGCACTATCCACTTTGCTGCTGTAACATGTAAATTTCTCCACTGTGGGACAAATAAAGGAATATCTTATCTTATCTTAACTTATCAACACAGCGCCATTAGAACTCGTGTTTCATCTGCGTTCGCCTGAAGTGGAGCTTTGCTTGATGTAGTGAAAGAACTTAGCTGTTAAAAATAAATGTGTTTCAGAACACAGTGGTGCCATTGTCGCATTGTGTCTAAAAGGACCTTCAGTGAGTGAGAGAAGCCTGTTTCCTGCGCTCATCCTCAGCTGGTCTTCTGACCGTCAACCCCCAACTCACGCCTCAGCGCTCACCCGGGATGTGCCGGTGTGGGCCAAAATGCCACGGACGATTTTTTGTCCCAGTCCAGCCCTGGCCATGAGTCAGATGAGAATATTGATCCTATTCTCACATCCGCATGGTAAATATGAAGCTACAGCTAGCAGATGGTTAGCTTAGCTTAGCACAAAGACTGGAAAATGTTTACGAGGGGATATGTAGCAGGCTGTCATGGCTTTCAGGGATTAAAGAAACCAGATATAATATGTTAATTATAAAGAAATAAATGTACTTTACTGATCCCAGATTGGGAAATTATTGTGTTACAGCAGCAAGTTATCCAGGTATTGCACAGGAACAGTAAATATACAGTAAATACACGGTGAATATACAATATAAAGAATATATCTGAACACACTATACATACACCAAACTACTGCATTTTTTTAATTATATAATAATTTGTGAGCTTTAGAGGTGCTGGTAGGCAGATTTTGTTGGACAGTGCCAGGCTAGCCGTTTCCTCGTTTCCAGTCTTGACACTACTGACACTGGACTCAAATAGCTGGATCGGGTATCGGTGACAAAGGGGTTGATCTATTCAATTTTATGTTTATATACTATACCTATATACTATACCTGCATTAAAAAGGTTTACAACTGAATTGTAATTCCTGTTAATTTTAAAACTTTTTTTTTTTTAACCAAGTTGCAGGTGTACAAATTTATTATTTTAATACAATTCAGTAATATCTTATCTATTATTTATTTATTTTTACAGCGTTAAGAAAGCAATGTTTAAATCAAGCCTGATCCAGTCACTTTCACACAGTGAAAGGTACACTGGTATCGGATTAGTATTCGGCAGATACCCAAAGTCCAGGTATCATTACTGGTACTGAAAAAGTTGTTTGCATCTCTACTTTATGCTAAGCTAAACTACGCTAAGCAGTTGCTGGTTCAAGCTACTTATTTACTAAACAGCTGTGAGAGAATATAAGCATAATTGTTAAAATGACAAACTTTTAATGTGAATTTGGAAAAAGATTTCCTACTTGATGACTTTGCAGAAATTTGACACCGTATGTGCTTTTGGCAAATGTGCAGCAAGTCTTAGAACATTTGAATCAAATAAAAATCTGACGGAGTCGAGATTAACTCAAAGTACTGGACTCACTGTAGGCCGTGGCAGGTGGACAGAGCCGCCCAGGAGCCCGGCAGCCCCCGCACACACCCGTGGTAGTAGCAGTGCTCTCCTCCCTGGAAACAAACCATAGATTTCACAGTGAGATACTGAGGCCTCCATCATCCAGTAACATAGAGAAAATGAAACCAACACTGACTGTGAACCCCTCACTGTTGCTGATCTCTTGGCCCCTAAGTATACACAAGGCAGGTACTTACTGTCAGCCGGGGGCCTACAGCCGACCTAGCGGGTCGACTGAAGGATATCAGTGACTACTGTACGACTCAGCGTCCGGGAAAACCAACACCTGCATAGGCTGCTGTTGAGTTGAGTTTCACCAAGGAAAAGCTGTGTGCATGCATGTGTTTGAGTGATGGAGAGCGCAATTAAAGTGCGAGAAGGACAAGGGTCAAGTGGGAGACACGTTGCACTCTGGTTTCAATGTAAAGGAAGTTTAAGCATGCACGCTTTTCCTTCAAAAGACAGTTTTCATAAGAAATTCAGCTTTGTGCATACACTGACCTTGACATTTTGAATATGAAAACTCATTGTTTTGATTTAATGACTGATTCTGGCAACAATTTCACTTTCCTGCAGCAGAAAAATCAACATGTATTACAGTCGGATATCAAGATGTACTGTAAGTTGATCCTGAGTAGACCTCTCACTTAAACATAAGCTGACCTCACCTAAACCTGTTCTTACAGATGCTGTAATAGCTGTAGTGATGTGTTTTTAAATCAGAAAACTAAAATTATATATATATAAAAAATGTAGATTGATGATTTTGTTTGTTGCAATTGTTCTGCATTCTGTTGCTGTTGTAAGGTTAGCAAGTACATTTACTTTAAAATATGTGGAGTGGCCCTTTATTATAGGATAAAATGACAAACTTTGGAAGAGGGGTGCACAGTTAACACTTTACAGTATCAGCTAAAACTGCCATACACCTGACAGATCCCTTCACCTGATTATTCATAATCCCCTGAGAGGCTCCGAGTGGATGATCGTGTTTTGAATATAGTGTTTCCACGCTGCCTCTCACAGTACAGGAACGATCAGATTACGACAATCGGAGAGGAGACGTGCGGCTGTCAGTCAAGCAACATGTGGATGTTTAAATGTGTGAGCTAACAAAAGATGTTAAGAAAACAGACTTTGCGTGGGCAGAGAGAATTACACTATGTAGAGGATTTTCTTAAAATGAACCAGGCTTCATCCGAGTGGATGAAGATTACAGTAAGGTGTCAATGTTTGGAGCTACAGAGTGTGTGTGTGTGTGTGTGTGTGTGTGTGTGAGGAGAGAGAGAGAGAGATAGAGGGTCAGTTTCAGGCGCTTGTAATGGACCCCAATAAGTCATGTCTGAGCCACCTGAGCCTGCTGTTGTCTGGCACGGCTGATGGACCAAAAAGAAAAGAGGCAGCGTGGAGCCGCTGCTCCTCATGCTTGGTCAACCTTTACTCCGAGCTGCATCTCAAACCTGAAAAACCTTGCGGATGTCTCGTCAAATCAAGTACGAACTCGCAAAATAATATTCCCCATTACAAATAAGGCTCCACCTGTTTCTGTGCATTAAGTGCCTTCATGACTAGATCTAATGTGAGCTGCTGCACCGGGTTCACTGGGAGGCTAATTCTAACATTTCTCCTTAAAACTAAAATCCAGTCCAGCGTGGGGGAGCTTCACATGAAGCTGTGTCTGCCGAGGACACACAGCACTGGTTTGTTTTTGATTAAATTTGGTTTTAATGTATTTTGTCTGTTTTTACCCTGATATCACTCCTCTAAGGAAGCTGTTAAAAATTGCAAACCTTAAAAGGCTTTAACTGCTTTTCCACCAGTTCTACATGATGAAACTACAGACTACTACAGTAAAAAAAATGTGTTTACATTATTGGAGGATGAAATCAAAACAGATATACATTTCCAAATGTTCCCCCATCAACATCAGAGTAACTAACTCAAATGTAATTGCAGCTGGTCGGAGATTTGTCACAATTCCCCTGATTTGGGAGATCAAGATCACAAGTAATGTCTTAGTAAATAATCATTACAAGTACAAAAACACTAAATATAAATAAAAATATAGGCATGCTAGAGGCTCTGTAGTACTAAATACTAACATCTGCATGCTAACATGTTCACAAAGACAATGCTAACATGCAGATGTTTAGCCGGTTTTATGCAACATTTGCTAATTAGCAAAAAACACATACCATAGCTGAGGCTGCTGGGGCTTAATAAATCATTAGTTTTGCAAGTATTTTGTCAAAGTATTGTATACATAAAAAAATCTGACCTGATGATAACTAGATGAAAAGTTAAGTCACCAAAGTTATTACAATTCATCCCGAGGGAAACATAAATATAAATACCAAATTTCTACCCAATCCATCCAACAATTGTCGAAACATTTCACTGAAATGTCAACCTCATGGTGGCGCTAAAAGGAAAGTTAAGGGATCAAAGTCAGTAGGATGCATCCTCTGGGGACCATGAATGTCTGTATACAATCCATCCAATAGTTGTTAAGAAACTCTGGATCAAAGTGATGCACCAACTAGTTGCTCGCTGCTAGTGTGGCTTATAATTAACAATACCTTAATGTACAGATACATTTCTAAGTCTAGTACTGTGAAATTAAAAATGTCCATCACATTATCATTTCAGGGATCAGTTTAGACTGACAATTAACCAAAATAATAACCTTTCATAGAGCTTATTTAGATTCAGTGCTAATTCATGTGTTGTGAGGAAGAAAAGGACTTTAATGATTCATACAGAATAGTGAGACAGCCCACAGCACTTAGTCCGGGGCAAGATAATAAATAAATAAAAAGGTAGGATTACAAGGCTAAATGGAGGAAATCAAATTGCCTAACACAGCAGACACGCTCTGACTGTGAGTGCGCTTTTCAGACCAGATGTATGCGCTTCACACACACAGGGAAACCAATGTTTTATACGAAATCATGGATTAAACATTAAATATCACAAGGTAGACGCGTTAGAAATGAGCGACCCTATGAAATAAAAACTGCTTTCATGCACAAACAGAAGCAAATAAACTGTTATGTTCCAGACAGACAAGGATTAAATGTGACATTAGAAACTAATCGAATGAGAAAAGCTGGAGTTTACTTGATGTCTGGACTTTGACTCAGCATTGATGGAAAGGTAATGAAACAATAGGAGCTAATGTGAAGTGAAAGGACGGCTAGATGGAACAAAAGCATCAGGAGGAATACCAGACGTCCTCGGCGAGTAAGAGAAGCATGTTCATTTTTCAGATTTTAAAAAAAAAAGCCATATTTAACAGTGAAACTATTTGGTGAATGTATTAAAGCTAGGGTTGGTAATCATTAAGAAATTAGCAAGAGTACACTAGATTAAAAAAATTATCCAATAAAAAAACTTCATTTGGGCTTCATTCCTTTTTGTCAGAGCATTTGATTTATTGATTGCTGTCGCTATGTAAAGACAGTTTCAGCAAATAACCAAAATGTTTCTGAAGATCACCAGCTTTAAGAGATTTAAATTAATGACAACAGTGAACACAAATCATCCTGGTGATTGTGTTTGACTGAAGCTAATTCATCATCAATACCCAATGATTGCAATTATCTAATACGCAATGCTGCAAGCTGATAAAAGGGTGGTAGACATTATCTATCAGTGCAAATAATAATAATAAAAAGAAGAATAATAATAATATTAGTATTGAGATGAAGCTCTGTATTTTATCTTTAGGTTTTCTCCATTGACATCTCATGTTTTTAACCAATCACAATATACAAAAGAGTTTGTCGAAGCTCATGCTCAAAGAGCACTCAAACCAGAGTTTGAAATTTCAGAAAATAAAAGAATAAGAAATTGAATCAAAGCAGCAAGTATTCAGCAGGACACTGACAAATATAAATAAACAGCTTCCATCAATCCCTTCCCATCTTCGCTCTTAATTCAATTTCTCTTTTAGTCGTTTTAGTTGTCACCAGCTCAATGCAATCGCATAGATCCACAGGGACCAATAAACAAGAGTGACACACAAAGGCAGGAGGAATTTATTGGCGTGTCAATAAATCTAAATAAAAGATGGAGATGGTGGCGGAGGGGGAAGGGGCTGCACACACCGGCTTCCCAACCCAGCATGCAGAAAATGAAATGTCCATATAAGCAATTTGTGCTTTCTATTGTGCAATTTCTCCATAGATGCATGTAGGTGTTTGCATTTGTATCAGATAATGAGCAGATGTGTCAGATCAGAAAAACAAATGCATAATGTTAACTGACATCTGGCAACCACTTTATAATAATAAATGTGCAACATCCGAGCCAATCAGAAACAACTATTCATCTCGACAATGAGACACTAATACATAGCCATTCAGACATGTTTACATAAATTCAAGATTCAAAAAGAAAAACTGATAAAACCAACAATACCTCTCCACTGTATAAATCCTCATCTATTCTTTATAGACATTTAAGGTGTCCATAAAGAGTGTTATACCATCAGTGTGGCTTTGCTTCACCTGATGGACAGAACATCTACAGCATTTGAATTTATTTGTACTATATTCCTAAATCTTTCAAAAGCTTTTGATACAGAGAATAAGAGAACTTTGATTAAATAAAATGTATGTATTGATAAAATTGTATGCTTACAATGCAGAACTATCTGCATCCTATGGTGTTCCCCAAGGATCCATTCCTGGGCTACTATTATTTCCAACTCCAACAGTACCTTCCTCATTCCCAAACATTGGTTAACTAAATAGTAATAAATAATACTACATCATTATTTTCAGCGATAGATAGTGGATTTTTGAGGCAAACATTATTCATATTTGTGAATTCTAAGACAATCCAATTCAATACATTGGTTGAAATTTTTTTTCACACAAACAACATTTTTTAAGTATCCTTTAAATTTGTTTATTAAAGAATTTTGATATGATGTACTGTATACTGATTGGGTCGTTTTACAGTTAATAATAAATAAACCTCTCTGTGCTCTCTGGTGGACAAACACGTAAAGTCCGTAAGGACTTGGGTTAGGACGCGGAGGTCACTGGTTCAAGTCCCCCATGGACCAAGACCAACTGGTTGCTGGAGAGGTGCCAGTTTACCTCTTGGGCACTGCCGAGGTGCCCCTGAGCAAGGCACCAAACCCCCAACTGCTCTGGGCGCTTGTCAGGAGCAGCCCCCTCACTCTGACATCTCTCCATTGACATGTATATGTACTGTGTGAACAACAGAGTGTAAAACTGAATTTCTCCACTGTGGGACTAATAAAGGAATATCTTTCTTTCTTTCTTTCTTTCTTTCTTTCTATCCAACAGAGACACTGGACTTGCCGATTGATCGATAAGGCTCTAAAATCTGTGATCAGTCTCAAGAATAACAAAGTGCTCCAGGACTTAGCTTCCCAAACATTTTACTGATTTATGGGGCTCTTGTTCTCAAAATGAAATCTACCCTTAAGTTTTACAGAACATATTTCAACATAATTTCTGTTTTATAATTTAGCTCATATACATCTTTGCATCTATTACCTCCCCTGCACACAATATCCCTTCATTTATTTAATTTTAACCTGTGTAAATAAATTGTTCAATATTACACATCTGGTTGCAAAGGTCAGGGCAGAGGGTGGTTGTAAGACTTGGTTTAGTTGGTTCTGGAAATGGACATGATTTGAATTCCCCTCACGACATGACAAAATAGACCCACGCTGCTGCTGCTGACTGCTGGTACCCATGGCAACCATCTACTGATTGGTCAGGTGGTCGTTGGCAGAGACAAAGAGAGTGATAGCAAGACAGGGACAGAAAGAGGGAGGGACGGACTAAAATAAAGCAGAGGATACGGGCAGAAAGAGACCGTCTCTACCAGATGTTCCTCAGTCCTGCAAACAATCTAGACTACAACATCACAATAGGGCAGTTTGCTCAGATTTAAAATGCACAACAGATCAGTATGTGCAAGTGCAGCCAGACAGCTGTTTTTGGATGCCAAATATTAAACATATGTGGACTGATGGGAGGAAAAAACCTGGGTATGCAGCAAAACACATGAGCTAACAATCAGCTGAAGCAAAACATCCTCACAGCCATTTACACTGCCCTCTATACATTCAAGACATTTCTCTGAATGTCTGCCTGAATTGCAGAATAAACAAGCGTTGCTGCTATTGGTTATTGATTCTGTTCAGTTTCACTCAGGGGGATACACCCATTAGAAACAATATAAACTGGACATAAAAGCTACACTGTTGTATGCATTGGCTCAAAATCTAACTCAGTAAAACTGACTCTGATGGTTAAATATATCACTGACTTCTATTAAATTCTGACAGGAGAGGATGTAAACAGTTTACTTACAGGAATAGTTAAGAAATCTGCTTTATTATTTTCTTGTCAGGCGTTAGATGAGAAAGTTAATACCACTCATGTTTGCCCAGTAAATACGGGTCTTGTCTAAAAGGTAACCCACAAATTGCAAAAACTTACAAAAATATGCAGAAACTCTTGCAAGACTTGCTGCCTGACAACCTATCCTCATCTTGACTATTCGAGGTCAATGCCTAACCTTAACCATTTAAAGTCAGTGCCTAACTTTAAATGTTCAAGGTTAAGCTTTGGCCTTGAATGGTTAAAGTCAATGCCTATCCTTAACCATTTAAAGTCAGTGCCTAACTTTAAATGGTCAAGGTTAAGCTTTGGCCTTGAATGGTTAAAGTCAATGCCTATCCTTAACCATTTAAAGTCAATGCCTATCCTTAACCATTTAAAGTCAATGCCTATCCTTAACCATTTAAAGTCAATGCCTATCCTTAACCATTTAAAGTCAATGCCTAACTTTATATGGTCAAGGTTAAGCTTTGGCCTTGAATGGTTAAAGTCAATGCCTATCCTTAACCATTTAAAGTCAGTGCCTAACTTTAACCATTCAAAGCCAATGCTTAACTTTAACCATTTGAGGTCAGTGTCTAACCTCAACTATTCAAGGTAAATGCTTAACCATTTGAAGTCAATGCCTAACTTTAACCACCTTGTTAGAGTTTCCCAAATTGTGGGACAGACATGACCATAAATATGACCCTCAAGCCAGCAGCTGGTTAGCTTATCATAGTACAATGCCTGAAAACAGTTAGCCCAGTTCTGTCCAATTAGTGTTGACTAGAGAGGTTTTGATATTTTAGCTATTTTTTTTTTTCTTTTGGACATAACCATAACCTTTATGTCAAGCTAAGCTAACCTGCTCATTAGGTTTAAGGTAAGAATATCAGGATAAGCCAATCAGAGGCGGAGCAGGGAAGCTCATGAGAAAAAAAAAAATGCTTACTGCATAAACAGTACAAAGCAGTAACAATCTTCTCATCCAGCATCCAACTAGCTTACTTCCCCAAAAATGTCAATTTCTAAAAAAATGGTCTCACCATATTCTGTGACAGCTGCCCATCCTCATCATAGTGACGCTCCATGTAGTCCGTAGACAGCAGGTTGCTGAAGGGAAGAGAAAAAAGTAAAAAGAGCAATAATCATTTTAACATTTAGTTTCAATCTGAATTCAGTAATTGTTTGAAAAAGCAAGACTGCAGCGCTGTGTGACCATTAGCAGCCATTATGGCTCATTATTCTGGAGTGCTATCTCACAGAGCAACACTATGACTTACATGAATCTAGATCAACAAATGGCTGATTCTTAAGTAAAACCAAAACGTGTGAAGATTCATTTTATTCTAAGTGTTTAGAAAGCCAGTGAACAGTAGGACATAAATGCAGGCCATTAGAGCAAGATGTGTTGAGAGGGGGGAGGGGAGGTATACATTTAGCTTGCAGCCAGTCCGTATGATGCCAACATAAAAGACATACACTGTAGTTCAGTACTGTAGGTGGGCGGGAGAGACAGATGAAGGAAGTACGGTCATGACGGTGACTGCTGTACACAAACCATGAAACAATTTTTGTGGTGCAGATGTGTGAATGCGTTGCAGGCATGTGGTAACCTACTGGTTGAGTTCCAGGTCAAGGATGAAGGATGTGCCGAAGGCCTCCACCAAGAAGCTGCTCTGGGCCAGGTGGACCGGCTGAGGGAGGGAGGGAGGAGAGAGGGGAAGAAAGGGACAGAGATATGCATCTGATTGAATTTACTGAGATAGTGAAGCAAGTAGCCACAAAAACTGAGTCTGACTGATTATGTCTGTAGGAGCCATTTATTGTTGTTAGCATTTAGTTGATGTTTTACTAATAAGTGTTGTTTGATTTATTATTAGATGTGCACTATATTTAGGCTCATGTTTTTTTTTTTTTTTTTGGGGGGGGGGGGGGGGGTGGTAGGTAGGTAGGACCAGCATGCACCTGGGTGAGCTTATGGTTTTTTTATCAGAACAAGAGAGGCAACAACATCCATGTTTTCTTTGTGCTTCATATGTTTTCTTGCTTTTTGATAATAATTAATCTTTTGTCTGATTCAAGTTGAATATTTTACTTTTACGATAAATGGTCACTACAGTGTCCATCGACTGATGACAGTTGGCAGGTTTGTTCACTTCAGTAAATCAATTTAATCATTAAAAATCAATTATCTGACCAATTTCAAGTTTGTTACGATGTTTCCTGATTCATACTACATGCTATACACTATGTATGTACAGTATGTACTATATGCTAATCCTTATAACGTACAGATTTTGTAGTTGGTACTCAAGAAGTCAACACATACTTAAATGTCTTATGCTAACAGAAAGGCCCCATTTACACCTGGGAGTAACATGTGATTTGTGTCTGGATACGTTACCTGTATTACAACATCCGATCCACAGCTCTTTACATTTACACATGGTATTAAAATGCGCTCTCTAGGGCGGGGCGATACAGCTCTGATAGGTCTTTTCATATGTTGATAACAATAATATACTATGCATACTGTATGTCATGATATGGCATATTTTATGGCTCAATCAATAGTAGGGCTGTCAATCAAAATACTAAAATTCATTTAATTTAATCACATGATTGTCCATGATTAATTGCACATTTTTTTCAAAAACATCAGTTCAAAAAGTACCTTAAAGGGAAATTTATCAAGTATTTCGTACTCTTATCAACATGCAAATTGGCAAATACATGTTTGTGGAATGACTCTGATTTTCCATCTTCTCTTGGCTTCATGTTGATTACACCTTTTCAACTATAACTGCAGTCTGCACAGGAAAAACCCAAAGCTGAAACAGAGAGTAGACATTCAGCACTATTTATTATTTGAAAAATCAATGTAATAGGACACACCTGGGCAACAAAACATACCTGTCAGTCACATGCTCCAATAATTTCGTTCACTTGGAAAAATGGGTGGTTTCAAACAAAAATCCTCTAAAATCCTCTAAGTTTCTAGATGTAAATAACTGGAAATAGAAGCTGAAATACTGATCTCTTGTCTCATATTCATCTTTTGATGTGAAACCCAAATGTTTTCAGTGTACAGCAAAAATAAAGAAATTGGCCTGACTGTTCTAGTGGTTTTAGAGGGGACTGTATATCTATAAAGCCCATAACTACAGATTTGTCTAAGAGGGCTTTGCAAATCAGAGTGCACTCCGTCTATCCTTAGATCTTCAATTAGGAAAAGAAAAAAAAAACATTAAATGGACTTTCACTACATGTAAAGAGTACTTAAACACTGAAAGCAGAAGTAAAATGACAATATGGAAAATGTCTACATCTCTTTAAGTCAAGGTCATGCATTAATTTTGTGCTTCGGTTCCTAGTTTATGACTGACGGCTGTCTGCAGGGAGGACAAGTAGTCAGTTCACTAACATGAAGGATTCCAGTGATATACATAAAATAATACAGTGCTTGACCGTTTAAAGTTTCCTTTTCGATTAATAAACCATGCATCTCTAATTCATATCCCCACTTGGTGTTGGTCTCAGACACTGATTCAAACAAATGACTCACTGATTTTTCATGTTTTCAGGAAAAATATGTGGCAGAGTAAAATAAGCAGAGAGGAGGAGGAAGAAGATTGTTGGATGTTCAATATGAAATAATTTCCACTGTGCAGAGACCAAAGCAACAAAGACATTTAGAATAAAAGGGCGTCTTATTCCAGGAATCTCATCCATCCCAGAGGCCTTTTAGGATCAAACTGGGTGTTGGGGCTCATCAGCTCTGTGTAACCTTGCTCCAAGGTGAACCTCATCCCTATTATAAGACGGAGCTCTGTGGTGGCTCCGACCAGTACTTACTGGCCAAGCTGCAAGGCAGCTCTCATTAGTATTGCAATGCACACTCTGCAAACCACTTAGTCTCAATCTAAACCTCCACTGGGTCCATATACAGTACAATAAAAGCCATCAATGGTGCCTGTGAGCAGAGATAAGAACGCTGCATCAGAGCTCTGACTGTGGAGATATTTTTATTGTATCCTTTTTCTATTATTTTAACATCAAATTAGAATATTAGCATTAGTATAAAAAGAAAATATTTGCTACCTTTAATATGAGTAGAAGCTTATTGTTGTTAGTAAGATGCAAGCATTACTTAGGCTCTGGTAATTTACGATGATCAGCCATTATGTTTAACTAAAACATTGATGATAAATGAAAAACAAAATAAGCTAATTCACCAAAAATTTAACCCCTTCTTGTTTCGAGAAAGAGCTTAAGCTTAATTTTAGTTTACAGTAACATTAAAAAAAAAAAAGTTTAATGTCAGGTCATCGTATCTCTCGGTTCAAAGTAGGGCTGCATGATTATGGCCAAAATGATAATCACGATTATTTTGATCAATATCACAATTATTCATAGATTTTAGGGACTTATGTGTTTATGTCAGTTGTCAAACAGTTCATTGTTAACATCCCTAAACCGCACAAATAATATTTCACTTTGCTAGATGTAGTAGATATTTTAAAATAATTCAGACTTTTTCCCTCTCAAACCTACGAGGTTGACAAGGGTTACCATAAATTACTGCTCAATACATCCGAAAAGACAAATACCACCTTCTGGACATACAAAAGTAGGTTAAATGGTTGTACACATATTGGGCATCCAGTGTAAAGTATGCAATTTTGGATGAAGCCAACACATTTTTTACATACTTGTTATGTCAAATTAAAGATTATTGTGTAGTTTACACCTAGTAGAGGGACTCCGGAGGCTGATCGACATTCTGTAATGTGGCAGCACATCATGGATCATCATGGAAAACAACAAGCACACATCATCCAGAGGGCTCCTAGAGAAAAGAGCGGTCATGAGACCGGCATGCTGCCCACAGAGGGTAGCCGAAGGTCACACTTGTGTCATATCCACTGACAGGCCTGCAGCTGACTGACAGACAGTGTTTATAGTGAAGGTAATGAGAGAGGGCAGGTAGAGGTGTGAAATATAATCTAATGGACTGGAGAGGAGGCAGCTAGATGAGGGGGTGGAGGTTTATGCCCTGCTGTGGCCCAGGCAAGCTGGAACGGGTAGAAGTGACAGACGTGACCTCAAAAGAGAGGACAAACGGCTGATTCAGGTCCTGGCAGAGAGCAGGTCAAGGTTAGAGGTACATTCATTTCCAATGTTTCTCTCTCGGTTATTTCAACTCATTTATCGACCTATTTATTATGCAATCTTTCCCCATTGTAATCTCCCCAGATTTGTTTTAATTCAAGGTTATCGGGTGGGGGAAGTGCGCTGAAAAAAATGGAGGCATGCTGTACAGTGTGGGGACATACAATATACCATATATGTTGAGATGTGGCTATACGTTATCATCAGGGTGGATATAGTGAAAGCAATAAAAACTGAATAACAAAAAGAGTAAAAGAGCTGATTTAAGGGCCGGAACAAGCCATCTAGCAAAATTCTAACTAATATATGGACATTTAAAATAGAAATAATGTCCAGTACGAATGGTAAAATAGAAGAGTTTAACAGATTTCACTCAATGATGTTATTGTTAAATCATGATTAAGATGTGCAAATAGTAGGGCTATCAATCAATTAAAATATGGAATCATGATTAATCGCATGATCATTCACACTTTATATCTGTTCAAAATGTATTTTAAAGGGAGATCTGCCAAGTATTTAATACTCTTATCAACATGGGAGTGGGCAAATATGCTGCTTTATGCAAATGTATGTATATATACACACAGAAATTTTAATTTTCACTGATCCTAGAGAGAGTGGTTGACAGATTAATGTGATCTCTTCGTGTGACAATATGAAAAACATGAATGACACACATTTTATCAGAAGAGCTTGGTCACCATTTGATCTCAACAACTACCGGGTGTGGGGGGAAGAAAAGAAATGGGGAGAGAAAAAAAAAAAAAAAATCGATTCACCTATGTATTGCACTTTTTGTTTTTGTTTTTTAATGCCAGAATCGCTATTTGCTTCCCTTAAGCCTATGTGGAGGTAGAAGGAGGTTACTGCTAACAGTATATTGTTGTAGTCTGAGTTATAATAACGTCATATCCAGTCTATATATGTCAAAAGCATCACAACCAGCGGCGAGGGGAAGTCAGCTGAGTCTAGAAAGTTGAAAACACCAGAGGTTTCATGTGGATACGACCTGCACCCTCACATTTTCAATTCAAAGTGGTAAAACACTACAAATACAGTAAAGTATGGAAACACTTGGGGTTTCACACATTGCAGTAAAAGCAGAGCTAGACATCATGCATGCTAAATCCACACTTTCATATGGCAGTAACATGCAGTCAAGCCAGTCGTCACTCATCTCTGTGGTCAAATCAGCTGATGCTACAACTGTAGATCACCTATATACTGACATTTATGTTAAAAGCATTCAAACGACCCCGATGGAGCTGACCATGGATGTATAAAGAGAACGGAGCTGATGGGAGAGCTAGCGATGGACCTGGCAATGTTAGCGGAAGTGTGTCTATGTCCGGTTTTCAAAATAATGAATTAACCAAAGGGAACTGTATATACAAAACACATATACAGAAGTAAGCGTGACTGATTATATTATATTCACCAGAAGTAAAAAACAACATATGTCCCTTATAAATTAGAACAAAAACTCCATTAATTTGTGAGGGACATGTAAAATAATGCCCGACAATGGCTGATATATTTGACTTCAGGACATTTCTGACTACATGCATGCTGAAAATCAAACATTTTTACTGGATTAATTTCTATAGTGAAAGTCCCTAGAAGTGTATGATTCAACTTCTTCCCATGGTCTAGTGTTAAAAAAGTTAACAAAAATCCCTATAAATAGTAATATTGAATCGCAATATTCAAAAATCGCAATACTTATTGAATAAGAACCCCAGTATTGTGATCGTATCAAATCTGGAGATGGTGTATTGCCCTAACAACTAATATATGTAATGTGTAGAAACTGTGATTGAATGAATGGGAATAACAGTAAATATGTTCTCAAAACAAGGAACAGGTTCAGACAAAACTCACCTGTGCTCCGGCTGTGTGGTTTCTGACCCGGGTGTCCAGGCGGCTGTGGAGCAGCTCCTCCTGGGTGTGGATCTGTTGCAGGAGCCTCTTGGGCTGGACTATCTCTTCTGCAGGAGGCAGCCTTCCCTCCAGATTCACCAGATCCCTCAGACCTGCAGGGGACACAGCAAAAGCTTCAATGCACAGACAGCAAAGTGAGGGTTTATGGATCTGAATGTGGCGTTCAATGCCTTATTTCTGCAGGATTCAACAGCTCCAGGTGCAACAATTAGACGGTCCTTGACTGGATGCAACTGACTGATTAATGGTTGTGTGTGATAAACTAAACAGTGCATGAAAGAAAAGCGTCTTACCTGACACGGAGCACCGTGCACACACTGCGGCGAACAGCAGGCATCTCACAGCGAGCATGGTGCTCACATAGTCCCAGGGATTTCCTCGGTGCGGCGCCGTTAAATGAACGGAAAGGAGCCGTGAGCGGAGCTGCAGCCGGAGGACTGTTGTTGACCGTGAAGACAAACACAATAGCGGGGTTCCTTTAAACGCGACGCCCGCATTTCTCACCCCCCGGTCCCCGCCCGTAGCGAGTTAAATGCCCCCCGATGAGGCTCCTCTGCTCGGCTCCAGCAGCATGCTGGGTGTCGGTGGTCACTCACTCCTCTCTCCGCCTGCTGAGACTGGGCTTGATTGAAGCGATGAGGCTGTGCGAGGAGCCAATCTGGGCAACAAGGAGCACGTGGGGCTTCACGGTCCCACCCACGCGCTCTGATCAGATGTGATGGGTCCAAAACTGTGGTGCAGGAACCCAAGGGTGACCCCTGATTGTAGGCTACACCGAATAAACTATGAATGAGAAAATAAAGCATTTCTCTCAAAATTAGAAAATATTTAAGATGAAAATAACGGTTTTTAATGCATTTGACATGGTACTTTAATTTTTTTTTTTTTTTCTTTTAATAATCAGATGTAAGCAAACCTGATCAAAACACATTCATTATTCATTTTTTCCTCATCTCAACTCTTATGACTTTTGGTAAATGCCCAACTAACGATCAGGGGTCTGATTCCTAGGATGAAAAATTAAGGGTCAAAAGAAGATTGGGATACAAAAAAAAAAAAAAAAAAAAAAAAAAAACACCCCTTACACCCAAAAAACAAACCACATTTTTGACTTTAAGCAAGAGAAATGTTCACAGTAAGGTCATATATCCTGTGACGAGAGGTCACAAGTCAACCGCTGCTTGGTTAAAGGCCCTGAAAACGTCTTTCCGCAATCAGCTTCCTCCTACGAGGGATTGTGTCCAATGCGAACATAATTTTCTGCCAAAGTTGGATCATTTTTGGAGAGATTTCTGTATTTCTCACTGGTTTTAAATTGGCCGGTCTTCAGCTGGGAAAGCACAATGTCAAATGTCAGGATTTATTAACATGTGAATCAGAATCTGATGACGGTTGGCGGGTTGTTCAGTTATTTTCAGTCAAATCTGATCAAACCACAACACAATCCTGAAGAAGCAGATTAGCTTTTGGGTGTTATTTGGGTGTTAAAGTGTAATATAATATTATTTTAAATAAATTCGAATATAACAATACACCGATCGGCCATAACATTAGGGCAGCATGGGCACCCTGACCCGTGAGCAGCTAGCCATCACACTTTGGCCCCTAGTCAAAGTCGCTCACATCCTTCCACTTGCCCATTTTTCTGCTTCCAACACATCAAATTCAAGGACAAAATGTTCACTTGCTGCCTGATATATCCCACCCTCTGCCAGGTGCCTCTGTAACAAGGTCATTAATGTTATTCACGTCACCTGTCAGTGGTCATAATGTTGTTAATGTTATGGCTGATTGGTGAATATCTTCTAATTAGTGTGCATTGATATTGAGATAGAACATTCATTCTTAAGCTTGGAAACTGACAAAATCAACTTTCAGTCCCAGTTTTTAAGCCTAAAGAAACCAGCTTCTACAGTACATGATAACTGGACAGCTAATCACTGCTGAAGACTCACCTCTTCTAGCTGGTATTGATTAACTTTAAGTGCTGCTACTCTTTCACTGTGGTTACGTGTACATTGTTAATTGTTTTTACTTTATGTTTGCTTTGTATTCATTTTCATTATTTTATTTGGTCAACTGTGGTTGTTTTTAAACATGCTATACAAATGAAATTTAACTTGACTAATTTAAAAATATAACTAAAATAACTAACTAATGATTAAACATGACTGTCGACAACAAGCAATCAACCCCCCCACACACAAAATCTTGTCCAATGGGAGTCTGTGGATGGATGTGCCAAGTAATTTGACCAAAATGTTTGGTATTTTGTATCTCACTTGAGTCCTAAACTCCCTGCTGGAAATAACACTCTCACAAGACACAGTCATCACATAGCTTTCCAACAAAGTCTACATAGTACATAACAGCCAGAAAGTCTCCTAAGTTAAAGGCCTGCGTTGTTCTCCTTTCTTTGGTGACAAACTGAAGTGGTTTTGGCTGGAGCCACCCATACAAAGCATCCCTTCATTCCATCAAATCTGGACATTCAAGGGTTACGTAAGGAGATGAGATATCAAATATTGTTTGTGTCAGCTGGAAGCTGGACTGATGAGCCAAACAGGACACATCGACCCACTGCTGCCCTTGCCCCATCCTCCCCGCCCCCCCACCAAGCTCTCCTTTAGCCTATAAGCAGAGTCAGCATTTATGAAGACGACAGGAAAAATTACCCTCAGCATGCTCCAACTGTTCTTAACTTTGCTTTACCTGAACTCTTCTAAACTATGCAGCAGGAAATGTTTATGGTTAAAAAGATTTATTTAAAAACACTGTACAAGAATAGACCTCACATGTTCATACAGAGAACTGCTCGTCTGCCACACACTCTGCGGCTTCTCTTTGCTTGTCGCATTCTGCATCTGTGTTTTAAATGTCCATGTGAGATATTCAGAAGATTTTTAGACAACATGGGGTTTTTAGTTTTGTCTGTTATCATGAGCAATGACAAGTCTTTAATGGCAGGTGACCTTATACTACAAAACCTGCCACGTGAAGACAATAAACCTCCCTGTAGCTGCAGTGCACCACCGAGAAGCAGCAGCCTTTTTTGCCAAAGCCAATCCTTTGGCTGACCTTCGGGCAGCAGGAAAAGCCATTTGACATTAATCAGACCGATTTCTGCCTCGCATGTTGCGTGAGTCCTCCACTCCATGACCGCCTCATCAATGCCAGCGCAAGTGGGATCTGATCCAGACGAGGCACTTACAGTAATTGAGCAATACACCCTTCAGAAAAGCCTCATTAAATTCTCAATACCGCCATGTGTTCCCGGACATAGCTGCAGAAATACTGCAGTCAGCACAACATACATATTGCTTTGGGTTCTGCGCACAAAGAGTGCTAAATGATAATGGATGCTCTTCAAATTCATGGGAAGATGCATCCGCTAAGTCACATCTACTGCAACAAAAAATAAAAATCTGTAAAAACAGCTAAATATTATATTTTAGTTTGCACTAAGTTTTAAATATTTATTCAGTGTACACACCATCAACTTATTCTGTTGAGCACAAGTGCTGCCCATTGTTTCTTGTGGGGGGATACGCAGCTGCAAAGTCAGACCACTCCAGGTGCCTGATGGTATGGTGTCCACGAGATCCCTCCTTTCCACACTTCCAATTTATTGCTTATGTAGGCAGCCGTGCAATGCATTCTGGTAGTGTGGCGGAGCATTTCCAGAGATGGGGTGTCATATTGGCTGCTCCTCATTTGCATAAATTAGAGGTCTAGGTTACTTTATGCAAATCAGAGGCATCAGCCGTGACTCGCAGTCTCTGGAAACTCCAGAGAAACTTTTAAAGTAATCGCTGTCGATATAAAATGAAGAACTGCATGTCTTATTTCTCACATAAAATGTTTTCAGAAACACATTCCTGTGAATTATTATTGTTAAATAAGTTAATAACAAAAGTTTCCAATAGAGCTGCCATGTTGGTTCTGGTCTGAAAAGCTGAAAGCAGCAGCCCTCGAGGGAGAGCATTTGTCCAACTAGGTGCCTTGTGGCAGCACATAAAGCATCCAGTGCTGGGAAGTGAGGCGATCCTTACGTCCAAAAACACCCCTGTGGACATGTACCATTCCACAGATTCAGTGTGTCCTCCAATTCTTTAAAATGGCCAATACAATAACCATCAGTGCTGAACCTCAACAACCGGCACCACAGTCCTAGAAAACGCTGAGGGATCCAGTGAGGTTGCTGGCGCTGAAGGCTTAAGCACAGTGTGTAGACGCGACTCATAGCTGGTGTCATGCATCCAGGTGCACGGCATGTGCAGGAGCTCCTTGTCACAGCTCTGCTCAGCAGGCGACAGAGGAGCTGTGGAGGTCGGCCCGAGCCGTGACAGCAGGCCACAGTCCCAGTCGGAGTCTGATGAAGATGTAGAGAGCATGGCCAAGTCTGGGATGAGGGCCGACTCGATGCACACTGAGGTGGAGTGGGATAGTGAACTCTGAGCGTCTTGACTGGAAATCGTGCTATGTGATTTACCATCAGGGAAAAGAAGTGGAGGATCACGTATCTTAGGCCTTGATTGATGATCAGCAACAGAAGCGCTACCGTGACCTAAAATGTCCATATTGTTTGGTGTGTGAGTGAAATTCTGCACAGTAGGAACACAGAACATAGTAAAAGTCTGTTTTGAACCAAGTGATTCCTCAGTGCATGTGGGAGACACCCCTGGGTTAGGACAGGACTGATTTATCTGACAAGACACTTTATCAAATAATAAACAGTTCTCAGTTTTTGCCGTAATGTCACTTTCTGGTTTGGCAGATGTTTGCCTTTGTTCAGTCGAGCTACCACTGCAGCCAAATTTCGCTGTAAACCTCCTCCTTTTGCTCTGGCTGTGTTCAGGGCTGGCTGATCTACAGCGCTTTTTGGGGTTTGGTGCCGCCACTGACTGTCGAGGGAGGGATCGAGATCTACGTGACAACAGCACAGTACACGTCAAGCCACTTGTGGAACATGTCATCTCGCATTCTTGGTTTGATCCCTTTACTCCTTCTGCATCTGTCAAAGCCACGGAGGGAAAAAGTGTTGTGGAGATAAGATCTGGGACAAAATGGGATGCACTTTCTGCAGTGTCCATTGCACAAGTGTGTCCTTCCTCAGACTCCTGTGCAGCGTACCATTGAGGACTGAGGACAGGAGGCTCTGAGTGTAGCTCCTTAATGTAGGAGGTATAAGGGACTTGTGGGCTGAGGACCGGAGGCAGGGAGTAAGGGTCAGGGGATGAGCAGTCGGAACGATGTTGAGCATCAGGCTGCTGGCTGACTGAGTTAAAGGTTTGTAACTCAGCATCTAAAACAGGCATGGCTGGGCTTAAAGCGTGAGTATGGCTCTCAGAAAGCTCAAAGAAAGGTTGAATGTCAGCAGGAGGAGTGGCTGGTGGATTTGGGATGGGAAACCGAACTCCCGGTGATGGGCTGGCTGGGCCAGAGGAAAGACGACCCCTAGTAGGACTGGAGATGTGAATATTGAATGATGAACCTTGTCTCTGCAGGGCCTGAAGAGCAAGCTCCGTCTCAGCATCAGTGAGAGGCTCCAGTTCACAGATGGGCAAAGGAGTTGGTGGTCTAGGAGGAGGACATAAAAAAATACTAAAAACGCTCCATTTAAACACAGAAAAGTCATTGTGCTCCAGCGAAAAAGAAGACTACAGGAAGTTCACAACATTAGGAAAATACTAGGCGATAGTCAAAAACTCACCGGTTCAGTGTTTCGACCACTTGTTCGGCTGGATTGGGGTTGAATCCCGGAAGCATTTCAGTCACGAGTTGGTCCACCACACTGTAGTTCAAGGGGTCCAGCACAAAAGCACGGTGCTGATCAGACTGCAAGTGCTGCAAGTGCCAACAGAGACAGCCAGTCACAGATATAAATATAAGCCACACAATGAATGCCAAAAAAAAAAAAAAAAAAATCAATTGTGCACCAACAAAAGGTTTCACCTCCTCCAGATTAGCGAAGTGGTGACGACAGCATTCACAGTAAGACAGATCCTTCTTGCGTGGCCGCCAAGGTGAAGGGTTACAGCTGAGTGGGGTTTGAGGTTTGTCCTGAATGCTGCTTTCAACTTTTTTCTTCTCTCTAAAAGAATGAATCACAATTATGATAAATCCTTCATAACAGACTTTTGAACCCAAACTGTCTGTATCCTTCAAATAATGTCAGTTAAACAAACCTTGTTTTATGTTCTTTCTCTGCCTGCTTTTCAAAGCGAGGAGGAGGAGATTCAAAAGGACTGAATCGGCCCACGTACCACAGAGTGGGGAAGGTCATAGATTGCATATGCAAGGGCTTGTATTTCCTAGTTAGAAAACAAAACAATTTAATACAAAAATGTCAATAAAAAAGAAAATATTTTAGCATAAAAAAGTTCTACATGAAAAATAAAGTACAATGCAATAACACGACATCTGTATGCAGATTGAAAACTACTGTAACCATTATTATCGTCATTATCATATTGAAAATATTTCAGTCCTCTTTGAAAAACTGGATGTGAAATTACACATCTGAGATGGACCCCTGGGAGGCTAATATTCAAACATTTCACACAGCACACACAGCAGTGGCCTCCACACATTAGCCAGAGCACTTCAATTAACTGAAATGAGAGGGCAAATGAAAAGGGCTGTTAGCAGATGGAGATCCCCTGCAGGAAGAGGCAGTGGAGCTTGCAAAGCCTCGTCGAATGGAAATCGTATCCGGTGGAGTTCTGGGCTCCGGGAGAGCGGTATCACTGAGGGGGCTTGTCACATTACACGATGGGACTCCTCAACAGGTTCAATTAGAAAATCATCTGGGTTGAAATGCATACCTCCAAAACTAGCACCCAGTGGGGTAGGAGAGGCAGAAACACAGGGACAGGTCACTGCCACTCGTTGTTTCACTGTTATGTTTGAACTGCAAAAAAGGATCTAATCTGATACGAAACAACCATCACATGAACCTGGGCAAACCCAAAGACATAATTTCCCTTTGCCTGGCTAAATTCTAGCTGGTCTTACTTTATCAACTGGATTCAAAAACAGGATTAAAGCAGTGATAACCAATATTTTACATGAATCGTGTATCAAATGACAATGTGGGGTCACCTGTAGTAATGAACCTACAGAGAATTAACACCTGAATCTGCAGCTCCCCTCTGCTTTAAAAGCTGCTAAATGCAAGATTGGGAGAATTTCTATTGCGTCTGCACGGCTCTCAACATGACGATGGCTGAGCCGGTGGCTCGCAGTTAATGGTGCCAACGGCACTAACAATGTTAACCTGAGGCAGGTGGGTGTTATGCTTCCACGATGGCACCGTCAATCACGATGCGTTATCAGTTGTAACTGCCGTACGACCTGGCCAGTGAGACACGCTCATGTGCACCAACATGCACATGTGGCCGACCCGGCTCTGTCAACAAAGCACAAACAAGAGGGACTTCTTTCTCTGCTCAGGCAGACGTTACTCCTTTATATCTGTACGTAGCAAATGGTTGTTTGCTGCTACATTAAAGCTCTGGATACTATAGAAAGCATCTTTAAGGAGCTTTATAGCAGCTTTCAGCTTATTGCTGTCCAACAAGCAGCTTTACTGTTTTGGTTCTCTCACACTGCTTTCAAACAAAAAAAGCACTACAAGCCCACTGTACACTACCTGCTCTGCACCAAACAGCAGACAGACAAGTTTAGAAACTAGCTAGTGAACACAGTGAAGCATTTAGCAGGTCAAGACGGTTGCTTTTTGTTGTACAGTTACACATGGATTTAAATCCATGAATTAAAGATAAAATATACAAGCAGACTAAAAACAAATAATCCGCACTGAATGAGGTATAAACTCACCTGCTCAAGTCTTCAATTTTAAGATACGGAGACCTCAAAGCTGCAGCTGTTGACCAGGAGAAGTGAAGAAGAACAGACAATTAAATAAACACTTAAACCCACATAAATACAGCATTAATGGAAAATAAACACATTAGCAGGACATAACAGTATAAACCAACCTTTGACAACATGATGACCTTGTTGTTTGGTGTAAGTCCTCTGCATTAAAAAAGAAAGTTCAAAATCAGACTTGTTAATACTAAAGAGCAACGGCTGCATTACAGCAATTTGAATATATTTTTTCTTTATATATCCAAACACTGTTTATTACATTTATTGGGAGCTTATTCAATTGAACTATCTTTTCAGAACTTTTTTACTTTACTGCTAATTCATTCATAAATTATTTGCTTGTTTGCTTTTCTCGTATCTGGTGAAGTGAAAAGATGTTCAGGCCAAACTTCTTACCTCCGGTCTCTTGTGTGTAGCACTGAAGCTCTCTCGAGTCAAATGTTTCAAGTATAAATGCACATCTGATGCTACATTAAGGATCAATACAAGACTTCCACACACACTGTTGTGTGATTAAGAGTGTGACATTTCTATGCTGGTTAAAGGCAGATCTCACCACCAGGTATCAGTAAGATGCAGAACAAAACATAAGCACTCACATGGTGCCATCTGCTGTAAGAAGAGACGCACTGCACAACAGACGCGATCACATACAAGCCAGATAAGAGTTTGCATTGAATCATGTTATTAATAGTCAAAAAGATACCATCCACATACAAAATCTTCACTCCCCATGATCGGGCATTGGCCAAAACGCTGCTCCCCTGCAGTCGTTCCTGCAAGAGAGATCAGAGTCAAGTGAAGATAAACTACTTCAATCTTCAATATAACACAAAAAAATGAAGTCCACAGATAAAAGAAAGATAAACCATAATATTCATCTGCTTCTTCTGACACTTACATTGTTGCGCATGGCTTTTTCAAGCAGGGCCTTCCCACGGCTGCCACAAGCCTGTAGAGAAAAATACAGCACTGATAAACAATTCATTCTAGTCTATAACACATCCACTGGGATACTGTCCAAATCAGATGATAATGAAAAAATACCAATAGAAAGTTGATTTATTTTTTAACCCTTTTCAGAATTTCTTATATAAATAACTTACACAATTCACAACAACATATTGAATTTGTATTGGGGCACTAAATAGCATCCAAGTATCCATTTTTTTAAACTACAGCAAGAAATGTATACAATAAATCATACACCAGTACTGAATTGTGTACACAGACAGACAGACAGACCGACAGACCAATCGACGATATCACAATAATTACCTCCGCCAAGGAGGTTATGTTTTTGCCGGCGTTTGTCTGTTTGTTTGTCTGTGTTCAAGATAACTCAAAAACTGATGGACGGATTTTGATGAAATTTTCAGGGTGTGACAAAAATGTGAAAAGGAAGAACTGATTTAATTTTGATCTAGCTTTAATACTTGAGGAGATAGATACAGAAGAAACCGCCATTACCGAAAAAGAGATTTTCATTAATAACTTCTGAACTAATGATAATGATATAAACTTAAATCCACTTGGTAAGGGTATGTTTTCATGGTCAAGGAATCTAATAACGCAGACAAAATGAATGTAGGTTTGTTATTTCTCATCCAGAGCTAGATCCAGTAGAAAAATGTTAATGTACATATGTTGGTTTTAGAAATAATGTATTGTGAGTTTTATGTTGTGTCTTGTATATATGTTCTATGTTTGCCACCGATATAAAATTCTTTTTAAAAAATGTAGGATTTTTATTTTGGAGTGAATTACAAAATGGGGGGAATCTATGGTGCTTGGTGGAGGTCTGCACTCTCCAAGTGCTTTTCTAGTATTGTGAATTCTTTGGCCACAATAAGTGTGCAGTGTAAATCTGATATCGTGACAGCCTTAATTTATGTGATGGCAACATACAACAATTAGGAAAAATTACATACCACATAAATTAATTCAAAAGAATCAGCTGGTTGGTCATATTGACTTGATTTCAGTAATATTTAACTTCACTCTTCTCTTGCCAATTATTTGATCAAATTATATTTATATAATGTTATAATATTTCTTAAGTGCCAGCACCCTTGTACACTGTAAAAGGTTTTAAATCATGCGTGGGTGATGCTCAGTACCACTGGTCTAGGAGTTCCTGGTCGCCGTTTGTCACTGCTGAGGACGCTCTCTCGCTGCATTACAGGACGTTTGGCTTCTTCACTCGTCCGCTTTGCCCTTTGTTTGGTATCTGAACCCTTCTGCTCCTTCATGCCCTCTTGGCTTCCAGTCACAACAAAGCTCACATCCTTGTGAAGAAAACTCTCGACCCTCTTCAGAATAAGAAAAAACAACAGCATCAGTTTCTGTTCAGAGACATCTGTCATAGTCAGACCTTTATCTCTTTCCTTGTACAAAATCAAACTTGAACTACAGTAGGTATAATGATAAAATAACAGTATTAGTTGAGTGTCTGCTAAAATTATCATAAACAGTCATTCTGGCAAAAATTGAATCGAAGGCAACTGGACTTAGATTTGTCTCTGAAGACGTTTCGCCCCTTATCCAAGTGGCTTCATCACGATTCAATTTTTGCCAGAATGAATATGACCTGGATGAATGAGAACCTTCACAGGCCATAAACAGTCACTAAAATGTCACCACCTCGATCAAACCCTAATAACAATTCTTTTATACGCAGAACACAACAACAGCAAATGTTTGTTTACAGTATTGGATCCACAGGCATACTGTCTTCATCTTGACACATGCTTACCCCTCCTAGAAGAGATATGGCCTCCAAAAGCAAGGCTGTTGAGCGTTTCTTCACATTGTCCAGGTAGAAGGTCTTCCCCTCCAGCTTCTTCTGCCCAGGATTCAGTGAGCCAAGAAGGCCTCGCTCCTCTGCATACTGCTGGTGCTGCATGATCCTGGTGCAGTAAGGGAGCTTTCAGATTTACAGAAAAACACCAGGATCCTACTAAAAAAAAAAAAAGAAATCACAGGTGTTAAAGGTTATAAGTCTGCATACACATTAGACAGAGAGGTAATAAAAAAACGTTTTATTAGCTTTCTGTCTCTATGTTTAATAACATAGTTTTGTCAATATTGTGTCCAAAATTCTTTGGGTAACTTAATATAACTACTGTTACATAAGCACTACATCATCATAATGCCGTACACAATCCCTTTTTCAATGTGCTACATTTTTATTTATTTATCTCGTCATTGCTATTTCTTATTAGATTTGGGCAACATTATTGGAGATATTGTCACTTTTACACACGAAACTCTTTTTCACATGTACAGGATATAGTACTACTGTATATTTTATTTATCACTTTTTTTTAATCTTACAACTATTTTATCACATTGTCTTTCTATCTTATTACTGTCATTCGATCTTATTATTTTGTAATTAATATTTTATTGATATCTTTTACATGAACATGATCACATTTTGGTCAACAAATCAAATGATTCATATATGCAAAATAATAATAATACTATAAAGTATCTACAAAATTATAATAAATACATATAGTACTTAAATCAGCATCGTGATCTAATATAATTTGTGTGAGTAATGTGTGATGGTGTGCTTTACTTCAAGGTCTGTCCATTCTATCTTATTACTGCTACTTTATTTTTTATATGACTAGTGCTTGTATTGCTGAGCTGACCCGTTCTCTTAAAAACATTTCATTGTACCGCCGACCCTGTGTTAAACCACATATGACAAATAAAACTGAAACTTGAACAAGGAAGGAAGGAAGTGAAACATGTCAGTCCATAATCCTGCTCAACATCTTTACAGTGAAATGTGATGTGGTTTCTTCCCAATGGTCACATTGTGGTAGATTTTACAATGACTCGATTAGTAGTTTAGTCAAAACAAGGTTGCAGCAATTTGCCATCGAAGAGTTCTGCAGAAAAAGCATTTAGCGTTAGTTTGGTACCAAACTACAACATCGCAGTAGACGCACTATGAACCAGCTACCTTCCTAGCTAGTTAGCTGCAGTTAGTTAGCGTTAGCTTATCGTAGCTAGCTTAGCTTTCCTCAATATAAATACAACGCCTGGGCCACAAAAGACGTTTCGCAAGTTTGTAATAACGATTAATACTCGTCACCGTCGAGGCAAGAATAAAGAAATATATTCCACTTACGTTTTGTTGCTGTGATGGAGAACTTGGATAAAGAAATTAATGCTATTGACTCTCCAAAACGTGCTGGAGGAGGAACCGCCGTTTTTTTAAAAAACACTGGCGGAGACGCGAAGTAAGGGGACGTCACATCCGGAAAAACGCTGCATTCAATAACGGGCTTCAGAATGGTAACTTAGATATTTTTTTAAACCAACGATTGTAATACAGTATAGTGATGTTTTATAATTTAGCGATACAGTAAAATGAAACCAAATTCAGTTTCATAATCAAGCAGCTCATCAAAAGTCATCCTCTCGCGCATCCACGTACTATTTCTCAAAGTTTGAGTTTTACATAATTTTCTGACAGTACAGTAAATGCAGCATAGAGGTTGTCATCACACACTTGACATTGTTGGGAGAAGGAAAGACCACACACACAATGACAAGTAATGTAATATGTGCCAAATTTGAGAGAGGTGGACCAGGGGGTGTATCAGTATGATCAGTTTTCAGAGTGTAATTTGTGTAAATTATTTTTAATTACTCATCCAGCTACTCAAACACCAACTAAGATACCACAGAAGACAGGTGGTTGAAGAATATCATTTATGAAAGTGATTATGGTAGGTACTTCTATCAAAAATTTCAAAAATTAAAGATTGAGCTGAAAAAATTTGAACAAATTTGGTCACATTTTCCTTAGCAATGTTTTACTTCTTTCAGAATAAACGATATTAGAGCACATAAGAGAACTTTTCCAAAAGGGAGAAATTGTTTGGAAAAATTAATATAATAATTTTCTGGTGCCTTAGCTGCTAACGTGAAACATTACCTGAAAATATCAAAACCAACGTGGCAAATGTTCAACTTGGTGACCAAAGACAGTCTCATAGAAAAGGGTAAATTGTTTATATTTCATCCATTCATGTCCAGCAGGGGGCAGTGAGTCTGTAAATATAGTTACCTCAATTTAGAAACATCTGCAATTTGAATCTTTATAGTTGCCTTCATAGAATAAACTGTAACCCATATGTTTAAATATATTCATTACTAGTAGATAATTCAACTGTCGTCCCATTGGATTATTTATGTTTATACTGTCATAACACCATCAATGTTAAATGTAATACAAAGACCATATACCAATACCTGTACTTTAATCAAAACATGCACTTTTTGTTCATAAAAACATTTGTTTTCACAAAAACACTACACAGTGCAAAGGACTAACCTTAATGACATTTCAATTTGAAAATCTGAAAATAAAAGTATGTAATAATGACAAGAAACTCTTCATAACCAGGCCTGGGGGGAAAAACACTCAACAGGCCATAAACTGGTTATGTTTTATCATGCAAGTTACACAAACTAATGGACTAATGGTGCAGAAAGCCTTCACAGAATGAACTTCAAATAAACAAAGACATGTCAAAAAGTGTGACAGCTTGATAATAAGACACTGAAAACAATTTTAACAACACGGTTCGGTCATTAAACCTCCATTGAACTTCTTTTCTCTCAATCAACAATCAATCCACATCAGTTTTTTGGTGAAAATAATAAAACAATTATGCATACTCACAGACAACATTGTTCAAAGCTTAACCCCTGGATGGTAATCAAACTAGTCACATAGACAGCAGGACTCAGCTTCCATTTTCGGTTCATAGTGATGACATTTTGTGACAGTTGTAGTGATGCAGAGTCAATAGGAAGCAGCACTTTGTTTAAGTAAGGCACCTTTAGGTTACAGCATGGGAACCTCTGCATATTCACAGGGAATCACAGCCAGCACCAACATATCCTGCCAAAGCTATTTAACAAAATATACAAAGTTATTTTCATGTTTGCACTACTTTAATTGCATAATGTATACGGCGGCAACAAACATTTATCCAGGTTTGTCACTGACTTAAAGAGTTACATCATTTCCCATCTCCTTCACATTACCTTGTTTCTACTGAAACCTGGATACCAATGCTCTGGGCTGTCAAAGACAGAGCTTTCAGTGGACTGATACGGGATAAATCCTGACACTAAAAAGTACTTAAAATCACTGAACTATTTTTATGGTATGAATACTATTGAAAGGAATGTAAATTGGGTTTTCTACACAGTATGGAAAAAAAAGCAAATACTGTGTCGGGTTGAGAAGGCTTTTTACTGTTTAAAAATAACAAAAATCATTATTTTTCATGTCATTTTTGTATTTCAGATCCACTCAGAGCCCTTTATGACTCCATATTTGCTGCGACTGCTGGTGCTGCTGCCTCTGTCTGCGTCTGCCTTGCTTGAAGTGTGTTTGGAGGCCTGCCGGTGTTTACGTTCACGGTGAGGCTTGCTGTGGTTATTGCTGTGGCTCTGTTGCTGGCTGTAGGCCGGACTGTCAGCCTCCAGCTTGTTCTGAGGTTGACGAATGTCCTTGTGAACCCCCCGGCGGGAATCTCCCATCCCTGCTCTGCATTGGTTTTCATCATTATTGGTGTACTGGTGACGCTCCTCTTGCACAATGTTCACGTGGTTCTGCCGGCACGCCAACTTGGAATTAGTGAGATCAGTGATGGGTAGCGGCTGATCGTGGTGCCCTGTAGATACCAGAAGAGGCTTGATGGCGACGTTGTACCCAGGTGGAGCTGATGGTGCGTTCCAAGAGAAAGCGGAGCTGCTGTAATCCTCTCCGCTCTCATTAAGTGCTCCTGGTACATGCGTCAGCCCGGACAGCTCATCGTCGGGGAGCCGCACCTGGCGGGAGTGTACGATCTCACAGATGGTGCCTAAACCAAGGTGAAGCATCTCCCATATATTGAGCGCCAGACAGAGCAGAGAGACTGTGTACATGATGAGGAGGAAGATGGTTTTCTCAGTGGGCCGTGACACAAAGCAGTCCACGCTGTGAGGGCAGGGCAGGTCTGAGCACACGTAAGTGGGAGGCACGGCAAATCCATACAGGGCATACTGTCCACACAAGAAAGCCACCTCCAGAAAAGAGCGGGTCAAGAGCTGAAGGACGTAAATACGCATCAGTCCATCCTCTTTGATACGTTGGCGGCCATCATGGCGCGCCTTGACCTTTGTTTGTCCATCACCACTGTTTCCTTTCGCTGCTCCACCACCTTCGCTCTCCACCTCTGCCATTTCATAGATCATTGGGTCTTCCTCCTGGTCATCCTCGGCCTCTTCAACGCCCCTATTCTGCTTTCTGCCCGCAAGATAGGACTTCTTGGGTTTCCTCCACGAAAATCCTCTCACTCCCCCACTGCCCGTCTGCTCCTCCGCCCGAGCAATTTTGTTGACAGCGTAGCCCAGGTACATGAGTGAAGGTGTGGCCACCAGAATGATTTGGAAAACCCAGAAGCGGACGTGTGAGAGCGGAGCGAAGGCGTCGTAGCAGACGTTCTCGCAGCCCGGCTGGCCCGAGTTGCAGACAAACTTGCTCTGCTCATCGTAGTAGATGGACTCCCCTCCCACGGCTGTCAACACGATGCGGAAAACAATGAGGACGGTGAGCCAGATCTTGCCCACGAATGTAGAATGATTGTGGATTTCTTCCAGCAGGCGAGTCAGGAAACTCCAACTCATGGTAGAGGCAACATACACCTCCTGTTACTCCCCTGTGGAGGGAAAAGAAATGATTAAACTCACATTAATAATAATTAATTCAAGCCTTGTTATAATAAAATATTTTGCCATTTAAAGTCAAGCAAAATATCTGCCCAGAACATAGCAGAATAAATCACTTTATTCTTCCTTCTTAACAATCTGATATGTGGAGAGAAAAATGAAGAGTATTTATTAACCTGTCTTTCTGCGTGTCTCTCAATTTGTCTCTCTTTCCCTCACTCACATAATAAATAGACAATTATATAAATAGAGACACGACGCACATTCTGATGTATTCACAAACTATTTTTTCAGTTCATTTTTAAGCACTTTGCCTTTCCTTCAGTATACATGGTTATCGAATAGTGCATTTCTCCATAATAACACGTTTATCCTTGATTCTTTTAATAGCTATGCCCCACAGTTCATGTCTAAACATACTCTTGGCATTAGTACACAAAGGGAAGAGTAATGACGACGATGGAATGTCTAACCATAATTGCTATTGTTAACTGAACGTCCCTGATAGGCATTTTAAATGAGGTTGTTGTTACTATCTCTGCCCATCCAGATGTTCTAGACTAAAAACGTTCTCATCTGCTTTAAGAAATAAAAGCTTTTTTTGTGCTGGAAAATAACTGAACCTGACTGCATCAATTATGTTATTTAAAAAAAAAAAATACAGAATTACAGTGATTATTAATGATAATAGAAGAAGTACTCCACAACAGGAGCAGTGGTGTGAGGGGGGATACATTACAGTAAATGTGTTATTATTTCAAAACCCTTTTGTGGTTTATTGCTGTTTCATTAAATATAAAAAAATGTAAGACCTTTAATATTTCTATTAGCTGTGGAATATGAATAAACTTCAAATGAATGTGACATGTATTCACAGAACATAAATTAGAGAAAGTAATTCATTGACTGCCTATAATGGCACTATCACATTAATATAAGACATCATGTTTGCAAAACCACTTCTTAACCTCTTAAAGTTCAGACGGCATGACAGTGATAGTGACGCTATTCTGTCTTTCAGAGGTTGTTGAGGATGTAGAGTGAAGATATGGTATCAGATGATGGTACCAACCATGTCGCACTACTTTGTTGGTGAGATCAATACAAGCTTAAAACACACTTCACTGGAACACACGTCATGCAGACTTCACAAGAATAAAAAAATAAAAGGGGAGGTGGGGAGCTTCAAGGAACGATTGAATAGTTCCCAGTGATTATTTAACAGTGTTTTTGCTTGAAATACCCATCTATAACCATTGCTTGAGTAATCAAATCTAAAATCATTGCTAATATTTTTTAGCTGCTGCCCAAATTTGCCCAACATAATTATTTTCAAAAGTTGTTTTTCAGGTGACTTTATTTTTCAGTATGCAACACTCTTAACCAGATTAAAATGCATTTAAAAAGTGCAAATCCAGGGCTCTCTCAAGTTTGTCACTGACATGCTATTGAAAAAGTCTCTCAGTGACATTTGTAACAGCCATACTGACACACTGTCGCATTGAGTCAGTGTGACATTTGATTAAAGAAAAAAAAGAAACAAAAAACTCTGAACCAGACCCTGCTGCCATTAGCATGCTTCCTTATGCCTCACTCAGTAAAGAAAACAAGTCCTGACTATCTCATTAAGAGTCACATGCCCTCTAAAACTGCACATCTGGCCATGTACTATTTAGAGGCCCACTAGCACAGTTACCACCACCCAAACACAAGTCTCGTGGATGGCAGGAAACTGGGAGCAGTCCTTCACAGTGTTCATTTTCAGCTCAGCCCATCAGCAAAGCAACATGGAGGACATTACAGCCCATACAATTTCAGGTCATAACAAACCAATGTAAGACCTAACGTCAGAATAACATGTAAAAAAACAGATTTATGTCTAACTGATCCTCTTGAATGAAAGTAATGAGTCAAAAATAAAAACTTTTCCCATGTTTTTACAAAACCTGAAAGCACCCAGTGGGGTGGCCCTGCAGGTAAACATCCGGATGAGGGGTTCCCCATACTGCTCGTATTTAGTCAGACAACAACTTTATAAAGCCTAAATAGCCTAACCCTCCAAACACAGACAAGTCTGGCAAGTCTCTATGTGAAACCATCAAATGCAGTGGAAAGCAGACCAAAAAAATGAACCCCAGAGATATGTTTTTATGTTAACCTGCTGCCTCAGGGCTCAACATTAACGCTTGCCCAGGGCAAGTAAACTCGGATTTTGGGCAAGTGAAATGTCTCATGCAGTTGTGTGAACAGGCAAGTAAAAAAGTAATTGGGGTCTTTATCCATTTTTCCGTGTTGAAACTTTTTATTTCTGCTAATTTAATGTCTTTTGGGACAGACTCGTTCAATGATCTAATGAAACAGCAAGTAGAGCCACAATGTTTTCACATCTAACTAAGAATTAAGGATTTAAGTATTTTAAGTGTCTTATAATGATCAGTGAGGTAAAATTACTGTTTCTGTCATTTGAGTCTGGTGGCTTTGAGGAGCCCATACAACGACTGTTACTTTTCACATCTAACTCAGTGAATTAAGGGTTTATTTTGACCAAAATAGAGTTGGTGACTACTGGAACAGTTGAAAGACAAGAAAAGACGAGCAGCTTTACAATGACCAGTGAGGTAAAATTATTGTTTCTGTTAATGGAGTCTGGTGGCTTTGAAGAGAGCATATTAATTGTATGTTTTGTAAATTAATAAATTATAATAATTATTCAAATCTGTTGATTTTATTTATTTTTTAATGGGCCTACATTTTCCATTTCAGACAAGCAAGTTTGGCTATAAGGCAAGTAAAATATCTCAGCCACTCTGATACATAAAAGCACCATGTCAAGCCCTGCGCGTAGACTCAAAATGCCGAAGTTGTAGTAGTGCCACATCCAAAGCCTGATACGTTGCATTTTCCCCACATGTGTCCCAGCCCCAGACCAAAAGCCTCCAGTTTCCTACAACGCCAGTAAAATAAGTATTTGGGGAGTGTTACTTTAAAGAGCAGCCAGCCTCGTACATGCCTATCTAAAAGGGCCTCAAGCTGTGAACATGAAGTTTTGTGGTTTTCTTCACAGCTTTTAAAGTGATGCTTTACCCAAAACCTATCTTTTGAATATGAAACACTCAACCACTATTAACTTGAAAGGCAGCTGTAAAAAGTTTGTAGTTTGCTGACAATACACTTCCTTTTTTTAAAGGTATATGTTAGGGGTATTTTTTTCTTCTTGATTAGATACATACTACAAACCAGAAAACTGATGGGAAAAAGTGTTTAGATCTGCATCATAGCCTTCAGACCCCTAGGATGCCCCAAAACATCCTTTTACGTAAACCAGAGCATGGCATAAGTATATGTTTGCTACAACTACTCCACATTTAGTGCCGAAAAAATTAAATCAGGTAGTAAAAACTATTAGTGGTGGGAAAAAAAATCGACTCACCTATGTATCACAATTTTTCTTTTTACAATATTGAAATCAATTTCTTAATGCCAGAATCAATATATTTCCTTCATTTGAATCTATGCGGAGCTTGCGGTGAGTTACTACTTTTATTGCTGTAGTAAGAGTAGCATGACGTCATATCCATTCTGTATCCTTCAACCAAAACAAACTGCAGTTAGCCAAAACAAGAAAATAGAAAACAGTAGAGAGTCTGCGTGGATACGACCTGCACCCTCCCATGTTAAATCCAAAGTGATAAACACTACACATACAGTTAATTACGGAAACACTTTGGGTTTCACACATTGCAGGAAAATCACAGCTAGACATCATGGCTTAAGCTGCACGCTAACTCTGTCATGGACAGGAAACGTTATTGTATTGCGGTAACATGGACAAGACAGTTGTCACTCTCATCTCTGTGATTAAATCAGTCGATACAACTGTAGATCACCTATATACTGACATTTATGTTAAATTCAAACAGCCCCGATGGAGCTGATCATGGATGTATAAAGAGAATGGAGCTGACAGGAGAGCAAAAGACGGACTTGGCAAACTTAGCTATGTCCGGATTTCAAAATAAGATGTTGACAAAAGGAGCTCTCTCTCTCTCTCTCTCTCTCTCTCTTATATATATATATATATATATATATATATATATATATATATAGAAATAAGATTGACTGGATTATATTCACAAAAAATCAAATCAAATCAAAAAAATATTAAATGGCCCTTATCAATTAAAAAGAAAATACCACTATTTTGTGAGGTGATTTGTATATTGTATTAATTTAGATATTTCCAAAGTAATTTATAAATAAATTCCCTACAGGTGAGTGATTTCGCTTGTTTCCCAGTGTTAAAAAAAGTCAAATCAGCACAGAGTGATGACAATAATAACAAGCAGATGACATTTCTTTCATTATGATGCCTTCATTACTACCATCACATACTGTATGTCTCTGTAAACTTAAGCTTAAATAAATATTCTGTCCCGAGGAAATGCAAACGTATTTACCCAAATTCATCACTGTATATTCAGACATGGAGCCCACAGCCTTCTACTGAAAGACACCTTGATCTAGACACAAGCCTCTAGCATAGAGAGCTAATTTATCATGAAAAAGAAGCCAATGCAAGTATGCCTAGCTTGCAAACAAAAATCAATCATCCAGCTAAAAAGAGCTGGGAATCACCTGGTATTACTATAAGAAGAGGAGAATTAGTGCCTGCTACGAAGGCATCTCAGGTGTTATTACACTACACCGCCACAGGGGGCGGCAGTAGCTCAGTCTGTAGGGAGTTGGCTTGGGAACCGGAGGGTCACCGGTTCAAGTTCCGACATGGACCAAAAACTGAGTGTGAACCGGTAGCTGGAGAGGTGCCAGTTTACCTCTTGGGCACTGCCGAGGTGCCCCTGAGCAAGGCACCAAACCCCCAACTGCTCGGGGCGCTTGTCAGGAGCAGCCCCCTCACTCTGACATCTCTCCATTAATGCATGTATGTGTGTTTCAGGTCTGCATGTACCATGTATGAGTTTAACAGAGTGTAAATTGAATTTCCCCATTGTGGGACTAATAAAGGTAGATCTTCTTCTTCTTAGTGTAAGGTCATTAATTTGAATTGCAAGTCTTTTCAGGCGGAAACCTCTTTGTATATCTTCATATTTCAACATGTTATTTTATTATGAAAGTGAACCATATATTGACTGCATTGTGCCCCCTCTGCAGAATTAGCCTTTAAAATTAGAGTATTGTTGCTTTGATTATCATTACAAAAATAATTCTGAACAGACAGACAATGACAGGTCTGTTTATCATGTAACATATACTGTATATCAGTTGAAAACTGAGTAGACTGCAAAGCATTTTTTAGACATACTACTAATCCTTATTTTACAACAGCCTGCACTGGTCCTGGTACTCCTTCTTCATCTCAACTACTAAAACTAATAACAATAATATAAAAATAATAACATGTTCTAAATCTTAATGGCCTTATAGCATCTGGTCTAATGAATTTAAACCACCATTTTATGCATTCAGAATTCACAGATATCTCAATCCCCACATACCTGCAAAGCGAATAGAGATGATAACACCATAAAACATCTATTTAATCACTGTTTTATATATGACGACCGTATCATTGTTAATGAAGAGTTTCATGGTGATTTTCAGTAGCACATGTATGTAAATGTTTTTGTTCATGTTTTTACTTTATAACTCTGCTTTGCCTCTAAATTAAGATTTACAATGCATTTCCTTGTAGAGAAAAACTGAAGATGACAATTAAAGTTGTCAAAGTTTAAGCATATATGTTCTTCTGATCATCACTAGTCATTTATTTCTAATTTAATAAGGAAAAAATACTATAAATATGAACGTGGCAAAACAAAGCATGAAAATTAGATTTTGTGCAGTATTTCCAATAAAAAACAAAATAATTGAGCTTTACCCAGCTGCTTGAACATACAGTATATAGTACATATTAGTGGGTATACTGTATATCAAATGGTATTGCAATAAATAGTCAGATGACAGAGTAACATATGTAAAACAAGCTTTATCTGGTTTTAGTTTTGGAAATGTGAAGATTTGTTGCTTTTCTCTGTTTTACATCAGTGCTAAGTTAACCAGCTAATTGAATATCTTTGCAAAACAAATACAGTAATATTTGAGTGGGGTTCCAGGTAGGGTGCCAAAGTTAATGTGATAATTACCCATTAACGCAAATTTGTTTTAACGCCACTAATTTGCCACTTCTTTGTATTAGTTTGCAATTTTCAGGTTTTAGCGTGCTCAGTTTAAAGCTAGGAGGCTAAATAACGCTCCAAACCTTCACTAAATTTGACGAGGGAAAAACTGTCATGGTCATATTCAAAGAGGTCCCTTGACCTCTGACCTCAAGATATGTGAATGAAAATGACTTCTACGGGTACCCACGAGTCTCCCCTTTACAGACATGCTCACTTTATGATAATCACATGCAGTTTGTAGCAAGTCATACTCAAGTCAGCACACTGACAGCTGTTGTTGCCTGTTGGGCTGCACGGCAGTGTTATGACTTGAGCATATTTTTTGAGGGCTTCTGCGCAATAATAGCCATTGCATTGTGTTGTTAATTGATCTCCAATAATAAATACTATGGCTGTCAATTGATTAAAATATGTAATTGTGATTTGTATGATTGTCCATGATTAATCACGATTAATCACAAATCAATCACATATTTTTTATCTGTTGAAAATGTACCTTAAAGGGAGATTTGATTTAATACTCTTATCAACATGGGAGTAGGCAAATGTGTTATATTATGTGTATATTTATTACTGTAAATCAATTAACAGCACAAAACAATGACAAATATTCTCCAGAAAACCCCCCCAGGTTGTGCATACAGCATTATTACTACATTGACTTTGGCAGACCTGGTAAACACACGTTTGCAGAAAGCAGCACATATGCCCACTCCTGTGTTGATGAGTATTAAATACTTGACAACTCTCCCTTTAAGGTACATTTTCAACTAATGAAAAATGTGATTAATTTGTGATTAGTCACGGATAATCATATTAATCACAATTTAATCCACAGTCGTAGTTCCAGGACATTGTGATGCCGTTTTTCACTTTGTTTTCTGGCATGCTATAGTATAAACTACTACGTTAATTTAAAACAAATAACTAATAAAAATGAAAATAATAGGCTAGTTAGTTACCCCTACTGCACCTTCAAAGTTGCTGTTAGCATCATTTTGAATGCTAACTACGTTAAGCTAACATGAGGGAAAGACACTCAAAAAGTTTCCTCTCAGGGTTGTGTGTCGTTTTAACCTTGATAATATGTAAGCTTAAGCTTATTGAGGCTATCAAAAATGATCAAGCACATTGGTCACGTTACAGTAACTTAAAAGCCTTGTAAAACATAAGAGACAAAGTGTCGTTAGGGTAACTGAACTGCTAGCAAACATTAACTGACATTAGTGGGATCCTTTGTTTAGTTAAAATTCAGCCGAAGCGACCTGGAAAACAGACGCATCTCGTCTTACCTTACCTTTTCCCTAAAATTAAGTAGTTTTTTCCTCAAATATACTTTCACAAGTATGGGACCAATATACTTCTTCGCTCAGGTGAATACAGCACCGCATCCTCACCTTTTTCACCGCGCCTCCCCTCCGTCCGAAAGCTGCATCCACCTTCCTGCTTCACACATCAGCCGGACAGACACCCACTCTGGAGGGATGACGATCCTCATCAGCCAGTTACCGAAAAACTACGACAGAGACGCTTACTCGGAAAAAATGTACTCACGGGTTTAAGTGAGACAAGTTTTTCCTAATTTCAGTGTTAAAAAGACTTTTTAAATCCCAGAGACTCTACTGGAGAGGAAGAGAGCTCGATTGTATGAGGAAGACAAAACGAGCTGGTGCAAGGACGAGAGAGAGAGAGAGAGAGAGAGAGAGAGAGAGAGAGAGAAAGACAGAGAGTGAGAGAGAAAGAGAGAGAGAGAGAGAGAGAGAGATAATCAGAGAGAAAGAGAGAGAGAGAGCGAAAGAGAGAGAGAAAGGGAGAGAGAGAAAGACAGAGAGAGAGAAAGAGAGAGAGGGAGAGAGAGAGATAATCAGAGAGAAAGAGAGAGAGAGATAGAGAGAGGGAGAGAGAGAGACAGATATATATATATATATATATATATTATATATATATATATATATATATATATATATATATATATAGAGAGAGAGAGAGAGAGAGAGAGAGAGAGGGTCAAGCGATGGTAGTTTGACATTGTTTAAAAAAAGGCAAAAATGACTTGCCCTGTGTTATAATGAGTGCCCTTTTGGATGCTTCCATGGTGATAAAATGCCCTCTAGGGTGTCCTTCCAGTAGAGAAAACACAAAGTGCCCTCTAAGGTGTCCTTCCAGTGGCAAAAGCAGGATAAAGTGCCCTCTAAGGTGTCCTTCCAGTAGAGAAAACATGATTCAGTTACCTCTAGGGTGCCCCTCCAGTGAAGAAAATGTGATAAAGAGCCCCCTTGGGTGCTCTTCCAGTGGAGAAAACATGATGAAGTGCCCTCGAGCGTAGTATTAAAACTGAGAAAACATAACACAGTGCCAGAGACCTTTCTGCATATAGTGCATGCAGCTGGTGCCAATTTTTTTTTCCGCCCCCCGCCCACTGCACCTGCATTAGTTTCTCAGTGCATCACTGAATCTATACCTCACCATCTGTAACTGCAGTTGAATGCCAAAGCAATAACAACTGTGTAGGAAATACCAGTTCTCCTGCTATGTAAAGCCAGCCACAGTCTATTATTCTGTAGCCACATATTTCCAAGGCTGTGACCTCTTTCCTTCATCTTCATCTGTCATCATGTACATGTGGAAGTTTATCTCATGACTAATGATAATGTTGTTCATTCACTGAGCAGCAGTTAAACATCTTGATAACCTTCACCTTTTTGTATGGAGGTTCATCTTAAAGTTTCTGGTTTCCTCCAGTTCCTTCTAGTTGTGGCTGCACAAACGGTAGAAAGAGTTAGAGCTTTATGAAAAGATAGATTTCAGACAACACATGCAGTATATTTACTACACTGTTGTCTTTAGACAGAGCCTGAGACTGAACAGACACCAACAGACTGTTTCATCCTCTTCCATCAGGCTTTTGGATACAACTCAGGAGCTTTTATGCTTTCAGCTATCAATTCCTCAACTAGCTGCCTTTAAGGGGCACTCCATGAAATTTGCACATAAAGGTCAGTTTACTTGTCATGGAGAACACTACTCATCGTGTTAAAACAGCTGTATAATGTCATCTGTAGTTCTGGTGGGAGCTTTCTAAAGCACTAGATGATAACCCGAATGATATGAACAGGCTGTGTACACACTGGGGGTGTGAAGTTTGAAAGATGAGGGCAGTTAACAGGCACCGAAGATGATGCTATCTAGTTGCACTGTTGGAGTCATAGTTTGTTTTTTGACTCATATTTGACATTACACAGGCCAGATGCAAGGATATGTTCAAAATCATCTTTTTAATCTGTGGTGGATGTGGAGGTGTCAGACCATATGACGTACATGTGTTTGTTTGAACTGTTCAGGACTGCGAATTTTTTTTTCTTTACTATAGCTGGGAATAGCAAGAAGAAGTTAAAAGACAACACCGGAAATGGAACGAACAGAAAAAAGTCAAAGTCAGGGTATCTCAGACTCTGCTGCCTCAATTTTGACCATTCATTTTAAAATCTGTCTCGTGTAAGTCCCTTATTTTTATGTAAGTCTGCAACACATTCTCATCCTAACTTGTTTCTATCTCACATATTAACGCTTTGTCAGACCTCTCTGCATCACTTTTTGGTCGCAGTAAACATGTGCTTAACAACTCCTCTGTGTTAGCTTACAGTCACATGGAAACACACGCTTAACGACCCCTCTGCATCCCTTTTTGTTCGCAGTAAACATGTGCTTAACAGCTCCTCTGCATTACTTTGTGGTTGCAGTAAACATGTGCATAACGACCCTTCTGCATTACTTTTTAATTGCAGTAAAGATGTGCTTAATGACCCCTCTGGGTCAGTTTTCAGTTGCATGTAAACATGTGCTTAACAACTCCTCTGTTTTACTTTGTGGTTGCAATGACCCTTCTGTGTTACTTTTTGGTTGCAGCAAACATGTACTTGACTCCTATGTGTCACTTTTCGGTTGCATGTAAACATATGCTTAACGACTCCTCTGCGTTACTTTTTGGTTACATGTAATTACATGCTTAACGACTCCTCTGCGTTACTTTTCGGTTACATGTAAATATATGCTTAACGACTCCTCTGCGTTACTTTTCGGTTACATGTAAATATATGCTTAACGACTCCTCTGCGTTACTTTTCGGTTGCATGTAAATACATGCTTAACGATGCCTCTGCGTTACTTTTCGGTTGTATGTAAACATATACTTAACGACTCCTTTGCGTTACTTTTTGGTTACATGTAAATATATGCTTAACGACTCCTCTGCGTTACTTTTTGGTTGTAGTGAACATGAGCTTAATGACACCTCTGGATCACTTTTTGGTCAAAGTAAACACATGCGTAACGCCCCTCTGTGCTCATTTTTGGTCACAGTAAACATGTTTAAGGACCTCTCTGCTCACTTTTTGGTCACAATAAGCATGTGCTTAATGACCCCTCTGTGTTACTTTTCGGTTGCAGTAAACACATGCTAAATGTTGTGAATTAAACAAAAATATATTTAGGTTTAAGCAACAAAACCATTAGTTAGGTTTGGGAAAAAATAACATTGTTGGATTGTTGAAATTTACAGTAAAAATGAGAATGGACATTGTTAACACAGAGCACAAATGTAAAATGAAGGTGAAACGTATACGCAGGGGACATGAGCAACGGTCTCCGAGATGAAAGCTCTCTGTTTGTTGGACACATCCGCCATCCCTCCCGCTCGCCACGTGTCTCTCTTCCACTCTTTAAACTACATCTCTGTAACACCTTCCCTGTGTGTCTACTGTTGCCACAGATGGGTTTTCATTGTAGTTAACAGACAGTCCAGTGCATCTCATACTGTCTCTAAAGGTGCCTTGTGTGTTGTTACAGAACGCTGACAGTTATGACAAAGCATCAATGTGACACCTTGGGAATGAGAACGGGCTGAAATGTGATACTAAATTTCTTTAACAACATCTTGGACTGCAAAAACATTTGCTTGCTACCATTTCCTCACAAGATAAATTATTTTATTATACCACACAATGCGTGCCCTTTTCTTTTTCCTCAACTGCTACTGTTTGAGCACATAACTCGTAAATACTTGAAAGCTCCTCGCAAGGCTGGCAAGCTTATTTTGTGATATTTAAGCTCTCCAAGGACGTGCAGATAGATTCAAACATCGCTCTTTCTGTGGCTGATGACCTACAAAAGAAGTAATCTTAGTTTTTATCTCCACAGTTCATTTCAAGGACATCGACATACGTCAGCTCAGGCATCCTGCACATCCTTTTCCTTTTCATCTCCATTTGTTGCTAACTCGCTGTTTCTGTCAGGGAGGGCCACTGCTCAAAGCTATTAGCTTGACTTTTGGCAGGCACTGTGTTTTTAAACTATCAGCAGAGGAATCAAACACAGAGGAGTGGAACGAGCCTAATCAGCCAGATAGCGTTTTGGCACAGGAAGTCAACATCCTAATTCAGAGCGACCTCTTACAAAGCTCAAGTCCCTTAATGGAGTTATCTTTCACCTCGGAAGGAATAATTGAATGGAGAAAAATCAATGAAGATTATCAATAAAAGCAATCATCAGACAGCACTGCCAATTTAAAGCATTTTAACAGTTGAGTGTCTCCTGTTATTGGTGGGAGGTGGCTGTGTCAGCTGCTATGCGGATATTGACAGGGGGGTACAACAGGAGGCGGCGAGGTTGTCATTGACGATTTCAAGATGCTCAAGTACGATTTGTCATCGTTCTCCACAGACTGATGTTAATTGGGTTTTCTGTCCATTCACTTATCCCTGGAGGTCACTGGAAATTGGGTTGGACAGCAAGTTATCTTTTGCCTATTTAATCATAATAGACACAGCATGTACTCTTCTTTCCCTAACAGCATCAGCAACCATATGACCTAAATTGAAGGATCAATTTTGTAGGATCAATTGAGCTGAGAGTTGCGAAAGTCCAGAGCTAAGAGAGAGGCTTTCCAAAGAGTGATACTAGAAAAAGAAGGCAATGCATAGGGAAGACGTGTTTTGTACAATCAGCTTTCTGCTGGTGACGTTATCATTAGAAGCCCCAGACTGACAACAGAAAATATGTAGGTAGACAACAATGACGTGGAATCACCCGAGGGACCAAGTGACAGGATAAATCAGAGAGAAGGAATCGGAGAACAATGTGAGATTGGTTGCAAAGATGACACGTGGAATGTCTTTATCTGATCTGACAGAAATCAACCTAGAAAGGGAGACAGGGGGTATTGGGGTAAGAGATAAAAATAGGGGTTAAACGCAAGAACAAGGTTAAAATAGCAGGCACAAAACAGACCTTTACAAGCTGAATCAACAAATTACTTGGCAGCACGTAAAAGCCACATGGTGATATCATGGTGCACGCATAAACACCTCATGTCATCTCCGCCACACGCAGCCTTCAGTCTCTGCTGTCATGTTTTCTGAGAGCTGTTTCATAAAGTCGGATCAGCACGACTGTTTACGCCGAAGGAAGCCTGTTGTTGTCACATCGTTTTCTCATTTATCCAATGCAACACAACTTTATATACTATATATATATATATATATATATATATATATATATATATATATATATATATATATATATATATATATATAAAAAAAAATTTAAGAACTGATAAAAGTCTGTTATTGCACAGGCATAAACAGTTTTGACAGAGATATGTTCAACTGGTGCCATCTACTGGTCAAGAGATGTGGTACAGAAGCTACATTCTGCACATACTGTAAACCAGTGGCTCCCAAACTTTTTGGCTTGCAGCCCCTTGTCACAGGTTTATGATTGGGAACAGTTCACTTCAAGGATTTTTAGAATTTGAGGAGCTTATTACATTTAACTTTTATTCGCTTTGTCTTATTTAATTGCTGTATTGAATTGTTTTAATTTGGATTTTCTTACGTACAGCACTCCTGACACACATCAGTACGATGTTAATATATTAGACTAAGCCAACAGGCAAATTTTCATATGCAGTCGCTGGTTTAAAGGAACACTGTGTAAATTTAGGGGGATCTATTGGCAAAACTGGAATATAATATTAATAAATATGTTTTCTTTAGTGTATAATCACCTCTTCACGGAGCTGGCTACTGTGTTTCTACAGTAGTCCAGAAGGGACAAACCAAACACTGGCTCTAGAAAGGGCCATTTGTGTTTTTGCATTTTTGTGTTTTCACATTTTCACGTTGGCCACTGTAGTTCTCCTACACGCTTGGCACATCGGAGCAGTTTCAGCTGGTTGCAAAATCACACCGAGATGCCGCCAGATCCTACACCCTGCACCTTTAAATGTAATACAATAAACGAAACAAACAAAAGCTTGACCAGCAGGTGTTTGCATTCTACTACTTATATGCCTCATCCACTGAAGTAACTAACCTGGCCATGCTGGTGGCACTCGTTTATTCATCTCATCTCTAATATCTTCTTCTATCATCACAGCTCAGTGTTTCTGTCCATCTTCCCTGTCCTCCTTCCACACTGCTGACTGTCTCTACACTGACTCTGCAATCTGGCCCTTCTGTCTTCACTTTGACCTTTGGCTGTCTGAAGTCCTGCAAGTTGAGGATGGGGTTTTGATGACTCCTCTCACTCCGGGTCTCTTTTGTCCTCCTTTTCTCTGCTTCTGCCTCTGCTGCTTAATCAACATGTCATCTACTCTGAGAGGACGAGTTGAATCATCTGAGACTTCTTCTCCTTGTCCTTTCTCCATAAATCACTTCCCTCGTCTCTTCTAATCTCTTTGACACTGGCTTGACATTGTCTCTCCTAAAGCATCCACCCCACTAATATCTATATACTCCATTTCTTCCCTTCATATATATATATATATATATATATATATATATATATATATATATATATATATATATATATATATATATATATATATATATATATTTTTTTTTTATGCTCAATATTTCAAACTCAAAATTTGAAATCAATATTTCAGCCACTAAATGGATCTTGAGGTAAGATTGTTGTTGTCAATGTGATTCTTTAATGCAGCTGATAAGTTATGATGACACTAATTGATCCTTAAGAGGAAACTAGTAGTTTATAGTCGCATCTGTGAAACACACAACAGAAACAGATGAATCGGATAATGGCTTTATATTCCTGTTACACTGACGCGTTACACACATAATTGGATTTTTGATTAAAAACACACACTCAGGATACAGCAAACCACAAAAAATGAAAAAAAGGTAGAACATTAGTCAAGCAGAGTCCTAACAACACAATTTTATTTGGTTGTTGTGAAGCCTTATTTTAAAGTTTCATTATAAAAAAAAAAACCTCTTTAGTTTGGTGAACTGGTGTCGATTCACATCCCTGAAAATGTCAAGTTTTTCTTCCTTTTTATCTCTTTTACATTATATCAAGTATACAGCATTTAATTATTGCACAAAACTCCATGGAAGTTTTACAAATACACAGACCGGTAAAGTAAATTAAAATACCCCCTGTTACATTTTTTAAATAATCACAGCTTCTGAAGGAGTAAAGCTCACAGCGCATTAGTCTCCTAATCACAAATCATAAGTGGATTAGGTTTTGATCTCAGTCGATTTCAGGATCACACACCAGCTGCATTGATTATTACGTCTACAGTATACTATCTTAATCAGAAATGAACATTCTGCTCAAAATAAACAGATTTTTATAAACACGTTTGCTTGTTAACACTTTCTTCTCTACTCCCTGAGAAACTAAAACACTGAAAAGGAAATTTCCAGCACTTATACAGCATAATGTTGTTTTTTAAGGCTAGAAGTATTTCATCAAAGCTTATTACTTATCTCTTTTACAGCTTTTCATCACCCAAACTTTCTTATTGTTAAACACAATGGCTTGAAAAGATGTTCAGTACAAGGATATGAATAAATGAAAATATATGCTCAGTTATTCATACTGAAGACAAGACCAATATCAGTGAGTGTTAACATGTGCGTATACTACCATGGAAACCTTAACCAGGCTGCAAATACACAGTACACATATGCCCTATTAGAATCGGGGTTTTTTGTAAACAGGATGGAAAAACAAAAAAGACATAATATTTCACAATTTCCTGAATTTAAACAAATATTAACGTCCCCGTAAACCATCTCAGTGTAAGTGTTCCTTACTGATGTTTTTAAATATATATTCCAGTCCCTGTCATGGATTTAGTGAGGCAGAATGAGGTTACGTGTTGAGTTCAGTATGCAAATATACTGAAGCTGTTCATCATCACTCAGGTTGCTGGCAACACATTCAAACATCAAGACTGTAAATCCTCCTCAACCTAAACAAATAGTAGCAATACTAATATTCACTAGGAGTTTTAATAGGGTACAAGTACAGTGAGTGCTGGCTAATAATTACACAAATACAATTTCAAATCTTCAATTGGTGCTTCCATTGTTTCAGAGTCACGTGGTATAATGTTGGGCCAAAGTGCAAGCGTATGGCTACAGCGTTCCCTTTGGATCTCATGCTGGTGTAGATTACTGTTGTATAATCAAGCCCTAGATTAGGTATCAGTAATGAGTGGTGGAGAGAGCACAGGTACTGTGTTACCTTATCCCTGCTCTATGCTGTCCTTGTCCCTGCCTGACGCGACACGTGTGGTCTTTTGTCCCAGGTAGTGCTACAACACCAGATCCCACTTTGAGTGTCCATCGTTGAGGTCCTTGAATGCGGCGTCAAGTGTTGCAAAAATAAGCATGTCAACACTAGAGACCTCCGAGAGTGGACGAGATTTAACTGTTGCTCTTGGTCACTAAAATCTCTACACAGTACCTGTGACACAAAAGTTTACAGCTAGGATTGCTCAAAAATGTCACATACAGTTTGATAGTTAAATGTAAACTAAATGACATTCATATTGAAGGAAGATGGTGTGTTAAATGAGCTGAGTGCATCGGATTTAGCCCACCCTAGAGCACACTAGATACAACTTTGAACTTTGAAGATCTTCAGCATTTTGATCAGTCTCAAAATCCAGAACTTGGAGCATTATCAGTACTGCTTATCTCCATTATTGATCATGATAATCTTGACCAGTGAGCCAATTTATTTGCTTTTGAATGGGAGTCAACTTCTAATACTGCATACTTACTTAAAACCTATTAATTAAGATGGCAATAGTGTGCTGCAGGAATTAATCCTAAAACTCAGAAATGAGTTAGCATGTTAACACTTCCGGTTCCCTCGTCTGGAAGTCAATGGTTTTTTTGAATGGGTTTTTAGTTAGATACCAGAAAAAAGGTCTGTAGTTACCACAAGCTGAACAGATTTTAACGTTTTGTTCTATGACATAAAATACATAATACAAATACCCCACTCATGGTTTTTGAAGCCTTTACGCACCTTAAAAAAGGTGGTTGCTAACAAGTGGCTAAATAAAACTACTAAACATCATCATGTGACTGTCGTGTAGTTCATTTATAGCTTACTGCTTTTTACTGGTGAATGGCGAATGGTGTTCATTTGTGGAGATAATCTTACTGAATAAAACTTGTATGTATAAATGTACCAAAGAACATATTTTTTGCAATAATCCAAAACCCAATGGAAAAATCCCATTGGCTTTTTGTCCAGGGAACCAGGGCGATGCTCACTTCCTGGTTGGCCTACAATAATACGCCATCCCTGGAGCACACTATAGGCTTTTATACCAGGCTAGCATTAAAGGAATAGTTTGACATTTTGGGAAATACGCTTTCTTGCAGGCAGCTGGTTGAGAAGATGGATAACACTCTCTCAGGAGTATCCAGCTAGCTGTTTCTTGGGGGGTACTCTTCTGTAGGGGGTTGGCTTGGGAACCGGGGGGTCCCCGTTCAATCCGACTGGCCCCTCCTAATTTCAGTCTTTACGCTAAGCTAAACTAACCGGCTGTTGACACCAGCTGCATATTTACAGTACAGACATCACAGTGGCGTCAATTTTTCTTTTAGCTAACTCCAAAAGAAAGCAAATTCCAAAATGCCTTTCCAAAAATCTTGAACTGTTCTTTTAACTCAAATAGATGCCCACAATTTGGCGACATCTTTACAGGTTGTACCAAGTGCTGCTGGGGTAAAATCGTGCATATCCTGCTGCTCACCAGAATTGCAGTTGGTGCACCTTTGCTATATTTGCCCCCCTCATTCACTCTCCCTTTTACACGCACACACATCTCATCTCTCCTCCGTTATTTTCTTCAGGCAGTCCACTATGTCCTCGCCGCTGGCCCAAGGAACTATGTTTGCCTTGAACTTGGCTGCCTGTTGGGACTGCTGCCTCTCCAGCAGCAACCTGTGCATGGGGAAGTCCCTCCTGGGGAAGGCTGTGTCCCAGGGCCCCAGAGCCAGAGAGGGACAGATATCATTGGCCCCGTCTCCAATATAGAACACCCTCTGAAAGGGAGCACCACCACGCTCCTTTTGTCGGCTGGCCAGATACTCCCGAAGGATCTTCTGCTTACACATGTTGTCAGGACAACGGGAGCACGAGTGGGAGTGGAAAGGGAGCAGCACAAGACGGCCGGTGTCATCAAAACTAGCCGGGTTTGTGAAAATCTTGCAGAAAAGGTGTCGCACCCCAGCGCGCTCCAGCCACGACTCGATGAAGTACATGTTGGCGTCGGAGACCACCGCCAACTCAAAGTCCTGCTGGTGGCTCTGCAGATACTGGAAGAGGTTCAGGAGGCCGGGCGTGGGCGGGATCTTCTCCACCGCTGCATGGATGGAGTCCTCAGATACACCCTGCTCCGCCATATAAACCAAGACCTTTTGCATGTGCTCATTGTAGTGGCCCTCCCTGTAGCTGTTTCTCAGCCAGTCAGGAAGCTGTTGGCCCGGCAGAGCACGCACCACAGCATCATCGCTGCTCTCATTGATGATGGTCTCGTCAAAGTCAAACAGCACCAAAAAGCGCTGTTGCTGTGGCGCTGCAAAGTTTGACGGAGCTGTCATCTTTGGTGTGTGGAGGAAATGGTGAGTGGTCCCTCTCTAGGAAAAGGAGACAGGAGGAGGGATGAAAAATTGTCAGTTTATTTCAAGGACAACAGATTCTGAGGAGCATTTTACAGTTTTATTACACCCTACTCTAAAAATAATGTTAACAGCAGGATGCCATTTACAGTATGACATCACACTGTTCAATTAAACTGCAGCACTTAACCACACCACAGCAAAATGTTAAAATACTTTTAATTAGGCTTTAAGCTTTAGGGGAAATGTGTTTACAAGAGGAAAGGAAGGGAGCAGGTTTAATTAAACAACACATAAACAGGATGTTCATCACATTTAGCGAAAAAAAACCAACCGCCAAGTAAACCGTGTTTTCATTTTCAGGAAATAACGTAAATCACTGCAGCATCTGATATGCAACACATCCTGTCCTCATCACAGCTCTCCACACAGACATTGCTTCATTCCTTTAGGATCGAGGGAATAAAACTAAATTTATACAGAGAGATTTTGGAGGCTAGAAGGCCAGATTTTGGATCAGGGCCAATTCCATATTTACATAGCAGATATATTTGTGGCATAAGGGCTTTCACTGTTGCAGGCATGTGGTAACTTCAGGGAAGAGGGAGCTGTTATATCACAGCATACCTTTGCCATAAATGGAAAAAAAAATATGAGCGGTGATGACAATCCAGCAGTGGCAAAGCATGAAAAAGTAAAGCTACACACGCACTGTATATAACAATTACTGCTTTTGGTGTGTTTACATTTACATGCCATTCTTATACACATTTCAGAGGACATATCTTACTCTAGGCTATATAAGCTATAGGACTACACTACCCTGCAAAGCCAGTGCCACAATAATTACATATTTGGTCAAAATGAAGTAAAGACCAGAACCTTTGACTTTTTGACATCTGTTTTATCATATAAGAAATATTATGGTTGAACAAATTTGCAAGAACTAGAAACCAGATGACAAAACAGTGAGTAGAGTGCACTCTGGCTAGTCAAGGCTAGCTTATAGCCTTAGCTAAAGCTAATTTGTCCATTTTTACTATTTCCTGTAATTGAAAAATCATTTTGATAGTCTAACAGTATATTTGTTATGCCAAATAGATAAGGCATTAGCTAAAATCAATCACAATGGAGATTATAAAAAGTAACAAAGCCACATTGGCTAAGCTAGTCTTGCTAAAAGGTAGCTTAGCAACTAGCTTAGCTTAGCAGCTAGCTGGCAGCAGCTGTATGTGTAGCCTCTTGGTGCCTTCAAATGAAATTCATGAGCTCGTGTTTACAACATGATCAACACGATAAGTCGTGTACACAGTATGCCTGGCGTTCAAGTCGTGAGAACACCGCTGCAAAGCAACGGCAATATTAACGTTGCTGTTGACGACTCTGGAACGCTAACAATTTAGCAAGCCAGCAAGCGGGTAACACAATGCAGTAAACACAAAGGTCTAATGACAGAGGACAAATATGACGCTGTTGGGAATATCAACATTTCCCTCAGACCTATTATACTGTAAAATTACGAAGAAAAACAATATACGACTAAAACTTGTGAACACAGTAAACACAACCCCCATCTGAAGGCACCATCTGATTCCAGGAATTCACATGATGTGATTAGGCTTCCTTTAAAGGTACAGTGTGTAGGATTTGGTGGTGTGGTTGCAGATTGCAACCGGCTGAGTACCCCTGTACGCTGTATAGGACCCCTTCGCTATGTAGATATGAACGGCTCATTCTGAGCTAACAAAAACACAATTGTTCTTAGTTTCAGGTGATTATACACCAATGAAACCATAGTTATGAATGTTATATTCAGTTTCTGCAAACAGGGCCCCCGAAATGTTACACACTGGCCCTTTAAATCACATGTTTAAATGTAATTTACAAAGATTTTATGAAACTAGCTCATTAGCTCAAATGGACAAGAAAGCTGAAGAAGAGTTTATGTTAAGTATGTGACAACTGTTAAAACAGGATAAAGTTAATGTTTTACAGCTCATATCACTCTTACAGTCAGTTTTTTTCCTCAACCACAATTCCTGTAGTTCTGCTGCTATTTGCCTTAAGACGTTTGTAGATTAAGATTTCACACACAAATAACATAATCATCCTGTAGAATAAGATGTACTGTTTTTGATTTTACCGACTAACTGTATATACAGTAAAGCAGCATAGTTAAAATGAACCCAACCAGCTACACCATTTAAACTCTATTTACACATCAGTAATCAGCACTAGTACTAGCCTAATGGTATAATAGTATTCTGCATAGTGAGTCCTTTGCTGCTGTTATTACTTATGATAAGTCAACGGTCTGACTACTTACTTCCACCACTGGAAACAGTATAATGGGGCCGACAAAAAACAGTTATGTAACTTCAATATATACTACACTACAATACTGACTGATATATTTAGAGCAATAAAATACATGCAAAATAACTGACTACTACTACTACTACACTATGCCCTGACAAGCTTAAGATTATGAGTTAAGAAGGTCATGTGCCTGCCTGTACATGCCAACTATCTATATCTACACACCCTTTTGTAGCAGAGCCTTATCATATACATATTACATTAGATTTAAAATGTTATATTTATTTCTAAAACATAAATTACACCTAATTAGATAAAATAAGATAAATAGTCCCACAGTGGGGAAATTTATGAGTATCTAACAAAATTTTGGAGGGTTTCCAAGGAAGCTTGGCCCGACAGGAGGTGATGAAACGCATGCTTACCTTTTTTTTTTTTTTTTTTTTGACAATGTCAGCTTATTGACATTGTAATAACAACAGACCAGCTGGTTTGGTGCTCAATAATGTAAATGTCCAGGACGCTGCAGTTTGGCTGCACCGACGCATTGTGCCAAGTGAGCCTGGTCTCCCCTCAGCAGCTACATTATTAATAGAGCATATTTACACACTAAGCTATCTAATTTTAACCCCGGAGCAGCTATTTCTGTGTGAGGTTACCACTGAAAGTCATTAGCGCGGCTCTGTCAGGAGTCGTTACAAGGCTGAGCGGGCGTGTCAAAGATTAAAAGGCAAATTCATACAGTAAAATCGCACACAGGGAAAAAAACACACAACAGGAAAATGTGCAGACTGAGACAGAAAATCAGGCCTACCTGCAGTGGGCATATGAGCGGGGATAGTAGGCTAGATGCCCGGCTCCGGCGACCGCATCCCAGTGACGCGGTAAGACTCCTACAGCAGCGCAGAGGGTATTCCCATTTAAAGCCAGTGGCGTCAAGTTAGACAGCGTAAACACAGCACATCCGACGTAACCTTTCAAGTTAAAAGCCCAAGATGGCAACATTCTTTTCATTGACGTTTTACAAATTAAAACGGGAACAGCACAGATCATTGCAACCATAGCCATACTTCACATACATTTTATTTGTAGCAGTAGGTAATGGTCAGTGTCACTGAAGTCACTCCCTGACCGCTTTCAGTGGTGGAAAGTAGGACTTATAGCCTACACTTGTTCGAAAGACTAAATACTAGCAGGCCTAAAAGCCAAGTATACTCACACATTTCTGTATACTTGCCAGTGTAAGCCAAGTATATTTAGACTTTTCTGTATACTTGTCAGTGTAAGACCAGTATTAGACTTTACTTGTCTCTGTATAGTTGTCAGTATGGGCCAGAAGACTAAGCTAAGTATACTTAGACTTTTCAGTATACTCGTCAGTATAAGCCAAGTATACTTAGACTTTTCCATATACTCGTCAGTAGGAGCTAAATATACTTAGACTTTTCTGTATACTTGTCTGTATGAGCCAAGTATACTTAGACGTATGTTTACCTGTCAGTATGGGCCAAGTGTACTTATGCATACTTTTGTTAAGTGCATCTCTGATAAGCACATAAAAAGTAAAGTGTACTCTCTTATTTTAAGTAAAAAAAAGAAGCATACTAATAACACCCTTGAATAAACTGGTAACTTTTTGGTAAGGGAAGTACTGTAGCCTACTTGAGTACATATTTTAGATACTTGTACTTTACTTGAATACTTCCATTTAATGCTGCTTTATAGGCTACTTCTACTCCATTACATTTTGGAAGCAAATATTGTACTTTTTACTCATTTATTTGCTAACATCAGAACTAGTTATTGTAGATTATTTATACAAAATATAAATCAACTAATGCATTATGATGTAGGCTGTTAGTATGAATTAAGCCACCATATAAAGTAGTTGAAATGATGTGATGTAAGTCTACACATGAATGCATCAGTATTTGTAATCCAGTGATGATGAAATTAAATCTATTATTCTGAAAGTGGCCATTTTGTATAACGAGTACTATTACTTTTGGTACTTTTTTTAGTATATTATGAAGCCAACAGCCTGCTTTACAGTGTGGTATTGCTACTTTTCACCTCTTCTCTCTGCCACATATTCAACCTTTAAGAAGTTTGTCAGTCAACATTCATTACAACACAAATACAGCTTCTGTTTAGCAAGTTACTTCGTGTGTTCTGCTCTATATTATATGTGCATTTGTGAAAATATGATTTTTATCTTGCAAACAAGATGTCTTTATGTTGTTTGTCGCAGGGCACATTTGGAGCTAGGCCTCCCCCCCTGTACTTAGACAGTGTACCGTGCTAAATGCTGTAATGTCTGGCAAATTTGTGTTAAAAGTGCAACTCACGCTGATACAGAGCAACACTATTAACAACCTGCTAATAACTGGCTTAATCGCCAAACAGCTGTTGTTGAAACACGTGAAAAACAAGTTGGCACTTTGCCGCGTGTTTGAAATGTCCATCTAAAAATAAATGGAGGCATTTCTGTCAGAGTCAGCAGCAGCTATACGTGTATAAGACCGCTGCAGACAGCTCAGGGTTAAACAAAGGACATCTTAGGACTGTTTAAAGGATCTACTGTACAAAGAGCTGGTCAGACTCTCAATGAGGTAAGAACAAGATAAACATGCAGCTGCATTCTCTGCTGATAGAAAAAGGGAATAATAAGCAAAATGTTATCACTGTATCAGAACGTCTCAGCTCCCCACCCTTTACAAACACACATGTAGTTTATATGTTGTCTTCAGTGTCCCTTATCCTTCATGATTCATCACCAACACTTTGGGATCATTTGCAGTATATGTTAAAGGTGTGTTTGACATCGTAATAATAATAATTTATGAGCTCCAGATCTCCCCTGACCCTGGCACCGCCCCTGTTGCGTTGTACATCTAGACTCATGTTTGAATCATTGCACTTTACACGTCTCTCTTTTTAGTAGTAGCATTTACACTTTATGGCACATGTACTTCTGACCTTGGCACGTAATGTTTCACACACAATTATGTATCTGAGGGTATTTTTTGAGGGGAAAATATAATTTCTGCTGTACTATATATCTTCTAAAAGCTGTACCTCTATGTTTTTAGTAGTTTTACTAAAACAGGTTTTGTTGCTGGCTTTTGTAAAAAGCTAATTCTCCTGGTTTTTACATTAGTCATGAAGTCTCAGTATATAATACTGCAGACTTCAAATAAGCACACTCATATCTTTTGTGACAATCTTTGCAAATGAGAGAAAGCCGATTTGCATGCATACCAATTCTTTCCTGCACTATGTCAGTGTAAGTTCGGGCTACAAAGTTGTATACGTTCTAATTTTATTCTTAGTACATACTGCAGCTGCCCTTACAAAGTATGTACTGTTACATGCAGTACGCTATCATTGGGACATAAGCCTTTGTAACAGAAGAGGATTGTGCATGCTAGTAGCATAATGTAAAATACGACCGGATATCATCCTGGTGTTTTGGGTATACGATGTATTGGGAAATACTAAATCTTTTTCTGGCATACTAAGTAGTATGGTAGTATGGGAACAAGTGTCCCATGCAGAAGAGCGAGCTGAAATGACTGATATAACAAAAAAGGGTGTTTTCTGTTTTAAAAATTGAATAAAACTCGGTGGTGAACACTGGATTTTTGAGACATTTCTGGTTGTCAAATTGTCAAACTTACAGAAATACTAGCATGTTCAATGTTCAGTTTGTGCTCATGTTTATCGTTTATGTAACCTGCTGCTACCTGCCCATTGCACTTTTGTATATTGTACACTGTGTATTTGTATGTTTTAATGGTGTTTATCTATCCACCCATCTACTTACCTATCCATCTAACCATCTATCTCTCTATCTATCTATCCTTCAAAATTCATCTGGAACTGATGTGGAACAAGTCCTTAAGCCCAAAATTATGAAGTGCAAGTTTACTGACAGCTGATCCAAATGTAGTTTGAAATACTGGGATCAAAAAGACTTAAATTCAAATAAAAGATTGTGTTGTTAAAAGACCTATAGAGCCAGAACATATAGCATTTACTTTAACATCAACGTGGGCAGTACATGCTAGGATGGTTCTCAACACACCTACACCTGATGAAACTGAAGTCAGTTTTGCCTTTATTTCAAAATACCAATCCTGAAGGTGTGTTCAAAGAACCACATTAGCTGTATGAGAACTCACAGGACAACTTCAGTCTGGTATCAGGGTGTTACTCTGGATTAGCTAAACCACATTTGAAGATCAAGGTCGTGGTTGTTAAATACCACATTAGTCATCCATGATCATAAGATGGTCATGGGAACTTCCTCAAAAGTTTTTGTGTCTTTGGACAGAATGGGAAGATGAATCAGAGATGTTTGAGCTGACGAAAAACTGACAGTGCAAATACAAAAATGACCCGATGAGGACCTCTGCTGGTCGCTATGGATGCTTGAGTTGAGCTGAGTATTAGTCAAATTGAGTCCAGGTTTGGGCTACTGATCTTTGTCAAACAGCTGATAAAATACAAATGTTAAAATATAAATGATAACATGTGTGATTGGCTTTCTTGGCTTCATTTAAATTCTATGCAATCATAGAAGTAAACTTAATGACAAGCTTAGAGGACCATACTGTATGTGATAACACTTTAATAATACAGACAGGTTAGTGCCATTTAACACAGAAGGCAAGTGTGCATAAATTGAGTATAAAAATGAAAAAAGGCAGCGTTGTTTGATCATCACAAATGCATTGACATACAATATTTCACTTATTGAGACATAAACACAGTTTGGAGCTCAACATCATACTGGAGATTAATAGGCTCAGCACACAGAATGATCATTATCATATCTATTATACTGTTTGTACAAAAACAATTGCATTTAATTTGCAATATGCTTGAATGAAGTGTGCTAGAATCGTTGAATGGGTTATTATACATTCATTTTAGTAGCTTTGATAGAATTTTATTACTGAACAAATATGATGTCTTATTTCAAAGCATAAAACATTTGTTTAACTGAGGAGGCTCAATTTTAATTATTACATTTGACGAAGCAGGCTACAGTACATTTTGTTCACAGGCAACACTGTGGAGAATATTTTAATTACTTATTTAAAGGCACAATTTCACCACCAGATGTCCCTCGCTGCACAATAGATTACTGTATTTAGGTATATTGTTGTCAACTTATTGGGAAACATGACACTTTTCTCACATTTTAGACAACCACTTTTGAAGGTTACATTCAGGCACAATGTAGTTTTGCAGCTACAGTATATTTTGCGGACTGTCACTGGAATCATGTTAAATGTGTCCAGCTTGTTCTCATTCCCAGGATGTCAAATGAGTTTGTCAGGGTCATTTGCATTCGGTACTGCGGCACAAGGCACCCGTATGAACTGCACTGGCCTTTAAGGATGTCATGGATGAGTAAATTTTGTTGTGACGACACCGGTGTTACCGTTTACGCCGGACATTTTACAAGAAAAGACAGCGCTCAACATATATTGAAGGCAAACTCGATCTTTAACATTGGATAGCTGTGTCTGTCTGCTCCGGTCCAGCTTTCGCTTCAGGTTTACAACTGACACCACTGCTCTGTGCACACCAGCTGTGACCGCTCCGTCCTCTGCATGCTGACTGCCTCATTAGGGTTTTCGGTTTAAATCCGAAGTATTGTCAAATAGGTGCTTTTGCTTTTCGCTGTGACACCAAATCCTCCGCCATCATCTTGTCTGTCAACTCTCTCGCTCCATGTGTGAAATCCTGCTACTCTGTGCCGAGACTCCACATGGAGACACTTTCACTTTTAGACTGTCTGTCGCCTGACTTTGTATTGATAACACATAGCTGATGTGCCAAAATGAACTATATGGAATTCATTTCTGTTAAAAAAAAAAGGAAAACCACGAAGGGGGCAGTGGGGCAAGCAATGTAATCAGTGTATACCCAATCACTGTGTCACACCGGTAACACTGACTACCGTGACAAGTCTACCAGTCGTTCCATTGACTATACTGTAAACCCATCTGCAGCAACAGTTAACGCTCTGCAGAAGTGCAACAGTAGTGTAGTGATGTAGTTTAAAAAGCGAATGGGACACACCAGGTGGGTGGGAGGGGAGGTGGATGGGTCCAACAAACCCAAGGCTTTCATCCAGGAGACCCGTTTGTGTCCAGTATGGCACGTTATGATCAGCTGTTTGTTCGCTCAGGGTCATTTTCACTGTCCAGACGTAGTATTAAGCTCAACGATGTACTGTAGTTCTTTTCTAAACCTAACTATAAAGGTTTTGTTGTCTAAACCTAAAGTGACATCAAGGGGCATTACAAAGCGGCAGTATGTGACCAGTTGGGATGACAACGTGTTGATGTGTTAAATCTTATAGCAGGATTTATCAGTGTTTTTTTTTTTTTTTTTAGTTTTATCTTCACTAATTGCTCTTTAACATCTGGAGAGCACAGCATGCTCATTAATTTGATCTCCTCAATCAGTTGGCTCAGTAGTTAAATGGTTACATTTCCATCTACCATGCAGGCAAACATCAGGCTTATGGGTAGCGCAACATCCCAAATGAAAGTTGGAAAGAATAAGAAAAGTCATTCATAAACGCACACAAGGATGAACTTAACATAATGACAATGAGTCAACTCCAGTCCCCATTCAAAAATCCACATCAGTTCTTACTTCACACTGGCAGACGAGACCTGGCCAAACTTAACAATAGTTGCCCAAGTGGCCAAAAGGAAAAACAATGTCACAAATGTAAATAACATGAACTATTATCTGTGAAACTTTTAAGTGCTTTTTTTCCCCCCGAGACGAGGTATGCTGAGAGGGAGAGAGGTTTGAGAGACACAGAGTGAGACAGAAAGCAGGACTGAGGGTGGGGAGAGGAATGTGAGGAGCTGCTCTGGTGTGGATGGAGGGAAAACTCCTCGCTGTTGAGCTTCGGTAGCGTCTGAGCGTTGAATTACAACCACAACTGGACAAAACATACTGAGCCCACTATTTAAGATCATCCATTCAAAGACACAGCAAGCATTTTAAAAATGGAAGCTTACTAATCCATCACTATACCATGAAGAGCTTCAACATCAATATGTATTCAACACAGAAAGACAAAATGCGTGAAAGCAAAGCAGTTTTTCTTCAACTTTTGAACCCACCCGTTTATATGGTATATATCTATAAGAGGAATGACTAAGTAACACATGGTGTAGTTCTGTAAACTTGGCACTAATTTTTCATTTTGAAGAGGCAATGTAGCAGCTAAATTCAAGGCTAGAAAACCTGCCTTCACATGGCTAGGATAGCGCACAGCGAGCCGATCACTGTTGCAAAATAAATCCCGACAGGTTGCTCATCGTCCTGAAGGGACAGTTCATAACAATCACCTGCTAGCTGTACATTATCCTGCTTATTACACAGCTATTTACATAAGAAATCAATAATTTGACACAAAAATGAGTCCGACCTCAGAACTGCATCCATAGCAACAGTCTGCTATAAGGAAATAACAGACTGTACAACGCTGTGATTGACCAATCAGAACAGAGTATTAAACAGAGCTGTGTAATAAACAGATGGGGGCGAGGAGTGTGAAGGCAGGGAAGTCCCACTAATAGGTATTCACAGGTGGCTTGACGGCAGTAGTGAAGAGCTGGCTTTAAATTTGGCACAAATATGCGTGAAAATATGGCAATTTAAACTAGAATACAATACAGACTTGGGCTTTCAAAGAGAGACTACTGTCGGATAATATTCATCAAAGAGGAATTTGAGTAGTGCATCACAACCCGTGAAACTAGAATCACTTCTTCTCCTGACAAGTCAAATATTTACTGATAAAGCAGACTAGAGTCAGCAAATTGGATTACAGTTACTCATTCATCAAATTAATAATCTATAACAGGACCCAAGTAATTACTAAAACACAGTAATATATCTGATTTCATTCAAATTACTTTACAAGATTTCAGGTATGATGCCAATTAAAGAAAAACAACAAAGTCTGGGAAATGTATTTCAGTTCAGTATTTAAATCTTTTACATTGAAGACAGTACCAGGGCCAGTATGTAGGAAGCAGCTTTTTTTTTTTTTTTAATCTTAAATGCATCGACATTCGACAAATGACACACTGATGCTCTTATTCTTACAATTAAAAATACGTCCCTTAAGAAAAAAAGAGCCTTCCATCAGCTCCCAAATTAACAGAGCTGTGAAATATAAGAATTTTGTTTTGAAAGACAATGAATAACAAAACAAAGGAAGTGCAAATCAAAACGATTCTTAATATATAAACTTATCGGTAATCTTTTTATTGAAATGCTTCATTTTTAGGTCGACCTTTGCGACACAAGTAAGCATACCATTGCATAACATTTTCTGGTTCTCACTTAAAATGGTTACTATCTTTAACTCCTATAACATTTTTATGAATAATATACAAATAGCTGTGGGGAAGCATTTTTACAGTATATAGTCTTTCCTCTTGTGTTCTGCAATATACTGAAGCATATATAATGTTGCATGATGGGTAATCTGGATCATGATGTGATGCATTATTTGCAGCTTCAGAGTCAGATTTTTTTTTTAAACCGTTTACTCATAATCAATGTATAGGACCACATATGGGACCATTTAGAGGTTTCATGCATACCGGCCCTGGTTTGTTGTGATAACAAATATTATTCCAGAGCTGCTGCTAACCCTAACCCTAACCTACCTTTTTGAAGCTATATCCCTTAATTTTGTCATTTTTAACAACCATCTGTAATCATAATACATTACCCCTCAAGTAACGTAACAGAATACAGTTAGTTTTTATATAAAACCCCAACAATCCCCATACATAGTCACTACACTGTAGACATATTGCACAACAAAATCCTCAAACATTTGAAAATGCCGACAAAGTCATATAATTCATGGCATCTTGGTTTTCTTGTCTTTTGGACAAGTGAACAACAAGGAACTCGTTCAGGAAGTGCTTGAAAATATCATTCAAATAAACATTCTTACTCAATCCTCGGCTTTAACTTCCTCCGTGGGCTCTTCTTTCATTTCGTTGGCAGCAGCTTCAGCTTTTTCCACATTTTCTACCAGCTCAGGCTCAGACTTTGGCTTCTCGGGCTCAGACTTTGGCTTCTCGGGCTCAGACTTTGGCTTCTCGGGCTCAGCCTTTGGCTTCTCGGGCTCAGCCTTTGGCTTCTCTGGCTCAGATTTTGGCTTCTCGGGCTCAGATTTTGGCTTCTCGGGCTCAGATTTTGGCTTCTCGGGCTCAGATTTTGGCTTCTCGGGCTCGGACACCTTCTTTGCTTCAGGAAGAAGGATGACTTTCCCGATGTTTAGGCGTTCATGCATGCGCCTCATGGCGTCAGTCACCTGACAGAAAACAAAGGAGCAGAACAGATGTGCAAGATAGGTATTTTTTTCCCCTCCTATTTTTGGGGATAGCGTGACGTAATTCATACTTAAACCATTTTTACTGATCAATTTTAGGTTATGCATTGCTTTTTAACATGCTAGAAATATGTTTTATCCTCTGCGTTAACTGTGTCCATAAACAAATCAAATCCATCTAAAAAACAGCAACATACCCAGAATATGTTTTCTTTTAAAACTTGAAAATATAATCTACATGAGCGCACAGTAATCAGTCAAAATGAGGAGGAACATTAATGAACACAATGGCTATCTACTGTATGTATTTCTACTTCATCTGTACTTCCTATTATTTCCTGCCTCAGCTATCGCCCGTTTCCTGCTTGCAAACACAAAGCCAGGATCGTCTTGCATCACACTCCTGTGTATCCTTGAAGCCAGTCGGAGAAACTCGAAACACAGAGATATCCCCGTAAGTAGTGGATGCCACAGTAACAATTTAGACCGTCACCTAGCAACGGCCCTTAAGCACTGACTCATCTGATGGAGGGGATCAAGGTTTGCTCCCTTGCCACACATGAGTGACGGGAAAGTGGAAAACACCAGAAGGTTGTTAGGCAGAAGATGCTTCAGAGGAGCTCCTCCTGTATGATGTACAGTCATCTCATGTCTGTGAGTACGAGTGTGCAGCTGAGAAAACATTAAGGGCTGCTTTTGTATTCGAACCTTTCTGAAACTGTTTGACATGTTGGGAAATATGCTTATTCGCTTTCTTACCGAGGCAAGACTAGCAGCTAGCCTGGTTTTGTATGGGGGTATCTCAGTTACTAATGGTCACTAATAAATATGTTATGTCTTGTTTGTTCAATGCACACACACACACACACACACACACACACACACACACACACACACAAAAACACACACACAACAAAAAGCTAAGCTAAGCTAAGCATCTCCTGGCTGTAGCTTCATATTTATCATAAAGAAATGAGAGTAGTAGTAGTAGTAGTAGTAGTAGTAGTAGCAGAGTTAGATACTGTTTTATATCAGCCCAAAAAGTGCTATCATGCATGCTTAAAAAGTAGCACTTCTTTCAAACTTTAGATATAAAACATGATCAAACTAACCTCCTCAAAGTGATAGCATGAGTCAATGCGGGGCTTGATCTTCCCCTGCTCGTAGAGCTCCAGCAGCTTGCACATAGTCCTGCTGATGACCTGCTCATCAGTGATGTAGCCCAGGTGGAAGCCGCTGACGGCCTTGTTGGCCTGCATCAGTTTGAGTGTGGTGAGAGAGAACTGGTAGCACCAGGTCTTGGCCATGGCCAACAGGTTCTTCTTCTGGCCTGTCACACAATTGGCCGCACCTAGAACGACACACAATAGAACAGAGGACATTAACAACCACTCAGAGATTAATTTATAACTGTCTTGCAAAAAGTTTGATGATGAAAATGTTAATTACATTGTGCCCCAATTCAGTTTTGGCACCCGAGCTGAAGCTGGTGCTTAGAGCTTGTTCTGTTGAGTACCAGTATAAAGTATGAACTATACACTTATTTATTAGGGTGCAGTAAGGTAATGCTGCTCCCTTTTTTATTTTGAGTGAACTTTCTTTGGGAAGTGTGAGTGTGACAGTTGTAGGCTGCCACGTAAAAACTCACACCAAGCATCTGATTGTTGTCTACCAGTGATGGAGGATGTTTTCAGATCCTGTACTTAAGTATTAATTCTGCAGTCTAGAAATACTCCATTACAAGCAAAAGCCCTGCATTCAAAATGTCACTTAACAGTAGTATTATAGGCAAACTGTACTTATCAAAAGGAAAACAGCTCAGTAATGCAGAAAAAAAAGGCCCCTGTGAATGTACTATTACAGTATACACTATAGTATATTATTGAATTATTAGTATGCTTATTCATAAGCAGAATTTTATGGTGCTAATTAAACGTACTTTTATACTGTTTTGTAGTTTAATCTAAAAAAATGGATCACATGGTCTAAATTAACTTCAGATTTTTTAAGTTAAATTTCAATCTTCAAATTTTCTTCAACCTTAAGCTGTCAGATAAAAGCTGCAAACATCTCCCTCTGAATTGTATTATATAGTAGCACGAAATGGAAAAACTCAAGTAAAGTACCTCATATTTGTACTTAAGTACAGTATTTGAGTAACTATTAAATGTTACCATTCACCTCTGTTAGCTTACATTTAGGTCTATTCATTTTTGATAAAATGATGCAAAACAGCATCATAATAATTAGTTAAAATTAAACAAATTTTAAAAAATATTAAGGGAGATATTAAGGGAGACTCATCAAATGCATTAAATCATGTTTTTCTGTTTCCAGATGTCTTACCAAACACTATAAGTAGGCCCATAGGTTTCAACAAACTATAGCCTTTCTGGGTGTCTGAACCACCGAGTGGGTCGAGGACGATGTCCACTCCTGCAGAGAGAGAGAGAATTTAAAAAAGGAAATACATGGGAAGGAAAAACAGAGATGAGAAACGTAAACATTCATGAAACAAAAGACATACTGTTAACATTAAATATGAAAATATAAATTGTCCTGGCCTTGCAAGAAAGGTATGGAGTTGTGCTTTTTGTGCTAAAACACTACCGTGTGCAGTGTGTTTTCTCACCCTTCGGGCTGATTTTGTGGATTTCCTCCACATAGTCTTTGGTGCGGTAGTCGATGGGGTGAGTTACGCCGCCTTGGGCAATGGTCTCGTGTTTGGAGGCCGATGCCGTGCCAAACACAGTCACATCTGGCACAGTCTGACACAGCTGGGTAACAGCGGTACCAACACCACCTAGGGATGTGCAGACAGCAGCACAGACAGAAGTGAGAAGAGTAACTGAAATGTTCTTTTTGTGATCCCTCTCTGAAATGCTTAGTGATTTAAAGCATCAAACAATGAATCTATAACAGTGCTTTTTAACTCATAATACCTTTCAAGATGTGTTGTATGGCTCAGGCATTCAAAGTGAACGCAGTACAGCCAAACATTGTTCAAAACCAGATAATTTACAGTAGATTAACAGCTGTGGAATTACAGACAGATTCATTTCTAAGTGGCATCACACTCTGTGGTTGGAGATGTGATTTAAAAAACAAGGATCAAACAGCTGAAATAGCAGACTGTCTCTGCAGTGAAAGTTTTTTTTTTCCACAGCGATGGACGTGCAGACTCACCAGTAATCCTTCCTGCCCTCTCCTTCACCCTGGCTGATTCATACAGGTCAGCTGAGAGCCACCCACACACTCAACACTGAAACATGGGCTTCGAGACGAGGGGATGCAGAAGAGCACCGGACCGTGATGGTGGATGCTGATATTAACTGACCTGTATACTTGGACTGGAGAGCGGTTGATAAACACTGAGCTCTCTGAGTCACTGCAGCATTAAAATCTCTTAAACATATGATAAATAACGCTAAACAAACGCTAAAAACGACATGAAAAACTGTGAGTCGTTAACGAGGCAAAGGACTCATTTGAGTTGACAGGCACAGCTCTAATAAACTGAATGCATAATAAATGGTACCAATATAGATGCTGCAAATAACTGATTAAAGTTAACAATGTAGAACCAACTACACTCACTAATGTGAATTTTAAGTGCTAAGAAATTAGGCTTATCTGTCTTAAAGTTAGGAGCGGCAATCTTTATTGTTCCAATACTGATCCCAGTATTGGAAATGCGATACTGGCCAAAATTCAGGAAAATTGGCAAGTACACCAATCTATCATCAAACCGAAACCATAATTTATTAACCAAGGAAAAAATGAACTTATTTAATCGGATTATTTTATATACTATCAATGCATTTTCTTTGTAACTGACAAAGTGAATAATAAAAAAAAGTTCTATTGCATTTATTCTCTGTATGTATTTGTTCATGTTTTACCTGAGCCAGGCCATACAACAAAGACAGTAATCATATCACATCCATATAGTCAGTAGTAAACAATAATAATAACTGGTATCGGATCGGCACTTGGTATCCGCTCATACCACAAGTTCAGCTATGTGAATCGGTATCAAAGCCTCCCTCCAGACGAGGGATGCTAGTTTTGAGTTAACAGGTAATTAACTATTAACTAACAAGATCAGTGCCTCGCATGCAGCGGTGCGCCAGCTACAGTGTATGACTGAGTCAATAGTTCACCGTCCCGGAGCGTTAGCAGCCGCGGTCATGTAGCCTCATTCCCAGTAAGTCTCCACTGCATCATTTAGTTGTCAGCCTTGTGTCTGCCCGGCGTAACGATACTCCGTCTGCCCGGTGTTGCGATAGCGACAAACCGCGTGTGGTGCTACGCTAGCATCGCTGGAGGCTTCGTGCTCACCACTGTCACACACACACACGGTCTGTCAGCTCTTCAGCGAGTGTCCAACAGAGCGTCTGTGTGTGGTGGTGGTCAGTGTGGGGCTGGTGGTGGCGTTATAGCTGTGAATGTAGGTGTAGCAGCGTGTGCACAGTTTATTTGTTGGTGAATAAATGCTACAACTCCTCAGCTCAAAACGGGAGCCAACATCTTGCAATGCTGGCTCAGTCTCTCTTAAGGCGGACCAGCTTTTTCTCCTTAAAGTGATGAGCCGCTCCCGAGTTAAGCTCAACTAATTATTAATATTTCTTCTAACCATTTAACCGACAGCTTTAATTGATTAAAAGTCTTAATGACAATAAATGGTTAACTATTAACATCCCTAGTCCAAACCACTCCCCTACAATTATCATTATGAACGTAAATATATCATAATGAAAGTAAACAATGAACATGGCTGTTGTTAGCACTCACAGCTGTCAAGCTAACAGCTTATTGAAGACTCCACAAGGGGCCGAATGAAATGACAGGACAGGTTTATTACAGTACCGTGGCAACCACAGATACCACACTTTATTTATTTATTTATTTTTGTCTGAGCTTTTTGATTGCTGTCGGGATGTTAAGAGAATTTCAGCAAATCTAACCATCCATTTGTTATCTGTAAATGTTTATCCTATTCCGGGTATTTCAACAAATATTTAACAAAAATGTATCTGAAGAAAATTACCAGCCATAGCTTTAACTAGTGGCAACAAGGCAGGCTTTTATAGTAAATAATATTTAGGTCTAATTTATCTATGCTCACAGCTTTGGACAGACACTAAGTCAAAATTCCCAGAACTCACCCATGTAATTCGCTCATAATTACCATCATTAAACAACTGAAGCACACTATGTTGTCTTGAAGATGATTTACTGACCATCTTAGAGGAACACCCAAGGGCGTCTCTCTACTGCTCAGGTTAAAATATTCTATTACATTATAACACATGTAAAGTATAGTACAATAAGGCACAGGTAATGTATGATCAATCATACACTACAAAACAGTGTTTTTTGAAAGTGAATAAATCTCAAATTGACTGAAAGCACTGTCTGCTATTCCAGCTGTTTGTTTCTTGGTCTTCAGAGGTTTCAACCATCCTAAAATCACATCACCAAATACTGTAAAACTGAGTGTGATGCCACCACTGTCACTAGAGTTATTAGAAATGACCATAATCCCACTGTTAGTCTACTCTACATGTATGACCTTTTAACCCCTTGAAATCCAGTTTTCCCCGATTCATTTCATCTAAGTATATCCAAGGTTGACAAATCCTCTACTGCTGACTGACGGTAACACAAAAACTGCTGCAAATATTCTGTATCAGCTTGTTTCAACTCTAAATTAAATATATTCTTCCAAAATTCAACTGGACATAACTGATTAGTTTAGATTTAGTTTACCTTGCATGGCAGCTGGATCCTTGCGATGTCACAAGATCATGAGGAAAATGTCGGGATCAAATATCAGACAAAAATCCATCGTGTCAGGCTTCGAGTAATGTATTTTTGTCTTTGCGAGCCAGAGCACGGACCAATCAGTGTCCTGTGAGGAGCTACTGACCAAAGAACAGAACCGCAGGCTTTTCTCGATGGACAAGATATTTTCACTCTTCTCCTGGCTGGTTTCGGCAAGAGTTTGATTGACAGATAGTTCATCCAATCACCTGCTGAGTATTTGCTGAAAGTGCCAGTCCTTTTCCAAACAGTTTCCACTGAGGGCTTCTCAGATGGTTTTGTGTAACAGAACCGTAAGAACCCCATAACAAACCCTCTGGGAGTCAGGTTACCATTTAGTAGCTGTCCTGGAGAAGGACCTATTATCTTTATTGTCTATTAATCTGTTGATTATTTTCTTGATTAATCAGTTAGTTGTTTGAAAAATTATGACGTCCTCAAGTGTCTTGTTTTGTCCACAACTCAAAGTTCTTCAGTTTATTGTCATAGAGGAGTAAAGACAAATACCCAAACCGACAAAATAACAAAATAATTGTCAGTTAATTTAATGGTTGACAACTAATCAATTAATCGCTGCAGCTCTATCATATCATATGGTCTACATCAGCTGATGGAGTTTTCCTAGTTGTCATACAGTTGTAGATGTCCAAATTTATGTTTCGTTTCTGAGCAAACGGTGAAGTTCAAAGTTCATTGCTTAAAGATACATCAACCTAATGTGTTTAAAAATAATACTAATAAATACTACTATCACTTTATCACATATTTGCTTGTTACAGTGTTGGAGCTGCTTTTTGAAATGTCAGGTGTTGCCAAAGCAACCATGCCTGATAATGATCCTGTTTTCCATTTTATGAATAAGCTGTTATGAGACCACAAAACACACACACATACATTACATTTATTTATTTATTTATTTATATTCACCTATGACCCACGGTCTGTCGGCTGATTATTTTTTAGCACAGAAATGCGGCGGCATTCAGAGAGGTGATTAGTGACCCAGAGGGAACGACCTGTGTGACTTTCCACAGGTTACCCAGGAGACTGGTAGGGGACACAATATGGGAGACGGTCTGTCCAACATAATGGAGACCACTGATTTAGTTTGAGGAGATCAATTGTGTCTAAAATCACAATTTTGGTTAATTTGTCATGTATAATATTTATACTGCTGATATCTTTTTCAGTTCAATTCAACGTATTGTTGTACTGAAAAATATCTTTCAGCAACGTTCAAGATCCCAGGGATCTTCACATTGCTCGTTTTGTCCAACAAACAGTCCAAAATCCCCAAAAATATTCAGTTTACAATAATATAAAATACAGAGAAGTGGCAACTGTTCAATTTGGCAACATCTAGCGATGAGGTTGCAGCTTGCAACCGACTGAAACTTCTACCGTGTGCCAAGCGTGTAGAACAGTGGTGGACAGACGTAACCTCTATTTTACCAGTAGATTAAATTATAGAAAACATGTTGTGCACTTATTTTTCAGCACTTCTTACACTGAAAATCACTCCAAACAGCATATTATTAAGAAAATGACATTATATGCAGGAGTCTTTGAACCGAACAGGACTGACTGTTTTAAGTTAACGTCAACACTTTTATTTCCTTCTTTGGTTGCATGCAGCTCTGTAAAAAGTCCCTGCAGCTTTTGTAGTTTAGCTAGCAGCCCCTCGACTGTCCTCTCCTTCTCATCTCCAAATAGGTTTCTGTATTTTTCCACCTTTTGTCTCGAAGTGATGGTTCAAGTTGTATTCTTTGAATACAGCCACATGTTTGTGGCAAACTAAGCACACACTTCAAATATACTTCAATAAAATACTTCAATACTTCAAACATCACTCACATCACTTTACCACAATGTCAAGTGTGACAGGACGAAGCACACTAACGATACGCAAGTGATTCAAAATAAAAGCTATTTTCTTTGCTGCTATTTCAGCTTTGTAAGTAAACTTATGTAGTTTGTCTGAGTCTGTATGGGTTTTACAAATTAACAGATTTATTTGGCATATTAAGGGATATTATTCTTGTTAATTTCCATTAATTCCCATGCAACAATTCCATCTTGAATATTCCTGGGTTATATAATAAAAAACATCATTCATATAACATATGATATATAAATCCCAATAAATGTTACATATTTTTAATTCTCATTTTTTATTGTTTATTTTTTCTCCATTTTCTGGTTATCTCTCGTCTTATGAAAAGTCTTTACCATATCACATGAGTGTATGCTCTTTACTTGTTAAGTTTGACAGTGAATTATGAATGAGTCTTCTTGATATCTGCATAACCAATTGGTGTTTATGGGACGCACTGCTGTCAAGTGCTTTGCTGAACTATGTCTCTGTTTTTTACTATGTCTAAAATTGTTGATAGATACATACAAATTGTGTGCTTTACATTATTGTAATCATTTCATGTAGTGGAGACACTTTTTTAAACCCCTGGAGGGTTTTTTGACATTCCTTCACATCCCCTTGCAAATTACATATTGTATATTTTTAATTTTTCATTTGTAAATGTAAACAAACAAGAAAACTGGTCTTTTAAATGATGACTCAGTTATCAAAATTGTTGCCTAAATTGCACAAATTCTACAGCACACATATTAAAACTATTTATGGCTTTGGAGAAATCACAGTTTTTAATTTGTTGGATTTTGTGATTTTGGATTTTGTGATTTGTTGGATTGTGTGTGTGTGTGTGTGCGCGTGTGTGTGTGTGTGTGTTGGTGTCTTACCTGCTGCCATGTGGATGAGGACACTTTTGCCCGACCTCAGGTTGGCGATCTCAAACAGCATCATGTAGGCGGTCAAGTAGTTAATTGGGATAGCAGCACCTTCCTCGAAGCTCATCCGCTCGGGCATGGGGAAGGTGCGGTTGGCGGGCACAACAATCACTTCCTGCCAAACGCCACTGCGGCTCAACACGATGACTCGATCCCCCACCTGAGGAAAGGAGGATGAGAGGAGAGAAAGTTACTGAGGGGATCTTGATGGTGATGGTGTGACTAGAGTTGCAAAATTTCTGGACAATTTCCAAGGGAAGTTAAGTGCATGATTTGGAGATTTCTGCACAATTTCAATATAAAAATTCTTACCTTTTAATAGCAATAATACTATTAAAAGAGACCTTTTAGTAGTAGCAATACTCCTCCATCACATGTACAGATCATTTGCCAGCATCCCATCAAATAGGAATCGACCCTGTGCATGCTCCCATCACGTGCTGTCCATAGACACTGCACTGTCTAAGCCAAAGGACGACATGCTTTCATCTCAGTTAACCAGTAGATGGTTTATTACTGTTAACACCTTCTGCTAGTTTTTGCTCACAAACTGCTACCATGTGGGATGTAGGTTGATTGAGCATGCTAATTAAGGAATTTCGGTTTATGATGTGGAAAAAGGTTAGTTTCTATCTGCACATGACATGGTTAACACAGCCTGAGAAGATAACATATCATATTTCCATTTTATTCTTGTTAATTTCCATTAATTCCCATGGAAAGTTTCCACCGTGAATATTCCTGGAATTTCACAACCCTAGTCCTGAGTCTTTAAGGCTATGAAGGGAAGAGTATAAAACAGATGTGTGGCTGTGAACATGAGAAGTAACTGCTTCTTCCATGAGCTCATTTTCTTGTCTCACCACTGCTTTGGTCTCGTCTGCAGTGCCGTCAAACGGCAAATTGAGGTCAAGCAGGCAGGAAATCACCTGATGTGTCTGTGTTGTTGAATGGTATGAGGGCAAGTTATTACACGACTGCTGTGCTCTGTCAACAAACATATTCATTCCTTACAAAGGAAGACGTCATCTTGTGATGAAACTGCAGGTGATTATCATAAAGTGGGCATGTCTGTAAAGGGGAGACTTGTAGGTTCCCATAGAACCCATTTCCATTCACTTATCTTGAGGTCAGAGGCCAAGGACCCCCTTTTCCTCACAAAATTTTGTGTTAGTGTTATTTAGCCTCCTTTGCGACAAGCTAGTATGATGTGGTTGGTATCATTGGATTCCTGAGGTTTTATAGTTTCATATGATACCAGTATGTTGACTTGAAATCTGAGCCTGCCACAAAAATCACAACTTGCGTTAATGCATTAAAGAAATTAGTGGTGTTAAAATTAATTTGCGGCAACGTGTCATCACGTTAACTTTGGCAGCCCTAACTGACATATATGACACAGAAAAATCCTCACATTTGAGCAGCTGGAAACAGCAATGGCTTTGCATTTTTGCTTGAAAAAATTCCTAAAACAAATGATCAAAATAGTTGCAAATATATTTTCCTCTGATTCACGTCTTTCACTCTACATCATTCTTTTAAAGTCCAGACATTTTGTCCTGAGAAATCACAACCAACACAAAACATGTTACGTGTATTTTGAACAAGATTACTTAAAACCTGCACCATAACTGTTCAAATGAGCTCAGACAAGGGGGCTTATGGGAAATCGTGTTCCTGTTTCATGTCCTGTTTTCTTCCATGGAGATGTGCTAGCATAAAAGCATCACTGGTGTTGCGAAACTTGCCAAGAAAGTGAAGGGCTCAGGAAAGAAGTCTGATTGTGAACGCTGCACTGCTTCCTGTTAAAACAGCCTTGAGAACTTGCAGCCACACCCACTTCCTGCTGCACACAAACCCATCACAATAGACAGATGACACACACACACAACTATTTACAGACAACATTTGAAACACTCACACACACAAACACATTTTGCATGTGTGTTGTTGTGAGATAACTAATAGCTCCAACTTCCAGCTTCAAATTCCACCTCACATGACTCAGACGCTCCGTTTTAGGGTTGATTAAATTTCTCAACCTCTGGTCTGATGAAACACAAAAATGCATGATAGTCAACTTTTAAAAAGGCTGAGCTCAGTTCCTGGAAAGCCGACATGAACTGATGTAACTGAAATGATGGTTGAAGTAGGACAGCGACAGTTTGTGTGGAAACCTGCTGTTTGTTTGAATCGGTTACTACTAAACTTTTGCCAGCAAACTAAATGGGACAGCACAGTTTTTACTGCTGTTTATATCAATATGTGAAGATATAAACACAAGACGCCTGCTTTAAATTGACCAGATTATGCAGAATGGTAGAGCTGAATACAACACATTGCCACACATCCTCTCATCAACACAACACCAAGTTGATTGAAGCGATTATTTCTGTAGGGAGTTGTCTTGGGAACGAGGGTCAGGCCCCCGGTTCAAGTCCCGACATGGACCAAAAACTGAGTGTGAACTGGTAGCTGGAGAGGTGCCAGTTTACCCCCCCCTCTTCACTGCCGGGGGCTTGCCCCCCCCTCTGAACATCTAACATTGTGTGTGTGTGTTTGTGTGCATGTACCATTATTAATTTAACAAAGTTTTAATTGAATTTCCCCACTGTGGGACTAATAAAGGTTGATCTTCTTCTTCTTCTTCTTCTTCTTGCAGAACAGATGGTGTATTTCTTTAAAAGCGGCCAGTTGGAACAGTTTAACACACAAACATCAATCAAGTTATGAGGCGTAATTATTGGCTGTCAATGCTTTTTATCTAGAAACATCTGTGACAAGGTAATGCTGTAATGGGATCCTACATCACACATCAGCTCTGTCTGCTTTCCAAACGCCTTATGAACCAGCCACACCCTCCTGTCCTCATCTGGAGAAGCCTGGCTGCTGCTCCATTAAAACAGGATCAGTGTGTAAACACTTTCCTTAATGCGATTGTCTGCTGCTCTGTGTGCCTATTCTGCACTCCCACCCAGAGTCTTACCCCAACCTAACCAAGCGCCTCGAATCTTAACCCAAGCGTGACCATTTCCCACCTAACACTGATATTTTCAGTGCAAAATTTGTTGTTACTGGGATCCTTAAATTCACACCATTTCCTGCACTGCTGCATGTGGTGTTTTGCTGCTTCCTTCAAAAAAAAAAAAAAGGTTTAGGGAACACACCACTTCCTCTAAAGGATTCTTGCTCTTCAACATGGAGAGAAGGATGGAGGGAGGAATGAGAGGAGGGCGGGAAAGGAGTGTAGTAAGTGGCGGAGGAAGAGGGAAATTCCTTACTGACACAGGGACACGGAGGAGCTTCGGTAATACAAAACACACGTGGTAAACATGTTAAAGATGTGGCTAATTGACAGAGGACTGATGACTGACCTCAGTGTCTCAAACTACTCAGACTGACAGGTGAGTTAAACCTGCAGTAGGCACGATGTTGTTTGGCATTGGGCAAAAATATAATATGCTGAAAGGTTATTATGGTAATTCAAGTGTTTTGAGGGAAAACTAGACTTCTGCACCTCCTCATAGCTCTGTTTGCCTAGCCCGTGATGGGAGACTTTGGCCAATCACAGGTCATTTCAGAGAGGGCGTTCCTATTGGCTGTTCATTCAACAGAGGCTGCTGTCAATCACTCGTGAACTACGATCAAACGGTCAAACTAGGCAGCGCTGATCAAATATGAGATAAAATATGAGAGAAACAGGCGTTACAGTAACAGAATATTCATGTTTGATCGGCGCTGCGTAGTTTGACCGCTGCTCAGAGACGGCATCCAGCTCGGCTCTGATTGGTTGTTTGCCGTTAGGAGCACTGGAGGACACAGAGGAATGTGATTTTTTTCAGATTGAATGAAGAAAGATGAAGACTTTTTAAACTCAGAGTTGCTCCAATTCTACCCACTGCAGCTTTAAGGCTTAGTTCACGCTACAGCTAAATGTACTGTGTCTCATGCTGGCAATTAATATGGTCTAAAGGTCTCACTCACAAATGGGAGCAACAACTAGCAGTAAAACATCCTCTGAAAGAAGTCACACAAATGGGCTTAGTGGCACACCTACAGAGAGGGGAAGTCCCGTCTCTTCTGATGGACCATCATGTGACCTTACTTCAAAAAAAATATGAACGGTAGTCAACGGAGAGAGGCAAATCATTTTTTGATCCTGTTTGAATTGTGCTATGAATCACACATGTGATGTTTGTCAATTTAAAACATACAGTGACTAGACTACTAGAAAGTTGGTTTGTTGTAAAAGTGTTTAGTATCAGACTGTGAAAAAACGTAATTAAAAAGACCCAAAAGTTGCACAAGTGACGCCATATTTCTTCTGAAATAAGGTCCTATGAGGAAGGGGCGGGACTTTTGCTCTCTATGGATGCAAGCAACCCCAGTTTGTACCTCTCATGTATGAACATTACATCTATCACAGAGCTAAGCGGCAGATTTTTACGGGAGAATTTATACCCGACGATCTTTAAAAAAAATGTTTAACAAAACTTGATGAATGAAAAAAATCATCCACACAAACTGAGCGAGGAGATATGTCATTTCCCGGCTGCCATCTTTGTTTGGATTAGGAAAAAGTGGAACTTAGGTGACAGATTTAAAATGTTTTTTTTTTTTTATCATGCAACATACAGAATGTTTTTCATCCTGCTGGTTAGAAGAGGCTTTGAGGTATTAATGTTAATGCACAGGAGGCTACGATTCACAATGATTAACAGCGCAGGGCTCCCAGAATGCTTCACTTCTCTTGGCAAGAACAGCAGATCAAGGTTCAATTTATTCACCTCATAAAGACAAAAAGCCTCTTCAGTTTATGGAAAGATGAAGATTTAGAAGAAAATGAGAGAAAATAAAAACGTCAGATTTCGTCCCTGAGCTCAGCATGGGAGTCATCGGTTGCTGAGATTTACATGCAAAACAAATAAATCACCTCTTGTGAACTCAGTGACACTGCTGAAAAGTCCTGTTCCTCATTCAATACGAGTGTCCTCCATCTGCACTACGAGTGGACGCGTGAAGAACGTAAGCGACTCTGCAAGTAAACAAGTGAAAACTGGAGAGATTTTGCCAAAGCCTGTGACATGAAGTCATGGAGGTTGCTTCCAATGAGTCACTATGTTTTTTTCTTTATCCTCCATATGTTGTAAAAATAAATAAATAAATGCAGTAAACGTAATCAGTGGTTTCTGGGATCAGCTCTGCAGCGTCTCAGGAAAATGTGCTTCAACTGCAGGGAATCAAGGGCTTCAGACAGAGCAGCCTGCAGTTGACTGGATGTAGATGGATAGATAAATATCCTGTGTCTTTTCATCAGACTTGATGAAGTAAAACGGTAAAACCTGACCTCTGAAATGCTCTTATCGAGGAGAAGGTAAATGTGCACTCGTGCCGGGGAGAAGAATGTAAACACACTTCAAGGACACACTGTAAATCAAACACTAACTGTTTATGATGCAGAATTTAAAAGAAAACCTCTTGAACGCACCACATTACATTAACGGATTAGACTGATGGAGGTTATTTATGAAGGGGTTTGGTCTTTCACTCTGCATGTACACAACATAATGTACTGAGATGTTTTAAAACATAGAAGACGCCATTTCAAACAAATGGTTTGAAGCAGGGTTGTCGAACTTAATGCAAATGTGTTTTAACGCCACTAATTTCTTTAAGGCAGGTCATAGCAGGCTTCGTTTTAAAGCTAGAGCAAAGACCCTGTGATCGTACATATAAATTAATTATCATAACACCTAAGGAATCCGTTAGTACCAACCATGTCATACTAGATTGTCCAAGGAAGTTAAATAACGCACCAGACTTGAGCTCAACTTTGGCGATTAGACACTGGCATGGCCATTTTCAAAGGGGTCCTTTGACCTCTGACCTCAAGCTATATGGATGAAAATGGGTTCTACGGGTACCGACGAGTCTCCCCTTCACAGACAGCATATACTTTATGCTACATGCAGTACCTGTGAGGGTTTCTGGACAATATTTATCATCGTTTTGTGTTGTTTATATACATAGGTTTGCACAAAGAAGCATATCTGCCCACTCCCATGTTGATGAGTAATAAATACTTGACAAATGTCACTTTAACATACATTTTGTACAGACAAAAACTGTGTGATTTGAAGACATCTTGGACTTTAGGATATCCTGACACCCACCTTTCACTATTTTCAGACAATTAGTTGAGAAAATAATCTGAATATTAATCGACAATATATAATGTGTAGTTGCAGCCTTATTTAGGCTACTATAGTAGTACTTAAAGATGGAAAATGTTTGTCAGAGGCTCATGAAGGAAAGAAACTGTCCAGTCCAAATTCATGTAATCTGAATTATTTGGCATTGTTATGACCCAACAGAGAAATGAGAGAAACTTACAGACTTCTCTTCAGATAAACAGTGAAGTAATGGCTGTTGTGTTCAGTTTACTGCCATCAAAAGACAATTTGTTGATTTCTACACAACTTTCACAAACAAATGAAGGAACTGGTTTAGTGTTTGGAAAAGATTACTGGCAATGTTTAGGCCAGACGTGGCGACCCATGTGTCAGTGAGAACCCCCAGGATGTGGATTTACAGTCCAGAAACACACTTCAGCCAGTAGTGGTGTGAGTGTGGGCGCATCCAGCGGGCCTTCACTCACCTTCCGGTCCTTCACATCCTTCCCGACTGCTTCGATGACTCCGGAGCCCTCCATTCCCATCGTGACAGGCGGGGCGGGCAGCAGCTCGTACAGCCCCTGTCTACCCAGGAGCTCGGCGAAGTTAAGCCCGCACGCCTTGACGCGCACCAGGACCTCTCCCGCCTCCAGCCGCGGCTGCTTCAGGGTCTTCACCTGCAGCTTGATCTTATCGTAGCCCCCGTGCCCCGTCAGGACCAGAGCCCGGCAGGAGAGCGGCTTCTCCTCCTCGGCTGCGGGGCCGCTCCCGGACTCCTGCGGGGCTTCTGGAGCAGCCGGCGGAGGTTCGTCGGGCGTCTTCTCCTGCTCAGGTTGCTGCTGCGGAGTTGGAGCCTCTTCTTCAGACATGATAACCACTTCTGATGAGCGTCCTTCTTCAGGTCCGGATCACTAGTTCAGCCTGTCGGGGCGTTTCTTTAAAAAATAAACACTGAAGGAAAATAAACCAGTCCCGCTGAATGAAGATGTTTCTGGTAAACTGTCATAAAACAAGTCCCCCAACAAACACAGTGGTATCCTCTGTAAAATGAGACTAATGCTGCGGGGTTTCCTCAGCGCTCGCTCCGCTCAACAAGTGACCAACGTCAAAACAGACACGTGTACAACGGTAGTTCCGGTTTGGATTTTCACAATAAAACACTTCCCGTCACTTAAAAGCTATTCGTTAAAAATAGTTTAAAGGAAACGAACAGACCTATAAACCATTAGTAAAATTTGTTTCACTGATTTGTTTGTTTTCACAGGTAACAAAGGCAACATATGTAAATGCAATTAATCACATGACTGCAGTTCATCCTGATTAACCACAAGTTAATCTCAGATTTTTAGCTGTTCTAAATATACCTTAAATGTAGATCTATCAAGTTTTTAATACTCCTATTAATAGGGAATGGGTAAATATGTTGCTTTATGCAAATGCATATTTATCATTGGAAATCAATTAATGACACAATGGCAGACATTGCCCAGAAACCCTCACAGGTACTGCATTTAACATAATAAATATGCTCAAATCAAAACATGACAAACTGCAGCCCAACAAGCGACAACAGCTGTCAGTGTGTCAGCGTGCTAACGTGACAATGACTTGCCCCAAACTGCCTGTGATTATCATAAAGTGGGCATGTCTGTAAAGGGGAGACTCGTGGGAACCCATAGATCCCATTTACATTCACACATCTTGAGGTCAGAGGTCAAGGGACCCCTTTGAAGGTCGCCAGTCCATCACAGGGCACATAGAGACAAACAGCCATTCACGCTCACATTCACACCTACGGGCTATTTAGAGCCATCAATTAACCTGCATGTCTTTGGGCTGTGGGAGGAAGCTGGAGAACCTGGAGAAAACCCATGCTAACACAGGGACAACATGCAAACTCCACACAGAAGGGACCCAAGCTGGATTCAAATCTGCGACTCTCTTGCTGTGCCAGTTTTTCCTCGCCAAAAGTTAATGCAAGTCACCTCTGAAAGATCAATATCGTAAGCTAAGTTAAAGAAATTTGTGGTGTTCAAATTAATTTGCATCAACACATAATCAATTTAACTCTGACAGCCATAAGTCATGAGGTCATGACTCAAGCAATCTATGCAAATCACCTATAAGAAGAAATCATAAATATATAGCACTTTGTGAAGTGTATTATCTCGAGATATAGTTTAATAAATACACTTGTTCTGTGTGTGGGTACACTGATTCCACCCCCTTTTTTCCCTATTTTCTAAACCTTTCTTTCTTTGAATGTATCTTATTCTGAAATCGACATAAATCACACTTTTCAACTCTTTGTAAAACATTAAAGTCGCTCAGTGGGATGAGTCATGATAAATTATGATTGTCTGACCTCTATATTTATTGAGGACAAGCTTCCAGTTATGAAAGTCATTGAACAAGCTTTAACGTTAATGTCAAATCTTGTAACTTCCTGTGTTTTTCCACCTCTTTGTGGGTGGCTTGACGGAGCTTAAAAAGTGACCCATTGGTTTTGTTGGCAAAAAGCTGAGAGATGTGAGCCAGGGAGCTGCGGAGAGCTTCAAACCCCGGACATGGAGCACTGGGAGGAAGAACTGGGATTGTTTGAGAGCAACAGTTTAGCTCCCATCTGCTGTTCAGACCATCTTACGTTATTGTTGTACATTTTTCTCAATTTTGTTTTGATTTGGTGATTATTTTGGCTTGTGGTGTGGATGTTTGTGAAGTTTTCTTTTTGCAAAATTTTGAGATCAGATGTGTTTTCACTTCTGACACGGTGGTCTGCAGTGTGGGGGCCCCGCAGGGAACGGTTCTGGCTCCATTCCTCTTCACGCTCTGCACTGCAGACTTCTCCTACAACTCACCAACCTGTCACCTACAGAAGTTCTCTGATAACTCTGCTATCGTCGGCCTCATCACTGATGGGGACGATGGGGAGTACAGAGAACTTTCCCAGGACTTCGTGGACTGGTGCCTGCAGAACCACCTCCAGATCAACGCAGGGAAAACTAAACAGCTGGTGGTGGATTTCCGCAGGCAAACTCATCCCCCTCCAACACCAGTGAACATCCAGGGATCAGACATTGAGATGGTGACATCTTATAAATACCTGGGTGTTCACCTGAACAATAAACTGGAGTGGACAACAAATTCCTCTGCAGCAGCATCACAGCTGCAGACAGGAAGAGGCTGGATAAAATCATTAAAAGGGCCAGCTCTGTCCTGGGATGCTCTCTGGACTCAGTGCAGGTGGTGGGAGAGAGGAGGACGATGGCTAAGCTGTCGGAGAAGGACTCCCACCCCATGAGAGACACCATCAGAGCTCTGGAGAGCTCCTTCAGTGGCAGGTTGCTACACCCTAAGTGTACGAAGGAGCGTTACAGAAGGTCCTTCCTGCCTGCAGCTGTTAGACTCCACAACCAGCACTGCTCCCAGTAAACCACAATCACAGTCACATTCACAACAAACTCACCGGACATAAGTGCAATAAGAACTCATATGGGCAATTATATCATCTGCTCAATTATAGCAACTGGACAATTATATTTTTTTAATATGCTGGACATATTTTAGCTTTACTTTTCTATTATGTATATATTGTTTTATCTATTTGTATTAATAATCTTAAAATCTATGCTTCTTGTTTATTGCACTATCCACTTTGCTGCTGTAACATGTAAATTTCTCCACTGTGGGACTAATAAAGGAATATCTTATCTTATCTTATCTTATCTTTTATTCTCTCATTTCTTTTATACTCTATTGATACATTTTGCACCCTCTGGACACCTTCATGGCCAAAATGCACACATGCCAAAAAAAAAAAAAAAAAAACAAAACAAAAACAACAACAACAACAACAAAAAACAGCTGTAATCATCATACATAAATATTTTTTTCAGCTTTTTTCATAAATCACTTCAGACTTGCTCAAAACTACCAAACATTTGACCATTTTCAGGATTTTAACACTTTGAATGGCAGTTTAATTATTTGAATAATTGCTATTTCTTTTTTTTTTTTTTTTTTTTTACAAAAAACAAACAAACAAACACAACAAGTGAGTTATTTTCTACATAATAAACAGTAGGGGATGGGGCATTGGTGGTGAGTAGAGTATTGGATTTGTCAAACCATGAATAATATATAACCATGCATTCTGTAATGTCAGCATTTCATTTTGAAGCAAAGTAATGATATTTGACATTTTTACTGTATTCCCCCACATTCAACCATTTTCCAACTGTAGGCCGATGCATGAGATTCTGTATTTTTGCCAGTCTTTTATACTACTTTGCTTTGCTGTGTGACCACCAGGAGGCCCCAACACTGATTTGTTTGTGTGTATGTGAAATATTTTTAAATCAACATCTGATTTATCAATGTGAACATTTATTATGCAATGTGCAACAACTTGGTGGTCACACGGCTCCATAATATAACTGGCACTTCCTCCCCAAAAAGAAGAAATATAAGACTTTTATTTTAAAATGAGAGTCCCAGTCTTCTATAAACTGACACTGCAATCCATTATTCTAATAATAAAAAAACTGATTTATTTAAGATATTAGGACACACTGAAGTAAAATATTTATAGTTAAGGTCCTTTCCTTCATAATGGCAGTGACTGGTTTCAGTCACTCAACATGTGCCCACACACAGACTGTGCACACTTCTTGCACCGTGCAACTGGAGCTGCTCTCTCATGGCGGTTGAGTCTGTCAGGCAGGAAGTGAAGGGATGGTGAGAAAGATAAAGATGTTTTTAAAGGGCAGGAAATTCCTTTAGCTAATATAAAGACATGTGTAAGGTCAGAACACTTCTTTCCCCCGTTCAACTTCAGAAGAAGCTCACAGAGCTGCACACTGGGCCACGTGGGCATCAACTCATATACAGACAGTACACAAACGCAATCCCACCAACGCACTTAGTTGGAAAACAAACATTTGTGGTAACTAACTCTGGCCTGAGGGAAATGTTTGAAGTGCTCTGTATTTTCACACACATTGATCTCAGTGACAGGATGCTTTTGGTGCACCACGTGACCACTTGTTGGTGAACTGTTGCTCTCAGCTACATTATTGTCTCAATGGAAGTTTAGCCTAAAAAAGGAAAAGGTGACACTCTCTGTATTTCTGCTATTGTTCTAGTTACACTGTTGAACTGTACTTAAACACAATGTTGAGTATTTCCATAGTCTGCTACTTTATACTTCTACTCCACTACATTTCATGGGAAAAAATTGTATCTTTTCTATTGTAAGGGATCCATTCACATTTTAGAGTGATTGTGTAGATATTGATGTCATACAGGTCTTGATATTGTAAATTATTATGCTCTACTAAAACTAGAATGGATTCCTTACAATAGAAAAGATGTGTCATAATCCCGTAGTCCCATAAATGTTGCTCTGCTGCCCCCCTCCGCAATGTTACAATAGTTACCAACAGCAGGCAAGTTGTTATCAGTTGTTGTCAGCAAATGAACAGCCTTCACTTGTTAAATGGCAGATATAACAACACACTACTTCTCAAATTTGAATATAGAATTATATGTATAAATATTAATAAATAATAACTAGAATATTAACAACAACAACAACAATAATAAATAAACAATAAAGTAACACTCAAGGGTATACTTGGGATTTTCTTTAGGCTACCCAAACAAACAGCAAAGGAGATCAGTGCTTGATTAGCGTGGTCTGCCCTTCGTCTTTATTGATTGAAGAATTACAGTTCAGAAGAAGAAGAAGATCAACCTTTATTAGTCCCGCAAGGGGAAATTCAATTTTTACACTCTGTTTGTTAACTTATACACGGTATGTGCAGACCCAAAACACACATGCACATGCATCAATGGAGAGATGTCAGAGTGAGGGGGCTGCTCCTGACAAGCGCCCCGAGCAGTTGGGGGTTTGGTGCCTTGCTCAGGGGCACCTCGGCAGTGCCCAAGAGGTAAACTGGCACCTCTCCAGCTACCAGTTCACACTCAGTTCTTGGTCCATGTCAGGACTTGAACCAGTGACCCTCCGGTTCCCAAGCCAACTCCCTACAGACTGAGCTACTGCCGCCCCCAAATGTAATAGCTGTGAAAACAGCATAAAATAATGCCACCAGGTGTACAATAATGCCATCAGGCAACCAAGAACGCCACCAGGTGACAAATAATGCCATCAGGTGACCAAAAATGGCACCATGTTACCAATAATGCCACACATCAACACCAGGTGTACAATAATGCCACCAAGCAAACAATAACACCACCAGGCACCCAGTAATGCCACCAAGCAAACAATAACACCACCAGGCCCCAAATAACACCACCAGGCACCCAGTAATGCCACCAAGCAAACAATAACACCACCAGGCACCGATTAATGCCATCAGGCACCCAAAAACACCACTGGGTGACCAATAATGCCACCAGGTGTCAAACAATGCTACCAGCGTGCTCATCTATGAAGACCTCATAAAATATGATGCGCTGGATTAAACTACCAAAAAGTATATTATGTAGTCAAAACTATTCTTGAGCTTCCACAAACTTACATTTTTTTCTTCCTGGTACAATGCAATATTAATTAATAATTAATAAGTGTTGTACTACTATTGCATGGACAGGAAACATTCTGCAGCATAACGAGTACTTCTGATACTTTGAGCACATTTTGCTCATTATGCTTCTGTGCTTTTACTTTGGTAAGATTTTAAAAATCACACTAGTATTTCTATGTTTTTTATTTTCTACTTTTTCTTGATCTTAAGATCCAAAAGTCAGTCCCTCAACAGTGAAAAGAGGAAAACAAGAAAAGTGATGACATGATGCTATTATTAACTACTATCTTAACATTGCCATTACAATATTACAACAGCATTGTCAACGCGAAAGTTAGAATTTTACTATTAATTGTACAAAGAGTATTTGTGTAACATTTAATTCAATAAAGTAAAGAGCTTGGAATTCAGTTGTGCTTTGTGAATATGATATTCCTCAATTAAAATACACAACTGAATACCAGACTTTACACGTCCAGTATCCAGTGGAAAGTAAACCACTACTTCAGCTTGACCAGAAGATGGAGCTACAAGACTTTCTTCAGCCCTCTCTAGATACAGTCTGAACCAGCTCACTGGTCTCATTATAAACAACAAATAGCCTATAATAGAGCGAATAATGTAGTTAAATGAGTAACAGTTATTCATAGGCTACCAAATGGTCTGGATACAGGTTTCTATGTTGGATCACGTGCCAGTTAATCCAGTATGTTTGATTTAAAAGTGAGTTCTCCACTGTACAGGGACTGTGACAGCTTGACAAACAAAATGTGAGGAAGTTGCATGTTTGAGTTTACATGATCAGCCTATTGTAGGCACTTGGATCACTGTGATAACACTATAAAATATGATTTCCTAAACGTTATGTTAATGAAACATCCTCATTTCATGTGTGCTGCTGTTTACTGCTGTGGACAACTAATGTGAACTGGTTGAGACTTGAAGACAAGCAGAGACAGACACTAACAGACCGGAAGTACGAGTATTTGGCTTCAAAATAATAGCACAGAACTAGATGATCGTAATAATTTTAAATGTATCACATTATTCACCCTCGGGAGAAATTATCTACCTAGATAGATAATTATTGTGGCTTGATGGCGTATTAGTCTCTTTCTTGAAGACACTGTGGCGTTAAAACTGGCTGTGTTTTCAGAATTTGGTTATTATGGCCATACAATAAACAGCTACTATTGTTTTGGTGCACACAGGCAACCACGTTTACATCTAATCTATCATTTAGCCCATGGATATCCATCTAGACAGATACAATACTTTGGCCTGCTTTATTTTGAAAGTTCTCACAGGAAGACGATTTTTAGAGACGCACCTTGACAGGTGTTCGCAGTATGCCTCAGTTCGCCGGTGGAGCAGAGGAGCGCAGCATTGCGCAGAGCATGTAGCCGACTCCACATCAGACTGCGGAGCTGAAGTTTTGGGATCTGAAGTGGTTTCTTCGTCTTCTTCTTCTTCTTCTCCTTCTTCAGGAGAAATATTTGTTTATAACATTTAGAGCTGATCTCCGACACCCAACTAGTTTGGAGCTAAATGACAAGTAGGCAGCGGAACAGAACCACTCAGTGATACTCGGGGCACTATGGAGAGCAATAAGGGATTACTCCGCTGTAAGATTGTGGTGGTCGGCGATACGCAGTGTGGCAAGACGGCTCTCCTCCACGTTTTTGCCAAAGACTCGTACCCGGAGGTAAGGGAGAGTATTTCATCAAGATAAACACACCAGTAAAGTGCCTGAACCACAGGGCACGATGAAGTCTCCATCTGGCACTGGACATTTCCAGTGAACTTCAAAACCTGGTGATATCATCAAAATTATGGGAACTGAGGGACTGAACATGTTTATTTATTCTAATGTGGTTTTGGTCCTTTCTTATTGACGTCCTTTAAATTAGATGCTGCCCGTGGGTGATTTCTTGAGGGAGATTAAGTCTTTCTCTGTAACAGAGTTTTGCTTGATCTTTGCGGTCTACTATAAACGTAAAGCAGCTAGATTAAATTAAGACATGTTCAGGATTCGGATTTGTGCCCGTTCAGTACCCAGTTATTGTGACAGAAATGTGGGCTCTGTGCGCTTTTGCGCATGGCGCGCGTCGGCGGCTGCAGGAGCAGTCTGGTCTGTAAATACTGAAACATGCCTATAGAGAATGTGGAACAGAATTAAATGTACAATAATGTTTTCATGTGGGACCAAAAACTTTGAATGTCTATTGATTAGGTCTATCAATCGATTAAAATATTGAATCGCATAATTGTCCATTGTTAATCGTCATTGATCGCAAATTAATCACCCATTTTTGATCTGTTCAAAATGTACCTTAAAGGGAGATTTGTCAAGTATTTAATACTCTTATCAGCATAGGAGTGGACAAATATGCTGCTTTATGCAAATATATGTATATATTTATTATTGGAAGTCAATTAACAACACAAAACAATGACAAATATTGTCCAGAAACCCTCACAGGTACTACATTTAGTATAAAATATGCTCTCAAGTCATAACATGGCAAACTGAAGCTATGACTTGCCCCAAACTGCCTGTGATTTTCATAAAATTGGCATGTCTGTAAAGAGGAGTCTTGTGGGTACCCATAGAACCCATTTTCAACCTCATATCTTGAGGTCAGGGGTCAAGGGACCCCTTTGAAAATGGCCATGACAGTTTCTCATGGCCAAAATTTAGCACAAGTTTAGAGCATTATTTAACCTCCTCGGTATGAAATGGTTGGGACCAATGAATTCCTGAGGTTATCTAGTTTCATATGATGCCAGTATCTTCACTCTAGCTTTAAAAATGAGCCCAATACAACCTAAAAATCGTAAATTACAAAAAGAAATAAGTGGTGTTAAAACAAATATGTGTTATCTTGCTAACTTTGACAGCCCTGCTATTGCTATAAATCAAGATAAAACAATTCACAAAATAACCTGCTGGACTAATCTTAAAGATTTACGGCATAAAAACAAGTTATAAGGAAGTAAAATAAAGGATTCAACACTTTAAATTTTAAATATTTCACAGCTAACATGCAGTTTTCAATGACCAGTGGACATTTTGGACAATATCAAGTGAGATTTTGAATGGATAAATACAAGGATACTAATCATAATCAAGGGAATACATTTAACTGGCGGATATTTTATTAAAAATAACAAAAAATGTATGGTATCCAAACGTGGAAGACTAAAATATCCTCTGAACTCTGTTTTTCAACTGAAACTCTTGAATTGGTGAAGATAATGAAATCAAAGCTTGTTGACTTAAATGTCACAAAATTTGGAAATAGGTCAAAGCTCAAAAATGGCCTCACACACTCCATACTTCACACACACACACACACACACACACACACACACACACACACACACACACACACACACACACACACAAGTAGTAGTTTTCCTGTCTACTTTACATTATGTTGATTTAAATGTACACAACACTTCCCTGAGCTGTCGTCTAAATTTATCCCCATGTGCCTCATTTCAGAATTACGTTCCCACCGTGTTTGAGAACTACACAGCCAGCTTCGAGATCGACAAACAGAGGATCGAGCTCAACATGTGGGACACTTCAGGTAAGACGCACTTGGGTTTGGTTTCACCCCTTTGTGTGGCGGCAAGATTATCATGCCAATGTGATGAGAGAGGTGAGCCGCGTCATCGGCCCGTGAAGAAGTAACAGGCGCTCCAGATTGGAAAGCATCTGACTCCTTGGAGCGTTCAACAACATCCAGGCTGTGGGCCAAAAACATTAGTAACCACTAAGAGTGTCAGGATAATCTGCTGGGAGTAAATTACAGTTTTTTTATATTCAAGATAGATTCATCATTAGCAGACATAGAACTCCATACAGTGTTTTCATAACTTCAGTCCTGTCACCACCTTAGTGTTGATTTGACACTTGGAGTTTTGAACAGCCGTTTCAGAGTTATATCTGCTCTGTGAGACGATAAACAACTTGCCATTTAACACATGCCTGCTCCAAGTAGCTGTCACAACACAATCATCACTTATGAATGCTGTAAAACTGGTGGCATACAGGACTTTATTACAATTACAATTTGGCATCATGGCTAAATCCATTCAACACGGCAGGTTTTCCACTTATTCTGAGCGAACAAATGTTGATGGCAGAGTTGTTTGTCCACTTGTAGTGTTGATGTGGCTTTGGGGCAGCTGTTCAGAGGTTAACTCTAATATGTGAAGACTGACGTCATTGTGTTGATTTAGAGTTATTTTGCATTTTTTGAGATTAGACTTAAAATTCAATGATAACTTTCTAGCAAATTGTAATTCAAGTGTTCTGAGAGAAAACTTCTGCACCTCCTCATGGCTCTGTTTTCAGGTTTTAAAAATCTAGCTCATGACGGGAGACTGTGGTCAATCACAGGTCATTTCAGAGAGAGAGAGAGAAAAAGTTCCAATTGGCTGTTCATTCAGCAGAGGCAGCTGTCAATCACTCCAAACTCCATCAAATGGATCCGATCCAATCAAATGGTCAAATTAGGCAGCGCTGACCAACTATTAATCAATATTCTGTTACTGTAATGCCTATTTCTCACATAAAACGTTTTCAGAATCATCTTTTAGTTACCGTTTAGCTGTAAAATGAGAGTTTTAGCGCTGCCTAGTTTGACCGTTTGATCAGAGTTTGTGAGTGACTGACAGCTGCTCAGAGACGGCAGCTCCAGATCAGCTCTGATTGGTTGTTTTACTCCAGTCTATGAAATCTTGCAGATGTCATGAAGAGCATTGGTGAACACCTGAGGCACCTGATTTTTTTTTTTTTCTTCCCAGATTAATGGTCTCATGAACTACTGTCAGGATAGAGTGACCATTTTCTAAAAATAACTTTTTAAAATCACATTTGCTCCATTTCTACCTACTGCTGCTTTAAAGAGCTGAGAGTTTGTGGAGCTCAAACAGTCCCTGGATGTAAACTAACTTTCTCCCCTTGAGGCCCTTTCGCATTTCATTTACGCTTACATAACGATACCCGAAAACTTGTTCTCGCACAGCCACAGAGAGCGGCTTTAATGCCCAGCGTTCCATTAACCTCCGCCCATGCAGACACACAGAAAGACCAGCTAGACAAGCTGGAGATTAAGAGCTGCAGCTGCCGAGGCTGGTGTTGCCTGTTGGTTTGCAGTGGGAGAGGCCACTCAACTGTGTTTGAACAACACCCTCTGAAATTGCTGGTTGTTTCACACACACACACACACACACACACACACACACACACACACACACACACACACACACACACACACACACACACACACTGAGCTGTGTGGTGGATAACAATTACACTAAAGGAATGCTTAAACAGTAATTTCATGTACCATCAGGGACTTTACTATGTCATATTGAGGGCATCTTCTCACATACAACAGAGGCTGAAAATAGTGGATATAGCTCTCCTAGGTGTGAATGTGTGTAAGATGAAGGGTATTTTAGTTCCCTAAGCCTTCTCCATAAATAAATTTAACACAAATCGATTTCTACATACTACTATGAAAGAAAAAATACTACTTTTTTAAATAAGAAATACTTTATTAAGGGTTTATGGGAGGATACACACCAGCTAAATGGATTTTGTTTACAACCTGGCAGCCCAAATACTAAATTTATTAATGGCTTTTTATTGATTTATAAAGCTATAATAATTTTATTGGTGTTTTTATATATATCACTATAACTTAGAAATTTTGCTAAATTCTACTGAAGGTAGTAGAGATAAAGGTATAGAAAGGACCTTGGTGGTCATCATTTTGGAAAACATGTGTTTTCACTTTTTTGCAGTCAGATGAGAAAATAGATACCAGTCTCATATGTTTATAATAAATATGGAGCTACAGAGTATTATTAGCTCAGCATAAAGATGGGAAACAAAGGGAAACAGCTAGCCTGCTTATTTCTTAAATATAATTAATTGGATTTCTGTTAAAAAACTAACTTTTAGTGATCTAGATTAGGGCTGCAAATAATGATTATTTTCTCGACTAATCAATTATTTGTTTAATCTCTAAAATGTCAGAAAATGGTGAAAAATGTTGATCAGTGTTTCCCAAAGCAAAGATGACGGCCTCAAATGTCTTGTTTTGTCCACAACTCAAAGATATTCAATTTATAGTCATAGAGGAGTAAAGAAACAAACAAGAAACAGAAAATATTCACTTTTAAGAAGCTGGAATCAGAGAATCTAGACTAAAATTACTCAAACCGATTAATCAAATATTAAAATAGTTGGCGATTAATTTAATAGTTGACAGCTAACCGATCAATCGTTCCAGCTCTAATCTAAATTACGGTGATCCGTGTCTGACCTGAGCCGGTTTCCTCCAGCTCAGATAAGACGTGTGCGTTGCCTCACAGCGTCCCTTCGAGCTATTCTGGGTTTGTCTCAGGAGACAGATGCACCAGCACCTACATCTGTATTACCACAGTGCCCCCCGGTACCTGCCTCTTCCTACTAATGACTCAATAGCGGGATTACAGTCACTTGTCATGCTTACAAAGATGGTTTTGTGTGTGCTGCTGTAACAGTGGCTGTAATACCCTTGGGTTTTGAACTTCTGTTCTTACTTACATTTGCTATTTCTTATGCAATCACAGTTTAGAGTATGTACATACGTCTGCTGGAGAGTGTGTGTGTCAGTGTGTATTCACATGCATGTGCAAGCATGCGGAAGAGACAGCCGGGCAAATGTTTGTTAGCATTCAGTTTATCTGTGTATGACATGGCCAGTGTGCTCAGTTTGCATGACCACAGGTGACCCGAACCAGAGGGAGAGAGGCCATGGCTGAAACTAGTGCTGGCTGATGTAGAGAAAATCAAATATTACAATATTTTTTACCAAATACCTTAATATTGATTTATAGAGTGCTCCAGGGATGATATATTTGTGTAGGCCAACCAGGAAGTTAACATTGCCCCGGTTGCCTCGACAAAAAGCCAATGGGATTGCTCCACAGGGTTTTGGATTAACACACATTTATGATACTTACACACTTTGTTCTGCAAGATATTCTCCACAAATGAATACCACTTTTATTATTTTTGAAGTGTGAATGCAGTCATCAGAAGTAAAAAGCTAACCAGGCTGTATCAAGGTGATGACGTTTAGTAGTATCATTTAGCCACTTGTTAGCAACCGCCTTTTTAAAGACACATAACAGCTTCAAAATTCACATGTGGGGTTTTATTGATGTACTTTATGATGTAAAACAAAACATTAAAATCTCTTAAGCTTGTGTAACCACAGACCTTATTTCAGGGATCTAACTAAAAACCCACTGACTTTGAGATGAGGGAACCAGAACTGTTAAAATGCTAACTCATTTCCAGGTTTTAGGACTCATTCCTGCAGCACTCAATTGTAGTGTTGACTACTGGTGCACAAACATTTTATACAACGAGATTTCTGATAAATAATCCTCAGTAATGTAGATTGAAGTGAAAACAGCAAATAATAGCCTTTAAAACCAGGAAAAGACTTATGTCACGTTATGATATCTAAATGGAAGACGCTATCTAGTCTTATATGACAATATCAATATAATATTGATATATTGCCCAACATTAGCTGAAACTCAGACACTGAACAGGCGTCATAGAAAAATGTTTTCATCACCAAGTATCATAACATATTAATGTATAATTTTGATGGCAAACTGGTACCAATTGAATAACAAATTAATTCAAAAAGTGCCTTTAAAAAAAACAGATTTCTTCCAAGTGACTTCAGAGCACCAATAGATGCAAATGCAGATGATAAAAGAGCACAGACTCCTCACAGTTGTAAGCCCCTGTGTGGATAACAGATACAGGGCAGATAAGAAGATAAGGAGTGTTGTGAGAGTGAAAGAGTGTTAGGCAAGGTGCCAGACCGAGCCTCCAAGCTGCCCGCTCATTGTGCAGAAACAAACAGTGGATTTAATTAATCAGGCACTTGCTGTGTGACCAAACACTTGCCCCCTGTCTCCTTCATTCTTCATCTCGCTACACCACCCACCGCCTCTTCAGCCTCCTGCCTCTCTCCTCTACATCCTCACATGCTTGCTTTCGCACTTCCTGACTTGTAGGTTAAACTCTTTTTCTTTTTTATTCTGTCTTCCTGCCAACCTAATTTCCTCCCTTGGTTTACTCTGCATACATCTCTGTTAGCCTTCATCGTTCTCTTAATCTCTCTGCCATCCACATCGCTTTCTTTTTCTGTCTTTCATGCTGGGTTGTATGTGGCGCTGAGTCAAGATCAGGAGTCAGACTGATATGATGAGTTTCAAAGTGTATTCATGGCCTTGGAAAAAGCAGTTGACAAACCTGCCTCAGCTTTCTCCCACTCTGAGTGCATTGCATATATATCAGTTAGCAATTAGTAATCTAGCAGTAATTGTGGTATTTTGATTAAATTCAAATTAATTTGTAAGCACAATATAAATGGAAACAATTAAGGCCTTACCTACAAGACAAGGCCTACAAGGTAACACACACTGGTGGTGTCCACTTAAGGCCTCTAATATTTCAGTTTATATCGTGCTTTAGTGGTGCATACAGTATTAGCACACTAATTTGCAAATAACAAAATTGCCCCATGGTGAATCTGGAAGCCTCCGGTCCCCCGAGGTCCTTTGGTCCCTGGGTAGTCGCCAGCCTTGAAATGACACTCTGCTCAGACCTGATAATCTGACTGAATTGCCCTTTTGTTTTACTTAATTTTTCAGTCTGACATAGTGTTTATGTTAGCCAACTCTGTTTGGGAGGTTGCCCAAACCAGTCAGGAGCAACAGCACCCATTTATTCCAATGAAAATAGCTCACCTAAGGCATAAGCCAGAACTTCCTGGTTTGGTTTTTCACATGCGCACATGTTTTCTTCCTGCATGTTCACACTGGGCCCATAAACACTACTGGGATGATGTTGCACAAATAAAAATAGCTTTTCTTGACTCTGGGAAAGTTTTGCAAACATAAAAGTTTCATGGTTTAGAAAATCAGAATACAGCTAGAGATATTTTGCATTTTTTCCTTCCTGACCCCTGAAATTGGCTGACACCGAGTACCATTCTGATAGTGTGATTAAAAATATATATAGTTATTATTATTATTTAAGAGCTGTTTACTACTGACCATGTATGGACATGATATGATTGCTACCTTTGTTGTACGGTCTGGCTCAGGCTAAACCCTTTAAATCATGAACAATACATCATTTTACCTGTTAGATTTTCCACTGTGAAATATTGTCAAATGGCCAACATTTTCCTCGCTCTGACTACCGTTACTCTCCACTAGCACTGCACTATTGTTGTTTGCTATCGTCATGTGACACACTACCTGCGATCAGTTCTTCGCTGCTCTAAAACAGTAGTTGCCAGCGCCAGCCATGATACATCCAGGGCAACAGAGCAGTTAACGCTGCTGAAAATGTGAGATTGGCCAGAGAATTGAAGCAGTGGGGGCGGTATTGCACTCGCTTTACCACACCGTTGTGACGAAAACAGAGCTCTCAATCTACTGGTCAATCTTCGTTCCTACTGTCAAATATAGTCATGAGGGCTGGGTCATGACTGAAAGAATTGGATCGCGGGCCAAAATGGGTTTTCTCAGGAGGATGGCTGGTGTCTCCCTTAGAGATAAGGTGAGCCATCCGTGAGAGACTCGGAGCAGAGCCGCTGCTCCTTTGTGTTGAAAGGAGCTAGTTGAGGTGCTTCGGGCATCTGATAAGGATGTCCCCCTGGGCGCCTCCCTAGGGAAGTGTTCCAGGCACGACCAGCTGGGAGGAGGCCCCGAGGCAGACCAGGACAAGGTGGAGAGATTATATCTCCACACTGGCCTGGGAACGCCTCGGGATCCCCCAGTCAGAGCTGGTTAATGTGGCCCGGGAAAGGCAAGTTTGGGGTCCCCTGCTGGAGCTGTTGCCCCCGCGACCTGACCCCAGATAAGAGGTTGACAGTGAACCTGATGAACCTGAACATCTGGAATGTTTGTTTACAACTATGAAATGATTTATACTTCTATGGCTCATGTTAACCAGTTTTAGTTTGGGACATTTTTCCTTAACTAAGCAGCAGCAAGTAGCATATTCATCCTGCCTACGTCATATACAAACATAGATACAACGACCTGTACAGCCATGTCAGTCTCATTCAAGCTTGTCACTGTGTGGATACGACAACAAGCATACACATATACTGTACATACCTACTCAAGCAGTGTTAATTGTTACAAGCCTCATACAAAACCCTGTATCCCCCGACCCCACCTTCCTAATGAAGACCCATACATCCCCTCCCCCACCCCCGATCTCTCGTCCTCAAAACATAAAGCAATACATTAAAGTCGATCACGATGTACCCTCTTTAACGAAATTGTAAGCTGCATCCCACGCTCTGAGTCTTACAGTTTCCCTTTTGTACTGCCCTATGCTGCATGGTGCCAAAACAACAAAAAAAAGTGTATTTGAAGTCGAAAGCCTGTTGGGAAACAAAAAAATTTCTGCTCGTAACAAATTACTAAAGTAATAAGTCAAATTCTCCTTTGTAAGAAGCTTCTGCAATATTTTAATGTGCAATGTGCCTTGTGGAGTCATCAAAAGGCAACTGTTGACTCGAATGACCATCCATCCATCCATCCATCGTCAACCGCTTATCCCGTTAGGGGTCGCAGGGGGGCTGGAGCCGATCCCAGCTGGCATTGGGCGAAGGCAGGGTACACCCTGGACAGGTCGCCAGTCCATCGCAGGGCACATAGAAACAGACAACATATAACAGACAACCATTCACACTCACATCCACACCACGGGCAATTTAAGAATCAATTAACCTAAACAGCATGTCTTTGGATGGTGGGAGGAAGCCGGAGTACCCGGAGAAAACCCACGCTACACGGGGAGAACATGCAAACTCCACACAGAAGAGCCGCAAGCTGGAATCGAACCTGCGACCCTCTTCTGTGAGGCGACAGCGCAACCACTACACCACCTCACCCTCAATACCATAAAACAAATAAATAAATTAGTCTCAATTTGCAAGCAGTGTTGATTATGATGACACAGCAGTTGTGTAGTGAGGAAGCTTTGGTCTCTAAATGAAATAAATAAAAATGCAATCCCAGCCGACCTCTACTGCTATAACACAGTTTTCATGACTTGATTTGCCCTCCTCTGCACCTCCTCTTCCTTTGTTTAATTTCATTCATTCTTTATAACTCTGGCTGCTAACGCCTCACCGGTCTCTTCTCCTCCCTGCTTCCAACAAACCAAGGTCAGGAGTCCCACTCTATTGGGGCACTGCCCTCTCAGCACTCTTGCACTTGGTTAGCTTACCTTGCGTTTTCTTTGTCAGTCTCTCTATCTGTCTTTACGTCTCCCCTCCATTTTTCACTAAATCTTTTTCTCATTTCCTCTGAAAATCCCATCCCTCCATTCGTAACCCAGTGTGTCCTGGCAGTTCAGATACCACATACAGAATGACTCACTCTAATCTGTCTTTATGGGCTGTGACAGAAAAAGGACTTGGTGCTGAGTGTAATTTTGCACGCATCTGGTCAATTATAACCAATTTGCCAATGTGACTCTTAAAAAGGTCATTAATTATCTTAATAGACAGACTCCAGGGGTGACCTTTACAATCTTAATTAATTGTCTGGTCCTGATTATGAATATGTTCTAAAATCACATTTTTAGATTCAGTAATAATACAGTATGTCATATAATAATATTAAACTTGGCATTAAAACCAACCTGTCCTGGTTCACCTTCTAAGTTTATGAGTGCATGTGAATGTCTGGAGTATGAAAATATGGAGGCGGTAGGCTAACAAGCTTTTTGGCCAAAACACATTGCACAATAAAACACTGATTATATGTAAAATGTGGGGAAAAGGAATTATAGTGTGAGGTTAATTCTAAATGGATAACCTTTAGATGGGTATTAGGTTGCCATGTAATATATTTTTAAATATCAACTTAAAGGAGCAGTGTGTAGGATTTGGTGGCATCTAGTGGTGTGGTTGCAGATTGCAACCGATTGAGTACCCCTCCGCTCACTCCGCCTTTTCCAAGTCTGTGGTAACGTGAGCTGCCGAGTGCCAAACTGTGGCAACATCGTTTGCCTCGCTCCATACAACCTCGCACCATAATAACACTACTTTAAGTCAGATGGCGGCTGGTGATAACAAGATTTTGCATTTTGCAGTTCATGCAGTTTCACAAGCGTGTTGGAGAACTAGAGTCAGTGTCTGGTTTGTCCGTTCTATCGTAGAAACATGGTGGGGCAACATAGCAGACTCCATAAAGAGGACCTGCTCCCTATGTAGATATGAAGGGCTCATTCAAAGCTAATAAAAACATGATGATTCTTAGTTTCAGGAGATTATACACTAATGAAAACAGAGTGAATATTGTCGGACTGGTAATGGATTGAAATATTTAATAGCAATTAATCGCATGATTATCACGATTAATCATAATTCAAAATGCACCTTGAAGGGAGATTTGTCAAGTATTTATTACTCTTATCAGCATGGGAGTGGGCAAATATGCTGCTTTATGCAAATATGTACATATTTTTAGGATTGGAAATCAATTAAAAGCACAAAGAATGACAAATATTGTCCAGAAACCCTAACAGGTACTGCATTTAGCATAAAAAAATATTCTCAAATCATAACATGGCAAACTGCAGCCCAACAGGCAACAACAGCTGTCAGTATGCTGACTTGACTATGACTTGCCCCAAAAAAACTGCATGTGATTATCATAAAGTGGGCATGCCTGTAAAGGGGAGACTTGTGGGCATCCATAGAACCCATTTACATTCACATTGCCCTGATCAGAGGTCAATGGACCCCTTTGAAAATGGCCATGCCAGTTTTTCCTCGCCAAAATTAATGTAAGTTTGGAGCATTATTTCACCTCCTACCCCACACCTAGTGTGATGCACCAATGGATTCATTAGGTTTTGTAGTTTCATGTGATACCAGTAATTTCACAGTAGCTTTAAAACTACTGCTACAAGTTGCATTCATGCATTAAAGAAATTAGTGGTGTTAAAATGTATTTGCTTTAATGCGTTATTATCGCATTAACGTTGACAGCCCTGGTATATTACATTCCATTTCTTCTAAAAGATCACCTGAAATGCTGCACACTGTTCCTTTAAGGTGATGATATGTTTGTGCTGTGTTTATAACTTGTTTCTGCAGCCCCTAAGTCACCAAAAATCTGTTTTGCAGGTTTAAAGGACTATTCTTACATAAGCTGGTTTTTAGCAACATTTTTCACATTATAATTGTAGGCACATAGTTATGAATAATTAGCAACTTCACTATAACATAACTGTTTTGTTCATGATGTTGTAACACAAATAACATGGTTTGAAGTTTTATTATCTTGGCTGCACAAATAAAGAACCAGTGCATTTTACTGTTGCTGCAAATAAATTCAATTCTCCTCTATATCCATTTTATGGCTGGCAGACGACAAAAAGCAGTTGTTGTTGTTGCCTGCAGGATACTCTTGCCACAAAAAGCACAAGCCTCCAAAATATACAGGTTTCACAGCTTAGCATGTGAAAGTGTGAGGTTACAGTCGATAAAGCAACCGGCTGAACCTGCAGTGTCACACCTTAAAACAGTATTGAGGTTTGCCGCCTTGAACTCTGCTCTCCATGCGGCTTCCTGTTCAGAAGCATGTAACCTGACAAGTCAATAAGAACATGTCAGTTTTTAAACACGCGGATGCTTGCTTGCACTCACTATATACTCTTTCTGTTACTGTGCAAACATCGCTGGCGCTCTAAAGACCCTGTTGCATCCATCCATCCATCCCAGGTTGACAGACTCTGGGGCTGAGATTGCCTTAACAATGCATCATTCATTCATGAGCAGTTTTTATGACCCCAATTACACGTTGGCTCCTTGAAAGCACTACCCAGATGTGCTTCGAGTGAGCATCAATGTGCGACTGGCACCTGGCTTCATGACAGGAATGAGTGGATAAAATAGCTTCATGCTTTGAAGCGATTCGGAGGCTTTTTGGATGGAAGTGCAGACAACGTAGGATCTGGGTTTTTAGTCCAAGTGCTGTTGGTTTTTCATATTAAACATGTGCAGAGCTCTGTATGTTTGTGTGAGTAAGCGCATGAGTAAGTGCTCTGAGAGATCATAGGAGTGGTGAAATATATAAATAGACAGAAGGAGATAGTGTCAAAGTGGAGCGAGTTTTAAGTGCTCAGAGTCATGTTTAGGAGAAAGCCTGCAGGACTAAATGAGTGTTAGGTAGGCTTTCATAGAGCGAGCCTGTGCCCCAGTCACCCTGGTGTGGTTCTCTTCTGCTCATGCAGCCCATTAGAAGACCAAGGGTACATTGAAAATCAATGGCCTAGATGCGTCTCCGCTCTCAGTCCCGGGGGACACCCGGTCCGTCTCTCAGCTACTGGTGCATGTGTAACTGAGCAGTCTGTCTAAGAGACAGTAAGTCTGGATGACTATGCGCACAGGACTGCTAACTTTTAGATGACTTTTCTATGAGACTCTCCACCACCAACGAATACAGACTTGTGTATTTATTCTTATAGATGTTTCGGTGTTCAGTGGTGTCTGTGATTTTTTTTCAGAACTTATTTTAAACATTTTTTTTATCTATCTTTATTCATCTTCCACATTCTAAAAATGTGATTTAAATTTTGATTTAGATACAGAAGCACTCGTTTGTGTTCACCATCTTTATGTTAGCGTTTTTTTGTTTGTTTTTTTTTTCAGATTAGTGTCAGACAAAAAGTGACCCAACCTGACATGTACCACGAAACATAATGTATAGCAAAGTATCCTCATACAATGGTTGTTATAATGTCTTACGAAAAATTGTTCCTCATTTTTTATGTATTTTCCTGTGAATGTTCAGCAACACGTGTCAATTACCACTCATTACATGCATACAGTCTTTTCAAAATAGACTGTCTTCAGCAACCTTGGCTAGGTTTAGGCAACAAAACTACTTAGTTACTACCAATCAGAGCCGAGCTGGAGCCTGCAGTCTCTGAGCAGCTGTCAATCACTCGCAAACTCTGATCAAACAGTCAAACTAGGCAGCGCTGATCAAATATGAATCAATATTCTGTTACTGTGTTGCCTATTTCTCACCTCAAATGTTTTCAGAAACATCACGTAGTTACTGTTTAGCTGTAAAATGAGAAAGGTTTTGACCTGGCAGCCATGTTGTGATAAGTTGAGGAAATAAGCACTGGCCACCAGCCGAAGCACAGCCAATAGGAACATTCCATAGGAACGCGCTCTCTCTGAAATGACCTGTGATTGGCCAAAGTCTCCTGTCACAGGCTAGATTTTTTAATGCCTGAAAGCAGAGCCACGAGGAGGTGCAGAAATCTAGTTTTCACTTAGAACATTTGAATTACAACATGCTGAAATGTTAATATGGAATTTTTGTCCAATGATGCCAAAAACTTTATGCCTACTGCAGGTTTAGGTACAGAGGGTAAATAAATCAATGCTGACTTCTGGTTTCACACGGGATACAAGCACAGGTATTGTGGGCCAGTGTTTTTTGACCCACCCATCCACCCTGACCTCCACGAGGCTTTTGTCACTCTTTATACTTCTTGGTTCAAGATTATGTGGATTACATACAAATTGTTTTGTGGGATATATAAAAATTACAGTGCATTTCTATTTGGACGTATAGTTCCAAATGGTGTATGTAAAAAAAACAACAACACAGAAATATATATAAAAAACCCCCAAAAAACTTCAAACTTGCCAACTCTCTTCCCCAGCTAGTAGTAACTTCAAAAATCATGTCATAAAAGACAGTGAAATGGATGTCGGATTGACCATATTTATGGATTTATTTATTATTAATATTTATTAATTATTCTCGACAACACAACAAATACAGGCATTTTGAAACGTTATCAGGCTGTAGAGATAAATAAAGGATTCATTTGTCATGTTTTAGGAAGAGGTCTGAAACCACAATGGCTCAGTTGTTATTATTATGCATACTGGAAAAAACTAATTATATTGTGTAGTGCACTTTGTTTAGACACAACAGCACACCAAGGGCACTCAAGGGGTCTATCCATCCACTTAAGACCCTCTCTATTCCTTATCTATAATGCAAGATGCAGCTATGACCACTCCATTCAACCCCCAACACCTCAGCCATTACTGAGAAGGCTGGAGGGGGTGGATGGTGGTGACCTTATTTCTACTGTACTGTGATATACTATACTGTCATTTCTAATGTACAATAGAAAACAAAGCCATATCACCGCCACACTATGTATTGTTATTTTACAAGAATGGTTACCTGTAATGGTACATCATAAACTATATATTATATATCCAACTCAACCCTCTGACCTCAACTTTGCATTGAGACTACATGGAGTGGCAGAGGCTGGATGTTTCAGCAATTTTTTTTACTTTTAACAGCTCCTTTACTACTTACTGTGAAAGTACTTCTGGTTGGGAATCACTGCTTTAGTTTGTAAACAGCTTTATTGTAAAACTGTGTTTGCTATGACACATTTTCAAAGATTGACACGTATAAAATGGGTATGTTTAGTATGAACTTACAAAAAAAACTGATGCAATATTTGACGTGTAGCAGCCTGATGAAATAAACAAGATATGTGGATCAGAGGTTCATGTGTTCTCTGGGTTTGAGGAACATAAGGCTGCTCAGACAGCATATAAAATCGCAACAGGAGCTGGGAGGTTTAATGTGAAGGAAATATGCCCAGATGTCCCCCTGTCATTAATTTGAAGGAATCCTGCAGGATTTCTGCTGATTTCAGGCAAAACTCTGCTCACTGGCAGCACTCTCCCTCTGTGCTAACTGAATCAGAAACATACAAGAACATTACGGAGATTTTTTTTTTTTCACTGAAATACAGCCTGGTATTCTGTTACTAGTCTCAGTTTAGATGAAAAGACTTAAAATGACCACTTGTATATCGGCTTATCGTGTATTACCTTGAATTCTTGAAGAATCCAAAAACAGAGTAAGTAAAGTAAAAACAGAAGTAATTGGAGCATAACATAAACAGCATATCAGAACATATATCAAAACATTTCAACTGCAACTGCATTTTGTACTAACTACAGTTGACGGACAGCTCTGTAACTTCAGTGAAGCTTCAACTCAACTGTTAGCATAAGATTTCACTTTGCTAGGCGTAATATCCATCCATTCATCATCAACCGCTTATCCCGTTAGGGGTCGCGGGGGGGCTGGAGCCGATCCCAGCTGGCATTGGGCGAAGGCAGGGTACACCCTGGACAGGTCGCCAGTCCATCACAGGGCACATAGAGACAGACAACATAGAGACAGACAACCATTCACGCTCACATCCACACCTACGGGCAATTTAGAGTCATCAATTAACCTAAACAGCATGTCTTTGGACGGTGGGAGGAAGCCGGAGTACCCGGAGAAAACGGATTCGAACCTGCGACCCTCTTGCTGTGAGGCGACAGCGCTAACCACTGCACCACCGTGCAGCCCCAGGCGTAATATATGTTTTAAATTAATTCAGACTTTGATTCTCAGAAACGGTCATTTTGGTCACAAGGTTGGCACAGATTACCATAGTTACATGTCTCCAACCAGCAAGGAGGATCTCAGGAAGTGACGACCTAAATTATTGTTTAAGAGAAGAAGAAGAAGAAGAAGATCAACCTTTATTAGTCCCACTAGGGGAAATTCAAATTTTTTTTTTTTTTTTTTTTTTTACTGCGTCCAAAAAAATACGCACTACTGTTTATTCACACAAGAGTATGTTGAAAGTGCACATATTGAATATGTAAAGCATAGTATGTGATTTCAGTCTTCGTGTTCAACCACCTGCTGTCACGAGACCAAGGTTCCACATTTACTGTAGGTCACATGATTACAAATGTGCCATCTCCATGGCAACTAATCAAATGTCATTCTCCGATGATGATCATGAGATGAGGTTGAAATAATAATAATTATATTTATAGAGCAAGAGCTTTCCAATGAAAAAACACAACATAGACAGCAGAATAGGATGAAACAAAACAAAAAAATGAAACAAATAATGAAATAAAAACAATAGAACAGGTAAATAAAGAAACAAGCATATACATATTCAGACATACATCAGCACAAAAACATACAAAAGAATCAGACTGAGCTGATTGGAAAAGTCGTTCTATAAAAGTGAGTTTTAAGACTGCATTTAAAAGTCGTGACAGAGCTGATGACTGTTCGAGAGTCGGAGAGCCAGTACCGCAAAGGCACGATCACACTTTGTTTTTAAGCGGCAGAAAAAACAAATAAATGAACTATTCAGCGTAACTACCATTTCCAAGGTTGCGAATGAATGTTTACACTCAACAGATGCAGAATGTTTCCTCAGTGTTGCAATGGTTCGGTGATGCACTTCCATAAAGTCTGGAGACTCACAAGACAAAAAAAAGTCAAAATAAACGCAAAGAGGTCAACATTTTCAGACTAAACACAAAAAAAAAGACCCTAAAAACTTGGGTGCTACATTCCCCACAATGCAAGTATATTTTCGGTACCCTCTCTGCCTGGCAAAAGTCCACATCTTTAACTTCACACAGCCAGCTTGTCACACAGGCTTTCTCCTGTAAATTTGTACTCTCCATGCCCACGCCAAGATAACCTTGATGACATTCAGGGGGTAGTTTTTTCAAACTTGACAAAGCTCCTATAGAGCTGCTGAAGACACTGCAACTGTTTTCACAGGCTGAGCAGTAAAGTTAATCTCCGTAACTAGTGAACTGAGTGCCCCTTTAACTTTAAGGTTTTAGTTCCACTGAGACTCAACTCACTTTACCTCAAATAAGCTTTGTCCCATTGTATAAAAAGATCATTAAATCAACATTTGAAACATTATTTTGGCTGAAATCCATTATTTGATCTGATCTCTCTGGTTTAATGGATGGCTTGTTTTAATCGCATTGCAAACAAAATGAGAGAATGGAGAAAAATATATAAAGCATAACACCTTTGTGTAAAAATGTTGTGCAGTTTTAATGCAATTCTGTGCAGGGAAAGAGAGTCGGAGTGGCATAGTGTCGGCTCTGCAGGGTGTCTCAAGGTGTTTATGCATATATGCTGAGTGATTATCCTCGCTGAGCATGCGCATGTCTACCGAGTGCACTATATTACTGCATGATAATCATCTGAACATACAGGCTGATTTCTCTTTTCTTATTTACCAGACAGTTGTATTGTCCCCACAGTTCACACAGCATGAGTGTGAAGCAGTAACACTTAATCTCTGTGGGAGGCATTACTTATATTTTCTGGTGGTGGAAGAAAATACATTAATCAGTAGCATAAAATGTTACTGCCGTTCCCTCTCTGGATATATTTCAAGAATTCAGACCTGGATGAAAACCCTGAAAAAAGGCACTATTTCTTCAGAAGGGCATGACTGGGACAAACAGGTTTTAATATTAATGATCATTACTGTGCTGTGCTGGAAGTTGGCAGACAAAATGTTGTAAGAGAGGATTAAAAATGATTTTCTGCGCAAAACATCTCAAGGTGTGTTTGTGTTCCTTCTGAATCACACAGAGCCATGAATGCTGAAAGACACGTCATGCACTCTGATAGTCTCTTATCAGTCACTACAGCTTTGAGCTTGACTAACCAAAGAAATGTATTTCTTTTGGTTAGTCCAAAAATACAACAGTGGATGTTTAATAACGAGTTTTACAAGTTCAGACAAAATGATAAAAAGGAGATATCAGTGGAGCATTCAAAAGTCACTAACAAGATTTACCATATTTAAACAGAATAGATAACATGCCTCCCTTCATTTCATAATTAAGAAACCTGCCCAGCGGGGCTCATTAAAGGTTGCTCATCATGAAACTTCACTTCATAAAAAGCTTTTGTTCCTCTAAGCTGAACTTATAGTACAGTCTGGAGTATACAGACGGGGGCTGAATTAAAGAAGAAAAGGGAATATAGTGTCACTGAAAGGTTTGATGAGTATGAAAAGGACGTGTGATCACCCATTTGTATTTACATAGTCAACTTAAACAAGATTTATAGATTCAGGAAATGTATTTGTGGGTAAATTATGTAGGAAATATTGGTCTGTTTACAGCTGTCTAGAGTCTAGAATGAGTATTTTACCTGCATCCACTCAGTGCTGAATGATTATTTTGTATTATGATCATTTAAGTGTGCCTTTTTGTCATAACCAAAACTCTGAAATATTCTACTATACAAGCAGCTATTTAATTTTGATGTGTTTCAAAAGAAGGCAAGATGTACTAATTAAATAGTATTCATTCAGATTTCTCTGTTATCAAAAATATGCAGAGCAGGATTTGTCAGTGATTTATGAATTTTGGTTGCATGCGCTGCATCTGGATTGTACTATTTCTGGTGCCTGGACATAGTTATATACATGACTTAATGATAAAAAAACTTCATTCATTCATATATAGCCATACATATACAATAGTCATATACACAGTATAGTCAGTACAGACAATGTATTTTTGTATGAATAATTCTGAGTGTCATGAGAACACTATTTAGTCTTTTTGCATGTCATTTTTACAGCTCTTTTTATGTTTCATTTGTGCACCACTTTTCACGTGCTATTTGCACGGCTCTTTTCGCGATTCATCTGAGCGCCTCTTTTCGCGTCATTTGTACGCCTCTGTGCATGTCATGTGTACGCCTCTTTTCGCGTGTCATCGATGCACCACTTTTCACATTTCATTTGTACGCCTCTTCGAGTGTCATTTGCACGCCTCTTTTGGCGTTTCATTTGAAGGAGAGTAAACTTAGGTTGGTCACAATGTTCAAATTTGATAAATCAAATTCATCATCCACTTATAAAGAGCAACACACATTGTTCCTTTTCTAGTTCCAGCTTAAAAGTGAGGAACTGCTGCTTCTATGACAGTAAACTGAATCTTTGGGCCCTATTTAAATGATCCATAGTGCATGGTCTAAAGTGCATGACGCAAGGGTTGCATGTTTATAACAAGCAGAGTGTACATGTGTTGTGAACCCGCCTATGTAGATGCATCTTAATATGTGCATCATGCGCCCTTTAAATAACAGGAAAATACAACGTCACACTTAAGACCCATTTTTTGGTGGTCAGTGGCGCAATTGCTTTCTGCTACCTCAAGATATCAAGATAGCAATGCCAAGCCTGACCACAACTCATTTTAAGACCAACATGCCCATTGGCACACATATGGGCACAAGTACATTTGCTGCTTACACAACGTGCTTCACGCTGGGAGTGAAAATGACAACTTCGTCAGCCTGAAACTAGCAATGATGCTGTGTGCGCTGCGCTGTGTGCTGCTTGGCGCTGGGTGTAAGATAGGGCTCTTTGTGTTTTAGACTGTTGGTCAGACAAAATACTCGATTTGGATATGTCATTTTCAGCTCTAGAAAATTGTGATGATGAAAATAATTGTTAGCTGCAGCCCTGCTTCCCAGAAAAGCAGCAATTTCATGACATTTGTGGTCCATGGATCAGCCCATCCAGCCTACTGTAGCTTCTTTTGTCTGTACGATGTGTTTTGTGTACACTCTGGGAGTGAACTGACATCAAATGGCAAAATTAAAGGATCTCAGTTAAGGGATCATATGATAGTGACAGGAACAGGATATACAAACCTGTCAACTACTATAATACAGCCCAGTATCATGTCATTAAAGTGGATTACATACCAGCTTTTGTGCATTTACAAAGCAGTTAAATTGGCTTAATATGTCACATTACTGTAAGAAATTCAGTGTAGCTCTCTAAAAGATCTCATTCAGGTAACATCACATGAGCTTTTAAGGGAGGATGAAGCTCTCTAAGCAGCCACTAAGTCTAAGAGATATTATCTGTCATAGCAGCACACAAGTGGATTACATAAAGTTACATGGAGGCGTGGACAGTACACACTCGCCAACCTGTTGTTGCAAGCGACCAAGCAGACAGGATGAAAAAGGAAACAGCTTTTCCCAAGGATGAAACATCAAAATCATGACAACCCCATGTGGAGTCTCAGCATGGTGTTGCTGCTTCCCAGACTGTTGTGCATCACTGTGCCAAACGCTGCAGCCACACGTCTAACACGCGTTTGACGTTTCATTTAGCTCCTTTTAAGCAAAACTTAAATATAAACCTGTATGAGATCTCTTACATCCTGGAATTTTAAAAAAGACAAATGTAATTCTGTACGATTGGCGGAAACACTGAAGTTAATGAGCTGCAAATGCTTTAAATGACACTCATTGTCCTTTGAGATATTTTAATACATGCAGTACTCCAGAGGCTGAGCGCCTTGTTGATCAGAGGGTTTTAGCCAGAGACAGATGGGCTGAAGTTTCTTTGTGCTGCTGCTACAACAGCAGGAATCCTCCCATGAGGGGCATCATACTACAGGGCTCAGAGAGGGTCAAAAAACTCACAGATCAATACACATTAGCTGCTGCACATGGATTAGTTGACATCATAGAACCTTGAGGGTTGCAGTCTGTGTGTTATGAAGAGTCAAGTAAGCACTACCATCATTCAAGATGGTGCCAACACCAGCTTTATGAGGAATTAATGCACAAGCATGAGTGATTTCTTGATCCTCTACATCTGGAGTATTTAATATATAAACAGTAAAATGAATATAACTAGAGACCATCTTGTGATGGTATCACACCTGTTGGGATGCCAGCTTGGACCAGGCCAGTAACTCCTTCCCAAATTCTTACCCCTCTACTGCGCTTTTTGCTCTCGCTACACCCATCTTCAAACTGGATTCAGCTGCACCTGCAAAGTTTCATGACTGCATCTTGAATGGCTGTGACGCTTTTGCGGTGAAGACATACTGTATAAACACCTGGCAAAGTACTCGGCGTCTCCAGGACTACATTTTGCCACAGTGACTCACACACAGACTCACAAGGTGAGAACAATACCAGCGTCACAGGCATGGTTGGTAATAATATGATGATAATAATGAATCATTAACGTCCTTCTGTGTGGCATCAAATGAGGATCACTAGTTGTTATATTGCATTCTGGACAGGACAGACCTTCATTGAATTCATTCAATAAGAGCATTAAAGGAATAGTTCTACATTTTGGGAACTACACTTCTTCACTTTCTTTCCAAGAGACAGATGAGAATATTGATACTACAGCTGTCAATCAATGAAAATACTTAATTGCATGATTATCCATAGTTAATTGCGATTAATCAAAGTAATTTCTTACTTGTTCAAAATGGACCTTAAAGGGAGATTTGTCAAGTATTAGATCTCTTATTATCATAAAGTGGACATGTATGTAAAGGGGAGACTTGTTGGTACCAATAAAACCCATTTTCACATATTCACATATCTTGAGGTCAGAGGTCAAGGGACCATGGCCGTTTTTCCTCACCAAAATTTAGGTCACGTTTGGAGCATTATTTATCCTCCTTCTTGACCAGCTAGTATGACATGGTTTGTACAAGTGGTTTTCTAGTTTCATACGATACCAGGATCTTCACTCTAGCTTTAAAATGGCATGCGTTAAAGAAATTAGTGACATTATAATGAATTTGCGCTTTTTTGACAGCTCTGATTGAGCACACTCTCATCTCATCTGTTAAGTACGGAACAAGACCAAGAAGGACTGAGCGTTTGGTCACTTTACTGACATATTATCACCTCATTAAGTTGTTAAATTTGCCTATTTACACATACCAAGTAACGTTAGTAATTATTTGGAATTGTATGTCTGGCCATCCAATGTATGTCTAATATTCACTCTTGTTTTAGCTTTGTTTTGATCTCCACAAGCTCCTGAGGGAAATTTAAGACTCTAGCTGCTAAATGCTCCACTATGTACACCAGCCTGCCCTGTGGTGCTGAGCAGGTATTTTGCAGTGAGTTTAATAGAACTTTTTCACTGTAAACAGCTGTCTGCTGTGGCTGGAAATGGTGATGAGTGCTGTGAGAGTGAAGCAAAACACTTAAATTGCGGTTCAGAAAACCAAAGTGGCAAAAAACACTTAAACACTCTGTGGAGCTGAGGGAACTGAGTTGGGTGGTAATTCTCTGTGGTTTCATCACTGTGAGCAAACCTCTTTCACATACAAATGGACCTGTGAACCATTTTTATATGAAAATATTGATTAGAGCTGCTTTAACCCAGACATGCACTCTCAGAAAGAAAGCACATTTCCCAAAACATACTTTGACACCTGTATGCGATAATTCCTTTAAAAAACATTTGTGACATCTGTAAAACCTCCTTTATGTTGTCAGGATGGTTTATAATTACTTATTTCATGTGATCAGTGTTATGTTATCAGTATTGGGATATGGATATCTCACCTGTCATAAACTGGACTTCTCACACAGTGATTTTGTGCTGTTTTTCACATGATGCATTATGGCCTTTTTCTCTAGTTTGTATATGCATACTGTGAAGCAATATAGTGATCTTGTACGAGTGGTGCTAATTGTGCTAATTTTGTGAACAGTGACTTCAGTTACAGCTGTTGTTCCCTTCCTCTTTTTATATCCATGGGCTCATTTGTATTGATTCCTGCTCCTATTTAGTTAACCTATTTGAGGTACATCCTACCTCTTTTTCATTCTAGCCAATTAGAAAGTGTGACAACCATTGGCTTGATGCTATTCTTAATATACTAGTAAGTTTGATTATATGTGGGATACTTGGGTCACTGGTAGTATCGTGACTATCATGTGACCAGAGTGTTTACCTTTTAAGATGGGGTCTCTGTGCAAATTTATTAAGTCTGAAGAAGAGCTTGGCCTCAAAACGTCACTAACTAAGATGTGCCAATAAATTGCACTTAAAGGGAGCTACCATGTACAGACCTTCTTCTATGTTTGCATTGATAGCACGTCAAAAGCATTTGACAGCTGAATGTAATACGTCTTCATAAGTTTTTTAATTCATAGCTGGTTTGGGGATGTATCTGTTTCTGGAACCGCTGATGAGAGGAAAAGAAGGAGGAGGAGGATTCAAGTGCAGAGAGACTTGAGTCTCAGGAGAGTCTTGTGCTTGTTTGTTCTGGCAGGGCTAGGCAGACTGAATAGAGATGGACTTGGCAGAACAATAAACAAGTGCTGCTGCTGAAGAAGTACCAACGAACTGAAGACACCAGAGAAAAGTCATCAGCTAAACTTGATAGACGGGCTGCTAAATAAACAACTTTCATTGTTTTAATGGGCGGCTAGCCGGTACACACACACACACACACACACACACACACACACACACCTACACACACCTACACACACACACACACACACACACACACACACTGGGAGATGTCTCTGTTGAGACCGATCCCTGGTTACATGCCTACAGGTGATTTCATTCCCCACTCACCTGACCAGCATCCTGGACAGTTCTTGCATCACTTTATTTGGGAACGTCTGTGATCTCATTAACCACCATGTTGTTGTCTAACTCTGTTATGTGTCCTCGCTTCTATAACGGAGAATAGATTTCCACCTCCATTATTTCTGCTTGACGAAATGTAGAAGAGGAGAAGGAGGTTGTGTACAATGCGTTTTTAAAATTACATTAAGAATAATGGAGTTTTCTGATGTTATAATTCAGCGTTCTGCCATGCTCTTTTTTATTTTACTCCTTCTTGCCTTAGGGAAACGTTTGGGGAGAAACACAATTGTTTGTATTTCAGGTTTTATACTGAGAGCACTGGAAAAAAGTGATGGCAAACTGGCTCACATTGTGTTCTCAGTGAAGTTATTTTTCAACCTTTTCTCTCAACAAAATGTATAAAAATTTCTTAAGTTGTAATTTCCCAACCATGAAATATTTCTTCATTGTTTTAACGTTAATTATGAGACAAATATGTTAATTTAACCGAATTATAGGTGCGCCATGCAGTATTATGCTGAATGTTTGCTCACAAGAAAACTCCACAGAGTACCTTAAAATTGTTGTGATAGTATTATAGTTCAACCAATACTCTATACTGATACCGATATTTGAGAGTTGAGATGAAAAATGCCCTTTTAACCCTTTTAGATCACATCCCTGGTCATATTGTGCACCAATCAAAATACAATCATCTTTTCTTCCTGTAAAACTTAATATAATGTGTGATTACGTAAACTAGGACTGACCAATTTCAACCAATAATATCATGACATCCATCCATCAATCAATGTGCAACTTTAAGCAACAAGGGAGGTGTGTTTGTGTGGTGCCACAGTCCTCTAGCTCCTTATGGCGCTACTTTCTAAGCCCGCCCACATTTTAGCGGTCCAATCAAAGGTGACGGATTTGACTTCAATAAAATAAAACCCTCTTGTATCGGAAAAGAGCGTAAAATTGTGCTGAGCAGGATACTTAATAGTTGGAAAATAAATGCTCTCACCAAGAAAAATTTTCTCTTAACTACGTCCGTCATATCTACAGTATATACTGTATATCTATGATATTTTCTTATATTCTGGTGCACAGCCAAGAGCACTGGTCAGTCATATGATAAATTCAAAGACAGATAAAATCTTTAAATGTCTTTAAATATATATTGCGTGTAATAACTTTAGGTGTGTGGACAAATTCATCGTGTGTTGAAGTATTTTGGAATAGTCGGCATGAGTCCTAATGATAACAGCTGACAAAAAGGCATTACTCTGCATAGCTGTAGCCTATATAGGCCTGGTGTACTGGCAAAAGTGCTGACTAGGCAGCTCTGCAAATGACTTCTTTTACAGCATCCCATCCTATTGCCCAGATTAGGCCAGCAGTATTTCATAAATACAGTTTGTGTGGCTTCAGGTGAGTTGAGACTAAGATCTCTTGTTGTTTTACACAAAGACAGAAAGAGACTTGAGCTTTTACTGTGGGAGACCTAACTAATGGCATCGGCACAAACAGCGGCAGCAACATTTAAAAAGAAATGCCTGAAAATGGCTGCTTTTTCTGAACTTTCTAGAGGACCATCCTCAGTGGATTTTTTTACGCCAACAAAGACGCTACGGTTGCTCACAGCTGCCGTCTGATGCAGATGTGGAGCTGACAGCGTGAAGCTGAGCTGCAGCTGTCGGCTCACTGATGCCAGTGGCTGTGTGTGGAAGCTGTGGAGACCTACGGGTGGTTTATGGGGACTGTCGGATACACTTCCACTCACCCCTGTTCGCCTTTTATTAAATTAATCATCCTCATTGTCTGTGTTAAGACTTGATCTGTACCTAGAAAGAGCTAAAGCACAAAATGGAAAGTGAGATTGCGTGTTAATACAGTATGACGGGGAAATGGTTGTGGCCTTTAGTTTGACATTGTTGAACACAGCAGCACACATGCACAAACACGTGCTTTGCTTTGGGGCCAGATTTTGACAGCATGACACAAATTGCAGTAAGTGTAGTTGCTTTTTTGGGTCCACATAATGTACCTATATAAACAACTTTATGGCTTAAAGAAGAGTCAGTTTTTTTTCAGAGTTTTGGCCATCCATATTGTTTTTTATGATAACATTTAACAGCAAAAATCTGGAGACAACACAAGACAGTTTGTTATTAACAAATATTTGTTATTTTATTATCTTCCTGTAATAGTATTAACTAAACTGTATATTCTATATTGTATTTTCCAAATTGTGCAGGATTTATTTGGTGTGTTTATCTTTAACTTCCAAATCATAAATAACAAAAAAAGATGATCAAAATTACAAAAATATGGTTGTAACAAAAAGGATTTTTGTTTTAAAGTCACGTCACGTGCTATACAGTATTTGCTATTGAAATAGAATATGCAGAGCGGGAAATTAATTTAAATCCACAAATGCACACAGTTGGAGACTAAGCAGTGTTTTCCACTGCTGCTACTATGACCAACAAGTTAAAGGTCAAATGTGGATTTATACTGTATGGCTGATCACATTTGATTGGATATATTTACATCCCTGAGCGCTGGATGAGTCATTAAATGTATTGTATATTCATGTTTTACAGGAAAACAATGTATTTTGATGTAAAACATACAGTGTATCAACATTTATTATGATTATGGTTATGATTATTATTTAGGAAATAATAGTCTACTTCAGTATCTTTAAATTCAAAGCTGGGTTGTTTTGCAAATAACTTCTGTGAATTGTGTTTTTGTGTTTATGCTGTATGTGTGACAGCGACTCAGATTCGGTCGGCTTCTATGGGAATTTTCTGTCAAGCACATTTTTGTTAAGTTGCCAAAGCCCTGTGCACGGTGACAATAACGTGTAGTGTTGGAGACAATGAGGGAAACGGAGAGGGAATGTCCCCTCTGGATAGGAATGCGTCCCCTTGCCCAGGTCACAATGCTCAATTCAAACCGGGCCCCCGGCAAAAAAACATGCCATTCTGAAATACCAGGTGACGCTTTGTGTGAGCCATTCATTATATGACTGTCACCACGTCTGTCCGCTTATTCAAGACTGTCAGACGAACAGACCAGGGGTTGTGGACGAGGCCTCTGTTTGTTTCAAAAGCAATGAATAACACCCACTCATAGTCATCTGCAGAGCGATTCAGTTCATGGTAATTACATTTAATCATAGTTATTACCGCCAAAGGTGCACTGCAATGACTCATTTTGTGATAAAAAGTTAACTCTTCTGCAAAGTAACTAAATTACATATAATCCACCTGGAAACGTTCGTCATGTCTGTGTGTATTTTTTCGCCCACAGGTTCAGCCTACTATGACAACGTGCGGCCGTTAGCGTATCCTGACTCAGACGCTGTCCTCATCTGCTTTGACATCAGCCGTCCGGAAACACTGGACAGCGTGCTGAAAAAGGTCAGTGTCACATTAACAGAAGTGTGACTGTGTCTTGTCTTTTCTTTCTAACAAAGCTGAGACCATTTTCAAGGACTGCAAGCATCACATCAGAGCAGCCTTAAAGGATTACTGTAGGTTCTGATATTTTCAAGTCTATCTTAATACAATATTTACATGCCATGTGTGCACTGACAGTTATGGGACAATAATGTCTCCTCTTTATACTGGCCATGAAGTGATTTCTTCACAGCTGTACATAGCTGGAAATAGGGAAAAACATCAACAGTTGTTCTTTTGGCCATTTTTTTGGCCACATGGGTGGTTGTGAGCGTTGTGAACGACATTGACATATCATCATCTTTCAAGTTGATATTGTGAATTTATTAGCAAACAGTTTCTTATTTACACACTCAGCAGTTATGGAGCAACATTATCATTTGTTTAGGCAAATGTAAGTCCAATATTCACTCTTCTTTGTACTCGTTGATTTCTACTAACTCCTGAAGGGAATATCTGGCTCTTTAGCTGCTAAATGCTCCACGATGTTCAACAGTCTCCTGTGTCTCCTGTTTGGTGCTTACAGGTAGTGTACAGAGGTTTTTATGGTCCAAAAATCATGTATTTGACATACTGTTACTATAAAAAATATTGATTATAGCTGCTTTATAGTGCCTGTAGCTCAGGGGAGAGAGTGGGTCATCCTTTAAGGACAAGGCTGATGGCTCGAAAGTTTAAGTTTAGCCAAAGCTAACATGTTAGCCAAATCAAGTTGGTATCTTCATCCTGATAATTGTGCTTTATCACTCCACCATAGCTCAGCAAAGGACCACAGTCCATGGAAACTAAAATAGGAAAATTTTACTGATAACTTTGGAAAAAGTCCACACAACCAGATTAATTAGCTTTTTGCACAAACAAGGACTGTGGATTTAGTTTTTCTGACAATGGAGTTGCGATGAATGATTACCACAAGCAATATGTTTTTCAACTTACACACAGCATGCAAGTAAAACTCAAAACTTGTACTTTAAGGGTACTCTTTAAGGGTAAGGTAATCTTATGGCAAGAGATATATCATTCCAAGTGATGAGTAATTTCTTCTGCATGGAACGCAATCTTTTACGATACCATTTTAAATATGATAAAACGAACATGTGCGAGTTACAAACTTTAAATGCGTTGGTGCGTTTGACCTTTCAGTCTGTAGACATTCCTGCAGTCAGCACCATCACTCATTAATGACATCATCAATACGAGACAAAAAACATTTATCTTTTATGTTGGACGAAGTCTCACATCTACAGGGGGTCCACTTGAGAACTAACTTGAACTTTGACCTTATCAGATGACCTCAGTAATAGCGGTGAATAAACTGATCTCACAATGCATGCCCAGGATGCCAAAGTGACATGTTGATGGGTCACTCTATTCAAAGTTTAAAGACAAAACAAAGGAACTTATCCTATCTAATTTAAGTGCCACAATGTCTTGATTCCAATATTCTGACATTGCAAGTTTCTATCTTCAAATAACGCCCTTGCAGAATACAGCACTTTTTCTTTAACCGTTTTTGACAGGCTTTCGCTTAACCAATCCTTGTGCCCTCCAATTTTCCTCTTAGGGGGACTATTTTTCTCAGTCTTGCTAAGCTGCAAAAATACCCCTCGACTCCTTATCACTTACCCTTTTCCTTTTTATATCCTTTGTTCTCTTCAGTCCAATCTCTTTTCAAATACTCATTCAATTTCTCATCTAGCATTAACCACTCAAGGATGTTAGCCAAGTTTCTATCCAGCTCTCGCCTTTTTTAATGTTTTAACCGCTGGTTTGTTGCTGGCAACATTTTCTTTTCTTCATAACTTTCTGACTAGCATTGCTGCATCTCCTGCTTTCTGTCTCTTTTTTATCTTTCTATCCCTTGCCCTTTTGGATTGAAGTATCAGGTTATTTGTGAAGGAAATGTTGGGGATAATGAAAGCTGCGATGAGACCACCTCTACATTCAACCTTTTCAAGGCTGCAACATAAAGCAACTCATACATAGGAAGACCAGATGCTGTTACAAACACTACAAGCACAAAAACAGAAAATGTCACACACAAACTCACTAGCTGCTGATGAAAGGGTCTATAATTGTAATCACAGGTTCTACCAACCAGTGTAGCCGAATAAAGCACCCTGGGATCAGTCGGTATTAGTAGAGTATAATAATATTTGAGCGCAGCATCAATACTAAAAGGACTTATACATACTAGTGACAGGTTTTTCATGAGCTTATAGGAGTCTGGTAGAGTCTGAGTTCTGAGCGCAACTCATCCCATCTCAGAAATCTTTGACTAGCCACCGAAAAACTCTTGAATTTAAATAAAATTTCTAGAGATTTAACAGATACCAAAACTTCAGTTAATATATTCCTTCACGACTTAAATCATACATAATATTATAATCATAACAAACATTTTCCACAGTTTTTTCTCCATCGTCTAAATGTTTCAAAGCCTCCTCCACACTGTCATGTATGACGCGTTGGGGTGAAGAATACTAAATCCCAGTCACATTTTAACATGTATAGTCTAAGCCAGATTTAGAGTCTGCAACCATGCTATGCATGCATGCACCTATGTAGCTGTATTTAGGCACAGCGTTGCTTTGAGCTAAATGCTAACAACAGCATGCTGCTAAAATGCCCATTTGCTAACATGCTGATAGTGAGCAAATATAATACTTATGCTGTCTACCCTGTTAACTATCGTAGTTTATTACATGGCTTTGTTGCATGCATGAGATTCTGATTGGCCAATCACAGGTCTGGTCTACCTGTCAGGTTATGTCTTTATAACAGACGGTTGTTCTCAGTACTGATGTCTGACTCTTATTGATTTCTTGTATAATGTACAGCTAGCACTTGATTTTTAAGTGAAATAAACCCCTTCAGGGTGATGCGAGACCCCTCTCTTTACAGTGCGGCATCGCCCTGTCTCTGTTTATTTCGCAACAATGACCGGCTCCCTATACAATATCACTTACTTAGCAGGTTAAGGTGCAAACATTTGCTAGTTAGTCATAAACCAAAGTATTTTAATGTTTAAGTGAAATTTTACATGACAGATAAAATATTAAGGGTTTACCAAAGTTAATAATTCAGTGGAACATGAATGTTTGCACCAAATTTCATGGCAATCAGATTCAATAGATATTTCAAATCAAAGCCACAAATGTCAACGTCATGGAGGCGCTACAGGAAAAGTAAGGGGATCATCGTCTAGGGATCTTTAATGTGTACACAAAATATAGTCATATTCTGTCATATAGTCATAGTTGTTGAGATATTTCAGTCTGGACCAAAGTGGTGGACTAAGCAATAGACTGAAATTGCCACCCCTAGAGCTACGCTGCTAGCATGGCTAAAAATATCAGCGTCAGCCTTAAAAACCCAACATGTGTAATATGTGTGTAATCACATAATGCCAACTCCTCACAGGGCATTAGACCCCCGGAAATTCTCCGAAATATTACTGTGAACATGACCTCAGTGTCCTCAATGACAGCTACAGCCTTTCCTGGTGGTTTTAGATATGTGTATTTTGAGAGCACAGTTTATCTGGATTGTACATACATTTTCACACTGAACTGTCAGCCAAAGTTATCAGAAATAAAAAGCCTCCATTTCCTTCCTTTGATAAAACGGACACTCATCTTCAACTGATTGCTTTCTGCTCTTTATCCCGGGCAAAACTCTTACCAAATCTTAACATTAACACAAACAATAAGCTGCTCTTCCCATGGGTCCTTTGTGACTCATCTAAATTGCTGCTATTCACCAGTTGCACACTGTTTGGCGGAGCGGCCTATTGAAAGGCAGCGGCTCACTCTGCACAACTGCACAACACGCTGCAGCCCGTAACAGCAGCGACACAGGCATCCGGGAGAAAAGATCTCTTTGTAAGGGAGAACAAATGGAGCAGCAATGCTCAAAGTGGTTGTCTGTGCCATGGTGTGAGGAGATAATGACAAGAGTCTCAGGGAGAGAGAGAAGACGACAGAAAGTGTTTAATAGTTTGAGTCATGTCTGTGTTTCCTCTGTTTCTGTGTCTTCTTCAAGCATTTATGACCATGAACGTCACGCTGTCGTGTTGTTGCTAACAGAACATCTATATTGTTGTATTGTTTCACTGATTGACTCTCATCTGTCCTCCTGTGATTTATTAAGGCCAGTTTTCATGTATGACGATTCTTATGTCAAATGACAATTATAGGACGTAATGTGCTGCAAGTTCAGAGCTCGTCGTGCTTTTACATTTTTTGCTGCAGGTTACAGGTCAGTGGATGAAAGTCCACCTTATCAGACACAAAGACGGTGATTTATACTAATTTGAGCCAGGACTTTACAACACTGAAAAGTCACCAAGGTAGCAAAAATATCCAAAAACATTGTTTAAGGCAGTGATTCTCAAAGTGGGGTCTGTGGCACTCTGTCAGGGAGTCTACGAAATAATTTGCTATGTAATTATAAAATTGTGCTTTATCATAAAAAGTGCATGTCTTGACATGAGGACCGTTTGCGCCAATAAAACAAGCATATCGTGTCCATTACTCCCACCCATGTTAGCTTTAGGCCAATAGAAACTCTGATAGGACTGTCACACACGGCAGGAAATTCATTATTTTAAAGTTGAAGCACTTACTGAAAGTCAGCTTTAGACTGGTAATTTTAAATAGCTGGAGTTAGCTACTGTTCATTTTCTTAAAGTTTTTAAGTTTTACAATACTAGTAGTTCCAATGGCATCGAGTACAAATGGTAGTAGCACGGGATTAATTGGTGTTACAACTATGAGGGGAGTCCTTGGGTCCTTCAAATTTTCAACTGTTGCCATGGTATTTGACCTGCAAATCACTCATTGGATGTAATTTATTTAGGCTGTCAAATTTAATGCGATAATCATGATTTAACACTGATTCCTTTTAATGCCACTAATTTCTTTAATGCATTAATGCAACTTTAGGCTGCAGCGGACTCTCTTGTAAAGCTAGAGTGAAGATACTTAACAAATTTATTTATACCACCCATGTCATACTAGCTTGTCGGGGATGAGGCTAAATAATGTCTACCATAAAGTATGCTAAATTTTGATGAAAAAAACTGACATGGCCAAATTCAAAGGGGTCCCTTCACCTGAAAATGGGTTCTGTGGGTACCCACGAGTCTCCCCTTTACAGATTGATGTGCTCGAGTTTGCCATGCTATGATTTGAGCTTTTTTTTTTTTTTTTCTGTGAGTTATATAGGTATATAGATGGTATTTGTGATTGTTTTGTTTTATATATGTGTTGAATGTATACATACATTTGCATAAAGCAGCATCTTTGCCCACTGTTGAGTATTAAATACTTGACAAATCTCTTTAAGGTACATTTTGAACAGATAAAAAAATGTGATTAATTGCGATCGACTATGGCAAACTATGCAATAAATCACGAATAAGCATATAAATATAGTAAGCATATAATAATGTATAAATTCCAAAATAGCCTATGAAATAAGGAATAATCCCACATTATTCATTAATCATAGTCTACATTAATTATTATTAGTTATTCTCAGATGGATATCGCTGTTGTGTTGAGGTGCATGTGTGAACAGCAGTGCGGCAGCGGCATTAAAACGGTGGAGTTGGAGACAGACAGAAGAACATGTCAGCCTGCCACGCTGCTCATGAAGCTTTGAATATCTTCCGATATTTTTCACTGAAGCTTCGAAGCCCAAAAATGGTATCTGGGACAGCCCTAGTCCTTGGATAATTTCCTCCCCCGTAACCGGTCCCTGACCCCAAAGTGTTTGATAACTCCTGCTTTAAGGTGTACACAATTTTGTGTTTTTAAAAATGTTCAGCATTTAATTAACATGATTTTTTTTTTTTTTTTTTTTTTTTTAGAGATTAACACTTTCTTTCAAATCTAAATCAGTATGATTGTTTGAATAGAAAGACTGTAAAGTTAACCACTGGACGTCCACAAAAACAAGTGTTAGTTTTTCTTAAGGCGGCAATCCGTAATTGTGACACGATAGGATTTAAAAGAATCTGTTTCCAGGGTAACATTTAATAAATATAGATGTCATGGCCACAATATATAGTCAAAATAGGGCATATGCATACCCCTATTCACATACTGGGACTATTTTCAGGGTTTGCACTATAGGGCCATTTGTCCTAGTTAAGGGAAATCTTAATGCTACAGCATATAATGATATTTTAGCCAAAGTTGTGTGTCCAGCTTTGTGGAAACAGTTTTTTTGCCTAGTCAAGTGTGGAACTGCGGAAAGAAATGTCTTGTCTGTTATCCTCATTTAAACCTATATTTGTTCATAATGACCCTGTGCACTCATATGTGTTTGTCTGTTGATACACAGTGGCAGGGGGAGACGCAGGAGTTCTGTCCCAGTGCCAAAGTGGTCCTGGTCGGCTGCAAGCTGGATATGAGGACAGACCTCAATGTCATGAGAGAGCTTTCCAAACACAGACTCATTCCTGTTACCCACGAACAGGTGAGGAGTGCACAGAAAACACCACTCATCTCTCTTTATCTGATTGCATCAACACTGCCAAACCTAGCTTGAAATGAACTGCTGTTCCTGCTACCATAGCCTAATTTCGCATGTGTGAAGAACTGAGCAGTACTGATTTAACATTATAATATTTGCAACGTCCACGAGGTACGGTTTTAAATGTACAGCCTTTTGTAATTTCCTGCTGCAGCGATTTTCATTTGCCTATAGTAACTCTGACTTTAGTACTAATTTAATAGTACCATCCCAGACAAACAACACCCATTACTTTGCTCCATTTGTGCGCATAAACAAAACTTCTGAAAATGAATTGGGAGAATGACATTTGTTTCAGATCATAACTTCCACAAATATGGAAACACAACGAGAGTAAAAAAGCTGGGACTGAACAGAGATAGAGACAAACAGCCGGATGTGCGATAAAACAATTGTTTTGTTTGTGTCTTGGAGCGATGAACAGTGGCATGGCATGCATGAATTTTAATAGCCTATTTTCATGTAAATGTGAATTCACACTTCTTGGCAGCCTTTTCTCAATATATTAATATTTTCCCATACCTCCGACACAGCAAAGGTAACCACCTTCATTTCCCTGTCAGTAATGGCGTCAAAATTGGTCCATCAAGATCTCAGATTACTTTCTCTGGATAAAGTGATTTAGCTCCAAATTAACTGAAACCTCTGATTACGGCAAATGTTTTGCTGAAACTGTAACAGCAGCAATTTTCACTTTTGAAACTCTTTCTTTCTCATCCACACTGACTGAAATCCTCACTGTGAGCCAGCGTTTACCTTGTTTGGCTGGATGTATACTGTAGCTTTCCAATTATATATATATATTATAATATAATTACAGAACACTTAAAATTACCAACTCAAAGGCACCCATAATATGTCTTGTTATATTGGTGCCTTCATGGAAGTCATGAACTCGTGTTCGCGACGTGGGAAGTTGTGAACATGACTTGTGTTGCGTTTAAGAGGTTAAGTTGTGAAGAACACTGCTGCTAATCAATGGCAATATTAACGTTCCTGTCCGACTCTAGAAGCCACAGATGCTAACAATTTAGCAAGCTAGCAAGTGGGTAACATAATGAAGGAAATGCAGAGGCATAATGAGAGAGGAGAAAGATGAAGTCATCAGGTCAACATTTTCCTCAGACATATAAAATTACCAAGAATGAATGATAAATGAATGAACTTCCATGGGCTCTGCCATTTCTCACAAAGTCAACAAAGACTTGCTTTTAGAAACTTTTCACTAACAAGGTCGTGAATATGACACGAGGGGGCGTTCATATGGGCCCAACTCGTAAACACAGTAAATACAACCCCCATTGAAAGCACCATATTTGTCCAATTTAGCTGCATCGAAACTGTGTGAAAACAAAGATTTTACATTATTTTAACTACCTGTTTTTTTGCCAAAATGAGCGATTACAGAGAGAACAAACGACGACACAACAACAACAACAAAATCAACGGTGAATCTTCGGCTGAACTGTGTGTCCACTGGCTTTATAAAGTGTCGTATGACGTATTTTTGAAGGCCAACCAGGAAGTCAGCATTGCCCTGGTTCCCTCGACAAAAAGCCAACAGAACGTTTTCCATTTGGTTTTGGATTATTTCACACTGTAAACACGCGTTGATGATAGTTACACATTTTGTTTAACAAGATAATCTCCACAAATAAACATCACGTTTATGTTGTCACTGTTATCACTTGTTTACATGTGTTTTGAAGTGTGAATACAATCGCCAGAAGTAAAAAGCTAACGTTAGGCTATAAATGAACTAGACCACGATCACATGGACGTGAGTAAACACAGCGAGGCTGTGAAGGCAGCCGGTGTGATGACATTTAGTTGTCTCATTTAGCCACTTGTTAGCAACAACCTTTTTTAAGACACAAAAGCTTCAGAACTGGGGGATATTTACTGACGTATATTATCGTAGAACAAAATGTTGAAATCTCTGAAGCTGTGTTAACCACAGACCTTAGTTTAGGCATCCAACTAAAAACTCATTCAACAAAAAAAGGGAACTTGATATGCTAAAATGCTAACTCAATTCCAGGTTTTAGCACTCATTCCTGTAGCACCCTCTAGTACTGTACAAGAGATCCCTTATTTCTGTGGTCAAACTATTAACAACACTGGCCAGAATTAACACATAAAGATGGAGAATAGAGCACAAGCTGACAATAGCTGGAGCTGTACTTAAAAGTGTTGCTATAGAGGTTTTCTTAATGGGCTCCATTCAAAGGGCTGCATCACAAACAACCACAAACTGGGACCTTTACACTTCAGCCACATGACCAACTGATGTGATCCCCAGGGGAAGTGCATTCACCAGCATGAACCGCACACAGACTATTTACACTACTGCTATAATCGAGACTGGAAGTGTTGGAACGTTTCCATTAATGCAAAAATAATGCAGCCTCCCTGGAAGCACAGCCCGAACCTTTAAGGTTTTTCATAGAAGAGGAAGATCATTACCACATCTGACTGCTAGATACTCCTTTAATACGAAATATCTCTAACACTGATGCCTGAACACCCACACCGTCGCACGGCGACAATTCGTTTCATTGCCAAAGAAGTTGATGAATCCAAATGTTGACACACGCCAATGAAATAAAGTGAGAAACTCAAGAGATAGTGAGAAAGTAACAGAGAAGAAATGCTATTTATAAGATCTATATAAGGATTCGTTAAATTGATAAAAAAAAAAAAAAATCAGTGTTCCCTCCTTTCTTACTATCAGTGTTGTTGGAGAAAAGGTAAGCAAAATGAACCAGTCCAGATTTAAGATGGTGATATCCGCTGCTGGGAATGAGCTGAGCTTTTACGCTTGAGTTTTACAACTGCACAGATAGGCGTTAAATATTTCATAGCTGTGTGGAGGATCTTAGCTTTTTGTATGCCCCAGCTAGCTATCATGCTTCTGAGAGCTGAGGCTTTTATTAAGAGGGGAGTTTTTACTGCACATCACCAAGACCTATGGTCTGATATCCATAAAAGGATGAGGTAAGAATAATCTGACAGCATGTAACAAATGGTGACAATAATAAACTTTGAGAGCGTGTTTTAAGGGTGTTGCAAAGGCCACTGTTTGTGCACTCATAGTACTGTACGGCAAAAGTATACATGTTTTTACTCTGCTGAATTACATGACACTTCCAACAGTACGCCAGAGGTTCAACAACAAATTTAAGGACATTTAAGTGCAAAAAGCATCATTTCCACCATGACCTCCCTGTTGCTCTCACACACATAGACACAATTTATTTGTCATGGCTGGAAGTACTGGCTCTCAGCAGCTCTCTAGGTGAGTCACCCTCTTCTGGACTACACACAACACAAACTGAAGCCCACAGCTGGACAAATGTTTGAATTTTAAGGCTTCACTAATCTTTTTATAGTAACAATGGATCAAATGACTACATGCAATGGGAAAGGAGACTCTTGTACTGATGGACCCAGAGAGCGTTACAACTCAGCTGCAGTTCCCATCCGTTTTGTGAGCATTTTAGGGTCTTTAAGCTTTTGGTTTTACTATTAGCAGATTTACTGTTTTGGGTCTGCCTTAGTATTCTCATCAACCTTTTTTTAATATCAGTAGCAGGAAACAGAGAACAAAGTTAGCAGCTAGCAGCTAAGAGAGATTTTTCTCTCAGAAGTTGGTGGAGACCAAACCCAGAGCTAAATAATGGATTTACGTCTGTCAGGTTGGAGTTTTCACGTTCACCCTGTGTTAGTTTGGGTTTTCTTCAGGTTCTCCAGTGTTCTCTCACAGTCCGAAGACATGCAGGTTAATTCATGACTCTAAATTGCCCGTAGGTGTGAGTGCGAGCGTGAATGGTTGTCTTTATGTTTCAGTCCTGCGATAGGCTGGCGACCTGTCCAGGGTGTACCCTGCCTTTGCCCAACGTCAGCTGGGATTGGCTCCAGCCCTCCACGACCCCGAATGGGATAAGTGGTTGCAGATGATGGTTGTGCTACCTGTGTCTTCGCTGCTTATTCGTCCTCTTAACAAACCCATATTCTGTATTTTTTTGTCTTGTTAGGGAACTACTTTGGCGAGGCAGATTGGAGCAGTGGCCTACACAGAGTGTACATCAAAGTATTCAGAGAACAGCGTCCGCGATGTTTTCCACGTCACCACACTGGCATCTGTGTCCCGTATCCACCGGCCTCAGCTCAAACGTGCTAACTCGCGTCGCGGACTCAAGCGGGTCTCCCAGCAGCCGCCCCGGACTGAGATTCATGAGCACCCACCTGCCATTAGAAAGGACCGGGCCAAAAGCTGCGTGCTCATGTAGGACCAGAGTCCAACCAGCAGCCTGACCTGTGTGTGCCGATGGACATGAAACCATACTGCACTCGAACTTAATTTATTGGTGAATTCTTGTCAGATATTTGCACTGCATAAAGGACAATATGATGAAAACAAGAAGCAATGCTATCCTGTGGAGTTCTTTGAGGAAGTGTTTGTCCATCTTTAGCAAAACCCTCCTTGTTATTTTTTTCTCTGTGGCCGTATTCTCATCAGGGGAGGTCATTGTTGTGGCAAAATCTCTTTTTCTTTAATGCTTTTACTCAAACAAGTGGACAAAAATGGTCATGGACACAAACAGGCTGGTTAGCAAAGGAAACAAGGACAATACAAAAGTGAGTACAGAGATGAAAGTGGAAAAAATAATGAAGATCACTTTGCAGGAACCAGCAGGAACAGTGCTGGTCTTGACCTCTGTTATGTTGTTTCCTGTTTTGAAATGCTATTCTCTCTTTAAGTGTTTAACTGAATGAAGCACAAGATGATACACACAAACTGTTCAGAGTTATTCGGAAACATCAGGAAATTAACTTGTTGTTCCACATATAACACACACTCACATACATACTATATATATATATAAATTTAGACAGACAAAAACTTGTGGGCTGAGGTGACACTAATTTTCTTAAACCACAAGTGCTTTTAATGTTGAAAACTAATCACATAAGACTAAAGTTTTATGAAATTAAAATTGTTCTAATAATCCACATTGGGAAGGAGAAGTCACAGAGAGAGCGAAAGGGGGTGACTGTTATGTTGTACATGTGATAATGAAATAAAAAACACGTTCTGCTGAGTGTTGGGATGTCTTTAATATGTTATATATTCACTGACTGTGATTTGGTCTTGATCCTGAATTATTATGCTCAGAAAATGTAAGTGTATGAAGGGGAAAATCTTGGATTTGTTAGACTTTTGTCTTTGGATTTGAGTTCATGCTGAAGTTGTGAACATTTTGTCTCAGAAAGACAAGAACATTTCTCTTTGAAACAGCTTCTTCTGTGAGGGAAAATATAACTTTTTACTTTAAAAAAATCCAATATGAATCAACAGCACAGAAATAGTAACAGTAAAATAATAACTTTGCTGAAATAAAAGTAGATAAAGCCATAAATCTACATTTTGCACAAGGCAGCTGATCTGAGCTAACTTGAGATAAAAATATATATCCTTTAACTTAATTAAAGTGCAAATAGCACATGTAACGGTAAACAGGGACAAATACCCCTTAAACATATGACTCATACATGATATTGTCCTTTCATAAATGCTAATGTCAGCATGCTAACATGCTCCCAATGTTATTGCTAACATGGTGATGTTCAGCAGGTAAGTTTATTGTGTTCACCATCTCAGTTTAGCGTTACTAATTTGCTAATTAGAGCTAAAAACAAAGTACAGCTAAGGCTAAATGACACGTGTAAGGTATCACCAAGTTGTTACGATTCATCCTCTGGGGACCAAGAATGTTTGTACCAAGGGTATAAAAGTTTTTAATTTTCAGTTTCAGTTTTATTTTATTTTAGTTTTGACTTTTCAATTTAATTTTAGTCAGTGTTTGCTATTTTTTTTTTTTTTTTTAGAAAGGTTTAGTTTTAGATTTTATATATTATTTTTACAGTAATTAAAAAGTATTTGTTTTTAGGGTCAGGTATAATATCTCAGAAGTATACTACATACATGTAGTTGATTAACATTTGATCAACTACAATATTTAAATCATGTTTTTGTTTAATTCTACAAGACCATACTGCATGTGAAAAACAACAGTGATTAATTGTGAAGTAATTGTGGCACAGAGCCGTATCCTGAAATGTCAGTCTGTTCAATTTCTGTGGTTCAAGTTCCAAGAGCTGAAGGAAATTCATGCTGCCTCCTTTTGTTGGTAGTGATACAGCTAAAACCCTAAAACTGAAATTAATTTATGCTAATTTTCATTCGTTTTTTTTAAACCAGGGAATACAGTTTGCATTTAGTTTGAAGGATATTGTTTTTATTTAGTTCAGTTTACGACAATATTTTTCACTGCTTATTTTCGTTTGAGTTTACAATAATAACCTTGGCCTGTATTAAATTTCATGGCAGCCCATCCAGTGGTCGTTGAGATATTCAATTCTAGACTAAAGCATTGGACCGACTGGCCAAAAGAAGAGCGCGACATAGCCATCCCTTAATGTGGCTAAAAAAAACGTTAACAATAAATCTCATCTGGAATTGCAAATTGCTCATTTTTACGACTCATTTTACATTTTTCAACCATTACTGCTCTGTGCCAACATCAAGTACTACTTTGACCTCCCACTATAGGCTACTTAATGACTACAGTAGGTTGGCTGCACATGCAGTGTATCAGTCACCAATCAAAATCAACTTTTTCATAATTCGCTGTGTATTTTCAAACTGTACTTTACTTACTTACAGTTCTCAGAAGTCATCTTTCTCTTTAATAATATGCAACACTAGCTGGCAGTGCTTTCCATCTCTGTGAAAGATCTGTCCTGACCTACTCGCAGGATCATCAGAGTGGTTGCTTTTGAAAGGGAGAAAGTGGAAATATTTTGTGCACATTATTATGGGACTTACAAAATTCACATATTTTGTTATTAAAATGGCCTAGAGCGATAACGCTTTGTAACCATACTTCTCCAAAAGGGCTTAGTTTGCATGTATCTTTGAAGCTGACAAAACCAGCCAACATTTGGCAGTATTGGAATCAAAATTATTAAATTCACACTTAAAATACTATAATAATATTCAACAGCAACATATATAATATGAATATATTACGCTCATACTTATAATGAATACAGCTGTACTGGGCTGCATTCACAAGCCATGTAGTCTGACCTTTAACAATGACTCTTGTTCCATTTGTTTCCCACCACCATGGATAAGGCCCTGCAGCAACTCGCTGCCTCTGTGAGCAACGGCAAAGTGACATTTCACAGCATTGCTGCCATGTCGCCATGCAGGGAGCGCGAGGTCGCACCACACGCCCGAGGCGAGACCAGGGCAGACCTCTAGTAAGGGTGGAGAGGACGCCCACATAGATGGAGCAGCAACAATCTTGCATATATACAGTATTTGACAACGTCTGCATAGTAATTTAATCACAAGTGCTAGCAACGCTTAATAAGAACTGGTCAGACACGTGGATCATGATTCTCGGTAGTAGGGCAGGCAAAGAAACTCTTAGTTGACTAATCACTTATTTAATTAATTGACAGATCTGTAAAACTCAGTTTCTCCACAAAGAATGACACAAAAGCACCACTGTAAATCTTCACCAGAGATGTCATTCAGCATAAAAAAAAGCATGAAAAAATTACTAATCGACAACAGAAATCTTAGTCAACTAAGACCAAAACAACCAATTAGTCAATTAATCAACTAAGAGGGGGCAGTCCTACTCCGTAGTGGGGTGAACTTTTAAATGTAGTGCATTAAATACTGGTTTATTATCCACATACAGTCATGTGTCTAGCTGGGCTGATATAATAGGATCTAATCAGACTTGAATTTCCAATTTACAGCTCTGATCATATATATATATACTTTTAGCTCTACATATGAGCTGCAGCCTTGTGAAGGACCAGTGAAGTCAAGCTCGGGGAGAAACTTGCAGGCTGGATCATCCTCAGCCTGAGGCACTGGGTCAGCCTTTGCTTTGGTGGAAGAAATGTTTGTTGACGCTACAGAGAATGTGAACGATGTCACTTTGTGGCCTCTCTTTAGCCTTCAACTGAAGTGACAAACATATTTACAGACAAACATATTTTGCAAACACTCATCCCTCTTGTCCTTGCAGCCTCACCTGCCTCAATGGCACTCCACTCTCCAGCTAAGTAATACTGTGGAGTGACAGTAAAATGTACTGTAGCTAAAGCTTTCTGGTGTATTAATGGCAACAGTTTTTCAGCTATTCTCAGATGCTTCCCATTTAGTCGAGAGAATCTGTGTGAGAAAAGCAGCCAAAATAAGTAGGCATGTGGAAAAATGATCTCCAAATGGCCCAGAAGGCAGAAGATATAAGACCACAGAGAGAAAAAGACCATTAGACTCCCACATGGACAGTGTACTCATGTATTTTCCATTTTATCCCATCGTCAAAGACCTCCAGCTTTGCATGTTATTTTTATGTGCACAGGTTGTGTTGGCGTATAAGTACTACACCCAGAGTACAGCCAAGTGTGTTCAAAGTTACAGTGGTTAGTTTGAATAAAATACAATGGACTCTAATGTTTTTCAGATTTAGATAACGAGGCAGATGCACTTATAATGAGTATAATACAGAATAATACAGCCCCTGGCATATGCCCTTGTAAACCTTCCTGTGAATAGAGACTGACCATGTATGAGGGAATGAAAGAAAAATAGTTGAGTGGAGAAGCAGAGTGGATATAACACAAATGCAAATGGCGGAGGAATATAAAAGAGGGAACAAGTTGCAGCTCACAATATGTTGATGGGACATAGTTCTTGAAAAGTTTTTAGCCAACAAAGGAGGATGGGTGGATGACATCACTTTACTGTCTACTGTCTGAGACAAGAATTGGAAAAACAGAGGGATCTGGGTTATGAAATTGTTTTTGGTGGAGAGGTGAGGTTATATGGAAGATAAAGCTACTGTAAGCAGGTGGAAATGGTAGAGCCCTGTGCATCAGCTGGACCATGACCTGGAGTTTTTAGCCATGCTAGCAGTGTGGTTGTAGGGATGACAGTGTCAGTCGGTGCACCACTTTGGTCCAGAAAGAGATATCTCAGCAACTATTGGATGGATTGACATTTAGTGACTTTTTAGTGAAATATCTTGACTATTGGATGGATTGCCGTGAAATTTGGCAAAGAGATTTGTTCCCCCAAGGAACACAAATTACTCAAGGAACACAAAATCTCTCAAATTGATGAATTATAATGATCCCTTACACATTTCATCTAACCCCATCATGAGTTCAAACTTTTAATTTGTTCTAAACTTTGGTTTCTAACCAAATGCCTGCAAAATGAATGGCATTTCCATCAGTCTCAGCTGTGCTTTCTTGAGATATTTTTCTAAACATTTTAAATGTCAACATCACGGCGCTGCTAGAGGAAAAGTCAGGGGATCATTAAAGTCAGTATACTGCATTCTCTGGTAAACATGACAGTCTGGACGATTGACATTGCCATCTCCAGAGCCATGCCACTAGCATGGCTAAAAATTCTACCTGTCAGGGGAGATTTAGTTTGAGTCAGCATGCAGACAGTTTGACAGAAAATATCAGCTGGGCCAGTAGAGCTGTGTCTCAATGTAAGTGTAAAGAGGTGGAAAAATAAAAGGTTGATTTGAGTCTCATCACAAGTAGTATTACTAATGGAAGTTGTGTTGATAAATCGATGAGCGTGCCTTGAACTTAAAGGTACCCCCGTGGAGACATGGCCTCTTAGAAATACAATACATCAAGTGCAATCAATTGATTGATATATATCAGAGAGGGAGAACGAAGATAAGTAATGAGTATTGAAGTGTCTGTTTCAAAGTGGTGAAACAGAACTCCCAACAAAATAGATTAAGATACATTAAAAAACAGTTTCTTTCCCAGAGCCATCACCACCCTGAACTCACTACCGCTGCTATACTGTTTAGCAATAGTGCAATACGTTTTATACTCTTGTATATTTTTTCTATATTTACAATTTTATCCTATCCCTCTATGCTCTGTACAATACATTTCTTTTTCTTAAACTGTGCAATATATTTTACGTCACATTTTCTATCCATATATGTATATATGTACAATTATATCATCTGCTCAAATCATAGTAACTGGACAATTATTTATTGATATAATGGACATATTTCTGGCTTTACTTTTCTATTATGTATATACTAATTTATTTTATTTGTATTAATACTGTTTTTAAATCTATGCTTCTTGTCTTTTATTGCACTATCCACTTGCTGCTGTAATGTGTGCATTTCCCCACTGTGGGACTAATAAAGGAATATCTTATCTTATCTTATCATATTCTTTTATATTCATCTGTACATAGAGTGAATTGCACTGAAACCAGTTTTTATCTGTACATAGCATATTTTTTTATTTTTGCACCTTGTATTTACTATTAAATAGTTGTTGCACTGAACAAGGAGACGCTCTCCAATTTTGTTGTACATTCTGTATAATGACAATAAAGGACATTTTAGGACAAATGGTGGCCCAGGCTAATACTGCAGTTCTGTAACAGTCTGTGTACATGCCTTATAACCTTGTAACTCCATCATCATCATTGAATCATCTTTAAAATGAAATGAATGGCACGGTAACACTTCATTTTACAGGTCTGCAAATGTCATGGTAATTAGGTGATAATTAGCAAGTAACCTATTTGAAATTTCTTTGGAGTTACTGCCAAATTAACCCAATATTTACATCAAAATTTATAGAAAATCGGGGCGCCGCTGTAACTCTTCCTAGAGTGGGCACCTCATGTGCAAGGCTGAGTCCTTGCAACAGCAGCCCCAGGTTCGAATCCAGCCTGAGGCCCTTTCCTTCATAAAAAAATTTATAATTATATTCCACTATTTGCCCACAACTGGTAATTTAATTAATACATTTCCACAATACAAAGTTAATCGATTTAATTAATTATTATTTATTTTAATTATTTATTTAATCGTTTTATTTTATATGTCTGCTGGTAAATAGATGATAATTAGCAAATAACTTATTTTAAATTTCTTTAAAAACTCCCTGAATCATTACTTTAGCTACCAGGTTACATTTGTGTTGACAATAGGTTACAATGGTGAGATTTGTGCCTGATCAGAACTGTCTTCTTTTAGGTTTGGTTTTCCAGCTCAGATGAAGAGCAGCCACTTCTCAAGCCTAAGGGCCCTATTTTATTTGAACAATTATAACAATTAGCACATAATTATTAAATAATGTTTATAATAAAGTAATTTTCTATAAATTTTGAGGTAAATTTGGCAGTAATTCTAAAGAAATTTCAGACAGGTTGCTTGCTAATTATCACCTAATTACCATGAAATTTGCAGACCTGTAGAGTGAAGTGTTACCGAAGGCACTTGAATGCAGTTGAATTTATGCCTTATTCCCACAGGGGCAAAGTCTCTTTTTGCTCGTCGTTGGGATGGAGAGCTAGGACTTAAGTAACTTTCTCAAGGGATGCTTCAACAGTTCCTTCAGTGGGACTGAATCACTGCTCTCAGATAGGAGGACGCAGCTGCCAACAGCTACACAAGTGGTTCTCAGTCTTGTTCCTCAGGATTCAGAGTCCTGCTGCTTTTCAATCTCACTATCTAATCACAGAGCATTTACCTGGAAAGTGAAGTGAACGTGCTACAGACGAGCAACTCCAACAACAACTTTCAGGTGCCAAATCCAGCCTACGACCTGCATTTAGAAGTCCCCTGTGAGATGAGCCAGCCACATGTACGTAATGTGAAGTCACATGCGGTCATGTGAAATGTTAAAATGTAATTATGGTAATCCTGACATGTAAAATTTATTATGGTTTTTCTGCAAAGAAAGGAAGTTTGTTTTTTGCAATCCTGAGTCTGATAGGAATCTTTCTTGATGTATTGCTTTCCTGTATTATTATTATTATATGCGCCATTATCTTGATACAAACACACTTTGCAGGGGGTCCATTTTTCATTTTAATTCCACTATAAAGCACCACTGATCAGTGACCACTGAGACTCAACCCTTCTGCATCTTTAATGTCTTTCCTGCTTGCACAGTGTCAGTAGCCATAAAACTACAACCTAATGCTCTAAGGGTGGAAGATGGCTAACAGCAGTGCTCTACTATCAGTTCAGTTTTACTCAAATCCCCACTTTTAACATCATAAGGAAAAGGAATTAGGTGAAATAAGGCTGGCAGCAAGCATCAACCACCCAATATAAGCAACACAATAGCAATGCCAGGGTAATGGTTGCCGTGTCAGTGAGAGAGAGCGAGTCATTAAAAATGCAGGACCCATTTAAACAGTATGTAAAATTGAGCAGATTAAAAATATATGTGCCCTGGGTCCATGTGGGCTAAGGCTTCTCCTTCTGTTCTCTCTGTGCAACAATGAAGGCGGCAAATTTGTGAAGTCAAGACGAGAGAAAGCACATACACAAATCTAAAGGTAGCTGCTCATACAGGCATGCATATGGCACACAAAATAAAAAAGGTGATGTTTCTGAAATTGGATTTATATTATGGTGGAACTCTTGCAAATTTAAGCAAGAGTAAACAAGTCTCATACTGGAGGGCCTGACGTGTTAAAAACTAAACAAAACAAAGTTTGCTCCAACTATGTAAATTCTATCTTTCTTTCTACAAGGGAGAAAGTTTTGGAGGCAGTGTGGACTCGCTTGGAAGGAAACCAAACCGGCTGGTTGTCGAAATAGTTTCCCTGTTCATGACCTGGCCTTAAGGACTAAGGAAGAGACACTTGTAGACAGTGTCTGGCTAGCAGCCAACGGGTGCGACCAAAATACTGTGGCAGCAACTAATGAGGATTAGAGCAACGTGTTAGATCAGTCACGGCCATCATAGACAAATGCACTCATTAGTCACAGCAACACATAGCTGACATAGTGAAATAGATGTGTGCAAAGTGCACACAAACATTTAAAGTATCTAAAATGGCTGAATTATGGTCATTAACCAATATGGAAGTGAATCGTCTGATCAAAGTTGTGTTCAAACACAGCTTCCACAGCTTCTTAACTTTTAGTTTTTCCAGGTATACCACCATTTTCTTGTAATAAATACACACAATTGTGGGTTTAATAAAGACTTTGATGGGGTAAGTTTTGTCATTTCTGTGCAACTCTGTCTTGGAATAACCCTAACATGAATAAATTGCAGAGTCGTGACACATCACACTTGGTAAGAGTTGGACTGTGGAGCTGCAACTAGCAGTTATCTCCAATATTAACAGACAACAGACATTAATGAAAATTTCTCATCAAAACTTCCCAGAATGGTTCTGCTAAGAAGGGAAACGTCAACACGACACCTGTATCTGTCCAGCGGTTCTGCTCTTCACACCGTTCTTTTGGCTCTTGTAAGAGGTACAGAAAAAAAAAAAAAAACAAGACAACACACATTGTCGTGTCACTGTAAAAACAGGAACGATCACTCTGCTCGTTCTGAATTTAGCTGGGGGGTACATTACTGCCCTCAGGTGTTTGAAGCAAATGCCAATCTGCTTGTACATATTTGCATACATGAACACAGATGTGCAGCTTCACAAACAAACAAGCACGCTGAAACATTCCAGATGGCCAAGCAGATTGTTTTGTGCTGATTTCCCCGGTGAAACGTTTGAACAAAAATATCAGCCACCGTGAGATACCCCGGTCCACGTCACAGTATTAAGACTCAACAAATGCAGACACCTAACAAGTAACCTACTTTTTACAGAGACCTACACACACATGCAGCCATAACTCAGTTACTGTTACATGGGCTCTAACACAGAAGTCTTTACACAGAGAAACGACACCTTGTGACCAATAGATTATACTGAAATTGGCTATTCCCTCTTCTGTAAATAACCTCAATTATTACTGGCACATTCTTGGACCTCCCAGCTCTGACATAGTCAAGTGATTGTGATTATAGTACTCTCACAGTTTTTTTTTTTATTTTTATACAACTTTTGGATGGATTGCCACAAAAATCCTTAAAGCACAGTCAATCATTTTCCTGAGAGGAAGAAGCCTACTGACCTCACCTCCTTTGAGCTTTTCTCTTGCTCCACCATGAGGTCAACACGTTTTATTTCTTGAATTGTGAAGTGACATGTCTTGGTAACTACATATGTGATGGATTGCTATGCATTGTAATACAAACCTTCACATCTCCCACAGGATGTATCCTAATGACTTTGGTGATACTCTGACTTTTCATCTTGTGCAACCAGCAGGTTAATGTCTCCACAACTATTAGTTGTTTGCAATACTTTGGTTTATGATCAAATACCTGCAAAACTAATCACATTCAGGTGCTGTGGTTAGCACTTCTGCCTCACAGCAAGAGGGTCGGATCCGGCTTGGGGCCCTTCTGTGTAGAGTTTGCATGTTCTGCTCCTTTTTTTTCTCCTCCCACAGTCCAAAGACATGCAGGTTATGTTAATTATTGGCTCTAATTTGCCCTCAAGTGTGAATGTGAGCGTGATTGGTTGTCTGTCTCTATGTGTCAGCCATGTGATAGTCTGGCAACCTGTCCAGGGTGTACACCGCCTTCGCCCGATGTCAGCTAGGATTGGCTCCAGCCTCCCTACGACCCCAAAGGAGAGGTGACAGATAATGGATGATTGGACCAGCCTCAGCTGCACTCACTACTAATTACCACATGTTAGCATGCTAACATGTTGAACTAATAATGATGAACACGGTAAAGACTGTACCTGTGAACATCAGCATGTTGACAATCATTATTGTTAGCATGCATTAGCATTTAGCTCATGTACCATACAGCCTCATGGATCAATTAGCATGACTGTAGACTAAAGATAAGGATTGCCCGCTTGCCTGGGGCAAGTAAAATGTAAAACATATAATATGTTTGGATAGTAAATCTCACTTGCCCCAATCAAAGACATGGTAAGACAGAATTAAACACATTGTTTTTACCTGAGCTGATGATGGAGGTAGCTAAGGAATGAACCATCTCGCTTCCCTCCAATCTTTGTTGAGAGCTTGACGTGTGGGACTGATCGCGTAAAGAGAGAGTTTATGAGCGGAAGCACAAGCGATCATTTCAATTATCCTGGAAACAGGAGTTTAGTTGGGTGGGATTAGAGGATGTGAGCGAAACTCCCGATTCATTTACTTGAGTAAAGATTAAACATGATGATTAACTTTGATCTGGATTATCATGTGATAACCGATAATTATGGGTGACCCAAATGCTTCAAAGCTTCAACCGTTGCCATGGTAATGAACCTCCAAATCAGTATTTGAATCCTTCAGGTTTTTCTTTTTTTTTTTTTTAATACAACCACATAACAATAATGATGTATAAATCCCAAAATGGCCCATGAAATAATAATCACAACATTATTCATATTCAACAGTGAGGAGCAGCTGTGGCTCAGAGGGTAGTACAGGTTGTCCACCAATCGGAAAGTTGGTGGTTCAATCTGCTCCACTGCAGCCTCAAGGGGGGTACAAGCCAGTGCCTCCTTTGTGCTGGTCCCAAGCCCGGATAAATGCAGAGGGTTAAGCCAGGAAGGCGAAACACATGACAAACAACATCCAAATCTATGATGATTCACTGTGGCGACCCCTGAGTGCAGCAGCCGAAAGGAGAACATTCATATTCAACAGTAAATATTATTCTCTAACAACATTATACTCCAACAGAAATCAATGTTTGTGGTGTGTAGATGTGCAAGTGTGTGCAGCAGTGCGGCAGCAGCACTGTCAGGGTCCCAAGTATTTGGGACAGTCCTACCACTAATAAATAAAACAATTTGTATAAGGACAAGTAAAAATGTACAAGTGAAAACAAACATCAACATTGAACTCTGCAGATATGTTTTTCTACAATAGTCTGATTTTCAGTCTCAGTTACGTTTACTGTTAGACATGGATTCAAGTTATTGCTGACACTGTATTCAAAAATGTTGTTGTCATCTGACAGTTGAGCATCATGACTGGACTCTCCAAGGGTCACCAACCCTTGTGTCTTTATTAAACTAACCAAACACCCAGAGGCTACAACCATTCTGTTAATTGTACAGTAAAAGAAAGCAAACAGTGTTGCATTGTGAGGCTCAACTCCGTATCATGCTGTAACCCCCAGCACCCATACAGAGTAACGGAGCTGAATGTGCGCTCCGCTGCAGCTCGGCACTGAAAAAAATCAGCTGACTGGAGGAAAGCAGCGCCCTGGCACTCTGGCGTCTGGCACCACACATCTGGCATTTAAAAGGCCTCGGAGCAAACGTGCTGACATTACTGTTTCGTGTGGGCTCTTTCTCTATTTTCTGCCACCTGGTTTTTGATATCTGCTGTTGTCATGGCAATGAATGAAACTGAATGCAGCATTTGTATTTATCCTGCAACCAAATGCCTCTGACAAAAATAAAGTTGATATTCATTTGTAGAAACAAAATGTAATTTTCTCTTGGCATTGTTGTAAAATGTTGTGGGAGTTCAAATTAATACAATCTGTGGTTAAAGAACACAGTCTTGAAAATATTGTGTGCTAATGTGTCTGGAGGCACAGTTACTATAAAGAACCCTTTTCTACAGCAGATGTATTTGAAATTACCAACTCTAACAATAAAAACGCTGCTTCTAATCACCACTCCAGCCTTCAAGCCAACATCTATATGGGGTTAATATAGGGTGCAGTCATTCAACTTGACTCATGTCCTTGAGTCATAATTGTTCCAAGCTCATTCTGCTAGAAAAGTTGAGTGTGTAGCTGCAGGAGCAATATGTTTTTCTGCAATATGTCTGCCCTTCAAACACTCACTCATTTACACATTGTTTCAATGGATTATGGTTTTTCCAGATATGATTTTCCCACAACATTTGCTCTGGTTATTGCATAGACAGTAATCACCACTGTGTGGACCAAAAACACACGAGTGAGTGCTATAAGTAGAAACATACATTATTAAGGTGGTATGTTTTCCATATGTGAAGAAATGTGGTCTACATATTGTAAGTGGTCTTGTTTTTCATGAATGTGAGAGAAGACCTGAAGTGACATCTGCAGAATTTTATCTTTGAGGAAGAGTTTGAGATTTTTGGATAGACTTATTACTCTCTTATCCAGAGTTTAATGAGAAGGTCAATACCACTCTCATATCTGTCTGTTTAATATGAAGCTTGCAGCCCATTAGCTTTGCTGAGCACAAAGACTAGAAACAGGAGCAAACAGCTCACTGTCTCGAACCAGTTATCTGAGGTCTGTAATACATTAAAGCAGCAGTGGGTAGAAAGGGAGCATATATGATTTTAAAAAAGTAATTTTTATAAAATGGTCACTATCTACCGACAGTAGTGTACGAGAGAGGTAATTTAATAAAAATCATGTGCCTCCGTGTGCTCCTAAGGGCATCTGCAAGATTTCACAGACCGGAGGAAAACAACCAATCAGAGCCGAGCTGGAGCCTGCCGTCTCTGAGCATCTGTCAGTCACTAGGCATCGCTTATCAAATATGAATCAATATTCTGTTACTGTAATGCCTATTTCTCTCCTCAAATGTTTTCAGAAACATCTTGTAGTTACTGTTTAGCTGTAACATGAGGAAGTTTGTGACCTGGCAGCCATGTTGAGATCAGTTCAGGAAATACGAAAAACACTGCCCACCAGCCAGAGCAAAATTTCTCACTGCACAGTTAAATAGATGTTTCTGAAAACATGACAACATTTGAGGAGAGAAATAGGCATCACAGTAACAGAATATTGATTCATATTTGATTAGCTCTGTCTAGTTTGACCATTTGATCGGAGCTGTCAAGTGATTGACAACTTCCTCCACTGAATGAACAGTCAATAGGAACGCTCTCTCTAAAATGATCTGTGATTGGCCAAAGTCTTTCATCAAGGGCTAGATTTAAAAAAAAAAAAAAAAAAACCCTGAAAACAGAGCCATGAGGTGTTGTACAAGTCAAATTTTCTCTCAGAACACTTGAATTACAATATGCTGAAAGGTTATTATGGGTGGCACGGTGGTGCAGTTTCCTCCCACAGTCCAAAGACATGCAGGTTAAGATAATTGATGACTAAATTGCCCGTGGGTGTGAATGTGAGTGGTTGTCTGTCTCTAAGTGTTCGCCCGGCTCTAGCACCCCGTGACCCTGAAGAGGATAAGCGGTTACAGATAATGGATGGATGGATGGATGGATGAAAGGTTATTATGGAATGTTTGCCCAATGATGCCAAAAACACTCTTCCTACTGCAGGTTTAAGGTAAATATCTTTACATTACATTGTGAACTGAGCCAACAGTTGTCGGTCATAGAGTGCTATTTGTTATACACTGACAGGTAATAATGCCTAAAACCCTGATGCTTTTGATGTATGACAAACTCTACTCATACAGGAGGAGGCTGGACATTGCTGACATTGCTACACATCTGTAGTTACACAGCTCAAATCCCCCCAATTTAAGTTACACTGAACATTGCCCCTGGAAACTGATCCTCCAATAAAATATAGAAGATGGAGGTTGATAGGAGCTGGTGAGGGAAAAGTGAAAACAGTGAGGGATGGATGAGGAGGCAGTAAAACTTGCACCAACTCTGTTTGCGAGGGGAACTATACAGTATCTATGCTGCATTCAGTATTTCATCAGAGTGAAATAAATGTATGGAATGTAAGACCTAATCAAGTTTAATATTTTATTATTTCTCTCCAAACACGAGCATGTAAGTAATGCAAATATCAAGTGTTGTATGAGTTAGGCAAATTGTTATTGTTGTGACTAGGAAACCGCCCCACACACACTCACTATATAGTCAGAGCATATTATAGATCGAAGACGAAAGTGACATAAGGGCATTACTAAGAGAAGAAGTCGCAATCACAAATCTGTCTGCGACTTCAGCACCACGGACAGCACCATGGATTTATCAATATACGGCATAGTTAGGCTGCTGATATTTCAGAGCTGTGGTCGGGGCCATAGACTCTAACTCGCACAAACCTCAGTCAGATAAAGGATCAATGAGTCAGGAATACCAGACTAATAGATTCAACTGAACAACCCATCTGCCTCTGCTCTCTCTCTCTGCTACTAGGGGATGGAGAGGAGGGATGGCAGGTTAACAAGGGGCATGCATTTTGGTAATTTTGCAAACAAGGAGGATGGCATCCCCCCTCTTCTCACCTCAAATAGTCCACATATGTTGCTTTTAACATTTTAAATAAGAGACATATGGTTCTTGTACTGAACAGTTTTGGGTTCCACAATGTATTTGCATGAATCTGGTTAAAGTAGTGAAAGGCCATAACAAAAAAAAAAAAAAAAAATGAACAAAAACAAGTGCCAGAAAAAGATGTGCCTGCACATAAAAAGCACCAAAGGGGCAAATTAACTGGTAGGCATGTGGCCTTGTAAAATAAGATCAGGTTTCATTTACTGCAGCGCTGAAATTTAATTTGAGTGCTTCTAGGATGCTAACATTTATCTGTTAAACTAAAGCTTAATGTTGGTAGTAAGGCAAGTTTGTTAAAAGAGAGTCAACTTTCTCTCATAAAATGTTGTCAGTAAAGATGTAAAACTTGGTTTTAATATGCAAAACTGATAAATTGGTCTTTTAGTGGCCCTCCAGACTTCGGAGGTTTCTTTTGTCACTCTACATTTCTAGCAGATAGAGTGGGTGTTGAAGATAGCCACTGGCATCTGGAGTAAAACCCACAGTGTGGCTTGTGGTAGTACTTTACATAGTGGTGGACCAGTCTAATAAAATTTACATTTAGACATCAGACACACAAACACTGCACTGTATAACTGGTGCCAATTGCTGCCTTTAGAGTTAAACTAGAAATGCAACAATTAGTTGAATTATTAATTAGTCAGTTGACAGAAAATTAACAGCTATTTTGATAATCGACTGCTTGTCACTTTTCATAAAAAAAAACGAACAAAACAAATATTACCTAGTCTCAGTTTTTTAATTATTGGGAATTTGCTGCTTTTCTTTATTGTATGAGACTGATAGCTTATCTTTATCTCTATAGCTTTTAGATTTTTGTTGGTGGGATAAAACAAGGAAATTGAAGCCATAATATTGGGCTTTAGGGGGCTTTTCCCCCTCAGTTTCACTGACATTTCATAGACCAAATAAGTAATTTGAGATAATGAAAATAATAGTGATTTGCAGCAGATTTCAATCTACTCTACCAAGAGAAAAGAATTTAGATTGCACCTTCGTCACAAACCTGTCACCTACAAACCACTGTGTTATAGCTGCGTGATGGTCTACAGCAGCGTTTTAATGTGGTGTAACCTGACATGCACATTTTATCCTCTCAAGGTTACATGAAAGCATGTAGACTGCACACACAGACAAGTCTTTTTTGTGCATTCATGTACAGTCCGTTCCTGCAAATCTCTTCTCTCTCGTATTCCCACACAATGGCTGTTCAATAATTCAAATCTGCACAGAACATGTTGCTGCATTCAAGCCATGTTCGGGAAAACCTACAGGATTTCCTCCATGACCAGAAAGCTGGTATACACTGGGGACATGCATTACAACTGTCGCAGAACCATGAAACAGCGGTGGGAATACTGGAGAACAGGGATGTCAAAGGCTTATTATCATACATGGGATCTGACATGAGACATACATGTACTAAATACTGTAAACGGCTCTTTCTGAAACCACCAAGGATGACACATGGGTTAAAGGGTCTTAAAGGCAGCTTATCTCAGCTATACCTGCACCCCCAAGACCATTTCATTAAATTATATAATTCCATCCATGTTTGATTGTATAAGCTGATGTATTTGATACTGCTGCACTTTTCTTTGAAGAATATTGAAGCTTATGTGTAATTTCCAGCTTTTCTACCATGGACACATTACGTTTTTTAATAGCTATTGTGTGTAGCAGAGATAGATGTATATGTGTACTAATTACTGTGTTACAAAACACAAAAATAATAAAAGACTCAATCCAAGCAACTTCTGTTAATTAAACTTTATATACATCACGTCAAACAAACACAATACAGAGTCTTGTCAACAGATGGATGACAGTTTTGGACATTAAAAAACAGAAGTTGTAAAATGTGTCATGGCTGTATGTATAATGCACTTCACCATGCTGTGTACTTGTTGTAGTTTTGGAGGGTGTAGGTTGCCATGGTATCCAACAGCCAACCACGTGTCACGACTGTAGCTCGTCTAGAGAGACCTGTTGAGAAGTGACACAATCATGTATATGTACTGTGCATCAATAATATTTGGAAGAAGTACACACAAATATGAAATACTAACCTGCACATTATCAAGAGCTTATCATTTCCATTTTTTTTAAAAAAAGAAATTGCTATTAGTCATTTAATCCATGGTGTTTAATTAATCTCAATGAATTACTTTGTCTTTGCTTTTTTATATTATTTAGTAGTTTATTAATGCTGTGTTATTTTGTTTTGTGTCTCTTTTATAAATGTGTATTTGTGTGTATTTTATTTTATTTTGTTATTATACAACATAACTAATATTTCTTTTACTTTAACCATACAATTTCTTTCACTTAAGCTCTTTTTATGCTGTTTGTATATAAATTTCATATAAATTACACTAACCTTTAAACTTGACATTTTTACCTGAAACCTTTACATTTGTAAACATATATTTTATGCTTTAGCTCTGATATAACATTAAGAACCAAAGGTGGGACATTGTCTAGCAAGTCACAAGTTAAGTCTCAAGTCTTTGACTTGTCCTAAACAAGTCATAATGTGCTCGTCACCAAATGTAATGCCATTTTAACCACAGAGTAATATAGTGCACATTAAATTTACAAAATCATGAATACTTTGCAATGCAATTATATGTTAAAACAAGTTAATTAAAACAAGTTTGTGAAGTTTGGGAATTAAGTGCTGACTTGCTAGTTGACATGTGAAATGAGGAGGAATGAACTGTTTCGAGACATTTTTAAATAACATACTTTTTTATCTTTGAGACTGGGGAAAAGTATCAAGCATTTTCAAGTCAAAAGGCTCAAGACCAAGTGAAGTCATGAATCATTGGTGTTAAAGTTTATGTTGAGTCTTTTTTTTTTTTTTTTTTTTTTTTTTTGCTTATCATCACAAATCACACAAATTTGTAAAATAAGCAACATATTCCTTTAAGGCAATAACCTGAACTGACATGTCCAGAATATGTCTGTGCATATATTCACACCTTTCCATTACATCAGAGGATGGCTGAGAGGAAAGAGAGATATGTGTGATTTCAATCAATGGTGCAGAAGAAGAGGATAAAGCATAGATGGGAGGGGTGATGGGCTACTCGACTACCTGGGCTATGAGAGCCAGGGGATGTGGAGAGGAGGAAAAGCTGCATTAAATATGCAGCAAAGTAAATTAGGATCCAGGAGGGGGGGGGGGCGTCCCTCTCTGTTTCAGACTGTCAGCTCTCCCTGTGTTGTGCCAGCCTCTTTCTTCTGTAGCCAACTTGTTTTGACATTTCCCCCGGCTCCGATCTGACATTTTTCTCTTGGCCATTTCTCTGCTGCCTGACTTCCTTCACACTCCCTTTCCTGGCAAGTCGCTCCCCTCGCTCTTGTTGGAAACCTGTCTCATTTTGGCTGGCAGCGTCTGCCATTTCACCGTTCTGTCACCCTCCAACTGGTCCTCACACAGCCACAAATGCATTCAAATCCATGTGCTAACGGACAGACAGGTGCACAGACATGTACACCAGCCAAAATGTCTCTGCTTGTCGGGACAATCCCTGCGCTACAGCATATGCAGATAAGAAAGCTGACCCTAAACAGTTTAACAGACAGTTTAACCTGTCTTCCATACTGTACATTGATGTTTAGCTTACCTATAACCCTTTCCATATAAGGGGACTAAATTGTGATAACCGTGTTGATAATGTGAAGATACTTTGAGGATGACCACAGTAATCTATGAAAAGGATCTTTTTTTTTAGCGCACACCAGAAAAACAAATGAAATCAGTTATAATGTGGGTATGATGACAAATAGGTAAAAAAATTCTTAAATTAAGTGAGATATATCAGTTTACAAAAAATAATCATTGTAATGTTAGCCTGGAGCTACACCTCTAAATAGCTCCACCTATCTAAAATGTTGTCAAAAGATGTTGTTTCTCATGGTTGTGAATGTCAGACTGGGACATCCTAAACATAACTGCAGTCAACAGTATATATATATATATATATATATATATATATATATATATATATATATATATATATATATAAAAATAAATCACAATAAAACAAGATACAGATCGAAGCTCATCAGCCGTTAGCATTTACAACAGTGCTGGCTGGCTAGCATTGGCTAGCTAGCTGTGACAGGCAACAGTCCTGCTCCTTTCCCAAGCTACTTTTTAAAATCACATCTTTTACAATATCATGTCAAAATCTTCAATTAAACATGTGTTTCATGTTAGAAAACACTACAAACTCTTTAAGGGAACAAACTTAGTTGGCTAGCTTGAAAACATTAGCCATTAGCTTACCCTTCAGTGTCTTAATAGGACTCGCGAACAGTCTAGCTGGGTCGAGCAGGAAGTCTTCAATAAATCTTCTTAAATTCATTAAAATAGCCTCTCCGTGGTTTCTCTGTTGATAACGTTCGAAGTGTCCAAATACAGGAAACGACAGACTTGGTGGCAGGAACTCATGAAAATCGTTTTTGTCCATTATTCTCAGATGAATAGAAACCTCACCACGTGTTATCACGTATGTTTTCAAGAAAACTGTCTTTGCATTGACGACATGTATTCTCAGTACTGACTAACTTCCTCTCTAACCTTACCAAGCAGCATACTGGCTCACACCACATGGATGATTGAAAATCACACACCATTCCTGCCTGACTCTTCATAGGTCTGCGCTTGTCCCAGCCTCGAACCCTGAGGTGAAGCCATGCAGGAATTATGTAATAAACTCCAGATGCCGCTGTCAGTCTAATCTCCAGCTTTGTGAACTATTATGTACGTGTGTGTCTGTGTTTGCGTGTGAGAATGGGAAAGAGATTGAGTGAGAATGACGGCAAGATTGAAAGTGTACAAGTGAAAATGAAATCTTAGACTCACTGCTGTATGTGGACGACGACGACTCAGATCCAGGCTGTACAATGACAAGTTGACGGGACTTCTGCGTGACAAAACAAAAACAAATTATCCCTAATTTAGAGCAGAACATATACAGTATATTTATTGCAGGTCAAATCAGAAATTTAAACACCTGCCTGTAGGATTATCTATTAGCAACATACGGCCTCTTGGCTGAAACTCACTGGCTGGTTGATTAGGCTCTAGTGGTTATTGGATGTGGGGATTTCAGTATTAGTCAGTCTTTATTGTTAGTAATGTGACACTTGAATGAATCAGTTTAAATAAAATCAAACCCAGGAGGTAAATAATAAACATTATGGAGGCTGCAGCTTTGTGAGTCAAAGAATTGTTCAGTGTTGGGGAGCCAACCACCTCACTGACTGCTACATACTCCCTGCACGCAATATTAAGCTTAAAGGTTATGGTGCTTTCAAAAGCCATAGTCTGTTTGGCTAGTCCAAATCAGAGTGAAATTGATAATTTTGGTTCGTTTTGTATTTAGTCTGGTTTGGTTTCACAGTGCACAAATTAAAGCCAAATGCCCTTCTATGCAGGGAATCACAGAATTTGAAATATTGCTGTCGCAGTTTGCTCATCTATGCTCATGAATCCCGTCTCGTCCATTTTATCTGCAGTGACTTGTCTTTTTTTTGTGGACTTCATTAGCATATTCTGTGTCTTCGCTTTGGCCAGATGTCAAGCAAACACCAGACTTCTGCAGAAGTGCAGGTCAGTCCTCTCCCACTCATGTTAACCTTTGGTTTACCTGTGTTCATCTCAACAAACGCCCACGCAGGCAGCCATAACCCTGCATTTTGGTTCACTTCCTGCAGTTGGGTTGAATTATGGTCTCAGTGCAATCGAACCACACTAGGGTTAATTTGGAAACGGTCCGAGACCACCTCTCGCAAGTGGACTTTGCGTTTCTACGCCACAGTATGATTACTGCGTTCACATCTGCCTGAACAAACCGCGCCAGAGTTTGATTAAAATAGATGTTGGCTTGTGAAAGCGCCCTTATACGAGTCATATGAATCTAAAGTGAACAGGAATCATTAAAACTGAAACATTATATACTGTTATAAGGAAACAAGAGTCCACAGCCATGCTAGCAAGGCTTAACCTTGAGATACATGCAAACATCTGCATGCTAACATCCTCACAAAGACAATGTAGATAATGAAAACAGGAATCAGATACTTAGAGTGTCAAGGTGACAGGTCTCCTTTTGTTCTTTATGTTAATCACTTACCTGCAAACTCAAATACCACTGATCTGATTTTAAAACAATCATCCATGCATTTCAGCATTTTTGAAAACGATACTGACCAATGTGAAGGCACAATAACTGACTTTCTTACCTGTTTACTGTCCAGGAGAAAAGGGTCTTTGACTACAGCTGCTCCACAGAGCTCCACCATCCACTCCAGATCATCTACAATAAACACACACAGTTGTAAATGTTGACTGTTTGATAAAAGTATCCTTGGTCACGCCTAAATGTAATTCTGTCTACTTTCACCTCTTTAACCCTGAGGGGATACCGAGCGAGCTGGGACTTTCTTTGATCGGAGGGATGGAAAACAGGTCAATACTTCAGTCTCCACTCAAATCAATATCACACTCAATCAGTAAACACACATTAACTTGGTTTAGAAAAAAATCTGTTTATATTTCAACATGAATCAAACACAACTTTTAAAAAAATCAAGATCAGCAGCTTTTAGGGCCGTACCATAAAGTTTAAAGCTTCATTCATAACGCCGAATTTCAGATTCTAAAATCAACATCTGAATGCTGCGCAGCTTCTTTTGTTTTTTTTTGTTTTTTTTTCATGTCTATTCATTCTGTTTAAACCCAGCATTTCTGAACAGTTACAGATAAATATTAGGCGACACTAATATTAACAGTATTATACTATTTGTAGAATTAGATTCCAGTGGTGGGATTGTTTCTGACTCGTGTGATCCAAACTAGAGCTGCAACGATTAATCGATTAGTTGTCAACTATTAAATTAATCGCCAGCTATTTTGATAATCGATTAATCGGTTTGAGTAATTTTTTAAGAAAAATAATCTAAACTCTCTGAGTCCAGCTTTTTAAATGTGAATATTTTCTGGTTTCTTTACTCCATTAAACTGAATATCTTTGAGTTGTGGACAAAACAAGACATTTGAGGACGTCGTCTTGAGCATTGACAAACACTGATACATGACATTTTTCACCATTTTCTGACATTTTATAGACCAAACAACTAATCGATTAATCCAGAAAATAATCAACAGTTTGATCATCAGTGAATAAAATTGTCCTAATCCAAACATTTCCAATAACTCCAGAGTATTAAGTCCAAGCGTCAGAACTTATTAGCGCTGAAACGATTCCTTGAGTAGCTAATAATTAATTTGATTACTAAAAATCATGCATTGTTTTGAAGCTTGTTTTGACAGATAATGTTGTTTTATTCAATTTGCAATGAAAATGTAGATTTTTCTAAAAGGAAACCAACTGCATGTTCATTTTGTGACACCTGTCTTATTTTCTCTTGCATATTTACCATTGCTCCTGAATAATGCAGTATTTTTTTTTATCCAAATACTTGATTAATTGATGAAATAATCGATAGCCCAAGCACTAAAATCGAGTGAAAAAAAGAAATTCACAGGATCTTTTTATCTAATGTAATATTCTGCTTCAGTCCATATTTGTTGGCACTTTGCCTTTTAAAAACATTTTCCCACTGTGGTCAAAAAACGGTTTGTTCCCAGTTGGGGAGGCACGCACTGAGTTGTTTTTATTAAAGAATTGAATGATTTAATAATAATAATAATAATAATAATAATAATAATAATAATAATAATACAGAACTCATTTAATCCAATTTATCACTCTATTCAAATTGAAGATTTTGTTAGGGTATTGTTTTAGGGTGATGGTATCATAAAATATGACCTCAAAAGAAGCTTGTTTGTTACAACAGAGAATACTTGTGTCTGGAAAACCTCAATCTACTCGCAGTGTACTCTGTGGGTAAACTCATCATTTAGGATACACAAACACAACCAATTAAATAATGGATGAAATCCTGTTGGGCTGGAGGAAACAGACTCCATCATCATGTTTGTACCATGTAAAAGAAAGTCTTTAAACTCATCACGCTAGCTAGCAGATGTCGACCCATTAGTAAAGCTTCATCGATCCAGCAGGCAGTGGGAGGATGCAGCAGAAGCACTTTAAGAGCCCCAGGAAGAAGGAGACCAAGGAATGCTGCCATGTGGGTTTTTAAGAAACGTGCCTCCCGAGACCTTCACCCATGATCTATCTGCCCATTCATTCATGCTGGAAGGATAAAGCAAAAAAGTACTTTGTATGAAGGGCAACAAAGCTCCTCTGCAGCTTGAACTTGGAGGTCATTCACAGTTTAAATCGTCAGAACCAAACAAGGCTGACCAGGATATTTACACCAATTTTATAAGATGGGAACATCACAAGTACTTGGCCACAACTGAAAGGCTCATTTTCACTTTCTTTTAATAAAGAAATCCCAGGCAGCTAACTGACACCATAGCAACCGCTGTGCAATATGACAGCACCACACCAGAAATGTCTCACACAACTCCAAAGTCCATATTCAATCCACCCACACTCTGGAAACACTCGTCATTGTCCTCCAGTGCCAAAAATGACAGCCAGGGTTAAAAAACAACACATTTCAAGCTGCATCAGTCAAAACCTCAGTGAGCTACTTTAACTCTCATTTTTTTGTTGTTTTTTTTTCCCCCTTCTCTTTAAAAGCAAGGCGGGTGTTTGTCTATCGGAGTGCTGCAGGACACAGACATCAATAAAACTGAATAAAAGCTGCTGAGCAAAGTAATTCTTGATTGAGAAAACAGAACAGTGCAAACAGCACGACGGCAAAAGGCAACAATCCCATGAAAAAAAAAAAACACCTTTTTACAGCATTTTCTTTGACAGCTTATGCAAATGAAAGTGTATGGATCCTTGTTTTTGTGGTCAATAATCAGTTATTATCTAAGTGCGGCAATTCATGTGGTGTTTGAGCGCTGTGTTTCAGACAAGAAACCAAACAAGACTGAGCTGCATGTAGACAGAAAATCAAAGTAATTAGATATGGCTATTTAGTGGATGACACTTTCTACAATACATCCGACTCTATCTTAGCCTATTGAGCAAAATTAACTTGTCTCTCGTTACAAACATTATATAATAAAAAAAGACATTTTTATGTCCTCCAGCGAAACTTCAGAATCACCTGGATGAAACGCTGGCAGATGTATGATGGAGACAAATATAAAAACTAAAAAACTTCACTGACTCAACTCACTATGTGAAACCTGTCTACTAAGCTGATCTTGCCTGGCTGAAAGTGGAAGACAAATTGATACACAGTCTTCTCATTTTATTCAGGAATATATCGGTTTAAAAAAAAAAAAAACACTGCCTGTATTCAAAAATAACGTTTCCCAGGACAAGACAGGTTGGAAGAAAAGAAAAGGATATTATATATATACTATATGAAAATTTTAAAAAGCAACTAAAAAGGTTATTCTTGGGTCGAGGCCTGTTAAAAAAAATCTCTCCTTTGGTTTTGTGAAACACATAGCTCAAAGCATTTTAGAGGGATTCAGGTAGAGAGCGTTACATGAAGATATCAGTGATGTGATTGTATTCAGCTTTAATTGGGACGGGTGGGGTGATGTTGGTGATGTACTGCCCCAGTCACACTGAGAAACATCGCTAGAAAGGTGTCGCCAGCAAAACCGTTGTTGCTTTATGGAACAGCAGGCCTGCCGTGCGCTCCTCTCTGCTAGAAAAACGTGACACGTGGCGCCAGTTTTCAATGGTACATGTCCACCGCCTCCGTCCTTTCCAAGCTTCCCATTCATTGTCTATGTAAGCAGCTGTGCAATGCATTCGGGTAGCATGGCGGTGCAATTCGAGAGACGGACTGTCATGTTGCCCCCTCTTTTGTATAAAGTTGAGGTCTAGGCTACTTTACACAAATCCGGGGTGTCCGGCACAACGCGTCACCTCTAGAAACCCCAAAGAAACTTTTGCACTAACCGTCGATCTAAAATGAAGACAGATTCAGCAACTGCATGGCTTATTTCACATAAAATGTTTTCAGAAACACATTCCGGTGAGCTATTTTCATAACAGAAGAGAAGAAATATTCCAAACGAGCCGCCATGTTGGTTGGTAGTTTGAAAGCTGGGGTCAGCAGCCCACGAGGGAGAGCGTTCATCCAATCAGGTGCCTGATGGCAGCCCATCAAGCATCCCGCCACTCGTCTATGTCACACATGGTCCAGTCAGACAATCAAATCAAGCAAGAGTTGGAATTTACTACTTTAGCACCTCCTTCCTGTTTTGATGCCGGTAGATGTGGTAGGGCTAGATAACTAGGTAAAAGGCTACTGTCTACTAGCCACACAGAGGAAGAGAGAGAGCATATTTTCCATTAATCACACTCCAGTTAAGCAGCTGTCTTGCCCAACGCCTTTTGCCAAGGGGCGTTTTTGAAGTGACCATGCCTGTCGTGACGTGTCTCCGTGAGATGAGGGCCTAATGGTACATGTCCACAGGGGAGTTTTGTATCATGAGGGATCGCCTTGCTTCGCAGCATAGGACGCTTGTTGGAATGCCACTAGACACCTGACTGGACGAACGCTTTCCCTCTAGGGCTGCTGCTCCCAGCTTTCAAACTAGAACCAACATGGCGGATACTTTGGAATCTTTCTTCTGTTGTATCATGAAAATCCTTCACTGAAATGTGTTTCTGAAAACGTTTTTCAGAGAAATAATCTTTATTTTAGATTGACAACGGTTCGTTAAAAAGTTAAATACCTCAACTTTATGCAAATGAGGAGCGAGCAACATGATGGCACATCTCTTGAATTGCGGCACCACGCTGCCAGAATGCATTGCAAGGCTGCTTACATAAAGGGTGAATGGGAGGTGTGGAAAGGATGGAGGCCGTGGACATGTACCATAAGTATATTTATGCAAGCATGTATGTGCATGTGCATGTGTAATGGAGATCCAAATAAACAATAAACAACAATGATCAGGCTCTACGAGATGGTGCTAAAGAGAGAGATAGCACAGGTGTAGTAGTTTCTGACCTGACAGTTTCTAACATTGTCATGATAACAAAAATCATACATTTGTCAGTAATTCTTTGATCCACTTTGGATGTTACATTTCAGCCCCTTGGTCCACGTACAATACACAGAAAACTTGAACATGTGGTGTTGCTGTTATGATTTACCTGTAGTCATGTCTGTAAAAGGCCCCTGGAAGCAGATCTTGTAGCCCTTCATGAGCAACTAAACAGAAACAGGAGACACCAAAGTTAGAATAAAGTGACCTACTGTGAGATGTCTTCAACATTTCTACATTCAAGCAAATGAAAACATCTATTCAATGAATTCAACCTACGGACAATGTCCAATAATAGAGAGCAGCTGTAACATATTACATCCGAGTATGTTTCTGAACTCCTCCCCTGTCTGAAACTTCACCGAGCATATCTTGCAATATAAAATCAGTATTTCTCACTTATTGTTAAAAAAAAACAAGACCTTGCTCATGTTTTGCTCTCACTGTAATACTGTAAATTCAGGGATGAGTCAGAGAGAAAAGAGCAAACAAAGCCACCTTCACAGAGGTAATATCACGCTTTAAGCACATAAAGAAAAACGACCTGCCCAACACCAGGAGCACATTGTTTTATTGCGCTCAGGGTCAATAAACTTGCTTGAAATGGTGAATGTAAAATTGTTTCCTTGAAGTAAGTACTGTACAGAAAGGAAACGTGCGACTCACATCCCAGGCTCATATACAGTGTGCGGCTGGATGGAAGTGTTTGGAAGATAAATGTCCAAGCTGCTGGAGAGAGAAATACTAATTTCTCACACCTCCCTGTCCATCCATAATGATCATTAGCCAGAGGTGGTTGGTGAGATGAAAAAGTGTTTCTGTTACAGATTTTTAATTTAGACAACACGTTAATGTCCTTCAGGAGGTATTAGAGTGTGTGATGTGATAACGTGCAAACCTACACACACACACACCACACACGCATATACGCTCTTTGATTGATTTCCTGCACATCAACATTCAGGTGACTCCTGGCACTCTATTTCATCTGTTAGTGTGTTTGTCACAGCGGTGCAGGTGACAGAAGGTGAGTATGAACAGGACAATCTGTCTGGCTCCATCAGAAGTGCCGGTGCTGCGTTGAAGCCACTTAAATAAGCCTGAAATTACTAGCTAATTCAATTAGCGGAGGTTCTTCAAAGGCAGTGATACGGCCAACATGACATCCAGCCATTTCTAATTTTCCCCCTCAGTGGCAACAGAGCTGGTCCTGCTGGCCTTACACCAAGAGGAAAATTACCATTAGCTTTTTACAACAGGGCCTAAGAGCTAAGAGGCTGGTGCAATAGGAGGAAACAGGTTCAAGAGCTGTTTGTAATTGGGACATTTTAGTCGACTGTTCTTTGTGGCTGGACACACTGCTTTCACATACAGCAAGGACGGCAATAATTATATTTGACTTTGTTTTTCTCGGAATCGGGTTTTTGTCAGTAATCAGTCAGTTCTTTAGGAACACAAATGACTGTTGTTGACATGTTTCCGGTGTTGAGGTGATGAGTGATTTGCTGACTTGTTCCTCTCCACCAGACCTATAATCTACAGCATATAGAGTATTGATAAGATGCTGATAGAATAGACTGATGTCAGTCATGTAGAAAAAGTCAAGTAGGGCTATAACTGACAATTATTTTCATTGTCATTAACCGATTAGTTGTTTGGTCTATAAAATGTATGAAAATGGTAAAAAATATCATCAGTGAGTGCCTTAACAACTCAGTTAGTACAGCAGGCGCCCACATAACAAGGCTGAGTCGTAATTGCGGCAGCCTGGGTACGAATCCGGCCTGTGGCTCTTTGAGCATGGCGCCCCCTCTCCCTCTCTTCCCCTTCATAAACTATCCACTGTCCTGTCAATAAAGGCAAAAATGCAAAAAAATGCAAAAAAAAAAAAAATAAATAATAATAATTCTTAAATAAATAAATAAATAAAATGTCAATCAGTGTTTCCCAAAGCCCAAGATGGCGTCCTCAAATGTCTTGTTTTGTCATCAACTCAAAGATATTCAGTTGACTGTCATACAGGAGCAAAGAAACCAGAAAATATTCACACTTAAGAAGCTGAAATCAATAAATTTAAACTTTTTTTTTCTCAAAAATTACACAAGCCGATTAATTGATTATGAAAATAGTTAACAGTTAATATGGTAGTTGACAACTAATCAATTTATCGTTGCAGCTCTAAAGTAAAGTAGAAAAGCAGAAAGGATGGATGATAGGGCTGACCCAAATGCTACGAAGCTTCAGCCATTTTTATGATAATCAATCTCCAAATCAGTATTTGAATTGTTCGTTTTTTTATATAAGTATGTAATAATAAAGCATAAATCCTCCCAAATCCCCAATGAAATAAGGAATAATCCCACATTATTCATTATTCATATTCAACATTAATTATTAGTAGTTATTCTCAGATGGATATCGCTGTTGTCGAGGTGCCTGTGTGTACAGTCGTGCAGCAGTGGAGCTGTCCCGGGTACTGAAACAGGAGACGGAGACAGACAGACAGAAGAACATGTCAGGAACATGTCAGCCTGCTGAGCTGCGAAGTTTCAAATACCTACGAATATTTCTCACTGAAGCGTCCAAACCAAAAAAAAATGGCATTTGGGACAGCCCTAGTGGATGACATGGAGAGCAAGCAGCTTAAACGCATTTATACTGGGAGAAAGAGAGGAGCCTCTTCACTAGATAGTATATGCCCTGCTCTGTTTTTGGCAGTTTGTTTCACCAGCTGTTAAATTACTCTTTAATGGCAGCATCCTGGAAGTCCAGCGGTCAAACGGACAGGCTACATTGAACACGCAATATGTATGGACCGTTTGTAGAGTGGCTGCTGCAACAGTATGCTTCCACTGTAATCAATGAAACTGGCAACACCAGGCGTGAGAGCAGCGTTGAGATACACTCTACAGATGGGCCAGTCTTCTATTTAGATATCTTATGATATGTTTGCATGGCTCTTTTACACAAAAATGGGTCATAAAGTGTGATTTATATTTTAAATTAAACTATCAATATACAGTAAATAATTTAATGACTGCCAATGAGTGTATTGGCAGTTTGATTTTGAGAGTTTCTATTATTATTTAGCCTATTGTTTCGGTATCTAATAAAGTGTCCTAAAATATCATTAAAAACATACTTTTATTGTCTATTTCTTATAGACCCAGTACACCTTTGTCCAGTTACAGATGTTCCGGACCGGGATGATAAAGTCAAAGCAGAACATACTGGCTGTAGCCTTGTCGTCTGAAAAGCCGGTGTTTCAATTCAGCATGTTACCTTAATCTCTGATGCCATATCATGGTCATTTTATGATTTATTACAGTAAATATACTACATATTGGTCCTTTAATAAATGCAGCTGCTGCTTAGCTGAGGACACCTCTCCCATCACACTCCATCTAGTCCTTGCCTCGCGATGCCATCCCACAATTTTTTCATGACTCTCTGGCCGCAGTTAAGATGAATTAGTTTGTGCCAGACATCATTACAAGTCCGCTGTAAAAAGAAAACAGCAGCTCCTTCACTCAGACACGAACATGAACTCTTTCTACACCTGATTGTGTTCACCTGCCCAGGGAGGGACTGCGATGAACGTTTTTGTAAAACGTCCCTGACAAACAGGACTTCTGAGTAAGTTTAAATTAAATGAATGCATAGCTGGACTGTCATGTTTGCTAATTTCCAAACCATTTTCTTGTAGCTTGGAGAAGTGGTAACCCACATTATAATTCAACTGTTTTTTTCTTCTTCTTTCTTTGTTCTTTGTTTTTTTTCTGGAGCCAATCATAAAAGAGGAATAAAAAAGGACAGTATTGTTGTTTTACAACTATACAGCAACTTTGGTTTTAAAATGTGTTCTATAAATACACAAACTTCCTTCTCATTTCTGATGATAGTTGTACATGCACAGAGAAAATAAAAAATGGCGGTGGCTAAAGAAAATTCATGAGCTGAAGCACAAGCGAGTATTTACATCATCTTGGAAACAGGAGTTCAGCTGGGTGGCATTAGACATGATGTAAGCAAAACAAGTAGGGCAAGTAAAAATTGACTTTGGGCAAGTAGATTTCTGACCCACTTGCCCAATCGGGTAAGTTAAGAAAAATACAAACTTTGAACGCTGAATTTGAATTAAATGTGATGACAGTTGTTATTTGCTTATGTTTTCTGGCTATTGTCTTTCAAATTTGATCAAACCACACCCACACAGTCCTGATGAAGCACATCAGCTGAGTTTTTTAGCTTTAAATAGGGATGCTAATAATAAACCATTTAACCGTTAACCGACATTAAGCAGTTTAACCAATTAATGCTATCCATTAAATGGTTAAAAGAAATATTAATAACTACATAAATAGATGAGAAAAACACAGAGGAGCAGCTCGTCACTTTAAGAGAGTCCACCTTAAGAGAGCCGGCGCAGATACAGGAAGTTGGTTTGGGACTTTCAGCTGAGGAGTTGTAGCTTGTAGCCTTATAGCATTAATTCACCTACAAATAAACTACACACATTGTCCACTACACCTACATTCACAGGCATGAACAGTTAATAAATAATACTTAAGGTCATGAAGGTCATGAATATTCAATCTTATATTAATTTTTTTTTTTTAAAAGGAAGAATTTTAAAAAAAAAAATTTTTTTTTTTTATAAAAAAAAAATTAAAAAGTATTTTTTTTTTTTTTTCCCCCCCTTTAAAAAGAAATAAAATACATCTAAAATTAAAAATGGAAAACAATAAATACATATTAAACATTTTATAGAGAGCAACTTAAGTTAACAAAATTATATTACACTTGTATTAAATTTAATTGCATCTATCATTGTAGAAATGTTATTGTAATGTTCAAGTATCAAGTATATATGGATGAAAATCAGCAATAAAACATGAAAGCTGCAGGTGAAAGAAAAGAGTCACACACGGCCAACGTTGGATTCCTTAGGGACTTACTTTAGCGTTCACATTCGGAGGCGATTTAGATGAAATAAACACGGTATAATAGCCATTGTGCTCAGCCTGTAAGGGACTCACGTTATTGTCTTCAGTGATGCGAGCTCTCATGGGGCCCTGGTGGTTAGGTCCGTTCACCACGTCACCTCTCACTTCAAAGACACTCTGTTGGAAAACAAAGCAAACTGACTTCAGTATATGTATAATAGGTATGTGAACCTCCACTCGCAGTAGCATAAAATCTTCCCTGTTGCTGTTAGCTTTTAAATAAGTGAAGCTGACTGACAGTTAATATCATTTGATTTATTTTAAGGGTCAAACATGCTCATACAACATTCCTCAGTCTGACAGAGTTCATCTTTTATTTGTATGGAGTCCATCTCTTTATACACTATATGATGCATAAAAATGCTTAGAAACTGGCCTGGATGACGGAGAAATTGTTTTAAATTAATGGCAATGCTTAACAAAGCTTGGCAAAGGATTATACTCGAGGACCAGATGCAGGGATCGCTAGCACAAAAGGATGACAAATAATCTATGAGGTATCACAGCGGACCACACGGAGAGATTCATCATGCAGCCTTAGTTCAACGTCAAGACATACAGAGATATAACAGGAAGTCACCGGTGCACAAACTCGAGGAGCACGCAGGCGAGCATACCTCATCCAAGAGTTTCTTTTGTTTGAAGCACTCTGAAATCCCTGTGGAGAGGAGAAAAAAAAAAAAAAAAAAAACCTTATGAGCGCTTTGTCAGAAGCACAAACACTATTCTGGTGGCTATTGTATTACATAACACTGCTTTTATTCCAGCCTATCCCCCAACATCATGCTGTTTTGTATTTAGAGTAATTGTTGTAAACACATCATGATAGAGCTTGACAATAATCAGGACTTACACTGGAAGCTCACCACCCACTTCCTGCCTGCAATGCCAAGGAAGTACTTCAGTGTGCGCTCACATACCAGTTGTTCATCTGGTAGACAAAAGAAACAGAGATGTGTGAATAGATGTTCAAGAGTACATGTGCAGCATAAACACACTTTGATTTGACACTTTCCATTTAAGTGTTTTAAATGAGGTATAATTTTTATTTTTAGTGTAATAAAATATCAATACACATGAGTATCGTAATATTACATTTTGTGATACTGTACCCATTCTTCAAAACGCTATCAATTTCTAATTAATAGTTTGCATGCAAAAAATCATGATAGACTGTGGTTTTGTGTTGTGTTTAAACCATAGACTGTATATATGAAGTGGACGTAGCCACCGTGATGCCACCCATTGGTTTGTGGACTGCCATTCTGAAGCCTTGAGTTCAGCATTTTGGTCGTCACCATCTTGGTTTTTTTGCAACCAGAAGTGACACGAGAGGGTGGAGCTAAGTACAACCGAACAGTAAATAAGACAATTTCAGGTGACCAAAATGTTACAATTTACTTTCATGAACTGAAAACACACTGTGAGAGTTAAGAGTTGAGAGTTAAAGCTGTAAGATGAAAACACAGATAACATCCAGACCAAGCAACATTGTGGTAGCGACCTGTCAATCATGACTTGGAACCAGCAATTGAGACCATAAACTCATGTTTACAATGATTATTGAGGTAATAAATAAAGTGAGAAGTAGTCATTTTCTCATAGACTTGTATACAATCGGACTTCTTTCTGCAACCAGCGGAGTCGCCCCCTGCTGGATACTAGAAAGAAAAAAAAGGCACTTCTGCATTGGCTTCACTTTTCAGACCCGGAGGTTGCCAACTGGTTTAAACCTCAGACCGCTGGTTATCTATCAGAAAGAAGTGCTATGATGATTTAAATGCAGATCCTTCTGTAAACTTCTTTTACTCAGATTTTATGCATAAGGTAGTGTGTTCTTTGTACTATCAGTTTAATAAAATTAGATTTTTTAAAAAACACAATATATTGCAACATATTGAATTGTAAGCCCTGTATTATGATATGTATAGTATCTCCAGATTCATGACGATACACAGCCCCATTAGTTAGTTTGTGATGTTGACAACCTTGAGGTCAAACACTGTTTAGCATGCATCTTACTTTCAGGAAATACTGATTTTTTACAGCATGAACACATACTGTAGCAGATACTGAGAGTAAATGCGCAGAAAAAAAAGTGTGTATGCAGTTAGAGACGACACTGGGAGCTTTAATTTGATGGAAGATAAAGCACAATATATGGCTATAACTATTGCCCACTCTTCCCAGAAATTACTTTTGTACTATGTTATCATTTATGCTACTTAAACTGTAATTACTTGGATAAATCCTGGTGTAAATGTGTTGGAAAGAACTATGAACAAACGTATCTTTTAACTGCACCAATAGTTTAAGACTGAAGATAAGAGATCAGAGATAGGTATTCCTTTATTAATCACAGTCTAAAACAGAGAACAGTTTCGCAGAGACAGCATGGTTGGACAGAACGGTTGATCAGCAGGGTCAAGGTAATAGATACGGTGATTATCTACTGATTTGTATTGCAGGCAAGAGTTAAGTGCACATTATTGATGCTCCTCAAACATAACTTCATTTCAAATGATTATTATTTTATGCTAATGGTTAGAATGGGACACCTCCTGCTCCTCTCCAACCTTTAACCAAAAAGATCAAGAGTCCCAGGGTTCCCATTTTTTTGGTTACCCGGGAAACAGCTGCCATTAAAAAAAAAAAAGCCTTCTTAAACAGTGACAGTTAATGTGGTGCTTTGGAGACAGCGAGCTCTGAAATTAAAAATAATCTATCAGAGAGGGTAATTAGCAACAAGCGGATGAATGGAGGAGAGAGTGCGTGGGTGAGCGAGAAACAGAGAGCTTATCTTTTAGGGAGCGCTTTAAAAAGACGCACAAAACAAGCTGTAACTACGTGAAAAAAGAAAATGTACTTCTGGGAATGAAAATGTTCCTGCTCAAGAAAATATTAAAAAAACAGGACCTCAGAAGATTTAAAGTGAACTTTTCAATAGCAGCGTTAACTGCCACATGCAGTCCATCCCTGAAATGTTCAGGAACATTCCCTGCATGGGGTCATGTGGGAACAGGAGCAGGGATCGGTATTTAGGAAAATCTATACCGCCAAATTCCCACCTCAAGACCTTGTAACATTTAAGGCAAATGCCAGGACAACTGTATTGTGAATGAAATCAGTAATGTTTCAGAGACAAGCATGTAAAGGGTTACATCTGTCTGCCGATAACGCTTTCACATGAATGAGCCAACCTTTTACAACACTCTTCTGACGACACATTTGAATCTGTGACTTGTTTACAATTTACGTCAGTGCTTTCACGGGTGATTGGACTTGTCTCACAAACTTGTTGAATATTAAATGCATTACAAGACCATTGGCACTTGACAATAACAACTCGCTCGACATGTTTCTGATAATAATAAGATTTGTCTTCCGCTGCGTACATGAACATCTGGCCTTGCCCCGTCTTCTTCTCCTACCGTTGCGTTTCATGGCGGTTGGCATCCATAAGTCTTGCATTACCGCAAGGGCTGCCTCCTCTTAGTCGATTAGTCAACTAATCAGTTGTTCTTTATTTCAACTTATTTCCAAGAAACTTATGAGCACATCTCTGGTAAACTCAAGACTTAAAGTGGTTCTTTTATGTGATTCTTTGCAGAGAAACTCAGTTTATAGAGTTATCAAATAAATCAACTTAGCAATTAGTCGATAAAATCATATGCGTGTCTGAATGGGTATCCCAGTAATTTACCAGGAACTATGTGTGAAAGAGGCAATACACTCACACTGCCTGCACTTGGGCATGCTCACCTGTGTACATTATGATATGGGTCACCTCCGGCGTTACCTGGGAAATCACACGGGCACCAACTCGCTTGGCAAACCTTTTGACCATTATCTATAGGAAATGACATTTGATTAGTTAGGGTACCCTGTTATAGAAAGTACTAAATAGACACATTTATTGCTTGAATGTGCACCTGTTCATTGGGGCTTAATCCAGATGACACCAGCACCATCTTAGCTTTACTTGTCTCTCTTGAAGGAGTGTTATTTTCTTTGTCTTCTTGCCCATTTGGTGGTGAATTGTTACTCTTTAATGTTTTGGCTGCTGAACAGGGAGCCTTGGAGGCTTCGGCGCATTTTACACTCGGTCCTGTGCGTGTGGAGCACTGCAATGCTGAAGAAAGACAGAGAAAACAAATAAAAAGAGTCAGCAGCAGTTGGACTGAACTTAATCTGATCAGACCAATTCTACTTATATTGGATATCTTAATACAAACACATTTTGTCACACAGAGCTTCACCTTCATTTACTGCACAGTCAGGCTACCATGCACCACACAAACCACATAAACTCTGTTCAGTCAATTCAAACCTTGCTGGCACACTAAAAATATTCTGAGGAGCAATGAAGAGCTACTATCTCCAAGTGGCAGTTGCCTTATACTGTATACCTGTATTTGTGTATTTGCAGAATCCTAGCGGATACACTACACCGGTAGCCTTACCCGTCTCTGCAATGCTGCCATGCTTTGACACACTGGGCTGGGGGACCCCGATGCCATCAGATGGTCTTACGCTGGGCTCTCGCTCTACTTCTTTCCTGCAGATGATGGCACGTACATTAACTTTTGAAGGAAACAATAATTTATTTAAATTTAAACTTTATTTACATAGCAGAAACATTTATGATAAAACAAATAATTCTATTAAAATAATATAAAACAATGGCATTATTATAGAATTAAAACAGCAGGATAAGACTTGATAAAAAAGTGTCAACAGATTTAGAGCCTGTTCCAGAGTTTTGGGGCATAATTAACAAAGGTTAACCAGTGTACAGATTAGAGTAATGTGGGGTCATATTGGTGCAGATCAAGGCATTTTTCAGTTCATCAATATTGAGCTGGATCATTTGTGTATTTCCATTCGCAGGTAAACCACTGCTCTAAAGTGCGACTGTTTTCTAAAAACTATATTTGAACTTTTTTTTCATGCTGGACATGAGAGATGTCTGACCAAATCCCATCCTGTAACAGCAGATACACTCCTCTCTTATTGGATATTACCGTATTTTTCGCACTATAGGTGCACTTAAAATCGCCAAACTGTTTAACTCAGACACTAATGATGAAGGATTTGATAGATTTGTGGAAGAGGAATGAACTGAAAAGTGAGTGTGATGTTTTGTATTTCATGTGTTACAACTGAAAAATGTTGAGAGTTGGTGAAGTTATTGAGTTATTAAATGAAGTGAATAAAGTTTCTTATCTGACCGTTTTGTTTTGTTTAATGCGCGTTTAATCCGGTGCGCCTTATAGTGCGAAAAATACGGTACACAGAACAACAGACAACACCTCAAAACACCACTAGAACCAGGTACATCTAAGTACATCTAAACTGGTTTGGCACACTAATTTGAGTGTAGGTTCTCAATATCAATACTGTGCAGTTGGACAGTATTGTGACAGTTGGTGCCTTAAAATGAAACTCGTGAGCTCGTGTGTACAACATGGGAAGTCATGTACATTATATACGTGACGTTCAAATGGTAGTGAGAACACCGCTGCTAAACAACGGCAATATTAACTTTACTATCGATGTCTAGATGCCACAGAGGCTAAAAATTTAGCAAGGTAGCAACATAATGCAGACAATGCAAAGGCATATTGACAGAGGAAAGAGATTTTCCTCAGACATATTAAAAGATAACAAAGAAAAAAATGACTAAAATTACAATATATTAATTTATTATGCACCAAAAAATTAAAATTATAATTAATTAAATTTATAATTAATTCATTATTATTATTATTAGTAGTAGAGGCAGCATTGTTAATTTTTAAAAATATGTATTATTATTTTTTTTTAATTTATTTTAGATGTTATTACTGGAAATGTAATTATTCTGACTATTATTTCATCTTTTTGTGGGGGGGTGTTTGTCAAGCTCAAGCTATGTTTTCTTCGTCTTTTCTTGTTTATTTCTCCCCTGTTCTTACCACTGTTGTAGCACCTGTAAAGTCACTGCTGTTTTGTTTTAAAATTATTACATGGTTTTGATGAATACTCGATTCTGATTGGTGTGTGTTAATTTTTTATAGCAGACCATTGTTATGTTCTATATGCTCTGATCTCTGACTCTGGTGGACTGTTTTTGTATCAAATTATTGATTTCTTAAGTAAGTAGCCATGTAATAAGCGGGAAAACGTACTGCTAGTGGGCCATAGTTGTGAAAGAAACCCCTTTAGGATGATGAAAGACCCCAACGAGCCTGTCAGGGTTTCTTTCACAACAACAACAGGATCGCTGTACATTATCCCGTACTTATACTACTATTAGAAATAAAACAATGACTACATGGTTAAAATGCTGACTCTCAGCTTTAATTTGAAAGTGTTTGCATCCACATTAGATCAACAGAAATTCATTGTCCCCATTTAGGGCAGAGAAAGTAACAGGTGAAGGTAACATAAAGTCAATATTTAGTTGCAAGTCAATGATTGTCTAAAGTCTTCGATCCACAAACATTAGCAGATACACTGACTGCAGCCGTACTGACTTGTTGCTTCTTTTAGGAGCCTTTTTGCCTTCAGTCTCATCTTTAGTGACTGATGCCAATAAAGGATATTACACTGTTTGGCAATAAAAAACCTGGGTTGTCTGATCTGTATGTTTAGGGTTATTATCACTGCTGCACTGCCCTAAAAGAAGGGTATTATCTGCCCTTGAAGCTGAATAGCAGAATTTCATAGTCCTTGTTTCATTTCAAATCAAATACATCGGATTAGAGCTAAAACACTGACTGTGCTGTGTAGTTGTTTTAGGTAAGAAGATGTCGGATCAGAACTCTGTATTTGCAGAAACTCAATATCCAGTTACTTGTATCCTTTGCTATCAGAACATTTTAAGTTATTTTACTATTCATGCGAATAAAGTTTTGGAAGTTCCTTTGTTTTGTTTTGTTTTGGCTTCATTTCTTCACAGAAATACTGACAACTGGCAGCGTGCCTGCATTTAAATTACCTACACCAAAGTGATAATGGCTCATTGAAAACTTGTCATATACTCCAGTGCCAACCATTCTTTCCCATTTCACCGCTGCACTCATGGCGTATTTGCTTTTTAATTTAGAACTTGTATAGCTAAAGTCCTCCTTGTTTTCATCTACCGTCTCTTTCCATCTCTCCCTCTCTCTCGCCTGGAGGACAGCACTTAGAACCCTGCAAGGCGAGAGGTTGGAGGGGGTGAGCAGTCAAGCGGGAGAGATAAATTACTGTGGCAACACAAGTTTCCCTCTAAGTGCTCTAAATGACATATAAGATACAGTCAGTAATGACTTTTTTATTCTCCACAGCATAAACAGATTCTGGGTTCATTAGTGAGATTATCCGCCTGTCCTCTTGAGATGCATCACCCTCAACACACACACACATACACACACAGACACACTAACTCGACAACTTTCTCCTTCAGTTACAGACTGAAAGAGACCAATTACATGCCACTTGCTCCAGTTATTGTTCAGCTTAATGTGGCGGTATTGAAATATGGCTCCATTTAAAATGTATTAACAACGTATATAATCCTCTAAGGAGAGAAATACAACACACTGAGGCATTTCATTAGACGCGTTATTGAAGTTTGACTTTAAGGATTGTCACAGCTGATTGTTTAGCTGGCCAAGGGACCAAAAACTAGCCAGCTGCTGGCCGTAGCTTCATATTTAATGGACAGGTATGAGAGTGTTATCGATCTTCTCATCACACTCTGCCAGGAAGTGAAGAAGTGTATTTCCCAGAATGTCAAACTATTGTTTTAAACTTGCACGTACTTTGTAGGCACTGACAGTTACCACAAATACATAAACGATGCCAATGATAGGACCAGAGAGCTCACAAATGATGACAAATCTCCCTATCATTTTCAATTATACTGCCAGACGGAGGAACGCAGAGAATTGCCAACCTCTGTAGGAATGAAGACAGTTAACATGGTGAATCAGTTTCAAACTGTCCAATTCCTGAAAATCATTTAGCTGTGGTATTACTCTAATCATTTCCTGCATACTGAAAACAATGACGTGATGTTGGGAGGCAAGCTCTCGTGTTTCTATGTTAGACAGGAAATGAGGCAGCATTTACTCGTAGTTTGTGATTATAAATGAAGTTGGTTCGGTGGGACAGTTCAGTTGTTCTGCAACAGAGAGATGACCAGCTCGCTGTACATTATCCCTTACTTAGCTATTTTTCAGTGTTATTTATCACAAATTTAAAATGTATTTCATAGCCAAACAATTAATTATTTTAAAAGTAATTTACTAATAGGTTAGTAGTAATTTACATAAGTAATGTATTACTATGAACTGTATCATTTTTAAAATAATTAAATGAAAAAATGTAATTTATTTTGAAAAAATAAATGTAAAAACGTCTGAGCAGAAACAGAGGTTCTTGCAGTGGTACTTTTATTAGTAGTACTAACTCCAGTCTACCAGTATTTACTTACCGGTCTGAACCTAGGCCTGTATCCTGGTCACACAGGAGGGGTATGTTAATGTCTGGGCCTGGGGACACAAACCAATCATCAGCTTTCAATATTTGCACCAAGCTAATACATGGTTTCAACTAAAAAGAAAGACTTTGGTTTGGAGTAACTGAGATATGATATATCCCTTAGAAATCAATTATCATATATTTCATCAAATTTTATATACGGTTTCTAATCACTTAAAAAAGGTACTGTATGTAGGATCTGACAGCATCTATTGGTGTGGTTGCAGACTGCAACCAACTGAGTACCCCTCTGCTCACTGCTCCCTTTCCAGGAATAGGGTAATGTGAACCACCAAGTGCATAACCATAATAACGCCGTTCCCCTCACTCAGAGGCCATCTTTACCAGAATAACACTACTTTAGGAGCAACGGAAGTCAAACGGCGGCTGGCGGTACCGCAGTTTTTCCACATTACCGCAGTTTCACAGGCATGTCAAGGAACTACGATGGCCTTCAGATAAACAAGGCCCTCTCTAGAGCCAGTGTTTGGTTTGTCCGATCTGGGCTACAGTTGAAGCATGGCAGACTGTGAAGAGGACCCACTCCCTATCTAGATATGAAGGACTCATTCTAAAAACACAATGATTCTTAGTTTCAGGTGATTATACTCTAATGAAATTATATTCCATTTCTGCTAATTGATTCCACCAAATGCGACACACTGTTCGTTTAATGGACTAATTGTGACAGCTCTAATTAAACATTTGACATTTCTTATCTGCTCACCTGTGGTTTTGCTGCACCGATTCATTTTTGCAGGGACTTCTTTTGCAGGACTGTCCTCTTTCTCCTGAAGCACCTCCGACACCAGAGCCATCAACTTCTCCAACCTCACCAGCTCCTTCTTCATTTCGATCTTTTGCTGAAAAAGGAGAAAACAAAGTGCAACATCTTATAATTAGAAATGAGTCGTACATTTAAAATAAAATACAGGGGAGGGGGACAAGAGGAAAAGGCTGAACAGCCGGGGTCTTGCACTGACGCAAGAAAACAAATAGCCGTCAATCAGTGAGGAGGGACCAACACAGTCAGGTAGTCATTATAAGAAGGGAATGGGTGCTTTTTCAGCCAGACAGCACTTAGTGAGGACAGTACATGGCAGAATAACAGAGTGAGAAGGTGATTATATAATACTTAAGATAAATGAAGGGTGATCAGAAAGCAAGAGAGAGATGTGACAACAGCTTTCTTCTATTGGTTTAAAAGTGTGTCTCTATGCTTCACTGGACTGGACTTTGAATTTCATCCTTTAAGTTGACAGCCAAAGTGCATTGATTATACAAGACACACAAACACGCAGCACAATGACACCAAACCTCTGTCGTCTCAGATGTGTAATCCTGGGCCCTTTCTAAAACCCGGGGCATGAAACTTACACTCGCAGTCAAAGACAGTCGACAGATAAAAGTGAGAGCGCTGGAAGATGGATGAGGTACAAAACAAGAATCATCTCCTAGGCGGCATTTCCTCTAACGTAAATGAAATGCAATTTAGAAAGCTGCTGAGGGGGACATTTTTTACTAAGCGAGGTAGTCTGTCATCCAGGAGCTGACAGTTGTGGTTTGGAGAAGTGTAGGGGCTGCCCTCTATGGGCCGTAACGTGACATCGCATCACTGGGAGCACAATGCCACCGAGTAATGCAAGACAAGCACTTAGGCTGACTGAAAATTCTCTGTGTTAGAAATAATGGAAAATCTTTGCCAACAATCAAAGGTTGTCCATATACTGACTTTGACTGGTATTTTTCAACAGATGGTGCATTTATACGATGAATGAAAGTATTTGAAAACATAATATTTACCTGTGTAACAAGGACTTCGCTTGAAAATTGTGATGATTCGAGTTGAGAGGAAGCGCTGACGTTATTTGCTGGGACATCACCTGCAGAGAGGAAATAATCAAATTGCTATGTGTCTAAAATGCTTCAGAATGAGGTTTAATTTTCTCATATCCCACAAACACAAACTGTGAGAAAGGGAAACTACAGAGTAAACACATCTTTGACAGGTTAGTAACAGGAGAGAAGACTTAATTATATTTTATGCTTTATCTCAGAAGGCTGCAAAAGCTAAAAATGGATAAAGATCAGCGCTGAGGGATATGGCACAAATCTTCTATCCCCATATAGGTCATTTCATATCTTGATAATATATACCATGAACAACATAACATGTTTTGTAGTAGTTCAATAAATAAATTGTCTACATGATATAACCACATGGTTTAACCTACTGTATCCTCTTATGTTATTTAGGTACTTGAGTATTTTCTAATTTAATTAAGAAATTCTGAGCAAAATGAACATAAATGTTTCAAGGGAAATTATAGAGAAAAAAGAAATATATTTCCAACTATACACTATGATTCCATGCATGCACACATATACAGAGTAATCAGATTATTATTATTAATTTAGATGGCAATACTGCGCACCACAATATCTTGCTATATGATTTAATCACAATATGATGCCACTAAAAGACAATAAATTATCATATTGAGCCTATTTGGGTTACTGAAAATCAACTTACCATCATCCGGTGTGCCGAACAAGTCCACAGACACTTGGCTGGAATTAACGCAGTCGGGGCTGGGGCACGCGGGTGGACGGCTCAACTGTTGTGCTCCACCAGCTGTAGCACCCTCACATCTATGAACTTCACTGGAGTCTCCCTGATCCTTCGTCATGGCAGATGGAGGAGCTGATGTTCCAAATATTTCCGTCAAAGTTGGCAATCCCTCTTCACTGCAGTCTGACTCCGACGAAGACTCGAGCCTCTGGGCCCTTGGCCGCTTCCTGGGCATGCTCTTGATGGAGGAATGAGTGCTCAGCTCTCCGCTACCATGACTGCACGACTTTACTTCATGGACAGTTTGAACAGCTATTCCCAGGCCATCAGGAGTTAAAGAGGACTCTGCGTTTACGACATGTTCAGCACTGGTAGCTGAATTGGGCACTGAAATGCTGTCTCTTATCTCCTTCCCTTCACCAGCATCCCTCACCATACAATCAAGCTGATGCTCTGCTGTGATTTGAGGACACTCTGAGCCTTCATTTAGCTCCTCTTGTTCAGCAGCTGTGAAGCAAAGCCCAGAATCTACTACTTGAGGAATAACAGAAAGATGAGGACTTTCTATTTCCCGTGTCGACACTTTATTAGGAGTGAGGGCACTGCTGACACTATTCCTGGAGACACAGTTACGACCAGAGCCGTCCTGATCTGAACAACTGCTATCAGGGATCGAGGCTTCAACCATCACTTGATCTGGTTTCTCAACAACTTTTCTTGTCGGGGCGGGTGAGTTAGAAGGAGATATCATATCGCTGCAAGATGAGTTTTCATCATCTTGGTTGGTGAGTTTAGATACCTTTGTGTGTATCTGTTTTTTCCCAGATTCAGCACCAGAAGAAACCCGCTGATTCTCTTCACCTCGCACATTTTCTTGGTCTGAACCACGACTCCTTTTCACATTCGGACCACCAAGATGGAAAGACTTCCTTTTAGTGGCTTTGAAGCTCCTGAGCAGTTGCTCCGTGTCCAGCTCGCTGTCATTCTTATCCTCCTCGTTTTCTGCTCCAGCACATTTTGTGTGGTGAGCGAAGTTTTCCAACTCAGTATTGCTTGGGTTGTCACTTTCGACTGGTGGATCTACCACATCTGGTTCAGTTGGACATGTAGAGCATGGGACCACAGTGACATTACATGCAGCACTAGCTTCAGCATTCGGCACGTCAGCAACGGACTCCTTGGCATCTTCTGTTGGTCCCAAATAAGATGCTTTCTCACCAGACTCCATGTTTTCTATTTCTCCTAAATCTTGATCATAAATACATCCATTTATACTAGCCATCTTTGTCATGTGTCCATTCTTAGGTGATGCCGTTTTGCCAAATGTTCCACCTGTTACTTCCTCTGACTGCTTTCCAACACTGCTGCCTTTTTCAGATTTCAACTTTCCTTTCCTGTGACCTTCCTGGACTTCCTCAGCGAAGAGTTGAAGTCTTCTACTTCTCCTGGTGCTTCTTGTGACAGGGAGTTCTTGGTCCTCGCTGCTCGGGTAATTCTCAATATGAACTTGGACTTCTTCTGACCTTGGTCTAGTCTTAGGACTGGTTTCTCCATTTTGAACTCCAACAAGAACAAGGGGTTTTGGCACTCTAGCAGACTTGCCTTTTTCTGATCTCATGTTTTTACCCTTCCTCTTGTCGGTTTTCTTTTGCTCAGTTCTTTCTGAATTTGCGTTAGCTTGCTCTTGCAGATCATTGTCGACCTGCTGCAGAGCGTTACGTGTCATTTTCTTTAACTTGCCCTCTGGTTGCTGTTGTATATCAGACACAGGACAGGGAACCTCATCTTTGCCATCATTTTTGTCACCTTCGGGCAAGTTGCTAAACTTTTCCATGTGTTTGTCTATACCATGTTCCTCCATGACCTCCATCTGTTCTGCCTCTTTAAAAATGTCACTGCTGGTGTCATTTACTACTTCTGTCCTTTGCTGCTCTTCCTCCATTTCACTTTTGTCTTCAGAGCTTGTTTTCTTGGTGAAATCAGCAGGAGTGAGAGCGTTCTTCCTCCTTAGTTTGGAGAACGTTGGTGCATCTTTAGTTGTCGGTGGTTCAACAAAAACATCAAGTCTCTGTCCAGTCCCTCTTCTCTCTCGTTTGTAGACGGCCCCAAACACCTGCTCTTCAAGGGCTTTAGCACGATCCTCCCTCGTAGGATTCACGTCACTGGTGTGTTGCCTGACATCTATCGTTGAAGCAGAGGAACAGCTGTCATCATCATCAGAGTCTTCGTTGGGTTTCTCTAACTCGAGACTTCCTTCAGTTGGGACTTTCATGAGCCACTCAGCGACTTTCTCCAGACTTTTTTTCTGTTTCTCCCCAAGAATCTTGTCAGAGTCCAAATCCTTTTTTTGCTTCTTCCTAGAGGACTTTCTTAAAGGTTGCTGATCGGTCTCATCTGAAATTAATAATGGATGAAGGGAGGCTTTCTCTGATTTGGGGAATCTCGTTTTGCGTGTTGACGTTTCCACAACTTCTGACATTTCTGTTTCCACGGGTTCCAAATTATCTGTAGGGCTGTGCATTTTCTTGTCAGAAGTTAATGGAGCCTCCCCAAGACCGCTGTCCAGGCATTCGTTTTCTGTGTCTTCAAGTCCCATCAGTTTTGCAAATCCATTCTGGGCTGAAAAAAAGGAATGGGAAAATGACAAATAATTAAGCTTTTTGAGGACAACACACTTTCAATATTCACAATACGACCAGCTTTTAAATAAAAGCAAATCTGCCAATTAATTTTCAGTGAAAATATTCACCAACGTACAAGGCCTCAAGATTTACCTGCTATAGTTGAGGAGTGAGACCTTGAAAGATCATCATTGTCGACATTTGCCACATTGTCAGATGCATCTCCAAATGAAATCTTGTGACAGTGTTCAGCAGCTTCGGTGTCTGTGACTCTGGGTTGAAAAAAAAATACAGGTGAGAATCAGGGTTATTATACAGTAAATTAAATGAAACTTACAACAAAATTAAGCAGTGAAATATATTTCAGTTAAACTAAATAAAAACTATATCCTTTAAGAAAAAAAAAACCTAAAACTAAGCTGAAATGATATTGCCTGGGTAAGAAACTATTTTGTTTTTTTAAATGACTGTAAATTCATTTCAACTTTAGTTTTTTTTTAAGCTTTAATATATCACTGCAGAAAAAAGGAGACAGCATGAATCTCTGTCTACTCTTGTGACATTGAACCACAGAAACTGAACAGACTTTATATTCCAGGAGACGGTATTATGCTGCAATTGCACCACTGAAGTAGCAAAAACACTAAACAAGAAACTTGAAATTCTAAAAGACTAAAAAGAAATTGAAAGTCAAAACTAAATAAAATAAAACTAATTCAAAACCTATGCGAGAATATAAGGTGAGCTAATATTGTGAAAAAAATAGCATTTTGATTATACGTAGCCTAGTATGTATTTGAAGTGTGTCACTGCATTTTATTTTTTGTCTGAAGAAGAGCTTTTGACGCTTGAAACGTTACTTGGTGGTATTTAAATGTATGTTCATCGGAGCATTATCTAGTGTGCAGACTCTATTTTTCCCCATCTTTTACTTGTTCTTCTGTCCAGCACCTTGTATTTATCATCTGGATGTGTGTGTTTTGAATTTGGGTTACTTTTCAAATGACAGACGAGTTAAGTGTTCAGATGTCTTACCCCGATTGTCCGTTTTGCTGGAACATTCCAGTTAAGTCTGAAATTATAAAGGTATAGTCATTAGATAATGTAAGTTTATTTTACAAAGTCATTTTAAGAAGTCTGTCATGCAATCTTACAGTTGGTGCCAGTGTCGTGTTCATATGCCTGGATCATGTCCTGCAATCCTGCTATAAGTCTCTGAAACCCAGGGCTCTCCTGTAAGCTCCTGTACAAGTAAAAAAAATACACAGATCTTATGAGTATTAAGAAATATGAATTTTAAACTGTCATGTTGTTGGTTTTGTCCAACCTTTTGGTTATCTTGGTTTTACAAACTGGACAGTTAGCCCCGTTTTGTTTGGTGTTGTCCAGAAGTTTCATCATACAAAATCTGGTGAAAAAGAAAAACATACATATTTTTTCTGAGTGCATGTAGAAAAAATATGAAACCATCAGTTCCTTAACAGAATGAGGACTGAGCAAACGTTACTTACTTGCAGAACTGATGGTCACACTTAGTAGATACAGGTGCTGTCATTAAATCCAAGCTACAGGTAAAAGAAATTATGAAGAAAATGAGTTTTACACAATGACAATCGTTACCTTTCAATCCACCACAAAATTGTGCACATGCAGTATTTGCTTATTTAACTCCTTGGTCAGTACGACCCTCACCAAATGGGACACTGCAGAGTCTCCCAAAGGACCGAAATCCCCTTTCTGACATCGGTGGCCGTTGGGGTTTCCATGGTGATTTTTCTAAAGCTGAAAAATAAAAAATCAAAGCAAACTCAGTGGCTGTAAACATTACACTGTTTTCAAGTGGGGCTGCATGATTTGAGAAAATATGTACTTGAAATTATTTTGACTGATATTGCAGTTGCAATATGATTTGTGTTATGAGAGAGATATTTTATTTTTTTTAGTTTCACACTTTCTTTGTGGTAGTTTCCATCATTTTCCACCTAACACTGTATAGCTTGTGACTTTGCAAGGACTCATATTTTCCCTATTGGGAAAAGTGTAGCAAAGACCTTCCCTGCTTTCTTCACAGCCACTGGATAAAAGCCAGATTTTATAAAAGTATCTGTCCTGCAGTGGTTTGACTTTTGAAAACTAGAATCAATGAAAATGAGGGATTATCTTCAAAATATGTGGGACATGGGACAGGGAAAATCAATGCTGTGCAGTCCCTCATAAATTGGGACACATGGTCACCCTAATTTTGACACACATTTCACCTTTAACAAATACTGCATCTCTTGGCCACACTGCAATTACGATAAAAATTTGATCAATTGTGGAGCTACTTCAAGACTACCTGCCAATATTAGATGAAACTATACACAACAGTGAGACTGGCATCCACTGGACAATAAGGTTTTCACACCTGGACAGATACTGAAATATACTGTATATCAATGTCCAGTTATTGATTGAATGGTGAACCAAGTCTAAACTTGCGATTATGTCAAACTGACTGAACTGTGTGTACTTGTTTAGTGTACATATAATAGGGTGAATTAGCCTAATGTGGGACATGGTTTGCATTTCAGATTTCTGGAATATATTGTGATATGAAGCCAATACATTAAATCCAAACCCAGTATGTCTCTGAAACCCCCAGGATGTGTCCTAATCAAACCCAAAAAAGCAGATATCACACTCATAAAAGAAATGGTAGACATATTAGTACTGTCATGCCATGTTTTCTTAGATAAATCTTGATTTTCTAATGTGGGACAGTCATGTCCAAAATGTGGGACACTCAAAGGTCTGTTAAAAGACCTAAATCAACTTAATCAATGTATGAAACACTCAAGGCTAAATGTGCAAACCCCTGTTCAGTAATTTCACCACTTACAATGTTATTGCAGTTACAAAACCTAGGCCTATGTTTGGATATTACCTGGAGAATCAAACAACAACCAACAAACAATAAGACTATGATTAATAATGAATACATAAAGACTAAAGAATAAAGATTATAATAGTTTTAAAGCATTTAGGAATATTAGAAAGACATCAAATATCAATTGTTTTATTGACTGTTATCTGTTTGAGGAAGGCGTACACCCACTGGAGCTTAGGTGTCCCACATCAGGCAGTGTCCCACTTTACTACAACTCACCCTAGATAGTATTGTTATGCTATAATGTGTTATCTAAAAGGGAAATCACTAAAGCAACTACAGGATTAAGGGAAGCTTACAACACACATGCTAATAATAAACAGGTTAAATCCTACTTGCTGTGTTTTCTGTGTGCTCAGTGGAAACAGATAATTTGCACATTAAAAGAGTTTTGATGATGTTAAAGCATTATTTATAAAGTTGAAGTTATAACGTTAGCTGTGTCTATTGAGAAATGCACACTGGTAGTAAAGCAGCAAACGTGATGAAACTCACTATTCCACTGAGTTAAACCAGAAATAACACTCACTGGTAAAATTTTTAAAAAGTATGTGTAAGGTCACACAAACAGTTTAATGATCATACACAGTGTGGCAGCTAGCTAAGCTTCAGGCTGGCTAACTGCTGAGGTTTGTTTTGGGAGGTTACACAACTATAACCTCGGACTCCTGACTTTCTAAACTGAGACAATCCACACGAACACTTCGGCAAACAAATGTGTGACTCACAGAATAGACTACATTTCCTTACACAACTGGATAATTTAAAAAATATATACAGTCAGATTTACCTTGTTTTCTTACAGTTTGGAGTTATCAGCACAGGAACCATCCGCTTCAGTTTTCCCGCAACTATCGTCTTCTTCTGCTTTAGTTAAACGGTAGTTTGCAGCGCTTGTTACAGCGCCCCCTACCGATCCGGAGACTGAACCACATTCTGGTCTCCAAGCATGCTTTCATGATCCTTTCTGATTTCAGGGTGTTTTTCTTTCTTTTGTTTATTTGTTTGTTTTTACTGGAAGAATAAAGTAAGTAAACACTGTAAGTAAAATAAGAGTTTAAAACAGTACAGGTTTCCAGCACCGACTTTTTCATGTTGTCAATATATCTGGATGTATTTTCCATAATTTCCTTTGATGAGAAGTTGAACCTGGTATTAAACAAAACATCCAAACTAACCTGCGTGGTAACAAATATTTTTCCTAATATCTACTTATTTATTAAAAGTAAAAAAATACAAAGGCTATATACAGGGAACAGCATACATTTAAAGTAGTAACAAAACAGCCAGGGGGTACAAAACACTAGACAATATTCTCATGGAACAAACATAAATTTATTGTCTTTACTGTCATTTTGTTAGTCAAATTAGTAGAGTTTTACATATAGTTTAACGTCCTTTCCAAAAACACCAAAAGGTTTACTGTTGCTAAATATGGATACAATATTTTGCTAGGATTATCAGATATGTATTATTTTAAAATGTGTCTTCTATTTATTTTTTTTAAAGAAACTAAAAACAACATTTGTCCATAATAAAGTAAAGTCTTACAAGCTGGTTCTTCTGGAGCGGTTTTCCCTCGTGACTTTTTCCACTTTTAATCTGACGTCACATCCGCCGTAAACAACAATAAGGAAGTGGAAAGAGAAGTCCCGAGGTGTAAAAATGCAGCGGTCACGCTAAATATATTAGAAGTCATTTCTAGTTTTAAACGGATTGTTAATGCAATAGTTTTCATCCGTCAAAAGCAACAGTGAGTCAATCTAATGCTTGTACACCGTCGATGTGTGTTACACACAAGCTAGCTAACTGCAAAGCTAACGGCAGCTAGCAAGCTGCCCCGCAGTTTAGCCAGTAGCTAACGTTAACTAGCATGCCAGCTATTATCTGTAGTATTAACTTGTAGGAAGTTGTGGCAATCAAGCCATCATAAGTACTGATCACTAGGATATTTTGGCTATTTACAGAGCGCTTTATGTCTTTCTATGTCTTTGTAGCCAGCGATGGAGGGCTCCAAGTCGTCCAGTACAACCATGCAGGTCAGCTTCGTGTGTCAGCGGTGCTGTCAGCCACTCAAACTGGACACATCCTTCAATGTGCTCGATCGGGTCACAATCCAGGAACTCATTGGTATATATATACCCATCACAATAAATCATCTGCTACGTAAAATGTACAGGCGATGTAGTGTAACTGTGTTCAAACCGCTCCATCTGTCATGTGTCCCTCTGTCCTCCTCAGCTCCGTTGGTCACAGTGACACCCAGCAAACAGGCTGACAGCACTGAGGGGGAGACAGCACCAGAGGTAGGTACAGTACAATATACAGTATATATATATATCTCAGGATAGAATCCTGATCCTCCTCTCACTCCTGACACCTCCTTCAGTAGACTGTAGTAGTAAACTGTTTAACAAGATTTCACTGAATGTGACTGCAAATTACTGGATTCATGCGGGCTATCGTGTTGTGCAACTACTGTCTAAATCAAGCACCATTCTTGTTCAGTAGTATAGCCTCTAATGCCCACTCTCTAGGGGCATATTAAAATAATTTGATAAAACAGTCTCCCTAGGAACAAGATAACAGACAGATGAAATAAAACTGTGCTGCCAAGAAAGCTGATATATTTGACAATGGCATGATTGACATGTGGGACAACTCCTCTAGTGACTACAATCCATGCTTTTATATCCACAGAAATTACATATTGTATAAGCAAGTGTTACAACTTGGTAATATTGGATTATCTTGATAATTAGCAAAAGCATATGGAAATAAAAGTCTAAGCTATTGCATACTTTAAAGAAACCACCACTTGTCAATGTCATGTTTCAGTATGTACTTCACTTGTACAGTAAACTGATGTGAAGGGACATCATTAACTTTTTGATTCAGTTTTGAAAAACACAAATGTAATCTGCAATATGTTTTGACGATAAGTCTAAAGCTATTCATTATTCCAATTAGGTGAAAATATTTTTGTTAGCAAGCATGTTTGAGTCTCACAATTACATTTTCCTTCCAGGAGACCTTTGTAGAAAACAAGCCAGATGGAGTGTCAAGAAAATATATCCCTCCTGCACGGTGAGCGCTCAAGTGTTGTCATTCAGGAAATGATTATCTCTTAGTTCCTTTGTCAAATAAGGTATGGATGGACTTGCAAATGCAGCATATATCCTACAAATCTGACTGAACCGCTTTATGCTGCCCTACAGGATGATGTCCACAGAGAGCGCCAACAGCTTCACACTGATTGGAGAAGCATCGGATGGTGGCACCATGGAAAATCTTAGTCGTAGGCTGAAGGTAATGTCTACTTTCACACGTTGGAAAAATGTAAATTCTGCTATATCAGTTTACTCTCACGTTACTATCATGTTATTTTGACAAATAGGCTCTTGACAAAACAGTTTGTTAGGGTGAACTTATGGCTGCTCTGATCCTGCCCCACCCAGGTGACCAGTGACCTGTTTGACATCATGTCGGGCCAGACAGATGTGGACCACCCGCTGTGTGAGGAATGTACAGACACCCTGCTGGACCACCTGGACACACAGCTCAACATCACAGAGAACGAATGCCAGAATTACAAGTGAGCTGGTCCACAATAAAAACTCAAGTCGACCAACGCTTGTACGATTTCCGCCACTAATTGATTCGTTGATTTACTTGACAGATCTGTAAAACTCCACAAAGAATCACACAAAAGCACCACTTTAAATCTTGTGTTTACCAGAGATGTGCTCACAAGTTCCTTGTAAATAAGTAATTCAGCATTAAAAAGCATAAAAAATTACTAGTTGACTTAAGAAATCTTAGTCGACGAAGACCAAAATGACCGATTAGTTGACTAATCAACGAAGAGGGGGCAGCCCTATTAATAACATACTGTATGTGGACTTATTTTCAGGCAGTGCCTGGAGCTGCTGTCACTCCTGCAGGTGGAGGGAGAGGAGACCCTGCTGGCAGAGCTGCACCAGCTGAAGGAGGAGGAGGAGACACTGGTCCAGGAGCTAGAGGCAGTGGAGGAACAGAGGGCTGCCGTTGCCCAGGAGCTGACCCAGAGCAGGATCCACTCTCAGCAGCTGGACACAGAGGAGCTACAGTGAGTGACCCAGTCATGTGGTGTGAATAGGTGACAGTGCTATATGCTAAATGAGACAACAGCTCAGTCTCTTTCTACTGCTTTGTCCCAAAAAGGTACCAGAAGGAGTACAGCGAGTTTAAACGGCAACAGCTGGAGCTGGATGATGAGCTGAAGAGCGTTGACAACCAGATGCGTTACTGCCAGATTCAGCTAGATCGCCTGAAAAAGACCAATGTCTTCAACGCCACATTTCATATCTGGTAGACACACACATACACACAAATCTTGTTGTGTTTTCAAAGAATAAATCATTGTTTTTCTGTCCAATCAACCATGAGCAAATGTTTAGGCCTCTGGGACAAAAATGAATCGATATCCACTGACTGAGAATCTGAATTGTTTGTTTCTGTCTCGTCCAGGCACAGCGGCCAGTTTGGTACTATCAACAACTTCCGTCTGGGTCGACTTCCCAGCGTCCCAGTGGAGTGGAATGAGATCAACGCAGCCTGGGGGCAGACGGTGCTGCTGTTGCACGCTCTGGCTAACAAAATGGGGCTGCGTTTCCAGAGGTACACATTGTTGTTTGTTTTATTTTACCTCAGTTGTTCACTGTTTATTACAAATACTCTGCAAACTTGAGCTCAAGCAGCACTTCTCTCTCCAGATATCGTCTTGTCCCATACGGAAACCACTCGTACTTAGAGTCACTGACAGATAAGTCCAAGGTAAAACACATGGAACATACAAGCCTTGCTCTCCCATCTTTATTTAAACACTCTTCCAGTTCAATCCTGCCTTTTCATTTCACGTTTTTTTTTTTTTTCCAGGAACTTCCTCTGTACTGCTCAGGTGGCCTGAGGTTCTTCTGGGACAATAAATTCGACCACGCCATGGTGGCCTTCCTGGACTGCGTCCAGCAGTTCAAAGAGGAGGTGGAAAAAGGAGACACTGGCTTCTGCCTTCCCTACAGGTCAGATAACTGCAGGCCAACACGATGTGTACATTTTTCTCCGTGCTCATTAACTGGGGCATTATTACAACCATTTAATATGAAGCTGTAAATATTCATGAAGTTTGAAGGCAAATTCTAAACCATTACCTCGATTTATTGAGGAAGAGCTGTCTGCTTCGATTATGCTACTGAGGCAAATAAGAGACATTTGGGAAACCTTTGGCTATATAATCCTTTGCATTATTAAAGCAAGACCTCCAGTACAACATTTACTAAAACACTTACTTGTGCAACTAGTCTTATAAACCTCACTCTTTACTGAGTGCTTCACCCGCATTTAGGCCTCCTCATACAACGGTTCGGATGACATCTTACGAAAAGTTACTCATTTTCATGCGTTTTTTTTAACGAATGTCCAGCAGCACGCCAATTTCTGCTCACATGCATTTAGTCTTTTCAGAATAAATTTTGTCACCACAGGAAACAACTTGGTTAGGTTTAGGAAAAGATTGTGGTTTGGGTTAAAATAACTACAGAAATGGCGTAACTTAAATATAAAAGAGACAAATCTTATTAGTTAGAGATATTGGTTGAGGAGTGTTTGACATGTACAAGTGTGCCTATTATCTACAGTAAATGATGTCATAACATTGACATCACTACTTTTGCGTTATGTGATGACTGTAGTTGATGTTTTAATCCATGTCTCAGGATGGATGTGGAGAAAGGAAAGATTGAGGACACAGGTGGCAGCGGCGGCTCCTATTCCATCAAAACCCAGTTCAACTCTGAAGAGCAGTGGACCAAGGCGCTAAAGTTTATGCTCACCAACCTAAAGTGGGGACTGGCCTGGGTCACCTCACAGTTCTACAACAGATAGACAACGGACAATGCCTTGAGATACTGACCCTCTAACGGATTTTGTGCAAATCTTACTTGGCCAAAGGAAAAGAAATGGTTACGTGTGCACCATTTTTGCAAGTCAATGTTCTAGATCATCAGTCCAGATGTCCTGTTTTTATACGTTACAAAGACGTGATAATTTGTACCTACTTTGCGGGCCCACTTTGGAAGCATTAAAGACGGGCGCAGGTTGTAGTCACATCTCAAAGTAAGCGGGATGAGATAACTACATGTGTCTTTTAGTTTCTTTTTATCGTATGCTTCACTAATTAATATCTGTCTTTTTCTGAAGAGCTGACGTTGCATTAAGACAACTTCACACGTCTTCAGACTAGAATGTAATTTAAAAGAAATCTTTGACAATTCACTTCTAACCACTTTATCGTGTTCAAAGTACCCTTGCTCTCCTGTTGCACTGCACACATTTGAAGTCACTGTGTAATTTTCTCCAGTGAGGAAAAAGTTTTTGTCCCAATTATATAAGCTGTAAGAGTATGACGCCATGTTCAAGGTCAGATTTTTAATAGATTAACACTGTTTAGTGTTCAACAAGAGTGTCAGTATTTCATTAACCTCTAAGTTCAGTTATTATGTTTGCCATTTCCATTCAAACATTGCAGGTAAACTGTTGCATTTAGAGGTACACTGACACAGCTCATTTGTGTTTATACTCTGCACCAACATGTTTATTTGTTTGGTTTAGATACAATGGATACTTTTAATGGTGGGATTTGAGTTAATAAAACATGTCATGCTGTGAAAAAAATTATGTCTGGTGTGGCATTTCTTATAGATTAATCGCCAACACTGAAATACATTGGTGCAAGTACATCATGGTATACTAATGGTAATGGCATCAGAGGTTAAATGTGCAGTGTGTAGGATCTGGTGCCATGAGGTTACAGATCACAACCAACTGAAACTTTTCCCGTGAGCCAAGTGTGCTGGAGAACTACTGTGGCCAACATAAAAATGCGAAAGTGTCTCAAGAGTCAGTGTTTGGTTTGTCCCTTCTGGGCTACTGTAGAAACATGGTGGCCGGCTCCGCATGTTGATAAAGAGTGTAACAAAAACACAAAGATTATAATTTTCAGGTGATTATACACTAAAGAAAAATAATATTTCTGCCATTTCTAGAGTCCCCTAATTGTTACAGACTGGTCCTTTAATGGATTTGAGTCACTAAAACATTTCATGCTGTGAAAAAGGTCTCTGGTGTGGGTAGCCTCTTATAGATTAAATGTATTTGACACATTAATGAATGTAATCACAAACACATTCATGTAACTACATCATAATGGCAACAGCATGATGATTAAATTAATAAATACTAAAAAAAACCTCACCAGTGTACCTTGTAAAGGCGCAGGGTGTACCATTTGGCAGCATCTAGTGGTGAGATTGAAGATTGCAACCAGCTGTAACTTCTGTGTTAAGCGTGTAACTCTTAAGACGCTGAACACATCACACTGTCAGAGAACTGCAGCGGCCGACATGAATGGCTGTCTCTGGAGCCACTGTTTGCTTTGTCCATTCTGGCTACTGTAGAAACATGGCAGCATGAAGAGGATCCGCTCTCTACGTAGATAGAAACAGCTCATTCTAAGGTAACAAAAACATGATTGTTAGATTACGGTCATTATACATTAACGTAAACATAGTCATGACTATTATTTTCTATTTCTGCTAATAGATCTCCCCCAAATGCTCCACACTGTTCCTTTAATTGACTAATTGTGGCGATTTTGCAGAGACTTCTTTTATAGGACTGCCTTTTTTCTACTGAAGCATCTATTTATACATAACTATTATTCTCCATTTCTGCCAATAGATCCCCTCAAATGTTACACCCTGCTCCTTTAATAATTTTTGTGTAATTAATGATAAATGTGCATTATCTGCACCTTGATTTTCCCAAATCATGTTAAGACACCACAGAGTTAATCAAATGTTTTTTAATGGTTTTATAATTATTTCTGCTGAGTCTTAACTCTCATCACAACACTCACTCAAAGTCAGCCCCCCCCCCCCAATAAGGTTAACAAAAACATTACAGGGGGTGAATTTCATGGAAAAATATGGACTTAATTAAAATAAGCTGACTTCCAGTTATCCAGTAAAATATTTAATGTAGGTCAAAACCAGTTACTCTTTCCAGAATCTGCCCTCTTCTGTCAAGTCATTTATGCGTCAACAAGGCAGGCCTTCGACTTTGGTCATCAGTCATTCCTTATTACTTGTAAGAGCCCTTTCTTCAGGTTCAAACCTTTAGGGAAACACATTTGACACTGACCACTCTAGTTCTGAAAAATAGTTTGAGAAGATGATTGATTTCAAGCAGAATGGGATGAAATGTCTTCTTCTGAACCTTCCAGAGAGTACAGGCAAGTGATCTTCCACACATGGTGTACTTCGCAGCCTGCAAGTTGTGCAATTTTTCGGGTGCTTTTACTATTTATCGTGTAAAAAAGCCCCTTGAAGTGAGCCAAAGTTTTTGTGTTAGTGCATGCATATGGGCAAATCTTTGGGTTCTACTGATCCCGCAGCCGCAGACTGGCCCTTCGTTTTTAGCACTTGGATGATAGTGGTGGGCACACTTACTACTACATCACCACCGCATCCGTCATTCTGGTTCCATTCACACTTTTAGGATCCCTGCATCCCATCATGCTCTCTGCTTTATCACAATCAAAAGAGCAAACGGAGGAGTCTCATCAAGTGTGTAACATCCCCGCGTGGCTTTGTCCTTACTGTATTTTTTTTTTTATTTTTTTATTCCAGTTGCTTTCAGCTTGCTTCAATTGGAGGCACTGCTGCCGTAGTAGCCAGAGGTGGAGGGAAGAGGAGGTGCCAAAGACGTGCTGCTGGCCGTGGCTTTTCGAATGTGGGGCATTAGGAAAGGGTCGCTGGCCAATTGCAGCACATCCACACGGTCCTCCTTGTGATAAGCCAGGCAGCGTCGAATGAAGGCCTATGAAGGGAAAGAAGGGGAAAAAACAGACTTTATTTCTGGAACTACCACTTTTTCTTTCTGGAGTTACTTGCTGTTTGAGAGGGAATTACAGTATAACAGATTCAGTGGTTAAATGTCATTTAATGGGGCCTTTAAAACTCAGTAAGAAATTAAGTAAGTGACACTGTATAAATGTTTAACCGTTTAGTGAATTTCAGAGGAATGAGTATCATACCTTTGCTTCTGTAGTGACCACAGGTTTTGGGGGAAATTGCACCTCAGTGGCTTTTAATATTGTGTTTTCTTGAAGGATATCCTGCTGCGACTGGTTATGACCAAACGGCTGGAAGAAGACAAAATGGAGATGGTTAACTATTTTAATTTTTCACACTGATTTTTTAAAAAATCCGGCTAAAAAATCCCTGTTAAAGAGTGCATGTTAGTGGTTACCTTGCGTCCATATAAGCTCTGGTAGAAGATGACCCCTACTGACCAAACATCCACCTTGTTGGATATTTTGGGGGGCTCCTTGCCCACCACAAAGCACTCAGGAGGCAGGTACCTGTCAATGAAAAGGGGATGTAAATTCAATTCGCAACAATTCCCCCAAACTTGTGAAGCCACATTTGTTGCTTGGTCACTAAATGCAGTGATATGCGTCTCTATGTACCAGTAGGTCCCTGCTCCTTGTGAGGTCAGCTCGATGCCGTCTGCAGAGCTGTAGCTGTCATCATCCATGATCTTGGACAATCCAAAGTCAGTGATCTTAATCTCTCCACAAGCTGTGCCATTAACCAACAGGATGTTTCCTAAGACCAGACCAGTAAACAAAACAGTAAAAGTAAAATTAAAAACATGTGACTGTTCTGAGGAATATACTGTAGACATGGTTTTCTATACACCCACATATGTGCAAATATTTATCCTAATTACAATCTGACCCATATTCTTGCTTTTAGGCTATGCTCACATTAAAGGGATTAATACTCAATCCCAATATTTTTCCCCAGGTTTTATCTGTCGAGACTGTTCACATTCATGTTTAAAGTGACCCATATCTGACATCAGTGTGAATGGATCTCTGCCCTGAAATACCTCACAGCCAACCAATAACGTCACACACTGGGGACTGCCATCCGAGGGTGCATTGTTTTGAAAATACACACTGGAGCTGTTGGGAGTCCAGTGACTGCCAGACTCCATTAAAATATCACCCAATTTAACAGATCTGGGTTCCCTTTTACCTAGATATTACTTCTAAATCATAATGTATGACTCTGTATGACTCCTAAAGAAAGACTCCTCATCTCGGCTGATATTTAACTTTAACAGCTAGCTCAGTAAGATGCTTGACATTACTTAGACACGTAAACACTGCCAGTCACCGTTCTGCTTTGTGAAACGTGAGACATTTATCAAAAGAACTGAGTGAATTGAGAAAATTTGGGTTTTTTTTTTTTTTTTGTTTTTTTTGTTTAAGAAGTTAATTTACATTTTAAATGGCTTAAAAGACACAAGCTTACTGGTAAACATCTACTCCTTCTAAAAGATAATTTATGATTTCTTATAACTCCTATACAGACACTAACTCCTTTGCCGAACTTAATTAAATGTTAATTTTGGCACCATGTAAAGCGAATAAATGTGATGTTTCCCAAAAAGCTTGTCCGACTATCGACTACCGTTGATCTATCAGATTTAGGATCACATATGAAAGTGGCCCAGATCTGATTGGAACAAAATCTAATTTGTGTCACAATAGTAAAAAAAAAGAATTGGGCCCCTTTTGCTTGTAATGTGAACGTCTTACCTTTACCTTAAAGATCACGAGGAAATGCTCAGAAGTGACAAATTCAGTGTATTATAGAGAAAAGTACCGTTTTTCACTACTCTGTAACTTAAGGGGGATGACAAAGTGACAAACTAAAACTAAGAGTACCGGGCTTGAGGTCATAGTGGATGATGGGTGGGCGAATCTGGTTAAGGTACTTGAGGGCGTTGACAATCTGCATGACGATAGAGCGACCCTCCTTTTCGGTCATCAGCTTATTCTGCTTCAAGTAGAAGTCTAGATCATTGCCTTCACAGTACTCCAGCACTGTGCAGAACCTGCAAGATGTAATCCAACAGATCATTTGGGATGTTTTAATCACCTTTTAAGTTGATTTGGCAAACCTGGTTGCAAAACAGTTGCTTATTTACATCAAGCAGTCATGCAGCAACAGAATCATTCATTTGGAATCATATTCCTTGCCATCTGGTGAAGGTAAGACCTGTATTCACTCTCTTTGGTCTCAACTCCTGAGGTAGATATCTGGCTCTTTAGCTGCTAAATGCTCCACTATGTTCACCAGCTAGTGGCTAAATTTGTCTGTCTGCTGTTTGGTGCTAAGCAGGTAGTGTTCAGTGGGTTGTTAGAGCTTTTACATTGAAAACAAGCACCTGCTTAGGCTGAAAATAACGCTATGAGAGTGGTGTGAGTGAACAAAAAAAAAATAAAGTTGTGGAGTGGAAATCAAAACAATGTGCTAAACTTGCTATAAAGCTGTGGAAAGCAGAGGGGAGCTGTAGATTCGGTTGATAATGACTACGTTTGACCCCTTTCACGTTGTCATTTCATACATTGTTATTCTAAAAATATAGATTATTACAAAAATTCTCTAAATATTCTCTAAGATTAAAGTAAATTTATGATTTAAAAAAAACAAAACAAAAAAACACAAAATTATGAGATTATGATGTGTTCAGAGTAATGACTTCTCACCAGCTGGTTATTAGTGTTAGCTGTGTTGAAATAGACATGCCTTTGTGTTTCAAAGATAGAAGTTGTTTGTCTATACTTTCCTGTAACTTCTATAATACTAATCAGAAAATAACACATTAAGAACATGAAAGAAAACATGTATATGCATCTTTCAGGACCTTTGCCTCGCTCAGTCTTGCAGTTTTTTTCTCGTAAAATTACGACTTCGATTTAGTAAATACCTACAATGGCCCTAATACACTGTCGTAGATTATAGCTGCTTTAAAGGGTTTTCCTGCTTTTTAGCACTTTATGATGTTTTAAAGTGGTATAAACACTTATACTTGCAATGGCACGTTGATGAGCTTCATGTACAATGAGTCACTTACGAGTCTGTGTCGAGTGAGAAATAGTCGTAGAGTTTGACTATTCTTGGGTGGTCAAGTTCTTTGTGGATTCTGTACTCTCTACAGGCGTGTCTGAAAAGGGAAAATGAACCATCACAAATAAGAACACCCAAGAAAAGTTTTAAGCTTGAAGGTCCATCATCATCATCAGACATGGTGAACAGAGGTTCAGACTCACTTGTGGTAGTTTTGTTTCTTCTCTTCCCTCCAGTTTTTGTTGAGTTGATGGATTTTAATGGCCACATACCTTTGCTCTGTCAAATCAAAAGCCTGCAAAGAAAAAACATAATACTTCACACTACACATAAAGAGACGCCTACAATTACCAGAAAGTTACACTGAACCTTGGTTGGTACAGATACTGGATACAGAAATTTCTCAGTACGATACCACCTTATGTTCATCCGAAAAGCATAGTTAAAAAGAGAGATTACAAACTGGTACTCATAAAGAATGGAAGCCAACTAAATGGTGCATGCTTACCTTGAAAACTTCGCTAAAGCCTCCTCTTCCAAGTAAATGTAATAGCAGATACCGGTCATTGAGCGTGGGGTGATCTACAAATCTACACAAGAAGACTTTCTTTAAATGTCTGGTTTTTCAAGCTGCTTTTTTTTTTTTTTTAATGAATGCAAACTGCAGAACAAGGGTAAAGTTAAAAAAGATACATACTGCGAGTTGTCCTCGTTATGGATTCTCTTCAGCTCCCGAATGTGCAGGTTTCTTACTCGCTCCAAATGCTCGAGTTCAGCCTGGATCTCTGCTTCTTCCTGCGTACAACCACATAAATCTATCATCCACCTCAACCCTTGATACCCTGGAACAGGTAAACAAAGTACTAGAGTAGAAGAAACAAATCTGCTGCACTCACAGATAAAGGGTCTTTTTTGGTTTATTCTGGGCAAACAAACATTTCAGCTATAAGCTATTATTCTGATTTGCCCAGAATAAACTAAAAAAAAAAAAACACCCTTTATCTGTGAGTGCTGGTGATTTGTTTCTTCTACTCTTACTACCTGGCACCCGATACTGTTCAAGATTTGAAGACGTGCTTGCTGCGACTTTGTGTTAAGTAATATAGTGAGGCTATAGGTTAAACACAAACCTAAGAAAAAGCTTCTTTTAAAGGGATGGTTTGGGTGTTTTTAAGTGTGGTTGTATGAGGTACTGATCTATAGTAATATTACCTACAGTAGGTGACCGTTGGCATGCTCCCAGTTTGGAGAAGCACAGGAGGACAGGAGTTACCACACAGGAGCAAAGCAATTAGTATATTTTCACAGTTTTACCTTGCTGTGAGACAACTATACTGTTTCTGACAGGGAACTGAAGCCATTATCTATGCTCTCACCAAAGCAACCAGACTTCATTGAAGGAGTTGCGACCCCAGTACTGCAAGGCAAAATTACAGGCATTTTTCCCCAATGGAGTCTGGTGGTTTTGGTGAGTGCACAGATGGATACGGTGACTTCAGTTCCCTGTCGGAAAGAGCTGTCTGATGGTAAACCAGTGAAAATGTTTCAAATATAGCATACACTTAAACTCATGCATTTTTTTTAGATGGGCCTTTATTTTAGGTGGCTAAAATACATTTTACTGCTGCCCCCGTCCACAGCAGTACACTACTTTGGCTCTGTGTGGTATCTCCTGTCTGTTTCTCCACACTGGACATGTACCAGCAGTCATCTACTGCAGCTAATACACTGAAGATGGAGAAGTACCACAGACAACCTCACTTTATAACACCTGAACTATTCCTTTAGTGGTGAAATGGTACCTTTTTTAGATGACCAATTCGCAGTTTGAAAATCTCCTCTTGCTCATGATATTCGGCCAGTGACAACCTGTGTGAGATAAAGTGACAAGAGTTTGTAATTTAGAACATTATACCCAGGTTAAGCTATACATTTACTTCAGATAAAATGGAAAATTAAAAACATGAAAACACAACACCTCCTTATTAAAGGCTATCACAGATCTGTTCAAGTGTGACTCAACAAAAACATAGATTTGATATGCTACTGTTAAGATAAAGCTCCAAGTGTCACCATGTAACTACTTATTACTATCATGATATATTTTAAAATAAATAGAAATGCAGTGCAGCCCTCAAGATCAGATTGAAAAATACAATCCAAGCACAACAATTAATCTTTGCTTTGTTGTATACTTTGGGCTGGTCTCACTGTGTGAAGTAATCTTACACTTCACTCTCCTGGCCGTTGCTCCTGCTCTTTCGTTTGTTCTGTTCGAGGCTGGGTGGAGGTGTCTGAGCCATGGAGGGAGGTTTCCTCTTCCCCAACAGCTTCCTCTGCCGTTCAATGTCCTCTCGCTGCGAATTGACTCGCTCCTGCTGCCTGGAACATGGAAGAACAATCTAGTGTGAACATCTACAACAAAAACAACAGACTGGGCAAAATGAAAACATATGTTTGTGCCTATTTGCATGCTGACTTGATGAGGTTTTGGAAGGCAAATCCATCTGTCCACTGCTCGGTGAAGGAGGCTCCGTGTCGTACGGTGGTGAAGTGGCCCAGGCGCAGACGGTCCTGCATGCTCTTGTCCCTGCAAGCCATCTTCTCCTGCTTTGACTGCAAAAAAAGAGATGAATTGAAAATTGTGCATCCACACTCAAAAAGCAATTTCATTTAGAACATTAGTTTCCAAACTTTTTGTGCCCAAAGAACACCAACGTGCAAGCCCAGATCCCAAGGCACATTCATACCTGTGTAAAATAGCCTCTATAACACACGTTATCATGCTTACCACTCTGTAAACATTTATTCTTATTTAATAATGCCAAATAAAATTTGACAAACTAAAGGTGAACAATTTAAAAAAATGTAATTGCGATTAATTTGACTGATATTGCAATTGTGATGTGATTGCAATGATAATTTTACATCATTATTCCCATTTTCATTGAAAACCATTAATATGATTATGGTGTGATTTCTTTCAGGGATTTGTACCCTACAAAGATGTTTTCTTAAGTTTGTAGAATCGGTGTGTAGGCCAGGACATCTCTGCAACATGACAATAATTAATTTTAAATTACATTTTGACACGTTTTGTCTTTGTCTTTCAGTAGGCCATATTATGATTTTGATAAAATTTTGAGTAATTGTGCAGCCGTACAAACAAATTGAAAATGCAATATTTATCAACAAAATAATTCAACAATTTTTAAAACTTTTTAAAATTACATCAAAGCAGCAACACACCCTTTTAAACCAGACTGACAAAATAAAAAATGAGGGAAAGGAAGTGCATGTGCAGCTGAGACACAAGATGCACGCCTAGCTCGGGATTAGGCAAGCCACAGCTGTGTACGAGATGAGGAGACGCCAGAGATGTGAGCAGAGCACCAGGTGAGTGACCCTCAGTTTATTTTATTTTTTATTCATTCATAACTTTTTGTATAGTTGTATAAATAATACTAACATATGGTTGTCACGAGTTTAGAGGATGTAACTGACTGAATATTGCTGTTGAGTACTAACATAATCACCATGAAACACTTAACTAGTTAAAAGTAAGATAGGTGTCCTCAGCTGTATAAATAAAGAGAAAACAATTTTCTGCTTGTTGTATCCAACCGATGGAAATCAAGTTAACATTATGCTTTAACAAGGCAACACAATCTGTCTGTTTCAAGTAAACATATTCGTGCAAATACATATGTACACCCACCTTCTCGATTAGAAGCTTCTTGCTCATGGTCACACACTTGTTAAGCCGTTCCTTGTAGCGCTCCAGCATCTTCTGCTGCTCATCTACCTGCCGCCTTAAGTCACAGTTAGCCTGCAATAAAACAAAAAAAAACACATCAACACTCTTGACATCTAATTCTTATTACAACAAGGATTCTAGACTGTTTTGCTAATTTAAGCAACAATGACATTTGAAAGTTAACAAGCACATCCTTCATGATGAGGTCCAACCAGATTAATTACTGGGTTGTTGTGACAAGCAGCAGCACATTTGCTTAAATTGTGAAGTGATTATTAAGGACATTTGTGAACGGGCCTAATATTATAATTTTATACTTAGACATATCTTTGACTGTGTGTGACATTAATTATTGTTAGTAACATATCAATTTGTGTATATGGCATTTCAAGATTTTGTCAGGAATAAAATGATAACTACTTTGAAGCTTGTTCAGATGGTCCAAATGCTCCAAACTAAGTTCAGCTTGTCATGTTTTTCAGATTTTAAGTATTTTCTTATCTTACCCTCAGCAGGTCATCTATCCTCCCCTCTTTCTTCTCCAGGTCAGAGTTCTTGTCTTTCTCCAGTGCTGTCAGTTTCAGCAGCGTCAGTTCTGACTGAGGAAGGAGGGCAAAGACAACAACAAGCCAACATTTTACATCACATCCCACTCAAATGATGCAGACACCCTTCACGCCAGTCACTAACAACACAACACAAACGGTGGTGTCTCGGATATTGGACGTGAATTAAAAATGCTGACCTTTAATTAGGCAATTATTGCAATTTCCAAGGATAGCTGGATGCATGTTGAAAGTATTAAGCCAGATGAACTGCAGTGTGAGCGGCAGGGCCTTTGAAATGTTGACCTTCACTTCTTGCATACACATCTTGGCCAAATAATGTAATTTTTTTGAATGACCGAACAAGATGTGAGGTTGCGTCACCCTACAAGTTCAGTAAAACTAAATTATTATTGTCTAAGAGGCCACTTTTTCTAAAGATGCAGTTTGTGAATCAAAACCACTTTTCACTCAGTGAAAAAAACAAAACAAAACCAGGACAAAATCACCAGTTCTTGTAAAAAATAAATGTAAAAGGCTAAGCCAAACCAAGGTGCTTCTACAATGTGACTGAGAATATACTGAAGAAAAATCAGAAAAGCTGGTGTTAAGTGGAGGTCCAGGTCAGTCAGTCAGTTACCTGAATGGCTTTGTGTGAGCAGGAGTGTGCGGGGGCTGTCTTCACAGAGCTGCAAGATGAAGAGTCTGTGTGGGCCGAGCCTGTGGACGAAGGACTGCCTTGCTGGAACTGCATTCCAGAGAGACATAATAAAAAGAAAAAAAAAAGAGAAAGGTAGAAAGACACAGGGGGTAAAATAAAACAATTATGTAATAAAGATTATCACTAAATTGTATTCTCAAAAGGCATTTTAAATTTCTATTTGTCATAAAAAACACATACAGTATTTAAGATTTACAGCACGCCAGCAGGACAACAAAATGTGAGTGATTAGGAAAGGGGTAATTATATAGTGATGTAGTGAAACGATGTTGTTTCCAGCAGACAAACAGGAACAGTATTTTTTAAACAAATGTGCCCTGTACATCTTTCACTATGCAGGTCTTTCACAAACCACATTTAAATCTGCTGTTACCCAGGAGAACTCTTAAAATACTACTGAACATACTACTGATAAACACCTTCCTATATACTACATGTATACATGAAAGTAAACTTACTGATAAGAGTTCCATCAGAAACAAAAATCAACCAATAACGTCTTGTTTTATGGTAACGAAATGTCGAAGTATTCATGAACGAATCTGTACGTGTTTGCTTATTTGCTTATAACCATTAAAAGGCCATGTGCATACATATATCAGCACTGTGTTTACATGCCGTTTAGTAGATAATGAACAAGGTTTTGTAGTTGTAATAAGGAAAAAGGTTATCTTCTCATAAAATGAATGACAATGGCAGGTGAAGAGAAATTACTTAAATAGATAAATACATGACATTATCAAAAACTAAAAATCTGAAAGCACAGGCACCAGTTTTACATAATGTACACATGGTCCTCCTGTATACTTCCTGCCTTACATAATATCGCATTGCGTTAATGCTGCTAGTGATGCACAGGTCAGCGTTTTTTATTATCCGCACCCACCAGACCTTATGAGAGCCAATCCGCACTGCCCGACCTGTGAAAATATGCGTTAATCACCCACCCAAACCTGAACGGACCCACAAACTAGCAACTTTACTGAGTTCTGAAACAGGGACAGACACAAGTGGACTCAAACACCACTGCTCGTATTTGTCAATTTTGACCCGACTGCCCAAACCCGCAAAATTTACTAGAAAGTTCACTCAAACACGCCAGACCCGCGGATCACTAAAACCTACAATAAAGACATCTGAAAACATGAACAACACCGACACTAAAAACATCAACATAGGCTACAGTTTCTTTGGCCAATGGTCAGAGTTTATCCAATATTTGTTCCTTCCAGTTAATAAATACCATAATACTCAGATGACCTGTCATAGCTCCAACTAATCCACATTGCCAGACTAACTCCATTTTTTGCATGTTTTCATTTTCCATTAAAGTCAAACTAAAAGGAAAATATTTCAGTGACTAAGTCTTAAAAAGAAAATCATACCAAAGACATGGCAATTAAATGGATTAGACTTTCATATAAACAAAACAAAATCTTAGCGACAAGCCTCACCAACCCTGTCCAATTAAGACGATACCAATGCTAAGAGAAAATAGACCCACCAATAGATTAATGTGACACTGGCTAAAGAAACAAACAGCTAGTACACCAACTAAGGAGAGGGCTATGGTGATGGATGCTGGTGCTCACCAGAGGATTAGACAGTGAGTGCTGTGGAGAGGAGCGCACCAGCATGGGGATGCCCCGGGCCGGACTGGTGCCAGAGCCACTGCTACCAGCAAACTGGCCACAGAGCAGTTGACACGAGTGTGGAAACAAGACAGACAGACAGACAGAAAGAAAGAAGACAGACTTGTTATTTAGGAGGAATGCGAAGGGGGGCGTACTGGCACAGTTGGAAAGTGAGGGTGAAGACGTCACGCTACAGTTTGAGAGTGATTAGAAACAAAGTGACCAGAATGCAAAATTCAGTCATCAGGACTCGAGTACTCACCTCAAAATAATCACTTATTTTGTGCCCTCTCCCTTTTCCTTAAAAAAAAAAAAAAAAAAAATCAGGACAGGTATAAAAAGTAAGGAATTGTAATCATTTGATCCTAAAATGTGTCGCTAAGCATATACATATACAGGAGAGCTGAACACTTGGGAATAAAAGGAGCTATATCTGTTGGAAAGTTTAATTTCAGAGTCATTAAGTAAGGTGGACTTACCCTGGCTGTTGCTGTCATAGATGTCTCCTTTTCTCTTCCTGCTTCTCTGGTCACTGGACTTCTTCTCTGGTGTCTGACATGAGTAGAAAAGCAGCACAGCTTAGCTTCATTTACTCCATTCATAAAGCCGTGTTCAGACCCGGTATTAACATGCATCTTGAATGATCAATCACAAGTGGACAGCTCTAAGTACAGATGTGAAAGCACTCAAGATGCATTGAGTTCTGATCACTCAGACCACATTCAGAGGTGGTCTGGGCCACATACTTTTCGCAGTGTGTACATGAATGTGTCCTGGGCCACACTGAAGGACCGCCTTCTAAACTGACCTCCCGCTGGGATCCGTGGGTTCAATGCACTCCTCATGTGAATAGACAGGCAGACGGGAGCGCTTGTCGGCCTCGCAGCATGGAATATGTAGGATATTACTATGTAATATTACGTCACAACGTCTGCTGTATTAACTATGTGTTTACTATGTGTTTATTTGCATACAGAGCGGGGAAGTGGGATTGGATCACGAGTGGTCACTCAAGATGCAAAAAGCTTAACAATACTTCAGATTTCAACCTAATACTATAAGGGAGCCATCGCCGTGAGGACGACAGAGTGGTCCAGACTCATCTGGTCTTGTAAAATGTTCAGTGCAATCGGTTTCAGTTAGTTTATTAACCGACGAGAAAATTTCCTCACCATCACATCCCTATCATACATGGAACCTTCAATACATGTGTTAAACGACAGGTGATTTCCAGCTTTGTGTAAATTTCATGCCTCACCCTCTTGTGGCCACAAATATGTGGAAACATAAAATGGATAAATTGATGAACCATACACCACTCTATACAGTACACACTACTTGACCACTTTTCCAAATCACTATAGATAAGAGCAGAGAGTTGACTAATCAGTTAGTCAATCAAATGAAAAATAATAGAGAGATTTCCTGATTTTCTTTGTTTTATGTCATATTAAATTGAAAATTATTTTAAGTTTTGGATTGACAAAACAAGACATTTAAAAACATCCCTTGGACATTGAAAAACTGGGATGTTTTTTTTTTCACTAGTTTCTGACATGTGAAATGATTAATCTAGAAAATAATCTGCAGATTACCGGAGAATAAAAATAAATAGTAGTAGAAGCCCTGCTACAGATACCACTGAAAGACAGAAAGTGCACACAGGGTCAAAGGACCTGCAGATGAGGGCACAGTAATTTCTCATTTTGACTCTTTCCTCAACCGACCTCCAGTTCCTTGTCGCTGAGGGATCCTGCACTGCACAGAGACTGGTTGGATGATTCACTGTTGGCTGAACTCTGTAAAACAGAACACACACATATACGTTAGACCTTGATTAGCCAGGTGCTACTCTGGTGAGTCAATCTTTGCAAGCAGGACTGGAAATTAAACATATAAAGATATCTGCATGACAATTTCAAATAAAAATGCCCTATTCTAAAATGTAGACTGTGCACTCATATACCAAAGAGGGATGGTGGCCTCTCTTGAGTGTTTACAGTTGTGATATAAGTTACTTCAGCTTTTTAGCCCTTTTACACTTATGTGTGTACTTTATTTTTATCCACACCTTATATCTTATGTCTGCAGGAATATCAGCACATGCATCTAACAGTTATAGCTCCAAAAATTAATGCCACCAAGCTAAGATGCTAAGCTAGGATGCCACAATGGGTGTAAAATGTATACTGTAAATCCTATTGTTAATCTGCAAATCTTGAGTTCACATCCTCTTGGTAGAATCAGTTGGAGTCATCGTGCCGCTAATGGCCAGCTGCACAGCCTGAAGAGACTAAGAAGTAACAGCAGGCTAATTGGTGCAGGAGGCTAATGCTTTTAAGGCCAGCTGTCATTCTGCTGCTCAAGGTCACACATACAGTCAAGAAATGTTTTTTCTCTTACCATATGCACCGCACATGTTCATTATAATGTCTTGAACATTAATGTAGACAGTGTACTAACAGCCTTAAATCATTCACACTCTAATACCACAGTGAGCAGGCCTAACAATTTATTTCAGAGAGCACTACAGGCCGGAGCAGGAATGATAGTGATTGCTTTCTCAGGGGTTGCCATTTTGTCAAATGCACACCCACACAGAGTAATACCCAGTTCAACAGCAGGGTTGCAGCACAGCACCCAGCCTATGCTGTGAGCTTCAGCTGCGGTGCCATTTCAGTGTCACCAGTCTCCGCTGAAACAAAGAGCTGCTGGCCAGCTCCCATGTCAGCCAAGACAGAGTTTGTCTTGTTATAGCTTTCGCTCACGATACCAGATTATTCTACCGAGGGAAACTCCTGAACACAGAGCATCACTCAATACTTGAAATAGAGAAGACTTCCAAGCTTTTCCAAACAGAGGGACTAACATAAGAGAGCTGACCGAATCATGCTCATGTTTGTATTCACACATAAACAGTGTGAGATGTTTGCTTACAGGAAAACTGAGAGTGACTCTTGTATCTAAAATCTATTTCAGCAGGGATAACAAGGAACCCCATTAAAATTTCTCAACAACAAAATACATTAAATTCGTGCACAAACATCCCATACTCACAGTTCATCATTTTGAGCATCAAACCCACTAGTATGCATGCTATTATACCTTGGCCACACCAACTCCAGTGAAGCGAGCCTCAAGCAGTTCCTGTCTGCGTGGGTCCAGGCTTATAGCCTGACTGTGAAGTCCTTCCATCATGCCTAGAAAGAGAGACACAAACAGTGACTTAAACTGTAATTTATGAGGACTAGCTCACATAAGAGACAGGCATACATAAACAGGCAGGGAATAGCACACTGGCCACCAATACCATGCATGTAAAATGGTCTTTCTGACTGACTGACTTACAACACAGCTGCCCGGGAACCTCGGTATATGTTGGATTAGTATTTTTGACAGCTCACTACCCAAAGTTTTTTCTGCATTTTAATAAGAAACCATTTTTTGTCATTTTTTCACAGACACTTAGCAACAAACATGCTTTCATGAAATGAGTTACAGACCTCCGTCTAATACATCACCCAACTGTGTCAGTCTAAAGTGCCGTATTGGACTTCTTATACATAGAAAAACAACACAATGAAAACTATAAACAAATAGGGAGTGAACTTTTCATTACCATATATTCAGAAATTTGCAAAAATAAAATCTAGTCTGTGGGGTGTTAACCTAATTTTCCCAGCATGACACAAATAACTCTATAAATTCAATTTATGGTTAACTTGTGCTGTTATCCTCTCCTGTGATGACCACTTCCTCGTAATAGTCTTTTTACCAGCTACCAGCAATATATTTAATAAATATTTATCTCTTTTCAGCAATTCTTGAGGCATAGGCCCAAAAAATGATGTCTTACTCAGCAGGAGTATGACATCTGAAAATATCTTGTAAGGCATTATAGATCCCTCTCCAAAAATCTTGAATGACAGGACAATCTCAGAAAACATGGTAATGATGTTATCACAGTGGGATTTCCAAGAGGGTGTGATAAAATACCTTGTCAGACTTTACCAACTAAACTCCTTCCAGTTTTGTGAGCTGGTACATTTCCATTGATACAACCATATTGTTGTCCATTCTTCCTCAGATGTGATTATCTCTTCCATTTTGTTTTAATATACAATAATTTTAATTAGAAATCACAATTTCATTCTGTGGAAGAAAGCTGACAAGACGAAGTTTATAGATGACAGTCAAGACTGACAACCAGCAGAACTGGAACTAGATTTATGCTCATTTTAACCAACTGCACAATATTGCATAAAGATACTGAACCCTGGCAAACAAGGGGAAAGGGGATTGTCTGATTCTGGTACATCAAGTGGCCATTGATATATATACTTTCCAGTGAAGTTCATAATTTCACCAGTTGTACCAGTCCAACTCTTGCATGCTCAGATGCCACTGTTGCACCTGTCCTAAAATGCTCTGCAAGGTGGATATTCAAAATGACAACCCATAGAAGCAAATGAGTAAGGAGAGCCACTGAATCTGGACTTAACTGCTGAGGGAGGTCTGTCACTGTCACTACATTACTCTATTAAATTAAAGGCATTCATGGTGATGACAGTCACTCAAAAAAACAAAACAACCAAATAAAAACAAACATTACAGCTTGCAGCCAACGTTAGCTAGTAGCCTAAATTGTGCCCAACAAGCCTGTTAGTTTATCAAAACATTGCTGAGCAGTAAACGTAACCTAGCTAAGTTAACGTAAAAAGACAGTATGTAGTTTCATAAAAACTTTCATGGCAAAAAACATAAACTCAACTTTATTTAAGTTAACCGATGTTTCAACTTAACTAGTTCATGGAAAACTACCGTCATTGACTGACAAGACGGTAATTAACTCGGCTAACGCTAACTGACATAGCTAGTTAACACTGGCAAATGCTATTATGCTTATAAAAATCTTACAAACATTTTATGAAAGAAAAGCGATACGCTGCCATTCACTGTCAAGTTATTGTGAACCAGTTAACGGTAGAAGTTTAATCAATATAACAGTACCTTGAGTGTGACTGGTTACTAAATGACAGCTAGCTAATGCTACATGTCAGGTTACCTTAACTAGCTAACGCTAAGTTATCTAGCAAGCTAACGTTGACAGAGCTGAAGTCTCACCTGGAGAAGCTCTCTCGCAGTTTCACAGTCACTCACGGTCCTAGAGAGGATGTCGTCCGTCCATGCGGTGACAGCAAACTCCTCAACAACTCCTACACACCTCAAATAAAGTTGTCCGACTTGAGATATCCATTTACAGTTATTTCAAATTCAGGGAAGACATTTGTTAGCTTAGCTGATGCTAGCTAAGGAGAGCGCTGTGGCTGGCTGCTGCCGGTATCATCCGGGCAGGAGGAGGCCCTGATCCTCGGGGTTTCCTTGTCCGTCTTGGTGCCCTTGCACGGGCAAACCTGGAGCTGTCAGCGCTCTGAAGCCTCCCTGCAAGTGTTGTCACATTTCTGCTTCACTCCGTCTTTCTCTTGTCATTATCGATGCGATGTAACGTTTACACCGTGAGGAGAAGTTCCGCCACCTTGTTAGCGTCCATCCTTTCACTGTTAATTACAGATCATTACCCCTGCAGCACGACCGCACAGGGCTCCTGGGAGAGCTTTATGTGATGCGCTTGTTTAACAGATAATGTGAGCTGCTGGTCACAACCACCCGAAAACACATAGCAACAGTAGGCGAGGGTGGGAATCCCAGGGGTGACTGTCAGGACCCCAGAGCTCCAGGGGCCCCAAAGAGTCCCAGGTTCATTAGTGGAGACTTGGGACTTGGGTGGGAACTTTCACCACTAAAGTACAACATCAAATAGATCCTGCATTATTACATAGCCTTATTATACTGTTGTGGCCCTATCTTGTAGAAACATCTCCTCTATATATACATGTATAAAACTTATGATTTCACCATAAATCTATTCTCTTATATTCATCTTATATATTCTCTTAGTCCCATATGCATACAGCTCTGTGTACTGTACATAACCTCTCCGTGTATAGCTATACAGTAAATATAACTCCACCTGTATGTGTAATCTATTCTTTATAATACTGCTATACCTTTTTTATACATCTCATCAGTATGCAACTTACAGATAAACTCCTATTTATCAGGATATAACACGCTGATCCTTTGCAACTTAATTACAACCTGTATATCCTATGTATAAACAGGTGGTATACTGTTGATATGATGATATATAAAAACGTGTTTGTATATATATATATATATATATATATATATACACACACACACACACACACACGTACATACTATGTATATACATAGTATGTACAGGTTGTAGTAAAGGTGGAAAGGATCGTATGTATACGCCTACAAACACACACAGTATATTGTATATCCTCATTTGTATATATTATCTTAATCAGCAGTTAACTAGTTTGCATTCTGGTTTGAGACAAAACTGTATTTCATTGTACTTGTTTTATGTGCAATGACAATAAAGTTGAATCTAATCTAAGAAGGTTGCTTAATTATTTTACTTTATTTTTGCATTTGAATGAATAAAGTACATACTGTCTGTATAATATACTGTAAGACAGTATAGTATACTGTCTTACAGTATATTATAGATGATGCATGTTCCTAAATAAAGTTGCTGTAGACCTATGTTTCATCCAGGTAGTAGACCTATGCCAAGATAGTAATATTATCTGGTGTCTGGGCCTTTGTGCATACAGTTTAGCATAAACACTTTAATAACACACAATACACACACAAATCATGACTTCTCCACTAGTGATGCAATATGCATCACTAGTAGAGAACTTGTTATTTAATGCATGAATTTATGCAGTAGCCATGTAGCATGAATTAATTTAGCTCTATTAATTCAAGCATTAAAACCATCACTCATCAAGTACTTCAGCATGTGTTTTGTAACCTTATTATCAGTTTGATATATGTGGTAAAATCTGATGAATTAATATCCTTTTGCAGTAACATTTTGCCTTATACACTTTCACATGACAAATCATGGAAAATAAGAGGAAGCTATAGGTTATGACCTTCCTCTGCCCACAGGCCAACATCTAAATGCCAACTGAATTCCCCCAGATTTCAGCACAAACACTGATCCATAAACAACACAGAGAGCGCAAAAACAAAAGCGTATGTTGCGTCATGCCACATGTCACCGAATGTACTAAATACCTTCCTTTGTGTAAATGTAAATGCATGTAGCTGTCTCACAGCAGCAGGAGTGATGAGAGCATCTCCAAACTAAGGGAGGCTCTGTGCCATTTTATACATGCAGCACAGCACCAGTAACTTCATTACTCAGTGTGCTTTTTGTCTCATTACTTGAATCCCATGGACTTAATCTGCAAGTACACAACTCCATGAACGAGATATAATTCATTTGAGATAGTTCATCTTGTATATTAGATCGTAGCATTTGTAGATTACCTAAACGTCACACAAGCACCAGTGAGCTACTTGCAGTTTAAGTCCAGGAGATGGAAGCAGAGCATTGCAAAACACAAGCATGAGTCGTGGGGAAGCAGCACAATAATCAGTTACATATCTAAAGTGTTAATAATGTAGCATTGTCTTTAGTTAAGTCTTGTAATGTAAAGTGGAATTTGAAGTAATAGAATTTGGTTATGAAATTAGAAAAATCCTTGTTAAACCCAAAACTTTCTGTTCATGCATCAATTATTTTAGCCCTTCATGTTGAGAGACGTTCATCCTGATTATGCCGACTGTTTAACAAATCACCAACAGGCAGCAAAATGTACATGAAATATTGACAGGGTTTGATAAAAGCTTATTAAAGGCAACACTGCAGACTGTGAACACTGCATACTGCAGGAAACCACAAATCTGGTTGTGTGTCTTAGTGTATTTCTTGGTGAAATGTAAGCGAGTGCTCAACATTTAAAACAAACACAGCGTAAATTAGTCAGTCATTTAGTGTCACATTTGCTTATTATATAAAAAATAACAATACTCCCTAAAGTGTCATTTATTTCTAATAAAATGTCTTGAGATTGAATATCTTTTATCATCCACTATGTAAGCTCCTTATTCATTTTGAATTATGTTTTAGCCTTTCTGTCTTTCATATCTCAAAACTGGACCTCTTTAGAAAGATGTAATAAAATATGAAATATTTGTATTTTAGGGGGAAAAACTTTACACACAGGAGAAAACACTTATTTCTCAGAGTCCACACAAGAAACAGCACCAATTTTAACTAAATTAACAGTTTACTCTAAAACACATCACACATTTGACTGAATTTATGTTGTCATAGTACCACTGTGTACCACAAACGGGAAATCCCAACATTGTGAACAGGAAATGAAGTTTGCTTTGCGTAACACTATCTGCCCTTTTGTTCTTCCACTGACTTCAAGGATTAGTTCATCCACATCACTTTCCTTTAAAAATATATTTTACCACTTAACCTTAGTGGTATCCAGTCATGTGGATAGCTTTGGTTTCATCTTCCCATGAACCACAGGTCTTGTTCCCTACAGTTTTCTTTTGATGCTATTTTACAACAGATGTAAAAATGCATAATATTAGCGACTGAAAAGAGACATTACAGTTTATGTATGTTTACAGTTTTATTAAAGAAAAATAGTTTTTCTTGACTTTGGGGGTTCTATATATATCTCAATATATGGGCAAATAAAATAACAGCTATATACATGGCTGGATACAAGAGGGGTATGTAAGTGTGTAAATATGTTTTTTTGTGATGTGGGTAAACCAGCACAACACAAGAGTTCTTTGTCAACCACACACAATCAAAGCAATATCAATATAGTTTAGGCGGGTTTTTATGACAAATCCCTGATAAAATGTGTCCTCAGAATAATTTCTACATATTTACAAACAAATAATTATTAATTATTGTCTTGTGACAGTAGAGGCCTGCACATGATTCGGTGCCTTCCCAAAAAAGGACAGTAAAAGTCCATGATTCTCCATCCTTGTTCAGTTCAGTAGCATCAGTCTTTTCCTCTGTATGTGATGTTTGTGAAGGTAGATGTTGCTCCTTTGTAGAGAGGATTGTGTCCCTGTTAGTCAAATACACAAAAAAAGACATATAGGATGTTACGGTGAGTTTCACACGCACAAAATAAAATTGAGATGTTTTCTTTCTTGTTGTTCAGCACTCTAAAGGCCCTTTGTTTAACAGAAAAAAAGTTAAAAATTAAATCTGCAACTCAATTTGACAACCTATATGCAGTGTGACACCCATCCTAGACATACCTGTATTAGACACATACTGTATATTAACTTGAATAAGCATCTTAAAACTACTGTGATTCTTTGTGGTTTCAGATCTATGGGATTTGGCTGTGTTTTTGAGGCCACAAAGAGGCCTGTTACCGGTAAAGGCTAATTAGCGTTAGCTAGTTTAAACCCAGCCCTTCCGCTGGCTGTCTTTTGTTCTGCTGGGAGTAACAGCATGCAACAAAAATAATAAAAAACTTCTTCAGAAAACGAGCATGAGAGACTGCATGTGTGGCCTTTTGTGTGTGAGCGTGTGTGTGTGCCATGCCATGTTTTAAAAATCCAAGGAGTCCAAGGAAGTGGGATTTAGTAGCACCACTGCCTCAAACTAAATCTAAGTGTCTGTTTTTAATTTAAATGTACATGAATGTTGACTGTCTCTTGACTTCGATCTTAGTGTTGCGCAAACAGCTCATCAGAGCATTTACACGCACTTCCTCTAAATTCACTGACCGTGTCCCACTTGGCACGAGCACGCTCCTCCTCAAATTTGGCAAACTCCCGTCTGTCGTGGATGGTGACCAGCAGTTTCCAGATAAGTAGAGCTGCCAGGCCAAGGAACAAGATGGCTCCCGCCACTGACAGGAGCACCACTAAAATGTCTGGACCCTTGGGGCAGTCTGAACGGAGGGAGGAAGAGATACAGGTGTGAGTAATGTGGACACAGAAGATAAGCCAGGAGCCACGCCAGAGGAAGTCTGATTTCATAATGCTGTTTCCTCCCTGTCTCCACATGGATTTGATGTTGATTTTGCTGCAACTCACTCCTCTGCTAAATGTTATAATTCCTGAGAATAGAGACAATGATGAATGACAGAAGCTTTCTTAAGGTTATCAGATCTGTAAGTGATGACAGAGAAGAGGGGCAGCATAACAGTGGCGAGCAGAAGGCAACAGGACTTTTAAATACCAAAGAGCAGAGAGGAGGATGGGCTGAAGTGGAAAATAGTAGGCTAACCTCACGTAGCCAGGCCACAACTCCCCCTTCCCTCATTGTGGTCTGGCAAAACTCAATAGGAATTTGATTTGCAGAGTTTCAAGAAGACTGTACAATAGATGACTGACACTGTACTCTCTCTTTAACATGAAGGCTTCAAACACCAGACTGGAATAAGACATGCTGTGCCCTCCTTCGTCATTTTTCCCATCATTAGCTGTTCCAGGAAAACTTTCTCCTAAATTAACCATCAAACATGTTTCTGAATAAACTTTAGGGGAGTTATATGTCATGCACTGCTGAATCATTTTATGACAACTACATAAATAGTTTAAATAGTTGTCCGAAAAGAAACAAGCCACATCATCATCTCTCATTAGTTCACTAGTCCCCTAGTTTCCAGGTTTAATTGACTCTCAACGGATGCTTCATAAACTGAAAACTTGTTTCAAAAACTTAGACGGAGACATTAAGCTGGCTTTGTGAGGCTACAGGGGAATGAAGGTCAAGGTTATAAGCGGTCCTTTAAAGGTCCTGAAAACATGTTTTCTCAGTCAGCAGTTACTATGGGCGGTAGAGGATGAGGATTATTTCAGAGGTTTTGTCTGTGCTCTTCTTACTGATTTGAAGTCGACAGGATTCAGTTGTCACACATTTTTGTATACCATACTTGAGCCAAAATGTGGTGACGTCATGTTTGATAATGTTGCCAGACCACTGGCAATCAAATCTGATCACACCGCAGCCACACAGTCCTGATGAAGCAGATTAGCAGAACATTAAGCTCTTCATAAATAAAACCTACCTCACTTGTATCCACCAGTGATAAGAGCCATCTGGTCCATACTGAGTGAACTTGTTTGTTTGTCAGGTTGGATGTTTGTCCGTATATCTAACAGCGTCTGTGTGTGATCCCTATACCACATACATATATGCTTAGCAGTGTTGAGTAATGTAATGGAGCAACCTGGGTGAACTTTTACAGCTGACTTCAAAGCGTTTCTCCTCTTCCTCTCCTCTCATTCCTCTATTTCCTGCTCTTCAGCTGACCCTTTTGATCCCTATAGCTGCCTCCATTATGGCTTGTATGCAAATCAAGTCATGTTGGTGCTACAAGCTTACTTCTGCAACACACATGTCTAAATAAAGAAAAATGCTTTATCAACTTTAAAGTGTGTCTGTTTCCCATCTTCCCCTCCTCTCTTCTCTTGCTCATTTTTTTCCTTTTAAAATGTTCCCCATCCCTTTCTTTTGCTTACTTAGTCACCTCCCTCTCCCTCTCATGCTTTCCTCTGGAGGATATGTAGAGTCAGCGGCTTCCATGAGGAGCTGGGCAGCTGTTTACGACCCTCTTTGACACGGTGGGGTGCACTGTGTTCAAGGCAAATTTTGGTGCACTTCTCTGCTACCCAGTTGCGCCTAAATTAAACACACACATTCATTAAAGGCAGAGCCAGGGGCAGACTTTCTTTGCGGGCACTGCTAGTCATTAAATGCTGTTTTACCGCCCCACACTCTTTCTATTTGGCCACTTAACAAGCAGATGGAGGGCATGCAGCAGGGAAGTGACAACTTGTACTTGGGTGAAGAAGAAAAACCACTGATTTCACAAAGCGAGGAAGTTTGCTTGTTTGACTGAATGGTGATGCATTTGTGGTTGTAAATTTTATCTGTTCAAGACTTAAATTAACTGTCTAGCCTATCTGTCATTGTGGCTACCCTCAACTCTTCCCAACTTAACCATATTTATAAGTCCTTGAAGCAGTATTAATGTATGTTTTTGGCCACTTTGTGGCAACGGAACAAATTATAAACACAACATAGACATATTGCTTTTGCATAAAATTGTTATGGCAAACAGCTTAGCAAACGGTTGCGTGATTACATCTGCAGTAGACACAGAGCAGCATTAGCATTCATCTGAAGTGGTGTTTGTCACCGCCAAACAAATTTAAGTCCAAAATTCCCCCCTTATAGCTCTTGGTTTGGTTCTCACCAACACCTGAGGGCAAATATCTGGCTCTTTCGCTGGTAAATCCTCTCCTGTGCTCACCAATAGTTGCTAACTTTGTGTGTTTGTTGACTGGGGTTGTTCACGTAGTGTACAGTGGTTTTATCTTTTGCTTTTTTGGTGCTAATTTTCTTTGGGTTATTGCCTAAGAGCGACTCCTCTGACATTACACTTACTTATTAAAAAAACTGATTAACGTAGCTTTGAATGTTTGTTTGTTGGTCATGTATGCATGTACTGTAGGATGTTTCTCTCTTACCAGGCTCTTTGACGACAAACAAGATGGACTTGCCACTGGTGTCCTCGTAATACTGGAAACGTTCAACACAATCATCCTCATCTTTGTAAGAGCAGTTCACAGCATTTGTATCATGAAGCACTGCATGAAAAATGAAGAGAAAATGGCTCATCAGTTAGTCAAGACTTGTATCTTGATTTTGGTGTGACTGATACCTTAAAATCTTGATAAAGCAGCGTAACACAGATTTTTGTGAGATGCAATATGTTTTGTTGAAGTCCATGGAGCAATTTTGATAAACTTCATAAACTTTTTGTTGGGAATTTACTTTTTGATAGAGCACTCTTTATAAAGAGTATAGAAGTAAAAGTTGTTACTAATGATTAATAAATCATTTACTACTGCTTCATAGATCAGTTATGAGCCATTTATAATAACAACCTTTGAGGTGTCAAATTGTGAAAAACCTCTCTGGTTGGTGTTAATCCTCTTCCAGCAAGATGACGTTTGACTATGTGACAATGTAATTTTTTAAAATAAGAAATCACACATTCCTCTGTCTCTTACAAATGCAAAGTTAAACTTAAAAGCAATAAAACACATTGTTACTCAGTCCAATACATGCAGCAGTTTTGCTGCTACAGCCTTACTTCTGGTATAACCAGTAGCTTCTGATGGCTAAAGTTAGCTAACACTAGCAAATTTTACGTAGATATTGTTACGTTACCAACATTACTGCGTCAGTTCACAGACTAACTTTTTAACTTGTCTTCTTGTGCTTTTGTTTCACTATGAATTGCATTTATCTTTAGCCCATAACTGCCACAAGTCGTCACTGTTAAGCACAATTTAAACATTATTTTTTTTTAAATTAACTTAAATGAATTATGTTTATTTCTATTTATTTTAACTGCACAAATCTATGCCTTAGATTATCATTTTGCTTTTACATTTACTTGATGTACTTTACTTGTGTGATTACCCTTTATATATACACACTTTGTGACTACTGTTGAAGTAATCTGGACCAAAGATTTTCATTGCCAGTGACTGCTTTACTGGAGTTGACACCTGACAAATAAAGCACCTTGAATCTTGAAGCAAAAGTTACACCGGATTGCTATAAATTCACCAGGCAGGTCCGCCCAATGGGTCATTCCACCTTTTACCTTCTGGGAAAGGTTTGCAGAGCATCAGGACCTTAATCCATTTATTAACAACTTATCATATATAACTGTACTTATTGAAATGTTTACTATCTTATTATACCTACATCATCACCATATAAGAAGGATCGAAGAGCAAACAGCATTTTTCCACAACCTGGCAACCAGAAACTTGTTCTCCTTAATATCATCTCATTAATTTAGTAGATTGAGTAGATCATTTAATATCCATTAATAATATTGGTACTACTTACAAACCCCTTATAAATTGCGCCTTATGAGAAAGTGGTAGAAACATTCAGTGTGTGGTTTTTCTCACCGATTTCATCCACAAGCACAATCTCATCCTTGCAGATTCGAGAGCAACTGTTGTCCTCAAACAGCCTGCCCCTCTTGAAATGCTTACACTCCACACACTCCCTTTAAGAAGAAAAACATACGTCAGCTCATTTCAAATAGTGTCTGGACTCTGAATATGAGAACGGTGTGTGTAGTCTCACTTCTTCATGGTGCAGGCGTCGGGGCAGGTGGGGCACTTGTCACATGTGGCTCCGTAGGCCCCGGGCTGGGTGCACTCGCAGGCCCCGCACAAACACTGGCCCCTCCCGCTGCACAGCAAGCCCAGGTTGGACATACAGGTGTCAGTCCGTCTGGAGCAGTTACAGTTCTCACCCTGCCAGTCTGGTGCACACTGGCAGAAGCCACAGTTACAGACGCCATGGCCTGGGAGGGGAGAAAGGAGAGAGGAGCTACTATAACATTGCTTACTGGCATGAATTACATTTACACACAAGAAAGGGTGGCGCATGGAGTAAAACAGCAAAAGAGGAAGCGAATAAACAATAAAGGAGAGGAGGATGTGACCACGTGAAATGCTGTGTGAAAACGAGGGTGTGGTTGGAGTTGGGAAAGAGGAGGCGGCAGCGCTTTGTACTTGACATGATTGTAATTTCAGATGTCGTGCATCATTTGTTGTAAACAAGCTAAGTTTGATAATATGAGGTCCACCATGTTTTTATGGCTTTGTCACTCCATAAAGTCGAAATTTTATGCACCATTTTATATATGTTTCTCCAAAATTGAAACTGGCACACGGAGCATTGTTGGAGATTTTAAGAACTTCAGTTGAGTTTCAAATAAACTTATGTGGGTTTGAACAATGTTCAGCTGGTCAATATGAGTTTGTAATGACTGGCCGTGGCTTGTCAAGGGCTTGTGAGTGGATTTACCACAAGTCTGTGTCATGCTTTTCTGTATTTTCCTGTTAAGATGACGTGTTTGAAATTAATAGCATGGTGCCTCTCTATCTTCAGGAATCTCTACCTTTGCTTTGCCTTTACACCCTTAATTAAAAAAAAAAAATCAAAATGCAGTACATGGTTCCAGGTTTTTATCCACATAATAACAATATGTTTACAGTCTTTTTGACATAACAAATGAGTGTTATGTCTTGCTAAGATATTCTGTAGCTCTCCAAGTTTGAAACTCTTGAATATTTATCCCAAACACTGGAAAGGAGAAGTTGTAAGTCATGTTTCTGCAACATGTTAGAGACCTAAAATGCATTTCATTGTGTGCCTGTGGTGTCTGGGAGGCTTTTATTTTAGACTGCATGATTCAGTATGTGTGTGTGTGTGTGTGTGTGTGTGTGTGTGTGTGTGTGTGTGTGTGTGTGAATTTGTGTACATTGGTTTGTTGTTTTTCCATACATGTGTGATGTGTGCATGCACAAGAGTGACAATGCAGAAAACATTGTGGTCTATCACTGCAAAACAATGCTCAGATAAACAGTGAGGCAGGAAGCTGCTTGGAACAGTATGACTGAATAAAGGATGAACAATCATGGTCGTGACCACTTGACCACAGCACCGCTGGCTTTTAATTAGACCTTACTGAGGGGGGAATAACACGGACGATGTTCTTCGCTCTCAAAAAGGTATTTCAAGACAACAGCAGTAGACAAACATGTTTTACACAGAGAACATTTTCAGTTCTCTCTCGCTTGGCCCTTTTCTGACCAAACATGGGTTTATTTTTAGCCTTATTACACCACACCAGCCAATGAGTAAGCACAAAGGTATTTTCATGTTAATCTATGGGCTTTGGGGAATACAGCAAAAACATTTCTGTGTGAGAGGAGAGCAGCAGAGGGGGGATGGAGTGATATATGAGATCTGATCATGTGATGAAGCTTGAGGCAGTCTTTGCCTAAATGTATAAGATTAACAATGCTCAATTAAAATATGCCAATTCATGTGTTTTAACTATTAACACATAGCTAAGAGGAAATGCCTCAATGAAGTACGGCACTTGTGATAGAGGCCTGTACATTTTGTCCTCATGATCCCTATTCTATCTGCCCTTTTATTCCTTTACTTCTTATTCTTTGTGTCTCCGGTCTTCCTCTGACATTTTAATCCTGCCATATTTGAAAAGAAAAGAAAGAAAGATATTCCTTTATTAGTCCCACAGTGGGGAAATTCAGTTTTACACTCATATATATATATATATACGTATATATATATGAGTGTAAAACTGAATTTCCCCATACATATATATATATATATATATATACTATAATACATACATACATACATACATACATACATATACATATACATATACATACATATATATACTACTATAATACATACATATTTGCAATAATAGTTTGACATTTAGGGAAGTATACTTATTATATTTCTTTTTGAGAGTTAGATAGAGGACCGCTGTTTGTGTCCCTGTGAAACACAGTCATTTAAAGCCAAACCATGATGTTTTTTTTAAATTAAACCTAACCAAGTAATTTTGTTGCCTAAACCTAGCTTTGTAGTGTTGCTGCATTTTTTTTTGTTTTGCTTCAATTACAACGTTAACCACGTGTTTAAAACTGTGACTGTAATCTAGTAGAAAATCCAGTATGTTTCCCTTGAAATGTAATTGAGAACGCAGTTTAGTTTTATGACAATGCAAATTAAGAGTAAGTAAGAGAAGTAAGTAAGTAAGAGACAGGATTGAATGAAAAAGGCCGATGCCACTCTCAAATCGTAGTATCTTTTCATACACTGATTCATTTAAGCTAAACAGCAAATCAGTGATTTCTCGCACTGCCGATTCAATCTGCTGAAATGGCCAAAAAAACATTCCAACACACTCCAACATCGGCAGACTAGGCAGACACACCACAAAAAAGGGCCAACAGACACTCAGCAATGGCTGACCGTCGGCTTGGTGTGACAGGGCCTTTAGCTTAGCATTACGACTGGAAAACGGGAGCAAACAGATAACCTGGCTCTGTCCAGAGGTAACAAAATCCACCCACCAGCACCTCTAAACCTCACTGATTAACACATTATATCTCATTTGTACATATGAAAACCAAAGCTTTCCCTGTTTCCATCTCTTATGGTAAGAGAAACTAGTTGGCTGCTTTCTGTAGGTTAATCTTTAACTGACAAACAGGTGAGTGGATCTTCTCGTTTAACTCTGAGTAACAAAGCAAATAAGTGTATTTCACAAAATGTTTAGCAATCCCTGAGTGATGAACCATAATTTATATATTTCAATATTCATTATTAGTGGAATTTATTGTAATAAAAATACGGTATACCCTCTAACTGTCAGTAATGGAAGCAAATCAATTCTCATCTCATGGTCTAATGCCTGCTCTACATGGCTAATCCCAGACTGAAAAGTTGCTCGTAAGATCTCAATTACAAACCAAAAATCCTCATGGTAACATCATGTGGTATGACATGATGACATACTGTCTCCTTCCTAAAAAACGAGGGGGAGGATCATGAGGCTGTGAGTTAAAGCTCTTAACAATCACCAAACACCACCTCCACATTCCCAGTGTTTAAAAAGCTTGACCGTGACGGAGAAGCTCTAAGAAAAGTGAGAGTCATCTCTGACCGGAGAGAGCTACTGTCAAACTTGAAAAAGCTTCACGGAGTCGAACTCCGTGATACAAAAGCTCGGCCGGGCTGACACAAACATACAACCTGAGCTTACACTCACACATAGTGCACACACCACACCATGTGTTTATTGTGAATGGAGCCCATGTCCTGGGCAGAGTTGTTATTGTAGGTAATTCTTCCCAGATGATGGGTAGCAAGTCAGTGTGGTGGTAAAGGGGACCGCCAACACTGACGGCAAAGGTCCACACATACTCTGAAATTCTACCACAGACAGGAAGAGTTTGACATTTTGGGAAATATGCTTATTCGCTTTCTTGCAAAGAGTTAGAGGAGAAGGTCAATACCACCCTTGGATCTGTCTGTCAAACATGAATATGCAACAAGGAGCTAGTTAGCTTAGCTTAGTTTAGTGTAAAAACCTGGAAAAAGAAACAGCTTGTTTGGGACTACCAAGAACTCAGACTGTGCCAGGCTGAAAAATAGCCAACACAACTTGCAAAATCTTGAACACAATAGGACAAATATATTCAATGTACAATCTAACTATAAAGCAAGGAGTCTCGGTCTGTCCCTTCCTCCCTCTGTGTGTTATTCACATATCTCATCCAATCTACTTCAGGCTTGTTGGATATATCGCTGGGGACTCAAGGACGTATAGTGTCGAATGTGACGTTTCTATGAGCGGTTCTCTAGAAAGCTGCAAGCAGCAACACCACAGGCCATACATTCAGCCAGTTCTGAATACGCACGTGAGAATTTGGTGGTCTCTACAATTGTAACCACAAGTCTGTACTTTACTGTATTTCCCTCTTGCGATGATGTGTTTACACTTTATTTGAGAAGTTCTATCACTAATTTCTAACATTTTTCAGACTAAACAATCAATCAAGAAAATTGGCAGATTTATCGATAATGAAAATGAATATTAGTTGCAGCCCTAGTTGTTGATTAAATGACAAAAAGAAGCTCATAAGATCTCACCTGAGCACAGTTCCCCCTTGTAGCGCAGGCAGTTGAAGTCGTCACACTCACACAGCTTTCCCCAGACTTTCCCGAAGTCGCTGCTGTGGCACACGCACTGGCCGCACACACAGTCTCCACGGCCGCTGCAGATGGCAGACTGGGGCCCTCCAGATCCTGCGGGTCCGCTGCAGCGGTCCTGCTCTGTGGGGTTATAGTCGCCCTCTGCACACTCGCAGTGTGGCCCTAAGCGACCCGGGTGACACAGGCAGATGCCACACTCATAAGTACCGTTGCCGTGGTCACATTTGGGGCTGTTGGGCTGGGCTTTGGTCTGGCACTTGCAATCGCACTCAAAGTTGACGGTGATGGAGAGGGAGTCCTTGAAGCCCACAGGCTTAATGATGAAGGTTTTCTTCTTCTGTTTGGGGCAACCACGAGCTCTGGCCTCCACGCTGAAAGAGACCTGGATGATAGGGGGAGTTGAAATTTACCATGTTCAACTTTGGGTGAAAGACAAGCTGTTTTGAGTCTTTTTTTAAAATGTTTTTCATGACAAAGATTCTGCATCAACACTTTGTAAAACCCATCAAGCTTCTGTATCACCCTGGTGTAGATTACATAACACGTAACAGCACTTTAATGGTTCAGTTAATGCTCATTAAACAGCCACTCATATTGTGAGCATTGCCTAATCACTGTTGGTGGAAACAGCACAAAGACCTGACACAGGGAAAGCCTCCATATGTATTTAGTCAAAGTAATTGTTCATTCAGCACTGCATCCAAATCTGGTAAATGTCCAAAAGTGGGAAGTTACTACATCTGGAGAGACCTCCATATATGGCAACAATAAGAGGGGTTGAGGCAGAGAGAAAGAAATGTGTGGAGGCCAAGAAATGTCACCTGGAGTGAGGAGAGAATAAGAAAAAGAGCCAAAGAAGCTGTGATAAAGAAAAAATGCAAACAAAAAAAAGGAGAGAAGAGAGTGCTTTAAGCAGACAGTTTTCTCTAAATGGAGTTGACAGAAGAAGGATGGAACGACAAGAAAACATCATTTAAGACAGACACATTTGGAGACAATGCTGATACACTTTTTTCCATCATCTGTTCCTTGACACCACGAGGAAATGGGGAAAAGATATGTCGAACATAGCAGCCAGAAGGGAAATGGAAAGAGACCAAAAAGAAGGAGAAAATAGTATATGGAACTAACTAACATGTTATTTTTGCAATCAAGTCATGATTATGGCCACTAGAGATAGGACACCTTGGCTGGGGGTGAAAAAGTTGCCATGAGAGTTGATAATACAGCAACCATACTGTGTAAATTAATAGAGAAACCCATTTAGCCTATTACGTTCTCAGAACTAATTTTCTTAAAACAAACCATCCTTGCACATATTTTCTTATATAAACCAATTTATTTTTAGTGAATTTTACAAAATTTTCTTTCTACTTGAGCAGCAATCTCCCTTATTATCCAGACTTGTTGCAGGATGTTGACATCATGTCTAGAAATTTCCAAACTTCAAGTTTGGTACAAGCGGCTCTACATTGATCAGCCACAACATTATGACCACTGACAGGTGAAGTGAATAACACTGATTATCTTCAACATTTTGTTATTGAGGTCTTGAGTTGGCCTTCTAATTCTCCAGATCTCAATCGAATCAAGCATCTGTGGGATATGCTGGACATACTCAATATTAGGCAGGTGGTCATAATGTTACGGTTGATCGGTGTATCTCATAGGCAAATAACTCTTGAAAGATGAATGTGAGATGTGTCTTATTGAGTATAATGTTTTTTGCCACTTACCTCTGATAAAATAAGGAGTAGGAGTGTTTAAACAAGTGTTAACTATATGGATATACTGTATATCTTGCTCACAATAATCTTCCCTCAGCGATCACACATAACATTTGTGCCTCATCCTCATCTTCTTGGTCTAGTCTACGTAATCTTGTTTGATGCTCATATAAAAATGCTGACTCAATCATGCTTCTTTCACCTAAGAAACATAGCCAAACTTGGGTCTGTTGCATAAAGAAATGTAAAGGAGGTGTTCATACATGCTTTTATCTCATGTTTGGACTACTGTAATACATTTTACCTGTCTTAATAAGTCTTCCTTACACTGTTTACAGACTGTCCAAAATACTGCTGCTAGGCTCTTAACACGATCCAACAGATGGTCACATATTACATTTATCCTAACCTACAGAGCCCTTCACAATACATCATGGACCTTCAGCATCCCTGCACCACAAGCCATGCTCTTAGGTCCTCTACCCAGGGTTTTCTAAGTGTACTTCGGACATGTTTTATGACTTGGGGAGATTGTGCTTTCCAGCCAGCAGCCCCTAAGGTTTGGAATAGTCTCCCAATAAGATTGAGGTCTTTGACCTTTGTGGACTCTGTTCAAACAGGCTTTTAGGTAACATGGTATGTTATGGTTTAACTTGTGTCTTACGCCTGTTCCACTTGTATATATTATATCTAGTGTTTTTATTTGTTCTATTTATTTTATTATACTTTGATCTTATTTCTTTGACTGTGAAGCACTTTGTGACTGGTGTCTTTGCTTGTTTGCTATTGATACAACAAGTTCACATTATATCACAACATTAGTTTGGGGTCCTTAGACAAATAAATAGGGGCATAAAAAGTATGTATTTTTAATCTACAGGCCACTGAAAATCCTTCAAATGGAAACTGAATCTCTGAAGGTGAGGTAAAGGTCTTTGGTTTCACAGTGATGCCATAACCTGAGTTGAGGAGCCAAAAGTAGACGTTACCTCATTTTAAGAGGCCACAAGCCAAAACAAAGGACTGACCGTGTCTCCTATCTTGAGCCCAGAGCAGGATTTAAGGCCAGGGATGAGCTCTCCGTTCAGACAGGTGGCGTTGAAGGACAGGGACAGCTCTTCCGGGACACCTTGAAGCTCCAACTCAACCTTGGAACGGATTTTCTGGCAACAGCATTGAATGAAAAGTGCAGGAAACACATACACATGAAAGGATGAGTATAAAGAGTTGTGGCAAACTAAATTGCATGTTAGGTTTCAAATGTGGTCGCACTGAGCTAAAGATCAGTGAAGTCATATCTGATCTGTCACACTGCCGACTGTCACAAGCCAATTCAAATAAGCTCCCACTCCAAATATTTGTGCATGACACTTAATTTTATAACATGCAAGCATATACATAAATATGGATGTACAGACAAGTGCACACATTAACACACAACTTTGTATACACATCTGTACATATGTGACAGCCAGCTACAGCCAGGATTAAAGCTAAAATAAATGTTACGAATTCACTTGTTCTTGGCATAATAAACCCAAATAAAACATAAATAATGAAACACAGCCAGGAGACTCCCACATATGGTCAGTTTCACACCTTGGCCAATGTGGAACTTCTACCGAGACTTTGGCTCCACTGGGTGACTCAGACACTGTGGGTGTGTGTCAGCAAACACATGTCATCCCCTGAAACGCTGTCTAGTCTAAAGTGTGTGTGTGTGTGTGTGTGTGTGTGTGTGTGTGTCTAACACTCACAGCGTAGGCCTTAAGTATGAGCTGAATAACGTTGCCCGAGTCGTTGGACAGCGTTCCTACTGTGGTGCCAGGAATCAGCTCACTGTAGTTCTGCAAGACAGAAAGACAGACAGACTGGAAGACTGTTGTCATCCTACACAGTCACAGAAACCATTAATAAACTATTAATAATCACTAACGTGTCATCATTTACAAATATAGTGTATACAAAATACACCCCTTAGCAAATCCCAAATATCATTGAAATATAATAAACCTGTTCATATCACATAATACTTAACATCCCCCAAAATATCATTACTTCAAACTATATATACAGTATATATAAAATACAATATTAAAATATTAAATAAAATATTATTACTTACATTTTTGCTGCTGATAATAATAATAATAATAATAATAATAATAATAATAATAATAATGTAGGAGCATTTGTTTTTTTCCATTTAAATTTGTTGAAATTATTATGTATATTTTATATAGTTAGTACCAGATGATTTAATTATGTGTTATTACACCATCCAGCAATCTACATTAATAACTTGACAGTTTATAAATTGAGCCTTTGTGGGAAAATGTTTCACATTTTTTTCTTTGTTATCCTGTTAAAAAGGGCAATTATTGTAATAAGTACAAAAAGAGAAGTTTGACCATTAAGAGATGTCAAACTGGTTGCAGTGGTTTCACTGGTATGAGATAGTTGTGAGAGCTGTACCAAACATTTACTGCCCACTAATAATTACATGAAAACACCCTGAAAAAGCAGAAGTGAGTCAAACTCCAACTCTACTCAAGAACTAAATGTTCTTAAATTCTTGACCAATGACAGTGAGATATTCATCCCCTCTGAGTCTCTCTAATTCCTGTGAAGAGTCCCTTTAACAGTTATAGCTGTGACAGTTTTTCCAGTTTGGGAAAACTGAGTTTGTATCTTTCTGTGTCTGAACAGTGTTTAATAATAATGATCCATTTTGAGTTTCCATTCTTCCAACGCAGGATCCAAGAATCTCAGTTTAAAACCAGTGAGGTTTGGAGGACTTCAACTACAGTGTGATTACCGAGTGGGGGATGCCTTCCTCTTAGTTTCACTTTAAAAACATTCGCTTATTTTTTTTGCACTTTTTGAGCAGACCTTGAACAGAATAAGATGCTGTGCAGCACGTGTCTTCTGACCTGGTACAGAGGGACTACGGGGTTGGTGACAGCAAAGATGAGGTTGATGTTGTTCTCCGACATCTTCTCCGTGATCAGAGCTAGAGATGGGTAGTCCTACGGGGCCGAACCAGACGGTGTGGTTAGCGCATGAAAACACAAACACTGAAATGTTCCTTTTCATACTTAAACCAAACTTCTATTGTCTCTGCTTCTCTATCATGCTGTTTCTGTCGACTGTCTACGCACCAATCACACACTTACAGTATGCACTAACCATGGTGGTGGACATGCTGTACATATTGTCAGAGTTGAGGTGACACCGCCCATCGTTGGGCTGCACGATTCCAGCCAGACGACCGTCCAGAGCCACGTGAGTCTTAGCGTCGGAGGTGAAGATCAGTAGGTGGGATGCACCAGGGCGCCAACCAATCTCCTCCTGGTTTCCGCCAAACCATGTGACAGTGAAAGGAAGGAAGGTTAAACTATTTAATTCAGCTAAAAAGCAGAAAATCTCTTCTGACTAACTTCTGTGTCATCATCTAGTTCTTCCTCCGTTTTGAAATTTGACAAAAGAGACAGAGACTGTAAAACAAAATCAGGGTTATGTGTATGAGACAGGAGTGAGAGAGTCTCTCCACCTTGCACACAGCAGCCTGGATGATGGCATCAAAGCCTCCCTCCGGGGCATCTCGATTCCTGGACACCATCTGCTTCTTCACCTCCTCTGTGAAGCGGCCCACCTCCTCCGTCAGGGACAGAACATGTTTGTAGCCAAACTGGGGTAGGCAGGTGGTGTTAATGCTGCCAATGAAACAGGTCAAGCGATCAGGGTTAAGCAGAGCCGCTGACACCTCGTTCATTTATCTGAACATTTGGAACAAATAAATAAGTGACCTCAAAAAAATGATCAAAAACTGTCCTGTTACTGATATCATAGTTTGTTAAGGGGAATAATCAGCTGTTAAATGAAAATAATGAGGTTAATTGGAAAGATGTCTTGCAAAGCTACATTAGTTTTGTTTTGCAGTTATTTCAACTGTAATTACCAGACAAAACTGCATTAATTTGTAAGTTACATGCCAGATGACATCTTGACATGGCAGCTCTTCATTCTGCCATATTTCCAGCCTGTTCTCATTCACAGGGCATCAAATACTGACGCTTTGTCGCGGTCGTGGGTGTGTGATACAGACGCACAAGGTAGATGGGAAGGGTGGTGGATGGACCCAACAAATCGTGTCCTGTGTTAAGTTTCAGTTGCACGTTACAATCAGCTGTTTGTTCGTGTTCACAACATTCACAACAAATGAAAATGGTTTTGTTGCCTAAACCTATAGTGACGAGATGGGGCGTGACAAAGCGGCAATATGTGATGAGTTGGGATGAAAATGTGCTGGTATTTCACTTGCTCACCTAATATTACATTTACGCTCTGCTAGCAGCTCTGTGAGGCTGTACTTTGGTACAGTTCTGCTTTAAACAAAATGCTAACGTCAGCATGCTAAGAAGCACCAAAAGACAATGCTAACATGCTAATGTCAGATTTAATGTTCGTATTCACCATTTCAATTTAACGTGTTATGCTAACAGGTGCTTATTAGCACTAGATGCACAGTATAGCTGAGTCAGGTGGAAATTTTACATTTGCATTTTACTCAAAACCTCAAATGTCGACCTCATGGTGGCACTAGAGGAAAAGTCAACGGATTGCCAAAGTCATTATGGTTCATCTTCTGTACAAAACTCTATGGCGATCCATCTAATAGTTGTTGAGATATTTCAGTCTGGACCAAAGTAGTGGACTGACAAACGTACCCGTCCTGTAAAGACTTTGGAGTCATTAATCCTGTTCATCAGTCAAGGTCAAAGTTTCCCAAAGATTAACATTCACTCTCCTGCTCTGCCAGTGGACCCCTCTTTCCCTCTGTACATTACTGGACCAAAATTCTCCACTTGTCTTATCTTTTATCCAAACATTCCTGGAGGCTGGAGCTCAGCAGACTGTGTGCAAAGCAGGAAAGTAAATGACCCCAAGAGACCTCAAACCACCAAATTAACCTCAGAGGAGCCTTTGGCTGGGGGGGTTACAGCTGTTTGCATTGGGACGCTGTTACACTCCGGGCAGATTACCTGCAGCTGATTCAGAGCGGCTGACCGAGCACTAGGGAGCCACTGTAAGCCTTTAACAAGTGCTGTGACTCTGAAACTGCTTGCAATGCTGCGTTTAAAGTGACATCATCTGCATAATGAATCCATTTCCCACATGCAGACGTAGACAACCACCGAAATCAACACCAGTGGGTACTTATCAGGCATGCAACACATTGTTACAATGTAGCCAAATAAACTTTCCATTACAAAGGGATCTGGATTCAGTTTAGGTACTGAGGAATCAGGTTAAGAAGGTTGAATAATGCATGTGCAAGGGTGCGAATACTGAGTGAAAGCCTTATAGAACTTGTCTTTTACCTGTAGCAGGGGTTCTTCACAGCCTCTTTGGGGGAGATGTACATGTAAGGCGAGAGCGGCTTGTCCACAAAAGCGCCAAAGCCCATGCGGAGATTGCTGGTGGTGCGATTCATGGCCTCGGCCAGGCCTCTGCCCAGCGTCCTCAGGCGGAAAAGGTCATCGTTCATGGAGTAGGAGAGATCCATGAGGTAGTAGAGATCCACAGGGTAGTCCTCTACCTGACGCACCTTCACTGTGAAGCGCTTAGCATCATCTGGGAAGAGGGATAAAGAAATACCATTTTTTAAATAGAACTGCTCAATGTTATTGGTAACTTACAGTATATTTTAACTATTGCATGTAACTCCCTCTAAATCAAAACACTATTTCTCTGCTTTAGTATGTCAAACACTACATCCCCATTACTGATTTAAAAACCACAAACTCAGATGGTACACCCTACCAGGCCTTAGGGTGATGTGCAACTTCTGGGGCTTTATCTGGGTGACATCTTGTGTGGCCCCTGCTGCCTTGTTGCTGAGGGGCCGGTCCTCGATCACCTGCAGTTTGCTGGTCGGAGACTCCAGAGCTGATGAGGCGCAGCCCGCTGCTACCAGGTTGCTCTTCAGATCGCAGCGGGAAGAACTGGCAACCCCCTGGCCGAAGTCCTGGCAGAAGAGGCAGTTACATTTTTATACAGAAAAGCAGTTTCCAGCACCGGTTTGGAAGTATGTTAAGTCTTAAAACGTAATCAAAGCGTCGTTCATTTCAAGAATTCCTATCTGTAATAAATATGTGTTGAGAAAGAAGGTCATATCAGATTTGTGTAAAGGCTAAACTGTCACGGGGAAGTCCAGAAATGGCCCAACTAACAGATGTCGCTATTAAAAACATCTAGTGGAGTACAGAAGAACTCCAACATCTGTGGACTAAAAGGTAAAATTCACCTTAAATGAAAATATCCATCCCATCTGAACAACATCTGATAGTTCAACCAGTGAACATGCAATAGTCACAGTGAAGTCATCCTGGGAAAATTTTGCATGAGTGAAAGGTTGAACATGTTGACTCCCAGTTTTACATGATTACATCACTGCAGTTATTAGTTTGAAACAGGAAATATGACTATAGTCACACAAGTGCAGAGACTGAGTCTAAAATTCCAGTAATCAAATAAAAACCCGAAGAGGTTTAGTACAAGGTGTATAGGGTAGATTTGATTTTCATTTTTAGCTGAACCTATCTGACTTCTAGTTAACCAGGATGTCTGTACCACCCTGCACCAGCCCGGCGTTAAGAAAGCTCATTGCCTGAATGAGGTGAAGTGGAAAAGCAACCCACCTCCTGGAAGCACCACGCACAGCTGGGGTGCACAGCCAGACACTGCTTACATGTGCTGGCCCCTCTGGAGGTGCAGACGTTTGAACCTGTAACCAAAAGCTTGAGTTAGTTTTCCCAGATATACAGAGATTCTTCAGCAACGTTATCTATAATAACTAGTGGTGAATTACCTTATTACCTATTCAAAATAAACCCATGACAACTCTATAAGGAACTTAGACTTATGGATGTAGCATCAGAGTTTTGGTTTATTTTTCAGTAAAAATATGAGGCCCACAGAGACAAACATAAACATACAGAAAATTAAACCACTTAAGCTGCACTTGACAACATTTTGGTCCCATGAGACTCATCTGAAAAAAGTGATGAATATGATTAAAACTATTTATTCTGTATACATGATGCCTCTTTGTGCATTCCCTCATTGTCATAAGTTTCTAAATTATTGCTCAAATGCAGGGAGGAAAAAAAAAAAATCAAAACTACAGCTCTGATACCTTCAAGTGGACCTTCAAGCAGGTTGACAACACTAATTTAAAGTCTTAGTAGAGTTGAAAACTTGTCTTCCTTTACAACATAATCTTGGCCACACGGGTAAAAACATGAAAACAACAAACAGCAGAATGCAAAACCAGACCTTACCGCAGATTCCTATTATTCCGGTAAGGATGAAAACACGCATCCATACTATCCTTTGCGCCGGGAGAGCACCCATCCTCCTGGTGCGGGCTCTCTGTGAGGACGGAGCCTGCCGACGAGCTCTGCTAACAACCAAAAACTGCAATCGACTCCAAACAGAGTCAGATGTCTTAACACCACCCCCTCCCCTCTACTCCCGCACCCACAGCTCTCATTTGAATACTATTAAAATGTAGCTAAGGGGCGGGAAAAGTGCAGCATCCAAAAAGTTAAAGGGAGTTTTATTTTGAAGGAGGGCGGGTCTCAAACATGTGACTTGTTACACCAGCTGGCATGTTATGCACTTTGGCATCTGTTTAGAAGTTACTGAGTATCACATAGGATATAATGTAATATTCAAATAAAAATATGCATATAACTACATTTTAACCTTTTAATGTCCCAATAAAAAAAACAATGGAAAAAAAATCACATTTTATTTCTATCACTTCATGATAAAATACAAACCATATGCTGTTATTACACTAGTAATAGCTTAATATACCAATATATACAGTAAATGATGTCAACATGTGTCAATATACAGTAATTAGTAGTATTGCCAATACCAGTATTATTTCCATGTATTTATTCTAGATGTTTACCATATTTTAGAGGATGCTACTTTGAAAACATCTCAGGAATGGTGAAAAATAATACTGATATACTGTATATTTCTTCAACAAATATTTAAGGGAACAACATTAAAATTTAAATTTAATATAAACTAAATAAATAAAATGAACGTATTATCTTAGCATCACTACTTTTACCATTTACATTAGCTGAATTTAAGTTTAACTACTCGGTTGTAGGTTTGATTCAACTCTTTCTTTTCATCAGCACATTAAAGACATCACAAAGGTCGCTTTCTTTCACTTTCGCAATATTGCTAAAATCAGGTCTGTTCTATCCAGGGCTGATGCGGAGATCCTAATCCATGCCTTTGTATCATCCAGACTGGATTATTGCAATGCTTTACTATCTGGTCTGCCTCATTCTAGTACCAGAAGCCTTCAAATGGTTCAAAATGCTGCAGCAGGAATCTGAACTAAAACTAGAAAATTTGAATATCACACCGGTTTTAGCTTCATTGCACTGGCTTCCGATCCATGTCAGATCAGACTTAAAAGTGCTGTCTGATCTAATTAAACCTTATACTCCAATCAGGACTCTCCGCTCTCAGAATACAGGACTCCTGTCTATCCCCAAGGTTAAAAAGAAGTCAGCAGGGCAAAGGGCCTTCTCTTATTGAGCCCCTTTCCTCTGGAATAACCTTCCTATAGACATCAGACAGTCAGATTCAGTAGAGGTCTTTAAATCAAAACTCAAAACCCATCTTTTTGACCTAACTTTCAACTAGTCCAGCCGGTGGGTTGGTCTCAGTCTCAATGTATAATTTCAGCCTTGTAGTCCTGCCAACGAGATTAAGTTTAGGCTAACTCTGCAGGACCTTCAGCAGCTCTGTGACCCGCCCAGCCTCTCCAGCTCATGGTGCCTCGTTCCACATAACAGACTTGATCCCATGGCGGAGAGGAGGTCATACTGCTCGGGCTGTACCTGTTTGACGAGGATGGAGGACGTGCTGGACTGGGTCTGTTTGCTTGGCGTTGATAGGAGGACGTGCTGGACAGGCTCTGTATGACGGCGTGGAGAGGTGGACATGGCGTGAAAGGACACTGTGCTGCCCTGGAAGAGGAGAGTCCGTTGCTGGCTCTATCTTTATGGGGACTCCGAGACGGCAATCAACATCATCCTGGACCCACTTGATCTTTTGATTTCTCTGCATACTATTTGTAAAAATCTCTGTGATATGGATTGTCATTAATGTGTTGTTACTCTGTACCCACGACATCTATCGCACGTCTGTCCATCCTGGAAGAGGCATCCCTCCTCTGTTGCTCTTCCCTGTTACAAGGGTTTTTTTGGTTGGGGAGTTTTTCCTTATCTGATGTGAGGGTCGTTTCTGTAAAGGACAGAGGGTGTCGTATCCTGTACAGATTGTAGCCCCCTGAGGTAAAATTGGGATTTTGGGCTATACAAGTAAATTGAACTGAATTGAGGCGTCTACCAAACAGGTGAAAAACATTAAAGGATTTTAAAAGAAAAATTGAATCCGAGAGTAATTTCTCATTGAAATAAAATATAGGTTTTAATTTCTGGACCACTGAATTAAGAACTGTAGTCTTTACTGTGCTATGCAAATAAGCATAGGCTTTATATAACGTCAGCATTATCTGTATTCAGGTGAATGAGGTTTACATTAGTGTGCAGTGCCCTCTAGTGGACATACACTGTAAGGTCACTCCTTGGTAGGTCAGACCACTTCCAGCTGCAGGGTGAAACAGAAATAAAATGCCTTTTTTATTCTATTAATGCCACAAGTGACCAAATAATGACTCAAGAGAACAGTTTGTTCTCATTAAACATACATCTGGTTGTTGTTTGTAATGAAACGGTTGCTTTTGGAAGCACAAAGAGAGCACTGGCCAAATCCTGACAGAATTCCTCTCATTTCACAAACTGTAAATGACTCTGGAACCACTTTGGTTTAATAAAGATCTTAATGTGTTAATGCTAATTGGTAAGACTCTTGCCTCTAGCCAACGTCGGGTAATCATGTTACGCATTTTTCCATTGGCTACATTTCCTAATTCACTATTTAATATTTACAGCTTTTCCACTCATCTTTGTTTTTTTTTTTTTTTTTTCACTGTGGAAGAAAGGCACATTTGATTTACACGTCAATCTTGGTGACATGCTGGGCCCTTAAACCAAGGTAGAAACACGTGTTTATGTACAGTACAAGATAACCTTTCCTTAAAATAAATTAGTCCGATTCACAATGGCTGTGCAACCCATATATCAGATTCTATAGGTCTGTATATGTGATAATGAGTAAATAAGAAGGATGTTACCACACTGCATGACTACTGTTCATGACTGTAGTACCACGTACATCCACCAGATGTCATTTTCTTACAATCTACAGCATTTGAAAGCTGATGCATCTGCATCAGAGTGGGTCACTAACACTTCACTTTTTTGTTTTATCTCCCCCTTGCTCTTCTTCCAATCATGTAAAAGTGAAGAAAACACATGTAAAAGTAGCTGAGGTTGTTAGCAAGTAGTGAGGGAGCACTTGTCTGTCTTAGATATGAGAACAGGGAGATATACAGTATAAAGATTCTTGTACAGCTCTCAAGGTTTCGTTAACATAGATGCTCCTCAGATTTCTCATATGGTTAAACAACCACTCAAGGTTAAAACTAAGAGTTAATCTCTTTGACCTAGACTTAACGCATGATGTTTTGACTACCACGAGTCAAGCTGAACTTCTTGTCCTGAGATGTTTTCAACAATTCAGGACCAGTGACAAGGAAGATGCTTTTCTTCTGTTTAGGTGAGGGATGTTTTGAGACATTTAGTATTTTCTCAACGACCACATTTTATTTGCATCTTGCTTGGATTTCTTTCATTGAACTGAAGGCTTTTGGCATGACAGTGAGATCTGAATGGGACAGGCAAATGGAGTGGAGCCTTCAGGAGCACCAGATGTAAACTATGAAGCAGAAGAAACATAATCGCCGGCACAGACAATGAGGACTGGTCCAAAGCAGTCCCAACTACTTCAGCTTGTCAGTCAGAAGGGCATCGATGGGATATTGTGACTAAATCAATCACATTTTATGGATGAAACCATAGCATCAGTTGTTCTTTACATCCCCTTCTGTTGCTCAACTTTCCATCTATAACTCTTCCTCTTGCTTCACGTTTGCCTTTCCTTCTCTTTTTCTGATACTTCCACAAGCGGTTGCACAACATTCAGCGAGGAAAAGGCTCCTCTTTTCTCCAGCAGGTTTGATTGACAGCACCCCTTGCACACACTGCAGTGAAATGTGTGTGTGTTTGTGGGGGTGTGTGCATGCATCTTGGCATCAATCAACCTGTGTCTTTCAGAAGTTTAATTGCAGCATTTGTCCTTTCTTCTCTGGGCCGTAAGAGCATGTGTGTGCATTCATACACACGTTTTCCTGTGTGTGTGTGAATGCTGCTTCGAGGAAACGGAGCAACAAAATCAGTCCAAAGGTTGCGAAAGAGCTCTCGCACTGATTCATCTGAGGAGTGCAGGCACACGTGCATGCACACACACACTCATGGGTTGTGTGTTGACTTAGGAGTTAATGAATGGATGATTGAGGGCTGCAGGGGTTGGGGAGAGCAGCGCCGTGGAAACAACCCCTCTTTCCCAGGAAGGGAGTATAGAAGAAGAGTTAGAGACAAAGAAAGGCAGAGAAAATGAGTGTCTCAGAGACAGAATGAAATTCAGATTGTGTGTGCACAGAGCCGAAGGGGGCTGTGGGGCGAGCTACTTGAAGCGAAGCAGAAGCATTCAAAGCGCCAATAAAGCAAGTAGCATGTACTTGACAAGGACCCAAAGGGAAAGAGAGAGGGAGAGAAGCAGCTGTTGGAGGAGGAGAGTGAGACAAAGAAGGAGCAGGGGGGCTGTCCTTACTTGCTCTTCAGCGTGAGGACTGTATGTGGGAGGAGGCACGGGGAGAGGGAGAGCAGGAGAAAGACAAGAAAGGAAAAGAGCAAGCAGTATGTTTGGTGTATGAGGGGATAAATATACATCTGAGAGTGTTTTGCGTAGTTGCAGGAAAGTCTCTTCTCTCTCCTCGACTCCTGCACTGCACAACTTGGGCCGAGGGACCATGCAGCCGAGGTGGACTCTTCCCTGGGTCGCCGCTCTCCTGCTGGGGCTGATGGGGCTCCTGGTGTGCGGGTCAGACTTCCAGCATCACCGCTACGAGGACATGGTGCGAGCCCTGTTTGCAGTGCAGAGCGAATGCCCCTACATCACGCGCATCTACAGCATCGGGCGCAGCGTGGAGGGGCGCCACCTCTACGTGCTGGAGTTCAGCGATAACCCGGGCATCCATGAGGCATGTGAGTAACTCCTGATTCACTGTTTGACAGACCGGTGAGGATGAGCATGTTGCAATGAGATCATTATCTCAATCTGCACGTCAAGAATATTGCACACTGAGGAATTATTCATGATAACAAACATATTCCAAGTTAATATAGTATTCAATGAAAATCAGTTTACATGAGTTACAATTTCTATCTGACAGCAAGCTCACATTTTGTGAAATGCCATTAAGCAACATAAACAAGATAAACAAACCTGACCCAATGTTCTTAGGGCAAAGCGAATGGACTCATGATTATGGATTACAAATGCACAATCCCCATCACTGGCTGCCCATTTGTTTTGCGCTTCTTGCTGTTGGGAGTGAGAACATAGCTGGCAGGAGACAGAGCAGTCTGTGGGGCTCTGGTTTTTCCCCCTAAAAAGATGAAACATAACCATGTAGCTTTCTGAACATGAATTACTGTGTGGATTAGTAATGAAGAAGAAGAAGAAGAAGAAGAAGAAGAAGAAGAAGAAGAGTCTGAAGTTGGCCACATTGGTGGCGGTAATCTGTGGAAAAGTCAAAGTGAAAGTATTGAATGAACATCTGTGATTCATTTCAGTTTTTGCCATCCAACCACTGACAAAATGCCGGGTGTTATTCAAAGCTGAGCAGATGACACAGAAGTTTACTTTGTGTCAACAAGGCTTTAACCCTGAACCCACTCTTGCAAAAGCTTTGCTTGTCCCCCACCCCCTCTTTTTCCTAAACCACTGAATCAGCTCTCCAGGTGTTTATTTTGCATATCGGTTGCAAATTGAAAACCATAACCTCATCATTGTTGATGTTTGTATTGAAAACAGGCCAAAGGGTCACAATGATGGTGAAGATTTTTCCATTCTTGCTATTTAAATGGCTTTAAGCAACTGCAGGGAATGCTTTTTTGGCTGCAACTGAGCTTGCATTTTTTTTTTTCTGCATCTGCACACGTAGGTGCTTCCTTCAGTAGAATAGAAGGATGTGCGCCTGTTCTGTTGTCTGGTGAAAAACAGGAACCGTGCACTTCGTGGAGGGGAGTGACCTAAGGTCTCGTCTGGGTCAACCCCCTTGCACCCTTTAGGAAGTTCACGTCTTTCACATGCCGCTGAGTGTGTGTGTTTTTTAAAGCTGCACGCTGGAGCCAACACTGTTCTCTGAACCTGAGGCCAGTTGGCCCTGCGTTAAAGAAAAGGAGGTGAATTGCAGCGCCCAAGCTGCCATTTGGGTGCCTGAAGCAATTAGTGAAGGGTGTTCATAAATGTGGAAGTATCTGCTCACTCCCACAATACCCCACCCCCTAAAAACCTACACTTACTTCTTCTCGTACACAAAAATACAATAATGAGGTGTTAATAAATGCTTTTAGTGTAAAATCCTATAGTTAGGGCACATTACTTTAGTATAAAACAAACGTGTTCAGCGGCCTAGCTGCAGTGTTTGGGGGTCCATGGGTCTATCAATGCTGCAGCAGTGATTAATGAAGGGACCCTTGGGAGGAGGGAACCCTATACAGAGAGGGAGACTGTTTGTATAGGTGGCTCACCCATCAGTGGCAGATACCCATATAGGAATGCCAGATGATCTTATCCAAATAATTCAATCAACTGTAATCAGACTCAGTCCCCAGAGCTCACCTTTGTCAAAACCTTGAAAAGTACCCCAGAAATTGCAATAACATAAATACATTACGTTTAGTAATTGGTTTTGAAAGAAAATAGTAGCCCAAATCTTCCTCTTTCAAATGAAAAGTTGAATCGACAAGAAATAAAACCCAGCAACCTTGCTCAATTTAATACCCTACAGCCTTACAGTACTTGGTCTGGTATGACCGGTTCATGGTGGCTAATATTAGTTAAAGGGCATTGCCACATCAAAGTCTGTTTAGGGGTCTTGGGAAGTATTACTGCATATGTGAAGAAAAGGTATATAAAGCCTTTTGTGGCTCAAGCAGGGGTAGACTTTACCGTTAGGCGAGGTAAGCATCTGTCAGAGGCCCCTGACTGAAATGGCTCCAAATGGCTTATTATGATATTTAAAAAACACTGATTTATGTTACTGTTCTAATGAGGGCAGTCAATCAATTAAAAATATTTAATCACATGGTTGTCCATGATTAATCACAAATTAATCTGTTTTTATCTGTTCAAAATGTACCTTAAAAGGAGATTTGTATGTAAATATTTATTATTGGAGATCAATTAACCACACGATACAATGAGGAATATTGCCCAGAAACCCTCACAGGTACTGCATTTAGTCTAAAAAATATGCTGAAATCATAACATGACAAACTGCAGCCCAACAGGCAACAACAGCTGTCAGTGTGTCAGTGTGTTGACTTGACTATGACTTGGCCCACACTGCATGTGATTATCATCACTTATATCAAGTGGGCATATCTGTAAAGGGGAGACCTATTGGTACCCATAGGACCCATTTACATTCACATATCTAGAGGTCAGAGGTCAAGGGACGATTTTGAATAGGGTCAATTTTTCAACACCTAAATTTAGCACTTGTCCTTCACGACAAGCTGGTATGACATCAATATATTCACTCTAGCTTTCAAACTGAGCCCGCAAAAATTTCTAAAAGATTGATTTTGTTCATGCGTAAAGTAACGAATTTGCTCATAATACGTCTTTTTCACTCTTCACTTGAAGTAAAAAATTGAATAAATTACTGTATTCATAGTTTTACCATTGATTGTTGATAGTTTTACTTTGAGTAGGCCTACTTCTTCTACCACTACACCAACATTCCCAGTTATAGAGAGTGAAAAGTAAAGCAAGGCCCCCAGATCAGTAAATCCGCCCCTGGTCTCAAGTGACTGAGACCTGGGCAGAGTCGGTTTGGGCTGAAGACTACAAGTTTAAAAATAAAAAAAAAAAAATCTGGAGGTGTGGAAACTACAAGTTTAACTAGAATGGCACTTGGAGACCACAGACCTCTGCCAAGGCACCCATGTACGATTGCCCCTCCTCTCCGTTCAGCTTGCGCCAACGTCCACATCAGCTGTACATAGCAGAGCATCGTAAAACACTCAATTCAAACTGGACAGAAACAAAATACAACTCACATAAATTGTCGTCATTACTCTTTCCAACAATTACCAAATGTGCTTCGGGCAATCTCAACTCAAATTTCATTGAGTTTGATCTGAAAATATGGTGACACTGAATCTGCCATTATCCTGTAAATGTCAAATATAAATCATGTGACATATATAAACTCAAGTTACTACCATAACAATTCATAGCAAAGCCTCATGGGCTGAATTAACAACATGAAAGACAGTGTACCTATTGAGTTTACTGTATTTTCATATGTGCTCATATGTGTGTTCATGTGCATGCTCAAGCAGTCATTTTAAATGTCACGCTTGGCAGCTCTGTGTGGCTTTTTGACCTCATGCCTCCCACCCCCATCCACCTTTTCATTTCCTCCCCAGTGGAGCCGGAGTTCAAGTACGTAGGCAACATGCACGGCAACGAAGTGCTCGGCCGTGAACTGCTCATTAAGTTCTCCCAGTTCATGTGCGAGGAGTACCGTGCCGGAAACCAGAGGATCATGAGGCTGATCCATGACACGCGCATCCACATCCTGCCCTCCATGAACCCGGACGGCTACGAGGTGGCTGCCAGACAGGTAATGTACACCCTGACATACATGTGAGCTCCAGGCTTCCACATGTCAAAAAGAAAACCAGGTGAAATCTCCCACTGGGATGCCTTTGGCTGTTTTTCTTCAACAATCATTTGCCACTTGTAGAGAAAAAGTTTCCACATTTTTCGTTGATTATATTCTTGCCAGTGGAAATATTAGAAAAGTTCCCTCAGGAAAACTTAACACCTGCAAGTTAAATCACAGCACAACTCACATCTTTTCAGATATCTTAAGGTATGTGCGTGACCTGTTTATATCCACTGAAGACATGCAACCAAGAGCCAAAAACAGAAGAATTAAATCTTCCACTGTTTGCTAATGTCTGTAATAATCCCATCTATCAGCTCCCTGAGAGATTCCTGAGCTTTCTACCGGGGTGTAATTATATGGGCCATGAAACAACAGACACACACATGCACAATCTCTCTGAGACTAATTATATATCCTGAGGAGGCCAGTTACGCATGATGGTCCGTCTCTTATCCACTCAGACAACACACAAACAAAGCACTATAGTTTGTTGCATCAACAGATGTTGGATGCAGCAGCATCTGGATAACAATAGTGCTACAGGAATGAGTCCTAAAACCCGGAAATGAAACCCATCTGGAAGGCAATGTTTTTTTGAATGGGTTTTTAGTTAGATGACTGATATAAGGTCTGTGGTTAACACAAGCTTAAGAGAGTTTAGCGTTTTGTTCTACGACATAAAATACATAGGTAAATACCCCACTTGTGACTCCTGAAGCCATTATTTGTCTTAAAAAAGGCAGTTGCTAACAAGTGGCTAAATGAGATTACTAAACGTCATGAGGCTGACTCGTTGTCCATTACAGCCTTGTTGTTTATACTCACGCTCATGCAACTGTGGTGTAGTTCATTTATAGCCAAATGTCAGCTTTTTTATTTCTGTCGATTGCATTAACACTTAAAAAAATCAATAAAGTGGTGTTCATTTGTGAGGAATATCTTGCTGAACAAAATGTGTAAGTATCATAAATGTGTGTTTGCCACAGAGCTTCTGCAATAATCTAAAGCCCAATGGAAAAATCACATTGACTTTTTGTTGAGGGAACCAGGGCGATGCTAACTTCCTGGTCGGCCTACGAAAATATGCCATCCCTGAAGCACTTTATGGGAAAGGCTGCTTCATTTCCCAGCATCCTCTGGGCCATAGTGTTGATTTTGGGTGCTGCATGATTGAGCCACAAAGCATTTTGTGCCCACAGGATCAAAATATGTAAGATTCAAGTTATTTCCTGCATGGAAATAAAGTACAAATCCAATAAGAGCCTCCCTATTTTGGAATGAATCCTTTTCTTGGAATTACTCCAGATGTGAAAAAAGAGAGAAAAAGCTAGAGTATCATTGCTTCATAATCAGTAAAGATGAGTCTATTTCAAACATTACACTCAGTGAAATGTGCTATTAGAGAGGCAAAAAGTAAAATTCCACTTACAGCCATGCAAGCAACTCTGTGAGGCTGTACACTAAATGTACATGTCAGCATGATAACATGGTCACAGTGACAATGCTAACAAACAGGTATAATGTTTACCATGTTCACCATCATAGTTTAGTATGTTAGCATGCTACCATCTGCTAATTAGCACTAAAAAACTACAGTTGACGCTGATGGGAATGTCAGTTTATTTTTAGTCCGGATGTTGCTGCTAGTTTTTTAAATTTAAATAGTTGTTGAGACATTTCACTCAAAAGTACAAATGCCACCATCATGAGTCCCAAGTAAAAGTATAATGAAGATCCTTCAGTTATGTTTCTGCAATGCAATATTACAGGCCTTTAAAGGTACAGTGTGTAGGAGTAGGTGGCATCTAAAAGTGTCGTTGCAGTTGCAACCAACTGAGTACCTCTCAGATCACTGCTGTCTTTCCAAGACTGTGGTAACGTGAGCCGCTCACCTCACTCAGAGGCCATCCATCTCATAATAACACTACTTTAAGGGCAACGGAAGTCAGACGGCAGCTGGCAGTACCACGGTTTTGCCACCCGATCTGACTGTTATGTTTGTGGGCTAGTAAGGGCCTATTAAACTAATAGTAGGTTCACAAGGCTGTTATCTATCTATAGTTTATATCAATCTACTATGTTGTAAAAGTCAAAATGAAACTTTAAAGATACACCTTCTAACATGTTAAACTGATGAAAGTTCATGTTTTGAAGACAATCAAAAAGGCTTATTTAGGTTTAGGCAATAAAACTACAGCGTCTTTAGGTTTAGGCAATAAAACGACAACTTCTTTAGGTTTAAGCAACAAAACTACAACTTCTTTAGGTTAAGGCAAAAACATCATGTTTTGGGTTAAAATAACTATGAACACAAAGACAAATACACATTGTTGGTTTCACACAGATTTCCTCCACCCCTCACTCAGACCCTAGGTGGACTTTCTCACTCTTTATACTACATGTTGTGAATAGAAGATAATAGGTACTGGTGGGTGTAGTAGGCCCCTTTGGCCCACTTACAGTGACTGATAAGGCCTATTTGATCACCTGACGACAGTCTAATCAGCTGGTTTTACTCTGCAGCTCACATTGGCAGTTTTACGAGCATGTCGGAGAACTGTGGTGGCCATCTGGTAATGTAAAAACATGAAACACTCTACTGTAGAAACATGGCAGAGCAATATGGCGGACTCTGTGAAGAGTATCTGCTCCCTATGTAGATATGAAGGACTCATTCTAATATAACAAAAACATGATTCTTAGTTTCAGGTGATTATACATTAATGAAAACATAGTTGTGACTATTGTATTGTATTTCTGCTAATAGATCCCCTAAAATACTTCAAAAAAAAAAAAATATATATATATATATATATATATATATATATATAGAAGAAGAATAAGATCTACCTTTATTAATCCCCCAGTGGGGAAATTCAATTTTCACTCTGTTGAACTTATACATGGTACATGCACACAAACACACACATGCATTAATGGAGAGATGTCAGAGTGATGGGGCTGCTCCAGACAAGCGCCCTGAGCAGTTGGGGGTTTGGTGCCTTGCTCAGGGGCCCCCCCGCCCTTCCCCAGAAGTTAACCTGCCCCCCCCCCACCTCCAATTCCCCCTCAGTTTTCCGTCCATGTCGGGAATTGATCCCCTAACCCTCCGGTTCCTCAACCAATCCCTACAGACTATACTGCATATATATACTATATATATATATATATATATATATAAAATATTCCATCCAAATATCCATAATATTGCAATATCCTTTAAAGTACTGAGAAAAGATTTGAGTTTAGATTCCAAGAAAACAAGGAAATGATTGGGACTTAAATAGAAATAAACAGAAAACAGACCTGCTGGAAAATAATTTACTGCTGTTACACTGCAGATTGCCTGTGCAGTTTTCCTTTGCTGCTTCCAACCAATATGAATTCATAGCTTAAAACATCATAATTCAATCACTCAACTGGGAAAAACAAGGTAACTCCTGTTTGAGAAACTTGATATTTTGTGCGTGGGTCAACAGGGTCCAGAGTTCAACGGCTACCTGGTGGGCCGAGGGAACGCCAGGGAATTCGATCTGAACCGGAACTTTCCGGACCTGAACGCACTCATGTACTACTACGAGAAGACCAACGGGCGAAACCACCATCTGCCCCTGCCGGACAACTGGGAGCAACAGGTCAGTGCTACTGGATAAACATGCTAGAGACATTTATCTATGTCTATAGGTGTCTGTGGTTATGTGTGAAGATATATGTACGTGCTTGTGTGGGAGAGAGACGAAGATGGATGAGGACATTTCTCATGCTTGTTTGAATACGGAGTTGAATAATGAGCGACTGTAACATAGCAGGGTTATCTTGGCTCTAACTTTGTTGACATGAATGAATTCATGAGATTTGTACTGGATCAGACTCCACTGCAAGTTGAGCTTTTACTAAATAAAAAGAAACTGGTCTTAAAGTAAAACAGCAGGTAAATCGCTTAGTAGGCTGTTGGTTTCATGTGTATGTTTGCGCCTGCCTGTGTAGTCTGCAGTGTGACCCTGTTTGGATGGGCGTGTGTGCTTATCTTACTGTAAAACCTATATCTCCTCATATAAACGGTGCTTTTCTTCCCTCTGGGTCAGAAAGAGGCCGCTCTCTTTTCTCTTTGTAATATGAAACAGGCGGCAAAATGCTTGCGATTGGATTTTTTTGGAGCATAGGAGATGAATTTTAAGCTCAGAATAAGCTTTGAGACTTTAAAAGGCTGTCAGAAGAATAGATTTGACAAACAAAAGTCCTCCAACGCTCGGTCACTGATGGACTCATAATGACCTCACAAGATACGTGCGTAATATACATGAAAACCTTCAGCTTCAGCTAAACATTTTTGTCATTTCGTCACCACCATGAGAATTTGACCTACTTCATGGTCTGAGTGTAACTGTTACCTGCTAACTTGAGATACTATGTGACTCTCCATGAATCTGTGATTTCACCCAAAACCCCCACTCACTGCCAAGCCTGTCTTTGAATAATGCACACTTTTACCCCTGTGCTCTTTTCCAGTGGGTAGTGATGAAGCCCCGGTGAATATATTTCTTGCTATATCTGACTATTGACACCCATTTATCAAGCTCTGTGCTCCTTGAAATATTTCTAACATGCTAAATTCTCTGAACAGTACATGCAACTACATGTCCTGTCCATTAATTATAAAAAAAGGTAAGAAGCATACACTTGCGCATCACTGAGGATAACACTGTGGGAGATAAACTGTGTCATTTATTAAAAAAAAATGTGATGCATTTGTGGCTCAGCATCACAGGACTGGCTGCAGATGAAACACAGTTCAATTCTCTTCTTTATATCACTGTGCACTTATTATTTCAGATCACTGCTGTGTAAAATGTAGAAAAAAAGGGGATGGATGAGAGTGTGTGCCAGCAAACTATTGCTAATAGTCAGCTGAAAAGTATGTTTTAAGCATTAAGGTCAGGTCCTTGATGGTGTCTTGTCTACAGTTTTCTTATCTTCAGCAGACTTTAAAAGCGTTACTGTTTTCAAGGTTAATTTCCTTGATGTTTTTGCCTGTTCTTTGGTCCCTCCCGCTTGAATCCACTGGGTGTTATTGTGGCTGCATGATATTATGTCTCTGAAAATATAATAAAACATCCCTCCAAATATCCAGTGGCAAATATAGTCAAATATACAGTATACTGAACAACAACAGTGTTGGCTTCTATCGGATTATAACACCATTGACCAGATTAAGCACATATGCTTATATACATGTGGCATTACTTTAGGTGATTGAGACATGGGAAAATGTTGTTAAAATGTCAAAATTAATGCTAAATGACAAGAAATAATAATCATTTTGTACCCCCTAACCCTTGGGTGAAAATAGGCATTAAGATAATAATGTGATATTTTTTTACCTGGAGGGATTTATAACAGCCACAGATACCTACAGGATCAAAAACTAATGATTATTGATTGATGATTATTATCATTTTTTTATTATTACCTATCTATAAAGTGCTTTTGTTCCCAATGAAGGGGAAGCCATCTATTTTTCATTTCTTTATTTTTTTTTCTGTCTAATTCCTGAGCTACAAATGTGTTGGGAAAACTAAAATGCTGGTCCTCCCAGTCGCGAGCTGGCCGTCTATCCACATGACTGCCTCCCGAAAGGCAAACACAAAAGAGTAACTGTGCCACTGTTACAGATACTTCATTCATGCTGGTCGGGATTACATCCTCACAGGCTGCATGAAGCCACACATCCCCTGTGTTCGCCTGCAGGCTCGGCCACGCTACATTTTAATTAGCTAACTGGAGATGCTTCATCCAGAAGAATGAGTTTAATAATAATAATAATAATAATAAAATATAGAAATTATTTTTTTCTCAGCAAGAAAGATACATGTCTATTCTGTGCTAATGTAGAAACATAGCGGCTGGCTCCATGAAGAGGAGCAGCTCATATGAAGTAGAGCTGCAATGATTAATCAATGAATCGATTAGTTGTCAACTATTAAATTAATCGGCAACTGGTTTGATAATCGATTAATGTGTTTGAGTAATTTTTTAAGAAAAAAAGTAAAAATTCTTGATTTCAGCTTCTTAAATGTGAATATTTTCTGGTTTCTTTGCTCCTCTATGATAGAAAAGGTGAATATCTTTGAGTTGTGGACAAAACAAGACATCTGAGGACATCATCTTGGTCTTTGGGAAACACTGATCGACATTTTTCACCATTTTATAGACCAAAGAACAAATCAATTAATCAAGAAAACAATCGACATATTAATTGACAGTGAAAATAATTGTTAGTTGCATCCCTAGTGTGTAGGTATAAACAGCTCATTCTAAGTTAATGAAAACATGATTCATATTTTCAGGTGATTATACATTAAAGAAACAAACCTATTAATATTATATTCATTTTCTGCTAATAGAGCCCCATAAATGTTACACACTGTTCCTTTAAATCAGCTGCAATATCTCAGTAACTTCCAGGTGACCTACACATTGGACTATTTTGGTTCCTGTATAAAAAAAAACAATGCTGACAACTGATTGGCCAGCAGAGAACATCCCTCATATGGTGTGAAATCTAACCTTGTCTGTCGGTGAACCACTGAGTGATCCAGAATATGTGGATTTGTGCGTATTTATTATTATTTAAGATGGCATCCCTCCATCTGTTCAGTTATTTAAGTTTTGTAACACTACAATTTGATAATCAGCGTGTGTCCTTCATATGTAACACTGCACCACAGTGACAGCTCTGACTTCAAGCATGCATGTGTGTATATAAAGATCCACAGTCAATAAACACCTGCCAGTCCTCAAAACAGAAGCAAGGCCAGTGGTCTCTGATCGGGCTGATGCCGAACCGCACTGTGTTTATTGCCCCACATACCTTGTCCAAGGAGAGGCATTACTCCTTGTCTCCATGCATGATATATGGCCAGGAGCATGTGAGGATAGTTAGCACTAACAGAGAAAATAAATTCCAGCCTAACGTGGAATTTAAAGGTTCAAGATGTCTGAAGCATTGCATGGGAGATGCCATTATTTTACGAAAGTTTGTGAATTGTAGATTTGAAGTAACTGTTCTGTTTCCGTCCTTACTAATCTTGCATCTCGTAAACTCATTTTTCTCCCTGATACCAAAAACAGAAATGGAGGTTTTTAAACAAACGCTCACCGTGCCTGATTCATTTTTTGTCTAGGATTAATGCGATACACTGAAGCATTGGAGGATGAGGGAGAAAGCACGCTGCAAGTGTCACAGAGAAAATATTTACACATGGTAAAGCAGAGACTCTAGGATTTGTCCAGATAACCAGCCAAGTAAAAAAGCCAGTGGTTCTGGGTGAAAAGAAAACCAGATGTCTTTAGTCCACTCATGTTGTTTATGAAAAGTCTGGGATGGAGTGAATGTTATGTGTACTAAATAATATCAGTAACAAGACTATTTACAGCACGTCTGACAGGCACTAAGAGGGCATTGTACTGTTTAATTTACGGACTAAACTTGGACTATATTTTACAAAAGTAAGAGTTGAACATTTGATGAAAAACATTATGTAAATACTGTATAAAGTGAAGTACTGTCCAGTGTATTGTCCTGTACAGACAGCAGCCCTAAAATCTATATCTATATCCTCCACAGGTTGAACCAGAGACTTTGGCGGTCATAAAATGGATGCAAAACTACAATTTCATCCTGTCAGCCAACCTCCATGGGGGAGCCGTGGTAGCCAATTACCCCTTCGACAAATCGAGAGACCCTCGCATCCGAGGGAGGACCACGTACTCGGCCACTCCGGACGACAAAATCTTCAGAAAGGTGTGCTGCAGATTAAATTTTTTTTCCAGATGTCGCACACGTCTGATCTCATCACGGTCTGTCTGTGTGTTTGTGTGTGCGTGTGTGTGAAAATGTGATTGACTGGGCACATGTGCATTTGTGTGTGATGACAGTTGGCAAGGACCTACTCGTACGCTCACAGCTGGATGCACAAGGGCTGGAACTGTGGGGACTTCTTCGACGAGGGGATCACCAACGGGGCCAGCTGGTACTCTCTGTCCAAAGGTAGGCGCAACCTCTGGCTCCTGAGCAGCATCAAGAGAAAGCAACAGATAAAATAAAAAAAAAAAAAACTAGAAACTCCAACAGTTTCCAACAGTGCACAGCTACAACAGGTGAAGGCAGGTCAAGACTACACGTTGGAAAGAACAAGCAGAGTGTCAGCACCATAAAGCACAATACTGACTCATTACCTCCACGAACAAAAACAGGGTGTTCTTTGTGCATGTGTTTGAGAGCGTCCATTATGATTCCCTTTCCAAATAAAGACAAGGCCACCTGCATGAACGAAGGCAGGCGCTGGCATACACTTCAGTGTGACTGACATGCCTTGAGTGGTTCACAAGCAAAGCTTTCCCGGTGTCATCATGAACCCTCTGAGGCCTCGGCGCTCTCCTCTTGCCTTTAACCTCTCTTCACCTTCTATACACGAAACAGCTGCACTTCCACTGACCCCTCAGTTTAGCTGCTCAAGTTTGACACTGTCAGTGACACATGCCAACAACAACCTTAGGGCCTGTATGAACATTATCAGCGGGGGAAGGGAAGATCTCCTGAGTGGAGGGGTAGTCTGAATTTCTCGGAGGCTTACGGTCTGTTAAGTTACAGCAGTAGATCTTGATTCAAACTGGCTCAGAGAGGTACTACTCTATATTTGTTTATATACTGTATTTATACTGTATATTTTCTATTTCATTTCAAACTTTGTTCACTGGATTTTCAACATAATCATCATTTACACAATAATTAAACTTATTTAGTGGGAGTATAGATCAACACAACAACAAAAAATGTATGCATCAAAACAGGGTAGATGTAGATGTAAAATAATCCACCTAAAAGCCTAATGGTGCCACAGAGCTCATGGACGCATATAAACATCTGCCTTTTACACACATTTGTTTCTTTATCAACCTAATTTTATCACCAACTAAGCCAACAGTGCTACACTAGAGCAGATTTAAACACACAGACTTGCAGTGTGTTGACTGTATTTTTAGTCATCCAGTGTGTCCTGTCAGCAGTTAACCACGTCAGATTTACTGCCCTAGAATTGCTGCTCGAAAATTAAATCTGTGAATATTTAAGGTTTATTATAACATCATTTACTGCTATTGGCCACCTTCAGGCCAGTAGGAGTTATACGAGCTCAGCCACTGGCAGACCTCATCCTCCCACGTTTGGTTTATGAGAAATGAAAGAGTACACCAAGTTCACCAAACCATCTGGGCATGTATTCAATTTCAGTTCAGTTAATCTGCAACTGCAACAATAACAATACCCACGTTTTTGATCTGTAAGTCCTGGTCTGGACTGGTCGGGATTATTCCTTGGAATGTGAATCTGTTAGAGTCATGCAAGCTTTTGAATTGGAAGAAGACGCCCACAGTCGCATTTTGCAGGAGCATGTTATGTTTATTTTACAGACTCCTTTTGCTCCAAGTGTTATGTCATGTTCTATGAGGTAAGATTTGAACCTTCCCTCCCAATCCTGGCCTCACATGCATTAAGCTTTTATGAAAGGTAGTGCTGTATGTAAGTTGCACTGCCAACTTGGAAAATTCTGGTTTTTGAGATGCCATTCTGTTGTTGGGTGTAATATGAGTCTAAAAGGCATTAAAGATCTGTCAATGGCTTGACCATGTGACAAAATGTATTAAACGCTCCAGTGTCTAAATGACCATAAATGTGTTTTTGATGGACTGAAATGGTAAATCAACTCCTTACTAATGCTCCATGTAAACAACTCTATAAACCACTCTGGGAAAAATGAAAGATGTTCCCTAGAAATCTATTTCTATGTGTTTCAGGCATGCAGGACTTCAACTACTTGTACACCAACTGCTTTGAGATCACCCTAGAGCTGAGCTGTGACAAGTTTCCTCCAGCATCCGCACTGCCCAGAGAATGGCTGGGCAACCGAGAAGCATTGGTTTCATACCTCGAACAGGTCCGAGCACACGTACACACGTACACATTCTCACATTTACACATAAAGCCCAACACGACACTCTGGTTTCTTGTAAAAATTGGCTGGGATTCCCTGGATAAAGTGACTTAAAATGAGCTGCATGAAATCCAGTGTAATACAAGTAAACTGACTTTTACTCTCCAGTAAGTATGAAAAGAGGCCTTGGTTTGAGGACAAAATATCCTTTATCCAAGCTTGTCTGAGTGCTGAGATTAAATACAGTGATACATCACTGTGTTTCTAAAGCCCCAAGGGACGGCTCAGAAACACAATTTTTTTTCTGCAGCACAGACCAAACTGAAAGAGCCGGTGAATACTGACTATAGGGCAGAGGAAGGTTAATAAGCACTAAAGTTTTAGAAAAGTTGCATTAGATAAATGTAGTTTATTACCTAATACAACTTGCAGTCAAGTGCTGTAAGTCATTGCAGCATTCAAAAACTAAGCTATCACAATACCTAACTTGCCTGTATTAACACATATTTCACATATTTTGGGCGGCACATGCTCAAACACAAATGGCATATTCCATGAAAGAAAGTGAGTGTGAGGAAAAAAACGGTTAAAATGAAATGGAAAAGTCGGCTAACATGTTTTTTTCCAGGTGCATCATGGGATAAAAGGCATGGTGTACGATGAAAACAACAACCCTATCGGCAATGCTGAGATCTCAGTGGCTGGAGTCAACCACGATGTGACCAGCGGTGAGAAGGCCCTGGAGGGGTGTCAGTTAATTGTTAAACAGTTGTGGATGTTATTAACTGGGAGTGTTTTCCTCCTTAACTGCAGGGTTGAGGAAGTATGTGAGTGTGTGGGGGTATCTGGTACATGATCTGCTAATGATGTATAGGAATAGTGCGGTCCATCCTCACACTGGAATGCAACAAGCCCCCCACCTCGTGGTCAATGGTGGAAATGCACTTTAAAAATAATAACTGTATACTACTACACACTGTATTTACATTTACCTGAGTAGCCTACTGTATGTAGGGTCAATTCGGAGGTAGCTGTAATTTACTTGAGTGTACTTTTACACTACTTCTTACTCCACAGTATTTAAAAGGGTTTTTAAAAAACTTTTTATTGTGTATTTAACTCAAAAGCACATAGAGTGCTCCGGGGATTATGTAGTGTTGTAGGTCAAACAGGAAGTGAGCATCACCCTGGGCTCCCTTGACAACAAGCCAATGGGATTGTGCGATTAGGTTTTGGATACTCGCAGAAAATTAGCTCTGTGGCAAACACATTATCGTGATACTGACACATTTTGTTCAGCAAGATAATCTCCACAAATGCACACCACTTTTATGATTTTTGAAGTGTGAATGCGACGGAACATTAGGCTATAGTCCAACTACACCACAGTCACTCGAGCCACTTGTTAGGACCTTGTTTAAGACACAATATGGCTTCAGCATTCACGAGCAATGTATTTATTGATGTACTTTTACGTTTTGTCGTCAGCTTGTGTTAATCACAGGCCTTATTTCAGGAGTCTAAGTTAACTAAAAACAAACATTTATTTCGAGAGTCGGCTTCCAGGAGAGAACCGGAAGTGCTGAAATGGTAACTAATTTCCGGGTTTTAGGACTCATTTCTGTAGCCACATAACGGGAAGAAGCCCAGTTAAGCACATGATAAGCATTGTTTTACCAAAACGAGTTCCAACACCAAGCAGCAAAATGAGCACGTAGCAAAGAGCTAACGCCAACAGGCTAACGGCTAGCGGCTACGCCAGGCTATAACCGTATGCTACTATGAAAGCAGACTCCACAGATGAATTATATCACTCTACGACCAAAACTCACTGAACCAACAGCTGGAGAAGAGAAAAAAAATCACTTTATACAGCCATAACCTAAAATTATATCTTACCTTTGCTGTTTTGTGAAAATCAAATCAAATCAAAAGTTGTGTTCGATGGCCTATTAACACCGCTAGCTAATGGCTACTTCAGTGTCTCCGGTTCATTTTTGAGTTATTTCCAGCCATCTGTAGTAATTGGTCTGGCACAGAGGAGCGGCATGTATCGCCATCTAGTGGATGAATTGCAGTACTGCAAGATAGGCGCTTAAATTATAGTCCAGAACTGGTTAAATAGACCAGTAGATTATGGTTTTCTTTTAATGGGAACATGTATAGAGGTTTGATTGATTGATATTTTTAAAACAATGCCATAAACAGTCGTATTTCGATGATGATGTACATAAAATTACACGAGTTTTACATTTACTTGAGAAACTTTGCACAGATGGTACCCAAATGGCCAATCTGAGGACTCTGCCTTAACATGCCTCTATTAAGACCGTTAATTTGCTCCGCTTCACATTATTAGCACCAGTCTGTTCATAGATATTGTTGTGATATGGTTGCTTGAGGTTTTTGGGCTGCAGCTGCATCACCACAAAGGGATATTCACTCTAAAAATTGCATTTTTTTAGCCATAAATTAAATCTTTTACATATTCTGTCCCATCTTCACTTACTCTGACCCAATAACATGTATACTGATTCTTACACATCTGCAGAAATCTCAGAAGTGTTTACTACATTATGATACCATTTAAATAGACGTAGTAGTTGCAGAGATGCACTCTACTCCATTTTGAGCATGTCATGCCGAGGGTTCACGAGGTTAAAGCATCAATATGTAGTTAATATTAGAGTGGTATTGCTAGTTTTTGATTACTTCCTCTATCAGTGTAAATTAAGAAATAACAATAAACTAGTTGGCTGATTCCACATCTCATCTCTCCCCATGTGTGCTCCTTCAGGAGTGGATGGCGACTATTTCAGACTTCTGTTACCAGGCACCTACACTGTGACAGCCTCGGCCCCAGGTTACGTCCCCTCCACCAGCACTGTCACAGTGGGACCAGCGGAGGCCATACAGGTGTGATTTTACAAGCATGGAAAGGACACATATGGGTGCAGGTTTACCCACCAATTTACCTTTTTATTGTAGAAAAGCAAGTAGTAAAAGGCTTTTTATTGAGCCAGACTTGGCTTGTTTTCATTTGTGTGTGTCTGTATATTCTTCATGTGCTCTGTCTTGATCACTCACACCTTGTTCTTCAATATCTTCCCTCACAGCTTCATTTTTACTTGAAAACGGCACCAAAACAAAACCTGAAAGTGAAGCCCCACAATGGCAAGAAGAACCTCTCGTCTCCCAAGGCCCCCTTAAAACTCGGCCCCAGATGAGACATGGACAATAACACACGGGCATATGCTGTATACACATATACTGAAAATCACACATAAAACATACACACACATACACATTATGGAAATGATGTTTGACCATTATATATGTATGTAATTGTACCTTTGTAGTCCAATGATTGTGTATTTCAAACCTTTGTGTTTTTTGTGTCTGTATTAAGGAAATGTTGCAAACCTGGTGTATTTATGTAACAGTGTTGATTTGTATGAACACAGCTATCCTGTATTTGTAAAGGACTTTTTGGATTTTGATTACTAAAATTTGATGAAAACTGAAAGTGAAAATAAAACAATGTTTTTGCTGTCATTTACCATCTCTGTATATTGTGTTTCTGTTTATTTTGCCGTATCATTGATCTTTAATGCACTTGAATAGATAACAGAATCTTTTCCTCGCTATAATTCTAATAATTGTAATGCAAATAATAGAATATCTTTGTTCAATCCACCCTTAAACAGGCAATTAAAGGAAACCTGAGGATTGCAAAAATAACACAACAGGAGACATAAAACAAACAGACAACCAAACATGAGGGTTAGAGTGAATATTTTCTTTTCTCTTCTGGTCTATTTATGCTCAACTCACTGGAAAACATTTTTCCTGCTGACCTTTCGGGCTGTGTTTTACAAATGGAAACCAGTAGATGTCACTGCTTTACAAGGAAGGAAGCAGAACATGGCTCAAGGATCAGTCCTTCATCCATCCATCTGCAAGTGCTTATCCCGTTAGGGGTCACTGGGGGACTGGAGCTGATCCCAGGTGACACTGGGTGAAGGCGGGGTACGCCCTGGACAGGTCGCATCGCATCGAGACAGACAACTATTCGCATTCACATTCACACTCACATTTAGATTTGTCAGTGTCTTGCATGTCTTTGGGACTGTGGGAGGAAGCCGGAGAACCCGGCAACACCACCGTGCAGCCCAAGTCCAGCCAACTATTTACAGTCTGTGTAGAATCGTGTAGAGTCTTATATATCTTATGTTATAGTCTTATATATCTTATCTTATGGTCTTATATAACTATATAACTATATATATATATCTCAGTTGTAGAAGATCCAGTATAGTTTAGGACACCTCCATAATGAGTGTAATAATATTATATGATATTTCCATAATATGAACTTTATATGTTGAACCATTTCACTCCAGTCAGTGTTCTGTTGTCATTTTCTCATGTGTCATCATAGTGAAAGTTATACCGTAATATGAAGTACAGTCAAACTGTCCAAGAAAAGGGCTTGCACAGTACGTTACTGCACGTTGATCAATTAATAAAGCTTTAACCATCGTCATTGCTGTCAGATGACTAACTGTAAATGTCCTTTATCTGCCGAGTTGAGTCCATCATCCAAGGATTTATGAACACCAACCAGGGCCCTCTGTTTCCTGGTGGTGCAGTCCTACAATTTCTTCTCCTCCACGAGCAACAAGAATCAGTGTTGTGTGCTGATCACTGCTCCCTTTTGTCATGAGCTGGGAAGGCAGATGATACATCCAGAACAAGACTCCCTGGAGGTGGCAGCAAAGGACAGGATGACGTCTGTTAGAACAATGCACAATAACAGATATGGACATCATTTGTCTTTGTCAGTATCTTGTAAGTTGAGCAACCATTTGTCAAACCCAGTTCTGCTGCTATTTGAATTCATTTTACTTGTTGTAATCTGACAGGAAGTTTATGTGACCCTGTATTTTCATAGTATTTTCACAGTTTACCCAGAGAATAATCCTCCAAACTAAAAGCAAGATGCCCTCTACAAACTGGACTCTGTTGAGAGTGGACTGGACTCTTAAACAAGAGATCCCTCAACTTGTTTTTCCTGCATTCACAAAGTCTACAGAACCCAACAATAGCGTCTCTCTGACGAACAGGAAAGAGGAAAAACGCACTTCACCGGGCACTTTGTGACTTTATGACAGTGATGTAGAGGCTCCCCGAAGTCAAACACTGAGGCACACTAATAATGAAATGGGAAATTCTCATTCTGAAAATGAAGTTTAAACATTTACACAAGACAATCAACCTACACTACAGGCCAAAAACAACTGTGTTGCACACTATTGCTAATTTGCTATTTATGATAATACATTTAATTGTATTTTAAAACATTTCTTTGCCTTTGCTTTCTATTTTTTATCCCACCTAATTCATACTAATGGTGCATATTAGAAATCCAGCACTAGAATATTATAGATTGATGTTTTTTAAATACCTGAACATAAAGCAGAGAGGAGTCATTGTCAAATATGTTAATATTAAACCAGTGACCTGTAAGAAATCTGCCATTAGTCATGTAACATCAGAACTACTTTCATGATAAAACTGAGTCACAATAATCACAAGTCATTCACTCACTGACATCAGCTCAACTATGAGTCCAGTCACTACAATAAACGAGTTCAATAACTTTCATTTTCTGCCCACTCCAACACTTTGTCACAGCTGATGTTTCTCAGAGCTGACACAATAGGTCGATTGTACCACATCCAATGTATTCTCTGCCCACAGAGCATTACAGCGCTGATCGACTGGCAGCAAATATTGAAAGACAACAACAGACCCCACATACTGACCCTGAATGAAAGTGGCCACTGTGAGAGAAGACAAAGCATTTCATAGAGAGTCACTGATCTGGAGGGTTCTCAGTGGCACTATGGGTGTGTGTTAGTGCCTGCACTTGTATTTGTGAACACTTAGTTGGCTGAATGTGGCGTCAATGAAGCCCACCAGTGCTCCTACAGTGCCAGACGTCTCCTTCACGGACTTATCGGAAGTTACGGGACAAACAGAAAATGAATCATCTAGAAAATGAAGCTTAAAACAAGATTATTTTTTGTAGTTCAGGAAAAGTTGACATTTTGGTGGCATATGGTTTACATTGGACAGTGATGATCATACTGAAATGGTATTATGTTAAAGCTACAGTTTGTAGGATTTCACTCTTCCCTTTACAAGACTGCGGTAACGTTTAAAACGGTAACACCATTCACCTCGCTCAGAGGCCATCATCAACATAACAACAGTATTTAAGGAGCAGCGAAGTCAGACGGTGGCTGGTTCACATTACTGCACCTTCACAAGAATATCAGAGAACTACGGTGGCCTTCAGGTAACATAAAAACACAAAGGCTCTCTCTAGAGCCAGTGTTTGGTTTGCCCATTCTGGGTTACTGTTGAAACATGGCAGACTGTGAAGAGGACCCGCTCCCTATGTAGATATGAAGGGCTCATTCTAAGCTTTTGAAAATTTGATTCTATCAGGTGATTATATACTAATTAAAACAGTTTTGAATATTGTTTTATATTTCTGTTAATAGATCCCCCCGAAATGTCACACACTGTTCCTTTAAACATGAATGCAAGTTGGGGTTCCATGTGTACATACTGTATAATACTGTAATTTTCCACATTACTTAGCAATATACATATTTTTGTTATAGTCAGACTTATATGGAAAACATATCGTAATACTGGTAATACTTTTTAAAAATATGCTTGTCACATGTGACAGGTGTACAACAATACAACACATGTAAAATACATGTATATACACATTCAAACAGTCTGTTTTATTTGTTCTGTTGTTTTTATCCTGAATCTGTTTATTTCATTGCTCCTGAATTTAGAAGCCTAACCAGACTTTGCAAAATGGGCCTACATCCCTATGTAACAATGTTTATCTGTATTATTATATTATTATATACACTTTGATAGTAAATATAGCTATAAAGCTATATAGATATAAATTCAGCATGAACTTCCGCAGACAATATAAAGATTCTGCCTTCAGACATTTCTGAAAGTTGTATAGTGATACCTGCACCATGACACCATGTGGTATAGTATGTTAAGATGAAGCCAATCTGTGCTGTATATGTCCATATAGTGTAGGCAGGTATGTGTGTTTGTGACTGAGCCTGTTTCCATGTGTTTCTCTGTGACCTCTCTCCTGTATCTTTTCCTTTTCCGTGCCAACACTTGAAGGCATCCAACTAACTTTGTTTCCTGCTATTGTTCTGCACATGCAAGATCCCATATGAGGAAGCTGTCATTACTGCAGACGCAGCAAAACACTAGATGCAGTGATTCACACCACAACACACAATGACCATGGCTGAGAAAACATGTAATCCCTCATGCAACAACTGTGATTTTCTTTCTCTAAATAAAGGTTTTCATTGTCTTAATGATTGCCAATGAAAGAGCTGCAGTTTGAGAGGGAATCAACAAGACAGATTACTGGTTACACCTTCCCGCTGAGTGTCAGAAAATATTTCGGCTTCATTTACTTTGGTCATGCAGAGACCTTTGAACAAAAGCAAACTTATATATTACATGGATAAGATTCATAACATATGAGGTAATTAGATTAAATGACTTGCAGTGACACTAAATAAGGCATTACAGAGAAATCATAAAGGTTCAGTTATGGATGATGTTACTTCCTAAAACTGGAATGAGCAGTGTTTGGTCTGGGTGGAGTGGGCAGCACAAACATGTGCTGACCTGCACAGGAATGAGCTCATGAATTTAGGAAATGTTCGTGTTGATTTTGGTTCATCCTCTACCATAAAAAAGGGTGTGTTGTTTTCTCGTCACATGGATTTTCCCTGGACTAGGTGACATTATTATTGAAGTTTGTTTGAATATCTGGTAAATGCAAGGTAAACAAGGCCTTCAAATGATTTTACCAATATTTGTAATAGTGTGTTCCAACCTTTTGAAGCAGGCATTAATATCAAGTTTGCATTTTTTTTAACGTCAAATGGTTGTAAGTCACAGGAAGGAAGGTCATTTCGTAAAAGAAATTGCGAAATTTAGCATCACTGAACAGGCTTCATAGAAATATATATGTTCTCGCTGACAATGTGAGTCCAAGAAGAAAGCTGATACTAAGTTATGTAAAATGTAGAATACTAAACCTAAAGTTGGATTGAAAATTTTTTTTTTTTTTTTTTATAAAATAATTTTTTATTATTTTTTAAAAAATTTAAATATTTTTTTTTTTTTTTTTCTTTTTTTTTTTTTTTTTTTATTTTTTTTTTTTTTTTTTTTTTTTTTTTTTTTTTTTTTTTTTTTTTTTTTTTTTTTTTTTTCTTTTTTTTTTTTTAAATTTTTTCTTTTTTTCCCTTCTCTTTTTTTTCCTATTTCTTTATTTTTATTTATATTATTTTTTTTTTTTTTTTTTTTTTTTTTTATTAAATTTTATAAATAGTCCCTGTGAATGTATATTAAATTATTTGAGAAAAAATTAAGTTATTTAAGCAGGATTTTAATGTTGTATCAGGTGAAGATGGAGGTAATTTAAATTATTGGCTAGTTTAATAATAAAGCATCATATTTTATATACTGACATGCACAGTAACAAAACTAGTTATAAGAGAAATTATTAGCTTTCTGTTTTCTTTTCAGTCAGGCAGCAGCCGGGCCAGCTACGGGGCTCTTTGGGAAAAAGTGGGTGGCGTTGTTGTATGTAGGCATGGAGAGAAGCGCAAAGCGATCCGACTGCTCCCGTTTCTAACGTGATGACAGCTGATCCTCCCGAGCCACCGGGACCACCGACTCGCTCTCCGCTATCAACATGTTTTCTTGACCTTGACGATTAAAGAAAGTGTCCGTTTCCGGGAATAATGACGAGTCTGCGCTCACATCTACAGCTGAAGGAAGTGTAGTCCCTCAGAAAAAGTTGCGGAGAAAAGCAACTCCGCCACCAACCAACCAACCAACCAACCAACCACATCATCACCAGGCTGAAGAAGTTGGATATCTAGTCTGACTGGACCGATCCCACATTTCACACTTTATAGGTAAGAAACACTTCTACTGTGAGCTAGAAAAGCGCCCACCACCAGTATAAGTTTGTAATAACACATGAATATGTTTAACATCTGCAACCATGAGAGTAATAACGCTGCTATTATAGCTATTAGAGGAGCTTTGTGTTGGTGAAAGTGGTTTTACTTTGAGCATTTATCCTCCCAGTGTGAGGATACAGAGCTACTATGAGGCTAAATGACGTGATCTGAATGAATAGTGATGGCTGTGGACACAAGTGCTGCAGACCAAATAATCCCCCGTCTGTCTGTCTGTCTGTCTGTCTATCTGTCTGTCTGTCTGTCTGTCACCTGTGGTGCTGTCAGCTGTTCCACCATGTGAGAGAAATATTAACTATGGTGGTCTGGACACAAACATACTGACTTTTCTCTGTTCTATTTTATTCTGCTGTGTTTGATGACATGACTTTGTATTAGATTACATCCTATTACAGCAAGTGAAAGGTGTGAATAGAAAGTCAAATACCTGACTGAACAAGATGCTAAATTAAAGACCAAATAAGTGTTAATACAAACATTATACCAAACTTATGATATAGACAGAAACATACCATAGTGTACGTTAGGGCAGTGGTTACCAACCTTTGTCCTTAAAGCAGCAGTGGGTAGAAATGGAGCAAAATTGAAAAAAAGGTTATTTTTATATAACAGTTATTATATCTTGATAGTAATGCATGAGGCAGGTAATCTGAAAAAAGATCATGTTCCTCTCTGTCTTCCGGTGCTCCTAAAGGCATCTGCAAGATTTCACAGACCGGAGGAAAACAACCAATCGGAGCCGAGCTGGAGCTTGCCGTCTCTGAGCAGCTGTCAATCACTCACAAACTCTGGTCAAACGGTCAAACTAGGCAACGCTGATCAAATATGAATCAATGTTCTGTTTGTATTCTCACATAAAATGTTTTCAGAAATTTCCTGTCGTGTGCTGTTTAGCTGTAAAATGAGAAAGTTTGCGTCCTGGCAGCCATGTTGAGGAAATATCAAGCACCGCTCACAAGCCGGAGCACAGCCAATACGAACCCATTCTCTGAAATGACCTGTGATTGGTTGAACTCTCCCATCACAGGCCTTTATTTTATACAAACATATGTCTATATTTATTATTGGAAATCAATTAACAACACAAAGCAATGATAAATATTGTCCAGAAACCCTGACAGCATAAAAAATCTACTCAAATCAAACTGCAGTCCAACATGCAACAACAGCTGTCAGTGTGTCAGTGTGCTGACTTGACTATGACTTGCCCCAAACTCCATGTGACTATCATAAAGCGGGCATGTCTGTAAAGGAGAGACTCGTGGGTAGCCATAGAACCCATTTTCATCCACAGATCTTGAGGTCAGAGGTGAAGGGGCCCCTTTGAATAGGGCCATTTCACCACCAACGGTGGTGTCAATTTGTATCTCTGGGTCGTCAGCAATCAAGTTGCCAGTGAGTGTGGGAAAAAAAAAACTGATTTACAGCTGAGTTTGACACTGGCATCTCCATCAAGCTGCAGAATAAGTGAATATTTACCATGGCGAAAATGTAGGCCTATAGGTTGTGCAACGAACTGGCAACGACTTGTTGTGAAGTGAATGCAATGGAACGGGGGGAGAGTGCGACATCTAGTGACTGAATGTTATCAGTGTTATCAACAGCACATTTAAAAGACCCCCTTTGTATCATTGAATGAACTGGCGACCCCTGACTATGTTACTAAGTCATTTTATGGATATCTAATTTTATATTAAATGCACAACAGTAACAGTACAGAACAACTGATAAACTGTACAATTAACCCAAATAATGAATGCCATACTGTAAATGCAGGAGGTTTGTTTAAAAAATGTGATTTGGATGAATTTTGAGCAGATTATTTCCTGTCAGTATGTTATCAGAGATGAGTTTTCCTCTTATCTTAAGGAACTTTCAATACATTATTATTATACAGTATTATTTTTAATTTTTAACACTTGGCCAGTGTTCTATTAGCTCTTTGGATTAAATGCTTTAATTGCATACTTGGCTAATGCATAGTGAGGCTGTTTAGCAGAGAGGAACGGCTCTGTGAATATAACTTGTGTTCAGGTCTTCACTGTTCCCATTATCCTGTTTATATCTTACGTAATAATCCAAATTTTAAAAGTAACTATTGCATTTACTTTTCCTCACAGAAATTAACAAAATGTGGAGGTATAGGTCAGCTATATATTTAAAAAAATAAGTTTTCTTACACCCCTTAAAATCAAGAAGTCCTCGCGAACCCCCTTCCACAGGTTGGGAAGCAGTGCTTTGTGTATAGGGTCTATAGACTCTGACAGGAGTCTGTGGGTCTGTTATATAGTTGACTCAGACACTTGGCAAAGAGACTCTGAAGCTGAGTTATGTCCAGTTTGTCACTTGGACTGAGTCAGCTATCCAGATTTAGTGAAGCAGACTTGGAGTGTGCTGCAAAGCGATGCACAGTATGGGCTGAATATGGACCAAATGTACTCTCCTAAGGCTGACAACCACATGAACGTATGATGTTTTTACTAAAGGCAAACGATAGATTGCAGTCATAATTATCACAGGAGGAATCTCCCAAACACAGAGCTCACTGTTTAAATATGACATTCATCCATGATTTCACTACAGAGGAACTCCATGAGTAAGCAGAGCAGCTTGTTAATACTGCTAGTACCTTTCAGTAACAGGAGTTTTAGCTGTCAGCGTATTTCTGAATGATCAGAACAGACCTGATTGGCATGTTTTCAGTGTCGGTTAACAGGTAAAGCAACAGATTGCTTCCTTCCCTCTTGCTCAGCATTAATCTCTGTTTGTTGAGCCGTGACAGGATGCCCACATGTTTGTTCTGTTAGTATAATACAGTATGTGTCTTCGCCATGATGTCATTTACACACAGCTTTAGTCCCGGAGCTCTGGATTTCACACTTTTAAGGACAAACCACATTTTTATTTAGTGGCGGATATTTAGATTCAACTTGCGGCACTGTTGCTTGAATCTCCGCCGGATGCCAGTCTATCATCATCATCCTCCATATTTGTTATCATGTTCTGTTCCACATGTGCATGTTCATAAACAAAGGGAGTGAACGTGCTGCTTAAAACTGACTCCACAATACAAAATGTATTGTGTAACAAAATTATACTTGGTTCTGCTGTTAAACCAGCCTGACTGCAGTCAGGATATCAGTATTTTTGCTCCACCGACACCAGTTTGGTTTCTGCTCTTCTGCGTCAGTGTCAGTGTTAGGAGTTACTGTGTTTCAACACTGGCACACACCATATTTTTCCTTGCCTGCAGGGATCCAACCACCAATCTCTATGAGAAAATGAAAGACACTTGTTCTGTCATATGTAACCGGGCTCATGCATGAATCTGCATGATTGTGTATTTTTTTTCCTTCTTCTAACTCATAATTGGCAAACCGCCTACTTCTTTCACTACTATCAGCCTTAATCAAGGGTATCTTTCTCTCTTCTGTTGACCTGCTTTTGTGTTCAGTGCCTAGTCAGGATTTGGGAAGCACATAAACATCCTACACTATGAATTATTCAACACTTGGGTCTGGGTCCTATGTCACTGCAAGGTGACAAAGAAACTTGAGATGCTTGTGTCAGTTTGCATGTCACAAACAGTTTCCTGTTGCTGTCCTCCATAAATCCATTGAAATGTGTCATCGTGTATATTGTAGCAGCAACACAGAGTATCGCTGTGGTGTGATTATGACTGCAACCGAGCGAAGGCGCTCACACAAGCTACTGCAGCAGCAGAGCAGAATGTCGAGCAGAGCAAAATGGCACTAATGAAAATAACATGATGATGAATGGGAAAAACAGAAAAATTCAAAATGTCATCCTATTATGTAATACACCATCAATTCAGAGACATTTAAAAGGAACATTCCTATGTTCTTTGCTGGCAGCACCGTATTAGTTTGGCTGAAAAATACAGCAAACTTAACTTGATTCAAACTGGATATGAAAAGGGGTAGCGTGAGTTTAGTTCCAGCATGAGCAGAGGCTGCAAATGAAGGGGATGAAGCATGAGCATGGCTCATCAGATATCGTAATAAAAGTGATATTTCAGCATAGCAATGCTTAGTGGACACATGGACTTTGTAATATGACTCCAAGCTCAGTGAAGTTAATCTTATGGGTCGGGGTATTAGAGAGAACGGAGGAGAGTTGTTGGTGATGTCTAAATATATTTCTATTGAACTGAATCCACAACTTTATCTTGTTTTCATAGACAAAATGATGGTGTTTCTTAAGATTAGGGCAGACCAGACAGACAAACTGGGACAAAAATCCAGGAAGACAGAGATAAGATAAGATAAGATGAACCTTTATTAACCCCCGGAGGGAAATTCGGGAGATACATGCCTACAAAAAGACAGACTGAACAAGAACAGCTCTTCATCAGGGCTCAATATTCTGCCCAGTCAGTTAGCTGGTACTGTCAGGTTTACCATGCTACCGGGTACTAGGGCTGCTCGACTATGGCCCAAATCATAATCATAATTATTTTGGTCAATATTGAGATCACGATTATTTAACACTATTACTCATTGACTTTGGAAACATCATGCATTTAGAAGGAAAATTGCGTAAGAACGTCATTCTGGTGCTAAAGTAAGAGGCTAGAGCAAGGACGAACTTTGTTCTCTAGTAAATAATTTAATCATAAACACACTGATTGTATAGATATGAATGGTGAAAAAGTTGCAGCCAGAAAGCATGGCAAATGTGTGTGTTTCAAGACCGGTTGCATGGGTTTGCCAACACTGAGGACAGTCTGCCTGGTTGACTGTCAAGCAGGGAGCTCTGTGCAGGGAGCGCTAAGCTGCGAGGTCTGGGTGAGGGGTGCTGTAAAGCGCCGCCTTCATCCCAGGCCTTTCAAAGCTGACCTAGTGCTGTTCGAGGCGCAGTACTATGAAAGAAATACACTTGGTGAAGGCCTGCCATGGGGAGAGTTCCCATGAAGGGATCCTCCACTCCTGACCCACCAAACGTGGCGATAGCACACTACTGCAAGGGAAAAGGGGTGTGCTGGAGTTTAAAAAATGTAAAAATAAGTTGTTGTTTTTTTTTAATTTACACTTTATTAGAATTGCCATATGCATAGGTACATCCATAAAATTTGACTTTTGCATTTAACCCATCCTAGCCAGTTTAGGAGCAGAAGACAAACCAAAAACGTCATTGTGAATTAAAATGATGCACAATAATTGTTTTCTGTGTTGTTTTAGATTGTTTTCATAATTGCAATTGTATTTGAAATTCAATTAATTGAACAGCCCTACTGGGTAGATGATAAATTACTTACATAAGTCGCATAAATTTGCTTTGATAGGCATAAAAGGCTCAAATGCCATCCTTAGCTAATGACCCTTTGACCCCCATACAGTATACAGTATATACAGATATTCTGTAACATACAGTACATAGAGGTACTTCACAGTTTACTACTCAGTGACTTCAGACTTGAAGCTGAACTTTGCTCTTGCTAACATCCTTCTACAATTTTTAAAGTGAGTCTCTTGAGTGTCTTCGTGCCTATGCCAAAATAGATATATAGCAGTTTTATGATCTTATAAAGACTGAAGGGCAATAACATCTCTGTGGACGGCAGTTTTATGAACCATAGAGACGTCTCTTTAACTTTCACACCCTTATAAGTTTTATTTAATCAATTATTTCTGAAACTGAAGCAAACTATGTGTTCTCACATACATGCTTTCTCACATATTTGCTTGAAATTTGCCTTTTCCAGATAGATTTTACTGGCACTGCAGTGTTTTGGGCTCTTCTTTAAAATTCATATGGAGCTGGTTTACAGTCCTGTGTGTAGATTATTCCAGGCCAGTCCCAGTGAGCCGTCCCAAGAGTTGATTCACAAAACCACGTTGGCAGTCTCTTGTCAATGTCCTCAATTCACACCAAGCTGTTTAAATGTTTGGGAAGAAGATGTGAGCATTTAGTGTTTGGATGGATTTTGCCTGAAACGGACTTCTTTCACCCTCCATGATGAATTGATGGTGTTTCTGCCGGCATGTCATGATGTGATTCCAAGGGAGAGATCAGTTATGTAACCGCTCATATGCAAACTATTAGCACAGAGCTCAGCCATGTTTCAAGGGGGCGGCATATCCTCGGGCACCTCTGGGGTTCTCTCAGGGAAAACCCTCCATCGTCCAAACAGATCCCTGTAACCGTGACAACGCCGTCTCTGCCCTCTGAGCTCAGACATCTGAGCTGTCCTCCTTGCTGTGGAAATGTTTATGCAAAAGAGCAGTTCCACCCAGTGTGTGTATATATGTGTGTGTGTGAAAGCCATTAATATTCAACACGTGCATGCTTGAAAAAGGAACAAATATGTTAGAGAAAGGAAGAAAAAGGATGAAATGGAGTTCGAAACATAGGCGCATTCCCTCCTGAGAGGGAGGCCTGTGTGCTCGCCAAACTGCAGAGATGCCAAGTGAATGAAAAACGTAAAGACCAAGGTGGACTCAGAGCTATGGACGAGCCAAAAAGAGTATTTCTAGTCTTTTTCCACGGACCCACCCAGGGTTTTCCCCTACACTCATGTAGCAGCAGCAACACATCTGGCTCTAATGTTATAAAAGTTACAGACAATCAGGAGAAGTATTCAAACTCATATGAATAAGGCAATAAGCATTTAAGTTTTTGTCCAGACAAGATGCAAACAAGAAAGGACGGCTGTAGAAGAACAGGGTGTGGAAGATGACTCCGCTCATTGAGTAGCCAGGGATTATTTTATAGTTTATTTGGATAACCCTCCCAGTGTGCCATATGCTTCATATGTACAATCAAGATACAACCTGTGTTTGTTGGAGAGTTTTAGGCGTTTTGGTAGGCAGGTATTGTAAGTTACCTTTGGACAGAGCCATGCTTGCTATCTCCAGTCCTTATGCTAAACTAAGCTGGCTGGCTACTTGCTGTAGATTCACATCACTCTCATTTAAAGCTGGTATGCGGAACTTTTACATACAACTGAAGCATCCAGTTCAGAAAATTTTCATTTTTTAGGATTTTCTGCCATTCTCTAAGCTGCAGCTCTGTCGCCACGGCCTCTCCCATATGGTAATTACTCTCACTGCCAGAATGGGGAGAGAAAAGTTCCTCACTCCAGCTTTAACGCCAAATTCATACCAGAGCAGTGGCGAAGTGCAGCCCGCAGCAAGCTACCATACAATGTCTATGAAAAGCTCCCGAGCTCAACGAGTCATGGCCGTTTGACACTGCGGCCAAACAAAAGTTGAACTTTTAGTGGTTAAGTGCGGCTAGAGAATACCCACAGCTGTGTGACTGTGTTACATGTTGACCCACTATATGTTACAAAAAATTTCTCCCCTCTTGAAACGCATAACTATGCCTCCTAGCTGCAGAAAAAATGTCGTAATTGCAGCATGTCGCACTTCGCCGCTACCTGGCGTAAATTCGGGATAACTGGGCAAGTAACAATACTGTAGTTGTGTGTCAAATTATTCTTTTACTTTTATGTCTAAACCACATTATTTTAAAGTTAAAAGAGGTGAATCTTAACTTCATTAACTGACAGCTGGTTGTTTAAAAATCTGCTAGATTTCGCAATTAATTTGGTGAGAAAATATGATCCTAACTGATATATATGATAGAAATTAGAGCTAAAATATGTTCAAATAACTGATCACCCTTCACAGTCAACCAAATCAAGCTCTGAGCATTGCTAAAATACATGTGTTAATTGTGCAGTTTTTACAGAACTGGTATGTAACTACAGTCAGGGAGGATTTCTGTCTCAAGGTGGACAACACTGAGTTGAAATTGGACAATACCGGCCTGATGCATACAAACTGATACGCCACCCTAACAACCACAGAAGTCAGCATGATGTTTGGTCTATTTTAAATAAAAGAAGCAGTCCTTCGTGTCTCTTTATGTAAGCAATTCAAATTGATGGTGGCCTTGTGACAAAATAATAGGCTTTGTAAACACACCCAGTGATTGTATTGAAATGCAGAGCTGGTATGTTAGTGTACAGTCCTGTATGTCTGTGAGCTCTTCCAACCACCTCTGTGTTATGTGTGTTTACTGTTTGCATGTCTGAGTGGAACGGGACGCCTTCGCCAAATATTTCAACAGAGTTTGGCGTCTGTAGGCATTTGACTCAGCTCGCCAGATGTGTTCTTTTCATCCAGCTGGCTGAGGCCACGTCGTGCTGCCTCATCTGGTTGAAATGCACTTTAAATACAGACTGCTCTTTTCACTGTCCTGCCTTTTGCTTGTTATTTAGTGCAATGACATTTTTGGCTGGCATGCAAAAATGCCCCTGGGATGCATTTGAGCCCAGAACCAACAACAATTAATCAGTTAATCAATTGCTGTAGTCATTTGACACAACATTTATCAACTTGCTAAACTATTCACAGTGATTTTTTTAAAAGTATTTTTAAAGCAAAAATGCCAAACATTTCCTAGTTTTAGCTTCTTGTATGATTTGTGACTCTTTGTCTTGTGTGGTAGTAAAATGAATATCTTTGGGTTCTGGACTTTCAAAATAAGACAAAAAAAGCAATTTCAAGACATATCATAGACTGTGTATAACAACTTAATGTAGTCACCATAATGTCACCTGTTAGTTTATGGACTGCTGTTTTGAAGCATTTTGGCCGTTGATGTCTTGGTTTTAGGCTGAGGGTGGAGCTAAGTAAAACCAAACACTGAATAAGACATTTTTAGGTGACTAAAAAGGTTAGAATTAACTTTGTTGAACTGAAAACACACTGTGAAAGGGTTAAAGTTATACAAAGAAAACACGAACACCCAGACCTGTCAATCACAAGGTAGCTACGCCCTAAAATCATCCCCTGCTTTATGGTGTATTTGACTCTAAATGGACCATAATTTACTAAATGAACATCATGCTGAATTGAAGAAGACTTGAAACTAGCGATTCAGACCATAAACTCATGTTTACTGAGGTAATAAATCAAGTGAGAAGTAGGCTCATTTTCTCATAGATGTCTATACAATCAGACTTCTGTTTGCAACCAGAGGAGTCGCCCCCTGCTGGATATTAGATATAATGCAAGTTGAAGGCACTTCAGTATTGGCTTCACTTTTCAGACCCGGAGGTTCCACATTGGGTGTAAACCTTTGAGCTTTAATACATTTTTAGGACTGACATGTTACTGTCTAAATATATAATCTAAAATGAAAATTCAGCCATAGTGTGGATTAGACCACCAAGCCAGCAGAATACCCTAAACTAAATAATTTGGGTTTATGTGTGTGCGTATACTGATTGACACATTACCAGTTCCAGAGCATAAAGTTTTATGTTGGATAAGATCTCAACCATTTCAGCCAACATGTATTTATTTCTGCTGTGGTTCATTACATTTTATTTGCAATGGGAAAAAAAAAACAATATCCAAATTGGTTATGTCATTATGCTACGAGGGTCTGTGTGCCACTGACTCTACAAACAGATGGTTAGAAAACCACATGACTTGTGATGACAACTGTCGGCCACACAGAGCCCTCTCATTCTCCCCCTCCTCGTCCCCCCATCACATGTGCTGAAAGACTAGATTGGTCAAAAGAAAAGCGACAGATGTCCCTCAGTTTTTAATATCCAGAACCGTCCACTGGCCGGTCACCTGCTTTGGGGATGTTGTTTCGAGGTGAATGCATTTTAGTGGACTCAGCACTCTGTCTGAGAGGACCAACACTGCTGCTGCACAGTAAACAATCAGTATCAAAAGACATCAGCTGTCATCCAGCCCGCTCCAGAGGCTTCTACCAGTCTGTGAACACATGCCAGTCTGCCACTCCACTATATGTGAATAGGATGAATGGCACATTGGTCGTCCTGGCAGGCAGACGGATAACGAGGCAGCGGCTTCATTGTTGGCATCAGATGACCCTGTTCAATAAAAGGTACAGGCAGTCAGCAGATCCCACTTCCTCCCCTCTGGACTGACACTAACATTGTTTCAGCACTTGCTCTGCTGTACCTGTACAAACAGAGGCAAACCAGCAAAGGTGGACCAGTTAGGACAGTTATAACTAGAGGGGCACTCGGAGAGATTCAGACCGTTGCCATGTCCGTTTCTATAAATGAAATATAATATGTGGGATGGGGGAAAACATCGATACAGCATAGTATCACTATATTTTGCCGGGCAATATAGTATTGATACACGGACATCAAATATTGACCTTTTTGGACAGAATAGTATAGACCTTTATTAATCCCAAAACAAATATACAGGAATATAAACAAACATGCAGGAATAAAATACCTATAAAATAGAAAATAGAATAAAATAAAATAAAATAGAGACCTGAAATCTTGGAAATTGTAAATTCACCGAAGAACGGAATATATTATTTTATAAGATTCTGAGACATTTTATTATATAAACTATTAATCTCTAAATCTGTCTTTCAGAGGTTGTAGCATGCTCAGTCTCAAAGCTAGAGTGATGTCACCACATGTTAGTTTGTGTGTTAGTTTCATGTTAGTTCGTCGGGAAAAATGGCAGGTTCGATTCTGGCTTGGGACTCTTCTGTGTGGAGTTTGCATGTTCTCCCCGTGTAAGCGTGGGTTTTCTCCAGGTACTCCGGCTTCCTCCCACAGTCCAAAGACATGCTGTTTAGGTTAATTGATCACTCTAAATTGCCCGTGGGTGTGGATGTGAGCGTGAATGGTTGTCTGTCTATATGTTGTCTGTCTCTATGTGCCCTGCGATGGACTGGCGACCTGTCCAGGGTGAACCCCGCCTTCGCCCAATGCCAGCTGCGATCGGCTCCAGCCCCCCCGCGACCCCTAAGGGGATAAGCGCTTGACGATGGATGGAGTTAAGCTAAATTTTGGCCATTTTCAAAGGGGTCCCTTGACCTCTGACCTCAAGATATGAGAGTGAAAACTGAGCATTATTAGACAAAACAGATGTTGACAAACTGCAAAAATTGCAGTTGAAAATAGGTAGGTAATAAATAACAGTGTATCGCAATATATCATCGCATATCGCAAAATGTTTAAAATCACATTATCGCACCGTGACCTAAGTATCGGGATAATATTGTGTTGTGGGGCCTCTGGTGATAGCTAGATCCACTGCATAATTTTATGGGTTTTTCCTTGGCCCATGCTACACCCTTCTTCCAAATTTCATGAAAACTGGGCCAGTAGTTTTCCCATAATCCTGCTGACAAACAGACAAATAAACACATCAACAAACAGAGCAAACCGAAAACATAACCTCCTCCGTGGAGGTAAGAAAGTTAAGGTCTCACCGGTTTTTATTTTCATCATCAGATAGCGTTAAGTCACCTTCAAAGTAAACTTGCCTTGTACAGAGAAGATTGAAATAGAAAAATGACAATTAAGCTCACATTTCTAAAGATTAGTGGTATAATAGCACCATTAGTGGTACAAGCTTAAATAGAACAGATACTAGTAAACAGAGAGCATGTTCACCAGACAGCAGCCAAAATGTCTTTCTTTTCACAGAACAGCTGAGTAAATCTGAGAGTAAATCTGTTGACATTATATCCTGCCAAACTGCAGCTTTTTAAGACACTGTTAATTATCTAAGTTACAAACAGAAAATATGGCTCTTGCAGTTTGAAAATTACACTCTTTTAAATTAGGATTTTAATTTGAAAATGGATAATCGTTCAGCCCCCACCCCACCCAGTGGTCTACTTCGTGTGATGTCTTCCTCTTCAGACTATAATTAGAAATTAATTAGATGTTGCATTAATTGGAGTGAAAAGACATGTTTTTCTGTTGACACATGGAAACCTTTCTCCCTACTACTCATATAAAATATAATCTACAGCAGACTTTCCATCACGTGCCTATCATTGCTTATATACTGATCAGTTATGTCTGGAAAGCACATGCTCCGGTAGTTTAGTAAAAGGTGATGATGGTTCCAGGGCCACGTCTCAGGTCAGACAGTTGGTGCTTTGTCCCGCTGTCAGCTGTGATGTGTGTGTATGCTATATGCAGTGTGTGTGTCAGCTGTTGACTTAGCGGTCTGTCGTAATCCTGTGACTTTCTCCAGGACGTTGCCAAGTGGCACACACAGTAGTCCCTGTCTCATTCACCCTCTCTCCCTAAAAACCTCAGTCTTCTTGTATTATGTCATCAGTGTTGTTGAAGCGGTCGCAGACTTTAATCTTTGTCTTTTAGGAGTCAGCATTTAAGCACTAAATTCAATTAGATAACAACCAAACGTGTATTCCTCTCTGGTCACACTTGAAGATGCAGAATGCCTTTTATTTCTTTACAGTTGAAACAGTTTTCTCTGTTGTCATTAGTATGATCAGAGTCCCTTTGCTTATCAAGACCTCATAAATCCTAATAGAAGAGAGTTTCAGTGTGAAATGCCCCTTGTACTTTTCCGCCACGTGCCCTGCAGCGGTGGTAAGAGTGGAAGGACAGTATACGATCTGGCATTTGTTCACTACCAACGTGGCTGAAACATTTCCTCCAGACTCTCCTGCTACTCCTGACGTGATCCTGATTTTCCCTCTCTTTTTTTTCAAATCCAAACAAAATGGTCCTCAGCTGGTGCTGTTGTGAGTCAGAGTGAGCCACTGAAACATGCGCAGTGTGATTTTACAATGAGTGGAAGGAAAAAAATCAATTCTGGCAATGTGAAATGGTGTTTGTGTGTGTGGATCCAGGAATCTGGGAGTATGTTCATTGACATTTTTTGTGTTGTACATCAGCAAGATGATTCCTACTTAATGCTTACTGCTGCTTAATTTAATGTGTGCAGTGGAAATGTGTAATTGGCCTGCAGGGAAAGGAATGAACAAGAGTTAACTGGATAGAAATTGAAACTAATCACTCTTGTCCTCAATTAAATAGGTTGAGACATGTCTGAAGTAGGGCTGGGCCTTATAGTGATGTTATAGACATTACACTAGATTAAACTAGAAGTCATCAAGGAGATTTGTTCTGTAATATCTCATTAAAGCTTAACATTGTGTTATGCCAGTGATATTATGGCCTGCAATAGGATGCTAGTGGCCTGCTGACGATTTTCTAATTCACTATAGAAATAAATTGTTTCACAGTGGGATTTATTATGCCTGTAAGGTGCCAGAGAGCATATGGAAAACATCAAAATAGACTAATAGAGCTGGTCTGTCAAAAAAAGTTTGTGTCAATCCTTGTGCCAAGTTAATGTGGTTAATAAGTCAGTTAATTTGAAACTAAAGAAATTCACAGAAAGATGAGATATGGTCCTTTAAATGTTCATTATATTATCAGATAAATATTAATGTTTGCTGATTGATTTGCCCCAGGCCTCCTGTTATTTTGCAAAAGCGGACCCTGGACAAAGCAAGAAGAGTATCTAAATTACATATTTCATGTGTGCTAAATGTAGCAACAGTCATTCCCAAAATAATCTAGCATTATATTAACAAATTACACATGCCAATATTTAGTATTTGTTCAATATAACATTAGTCTGCAGTCATGTTAGCAGCTCTGTGAGGCCGTTTAAAGTGATGCTTTAAGCTAAATGCTCATGCAGTATTTACCATGATCACCGTTTCAGTTAAGTGTGTAGTACTCGCGTTGTTACTCATATGACACACAATCATTTTACTATTTGCAAAGAATAAAATTTATTTATTAAGGGAGCTGGATTGATTTAGCACTTTATTTGTATGTACTGTGTCGAACCTTTAAAGATATGAGCTTATTTTTATGTGTCCTGTTCTAAGATGGTCAACTAAAGTAAGGGACCACAGTATCACTGCGTTTCCATCAGGCAGCTTGTGTTGTCATGTGCTGGAGAGCAGGGAGTAAAAGTCACCAAGCACAGGGGCCGCTGACACACTGACAGACCCATAAATAACACTAAGGAGCTTGTCTGGCTGGATGCAGATCTGAGGATTAACTAGAAGAAAGCTGCTGCAGCCCAGTGAGTCTTCACAGGTCCTGACTGGTGCTGCAGTCAGTCACGTGTGGAAAGAGGTTCTCTGGGTGTTGGTTGTTGCTGTAGCGGCAGGCTGGAGTGGACAAGATGCATAGAGTCAACTGGTGAATTTGATACATGTACTGTAGATTTTCACCACATTCATTTTTAGACATTAATATGCTCAAAACAAAGTATGCATGTGTAAGACGTAGGGCTGTGTATTGGCAAGAATCTGGCGACACGATACATATGACAATACAAAGGTTACTCGATACTCATTCATCGTCAACCCCTTATTCGGGGTCGGGTCACGGGGGCAACAGCGCCAGCAGGGGAGCCCAGACTTCCCTCAGATTTAGAGGTGCTGATCCTCATCCCAGCCGCTTCACACTCGTCTGCAAACTGATCCAGTGAGCGCTGGAGGTCGCAGACCGATGATGCCAACAGGACCACATCATCTGCAAAATGGAGATCTTCAGCACACCGATCTGCAAACCCTTCCCCCTCGACTACACCTCAACATCCTGTCGATACACGTCAGGATCGACAGGTTACAATTTAATATATTATGATACTGTAAGCAAGGCGCTACATTGCTATTTTTAGCGTATGCATACAATCTGAGTTTAAAAAACTTTTTCATGCAATCTGAACAGTAGGATCTGCATCACAGTCCCTGTAACATCCAACGTCATAGCACTTCTTTGAGAGGACACATACACTCAGATGTGTGAAATAAAGTATTGACAGCGTTAATCTTTGCATGTAAACTGTTATTTATTAAAATTCAATTCAGCATTTTTTGAGAACCGATACAGTATCACAAAACATAATATCAGTATTTGATATTTTCTTACTTTCTTCTTACTTACACCCCTATTAAGAAGATTGTGATGTACACTATAGATTTAACATACAGTGAAACACATATTAGGTTATCACACCACACAGGAAGACAGAAATGAAACCAGATTAAATATTTCTTCCAAGTAATTTATAGCTTTCTCTTCAACACACAGCGGTGGAGTTTTGAGAGACGTTACAACACCACTGTCATCCAGCAGAAGGCACTTGATATTCAGAGCATGGTTTAATTCATTTTAATTGATCGTAACAACGATCTGGACACTGCCCATACCTGCAGACATTTGCTTATGGAACAAACTGTAAATTGTGTGTCCATCACTAATAACATGCATGTTTTACATTGGTTTATGATTGGTTGGTCACCCCAGGATACACTTGTGGTTTGTGAGATGTTTAGGTCTCTATGTATGGTGTGACTTTGCAAGGTCAGAGTTCAAGGTTAAAGGGCATTTTTTTGACCTGAGAAGAAACCCTCTTAGGACAACACAGAACATTTTCAACTCTCTTAACTTGACAGTTGAGCTGCCTTTTCCTCTCAGGGGGAGATGCGTTATCTTTGTTTATTTCTACCCCACTAAACACACAAGTTCAGGCATTATCACTCACTGAGGCAGAGAGATGAGTCGTGTTGCTCTGTCCTAAAGAGAAAGGACATAAGAAGCTTCTGTTGCATTGAATACGTGCACACACAGCCTGTTTGTGTTTTTTAGCCTCTACTTGCACACCGTCCTCTGGCTTGCATTAGTTAATGCCTTGGCTCTGTTGTCAGTGTTGCTTTCACACTATGTGGTGTTGAGTTCACAACCTTCTTCAGGACTGAACTGTGAGCACCAAGTGCTTTTGTTAAGCAAAACAGTGCAGCTTAACCTTCACTGAGAAACCCAAACTCGCAAACATTCTGTCTTCAGTTGACGCTGGTCAACCACACGCAGGACAACCTGAGCCATGTCTCACCCAAGAGACGGTGGCACTGAACTGGACTCGAGTCCTGCTCCTCTCCCCCCTCGACTCCGTTGGCCCACTTTAACAGAGGCCCCATTGAGTGAGGCGAACTACAGCCCTCTTCTCCCATTTCCCCTCTCTTTCAGCGTGTCCATCCCCACCTGTGGTTAGTCTGTCTCCAGATAATGATACACAGGGGATGGTAGAATACTTATTAAATGCAATTTTTGTCTTATTTTGTGTGTGTTCCCTCATTTTGCTGCTAATTGAAGTAGTCAGTAACTGAGCAAAAATGTGAATCATTTTCCAAAGTGACTAAAAGGGATGAATGCAGTTGGTTTATAGAGCTCCGGCTCACTAACATACTTACATACATACATTATTAGGAGATTTAAACATGATTGCGTTGTCCTACACCTAAGAAATTCTTAATCGACTGAACAATTTTGTCGATTGATTTAATTGACAGATCTGTAAAACTGAGTTTCTCCACAAAGAATCAAACAAAAGCACCACTTTATATCTTGTTGATGTTTACTAGAGAGGTGATCATATGTTTTTTGGAAATAAGTCATTCAGTGTGAAAAAAGCACTAAAAACGATTAATAGACTTAAGAAATCTTAGTCGACTAATGACCCATTTGTCCAACCATCTAATAAACCAATTAATACAGGGCAGCCCTAGTCATTATATTCCACTGAATTGGATTTTAATCACTTATCGTACAGCAGGAAACGTGTTTAAATGAAGTCATTTGTTTCAAAATAAAGCAAAGTTTTATTTTATTAAACTTACTAGTAGGCGAGGAAGACGTGAGATGAGTGAGCAAAAGGAGAAGAAATGGCACCTTTTTTAATATAGGGCGGGGCGATAATTCAGTATGATAAATTATCGTATTTCAATGGAATCATATCGTGATGAAATCATATGTTGAGATATTGTGATACACAGTTACATCGTCTAAATTTCAATTGAAACTGGTTGGTTCATTTTGCATTAAATTTCATCATTAAATGTGAAAATACACAATACTTTTCATTTGTCAAGGAATGAATTCACAGATACTAGAAATAATTTTACCATGTGGTTGTTTCATATAGAATATGTATTTACTGAATTACCAGAATCCCTGCTATATTGTGATATATATAATTATCAAAATATGAAATTACCTTTATTGTGATAGAAGTTTATGGCTATATTGCCCAGCCCTACTTTAACATAAGAAAATATAAACACATTAAAAAAAGATTCCTCATAAAATAAGATATGATTCATTAGAGCTCATATTTTTATTGTGTCATACAAAACAAGGAAGGAGAAATGTCAGAACAGTAGCTTCTATGGGAAGTTTCAGAATAACATGAGAGACAAAGGTCAAAGGTCAAAGATAACATACAGTAGGTAGAAATCCTTGACTTGCATGTGAGTGTGTGGGTTATAAAATATGTTCTGTGTTATGTTACTGTACATCCCTGACCCTCATTTCCTCATGAGAGAGCAGGAGAAGGACATAAGGGTGTCGAGGAATGTCCTTCAGCCCTCTAAAGTACGGCTCTCTCTTTTGCTTTTCTGTCTCCTTTTTATTGCAGGTTTCTCACGCTCTCACTCCCCCTTTCACATGGTGTTGTTTCACCAAAGCTCACTCCCTCCGTGAGACATTTGTTGATTTGTATGGCGAGGATTTTGAATAGCACCAGTGTGCCTGCTTTAGAAAACTGTGACTCAGTCCCTCATGGGAAAGATTTTTGCATCATGATGTTAATCCTAACTTTTTGCTTTTTTCCCTAATTCTGTGTTGGAATGATCTCTTAATCATTATTATCATTATTTTTTTACGTCTACAGGTTATGAGTAATGGAAGCAGGATCGGTGGTGCGTGCCGTCTTTGAGTTTCTCCCCAGCGTCTCCGAGGAGCTGCCACTCTTCACCGGTGATGTCATCGAGGTGCTCAGTGTCGTGGATGAGTTCTGGTTGCTTGGTAACAAAGATGGCGTCACAGGTAAGGTTTTCATTATTAAGTAATTATTAAATATATTAAACCCGTATGGTTGGATATTTCTATTAAAGAGTTGCACTTTGTTTCCCACAAAGACCTCTTGAAACCCAGAGTTTACATTTGAAAGAAACATTAGAGCTTACACCGTCTACCTAGATATTCATTTTTAATAGAATGCAGATAATTTGAGAATCTTGTGAGTGCCTTAAGATGCCATGTCTACCGTACTGTGTTCAACTGTACATTTTATGCTGAAAAAGTTATTTTTATGCTAAGCTATAGTTATTTAAGTTGTGGTCTACATCGCAGCTCTGTTTTTGCTTTGTCCTTTGTTATTCTGATTAACTTTAAATTTTTGCACAAAGTTGCACTTTAAATTTAATGTAGAAACAATGAAAATTGCTGCCAAAACAAGTTATTTGTGTGAAAATGTTCAAATAAAAAGAAGCAGCAGTGTTGCACTACTGAGTCATGCTGTGAGCTAAGTATTTCTCCCTTTAGTGGAGTAGACTGTTTCACAGTTTGAGTGTGATGTTTTTAGATGGCTAAGTTAAGCAAAGTGCATCTATAAATGCATTATTAACAGCTTAATTGTTTAAGAGTGGAAAAAGACGGTATCGGCAGATACTCAAGTTTGCGGTGTCGGACATGGAAAAGTGTTATCATGTCTATTGAGCCATCCCTAAAAACAAGCCACATGGGAAACTGGGGTTTAAGTGTGCATGTGTGATGCTTTATAATAATTGCCTGACATGACCTGGTTCACTTCCTCTCTGAGTTGAATGCATTACGCCATACATACATGACTGGCCCCTTGTGGAGTGAGCGGGCGGGACTTGAGGGATGCAGAGGATTCAAAATTAAAAATTTTTGCCCTTAATCAGGTCTTATCAATTAATGAAAACCATAGTGAAAAACGTGAGGAATTAAGTCTTGCAGATCTTACTTTCTTAAATAAGTTTTTAGTTGATTCACTTCTATCCTGATGATTAAAATGGTTGATTGTGCATTTTGTAGAGGAAACAATGAAAGATCATAATGCATTCTGGGCATTATTTCCTCGCTTTCTCTGCCCTTGAAGGGTTTTTAGTCACCGAAATCCACTTAAGTTTTCCAAGAGTCACTTACTTAAGATGAGAAAGGGGATTCCCTCACAGGGGAAGTCATGTGGGCTTGCTGAACCACGTTCGGAAAACACAGATCATAGCAATACATTCATGCCTTGACTTCCCTGGAAAAAGGAAAACTGCCTTATTTGACCGGCTAAAATGTTGACATACATGTACTCTATTCAGATATTTTTGTTTTATTGAATCCAGCTGTTCTTAATCTCTTGACATTCTCCAGATATTTGGATCTGTTAGTGATCACTGTAAAAGTCCCACAAAGAGGACAATGTTTAACCTGTGAAGACTTCTGGCTTACATGTTTTCTGACACAAGTTTAGGATTGCAGTATTTTCAGATAGTAGTATATAAATAGCAAACCACAGTAAAACAGTAGATGCATTAGTCTATAAAAAAAGAAGTTTAATTCCTTAAGGTGATTTTGTTTGTTTTAAAATACTGGAACTGAATGTAGTTGTTATCAAAATTACACTTTTCTCTCCCTGCACTGATACTGTCTACAAATTAAGAGACAAGGATGAAGATATCTGACAACTTTTGTGAGTTAACTAGTGATGAACCGATACTCACTTAAATAGCTGGATGATCTATTCAATTCAGTTCTATGTTGACTCATATACTAGAATTTGAAAGTTTTGATCAAAAGTTTTACACTTGAATTGTAATTCGTGTTAATTTTTAAGGCTGCAACTAACGATTAGATTCGTTGTCGATTAATCTGGTGATCATTTTCCTGATTAATCAATTAGTTGTTCGGTCCATGAAATGTGAGAAAATTGTGAAAAATGTCAATCAGTGTTTCCTAAACCCGAAGGTAGGACGTTCTCAAATGTCTTGTTTTGTCCACAACTCAAAGATATTCAGTTTACTGTCACAGAAAATGTAAAGAAACCAGAAAATATTCACATTTAAGATGCAGGAACGAGAGAATTTGGACTTCTTTTTTCTTAAAAAAATTACTCAACCCAATTAACTGTATTCTTCAAAACTTTTACAATACTGTTTTGCGGCACGTTTTGTCGTTTGGTGGGATTTGCACCCACTCTGATCCTCAGTGCTCCTACCCATCCTCTCCACCAGAAATTCAAAAGAAATAACAGATCAAATAGCAGATTCCTGCAGCAAAAAATTAGATCGACGAGGTATAGCAAATCTTTTGTGCAGATGATAATTAGGCTTCTAAACGAGAGGGAAATTGGCTGTATATAGGCATCTACAGTATATTCTGGACATAGGCATTTAAACTATTTATTAAACTATGTCTCTTTTCATACATTAGATTGTGTCTGGACAGTGTTTCTCTGTATATGAAGACTGTTGTTCAGTACTGTGGAGAGTGTGTTTTTGTACTGGTGGTATTGTACTGGATGTTCTGCTAGTGTGACCTTGGTTGTTGTTTAATGTTGACCTTGACCTGATCAATTATCAAAATATTTGGTGATTAATTTAATAGTTGACAACTAATCCAAGTGTATGACATATGATTATTTTTATAAAAACTATTCAGTTTGAATTTATATCAGTGTATTAATTTGTTCAATTTTGCTTTAAATTTTGCTTTTTGCTTTAAACACACATCTGTACCAGCCGATACCCAAAGCTCAGGTTTTGTTATCGTATTGAAACTGAAAAAGTGAGACTGGTGCATTCCTAGAGTTATCATATCTAATAATCCGACTCAGGAAGAGATGTTTTTATAACTGTCTTGTGGAAACGGAAGTATCAGGTACATGTAAGAGACGTTTTTCATTGTGTTCACTGTAGTCATCCACTTCCCTCTGTCCCCTGTCTTCAGGTCAGTTTCCCAGTACCTTTGTGGAGGAGATTACCATCCCCAGCACTAAGCCTGGAGACAGACTCTACGTGTGCATCAATGATTTCAACTCATCAGAGCCGGGCAACCTGTCTCTGAAGAGAGGTACGGAAATACTGCATGCCGACAATGATGACTTCAGTATGACTCGCTCCTCGTCTTTTTGACTCCTTTTCATAAAGACCTTTATCAGAGCACACGTGAGCTTTGTTATCTCTTCTTTGTCAGTAGATGTTTTGCACAGGATATTGTGTTTTATGCTGTTAACGCTCATGTTTTCTCACTTAGCTTAACGCTTCTTGTCGATGTCGCTGTGCTCAGGTAAATTGTTTGTACTGTGCTGTAGTGTAGTTGTGTTGTGTTTGACATTGTGACCTTGTCTCCACTGCCACAAACTGGGACCCAAGCACTCTTAATGTTGCCACAAATGATAATTAAGCTCTGTTTTTTGTGCACCATTCAACTGTAGTAGTACTGGGTGTACTAATAACTACAACAAAATCAGTGACTCTAAAAACTGTAAAAATTTCTATTACCCTTACTGTAACTGTAACAAACAAGCCCTCATTGCAGCGATCGTAGCAAGTGGAGACAAGGCGCTGGTTGTCTGTGCTGGCTCCTCTGTTTATTTACATAGTCAAAGATTATCCAGTCATTTTAGATTAACATAATAATCTCTAACCCAGAGCTATAACAAATTAGTAAAGGATCCAACCTGTGGCGTAATGTCTGGTAAGGAGATTGATAAGGAAAGAAGGTGAAGGTCACTTTATTCACCCAGAGGGAAATTCAAAAGACAAGTTAGAACTGACGCCACGTTGTAAAATTTAAATAAAACGTACATGCTGAGACTCACATTCACTAAGCTCAGCTAAAGACACATCTGCTTTTGTATCATGTGGTTTCTGTGTTGTTTAAGGCCATTAAAGTAATGTTGATCCTTATGAGGAATGCTAGCATCCTACCTCAAAACGTAATTTCTCATTTTTTCATTTTGTGAAGTCAGTTGATTATTCTTCACAGGTTACATTATTGGTGTAGAAATGGAGTAATCTTTAGATATAGAGATGCATTTTCAAAGTAAGAGAGAATTCAAACATTATGTGCTGTTCTTTAACGGTGAATCTGAATTTTAGGTTATGGCTGTTTATTGCTCCACCACAAATTTCTGATTATGATTCAGTATAATTAAAAAAAAAAACATACAGTATTATGCATAAATGTGAAAAGCCTCACCCACATTAAATCTTAAATGGCCAGATTGAAATTGAGTTTTTATTTTTGAAGCAATTCTTCTTTTCCTTCAAGGCCAAAAAGAGACTTGTTGCCGCCACCATTATGTCTGTGCTGGACTACAGCGATGTTATATACGTGCATGCATCTTCTCAGAGCCGATGCACGCTGTCTGCTGTCTGCCATGGAGCACTGAGATTTATTTAAAATTTTTCCATTACTCTTTGCATGCTCGGGTAGGATGGTCTGCCTTGTCCACTTATAGACTGAACCACTGACTGTTCTTAGTCTGTTTCCATCATACCCACAAATCTACATCCTTCAGAAAAATTAACTCACAGGACTTAATCCTGTTAACTGTCCCTAAAGTCTGCGCTGAACTGGGAAAAGGGGCATTCAAGTTTGCTGCTCCCTCTTCTTGGTATCAGTTACAAAATGACCTGAAACTGGTCTCACTGAATGCTTTTAAAGTGCTTCTAAAAGACCTGGAAGCACATCTGGCTGTAGATGTTTTGAATGCTGATGAATGTTTTTTCGATACCTTATGATTCTGCAATTTGCTCTTTGTCTTTGTTTTCAGTCGTTACGTTTATTTTATGTCTGCAACCGTGTAACTGTGCTGCTGCCTATCTTGGCCAGGAGAGGTTTTTAATCTCAGTGAGAGAGTTTTCCCTCCTCGTTAAATAAAAAATAATAATTAAAAAGATAAGTTAATTACAGCCATCTACATCTATGTAGGCCTGCTGTTCTTAAGTGTTAAAGTTTGTCAAACAGAAGAGCCACAGCAGTCTGGGATGATATAGACGTTCCCCTGCAAGTTTGTAGAATCTTCTTTTAAAACTTTTCATTAATTCAATTTGCAAATTGTTCTCTTGAGTAAAACACAAAGTTAAAGATATAACATAGGGTGGATTTTTAAAAGGGAAATTCATTGTTACAGCAGCAATTAGACAGAAACAGCACACACAGTTACTTTCCAAAACGCCCCACTAGATGTCCTCAGATACCAAACTAAAACCTCATAGACCGTCTACGTTCCTGAATTGTGTCATATATTTATATATATACTGTACATTAGTTGTTGTGTTTTTTCAGGAGTACAACATTGATGTTTGCTGAGATCTTTTACATCGGTAAAACTTTTAATTGTTGTCTTTTCATGTCATTAGAAGTGGTAGTAGTAGTCATAGTAGTAGCTGAAGTATTGAGAATTGAGTTGTGCATTAAAAGATTGTTTTTATATATATTTTTTTTATATATATTTTTGGCATTTAAGCCTTTATTGACAGGACAGTTGATAGCTTACAAAGGGGGAGAGAAAGAGGGGACGACATGCAGAAAGGGCCACAGGCCGGATTTGAACCCAGTCTGCTGCAGTTAGGACTCAGCCTTGTTATATGGGTGCCTGCTCTACCAACTGAGCTATCATTCCAGTGTATTTTATATTATTATGGATAAATAACACTTCCTGGATCATAGCAAGCATAGGAAATGGTCTTTACTGGCCATGTGAGAGCTTAAATGTTCATTTCCAGTATGACTTTCCATGGTCCCTATTGGCTGTGTTCCAGTTTTGGTCCCAGACACAATGGGAGGTGGAGCCGCAGGTCTATGGAATGCGACCCGGCTGACCAGTCAACATTCCCATAAGCCCTGATTCTCCTGTTATATTAGCAGCAGCGCCGATCCTAGTACACTTATTGGGAATGCAATAATAAAAGTAATATGAGATAACTTGACATAAACCGGAGCCACCTGAATGCTGATAAAATCTGGACAAAAATGTCTAAAATATTCAGTATGTCATTGCAGTTCTTCTAATTCCATTCAGTCAAGTCAGTTCAATGTAGTTGTGGTCAGTTTGGTTTAAATAAGTATTTTTCTCTAAAAAATAAAACAAATCAACTGTCAAGCTCTCTGCAAGGCACGCCTGTTGGTCGCCCCCTTTTGTAAGTAATTGATTGAATTAGAAAATCAGAGGAATAAACAATATACATACATACTGTATATTAATTAGAGCAAGCAGTAGCACAGCCAGCATCTGTTGTCATTACCTTTATATCTACTGTATAAGCTTCCCGCTCTGTCTCTGTACATCTCTCTCAGTACGTACCTTCTTACTGTATCCGTTTTGCTAAAATGACAAATTAATCTATATATTATAATAATATGACATATAGAACTGTCCCCTCTTAGTTGAAGAGTCGACTAATCAGCCATTTGGTCTTATTCAACGAAGATTTCTTTAGTCGATTGGTCATTTTTTATGCTTTTTTTATGCTGAATGATTTATTTCCAAGAACCTGAAAGTACATCTCTGATAAACACAAGGCTTAAAGTGCTTTTGTTTGATTCTTTGTGGATAAACTCAGTTTAACAGATCTGATCTAGTTGACAAAATCCTATTAGCGTTAGTTGACTAAGAAGTACATCCCTATAATAAAATCTGAGAACAAGAAATAAATGAAATTACATTTTATTTCCTTTGTTCCGTATCTCTGTAGGTGATGTGGTAGTTGGAGAGGCGGGAGGGTCCATGGACCTGGGAGAAACCTGGCAGCGTGGTTGTAACGCCTGGGGCATCCGTGGTCTCTTCCCCACATCATGTGTGAAGGAGCTGACCCTCTCTGGCCGCTCCAGGCTGCTGTCTGAACGCTCGGCTCAGGCCCAGGCGTCAGAGCTGCCACCTTACGCCCTGGGCCAGGCCCGGGCCCTCATGAGCCTCCACGCCCAGCTCAATGAGGAGCTGGATTTCCGCGAGGGGGATTTGATCATCATCACCGGCCTGCCGGAGCCGGGCTGGTTCCAGGGGGAGCTGGATGGCCGCAGGGGAATCTTCCCTGAGGGGTTCGTGGAGCTCCAGGGATCCCTCCGATCTCCTCAGGAGCCTGTGGACTTAAACCAGTATTTGAAAAATGATCCTAAACAGTTTAGCTACGAGGACCCTTATGATGCAGAAGAGGGGACAGAGGAGGAAGGTGGAGAAGAAGGAGAGGTGTATATGAGGGAGGAAGAGCAGCAGAAGGAGGCTGTAGTAGAAGAGGATGAAGAGGGCGGTGTCTATGTTGTGGCACTGTATGAGTTTCGGGCCATGGAACCAGGCGAGTTAGACTTTGATATGGGGGATCGCATACGTCTTATAAGCACTTTAGAAGATGGTTGGCTGGAGGGGGAGCTTCGAGGGCGATGCGGCATCTTTCCTCATCGTTTTGTCAAAATGGAGGATGACGGGCAGAAAATTGCAGAGGAAGCAAATATTGAACCAGAAGAAGACAAGGAGAACAGCAGTACTTCAGTATGTCCCAATGGGTCAGAGAATGATCCTGAATATGAGGATCACACAGTGTGGGACCTGGACTACTTTGAGAGGACTGAGGAGCAGAGGTGGCAAAGTGAAAACAAAAGCACAGGAGCTCAAAGTAACAACAGAGGACAGAGAGATGGGAATAGCAGGCCCAACACTCAGCCGTGTAGACCCGCCGCCCCAGCACAGAGGGGGCCAGAGAGACCCAAATCCACTCCTCCAGCAAGGCCCAGACTGCCATCTCGGCCTAGCCTGCCTGCACGCAGCCATAGACACCACGGCTCATCATCTGGAGCAAATCGGTCTAGCTATACTAACGGTAACACTCGATCCTTACAGCCCAAATTGACTCATAGCCTAACCCTTCCTAACACTCAGTCTGGTTGGTCTAAAAACTACCAGAGGCCACCAAAGGAAGGCGCCACCACTATTAGCCACAGAGGTGGCAGTCTTAGTCACGCCTTATTTAACCTCGCTGAGGCCCAGAAGAAGCTAGCTCGCCACGGTAGTGTCAGCGATGCTGATATTATGATGGGCAGCGCTGAGTCATGCCAACGTTCCCAACAGATGGTGCGTGGCTCTAATGGTATAATGCCAACATCCATCACCTTAGACACACTGGCAGCCTCAGCCGGCGACCTGGAGGCCAAGCTATCCCAGCAGCTTTTTGAATTTGAGAGAAGTTTGACTTCTTCATACAGTGATACTAACATGAGCTCTGGTGCTTCTATAGGCGACCTGAGCCAGCAGTCACATATCTCCCGCCACTTTTCTATTATGGACTTCAGCGATGAAAGGGATATCATGCGAGGCTCCTCGCATTCACCAGTGTCCCACCTTTTGCACTCAAACTCTGCCTCTTCGTCACTAGAAAGGCGCAGGACCCTTCGTCCTCCCCCTCCTCGTCCTAGAGTCCATCGCCCCCCTGCACCATCTGCATACAAACCAACCCGCCCCGCTCCGCGTCCCCCTCCTCGCTGCCCAAGACAAAATACTGCCCCTCCGAACATCTTCTACACCCCTGATGAACCAGCTGTAAACCTCCTCGACCAAATAACAGAAGGGCAGGTTGAGTTCGGCGACCTCGCGGTCGCCCAGGAGCATGAAATCCAGCGGCAGCTGGAAGCTGAGAAGGAGCTGGAGAGAGAGATGGAGTTGGAGAGTCAGAGACAGAGGGAAGAAGAGGAAAGGTACCAGCTGCTGCTCCGGCTGCAAGAGGTGGAGCACGACATGGAGGCATATGCACACACAGCAGAGGAGCTCAGGACCATGTTGGAGGAGGAGGAGGACGAGACGGCCCGTATGCAAGCCATGGAGAATCTGGAGTTCTGCAACTACACGTTGGAGACGTTGGCCCTGGAGCAGCAGCAGCTACAAGGTAGGACTGTTGGCCAGTGGATCGGGAGAAGTAGTTGGATGTTGTCATTTATGGCTCTAAACCCCGAGACCCCCGAGAAGTTTATGAGTAAAAGTAAAAATAGTAAGATAATAATAATAATAGTAAAAATAATAATAATAATAGTAAAAAAAAGTAAAATGAGTAAAAGTACTTGTTGGTCTGACATAACAAGACACCTGAAGGCATCACTTTAGAGAAATTGTGGACATTTTTCTCTGTTTGTTTCAGACTAAAGGCCTTTACGTGAGAAGTGAGAAGTGAAATGAGTAAATTGTTGTTTTATAATCCACACGTGATTGGTTGATGCCTTATTCGTGGTGAGAAAGCTATGAAAAATTGACCTTGTTCGGAAAAAAAAATCTCCAATATTCTTGTTCTGTGTGAAAGTATTAACGACAAAAACATCAGTTGCTGTTTGTGTGTAAAGGCCTTAAATGACTAATCAATTATTAGAGAAATAATCTGCAGACTTATAAATAATCGATAGTTGCAGCCCTATAGAGCAGACCAAGTATGTGCAGTGAGCAAATGATTGTTATGCACATATTGACATGAACATTCTTATATGTTTGTTTTATTTAACATAGGTTATAATATTTTTTTAAACAGCATCAAACTGTTTGTAGGTATTGATGTCAACACAGGAATATCTTATAAACGGATCTATGTGTGTGAAATATGTCAAACGGTTATATTTGTCAGTTGAAATTTGTCATCAGTGGACTTACACGATACTGACATTAAGCCACTGAGACAAAATGACGTAGATGTTTTCTTTAGAGAGTCGGTTAGCTGCTGTAGCCGGAAGGGTTAGTTGGAAACGATGCAGAAGAGAAGACAAATAAAGTAGAATTTGTTTTACTTGATGCCGTAGTTCACTTCTGAGTCTCTGTTGCCTGCAGGTTAGTTCAAAAAGTAAATACGCAGCCACTGAGGACAAAATGTAATATAGCAGGAATCTCAAAATGAGCCATCGGTGCTTGCTACCAGATTTGCTTTTTGAGCGACACACACACACACACACACACACACACATAGAGACATTATTTATTTAAATTCCACTATAAACTATGCAAACAAGAGATCCCTATTTACTGTGCGCAATGATAAGCGAAAGGAGGGTTGTGTATTCACAAGATGGGTTATTATACGTGTGTGTGTGTGTGTGTGTGTGTGTGTGTGTGTGTGTGTGTGTGTGTGTGTGTGGCATTGAGGAAATTGTTTTGTCTCACAACAGTGCTAATTTAGAAAAGTTTAGCAAATGTGTGAGAATCAGCATGTTGCTGCAGGGTTTAGGTGGAGAAATGGGAAATGAATTAGTGAATTTGAGGTACAATTTGAGTGTAATTGTTAAACGGCTTAAACGACGCTAGTTATTAGATTGTTGTCAGATTAGTTTTTGCCATCTCATACTGTCTGGGTGCTCATTTTGTCTCTGGCAGCCCAACACTTTTTCACATAGGTCCGAGGTGGATTCCTCCACATAGTGAGAAGGAAAGCAATGCACGTGGGCCTCTGTCTCTTTTCCACTCTCTCTCTTTCTTTTAGTCCTTTTCTCTCTGTCCAAATGTCCTACCTTGTTCACCTTCCTCACAGTTTCCTTTCATTCTTTTCATCCATTCTTTTTCAAAAGAAGTGAGGAGAGGGAATACGTTTGGTGTGGTTTGGGGTTTTTTTTTTTTCCGGAGACATGGCCCACTCTAGAGTGTGGTTGTGGCGAGCTATGATGTGGCCAGTGACACACCTCTCCACACTGCTTGGACTCGCTCGGGACGCCAGGTCCAACAGAGTGGCAGGTAGGCTTGAACTCCAGATGGTGTTTATCGGACATTATTACACAGCTTTGTCGGATACTCGGTTCTGATTGGACAATCACAGCGTTCTGTCTGTTATTTTTTTTATAGCAGACAGTTGTGCTATGTACTGTATAACAGACTGTTGCTATGGGCACACTTCTGATGTTGGACTATTTTTGTGTCAAATGACTGATTTCTGAAATAAGCAGGTGTATAATAAGCAAGATAATGTACAGTGAGCTGGACACTGTTGTGAAATAAACCCTGACCAGGTGATGCAAGACCCCGATGCGAAGCTGTTATGCAAAGCTGTTATCTGTTATCTCTTACGTGTTGTGTGGACCGAGCGTTGTTGCTTTCGTTCAACATCACTGTTTTTCTGAGAATCACAGCTGCACAACTGCTTGCTGGTCCCTGAGTCACAGCAGCTTTTGAGGTTTGCCTTGCTCAAAGGCACTGCTGACAGTAGTTTTGGGGAAACTTTCAAATTGATTTTACCTCTGTGGATTCAACTTCTCTTGAGGGAAGCAGAGTGGAAATACGAATGAGTTGTAAACTATTTTGCAATTTTTATTCATGACAGTATTTGGGGCATGGTGTGTTGTTAATTATTAAAAGCTTGGTAATAAAAGGAGAAAAATTCCCTGAACTTGTCATGAGGATATTTACCATCAGATGATAATTTGTTAACCATCAGGAATACTCTTTGTACCATGGTAGCTATTACTTAAATGTCACTGCGTTGTCTAGCTCTGCTCTGCTGATTGGTCCTGTCTGAGAGTTGCTCGTTCTGCTTTGTGATGCCTGTTTGACTATTTGTGATAAATCTAAGAGATAATGAACAGCGAGCCGGTCATTGTTGTGACCCCAGCAGGGCGATGCAGGACCCCGACATGAAACCCTGACGGGGTTTATTTCAGAATGACCTGCTCGCTGTACATTATCCTGCTTGTTACACGGCTGCTTACTTAATAAATTAATAATTTGACGCCATGATTGATCAATCAGAAAGTATTCAACAATAATGTAATAATGTAATGTAATAAATGAAATTAAATGTCAGTAGTACGTGCTGATTGGCATTTGCCTCTGGGTGTATTGGGCATGCTGTAAGTCAATGAGGCAACACTGGATTCTTACATTATTATTCCATCAATGTAATGAATCGATTTGATCAACTTTCCAACAGCAGAGCCCTCCACTGTATTTTTCACTGTTACCCTCCCACATACACAAATATCATCTAATAGCTTTCAGTCTAATCACTGCCAACAACTGGGTTTCTTTGTAATGTTAATTCGTGCTGTAAGCACAGTTTCACTTCTCTTTCAGTCTTATTAAATTAATGCTAATTGAGTGTTTCTCAATGATTGGTAATCAAAAACTGAGTCTCAGTCCCATTGTTCACCTACTCTAAGCTCATCTTGCTAAGGTAATCTGATTACTACCGGAGGTTTCCAGCCTATTAGAATTTTTAAATTTTCCTCTAATCTTGTTTGTCATTATACCGGTAAACTAATGATCAGTAAATGCCTGTTTGTTTCTATTTTTATTACATTCAAATGACTCATATCCGGTTAGATTTTACTCCGAAGCGTCTCAGTAGATGATCTTCATGTCTGTGAATGACAGCTATCAGCCTGAGGGCAGGAACTCCTCCTGCTGGCCACAGCTTCCTCTAAGGGTCATGCAGCCACATAGTTTCCATTCACTCGTCACACTGCAGGAATTCCCACACCCTTTTCACAGCAATAAAAAACACTTGTTTGATCTTTGTTTTTTCCTTTGATAGTTGCCACGCTGTTAGATATGGAAATGGACTAAAGATATAGTGACTTGATTTGGAGGAGCTGAGATTCAGCACCTCAAGGGAAAAAACAGCCAATCACACTCCCACTGCAGTGTTTAACATGGTGATTATCAAGACATTACTCAGACACAAAAGCTTTTAGTAGGATTTGTTAGTAGGGTATTATGTTTCCCTTTGTTAGCTTACAGGACGGTGTGCACACATTGAGCATAAAGTCCCAGGATCTTTGCTGCTGTTTGTCATCTTACACACACACACTCACCCAAGAGTGAGTGCTTGTCCATGCTTTTGCAGGGTGTGTTCCTGAGTGTGACGTTTGAAAGACAATAGGCAGCTTATTGTTACAAGGCAGGGAGTGACTTCAGCACTGGGCTCTGCCTGCACTTCACTGTGCAGTTCACAGTCCTCACTGAAGCTGAAAGAGCTGTGATACTAAAGCTCAAAACAGATATAATCAACCAGATGCTTACAGAGAGGGATTAATGACATCATGTCTGATTATTTTTAAGTTAGACTGTTGTGTGTGCATGGCTGTATGGCTGGGGGATATGGCCGAAATCAATATTTCAATGCAAATAATACATATTTTTCTGATATCAGTAGATATCCCAACATGGCAAATGCATGCAAAATCACAGACGGAACATTCAAATTTATTGAATGAGCTGTGTTGTATGGTTTTTACATTGCGTCTGACAAAACTCTTCACACAAGTACAATAAAACTTCATTAACTGATATAATTACACAGCTTTGTTGAATACTTGTTTCTGATTGGTCAATCGCAGCGTTCTATGGTCTATTATTTCTTTATAGCAGACTGTTGCAATGGTGCTGTTCTGATGTCGGACTCTGGCAGACCATTTTTTGTGTCAAATGATTGATTTCTTAAGGAAGTCACTGTGTAGTAAGTGGGATAATGTACAGCTAGTCGGTCATTGTCGGGGTCCACCCCTCCATGATGCAGCATCACCCTGTCTGGATTTATTTCACAACAATGACTGACTCGCTGCACATTATCCCTCAATTGTTATATTAATATTATACAGTCTCTCAGAATCATTAATTTGGACAGCCACATTTTGAAAAATGATCATTTAATCACAATACATTTCCACTGGAAGTCAACCCTGTTTTTGCATTACGGCTGCATTCACACCAGATCTGGAGGTACGGTGAAAACTTGAGCCCTCCCATTCATTTTGAATGGGCATAGGCTGCTGGGGCTGACGTGGCTGCAGGGGATGCTGAAAAAAAGCAGAGGCCTGCGGAAAAAACCTTGAAACAGAGTCAGCTTTTGGAGCAAATCAACCCGACGTCATGCTGCGGTGGCCAATCACGTAAGAACTGTACAACCCAGCCATGAAGGAAGAAAAGATTGACGCAGTTAATGGTGCATTAAAGTGACTCTCCCACACCACCTTACCTGGTATGAATGCAGCCTAATTAGTGAGGTATCCCTTTTATTATTATTTCTATTATTACTTACAAGTATCCATCCAAGTGCATCAAATCATGACTGATTAATTGATTAATCATACAATATGATGACGTCTTGGTAAATCGGTTTGTGCTCCATTTTTTCTCACACACTAGTGCAGGTTTTTCTGTTTCTGCCATCTCTTTGTGTTTCTTTTCTTCTTGAAGCTCTTTGGCCTTTAGCCTCCTTTAATTCTTTAAACCCACTATTAGAACACCTCCATGACACCACAGCCGGATCTGTTTAACACTGTTTTGAGGATGTGCTGGCGGCTTCAGGTTTCCCTCAGTCAGCCACAGTAAACTGGGAGACTTCTAGGCTGCAGACGGCCTGATATGCGACCTTCTTCCTGGACATCACACCACGTTTTCTAGATGTGCTCGAACGGCGATGAAGCTCTTGACAGCTTCATTTACATTAGCAAACACGGCCGTGGAGAGGAATGTTGTATTTGACATTCCTACAGTTGCACACTAGCGCACAGTTTCGGTCGCGTCCTGCTACTGAAAGCTGAGATGTTGACACATAATTAAACAGCCATATGTAAAAAAGAACAAAGATTTCTACGTTCAGTATTTCCTTAGGAAAGTGTCTCTGTTCAACATGAGTTTTTGCTTTTGCGCTGTAAATGTGTCTTAACACATGCAAATCATAAAACAACAATAATACTATTTGTCTTTGGAAATTTCACTGGAATCAAACATGATGACTTGCAGGTTTTTCATTTGTTTTGTTGTAAACAAGCTGCAACAAGGGTGCTAGATAAAATCATCCAGTAAAAGGATGTTTTGTAATGTATACATAGAATCTAAAGGCCTTTTGTGTCTTTGCTAAAGTGAAATTTGTTGTTTTGGCTCCTCCCCGTCTCTTTACTGTGATGGTGGTAAAACATTTCCTTCAAGTTTTATTGCCTAACTTGTTTTTGTCATATTTTATTTCCTGGTTTGTGAGAAGCGTTATCTAGCTGGGAACTGAATTTTACTCAAATTCTAAATCTTGGAAAGAGACAAATAAGTTCCCGCCCCTAATTATACTCTCGATAGTCTGAATTGAAGGTAAACTGACACTATCCCACATGTGTGTGTCTGTGTGTATCACATGCACTTGAGTGTATGCAAGCTCTTTAAACCTGTCCCTTTAGTGCCTGCTGCCTCTTTCATGGAGAGTTAAGGAGGGGGAGGGATATATTATACCCCAGCTTTATGAATAGGTCGGAGTTTTTCTCACACTAAAAAGATTGTGTCTCCTCTGAAAGTGAGGACAGTCCTCAACAATGGCTCATTGTACACACCAGCAGCAGCTATTTTTTCAGTAGCTGCTCTGGCCTAACAGGCCAAAATCTGTCCCTCTCCACTCATCTAAATATAGTAATTATCCTTTACTCGAATCTTTCCCTTTCACTTGTTTTCTGTTTCACACTCCTTTTGCATTACTCCCAAAGAAAATTTCAGTCACGTGAAAATCTCCATGTGTAAATATTTGCTCCTCCCTGAAATGTAGGGCAAAGTTAAACTGACAGACTGAGTTCAGTTTCTCGCTCTGTTACGCACAAATATAAAAGTCTTTGGACCAGTGGTGGATGTCCGAATATGTCAGTGAGAGCCTGTTGTAAACACAGACAGGAATGAGTTGCTTTTGTCAGCGCTGGCTGCGTTAATGACCTGCTGAACTTAGCAGGAAATAGCAAAAACAAAGAAAACAGGATACAAGGAAGGATGGAGGATTGTTTGTGGCAGTGAAAAGAAAAACATTTGGTGCCAAAGTCATACTGTGAAGTTGTCTCCATCTTCCATTAAAGAAAATGCACAGGCAGATTGTTTTGGTGCAGACAGAGGTAGTAGCCAGTTGAAACAATGGGAGGGGCTGTTTGGCTAATCCTCCAGTCATGTGACTCTACTGAATCATTAACCCAAGGAGGCCCCTCCTTCAATAACCTTACAACCCCACTCCTTCCATGATTCGCTGAGATAGCGGCGGGGAGGGAACGGTTTGGTTACACTGAGGGCTGGGAGGTGCTTGGGCCGGGCAGTCCTGCTGAGGCAGCGGAGAGAAAACAAGTGGGAGAGTTACAGACAAGATGCCTGACAGGTGGAGTCTCCCACAGCGCTTTGTTATGGAATGCAGGACTTTGGAAAGAGGGAATAAGCCACATTGAACGGGAAACTATCAGCACTGGGTTGGCTGATTTAAACAGCAAGAGCCATGAAGAGCCCAGTGATTTATGGCAACCCGGTCATGTTTGGTCCAGTGGATTGGAACTATGCATCTGGTGCTCCGGTAAGGAGAGGGAAGAGTGTGGAGGAGTTGGGGGATGCCGGCTGGGCCAGAGAAAGGGAGCGAATGTCTCATCTGCAACAGCTACAACAACTACACCAACTGCAGCTCCAGCAGCAGCAGCAGCAACAGGTTGGATATCCTGCTTATGGAGTAGGTCCTCATGGACCAGTCATGGTGCCAAGTCCTTGTGACCCAGTTACACCTCCAGGCTGCCCCATGCCAGTACATGGTGGCATGATGATGCCTGTAGGTGGGCCAGGGTCAACTCCAGTGCATGTGCCAGCTCCATGGCCGGCACAATGGGAGAACCATGCCCAGATAAGACAAGACAATGCCTGCCAGCAACCCAGTCGGGAGTATGATGACCGTCAAAAGGCAGCTTTCCATGAGAAGAGGTCCCAAGGCCGGGACGTTTACTTCCACCCTGGTTCGGAGGATGGTCACCTAAATGTGAGGATATCTGAATGGAAAGGCAAACATTGTTTTTACCAGGGCCCTGAGGATTACAGCCAACGGGACTACAGCAGAATGCCACAAGAAAAAGACAATAATGGTTTAAGAACTCAAGAAGGATATGGCAAATTGGACGAGGACCGAAGAAGAAGAGATGATTGGGTGAGAGAAAATGACCACTATGACCACAGGAATCATAGAGACTTGGAGGAGTATGATCACAGAGACAAATACAGCCACAGGGATCAATATGACAGGAAATACAACGAGCGTTGTGACGACAGAGAGCAGCAATATTATGACAGCAGAAAACACTGTAAACGTGATGCCAGAGACTATTACAACAGTGATTATGAAGACCTCTATGATCGTAAAGACTCTTATGCTCGCAGAGACGATTACAGGGACCGCGATCACTACTATGATCGTGATAGAGATTATTATGATTCTAAAGAGAGTGATCGCTATAGAGAAAAGGAATACTACCAGCGTAGAGAGGAGGACCGCTACTATGATGAGCGAAAACATAAGGACCGCTACTATGACCGAGATGTAGACGATCGATATGACCGCAGAGACAATAACTACAGAGACAGGGATGACTATAATCGAAGACGTGAGGACACGTACACCAGTAAAGGAAGGGACCAGTATGACTCTGAACTGGACTCTGGTTATAAGGAGAGGGACCACTACGACAGGTACAAGGATCCAGGTGATGACAGGAGAGATGAGCACTATGACCACAGAAGGAGAGACCACTACAAGTCTAGGGACCACTACGAGCGGAGGACCGTGGACCACTACGACCATGACAATGAAGACCGCTACGACTCCAGGGAAGGGGATCGTTCCCGCTACAAGCCCAGGGACAGACATCCGGATTTAGGCTTAATATCCGTCGATCATGAGGAGTACTCTAAAAAAGATAGCAAGACGCACTGTGAACAATGGGTTGAGCAGCAGAACCAGAAGTTGGCCCTCGGGAGAATGCACTCTTATGAGGATCCCGTCATATACCGGCGAAGTGACAGCGAGGAAAAAGGATATGAGTCGAGTGCCGGGAGCGTTGGTTCAAAACGGGGTCGCAAGCCTGTTTATGGGGGCTCGCTAGATCGCAAGACCTTCTACAGGAAGACAGCTTCAAGCTCCAAATTCGCCACCACCAGGAAACAAAACCAAGGTAAACACAAAGATATTGTAATGTACTCCACATGCTGTTATTTGTACTGCATGACGTTCTTATGTCATGCTCAGGTGCAGTTCCACTTTGCTAAACAGATCTTAAAAAGCAAAGAATGGTTTATGAGGGTTCTTGTCATTCCCAACCCCTTTAGATAAAACAGGATGGGGAGGTCGACAGTCTTTGGTGTCTCACTCACTTCTTCTTATCATTGGTGACCTCCAGAGGTGCTCTTCTAATCAATGCTGACGGTTTCATAGTGCTGACTAGCCAGACTCACCTCCTTAGAAAGTGTGTGTGCTGGAACCTGTGTGTGTGTGTGTGTGTGTGTGTGTGTGTGTGTGTGTGTGTGTGTGTGTGTGTGTGTGTGTGTGGTGTGTGTGTGTTTGTGTGCATGTGCATGTGTCAGTATCACCTCTCTCCCAGGAAAATGAACTGTCAGGTATTTGTAGGCATAAGAACCTGCAGAACAGGTTTTGTGAGTTCTTGTTGTCTCCGTCTGCAGTTTTCCTGTTTGCTGCTGTCCTCCTCCTCACTGATGCTATGTGCACCCATAACACGTCCGTTCAGTTCTTGCATGACTGACAGGTCTGTCTTTTATTAACGTGGTTGTTTTCAGATGAGGATACACTTAAAAACTCACTCTGTGAAGCAGTTCATGATGGGTGAAGTGGCTGTGTTTTAGTAACACAAACCATATCTTTATTTATTACATACATCTCTGCCTAAATGTTACAAAACCCACCAAGTTACTAAGTTGTGCAGACAGTCAACTTGGGTTTGTTATTTTAACCAAAGACACAACCAAATCCTAAAATCTAGAGCTGGGTATAATACGAAAGTTTTCAAAATTGTGTCAATAAAATACTCAAGCTTCAGTTAAGATAGCAAAATGATATATATTTTTTTACACTTTTAGAGGAAATTTAAGAAGAAGAAGAAGAAGAAGAAACTTTATAGAGGGGAAATTCAAGTTTTTCTTTTTTTTTTTTTTTTTATATTTACAAACACACACACACATTTCATTAAAATTTTAAATAGGGGGTTCTCTTAAAAACCCCCAAAATTGGGTTTTGTTCCTTTTCAGGGGCCTCGCAGTCCCAAGAGGTAAACTGGCACCTCTCCACTACCATTCACACTCATTCTTTCCATCGACTTAACCTTTTGTAAATGAACATGTTTAAAATCCTTTTTAATGAGCAACTGTGCAGTAGATCAGTGTAAAACAAAAGTGGTTTCCTGATATAGATGAAGAAATATGTGTCAATGTTAGGGCTGCGATTAACTATTATTTTCATTGTTGATTAATCCATTGATTATTATCTATTTTTTTTATTTGATTTTTTTCTCGATTTGTTGTTTGGGCTATAAAATGTTAGAAATTGATGAAAACTGTCAACTGTCAGTGCCCAAGATGGCATCCTCAGATGTCTTGTTTTGTCCACAACTCAAAGATATTCAGTTTACTGTCATAAAGGAGTAAAAGAAACTAGAAAATATTCACATTTAAGAAGCTGGAAAATAACACAAACTGATTAATTGATTATCAGGATAGTTGGTGATTATTTAATAGTTGACAAGTTATTGATTAATTGGTGCACCTCAATTCAGTTCAGATGGCAAAACAATTCTTTTAAACATTTTGACACCTTTAGAGAAGTTTGGTCGATATGAACGTTTAAACCCCTTTTCTTAATATAAACAGAAAAAGAAAAACTGTGCAATGTGCCGGTGTCAAAGAAAAATGGTTTCCTGATTTAGATGACGAAATATCTGTCAAAAGAATAATTAAACAATCCAAGAATTCAAATTTGGCAATCAAGGTTAACTTTCAACGCTGTGTACACATTACAGTTGGTCTTCACGTGTTAATGCTGAGAATGCAGTTGTCTGTAAACACATAAAAAATAGTACTACATCGTAAAGTAGGTGTGTGGTTGTGTGTGTGTTCAAGTGTGTTTCATTAGGAATCGAAGAAGCACTACTGACTTGCTTGATTGTGTCTGAGAAGAAGCAGGTGGCGCCCCATGACCCCTCCCCCAGTTATCTAGAAACACACACACTTGCATGGCCACACACACACACACACACACACACAAAATACACACTGGCCCTCACATCCAAGTATTAATCCCTAGCGTCAGCATGGTGAGTGGATGGCGGGGGTCTGTCTGGTGCCAGGCGGTGGCCGGCACTGGCCTGACTCCTTCACTGCAAAGCTGGACTGATAGTGTGTGTGTGTGTGTGTGTGTGTGCGCTAGTGAGGCTTATTTGAGAGATGACGCCATTTTTAAAAACACACACACATGCACTCTTGCTTCTGCAGTGTCTTGTCATCCTTTAATCTTGTTAAACTGTTTCAGCTCTGTCAGGGGGTTTGCCCCGAGTAAAGCATTTGATAGCACGGCTAAAAACATTAGGCCATCTCGTAGCAGCGCTTATTGGGCTTACGCTGTGACTCGGTGACATTGAGGTGATGGACGAGGCTTTTTCAGAAGGATCTTAGGGGCATGTATCAGGGCTTTTGTTCTCAGTAATCCAGTTATGACTCGAAGTTTATGTGTATTTGTGTGTGCATGTGCTGCAGGCTCAAATATTGTAGGTTTATCCAAATAGGGCAACTTAATGAGCATGTTTTTTCAGGAATAGATAACACAACTAGAAATAAGTAGGCACCTGGATTTCTGTTCATGGTCGCAGTCTTAAACTTAAAAAAACCCCCAATGTCTTCTGCTCTATGTTTGAGCGCCTTTGTGTGAGTAATGTGTTGTCATCCAGCAGCGTGTGCTCTGTAATCCTCGAGCAGTCGCTGCCATTGGTGGGCAGCGACGGGGGTCAGGGTGGGGGAGTTAGGAGTTAAGACCAGATCTCAAAGTGTCTGACTGCATTGCTCTAAAAGACGACTTGCAAAATAATGATTTAGCTCATTAGTCCAGAAGTCTGCATGAGTCAGTTAGTGGTGGTCACTCACATGCTGCTTTTCTTTTTGGTTCCTCCTCAGTGTGCCTTGTTTGTTAAAATATTATAGCTCCAGTGTCAGTTTATTTTCGTCAGGACTGTCAATCGATTAAAATATTTAATCACGGTTAATCACATGACTGTCCATGAGTAATAACATATTTTTTATCTGTTCAAATGTATTTATCAGTATTTATTACCCTTATCAACATGGGCAAATATGTAAATGCAAATGTATGTATATATTTATTATTGGAAATCAATAAACAACAATAACTAATATTGTCCAGAAACCCTCACAGGTACTGCATTTATCATAACATGGTAAACTGCAGCCCAACAGGCAACAACAGCTGACAGTGTGTCAGTGTGCTGACTTGACTATGACTTTCCCCAAACTGTATGTGATTATCATAAAGGGAACATGTCTGTAAAGGGGAGACTGGTGGGTACCCAGAGAACCCATTTACATTCACACATCTTGAGGTCAGAGGTCAAAGGACCCCTTTGAAAATGCCCATGCCAGTTTTTCCTCACTAAAATATAATTAAGTTAAGTTTGGAGCGTAATTTAGGGTACTTCGTGACATGTTAGTATGACTTTGACAGCCCTAATTTTCATTAATATTTCTTTGGTTAATGTTTAGAAAGCTTAAGAGATTCCTCTTATGAGTTTTTATACCGTCCCTGTAGTGTCCAAAATTTAGATGTTGAGCCACTTTTCGACCTTTCCCCCAAAGCTAGGAACCCTTTGAGGAACTCACTGCGTTTCGACCACATGGATCAGGGTCTAAATTAAGTTTTCTAGGAAATTTTTATCCGTGAGAGGCCCTGGTTGGGGGGGTAGTACTAACTCAAAGTACAGGAACTTACAGGTTGGTGTTTGCAGGGATGACCATCACTGAACATACAACATACACAGTGCTGCTGCTTCAACTCATCTACTGCTTCATTCATAAAAACACAGCCATTTAAGGACGAGGGGAGAGCACTGTGTGAAGAGACAGACAGCGTGGCGCTATGATTGAGAGGAAAAAAAAAGTTATTTTCTGAGTGTTTCACGGTGGTTATGTTCTAAAGCAGACACTCATTCATTCATTTTCAGGTCTTTAGACCACGGTGGAAACACAGACAAACAATGGGTGAAGGAAGTAGTACCAGGACTAAAATTACCTGGGACTTCTTGGTGGAAACAGACACAGTAACTGCAACATGTTAGTGTTAATTAAAAACTCTTCACGCCTCAGTTCTGGGTTAGAGAATGCTGGATGCGTAAAAAGACTGATGTCAGCTGTAATTTTTCAGATAGAAGTGTGAGAAATGACAACTGATCTTTGACCTTGTGGACTTTCCCACCTTGTTCATGCGGCCAGTTTATGTGGCTGTCACTCTTGTGACGTGTGTTTGAAATAGTCATGTCTGGTCATAACCAAAGTAATTCCCTGAAATTTTCAGGATGTTACTACTTAGACAGTATATACTGTATATACTACTATGACTACACACACCACCATACAGTATGTACGACAGACAGACGCTCTCTTCTGTACACTCGCGGCCTGTTAGATGAACGTGTTGTCCTTTTCATCAGCTCATTCATCAGTCCAGCCGTTTCCTTCAGGTTTGTGATCCAAAACTCTCAGCAGGTCTGTCAGTATTTGTCTTTTTGACTGTTAATTTGTGGTCAAGACGCAGGTGTTTATATTTGGCGTGTAATAACTGTCACCATGGTTACAGGTGTCAATCTTGGCCGTTGTGACATTAGCTTTGGGGACTAAATTTATTTACATGCAGTCGTTATTTCACTGTCATTTGTGGTAAAGTGGTGAAAACTTGTTAGTAAATCAGGACGTTCAATCTCAAATACTGGCTGTATGAACAGAGTCAGATATATCAATATAAATGCAACATGTCCTCTTGATTTATAATTCCATTATCAGTTTATGTATATGGTTTTAAAATCAATGTTATTAAGATAATTATCAAATGTAGCTCCATTGAAAGAGCAGAAGCAAACATTCACTCCATTGAATATTTTATTTGCAGAGCAATTAAACAGATTATATTAAACCATCCTGTTTTTATGCTCTTGTTAGAAGGTGTTTGTCTAAAGCAAAAATACATTAAAAGATGGTGTTGTATTTTTATGAATTTAAAGAAAGCATTTCGTCACGCTGTCCTTTATTTGTAGAGTGCAATATCCAGAACAGTTGAGCTAAGTTCTGTTGTTTACTACTTGTGGGAAAACTGAAGAAGCCCTCCGGCAGATCTTTGTCTTTACTTGTCCTGTAACTAGCAACAGATATTATGCTGCAAGTTCAGTCATCTCAAAGTCTCAAGGCAGTTCTCACACTCAGTTTGTACTGAAGGAGCAAACATCTTTTTTCCCACACAGGCAGTAAAGGCAAAAGTCTCTGAGGCAATAGTATCAGGCTGTATGCAAAATATAGAAATAGTATAAAAATGGAGAAAATGTCATGTAATTTACTGTTTTTAATTTTGCATTTGGATCCATGGCCATTTAAAAAATATTTTAAATTATTTGGTGATTGCACCACCTGTGGGTCCTAATACAGCCGTTGTCCTCCGTTGAATTGGTCTCTCCCTTAATGGCTTCGGTTCCTCCTAAAGCTCTCTCCGCACATATGCAAAACTGATGGTCTCTTGAAGTAATTGGACATTGTTCAACATAGAAGTGAGACGAAATGAGAAATTCCAAGGAAGCCAGAGATCACAGTCTTGGTCCTATTTACCATACAGCATTGTAGCAACTTATTTATGCAGCTTGTTAATTAGACTGTAGCCGTATCCACCTGGAAACAAGACTAGTGGTATCTCATGGTGTCCGATAGTGGACACTAATCACAGGATTAAGTCCGCTACATGTATCAACACACAACCTGCTTTCATAATGACTGAATGGAGGGCTGTAATTACAAGCAATTCACAACAATGGTGCATAAAGGTTGCTGTGAGATTCGGCCAGGAGGAGGAATGTGACCTTTTGACATCTGACCCTAAAACGAGATAAACAGGATGGTATGTCACTGAATAAACTCCCCTTTTTCAGTTTTCTACCTGGTGCAACAGCTGGTGATACAAATGTGGACAAAAGGCGAGGGAATTAGCCAAATAAAAGTGTGCTTACTTAATTTAGTCAAAAATATGCTCAAAATGTAGGATGTTTTTTGTTTCTGCAGAGAAATGAAATAAGTGCTGCCTCCTTCTCTAAAACACAAAGCTAATATTTGCTCTGCCTGTGCTGACAGTTACCAGCGTCATGGGTTTTTAATACATCCAGTATTAATCACACGTCGTGGCTTGCAGGTTGTTAGGTAAATACTGTCATAAGTGTTGGCATTTTCAAGAGTCGGGGAGCTTGTATGAACTTATTCACATGTCCCAACTGAACACACACACACACTCACGCGGAGTTTCCCATGTGATCGTTTCAACCACTCCCTGCTCTCCAGAAACTTGGCTTGATATGAGGAGGGCCCCCGCTATTCGCGTCGCCATGGCAACTGTGCATTCTGCTGTGAACTTTGGAGCGGCGCACACACAGCGCCGATTGTGTCTGACCTTAGAGCGCTCTGTGAAGGCCAGCACTTTTGACTTTGCACGGTTGTTAGCGGAGCACGCTGACTACAGACCGTGAATCCAGACAAGTATTGTTTGAGGACCAGATTTGATACAGCCGTGCAACAACGTAAAATATCTTCAAAAGAGAGTCATTTTTGAAAATAACATTAAATAATATCATTGACTTGTGTGGTTTTGTCGATTATGTAAAAGAGTTAAAAATAAGTGCAAGATAACTTTGGAGGATTGAGTGGAAAATATTGAATCTTTGTTTTGTCAGTGGAGGAGCCCACTCAGGTGTCGGCAGACTGTGAAACATGAAGCAGATCAGTCACAGAACTGGACTTAGACTTCACTGGATTTGACCCATCCTACGCAGCATAAACACTAATAAATGTTACAGGAGCCAAATGTGAGGTTATAACAACTCAGAAATTATTCTTTTGATCAGAAAAGCAGCTTTAAAGACTGAAGGAAACAAACAAGAGTTAAATTTATATCACCAAAAGTTAATCGGACATTTAACATTTGTAGGGCTGCCCACTCTTTGGTAGTTGACTAATCAGTCATTTTGGTCTTAGACAACTAAAATTTCTTTAGTCAATTAGTCATTTTTATGCTGAATGACTTATTTCCAAGAAAACATAACAAGAACCATCTCTGGTAAACACAAGATTTAAGGTGGTGCTTTTGTGTCATTATTAGTGGAGAAACTCAGTTTTGCAGATCGATAAAATCAGTTTTTTTTTGATTAGTTGACAAAATTGTATGATTTTAGTCGACTGTGTGGTAGAGGACAGCCCTAAACATTTCTGTTAGATGTCTTTTAAGAAATAAATAAATTAAGCTCAGTATTGAATCTCATGTGACACCTTAAACATGTGAAATCAACGTGCTGTTAGGATATATAGTTCAACGATGAAGGTTTTTGTCGTTACAGATTTAACAATGCAGCTTTAAAAAGAGGCTAAGACAGAGGCTAATGAATGCACACAGCAGCTTTTAGACTGCAGGTAAATTATCACAATTCCATACCGAATGGGTTGAAGGTGTCCGGTGGGACGCTTGCTTGACTCTGTGCGTACACTTCCTATCCCCTGACCAATAGGCTCCTCTAACCATTCATCAAATAAAATATACTCAAAGCAGACAGTATGCATACTAAACATGGTCAATTTTTGACTGTTGTCAGTGAATTCTTCTCCCACAATGCAGTGCACAATGGAAACTACACTAAGAAAGCTCTTTTCACAGGAGTTTTACTTGTGTTTTTAAATATGAATTGCATTGTGGGAACCTCCGCACGCACAAAAGTTGGAAGAGGCAGCAACCATAACTCACAGCAAGGTTTAGTTCAAACTTCGGATTTGGAGAAATTTCTCTTACACTTCTGTTGTAATAAAAAAAACAATTAATGTCTAACCCAAATGATTTATGTTCAGGACTTAACGTTAGCTCAGTATCGTTTTAGTTGGAAAGATGTTTTGTTGTCAGTGCAGCTGTTGTTCACCATTAACGTTACCTGATACACCAGGAATGTTTTTGCTGACTCATTGAAACTAACGCAAGTTTGGTATTGTAATTTACATTTTACCAATATTTATATTCTAGATGTAAGTGGATGTCAGGTTGGGTTAACCCCAGTTTTAGCCTCAGGAGGATATACTGTCAGTCTAGACTTTTCCATTTTAGGATTTACAGAAGAGTCTGTGAATGGTACAGAGGACATCCTGTCAATCAACAGAAATTTTAGAAAACGTCCATAAAGTTAACAGAAAATGTAATTTTCTGCCAGGACATCATCTGTTTTTCTATGTATTTTTTTTAAGTGTAAGTGAATTGTAGGTGATTGTGAACAGCTCCAAAAGCTGTTAGTATAAAATTTTATCAACAGTTACGTTTTGTACAGTAACTGCCAGCATGGTATGATATGACAGTATGTGGTGTGTAGTGTGGACGGACGCATCATATGGAGGAAAGACACCTGTTGATTCAAAGCAACAAGCAGCGATAGTCCAGCACCAGGTTTTACTGTCTGCCAGAGTGGTCATCCTCCCTGCTGTCTGTGTGTGTGTGTGTGTGTTTAATGATGGAGGGTTCCCATCCATTCTCATGGTAATCAGAGGTCTGGAACCGAGTTTCTGCAGCGGGACGCACAGTCCTCTACGAGGCTCAGGAGCCGGACTTCAGACTGACAATGGACTATCGTAGAATGGGTGCCGTTGTTTGATGGTGTGTGTGTGTGTGTGTGTGTGTGTGTGTGTGTGTGTGTGTGGAGGCGGGGTGTGTGTGCTTTTCTCTGAAGTGGTTTGAAGAAAGTTGCGAGCAGCAGGTGGGTGAAGCCTCATCATCCTCTCTTTTCTCCCTCTTGCTCTCTTCGTGTGTGTACAAGGCAGCAGAAATATAGAACAAACATTTAAAGACATATTCTCCCTAAAATTTACTCTTTTAACAGCTGAGATTTAAGGGGGGGGGGGGGTAAAGTGGTAAAACTGCCTCTTATTCTGAAGTTTAGGTCAAATCTGCAAAACAAAAAACAGGATTTCATACAAATAAGACAATACGTATTAACCATAAATAATAATGGGAGTATGTGAATTCACCACAGTAACACTCTGGTCACAATCTTACTAGTCTTTGGGCACCTGTAAGCCATGTATTCTGACTGACCTGTCCTTTGTTTGTGCCACCTGATATCCACTCCTGTTTTTTGTTAAATCTTTGATGATCTGTGCTGATGCATGAGATTTGACTTTGACTTTAGTCATACTGGCTGTCTGAAGACACAAGGTGCGGTGCAGTGATTTTATAATGCCATTAAGAGCACTCCCTGTAGTGGCTGCGGTGTATTTTCATCTATGAGCTTAGTGTTGGACATGATTCATAAGGCGTACTGGAAATCATGAACTGGTTCCATCTTAAAACATTTTGAAATTGTGTCATTGCTGTGAATTGTTCAGACTCATGTCTCCAAAGAAGCCCTGACCTCTCTAGTTTGTAAAGTAGATTAAATCTCTAAAAGGTTCACACCCAAAGGTCCAGTTCCTGAACTAAACCAATGCGAGGATGATATATTGTTTTGGTTTTACAACTGATCTGGGTTTGTGTTCACAAAGGCAAAACTCAAACGGTCCAGAAATTGTGAACAAACCTCACATGGTGGAAATGTCATTAGATTATTGGTCAGACAGATGGTGGGTAAAAAGACAAAAAGGACAACAAAGTGCTCCTAATTTGTACCGGCAGGTTCTGTCCATGTTGGTGTTGATCTGAAGTGCATCTGCAGCGGTTATTAAATAATTTATTATTGCAGGCATACCTTGGCAGTCTTATATACCTTCTTGAGTAATTGAGTAATTGCCGCCCAGATATTCAAGAGGCATCGGACTGCGCCATGAATCCAGGTTTGTCCCCTGCCACTCGACATTTTGCTAGCAAATGTACTAATAGCCACCATTCACCAAAACAAGAGAAGGAAACATTCTTATAACCAATGAAATTTTGCTTCCTGTGATTGGTTTGAATGCTGTTCACACCAGAAATGAACTGCTCCAGAGTTCACTTGACAGCCAACGGAGACCACCCCTTTGAGGTGGACCAGGGTTCCTGTATTCACGCCGACTCAAACAAACCAGACCAGGGTTCGGTTCAACAGGGCTAAACAAGGCTGGTGTGAATGTCCCCTAAGAGACATTTAGTGAAGACAGGGAATCAAAGCAGTACAGCTCCTCTGCCCTCATCAACCCATATAACCCCAACAGACTACACAGGCAATGTCTTTGTTTTATTTTTCTAAACATTTTAATATGTGTAACCAGGTCAATGCTTGAATGCAACGCATTTATTAACCCTCATGCTGCTGCTTTCTATGCAGACGCCCTGAGCCCCCTGCAGAGCCATCAGCCCGGTTTTCCCTCTTCGTCTAGATGTTTGTGCCCAATTAAGAGTCGATCATACAGCTACACCCATGCCACACCAGTTCTATAGTATGGATGTGTGTTTAATACATACATGTACTGTGGTTTATGTATGCAAGGCTAATTGTACTGTATGCTATAATGATGCTATAATACAATAATGATCTTATAATGAACCGGCATACACCCAGTGCTATTTAAACATTGTTAATTTCTCCGCCGGTAGAGTTTAAACATTACTTTTCTCAGACCTGTCAAATGTTTTCTTGGTAAGACAAGACTGAAATTTAAAATCTTCTGATATCACAAAATCTGCCATGATACGATTTTTATTCAGTTCAGTTCAGGGTCCTGCGATCAATATGAGCCAAAATCATTTAACAGTTACATTTATATCAACTCACAAAAAGCAAGTTACAGTTTCATTACTGAGCTCTTCCAGACATTTAAATAAAAAGAAAAGATTTCCGCTGGCGTCTAAAGTCTAGCAGGTTCTCGTCATATTTCCACATTTATCTTTTTTTTTCCCTTTTCAATTAAACGTTGTTCGTTGTACATCTTCTACCACACTTGCTAAGCGCACTGACTGTACAGCTAACTAATCGAGTTAGCAGTGGCTCGCTAGCGTCGAAACTTCACTTAACCCTCCTTCCTTTTAGCTTTCGACGGCGCTCCATTAGGGGAAATCTCACCGCTGCCACCAATGTAACCGATCACTCCAGGGTTATCTGTCTCTATGTGTACCCTGTCTTCGCTCATTATCAGCTGGGATCGGCTGGAGCCCCCCCCCCCCCATATATCACAACACCCCTAGTGTTTACAGTCGAACCACAGCAATGAAAGAGCAGCTGATTAAAATCAAATGACACGGCAATATACCCAATTTAGAGGAAAATGAGCCTCAGTTCACCTCAGTGATGGTCTGACTGACCTGAAAAACATTCCCAGCAGCTGGTATCATGAATAATAATTCATAGACCCCTTTGTTTTCCTGATCAGAAAACCTTTCATGGCCTGACACTGTCATGAGGCTTTCAGCAGCAGGTTGTCTGCAGCTGATTTACTTGTCTCTCTGATTGTTGGCTTTGTGTGATTCAGTAGGTGCTAAGTAATTGTTATGTGGGTGTTTCCTGTTGCTCTGCGACTGAGTGACACAGGCAGATCTGGTTCCACATGCTGATAGCTTCATGTCACACCTTATGGGCACCTGTGATTATGTGTTTGGCAATTTGAGTTTATATAATTCTTTCAAATTCAGCAGTCAGATGGAGAATAATTTGGAATAAATTCCCATTCTTTAACTAATGAACTGCAGCTCTGCTGTACATTTTGACATGACTGAGGTGTATTGCACTTTAACTGTTTCAAGCCTGTTTCAAACACATGCACGATGCCTTTGTACCCACTTTATAAAACTTCACAGAACAAAGAAAACTGGGATTTCATAGAAGTAGGTCAAACTCTGGTCATGCTGGTTCGCAGGTTGGTTCTGGTGGAAATAGCTGCGTATTCAACCATGTGAAGTGGAGCACATGATGTAGTTGTGTGTGTAGAGGATCAAACGTGGGAATGAGCCGATTCCAATTAAACTCTTTTGTTTTCAGTTTCTCTGTGTATTGTGTTGCTGTCGTACAGTATGACTTCTAAAACCCATTAGTGAGCTACTCTCTCACCAGTGTAGCAGCAGCAGTGTTGGGCGCTGCAGGGAGATGTGGAGCAAGTGGCGAGAAAAGCTCCTTTGGGTCGAGCTTTAGCCAAGTCACGTGAAGAGAGAGAGGGATGAGGTCAGGGACAAAAGGCATGTGGCCACGAGGATCACAGTTGGGTCATAAAATATCACAGTTTTGTTTGCATCAGAATGTAAAAAAACTTTGCAGTAAAATTTTACAGAGGCTTATTTTCATATTAACTCGATACTCATGAGAAGTGGTCGCACTGAAGAAGACAGTTTTCAAATAAATGGTTTAAACCAAACCGTGACACTGCAGCGGTCCGGCTGAGTGTGCATGCAGTGTGCCGGTGTTTTCAAGTGCACGAGGTAATGAGGGTAAGCAGAGTTAACTCCATTAGCCTCTAACAGCATCTGTTCGAGGAGCGAGGAGGGTGACGTCACCCTCATCTGTCAACACATGCTGTATCTTCACCCGCTGAGATGTAACAGAGCTACAGCCAGGTTTCCCTCCACAGATTGATCCACTCTGAATATGTCCATCTTACTTGTAATGCAAAGTAACATCATCAGTGCTGCTTGCATTGTATGCACAGGTGTCTCTGCTGCTACTGTGGCGTTTCCTCTACAGCACTCCAGTCATTTAAAGGATAAGGCTGTTAATAATCTGTATTTTGTCAACAAATCCACGAGGAGACCAAAACCAGCATGATACTTTATGACCTCTCAGCCCTGAGTCCATTTGTTCCTATTGAAGTCATAAATCTTAACAAAACAGGTTGTGAATATGTACGGTCATATTTAAAAAGTGTAAATAATTTTCTAAAACTGCAGGTTTTTAAATGTTACTTGAGTGAGCAGTGCATTTTGGGGGATTTTTTTTTTTTCCAACTGCAGATTTGGTACTCTAGTGCAGTGGTACCAACGATCTTTTTATAGGATTTGTTGACAAGATAGATATAGATATGTCATCAGATATATCCTTTAGCCAAAGAGCCTAATGTCACACTGGGTCATAAAAGATAGCAGATGTAGCGGTTTTAGAGATTGTAGACACAAACATGTGCAACCAGCATCACTTTCTCCGGTACTGTTATCTCTCCTCCCTCAGTCCCCCTCTAACCACCTCGTCCTTACTGTCTGCTCGGTCCCTGAGAGCCTGTACGTCTGTAGCTGCTGTCACAGGCCATTGTTTCGCACACAAAGAGCCTGAGTCCACTCCAGTTTTGGATCCATTCATAAAGAGCAGTGGTGCATGAACCAGGCTCTCCCTCCAGTCCTGGGCACCCCCAGATCAGCCCTCTGGGAGTGAGAGCAGAGACAACGATCAAAAGCTAGTCAGACAAGAGGAGGAGTGAAGGGTGGCCGGGTGGGTGGGCAGGCAGGAGTATGTTTGGATACAATGAATGGGGATGTGGGCTGGGAACATTTTTCTATTTCCCTTTTTGGACTTTGTCATCTTTAGAATCACTCCTTTGTGTTTGTTGCTACAACATGCTTTGTATTTGTGCAAATTTCATGGCAAATAATTAGCAGACACTGATACATTTATGAGAAGAAATTTATCGATTTGTCTTTAATGCTGCATAATCAAAAAAATATTCCAATGCTAAAATGAGCCGTAAGACTGATTTCAGTTTAGATGGCGCTGAATCTGTCTCCTCTCCTGTCGCTCCAGAAATGACGCTCCTGTCGTCCCAACCCAAACCCCTGGACTCCACCCCGACCTCGGACTCCTCCCCTGTCACAGAGGATCCTGAGCTGAGGATGCTGGAGAAGAGGGCAAAGGTCATCGAGGAGCTGCTGCAGACGGAGAAAGACTACATCAAAGACCTGCAGATGTGTGTCGAGGAGATCATCGAGCCGCTGCAGAAGAAGCAGGTAAAGAGATGGAGACGTTGTGGAGGAGGAGTAAGAATATGTTAAAGGGATGGTTAAGGTGTTTTGTAGTGGGGCTGTAGGAGGTAATTATCCATAGTCAGTGACCCCCAGTTTGGAGAAGCAGACAGGAGTACCGGCACGGAAGCAAATCAGTGTACTAGTGTGGACGGGGCCAGTAGAAAAACGTTTTTAGCTACCAAAACCCTCAATATTAGTTGAAGGGGACACTGTATTTAGAATATTGTCACCATTTTCACTGCCGTCAGACAGCCCTTTCCGATGGGGAACTGAAACCGTTATCTATGCTCTCTTCAAAGCCACCAGACTACATACCAGACTAAAATGACAAAAAGTCATTTTATCTGGCAGCACACAGAAGTTGCCGGTCTGCTGCTGCCTCGAAACGCTTGTTTTCAGTAAGGGCTAAAAATGACAAAGGCTGGTTTCAGTTTCTTTGTCTGCAGAACAGAACACAGAGGTTTATGTTGTTGATTTATTTTTCATATATTTGGATTTTTGGGGTAGAGTTCATATGAGGTGCCCGTGAAACATTATGCAGCTCCAACAAAAACAGTCAGACTTTCACTTTTATATCAGCAGATCATCATTGGTCAACTTGCATTGAGGAGGCACTTGTGAACCGAAACCTAGATTAAGTGTTTACATACCACAGTATTGTGCTTTCTCTCTTCAGGTTGTAGAAACAGGTTTCTCAAACCCAGGATAAAAGGCTTTTCTAGGTTTCTAAATCAAGGCTTTTGTGTTTTACATAAACAAAACATAACAGGAGCACAGATTAACGTTTATCTCCGTTTTAAAACTTTCTGTGTGGGTTTCCTAAAGGTGAAGAATGTGGACTTTGACGGGCTTTTTGGCAACATCGGCTCTGTGATCGACCTGTCGCAGCGCCTGTTTGAAACACTGCAGGACACCGACTCCATTGGTAAGAAGTCAGTTTTTAAAAGATGCATATCCCATGAAGTGATTGTTTTACAGGCAGCAGAGTCAGGTGACTTTCTTCTGCATAGTGTACTTTGTACTTTATTCACGTTTCAACCACCTGATCACATTTTTATTGGCCTAAACTCTGAACGAACAGGCGTTATAGAGGAAGTTGGTTTTTGAATTCATACTTGAGTTTTGCCCCCAAGCAAATTTCTGTTTTTACCAGCTGGTATTAGTAAAACATATCCTCCTCCTTCCTCCCATTTCCCAGTTTAAATGAACACATGAGCTTACATTTCTGCACTCTGTGCTCTCAGGAAAGGTATTTCTAGGCTTCAAAGCTGAGCTGGAAGAGGTGTACAAGATCTACTGCCAGAACCACGATGATGCCATCTCTCTGCTGGAGAGCTACGAGAAGGATGAAAACATCCAGCGTCACGTGTTGGAGTGTCTGGAGAGATTGAGGTGAGATCACCGAGAGCAGGAAAATACCCGAAAAATGGGGTCACCCGCTAGTTTTTGATTTAGATTTCAACTTGGACTTGTGTTCGACTTTAAAAAGTCATTTGCATGTTTTTGTGTGTGAAAGCATGAAAACAAAGAGTTGCCACTAATACAAAAATACAGTTGAAGTCAAACATTAACTATAAAGGTTGTTGATTATTTATTGTGTGTAGAGTTCAGTAAGTAACAAAGTAATGGGAATGTGTGCTAGATGAAACACTTTTCAAACTAACTGAATAGGTTTTTGCAGTAGAATAATAACTTTAAAATGGCGTCTGTAGGTATTTATTCTGATTTCCTGTCGTCACAGTACTTGTTTTGAAAAACGTCACGTTGTCGTGGAGTTCAAGGGTACAGTTAGGTTTCCTGTTAGTCACATGGGATTAATTTATGATGGGGTTTCTTTAGCAGACTTTGAACTTTAAGTTATGACAGAGAGGTGCATTCGCAGTAAATCTTTTAAACAGAAAACCTTTTTGGTCTGAATCATTTGCGCTTAAAATCTGTCATTTTTCTGCAAAGAAAGAGTTTACTTCAGTCCTGCTGTCGGCATGCTACATGAACACAATGAGACGGAGCCCTTTGACTGCTGCTCAGTAATGTCGAGCAGTCAAAGTATGTGCCCTACCTGGTTTCACCTGCCTGGTTTCACCATCACTGACTCAGACATTTGAGTTGACACTGCTGTAAAATAAAGATTTGAAGATAAACACAGACCGAAAGCACAATGTACAGCTGTGTGTGCATACCGCCAATCCTTTGTTGACATGAAGTTGTTTTGTTTCTTTTGAAATACAGTTTATTAGTCATTTTAGTTCATTAGTCAGTTTACCATAATGTTGCAAGTCTTGTCAGGGAAATCATTTCTAAAGTGTATGTGTGTGTCTGTTGCCGCCTATTGAGCTTTTTAAAAGGTCACCTAGTAGAAAACTACCAAGTTTTACCACCACACTGGGCCTCTGTCCAGCCTTAAGAGAGAATTCACACAACAAAACCATAACAATGGCCGGTGTTGCTGGCTTGACCTTGCAAAGTAAAATCCTTGTCACCAGGCCATACAGTAGCTTTATAAATCCTGTTTCTGTCATCTTTCTGTCTCCAACCTTCCCTTCAACAGGGCCATGTATCGCGAGTGGTAAGTCTCCACGAGTGCCGTCGTGATTTCCAGCATGAGAATCATCTTGACCGCATGCCTTTTGCTCACTAACCCTCCTGGAAATTACCTCTGTGTGTGTGTGTGTGACTCTAAAAAAACAAACTAAAAGCATCTGTGCTGCCATTTCGATTCCTTCCCCTGGGCTGAGATGAACTCATATTTTGCTGTTTGTGTTTGCATGTGCATGTGAATACTGTATACTTTTGTTGTGGCGAGAAATATTCCTCCTCTTCTGTGGATAAGCAAAGTGTTGATCGTGGGAAACATCTAATGCCATCTTCTGGACTGAAACAGCAACAGCAATATACAGTAACTAGTGTCCTCAAAATTATTAAAAAAAAACAAAAAACATCAGTTATACGGTCTTTTCTCTATATAATGAGAATGTTGTAAAATGTACGTCCTCTTTATGGAGAATAGAGAGTCTGGTAACCAAAAATCCACCCCTAACACACATGACTGGGCGAAATAGCCAAAATCTTCTATCAATAATAATAGTATAACATGATGTAGTGTGTTTGTATACTCCTGTGTGAATTAAATACTTGACCTATTTAAGAACTTCTGTGCAAAATGAACAGTTCAAGTAAAATTATATAGAAAATATGGATATTTCCATCTGTACACGTTGTTGTTTGTTGTTTGTATGAGTGATAAGACAATAGTTTAATTTAATTTTTCAATAGTTTGATCAGATATTTTGAGAAATTGGAGTTGGTATGTGCTTGTTATCATCAATTTAGACGACACAGTTGTGTCACGATATATGATTTCATCACAATACGAATGTACTGAATAAGGATTAATTATAATATTATTTCTCAACCCTACTTAATACCATAAATGTGAAATTGCCTGTGTGAAAAATACGTATTGACATAATTTAATGTTTAGAGGTGGGAATGGGTTTTTACCTTAAATTTGCAAATAAGTTACTACAAATCAAACACCGATTTGTAGTCTTTATTATGTCAATAGCAAGACAACAAATCACATGCTGGCTGTAAACAACCAAATTATTCAGTTAAATTGAATTGCTGAATGAATTAGTCCTCTAGATCGCATTAAAACTAAGCAAATCAATATTGTTTTTTTTATTGTGCCTTCCCTGTTCTTTTATGCCTCCCAAAAACTGTATTGATCATCATCAGAATATGTGAATATGTGATGATGGTTACATATCATTGGATCATGAAATCTACATGATATATAGAGATGTGTGTGTGTTACATGAACATGGGAACATAAATCAACAGCTGTGACTGTAATAGTGACCGACTGTGAGTTTCCCTCCAACCAAACACTGTCTGTTGTTTTTCAGGGGGAAAACAAACTACATCAACTTGGGCTCTTTCTTAATCAAGCCGGTGCAGCGGGTGATGCGTTACCCGCTGCTGCTGATGGAGCTGCTGGGCGCCACGCCGGAGAGCCACCACGACCGGCCCCAGCTGACTGAGGCCCTGCAGGCCGTCAAAGAGATCAACGTAAACATCAACGAGTACAAGCGCAGGAAGGACCTTGGTAAAAAAAAAAAAAAAAAAGAAGAAAATAAATCCCTTAATGTTTGTTTGTCTGTGAAGTATTTCCCCAGAACAAAGTGTGAACTGTCCTGTCTCTGCTGCCCCCAGTGGTGAAGTACAGGAAAGGTGACGAGGACACGTTCATTGACAAGATCTCCAAGCTGAGCATGCACTCCATTATTAAGAAATCCAACCGAGTCAGCAGCCACCTCAAACACCTCACAGGGATTTCACCCCAGGTACGTCACTGCTCCCAGCTGAGCTCTGAACCCAGGTGGAGGTTGTGCATGAAAACATGCTGGTTCTGATCTTTTGTCTCCCGTCTTTTTCCAGATTAAAGATGAAGCGTTTGACGAGGCTGAGAAGAAGTTCAGGCTGCAGGAGAGACTCATCAAGTCTTTTATCAGAGATATTTCCCTGTACCTGCAGCACATAAGGGTAGGAGCGTTTACCATTATCACATGAAAAACTCCCATGTCTTGTCATTTAGATCATATCAGAACCTAAAACACTTAGAAATACGTACGTCTGATTCATGCCATTTTCACTGCATGCAAAATATTTTTATTTATTAACTTAATTAAATATTCAATCCTTTGGTTGCTTCTAATGGTTTTAATACTTTGCTTTGCTCTCACTAGTTTTATTCTATTTCTGTTATATATTTGTGCACAAAGCACAATATTTTATATTATAATATACTATAATACAAATATAATTATTATTATATACAGTGTCATAATAGTATGATATATACTGTATAGAACTGAATAATTCATTAAAAGAAATATATATTTTATTGTAATATGTTATAATAAAATGTTGCCTTGTATTTTTTCATTGCAACCTATGTTTTGTTGCTTTTATTATTTTACTCACTATTCACCTTAACTTGTACTTTGGTCAGCTCCACCTGTTTTTAAACATGGTGTATAAATAAAATAAACTTGGTTAATTTCATTTTTAAACATAATGATCTTGTTAAAGACCTGTATGGAGCCATATTTGTCATTGATCGTTACAATGAAAATATACATTTAATAATTCTTAATATATACTGATATGGCTCAGTATTGTATTAGGATTAGGAGACTTTTCAATACTAATGCTAATACAATACAAACCCTTCTGTTCATGGGAATAGTACTCTAAAGAATAACAAAAAGATCTCTATAGTCCTTTAGTCATTTATGTTTTTTTCATGCTGAATGACTTATTTCCAAGAAACCTCTGAGCACATCTCTGGCAAAAAATAAAGTGGGGCTTTTTGTGATTTGTGAGTATTGCAGATCTGTCGATTGAATCCACTTTTAGATTAGTCGACTAAATTTCTTTAGTTGAGAACAGGCCTAAAAAATGTGTTGAAGTTTACATAATCAGTGCATCCAACACATATTCCACTAAGTGCATTTATGAATATATTGTCTTGTGTACTACATTTCGTAACAACATGGATTGTAATAAAATGCGTCTCTTTAGGAATCAGCATCAGTAAAGGTCTTGGCAGCCATCAGTTTCTGCGACATCTACACGGAGCGCAGTATCCTCGACCCCGAGCGCTTCCAGAGAGCTCACCGCTGCATCAGCGACAAACAGTTCACGCAATTTGTAAGTCCTCTTCCTTTGTTTAGCCTCACTTAGCTGCTGTGAAAGCACACTGGGAGTGACCTCCGATCAATGACATTCTCATTCCCTGAGTAGAAGGAGCGCACAGAGGCTTTGGTCATCAACCCGCTGACCCAGCTCCTCCTCATGTTCGCCGGGCCGCACAAACTCATCCAGAAGCGCTTCGACAAGCTGCTGGACTACGACAACTGCAAGGAGCGCGCCGACCGCCTCAAGGACCGCCGCGTCCAGGACGAGCTGCAGGTGGCGCGCAACAACTACGAAGCGCTCAACGCCCAGCTTCTGGATGAGCTGCCCAAGTTCCACGGTGCGGCGGAGGAGCTGTTTACTGGCTGCGTGAGGGCTTTTGCTCAGTCGCAGAAGGACTTCATGAGGACGACGCTGGGAGAGCTGAAGCCACTCCTACAGGCTGTGAGTAACTTTGTTTTTGACGGTCCCAGTGAATTTGTTCTCATTGCCACATTCTGATATTAACTCAGACCTTTTTCTTCGTCTCCAGTTCTCTAGCAAAGCTGGCACAGAAGGCAACCTGATCGCTAAATTCCAAGACGAGTACGGTCGAGTTCTCCAACTCCTGCAGAGCTTCAGCTTCTGCCCAGAGAACCTCCCTCCAGCCACCTCCACAAAAAAGACCTTTGAGAAGAAGAATATGGAGAAGCAGACCTCTAAAAAGCAACTGCAGGGACCTGTGAGTGGAACCCATTTGTGCCATTTAATAAATTACACATGAGGAGTTCATGATCTGACTGTGCGTTTTGTCCTTGTCGCTTTCAGCCCAACCACATCATGCAGACAGATGAGCACCGTGCAGGACTTCTGGTACGCTATGGTCCCGAGAAACTTTTCCAAGCAGAGAGAAACTTCAATGCAGCCCAGGATTTGGATGTCTCTATAATGGAGGGAGACCTTGTGGGTGTCATCAAGCAGCAGGACCCCATGGGTAGCCACAATCGCTGGCTAATTGATAATGGAGGTAGGTCATTTGTACCATGTTTTGATTTCTGAGGCTGACATTGGAGAAAAATGGTACAGCAATAAAATCTGTTTCCATGCCTTTTCTTGCAGTTGGCAAGGGTTTCGTGTACAGCTCCTTCCTCAAACCCTACAACCCACGTAGGAGCCAATCAGACGTGTCCATCGAGAGCCAGTCGTCTAATGAGTCAGGCTACGGCGGCTCCTCACCGGTCTTCTCCCGCCAAAACAGCAACAGCACGCTGACCTTTAACCAGGATACGGCCACCGTCAGCTTTTCCACAGCACAGCCTCAATCATCGCCACACCCTTCGCTGGACTCTGCGTCATCTCGTAGGAGTCACCACAGAGACGTGCCCAACCCCGACCCCGCCAGTCAGAGCAACTCCATAAACTCCTCCCCCAGGAATCCCTCGAACCGCAGGGAATACTCAGACCACCGAAATTCCTCCAGTCACAGAGACGCAGAGCCTTCGTACCAGCATTCGGGCAGAGACACGTTCGATGCGAGTTATGGAAGTCCGAGCAGCCACAAGGAGACGTCAGACCTCTCGGAGACAGACTCTTATTCTTCACTCAGAAACCATCGATCACAGCAGTATGGACACACAGACAAAAGCTACAGTTCATACCAGTGGAGAAACGGAGATAATAATGGCCAGAAGAGGAATGCGTACTCCAGAGATGAGTACATCGAGCCAGAACCAGAACCAGAACCAGAACGAGATGAGAGTGAATTAGATGGTCATCAGGTGAGATTTAGTGTGGCTCTTTTACCATACCAAAACAAGGACAGACAATTTATTTTCAAGTGTTTAATGTAACTATTGCATTGAACTTTTATCTGACAAAAACATGGTGATGGCTTCCTGTTTGTAGAAAAATGAAACATTCCTGGTAAAATTGGTGCAGTGGGGCAAAAAATATTGAAGAGACCTATTATGCTTATTTTCAGGTGCATACTTGTATTTTGGGTTTCTGCTTGAACGTGTTTACATGCTTTAATTTTCAAAAAATTCTCATACCAGCTGTGCTGCATCACCTCTTCTCACCCGCTGTATGAAATGCTGTGTCTGACTTTGTGGACTCTGCTTCAGCTCCACTATAACTAGAGTTGTTTGAGGGCGTGCCAAACTAGCCAATAAGCAGGTATTATGTAGCTTTTGGCCCCCCCCTGGGTTTCCCCCCCAGCCCCTCCCCCCCTTCCCTCTTTTTTGTGCTTCGGGCTAATTGGTGACATCACCAGGTTGCAGAAGAAAAGGCAGGACTCTAATCATGCGCTCGCCGCCATGAGTTGTCAATTGGTGCTCACCGAAAAAACTCCATTTGCATGGATTTTGTAACTTTTCAGACTGTTCACGTGCACAAAAAACCCTACATAACACACTAAAGGGGTAAAGCATAAAAGCATAATAAGTTCTCTTTAATGCTGCTTTTATAATTGAAAAGAAAAAACACAAACAATGACATTGTTTTGATTTATTTCAGATTTACTACGCTCTCTACTCCTTCGATGCCCGCTGTGCCAACGAACTGAGCATCTCAGCCAATCAACGGCTGCGGATACTTGAGTTCAAGGACATGAACGGCAACAGCGAATGGTGGCTGGGGGAGGCGGGAGGCCGCCGCGGCTACGTGCCTTCCAACTACATCCGCAAATCGGAATACACATGAGCAAAGTTTCACCCCCGAGACTGTACGTGGACCCAAAGGAGGCTCACTCTGCGAGCAGACAGAACAAAGACACAAACAAACATTTCGATCTGTTGTGAGAAGGACTTGACTATTGCTGCTCCTGAAAGTTAGCATTATATGCCTATATTTATAGATTTTTTTATATTATTTTTACTTCTTGGAAGCTGAACCCTACTTCCTCTTGTTTCCAGTGAAAAACCTGTGAATTGCACCAGATTGTTTTTGCCATATTCTCCAGTGCTGAAGACAATGAATTATATGTTTAAAAGAACAGTGTTGGGAGATTGCAATGGAAATGTGAATGTTTTGGGATCTTCTAAACAAACAACAAGTGGTATGCAGACAGACTGACCTAAACACTGTGTTAATGACTCTTTTTTTCCTGCATGTGGTTTATTACACCACTAGAATGAATATTAGATGCATCTACACCATACTGTTCAACAATCAAGGTTTGAGGCACTTATGATGATGATGATTATCCACCGGTTGCAAGTGTTGAAGTGTCTGTGGAGTGTTGTATGAAATTAATATGGACTATTTGAATTAAATCCACGGACAAAGTTGAATGGCATATATGGTTTACAAGCACTCCCCTTGTTGATAACCTGAAAACACTGTTAACTGGGTTGACACTGTGCAAACAGGTGATGACCTTGTTAACCTGTAAGAAGAGTTGAACCAACAGGGAGAGACAGGTCTGATCTCCACATACTCCCATGTACATTACAGTATATACAGTATATAGTGCTGTTTATTGAGAATATGCTATTGCATCCACTGTAAAGTGACTACTGTTTGAATAAAAAACAGCTCAGCTGACAAATCATGACATCTGAAATCTGTTGCTGTCCTCTGTTGTGGAAGGTCAGTTTGAGGGTTATGTAATCTGCCATCAGTAGACGCCACAAAGACAAATTTCTCAAATCACTTTGTTTTACCATGCAACAATAATGCACATGTTTACAATAACAAAAATCATTCCTGAAGGACATACTTTAGGAAAGACTGACATTTTTTGAGCACAGAAAAAAATCACACATTTATGAATATCTAGTATATTATATTTTATTAAAAGTCAGGATTTTTGAAGAATGAGGAAAAACACTAACGTGTTTGTTAAATGTGTCCCATATGAAATCATTTTTTACACTGCATATGTGTGCATATCTTTGATATTTAACTTGATTGTGCTCCTTGTAGTCTGAGATACAGACATTTTATTATCATACTATTTGGGCATATTGGACTGTTTTTTCTTGTAATATAATCAAGTCTATTGCAAAAACAGTTGTCCCATGTGCCCAAAGAGTCTACTATGATAAGAAAAACTCACATTTCAGCCAGTCTGGTCCTGAAATTACATCCACATTTTAATAGTCATGCAGATTTTACGATACAGCTTCATGGAAAATTGCAAGAATGTATGTAGCGCAGTACAGAGTAATGGTATTTTGCACATTGATTGTGATGAAATACTGCTTGCTTTAACAAACCAAATCCCCTCTTACATGGGGATGTTTACAGAAACACACCTCATGACTACAAACTGAAGATTTCAGTGGGAATTTTACACTGCATTTTTAAAAACCGTGATACGAGTACAGCCTCGCAGTATCACTTTGTATTCTTTTAATACTCTGTTATGTTGAATTAGAGCTGCTTGTTTATCTGCTTTTACTTGTGAGGACTTGGACAGAGATAAAAAGGTCATAGGGCAACAAAGACAAAGTATTGAATCATATGTAACTCATGTCAAATCAATGCAGCATCCTAATGATTAACAAGTAGGTGGAGTGTTCGGGGGTCTCTGTGATTTTGAGGATTTATTTAGGACTGAGCAAAAAGCAAACCACAGACTTAAACTGGTCCCATCATGGCCAGCGTCTACATCAACATGGTCTGCTTGATAGGTTTGCTCTCTGCACTGTGTGCCTTCACTGTGCTCGGACAGGACTTGTATGTAAGTATACATATAGTATAGGATGAATTCAGTTTTCTGAAACATGCAATCTAAGCATTTGTTAATATTTTGGAAGAAATACAAACTGAGTCAACTTGTTAAATACTAAATTTTGATTTTGTTTCAGGTAATCACAGAAACAGATGACACTGGAGGTAAAAACACCTTTTTTACTTTGCAGCAAACTAAAACTTGACTTTATGAGTCTTTCCTGACTAGAATAATGGATTTCACCCTTTTCCTCACAGTTTATGAGTATTATTACGATTATACCACCGACAGCCCTGCAGAAGATGTGGATCTGACTCTAGATGACTGGTTGTATGAACTCATGGATTTCACAGGTAAAATCACCTCTGGTTTGATTTATATGCAGTGGTTTAACTTAGAGATCTCCTCTGTCTTAAGCTGTATTGATCGAGACGTCCACTGATGCAGATATAATCAGTTGCACTCTGCTCTTTGTGGTAACATGAGGTCTTTATATTAGCAAGCATTTGACGTGTTTATCTTCATTTAGACGAGTGTGATCCAAACCCCTGTTTGAACGGAGGCAGCTGTGACCACGCTGCTGATGGGAGCTTCAGATGTGTTTGTCCTGAGCCGTACACAGGGAAGAAGTGTCAGACAGGTACGACTGAGATCTGAGCCTTATTTATAATACTCATGTTTTGCAACTTTGAATGCTAAACTCATAAATTCAGAGATTTTATTAAAAATAAAAACATAATGATGCCTGGAGCATGAACTTAGTTTTTTCTCCCTGCATTTTGATTCAACTGTCAATTTAAAGCAATTGTTTAGGAAGAATTATGACTTTGACGTCCCCAGTGCTAGTAACGAAAAGTGTCAGCCATAAAAATTACACACATAGCTTTAAGATAAGATAAGATAAGATGAGCCTTTATTAATCCCCGGAGGGAATTTTGGGATTTAATGAACAAAACAGAGTTTAAGCTTGATTTTATTTAATTACAATATATAAATAGACAATGACCATTACTCAGCACTGTAAACGTGCCAACATGTTAATTTTCTTTTTTTTTTTTTTTTTTTAGAAGAAGATCTACCTTTTTTTTTCTCCCCCTGGGGAAATTTTATTTTCTCTCTGTTTTTCTTTTTCATGGTACATGCACACAAACACACACACATGCAGTAATGGAGAGATGTTTGAATGAGGGGGCTGCTCCAGACAATCGCCCCGACCAGTTGGGGGTTTGGTGCCTTGCTCAGGGGCACCTCGGCAGTGCCCAAGAGGTAAACGTGGACCTCTCCAGCTACCAGTTCACACTCAGTTAATTTGTCCATTTCGGGACTTGAACCGGTGACCCTCAGGTTCCCAAGCCAACTCCCTACAGACTGAGCTACTGCCGCCCCCAGCTGCTCTCTTTTGGCCAGATGTTAAATTAGCCATTAAAAACAAAACAAACACGTAAAATATGAAGCAGATGAATAGGACAGAAAGGTTAAAGAAGTAAAGGCAAGCAACATCTAAAATTGGACATGTATAATACCCGTATTAAAGGGGACATATTGTATAATACTCATTTCCAGGTTCGTACTTGTATTTTGAGTTTCTTCTAGATCATGCATTAATGTTAAAAACATTATTTTTCCTGATACTTTGTCTGAATATACCTGTATTCACCCTCTTTCTGGAAATGAGTCACATGTTTTTCTGATCTAGACAGCCCACAAAAATTAACTGGGTTCTCTCATTTCACAGTTTGTGGCTTGGTAGGCACTCCAGATACAAATATGTGCATACGCACTGACAGACAGTTTTTCCTGATATGACCCCTTTAATACAAATGTTAAAGCAGAAATTCAGCAGACAACGTACAGTAAAACCACATTACAGAACTACAGGTAAAAGGCTGACAATCGCAGATAAGCCAAGCAAATGAGAGCAGTCAATGCCAGCATGCAGTATGATGGCAGGTCTGCAAGTCAAAATGAAATGACAACTAAATAAAATGAATGCAACATGTTTTTCAGTGAAAGATGTTTGCAAGAATGTGAAATGTGGTCAGGGGAGCTGTGTTGTCACATCTGCTGCTCCATTCTACGAGTGCAAGTGCAAACCTCCGTACAAACCACCCAACTGCAACAAAGGTCTGCTTTTATAGAAATTCATTACAGCGTCATGCAGTTGGTTTTGTTATCTCATATTACACAAGTCCTATTGCATTGAGCCCACTTGCACTGGACATTGCATGCTGATGTCCTTGCCTGTGTTCACAGCTTCTCCCTGCAGGCCCAATCCCTGTCAAAATGGAGGCTCTTGTTTGAAGGGTCCCAAACGCTCCACCTTCCAGTGCTCTTGCCCTCATGGGTACAGTGGGAAGTTCTGCGAAGTTGGTAAATACAATTCTCTCTTTGGCCTAAACAGGACAAACACCTTGAAACCAACTTTCATCCTCTAAGATCCCAAAAATCACTTTTTTTTCCCCCAGGACCAAACGACTGTTACCAAGAGGACGGGGAGTTTTACCGCGGCATGGTGAGTGTAACCGTTGAAGGGGAAGAGTGTCTGGACTGGAACTCCTATTTCATCCTGCAGAAAGGAGGAGATCCATTCAAAGAGTACGCAGGCTATGATGGAATTGGACCACACAATTACTGCAGGTGAGGACTTGTCTAGTATAAATACTGCATAAGTGCTTGCCGTTCACATTACATTTTTGTCTGTCAGTGGATACAGTACAGAATGTACTCAAAGGTTTTTGGTTTAGTGATGAACTCCAGTTTCTTTACATATTTTTGATGAAAAGCTTTCTCAGTAATAAATCTCAGCAAATACATCTCCATACATGTTTTACACTGTAAGTAGTAGGCTGTTAAAATGCATAAATAAGGATAACTTCTGGTCTGCCAGCTTGTAACTTTAAAAGAACAGTATAAATGTAACGGCATTGAGCATTTTAACTTGTTTTAAAATCTGTGTACTCAAGGAACCCTGATGGAGATGATCAGCCCTGGTGCTTCATTAACAACAATGGCAAACTGAAGTGGAACCATTGTAGAGTTAGGAAATGTTCTGAAGGTAAAAACACACACATAAACAGAGAGAGAAAGATCCTGGGTTTCTCAGCTCATCTTGATTATCCATCCCTCAGCTCCAGCCACCCCACCCACCATCCACGAAACTGATCCGAGTCCAGCCAAGCCGGATGTCACTGCTGCTGCACAGTTCTCCCAGTGTGGGAGGCCACAGCCCGGGCGCTCGGCCCGGATCTTCGGAGGGAAGAAGTCTCTCCCTGGGGCTCATCCTTGGCAAGTTTCCCTGCAGACCAGATCCAAGGGCTCCTCCGGGGCCTTTGGCCACATCTGTGGAGGCATCCTCCTCGAGTCCTGCTGGGTGCTCACTGCTGCACACTGCATGTAAGCTCCAGAGTTGTTTTGATGCATAGAAACTGTTTAAGCTGTGGATTTGTATTAGGGTGACCAGATCCTAAAAAAACAAGTCCACAATTTAGTTACATTTGTGTTCTGTTGCGTATCCTGCAGCATCTCTATGCTTTGTCAGAATGCATCCCTTGAGTGACACATCTCTTTTTGAGCCAAGCACTTCTTTTGAGACTCACATGAACTGTCGCTTCATGTCGTACTCCTACACGTGAAATCGAAAAATGCAAACTCTGAGAATCGCCTTCCATCAGTTTCACACACTTGTTAGTAGTCTCTATTGTAGTTGCATTTCTTTGTCTGTGTGGTATTTTCCATCATATTTGGCCTAAATCTGCATAGTTTTCAGCTTGCAGTGACTTGCAATTGTCCCGCTACAAAGACAGTGAAATGTTAATCTTTGTAAAGTCCTTTGTAAAGTGGGACACCTATTCACACTCACTTATTATTACACGGATGTGTTTGTCTAGTAAAAGCGGAGTGGAAATGCAGGTGGTGCTGGGAGGAGTGGACCTAGAGAAGGATGAATCATACGATCAGGTGATCCCTGTGGAGAAGGCCATTGTGCATGAGGAATACAAGCAAAGCCCCTTTGCTCTTCATAATGATATTGGTGAGGTGCAAGGATATTTAATTTATTTTTTCAGTTAAATGTAAATAATCATAAGTGCACATTTAAAAATTGAAATTAAACGCGCAGGTATACGGTTACCCATGTTGTTTGCTTTGTGTTTCTCCTGAGCAGCCATGCTTCAGCTGAAAGTCACAGACAGACCGTACTGTGCCAAAGAAACCCGCTTTGTGAAGACAGCCTGTCTGCCAAACCAGCCCTTCAACAGCGGGACGGAGTGTGTGATCTCAGGATGGGGCGTGACTGAAACACGTAAGGATCATTTGAATCTGCACTACAAACTGTCATAACATAGCGATCAGTACGGGTCAGTGGGGTCAGTGACTGCAGACTGTTATTAAAGTATATCTGATTTGAACAAAGGCAACTGAATTATGCAGAATTTGTAGTTTTAAGAATATAAAACAAAAAGATAACAGCCCAGTTATGAGATTAAACCAATAAAATGGAAAATGCTTTGAACTTTGGCAGCTCATGGATACTCATCCAATACACCCAGGCCCATATCACGCATTTACATCGGAAAACAGGGTACTGTATTTCTGCTTGGCCATTTCAATGTGTGTCTGTTATTAATTCTTTGTTTATGGAGTTCTCCTTCACAAACTGAAGACAATGAAGATATAAAACTTTGTTATTTAATTGATTGAAAACAAATTACTAGCAAAATAAAAGTCTGCTTCACAGAGCCTTTTAAATGTTTATCAGATTTAGTTGATTACTAATGTGATTGTGATGTGACTGTGACAAACAATAATAGTGTAAAGGTTAAAAGGAAAACATGCATGCAGAACCTTATGTATTTGTCAACCTCCGCATGTCAATATGAAGCACTTTATGAATATGAACTATGGCAAACAAGCACAGATATTATGTGGAAAATTGCACGAGTATGCCAACCATATTGGCATAACAGCTGTTTCTTCATCAAACCATATACCTGAAGACTTGACTACATGTTGTCATTGAATGCATTTGACAATTACAGTCTGTTTGATGCTACTCTGTCCGTCTGTCTCAGAGAAGTACGGTACCAACCAGCTGCTGGATGCTCGTGTCCTCCTGATCTCCCAGGAGAAATGTAAAGCTCCCCACGTTTACGGAGACTCTCTGGACGACAGCATGTTCTGTGCAGGCAACATGAAAGGAGGTGTTGACTCCTGCCAGGTCTGTGAGAGTTGTGATTTGTTATACACATATTCTTATAACAGTATTTATGTGAATATAAAGAGATTAAACCTCCTCTCTGTCCCTGCAGGGAGACTCTGGTGGTCCTCTGGTGTGTGAGCGTAATGGGACCCATTATGTCGTCGGCGTTGTGAGCTGGGGCGACGGCTGCGGCAAGAAGTACAAGCCTGGTGTCTACGCCAGCGTCAGCAGATTCATTGACTGGATCGCTTCTCATTTACTCTCATAAGAATACATGTGGCCATATTGTGCAGTATATGCTGCCACGTTACTGACTCCTGTTGCAGCAACAACACATTTTCTTTTTATAAAAAGGATCAGAAATAGTTTGTCAGAGCTCTCACTCCATTTCCAGAGTGTCATACTAGTTATGCATTACCTCATATGTTTGTGTTTTAACTCATGCATACCTCACTGTGGTGTGGCGGTACTGATTCACCAGATTTCAGCCGACTGGGAGGCTGAGAACCAGTTTTCAACCACATCTTACAGACATATTTACTCACATGTGCCTTCACAATGTAAAATACTTAATAATAATAAAATCACCCCTCAAAAATAAACAAAAGCCTCTTTGATGATAAAGAATAATAAGGATAATGAGGAGTCTTATTGACTGGTTTGCCCTTTGCAATGTTTGAGAGTCACTCAACCCGCCACGCCTCTTCATTTTCTAACACAAGTTTCATGGACTCTACAGCATTAGCTCAGTACCTGGGTCAGAGAAGTTACAGAAGGCTCGGATTCAAATTCAGCAAGCAACCTTCAAATGCGATAATTGTAATGTTTGGATGATGGGAGGTCACTAGCTATGGTTTTGACTAATGGTGCCTTCAAATGGAGTCGTGTTTGCCATGTTTAGAAGTTGGGCCCATATGAATGGCGTTCATATGGGCCCAAATTTGCTGCATGTAAAAACATACTTCTGAAATGGATGCCAATGGCATTAGGTAACTGTCAATAAGATAAGATAAGATAAGATATTCCTTTATTAGTCCCACAGTGGGGAAATTTACAATATACAGTACATATCTGACATATTGGTATATTTTATCAGATATGGACTCCATTCCTCATTTAAGTAGGACCTTGAATATTCAATAATATCTGGGAGGTACTTAATGGCTGAATTATGAGGGGATCAAGGCTTTATTGTCTGTATTATTTTCATTTTTTTCTACAGAAGGTTCATTTTTTACCCTTTACTCATGATATCCCACCATACCTGTGAACTAAGATTGTGCTGCCCTACGTGTACCATTTTGTAGGGACGGTGTTAGGGGAGAGAGGAGTTTTCATGGGATGTGGTGTGTGTTCAAACACGAATCCCACTAAATCTTTAATCTTCAGAGGACTTCAAAGTGCTTATCTTTCCCTCTCCAACTTTGGTTATGTTAAAGACCGATTTGGGTGGGATTTGGGGTTGATATTGTGTCAGACTTTGCACTGCATCAGTAAAGTATTTGATAAATATAAGGTGATTTCATTAGGAATGCTTTTTTTTTTTTTTTTTTTTTTTTTTTTTTTTTTTTTTTTTTTTTTTTTTTTTTTTTTTTTTATTTCAATAAATTTCTTTTTTTTCCCTTTTCCTTTTTTTTTTTTTTTTTTTTTTTTTTAACAATTTTTTTTAATTTCTTTCTATTTTTTTTTTAATCTAAATTCATTTTTTTTTTTAAAACAATTTTTTTTTTTCCTTTTCCTCACTTTTTTTTTTTTTATATATATTTTTTTTTTTTTTTCTTTTTTCTTTTACTCTTTTTTTTATTTTTTTTTTTTTTTTTTTTTTTTTTCAATTAATTTATTTAAATTAAAATTTTTTTATTTTTTCTTCGCGTGACTTTTCTCCATTGATTTTTTTTTTTTTGGGATCTTTTTTTTTTTTAAATTTATTAATTTTTCTTTTTTTTTTTAGTGTCTTTGCAATAAGTGCCATACTGTGGTCTACAACCCAGTGAGAAGATTAAAAGGTTTTGTGATTCTCCCAACTTATTGCTGAAGATGAAATGAATCTGTTTTTGAGGTATTTCGAGGCATTAAAGAAACTAGCTAGCTAGCAAAAGCACAAAATCCTCCTCAATCAGAGAAATAAAAGAGAGTAAGGAAGAAGTCTGAAAAGACTTTGTGGCTGAATCTGTTAATATAAGTCCTGCATTAAGTCAAGGAAGGATCAGAGTGTCCTGAGTGCTTGTTTCTCCTCCTCTCTTAAGCCCTAAAGAAAGAACGTCTTCTCCCCCTGATTGGCCAAGAACAGAAACACACCAAGCTGCTCTCAGTTGTTAATTAGGAGTCAGCCCTCACACCCTGCACAACAGGTGATCCGAATAACCTCCAATCAACCTCCGAGCTCATCGGTCTGATGACGGATAGACTACATGTGAATGCAAATTCATCTCAGGGGAATTATGATGTTTAAAAATAGAAACAGAAATAAAAGCAAGTACAGCAAATATTAATAAAGATAGTTATAAAATGAATGAAACGTCTTACTGCCAGTCCAAACACTGCTTTATTGAGCTGTGGTTGAATGAGAAATGTATCTCCTGACAGTGGTTTTCAAAGCGGGGTCTTTAAGGGGGTTCCAGGGGCTCCCCAGCAAAAACGTGAATTATAATTATTAATTATTATTATTTATTTTCAGTATGATTCCATCCATAACTAACACTGTGAATTAATCCAAGACTATAAAACTTCTAAAAGCATAAATCCTGTCAGATGGGGGACCCCAGGACAAAATCTCATCAAAAGGGGTCCGAGGGAAGAGGGATCTTCACTTCTTGTTTCCTACAACTGTCTTTATTTTAATTTTTTTTTAAAAAGTTAAATCCATTTAATTCAGCTTTATCTGTTATTTTATTTTAATTTCTATTTATTTACTTATTTTAAAAATTGTTTTTATGTTCTTTTATTTCTTAAATTATTTTGTTTAATTGATTATTTTTTTCCCTGTCATGTGACCAAGACCAACATGGGATGGGTTGGAGGAAAGGGGTGATCCGTTTTCTGATTTTATTTCATGTCATGTTCTACATTTGATAAGATGACCTTTGCCATGTCTGCAAAAAAACAATAAAAAAAGATTTTGAAAAAAAAAGTGGGGATCGTGTCACTTTAGGGGTTGTACCACTGCCCTTGAACCACTAACAGGTATACTTATGGGGATTCTGGCTGGCAGTACCAAGTGACACTGCCAGAAGTCATGTAATGTGCCCAAGTCCTTGTTACATTGCCAACATTTATGAGAATAATCATATTTTATCCTTAACACATGCAGTTTGGGGGTGTAAAATAACATCTATGCAGAATATTTCAACAGATAAACTTGGATCCCATGTAGCCCAACATTTGCCATATTAATCTTTTGCACAGTCTGGTTTGCATATTTGTGACTTTTTAAATAAAAAGATGCAGAATATATGTATAGTATATTAGGAGCATGTAAGAAGTCTTAATCCGTATTCTCTTCTTTTGTTTCCCTCTTAAGCCTGAAGACACTGATACTGCCCCTTAGCTGTAAATATTTCCCTTTTTATCTCACAGTAAATTGTTCTGTAAATAAATAAATAAATGATAAATGATGTGTCATTACCTTGTATTCCTTTTGCTAACCATATAATGATCTCCAACCCTACAGATTAAAGGGCTACTCCATATGAAAGAGTACCTCTGTTTGTATTGTGATATTACTAATATTTTGTGTGTTGTATGTCTTATATTATCAATAACAGTTCTATAATATCAGATGGGACCACAAGTGTTTTTCTTGTCCAATGTAACGTATATAAACATAAAAAGGAAATTACATTACAATTATGAACATAACTACAGTTAATGTTCATTACAACTAATTTTTTGTAGTATTTTTACAATTCTCACCATGAGCTAGTACGTTGCATTTTAATGCCTTAGGAGTACCACGTCAGGATAAATAAGTCTTTAACTTTAGTGTGCTGCTCAACTCACAGAGACATGAACAAATGATCTTCTGAGTTTTTCTTTGTCTGAGGTCTATAAAACACAGAAACAATATAAAACAATTCTACCGATTTTAATCACAATCTCCTGAAAGGACTCAATGTGAAATTTGCTAACAGTAAGTTTAAAGTTGCATTATATATAAGCAAATAAGACAAGGTTAAATAAATGAAACCATGGGGCATAACAGGTAAGCGGTGTCCTAAAACACACACAACTCCGACGCAATCGATGCAGCTGGCTAAAGATTGACAAGTATGAGGGATGGGTTGGATATCGAGGAGCTTTTTGGGATTAAAGTCAAACTCTGGATCTTCAGTCCTCTACATTGTGCTGAGAGTTACACACAGCACCATGCTGACTGCCGGGGCCCTGCTCATAGTAAGCCTGAGTGTGCTAAGTGTTCATGGACATGACCCGTATGTAAGTTTCTCAGCATCTTTACGAATTACCCTGCGGAGGATGATTTTATGTTGACTCATAAACTGAAGGAAACTTGCTGATCTGTTCTCTGCTGTGATTTTGTCATTTCAGGCAGATGTCATGTGTAAGAATCTTTTCTGCAGTTGATCCATGTGGTGACATGCTTCAACTTCATTTAATTTATTTATTTATGTTTTTATTTATATTTCCTACACCGTATAAGACAATTGCAATTGCAACAGTTGAAGCTACATTTTTAGCTGCAGCCACCTCATAGGCTCTTATGATATGTATTTTTACTTGTCTTTAGTTTATTTTGTTTCTTGCTATACTTAATTATATAATAATTTATTGTTTATTTTTCTAGATTTTTTTGACAGATAAAATATAATTTAATCTCCAGGTGAGACAGAATGGTGGATGATTATCTATGACGTGCAAAATGTGGTTTTAATGCTCTTTACAGAGTTGTTTCACCTATAACACCTCCATCTTTTCATCCTGTACATTATCCTACTGCTGTATGCAGTACACTTACTAGGAATATGAAATAAACGCTGACAGCAGCTTTACTGTAAAGTCAGAATCTTGCTCTTTTCTTTTTCTTATTTTTAACATGTTTTTTATGATTCAATTTAATAGATGACTCATTTTGATGAAAGTCTGTACAGATTGCTTCTTGTTAAAAAAAACAGTATCTCAACAGCTCTCTGTTCTTGGCAGATGTTGACTATGGGTATGACTACACCACCGACTCCCCAGACATGTTTTTTGACACAAACGACTGGTTGTTTGACCTCTTGGGCGAGTCCAGTGAGTGAAATATTCTGATTGTACATTGCGTCTCCCTCTTACTTCTCAACGTGTTGACTCATCCTTTACCCCTCCTTCACCAGATGCTTGTGATCCAAACCCTTGCTTCAACGGTGCCACGTGCCAAAGTAAATCTGACACAGAATTCACATGCACATGTCCTGAGCCTTACATAGGGAAGAGGTGTCAAAAAGGTAGGAATTCACACCTGGGTTTTATTAGTTCATTTTGTAAAACACTAAAACTGCAAATTCTGATTTATCTTTACTTTCATTTGAATTCCTGGTTATTATTCTGTTTGTTTTGGGCATAGAAATCCATTTTGTGTATATTTAAGATGACCATACTTGTATTGCGTTCAAAGAAACGCTTTACTTCTCCCATACTGGCTGTGCTGCAGCATCTCTTTTCACCCTCTATCTGAAACACTATTAAAAAATGCTATTAAGTAAATATGTTACTTGGTTACATCACCAGGTGATGGAAAAAAGATGGGATTCAATCGAGGTATTTCAGGCAGCTCAGGAACAGTGTTTCTGAGGGGGAGAGTAACTCCCTTTGGCGTGGACTTCGGGCTTTATAAGTTTGCAGACCTACATGCACAGAAAACTATAGGAAAGGGGAAAAAGCACAAACGTATAATAGGTCCTCTTTAATGTTTATGCACAAGGTTTACAAAACCTAACTTTTAATTTTGATGACTTGTTTTGACTATTTAGTGAGAAATGTTTGCGAGAACGTCAGATGTGGTCATGGTACCTGTGTCCTCAATCTAAAGAAACCCCCCTATTATGAGTGCAAATGCAGACCTCCGTACCAAGGCACCGACTGCAGGTCATGTAAGTATCACAAACCCAATATTTTACATGATCTCCAATTAGTTTTAGGCAAATTGAGCTGGATGTTATATTTAGTACAAGCAGGGAAAACTGGGGTGGCCAGTATTCTTTGCGGGCCCCAGAATCCTTTGCTACTCCCCTGCTATTGTACACTATTAAATTGATTGTCTTGTTTGTATTAGTGCCAACATCTGCCTGTGAACCCAATCCTTGCCAAAATGGAGGCTCGTGCATGAAAGGGAAGCGCCGGTTCCGCTGTTTTTGTCCTGACGGATATACTGGGAAGTTCTGTGAAATTGGTAAATCCTTCATAATGGACAGAAAAAAGAATCCACTGATAATGATCTATTACAGGAAATCTAATGTTATCCTCAACACTGTAATTTTCAGCTCCACTGCAAGTAAAAAAAATCAAATGACTGTATTTGGGTGTTAAAAATATTCCACTCCTATGTATATAGTTTTAAGATTTAGAGCTCATTTCAGATTTTGTCCTCACACAATCTTCTTGCATAGCTCCCATCGACTGCTATGTGGGAAATGGAGAGTCATACAGGGGTGTCGTCAGTATGACAGAAGACGGGAAGGAGTGTCTGGACTGGCATTCCTATTTCATTGTGTTACACGGTGACGATCCATTCTCCACATACTCAGACTTTACTGGACTGGAAGATAACAACCACTGCAGGTATAGTCAAGTTATATTTTCAGTATTTGTTGTTGAGATGTTATGTGCTGAAGCTGTTTTCAGATTGTTCGTTTCAGTGTACTCAAAAATCTTATCAATAGGAGGAACCAAAATCAGAAACTTTCAAATTATACACCTGCAGCTTCAGATTTTATTTCTTATTTCATCTTACATACCTCCATATGAGTTAAAAAACATAAACAACCTATTTCTATTGCTACATCAGGATTTGCAGGCACTACATGCTGTTTCTTTTAAATGTAAATGAATATTTATCATTCAAATGTAATCAGTACATCCCCTCTCAGGTACTTCTCAAATATGGCTGTCTGTCAAAAGGATTTAAACAAATTAAATGAAAACTCCCCCCCAAAATGTCTGTAATCTAGATTATTTATTCTGCATTTTAGGAACCCAGATGGGGATGACAAGCCTTGGTGTTACATTAAAACGAAAGGCAGGCTGGAGTGGGATTACTGCAAAGTCAAGAAGTGCACTGAAGGTAATGTCACACACAGTATCTACAGTGTATACAGTATGTACTGTGTACTCTGTGCTCACTCTTCTCTGATGTTCCTCAGCCCCAGCCACTCCAGCCCCACCAGTCCAACCATTGCCAGGCTCTGCCCAGTTCTCCCAGTGTGGGATTATAACCCATCCTCCTCGCAACGGCAGGATTTTTGGGGGCGGCAAGTCTTTACCCGGCGCCCACCCCTGGCAGGTGTCCGTGCAGGTCAAACCCAAAGGCTCATCCTTTCAGTTTAGCCACCACTGTGGTGGGATCCTCCTCTCATCCTGCTGGGTCCTCACTGCTGCCCACTGCATGTAGGTTTGACATTTTGTTTGTGTCCTATTTTCCAATTTATTCATTTGTCTAATATAACTTTTTTTTTTTCAGTGACTCTACTAATGATTACCAGGTGGTGCTGGGAGGAGTGAATGTGGACAAACAGGAAGAAATGGACCAGACCATCCCAGTAATAGAATCCATTGTTCATGAGAACTACAGCAGCACTGCCTTCGCTCTTTACAGCGACATCGGTTTGTCACTTTTATCAATATAATAAAATAAATAACATTTTCAACCTGGATAAACCATACACTATAGATAAGAATGCACATTTGGCTAGTGTTAAGCATCTTTTCAGGCCTCTACCTGATGTAATACAACTCATATACAGTATACACAATGCACAGTGTGTAGTTATACTTACATTACTTTAATCCAAACCATCAACTCCTTTCTTCATTGGTTTTGCAGTATTTATTTTATGTCATATCATTATTTTTCCTGATTGTGCATTAGGAATATAGTGTAACAGCTTTGAGAAATATTTATAGAAAAGTGATATGATTAATTAATGAGTCAAATTATAAATGTCACTTGCTGTATGTGCTGTTTTCCTTGTAGCTCTGCTCAAACTTGGTGTTACCGACAGCCCTTACTGCGCCAAAGAAACCCGTTATGTGAAAACAGTGTGTCTACCAGACCAGGTCTTCCCTGCTGGAAAGGAGTGTGTGATTTCTGGATGGGGCGCCACTGAAACCCGTAATTAAGTATTGTCCTACAAACAGATTATTTTTGGTAAAATATGAATTCAGCATCGCATTTCTATAAAGTTGGGGGACTAAAAAGAGACAGAATGGTCAGAACTGATGCAACAGAGGACAAGATATCCCAGCTTTTAGTCTCTAGTTTGGATTAAACTCCAAAACACTAGAGCCTACATTTCCCACAATGCAACTGGATCAGCTTTTATTCGATTCTGCCACACCTCTCTGTCATAAATTTAAGTCAACCCTGTTGACATCACACCAGTGGTGGAAGAAGTACTCAGATCCTTTACTTAAGTAAAAGTAATACCACAGTCAGTAAAAATACTCCATTACAAGTAAAAGTCCTGCATTCAAAATGTCACTTAAGCATCAAGATATACTCATATACTCATGATGCAGAATGGCTCATTTCAAAGTGTTATATGATGACAGAATAATATAGAGATAATATAGAGAATAAAATTTAAATAAATGTAGCAGAGTAAAAAGTACAATATTTCCGTCACATACATAGTGGATCAGAAGTATTGAGTAGCAGTAAATGGAAACACAGTAAAGCACAAGTGTGTTAAAAGTTTACTTAAGTGCAGTACTCAGTAAAAGTATTTAGTTATATTCCACCACTGTCACTATGACATCAGCAGGGTTATTTTCTCACACTAGGAAGTACCTGTCATGTGTTTTTATATCTGGTAAGTACTCTTCATGATGAGTAAACTGGTTAATGTGTAAAATAGGTGGAATACCCTTTAGACTTCTTCTTTATTGAGCTTTCAAAATGTTTTTTATAGAGTTTATATCAGCCACCGCTCATTTCATTATTTTACTGTGACATGTCAAAATGGCTTCTGTGAAAAAAAGCCCATTTAGTTCTTAGTGTCAGTTTGTTTCTCACTCTCATTGAAATTCATTTTGACCTCCACTTTTCAGAGAGGTACAGCAGCCAGCTGTTGAACGCTCGTGTCTTCCTGATCTCGGATCAGCGGTGCAAAACTCCTGAGGTCTACGGAAAAGTACTGGACAGCAGCATGTTCTGCGCAGGGACTTTGCAGGGAGGCATCGACTCCTGTCAGGTGTGTATGAATGTGAAGAATCTGGCTCAGAGCATGGCTGCATTCAAAGCTAGTGGTATTAAATTCAATAATTACATTTTAGTATTACGTTTTAGGTACCTTTTTTGGCATCAGTATTGTGTTACATGTGTACAATGCATTAGTATTTCACTATTCTTAACTTGCTCGTTCTCACTCTACAGGGCGACTCAGGTGGACCTTTGGTGTGCGAGCGTAATGGTACACACTATATCACCGGTGTAGTGAGCTGGGGTATCGGCTGTGCTGAGAGGAACAAGCCTGGTGTCTACGCCAATGTGCTCCCATTCACCAGCTGGATCAAAAGCAAGATGAGCTGAATTACATTAGTTCAGTGATGACTTGCTGTTTGCCCTGAAAAGAAAGACAGACTACAGCTCAGGTTGCCTTGAAAAAAAAAATCAATTTATTTTATCAGCAATAAAACCAAGCATTTACTCCCAGTTTTAAGTTAAAAAGGGGCCACCGATCCAAACTCACGAAGCTGAACCTGCCAGACACATCATTTCAGTAGGCCTATACCTCTTCCACACTGAGCCTAGCTCAAAGTGCACTAGATTAGCAGACCTTGTAAGAAAACTGCATTGCTTTGCGTGGCTGTGACAACATTTGTGCCGTGAACTCGCAGCCTGTGTTCATCTCTAAAGAAAAATGGAAGGAAAAATCCCTCTGTAGTACTGGCCGTCTTCACTCAAACACACTCGATATACACAATGCAAACTTTCCTTTTCATATTTCAAACAGCATCGGTTTTGTCCTGAATTCAGTTTCTTGATGTTTTTGCTTGAACTAGTGTTGAACGTGGTCCTTTAGAGGCAATTTAACACATTCAAGATCTGAAAAAATGTCAAAAATACCTTGCAATAAAATTGAAAATAAAGTTTTTCTGAATTCCTTTTTTGCTCACCCCATGTATTGACAATCCTTTTAACTAACTTGACAAGTCCTGTCCTGATTCAACATGCTTAATCCCCTCTGTCATCATTTTACAGTTCATTGTTGCACCTACAGTCGCTCTGTTTGACATCAGTGTGGCATCGCATGTAACTACAGAGTCATTTCATCAGAATAGATACCACAAGCACCACTTTCTGAAAGTGGCCATCTCTAAACACTATCACATCTATTTAAACTCCACTGATCTACGCGTTTTCTATCGCAGCAGCTTTACTAGTCATGGACGTCTTAACTGTGTTCTGGAGGGCAGCCGATGAGGACGATGAGGTGCTGGACTTCTTCTCCATAGATCTAAACGAGGATGTGGTGGTGGTGGTGGACTTTTTCTGGACCGTCTGGATTGTCTTCTTCCTCTTAACGTGGAGGACCTCCATGGCGTCCATGTTGACACCTTGTTTAATCTCCTCGCTGGTCTCCACCTGCTCTGAAGTCTGCTGCTGCTGCTGCTGCTGCTGCTCCATCTGCTGCTGCTGGTGATGCATCTGAAAGGACGACATGGAGAACGTTAACAGCATCGTTCGCACTGTGTTGTACATGAATTGAAAAGTTTATTTATAGTAAATTACTAGATTTCATGGTCCCTCACCATCATCATTTGCTGATAATTTGCAATAGCCTCATCAGCGGTGACCCCCTCCGCTAGACCCAGCTCTGCAGCCCGGCGGGCCAGCTCGGCCTTGTGGGAGCCGGGAGGGGTCCAGCCCACTCCTCTGATCCAGTTCAGGTCTGATTTGTAGTTCACCTGCAACAAAAGGGAGAAACAATTAGACACACATTAGGCCTACAAGATACTCGGTTGTGGTGGAGTCACACTCACATTTCAAATTAAAGCAATCCCAGAAACCGACCCGTATTTCTACACTTGAATACTCCCCCGCCCCAAGTTTAGTGAACTTCAGTTAGTTTATAGCATACAGCACACAAACAATACCCTGTTTTACACATCCAGCAACTACTGTATGGAGCAACATTAGCATTCACCGTGGAGTCGTGGTTCTCGCCATCTGAATGAATCTAGGTCCAATAGTAGTGAGGTTGCAGATTGCAACCAAATAAAACTTCTCCCATGTGCCAAGCATGTAGGACAGGGGTATTCAATTAAAATTTAAGTCCAGTTAGAATTAAGAAACTCAAGTTTTTGAAATAAAAGCAAAGGTTCAGAACATCATAATATCTATAACTTGCATTGTGATTCAGTGCCATATATATATATTAGCAACTCAGATCTTTATTTTCTGTCTTCAGTTTGGATTTGAGTGGGTATGTTTTCTCAAAAGATTTGTCCTGCGCCAGTTAAACTAGAAATGCTCTGTCAAAATTTAATAGAAAGATTTATTGGTTATCCTCTTCCCCCTCCCCCCCCTTTTTTTTTTTTAAAGGTGTGAGGGTGGAGGGACAGGGAATATTCAGGGATAGATAAAAAGTCAACACAATGCCATCACCTGAAAGCTGAAAATAATACATTTGTCATGCATACAAAAAACTGCATGTTCTTTGCCCCGAACTGCATGTGATGACCATAAAGTGGGCATGTCCGTAAAGGGGACTCGTGGGTACACATATAACCCATTTTCATTCACATATCTTGAGATTAGAGGTCAAGGGACCCCTCTGAAAATGGCCAGGCCAGTTTTTCCTCTTCAAAATTTAGCATAATAGCAACTAAAATATAAAAAAGGCATCAAAGTATAGATTTTGACACAGGGTTGCTTTATAAGGGCATCAAGATTGGGTAAAAATACAGGAACAAGCTTATAGGGCCTCTATCATTTCAGTTTTCTCTTGTGATTTCTTGTCAAATTACCAAAAGTTACTGCCACAACCTGGCACCTTCTTCCCTGAGGGCAGTAAAATTGCATAATTTATAGAAAGCTTTAGTGTCACATACACAGATATAGTGAATAAATGTGAATTAAATGATGTCACTGGCTGTAACTACGCCAAAACCTTTTTACAATAAACCCTACATGCAGTATGACTTACATCACTCTGCAGCTTGTAGGCCTGCTTGGCGTGCTTGACATTGAGCTGCTCGGGGTCACAGGTGTAGTCGTGGAGCTTGTGGCGGTAGGAGAGGTCACTGGCCTGAGCCTGGCTCTTTCTGGCCTGCAGGAACTCGGGCTGGTCGGCATGGATTTTGTAGTGGCCGCGGTCCTCCTTGGACTGGCGTTTGTACTCCAGGTTGCTCTGGAGTTTGCTGGCTGCCAGAGAGTGCACCATCTTAGGGTCGTCTTCCACGCAGCGCAGCCCCACCTGCTGGCCCTTCTCCTTCAGGTGGGATTCCTTATAGCGGAACTGAGGGACGGAGAAAGATCCAGTTTTCCATTTAGAGCTTAATTAAAGTTGTGACAAAATTTAGTTTTAGGGATTCAAATTACATACAACTACGTCTGAATGCTCTGCCTTTAAATGAGTTCAATATTTTGATAATGCTAATTATGCCGCCATATTAAATAATTTTTGTGCTACAACAAAAAAGGGGCACTGTAGGTGTAAATTCAATCTAAACTGTGTTTTCACCACATTATGGTGCACTTCAAAAAAATAAAAGAAAAGATCACATGAACTCACATCACTGGCAATTTCTCTGGAAGCCTTGGCAGTTTGGAAGGGAATAGCATCCAGCCTCAGGTCATGTCCTGACGTCTTCACCTGCTCTCCAGACGCCTTGTAAACTTTCTTCATGAGACAAGAATTTCAAAGATAAAAGTGTCACAAAGTGTTTTTGGCATCTTTCGATGTGGATTTAACAACATTTGCTTGTATTAAGGATTGTGAGAACGTAACCGAGGCGTGCCTTACATCACTAATCTGCTGGGCGTTCATCTTGGCTCTGACAAAGTCTGGATCATCTGGGTGTAAAGTGTACTTATGCATGTCATCATTCTTTCCAGATTTGTATAGTCTCTGTCGGATATAAACACTGCCATTAGTATTACACAATATCCACATTTTTAATTTTTTAGTTAGAACAGAAACGTAAAATGAGACTTTAAATTATTTCGTAAGCATGTTTAACTTTTCACCCCACCTCACTGCACTGTTGATAGCTCGTCTTAGCGTGGACAATATCAGGAGAGTCAGTCACTGAGGTGAACTTCAGGCTGTCCGGCAGCTGACGATACTTCTTCTGCATAAAGGAAAACCATACACACATTAACAGCAGGAAATATGAAGGCTAAGATGTGTGTAAATAGGTTGTGTTTAAAGTAAAATGTACAGTAGGCTAAATTCAGTGAACTTGAAAGTGAAAAATGAAAGTGTAACATTACAATTTCTAGTTCAACTGGGTTCCTAAGGTGTTAGAAATATTGCGGAAGAACGTCAGTTTAGCAATTTAACAAGATTCATTAAAAACATTTTTTTCTAATCAGACAAGCTTGATAGGCCAGCAACTAACAGTTATTTTCATTGTTGATTACTTGGTTGATTATTTTCTTGATTAACTGATTAGTTGTTTGGTCTATAATATGGTGAAAAATGTCGATCAGTTTTTCCCAAAAGCCAAAGAGGACGTCCTAAATGTCTTGTTTTGCCCACAGCTCAAAGACATTAAGTTTCCTGTCGCAGAGGAGTAAAGAAACCAGAAAATAATCATCAAAATAGTTGGTGATTAATTTAATAGTTGACAACTCCAAATAATGAATAAACAAAGGTTTCAGAAATCTAGACTAGACTTTTGTTCCTGGCAGTCGAAGGGTTTGAAACAGCCCTCAGACCTTCATGTAAAGACATAAAATGTATCCAAAGGTTAAATGAACATTATCAAAGAAGTTCAAAAGGGTAAAAAAAAAAGAAGATATTTTTGCTTTCTGGTCATAATATTATGAGGCTGGTAAGGTGTGCGTTGGGGGACTCATGATTGTGTTTTCAAAATCCTGGCTTCAACCCTGTATGTGATCCTAATATAGATGTATTTCATATAGGGTTTGCCACAGCTACTCACATCACTTATAAGTTCTCCAGCCTTCTTGGCTGACTCCAGCTGAGGAGCACCCACACCGTCCCAGGCCACTCCTTTCATGTAATTGAGGTCTGACTTGTAGAGTTTCTAGACATTAAGGTGATAAAATGTGTCAGTTAAGTTGAATGATATCAGTAATTTTCCCTTCCTTATCCACACCTCTCACCTCACTCTGCAGGTCGTAAGCCGCTTTGGCCCACTTGACCTTCATGTCGTCAGGAAGCACCGTGTACTCGTGCAGTCTCTTCCTGTAGTCCTGTTCGCTGGCGAGGGCCTGGGCATTCTTAGCCGTCACCAGGTGGATCATGTCTGGAGTGAGGTGGTACTGCCCGCTGGCCGTCAGCGCATCCTTGCGGTACTCCTGGTCGCTGGCCAGCCGCCCCGCCTGCAGGCAGTGCAGGAGACGCGGGTCGTCCAAGACGCTTTTGACCCCGATGTGCTTCCCTTTTTCCAGCAGGTGGTCATGTTTGTACTTGTTCTGCAGAGACACAGAAGCAATAGCTGTAGTTAACGTGGACATTTTTTCACATTTGTTTTTTTTGACTTCATGTTTTTTAGAGTAGTGTGATCTTACATCACTGGCGATGCCTGTGGAGCTCTTGGCAGCCTGGAAGGGGATGTCCTGCATGGTGAGTTTGTAGCCCTGAGCCCTCAGAGTGTGCCAGGACTCTCTGTACTTGATCTGGAGCAGAGGGACAAACAACCAGTGATCATTAACCTTAAATAACACACACTGTGAAAAAAAGAAGTCTACAGTATATTGTATGGTGCACAGGTCACAGGAAATTGAACTACCTCACTAAAGTTGGCTGCATTGATCTTTGCTTGCGTGATCTCTGGTCTCTCAGTTGTTATAGTGTAGTTATGCTGGTCGCTCACCCCTTTCTCTTTGTACAAACGCTGGGGGAGGGGGAGAAAACAGAGGTGTAGTATTGAAACAACAGGATTTTGTTTAAAAATAGAAAATCCTGAAGAAGGTTACTACTAGAACTAAAACAATAAGCTCAATGTCTCACTTCATTTGTGATCTGTCCACTGAGTTTGGCGTGGACGATGTCTGGAGAGTCAGCGACAGACGTGTGCTTGAAGTTGTACGGCTGCTGACGGTACTTTTTCTGTTACAGAAGAAACAACACAGTTAGTTTGATGTTTGTAGATTTCAAGGTGAATCAAGTCAATGTTTTGTATTCTTATAGGGATTTTAATAATTAACCATTTAACCAACATCAAGCGAGCAATGATTAATGCTATCAACATTTAAAAGAAGTAATAATAATAGTTAAAAAGCTGAGAAAAACACAGAGGAGCGCCTCGTCATTTTAAGGAGAAAAGCTGGTCCACCTTAAAAGAGAGCTTGCACAGACACAGGAAGTTGGCTCAAACAGTCAGACAATCGCTATCGTTAATCTGGGCAGACACACAGCTGACAAGCTGCTAAACTAAACTACGTGCGGTGGTGGTGGCAGACTTTTACTAGGAACGTGGCTGCACGTGGCTGAAATCAACATTCAAAATCCAGAAAAATGATAATATCAATACACAAGATACAGTAGGTTCACAGTTACATACTGTAGATTGGACGTTTAAAGATCTAAATGTACATGTAGGCAAGAGCAGCATTAAGTACTGTATGTACACTAAACAAATTGAAGCAGGAATAATAAAGAAGAAAGAGAAGAACGTGTCCTACATCACTGATGAGGTCTGTGGCCTTCTTGGAGCCCTCAATCTGCAGAGCCCCCGTGGCGATCCAGGCTGCACCACGCAGGTAGTTCAGGTCAGAGCGATATAGTTTCTGTCAGAAACACATACATGAACACACAACAACCAATTAATCAAACATTTGTTGAAAAAGTATACATTACAGATGGATGTGGCAAAAAAAAAATGCATGAAAAATGTTTTTATCTGTCTCACCTCGCTCTGCAGGGCATACGCTTTCTTGGCTGCCTGCACCTTCATGTCGTCAGCCAGCGAGGTGTACTGATGCAGGGTGAGTCTGTAGTCCTGATCACTGACCAGTGACTGGGCCTTTTTAGCGTGGGAGACCTCCAGCATGTCCATGGGCAGGTGGAACTTTGAGAGCTCCTTCGCAGAGTCCTGCTTGTACTTGATCTGGAGAGATGCAACGGGACAAGGGAGAATATTTGTAATATAATATATTATTTGAATTATTGTTTTGTCTTCTGAGTTAAGAAGCCCTACATCACTCTGTAGCCTGGTGGCGTGGACCGAGTGAGCGATGTTCAGGTCATCCTGCAGTCCCTTCAGTCCGATCATCTTCCCTTTGGTCTTCTCAAATTCTTCTTTGTACTTTTGCTGAAATGACAATTACATTTCAAGATGTTGTGGTAACATGAGAAAAGTGAAATATTGTGTAAACTGTATCGAGGTGTCAATACAAATAATACAAAACTAAAATAACTATGTACATACATGAGATCTGCTGTTAACCCCATTATATAGATAGGATTTAACTGTTGCTTAAAAATGCTACTTTCCACATTACAAAATAATACATACATATATAATATTAAATACATTTTAGCCTCATGCTGCAAATAATATGACATGATAACAAGAAGTTGCAAGCTCACATCGCTGAGGATTTCTGCAGATGCTTTGGCAGACTGGAAAGGTATGGCATCCAGGCTCAGCTTGTAACCGCCATCACGTAACTTAGTCCACGATTCCTTGTAACAGCTCTGAAAATACACAGATGTATAAACTCAGACCTTACACATAAAGGCAGCTGGCTGGAGGGACTGATTGGCTGTTTGATGGATTTCACGTGTGGCTTTACCTCACTGAGGTTCATAGCATTGAGTTTGGCCTGAACCATCTCAGGCAGCTCTCCGCTGAGTGTGTAGTTGTGCTTCATGTTTTCACCCTTCTCCCTGTACAACCTCTGTGAAGAGGAAAACAAAGTACTTGTATATATCATACTTACAGTAACAAAAGTAGAAGCAGAAGTGAGCATGGCTCACATACCCCTTCTCAAGCCGCCTCTGCAACACTGTCAACCATCACACCAACTTTGAAGTTCTTACGTAAAATAGTTTTCGACTTCTGCACCGGACTGGACTTCTAACCCCCAACAGGCACAACTAGACCACACTGTCAACCATAACACTAAATTTGAAAATCCTAAGTTGAACAGTTTTTGAGTTGTACTCCAGAAACAAAACTGCAGTCATAAAAATGACAGTTTTTGGCCAAAATTTCAAAAAGTTTAGGCACCCTGGACTTCTAACCCCCCAAACACACACCTACAATACACTGTTAACCATCACACCAAATCTGGAGTTCCTACATCAATGAGTTTCTAAGTCCTGCTCAGAAAATGACAGCGGATGGAAGGATGGACAGACGCTGAGCGCTATATACCCCGACTACGTTGTCATGGGGGTATAATTATGTGCAGTAGTTAGGCATGCAATATTCATACAGACAGAAATACATCAGATTAACAGCATTTTAGTTGCATACTGTATCTGGTGCGTTAAAGTGACAGCTTACATCAATAGCCAGTTTGTTGCTGAGCTTCGCTTGGACCATCTCTGGCGTGTCTTCAACGCTGGTATACTTCAGACCACTCACATCCTGACGGTACTTTTTCTATATGAAAAAAATACATAAAAAGCCAGAGTGATTACTATCAAAAAGACTGTTGTAGTGACATGAAGCCATAAAAAACAGGGGTGCATGCATTTGATTAAAGCTAGAGGGCACAATATCACTACAAACAATTGTACTAACAAATTAAGTACCTGATAAAATTACAAACAATAATTATATATAATATGTTTTGCAAGACAGACAAATATACAGTAGATATGTAGAGACATAAATAGGTGTCTGCTCAACTCGAGGCCCAGTTCTATTTATATACTGTCTGTCATTTCATGGTCTAATGTTGGTATCCCTGACTGGAATGACCCTTAAAATAAGTGGCTGCTTATGAAGAAGTTATGAATAGAGTCTGGTGTTTTCCAGTCTGCACTAGATGTGTCACTGAAGTATCTTGATGCATTATCGAAATGCATTCATAAAAAAAAAACATGTATAAAAAGTCTATGGGTAAGAAGGGTGTCGTGACACCAAGAGGGAAAGATTTAGGACGGAGCTGACAATGGTTTTGCTAGATTATTAGAAATTCAATACAATATTAAATCATTAGTTATCTATGATGTCTTTTTATTCAAGATGTCCTCTTGGGTTTTTTTTTCTCTAAATTTGTTATCAATGTTCATAAACACTTGGATGTTTTCGTGATAAAACTGCTGGGCCCCGTTGCACACACTAAACTGAGAAGATCTGGGCACCAAGAGGCTTTTAGGAAACTAGACACTGGACGCTTCACAACTTTCCCTTAGAGGGTCTGGATGGCACAAATCACATGATACTTTGATGCATCCTATGTTTCCTGATCTACATTTCTAAAAAAAAATGTGAACATTTGCAATTCAACCAACGTGGACCCACAAACTTAACTCATTTGGTAAAAAGAAAGAAACGCAGAAAGAGGGAGCCCTATTTTTTATGTACCAGCTTCAGCGACTGTAATCAGTCTGGTCTCTTGTTATAGCCGGGTTTAGTACTCATACTTAACCCAGTTTCTAGAGAACAGGAATGGTCTGCGGCTCTTTAAATACATTCTGACCTCAGCTGTAAACCTACATATGTGCCTCCCAGTCACATGTCACACAATTATGCTTATCACTTTCGCATGCTCTCTGTGCTAATTTACCTACATAGTTCTCTACTTAAAAATAGCATTTGTGTTGTTAATCATACACTGCATGGTAATTGGTTTAAATACAATTACCATATATGAGAGAAATCTTTTTACATTTCTCTTTTTTAATGATCCACAATGTCATCCCTCAACCTGCAGCTGATTTATTCGGGGTCATAGGGTTGGCGGTTACCTCGCTGACAAGCTCGCCGGCTTTCTTCGCCTGCTGGACATCCAGAGACTTTGCGGCCTCCCAGCCGACGCCCTTCATCCAGTTCAGATCTGACCTGTACTGTTTCTAAACACAGACAACACACAACTTTCACTTTTCACAGTCCTGCAGCGTATGAATTGTTTTAGCAGATAACAAGCTGTTATTTGAATGTCTAACGGTGAGACTCACATCGCTCTGTAGTCCGTAGGCCTTCTTAGCCCAGGCTATGTTCCTGTCAGTTGGCAGAGTCGTATACTCATGGAGGAGGGTCCTGTAGTTGGTCTCGGTTGCCAGGTCTTGAGCCTTCTTGGCATGGCTGATGTTCAGCATATCCAGATAAACGCTGGGGATGAGATTATTTTCATACATGAAATGAGGAGTTTGAATAACACCTTTTAAAGCCGGTTCTTGTTGTTTTATGCTGAAGCAGTGCCCTCTGGTTATTAGGGGCATTCCCACTTAAAAAGAAGCTTACTAAGGCATTTCAAGTTGATTTAGGCTTCATCAAGGTGACTCAGCAAATATTATCTTGAGGTCAAAGTGTCTAAATGCTTGTAAACTTTTGAAATGAGTCAAAATGGCTGCTGGCATGAACATAAGGCAGGTTATTGGCCGCAATGTCAGCAATTTTCAATGCTGATAAATTTTCTAATAATGCAGATCTAACTATTAGAATATAATCATCTGTGTTTTAAGAAGCAGTCCATGATTCTTACCTCTAACAATGACTCTGAATGTTGGATTAAAACCCTTTAAAACCCTCTTTTAGACAACATTCTCTACAAATGTTAGAGCTCTTAAATCATCACAGCTCCCACAGCGACTGAGTGTTTATCTTACCAGCTATATAACTACAGTTAACTGTATTCACCTGGCGTCTCAAATATGACGTTATCCCTCACAAAAATCTGGTTCTGAAGGACCAATACTGGAGACAAGAGTTAAAAAGGCTCCATCAGGATCAAGAGTGTCACCTATATTTGGTCTTAGTGTCCTCATAGTCCTTCTTGTAGTGGCGGTCACTCTGTAGTTTGGTGGCCAGAGCAGAGTGGGCCATCTGAGAGTCATCACTGACGGATTTAATGCCAATCACCTTGCCTTTGTTTTTCTCATACTTCTCCTTGTATTTGACCTGCAAAAGATCAAGATGTTAGTGGTATCACAAGCAGCCAGTCAATGAATTAGCCTTTTTCCAGGTAAATATTCATGTTGAAATATTTTAAACATTATTGCACAAACAATTAAAGATGCAGACTGTTTGTAGAATAACTCACATCACTGGCCAGGTCTCTTTTGGCTTTGGCGGTGAGTATAGAGAGAGAGTCCAAGCGTAGCTCGAAGCCTTTTTCCCTCTGCTTCTCCCAGTTGCTCTTGTACACTTTCTAAAACAAGAAAGAAGTCTGTATTACCTAGCCTTCATGCAGACAGACAGGTTGTGTGGGTCTGATGCTAAGTAAACTTCTAAACAGATTAAGTGCATCAGGTCAGTTGGTTGATTTTCAATATTAATCTATTTTTTATTTCTTGTTAATGGACTAAGTCCTTGGTTAATCAATGTTTTTTGTTCCTGAATGGGATCACTAAATAAGTATGAATGCTGCTATGTTGAAGATCATGGATAACTCCATAAACAGGACATGTTACTGTCTGATATGCTTTTTACTGTACATCATCATGTAAACCTCCTCAGCACTGAGCATTAATTGTTGACCGGCCATAACTGAAGTGAAAGGTCATGATCATCATTTTTACATAAATAAATAAATGTAGGATAAATGAAGAAATGAAGTGAAAATCACAGTAGTTAAAGGGCACTGTTGTGCAAAACAAACTATTATTGTATTCTCTAAATTCAGTCTATTTTTTTTATCTATTATAATCCAAGACATCACTGAGATGCACCAGACATCATCATCATCATCGTCATCATCATCAGAAAAGAAAACTAAATTTCATAGTTCAACATGAACGACTGTTTAACAGCTGTATTTACTGTGTATGGCGCACCACTTAAGGCTCTCTGCACACCTACACAAGTATTTACAATCACTCTGGCTGATGAGCCTCCAGTCAGTTGTAAGTTGGGTGGAGCTATGTCGAGAAAAATGAGATACTAGCAAACTCTACGGGCTCATAAAAATCATAACCAGATAGGTTGTCTTGTCCTAATAATTACAACAAAACCAGGACACACTGTCCTGAGAATAGGGCTAATTTGGCTATGTACTGTAAGTGAAGACACCAGCGTGACTTTGGGTGTGCAGGAGCTTTAATATATCTGAGGATCACAACTACAATGTCTAATACTTGATTCAACAGAGAAAGGTATAAATTTGTAATATATGATAAATTTGAAAGTTAAGAGATGTTACAAAACAAAGATTTGAGTCTATAATCTCCTTAATAAGTTCATATTGTTGTAACTATAAAAATATGATACATTACGAAACTCATTCATACACCAGTGTTACTTTATATCTGCTCATTGCAATGAAATTCACAGAACTTACCCCGCTAAGAAGGTCGGCGTTAGCCTTTGCTTGTCTAAAGAGGGGCTCATCTTTTGTCATGGTGTACTGGTGTATTATCTGCTCCGTGTTGGCTTTGTACGCCAGCTGGAGATCAAAATCAAGACATACAGACATATGATATGACATGAAATTGTGCCATAATTAAATGTGCATAATGATTACAGCTTTTAAGTGAAGACCTTACGTCGCTCTGTAGTTCCTGGCTCTTCTTGGCGTGTTCGATGGAGAGATCGTTCGCCACCTGGGTGAACCTAATGCTGTCTGCCTTCTGACGGTATTTAGTCTGTGAGGCAGTACATACAGTAGATAAACAGTGTGTCTAATATAGTGTAAACTTAATTTAAAAAAAAAGTGAAATATGCACATACACACACATAATTGTACTGACATCACTAAGCAGCTCTCCAGCTTTCTTGGCCTGGGCAATGTTCAGACATCCTTCAGTCTCCCAGCCCACTCCTTTCATCCAGTTCAGGTCTGAACGGTACTGGTTCTGTGGAGCAACAGAAAGCGTTACGAACCAGGGGAAATATGTTTGTCTGACATTTACCATTTGAATAGCAGACTAAGGCTCATCCCCTCCTCCCATCTCTCACCTCACTTTGTAGGGAATAAGCCTTTTTGGCCTGCTGGACCTTGATGTCATCGGGCATGACAGTGTATTCATGCAGCTTTGTGCGGTACTCCAGGTCGCTGGCGAGAGCCTGAGCCTTTTTGGCGTGGCTCAGGTTGATCATGTCCAGAGGAAGGCTGTACTGGGCCTGGCTCTCCTTGGAGCCCTTCTTGTACTCGATCTGAAGTGGCAACGTTCAAAAAAAGGATTCATTTTGTGTTGACACATATACTGCAGCTGCAAAAGTGTTATAAAATGCATTTAAATGTGATTAATTCTGTTTACATCACTGCTCATTTTGGCCACTTGTAGAGAGTGCAGTGTCTTAGAGTCGCTCATGTTGACTCCCACTGCCTTCTCCTTGTTCTTCATGTAGGTTTCTTTGTATTTAATCTGAAACAGATGTGCATCCAACTTTATTTAATTTACCAGCTATTACATTTGATCAAACCCTACTTATGTTTTTGCTTAGACATTTAGCTGTCTCATATAGATTGTATGGTTGCAAGAGTGTGTGTTTGCTTACATCACTGGCAAGGTCACGGGAAGCCTTGGCTGCTCTGACACTCAGGTCGTCCACGCCGATGTCGCAGGCTTTAGACTTGTTTTTCTCCCATTCCTCCTTATATTTAATCTGGAGAGATAAATTCAAATGATCACTTGAAGACTAAGGAGTGGCTTTCTGTCACCATGTAAATGAGCTTGGACGTGTGCATGCACATGTCAGACAGTGTCTGTGGTAACTTACATCACTGCACAAGGCAGCGTTGGCTTTGGCTGTTTTGATCTGGGGCAGGTCCTGGGATAGCGTGTACTGATGTTTGGTCTTTTCGTAGCCTTTTTTGTAATTTAGCTAAAACACAAATGAATATCACATCAAACAGTGTGCCGATGAAAGTGGTGTGATCATTATCAATCATGTTGTTATAATGCAGGTTACTTACATTGCTGACAAGCTGAGCATTTTTCCTTGCTAAAACAATCTCAGGTGTGTCTGTCGCTTGACTGTACTTGACCTGGTCAATGTGCTGCCTGTAGTTCTTCTGCAGTCATTTAGGAAACAATTTTTACAAATTACAAATGTATCACAACCTACCTGAGAAAGTATGTTCACAACTGTTTTTTCCTTGTAATAATAGGTAATGATAAAAAAAAAATGTAATGATTTGATTTGAGAAAACTCACGTCTTTTAATGGGTCCAGTTTCCTTTGGCTTTGGTAGCCTGGCGTGAGAGTGGCTGGGTAGTTGTATTCACCCTGCTCCTGTTCACAGCCTTGTTTATAAGAAATCTGTAATTTACAATAAGACTGTGTCAGTGACATTACTGGCACAGCAGTTATTCTGTTTTTTGTCAAGTTTTTATTTCGACCATAACTTAAAACAGGCGTCTCCAACAGGTAGCTCGCTACGTGTTGGCTCGCTAAAGGTTAAAAGAATATGTAATACTTCGATAACACAAAGTCACTTTGTTAGCTGTCTAAATTTCTATCCAATCTCAATCACAGACATCTCGCCCCCTCCTGACAAAAAATGATTATTTGCCAATCAGCTGTCGAGTTAAGCTGCTTTCACACTTGGTTACATCAGTGACACTGTAACATTAGGCGATGCCTGCAGAAAATAACCAGGGCGAATAAAAGGCAAAAAATGTATCATGATCATGGGGAATAGGTTGAACATTTTTTTTTCATGAATGTGAATGACAAATGTGTGTTTCATTTACGGGGTGCGAGTATGTCGGGGTGTAAAAGATGTAATGTCGAGCACCACTTCACCAAAGTACACAGGAATTTTTCATGAGACTTTCCAGCTGATAGCAGTCTACACACAGAAGGCAAAGGAGCTGAAAAAGACATCAATCTATGATTGCCAAACAAACGAAGAAGGCCAACGCAGTAACAGAGGATTAATTTAGTGGTGAACATTCTAATGAAACACAAAAAGCCCTGTCTATGGCAGGATTGTAAAAAAGACAGCGATTGTAGTGACTGAAACTTTATTAAAGGACCAGAAAAGTAAGAAAGAAATTATGTCTGCTATTGGCCATTTACAGCTTCGTAGCCACTTTCATTTTATCAAATCAGCTCTCAGAGGAATAAAGGTTGGAGTCCCCTAGGTTAAAGTAAACATGTGTCTATGGATTATATAATAAATATAACACTAATCATATCTTTGCTTTTTTGTCAGCTAAAGAGAGTAGCAGGTGAAAGAGAAAAGCTATTTAAAATTTAAAATGTCATAATATCTCTCGATAAACTGATTCGAAGCAGATTTGAGGTGATGATAATTTGCATAAATCAATAAACTTAATTTCTAAATTATGGTAAATTCATGAAAAACGAGGCTTACATCACTGGCCAGTTTCCTGGCTTTCATGGCATGCATGGTCTTCTTATCGATTCCTGAGTCTTCATAGTGGCCCTTCATGTTGCTGGTGTACTTCTCTTTGTACTTGTTCTTTTAAGTATATAGAAAGATGCAGAACAATCAGTATGCAGGATTGTCTAATACAACCATAATATCCACTTATTTGCCCTTATGGCATTTAGAGTAATGATGTTGATTGTCATACTTACATCACTTGTGAACTTGGCGATTTTAGCAGCATTTTGAAACTGTGGCGTCTCACAGAAATTGATGCTGTGACCTTTGGTGTTCTCCAAGTCTTTCTTATACTCCACCTGTTAGAAAATATTAACAATTACGGCCACTGCATTGTAACATTTTTCATTGCAACCCACTTTTTTGCTGTTCAACAACTTTTCCTTTGTGGCACTTACAGTAAGTTATGTGCTAAATATAAAGTGCCTGCCACTAATCAGTCACCATCACTGACACTCTGCCATACCTCAAGAGTCACTGAGACAAACCTTTAGTCTTAAATATGATTTGCTGAGCTTCAAAATGACAGCACAACACCATTTAACTTGTCAGCTCTACCACCAAAATACCACACGGAGAATTTTGTCACTGTAAAGCATTCAAGCTAAATCAGAACATTGTTCACAGACAAGCAAAAACTGTTGTGACATTTCTATGTCATTTTCCCAAGGCTTGGAATAGTTGCTCAACAGCAGCAGCACTGTGCTCCTGTGAGGTAATAGCAGTTTGATGGGATGTCCCGTGGCCTTGAAAGTAAGCTGTAACCACACCGGACAGGCATGTCAGAGATGCCGAACATGCAAGTTGGGTGGCTTCATGTCTGCTGGAAACTGTGTCCAGCATTTAAAGCTTTCACACACACACACACACACAACCTGCAAATACTTTTTTTACTGACATAAAGCTAGAAATAAGATAAAAGACAAATGTACTGAATGAAGGTGCCTCGAGAATCTGATAAACGAGCTCACCTCGCTGACAATCTTGTTGATCTTTCGGGCGTTCTTTAGAGACAGATTGTCCTCGGACGTCAGGCTATGGAAGTGTGAGGTGCCCTTCATCTTGTTTAAGTCCTTCTTGTATTTTAGCTGCAGAGGGATGAAAGATGATTGAGTACATATAGGAGGACAACATGCTGTGTTTCTGTAGGATCAGGAGATTAGCGGTGTGCACACGTACACACAGAGTCTAATTTAGTCGGTGTGGAGAGTTTAAACAATGACAACATGGTGAGGCTTTCACATTGTAGTCCCCCATCCATTCTGCCCGGTGATGACAAGGTCCGATGATGGATGAAGCTGGAGCTCTTCCACTCTACTCTATTATGTTTTGACAGCGTTTATAACCAGTTCACATGGTTACACAATTGATACAGGCTCCATTTTTAGACAGACCAGCCTTCCAACTACTTCAGTGTTAGCCTAAAGATGTAGTGAAGTCTCATGAAGGACCTACTATATGTTGGGGACGTCACAAAGAGGAAATTTTCCCACCGTTTATTAAACTTGTGACAACACTGATGATATCGATTACACTGGACATTTTACAAGATGATGCTGGCTGTGTGTCTGGCCTCTCCGGTCAAGTTCTGTCCTCCACACGGCGATTACCTCATTAACGTTATGGTTCCTTTATAATGTTCGAATAATAATGTTACTTTTGCTTTTCACTTTGACACCAAATCCTCGGCCATCATCTTCAACTCTCTCTCGTCCTATGTGTGTGAAATCTGACTGCTACTCTGTACTTAGACTGTGTTGAAGACACTTTCACTTTCAATTTGTAGCATCTGTCATCCAACTATGTATTGATAACACAGCGCTGATGTGCAAAAATTAACTGAAGCTTTGAAGTTTTGTAAATGAATGTTGCTGTCAGGCTGATACTCACATTGCTCGCGTTTTCCTGAGCCTTCTTCGCAAGATGATAACCAGGAGTGATCATAGCAGGGAAACTTCCTTTCCCTCGTTGCTGCTCATACTGCTCAGTATAGGCAATCTGCAAACAGAAGATATTGTATTTGCAATTCTATTGGAAGTAATACAAATAACTCATAAAGTGCTGTAAACTCTTTTCTAAAAGGTTTTAATGGGTTGAAATTAAACCATATAGGCTAAGCTGTCAATCATGTTAACACACCATTCTGGGTCCAAACTATAAAAACCTTTAAAAAAAAGTTACTGGATCTGACCTCTAAGATACACAACATGAATCATCTAAATCATACATGTCGACCTCTATTCTCTCTCCCTACAGTATCCTTTCTATAATTCATAATTCACATTTTAATTATAGGAAAAAAGGCAAATAAAAAACTTTGAGCAGCATATGATAATGTGGCGTCCTATATGATTTTGCAAGAGGCTTTTAAATCAAAACATATTAATGAGAGTAAATGCCTTACCTGGCTGAAGTTCTCTGCATTTTCTCTTGCGTGAGCTGCTTCAGCTACTGCTGCCTCAGCGCTGGCTTTACCCCTGATCTCCTGTTCATACACCTGACGATACTTTATCTGGTATAAACATGAAATCCATTACCAACCGATGATCAGGGGTCTGTAACAGCGCATACATGTATGATTACATTTTGATATTGGCTACTTACATCACTGGCCTGCTCAGTGGCCTTCTTTGACATCTTGTATCCAGGTGTCAGATGTGCAGGAAAGCTGCCTTTACCTTTCTGCTGCTCATACTCCTCTGTATAGGCATACTGGAGGAAGCAAAGCAACGGTTAAGGCACAGATCTATCTGATCTGAGACTATACTGACTGAGTAATACTCTATTGGTCTTGTTAGTGTCATCTGGTTTAAAATGAGATAGAACATAGACATCATTAATATCATTTCATCATGAAAGCTTACATCGCTAACAATTTGTCCTTGTTTCTTGGCCAGAAGCACCTCCGGCGGGTCAACAAACGTGGTGTACTTTGAAACTCTCTCCTCGTGTCCTTTTTTATATTCCAGCTGCAAATAAAGAAAACAAAGAACTTGATTTGGATTATAAAGTCACAACTACCACTGACAGAGACACCTGTTTCGATTTTAGCTATTTGGTCCATAACAGTATTAACAAAGAAATACACTTACGTCACTGGCCAGAGTATTGGCTGTCTTAGCAGCCTGGTAGCCTGGTGTTATCATGGCAGGGAAGCTTCCTTTCCCTTTTGACTGCTCATATTCTTCTGTGTACTTCACCTGCAAATAATTACCAACTCAATCAAGACATTTTGGGTTTGTAAGCATTTAGGCAATCTACACTTGCAACAATGCCTCTTTATTTATTTAAAAACACAAAAAGCATACAGGTTTTAAAATATAAGGGAGGACTCCTTGAACTCACGTCACTGATGGTGTTCTGGGCCTGAGACATCGTTACTATCTCCTGGTTGGTCACTGTGCCTGAGTACCACATCTGCTGCTGCGAGAACCCAGACTGCGACTGAAAGGCCTGGTTGGTACATATGGAGGACAAACTTGGTAATTTCCATCCTTTCACAAGAGAGGTAATACTTTACCTTTCATGCCTTATGGACCTGGCTAAAACTAAAAGTCATGGTAACTAGTGTCAATTTACTACAGTGCAAATAAATCTGTCAAGCAGACAATAGAGAGAAGATGAGGTTTAATGCAGCAACAGCAACAGCCTATTGAAATAAGTTAGTTGCTTACTCTCATCATACAGTTCCCAACATTTCCACATCCAATATAATTACATCTTAATATTGATGATTTAGAACTTTGCTTTTTGCAAAGAAAATCAGCTATACAAGGAACAAAAAGTAGGACTGTTTGCTTTAAAGATTTAACAATTTGAGGAAAGATCAGAATTAAGGCTGAAACTCCCTTTAACTGGTTGCAGTGGCCAGTTGCTCTACCGGGAGCTCACCTGGCTGGCCATCTGATTGGCTAGGCGAGCCTTCTCCAGCTCCATGGACCTCATGTCATGGTGGAAGGTGGACATAAAGCGCTCGCCATCTTCGCGATACTTCAGCTACAAGTGCACATAGACGACAAGCAATGTTAAGCCAAGGCCAGCACACATTTGCACATGCGCATGTGTCCACTTTGGCATGTGGATGCATGACATCAGCAAAAAATAATAAAAAGACTGTCAGCCCACATTGATATTACCCTGACTTCCGATCCACAGAGCTGAACATCACTCTATTCATATGCTGTCAACTTCAAACCCGACAACCTGAGCTCACATATTAATGATGAAGGGATAACATGTGTGTGCTGTTATTAATAACGGAGATGTTCCAATCAAGAAGCTGGACCTGCCAAGAAAGACCCAGAGAGGAGCGCCCAGTGATGAAACTCTAAGCTGCTTGCTAATGATCCTTAAGCTGTAAAAATGTACAAAACTAATATTAGAATAGCTTTACTGCAGGGGATGAGAGACAGCACTGATGAGTGACTTCTCTGGAGCATCATCTCTAAAGAGCTAACAATAAACATGTGAACTCTATGTAAGAGAGCCAAATAGAGCCGAACTTAAAAAGCTCACTCAAAACTAGTCAAGTATCGCAAAGCAACTAATGAAACAAAAGCTTTGCATGTTAACCAAAGCTAGATTTTTGCTCAGTGGACATGGCTGAAGGATACTCAGCATGGTCTGAAGTCAGCATTCAAACTAAATACCAACATATCTCTCTAGCAGCATAAAGCAGTAGCGAATGAGCTTGCTAGTCCACTGCTAATACAAGCATAAGAACATTGCATGAACCGGTAGACACAGACAGGCACAGACAGACGGGAACAGGTGGCCAGGCAGAGGAGAGGAAGGGATGTGAGGCTGTTTTTCTTGACGTATAATTTTAGCCTCCAGAAGCATAAAGTGGGCTGAGCAGAGGGGGTTGTCTTGCCTCTGTCACAGGAACAGAAATAACCCGAGCCGCAAACTCCATTCCACACCGCTGCCGTCACCATGGACTCAGAGCAGCCGTCCACCTCTCTCTCTTCCAGCCGTGAAGAGGGAACAAGGCCTTTTTGATCTGACCGTACATATGCTTTGGGTCAGATCTTGAGCTTTCTGATTGTATGCATGTTTACAGGTTAATAGATCTAAGTTGTCTATGAGGTAATCAGTGGTTTTAGGTGACAAAGTGAAAAACATTACAACGGTTTGGGATTTTGTGCTCTCGAAAAATATTGTTGTATTATTTGAGAATAATTAGATCTATTTAAATCTAGTTTTAATTCATGCATCAATCCCTTTTTAAAACCTACACCAACACAATGACCACTGTGCATAGCAATCTCATGACAGACCAGTGATGAGTGGTCATTTCACTCATGGCATAGACAGTGACTTATGTCAGCCTGTCAACAATACACCTTGACTCATGATTAAGGCCGAAATATTTCGTCTCATGTTGCTGCTTGTGTGTTTTTACATGTGACGTCATCTCACCTCACTGCTCGCCTTGCTTTGCTTCTTGGCGTTGATGTTGATGGGGGTCTCATAGACGCTTGTGAATGTGTTGTTCCTCGGATTGTGTCTGGAGAGATGAGATATGAAAAAAATCACCAATTTTGAGTTCATGGAAATACACAGAAAAGAGGGATACGTTGTCACACCAAAATGTCCCCAAAAGGTAGATTGTTGATTGTTTTTTGGAGATTATGCTCAAATAATAAGTTATATGATTAGATGTTTCTGGTGTTTGGTACTTACACTGAGCAGTACGGCCTCTTCTTGTGGCTGACAAAGTTATTGGCAGTGAGTACCATCTTACAGACGTCACAGTGAAAGCACGCTTTATGCCAGTTCTGACAGAGGAAAAAAAAAAAAAAATCACATTGTTTCAGAGGGTCATTAAAACAGGATTCTAATCACGAAATTCAGACTTCGATGTAGTTTATCACACAGAGACAGAAGTGGTTTAAAACATGGACATATTAATAAGACAGCTTTACTTAAACAAGGCCCAAAATAACGGCAGCAATCACAGCATCATCTTCCAACTGGACTCGCTGACTTGTTCTTAAATATAGCTTGCACGTCAATGTTAAACTGTATATCTCTTGCTTTTATCTCGCAAGTTTTTAAAAATTATATTTCATAGCAGCAACCAGTCATAGACGTTTTTCATGCTTCGGATTTTACAATGTAATGATCATCAAACATTTTTACTCATTTTATATCAAACATGTTTGGATCCATAGCACAATAAAAACTTAACAATAAATAATTTTTTATACATGTTTGTGATTTTAAACTGCAGTTTAATGGCAGATGATGTATTTTATTTGATTCACCTGTTTGCACGCTGAGCCATGCGTATTTGTAAAGAAATCTTTGGAATAAATTTAATGGTGGCATATTTAGGTGACAGATGTTTTCTGAAAGAAGTTGATTGAAAAACATACATCAGTGCTTCAGGTCTTTTGGAAGTTTGTGTCATACTGACATACATGCTGTACCTTGATGTTAATATTGACTTTCTTGTTACTTTTACAGCCGTTTAAAGTATTTTAAAATGTATTTTTATGATCAAATGCTCAAACAAGATGCAAAACCGTCTTGCCATCACAATGTTTCTGTGTTACCTGGTCAATGCAGTTGATCTTTTCAGCCGGGTAGACCACAAACCCACACCTGGCACAGGACTGCATGGTGAAATGCTTGTCCTTTTCCTTTCAGGAAAAAATATAAGAAGAAGTAAACTAAAGAGAAAATGATGGCCAAAAAAAGAGTCGGATCAGGCAGGCAGGCAGGACACAGTTTAGTGAAGGAACTGGCAGTGACTCCCAGACAGTCGTGGTAGTGTGTCTCTGGTGGTGGTAAACTTAGCTCTGTGACTGTGACACTTTGAAACTGTCTCTTACTTGACACCATGTCCTACGACGGACCAGCCCCCTTCCATGTACCAGGCTAGAAGACTGGCTGAGTCCAGCTGTCTGTCTGCCAGGAGACAGCAAGGTCAGATGTCACCGAATATGTGTAATGATCCTGAGTTGGACCGGTATTTCAACTTTGGGCACCTCGCCAAGACACTAACTCATAAAAGCGTAATACATTGTGTAATAGTTTTACTTAGCTTTGTCAGCTAAGTATGTTAACCCATACAACAAATTTAAACACAGAGGGCATGTGAATCATCGAATATATTCACCTTTACAGCTGGTTGTTGTGAAATGACTGGAGTTGTAGATGTGGCAATGCAGGAGGTGGCAGCAGTTGGTACTGGTGGTATATCAGTAGCAGATGATGATGGTCATCACAATTAGCACACAGTACCATTACTTGAATGTTATATCAGTCAAATAAATAATATGTCAGTACCTTTACTGAATGAAATCAACAAATCCAGCTCTGTTCCTCCAGAGATATCTGCTCTCTGTGCTGGAGCAGTCAAACAACATGGCAAACAAATCCAACTGAGGTACCAAATTCATGCACCGGCCAGAAAGTGTATTTTATAACTAGACATAAAGAACAGTTTTACCATCTGATAAAAATCTTGCCATTTCTTCTGTCTTGGAGCTGGCCTAGCTATCCTCCAGCTTCAGAGGGCCAAACCTCAATAACCTTGCCATCCACTCACCATCACCCATGGCTTTAGGCATTTCATATTTAGAGGCCAGCTTGAGACAATACAAAACAATAGCTATTAAGCTGCCAACTGTTACAAAAGCAGCTTGAAGCCTTGAGTCGTCACCATATTGGTATTTTGCAACCAGAAGTGACGCAAGTTGGTACAACTAAATGCTGAATAAGACATGTTTTGGCAACCAAAAAGGTTGTAATCAACTTTCATGAACTGAAAACACACTGTGAAAGGCTCAAAGTTGCAAGTTGTAAGACGAAAACACAGACAACGCTGTGATAGCGACCTCTCAATCACAAGGTAGCCACGCCCTAGACATGTATGCTTCTTTATGGTGTATGCTTCTTTTGGTGTATTTGACTCTTTGGGGGCGGCAGTAGCTCAGTCTGTAGGGAGTTGGCTTGGGAACCGGAGGGTCACCGGTTCATGTCCCGACATGGACCAAAAAACTGAGTGTGAACTGGTAGCTGGAGAGGTGCCAGTTTACCTCTTGGGCACTGCCGAGGTGCCCCTGAGCAAGGCACCAAACCCCCAACTGCGGGGCTTGTCAGGAGCAGCCCCCTCACTCTGACATCTCTCCATTAGTGCATGTATGTGTGTTTCAGTTCTGCATGTACCATGTATAAGTTAAAAAAAACAACAGAGTGTAAATTGAATTTCCCCACTGTGGGACTAATAAAGGCTGATCTTCTTCTTCTTCTTCTTCTAAATGGGACCATAATTTACGAAATCGTGCTGTATTGAAGAAGACTTGAAACTAGTGACTGTAAACTCATGTATACAATGTTTACTGAGGTAATAAATCAAGTGAGAAGTAAGTAAGTAAATAAGTAAACAAATAAATAAATGTTTTTAAGACATACAAAACAAATGAAATAAAAGCACAGAGAAACTGGATCACAACACATAAGGAGTGACTTCATAAAGTGCTCAGGTAGCAATTCCCACTGTGTCTTTAAATTAGTTGTTCGATGCTATATTACCTCTGAAGATTATGTTTATACCTTAAAAAAGCAATTGTCCTTTGACATTTTGAGTACTTCTTTGTGCCTGCAGAGATTTGCATCCCATTGTTATTTCAGTCAAGATGAGTGTTACATGTATGAAATTCACACTGACCACTCAAAACACCCCAAAACATGAGCTGGTTATAGTGTTTGATCCTGTCTGATAAAAGGAACTTAATAAGATGCATTATTCATTAAATTGATATTATACCTTCCAAAATTTGCATCCCCCTGTTATTTCAGCCAAGATGGATGTATGAAATGTACACTCTCAAGCCAAAACAGCCCAAAATGTCACACTGTTTCATCCAAAAGTGTCTGAAAGGGAACTTAATACGTGGATGCAATATTCATCCATCCATCGTCAACCGCTTATCCCGTTAGGGGTCGCGGGGGGGCTGGAGCCGATCCCAGCTGGCATAGGGCGAAGGCGGGGTTCACCCTGGACAGGTCGCCAGTCCATCGCAGGGCACATAGAGACAACATAGAGACAGACAACCATTCACGCTCACATTCACACCTACGGGCAATTTAGAGTCATCAGTTAACCTAAACAGCATGTCTTTGGACAGTGGGAGGAAGCCGGAGTACCCGGAGAGAACCCACGCTTACACGGGGAGAACATGCAAACTCCACACAGAAGAGCCGCAAGCTGGAATCGAACCTACGACCCTCTTGCTGTGAGGCGACAGCGCTAACCACTACACCACCGTGCAGCCCCGGATGCAATATTCAGCAAAACTAATTTTGTACGGTTTAAGGAACATCTGTTCATCTGTCAAAAGTACAAACAGCACAATATTTTTCAGTTTATGATCAAGGACATGATGGTAATTAGTCAACAATGATACACTGGTGTGGGTGTCCCAGTTCAAATTTTACAAATGTATACACCACAATTGTCTATAATGTGCATATTACAGTTGTTTATCAAATCTGTTAGCTAAGCTGTGGAGTTTGAGGCAACAGTATCATGAATATGCACTGTGGCAGATGTGACGTAAGGCTGTGACGTAATGACGCAGCCCGGAGACGTACTTTCGCTTTCTCGAGAGGAGCAGAAAGGAGGAAAACAGATTAGCTGCCAACTTTTGCGCAACAGCTACGCTGACATCGCGCATTAACGTGCGCAAATAAGAATGTAAGTTCATGCTAAAGTGTACATATCGTTTTTAAGCTAGTTTTCGGGCGCTACGCTAACGTTAGTCACTCAGCTAACAAGTTGGATGTAGTAACAGCGTATTAAAGTGGTGGTATAATGTACAGTAATGAATCCATCCATAACGATGTGTGTGTTACTGTAGATGGCTGGAGGAGCTGCTGAGCCGACTGATCTTGGGGCTGAAGTTGAGGAAGGGACGCTGACGGGAGACCAAACTGACGCCAAACCTGACCGCAGAGGGAGATTTCTACTGTTTGGGTGACTTCCTTTTCCAGCATTCACACACTAGCTATATAGAAACTTATACACACCCACGAGAGGAAACCACATCACATAGTTTGGTCCAGAACCAACTGAATTCACTTCAGATTCACTTCAACAGGCCATCTATACAAAACAAGCATGTTTTACTATAGTTTTAACCTTCATTATTATTCCCTCTCCAGATCAGAGTGTTAAAATTAATGGGAGTTATAGCACAACACTACATCATCTGTGGTCTTATATATTTCTATGTTCTGTGGTGAGTCTCACCATTAGTAATGTGAAGGCCTTGCATAACCAGATATGCATGACTTGAGTGTTTTGCAGCTGGAGAACCAGTGTGGTTATCTCTGCATTTTTCTGTTTTTTTTCTGTGTATTTTCAGCAGCTTTTCCTTCAGTGTTAGCTGAATTTATTTTTAGTCCTTTTGTCCCCATTTTCACCTCTGGTGCTGTTTTAGAGCTGCAGATTAGAAGAAACAGAAATTAACTTATTGTATCATAATTGCACCTTTTCTAAAGTAATGGTTGTAAAACTAGTGCTTTCAAGTAAACTAAATGTGAACAAACGCTCACATTTATATACTCAAACAGATAGTTTTGAGCTCTTTGGAATGAGAAGAGCTTAACACCTTCACATAACTATGCACTTTCACTTATATTGACAATTCTTTGTACACCAGGGTGCGATTTGTTCCCCTTAATGAGCCTCAAATAATCAACTCTTTGAAAAATATATGTATAAAATGTATACCCTTGATTTGACTCTGCAACCCAGTTTTGCATAACCTAATTAGAGTAATGGGGTAAGGAGTGTGGAAACAATTTTAACATCAGTTTTGGGACTAATGTCAGTCCTCAAGTGGCTGCTCAAAATTAGACTGTGTTACAGCAGAGTCTAAAATGGTGGCTATATGAATTCAGTGTGATATCACACACCCTTTCACAATGTCTCCTGTCTTAATTTGGATTTTTTCAGTGTGACGCTGATGATGTTTGTTCCAGTTTGACTCACAAGGTGGCACTGTGAACCTTTATAGTAGAGGGACATTTGTTTTTCCCAGACAGACACTGGTAATGAAACACAAAGCGATTGTCTGGCATTTACCCCAAACTTCTACTTTTTTAATACATAAAAAAGAAGAATCTCACATTTTAGATTAAAAAAAAATAAAAGTGCCTTTTAAAAGACATTGAATTATTTAAAGACAATTAGAAATTACATAAAATCGATACCACCTTATCTACAGTACTTGGGCGTGTCTTTTTCATTGGAAGATCCAAAGCGCCAACCGTGACCCATTCGACTGTTGCCATGGTAATCAACCTCCAAATCAGTATTAAAATGCTTCGTTTTTTTGTTTTGTTTTTACATATAAGCATGTACTAATAATGTATAAATCCCAACATAGCCCATGAAATAATCTCACGCCATAATTCATTACTCATATTCAACATTAATTATAATTAGTTAACTCAGACGGATATCGCTGTTTATTTGTAGAGGTGTGTGTGTGCGTGTGTGTGTGTGTGTGTGTGTGTGTGTGTGCAGTATTGCGGCAGCAATACTTTAATGTATTAAGCTTCATAGCCAACAAATTGAAAAAAGACAAGACATAGTATAATATTAAATTATATATACTTATGTTACATGGTTGCAAACATGAATACCATATTTAGAAGTTTTACGTAAAACCAATACCACCTTATCGATAGTACTTGGGCGTGTGTCTGTTTCATTGGAAGAAGGCCTGACCAAATAACAGATAAACTTCTGCCATACTATGTCATCTGCCAAGGAATTGAGTATCATCAAGATTGTAATGATAATTATCTGTAGGTCTTGAACTGGATTTTGGCTAAATGTTGGTTTAAAAAAAACCAAGGCTGTAATTATTGATAACCAAGATTTCTCTTTGGTTATTTGCTGTATGTTAGGGTGTTTATACGAGGGTCGACCCGAATGCTTCAAAGCTTTGACTGTTGCCTTGGTAACTGACCTCCAAATCAGTACTCACAAATCTCACCACTGTGACTTATTGTCTACACAAAGGTAACGTGATAGCTAATGTAATTATTAATGGAATTTTGTTTTTTTTGTAAGAAATTTCAAAAAAGTTATTTCCTAATTATCATCTAGGTACCAGCAGACATGGAAATCCTGGAAATGTATTAAATAAATTACCAACTATCGGGAAATAGCAGAATATAATTGTTAAAAAATGCTCATAGTAAGTCATTTTTGATCAATTTTGGGGTAAATATTGGGGCAGTTTTGCGGTAATTCCTATGAAATTTCAAATACATGACTTGCTAATTATTACTAAATTACCATGAAATTTGTGGACCTGTAAAATGAGGTATTATCAGGAATAATCCCACAACATTATTCATGATTCACGTTCAACAATAAGTATTATCAGTGTTTTTCAGATGGATGTTTGTTATGTGTGAAAGTGCGTGTGTGTACAGTAGTGCAGCAGCGTCACTGTCCTGCAGCTTCAAATGCCTTTGAATATTTCTCACTGACGCTTCAACGCCCAATAAATGGTATTCAGGACAGCCTTAGTTCATACAAAGCAGCTATTTTCTTAGTAATGGATGGATGTTAGTTGTACATCTTCTTGTGCATCCAGCTCTAAAGTTGGGCCACTCCCAGTATGTCCGTGGCTACAGGTGGATTCTGTGCCTGTCAGCAGAGGAGCAACTTGTTGCCCTGTCTGACCTCAGCAGGGAGCGAGGCGCTGGGGCCATGTGTGAATAGGCCTTTAGAAAGCACTGGTGTGGTGGCGAGGCTGCTGACTCAGGGGGCTCACAGTGCGCCGCCCCCGTCCTCAGCATCCCACTGGCCCAGTCAGGGTGTCCATCCAGTACAGAGAGCATGTCAGTATCCTAGCACTCAGCCAAAAATTAAGCTGCCAGGTCTGGAGAAACATACTCTTTTTGGGGGAAATAAAAAAGAAACGAGACAAAACCAACGCATTTCAGATGCAGAGTGGCGTAGCGCTTAATGACGAACCCAGGTAAGACCTCACATTCCTCTTAACCGTCCTCCTACTGTACCTGCTCCTCTTTCTGCCATGCCCAACCCACACCAAAACAGGGTCGCAGCTCTTTGCCCACCCTCGCGCAATTGTTTGGTACAGTATGCAGGCACAGTTTGGAGGTGGGAGGGGGGCTTGAAAAAGTTCTGGATCACATGTTTATTAGAATATGGCTGGGCCGCCTGCGAGTGTACGTGCATGAGAATGTTGGTGAGCACTGCTGTGTATTGTTGAGTAACTTGATGACGAGGCTCTTCTGGAACAAGCCTGGATTTTCTGAGCCCCCAATGGGCGACTGTTGGCTTTGCTATCTGGATGCATCTTTTAAAGAATGGAAATATGACAGGTCTGTGGGAATTACCTCTCGTGAAGGATTAACTCTCGCTCAATCTGCATTGACGTGGTTGATGATTTTTTTTTTTTAATATCTGCGCTAAGCAGCAATGTTCTAGTTTCTTCTTTAACCCGACGGTGGATTACTGCGACCAAATTTGGCTGCGACATTAATGCCTTATTTGAAAATGTATGTACTCTTTGGTTTCTGAGTAAGTGGATCATGTGAGTTTTCTTTGCATTTGGAAGACTTGGCATTTACTTGTGTGGAAGTAACTTATATATAACATTTGGGCTTAAAAGACGGTCGTGCTCTGTAACTCACAAATAATAACGGAAATGTCTCACTTTTGCGAGACATTTCCATGTAAGATAAGAGTTAACTTTATGGATGTTGAAAAATCAAATCTGTTTTCTTATATTCACAGTTATTTACCTTCCTTTTACTGTTCTTATTTATGTTTTTAGTATTTGTCTAAAAGACATAAATGAAGGAATAATGCTATGGATGTGATCTATATGAACTGTATACATCTACTGTACATTATATCCGTACAAGTAACTGGCTCTCAAAAGATCTGCTGAACTTAAAACATTTTGTGTTAGATAAAGCTCAAAAGTGAATAATATTGCCGGATTTAAATGCTCAGTTTTAATCTCTAATAATGCAACCATACAGTGTTAACTGTCGTTAATATTCTGCCTCTCTCCGACTCTGTCAGTAAGAAGAATAAGGATGGCCAGACGCGGGAGCAGGACTACTCTTCTGAAAGCCATTACAGAATTGTTTCACCAACATTCCAGTATAAGATGAGCCACCAGCGCGTGGGCAAGTGCATCATCATCAACAACAAAAACTTTGATGAAAAGACAGGTACGGCGAACATGTTTCAAACACACAGTCAAAAAAGAGCCTCGTGGTTTAAGCAGATGTGTCTCGGCAGGGATGAATGTACGCAACGGCACGGACCGAGACGCCGGCGAGCTGTTCAAGTGCTTCAAGAGCCTGGGCTTCGACGTCTTCATCTACAACGATCAGACGTGTGAGAAGATGGAGCGTCTTCTCAGGGAGGGTGAGTGGTGACGTCCTCAGGCTTTTATTGTTTCTGTCATGTGGGTAAGTAACACTGTTGAACTAATAGGATAGCATTACTAGCCCAATAAATAGCATGTTGAGAAGCATTTTGGAAACACAGTTCATACAGTATTTGCTAAGGTGGGTTTCTTTCATCATACACTCATACTACAGTAGCTTCTAGTCACCCATTAAAAAAGTGACTCAGTTGTGCTTTAGGTAGACCAAAATTAATCCAGTCTAACAGTCCAGCATTGACCCATGAAGGTTATAATTATTGTTGAAACTGTTTATGGAGTTATTGATTCAACTTTGTTTCAACTCTACTTTGTGATGTTGTTCAGTTGTGTTGTGTTACATTGATATAAACTGGGTGGTTAAACACCTCTTAGTATCACACAATACCAATTCAGCGTCACCACAAACTACAGCGTCCAAAGTTGAATCAACACGTCTCTAAAACAGTTTCAACAACATTCATCATTCTTACCTTCATAGAGGCAGGATATCTTGCAGCACTGTTGTACCTCATTCAGTTAACGTCAGCTGCATCTAAGTAATAAACTGGCAACTGAGTGTAGTGACATAGTAAAGTCACTACTTGGACCGGCATCTTGGTTTTACTATTTTAGCAATGGGAGAAATGTGAAAATGTTTAAGGAAAGGTAAGAATCTCAGACAGACATCTCTTTACTTTAACAGATTTGTTATCAGCTCTACCAGATTCATTAGTTTTAATATGCATACAGTACAGTCATGCGCTAGAGAAACTGATTCCCCCTCAAGCTGCAGTGTGAACAAGTTCACAATCAACACTTTTCATGACTTACAGTGTGTTTTTCTGAAGGTCAGACAGCAGATGGTGCTGTTGTAAAAGTAATTACATAAGTCCTAATGAAGGCGGCCACAATTTGACCAAAAGGTTAATACTTTTGGTGTCAGTGATCAGAGCACTTGGGGGTCCGCTGGCTAGGTTTAATGACAAGATGTAGTCAGTCAGATGTCACACCAGTGGACTCTCTTGTTTAATATGTTATGCTGTGTCCAAAGGAAGTTTATTCTACAACTGAAGAATAGATGCTATGAAATCTGACCTAGCTATTCATGGTCCTCTTCAGATGACTCCTAATTATTTCGGTGACCCCTTTACCTTTCATCTCATATCAATATCAGGCCACAATGCCCCATTAGTACACAAGAAATTCAAAAATCGTATTGACAGATTGTCATGAAGTTTAAGCACATTTGTGTTCCCTTGTGGATGATCACTGGTCTCCAAGGCAACTCGGCTAACATGTCAACTTTTCTCACAGTATTTATCATTATAATCAGTTTGCTATAGGAAATTGCTCAGCACATTTATCCTCCTAAAGGGATGGACACTGCAGTGTGTTAGGGTCAAGCAATATGCTGAGAGGCAAAAGACTAGACAATTAATATAAATTTAGAAAATACACTAATTAAAGTGTAAATGATAGTTTAAGTATTGTATGGTGTTCTATTCCTGAGAGGACACTCTCTGGAAACTATATATTGGAAACATTTTAAGAGACTTATTAACTTAATAGTAACTCCGTAATAGTTACTGAAAGTTAAGGTTAAATTTTAGCTGCACCTTAATTCCTTGATGAATGAATAAAGGGCCGAAAAACTCCAGACTGGACCATTAAGTTACTGATAAAGGTACAGTGTGTAGCATTTAGGGGGATCTATTTCTTTAGTGTATAATCACCTGAAAATACAATTAGTTGTGTTTTCATTACCTTATAATGAGCCGTTTATATATACAGTACAGCTAGCTCTAAGTTTAATGAGGCCTGAGCCGAGCTAAGAGTTGAGTGTTTGTTTGTGTGTGTATGGGTCAGCCTCGGAGGAAGACCATAGTGACAGCTCGTGTTTCGCCTGTATCCTGCTAAGCCACGGCGAGGAGGGCATGATCTACGGAACAGACGGAGCCATGCCCATCAAGTCCATGACCTCATTGTTCAGGGGCGACATGTGCAAAAGCTTAGTCGGGAAGCCAAAACTCTTCTTCATCCAGGTAGGAACTTCTGAAGATTTTCACTTATAGATGACAAGTTGTACAGTTGTTAATTAACTTGTAGATTTGTGTGAAGACCACCACTTTTGACCTAAATGGTCAGCCTAAGGCTTGAATGACAAAAAAATATAACTTTAAACATTTGTTTTTGTTGCTCCCCACGGACAGATGATAGCTTTTGTGTCGAACTTTGCCCATCTCTTCTTTTAAAAACAGTTAATTTTTAATTGCTTCACCAGGTCATCGTTGAGAAAGCTACTCAGGATCACAATGAAATGTCATTTCATTTACTTCACCAGGCTTGCCGGGGTTCTGAATTTGATGATGGTATACAGACAGATTCGGGTCCGCCGAACGATACCCTGGAGACAGACGCTAATCCAAGACATAAGATCCCTGTAGAGGCAGATTTCCTCTTTGCCTACTCCACCGTGCCAGGTAAACCAAGGTTCATTTTATATTTTTATTGCCAAATAAGTGAATGCTTAAAGTTAAAGTTGTCTGGGTATCGGTCATGTACCTGTGCCGGATGTATTGGTGAGCAGTTTCAGTGTTGACTCATGTTAATTTTCCAGGGTATTACTCATGGAGGAACCCTGGGCGCGGCTCCTGGTTTGTCCAGGCGCTCTGCAACGTCCTCAACGAGTTTGGCAAGCAGCTGGAGATAATGCAGATCCTTACACGGGTCAACTACATGGTGGCCACCAGCTTTGAGTCCTGGTCCGAAGACCCACGCTTCAGTGAGAAGAAACAGATCCCCTGCGTGGTCTCTATGCTGACCAAAGAACTGTATTTCAACTGACCGCCAGCACTAACTGACTGACTGACCGACCGACTTGACCGACTGACTGTTTCAGGTACCGACTTAGCGGTCAAAGCATTCAGGGATGATTCAGGCCCAGCAGGACACTGCACATTTAGAGCACATTATGACAATTTGCATGTGTAGTTGGGCCCGAAAACAAGCACTCTGTGAGAACCTAAATAGCTATTTACAGTGGCACTCCGCGTTCATGTGCTGATGGTGAAACTTCTTCCTCTTCAGGTTATTCTTCGGAATAATGGCGTCACATTTCGATCTGATCTTTATTTGACAGGCATGTTAAATATCCATGTTATTCCACCAGCCCGGAAAATTTGCTGCCACTTTTTGCGGGTTTGGGGAATCATATCTGAATATGCGTCTCTCCATTTTCCAGCATTTGCTACGATGTTGAGAGGAACTGTACAGAGTAGACAGGAGTCTTAAAGGGATAGTTTGAGTGTTTTGAAGTGGGGTTGTATGAGGTACTTATCTATAGTCAGTGTATCACCTACAGTAGATCGAGGTCGGTACGCCCCCAGTTTGGAGAAACAGACTGGAGTACCAACACGAACAAATCAATACAGTGCTATAGACGGGGATGGCAGAAAAAGTTATATTAGCCTCCTAATAGAAAGGCTCACCTAAAATAAATGATAGCCATGTTAGTGTATGCCGTATTTAGATTATGTTCACCTCTTCACCTTACTGTCACCCAGCCCTTTCTGACAGAGGACTGAAGCCGTTGCATCCATCTGTGCTCTCACCAAAAGCACCGCACTCCACCGAACGAACCAAAGTCACAAACTAAGCAGTGATAGACCAGCAACTCCTGTGTCTCCCTGTCATCTACTGCAAGTAATATACCCATTAAGTACCTTATACAACCCCACTTCAAAACACCCAACTATCCCTTTAGGGCTAAACATGGCTCCTGTATTTATTGTATGAAATTATGAAATGGGTTTTGAATAACTGAAATAATTTACATTTAGCGTTGTGAGATACGTCTCTCTTTTTATTGCAGTCCCATGGATTTGTACAGTGTACAATACTGTCACCATTGCACAGTAAGATAAATTGGAGACCAAGGGGCAGTTGAATGTCCCTGTAGAACAAACATCCTATAGAAAGTCTCTAGAAGTCCCCACTGAGAGAGTGAAAAAAGCAATTGCCATAGGAGAGGACGAGGGAGCTGCTTTAATTACAATCCCTGTCTAATGCACTGTTAAAGGTGTCTGGAAAATGGATCAGATCATTTTCAGCTATTTGTGTTTTAACATTTTCAGCTGTCAATTGTCAGAAAAAAAGAGACAACAGAAAAAGACAACACTCCTCTGAGCAGAAACACGCGACAGTGCTTTTGCCAAAGGCTCGGTGTCTCAGCCTTCCTAGCAAGTTTAATAAGTTGGTAGCAGCATGCTGGCATCCTCAGGTTCTTTAATGTCCCATGAAGTGGGTTAATGTCATGTTAACAAATGTCATATACGTTTGGCTAGGAAGGTGCCATCTTTTGCTATGTAGTGATTAGTTCTGTGAGATTTGGGGTCAAGTGCATATAGTGTATAGTCCACTCCCACAAAGCAAGGATTATTTGCAATTTGCCAGTTTTTTCAGCCTGATGTTGAAGACTTCACTTACTTGTTGTTCAACCCAGAGTAAGTGGAGTTTGTGTATTTGCATATAATCAAAATTGCTCACTTGTCTTATCAGTCCGGGTCCAACAAATCAGTTCATGAATTTCCCTTTTTTAATCTTTAAAGTTCGACATTCCTCTTTAATACCTTTAAGAGATAATAGGATACATGCTGTCGACTAGCTAAAGAACTTGAGAATGTCAAAAATGGTGTCATAAATTTGGGAAATATCATAGTGTAAAGCTGGACTAGGGCCCAAAGCACAAATACAACATCATTTCACTGTATATTAGTGTTGTACATTGTCACAGCATCCACTATGCTCTCAGCAAAGTCTTTTATTTTATTTTTTTTTTTAACTGAGCTTTGACCCAAATCATAAAGAAAGAACAAAACTTTTACATATTATTTTTAAGCACCTTGCCACATTTTTTAAAAACAGCATTGCATAATGTAGTAATTATTAGCATTAACTTATATGGTAAAATATAAGATATTTTTAATTTAATGGACTTTGCTGATGGTCATTACAACTTACATGAAGTTTGTTTCTGCGGTGTTATTGTGCCAAAGTCTGTCAATCACAGAGGCAGCTATTACTGGTGGTGACAAGTCTGAACATACACAACCCACATGTCCGCAATATACACTCTCATTGTTGCTGAAATGTTTTTACATTGTTCACATGATTGCATGTGTCAGTAACTTAGGGGAAAAGTTCAGCAATACCTTTAATTTGTCATTATATTTTCCCCTTTTCACTCCTCGTATTTTTTATCAGTTGTTTTTTTTTATTTTGATAACACTTTCACAATATTATACTGTATATTTCTAATCGCCAGAAGTGTGATCAATACTGGCTGACATGTCCCATTCTACACCCAATGCACTTGTCCGATACAGCCACAACTCGACACATGGATCTCTGATCAGTGACGTGGTGCCCATCCTGTGCTGAAAGGAGTGTTTGCTCCACTTGTTTTGGATTGGAATTAAAGGAGGGAGAAAAAAAATGTAAAGGGTAAAATTTTAAATGCTTTTCCGGTGTTAAATGCTGTTGTCCTCAGGAATATATTTGAAAATATTTGGAAAAATGAATGAATGAATTACATTGAAAGTATAATCTGGCCCAATTTTCTTTTTTTTTTTTTTTTTTTTTTAAATTTGGGGCAATACCTTGTATAAGTAACTTAAAAACAGAGGAATGCTCATGTAAACCTTTTTATTGTATTAAACATAAAGAATTTATTCTGTAATGAGGTTTGTGTCATTTTTCTTGCACATCTGTTAACAGACGATGTTGAGTGCACGCTAGTGAGTTGTTGGTAACGTGGTGAATACACTGAATATCACTTAAATAAATACTTAAGACCCTAAAGGTGTAATTGTTTAGACATTTAAACTAATATATATCCCTACATACATTGTTTATTTTTCTTACTGTCAGTAAATATCACAAAAAATAAAAACAATTGCTGTTGTAATTACTCACTCATGCACCAAATGTGTATTAATCCACAGCTGAAAATAGTCCCCAACATATGCACTATTTACGACAGTTTTAGTAACATTTGATTAAAAAACTACAGTGCCCAGCTGTTTTAGGAAATGACAAAATCTTTTTTCAAAATTAAACTATAAATCTTTGACCCATTTTTAAAGGTTTACATCTTTAGTTGTAACCACTGGTCTTGGGGCTGAGAGCCACAGACAAGGTAGGAAAGTTCAAAGTATGGAGAGGTGGACTAAGACATTGTTGGTTTGGGCATTTTCATTGGATTTGTCGTCAATAAGAAAAATATAGAATATGACCAATAGGGCTGTCCTCGACCAATAAAATTCTTTGTCAACTAACACTCGTTTACGATTTTGTTGAATAATTGATTAGATTTAATCGACAGATTTAGAGTTTCTCCACAAAGAATCACACAAATGCATCATTTTAAATCTTGAATTTACCAGATATTTGCTCAAATTTCTTTGAAAAAAAGTCATTCAGCATAAAAAAGCATAAAAAATGATTAACTGTCTGTGTAATCAGCATTATCCTTTAAGTTCAGTTTGTTAATTAATGGTAGACAAACTTCAGCTTCTTGAATGTGTTCAATGTGTTCTTTGCCAATTCAACTTCTGTCTTTTGCAATTCCCGTCTTCATCATGGCATTAAAATAAAAAATAGATGCTTTGCTACAGCATGAAGAACAGCTCTGATGTCATGCTAACTCTGGTAAAGACAAGCATGAGTTACTGGAAATGAACTTCAAGATCTAAAACAGAGATAAGCTGTACAGCATCCAGAACTGACGCCATGTCTCACGTTAAGAATGTCATATCAGGAAGCTGATGGTGGAATGCCCCGCAGCGCAACACATTCCTGCCCCATCCGTCTTGCCCCTGAGGCATTCCTGCTCCACCTCAGAGAACAGGAGCTGAGCTGAAGACATCGCAGATCTTAAGGGACTTCCAGTTTGTGCCTTCGTTGTCATGACCGGGACACAACGCTTGATGCAGGGTGTCAGTGAAGGTCCCAGTGCAGAAGCAGTGGAGGGGGGTCATGGTGTCAGCTCCTAGAAAGCACACCAACCCCCCGGGGAAGCTGCAGTACACCCCGATGCGAGTTAACTCTTTTCCTGCCAGCAGTGGCAGCTCATGCTGGATGCCACCATGCCAGGCTGTGTAGTCTCCGTTAAAGTACTCCACACACCAAGACTCTTTGCCTCGGCCCAGCCACGAGTCCTCCTCGCGACCTTTTCGCGGGATACTCGGGTAGGTGAGCCCCAGCTCCCAGTAGGTCTTCCCGCCCACATCCACCTCCCAATATTGGCGGCCCTCGCTGAAGCCTTGTCGGCTGACCACGTTTAGGGTGGTGTCAAAGCGGGAGGGAGTCTCTGGGACGTCCTGCCAGGTGTCTGTGTAGGTGGCGGAGTCGCCTTTGGGAGAGATGATCAGCTTGGGATGGGCAGTGCCAGCGTCAAGGACAACATCTGTAGCATCTGTGTGGCAGACAAGTGTTTGTAGATTGTCATGTTCTCACCACAAGTTCACATGTGAAACAAAGACTTGGCACGAACAGCATGTACTGATTGGCAGTAATTGCAACCTTTGACATAGCCAGGAGTCAGACTCCTTCTCATGTCAACCTGATTTTATGGCTGAACTCACAGGTCTGAAAGAGCTTCTTGGTGACAGGGACCTGGGATCTAATGAACAGCAGCAGGTTGATGGTGAGACTCAGTAGCTGTTCATTCTTGAACTCGTCCATCTGGATCAGGTCAGGGTCGGTCAGCTTCAGAGTCTCAGTTATTCTAATTTCAGACAAAACAAAGAGCTGATAACCTTTGAGGTGCTTGTATATTCAATTTTGTAGCAAGCTATTATTTCTTGAAATGCACCTTTTTTCCGTTTCAGCATTCTGTAGAAGATATGAAAAGAAGACAAAACAACTTGAGACAAACAATACAATTGGGTATATGCCCGATTGATTTCATGAAATAAGAACTTTGAATTTGTTCTTGTATTTACCTGAATGTCACTTTCCTGTGTTTTCACCTGGGCACCGATGTTGGACAGTTCCTGGTCCAGTTCCTGAGTGAGGTGGTAGCAGTCCTCGATCCTGTCCTCCACTAACCTCTCTGTGGCCTCGTACTCCGTGTCCAGCTGGGTCAGTGTGATGCGAAGATCCTCGTCCAGGACCCGCTTCATGTCCTCGTACTTTTTCCTGATTTTCTCCTTCACTGTGTTGGTCTTTTTCTGAGGTGAGAGGGCCACAAGGGTTAAAAATGCATTTGTAATAGCATACAACAGTACTGTATATGGGCAGCAAACCCCACTTTGAGAACCATTTATACTGTATAATCACCTCTGAACACAGTAGGGCTGCAATTAATGAATATTTTCATTAGTTTATCTACCTGCTTTTTTCAGTTGTTTGGTCTAAGAATGTCAGGAAATTATAGAAAATGGCTATCACAAGTTCATAAATCCCAAATGGATGTCTCTGAACAGCTTGTTTTGCTTGATCAACATTCCTAATCCCCAAATGACCTATTTATTATCACATAATATGAATAAAAAAAGCAAATCCTCACAACTAAAATGCTGATGCAAGGAAATATTTGCTTGAAAAATAGTAATTGTAGATTCAATTTCTGCCAGAAGACTAATCAATTAATTGACGATTTTCACAGTACGTTAGTTGGGCCCACATGCAAGTAGTCCACAGAGTGCAATTCACAAAAATAAGCCAGTTTGATGGAAGAGCACCGGAAAATGAAAAGCTAGGAGGACCCAAAAAAAAAAAAATAAATAAATAAATACAAAAACAGGCCAAACAACAGAGATGTTCAAAACTACATTTCAGGATTCTTAACTCATTTAACCTTGAGGTGAATGTGCTGCAGCAGCACAAGGACACTCTGTGTTCGACCACTGTTAGCTAACAATCAAATTAAACAAGTTTAAAAAAAAAAAAAAGCCTTAACTTACAAATCTCATCTCTTCGGGTCACACAGCACACATAGTGACTGACCTGAGGGATGTTTTGGAACATAATGTTCATAGACGCTGACACTGATGGAACAGCACGGATCAAGATTCCTGTTTATTCTTCCCACCGAACTTTATTAAATTGTGTCTTGTCTCTGAAGTGAACAGACTACTGATCACCATGAGGTCCCACCATGTGCAGGTGTTTGCTACTCGCCTGCAGGCTAACAGCAAAACTAAAGTGACAAATGATTAAGTAATGACAGATGTCAGTGAGCAATTTGTACCGTATTGTATTTTACTCAATACAGGTAAACAATAGACTTACTGTTATCTCCACCTGCTTAGCTGCCAGCTTCTTCATCCTGTGGGCGATGCTGTCTCTTTGTCTCTGCAGGCGCTGCTGATGTTTCAGAAGAGTTTCCTGTGAAAAACACAGGGACAGAAAATATGAAGACAATAAAAAAAAAGGTCAATAGTGACATTGGCTTTTTATTCAAAAGAAAACCAAAGTGGAAGTGCTTACTTCATGTGTGGCCTTTCCTCCTACCTTATTCATTTTCTGTATAGTTAAACACCACTGAGCGGTGGCAACACCACCACAGGGGTTTTTATAGGCCTGTCACACATGTGAAGGCTTTGTTGTGGGGGAAGGGGGAGCACAGGGTGGCCTTGTGATATCTGTCCTGGTGCTCTTGCAAGCATGTGCCTTGTTTTATTAAGGAGAGGACATGAATCTGAGCTTTGAAGACAAGGAAGGAAACAAGGATTCGGGCGGAGAAGGGCAAACAGAAGGGCAAACAGACGGGCAAATCAAACTTGAGACTTCAGTTATTCCACGTCCTGCTAAACAAGAAGCCTATAAGAGCTCTATTCATACCGACCTGACACCGACCTTGACGTGTGTGCGCTTGTGGCATGCAAGTACTTTTGAGGGAGTTTGTGAAGTTTATGAGACAATGATGGTGCTTTTGTAATTTCACTTTATCACAAGTACATAAATTGACTGAAGTGCACCTTCACCCTGAGACAGTTCCGTCAGTCTCAGCCTGTTTAAAACACTCACCGTGACAGTTATGACCTTTGACATGGAAAGCACAAATGGCCCGTGCACACGTACAAGCAGAGAGGTCAAATGCAAGCATGGCAAAGCAAGGAGGGACACACGTTTCCATCCGAGTGCTCCATCGACTAACTGCTCAGACTGCGAGACAATTTTCAGGATCAGGGATGGCTGAGACAGCCACGTTAGAGCGAGATATGTCATTATGTGATGTGAAGGAGTGAGACTCAGCTGATAAATCAACCTGAACTCATTTAAATCTCTGGATTTAACCTCCAGAAACTTCAATCAGAAACGTCTCTTCTCTGTTAACTCACCTGTACCTACTAATTCCTCCACTATGTCTAACAAAGCATGCTCATGCTTCAGCTTCTGAATATTGGCCTTGCTATGAACATATTGGTAACATTTTACTTTAATCCTCCCTGTTTAGCATGTAGAAGTACACACTATAAAGTAGTTGCACACAGATATATTTAGTAAGTAGGTTTTCAACAACCCTCATAGGCAGAGTTTGGGGTATAAACTGATTATGAAAGACAATACATGTGTAATAATATCAAATATGTCTGGATAACAGAAGTGATAATTGTTGACAAATACTGTGCGTTAATAAAAACTTAAAGTGCCTGCTTAAAACTACATTATAGTGTGTTATAACCATTTATTAAACATTTACATGGTGCTTATGAATGCTAAAATGGAGGGTTCAAATAAAGTGGGACCCAAATTTGTGTAAGAAGTGTTCTGATCTGTTTAAATGTTCGAAGTGAAAGTTTGTAAATAAATAAATTAATTAAAAGTCAAGTGGATTTTTAATGAACACAACTGAGACAAACTCATCTACAGTTCATTTAGTGATGTTTTGGCCTCTTCAAAAACTGTTATTTGTCCATTTAAATGCATAGAGCACACAGAAGTTTAAGTGGCACAGTAATCATCTGACTTTCTTTAAAACTCACTCGTACTGTGACCTGGTACAACCCACCCACCCACCATAAATCACCTCAAGTGTATTTTGGGGTAACACTGTCACTCAGTTTTTATGAGATCTCAGTCTAGAAATCATCTGACATCAAAAGTTGGGATCAATCTTTACTGTTGTCTCCAAAGCTCTTGAGTGTGGCGCCTTCAGTTCTTACAGACATTTCGCTGCAGTTAAACAACACAGCGAGCAGACCTTAAAAGCAATCGGTGCAAGGAACCAGAAACTCCAGTTCCCCGTTTGAATTTCTTGTCTGTGTTTGCCAGTTATGGGAAAGCATCCAGCTTCCTCATGCAGCAGCATTCATTGTCACAGAGAGCGAGGTGAGCAGACTCTCTCAACAGGTGCTCCACAGGTAAGAAGATTATTTAGTTTATTTTTAATCTTTACCATTTATAACCAGTTTATTTAACAAGTGATATGTTAGATTCATTTGCTTTGAACTGATTTGTGATGTGTTACAACATTTAATGTCCACTTTCCAGCACGTCTTCAAAAAGAAGATGTTAAATTGTGTAAATGTAAACAAGGGCCTGGTGTAAAGAGGATTATGATGAGTTTTAACATTGCTGTATGTTTATATGTATTTATTTTTAATTACAGCTGATATGCCTTTACAGTAAAATATCTTAAGTATGAACATAAAGTCTTTTTCTCATACACCTTCGCCTTAACGTGGCTCCTGTTTTGTGAATAGAGCTCTATTTCAGGCTCTGCTTTCACAGAAGCGTGAGCCTATTCAAGCCTTACATTGTTTGTTTTAAAGGTTAACTATTTCCTTCTGGGTATTTTTATGCTGTTTCAAAGTGACAGAGACTGATACACCCCTGTATTATTTGTGTTTAGGTGTGGTGTCACAATGCTTAAGAGCCAGAGGAGCACAGGTATCACATCTGGAAATCTGCTTTATCTTTGCTGTTTATTGTCACTTATTGGTATTTTGGTGCTGCTTACAGAAAACCTGGAATGTGCTTATGTGTAACCAATGTTAACACACTGAGTAATAGTTCGGGGAGTTTTAGTCACTTGTCATTTGTTTAAAGTGCATTTGTAAAGTTATATTCAGTTCCTCATACTGCTCCTTGTTCATTTCCCTCTGATACTTCCCAGATAGCACCTACTGGAAAATAATGGTGAAGATTACAGAAATAAAGATGAGATTTAAGCATATTGATCACAAAACAAAGGGCTTTTCTTTTGCCCTCAGGCGGGAGTGCGGTGTTCTACAAACCAGTTGGAGTCACAACAGAAGTGAGATCTGGATACTTGTTCAAGTCTCCTCCCCAAAAACGTCTGAAGTCAGAGGTAACAGAGTTGGCACAAGGGTTGCTCATTATGTGTGTTTTTCATGACGTTTCATGGCTTGTTTTATCATATTTCTTCTGCAGAAATCATGGAAGGAGCGGTATTTTGTGCTGTTCAAAGTCAATGAGCAACAACACCTACTGAAGTACTTCAGGAGTCCAGAGGAGAGGGACAGGCCACTCGGAGGGATAGACTTGTCGCAGTGTGTTCTCACAAAGCACATTCAATGCCGAGTCATTGCTAAATAATTAACTTCATGGGTAATTTATTTATCTGTCATTTGTGTTCCTCTGTCAGTATCTCACTGTTGTATGTGAGCCCTCAAAACCACCAGAGATGGGGATGGGTCCAGAAGAACTTCAAGTGTTCCCCATCCTGTGTGCTCTACATCCGGGCAGCCGAGCGGGACTACTTCCTGGTTGGGAAAAGCAGGTCTGTCAGCTGCGTCTTCTGGGCAATATAAAGAATTTATAGCTTCTTTACCAACTTTCATGCATTTTACAACACTGTACTGTAAAAACTCCTCACATACCACACGCGAGATAGATACACAAGAATGTCTTTTGACTTATACTCTACAAAAACACTTGGTAGATATTTTAGGGATATGTGAGAATGTCAAAAACTAAATCTAACATCTTAATCAAAAGCCGGTATCGATGTCATATTTAATCACAGTTTATTAGTGTATGTAAAGATGGAAGACATGATAGCTCCCTAAAAGTGAGGCACAAAAATATTGATTGCCCCTTCGTGGCTGGCTGCATTATAGGTCAGAAATCCCTCCATGTTAGCTGGGTGGGACAAAGGCCAAACTAAAAAGTGAAAGTATGCGTCAAATAAATTGTCCCCAAAGAAGGTCTCTGTCATTTTAGGTAGTTGTTATCACGCTATCATGTTCAAGTGTTCATTTTTCTGATACATTTGGTTTAAAGTAGTTATTTGATGCTATAAAAAGGGGATGAGATGCCATGATTGACAGCTGTGAGTCTCTCTCTCAGGCAAGCTGCAGCCATGCTCGGCTCGCAATTGGTTCGGACAGGCGACCTCGATATCGTGGCTCTACCACGCGATCACTACTGCGCAGACACTGGCTCCAAATGACGTCAAAATCTCAAGATGGCAACTCCCATATCTGGGATCTTTTGGCTTCACTTCTGTAGAGTGGGAGGAAGTGGAGACAGTCAGTGGTCGGATCAACTTTATCTGGATTATGCTCAAATGCAGCCATTTAAATCAGGATGCATTTTTCAAAAGATAGTTTTGGGTGTCAAACAGGCCCAGATACGTGGATTGCATTAATTTCAAAGTTGCTGATGGTGTAACTGGGATTCAGGTCTCAGCTGAGCTGACCAATCTTCCTCTCAAGACCCCTGTTGACACTTTCACAGCACCTCATAAAATACTTTCCCCTGCCTTTCACACCATCTACTATTTTGGGAGTTCGAACAATCAAAAAGAAATTATGATGTTGCTTTCCTGTTTAGTAACAGTCTATCAACGGATAATGGCTTTGCTTTCCACTCCGCTCACACCAAATTGTCACTATTTCTGCTCTATATTTGATTTTGGAATTGAATTTAGAAAATAAATATAATAGCCGTAATTTGTGGGGTCTCAAAATTAGGTTTTCAAGTGTTTCATTTGCTCTTTCAGTGAGGAAGTTGACGGCTGGTTCTCTGACCTGTTTGAAGCCCTGAAAAACCGGCCACATAAATGTATGAGTGCAGAGGTACATTGAGATTTTAGTTCTTTATTGTGTTTTGCAACAGCTTAATGACACCAAGCATCTCTTGCACTGAACTTTTTTGTTTTTTTTTGTGTTTGTTTTCCAGATATGTCACTGACTGTATACTTTTCACATTTTTTTCTGCAACAGGAAATGTCGTCTGGGCAGCCAGCAATTGAGGTACATATTTAAAGTCTGTTTCTCAGATTCTCATCTGTTCACCATAAACCACATTCAAGAAATAGTTCAACATTTTGAGAAATACCTTTATTCCCTTTTCTGAGAGCTAGGTGAGAAGATTGACACCACACTTGGACAAAGTTGTATCAATCTTTTCATCTAACTCTTGAAAGAAAGGAAATAAACATATATTATAGTTCTTCATGTTTTTCACAATACTCGTCACCTAGCTCAAATGCTAACAAGTTTTATCACCTGATGAGTTGCTTTCTGAATATTACTTTAACGGCCCCATATGCTCATTGTCATATTCATGCATGTATTTTATGTTTCTACTAGAACACGTTTACATGCTTCAGTGTTTAAAAAAGCCCTTTATTTTCCTCATTGTCTGCCTGAATATGCCTGTATTTACCGTCTGTCTGCATTGCTAGGCAACAGCTTGGGTCCATTTTTACTTCCTGTCAGCTGATGACAGATACACCGGGACTGAAAATAAACTGCAGCACATTTAGCATGTTTACATTTAAAACTGTGATACGGTCTATATTGTAGATTCTTGATGTACAGAAATCATAACAGCTCATTTATAAAGGCACAGTTTCTGAATACAGGTTGTGTATTTCTCCATGGATTGAGCGTTTCAATACTTTCGCAGTACTTATATAGGACTTAAACCTGCTTTATAATTTAAAAAAAAAAAAAAGGTTCGAAAAATTCTTTCAATATTGGTCCTTTAATATCACTTTATTTCTTGCTATCGACCTCTTCCTCCATTCTCACTACACTTGCTCAGACTGAATTCCCTCAGTGTCCCTGGTGAAAGCAACAAGCAAACACCAACTCCACCAACTCTCTATTTCATTTTTGAATTTAGCCTTCTCTTGCTGTTTTACCAGGTTAGAAGAAATCTACAGCTGAGCCTGAACAGGCTGGTTCATGATGCTGCAACTAAAACTCAACATGAATTTGGCTAGATATTCTAAATGGATGCATTTAGTACTAATTTAGTATTAATACTAACTCAGACTCATCAAGTCTGTCAGTCATGACATTGTATGAATCTTTGTGATGTGTTGGTTTGTTTTTGTGCAGACAGATTTATTTTTACATGTTTAGCTTTATTTGACAGAGAGAGAGAGATGGGTATGACATGCAACAAAAGTCCTAAGGCCGTAATCGAACCGAGGATGTTGCGGTTATACGGCATGTACTGTAACGTGCGACCAAGGCACTCCCTCTATATAAAATTTCGACTCCGCCTCTTGGCCTACATCTAGTCATCGTTTTAGAGTTACTCTCACAAGAACATTTTATTCTGGGTGTATTCAGCAGTTAAGTGCCAGGAATTAATACTGACACACAAAATGTAAGCATGATTAACTTAATTATCAGCCCAGAGTAATTTATGGTAGGTGGTGTCAGTTTTGTTATCTAGATGAACTTGGGATCAATTTCAGTGAAATTCCCCACAAGATCTCAAATACAGGCCTTTATTGAGTTACCGTTACATTACTCACACTGCCAACTACATTACCCATATGTGTAACCAATACATCCAACCCAGGGGACACAACCCTTTCTGCTGTCAGAATAATGTAAAAATATCTAGCTAATGTAATTGCATGACTTTTGTGCACATAGGTGCTTTTGACCTGTGTGTTTTCTTTTTCAGGCAGAGTTTCGGTCCATTCGGTCCATGTCTGATCCGTCCTCAAATGCTAAGGATAACGACACTCAGAAACCAAAGGCGCGACATCTTAACATGATTGTAAACACAAATGTAATTCAGATGAGGATTCTTTCAGAGATTTTGATGATGGAGAATTGGACTAAACTTTTGATTGCATACAGTATATCATATTGTTGTGTCCCACCTTTCTGATGGGCCAGCAGGATGAAGATTATGTCAAAAGACGTGCATCAGAGCCAGTGCATCCAATCTATGACTATCCCAGAAACTACTTAACACAACTACGGGAGAAAAATGGCATGGCTCGTCGCAAAAGCTTGGACTCAGTGTGAGTGTTGATCATTGTATATGCGATAACTGATATATTTAACTATTTCCAGTTATAATTTGCACAAAAACACTAAAATTATTTGTCTGTGTCTGTCTCTTGTAGATATGAATCGATGATGGAAGTTGCACATAACGCAAAGGTGTCTCAGGAAGCGTAAGTCTGATTTACAGAGTGACAGAAAACAAACCACATTTCCTAATAATGACAAATGACTGCTTATTATTGTCGGAATTGAAAGCAGATCATTGTGCAAAAATGCTTTTAGGGACCGTGAAGTTGAGCAGGTTACCGCAGGCAGCCTCATGAGGTCTGTTACTCAAGTTTTTGACAAGCTCAAGACGCAGATGTCCCCACTACCCTCATTTGATGAGGAGAAAGCTGCTGAGGACACAGCTGCTGAGGACACAGCTGCAGAGGACAGGTAGATATCTAACCTAAACTAACCTAGCCTAACCTAGCCTAACCTACCTAACCTAGCCTAACCTAGCCGTAGCCATAACAAATAAAGTAATATGTCGTCATAATAACAGATAGTAAATACAAATTGAAAAACAAAGTATTGAAAAACAAGGGAGGACAAAAAATTACATATTAATAAAATTTAGAAATACATATTTAAAAAAAAAAATAAGTTTATAGAAAATTTAATAAAAAATGAATAATAATAAAAATAAATATATATAAATTGAATTAGATAAGTTAATAAAACAAGTCCACACACCAGATGGGTAGACATCAGATTAATTACAGTGCTGTTTTCTGTTTTGTTGGCTGAGTGTATTTTAGACTTTTCTCCTTGTCTTCGGTGCCCTGCACTCTTTGTGTAACATGTTTTGCCAGTGCCCTAGATACCGAAATAGCTCACTCATCGAAGGTAACCGCAACCTCATTGGCTCAAGCACTGAGACTGACAATAAGGAGGGTGTTATTTTACAGCACTGATACTGTTGACATTCCAGTCAAGACCCAAAGAAAGACAGCACCTCAGAGCCTGTTTGGCAACTTATGTACTTGTCTAGATACTTCAGTTTTCATCCAGGTTATACCTGAATGAGATGGCACTGATCATCTTTATTTATTTATCTTTATTTTTGATTTATATACAACTGAGGCATTAAAATATGTGTGCTCATCAACTTTATAAAAGCTGAACTCACAGGTCAGGTGTAACTCATGTTTAGGGTGACCAGATCCCAACAAACTAAACGTGGGACAAAAAGTATGTTTGTGTGGGACAATGTGGGACACTGTAGGACAGGATACCAAGACTGTGACGTAGTCTACAATTTTGATATATTGTCTTTCTAACTTAAATGATAACCATTTCTATTCTGCCCCTTATCTTGTAACATCTCTATGCTTTGCCTGAATGCATCCATCGATCGGCACATCTCTTTTTGAGCTGCATGTGTCTTGTGAGACTCACATGAACTGTGTCACTTCATGTTGTATTTGGCAAATTTCACAAACAACTCTTTGAAACACATTCCACTGGCTTATAATTACTTTTAAGTAGTTTCACAATGTTTGTTGTGGCTCTTCCTTTTCTTTCTGGTAGTTTCCATTATATTCTGTCTAAATCTAAATAGCTTGTGACTTAGTTTTCCCCGTTGGGCATAGCGTGGTAAGACAGTGAAATGTTAACCTGCACTTGACCCACATGTGCGCAGATTGACAACAAAGACAGCCCCGTGATAACAGCCTTTCCTGCTTTCTTCACAGCCACTGGATAAAAGCCAGATTTTACAAAAGTGTCTGTCCTGCAGTGGTTTGACTTTTGAAAAGTAGATCTAATGAAAATGTGGGACATCATCTCAATATGCGGGATGTGGGACAAGGGATAAAAATGCTGTGCAGTCCCTCGTAAAGTGGGACACCTGGTCACCCCACTCACCCTCCATATGTTAGCTGTACTTTACTATTCTTAGATCCCTAATAAGCTGCATTGCATGTTGCATCCACATTTGACTGCACTGTAAGTTGTGTGCTATTATGCTAATTGGAGCCATAAGCTATAGGTTTTTGCATCAATGCAAAGTGAAATAATGTACCTTTTGCTAAAACAGCAGCCTCTTTGGCCACATGTGACACTTATGTTCATTCTACGAAGATACTTTGACAAAAAAAAGGTCTTGAGGTACAAAAGGCTGGCACCTGAAGGCAAACTCCTTACAGCGCCAAAAGAGAAACCAGAACAAAGCCACAGTGGTGGAATAAATAGTGAGTGACTCACTGGGGAAGTGAGAACAGGTGAGGAGAAGGAGGTGATCTGACTGGACTAATGAGGGAACAGGTGAAGCTGATCAGGGTGGGGGAGACAATCATCAAGGCGGGAAAACACAAAGATAGGAAGTAAAGCAGAGCATGGCTGCGGTCCAATAGTCCACAAATTACGTCGTGATGTCTTTTCCGAACCACTTTTCCTTGAGCTTAATGAAAAATGTCATGAGGTCAAGGAAAGATGTGAAGGAGGATTCAGAAGGACACAACCGTGGTGTTAAGAGAATATGACTGCACTTAAACTAGGCTCCTTAATTACTGGTGCCTTCAAATGGGGCCGTGTTTACCATGTTTACAAGATGGGTCCATATGAACGCCCCCCTCATGTTATATTCACAACCTTGTCAGGAAAGTTTCTGAAAGCTCAGAGTTCACGACTTGCAATGTGTTTGTTGATATTGTGAGAAATGGAGGAGCCCATGGAAGTTCATTTATCGCTGCATAATAAGTTAATATTGTACAGTATATTGTAATTTTAGTCATATATTATTTTTCTTGGTAATTTTATAATATGTCTGAGGAAAATCTTAATATTCTTAGTGGCCTCATTTTTGTCCTGTGTCATTGTGCCATTGCATTTCCTTCATTATTTTACCCACTTGCTTGCTAAATTGTTAGCCTCTGAGGCTTCTAGATCCGGACGGTAATGTTAATATTGTCATCGCTTAGCAGCGGTGTTCTTCACAGCTTAACGACTTGAACACTAAGGATATCTTATACATGACTAGTGAAAGGAGTGAAATGAGATGGTTGTCACTGGCCACTCACATATTAAACATCAATCCCAATATGTATATGAGTGTATGAAAATAATATGCAAGATACGCATATCGTTTGTTATTCTGAACAGCCGAATGGTTCGTTGCTTTAACTGCGGCAGCAAGGAATTGTGGGATGTTATTCTCTCCTTTCCTATGCTACAGGAGATGAGATAATAAAGGAAACACTGAAGCACCTTTCTTTAGCATTTAGAGATTTATTTAGTTAGTTAGTTTGGAACCTTCCTAAGCAAAAAATTTTGCAAACAGATTAGAGGAAAAATCCAAGGACAAAGACACCAACTCAGTGATGACTGATATAAAACAATATCTACCTTTGTTCATTTTAGCAAACATGAGCTATTATTAGCCACCATAAGCTACTGGTCACACCAAACCAAATGTACAGCGATTGATAAAGGGTGTGTTTAAAGCTGCAGTGGGTAGAAATGGAGCTATATATATATACCTATATATATATATATATATATATATATATATATATATATATATATATATATATATATATATATAAAATGGTGAATATATCCTGACCGTAGTGCATGAGACAGGTTATCTGAGAAACATCATGTCCCTCTGAGTCCCCCAGTGCTCCTAATGGCACCTGCAAGATTTCACAGACCAGAGAAAAACAACCAATCAGAGCCGAGCTGGAGTCTGTCGTCTCTGAGCAGCTGTCAATCACTCGCAAACTCAAACAGTCAAACAAGGCAGCGCTGATCAAATATGAATCAATATCCTGTTAACTATTGACTATTTAGCTGTAAATTGAGAAAGGTTGTGACCCGGCAGCCATGTTGAGATCAGTCGAGGAAATACCAAGCACCACCCACCAAACGTACTACAACCAATTGGAACGCCAATTGGAACGCTCTGTCTCTGAAATGACCTGTGATTGGCCAGTCTCCTGTCATAGGCTAGATTTTTATAAATCCTGAAAACACAGCCAAGAGGAGGTGCAGAAGTCTAGTTTTGTCTCAGAACAATTGAATTACAATATGTTGAAAAGTTATTATGGGATTTTTTCCCAATGATGCCAAAAATATTTATTTTCATCATCTATTTCCTTAAAATGTTGTCTGGCTTTAAGCCTGTGGCATGTAAAACAACACACTGACCACACATCTCTACATATATGTCAGACCTTCTGTTTCCTACAGCACCTCAAGGGCAGGTTTGATTGTTTAATTTATCAAATTACTATGTGTTGCAGTTAAAAGCATCCACATTGTGCCTCCTGCAGCTGTTTCATGCCATCATCTCCTCTATGAAAATACTCTTTCCTGCTGCTTTTTTCCCTAAATTTGCTGTAATACAAACCTGCTGTGCTGCCACACTGAAGAACATCTTTTCCGCTACATTTGGCAATAACATATGGGTCAAAAGACTCCTTTCTTAAGTGCCTCTTAATTAGAAATCCTGTTGCTCCTCCACAGTGATGAGAATGATTTGCTTCTCCCATGCTGCTTTCATGAACTATTTTAAATAAATCTCAAGACATCTGGTCCCCTTTTTGTATAACTGTGTAGTGTTATAGAGTTTACGATCCTCTTTTACACCCTTCAACCATTTCTTCTCCCTTTTATAGTCATCATTTTCTGCCACAAGGGCAAATACAATGCCAAAATCTGTTGTGATGCTATCTGACAGAGTCACCCCCCTCCACAGTGCATGCAGATTCAGTTGTTGTTTTATACTCAACATAAAGCATCGGCCTTGTCTCCTGCATCATGAGAGCCTTGTTATGGTTTATTCCTGCTGTCTCTCCAAGCTGCATGTTTGTTGGCTGTTAACTAAGAACACTTCGGCGACTGGTGGCTGATCGTATCTGAGACAAGTACCGAGATCTGATGTTATCATGCCTTTATTTGTTTTTGCAGAGAAGAAAGGCGTCTGACGTCAGACTTCAGCAGCAGCTCCAGCGACAACGGTGCCACATCTCCTGTAGAGATGCTGGAGAGGACAAATGCAAACTCAATGGAAAAACTGGGCTCTAGTGAAAGGTGAGATTGACCCTGAATCCAAAAAAAGGAACTACTGTACAAAGTTCTGGTAATAAGAGCACACTACAAAGAGGGACATTTCATGTGGGATGTGATGGTCAACTGATGCTGAGAGGTAACATCATTCATCTGTTGCCTTACTTATTCAAGGACAAATCTGAAAATGTGGCGTCAACTGTACTATCCATAAAGTCAGAAACAACGTAGTAATGGTTACAGAGAACAAATGAAAAAGGTGACTCAGTATGACTAAGTAACCAGAGAGGAATGCTGGGACACAGTGCCGACATGTTGCTGGACTGGTTAGAGTGGTTTCTGGAGGTTTCTACAAGCAGACGCTGGTATGATAATAATTGAATAATCACAAGCAGTGCCCTACATTAAATATTGTAACTCAGGCAAACTTGATACCAAAATTTAAATGGATAATTCAAAGGAAATTAGAAGTCTTTGTCAGTACAGACACTCATTCTACTATAATGGAGGGTGGAGACAATAATAGCCACTAGTTTCTGCTTCTGTGTGCTTGTTCATCACATCCCAGGTTGACCGACTTTCATACAGAGAGTTTGGTTCAGTCAGGTTTGCAGAGTTATACAGCCAAAAGTCCACACCAAAGGGAGTTCACACTCCTGCACAGAAACACTGCTCCTGAACTGCCTAAAACGCCTTGCTTGAAGTCCCGCCTTTGCTCCCTTAACATGGTGATGTCACCAAGTAACACATTTGCATATCTGCCCTCAAACAAAGCTAGTTAGAGTGGAGCTGGCGAAGAGTCCGAAGAGTTTGGTTTGGTCGACCACATTTTTTGAACATTAAAGCATTTAAACATGTTCTATTAAAAACCCAAAATACAAGTATGCACCTGAAAATAAGCATAATAGGTCCTCTTTAATATGACATAAACCATAACTTCAAGAGGATGTTGGGTAAAAGTCTTACAAGTGAACTATTTCAATTGTCTTGAACGTCAGGTGTCGTATTTACATGTTTTTTTCTATAGAATGTCAAAATTAATACATTAACAGGTTTTCTCTTTTGCATGTCAAAATTAAAAAATATATATATACGTTTCTTTCTTTATAGCATGTGAAAAATAACACAATACCTTTAAATAAAGCTTTTGCTGTGTTTTCTTTCAAGCCTCGATGCCATCACCCCGGAGGAGCGAGATCTCCTGGTCAAACAGGCAGATTTGAAAAAACATCTGACGCTAACAGAAGTGGATGGAAAACCAACGTGAGTTTGTCTATGATTTGATTGAGACTTTGATTGAGAGATGTGGAAAAGGTTTAACAAATGTTCCTGTTTGCATTTCTATTTTTCTGCATGCATTCATATTAATGAAAACACTAAAACCACAGATGTATTTGCCACATTCCCTACTGTCTGTCTTACTGCAGGTCTATCTTCGTCCCAGAAACCATAACCAAACTTCACTGTTTAATAACGTAGTTCACATCAGGAAACTCTGGCTGCGATGCTACACGTCCTCGTTTGCACTTGAGAAAAGTCAGACTTAAATGCTGCGCTGCAGGAGCTGTATGATTCAGAGCATTGTTCAGCTGTATTGTGTGAAAACTTGGCATGTTGTCATACTGAGATTTTGAATTTGCATTATTGGTTTAATTGCACAAAATCCAGAATCTCAACTCCCTTTAAGATGTCAAAAAAAAAAGAACACTGATTTACTTTTCAGCTCAGGCACACACACTGTTTAAAAAGTACTTTGGTTCAGTCTTAACATTTTTGAGACTTTGAAGCATCAGTAACTGTTTATCTCAGAGCTGGTTGGAAGCCCAACACAATGTCTACACAGGCAGTGTAGTGAAGGCAGCGTGTCAGCAGAGCAGCTTCAGTCCTCCATCAGTATCTACAAAATGCTTCAGGCGCAGCATTCAGTGTAGGTCGCCCAGCAACCCATCACTGTAGCTGTGCACTGTCACGACCTTGACTCTATGTAACAACCTTTGCAAAGAAAATGGGACCAACATAGCGGGAAAATGCTTTTAAGTGAAGCACTTTAAGTGTGACAATGAGTGATACTTGCTTAGGTTTAGGCAACAAAACTACTTAGTTAGGTTTAGGAAAAACTGCAGTAGGAAGTTATCTCTCAGAACACTTGAATTACAATATGCTAAAAGGTTATTATGGATTTTTTGCCCAATGATGCCAAAAATATTCTGCCTACTGAAGCTTTAAACCTACAGTAGAACAGACAGTAGTAGTTAACTGCAGATGGTGGCAAATTCATGGTGGGTTTAAATTTTCACATTACATTCAGTGTAATGTTCAGAGGCCCACAGCTGGAGAGGGCCCCTATTAATACCAACAGGAGGATAATATGGAATTATTACATTTATTTGGCCATGATATGCATGTAAAAATAAAATACAAAAACTTCCTGTCTGGATGAGAGCTACAGGATGAATCTAAAAAACAAAATATGTGTTTGTGTGTGTCACAGTGTGTCTGGGTGGACGGGTCAGCCACAGTCAGTGTGCCTGTTCCACAAAGGAGACCAAATCCTGGCAATCAATGACCTGCATGCCAGCAGCATGGAGGAGTTCAGCATGTATCTCAGCAACTGTCTCAAGAACGAGGTACGTTCTCCAAACGGCAAAACACCAACACATTGTCGGCGTCCATGATATTTGAATGGGTAGCTCATCTGAGAGATAAATTATTTCTGTTTTCAGTTGAAAGTGACCATCCTGCGTCTGCCTGGATGCCAGCCTCTGCATTCACTCAGCTGTCCCTGCACTGACTTTGCATTACAGACGATTTGAGACAGTTACTTCCACAGTATGTTGGTTTGAAGCCATATATCATCCACTTTAGACAGCTGACAGTATTTCCCCAGAGCTGTGGGAAGTTCCTACTGGTCTGTCACTCTACTAGTTTACCAGATTTAAACGTCTAGAGGAGCTTTAAGTGATTATTGAATGATTTAAAAATCTCATACACCATGACTCGCATTGTAATGTTAAAAGATCAAATGCATTTTAGATGCCAAGCACTCACTCGGCATGCAAACAATGACTTGCATTTCTAACAGGGCATGATTTATGATGTCATGATTTCACCGTGTATTATATCTCCTGTCCAAAAAGCTGTCCCTTCAAGGAAACAGAGGGTAGCGGTTTTACTGAAACATATTTCCTCATACCACCTGTATCACACAAAAGAAAAAAAAAGGGTATTTTTATAACACATGCTCCTGGACCAGGTGCAAATGTGTTCACAAGATAAAATCAAAAGTAAAATAGAAATAAACTACATGGCACGAGTGTAAAAATGACTTGCCGTGCACAAGATCACTGTATATAGACTTCTGTAAGAATGCTATTTTTAATAATTAAACTCTTGATTTGAAGAACATGGCAATGTTAGGCTTAAGACAAGACGCTCCGAATCAACATCCTAATGAAGACATTAAATTATTTTTTTAGATCCAATGTTGTCATTCGAACTCCATTTGTGTCTCACGACTTGAGCAGTGTTTGAGTTACATACCCTGGCATGAATGTCACCCAGCATTGTTGATTCATTTCCAGTTTACTCAGCGTGTGGCACCTCTGATGGAATTTTTTTGCAAGCCATGTCCGTCTAATGACACCTTCCTGCGAACACAATGAGAAGGGTACATTGGGTGTTGAAATGCCTTTGTTACATACACGGAAAAAAGGGTATATGTCCAAATGTTTCCTTTCCTTATTTATTTTGAGAATGTTTAACAGTAATTAGGAGCGGATGAATGAAGAGATAGAGGAAGAGGCTAGTGTGTCATGTCATCCACACCTTAAGGAGTGTCTTCTAGTGAATTAATGTGAAGACAGAACGGTGTTGCACCTCAGGCTGAGTTTCACCTATTTCTCTCCAGTTGGAAGCAGAAATGGTGACTCTATAATGTAGTTTTAATATAACTTGGGATGATGGTTTTCAAATTATGTCTGGTGACCAGTGCCACTCGCAGACAAAGACAACATCAAATGGGAATGATCCACAAGGCCTGTTCACTTGAAGTGCTAAAAACCAGAGTTTTATATTTAAAATGCTAAATTATGTCCACAGAGGGCAGGGACAAAGCTAGCCTCTAAGTTCTTTTAACATCAAACTATGACCTTGTTAATATTCCCCTGACATCGTATCAGCCTTTCCATGATTAATGTTTCAAGTTTTAATGGAGCCATTATACGAGTTCTGACAAAGAAATTACTCAGGACATTTCTTTAAAGGCCTTTCTTCAACTGTGATGCTCAAACTGTGCTGTATTATAAATACACTCTATTACAAATGGATGCATTCTTTGTGAATGTGCAGCAAATGCAGGTTGTACTGGGGCACTGAATCTGTGTTTTATTTGTAAAATTATGATAAATAAATTTTTACCATTTTATTGTTTACTGCCTTTTTCTTAGACTGACAAATGTTCATGCAGCAAAATTACATAATTCATTGGTACTGTTACAAAAACTGAGCAGCATCCATTCCAGTTTATTTCCAAGAATCCATAAAATCATAAAAGGTAAAGAGTGTATAATGGTGGCATCTAGTGGTGTGGTTGCAGATTGCAACCAACTGAATACCCTCTGCTCACTCCTCTCTTTCCATGACTGCAGTAACGTGAGCCAGTGTTTGGTTTGTCCATTCGGGGCTACTGTAGAAACATGGTGGAGCAACATGGTGGACTCTGAAGACGACCCGCTCCCAATGTAGATATGAAGGGCTCATTCAAAGCTAATGAAAACACAGTTCTTAGTTTCAGGTGACTAAACAATAATGAAAACATAGTTTTATTACAGAATATTATATCCCATTTCTTCAAATAGATCCCCCTAAATGTTACACACTGTTCCTTTAAATGAATAAATCAGACTGCAGAGCCTGGGATATCAAACCTTTCAATGTTCAGATTTTGTGACAAACATTTTCCTCTCTTTGGCCCCTGAGACTGAACACACACAGCTCAGGCAAATGGGATAAGTTGTTCTACAAGAAAAGAGAAATTACCCATTGACCCCGTGGAAAGCCGGTTTTACAGACTGAGATTCAGAGAGCTTTATCTCTGCACCGCCTCATCTCTGCTGTCTCAGAGATAAACTGCTGAAAGGTCTGACACACAGTGCACACTGAGGACAAGTCTGCATTTTCAAAGCCACTACATACAGTAACAGCAGCATTCCTCCTTAAGAAGATAATGCATCCTTAAAAACCAGTGATTGTGCAAAATTTGAAAATCAAAAAAAAAAAAAAATAATTAAAAGTAAAACTCGTATTGAATCTCATGTACAATGATTTTCTTTTTTATTAAGTTATATGAACAGGTTAATATTGCAAAAAAAAAAAAAAAAAATGAGGGAAAGGTGTTAAAAGAATGTTTAAAACATTTATTTTCAGCATAAAAATTTAGATTACATAGAAAAGCACTGCACTGCAGCACTTGCAGTATATTAACAGTGGAAGTGGCCAAAGCAGACGGTAAACACATCCAATTTTCAGTTCCATTGTATTAAACCTTTTACTGAAAACCTGGTCTAATTGTAGACATGATACGAATGTGACCTCAGATTATGTTTACACAAAACAGCTTTCAGAGTTCAGTTCATTCTGATTCTGCCTATTGTGGATAAAAGCAGAACTGTTATAACAAATTGGTTTAAGAGCGTACACTTGACCTTGAGATCTTACTGCAGCTCATGATCACAACCCCTCTCTCTGCACTGAAATGCTAAGTGTTATGAGCTCAGCAGGCTGAGGCAAGCAACGTCAATTAAAGTAATACAATGAGTGTTGTTAAAATATATTTGTTCCCCATGGTCACATAGTACTGAGAATTAATTGGTTTTGCACTTAATAACCAACAAACAGCAGAAGCCAGAGCTCAGCTGTGAGCAAAGTTTACCTGAACAGAAGCTACCGTTTAGCTTTAATTTCCATGAGCCACTCACTGAAGCACTTCTCCATGGCCTTCCTGCTAGCCCAGCTGCCGTTGTTGACTGTAGGGATGATCTTGAGGGGCTGAAGCCACTGGACGAAACGCTTCATCTCCAGAAAGCTGCTGTGTTCGCTGTATGGAATTCCTGTCGGGGAAACAGAAGGGTTGCCATCATGACGTAACCCAGGGGTTCCCAACTTATTTTCCTTCCTTGTCAGATTCATCAATATAAAGTAATGAAGTATTGATGGATTTGCCAAGCGGAGGCAGATACATAGTCTTTGTGTTTTGTAACAACTTAATTCATTTACTATAATAGTGTTATAGAGAGGTGCGCAGCGGGAGAGCAGTGAAAATGTTTTTGAAAGGCTAAACACCAGCAAATATGGATTGAAGCAGAATATCGAGTTGGAGTTTACTACTAAGGTGCAAAAAATATCTTTTTTTAAATACATTTATAAACAGACTTTAGTATAAATTATCCAGTAAGTGTGTTATTATGATTGTAGTTATACACGAGAATCGAAACTGACGTCGGACAAATCTTATTATATTATTAAGGAGACAAGTCCTGCAGGGAAAGAGGCAAGCAGTATTTAGAACTGAACCAGAGGGATTTTCCAGACATTTAAAATTGGCTCATTCGCTTTGACATTTTTCTTACTACTTTCTCCATCAAGAAACGTCAAGCTCAGTGAATACAGAGGAGATATGGCCCGAGGTAAAAACTCATCATGGAGCCAGATGTCTAAAGTATGAGACAAGTAACAAGGCTAAGTCTAACGAGAGGGGCCAGATGCTCCAAGTGACCAACAAGCTGACCTTTCCCTCTGAGAGAGGACAAGGCACATTTCACATGATTATATAAAAGTAAATAATAAGAATGAGACAACATCTTGGCGCTGCTGCAGAAAGCTGCTGCCTGTTGTTTGTCCTCCCTTCGCCCCTCCACAGGTTTAACGTGCTTTGCTGCTTTAAACAGATGTAGCTGAAACTGAACCTACTCAAGTATAGCCAATCCTCCCACATGCAGAGAACAATAATAGGAGCAGTCATAGCATATGGCTGGGAAGAGCAAGGAGGAGGAGATCAACACAAGGCGGAGAGTTGGAGGGCACAAATTAGCTTCTGCCTGACTGACACACAAACTGCTGAGGAGGAACAAATTATGTGACTTGTGTGCATCGCAAAAGCTTCTAGCTGGTGATTGTAGGTTACAGGCCAGATGGCTGAGGCTGCTGATGGATCTATTTACAAAAAAAAAAAAAAAAACAGAGGCTAAATCTGCATTGTCAAATCAAGTCATGAGCCATTTCAGAACTGGGGTTTAATGCTAGATGACTGTCCGCGCTGTCCATGACTGAAGATACCAGACCCGGCATTCTCTTGTTTATATTCCCTCTTGCCACCAAGCTGAAGTAATGTGAAACTAAGCCATCTACAGTTTACTCTCACACTCCTCCTCCTCCTCGTCCACCTCTTTGCCAAAAGAGGGAGCTGTAGTGTAAAAACAACAATGTGATGAACAATCATGTTTTTGGCAGGACATAAATTATGCTCTTGTGACTAAGTCTTAGCAGCATGTGGCAACATGACATTAAGATGATTTACTTTTATAAGGTTGTTTTGTGTCCAATATCTCCAACTCGGCAGAAGACCTTCAAATATGGTTAAACAGTTGCAGCCCAAATTAATACAGCAAAGAGAAGGATTTATTAATGAAAAACATCTGATTCATTAGCATCTTTTTAGGCGTTATAGTGAAGTATTTTCTCCCTTGATACAGTTACATGAACAATGTCTCCTCCATATAAAAAGGGAGGAATAATAATGAAAGTTTGGTCAGAAAAAAATGGAAGTGTGTACCATAAATAGAGATGTTGCCACTGATCTGAGGCTGAATATCTTCCACTGAGTCCACCTGCTGGCTGAAGGTCCAGCCTGTGGGCTTGAAGGCCACCAGCTGATCATACCGCCCAGAGAAGCGTGCCAGGTAATCCTGCAGTTTCTGGAGATGACATGAGGGAGATCAGGAGAAATGGAAATGAGAATTTCATCTTCGAACAGTGCAGCATTGTACTTGAAAACGCAATTTGTAAAAGTGAAGAAAGAAACTGTGAGTATGACTTCAGAGAATTTATTACATGCTGAAGGAGTGACAACACAGAGCACTGCTGCTACTAAGACAGCTGCTAAATGTATATAGATGACCCATGTTTGTGCAGTTTTTGCGCTCAAATGGCATTTTTGAATGACTAAGCTCCGAACATGAAAAACAAGTTAGTCATTTTCACCACTCGTTTACCAGCTGATAAACTTTTACAGTTCAAACATTTAGTTTTATACAATAATGAATAATAATCTATAAATTCATTTCAAGGTGACTCTGTTCGAGTTGTAGTAGCTCTTCTTGATAAAAACTGCTCCAACAGTCACCACTCAAAGCAAACCTAAACTGCATATATTTCCCTCAAGTCAGCCTTTCTGTGCCTAGTGATGCTTGAATTATACCAACTCTGGGACTTATCTGTAGTTATACAGATGGCACATTTACATGCTTTAGCCCTTTAAGAGAGATGGTGTGCTTGGTCATCATGATAATTAGCATTTCCTAATTATTTCAACTGCAGTTCTAGATATGAAATAGACCATAACAGAGTAAAAGGTGTGTTTGCACATCTAAATAAACTGTTTATAAATAACTTGACAGTGCTCCTTGGTTAAACAAGAGAAGTGTTTACACATCATTTAAGAAAGTGTATAATTATATTAGTCAGTAGTGTATTATTAAATGAAATTGTCAAACATGCATTTATATGCAGTGAATAAATACAGAAACTATCTGGGGGACAGTCTGATGTGATGTATTTGTTGTTTTACTCTAAATCGCTGATGTACATCGTTTCCTAAAATACAGTAATAATTCTTCCTTTAAAAACAAATAATGGAAAATGAGACTGCTGCACCTACACTGAAGGAGAGTTGCATCATGGGTAGCACATGGACCTGGGCCGCCTTCCAGTCGGTGGTTATACGTTGTCTGACTTCATCTGACTCCAGACAGCACATGGTGTTGTATTTGTCTCTAGAGAGGCACACTTTAGACCCCAGGACCTCCGCCAGTGCTACATATGAAGCAGAATAAGGTAAGAACCGGGAATGATCTCTGTCTATACATTTCATTTCAGGATAAAGTTTCCTTGCTCCACAATAACTCCAGTATTTCACTTACACCAACAGATTTGACAAATAAACTGTTGAATGAATATTTAAAGCCAAACACAATTTGGGAAGTTTGACTGTAAGTCTGCAACTGAAATGGGCATGTATATACAAAGGTGGACTTGTTATACACTGTACCTTGGTATTTAACCAGATGAGATGTGTTGTGCTAACAAAACTGTGGTATTATAATAGAATACCACCGAAAATGCCCTTATGTCATCTGTAATGCACCTTCCTATTCTGTAAATGCCCTCCTTTTGTAAAAGTCTGTTTCTTTCTTTTATTTTTCTTATTTATGTACTGTATGTGTATATTGTATACATCATGTTTTTACTTCTAATATTCTTTTTTAAATATATTTTTATTTAAAATATTTATTTTATAATACTTATTTTATTTATTTATGTATTTTTTGAGGTCCTATGTCAGGGAATGTCCTGTTGAAAATGAAAAATGAAAATAAAAGTTATTTTAAAATAATATAATAACAGGAGAACAAACTGGCAGAGTACAGTTGTCCAGTCATTTGAATGAGTTGTAGTTTTTCACGCAGAGCCTCTTGAAGCGAAAGTGATTACAGAATGAATGCATGTTCGACATTGGTTTTTGATTACTTCACTACACCAAAGTGGAACAGAGCACTATCGGTGCGACACTAGAGGAGACTGGAGTGGCTCTTTTCCTCTAAACAGACTAATCCGCAATTCTCCACACCACTCCCATTCAATACAAAACGTAATCTCACACGACCTTTCAGATGGAGGGAAGGTCAGGTAGTGACACAAAGCTACCGGGAAAAAATAAATAAATAAAAATAAACAGAAACACATTTAGAAACTATTAGAAACACATTTACTTTGTGTCCAGCCGTGTGTGTTGGTGGTGGTGCTGTACAACGTCACAGTAATATTATTCCCAGAATTAGATGAATATATTACCATGTCATTTTCAGTAATATAATACATATATTTCACTTATCATCAACCTGTCTAATATTCAGACGGATGATGAATTATGTGTGAGCTATATCAACCATGTGATGGCCCCAGGGCCTCTGCCACGGCTTGTGTGTGCTGTATTCAGCCGTGCGTGTGTTTTTTAGTGTTACTGGTTGATTGAGGTCATTAAGCCACGTGGCTTAAAACCCATCTCATCGAGGTCGCATTTTGACTCCCTCTCCACTGACAACACATCATGTTATTTTGAAGTTGCTTTGAGTTTCGGCTGTTTATTATTTTTGTTCACACGGCAGCATCTTTTCCTGCCAGCGTTTTGTTAGCTTCAAAATGTGTAACATTTGTTAAAATTCTCACTCATCGTCAGCCGCTTATCCGGGTGTCAGGTCGCTGGGGCAACAGCTCCAGCAGGGGACCCTCAAACTTCCCTTTCTCGGGCCACATTAACCAGCTCTGATTGGGGGATCCCGAGGCGTTCCCAGGCCAGTGTGGAGATACATTCTCTCCACCTAGTCCTGGGTCTTCGCAGGGGCCTCCTCCCAGCTGGTCATGCCTGGAATACCTCCTTAGGGAGGGGCCCAGGGGGCATCCTTACCAGATACCCGAATCACCTCAAGTGGCCCTTTTCAACGCAAAGGAGGCACAGCTCTACTCCGAGTCCCTCACGGATGGCTAAGCTTCTCACCCTATCGCTAAGGGAGACGTCAGCCACCCTCCTGAGAAAACCCACTTTGGCCGCTTGTACCCACAATCTAGTTCTTTCAGTCATGAATTTAAAAACTTTAATTAACATTTATTAAACAAAATTCCTTACTTTTAGTTTATTCCTCGTTTGGCCCTTATTTGTTATGTTCTCAGAGCTGGGCCATAACAACCCTATACTCAATGTCTTTTAGTATAATTAGTCACCGTTATATCAGCTATATCAGTGTGAACTAGATGAATGAACTACTTTGGTAGTATAACAGGATGTCCTAAACTCTAAGCTATATTTTAATTTCACTTAAAAGATGACATGCTCCTCCTTGATTCTTGAAAAAGCAGTTTGACTTATGAAAACAGTCTGTTGATATACAAGCAACAACATGCTTTCACTATTTCCCTTCATGTGAAGTGTAAAATTGGTACTTCCTTCACAAAATCTAAGGTATAAACAAAACCAGATTACTATAATTTGTTGTTAGCCAGGTCCGCTATGTCATGACAAAATTGTGACCATGACGATGTAGAAAGAACAACTTTGATTAAACACTCACCCAGAAAGACCTTCTCTTTTCCCACGGAGTAGGATCCACACACCACCAGTGTACGTGGGTTGAGCGTCACCAGTTCAAAGGCTGTGTTGGCTGCAAAGTTGATGACCTCTTGCTGTCTGGGGAAAGTGTACTCAGGACTGCAGTAGCTATAAAGACACAAGAGCTTACATTAAAAATCTCAGAGTCTCCTCAGGGCTTCTGTATCACATACCGAGTTCCTTGTTTGACAGAATTGAGGACATGGAGCACACAGTTTAACTAATATTGATACACATTGGCTGAGAAGAGTCTTATTTACAGTTACCACCCAAAAAAGATCACAGACACAGCTGAGGGCAGCACAACGAAACCACAGTTTTGGCCATTCAACAACCTAACTGGGCCTGTTCAGACATGGCATTAACATGCATCCTAAGTGATCCAATCACAGGTGGACAGCCCTCAGTACAGGTGTGAACGTACTCAAGACGCATTGAGGACGCCTTGAGAACTGATCGTTCAGGGCCATATTAAGGCCCGCTTTCACAAGGGGTCTCACTGCAATCCTCGTGTGATCGGATCATCCTAGATGCATGTTAATGCCAGGTCTTAACAGGGCCACTGGCACATTCAGTGTATACGAGAGCAGACAGACAGGCACTAACGTGGTGTCCAAATAGAGCGTCTGCACCCTGCAGCTGAGTAACTCAGGGTAGCTTTCCATTGAGGGATCAGCTCTGAAGTCTCCGGTGTGGAGGACTGTCTGTCCATCAGGCAGGAAGAACAGCAGCATGGCAGCACCGGGACAACTGAAAGAACAGATGACAAAATGGGATCAGCATCTTCTTAGAAGCTTTGACTATCAAGAAAAATGTTGTCAGTATAACACAGATATTGATTGGCCATCACAACTGTTGGTATAATAATTAAGTTCAGAATTACTGCCTTGCGGTTACATGCCTCCACCAACAAGTCAAATTGCAGTTTACATCCATGTCTGTTCAAAATGTCATCACTTCATCTCATCCTGTTAGAAATGTGTGAAATTGTTAGAAATAGCCTATGAATTTATGTTTTGTGAGGTCACAGTGACGTTGACATTTGACCACCAAATTCTAATCAGTTCATCTTTGAGTCCAAGTGGACGTTTGTGCCAGATAAGGTAACATGCCCTCAAGGCCTTCCTGAGATATCACATTTACATCCAGGTGCAACAGTGAACAAATTTGAAGAAATTCCCCCCAGGCCTTCCTGAGATATCGCCAGAGCGGACAACCCAAAAACATAATGCCACTGGCCACAGATGTCGCCAGCAAGGAGGCATAAACAGCTGAATGAGGAAAATAGTCTGTCATACAGAATTAGAGTTACCCAAAAAAACACCTATTAGTATTCCTTGGTGAAACAATCTAGGTAGTAAGTTTAGAGCTGTCTGACTTTGAAATTAGTGTCAGACATTTAGCTAACTGACAGTGACGTCATGTTGGTGACTCACTGGTTGGCATCAAGCAGGATGACTGTGACTCCCTCCACTGTGACCTGGGTGTTCATTGGGAGGACGTGGACGTACTGCTCTGCCACCCTCAGTTTGCTCTTCACCAGGTTGCCTGTAATCTGACCAGGAGAGGCAGCTGTCAGTCAACATACATCTCTATGGTTTACTCAAACAGTGACTCAACATCAGCCACTAAAGCTTTCAAAACCTAAATGCTAAATTGGATTTTTCTGGGCTATGACCCATCTAGCGTCCAAGTTGAATTTCTGTGACCTACCAAATAAACAAAACCCCAATGGATGAGTCCTTGAAAGTCTGTTTTTAGTTATAATCCCAAAATAGCACACACTGTGATAAATCATGACCCATTTGACAGGAGAACTTGCGTCATATCCAGCCTCTTTCACCAATATATTTTATTATAGATATTCTCTATTGGGCTATCATAATTAGTTTCAGAGGTAAATACCACAGTAAGAAAAACAGAAAATAGACGAATAGAAAGTATGAAGTCAAATATACATAGCTTTTACTATATTACACCATAATTGGATGCAACATTTCCACAGTGACAAAGTGCTAATATTATAAACTGAAAAGCCAACAAAGGCCAATATAAATGGAATTTATGAAGTGTTTTTATCCAAATCTGTGTCAAAACACAAAGGTCTTCAAATTTCAATCAACTCCAATATGGTCAGAGTCATTTGGCAAATTGGTATTCATAGCTGCCGGGTGCACGCTAATTTTCCATTACTGAGTCAATGAAGAGCAGTGAGATAACAAATGGGTCAGGTACTGACTCTATGAAGCCTGTGGAAGACAGCAGTCAGTAAGCTTTTTAATGAGATGCAAATAAATAGCATTTTTGAAAAGAGAAAAAAGACGTTTGTGGCAGCTTCAAAGACAGACTCTCTTCCATAGTGTTCAAGGAGTGACAGACCTTTGGAGGGGAGACCTGCCATTTATTTATGACAAAAACTGCCTCTAAACTGGCACTCTGCTTCTTTCCCTGTATTATTTCTAAAAAGCTGGAGTCTGTGTAGGATGCAGTTTCAGCGGTGGACCCAAATTAAACCTGGGGTAAAAAAAGGACATCCATAACTGTTCATGTAAAAACAAAAACATGCCAGTCTCATACAGAGAAAGTCTTAAAGTCTCGTTTTGCCTGTTTAACCTCAATCTCAGCCTCACAATTGCAATTTATACAGAACTCAGCAGCCAGATTATTAACTACATGAAAAAGACTCAATCACGCAAATTTCAGCATCACTGCACTGGTTGCCCATTACTTTTAGAATACATTTTAAAATTGTATTAATGGCCTACAAGACCATCTGTGGTCTAAGCCTTTACAGCCCAGCCAGGCCCCTAAAAGCAGCTGATCAAAACCTTTTACCTGTTCTGACAGACTGAAAACCAAGTGCGTTTTCAGTTCTGACCCTGTGTGAGATCGACAGACTCCACTGCAGCTTTTAAATGCCTCCTTAAAATAAAAAAAAAAAAAACAATGTTTCCTTCTTCCATTATCTCATCACCTCATGTTTCCTCTTTATATTATTTTATGGTGCCTTACTAAAATATTTAAAATGTGCTTTACTGGCTTAAAATATGTGCTCTTACTTTTTTTACATATACGTACGGGGAGGTGACAGCAATTGACTCCTACTTGAAAAGTACAGCGGTGTAGCTTAAAACATGGCTAATTGATCCACAACCCAACCAGTAAGAAGAAGAAGAAGAAGAAGAAGAAGAAGAAGAAGAAGAAGATATTCCTTTATTAGTCCCACGAGGGGAAATTCAATTTTTTCACTCTGTTGTTAACTTATACACGGTACATGCAGACCCGAACACACACATGCACAAACATGCAACAATGGAGAGATGTCAGAGTGATGGGGCTGCTCCTGACAAGCGCCCCGAACAGTTGGGGGTTTGGTGCCTTGCTCAGGGGCACCTCGGCAGTGCCCAAGAGGTAAACTGGCACCTCTCCAGCTACCAGTTCACACTCTGAACACTCGACTTGAACCGGTGACCCTCCGGTTCCCAAGCCAACTCCCTACAGACTGAGCTACTGCCGCCCCAAAACACCATATCAGAACCCTTGCCACCAGAAAAAAATACATAGCTTGAGCCCCAACTAATAGAAACAAATAACACTAGAAGTCATTCATATTTTACAATAGCCAAAGCTTGACTCACTCTGTTACAGTAGATTGGAAATGTTGACTTCTTGGTCAACCCTCCGTAGTGGTCGGAGTGGAAATGTGTTAGGAAGTAGGCAGTGATGCCCTGGATCTCTCCATAACGAAAGGCATCGATGGCAAACTTTGTGCCTGTGTAAAATAAAATTTAAGATCACACACCACAAAATAATTATTGAATTTTACAGCAACATATGATGTATGGCCAGTCACTGACCTGGAATCTTCTTGTAGAAGGGACAACGGGGTAGCTCCTCTTCGCCATCGGTGTTCCCTCTGTTCCACCGTCTTCTTCTCCATCCTCTGCTGCTACCTTTCCCTGCTTCTACCTGAGCATCCACCACATTACTGTCAACTACTGTGCCCTGTGAGGTACCTACAGTTGAGTCAGCCTTACTTTTTCTTTGCCTCTGCCGTCTCCGTCCTGAGTTTTCACCAAATGATGGGACAGAGTTGGTGTTGAGTTCATTTGGTCCACTCTCAGCCTCTTTCTCCTTCTCCTTTAGGGGTTTGAGGCCAAAAAACACCCCAATGTCCGTCTGCTTCAGACTGGAGGCCTGACCTGCCTTGATCTGGCCTTTCTGTGGTGGCATGGTTTGAGATCTTTGGGCAATGGAGGTTAGTGATGAAGGCACTTGAACACTGCTGTCATCCAAGTTTTTCAAATGCAGGCTATCTGAGCTTTGAAGAGTTTCTCTCAGGCGCTCTAAAACAATACTTTGAGGAGACTGAACGCTGCTTTTACATGAAATGTGAGCTTCTTTTTCACCTGTGGAATGAGCTCTGTTTTCAGCAAGCTGATTAGTGGGCGGCGATGAGGCAACTGAATTCAGCTGTGTGTTTGAGGAAACAGGCTCTTTCACTGGGACATTGTTGCTTTCCAAATTATCTACAAATTCAGTGAGGAGCTCATCTTCACTTGAGAAACCGTCACTGAACAGCACCATTGAGTTTTCATCCTCATTTTCAAAAGCACCATTATTAAAAAGGGCTTTTCTACATTCACTGCTATTGATTTCAGTCTCTGCAGGGAACTCAGAAAGAGGAGAATAAGATATTGCATCATCGCTGTCAGGGGATGGTTCACTTTTAGATGCAAAAGCTTCACAAGCTTGTCTTCCACCCTCTGCCTTGACAGGAGTGGATGAAAGCTCTGCTCTACTTTCTTGGGAAGCACTGATAGACTTTTGGCTTTTAGTAGAGGACGACCAGCCTTTCTTTTTCTTAAAATCCTCTGGGCCAGGTGAGCGCAGCAACAGAAGTCCATTTGTAAGTTTGGATGGAGGTGTTCCAGTGAGATTACTGTGATTGGATAAGGCAGAAAGACTGAGAGCACTATCCTGTGAAGTCTCTAAAATAGAGTCATCCACATCATTGTTTATCAGTCCTGGGAGATGACTGACGCTGGTCCCTGCCTGCTGGGACAGACTGAGGAGGGCTGTGTCACTGTTTGCTCGACTGTGGGCCAAGAGGGTGTGGTTGAATTTCTTGTAATGGTTTGGAATGGCGGAGAGACACTGGAGGCCATCTGGACATTCTGTGTGAACAGATAAAACATGTAGAAATCAGGCTTATGATTTTTTTTATTTTTTGTTTGTTTTTTTATTTCTTGAGGGTAGTTTAATTTAATAAGAATATCGGTTAGGCGTATATAAGCATTTTTTTTACGCCTGCGTCTATTCAGTCACTACATAATTTATTAATAATGATTGTACTGTTCACACTTATTGTATTAAGTGTGATGACTGAATCAAAATACTACTACTTATCAAAGTACATTATTTTTGTCACACTCACAAACCAACTCTGGAATTTATAAAACCTTCCTGACTTGTCAGATGACATGAACGCTCCCAAGTTAACATCTTTACCATCTCTAGCACCATGAACACACCATCACGAAGGATGCTATCAAGTTGCATTGTGGGGGATGTGGTATCTATAATGTATCCTAATAATGGAGAATAAGTGTATCAGATCATTTTTAGATAAAACACATAAAGAAGTATGGGTGTTTGTACCTGTGCATGTGTCCCTGGTGGTGTCAAGACATTCAGCAACGTGCCATCTTTGAGTCTGTACCACCAAAATGGAAAAAGGCATCTGACACATGGGGCAGAAGTCTCCAGATGATGAAGGTCCCTCAGGAGCAGCATTGTCTGTTTGCACTGTGTCACTTGTAGATGACTTTGAGGGTTTATGTGCCTCTAAACTGCTACGCCCGTTAACAACCGTACTACAACCTCCACTTTCAGCTGTCTTGGCTGTCCTGTCAGGTGACTCAACTGAGAAAGAAGTGTCTCTCTTGACTGAGTTTTTTCTGACAGTACATCTTCTTTTAGTCACAGCTGAAGTTGCAGACAGCGATTCTTGTTTCTTCTTTTTCTTCTCAAGAGGTTTATATTCCCATATGTCATTTTCAGAGTCGTCCTTCTGTGACATTTGGAGCAAAAGTGAGCGTAACGTCCCTAACGTTACCCAACGACCCCCTCAAAACCGTCGTTATTACACAAGTATTGGTGTTTGCTAACATCCCGCGGTTGACGACAATAATAAACTTTACAATACATGAACGGCAAGTAGATTCCGTAATATTATGAGGATAATTCTCGCTACAAAAAATAGCTTCTCATAACTTATATTTACGATATGATTAAGCTAAATTATGCCATAGCTGTTATACGCTGTATGGTTAGCTAAACATGTTGGGGCTTACCGCCACAGGACAACAATGAATGTAGTAAAGACAGCGAGAGAAACAGAGCCGCACATTCCACACATTCACAAGCCTTATTTAGTCATTCAAGCTAAATATGTTTTTTAAAAAATATATAAAGTATTATTTATAATTCAGGTAAAGTCAAAATAGTTTCATAAAAAGGATTCTGGTGATTTTATTTATGTATTTATTTATTTATTTTTTACTGTGTCGAAACTAATGGTCTGAATCGTCGTTGTGAGTTTACCTAGCAGGCTGGTTGTTGTTGTTGGCAACATGGCGTCCCAGTGCAGCCTCTCCACCTTATTTCCTATCCAAAGTGAGCTGGATTACGCCCTAGATGACGCTACGACACAGCAAGAGAAAGAAAAACTTGTCAACGAGTATTTAAAACAACTAGACGAAAGAGAGGATCTGAAGATATCCGATTTCCAGACAGGTTAGATCCATGCTACAGCTCTGACGTTAGCGCTCTCTCCATAGCAAGATGCTTTACAGTTTAACTTGAGTTTCCTTGTTGACATGTTATGACAGGACTCGACATGTTCATACAGTATGAAACAGAACAGTCACGCTTTCCTTTTTTTCTCTCTTGGTATTTAAATATATTTTAACATTTTAAATACAAGTGGATTTGTACGTTAGGTAGCCAACGTAGCAGTCAGTTTCATTCAGTCCAAGGTGTGCCTTCCTCACTTTATTCAAGTTTTGTTTTATAACTTGTATAATAATCAGGAAGCCTCGATCTGCTTTGTGTCATCTTCAGTTCTTTATCAACACATGTCTGTATAACCTTCACGATTCTACCAATATATCTAAAAAAAGATGCTTCTGGTGTAAACACTGGCGTTAGGTCCTCCGTTGAGGTATGTTGGCAATACTGTATCTCAACGCACCAGTAGGTGGGGATCTACAATAGTACAAGAATAAACAAGGCTGTATTGGATTTTAACTGGGCCCTCAAACAATCCCTCATGGCAAATTTGTAAACTGCATAACAGCTACAGGTTTAAAATGTATGTGTAGCCACTTTGGTATATATAGTTTTGGGGTAATCCTTGACTCAACATTAGGATACCTGACAGACAGCTAAAAGGTGTCGCTCACCTGGGTTAGAGGTGTGTACACAACAAATAGATAATTTTGAAGTGGTCAAAACACTTATATCTGTTCTTATCATTTTCATTTTGTCACTCTAACTGTGTAGTTGATCCATTCATTATAGTATTTTTGCATACATGTATCCAATTCCTTCCCTTTTGCATTGTCAAAAGAGACATTTTAAGATATACAATTTATAACAATATATAATTTTTTTTCGTGATGCCATAATCTCCTCCTCACATAGACCTTAAATGAATACCAGCCCAGGTTTTGGACCACATAAATAATAGAGGATTAGTGCTATGCATTTAACCATTGTGGGTACCAGACAAGACTTGTAATCTCTTCTCTTTTTTGACAAATATAATGCTGAAACTTTGAAATCAGAACTGTTTCCTCTTTCCCCTGCTTGACATGTGTCTGCATCATTCTAAAAGCTAGTTAAAAAGATGAGGGGTAATGTTTTTAAAAAACAATTCAACCTTTATTTCACCAGGTCAAGTGCTACTGCGATTAAGAGCTAGGCAGCAGCACAAGTACAACAAAGACAACAACATATCGGCTTAAAAAGTTTATGTGGAGGGTAGGGTATTATTTCCAAGTATTTCAGGCTGCATTTTGAGGCTCAGTATGCTGCAAAATATAAAAGCAAATGTATTAATCAAGAGCATGTGAAGTGTCAACTGTGACAAATGTTATCAAGAATTTCCTTCGGGATGAATAAAGTTTTATCTTATCTTATCAGACACAATCTGGAGTGCATGTGAGGTAAAAACAGCAACTTATCAGACACATTCTAGATCTACAGAAATTAATTTACGGCATTAATAGCCACATAACACTACTTTCAAGTCATTGCTTTGATCCATCGACTCTTTTTTTCTCCATATGACATAAATGCAGTCAGACCAGACAGATATACCCGTGCAGTGATGGGCACTCTAAAGCGTTTGCCTGTGCTGTGACTAAACATAATTAATAAGATGACAGCATCATCTTCCACTCTGTGATTTGCTCCAGGCTTGGAATGGCTAAACACAGAGGGGCCTCTTTCTCTGAACAAGGAGCTGGCTGGGAAAGTGGTGCTGCTGGACTTCTTTACCTACTGCTGCATCAACTGCATGCACATCCTGCCTGACCTGCACCAGCTAGAGGAGAAGCACTCTGCCAAAGGTACGTTCTTACATTGGCTTTGAAGCAGCAGTCGACAAGGGTGTCCTGATTTATTAGCCTCCCACTATTAAAATTAAGCAGAAGCAAAGCCCATAATGAATGATGTGTCAATGCATATAATAGAGTATGATAATGAGAGATGATTTCATATTCATGTGAGGTCTTTTGTTACAAAGCACAGTTGGTCAGTTTGATTGAAGCCACTTGGCAGAAGGGAAAGCTGGGGTTTGTCTTCTGTTTATTTGGGTTTGTTTGATTTCTTACATGTTCAGTTGTGCACATTTTTAAAAGCAATTTTACCAGATAGCTAAAATGAATTAAAATGAGTATACCAAAACCCACGGCATGTTTCTTTGTTCCTACCGAAATGTTAATGTTTGAAAATGGGTCACAAAGACAAACAGTGGTTTCATTAAAAGGCTCAGTAATTTTATAAAACAGTTGGGCACTGTAGTCTGTAGCAAACGTTGCTCAAACAGGAGTGAATGGCGCATTTGTTGACTATTTTCAGCCACAGATTAATAGACATTTGGTGCTCGAGTGAGTATTTATGACACCATGACAGTGCATGTGACTCAAAATAGACTCCAGTATCCATGTTCATGGTAATGCAAGAACATGTCAATCAGTGCAACGGTGGGCGTGTCTCACCGATGTGTTTTTAAAGGTAAATCTGATAACTGTCAACAAATGTCACTTGATGGTGAAGACTACGTGAAAATGACAAAAGTTACAAAGAAGTGACTTCCAGACTGCTCCTTATCTCATCTTGAGCCTGGCAGCTATAGCTTGCAGCCTCAGATTAACTGGCCCAGTGTCTGTAAACAAAGGAATGATTAGTCCCTGACCAGCACTTGTTAAACCATAACTATAGTTAGCTGTGGGTCAATTCAAAATAAAAAGAAGCTGTAGCGAGTTGCATTCATTTGCTCTGCATGTTGAATGGGTGGAAGATTAAAGGTGCTAAATGCAAGCTTGCCAGCTAACAGCGCTAACAGTTAAAATAACTGCAACAATGCTGACAGAGATAACAGTGACTACCTGGGAGGAACTGGACGACCCCATCGGCAGCGTTATCAGCTGTAACCACCGTATGAGCGCAGTGCCGAACAGCGGTGTGAGCTAGCCAGTGGGGCATGCTCACATGCATTAACACTTATTAAAAGTATGGATGTATAAAGAGAATTGTGAACTACAACATTGTAGGCAGGCTCCCGTTCACTCCTATCAGAGCTGCTCAGTGACGCATGAGGCTAAAATGGCTCGACCCCCAAGTGATAAAGTACCCGGATCATCTGCTAATCTTCCACATCCACCACCCAGCCCACGGTCCAGCCTCGGTCTGGGGCTCATTCAAATGCACGGAGAGAATGTTAGAGAATTTCACAACTTTTAGGACCTAATGATTTAAAAAAAGGACTATTCAAGTGTTCATGCTGGGAAGTTAATTTTCCAAAAAAAAAAAAAAAAAAAAAATTGTCCGCTGAGTTACAGACATCTCTTTCCTATGGTTAGTTTGTGGGAGAAATACTTTTTTGACTGAATGCCATCTCATGACGGACACAGAGGTTGTAGTGCCATCGTTTGGCCACTATGAATATGCATCAAAGCCCGATGCTCTTCCTGTGGGCTTTGTTGAAAAGGCACAGGCCAGAGAAAGTGGGGTTATAACACACACAGAGGGAGATTGACTTCCTTCTGTGCTCAGGTAGACATTACTCCTCTATATCTTTATATAGCAAATGTTTTTTTGACGCTATATTAATGCTCTGGACATCGTATAGTGCACCTTTAAAGTACATGAAGTAGGTGAGACAGAATACTGATCAGGAATTATTATGCTTCAGTCATGTGACATTCCTCCCCTGCCAGATTATTAAAAGTTGAATATTAAAAAGCAGCCTTGGCCTGACAGACAAACTACATGTACGGTGTGCTGCCTACTGAGGGAGCACTATTCCACTATTCCATATCTTTTTAATATGTGTCATGCTGCATCACAGGAACATGTGTAAGTTCACTGGGGCAGAGACGCTGTAGTACATCAACTTGACTTCTGGAGCATGAGGGCCCTTATCTCAGCTGTGAAGAGACAGTAACTAAAAATATGTTCAAGCTGCTGTACAGGACCCATAACTGTACCCTCCTGTATTTCACTGTATGGCTCTTTATATAGCCGCACCATGTAAAGCATAATCCCATCCGACTGATTGACTGTCATCCTGCTGGGATCAACTGAAGAAGCTGTGCAGCTCGAAATTCAGTTGTGTGAGCCAGGGCGGGAACACGGAGTGCAGGCACTGCAGTCACCGCACATTATCGTTCACTCGCCTTATCTTTGGCTCCGCTATGGGTACATTCTGTTTGCCGCCCTGGTCAGTGAGGTGTGGGAGCCACCCTGTCCAGTCACTCCCACAGTCCTCCCCCCACCCACCCATCGTCACTGCAATCTGTGCTGCTACTATACTGCTTGGCAGAGGCCATGGGTGATGAAATCCATTGCAGATGGTGCTAGCTTGAAGGTCTGGAATTGTGTGTTTTTACGTCTGTTGAGGGCGGCTCAATGATGTGAGTTAATGTAAAGGAAATGTCCAATTGACTCCATCTATGGAGGGCTGTACAGACAGCTTTTGTTTGCTTTATTGGCATTGGAGGTGGCCTGTGGTGTTGTACAAAACAAAGGCATAAAATCTAAATTGAAATATAAAAGCTTTGCCTGTGCTTCAGTAGAGTCACACACTGATAAGGAAACAGGAAGGAAACCTATCGAGATATCTGTTATGTAAGACCACCTCTTTTTAGTAACAAAAAAGAGCATTCAAAAGAGCAACACAAAGCCATTCAGTTACATCCGTCCTCATGATCATCTTTGTCACAAGCCACACAATCTAACCATCGCTCCCGTGATAGCAGTCTTTTGATAAATTCTGAGAAATAAACAAGATAAACACTTAAAGCCTGCAGGCGCTCAAAAATTTCAAGAGACCTCATTGACATCTGCGCTGCATCATGATGGAGGGTCACTGGCTAGAAAACAAAGTAAGACCGTTGAAGTTTTTAGTTGAAAAATCACATCTGTTCTTTTCCTCCCTATTTCACTTTATTACATGCATCTTGTCATTTGTGTGCTTGTTATTGATCACAGCTGGTTGACACATTGATTTAGAGGAACGATTTTACAGAGATATTTACGGGATTCCCAAAGGGACACATGTTTGAATTTCTATCTTGAAGTTACTGCCACGACACACACAAACTAAATCTTTTTATGAGGGACTAAAGCTCAAAAATATGTCTTGAAAACCTGGAAACGACCAGAAACCTCTTGCTGTACTGTTACGTTTGGCTGTTTAATTTTTGTCTTTATCTGTTTAATCTCCCTCTCAGATGGACTGGTTGTTGTTGGTGTGCACTCAGCTAAATTCCCCAATGAAAAGGTAAGTGTTTTCATTGTTCAGCATCATTTTTTTACCTTTTAGTTGACTGTTGTCTGCTTCTGATTTCTTTCTGCATTTTTCATAACTCCAAACTATCAACAAATATGTGTAATTTTGATAGGGCAGCCCCCTCTTAGTCGATTAGTTAACTAGTCAGTTATTTTGGTCTTAGTCGGCTAACATTTCTTTAGTTAGTCTTTTTGTTATCCTTTTTCATGCTGAATGACTTATATTTCAGAAATTTCTGAGCACATCTCTAGTAAACACATATTTTAAAGTGGGACTTTTAAATCAACAAATTGATTAGTCGACTAAGAATTTCTTTGGTCAAGGAAAACCCTAAAATTTTGAGTTTAATGGAAGACAACATTAACAAATTTTTCCCCAAGCAAGAAATCAGAGCATTAATCTGTAATGTTACACCAGTATACGATCATGAGTAATCAGATGATATCAGTCAGAGTTAAAATATCTAAAATTACCTATTATTATCTATTATTTGTTATTGGTGTAAGACCAGAAAACATGCTCTGATCTTCAGAAAATCCTCCTGATAGCATCAGTCTCTTTTCTCTTTTATCCTTTATGAAGCTATTAGATGCTTTCTTTCATACTTTTGTTCAGGTAAAACTATGAGTGAAACAAGCACTTGTTGAGGATGTCACCTCTTGGAAATTAGAATCAATAATGAAAATCATTCATTACAAATGCAATTTATTAATGAAAAGCTCTTACATTCGGCACAGATCTTCACTCATTTGTGTATACTTGACTCCAACCCCTCAAAGGTCCTGGACAACGTCCGCAGCGCCGTGCTCCGATACAACATCTGCCACCCAGTGGTGAACGACAGCGAGGCGCACCTCTGGCATGAACTAGAGGTGTCCTGCTGGCCCACGCTGGTCTTGCTGGGCCCACGCGGCAACCTGCTCTTCTCCCTGGTGGGCGAAGGCCACCGTGACCGGCTAATGCTTTTTACCCAAAGCGCCCTCCGTCACTTTGGGCAGCAGGGTCTGCTGAAGACACACACTGTGGGGATCAAGCTGTACAGAGATTCGCTGCCACCCAGTGTCCTGTCTTTTCCTGGGAAGGTGGCTGTGGACAGCAGCAAGAAGAGACTGGCTATAGCAGACACTGGGCATCACCGAGTTCTGGTGGTGTCCTCCACTGGACAGCTGTTGCATGTCATAGGAGGTAAGAAAACAGGATGGAGATATGCAGTACATTGATGTGGATGTTTAAAGAGTTAAATACTGAAATGTGCATTGAATGTGCACTTTGAAAGAAAGGATATACAGCTTTCTGTTATATGTGCTAATTCAAGTGTGTTGTGGATACAACTAAAGTATTGTTTTTGCTTTGTGAGAGTTAGCATCAATGCAAAAAAAATGATATTTAAGCATCATTGATATTTTTAAAGCACTCTCATGTCTCAGCAACCCTCAGAGGAGCACCATGGTTGACTGTTTTGTCCCCAGACCAACAGAGAGGTTGCAACAGCAGGGACTTACATGCTGGGAACTGGCACTGACCTAACTGTGTGTGTGTGGACAAAATGAGGACAAAAAATGCAGGATTTGTATTATTTTCCATTATTCACACACAGTATGAGAAATGAAAACATTTGCGTAAGAAGCTCAAAGCGTCATCTGACATACAGTATGTACACATTAGATTAAAAATACCTGTCACAAATTTAAGTGATCCACTTACAGAAATTACAGGCTGCCTGTGCTCCAGCTGTAACTGGAAAAGTATGTTTTTTTAAGTGGAATATGTGAGGAACAATTAAAACTGCTGTTGCCAAGTAACCTTTCAATGTCAAAAGCTTTATGAGGCACATAGCACCACAGATAAGTGTTGAGTATCTGAACATGCCTCAAGTCTGAAGATACTTCAAGTCTGAAGATGCACAAATTTCCCTGCAAAGCTCTGATGTAGGGCTGCAACTTAAGATTATTTTCATGTTGTGTATTCTGTTGATTATTTTCTCGATAGTTGTTTGGTCTATAAAATGTCAGAAAATGGTGAAAAATGTCGATCAGTGTTGCCCAAAGCCCAAGATGATGTCCTTATACGTCTTCTTTTGTCCACAACCAAAAGATATTCAGTTTACTGTCACAGAGGAGGAAAGAAACCAGAAAACATTCAGAGAGAGAATTTTGACTTTTTACTTTTCTTTATAAAATTACTCATACCGATTAATTGATTTAATAGTTGACAACTAATCGATTAATCGCTGTAGCTCTACCAGAAAGATAAACAATAGTCAACTCATCTGTTGTCAGAGATGCATCAACTCTGATTATCTCTTCTGTCCCAGGGCCTAAAAGTGGGAGACAAGATGGCGACTTCTCTGAAGCATCCTTTAACTCCCCTCAGGGTGTTGCCATTAAAGGGGATGCCGTATACGTGGCAGACACAGAAAACCACCTGATCCGAAAGGTAGCACCCCGAACTATCTCTTAAAAGAACTGCATTTGATGTCACTGGATGTTTATCTGTACCTTTATCTGTCTGTGTTTCAGATTGACCTGTTAGAGGGACGAGTCAGCACTCTAGCTGGAGTCGGGGCTCAAGGCACGGACAAAGAGGGCGGCGCCATGGGACCTCAGCAGCCCATCAGCTCTCCTTGGGATGTGACCGTTGGCACTGCCGGTGAGTGTTGCGGCGCGCTCAGACCGGAACTTGAAGGGCAACATTTACAACATTTCCCTCTGTGCCCGCCCTCGCTGTCAGCACCCGTTGTTTTCTTCCTACATGCTGCCATTCAATCAATGAGAGAGAGGTCAGTCCAACTCTCTGGTCTCAGATATTTTTGGGTCTCACTGTTTCATAGTTCACAGATCAGTTAGACTGAGGTGAAGGTGAAGGAGGGGAGGTCTATTAACAACAGGAAGTGATTACATCTTGCTCGGTTAGAAAGGACTGGGGTGTAAATTCTGGTGTGATCACACCTTTAGTTTGTAGCTTGCATATTTATTACATGATTAGAGCGCACAGAAAACACACAGTTACTTTCCAGTATGTTCTCAAGCAAAACAAAATTACATTGCATGCACAAAATGGCCAGCTTCCAAGCTTTACACGATCCACCTTCAAAACAGTTCTACTGGTTGAAGTGGAGGCCATGATAGATGACATTTTTTTTTAATATAATTGATTTACAGTGTTAATAGAGCTGATTAAGTTATTGGAAGAGACTTTTAATCCATAGGATCTCATTCATAGGGGATACTCAGTAAAACGCTTGGCCAAAATCCTTCATTTTAGTTCTACTGAATCATTTGGAGGAAAAAAAAACTATGCAAGTCACAAACCGCTGTGAAGTACCTGACAAGGTCTTTCATATTCTCACAAAGTAATCTAAGACCTCCACTTCAGAATCAAAGCTCAGTCCCTCTAAATGCTTTGCTTTTATTATTTTGCCTTGGGCATTCAGAGTTACTTTATTATTAATCTTTTTTTTTCTTTAATATTTCTCACACAGTCACACTTTTATCATCAAAGCAGAAAGCTTTTTTAACTCAGCTTGTTGAATCTCTCAGCCCTTTTGTCTCTAAGTGTTAGCATGTTGCCATCAGACCTTGTTATCTGTGGCCGTTCCGATTGCAGATTCAATATCAGTCAGCGAGGAGATGCCATACCAATATACACACCTCTCAGTCAGTATAGTACTGTATGTTGTTGATTAATATGGCAGAATTGTTTTGCTCTCCAAGGTGCTTGTACTTTGAGTATTTCCATTTTCTGCTACTTTATACTTCTACTCCCTTACATCTCAAAGGTAAATATTGCACTTTTTAATCCACTACATTTATGACAGCTGTTACTTTTCAGATTACAATTTTCTATCCTTTTCCTGTCCAGTGAAAACCATGAACTTCCTACTCCTTAAACTAAATAAACTCTTTAAAAAGCCTCTTGGATCAGCTGGAAAATGCATCATCACAAAGTTTTTCTGACACCATGAAAACTCGTTAGAGATATGTGGTTCTCACGGGACAAAAAACGCAACATAGACATTAATGCAACAGTTATAGTAATCCCGAAACATCATATATATTAATAGTAAAACACTGACAGAGACCATTTTACTGCCCAATCAATACTTTTACTTCTAGTACGTTTTGCTGATAATACTTACATACTGTACTTAAGTAATGTTTTGAATGCAGGACTTTTGCCTGTAGTGGAGTATATTCACAGTGTGGTATTAGTACTTTTACTGCACTGAAGGATCTGAATACTTCTTTCACCACTGCAAGTCTATTATGCGCAGCTTTAGCCTTATTTATGTTTTGATCATTTAAGCTGAATATTATTCCATTTGTATGTGTTGCTCAATTTAGTAGCATAGTGTAATCCCTTATAAGTGAGTTATTTATTTGTTCAAAATGCAGTTTAAAATGTAACACATTAATGACTTCAAGCATAACTTCAATAGCAGGTTTTGCATAATGTCATCCATTTTTCTTACAACTTAATGCTTCAGGTTCATATTTGTTTACAATTAGGTGTCTTCCTCAAGCCCAAAAAGTGTTAAAAGAGCCGACCATTGTAGTTAAAGTAAAATATAAGCATGTGATCGTCCTCGTGACCTTGCTGTGAACTTAATTAAATCAAACAAAAGAGGAAAGTGTAGGACTGGATCGACTTGTTTATTCTGCTTATGGCTTGTTCTGCACTCAGTCATGAGAACTGAAACAATGAAATCTAGAAATTTTAGAGCCATGAGCGCAATTATTTTCTCATTGCACACAGCCTGTAAGCATGAAGTAATCAGTCACAGTCACATTTTCTGCACAGCTTGGTAGATGACATAACCTGCTGGTTTGCACATCACCACATGTGATATCAGACCTTTAACTCCACGAGCACTGTCCTCTGAGAGCACATCCAAACACTCATTGTATATTCATGATTTATCCATCAAGTGTATGAATAATTAAACTGACCAAATCAAGAGGATTCTCCACCTTTTTGAGCTGGAAAATACTGCGCTGAGAGAGACAATCGGCCAGATGTGATCAAGATGGTCTGAGCTCTGAGCTGCTGCATTAAATGTACAACAGAGATTTCTGTAAAGGTTGTGTATTTATCATGGTGACAGTATTTTCTCTGCTGAGTGCATCTGAGATAGCATATGGTCTTCGTCAGACAGGCGGTTGTCACTTAAACCTGCATAGCTGCTTTTCTCCAACTCCTGTCTGGCACTCAGCTCTCACTAAACAATCAGTAGAGATATTTCTTTGTAATAGTCTGACAATAATGGATACATTTATTCATCTATTATCTATCTATCCATTTATATGGCTTAAAGTAAACATCTCAAATACACCTGAAATGATCTTTTAGCACCACTTCTGGATGATATTGAGGGTGACTGGTAGATAGCCAAAAGCAGTGACACAAGTTTCCTGGTTTTCCACTCAAACAATGTGTTTTTAAGCGTGTGTTTCATTTGTATGTGTAGGTGGCACTGAGGATAACGTGCTGTGGATAGCCATGGCAGGGACCCACCAGATCTGGGCTTTGTTCCTAGCGGATGGGAAGCTGCCCAAAGGAAGGTGAGAGACTGATACATGACCACCTTGGCCATTTGGCATCAGCCTTCCTTCTATAATAACTCCTCTCAATATATAAAAAAGATTTACAAGCAAATGAAGACAAATGAACTCTACATATCCAGCAATGTATTGAAGTGTCTTCTACTTTACCCAAACAGTGAGTCCAAAGCGGGGACATGCGTGCGATGGGCGGGCAGCGGCAGCGAGGAGAACCGAAACAACGCCTACCCCCATAGGGCTGGCTTTGCTCAGCCTTCAGGCCTGGCTTCAGCCTCAGAGGAGCCCTGGGGCTGCCTGTACGTGGCCGATAGCGAAAGCAGCACCGTCCGCACGCTGGCACTGAAGGACGGAGCCGTGAAGCTGCTGGTCGGCGGAGAGAGGGACCCGCTGGTGGGTGTAAACAGTTGATGGATGGATGAATTTATAACTGGATGAATGGATTTCTTAACACAATTTCTCACTTTACTTCAAGATACATTTATTTCATTACATCATTATGTTGGTTTATAGCAATTACCTTTGCCACAGAGAACAAGCATTAAGTGGCTTTAATGAAGTTACATTCTCTTATACTTAGTTTTTTATTGTAGTGTTTCTGTTAAAGGAGAATTTAGTGTCTAATAATATTTCAGACAATACAGTGAACAGCAGCTTGAACAGAGGGTAGCAAATCCAAAGCAGACTGCTGGAAAGGAATAACCTCTTAATGATAACATGTCCTGTATGTGGAATTGCCCCCATCCATCCACAGCAAGCACACTATAAAACCTGCACATTGATCCACTACATATCCAGCCACAGAAAAGTCTCAGACAATTAGAAATAAACTTGGTGCACAAAGGTTTAAAGCAGCACTCCTAGGCAATCACAAGGTTTCAGGGCCATTTCTCTATAGATAGAAAATATTGATTTAAAACTAAAAGATAAATAAGCACACCCACTCTTGTTTGTGGCTGAAACAAATACAAGGTTTGGGAGTACTTTTGGGCCCTCATAGCCGCTCTACTGTAGTTTTTTGCCACACTGGTGTATTTTTGGAAAGTCTAAAGAGCTCTAAAGCTGGTAGTCACCCATGAGAGTGGGCAGTAATTAGCTCATTTACAGTTTATCCAACATGGCAGTGAGTCAGCTAAAAACATTAATTTACAGTATATCATCTGCTGACATTTAAGCTATTTAAATGAGACAGTGAAGCATAAAACCTGAAACAGGATTAAAGCTGTTACAATAAATGTAAGAGAAGATCGATATCACTCATAACTGAGCCTAAATATAAAGCTATAGCTATCAGCCATTTAGCTTAGCTCAGCTTAGCTTAGCTTAGCTAAGTAAAAGACTGGAAACGGGAACAACTAGCTCGTCTCTGACAAAAGGTGCACCTCTTAAGCTCATTAATTAGCACATTATATCTCATTTGTTAAATTCGCACAAGGTTTGGTATTATTGGGGGTTATGTTGTAGTTACATTTTTGGTTATTTTAGCTAGCTGTGTCCCCCAGTTTTTAGTCTTTATGCTAAGCTATGCTAAGCTAACAGGCTGCTTCAGGGCTAAGTGCTAACTATCAGCAAGAACAACAAGGATATTTCCCAGTATGTCAAACTGTTCATTTATATTTTAATTCGATTTATTTATTTTTTTGTGTCAAATCTAAGCTTTTAAAATGATGATGTAAAAGTCGGGAACAGCAGGTGTCTTCATATGGGTTAAGTGCTGTGTTTCAGTACTTTAGCACTATTTTATCCCCTATTCTTCTTCTGCCTTTAGTTTGAGCGTTTTCATATTTCTGTTAACAGCTGCATCACAATCTGAAACCGAGGTCACCTTCCCGCTGTGGAGGTGAACATCTGAGCACAAGTGAACCCGCTGACGTTTGGAGTGATTCTGCTTGTGCAATAACAGATTCTCCCAAATATTCGGCTGTCTTTTTCAGCTGCCATTGTTTTTAAAAAAAATCTATAAATATATTCAAATTTTTTACACACAAACAAAAATAATCATAAATGAAAATACAGTCTATCATAAACAATGTTCATATGCATAAAGAAAACAAAATATATGCATATTTTGATACATTTTTTTGTTTTTTTTTCTATAACAGTACATGTCAGTCTCTCTAAAGCAAGTTAGGTTCAGCTGCCATTATTTATTATATATATTTATTTATTAAGTTACCTAGTTGTAGAGAATCATGACACTTTATTAGAGTATCTCACTGTTTTGTTTATTAAGATGAGTGACACAGACTGAAAAGCTGTTTTTTTTTTTAAATTCTTCCCAAATTCTCACAAATTGTTAATTTATCTGTTTAGGTCATTTTGGCCTGAAATCTGTAACACGAAGAACTGTTTTCACTTAATTTGCTGCTTTCAGAAAAAATATGAAGACTGTTCTTCTTTGTAAAATTTTAATGACATTTTATATTAATGTACTTTTCTTCAAAACGTCTCAAGAATGACTAATGTAACTATTTTTGGCGCAGTAGCTAAGGTGATTTTAAAGATATTGTTATCTTTCTGGTGTTTCTTACAAAAAGTAGTATATTAATTCTTCTCGTACTGTTCTTGTATGAATTATTCAGAAACTTTTAAAATAATGAACCAATGTTGCCTTCATGTTTTTGCTTCAAGTGTTCTTCAAATGAAAACCGGTCATTTACAGTATATGGAAGAGGCTTCGGCTTGGATTTTCAAAAGGAAGTCCTTTATCTTGATAGTTAAAAAGACTCCCTTTACTCTCTATTCCAAATATGAACATGTTTTAAAATCAGTTAGAGGCGTTTCACAAATGAAGATAGTATATTCTGTTCTTTGACCCACGTTGAGCTTAGACATCATATGTTGCAGTTTGAGCATTTTTATGGGTTTTTTATACCTTTTGTTTGATCTCTTTTTGTCTTTCAACCAGAACCTTTTTGCTTTCGGTGATATAGACGGGAAAGGGGTGGACGCCAAGCTGCAGCATCCTCTCGGTGTTGCCTGGGCTCCCGAACAAAGCCTGCTCTATGTGGCCGACTCCTACAACCACAAGGTAACAGTTCAAAGCTGTAGTTGTCGTTGTCAGTATAATGGGCTCCTTTAGGTTCTTGAGTGGATACACAAAGCGTGCATCTCCTTTTGATCTAAAAAAACATACAGCAAACATGTAGGACTTTTTGTTTGTGTAATTATGTGCAGATCAAGGTGGTGGATCCGAAGACAAAGCTGTGTAGCACGTTAGCAGGGACCGGAGAGGCTGGAGATACTCTGGGACCTGAATTCAACAAATCCTGTTTCAATGAACCCGGAGGAATCTGTGTTGGCGACGGCGGCAAGCTTCTCTACGTGGCCGATACCAACAACCACCAAGTCAAAGTACTGGACCTGTCCTCCAAGACTGTTTCACTGGTGAGAAAAGCTCACTTCTAGCCACGAGCCATCACTTTTTATTATTCCATGTGTGTTTAATTAATCTATCCTGAAAGCCATAAGAGTTTGGATAAAAGGATTCAAAGAAGGACATCACAAGTGTCTCCTTAATCCAAACATTTAAATCTCTCTGCTTTCCAGTTCCCCATTTTGATGGACTGCATAGACTCAGTACCACCAAAACCTTTGGGTCCTACCAAAGCTCCTGTACTGCCTAGATCAGCTGCCAGGAAAGAAATGCCACCAGTGGTGGTGTCGGCAGGCCAGACTCTCATCATGTCACTCACCCTGACGCTTCCAGACGGAAGTAAACTCACTGAAGAGGCCCCCAGCTGCTGGGCTCTCTCAGCTGAGGGTGAGACAAAGTTTAATCACTGTTACTGATGTTGTGCATGTAAATGTCTTATTCAGATTTGACCTCATATCCAGTATATCAGATCTGACTGTTACTGTTGCTTCCTCATTGTCACATGGCACATATCGCAGATTACAGTGATAAAGGTGGCAGATTTAACACTCAAAATTCTTTCATTTTTTAAATAATGGGTTATTGATTTCATACAAATGTTCACAAATCAGGCTTCTCAGTTCTTGCCAACAGCTGGCAGTTTTCGTTGGCTAAAATGGAAAACATTGCAAGCACATTATATTGTACAATTGTATATTGTACAATGTGCTAGCAATGTTTGAAAAGTTAATAAAATACTAATTATATGAATAACGCTTTTTAGCTAGCTAAAAAGTGTTAGCTCCATGAGCTGGTTGCAAACTATCTGCTGACTCTTTTTTTTTTCATAATTAATATTTTATTAACTTTTTTTAACAAGAACAATCAGCTGACTCATTTTGAAAGATTAAAGGGTTTTCGATATGCGTGTTCTGGCTACATGCTAACACTGAGGCTATGCATGTAGAAGACATGGAAATAAAGGGTCATGTCTAGAAGGTAAACCGCAAATTGTGAAAACTTGCAAAAATGTACAAAAACTCTCACGAGACTCGCTGCCTATAATAACTTTAACCATTCAAGGTCAATGCCTAACCTTAACCTTAACCTTAAACAGTTTCCCAAATTACGATTTACCTTCCAGAGACGACTGAAATAAAGGAGCACCTTCATTTTTGGTTTCCATGCAAAGCGTAGCCCTTATTACAGACAGAACAGTATGATAAGGGAAAATGTAAGGTGAGACAATTAACTAATTAATGCTACGTTAGCGTTACTTCTGTAGGTAGTAAGCTATTAAGCAGGACATGCTGAAGTTTGCAGATTATGTTAGAAAAGACAAATACACCAATTAATCAATTCTTTATACTCTTACACTACTGAGTTTTGGTTTTGTTAAGGCTAAAATAATAATAGTATAATATGTATACCGAGTTACGGCTTTTGCTACAGCCCCGTGCACACCACTTCAAGAGAAACTCAAAGCTTGACAGATCTGCTGTGCCTGGTTACAGTTGCCAAGCTGTGATTGAACAATCGCTGTTCAGGGGAGGAGTTTACCGACAGTCAGCTCTACAAAGACTTGACAGATATCTGCTGCAGGAGGTTTATTGAGGGGAAGTGGTGGGATTTAAGGCAAGAAGACAGTCAGGGAGTTAAAGTGAAAAGCAACAAAAAAGTGTCTGCTTTTGTGAAATTGCATTTGTCTCTTCAGCTGCCCAAACTGATGCTGTGTAAGGCCTGTTAATATTTAGCATCGGCCCTGCTATTTTTTTCAACAGGTTCCAAAAGTAAAACAAAATGGCATGCTTTGCTTAAGATATTTTTCACCTGTCAGGGTTAGAGTTGCAGCCCAAACTTGTTCCCTCCATTTATAATGACCCTGTTCTGGATGTGAGCCTCTCATCCTCTCCTTCTCTGCTTTATTTTGGTCTGTGATACGTGATTGTGTCAAAAACATAATGGAAGTGAATGATGCTTAACCTTTTATGTTATTTTCACTGTACAACAAGCAGATTCTCACTCTGCCGGCCCACGCCTGGGGTTTACAGATCTCAGCTGAGGGATGGAGGGATATTAGATAAGTCGGAGACTCTTTTAAAGCACCAGTGAGGCTATTTAATGTTTGATTTCTACTGCTTGATACTATTCACATCTTAATCAACAGTAGTCTGCCCCTGTGAAGTGATCTGAGCTATCATATTAGTGACGAGTGATTGTCCGTGCATTAGGTTTGGAACAAAAGTGTCTCCATCATTGTGAGCGAAGCAGCATGCAGTCAGAGATATCAGCGGGCTATTTTTAGAACACTTCGATAAGACGACATGCCTTGGTTCACATAATTAGCTACCAGGCTATGTTACGTGATCCTCCTCTGTCCGATTATACCCCAGTCTAGACTTATGCTGATCAGATCAGAGCAGAGGCAGGAATTTTAATGGATCAAGTTGGAAGCGCTCGGCAAATTTAAATTGTTTTTTTTTTCAAGTGGCTTTTTAGCAGTGGCTGCCTTGGGACCTCATGTTAGGCATCAGCTTCATTAATCACCGCTGGCATGGATTTGACGGTCTCTCTGGCATAATATTTTCTCACAGTCCGAGTTTCCTTTTCGACTTTCTTTTCTCATTCAGTGATCACGTCTCTTTAAATGTGTATTTGTTTCTAAAAATATCCCCAGTGTTTCAATAAATTCATGTCCTCGCCCTCGTTTTGTGTGATTCAGTGGAGGTAAGAGAGGATCATATTGGAGAGGACTCTATTTATGAGTGCTTAGACTAGAGCCAATCTGGTGCACAGGATGCACCTTGCCACACTCAGTCATAAATTTAGATGCCAGACAGACATTTTCATAAGAACATCTCACATTGTAAATAATATGGGTCAGAACTGACGGCATTTGTGGCATTATTGGTCCACCACTTTCATGCAGACAAGAATATCAATCTATCTAGCGCCATCATCAGGAACATTTGACTTTGTCCAGTACTCTCAGTTTATATTTGTTTAGTGCTGAACATAGTGTATATAAGAAGGGCTCCTAGTCACTGTGACATCACCCATTGGTTTGAAGCCTTGAGTTCGGCATTTGGCCATCGCCATCTTGATTTTTTGCTACCAGAAATGACTCGAGAGGGTGGAGCTAAATACAGCCAAACACTGAATAAGAGATTTTTAGGCGACTGCAATGTTAGAATTAACTGTCATGAACTGAAAACACACTGTGAAAGGGTTAAAATTGTAAAACGAAAACAGACAACTCCCAGACCAGACAGCGCCGTGGTACCAATCTGTCGATCACAAGGTAGCCACGCCCTAAATCATCCCCTGCTTTATGGTCTATTTGACTCTAAATTGGACTATAATTTACTAAATGAACATCATGCTGTTTTGAAGAAGTCTTGAAACTAGTGATTGAGACCATAAACTCATTTGTACAATGTTTGCTGAGGTAATAAATCAGCTAAGAAGTAGGCTTTTTTTTTCATAGACTTCCATACTATCAGACTTATTTTTGCAACCAGAGGAGTTGGTCCCCTGCTGGATATTAGAAAGAATGCAAGTTTAAGGCACTTCAGCATTGGCTTGACTTTTTAGACCTGCAACTTACCACCTGGCTGCTGAATATCAAATATAAGCATAATACTAAGATGATGATGATGATGATGATGATGATGATAGTGATAGTCCTTTATTAGTCCCACGAGGGGAAATTCAATTTTTTCACTCTGTTGTTAACTTATACACGGTACATGCAGACCCGAACACACACATGCACAAACAGATGGTGGGCATGCTAAGCCTGCTTAATATTAGCATGTTAGCACAACAACATTATTGTGAACAAGGTGTTATCTGCTTCTTTATTAGCCGGATTGTATCAGACTTAATTTTTTGCCTTTGACAGATAAAATTCTGTTTCCTGTTTTTTGACAGGTAACGAATGGCTGCTAGGACGTCCGGTGGTTAGCGGTGACATTGTGGATCTGTCGAAGCCCCTGTCCGTCTCAACCAAACTTCCAGCTGTTATAAAGGACTTAAAAAGCAATCCAAACCTCACTTTGGGTGTGTGGGTGTACTACTGTATGGAAGCAGGTAGCGCTTGTATGATGAAAGCAGCCTCCTTCACACAGCCTCTTCAAATAAGTGCAGATCACGGAGAGGAAGAAATCACTGTGGCGCTGGCTCACGCCTTCTAAAACCTCTTAACCTGTCTTAGTCACAAAAGTTAGAAAATCAACACTTTTACTTTTCTGCTACGCTCAACCACAGCTCCTGTTTTTTTTTTTTTCATAGTTCTGGAAGAAGACCTCACTTTTTTTAATCAAAATGTAATTCACACAAATCAGATTTTATGGGGAATTACATTTCAAACTACCCAGAAGCCCCTTCTACCAAACATAGTGTGTCAGAGATGTAATGCCCTTCACTGTGAGACAGTTATTGATAGGAATGCTAATCGTTACATCCCCAGGCATGTTATTATACCACACAACTGCAGCCTTAAAATATATATATCTATATGATGGTATATTTATACAACAAATAGGCTGTACTGACGAACCGTAAGAAAACTGTCAGCATTCGTGATGGGGGTAATGTTTCCACTCAAAACTACCTTCTTATTTATCAAACGCTGTCACGATATTAAACGGATGCCGAAAATAAAACATATTCTATGGATTTAATGAGACGCTTATTATTATGATTATCCAATTGGCAGATGGTGATGATGGTGTCAGCAGTGGCGAGACAAATAAACTGATTTTCTATCATTTATGTTGTGGAGGGTTAAAAATATATTCAAATGTTGTAAACAAGTAAAAGCATCTGATAAGCCTCACGTTTTTGCGCGAACCACCAGACGGATGTGCAGTTTATAGACAAGACTGTTTATATTTAGATGTTGTGGACAAAATAATTTTTCCCCACGACTGCCAAGAACTAATTAAAAATAATAGTGGAAACTGTTTCTCACAAATGTTAACAGAGCTTATTCTTTTAGTCCCATGAGTAATTACGTGGTAGAGTTTCTTTTTAAGAGGATGTTTAATGGAACTGATTCAGACTCAGAAAAGAAAGTTTAGCTCTGCCTTTTGAATTGGTTTTGAATGCGAATATCAAGTTCTAAAAAGCAATAGAAGGGCAGGAATGTAACTGCAGAGACTCATCATTAATACATTAGAAACTAAAGAGTATTAAATCACATCTTCACTGTTTGAATTATATATTTCCGTGTCTATATGTGGTTGCATTCGTTTGTCGTCAGCTTGGATGGTGCCATCAGGTGCAATAATCGAGCTTTCACAAATGTTTGTCTACACATGTTGCCACCACAGACCGAGCAGTCGTAACTTGTTTACAGAGTTTATAGCTTACAGCTTTGTTCTTTGTATCCGCTCCCCGTATGACTGATGTTTAATTTTGATTATAATTATTCACGACACAAAGAGCCTTTTTGATTTAAACCATAAAATATTGCTGTTATCTATTCTAAATTATGAATAAAGTGCCTGCTTCTGATAAGAGGAGGCAACCAGTGATTGCTGTGTGCTCTGAGGGATATTGTATTAAGAAAAGTCTTAAATTAAAATCTCTCTAACAAGCATTTACATGCTGCGGCTTTACTCCACAAAGAGAACAAAGAATGAAAGAGATGCTCAAATAATGTGTTTTGATATAAAGTAATATGATAATGTATTATTGTCATTTTCTCTTATTGGTTTTCAAAGTTATGAGCTGTTGTTAGAAATGGAAAACAAACGAGAGTGATTTGGTTTGGATCACTCGGCAAGTGCCTTGCAGAAACGGTGTTACTGTACGAATGGTGTGAATGTGATGACACTTTAACTGCATCAAAAGCAATAACAATATATTTCTCTAATGGGAGAAATGTTTTATTCCCGCAAGTTATTTATTTCAAATGTACTTAGCTCAGCTTTGTTATCCCTCTGGCGTTTTTTAATGAGCAGCAATGAGATTGAGCGGCTGCTTGAGGGCATTACGTTCCTTGATATTGTTTTCTCACTTGATGTGTTCTTCTCTCTCAGCGCTGCACTTTAAGATACAGCAGAGTGAACTAATAAAACATCTTTATCTAGTCTGGTTTGTGTTTGTGTGTGTTCAGGTTAGATTCCCTTCAAGGACCGTTGCTGCATTTCCTTACAAATTCCTCTCATATCACATATTTCCAGCCTTTAAGAATCAGGTCACTTAGCATGAATACACTTAATATATTAATGCATTTAGAGACTGCAGCTCCACTATGTAAGATGTTATCAGACTCTTCCCTAATGAGCTGTAAAGCTCCCTCGTGAATTTGCCCAACACCAGGGTATGTGTGAGTTTACTTCCGACGACAGACTTCCTGTTCACAACATACAGTGAATACCTCATATTGCCCTAATATTTGCAGATCTGTATTAAAGGTGCTCCATACAATATCCAGAGCATTAATATACAACTATTTGCTATGTAAAGATATAGAGGAGTAATGTCTACCTGAGCTGAAAATGAAGTCCGAGCTTCTCCGTGCTTTGTTGACATTGCCAGGTCGAGGCAGCGCATGCCTTTTAGTGCGCGTTTGTGCATGTGAGTATTCCCCACTAACCTAAGTAACCGACCTAACCTACTGCTCTGCACTGCTCTCCTACGGCAGTTAAAGCTGATAACGCCTCCCTGACCGTGGCAGCTGCTGCAGAAGCGTAGCACTCAGCCTCCTGTCTCCCCCCAGGTTAACACTGTGAGCTCTGTCAGCAGTGTTGTCTTTGTTTTTACTGTAGGTACCATTAGCTACGAGCTGCCGGCTCAGCCGTTTCCATGTTGAGAGCCATGTCAGGCAATAGAAATGCTCCCAACCACACATTTAGTGCCTTTAATGGAATGACCACTTTATCTGGGTTTTGATCAATGAAAGAGCTTTACATAAGAAAGTCAGCATGTTTACAATGAAGTGAATAAAAATACTCATATGGGTTTCTCTATGAGTAATATGTGTTATGAAAACTCATCGTGTGACACATTTTTTTACCCCACCAAGCACTGTCATATTGTGAGGTATCATAAACAGCCTTAATTACAGCTTCTAGGAGCTTTTGGTTTTTTTTTGCTACAAAATTAACTGAATGAAAGGCACCACCCTTGCAAAAAAAGCCTGAGCACAATGATAGAAAAAGTTTTTTAAAGTTGTGGTTATTAAAGCTTCTGAACACCCACGCAGTTATTTTCTGTTAATCTCGCTGATCAGACTGTAAGGGCATGTACAGACTAATTGAGTGACATCTTCCTGACTCACCTTTATAATAATAAAAAAAAGTCCCAAACCTCTCAGTACTGTTCATACCTTTCTACTGAAGACATAAAGCTTTAAAAACAGGTCAAAAATCAAGTGTCGTTTTTTCATTTTATTTGAAATACAGTTGGGTGCTGTAGTGTTTACCAAATTTTACTCAAACAGGAGGAAATTTTGCACTTGTCAGAGCTTATTTTAAGCTGTGAGCTTCATGCTAGCGGGCAGCAGGACTGCTGTACGTAGGAAGGAGTCAAAGTATTGCCAGTACACAGTATGTCAGGTTTTGGCTCCACACACAGTACCTCTTGGATCAATTCATTGTTTTGTGGGATTTGTTGACAATAAAAAAAATCATCCTTGAACATGCTTGTTTCATAACATTTTTACATATACTGTACATAATCACAAAATACTGTAGAACTGTCCACACATACAACAATAAACGTAAAGCAGAAGAAACAGGCTGCAAAACGTGAGACGCAGCAGAATGACCTTGAAAAAACGTTGAGGTCAAACAACAGGATCAGTCATGGTCAACCAGGTTAGTGTAGAACATGAACCACTTACAGACACATCATACTGTATGTCAGACTCATCATTAAGGTTGTGAAGAGTCCAGTATGAATCCAGAGTGGTTAGCTGCATCTTGCAAGTTTGAACGTCATATGGATCAATTATTAAATCTGCCTTAAAAGCTATGATACGATGAATGTGGCAACGGATGAGATAACTTAAAAAGTCATAATAAAGAGAGAAAAGCTATCAGCGCTCCCTCCTTTTGCATCTTTGCCCGCTGTCTTATCCCTCAGCTTCTTCCCTCGCCGTCGCTCCGACAGCATCATTAACCCTGTGTGATTCTTGCTGCTGCCTTTGCTGCCAGAGGACGCTCACACACACAAACACATATCTCAGTTAATGTGCCACACTAGAAACATCACCAGGGAGCCACCTCCTCTGTTTGCTGCCAGTGATGGCCTATATGGTGATATAACAGATTAACATTAGTTTAAAAGGAAGCAAATCCTTCAAGTAAGCCACGGGGATTCAGTATCTGAGTGATCAGACTCGAGCCTCCGCTGGCACACAGCTTCTTTCAACAGCTTTTAAAAGCTCCTGTTACTCTTATGTCACTCGTATGATGCATGAAGCAGATATTACGGATCTCTATGCATTTAATTGCTCGTAAAAAAGTGACTCAAAAAAGATGATTGATTTAATTGTGATCAAAGTTATGTTGGCAGGGTGTTTGTTTGAAAGATAAAACCATATGGAGATTTAGTGAAGGGAGAAAAATCACCGTTTTTACACACTTTTAATTGCATAAAAAATGGATTTGCTCTTCATTCTGGCTGAGTGTGCTCCATTAAGATCGTATCTGTGTAAGAGATAAGACATTATTTCTAGCTTGTGTGACGGTGACAGCGCAGGAGGAATCCAAAAAGCAGTAAGAAGAGGTTTCATCCTGAATAGAGCTGCTGAAAATGTTCAACCTAAACACATCGTACCAGTTTGTCTGCCTCTGCTTCTCACCTCAAAGCTCAATCCATAAACAAGAAGGCATCATTTCAGCTGATATCACCTTTGACCTGTGGCTCAACGCCGGCGTTGACACCGGAGGGTCAAGATTAACCTGCTCTACTTCACCTTATTCTGGCAGGCAAAACTTGCATGAAGATATGTGGGAGGTAGCTGCTGCTGCTGCAAAATACGTCGAGAGCACTTTGCTCGGCTTATTTTTGTGAAAGTGAGATAAAATTATGGAAGTACGGAGATACAAATGCTGTAAATGTGGTCTCTAAGAGACATCAGCAAAGTTGAGAAACTGCTTCAAGGGTTTGAGGGCACTGTGTAGCCTTTGTAAAAACAGTTCTGCTTGAAATCCAGTCAGTTCACCCAAATCACAAGAAAAAGAGAGAAAAAGAACATAATTTCTCACTTACCTCGTGTGGCATCTGTGCATGCAGATAGCTTTAGTTTTATTTGTCTAGATTTCTGCCACCCACTGCAGTATAATGAAGGTGAATGGATATTTAATTTGAGATGCTCACAGCATATTCAACAGCAACACATCTGGTCAAAATACTCTGGACAGTTTTCATTGGAACGACTTTCTACCCAAAACAGAAAGCAGAAGAAGAAGCGTAGAAACCACTAGATTTAAGCAAGGCAGTAGAAATACTGAAATCCTCCCAAGGCAAACCCAAAAATAGTCTGTAAATTTTATTTTCCACACAGAAATAAACTGTGCCGGTAAAACACTGAATCTTGTTTTTTTTATTATTTTGTTGGCCCAAAGCTAAGTGTTGTCTACAGGTACACCTGGTAGACAGGTGTGGAGGAAAGTAAAACATTTTGTGGACCTGAAAGTTGTCACATTTAAATCTAAATTGAGCCACCAAATTCTCTGCCTATTGTACGCACCATGTGTTAGCTTTTATATTGTGCAGCGTACCTCCCACCAGGTCGCTAAAACTCCCACAAAAACACAGAAGACATGACTTCAGTGTTATAGTAGCTACGGCCCTGGACGCAAGTTAGAACACTTATGTTTGTGTTGGTGATTTAGGTGAACCAACTTTGTGCCACACTTTCTAATACATCACCCTTTATGAAGTGTTGATAAATTGTACGCAATAGATTTATGTAAATTAACATTTAATAAAAATCCCTCTTGCTAATGTTTGTCTTTTCTATTTGAAAATGTCAGACAGAAATGTTGGTAAGTTGTTTGTAAATGGATTTTGGTGCATATAGGTGGTTTGACACCAGAAAATGAAGAACCAGGTTGATAAGCAGGAGTCAAACAAAAACGTTGCATTTGTTAACCAAAACTGAAACAAAGGGCAAAAAATGAAACCTGGGAAATTCGATAAAAATACCTGAAGCAAAACAACACCAAACTGCAAGCTACCAACTCATTTCCCCCCTTCCTCTTGCTCCACAGAATGGGATTTTCCCTTTTCAGCCTGACCTTGCTTGATCCCACCAGCTCCCCAAATATTTAAGTGCAGGATGTGTTACAACCCCACTCAAACAACAAAAAAGGGAGACCAGATCAGTAATGTCGGCGTGTGTGGGTGTGTGAAAATGTCTGCCGCAAACCCAAACCAAAACTGTGCCGGCTAAGGAAGAGGGGCTTTTATATCCTGAGCACACTGAGCCCAGGTGTGGCTCGTGAGCCTGACGACCCTCCACCCTGCAAAACAAAGAAGAACCAGCAACGGGACACCTAGCGGAGAGGAGGGTTGTCACAGATGAGCTAAAACAACCATCCACATTCACACAGCAGAATGAACATACCAGACCATACAGAATGGCATTTACTGCAGAACTATCTGACTTATGTTCCTACGTGTTAACAGCCCAGCCTCGCCCCGCTAAGAGGACATGATGAGGCAAACCTGTTGAGCTGCTCATCCACCTAGAACAGCAACCTATGAGCCGATTGAAGAAACTAGCTAAACAAGCTTGTGTCATTTATAGACATAAACTGATAATGTGTCAAATAAATGAAATATTTGATTGAAATTAATAATCAAACACTGCTAATGTTGGGGAGTAGGACATAGAAAAGCAACCTTTTCACAGTGCTATTTTTGATGGGATAAGTAGCCTCACTGTCCAGGGAGTTTTCACAACCTAGCAACGCCAAAGTGGGTCTTTCATGAAATGAAAAGAAAGAAAGAGGACCCCAAAACCCACTCTGGTCTCGGTCACATGAAGAAGAAGAAGAAGAAGAAGAAGAAGAAGAAGAAGAACCACAACCCATGTTGGTCACACAAAAAAAATGAAAATAAAAATACAATATTTCAAGTAAATCAATAGAAAAAATAATAATAAAAGAGAAAAATGTATATGAAATTTTATAAAATATTATCTCAGAAAGAAGGGAAATTAAACGAAGTTCAGTGTAATGTTAAGACTAACTCAGATAATTAAAGGTTTCTTCTTGTCATAAGGGTAATTGATAAAGCGAAGAACTGTGTGGTTGGGGTTTAAATCCAGGTAGAAAAACAGTGATCACTGAGGTGCCATTGAGCAAGGCACTTCACCCACTAATGGAGCCTGATACTGTATTGGCAGACTGTTAGGCTGCTCCCCAGTCCATTCTGTATGAATAGCAATCAATGATCCTCAAATATGAGAAGATATGCATTTGTCAGAGAATCCTGTAGAAGCTTGATGAGGTGGACTTATTATTTCAGCCCCCTCATATCTCAGTAAGAACAGCCTGCTGCTGCTGCAGTGAGCGCCCGAGGTATGGATCCCCGTTGTTGACACTCTGCGGTTGTTATGTTGGGTAAGGTCATGTCACAGCCTCTGGGTCTTGAGGTTCATGGACAGGCATGCGAATCAGCACACAAAAACATCCATCTCTGTGTGCAGTTAATGTTTCACAAATGCTTCAAGATGTCTGTCCTTGTGTTCATTTTTGAAAGACTTGACATTCAGCTGTAGACTCAGAAAGGCTGTCACATACAGGCTGCTGTCATTTCAGGATGTTCTTCGTGACTGCATCAACACTAAAGTAAATGTAGTCATTAATACTTTGTGTCGTTTCCTGAGGAGCTCAGTTTGGCAGAATCAGCACTGTGGCATTTACCTATCACTTCTCAAGACCTTCTTTTACAGTTTTGCTTTACTTCTTTTCTTGTATTACCTTTTCTTTGCTGTGTAAAAGGCCATGTCTCTCGGTTGGACCACACCTAATGTACCTCAGCCTCAGAGGTTTCTTTGTCAACAAACTGAACAAAGTAGCCACTCAACACTGATATTGTAGATTTAAAAAAAAACATCTTAATTCATGTTTTAAATGGATTTTAATGACTGGGAACTGATTCTTGGATAGTTCAACTGTTGGTCAAATAGGGTCTGTGGTTGGGCCTGACCTCATAGCTGTGGAATGTATTCTTTGAGATAAAAATATAAAACGGACAAGTGGAAAAACAAATCTTGTTTGTGATGGCTAGTGATGAAAACAGAAAAGTCCCTGTAGTTGGTGGATTTTTGGATCCATGTTTGGCTTCATGTTCCCAAGAAGTGGCAGATTTTTTTGGCAGATAACATACAGAAATGTTTATATTTGCCAAAAATCTATTATGCATTCATTCATGTGCATTAGCATATGACGACATCATTTTTGAGGTTCATGCCTTATTTGCATCCTCAACTTGTTGGGACAATTAGTCCGCTGAGCTGTGCTGATTGGTCCTGAGGAGCGGTGATGTCACCGCCTGCTCTGATGCCGGGGTCTGTGAAGCAGCTCGCGCAAAGCCGAGAGCGAGAGAGAGAGGAACTCCAGATGGAGTTGGCGCGTGACGGCAGTGGAGCTGTGGCTCGTGCGACCGCCACACACCGGAGCGGCTCCTTCGCGCTGCCTTTATGAGCTCCTCCTGGTCCGGCACTCAGCGCAGCAGCCCGTCATGGGGGACGGCGGCGCGTCCTCGCCGGTGAACTTCCTGAACGTGTCGGACGCACTGGGCTCCGCCGCGGCCGCGTCCGAGCAGTGGATGGCGGGGATGAGCCTGCTGATGGGTGCCATCGTCCTGTCTATTGTGTTCGGGAACATCCTGGTCATCGTGGCCATCGCCAGAACGCAGAGGCTGCAGACGCTCACCAACGTGTTCATCGTGTCGCTCGCGAGCGCGGACCTCATCATGGGGCTGCTGGTGGTGCCGTTCGGCGCCGCGCTCGAGGTGCGCGGCTCGTGGCTCTACGGCTCCTTTTTCTGCGAGTTCTGGATCTCCGTGGATGTCCTGTGCGTCACCGCCAGCATCGAGACCCTGTGCGTTATAGCCATAGACCGGTACGTGGCCATCACCTCCCCTTTCCGCTACCAGAGCTTATTAACCAAAGCTCGGGCCAAAACGGTGGTGTGCGTAGTCTGGGCTATCTCCGCGTTGGTCTCCTTCCTCCCCATCCTCATGCACTGGTCCCGGGACAGCGTGGACACAGCCTGCTACGAGGACCCTGAGTGTTGCGACTTTGTCACCAACAGGGCATACGCCATCTCTTCATCCATTATATCTTTTTACATTCCACTCCTGGTCATGATATTTGTTTACGCCCGCGTGTACAGAGAGGCGAAAAAGCAGCTGATGAAGATCGACAAGTGCGAGGGCAGGTTTCACAACAGCTTAACCGGACTGTCCTCCAAGTACAAGAAGAGACCGTCCAAAATCCTGGCGCTCAGGGAGCAGAAGGCGCTTAAGACGCTGGGTATCATTATGGGGACGTTCACTCTGTGCTGGCTGCCCTTCTTCATAGTCAACGTTGTACGGGTGTTTTGCGCAGAGGTGGTGGACAAGGACCTGTTCGTGTTCCTGAACTGGCTGGGGTACGTGAACTCGGCGTTTAACCCCATCATTTACTGCCGGAGCCCGGACTTCAGGAAGGCTTTCAAAAGGCTGCTGTGCTGCCCGAGGCAGGCCGACCGCAGGCTGCACATCAGCTCCTGCGACCTGTCCCGGTACTCCGGCGGGTTCGTCTCCGCTCTGGAGCCCGGGGCGTTGGGGCTGTGGTCGGATTGCGCTCGCTTGGACAGTGACAGCAGCCTGGTGGAGACTGCAAAGATGTCTCACTCTGAATCGCAGCTGTGAAGAGGGGAGGCAAAACCTTTTTGCTGAGGTGGATTATAATAGTCTGGGAAAGGATGCCGACTCATTGAGTATGAGTTTCATTTTGGTGAAAGGTGTGCCGAAATCACCAGAAATGTATTTGAAAGCCATACTTTTAAGAGGCATCAGGACCAGTGTTCTTTCCAAGATGCGTAAATCTCTCCAGGCCAGTTTACTGTTCTAAAAGATGATCTAGATAGCTCAATAACATCAACTGTAAACATTTAGTGGATCTGATGAATCATAATAGGTGCTGCCCTCCGCCGTACAACAGGATTCAATGAATTGGCACCCAAAGAGCGCACGAACAGGAGGTTTACTCCTGATGTTTATTTATTACTTTATTGGATCAACAGTTCAGTGTTATACTGAGGATGATAATCTATTAATAATGGGGGGTGGGTACCTTTAAGATAACCCCAGGTTCGTGATGAATTCATTCTTAAAATGACCGCTCAGGCGCACTGGCTGTAACAATCTGGTTGTTAACTGGACTGGACTTGAGCGAGGCATTTGTCGGACTGTACTGTAGTCATGTCTTGCTCACAATGTGTTTCTTTTACCTCACAGCTATCGGCAAGTGCAATTTGTACGACAGGTATTTGTTTATATTAAACATTTATGTAAAATATGTATTTATTCCGCGCTGTAAGCAAGTGAACAGTAGGACAGATCCCCACGCCCTTTGTACATATTGTAGTATGTGGTGTTCAGTACTGAAGCGAGGAATCTCTCTTTGTCCTTCTCATTTAAGCTTTACATGCTATTGTGAGGTGGTGTGTTGACTCCTGTGAAATAAAAGGACCTTTCATTGTTAATTACTGTTTGAGCTTTATTTGGGATTTCATTCTGTTAATGGTGGAGAGCAACTGGAGCCCGTTTGGCCTCTGTGGAGGGATGAGCCATGAAAATCATTTTTTATAAACAAAGGATTTATGCACAGTGGATTGATATGGTTTTGCATTAAGTGTTTACATGTTTAACCCACTTCATTATCAGGCTTTTCCCTGGTCACATTTGATTCATGCAGTAGATCTGCACACAAATGCAAATCAAGCAATGAAAACAACTGTATTATGATTGGATAGAAATAATTATGAATCATCTTCCTTATAGTTTTGCTGTTTGATTAAAATGTTACAGTGTTGCTGCTATTTCGCATTAAAATTAAATTAGACTTAGGCATCAGAGGAACTAATTTGTTGCACTTTAGTACTTTTAAATGCAGTTTAATGTGTTCTGACATGGTCATGAAGTGCAAGTAAGTGTATGATTTTCAGCATTCCCAGCCAGTGCACTACTTTTAAACTTTAAAGATAGACTGCTGTGATCCAGTATTTGCACTTCCATAAACTTGGGGGACTTAGAAGAGACAATTTTTTTTGAAGAATGGTCAAAGTTTTTGCAGCAAAGGCTAAAATAGTCTGGCATTTAATCCCTGGTATGAATCATGCTACAAAAACAAGGAATCCTACATTTCCCATAATGCATCCTGATAGCTTGTCTCCCCTGCCTCCTGAACACCACATTTCCAGTTTGTAGTGAAGGTTTTCTGTTAAAAAATGAAATGAATAAACAATGACAATGAAAAAAATGACCCAACTGATGTCATAGTAACGCCATATTTCACAGATGAAACAGTACAGTAGCTTTCACTGGAACATGTATCACATCTAAAACATACATATCTTCTTGTTTATCATGATTAATATTTGCAAAGCAGGCCCAAATGTTTATTTTTTAACTCTCAGTCGCATGCAGGAGCCTCTTGAGTATGTTGTTTGATTGTTAATTTAGAAGATGTTTTACTAAATATGACAGTGGTAATGAAGTGGCTCAAGAGAGATTTACAGATGTTTCTGGGGAATATTAATTAGCACTTTAAGCTGGGTGTCTTTAAATCACATTAGCATGATGTGTTGTGCTAATGGTGCTTTCCCAGAAGGGCAGAATCATACATTTCAATTAGACCAGAAAAACTGAATGGACCTGAGCTCAGCTCTTTGGGCTAATGAGCATTGTTAGATATGATTGGCTGGACGCATGAATAGAAAAAAAAAAGATAACAGCAGTACAGCCAGTATCATTGATGGCCTACTGGCAGAGACTCACTTCATTATTAAGCATTGTTTGCTTGGCAGGAAGTTTGTGTTTGGGCAGATTAGCAGTGGGCTCACAGATGGAGGAGCTAATCAGCAGCTTTAATAATAATTGTTCCAAATTGCATGTGTATCAGTGGACATTTTGGCTGCTCCAAGTCAAAGTAGATTAACTGATATCACTGTGACCTCTGTGGGAACGCAGGTCACTGTTGGTAAAGTTTACATTTAGAAATAGGACTGGTCAGTGATTTGCCTCTGGTTAGTTGGACAATCAAATGTACAAAACATTCCTTTAACTGTTACAGGCCAAGAAATAAGTCAAATGATGCACCCATTGACACTGAATAATAGTCTTATACTTAATTTAGTATGTTGTATTTGATGCTTTGACATTTTTGAATGCAGACCAAGGCAATCATTTCCTCCATGAACACCCTATAGTCTCAAATGTTACATGAATAGTTCAACTTTTTGCAAAGTGTTTTTATTTGCTTTTTTGAGTTTTTCCAAGACAGTACATACAAACATTTCCCAAAATATTTAACTGTTCCTTTAAAGAGGAAAGTGTTCATTTTCAGGTGCATGCTTGTATTTAGGGTTTCTACGAGAACATGTTTACATGTTTTAATATTCAAAAAACGCTCTATTTTTCTCATATCAGCTGTGCTGCAGCTGCTTGAAAGGGTCTGTTTGAGCTCCGCCTTCTTGAAAAGCTCAGTCTGCTCTGATTGGTCAGCTGGCACACTCTATTGTGATTGGTCAGCTGAACCAACCTCTTCAGACTCTGCTCCAGTTCCGCTCTAAATAGCTTTGTTTGAGGGCGTGCCAAACTAGCCACTAGACAGGTATTATGCAAATATACAGTATTACTTGGTGACATCACCACGTTACAGAAGAAAAGGCGGGACTTCAGGCGAGGCGTTAGGTCAGGAGCAGCGTTTCTGTGGGGGAGTAGCTCCCTTTGGTGTAGACTTTGGGTTTTTTAACTTTGCAGAACTTTTACATGCACACAAATATATATCACTCACTAAAGGAAAAGGAAAACGCATAATGAGTCGTCTTTAATTGTATTGTGTTTGCTCCTGTTCAAACCCTGTCAGATATATTTATTGTCCATGAAATAGGGGGACATTTTACAAGACAAGGTGCAACTCAAGGTGCAACTATTTTCCATGAAATTTCCACATTCCCAGACGGTAATCTAATTCAAACATGGTTTCACAGCAGAATGAAGTCAGACATTTTCCGTGACCTCCCAAAATCATCACATCCACACTGACTGCACTGAGACTTTTCAGAGGAGTAGCTGGAGCTGCTTCAGGCAACAGGTGTGAGGCTTCATTCAGTTATTACACGGACTGATCCTCCTATCGTCCAGATCATGAATATTGTCTCTGCCAACCGCCGCCTACCGCCATCTGACCGACACAAACATCATAATCATCAAAGAGAATCAAAAACATTAAGACTGTCAGACTTCTTTGTGAATTAGCAATCCTCTCTCTCCCCTGCTACTGATATTGATGCTAAGACAGAGTTTTAAATAATGATTTGCCATATAAATACCGTGTACAAAATACAGTGTAAATCAAAGTCAGTGAAAAAAAATCTTTCATAGCACATGATGCTCATTAAGCGTTTTTTGGTGACCAAGGACTTAAAGGGGACCAAACGAAAGACAACACAGATGTGTAATTCAGCTGATGGCAGCAGAGATCTGACAGAAACCTGATTATGAAACATGATAGTGTAAAATGCTCTGTCATTTTCCTGAGGAGGATGCTGGAGGGGAGGTTGTTGCAACAACAAAACAGTAATTTCAGAAAATATGAAATGTCAGCACCTGGATATAATTACTGCTGATTGCTAATGATTACAACCTCATCATCATGACCCCAGCGGATGTGTTAAACTCATGCAATAGGAGCATGAAAGTGCACCTTTTGCACACCTTTTAAATGACTTCAAGTCTTTTGTTTATCGACATCAAACATACTCAAACATTTTGAGAGAAATTTACCGAATAAAGAACCAAGATTTCAAATCTTATTTATGAATGTACAACATAGCCAAACGACAAGCGCGAACTTGTGGAGACTCCTGCAGCTGGCGGACGCCATCAGTGCCAAACACTGTTAAAAACTCAACTTCCATTGGCTAATAAATGCCTTGTAACCCCATAAGATTAAATTCCCCTGTGATTTATTCCATTCTAAATCACGCTGCGAGTGTCGAGGTGCGATGCCAAAAGCAGGTGCTGCGCTTCATGCGTCCATCTGTTTCGGTTCCCATGTGAACTTGGCGCTCGGCGGTCTCCATCTGCCGCGCTTTGGCTCACACAGAGATTGGGGCGAATGCGGTCGGTCACGTTCAACATTTGTGTTCATTTTTTATAATGTAAATTGATGTTGCACTTAACTAAACTATGCAACTGAGCACTCATTACTCCTTTTAGAAGCATTCACAATCAGGATACAGCAAAGTAGTATTTTCTCACTGGCTCACTGGTTTTTCACTAAATTACATTTGGCTCAGTGCGAACGTTGACACATTGTGGCGCCAAAAACCTACCCTGACTTTGTTTCCCAATTGTACCTCAGGGTGCCAACCTCATGAGTCTTGACCTTTCAATAAGCTGGTGGACGCTCCAGATTCTTGACGCTTTGGGATTTTGTGTACAGGATGACTGAGCCAACAGAGAACAGAGTCAAATGAAAAGATGCCACTACTATATGGACATATTTGGGAGTGATATTGATCTTCTCATCTAACTCTCAGCATGTAAACAAAAACGTGTATTTTATAAAATGTTAAACAGTTGTTTAGACTGCATTATTATGGGATCCACATAACCCCTGGGTCTCTGTGTTATCTTCTTATCCCCAGCTTGCAGAGATCTGACCTCCATCATCCTCATCACACATGCAAACATTTTGAGATACAGGTGTTTGCACTTTAGTCTCTTTGCAGCCCCTAATCCTTTTGAAAGCCTCTTTTTTTACTGCTAACAGCCCTGGCTGGATGAAACAGTCTTTCACAATAACACTGGGGCTCAAAAGGTGGACTTGCACGCACATGACAAGTGTTCAAAGCCATATGAGAGGCCAAGCTGAGTCCAAAAGGGGAAAAGTGCCCTTTTCCAAGGCCGCCAACTGACATTGAGGTTTTTACCCCTCACAGTAAAGGCCACTGTGTCATACCTGGAAAACATCACCGCGGTGCATTACATCACCTATCTCCTCAGACGACAAGAGGACAAGCAAAAGTATACAAAATGTACTTAAATCATCAAAAATATTGGTGTTCTGCAGAAAAATGTCCCCTGGCTGTGACTGATACATATATAGTTAAGAAGTTTAGACCACTGCGAAAGGGTCACATGATAAATCTCAGGGTTGTGACAAATAATGGGAGAGGAAGTAAGAAAGTTTATTCATTTTAGAGACTGTAATCCTGGACTGTTTTTTTTTTTTTTTTTTGTATAATGGGAAATAGAAGCAGCTTTTTTTTTTTTTATAAGGGGTCTTAAGCCAAAAAGTCATTTTCTGTAATATCTTGAATACTAACTTGGAGCTACAGCTGGTAAATAAATGTAGTGGAGTAAAAAAAAGCAATATTTCCTTCTGAAATGTAGAGGAATAGGAGTATAAAGTACAATTAAATGGAAATACTCAAGTAAAATACTAGTAAATTTGCACAGCTGTTGGTCTTTGGGCTGCTCCCATTCAGGGTCGCCACAGCGGCTCATTAATCCAACTATTCATTTGGCATAGATTTTACGCCGGATGTCCTTCCTGATGCAACCCCCCCTTTCACAGGGGATAAGTAAATTTGCACAGTACTTGAATACATGTACTTAATTACTTTCCACCACTGCAGAGCAATGAAACTAAACATCAGCCTGTTTAAAGGCTTTCATCGCTCTCAAGGTCGAGGTGCTACCTTTCTTGCTGATTCTTTGCACAAAGCACTGATCCAAGGCTTTCACTCTTGTCTGCCTCCTGCATAGAGATACAGAAGACAATATCTGAGTTTAAGCAGGAAACTAAATGCATTTCATTCATAAATCCATTCACAAAATGTACCGTGTAGCACCTTCAGCTCTGCTGTGTGCTTTTTTTCTTTTTAATTAATCACAAATCTGAATGAACATGAAAGTTTGTTAATGTGGAGAAAATGACCCCTCTCAATTTGCATCTTAAAAGTTGAAGTGAAGCATCTGAAGAGGCAGAGAGCAGGAGAGGGGCATGTAATCTAAGTATTACGGAGACGTAACAAATGCAAAAGATGCAATGCAAAAAGATTTTTCTAATGGGACCAGATGGACACATGAATATTAGCACTTAAAAAGGTCTATTTTTGTACACAACACTGAAGTTAAAAGACAACAAGTGGATTTTAATATTACTCATTAGGGAGAGCCATTCATATTTGAATGTTTTTTATCTTAATGTTGCAGCTGTACCTTTGTCTGTGTTGGGTAGAATACAATAAACATAAATAGACAAACAGGACAGAACAGGCTTGTTATCTCTGCACCTTGAGAGCTACCGCTGTGTCTAAAGGACACAGGCAGCAGTGCTTTATGAATTCAAAGGTGGTCATCTAAGCTGATAGGAGAATCCTTTATCAGCGAGCTAAAAATAGCCCCTCAGTAACCATTGGCCTGAATTGGATATTTGAACCTGCAGTGTGCCGCGATGCCTGCGGAGAAAATGGGAATTTTCACCCATACGTGACGAGAATGTCCGTGGAATCAGATGTCTTATTTCCCTGCTAAATTATGTATTATTTTATGACAGGTGCTATCAGTTGGTCTGTAGGTGTTTTTCAATGTCTGCACTTGCGTGCGTGGGAAAGGGTAAGCTCATGCATGATGTTAAATTTTGATGTGTGCAGATTGACAGGGTGACGAAGGCTATTGTTCAATTAAACTATGATTTATGATCCAAAAGAAAAGACATGGTGGATGCACAAAACAAGAGCTGGAGCGCAAAATATAAAGAAGTATTTTTTTCTTTTTTTAAAGGTTCAACATCAATGCAGCAGGGATGTTTGATAGGTGTTTCAATACCCTTATTACCATACCAGAAAAAATATTTAGTATGTCTCAATACATAGCATGCCAAATGCAGTACACCAAAAATGCAAGGATGTCTACATCCCGTCACATTTTGTAGTATGTAGTTTTTTGTATGTAGTTTTTCTGGCTACCCTGACCCACAATCCAAAGAAGATATGTGAGAGAGGGTCAAAGTTCAAGCCGCAATGTTATGAGGAAGTAGTGTTGTTTGCATACTGCAGTGCAGCAGTATGTACTAGAAGTATAAGTTTAGTATGTAATCATTGACCTTTTTCAGCCATGCATTCTTCTTCCTTGTCAAAACCTGGTTGTGTCTAGAAGGTAACCTATAAATTGCAAAATCTCACAAAAACTCTCACGAGACTCGCTGCCCGACAATCTGTCCTAACCTTAACCATTCAAGGACAATGCCTGACCTTAACCATCTTGTGAAAGTTTCCCAACTCATAGGTTACCTTCTAGACACAACCTCAAAACCTAGTGGCCACATAACCCACAATGCAACTTGAGGAGTGGGCTGGTGGTCTGATAAGCTCTCTTCTTTCTAACTCAACACCAACAGATTCATTTCATTTTCAAACGTGTAGTCTTCAGCCCTCAAGTGACGTCACTTGAGGCAATTTCTGAGATTTGGTGTCGCTTCCTTTGGAGCCACAAAAGGCTTCAAACAGCTTCAAACAACTTTTTTTTCCTCACATACAGTGGCACTCCTCACTGTCTGTATCTGTAATCTGTAAATAAACTCCTTAACTACTTCCAGCTTCCCAAATGCGAGGATCTGCAGCTTTTCATTGTCTTATGTAATATTAAAACTGAATACCGTTGGGCTTGTGACTGAAGGTTGAACAAAACAAGTGATTTTAACTCCTCATCTTGGGATCGATGGCCATTTTTCAATATTTCCTAACATTTTAAAGCAAACAAACAACAGATTAATCTACACTGACAATAACGGTTAGCTGCAGCCCTAATGTGAACCTGAATGGACTGGTTTTAATGCCTTCAATAAACTAGGTCACCCACACAAGAATGAGGCTTTCATTGACACTAAAATGACAGGCTACGGAGGAAAGCTCACCCTTGATTTGTTTTCGTCTGGATTGTGGGAGTATTCCCATAGTGTTTGGGATTTAAATCATCCGAGAGGCTGCCTGGTTTGATTGACAGTGGCGCAGTGATGTGAGTGACCTCCAGCGCTGCCGACACTGCAGCTTTTGAAGTGGGACGTAAAGCTGCATGCCACAAAGAGTCAGCATGTGAGAGGTTATCTATGCGCAATGTCCCTATGACCTTAATTACACCTTTTGCCACTGTAACTGAAAAACAGACACCATGCAGTACATTCAAGAGAAGGGTAAGACTCATCTCCTTTTATTCCCTGGAAACACCATATATACAAACATAATCCAGAATCAGCATTTTTTAAAAACTTCTCATCATAATTGTACAGAATGGCATATTTACAAATGTATATTATAATCACAGTTTGAATATTCCACAAAAACAGAGCAGGGGGATCATTGCACAGCAGGAAGAACAGAAAAACAAATTTAATGTCACATTTTGACACTCACACACACTGAACACCATTTCTTCATATCCATATAGTAGAACACGATTCATTCATCCACACAATGCTGCAGCATGGCTTCATTTCAAGGCTGAGTGTGTGAAATCTTAGATTAGCATCATGGGTGACACGCTGTGACCAAAGCAGAAGTAGCGTCTTAGCATGCCTCTGAGAATTAGGGGAAATTAATAAGCAAATCCCATGCAAGTGTTTTGCATAAGTTGTATTTTACGTCTGTGCCGGAAACAGACTGCAAAACAACAATTATGATTTTAACCTATTCGGCATACAAGCAGCTCATTTTCACATTAAGATGCATGAAAACACCCAGAATAATTTCATTTTGAAATAATCACCTGATAGGAACAGAAACCTAAATGTGAAAGTAATAAAACGCCAACATTTCTGAACCTTTTGGAGTTTAAAAGGTTGTTGAATGTTTCCATATCAAGGAGAATCAAGATGTAATCAGGTGTGCCGTCTGTGCGTTAACGCGCTGATCCCACAAAGAAATCAGTGTGGATGAAATAAAAGCAGAGGTACATCAAACAGCGAGTACCCACTGCAGCAATACAGAGGCTTTAATGACTCCATGACCTCAATTCTGGAAACTTACATAGCGAGCCTTTTCAGCACACCTCAGGGCGTACGGGAAGGGGATCAACCTGTAGCTATTCATGACCCATAAACGCCTGTTTCTGACTGGGGAAGTAAAGACATGGAGGCTTATGTTTTGTGATAGCTTCTGCAATCAGATCAAATAAAGACCAAGACAACTTGTTGAATCAAGCTGGTTGCCTGCGCTGTACCCTTCATACTGTGTGCGCTGGATAGCCTAAATGTCAGTGAGTGAGATACAGAAGCTGCAGGTGTGTGTGCGTTCGTGTGGCCAACAGACTCTGGTCTCAATCCAAATCAAGTGTACCCCTCTGGATGACAGAAACTTCATGGTCAATCTGGTGAAAGCCTATAAGCTCTTACAGCTGTAGCATGTACACGAGGTGTAAACACTAAAGCTTGAGAGGTTAAAAAAGGCACATGTGCAGCCACGCACACACACAGACACACACACACGTTAGGACATTTAAATATCCAACTACCTGCACAATCGCATGTTGCACATACGCAAGCAGAAAAACAGACATAAAACAGTATACTGGCACACAAACACATTCAGAACAACAAAAATAAAAAAAACAATGAAAGGAACAGCATTGCACTTTGTCCCTGGATATGTTTCTGTAGGTTCAACTGGCTTTCCTGAGCTACAGCTACAGATCTCCTTCTGATTCCTCTACGCTTGATTTACTTCAAGAGTCAGTGACGCTACAAAGAAAAGGAGGAGTGTGTTTGGAAAACCTTAACATTTTTATCTTTTCCCCCTCACCACATCATAATGTGCACACAGTGCAAAGAAACTTTAGCATCTCTGCGTCTACTCTTTGATATGAGGACTGCTAGTGATGCTAACGAACCACTGTTAGGGAACATAAACAGCCTTAGATGTCGGATTAAGACGAGCTGCTGCCAGTTGGTACTAAACAGATATTAGTTCCGATCATTTTCATTGTCGATCTGTTGATAATTTTCTCGATTAATCGATTAGTTGTTCGGTCTAGAAAATATCTAGAAAAAGTGAATCAGTGTTTCCCAAAGCCTAAGATGTCGTCCTCAGATGTTGTGTTTTGTCCACAATTCAAATATATTCAGTTTACTGTCATAGACCAGTAAAGAAACCAGAAAATATTCACAGATTTTTGACTTTTTTCTCTTTAAAAAAATTGATTATCAAAATAGTTGGCAATTAATTTGATAGCTGACAACTAATCGATGAATCTCTGCAGCTCTAAAGGAAAGGCAAAAATTCATTCACTCATTATTTTAAATTAAAAGCAAAGACCAAAAAAAATCTAAGAAAGCTTAAAGTGAATATACATAATAATAAAGCTAAAAATGGAAGGAAAAAAAAAAAATCACATTCAAAATGGCCAAACTCATGACCAGCTCACCATTTCAACCGTTACATGACATTTTTTTTTTTTTTTTTGACATATTTTCTGCATAACATTCGGATGCTTCCACGCTGATGGCATCGTGCTGTTGGCTGCATGAAACACTACAAGTCTGCTTCCTTCGGGTGTAGCGCCGGTGTCACACAGATGGGTGGCTCTGCTGATGCGAGGTGTCTCGCTTCACCAGCTCGTCCGTAAGTGCTGCGCGGAGCAAAAGTTGATGAAAAATGGTGCAGGTGGTGGCACACAAGGTCCCCCAACAAGCCAGGGCTGATCTGTTTCTCTTTTTTTTTCCCACTTTTGCTTGTTGGAGTGCTGCGTAGTAAAGCTGAAGAAGCAGCTTTTCAAAAATACATTTGGCTTATTGGCAGACGGAGCGGAGAGAGCATGCTGGGCGATGATCATCTAATTTCAGTTTGCTTTCTGGAAAGAGTTGTGAGTCGCTGTGAGGAGTCTTTCTTTTTTTATAGGATGATTTATTGGCAAATCAGTGTTTGTCATTTTTAACTACTTCCCAGGTAGAATTTGCTATACATTCATTATTTATGGCATCAATTAGTTTACAAGGCAGTCAGACTTTCAAGCTTGAAGCAACTGGCCCGAGGTGTTTTATCTTGGCAAACGCTCACAGGAGGCGGATGTTAGCCAGAGGAAGATCTGTTGTGTCGGAGGAGGCGGTACGATGTGGATGGAATAACTGTTCAAGTAGGTTCAGACACCAAATGGACAAAAGGTCCTCCAAAAAACAGCTTGAGGTGCTACTGGCACTTACAACATTCAGTTTGCTCCTTCATGTGTTGGGAGAATGACTGAGTTGCTGTCCCTTCAATAATGGGGGGGTCAGAGGTTCCTTATTGGTCCTTTATTTCCTCTTTCCTGTGTCACTTCCTCCTGACTCCGTCCTCCTGGTCTCGCTGCTGTTTTATGAGCCTCTCAATCTCGGCCCCTAGAGTCTGCAGATTCTCCTGTTGAAGAGAGCAAGATTTTTTGACTCAAATAAAACATTTTACGTGATGATATATGAGAAGGGCTGGTGTGCTGTGGCTGTATATCAGCAATAAATAGAGGAGAAAAAAGCAAAAAAATATTATTTCCATGTGGAGATATTCTGGCAAGAAAGCATCTTCATGAAAAACCAAAATGGCATCTAAAAGTCTCAAAGACATTTACTCTTGTAATATTAAAGTTGCTAAAAAGTCAGAAAAAAAAAAAAAAAAAAAAAAATTTCATTTCTAATTTTTTTTTTTTTGTGGGGGCTTTTTTTTTTTAAGGAAATGTATTTATAAAAAAAAAAAAAATTTTTTCTCTCCGTAAAAAAACCAAATTTTTTTTTTTGGGAGAAAAATGGATGCCTTTTCCTGGGGTCCCTTGACCCTTCCCAAATTTTATAATATTAAAAGGTTTTTTGGGTTCCCCCCCCTCCCCCCTTTAAACATCCCACTTTATATAATCACATCACTTTGGAGCAAGTCATATCAAGTCAGCACACTGACAGCTGTTGTTGCCTGTTGGGCTGCAGTTTTCCATGTTATGATTGCTATTTTTTTTATATTAAATGCAGTACCTGTGAGGGTTTCTGGACATTTGTTTTGTGCTATTAATTGATTTCCAATAATAAATATAGACATACATTTGCATAAAGCAGCATATTTGTCCACTCCTATGCTGATAAGAGTATTAAATACTTGACAAATCTCACTTTAAGGTACATGTTGAAGAGAGAAAAACAGTGCAAGTAATCGTGATTAAATATTATATCATCATGTGATTAATTAAGATTAAATATTTTAATGGACAGCCCTAATAAAAAGTTAAAATTTAAGGGTTTTCTGTCCAGTGAGGTTGTAAATAGCAGGGTACATCGAAGAAACCACTTACTGCCATCTACTCTTAAACAGAATGAAAACCATCATCACAGGCGTGAAAACTGCCAAAGTTAAATCATCCATCACAGTACATGTGGAGCCTTTACTTGGCTTTGTCAGTGTTCTGTTTTGTCATTTTATTGTCCCCATCTTGAGTGTTTTTATATCATTACCTCCTGCCAATCATCTTTCATCCACATAAAGCGAAGCCGCTGCCAGAAAATACTCCCACGTTACAATTTAATATCTAATTTAGGTTTTTACGTGGGGTGTCTTTAAGATAGGTTTGACACAATGTAAAGACAATATGAAGCCACTTGTTTGCAAAATATGAATATATTTATAAAAACATCTAATGTGCAAACATAAGCATAAGTGCAAAAAGACAAACATCAGAGAAGCTGTAACAATACATAAAGACAGGACAATGACACGCTTTGAGAGCTCGCCTTGTTTATGTGGGCGCATATTTTAGTTTTTTGTTTTCTGTTATCTGTATGTAGCTTCACCATGGGCCTATTTGGAAGCAGTTTTTCGCCCACTATATTTGCCAAGGATTCAAGATACGCTTGACAATTTCCAGTGTTAAATGGCTTGTAAGTCACTAATATTTTTAATACCTCTTGAAGTAAATGCACCAACTGATGCAAATTTACACCAAGTTTCACAACTTTCATCGAACACACACATTCTCCAGCTGGGTGGTTAATGAAAAACCTTTAACAAGGTAAATCTGGGAAATGTGCATGTTTCATGGAATGGAGATAAACAAGTCCCAACAAGGTGCCACCGTCCTGGCACTACGCTTTCTTCCAGGTACATCATCTGACTACATCACCTCTTCAGAAGGTTAGAAATGGAGAGCTGAGAGGTGGAACAGATTCATTAATTTAACACTAACACATTCAGAAAATTGGTTCAGTTGAAATCCTAATTCAATGAAAGGATCAAAAGACCCTCAGGTGCAGAAGCTGGACAAAACTCAAATACCCAAGGGCTTGATGAGGATGACTGCTGTGAATATTATAGGCTTAAAACAACTAGTTCAGATTATGAACTAGCGAGGAGGAGAAACACGTCTCAGTTACAGAAGGGCACAGTTTCCTTTCTTAGCAAAAGCATCAATAATGCAGGTTCGGAATCAGACCACGATTCCCAACATGTCGTCTCTCTAAAAACTTATAAAGTTGCTACAAAACGAGCACACGGTTCTGACAGTCTGTCAAATGAAACCAGAAGTCAGACAATGTGATGCTACGGCCAAAATTTAAAGGTTCAGAGATGCGACCCAAATGTCAGACAAACTCACTGGACAAAAAGTAGCAGCTGGCTTGACATCCCCTTTATTCTAGCGTTTCATCACCGTCCCTGTGCTGGTGTTGTTGTTTAAGTAAAGACAAAATTAATATTGATTAATATCTTAGGAAGACTGAGCATAAAACAAGTCCCTTTTCATAAACTTGATGGTTTCATGTTTTATTTTAATCCCTGTGTGACTTAAATCAACAAAAAATATACAACACTGATCTCGATTAAGTATTTGAAATCCATTCAAATTAGTTTCTCTGGCAAGCATTCAAGCGACGGTGTCAGTCTTTAGAAAAACACGGAGCAAAAACAAAATGCAACGGTTGTTTGCATCAAGATTTGTTGCAGTTAATGCACAAAGCTGTGAAAGGATTTGTTTAAATCAAAAAACAAATGAAAGCAAATGGTTGAAAGCATGATGTTTGAATCTCTGATTCCTGATGGCTCCTAGGCTGATCCTCTTCATAGCTCCATGAAAATGTATATTATTATCATTATTATTATTATTAGGTGCTTCATGATCTTATATGTTTTTTCTAGTCTCTATTTTCACTGTGTTCAACTCCTCTTTGCATTTTGAAAAAAGGTGAAGCCTCTGCCACCACCAGGGTGTGCACAGGTGTTCTGTATACTACCAATAATGAGAACAGGAGTGGTTAACTCTGCCAGCCTGGCCTTTGTTGAGTAATGTATGCTCTGATGAAGGTCTGACAGACCCAAAAACTAATCTAGTGGAAAAACTGCATAGATCTAAGTGTGCGGAAACCTTTCCTATTATTTCATTTATGTTTCCAGCACCTTAGCTAAGATTTAGACAGGTCATCCTGCAAGAAGAAGAAGAAGAAGATAGTCCTTTATTAGTCCCACGAGGGGAAATTTAATTTTTTTTTTTTCACTCTGTTGTTAACTTATACACGGTACATGCAGACCCGAACACACACATGCACAAACATGCATCAATGGAGAGATGTCAGAGTGAGGGGGCTGCTCCTGACAAGCGCCCCGAGCAGTTGGGGGTTTGGTGCCTTGCTCAGGGGCACCTCGGCAGTGCCCAAGAGGTAAACTGGCACCTCTCCAGCTACCAGTTCACACTCAGTTCTTGGTCCATGTCGGGACTTGAACCGGTGACCCTCCGGTTCCCAAGCCAACTCCCTACAGACTGAGCTACTGCTGCCCCAAAAACATGATGTTGAAAGAAATCCAATTAAAGCGGCCCTCAACCAAAGAAACTCTTCGTCAACTAACACATACCATTTTGTTGTGTTGATGTAATCAACAGATGTGTAAAATCCTCCACAAAGAATCAAACAAAAGCACTTTAAATCTTGTGTTTACCACAGATGTGCTCATAAGTTTCTTCAAAATAAGTTATTTGGCATAAAAAATGCATAAAAACAATAAATCAAATAAAGAAATGTTAGTCAGCTAAGACCAAAACTAATCGACTAAGAGGGGGCAGCCCTGAACCCAAGAATAGCAACTGCTCCTGCACGGGGGCTCGGGTGGCTGTGAAGCCTGGGTATGATCACTTTGCAGGGCTTAATATCTAAATAAGACTCCCCATCAGTATTCTGCATGAGCAGTTCGTATCGTGCTACAGTAAAGAGGCATCCAGGGACCCTGATGTCTTCTGGGCTCGTGTAGGTGTGAAGACTTAAAGCTGAAGTAGGCGAGATTGGAGCAAATATGATTTTAAAAAGCTATTTTTATACAACGGTCAATATATCCTGACAGTAGTACATAAGACAGGAAATCTGAAAAACATCATGGGCCTCAGTGTCATCCAGTGCTCTGATTGACATCTGCACGATTTCAAAGACTGGAGGAAAAGAACCAGTCAGAGCTGATCTGGAATCTGCTGTCCAGCTGTCGTCTATGAGAGTCGGCTGTCAATCACTCGAGAACTTCTGTCAAACCGTCAAACTAGGCAGAGCTTAAATGAATCAATATTCTGTTACTGTAATGCCTATTTCTCACCTAAAATGTCATCAGAAACATATTGTGGTGTATTGTTAAGCTGTAAATGTTGTGTTTTGTTGGGTGGCGTTAGAGAGCAAATGTGGGCAAAACTCCTGATTACTTCAATAAAAATTAAACATGACAAGTAACTTTAGTCTTTGTTCTTATTTAATAATCGCTAAGAAATAAAACTATTTCTATAGGGGCAGGTAACCGGGTGAGTGAAAAAAACAATGTTGAATTATTCAAAGTCAGTTTATTTTAAATGCATGAAACTTGACATGTAACGGATAATGTACAGCTAATCGGTCATCGTTGTGAAATAAACCCCGTCGGGGTTCTGCATCGCCCTGAAGGGGTTTATTTCACAGCAATGATCTGCTTGCTGTACATTATCTCTCTTATTACACGGCTACTTATTTAAGAAATCCTTAATTTGACACAAAAACGCTCCGCCAGAGTCCAACATCAGAATTGCGCCCATAGCAACAGTGTGTTTTACATAGCAACGGTCTACTATAAAGAGATAACTGACTGCCGAACGCCGTGACTGACCAATCAGAACTGAGTACTCAACAAAGCAAGGCAATAAATTTCTATAAAGGCACTGATGGGGAAAAAAAAGGTTGATAGACATTACTGAATAAAACATAGAGAGGTAGAAATTAACTAAAGACTTAAAAATAGCAGAATACACCTTTACAAACATGAACACTATGTGCAACAAGAGCCAATAAACTGTACTGCTAACACAAAGGAATGATAGGGTTAGTATGATACCACTATTATGTAAATTGTATGCTATTACCGGTGAAATATTTCAGGATGCAAATGCTGGACAATACGCCGGCATAAATATCCCACAATGCAGTGCAGTAGTAAGGACAATGGTGGACAGCTCACAACGCAAAAGAATGCTTTACGAAGAGCCACATGAATGAATAATGATTGTACATAGTGCATCTAATCTATGTGTGTTGTAACATGTGAACCAGTGAATCCTCAACCTGACATGAGCTCACACCAAAGCTTTCTGTATTTGGGTTTGACAGAGCTTAATTCTTTATGATGATAGCAGAACCTTCACACTTTGATAGTCCAGGTGGATCATGACGCTGACACAGGTAATTAATCATCCACTCTATGCTTAAACAATTAATCACTCACTGCAAATTAAGCAGCTTATAAGGAATTCTGAACACATCATAAATATTAACAACACATGTATGTTTTTTCTGCATTTTCAGCTCAGTACGTATGGAGTATGACTTACCTTCAGAGTAATGTTCTTCAGCAGCGTGTCCTCCAACACAGCTTGCAGCTTCCTGTTGATCTCCAGCGACAGGTCCAGGGTCAGCCCACTGTCCGCCGGGTGGGATGTGTAAAGTGACGCCATGATGCCACCCCGCCGGCTCAGGTGGGCCTTGTTAATGTCAGACGCCTCTGATGAGAGGGCCCCCGACTCCTCTCTGAGCACATAGCTCTGGATAATTCTGCGGGGGACAAAGCGGAGGAGAGGGAGTCAAACTGTGTGCTTCAAAAACCAAGTGGCATCGGGCGCAGAGAAAATTGAGAAAGTGGGATTTATAGGTTGAAGCATGGAGAGCTCCTACAGAGCAATAAAACCATTTTCCGGCAGCGAAAGCAGTGGACGTTTCTAGAATAGTAATTCCAGTGGGATGGCTTGTTGAACTCGTGTGCACGGGATACATTCAGTTATAGTTAGAGAGATTATTCTTGTGCCGGTCAGAGGAGGAGGTAATGAAAAGGGCCGCATTAGCATGAGCTGCCAGAATTCAATTAATCAACTACACGTCTGCGAAAGTGAGATAAATCTTCACCTTCATAATATACTTTCATCTCAATAACAATATAGGTTTGAGGTTAAGCTATGTTTGTGTCAGAGAGAGGGAGAGAGGAGAATTCATTAGTTTAACAGCTCCAAACTTCCTGTTGTCCAATTTTCCCAGCAGAGCACTGACAAGCAAGCTTGTTTGTATTAAGAGGAAAACAGAGCCAGAGAGAAATTCATTACTGCGTCCCACGTTATTATCTTTTTCTTAATATGCGACCAAAAGAGATGGGAAGATAATATATAAAGCAATAATCAAGATAAAGGAGATGGTTAAGGAAATTAGAGTGTGACGCTCATTCATAACATTACTTCTACGGCTATGAGAATGAGGATGCTCGGGATAGACTCCAAAGATAAATGAAGCACATACAAGGCTGGAGCTACAACTGCAACTGTATTCTTGATTTTCTCTTTAAGACTCAGAGTGTGGGCAAGTGAAGAGAGTTGGGTGATGCCCTACAGAAAAGGTCAACATCCATCCTGTAAACCTCTTGAAATGGGCCACTAATCGATATTTTAAACCGGCTCTCAGCTCAGCTGTACACTTGAAAACGCCAACAATATTCAGCCCCATGCCGCCGATGTTTAGTTCAAATGCAGGGTGTGTCTGAGAGTGATTGTGTGAAGGTGAGCAAAGGGACGTTCCCGACCGTAAATGAGCCTCTGCAGTAAGATTCCCACTCAGTAAAATCTATCACTCGCATCATTTCTCGACAGAAAAAGATGAAAGATTCTCAAGAAGATAACTGCAGCACAGATTCAATGGAGGTGAATACATAAATTATTAATACTATGACGACGACGACCATTACTACTGCCACTACTACTACTAATCATCATCATCTGGCTCTCAGGAATTAGAAATACCACAAATGAAAATTAATGGACTATTGTTTGTGTACTACATCCCCTTTTGATTCTTCATGTGCAGAGAGTTGAACTGCTCTGCACAGATACACTAAGGTTGCATCCCAAATTCCATAATAACATGCAATTTAGTACACTAAAACAGTAGGGGTGTAAGAAAATATCGATACACGAGTATCACAATATTATGTTGTGCGACACAGAGTCTCCTAAACTCTACCGATTTTTAAGTAACTTCTTAAGAATCCAATGGCCTGTCGGGCCCAGCCGCTATTTTATTTTTTCGGAGGCTGTAGCGGGATCAGTTTTAAAGCTACTATGAAGTTACTGTCATCTTATGAAACTAGAAAACCTCAGGAGTACATTAGTACCAACCATGTCATTCTATCTTGTTGGAAAAGAGACTAAATAAAACTCAAAATTTAAGATAAATTTTGCTGAGGAAAAACTGGCATGGCCATATTCAAAGGGGTCTTTTGGCATCTGGCCTGATGATATGTGAATGAAAATGGGTTCTATGGATACCCACAAGTCTCCCCTTTACATACATGACCGTTTACATATAGTCTGGGGGCAAAAACCATGCAGTTTAGCTGTAAAAATGTTATTTTTGCCTGTTCTGAAATGGTGTATTTCTTGTGTGTTCTTTATGCTATGACAGTTTCCCAAATAACTTTTAAAAATCACATTACAGTATTTCGTACTGCTTATAGTATTACAATATATTGAACCATTGCCCCTGTATCATACATATTGTATCACCAATTCCTGCCAAGGCAAGGAGGCTCTCAGGAAGTGACGATATAAATTACTGCTCAGTGCATCTGAAAGATTTATTGAACAATGTATAGTATGTGTATAGTGTAGAATTTTGGACGGAGCCTATATTAAAGGTCTAAAGTTAATGGATCAGCTCCAGACAATTACACTGACTTCAAGTGGTATCTTTAATTGTTAAGCGCCCAAATTTTACATAGAATATTCAATGAGGACTAAGTGACTAAAGAGATCGGGAAAAGGATGAAAACATGCCAGTGACTTCTGTTTAAGACAATTCTGAGTATACCATGCATTAACAGCGGTGTCCAATACCAAGATAAAACAGCTGAATTGTGTCGCGCACAATTGTGTTCTTAAAATGTAAATGCATTTATTAACACTTGACATGGATTAAGACATTCAGTTTATAAATATATATAATAAATCAAAAGTCTAATCTGAAAGGGAGGATAAAATTCATACTCTTGACTCTTACTTTCACTCTATATGGGGAAAAGAATCAGTCCCATTTTTAATTATATAATTAATGAATTAATATGTTTTCTGTCTTGGTATTGCAAGTCTTTCACAGAAGTCAACCCAATAGGTATGCACTACATAAACCATAAAAGTGTATGTTACACAGTGTGCATTACAAACTAACAAAACAAATATGTCTATGGTGCAAAAAATGTAAATGATACAGTAGCTATGTAAGCACTACAAAAAAAGCCACCATCATAAATCGTCCCCATCCACACACACACACCCACACACCACCTGGGCTTGCACAGACATGAAATGAGACTTACCTCTGACTAGACTTGCGAGGGTCCATATTTGGACCCGTGTTCCGTCACGACAGTGTTTAGTAAAAACAAAAAAAGTGACAGAAATTAAAGATGTGGCCACATGGTGCGCTGAAGGGCATGCACAGGTCGGTGAGCAAGACTTCTTTTTCAATTTGTGAGTATGTCCTTTTGTTCCAGCTGAGAGAGCGTATGTAAGCAATGCGGGCGGCAAGTCAAGCATGCGTGAAGTGAAGGTGGCAATTCTGGGATACAATAACAGCTCTTGGATGTGTTGTGTTGAACCACGCTACAGTAAAAAAAAAAATAAAATAAAAAAAAAAAGCTCACAGGTAACCAAACATTGAGCCCAAAAAGTGGCGAGACAAATAAAAAAAAAAAAAAAGATGCAGTGAAAGAAAGATATGCCTATAGTTGTTTGTATATTTCATGTTTGTTATTCAGAACCACGCGGGCTAAAACCATGAATTTAAAAAGCAATTATCACCTTCATGTTAAAGGCTTTTTGCTGCAACACGTACATGCTCAATAACTGTAGATACTCACAATCAAATCTTAATAAATGGAAATGTTTCCTGATTATTTACTAAACAAAATCACAGGCACTGCCATTAGGAAACTCTCAGTCTGATAATGGGGTAGATAACCTTGAAAAGATCCATTATGTATATTTAAACACATTCAGCAGGTGTGGATCCATAATAGCCTACAACAGAGCAGCTTATATTACCCTGATTTGCAGTTAGCATTGATTACAACAAAAGCAGAGCAAAAAGCTGTGCTCTCTAGATAAGTATCATCTCCTAACCAGAAGGCCTCCTGCTGTTATCATCTGGTTCATATCAGCAGCATTTTAATTCAAGTCACATGAGTGGCCCATTTAGACTTAATAGTCATAATAACCAGGTGTGGGAAGGATAGACATCATTGCCCTTGAAGGATGATGCTGCTGTGTCTGCATGTTTTAGCCCATTTACTGCAAATCACATATACTGTTTGAACATTGTAGCCAGTGACCCCTGTTTGACTTCCTAGCAGCACATGATCGTGCCACTTGGAAAACATAATAGCTGCATGATAGGTGAAAAAAGACATCTAAAAGTAATCATGTAGATCATCTACATCAGAATCATATAGAGTTACAAAGTGTGAGTATTTTCCATCAGTTTGGCTGCTCTAAATACTGCAATACCCATGAGCCTCAGCGGCCTCAGCTACGGAGAAGTGGCCAGTCGGAGGTGCAAATCAGACCTGCAGCAAATTCAAAACACAGCGCCATAGTTGGCGAATTCATTCAAAATTGACTGAGAATCCAAACATTAACTGAATTAAAGGTGCAGTGCGCAGGATTTGGTGGCATCTAGCAGTGAAGTTGCAGATTACAACCAGCTGAAACTTCTCCCATGTGCCAGTTGCATAGGAGAACTATGGTGGCTGATGCAAAAATGCAAATGGCTCTCTATATAGCTAACGTTAGGTTTGTCCATCCTTGGCTACTGCAAAAATGGATATAAACAGGTCATTCTATGGAAAACACAACTATTCTTATATTCAGGTGGTTATATACTACAGAAAATATACATGTTAATATTCTATTCTATATATGCCAATATACCTAAATGCAACACAATGTTCGAATGACTAGGTATTGCCCGTGGCTAGTGCTGCACATAACAGAGTTTTAAGCTCTCTGATTGGACATTCCTCATAGAAATGCATCTTGGAACTTTTACTTCCTGAACCAGGCTAAGGCCTATTGAAAGAGGCTGGGACGCGGGTCTTGGGGTATGGGGGTATAACACATGTGCAGTGTAACTGGAGCTGTGGTCGTGCGTTGCAATTGTTTCAATTTCAGCGAGGGCAGACCAGAATTTACCGCGCATGTATTGTACCCCAAAGATATGACGCGTTGATGACATGTGACATCAATAGCTCCTCCCACTTTGCAACTCTACATTCTTTGGAAAATAGTGGGCGCACGAGAGTAGTAAATGGTTCTAATCATTAATACTAAATGAGCTTAAATATGCAAAAACACTGCTACGATCAAACCGTGAATCAAACGTCCTTTATCATCAGGGACCCACTAGGCTTCTGCTGTATTCATCACCTTCTTCAGTCTTACATTTAGCTCATCAGTGTTCACCAGGCTGTCCTGGAGGGATAGGTACAGAAAGGCAAAAAGGACAAACTCAAACCCACATTCTTGGTAGTGCAATAACCCCCCTCCCTGCCTCGCTTAACCAAGTTTTTGCAGAGCTAAATATAGCCCAGCAGCAACCGTGGGATTCGTCCTCAATTTTAACTCTTGAATGTAGGTTGAGGCTAATGGATTCAATACGAGTGTGCAGCTGACAAACACGTGATCCAAGTAGAATACAGTAAGGAAGTTGGGATCTATACTGATCAATGAATAAGATTTCACTCAGTAGAGAAAAATGTTTCCATGTCTTAAGTCCCTTTTGTTCTACCGATGAGATTCTGTGTTGTGGAAATCATCAATCACACCCCGTTTTATCCCAACATCGGTCCACAATCCACTTCAAGGCCTAACCTATACATAAAGCAGTGATGTGATTAAGATCGCTCTAACGTCCTTCACACACACCGTCTCTTTAGTTTAGGTGATGGCCATGAATATGGATGGCACCTCATTAAGGATCCATACGGATGCATTCTCCCCCCTCTTGACTGTAAATAGCTCTGAGTGAAGTTTGTCACGAATCAGATGTGCGATGCATGAATTAGAATCTAAAAGATGAGAGACACAGGAGGAGGTAGGTGACCATAAACTGTGTGTGTATGCATAATATGCTGTGTTATCAAGGTGAGCTGAAGCAGCAGCACACCAGGGAGCAAGGTATGGTGTCAAACAAAATATTACATTAAAATCTAATAAACTCTGAAATCTGCATATATGCAATATACACTGCATTAAGTCCCTATACTTTTTCCCTTTTAACACTCTCTTTGCTCTCACTCCTGTGCTCCACTCGAGTAACTACTGATGCTATCACATGAGGTGTTGCTGCTTTTCTTTAAGGCAGGTCACACAAACTGTGACTGCGCTACTTTCTGCAGGATGTTTGAGGGTACCACTATACAGAGTATCTGAAACTTGAACTTTGCAATCAACGAGTGATCGTGGAGCATCCTGAATTTTCCTCAGAGCATTCTCCTCTCTTTAGTGTACAACTTTTTGTATTTTGCTCACTCATCACATACAATTTAATTGCTTCTCATTCTTCTGTATCTATTAAACAAGTCAAAGTACTGAGAGGTTGACAGCCTCTAGCAAAAGTGTATTATTATGGCACTACTGCTGCATTAAAACTGCTGCAGGGTGTGAAACACTGCATCTATAACTACCTTTACCAATCTATGAGTATTGTTTAAGCACAATATGCCACCATCCACTGCACCAGCAAAATCTGAATGCCTTGCATTATGGGGTCAAACTACTCCCATAAATTAATCCAGCTTTGTATATAGCAGTAAAAAATATATAATCAAAATGTTCTTCCCGCCATCTCTCTTCCTCTGCTCCCTGTACTTTGGTCCGTACCACTCACTTGGTCTTTTTGCGGATCTCCTCCACCAGCTGCTTGATGTGATCCTCCATGAACTCTATTTTCTCTTGCTTTCGAGCCAGAGCCTTTTGCAGACGGACGATGCGCTCCACCAGCACGGTCTTGTCGACCTCTGGGAAGCTGTCCACGACCACCACCGAGGGACCCGACTGGCTCTCCGGTGACCGCTCTTCAATGCCGCTGCTCCCACCGTGGCGTGTATTCAAGGAGCCTGGGGATGGAGGGGAGGGAGATGAACTTAGAAAACTGTTTACTGTTGTGAGTTTGGTGTCAGCCAGCTGTGAGCTATTATTATTTCCATAAACAAAAGCACAAATACTCTTTATACTGCATTTTTTTAAACACTACCTTTTCTGAAGGGATATTTATGTCACCAGAGGAAAAAAAAAAAAAAAACTTAACAGGACAAATATTGGAAAAGGCTTTTATATGACTTCTGTTTTTGTTAAATACTAACCAAATCCAGCAGCAGTACCTGAGGAGCTTGAGCGACTGCCCATGCTGCCGGCATCCCGGTCGCAGCCTCCATTCTCAACCTGCTCCAGCCTCTTCCGGGCTGTAGAAGAAGAGAAAGTATAGACCTGTCAGCTCAAAGAGATTAACACCTATATGTCTGTGGGATAGACAGTCTGAAAGTTATATTATTTTGCACTGTGTGCTTCAAAAATCATCTTGAGACTAGTTTCACACTGACATTTACGACATCCGAAAGAAGGGTCAAAATGTCTAATTGTTTGTTAAAATTGTTTAAATTAAAACAAAAAATATATTCAGGTAAATCGCACCTGTAAAAACGTGAGTAAATATTTATATCTAATAGGCTAGAATGAGAAAACTTTGGCATTTTCACTTAAGAAACAAGTTAATTGATTATGAAAACTGTCAGAATCAGAAGACTAATGAAATATTACAAACAAATTAATGGAGGCAGAAGCCCACAAAAAGGCAAGATGAAAGTCGAAGCCAAGCATCGTTGCGTGACTGAACTCATTGAGTTTTCCTCTGTGAAGGTGTCTACCTGAATAAAAGGTGACGCAGGCTGCTTTTGAAGAGGAGTGCACGCTCAGCAAACCCTCCATGCACAATCAAAGCTTTAAAATGACTGTGCTGCAGTCAGACACTGTAACTGCAACACTGATGTACGATCACAGGCTCTCCTGATAAAAATGTGCTTCTGTCCTGTGCGCCAACTGAAAGTGAAAAGCTTGTGCTTAAGATAACAGCTCTGAACTTCGTGCCTTAAGGTCACTTTGTGTGTGTGTGTGTGTGTGTGTGTGTGTGTGTGTGTGTGTGTGTGTGTGTGTGTGTGTGTGTGTGTGTGTGTGGCGCTCCCCAGAGAACCAAGTAGGGAAGCTGGCTTTCTCTATTAAGCATAATCCTAACATGAGAGGAACATCACCTCTCTATAAACTGCACCTATCTGTCCACTCCCACCACCCTCGTTTCTAAGCACCCTGCACATTCTCTTCTTAATCTGCATGTGTGAACTCACATTAAATCAGGAGCACGGATAGTCTCTCAGTCCAGACATTATATATTAAATATCACACTGAAGTGAAATGAGATGACGGGAAACAGGAATCATTTTCACTTATGACACTCTGGTATGGTTTTAGATACATGAACACAGTGGCCACTTTGGTGGGGCTGGAAATGATACCGCGGTTTTGATTCCTTGCAATTTAAATCCAATCTAAGTTACAGCAATTCTGACAGAGCACAGGGTGTATTTTTGGTATTAAAATGTCTCACACATCACCTGCTTTTCTGAGAATCAGACTTAAGTGACTCTATTTGCCTGCAATGACAAAACTGGAGTTAAGAAAAGAGGTTTTTAACGATTATTATGTAACAGATAATATACAGTGAGCCGGTCATTGTTGTGAAATAAAGCGCCGGGGTCAGGGTTTATTTCACAATAATGACCCCTTTGCTGTACATAATGGTGCCATCAAATGAAACTTCTGAGCTTGTGGTTACGAGTAAGTCGTGTATGCTTGGCGTTCAAGTTGTGAGAACACCGCTGCTAAGTAAGTAAAATATTAATGTTATTGGAAAAATGCATCACAGTGTTTTATTATCACATGAAGGATTTTGCTATGAATTTTTACTTGTACAGTTTTTGAATGTTGGTAAAAAAAAAAAAAACACAAAGCTACGTGGCTCTAAGGGGTAATCCTACTAATGAAATAGCTACATTAAGATGGGTACTGTACCATGAAGGCGCTACAGAGATATACTGGTTTTCTAACCTTGTGTTAGTTGTTTTGTCAGATCTTTGATATTGGCAGCTTGTTTCCTTTTTTGAGTCACCAGTTCATCCCTCAGCTCTTCTACTCTGGTTTTCAGTTGTGTCACCTCCGTCTGCAACGCTGCCCGCTCCTCCTGCAGGCCCTGCACCTCCTGCTGCCTCAGCACCTCTTCCTGTTTCAGCAGCCGTGACTGCGGGATTAATGGAGACGGGGAATTAGCATAATGATGCAGAGTGGCAGTTGCTGCTTGGTCTGAAAACAAAATCAAGTCTAGTAACATGTGATTGAATGGAAAAAATATAGCACAAATTATTCTCTGTGTGATCAAACTCGCCCGACCTTGTCATCTAGCAGCATGTTGGTCTCCTCCAGCTTTGCTTGGAGCTCTGTGAAGCTGCCGTTAAGCTGATCCAGCTGAGACTGCAGCGAGTTGCTCTCTGACTGGAGCTGGGCGTTCTTGCTGCTCAGCTTCTCAGTGAAGCCCAGTAACTCGGCCTCGCGCTCCCTGCTGCCTTGTACATCACGCTGGAGGTCTGCCATCTGGTTAGAGAGGCCGTCGACTTCCTCACGGAGAGACGTGACCTCCTGTTTATCACTGCGTGACAAAAGATTTATTGGCATGGTGTTAATAAAGACAGCAGCTCACAGTGAACAGGTGTTCACTATGAACTTCCCTTCTTGTGCGTGTATGTGCGAAATGCGTACTGTAAGGGATACAATTATACTGTATATTGTACAACACATGGGATATAATACCAAGATACAGAAAATTAAGTTAACAGATGTTGATTATTATTTCAGCATTTACGTGATGGGTGTTAATTTAAATATTATTAAAATTATTAATATTACAAATATTCATTATTTGTTCATTAATATGCACAGTATGTATATAACATGCATATATTTCTATTTATATTATGGTATACTGGATATTTAAGTATGCAAGCATAATGATTAATTAATTTATTTTTTTCTCAATAAACATTGCTGAAAAAATAAATAACTAAAGAAGATTTAGATACAAACTATTGACTTGAAGGACAGAAACGATTGAAACATGAGAAAATGTTAGATATAACTGTTCACGCATTTCAGTTTATATAATTCAAATTATACGCTTTTTGCATTAGCATTCGTACGGAACACTGAAGCCATCGGCTACCTGAAATGATCACTAACTGTTTGATTTTGATTTACAATATTGAGCCAACATGAACGTAATGTGTCAGGATGAAAGTCACAATCTTCACAGGTAGTGAAGTTGTCTACAGACCAAAGAACTGGTGCCGTCACATTATTTTTTCCCTGCCAACAACTCAAAATGTTGGTGCAAGTAGTGAAAAAAAAACAACTTCCTGCTGCTCCAAATGACAGCCAGAAATAACAGCAGAGAAGCTTTTGCATGAATTCATTTGGGTTGGTGCCACCTACTTATGGCACTCACAGAAGGCATTTCATTAAGTGGAAAAGTTTCTCTATCAAGTCATCTGCACATGGCCGGCAGAGCCACTCACCCACAGAGGGACTTGAGTCCCTTCCTGCCCTGTGTGCTATATCTGTCCCTGGCCTAGCTTTAAATCCTGCAATAAGGTACTTGAAACAAAAAAAAAAAAAAGTACTGTTCCAGCATGATCAGTGTGAGAGTGTGTGTTTGTACCGCTGATGCTGCTCCTGAAGCGCCGTGATCTCTTCCAGCTTTTCTCTCTGACGTCCGATCTCCGCTTTCTGCCGGTTGATGATCTCCCTGTACTTGCTCAGCTCGTCCTCCCAGCGTGGACGCTCGTCCTCTAGACACTTTAACTGCAGAGCAGCACACCCTTAATTAACCTGCTGATATCATGTGCACACGCAGATGTTCAAGCATCTATCTGTATGACCAACCTTGGTTCGTAGAGTGATGAGCTCATCCATGCCCTCTTTGTAGCTCCTTTTCAGGTCATCCAGCTCTTTGGCCTTCACTCGATGCACCTGCCAGCACATTGAGTTCTACATTAGATATCCACTGTTTTTACTTCACTCATAAAAGCGATTTCTGTTTCTAAACCTCTGAATCCTCATTATAAAATGATGCATAATTCTAAACAAGGTTTCTTCCCTGCCAATTCCAATTGTGATCAATAACATTTAATATTCATTTCAGTGGTTTTACCCGTCAACTTAACCCTCACTCACATTTAATGGAGCACATTTCATTCAGAAAAACCTTACAGTAGCAACACTTCATTACAGATGCATTTCCTGGAAATCCAAGTGCTCAAGCTCATTAGCATGATTTTGTTTATGCAGTCATTACAGATGCAAAAGTGAAGCTTAATAGCGTTCATGTTTTTGAATAAAGCCATTAATGCTACGACCGCAAGTCAATCTTTCCAAGAAGCTATTAATAGCCTGTGGTATCCAAGACAACATGCCAGTATGTCCATTTCCTCCATTCAGCCCTCCCATCCAATTTTGATGTTGACACCCACACAGTTATGGAAACCCAACTGTTTTGCATTATTGATGATGATGCTGCGTCATAACACATACACAAAAAAATAAACAGATTTGGACCAATTTATTCATCTGCAGGGCAGTGTTATCTGCTGAGGTCCAACACTGAAAAATTCTTATTATGATAATGATTGGCCCACAACATACTGCCCATCACAACATACTGTACATCACCACAGTGTTCATTGTATCATTCTTTTTATGACCAATTATCTGACAAAATAAATAGGATTAAATAAATAAAAATGAATTGCAATACAAAAAAATAATAAATAAAATAAATAAAGCTACATAAAGCTAAAATTAATACCTCAAAATTCAAATTTAAGACAATTTAATGACTAAGACCTGATATTTGTGAGTGACTTTAAAGGTAAACACCGTGGATACCAGGATACCAAACCAGGCTGTGGAATGATGCCAAGAAATGGGTGATGTCTTCTGGGTTGTTGTTGAAAGCCACAGCTTCGTATTGATTATTTCTAGGCCATTTATTTTTAAAGTGCGATCCCCCTCATGAATGAGGCAGAGAGAAAAACAGGCCATTGTGTTTGGATGGAGTCCATGTCTGTGCTGCCTGTGTGCATGCATGTCTGCCTGTAGAGCTTACGTGCCAGTTTGTTACTCATTCCTACTTAAGGCAATTACACCTCTCAGACTGATGAAAACAGCTGAAAATAAACATTCTTACGAGTAGAGCTTGCATCAATAGTATTAATAAAAAGGCTGAATAATGGCCTGGTGGAACATAATGTATGCATGTAGTTATCAATTAATAGCAAACCTGTATTAATGTTTATTTTGTATTTCTGGTGAATCGTCACATAGATGCAAATAAAACAAAAATAGTTGTATACAGCAAGCAGTGGCACTTTCTATGAGACCCATGTCTATAATGCATTATAATCTTCTGAAAGAACTGCATAATTCTAGTTATAAACCCACATAAATGTTATAATCATAAATAACACCAATCAAAACATACTGTAAAGCATTTTAAAATGACTTATTAGGTCAAGTATCATAATAATTCATAACTACTGGTCACTCACTGAAATTTTTTTTTACAAGGATTATGATTCCCATTGTTGAAAGGCATTATAATAATTTCATTATAATGTAATTATAAGTCACTCTAACTGGTCATTGTTTGCTTTAAGTAAAGTAAAAAAAATGCTATTAAATATATGCAAGTAAAACACATTTTTGACCACTCAAGAGTAACTCATAATCCCATTATTTATGCCTTTTAACAGTGATTATCAAGCATTATAAAAGATTATAATGTATTACAACTATGGGAATTATAATACCAAATGATCCCTGGAAGAAATGTCAGTGAGTGACAACTGTAAAGTTATTATGATACTTGACCTTACAAGTCATTATAAAATGCTTTATAATGTGTTATGCATATTTATAAGTGATTTTAACTATAATTATACAGCACTATAAGCAGATTATAATGCATTATAGACATGGATGTCATAGAAAGTGTTACCCAGTGAGCACATACAGTTGCAAGAAAAAGTGAACCCTTTGGGATTACTTGGATTACTGCATAAATTGGTCATTAAATGTGTTCTGATCTTCATGTAAGTCACAACAATAGACAAACACAGTCTGCTTAAACTAATATCGCACAAAAAAATTATATGTTTTCATATTTTAGTGAACACAACATGTAAACATTCGCAGTGCAGGGTGGGAAAGTATGTGAACCTTTGGATTTAATAACTGGTTGACCCTCCTTTGGCAGCAATAATTTCAACCAACCGTTTCCTGTAGTTGCAGATCAGTCCTGCACAACGCTCAGGAGGAGTTTTAGACCATTCCTCTTTACAAAACTGTTTCAGTTCAGCAATATTCATGGGATGTCTGGTGTGAATTGCTCTCTTGATGTCATGCCACAGCATCTCAATGGGGTTGAGGTCAGGACCCCAGAAGGCGTATTATCTTTTGTTGAAGCCATTCTGTTGTTGATTTACTTCTATGCTTTGGGCCATTGTCCTGTTGCATCACCCATCCTCTGTTGAGCTTCAGTTGGCGGACAGATAGTCTTAAGTTTTCCTGAAAAATGTCTTGATAAAATTGGGAATTCATTTTTCTGTCGATGACAGCAATCCGTCCAGGCCCTTAGGCAGCAAAGACAGCCCCAAACCATGATGCCCCTCCACCATATTTCACAGCTGGGATGAGGTTTTGATGTTGGTATGCTGTGCCTTATTTTTCTCCACATATAGCTTTGTGTGTTCCTTCCAAACAACTCAATTTTGGTTTCATCTGTCCACAGAATATTTTGCCAGTAGTGGAACATCCAGGTGCTCTTTTGCAAACTTCAAACGTGCAGCAATGTTTTTTTGGCTTCCTCCGTGGTGTCCTCCCAGGAACTCAATTCTTGTTTAATGTTTTACTTATTGTAGATTTGTCAACAAAAATGTTAGCATGTGCCAGAGACTTCTGTAAGTCTTTAGCTGACGCTCTAGGATTCTTCTTCACCTCATTGAGCATTCTGCGCTGTGCTCTTGCGGTCATCTTTACAGGACGACCACGCCTAGGGAGAGTAGGAAAAGGGCTGAACTTTCTCCATTTGTAGACAATCTGTCTTACCATGGACACATGAACATCAAGGGTTTTAGAGATACATTTGTAACCCTTTCCAGCTTCATTTAAGTCAACAATTCTTGATCGCGGGTCTTCCGAGAGCTCTTTTGTGCGAGGCATTGTTCACATCAGGCAATGCAGCCAACTCAAAATTGGCATGTGCTTTTTATATGGCAGGGCAGCTTTAACCAACACCTCCAATCTCATCACATTGATTGGACTCCAGGTTGGCCAACTCCTGGCTCCAATTAGCTCATGGAGAAGTCATTAGCCTTGGGGTTCTCACACTTTTTCCACCCTGCACTGCGAATGTTTACATGTTGTGTTCACTAAAACATGAAAACATATAATTTTTTGTGCGATATTAGTTTAAGCAGACTGTGTTTGTCTATTGTTGTGACTTACAGGAAGATCAGAACATATTTCATGACTAATTTATGCAGTAATCCAAGTAATCCCAAAGGGTTCACATACTTTTTCTTGCAATTGTATATTATTTATGTTAGTAAAGCTGCTAAGCCTCACATATTGTCCAAGAGTTTGAAGCTCCCATTAACTGACCACATTCAGTTCATGTACACACACGCTAATGAGTTCCTGTATATACGTGCGTGTATGTGAGGAAGTGTTTGTATGTGTGCACAGTGGTTGTCACCTCTAATTGGTCTGTTTGTTCCTGCTTGTGTTTCTCCAGCTCTCCTTTAGTCTCCCTCAGTTTAGCATCCAGCGCATTGGACTTGAGTTCCTCTGATTCCTGGAGGAGAGAGGGGTAAAAGATTTAAAAACAAGACAATAATAATCAGGGAGAAAGAGAGGATGTACAGTTTAAAAAAAAAAAAAAAAAAAAAAAAGGTTGACATAGGATAAAGGCTAGCCTGGAAGAAAGCATGATGAGGGTGAAATATACATACCTATTCAGCCAGGCCTTAAGCATTAATAATGATTAGCATTTGATTATGTTGTTCACTTATTTTATTGTCTTTAAGTTGTAAAATTATATCACCTATTTCATTGTATTTAATTTGCATAATTGTAATAGATTTTATGGTTATTTTATTAGTCAAATATTCTACTGTAATTAATTTGTATAATTTTATTATTTTTCAGTCATTCTATTAATCACTTATTTTATTGCATTTAATTTACAAAATTTTGTTATACTTTACAGTTGTTTTATTAATCACTTATTTTACTGTATTCAGTTTGTAAAATTTTATTATATATTAGTTATTTATTAATGACCTATTTTATTGTATTTGTATAATTTTATTATGTTCTATTTATTCTATTCATCACTTATTTTATTGTATTTAATTCATATAATTTTATTATATTTTACAGTTATTTTATTAATCACTTATTTTACTGTATTCAGTTTGTAAAATGTTATTATATTTTACAGTTATTTATCAATCACTCATTTTATTATATCTAATTTGCATACTTTCTGTATAAAATTCTATTTTATTGTTATTTATATTAATCAAGTTTTTACTTCACATTGTTTTACTACTATTACTACAGCTTTTAATTTATTTTATTACATTTTCATCATTTTATTGTCTCATGTGCACAGGTTTCAACTTGCTGTTTGTCTTCACTTTGTTGTTTTCACAGTTCACATGTTTGGTGTGTCAGTCATCTACGAAGCACTTTGAGCTGCATTAAAGGTGCGTGAAAAGTGCTGTATAAATAAAGGTTAATTGTCTGATGGATACAAGGCAACCGATAAGGACAATGAGACACCAACACATAATTTACCATGTTTGCCACCAAGATATGTGGGACTATTCTGATCTTCTTAACTATATGGTGCATGTTACCTTTATAAATGTGCAAATAATATAAATCCCTACACTGTTACTGTTGTCTGTGTATGCTCTGATACTAACACACTACTGCTGAATACAGGAGCTCAAACTAATCTTTCCAAAAAGAGAGACATCTTAGGCAGCTCTCTACTACCATCACAAGGTATAAATGAAAACTGCCATTCTCCTGAGACAGAATCAATCAAGTTCAACTTTGCTCATTGAATAGCATCTTTTTGTATACTACTAAAAATAATGTCATTCAGTCCGTGAATGTGGCATGTGACACAGCTGAATGTTCTCTCACCTCATGTGTCACTGACCAAACAGATTTGAGTCATTTAACTCTTTTACCAACCAATTTTGTTATTTCAGAAAGTGGGCTAACTAACTAATAAGCACACAAATAGTGACACAAAAATATAATCTTTAACTACATCCAGCAAATCCAGACATACATCATGTTCCTCACATGTACACAGATCTTCTACATTTGCTCACATTCTTGGTCATGAGCAAACTAATACATCTGTGTGATAAGTATCATAGACCTGGTAGGTCCGGATCATGTCTTGGCAGTTCTTGCGGATCTGTTCAGTCTCTTCTTTGGCCTGGGCCAATTTGGAAGTGGTGTCTCTCAGTTTGTCTTTCGTTTCCTGCACACAGATAAACATCACAAACATGCTTTTGTAATTAGGACACGAAAAAAGGGCATTTTACGTCAAAGTCTGGAAGGTAATCTATAAAGCCATGCAATGATTTGCAGAAAGTTCCTGTTTTGTGCAGTCAGAGTGATTTACACACACATCAGCCACACAAACCACCACAAAGAGAGATATTAGTGACTCAGCTTCTGCGGCCTTGAGCAAGTACTGAGCTTTTGCTTTTTCCTGCGTTTATTGTTGCGTATTTGCTTGAAGGCAGGTAAAAACAAAAAGCATTATTTTGTAATAGACATCTTCAAAAATAGCAACAAAGTTTATGATGATTTCCTTGCAGGATCATTACTGTACCATTTTCACCCCCCATTTCATTTCGCCCCCAAATCAAAAGACACTTCTGATCATGTTTTTTTATGGAGTGGATGCAGATGAAATGACTGAAGGGGATGCCATTTGTATCCTGGAAATACATAGCAGGCGCACATCTTTGACAAACAACAATCATCTAGACTAAATGTGTTCTAGACTAAATGAAAACCAACAGAAATTTAAGTATGTTCTTTCAAACTGATATGGGCGATGTGTTCACTGTACAGAGTTCTGGAGCTGCAACGCCTTTATGCAGTCCTGATTATACATGTAAATTTACTTACTTGTTTTCAGTGTATCATTTAATTCAATTCAATTCAACTACAGCATGTTCAGGTTCATACACATATCTACACTAGCATTCAAAGCACAAGGATATTATGAACAAGGAATTAAAATACGAAGTCTTCTTTATGTATGCACGGTGGTGCAATGGTTAGCGCTCTTGCCTCACAGCTAGAGGGTCCCAGGTTTAAATCTGGCTTGGGGCTCTTCTAAAGCTCTGATGACTAAACTGCCTGTAGGTGTGAACGTGAGCATGAATGGTTGTCTGTCTCTATGTGTCAGCCCTGCGATGGACTGGCGACCTGTCCAGGGTGTACCTGCCTTCGCCCAGCCCCCAGTTCTAGCCCCCTCCTACCCCTAACGGGATAACCAGTTGAAGATGGATGGATGCTTGCCTGTAAAGTATTTCCTCTGTTATATAGAGTACAAACACGTAGTGAGTCGTTACATGTTGTTTGACTGCATTTCTGTTGAAAAATTAGATTTAATCTCAACAGGATTGCTTGACAAGTCACAAGTTACGCTACCTTGTGCGCATCCGCCTCGCTCCTCAGTTTGTTCTGGGCCCATTTGACCTTGATAAGATGCGAGTTGATCTCCTCCTTCAGCTTTTCCACCTCTCGAGTCAACCTGCTAACCTCGCCTTCCTGAGAACGCAGAGAGAGACGGATGAAGCAGGAACAATATCGGAGGACAGCGCAGCAGATGTTTTTTTTTTTTTTTTTTTAATAATCCTTTAACAAGGCACTTAAAACTGACATGGTATTTACCTTAGCGTCATACAGCTGCTGCAGGCGACCTTTCTCCTGAGCCAGCTGGTTTCCTCGGAGGGCCTGACGGTCAACCTCCTTGGTGGCTTCCCTCAGCCTCTTCTCCAAACCCTCCTTGTCCCGCCTCAGGTCGAGAGCCTCTTTCTCTCCCCGCACATACTTCATCACCATGCCCTCCTTCTCCTGGCGTGCCTCGTCGCACCTCTTGCTCACCTGATGGTTTAGATTATGAAACAGGTTCATGTATAATGTCCCACACATCAGTCATTGACCTCCTTATCCTGCTTATAAAGAGGATCGGAAGATTATTTCCTTTATCGGTCCTCTTTCCATTATCTTAGCACTTTTAAGACCAGAGCACACTGTGGTACACACTACTGTTCTCACACCTGTGTGTTCATTCCTCATGCCAGTGAGATGCTCATGATATGTACCATTTCTTAGTTTATCAGTTAACAGATTTATGTTTCATGCGCAATCTTCACTACATGCTCTAACTAGCTGGAGAGTGCACTTAAAATAAAACAGTAAGTCAAAAAAAGAAAGAAATTATCAATTAGATGCCACAGTTTCTATAAAATAACAGAAGAAATGTTTCAAACCTCAGGGGCAACAGTTGGACTGGGTCACCATCTTAAATACAAGGGAGGACTGATATAAGGGACGGGCTACAAGAGATGACTGAGAGCAAAATGTACCTCTTATTGTTCACTGAACAGTGAAATTAAAAATTGTGAAGTGTGACAAAACTGCCAAGAGAAAAGTGGCCTACATGGTTTCATCCAGGTGTAGAAACTATTGGGATGAGAAAAGTGCTCTCCTGCACTATTCGATTAACAAGTGATTAAATCTGCAATAACAAGAGTTTCGGGAGCAAAGACCTTGACCGTTAAGCTGCTAGTTCTGAGCAAACATCTTCAAGGATACATACACGAGATACTGTTTGTGGCAAAAAACAACGTACTGTATAATTGGCTGGTTGTGAGTAACCTGTCTTTTAGCTATTTCAGCTTTTGCAAACATTTAAATCTAAAGATGGACATAGCATTTCTTTATATAAGGTGGTACATTTTACTAAATGACAGTGATATTGGTGCATAGGCAAAAAACTCAGTTTATAGATAGTGATACTACAGACACTGTAGAAGGAAATACTGCAGTGTGTCTGATAATGACACCACAACACATCACACAGAAAATGTGCTTGAGTGCAAATCTTTAGTACAAAGGATCTTTAATCAATACAGAACTGTCATTTCCTGCTGTAGTCCAAAAAACTAAAAAAAAATGTGCCCTTGAAATGGGTATGTTGTTGAAAGCAAGGATATGCTGCAAAAACCCTCACAGTATTTGTGTCCCAAATCTACCTGTTCAAGCCTGTAGGACATCTCCCTCTGCATCTGCTGGAGGGTAGCCTTGGCAGCCTGGTCTTGGTGAATCAGTTTTTCCCGCGACTCCTTCAGTTCTTTCAGCAGCTCCTCCACCCTGCCCTCCAACTGCAGAGACAGTGAGTATACAGGGTTAAGTAACTTGTTGGGCAGCATGTCAGCCATGGCCACACCTGGGCTAACCTGCTTCACAGGATGACACCTGACACAAAATGTTGGAGGCAAAAAACTCTTAGACAGCAGGACAGGAAGAACAAGGCAGTTCCAGCTAAAAATTACTGAAGTCTCTCTGACAAGATGAGCCTAAAAAAATTACATATGATGGTTGAGGCCAAACGGATCAAAGCATATACTGAGTGCATGTCATAAAAATCCCTCCTGTACCCTTCTGCTTCCATAATGCTTAAACAAACACTGTTACCAAGATGGTGTGAATTATTGCTTCTTCTATGGCAACAGCAATGTTCAACCAGATCCAATGAATAGAGAGATATTTGTGTTTGGTGTGCTAAGTAGATAGTAGAGAACAATGCTCTGATAAGCCATCAGTGTTTAAGGCCACTATCGAGCGCGCTTTTTCCTTTCTTTAAGCTGTGGGACAGTATCTAACACAAAACACTATGAAACAAAATAATAAATAATTTCAACTAGAGACCATCTTGCAATGAGATCACAGCCAGCACAATGTCATATTGGGCCAGGGGCGTTCCCCTCTACTTCCTGCACCTTTGCTCGGACCATGCTCATCTTCAAACCTCATTTTGATCTCAACTACACACCTGTAAAGTTTAATGACTGCCTCTTGCACCTGGCAATTTACTCAAAACCACATCTGCGGTAGTTCTCTAGGACCACATTTTGCCATGATGACTCACACACTGACACACAAGGTGAAAAACATTCCCAGCATCGCTGTTGCGTTGCTGTTGCAGCTGGTAAAAATGCAGATGCTGTGTGATCACAATTAGCAGGAGTCAGTGTCCAGGAAGTCAGACAAAAGATTGCAGAGGACCACTTCCTTTGTTGATGAAAACATAATGTGAATTAAAAATAGTTTGGAGAGACATGCAGATGTAGCCCATCATTTTAGAATTTACTTGTTTTGGACCAAAGGACAGATACAGACCACATCACTTGTGTCAGTGCCATGTGACCACGAACAATGTGAACACACCATAGAAAATAAAACAAACCTTTTTAATGCTGGCCATGTGCTGCTTTTCTGTCTCTGCCTTCTTTTTGAGCTCGTCCCTCATATTGTCCTTCTCTGAACAGATACCCAGGATCAGCTCCTGATGCCTCTTGTTCTCCTCAAGCAGCCTATATACCGTACAAAGAAGGACCACACACAAGCATACAGTATCAGTTCAGATCAAGTCCACACAGAGTAATGAAGAATTAAAACTGAAAAGAAGACAGAGCAGGAAAGGAAAATATGTGGGTCATTCTTTATTCTAATACAGCTAAGTTGAAAGGAAAACAACATCAATTAGTAAGTAGGTCAATCTCTTGCTAAACTGGCCTATTACAACAGAAGATATGTGCTGTACAAAGCAGTTTAAAATGATTTGATGAAGGCGACCTAGTGTATAATCAGCTATTCTTGGCAGCAGATAAACCAGACACAAATTAATCTAGTCATAGTGCACCCACTTCAATACCATTTACCTCTGAATAGATTTCTCCTGCTGTGCGTACTTGTATTGTACACACTTCTCAAAGACCACCATGCAGTCCTCCTGGTCTGCAGGGAGTCCGTTGACAGGTGGGCTCCCTTTCCGCTCACCTCCACTTCCCCTCTCAGGTAGCTGACAAGCCAACAGCTCTGACTCTAGTTCGTCCAGCAGCGACTCCTGTGACAGCGAGCGCTGGATCTGGGAGATGAGCTTTCGGCTGCAATCAGTGTCATACGGACTCGACAGGGAATGCAAGGGGGCTGTGGTGTTGGCACTGGTTTGTGGACTGGAAGCAAGGGAGGAGCTGACAGTGTCGGAGCCCGGGGTAGAGGGGCCATTGCAGAAGCCGGAGGTGGTTGTCGAGACGGTGGGGGAGATTTTGGAAGTGCTTTGGACGGAAGAGGATGATGGACTCTCAGCTGAACCACTATCATCAGCAGGCGATGGCTCTGTGGGACAATTTGTAAGCAAGACTAATTGCTGCTCATTGCTGTTTGGAGTGGTGGCAAGAGAATCCTTCATTTCATCTAAAGTTAATACAGTTTCTATTGTCCCTTCTAGAACAGAAGGAGAGCTTTCTACTACATTATTTAAAGTAGTGACTGGTGCTACCACAGCTCCCCCTGCCTCATCTGAAAGTGAAGGGATCCCGCCTTCCATGGGAGCTGTACTGATATCACAGCTGCCATCAGCATCCATCTCCATCTCGCTCCCCTCTACGTGTTCCTGACTGCATGTTTCCGACTTTGTCTTTACATCTGTTTGAATATCTGTCGTAGTGCTGATTAATTCACTGTTAAGCTCTGCTTCATCTTCTGCCTGACTTCTGCATTTTTCTGCCTCCTCTGAACCATTGTTAGAGATTTTTTCCTCCTCTGCCATGTTGGCTGTGCTGCTGTGAGGCTGATTCACCGGGTGTGACACAGATTCGACCTCCAATCCTTCCATCATGTGTGTATCTGAGGCAGGACCAGGCTGTTCCATGGTCCCTCTCTGGTTCAAATCTGGCAGATACAGATGGAGATACAGACACAGAGCAGAGAGGGAGACTGAGTTGGAGCCAAGACAAAAAAAACAGTTTAGGTTTTCATACATCATGCTGCAACAGTTTTTCTGTTAACAGCCTAAAATTAATACAGCAGCTCTGTCCCTTTTACATCACACATCTTTCTGGTCATTAGATACAATCTCATCCTTGTGTTGAGCTGGGAAATCCCTACCAATCCTGAGAATGAACTTCATATTTTATGTACTGGTGATTTACATGTTTATCTGTTTCCAAAAGGATCATATAATTCAAGGACATGCCCTACAGACACACACCAAGAGGTGTGGCCCTGTCAGTACCTGTGAAATAGTTACACTTGTGGGCGTGTGGCACAGAATGTCATGAAACCAAAATAGGTACTGAGATTATTACAGTCTCTCTACCTTAAAATGTATCACCAATCCATGGTAAAACACACTTGAAAGGGTCTGAAAATTATGCAAAAGGACTGTACAATGTTTGACTTCAGTGTGCAACTTTTTCTTATATGAAGCAAAATGAAAAACTCTCCTTACGTCTGGTACAGGTTCTGATCTCATGTTCACTTTTGAAAATAAGAATACAACCTTTAAGATTAGCTTGATCACTTTGTTTTAGGAATATAAAGAAAATTACCTATCCACCAAGCCTGTGCATATTCAAGCCATGGAAACAGTTAATAACCAAAGGAGCTCTGTCTCAGTTTTAAGTCCAACATTCAGCAGTAATTCCCTTGGACGGAAAACGGCTTTGTCAGCATCTACTGTGTTATTTATCACGGAGAGACGACCAAGAACAGCCTGAATGTAATCTTTAATACAACTCCCTGAGTTGTTATCTTTGAAAGATATGTTACACCATTTTTCCTGACCCCAAATCCCCTCTACACCATTTGTCATACCTCCTTCAACACCATCTTATCCGTACTCACTAAATTTGTCCTACTTCTGCCCTACAGCACAATTGGGGATCGTATTTTTTACTTGCAGTAAAACCTGGAAGCTGTGTTTATCGCCATCCTATTGTGATGAATTGATCATAGCCACACACAGAAACACAAGCAAGCGTCTCATGTTAAGCAGCGAAAGCACCGCAGATAATGGCGTTGATGCTCTTGCGACAGGTGTCACTGTCAAAAGTAGTAAACGTAGTGTCACCATCCAGCCTTATTAAAAGACACCCTTTAAGTGTCCATGCATCGGGTTGGTTACCGTGCAGCTAGGAAGAAGCAGGCCGATGTGCCATTTGTATTTACTGCCGTTTTAGTGACATTTTGGTTCACTGAACGTTAGCCCTACCAATACTGAGTTAATCGTTAGCTTCTTAGTTATTTTACCACGACAAGACACTAAGAAAACATATTACCTAACGTAACACACAGAAAACCGGATGATTAAAATAACGTACGCACAGCTGCAGAGTAACATATTGTATAGAGGCACTGCTTACTTTAGCTAGCTAAGCTAACGCTGATAAGAGAGGCGTTAGTCAGCCAGCTAGCTAGCTAGCTACAAGCACAGTCCGCTTACACCACAGCAGCTAGCGTAGCTAACGCTAGCATCGAGCACAAATGAAGCTTAATAAATGTGGTTGTATTTTCACCCACCGATTGCGAAACCCCCATGGTGTCGGTCAACGCGGAGAAAACCGGGATGAGAGTTAACTTTGGGCTTTCTGCCTTACCAGCTGACAGCCTCAACAAGTCACTATGATATGACACATCAACAAATATGGCTACTGCGGGAGAAAAGATGAGGCGATGTCAACCAATGACAACCCAGTGAGACATGACGTCAGTCTGACGTTTACACACGACAGACACACCTCCACCTTATTATATTTATCTATAACATATGGTTTAATAATGCTATATTGACAGTTGGCCAATTACTTAATAAAGAGCGTTATTTATTATCTAATAGAGAGTTTTTGATGGATAAAAAATGCCTGTAAAACCAAAGGAATATACTACTGTTTTCAATGCTATACCATTTTTTTTTATGTTTTTCAGTTTTTTCATACTTTATGTCAAAGGTTCAGTACAGTAGTTACATGAAACACCTTCATATTTTTAATTACAAAGAATTCTGCAAATATATTTTACGGTATAAAAATTTTATAAATTATACAACAAATAAAATGTAAGTAAAGGAAAAGATGAATTAAAAACCAAATTACAAAAAAGCACAATCATGGCTTGTTGAACAATAAGAATACATTTTAACTTTTCAATTATAGTCAAATGTGCTTTAAAATCAGTATTTTTGAAAATATAAAAAAGAAGTATTCTTTTAAGCCATATCATTTTATGCATATAATATTTTGCTAAGATATTAATCACATTATGTAAATTTGCAATACCAGAAAGTGTCTTGATACTTCTACCCTGGTGTTGTTGATCAACCTTTAACTCAGAAGATTGTGTGGAGAAAAAAAAAAACAAAAAACAAAAAACAAAAAAAAATATATATATATATATATATTGAAAGATCAGCAATAAAGACTGCATCAATAACAAACTCAAGGAAGTGTCTTTCAAGATATTACATTGAATGTATCCAGTAAAACCTGTGTTAGAAAGAATTAAGCTTGATATTGATTATAAGTGTAATTTCTGTAGACTAGGGTAGTTTACATTTTTGATAAATGTCTATCTAACTTAAAAAAAATAAACATTTCTATTCTGCCCCTTACCTCGTAACATCTCAGTGCTTTGCCCACATGCATCCAAAGATCGGCACATCTCTTTTTGAGCTGTACATTTCTGCACTGTGTTGCTTCATGTTGTATTCCCTCCCATGTGAAACTGAAAAATAACCTGTAAAAAAATCATATCAATCAGTCTGATCGAGAATCGCCTTCCACAGGCTTCCCCCACCCATTTTTAAGTATCTACCCAGTCTTCGCTGTTGCTGAATTGCCTCTTTGTGGTAGTTAACATCATCGTTGTAATATGTGGGACACAGGACAAGGGATAAAAATTGCTGGGCAGTCCCTAATAAAGAGGTCACCCACAGCAATTGAAGGTAAATATGTTACTTTCTTCTCTGCTGTCACTCTAGTGCATTGCTTTTGGTTTTCTATGGTCTTAAAACTTGTGAAGGACAAAAAAAGATTGTCAGACACTCCTATATTTATGAAGAGGATTATAAAAGCAAATAACATTTAAAAATAAAATATATGGGTACAAATATCACAGGTCAATATCGCAGCTCAATGTAAATCGAGTTGGTAAAATAATCTTTATTTCCGTAGTCTTTATTTTGGAACAGAGGTACATGAGAAGTAATTTCACCCTGACCCCTTGACCAATTGAAACTACTGCGCATGTGCACATCACTTTTACCTCTTCCAACAGCACGTGCGCTCAGGTAAAATATTAACTGCGCAATATGAACCATAAAGTACAGCTAACAGCATATTTATATGTGTGTATATATTCAGTTGCGTCTTGTAGTATACCATTATGTAACGTTAGTTTTGTTGTCGTAATTTGGTTTAATTTTTGCCGTTTGCTTTGCTAACCTAAGCTAGTTAGCGAGCTAATTGGCCAGTTAGCAAAGTGTATGTAACTTCTAACTTAGCTTCTTCACCGCTAATAAGGTAGCTGAAAATGCACTGTTTTTAAGGTAAAACGAGGTTTTTGAACACTTTACGCTCACTTTATTTTAATGAACTTCCTAACTTTACATAATATTTATGACATTGTCAGGTTCCACCATGTACCGCTCCCCCAACCTGGTTCGACCTAACCTGCCCTTGAGGAAGCCGTCCTCGAGCCTTATAGGTCTGTCGGCCCTGAAGCCTCCGACCCCTCCAAGACCTCTCTTCATGCCCGACGCATCACCTGTGCGCATCCCGTTAGGCGCCACTCGAGACGGTAAATTAATGCCAACATTATAAGTAGGGTGTTCAATACCGGACACACCCGCTTGGCAGTGCCGTTGTTTTTTTAAATTTGAACAACACAATGTGAATAGTGATAAACAGCAATGCAATATTAAAATGGAACATGGCAGTGTTATTAGGTACCATATTACCTCGGACCTTATGTTTCACCACGTTCATTCCTCTTTTCTTTATTACAGATCTGATGAACTCACCAGTCAGCATGGATCAGTCTACAGTATGTAACAAATTTGCTTGCTAAATTAATGTGTTTTGCAGAATATTGTCATTTTTCTACCTTTTTTCCTATCTTTACAGAGGTTAGGATCTGTACCACCAGCACTGACTGTATGCTTCTGCAACTTCTGTGGTCAGCAAGGTAATATTGTCAGTCACAACTCCATGTGAAGGGCTATGTAAAGTTCCTGCAGCCTTTCACCACAAAGTGCCAGAATAGCAGTATGCCAGTGTTCATAGAACATTTATTTGTTAATGAGCAGTAATGCTTCCTAACCAAAGTTTGCATTTGGTGTTGTGCATGCTGGGAAAACAACTATATTAAGAAGTCAGTTCCATTACAACATCATCACCCTGCAGCAGTGCTGCACCTCTGCCATTTTGGATTGAATACATCTACTGGACACCAGTGCCTTACAAAAGTAAAACAATATTTCTGTTATGTTGCCATATATTTAATGCCTTAACTGAAATGGTCTGTGTTGAACAATAAAATATTATAAATGTGCATACTATTATAACTATTTACTTAGCGTTTATTCCTTTCTATATATAAAGCTTTTTGCCTGGCTGCTTCCTAGAGGAGCATAATATGAGTGATGGACATAGCACACAGTTTGTGAGAGAATCTCAAAATGTTTAATGTCAGGGACCTCCAAAATAGATGTACAATAAACAATGGCTGTATTAATATACATCCTTTGCAAACGTCCCTGTGCTTTTGCCCTGTGTGTCAGTAAATAGCCTAACATTACAGCTATGTTAAATTCTGGCTGATAGCTGGCTGCTGGGAACAGAGACGTTAATATATCCACCACGGTACAGGCTTACAGCATATAGCCAAGGGGTGTTTTATGAGATAATAAAAGTGATGAATTACAGCCACATACAGCTAGCAGGAACCAAATATGTCATATGAGTGTGCAGGGCAGTGCAGTCCAGTGGGTCTGAGGCTTGTCATTGATCACATCTCTCTCTCTCTCTCTCTCTCTCTCTCTCTCTCTCTCTCTCTCTCTCTCTCTCTCTCTCTCTCTGTGTATATATGTATATATAAACTAATATTCTCTCAACAGGAAATTTTCGGTGCAAGCGCTGCAAGAAGACACCTTACTGCTCTGTGGTATGTCAGACAGAAGACTGGAAGGCACACAGACATGTGTGCAAGTCTTTAGATCCAGATCCTGCAAAGTAAGCTAAGTCAACCCTGAGTACCACTTAACAACAAAAATCAATCAGTGTGTGATTCACCAGTCAAGGGTTGAATCATTACCTGATGTCCAATAGATAATGCACACTGTGTCCCTGTTTCTTTTAATCTAAGAGAGAAACCTAAGGAAGCCACAGCTTCGCCAGTGACAGAAGACAGAGCCAGCATGCTTGAGTCAAAGGTAATTGCAGTAATTTCTTCTAATGCAAGTAAAAAAAGTCTAGCTTTACATTTTAATAATTTGAAATAATCCTATGTAAAGGATTTGTGGTGTATGTTATCTATGTTTAACCTCTGTTTATCAAAGCAGGGTGATGCATCCAGCCTCAAGAGGGTCTATTTGAAGGACTTGTATCTGACTAAAATCATTAAGGGAACGGACATCCAGGTACAACACACCCACACCCAGTTTGCCTCAACTGTAACGACTGATCTAGCCAATGTTTTCAAATGCCAAAACACTATCTTTTTGTTGTGTGGTTTATAGGCATCTGTTGTAGAGTTCTACAACCCTGCCAGGTTTTTCCTTCTTGACCATAGTCCTGAGCAGCTGGAAGCTCTGCAAAACATCAGCTCACAGCTCCAGAAAACTTACAGCTGCCCATCAGTGACGACATATGTACCACATGTTGGAGAGGTTTGCGTAGTTCAGTTCTCCTGTGATATGGTGAGCAGAGGTCTTCTCAAGCAATTTGATAAGAGACATAAGTTTAAATACGCTATAATGATTTAATATTTACTCAGTTCTCGACTGTGCCTGTATTTTTTTATGTGTAGAACTGGTACCGAGGCCTGGTCCAGGCGTTGGCTGCTGACCACAAGACTGCTAACATCCTTTACATTGACTTTGGTAATGAAGAGGATGTTCCTGTGGAGAGGATCAAGCCCTTGGCTGCTAATATCCAGCCGTTGAATCCATGCGTGAGTGCATCGTCACATCATTTAAATTATTTAAAAAAAATTTTAAACATGTCAATTAATATATAACATTCACGCTACAGCTAGCATGATGACACTAGCACTAGCATCTATCATTTCCAGGCAATGGAGTGCCGTATCGTCGGGGTGGTGCCGGTGGCTGGCACCTGGTCGGGCGAGTGCTGTATGTCAGTGAAACAGATGTTGGCTGGCAAGACCGTGACCGTTAGGCTGGTGGAAACACTAGAAAATGGCCGCATCCATGCTGTGGATATCCTGCTTTCCATGGGTAGGTTACGTAGGAATTATGAAAAAAACGAGATATGTTTATGATGGTTAAAGTGTGATTTGTGATAGGGATACACAGGTAAAGAATTTGCACAAGTTGAAAGCCATAGAGACAACTCTCTCTCCTTGTATCTTTTTTAGGAAAGAAGTTGAGCACATTCCTCCTTGAGTATGGTTATGCAGCAGAAGAAACCGTCAAAGTAGCACCAACTCAGCAAGAAATAAGTAAACCATATGTACTTAAAGAAATAATACTGCAGACCAGGGGCTTGTACTACGACGCGAGTTCAGCATACCCAGGGTATCTTCTTGTTATTTTCCTAAACTAACTCTAACAAATGCGCTCTCGCTAAGTGGATCTACAGCAGTGGTTATCAACTCAGTAAGTCAGTCCAGGGTTACTTAATCTGGCTGACTGCGTTCAGATAAAAGGGGCGGTGTTTGCAGATTATGATATATCAGAAACATGAACAAGTCTGTCAGCAGTGCGGCACATTTTACAAAGGAAGAGCAAATTAAAATATCGGACAAAGATGAAGAAGTTAAACATATAATCCAGACTAATAGTAGCAAAGCTGCAGCTGCCAAATGCAGGAAGAAAAGAAAGAACTGCTGATATGTGAATGCATAATTGAACAGATTTATGAATTTTACAGGATACACAAAAGTCAGATATAGTCATTTAGATGCGGCAGTGTTAAATGAATAGCTTTCAAATTAGCATGGATGAATAGATTACATTTCATTATACCTTTTGACAAAGATGTGAATGACTATTTGAGCCTTCTTTCAGCTGCATCCCCTGTCTCCAGTGGTGTGAAACAGACTTGGGAACAAGTAAAAAATAAACATAAAACACTATTCGAAGCAGAAAGCACCTACAGCAAACAAACAACTGCCCTTCCTGCATTTGTCAGTTTAAACTGTGTTGCTTTTAGCCTGGATTATGACATAAACTTCTTAATATTTGTGTAATACTGTCATGCAATGTGCACCAAGGTTTAATTAGTCAGTAGGTGGTGCTTTTATATGGGTAGATTGGGGTGGGTAGATTATGGTTGATTATCTTCAATATTACCTACACCAGATCAGGTTAGGTGTTCACAAGTTGCTATGAAGATCTACCCCAGAAAGAAGTGAACCACGGCTGTGGGACTGAAAATCTGGGGTTAACCCTAAAGTCACCTCACTAACCCCAAATCATGCTTCATAGTACCAGGCCATCACTGGCGTGTGACTGCTTGACGTGATCGCGGTTGTTAGGGTAAGTGAAGTAAGATCATGTGAAGATTCCCTGGTTATGTTGAACCTTTCAAACCCTCGTTTGCTGAAATATGTAATATACAGGTGCCTTTTTGAGGTATTGAAAGCCATGAAGATCATTTCATGTGTACCCATAGATTTGACAGGTACTCTGGCTAAAATAATACAATGCATTTAGCTTCTGGCAACATGCTATGCAATTGTTCAACATCTGTATTTGATGTGTTTGTTATCAATTTAGAATAGTCAGAGCAATGCAAGATACATATCTATCAATATCTAGCTATATGATTGTAAATATAATAAGTTTGATTTTCCTCAGACGCCATGGTGAGTGCGTCCTTGGAAAACTTCAAGCGTCTGTCTGATGGGAAGGATGACAACACCTGGGCTCAGCCACCAGAGCCATTGATACAGTCAGTGGGTGACTCCTTCTCTGTTGTGATCACCCACCTCCAATCACCTAATGAGATTATCGCACAGAAGGTGGAGAATGCTGGTAAGTAGCATTTGATCTGGTACACACAACGTAAACCTCTGGACTTTGACTTTGAGAGCTTTTTGGTTTACAGGAGTGATTCAGGAGTTGCAGAAGAAGCTGAGGGAACATTGTTCTCTGGTCCCAGTGCCCCAAAACTTCAGGCCAGCCCCCGGGACAGTTTGCTGTGCCCAGTTTTCAGGTACAGTAAACATTTACATGCACACCTATATTCCACTATTATTCCAAATTAGGCCTTATTCCGAATCGAGCATTTTCAGATTAAGAGGTGGGATATGCCAGTATTGTTCAGGTTTTAGTAGTATTCTGTGGACATGTATACAGCACATACAGAATGTGTCTCATTTAGGATTTTAATGGCAGTTTTACAACACACAGTAATGTTTACGTACATCTCTGTGCATTGTACACTAACCAACTAGCCGACAGTTTGAAGAGATGCATGCCCAAAAGAAAAAGCCCACATTTCTTGTTGGAAGAATGAACACACAAACTTCTAAATATTATGAAAGACTTGGAAAAAGTTTCTTAACCAATAACCGATTATTAACCGTTTGTGCCTCGCATGTAGTGGTGCACCAGCTGCAGTGTATTTGCACAATATACAACTGCTTCAACAGTTCACTGTCAGGAGAGCTACTGTAGCAGCCACGGTGCTGCGTTCACTGTCTCCAGTTCACCATCCGGGAGCCTTAGCAGCCACAGTGCTGTGTGTAGTGTCGCAGACATGCAGCCACTTTCACAGTAAAAGTCTTCACCATACATTTAGTTTAGTTTAGCAGGTTGTCACCTGTGTTTCTGCCCGGATGAGCGATCAAGATGGTCCGACAAACACTGTGTGTGTTTGTACAATGTTAGCAGCTGCTACTGTTGCCGGTGGCATCGTGCCCACTGTAGCGTAACTTTATTGAGTTTCTGACAGAAAGTATGTGTGTGTGTGGTGGTGGTGAGTGTGGATTTGTTGATGGCGTTATAACTGTGAACATAGCTGTAGCAGACAGTGTGTATACAGTTTATTTGCCGGTGAATAAATGCTACGAGGCTACAAAGCCTCAGATGGAAGTTCAGAGCCAACTTCCTGTATCTGCGCCGGCTCTCTGTTATGGTGGACCAGCTTTTCTCCTTAAAGGGACGAGCCGCTACTATGCGTGGGTTTTTCAGGCTCAGTTCCAGCAAAAACAGACCAGATTTTGCTGCTGATGTTTAGACATCTCCTTTTTTTCACCCTCTGTATGTCTCCTTTGTTGAACCTGTTAGTGTGGGACAAGTTTCACCTTTATCATTCTTCTTGGTAGATGATTTGTGACATAAAAGATTGTCATCAAAGCTCTGACCTCCTTCAACCTGAGCAGCCAGAATGCTGATAACACCTGTGTTTGAACACACTGCAGTATGTGACACTTTTTTATGCCAGCTACTAACGTACAACTGTCTCTATTGTAACTTAACAAATCAATACATGACACAGAATTTCAAACTTTTGACATTTCAGTGAAGTTTCAGTTGAACAGTTATATTTGCCAAAGATTAGTGCTTTCCTTTATTTTATAAATGTTTTATTATTTTAAAATATCTTGGGATTGAAAGGACTCCAACTGACCAATTCACAGATTAAATGTGTGCTTGTGTGTCTGCATTTCATCAGCTTTCAGAATTCATACAGCATAATGTCAAATTAGTAATTTCCCTTTGTATACCTGCTTTGTGAACCTATGCTCTGATGTCTGTGTTTTTTACAGAGGACAAGCAGTGGTACAGGGCTGAAGTTCTGGCTTATTCATCAGAGGAACGCGTCTGTGTTGGCTACCTTGATTTTGGCAACTCTGAGGAGGTGGATTTAGGCCACCTGCAGCCTATCAGCAGCTCACTACTGGCCCTGCCCATGCAGGCCATGCCTTGTGGTCTAGCAGGTAATATAGTATATGTGCCTGGTAATGTCACCAGGATTTCTCCTTCTGTATAAGTACTTAAAAAATGTCATTGTAATGTCAGATAGCTGAAAATGACCTGCACTTACACGTTCCTTTTATTAGAGCAAATCTGAAAATCCCCAGAAATGTATTTTTATCATTCAGCATTATATCAAGGGCTCAAGTTAAACATGTTAATGAAAATTTGTTTTGATGCCACTAATGTCTTAAACATATAACACAGTTTTAAATTTTTAGGTTGTAGTGGGCTCAGTAAAGCTACTGTGAAGATACTGGCATCATATAAAACTAGTAAGCCTAAGGAACCCATTAGTACCAACCATGTCATACTAGGAGGCTTAATAATGCTCCAAATGTATGCCGATGATGCTGATGTAATTAACATGCCTGTTTTAGGCAAGTCAGTCAAATCGGAGCGGCTGAAATGGGATTTCTCAGGAGGATGGCTGACATCTCCCTTAGAGATAGGGTGAGAAGCTCAGCCATCCGTGAGGGACTCAGAGTAGAGCTGCTGTTCCTTTCCATTGAAAGGAGCCAGTTGAGGTGGTTCGGGCATCTGGTAAGGATGCCCCCTGGTTGCCTCCCTAGGGAGGTGTTCCAGGCATGACCAGCTGGGAGGAGGCCCCAGAGAAGACCCAGGACTAAGTGGAAAGAATATAGCTCCTCACTGGCCTGGGAAGGCCTCGGGATCCCCCAGTCAGAGCTGGTTAATGTGGCCTGGAAAAGGGAAGTTTGGGGTCCCCTGCTGGAGCTGTTGCCCCTGTGACCCCACCCTGGATAAGCGGTTTACAATGAAGATGAAGATAGTCAAGTCAGCACACTGACACACTGACGGCTGTTGTTGCCAGTTGGGCTTGAGTTTGCCATGTTATGATTTGAGAATATTTTCTGTGCTAAATGCAGTACCTGTGAAGGTTTCTGGACAATGTTTATCGTGGTGTATGTTGTTAATTGATTTCCACTGATAAACATTTGGATTGTCAATCACGATTGTCCATTGTTAATCACAGTTACTTGTAGATTTGTCATGTTTTATATCTGTTCAAAATGTACATTAATGTACCTACTTGACAAACCTCCCTTTAAGGTACTTTTTACAGGTAAAAAAAAAAACAGATAAAGAATGTGATTAATTTGCAATTAATTATGACTTAATACACTGCTAGGAAACACAAGTGATTGTGAATCATTTTCACCTGCTCTGGTGCAAATCAAAGTGACAACAGGTGCAATGGAGCACCATGCAGCTCATCTGACATTCACCAGAGAACACCAGATTTGGCAGGTCAGCCATTGGTGCCCTGTTCTCTTCACAGATGACAGCAGGTTCACACTGAGCATTCGGGAGACGCCGTGCTGAATGTTATGCTGCCTGTAACGTCATTCAGCATCACCGGTCAATTCTGATGTTCTCTGACGAATGCCAATAGAGCTGCACGTTGCTGGGCTGTGAGCACTGGTCCCACTAGAGGATGGTTAAGATGTAGGCCAGGCTCTAAATGGACAGATTGATATCCCTGAAGTGTAACTGATTTGGTGTTATCCTGGGATGATAAAGTGTTCCCTTAATTTCTTTGGGCAGTATATATTAATCGACTGACCACCCTAATTATATAATTTTAATGGTTTTGCCATCCGCAGAGAGTTTTGTTTGATGAATTTTACGAATATGAAAACACACATTTATGAAACAAGTTGTCTCACACCCTGTCGGCATCTGTTGTTGGGCTCCTTTCCAGGGGTGCAGCCTGTTGGGGAGAGCTGGTCAGAGGACTGCCTGCTGGCTCTGCGGGGGAGAGTATCGAACCGAATACTACGCATTGAGATCAAGGGAGCACACGAGGGCAAGGCTTTGGTGGCCATGATTGATGAGGCCAGTGATCCTCAGGCCAATGTAGCCGAGCTGTTGACCTCCGCTGGTTTCGCTGCACCTGCTCCTATTCCCATCAGTAGTGACCAGCAGGCTAACCAGACAGTCTCTCCTGCTGCTGCTGAACTGCAAGGTGGGAAGGGTCTGAAATTAATCTGTTACTGTGACATGAAATTATATCAAGTTCTAAAACATGGGGAAACAATCCTTAAACTGAAGCAGTGATTGTTCCTTTTTTAGTGTTTAAGTGGAGACACTACAGGTGAACACAATAAAAAAAAACAAATGTACGAATAGATATAACATGAAACACCCCCACAATATGCAAATGAGGCAGTATCTTTTTAAATATGTGTTAAATTGTAAATTTCAGAACAGAAATCTGAACATTAGATGAAGCCAGCTTCAAAATTTAAAAAAAAAAAAACTACTTTTTCCATGTCATTAGGAGTAAATTGTTCTATAAATCAAGCTATGAATGATAAAAGAACAAACCCTTTGGGAAGAACCTTCAGAATATAGGTAGGAATGAAACTGGAAGGTTTGGTGCAGATAAGTGCTACTGAATTGGAAATTTGTGGCTTTTGTTATTCAAAAAACCTACTTTTGAGAAATCAGCCTTTAAAGATGTGTATTGTAAAATTCCATACATTTTCAGGTGAACAGAGTAAACATGTTTACGGATAGATATCACCATGAAACTTCCTCAGCTGATTTCTTACCTTAAGGTGTTTTTTTTTTTTTTTTTTGTTCATGCAAATAAGGTATTATGTAATTCTAACCCTGGGTGAATTTGGGTGAAATCTACAGATGCAAATAGACAAAGTGTAGTAAAATAAACCCCTAAATGTGTATTGTTTGTATATTTTCTTTCCACTAGTTTGAAAGAAGGCATGGAAGCAAAATTGCCCAAAATCTCAAAATTGAGCAGTGCGTAAAAAACATTTTTGCCTGGGGTGTCTTCCATTTAATGAAGATGACTTCTACCTTTTCATGATATTGAATATTAGGGTTAGTTAGTGTAACTGAAATGTCACTTCAGTCGGTCTACGTTCTATCAAATGTACCTTAGTCTTATTTAGAGAATTTTATGACTAACTTTATATTTTTGGCTATGAAATAGATATTGCAAGAGGGCAGACAGTATGTTTCATATGTTGTGCATTTTTATGTTTGATTGTGCTCTTCATTGCCTCCCCCAGCCTGTGAGCCTCTGGTGTGGTCTTATACTGAGCTTCCCCGTGATGGCCAGACAGTGGCACTGCTAGTCAGTGTCGTGGAGAACCCTGGAGAGTTTTACTGCCACATCAACAATCCTGCAGGTACTGTTTCTTCAGCCTGGAGGGCAGTAGATTATTTCATGCGTTTAATTCTTCTTTGCACTCCCATAATGATGCAAGTAACTTGAAATCTTATGGGAATCACTGCAGTGTGTACACTCACCAACCACATTATTAGGCACACCTGTTAATTGTTTAACACAAATAGCTAATCAGTGAATCACATGACCGCAACTCAATGCATTTAGGCCTGTAGACGTGGTCAAGACAACTTGCTGAAGTTCGAACCGAGCATCAGAATGGAGATGAAAGGGGATTTATGTGACTTTGAATGTGGCATGGTCGTTGGTGCCTGACGGGCTGGTCTGAGTATTTCAGAAACAGCTGATCTACTGGGATACAACCATCTCTGGGGTTTACAGAGAATGGTCTGAAAAAGAGAAAATATCCGGTGAGCAGCAGTTGTGGTGTGAGAGGTCAGAGGAGAATGGGCAGACTGGTTGGGGATGATAGAAAGGCAACAGGAACCCAAAAACCACTCGTTACAACCAAGGAATGCTGAATTACCATCTCTGAACGCCCAACACGTCGAGCCGTAAAGAATATGGGCTACAGCAGCAGAAGAACAGGAACCTGAGACTACAATTTAGACTACAATTTACACATGCTCACCAAAATTGGACAATAGTAAACGTAACAATAAATGTTGCCTGGTCTGACGAGTCTCGATTTCAGCTGTGACATTGAGATGGCAGAGTGAGAATTTGGCGTAAACAACATGAAGCATGGCTCCATCCAGCCTTTTATCAACAGTTCAGGCTACTGCTGGTGGTGTAATGGTGTGGGGGATATTTTCTTGGCACATTTTTGGGCCCCTTAGTACCAACTGAGCATTGTTTAAATGCCACAGCCTACCTGAGGACCATGTCCATCCCTTTATGACCCCAGTGTACCATCTTCTGGTGGCTACTTCCAGCAGCATAATGCACCATGTCACGAAGCTCATATCGCCTCGAACTGGTTTCTTGAACATGACAATGAGTTCACTGTACTCCAATGGCCTCCACAGTCACCAGATATCAGTCCAGCAGAGCACCTTTAGGATGTGGTGGAATGGCAGATTTGCATCACAGCAGCTGCGTGATGCTATCATGTCAACATGGACCAAAATCTCTGAGGAATGTTTCCAACACCTTGTTGAAAGTATGTCACAGAGGTAGTTCTGAAGGTAAAGGGGTCCAAACTTTTACTAACAAGATGTACCTAATTATGTGGCCGGTGAGTCTATATGCCCATGGTTGTGATAAGTTCAGATGTCCATATAAGACTTTGATTTTTTGATTTTTATTTGATTTTTTTTTTATTTTGCTTCTTCATTGAATGTGGCCTTTTTTTCATTTCATGTTCTTATCAGACCATCAGCGGCTGATGGCGCTGAGAGACGTGTTGAAACAACACTGTGAGGCAAAGGCGTCACCTTTTGAGCCCAAAGTGGGGGAGCCCTGTTGTGCCATGTTTACTGGTGAGATTATTAACTGAACCACTGGTTATGATAACCACTGACCACATTTACATGCACAAAATATTCAGTTTTTTTGCCCTTATCCCAAAAGACAATACTCCTACGAAGCTATTTACATTACATGCAAATGAAAATTCCACTAATATTCCTGTTTATATGCAACAGTGCATACTCTTAATTAACTTAAAGGGCTGAATTGTTCAACGGTGCAAACACAACCTCCCTCCTTCATTCCTTCAACCACCTTCTTGAAAGGGTCAGTGTTGCGATATTTGCGCATATCCAAAAACCTGTTGATATCCAAGTCTTTCATAATATTTAAAATTAGGTGGGTTCCTCCTTCTGACCAGAAATGTGGGCCGATTTGGGGAGCATGCATTGTTGCAACCTGTTGGCCAGTTGGTTTGTGTTTTACACACGGAGCTGGCCGTAAACAGGCAAGTGGCCTTGTATTTGCAAACTGCAGTAAAAACCCCAAGTGAGACACACATTCCAAATGTGCTGTATACATGTCCAAGGAATTTCCTAAAACCTGAATCCTGTGTCTTAATCGGAAAATGCTCCTTTTGGAATAAGCCTAATTCAGAATATCTAATGGGAATATGCTGTTTACATGACCCGTATCAAATTTGGAATAACGGTGGTATATATGTGTGCATGTAAACGTAATGTAGTCACTGTCTGCTCTTTAAACAGACTGTTAAAACATGAAAACCTTGATATATTGGCATACGAGTCAGAATAAGTTATTCATTGGCTGTGATTATTAATGCTAGTTAATATTTATGAAATAGAGCAATTGTGATTCTCATCCAAACACGTCATCTGTTGACACAACTATTTCGTAACAGCTTTGATCTCATGACATTCAGAGTTACCTTTTTTTTTGTTTTTTGAAGATTTAGTTGTATATAATGTGCTTTTTGCTCCCCAGGTGATGGAGAGTGGCACCGGGCTATGGTAAACGAGTTGTCTGACAACGTTTCTGTTATCTTTGTGGACTATGGTTATAGCATGAAAGTGGAAAAGAGCCACCTTCGATCCATTACTCCCCAACTCTTGACTCTACCCTTCCTGGCAATTCGCTGCTGGCTCTCAGGTGTGTGTATGTGTGTGAGTAAAACAGTGAATAAGAAAGAGATGGTGAGTGAAAGCATTAATAAATATGTAAGGAGCTTCTCACATTAAATGCTTTCTTATTTAGCACCCAAGAGAATAACTGATTTTTTTTTTCTTTATTAGGGATTTGCTGTTGCCTCCAAATATGGCCCTATATTAAACGTGGCTGAGTATGCCAAAAAATACCCTATTTTGATGTCACACAGCTTTAATACCACAATTTTTGTGATTTTGACCAAGACGTGAGCATTTCTTCACTGATTGCTCAAACTGCTGACTGGAATTTTGCACAAATTTAAGTAATAAAAGGCCTGTGCGTCATGAAACAAGGTTTTATATGAAGTTTCTTACAAAGTGTGTATGTTTGGATTCAGGTGTGGAGCCCCTGGGATCAGAGTGGAGCACCGAAGCCCTGTTGTGGTTCCAGACTCTGGTGGATGGCGAGCATCTCTCTGCACGTGTCATCTGTGTCACTGAACAAGGCTACGGTGTGGAGTTGGAGAGCAGAGGGCAGAATGTGGCAGCTGCCCTCATTTCTGAGCAACTAGCCAAAATTCCTGGAGCAACTCTGACAGACACACATGCAACCGCAGACTCAGGACACAAACACCAAGAAGAAAAAATTCAGAAAAGTGAGCACAGCCAAATACAAGCAGACCAGATCAACCAGACAGGAACCACTTCCACTGAGATACCAGCTGAGGGATGGACTGCAACGCCATCAGAAGGTCAACTGGTGCCCATTTGTCCGAAAGAAGCAATAGTTGATGTTTTCAAGAGCCCAGTTGACTTTGTGTGTTGTAATCTTGTTTCAGCCCCATCTTTCCCAGTGGACTGGAAGTCAGTGGAGCTGCCTCTCAACGACACCTTTCAGCCTTGCATCGCAGCCGTCACCAGTCCTTCCCTCTTCTACGTGCTCGGTCCCAACCAGGGTCAGAACACTCACTGTTGCCCCCATCTGTCATAAGGAGATGCGCAAATGGTGAATGTGTCATGCTCCTTCCTGTTGTAATTGCTGTGTGTTGTCGTGCAGTGGACCAGCAGAAGCTTCGGGAGGTGATGATGGAGCTGGCTGCCTACTGCAGCAACATCCAGGCCTCTGTATCCTCTACTGTCCTGAGTAGACCAGCTCCTGGGTCTGCCTGCTGTGCCCAGTTCTCTGGTGAACACTTATTATTCCCCAAATATATTATGTGCATCACAAAAGGAGAAGTCCAGAGATAAACTTGTCAGATTGACATTAGCTGTTTGCCCAAACTGTTTCACACATTCTTCTTGATGCAACCAAGTACATTGTTAGTCCTGGCCTCCATCTCCTCTGCTGCTTATTTCTCCCTTATAACTTTTATCACGCTTAAAATCATCACAGCTGTTGAAGAGGCAGGTAGTGTACATAGCCAGTAACAAGGACAGGGAGTTGACACATGCTCGCCACACTACTGTAGCCATAAACTGAGTGTGTGAGCAGGCCTAGTTCAGTGTTTGTAAGCGTTTGCCATCATCCCTTAAAACCAGTAGGTGTCAGATAAGTAAATTCTAAAACTGAATGATTGTTTCTGAATTCATGGTGTTTCATATGCTAATATAATGTTAAAGATATAACATGCAACAATTTCCTGGTAAGTAATGTGTAGACTCACTAAAATAATCCCTCTCGATCATCACATATGCCCCATTAGAAATGTGTGGTGGTGTCTGTATCTTCAGAGACCCTGCAGACCTCTGCCTGTATTTTTTCTTTTCTTCTCATTTAGGATGCTTCTTGGCATCTGAAAACAGCCTTTTGTGGGTGTGTAACCCCCAGTCAACAGCACACAGGATGTGCAGCCTGTTCAGTTGGTCAAATACCGCCACTTTGCCCCACGCTCACGCATTAGGCTATACATCGATGGGCACAACTCCCCCTTTAGGTGCTTTGCGTCAGTATTTGACAGATGAGAACGGATTTGTTACATCGCTGTGAGTTCCCCTGTTCTTCTGTCTCTTCTGTTGTTTTGCTATCAGTGAGAGGCACACACACCAGGCAGAGAGGACAGCCGGCCTTTTGACGAAATCCATTCAAATTTCGGTAGCTTGGCACCTTCCAAAAGGGTTGTACAGGTTCTCTAATTCACTGCTTTGTTCCCACTTAAAGGTACTGTGAGGAACTTTTAACTGGTTATGAAACAGTCTCAAGTTAAAACCGATGCCTCTATGTGACCAACATAAGTAAACAAGACCGTCAGCACAAAGATCAGCTATATACTATACCCTAGATGCTTGTCATTGGTGCCACTAGTCTGATTCCAGTGAAATCAGACAAAGTCATGCATGTTCACCAGTAACTCCTTCAGCTCAGACTCCAGCAGGGCCTCCGGCAGCAACCAGATACAGATCGAGCTTTGCTGTCACCTGCTACCTGCAGTCAGAGCTCCGGCGGGAGGAGCTCAATGCTTGGCTGCAGTGGCTCCTCCTCCGGCCAGGAGCAGAGCCAACATTGACACCGCTCTGCTGGAGGCCCACGCCATATTGCTGGGCCCGCTGGAGGGAGGGGAGGCACAGGAGAACCAGAACCAATACTGACCCGGGAAGACTGTCAGACCCTGCTGACAGGTTTTCTGAAGGGACTCTGGTGTTCAGAAACAGTACTAGTTTCTAACAGGGACTGCCAAAATCAACAAAAAATGAAATTCCTCGTAGCAGCTGTAATGTCGAAACATCATATTGATATATTTTTAAACTTTAAATAATTTAAAAATTTTATTTTTTTTTTTTTTTTTTTTTTTTTTTTTTTTTTTATTTTTATAATTTAAAATAAAATGAGAAAAGAAGAATAATATTTTATGTTTTATTTTTTAATTAATAAAATTTTTTAATTTAAATAATTTTTTTTTTTATTAAATTTTTTAAAATTTATAACTTAAATAAAAAAAAAAAAAAATTTTAAATTAAAATTTTAAATTCTTAATCTTATTCTTTTTTTTTTTTTTTTTTATTTTTTTTTTTTTTTTTTTTTTTTTTTTTTTTTTTTTTTTTCATTTTTTTTAATTGTTTTTTTTGGTTTTTTTTTTTGTTTGGGAAAGATTTCTCTGTGGTTTTTTTCTCTTTTTTTTTTTTTTTCTTTTTCTTTCCTTCCCTCTTTTCCTTTTTTTTTTTTTTTTTTTTTTTAGATTTTTTTTATTGATTTATATTAAAATTTGAATTTTTTTTTTTTTTTTTTTTTTTTTTTCTTTTTTTTTTTTTTTGTGTTTTGTTTTTTTTTATTTTCCTTCTTAAAAACCCCATCCTCACCCCACAGACCAGGGCCCTCTCTCATAAGATGCCCCCTCCCCCTTCCCCTCTTTGCCTTCTTTTTTTTCCCCTCCCCTACCCTCCTTTCTCTATTTTTTTTTATAAAAAAAAAACCCCCCTCACCCCCTCTCCCCCCCCCCTTTTTCTTTTTTGTTAATTTCATTCTTTTTTTCTTTTTCTTTCTTTTACGTTTGGAAGTTTCAATACTTTAATTTTTATTTTTTTTTTTTTATATTTTAAAATTTTTTTTTTCTTTTATCTTTTTCTTTCTTTTTTTTGCTTTTCCTTTCATAGCTTTTTTTTTTTTTTGTTGGATTTGGGGTTTTTTTTTTTTTTTTTTTTTTTTTTTTTTTTTTTTCCCTTTTCTTTTTTTTTTTTTTTTTTTTTTGTTTTCACTCTATTTATTTTTTTTTTTTGTTTTTGGTGTTTTTTTTTTCTTGTCTTTTCCATCCTCCTTTCTTTTCCCCCTTCCATTTTTTTTTTTTTTTTTTTTTTTTTTTTTTTTTTTTTTTTTATTCTCTTTTTTTTTTTTTATAAAAAATATTTTTTTTTTTTTTCTTCCCCCCCCCCCCCACACCGCGTAGGTGTGTTTTTTTTTTTTTTCTATCATCCCTCCTCCCTCCTTCGTGGTAGTTTTTTTTTTTTTTTTCTTTTCTTTTATGTTTTTATTTTTTTATTAATTAAAAAAAATAAATTTTTTTTTTATTTTTGTTTTTTTTTTGGATTTTTTTTGTTTTTTTTTTTTTCTTTTGTTAAGCACATTTTTTTTTTATTTTTTTTTTTTTTTTTTTTTTTTTTTTTTTTTTTTTTTTTTTTTTTTTTTTCTTTTTTTTTTTTTTTTTTTTTTTATTCTTTTTTTAACTTTTTTTTTATTAAAAAATAAAAAATAAAAATTCTTTCTTTTTTTTTTTTGTTCTTAATATTTTTTTCAGGAGTGTTGTAGACGTTTAGTCAACACTTATCTTTTGCTTTTATGCCAAAACAATGTCCTCTGAGAAAATGAACAAAACATTCCAGTAGAGTTTTGCAAGGTGGATTAGTTTTCAACACCATGGTTTATGAGGAAATTTTATCCAGAGTTTAATAGATAGTCTCAGCAGTTGGAAAACCCCACCATCATTCCCACACATCATTTAATGATGACAGGCAAGAGACCTTATGAGGACAGACCAGCTGATCTGTCATTGACCTATTACACGCACACACAATCTACCACCTTGAATTCCCGCCTCTCATTCTCCCATCCAGTTCTTATCTTTGCTCTCCGACTGTTCCTGAGACCCCACCTGCAGTTGTTGCCCCACCAGACCTAAGCTGGTAATTTGGTGTCTGCTAGTGGATATAATTACATGCGTGTGTGCAGTAGAGCGTAGGAGCAGTTCTTCTTTAAACACAGTATGCAGGTAGGTGACTACAGCCTGGCATACATTCCTCTGCTCAGCTAACAACAGGGTCTGTTTTAATGGAGTATTCAGTGCTCACTGTAGGTTTGTAGTCAGTAAAGACGCATCAGTTATTAAAGGCCGCTGTGTAGGCAGAGCCGTCATCTCTTATAGGCTTTTTTGTAATGATGAAATATGGAAGATTGACAACTTAAGAAAATGTGGACAACTTGTTGGCCTTGGACATTTTGTTGTGCATAAAGGCACAAGAATCAAGGCAGTGAAATAAACAAAAAACACGATGGAGGTTGGGACATGAATGTGTCAAAATAGCATCTGTTGGTGCATACGAAACTGCCAATAAATGGAATTAAACAGTATTTTAAACTTTTATTTTCAGCTGACAATAACTGGTATCGTGCGGTGGTCCTGGAGGTTGCTGAGAATGAGATGAGCGTCATCTATGCAGATTACGGCAACACAGAGAAGGTGCCGGTCTCCCGTATCTTGCCTATCCCCATGCACCTGCTGCAGCTCCCCTTTCAGATCACTCGCTGCTCCCTCACTGGTGAGGCAACAGGGACCATCGTTCGCGTTGTGTTATTTGTAATTGCTCTTTTACTCCCTCATATTTCCCCTCTCTTTTTTCTAGGTAGGGAACATTTCCCTGCAGAGTTGCCAGAGGAAGTGCAGCAGATGTTTCAAAACGTGCTGTTGAATGGCGTCCTCGCCACTGTCCAGTCCTTCAGTGGCTCTGTTAACATGCTCTCACTCACGCTGCCAACTGAGAAGGGCGGGGGGCACCTCACCACCATGATCCTGGATGCACTACAGGCCCAGACCAAGAGTAATCCATGCCCATCCACTACCCAGAAGGCTGACCAAACTGACAACAGCACATCTACTGCCAACACTACAGTTGTACCTGACTGCCCCCTACCCACGTCCAAACCTGACACCGAATCTGGGCTGGAAAATACAGCTGCTCCCTCCAGCCTACCCATAACCCCAGAGCTGGCACCCCAGACTTGTCAGCAGAAGAAAAACATGCCTGCTGCTTCAGTCAGTGGTTGGTCTAGTTGTGGTTGTTTGATTCAGTTGCTAGTTTTTATTATTGCATTATTAATTCAACAAAATATTCAAGAAAATGTAGTGTATTTTTATATTGTCACAACTAATGGTATGCATGTGATTACTTTGCTTAAAGTGCTTAATTAGGCTGAAAATACTGGAAATAAGAGCAGCAAGTAATGATCGTTTGTCATTGATTTAATCTATTCATTTGTACTGATTAATCAATGAATGAAAAATTTATGGCGCTTTCACAAGCCAACATTTAGTCGGTTTAAATCAACCTCTGGTGCGGTTTGTTTGGGTTGTTGTGAACGTAGTAATCATACTGTGGTGCAGACCAAAACAACCGGTGCGAGACCGCTTGCTAAAAGTGCTCTGGGACTGTTTCCAAGCAAAGCAAAACAAAACAAAGCCTGTCTGTTGGGCATTTGTTGAGATGGACACAGGTAACATGAGTGGGAGAGGACTGACCTGGACTGCAGGAGACTGATGTAGTCCACAGAAATAGTGACGTTTATTAAGATAAACTGGAGGCGAAGGGATTTGTGCATGCAGCAGATCAGTGCCGAGTCAAAGTGAAAACACTTTGGCAGAAATATTGGATAATAAATAAATAAATAAATCAAAGTATGTGATTCCCTGCATAGCAGTGGCAGCTCTCGAGACAAAAAGAAATTTGCTTTCGTACATGCCCCTCATTTAATTTGTGAACTGTGAAATCAAACCTGACGAAATAGAAAGCAAAAGTATTCACTCTGGTTCGAAACAGCCAAATGGGCTATGGCTTGTGAAAGCACCCTAAATAAATGATCCAGGATGGGTTATGAGGCATCGTGAGTGCTGAAACCAAGCAACCGTTGTAATGATAGCTTGCATTTCAGAAGATCCAGTTCAGAACATTGAGCAAATGGAGCCTCCATGCAAAATTGCAAATACCAATGGTATGTATGTTTTAAAACAAAAATCTGTGACTCCCTAACATAGAACCGTTCTCACTCTTTTGTTTTACTATGAGTTTGTGGCTGATCAAGGTGGTTGAGCATTCGCTTGTCTTTCTGTTTGAATCCCAGATCCTCAGACCTCTGGCTGCTGCTGTCTAAACTTGACAACGAAGGTCAGAGCTGTTTTCGCTGCTTTTGGAAAGCATCTTTTGAACTTAGCCAGGAGTTTGCGGTCATCTGTTGTCACACTTGAGCGGATCTGGCAAAAACTTTGCAAATGGATAACATGATTTTGTTGTTGCCTTTCACAGATTGACCACCTGGAGCAGTTGGTGCAGCTGCAGCTTTCTCTCATCACACAGTTAGTGGGACAGAAAAAATAAGATGACCAACTTTATAATCTTTTTTGCCAACTTGTTTAAATCAAGCTTGTGTATTTCCCACCAGATTTCTTTAAATATCCTCCAGAATCAGCCACCCATTTTAATTTAGTTCTAATTCAGCTCTTAATTTAGCTTTTTAGCTTTGATTTATCACTTGTCCCCTCTGTTCATGGCTTGTATGTCTTAACTTGTGGTTAAATTCCAGTACTTTTTTATGTTTTAATATTTCTGGTGGTTTTCTTCAAAATGCACTTATTAGGTTTGTTAAAGTTGGCAGAAAACTCTGCAAAAAGATGTTCAACCTCAATTAACCACACGTGTTGTTTCCTGCAGTTGTGCTGCAGCGTAGCGTGCTGCGCTGCCATCTGTTCCTTTGTTCACAACTAATCACCTGTTCAGGTGGGAAGTCCAGCCAGACTGATTTATGTTTGACCTGTTTCAGTTTTTATATAAAGGTTCTGTGACAGTGAAAAGATTTTTAGTTTGTCATGTTTTTGAGGGCTGAAGTTCTAACTAATGAAACATTACTTCATTACTACATTAGTAATGTAGTAACATTACTACATTAGTACATTGCTCCAGTAAAGGAAAGGGTGAGTCTGCTTAAAAGTGGGCTACAGCATACTTATGCAAGTATACTTGCAAGATAAAAACTATTGAACTGGTAGTTTACTACTTTCATAAACTAAAAAGAGGCTTCAAGTATATACAAATATACTTAAAATATAAAAGGTATTGAACTACTAGTTTACGCAGTGTACTTTAAAGTGTACTTTCATGGACTAAAAAGTGAGCTACAAGTGTACTTACAGCATAAAAACTATTAAACTAGTAGCTTACTGAGTGCTTTAAAGTATAAAACTAGCACACTATTAATATACTCAAAGTATAGGTGCAGTACAAAATGAAACTTGTGTGCAAACTAGTTGTGTACTCCAAGTTTACTCTTCATCTAAAGTATACTTAAAGAGTATAATTTCAGGAACCAAAGTGGGCCAACATAGTCCCAAGAAATATTGAAGTATACTACTATGACATTCATATTAGTCTACTTTATATATTTATATATATAGATAGATGTAGTTGAACTTGTGTATATTTCATAAGCTTGTAGGAGGAAACTTGAAGTATGCTCAATAACATAAAAATACATTTACTCTATGAATAGTGTGGTAACTATAATGGTAGTAAATAACTGCTGTTGGGAGATGAAGAAGGTCCTTACTAGGGTACCAGGTTTTACTAGGGTGGGCTGTCTACAGAGCCTCTGGTCAGTCCTCGTCTCCACGGCCGTCCTGTGCTGGATGAGAGGAGGACTAAAGGGACTCTATCGGTGCAGGTACATCAGAGGTGGGCTTGGCGAGTAGGTGGGGTCGCTGCTCCTCCTCCCGTCTGGAGCCCTGCTGGATCAGACCAGTGCGGAAACGAGTAGGTGTGGGGAGCCGGTGAGGACTGCTGCCTGAAAGACTCGGTCAGGATTGAACATCGAGCACCACATGGTAAGTCAGCACACTTCATCGCTCGTCGTGATAAAGCTGGAGAGCTTTTGTTACCACAGAGCAGCATGTCCGCTTTGGATAGACCCCACTTTTATTTTAGGGGGTCCACCAAGGATTTTAAACCCGCTTCTATTAAAAGAGCTCAAAATATTACTGCACAGTTTTGTTAAGCAGTCATGCATCGAGGGATAATCTAACAGTTTAATACAGATTTAAAAGAAAATGAAGTCTGTCGGACCTTTTCATCGCCTGTCTGTTGCTAGGGCAACCGCTTTAATGTAGGTTTACCTCCTACCACATACTACAGTAACCTCTGGAACAGGACATACAGATGTGGCCAAGTCTAAACATGTCTATAGGCTATAAAATTAACAGGATGCTGTATGAGTCAAGTCTAAAATACAAGTCTGTAAGACAGCTGGTCCTAACTAGACCAACAATAGCAGGTCTGAAAGCAAGAAACCATGTGGTACCATGGTGACAGTACTGTGGTACACATTATGGCAGGCACCTTAGTATTACCGTGGTACTGCCTAAAAAAAAACACTATGGTACATACACCTTGTTACTGTCAAAAATACCATGGTATGTTAGATATACCTGATGCACTATGGTGCATACTGTATACCACGGTACTGTCAAAAATACCACGGTATGTTAAGTATACCATGATGCACTATGGTGCATACTGTATACCACGGTACTGTCAAAAATACCATGGTATGTTAGATATACCATGATGCACTATGGTGCATACTGTATACCACGGTACTGTCAAAAATACCATGGTATGTTAGATATACCTGATGCACTATGGTGCATACTGTATACCATGGCACAGTCAGAAATACCGTGGTATGTTAGATATACCATGATAAAACATGGTACTATCAAAAATACTGTGGTATGCAAATATACCAAAATGTACCATAGTACTATTAAAAATACAATAGCACATACCATGCCATGGTACTGTCAAAAATAACATACCATGATGCACCATGGTACTATCAAAAATACTGTGGTAGATCCAAATCAAATAAAATAATGGACAGAGGCAAATAAACGGTATCTCAAATTTATTTTTGTGAATTAAAATGTTGAATATAAACAGATTGAAAATATATTCCATTAAAAACAATGTTTACAGAAAACAAAGACAACTTAAGATATAAAAACACATAGTCCAATAATAAAAGAAAATTATATTGAACAAATTCATGAACATGTGTGGGGCAAAGAGGGAAACATCTGAATGTCTGTGGAAGATCGGTGGAGTACATGATGGTTTTCTTTACTTGATTATTAGATCATTAGACAACTTCTGATGAATGAAAGCCTTTATTTCAGCGTCGGTTTTGTCTGGGAGAACAGATTTAACTTCCCCGAAAAGAGAGAAAAGTTAAGTAAAGGAGAATGAACAAATAAACAGATAGATAGGTTGAGACACAGACACAGGGACACAAGCTTTTCTTGAACTCCATCTTTCTACTTAGTAGATCTTGAAGTAGGCTGACAGGCAACACTTTGGCTTCTTGGGTAAACAGCTTCTTCTGTTGCATGTCAGGGTCGTAACCTCTGGCCCCATCTTAAGCCTGCCTTGACCCTTGACACATTTAAGAGTGTCCAGATGTTGGAGATAACAGGCTATACTTTAAGCTGCAACGAAAATAAACATGTAGGTTTTGGAGATATTTCATCTTGAAATGGAAGCTCGGGTTTACTTGTTGTGAAAGCAAGACTGCATGGCTTTCTTTTAAATATCTGCACACAAGTCTTTTAATTTGGGGGCGTTGTAATCTATATTGCAATAAAACAATAAAAAAAAAAGAAATAGAATAAAAGAAAATAAATTTAAAAAAGAAATAAAAAGAAAATAAGATAAAAAACAAATAAATAACTAGTAACAAAGTACACATTTGCATTGATGATAATGTGAGATAAATCCCAAACTACAGATGAAATAGGCTGATAAACTTTACCATTTACAAATGGACAATTTAACTATTAGTGGTGATTTCTGTTTGTTAAATCAAACTTTATGTTGTCATACAATTCAGCTGATGGAGAGAAATACATTTCATATGCCACAAGTCCGTTAGTTTGCCCAAGTACACCACATCCAAATAATATTTAACATACTACAAAATATACAACATTTGCACATTTGTTCTTCAGTTGTTTTAAAAGTGGCTATTTCAGGTGACTGGTGACTCACCCTGAAACTGTTAGGATGTTTCACATCTCCAAGTACAGGCTAGGAGATCTTGGGATTTTTTTCAGAAGTTGGTCCAAAAACTAGCACTCCTTTCTAATTATAGACCAGAGAGCGGAGGCACTTTCCAACCTGCCAGACAATTCAAAGCAGACGGCACATCCGAGGCTTAGGCCTTCCTCTTTTTTTAAGGTGGTTACATATTTAGGAATGTCTCCTTTGGATAAGGACAACACATTAACCATGTCGAGTTAGAAATCACTGAACTTTTCCCTCACAAAATGACCCTGCTTTTGGCATTTATTTTGATTTTCAGTGATGCGTTTTGAGTCTCGAAAGCAAGACGGGACTTTTAGTTTCAGCTACCAAACGTCCAGCCAGACAGAGCAGAGAGGTGTTCACTGACAGGCAGCAAGATGAGGGGGTGGAGGGATCCAGAAGAATGCTTGTGAAGAGGGAGCAAATTATGAGACAGGTGTGTGCAGTGCACGTGTGTGTGTTTTAAATGTAGGCATGCATGACTGCTTCCTGCTACAAGCATGTGTGTGTGAGTCCTGGCAGTAATGAACTCTCTTGTACTCGCGACGTACCAGCGAGCGCACAAATAGAGCATCAATAGCCCCCGGTGATGTTTATCAGCCCGCGACTCAGACAGCCGCTGCATGTCAGCCCTGCAGATCTGTATCTCAGACACACAGACTCCTCTTAAAGAGAGGCTTCGTCCTGCACACAATTCTATCTCTGTCTCCGAAATATACACAGCTGTACCTGTAGGGGGGGTGAGGGGGGGTTTTCTGGCCAAGCTTATCAGCAGCCAGAGTTAATCAAACCTTATCTGCTGCAGCCCCTCAACTTCTGATCTGTACCCAGCAAAGAACACAGAGAAAGCAGCAGGTGGGGTTGTTACTCCTTGATTTAGACGTTCACTCAATTAACAGTTCATCAGATACACTTGTGACTGAATGACTTTTAATATAACTTGCATTAAGTCCTATCTTTGTGACGCTAGATAAATAGTTCTTTTAGTTTCAATAGTCGAGGCCATACTTGTGTATGTAACACAAATCTAGCCCCAAAGAGGTCCATGAAGGTGGATCCAAAGCTTTCTGACAACAAATATATTCCGTCGTGGATTTCACAGATATAATTAAATTGTAGAGGCGTGTTGTATGAACTGCTAACTCATGTATGAACTAAGAATTTGAGTGATTTTCTTCGTAGTAACTCAGATACTCCTTAACATTTATGGCAAAATAATATATTATGTCCATTCTTTAATAATGTGGACATCCATTTTTGCGCTTCAGAATGAATGCCAACATTTTGTTTTATTATTTTTTTGCATGTTCTCAAGTTTTCATTGATCACAACCTCAAGCGCAGTAGTTTTGGATGTCAGGAAGGCCATGTTTATCCATCAGTAGAAAATTAAAACCATGATGCACCATGGCACTGTCAAAAATACCATGGTATGCCACATATAACAAAATGCGCCATGGTACTATTAAAAATACACTCAAACATACACAAAAACTGTTGTCATATTTCTAATTTATCCATGTCCTTGTAATGATAAGCCTCAACGCTGGCAACTCACTTCCCAGGTGAACAAACTGACATTCCCATCAGCTTCCTCGCCACACACATCAAAAGAAGATACTGCTTATCTTTCCGACCCAGACAAAATACAGAATGATTTACATGATGTGTGTGTGTGTGTGTGTGCGTGTGCTGTTGAATAAATTGCTAGATTGGCCTGTGGGGAGTAATAACCAAATCATTCTGTTATGTAGAAGTCTGGTAGCTGTCAGTCAGGCTCAGCTCACACGGAGCTGTGAAAACACGTTGTGTGTTCAGTGTCGCTGAGGCACGTTACTTCTACACTGACCTCTTCTCTCCTGTCATTTTAGCTTTCCTCCCTGTACAAGACTTCTAGAGTTGTGAACCTTATTTTGACATTTCTTTCAACATGATTACAAGTCTTCCTGTAGAGAAAATAGCACTTCAAATTTCTGCGCAAATTGTCCGTGATTGACATTGACTTTTTCTGATGAAATACACCAGTGGTTCCCACCCTGGAGATCAGGACTCATACGGGTACCGAGATGAATTTGTCGCACAAAACTCAACTCAATAATTTAAGCTTTTTTGTGAAATAGCCTACTACAAAAATATATGAATGAGATCTCATTCTCATGTCCATGCTAACGTCATGACCTCTGATAAAGGGTTATAAGCATATATTACTTCATTTAAAGGTGACATAAGGTTGGGAGCCACTGCTGTGCACACCCCGGCCTCTTTGGTGTATGTGGTGTATTTTTCACTAAGTGTCTGCTTTTGTATCATTCCAGGTCTCTCGACATGCACCGTGATATCCATCTCTTCCCCCTCTTAACACTGCTGCTGCTTCAAGGTTGGTTGATTGGTTTTATTAAAGTTTTGCATTCAGTTTCAGTTTAGGAGTGTCCTCTAATACCTCTCTGGTATTCAGAGTCTTTAGAACAAGGGCTGTTAAGTGAGTCAGGCCTAGTAAGTACAGTTTTGGAGTGTTTTTAATGTACCAATATAGTGATTAAAATGTTCAGTGTGTTGGCATTTGTGAGCAGCAGGTCTACATTCGCTGCATGGTGGAAAATGTGTGATGCTTTACTGCAGCTGAGAGTCTTTACAAGATATTTTACTGCTTAAACCTGTCAAGTCCCCAGTGCAGAAGAATCCCCATTATCTTCTTGTGCTTAAAATGCTGCTTGTTTCCAGGCAAGTCAAATTTTGCATCGCTTTTATAACGTATCGTCAGTTGTTCTCTCGGACCTGAGTGTCGGTATTTGCCTGAGGGGAGAGGCGGGAGTCGTGGGGCAATATAATCTGAGTTGTTTTCAAAAATGACGGCTTTAGCACCATCTGAAGTATTTATTACTGGTCATTTTAAGACTTTGAACTTGAGCAAAGCAGGCTGTTTCACCTTGTCAAGACGCCCCCCTTTTTCTCCTGTGCTGACAGTACAGATAACATGTTGCAGTGCTTCACTAGCTAAATATCCATGTAATCCAGCCTGTCAGATAAATTTCCCAGATAAGTAGGAGCTGATCCTAGTTTTCTCTGATTTCAAGGGAATATTCCTCATATCTCCCAGACTATGGTGGGAGTAATGCCATTTAGAAATTGGCTCCTCCGCCTGAGGATTCTTTCTCATTATCTAGCTCCTGATTTCCCTGCTATGTTTTCACTCACAGACATAGAAGATACAGTCATTTTTTGGCTGAACAGACAGACTTTTTGTTCAGAGTAGTGGGGCCCCGCTGACCACGAGAAAGCAGCTTGCCAAGAGCTGAAACTTTCACTATCAGGAGGACTTTGAGGCTGGACTGATGTTGAAATTAGGGGCAGATGAAAGGGTCACAAAGAGAAAAAGTGGGCGTCAAGTCCCTGGAGTTGCAGGTGGTACGTTTCCTTAACGTTCCCTGACCTCATGCAGCGACCTCCAGTGAAAAGATGATGGAAGGTATTATGTAAACACTTGGATTTCATGGACATTTAAAAAGAGATATGAAATCAGTGGCTCTATTTTCACTGAAATAATTACATCAACATAAGATTTTTAGTTTTAGTCAAGCCTCTGTACACCCACACAGGTGTTTTCAGTTATTCTAGCTGATTAGACGTCTGCTCTGGTTGAAGGTGGGCCGGAGCGTCGATGAAAATTCATTAAGTCACAATTTTATCTACCAGTAAGATGATAAAGGTGTCATTTGTTGCGCCCTAACAGGTGCAACAAAAGCTAAGAGGAGACTCAGGAAGATGTCACTCAATCCCACACAATCCTGAGCAGAGGATTTATCAGCCAGATTAACTGAAAACACCTGTGTGGGTGTTCAGTGGCTTTAATGAGAAAACAGTGAATTAGTTTTATTATTTAAATAGTGTCAGTGAAGAAGAGACTTGTGCCTTGGCGCTAATTTGATGCCTTGCCGGTGGCCATCAATAAGCCTGTCTGGAAGATGGGATATGTTTGGTGGAGGATGCATCCTGTATGGGAACCATCAGGTTGGCTGGTTAAAAAGCTTGTGGCCCAGAGACCGCTCAGATTAATACGCATTTCTCACAGCAGATATTTTGACTTGTCATAGTTGGAAAAGCACAGTTGTTACTAATAACACTAACGATTTCTCTGTTTTATTCAAGTGGTCCAGTGAAGGTGACAGTGAGCCAGCATTCACGATACCTGGGCCCTGAAATCAAAGCAGCTGAATGGGTTCAACCATCATTCATTTATTATTTACACCTGTGTTGTTCCTACTGTGACAAGTCCAAGTGTCCTCTGTGAAACCGTACCAAAGAAGGTTGCCTTCAACCTCCATGCCTGAAGACAATGTTTGGTTCTTCCATTCCTTTGCAAGATACATAATTGTATTGTGGTGCAGTAAATTCAGAGCCTGTAGTACATCATTAATGGTTATGATGGTACTCGGAGCTGTAAACAGCTTAAAAGACTTAAATGAGTATTGTTTAAGTCTCTCATCAAGGAAAAAAAAGACATTATTTCCTTTTTCTCAAAATGTGAGGAGTGTTGTACCACTTTCCTACACATTTTAATGTTGCATATAGAGATGCGGAGTGTCTCCCTCTGCTGTTATTTCATAAAAAAAATATGTAGAGTTAAGTATTTTTTTTTTTTTTTATCCCATTTGAATTGTGCCATGAATCACACGTTTGTCGATTTAAAACATAATTCTGCAAGTCAAGAAAGTGGCAGTTTGTAGTAGGTTTGTCACAGTATCATTTAGTTGTGTGTGAAACCACTTCAGCTCTCGTCTCACACAGTAAACGTCACCAACACTAACTTCGCTATGTTCCACGCACAAATGAAATGCTGTCTTACCTGATGTGTTTTGGCCAGAGACTCCTCGTCTTTTTATTAGCCGGGAAGTGAAAGAACGAGCCAGACCCGTTGCTTACGTGACTTTTGGGTGTGCAGTCTTTCTAATTATTGTATTTTCACAGTCTGATACTTCAGCAGTTTCGCAACAAACTGCGACTTTCTTGACTTGCAAAATTATGTTTCAAATTGACAAACATCACGTGTGATTCATGACGCAATTCAAAAAGATAAAAAAATTTAAAATTACTTGTCACTTTCCGTTGACTACTGTTCACATTACTTTCGACATACGATCCCATGGTGGTCCACCGGAAGGTGGACCACCATGGGATCGTTGTATTAATATTGTGGTGCGACTGTGGCTCAAGGTAAAACGGGTCGGCCACCAATTGGAAGGTCGGCGGTTCGATTCCCCGGCTCCTCCAGTCCACAGGAAGTGTCCTTGGGCAAGATCCTGAATCCCAAAATCTGCGCCATTGGTGTGTGAATGAGTATGTGGATTAGATCCTGATGGACAGGTTGGCACCTTTCATGGCAGCCTCTGCAGTATGAATGTCTGTGTGAATGGGTGAATGCTGACATGTAGTGTAAAGCTCTTTGAGTAATTAAAAGACTAGAAAGGCGCTATATAAATGCAAGTCCATTTACCATTATCTTTGTTTTTTGGACTCGGTCAAAAAAATTTGAAGACGTGTGACCTTTGACACTTGAAATTTGATGACAGAAGCCATCTTTGGGCCATCTTTTCAGACATTTTTAAACTAAAATTATTTATTTTTAAAGATTATTAATAATGAAAAGAATTGTCAGGTGATGTGATTTTTAGTCCATAATCCCAGCTAATTGAAATTTTAGTGAAATAATCTTTTTGTTGATATTTGTACAATGAAAAAGCCCTATTCCTTATCACACATAAACCACAATCCACAGTCTGAAGATGGCTATAAAATTATTCTGTGTTAAGTTGCAGCTGATGTTCTTCAGAATTAGTCTTATAATGTAATTACTGTCATATTTGTTACTGATGAAATGGGTTGCCATGTCATATTTGTCTGCTTCAGTGACAGTTCTCATACTTGCCCTTGTTTCTATTGAACCTTTCCTTGATGTTTCTGTCCTTCACCTCCGCCAGCTGATTAGCAGACACTCATGAGGCAGGCAGCCTGAACCTTTAGTTGACGGGACAAGCTGACAGTTTCTCTTGTGATTGGAGAAAAGGACTGAGCTATTCAGAGATTGGAATCTGTTTAAAGCGGAGATGCATGTAAAACCACTCAAGCGCTCCGTCTCCGTGCCGGACAAATGCCTCTGTGACCCGTTGGGGTTACCAGGGACAACAAGGCGTGTTCACATGGGTTTTTCTGAACAGGAAATCACATCCCCCTCGCCCCTCTCTGCGCTGTACGTGTGCCTGAATAGAGGGACGTCCTGTCAGTGAATGGAGGGAAAGAATGGTTTTCTTCACTTGTCCGCTCACATTAGCTTTGAATACGCAATTATCCATCATAGAGGGTCAAGTGGGAATCAGCGAACTGTATTAGCTTCAGGGACAGCATCTAATTTATTATTCAATTTTACTTCTGAAGGCCCCAGTGATGGTTGTAAAGGGACTAAATAGACACAGTTAACATGGGAAAGAGCTGAGAGAAAAGCTTGAAAAATAAGTATAAATTTGTTGCAGAGATTAGTCTTTTTTCCTCTAACTTTCAACCCCTCAGATTTATCTTGTGGCAGCCCCGAACCTCAGGTTGGGAACCACTGTTTTATTAACATGTCTTATTAGAGCTCAGGTAGCCTAACACATTTACAAACCAATTTTGTGTGTAATGAATTATGTTCCTTTAATGTTAATTCTTGAAAAAAACATCACCTGTCCTGTTTGCGTGGCCTAAATGTTAAATGTTGACACCGTGTATGTGCATAATACTGTGGATATCTGACGGACCTCTGTGTTGTTTGTCCCTCGTAGTCCATCCGGGCACCTCGGTGCAGGAGATCCAGACCAGCCATGAGAACATCGTAAAGATCAACTCAGCTGGAGAAAGTGAGTAGACAGAAGATTAATCTGTTGACCGTCACACAAACATGATGTATGATGCAGTTAAGTTGTAGTAAAAAAGCTAATAAATAGCTAGTAGAGTGACAAGACTTTTGAAGAATACTTTGAGGTGGTGGGTGGTCTTATTAGCCTGGTGTCTGTGTCACAGAGGAGAGTTTCTGAAGGTGACTTTCCCAGACGCAGACAGATGGCTCACTCTCCACATCTCTAATGGCTTCACGATGAGCTGCTCATTCTAACATTACAGCAGCAACACTGATGATTATTTATGACACCAGCGAGTACAAACATGCTCTTTGCTCGGTGATGGTTTTGTGAGTGTGCTCTTAGGAGAATAAAAATGAGCTCTGGCATGCTCAACTGTTTTTCTATTGTTATGCCAAGGTTTTGTTTTCATCTGTTACAGCCTATTTGACCACTAACCAGGGTCCCACATACAGCAGAACAATCGAATACAAACTCTTTGCCAGAAATGCAATGAATGATCTACGTCTAGAGAGTGTTTAACTGTATGTGTGTTTCCATGGGAAGTGATGCAGTGCTCGGCAGCCATGGATATCCTCTTCCTCCTGGATGGTTCTTACAGCGTGGGGAAGGGCAGCTTTGAGAGGTCCAAACACTACGCTATCAAGCTCTGCCAGGCACTAGACATCGGACCTGACAAGGTTTGTTTTCTCTCTGTTCTGTTGTGTGTCTCTCTCTCCCTCTTTCTCTCGCGTCAATTAGTATTCATGTACTCTCCCACCCTTGTCAAGGTGCGAGTCGGTTTGATTCAGTTCGGTTCCACTCCCCGGCTGGAGTTCGCCCTGGACTCGTACGCCACCAAACCAGAGCTGAAGAAGCACATGAAGAAGATTTCTTACAGGTGTGTTTCTCCTCTCATTTCACCCTCAGACAAATCATGCATCATTCATGATGGAGTGGGTGGCAGGATGGCCGTGTTATACTGCTGAAGAGATATGACTGAAAGAATGTAGAAAATGATACACAAGCACATATGTAGTTCATAAAGTCAAAATTAAGCTCTTACAGTTATTTAACAAATGAAACAAGCTGAAACAGTTTTTTTAATCATTTTATGTTTATGACACCTGAGCAGGCTTTATTCACTTAACAAGGCCGTGAAATATGACTGAAAGCCGTAAACATGAAAAGAAATATTGCGTTATGGTGGGGTTTTTTTTGTTTTGTTTTTTTTAAATCAAATATGTTCTCAAAGAGGGACAAAGTTGTTGGGACAAGTGTTTATTTTCATACAAGCCTTTATCACAGATGAGAGGGAACTGCGTTTAACATGGACCCAAATCAGCAATTCCTTATTATCATACTGTATATACAAACTAGTTGTTTGCAGTTATGAGAACCTTTATGCTCAACTTTTTTGGCATGCTGAAACTATTTTTAAGACCACAACCAGATTGAATGAGTTCGCAATAATGGCATAACTGGGAGTTAAATGATCATCCAGTTCAAACTTGTGTGGAAAGCAAAACACACGCACACACGCACAAGCACACACACACAAACACACACATGCACAAACACGCATACACACATTCAGACGTAATCCAAATGCTCCCTGGACAGGAAAACAAATTAATTTCAGATTAGAGGGGTACACTACAGGTGGTCACTGGATATTGGATAAGTACATAAGCTGAGGAAGAGGAGGGTAATTTGGCCATGTGTGTGCGTGTGTGCGTATGTGTGTGTTCACAGTTTGAGAGTAATATTTTGCCCTTCCATCTGGTTTGAAACTGCCACCTTCATTTTGAACTCATTAGGTGTCACGTTGCCTCAAATCAAACTTGCACCGTGTAGCACTGTAATGTAGCTGTATGTTTTTTTTACTCAACTAAACCATGCATGTACTCTGTTCTCCAGTATACAAAATCCTTGCCTCATACAATATCATTGAATAAGACATGAAAGAACATGGCGTAACGTAATCATCATAAAAGCAAGTGGAAAATAAACTGAAATTCATTAAAATACTAATAATTATGATCATGAAGAGTAGGAATGCAAAAAAAGAAAACATGGTCAATACAAAGGCCTTTAAAAATATGTACAAATTCATATAAGAGAGATTATTTGTTGTTCACTCTGTTTAAATTGCCTGTTGCTTTTTAAGGGATATAATCCATAAGCCTTGAGGAAAAAGATGTATTGTAAAGTCTGAAATGTGATAAACTGCTGCAAATGCTAATCATCAAATAAAAATATATATTAACCACTTCATCTACGTCTGTATCCCTAATACAACTACATGTGTACAGTTTGTGTTATGTAACATGTATTGTGGAGCGTAAAAAAGCATCTTTTTAATCTGCATGTGTATGCTGAGTAACTTGGTGTTGTTGACATAAATATGCTCAAGGGAGCCAAGATCATTTAGTCATGCCTGAAGGCCTTTGAACCTTCCACTACATTGTTTTAAATTTTCAAGCAATCGATCACGAGACACTGTGGATCTGTTTCTTTGTGTCTAGTGGTGAGAAAGAAAGAGGCTCCTGCTCTGACTGACCTTTATGTCTTTTTGAAAACATCTAACAGGTTTTAAATGGGTTTCTTGAGCCCTGGGGTGATGAAACTTCAGACAACACTCAGACTATTCCTTGTACATTTTCAGTCCGAGAAGTAGAAGAGGAATGTGGCTTACTTTGGCAGTGATATGCGGTAGATTATTAACTCTGCTGGCTTCTGTAGTGCCGTACACATTCTCTAATTGTGCTGTTTCAGTTTTGTTCTAACAATAACATACAAAAACTCTGAACTCCCAGGGGAGGCAGCACCCAGACAGGCCTGGCTCTAAAATACGTGCTGAGGAAGGGTTTCCCAGGTGGCCGTAACTCCTCTGCTGTGGCTCGGATCGCCATCCTCTTATCAGATGGGAGGTCTCAGGGCAATGTGGCGCAGGCGGCTGCACAGCTCAAAGAGACAGGTGTGGTCTTATTCGCTGTGGGCATCCGCTATCCCAGGTATGTTAATGATCATTGCCTGTAATAATACATTAAACCACTAATTTTTGTTTTTAGTGCAGTCTCTAAAAAAGTGCTTTTGTTGCCCAGATGGGAAGAGCTGCATGCCTTGGCCAGTGAGCCGATGGAGAGTCACGTCTTCTTTGCGGAGCATTTCCACGATGCTGTCAACGGCCTGTACACCACACTGACCGCCTTCTCTGTCTGCAACGCCACACCTGCTGGTGGGATTCACTGGAGGAAATTATAACTGTCCTCTCCCTCACTATTTTCCTTCTTTTGTTTTGCTCTCTTTAACTCCCTCCAATTCTTGTCCCCACCTCATATCAACACCTGTCCCTACCAAATGGTCCTGCCCGGCTTCCCAGGCTGCCAGGTGGAGTTGTTTCCCTGTGAGAGGAAAACACTGGAGACGGTGAAAGAGTTGCAGGGGAATTACATGTGTTGGAAAGGCTCCAAGGGATATTCCCCATACACGTCTCTCTGTCCATTCTACAGGCAAGTGTACATGAATGCATGAATAAAGCAAATGTTATTATGTCTTTATGAGAAGATAAATTCCTTCGCTTTTACTCAAGACACCATTTTAAGCTTCAGATCAAAATTGAATCTTTCTCTGTAACTATACAATTCAAACTTTCCTGTAAATCATCAGGAGATATTTGGTAGCTGTGAACATACATCTGTTGATGCCTCTGGACACATCATCAGTGAATCATCGGGTGTTTCGGGTCTTTCAACATCATGCACCCGGCTTATGTCCAGATGGCAAGCTACTCTCCAAATCCATGGCTCTCCTCCTTTGAGCCACAGCCATCGATGGTACTGCAGATGGCTCTCCTCTTCCTCTCTCAATTTGATGCCCAAACTACTGAAGGCTCTGGCTAGGTAAAGGGCCCTGAATCCCCTGCATCCAACTTCCACTTTGAGACACTTCGTCTCTCCATCAAGCCTGCTGACAGCTGCTGACCAGTCCTGCGTACTTGGAGAGCTTCCTTTCAAAGGCTTCTTCCAGGCGATCTTCCCAGCAGCACAGCTTGCTTAGTGGACTCAAACACAAGGAAAATGTGTTCAATGCTGTTCAATGCCCACCAACAGCTACCAGTCCCTTGCCGAGGTCAGGATGCCTGCAGATGTTCTTCTGGCGAGATTTAGCTGCTCCCCAGCTCTGACAAAGGCGATGGTCTTCTCGGAGGGTCTGGACCACTTCTCCCACTTAATTCCTGCACTGATGGCTTCAGAAATGGTCTTCGGGACCTGATCATGCCTCCATCGGTAAGGTCCGTCTCCAAGTACCTTTGTATAGCAGCTGAGGATGTGTTCCAGGGTTCCTCACTTGGAGCACAGTGGGCATGTTGGTGTCTCTGCTATGCCCCATGTGTGCAGATTTGAAGGCTTGGAAGCACATCAGGCACTGCCTGAATGAGAAATTTGATGCAGTGAGGCTCAGCTTTCCAGAGCTCAGCCCAGGTCGCTCTCCTCTGGACCACATTCTCCCATCTTGTTAAAGCTCCTTGTTGCTTCACTCCATAAACTGTAACTTGTCCTCCACCTTGCCATTTCTGGCGAGGGAGAACAACGTCACAAAGATGGTATACCCTGTGATGATGCCGATCTCTACCCTGTGCCAGCTTGATGTTATTGCTCCAGAAGAGACCCTCTTCCTGAAGTTGCTGTAGTAATCAGCAATGAGGTCTCTAGTCCTGCTGTGGACTTGATGTTTGGTTAGTGTGAGCTGCACCAGCTTGTGTGGAATGGAGCTGCATGCGTTCGCCAGGTCGAGCCACAGGCTCAGACAGGTTGCCCTTGTTCTCTCTGGCCTCCCTGATGAGCTGTGTCACCACACCAGTGTGTTCTAGACAGCCTGGCATCACGGAAATGCCACCTTTCTGGATTGATATGCTGATGTACATGTTTGTAGGACTGATGGATCCGTAGAAGTGTCTTTGCAACTGTTGAAGAAACCGGTTGACAGCAACCAGTTTATGATGAAGAAGGAGGCTGGTGTCATTCTGGGTCAGACTGAGGAAAACAATCCAAACACTTGTTTTTCATTGCTCAATGAACCACAAGACTGTGGTTGTTCAGCAGGGCAACTCCCATCTGTTAATGTGCTGTCAGTGTGAGGGTGTTAATAACAACAAGTATAATTCTGTCAGAACCTCCCTGAGGCAAATTAAAATGGCCTTTGACTAAATTAATTTCACAGCACATTGCAGCTTTACCACAGTGAAATGGCTAAAGACGTATAGAGCTGACTGTTTCAAGAACCATCACAACTTTACATTTGATCTTCTAAAGCTTATTTCTCATGAGTATGCTAAACTTTCCTGCAACTTCTTTTCCAAAAAGCCAAATTTAAGATGGTAAAATGGGTCTATATACGTATAGTGATGTAAACAAAGACTCACCATTAATAGATATAATACTAGATAGATAGATACTCTTTGTAATTTTTTTTGATATGTTATGTTCAAGTATGTAAAAAAGCCTCTATCTAATAGTAACTTTTGGTGAATTTAGGAAAAATCTACTGACACTCTTTCCATTAGTCTGAAAGAGGACAGTGCATGAAAAAACAATGGTTTTGCCTGAGGCCTTAACAAACTGCAATCCAAGTGAGATATCTAATTTGTACATTACTTTGGACATTCTGTAACATCGCTCACCCTCTTCCTAACATACAACAACTGAGTGAGCTCTTGTGAATAGAGCCAGATATACTATGAGTGATGTCACTGTCTATAATAGAGAGAACGTCATATCGACTGAGTTACAGTCAGCGTCGATTTTGACCTGTGAAAATAGGTTGGATGTGCTTAAAACTTTGCATAAATAGAGCCAGGGTGAGCGTTTTAGACAAGCGACATGTTACGGTTAGGACGTCTTCATTGGGAAAACCTGAAACTATTGTGCACTTGTTTGCATCGTGTCCAGTTCGGAAGAGGTACAGTGCCAGATGAATAAAGGTATATTTATAATGCCTTCCATGTGAGTTATTTATCATATTTGCAGTGTATTAATTAATTAGATGTTAATACAAATGTTTGTTCTTACATTATAGAACTGCCAATTTGAAAATGGAAAATTCATTTAGGTGAAAGGAGAAGAAAAAAGAAGTGATTCTTCACAAAATACACATTTTTGAATTATTTTCAACGTGACAAAACAAATGATTTTTTTGTTTTTGTTGCAGGTACAGCAAGATGTACAAGAGACACCAGACAGTCTGCCATCGGACCATCTGTCCAGGTAACAACACCTTTTCATTTCAGGCTCTCTCAAGCAAGAAATGCTCCTGAAGGCATAGATGTCGGTGTGAGAATGAGTTTTTAGATTAAATCCTGATGGGCAAATTTGGCACTGTGCGTGGCAGCCTCTGACATCAGTGTAGAAATGTGTGTGTGAATGGGTGAATGAGTAGTGTAAAGTGCTTTGACTGGTCGGAAGACTAGAAAGGTGCTATATAAATGCAAGTCCATTTACTGTTTACCATTTCCTTCTTTGGGAAGATGTGTATTTGTGTAACATCCTGCCATTCTTTCTCCACTGTACTGTAGATCCCTGCGACTCTCAGCCCTGTCTGAATGGTGGAACATGTGTATCAGAAGGTCCAGAGGGCTACCACTGCATGTGTCCACCTGGCTATGGAGGAGACCCACACTGTGGTCTGTACACTGCCCTCAAACTTACTGAGATATCAGCACCACCCCACTCTCTGAATGAGCTAACTCGCCCCTCCATCCCTCCTCAGCTCCTGCATTATCTCTGGACTGCGCCGTAGACTTGCTGTTCCTCGTGGAGGGCTCCGCCACGCTCACCTTTGAAGGCTTCCTCCGCCTCAAGTCCTTCTTAAAGCGCTTCCTGCGCACCGTGATCGGGTCCGACAGCCCCAGTAAAGTCGGCCTGGCGGTGTTCGGTGGAGAAACAAGAGTCGAGATCCCGGTGGACAAGTTCAAGGGGGACCTGAATGGTCTGCTCAAGGCTGTGGAGGCACTTCAACCAGTCGGTGGAGAGACACTGACAGGCCAGGCACTTCGCTATGTCACACGTCACGGCTTTGTGAGCGCGCCAGTCTTTGCAGACGTCACGGACGACCTGCCCCGCGTGGTGGTGCTGCTCACAGGCACTCGTGCTGTCGACGAGGTGGTGGAGCCCTCTAAATACGCACGAGACAGAGAGATCTTCCTGGTAGGGGTGGGACCAGAATACTTAAGGGGACAACTGAATAATATCACAGGGAATCCCCAGAGGACTATCACCTACAAACCACCTGAGTTCAGTGCCAAGATCCCTGAGCTCAAGGCTAAGATCTGCAGTGTTGATACACAAGGTACGGACTGACTATTACCTAATAATGAGAGGAAGAAATGTTTGCTCATCCAAGAAATGCAACAAATATGTAATAATAAAAATAATTTGATCATCACTTCCTTTAAAACCTTTTTAAGAAAAAATATATTTAATCTTTAAAATCTCCATTTTCTGGCTGACATAGATCAATAAACCCTCTGGATTTTGCTTAAAAAAGACATTTTTAGGGTCTTGAAATACCACTTTGAAATCATGTTTTGTACATTTCAACTAGTACTAATTGTCTGTATAATTTAACAACATAATTCTTTGTCTTTTTTTGTTTTCCAGGTTGTCTGGGCCAAGCAGTAGACCTGGTGTTTGCCCTGGATGCCTCAGGTGGTGTCAGCCCCGATAACTTTGCCACTCTGCGCGACTTTGTGCGCAGCCTCACTGTCCAGTTCGACATCAACCGCGACGTGGCTCAAGTGGCGCTCGTGGCCTACAGTCGGAGAGCTACCACCGTATTCAACCTGGACACCCACGAGACCGGCTCTGCCATCCTCAAGGCCGTCGACGACGCCAACTACATGGGTGGAGTGGCTTCAACGGGCACCGCTTTACTTCACATCCACTCCGACGTCCTGACGGTGGCCAAAGGCGCACGGCCCGGAGTCAACAAGGCTGTGGTGGTGGTGACAGACGGCTCGGGCGGGCACGACGCCATTGTTCCAGCTCAGAAGATAAGAGATAATGGAGTTTCACTGTTTGTGATCGGTATTGGAGATATACAGAAAGAGAGGCTGCTGCAGATTGCTGGATCAGAGGAACACATGATCGCGGTGTCGTCTTATGAGGATCTCAAATATTTTGAGGATGTGCTGGTGCAGATGCTGTGTTCAGGTGAGAGCACAGGAAAGTACCAAACCTTTTCAGGACAGAAAATGCCCAGGGAGCTGTACAAAAATATATGAACATTATATTATGGCAACCAGCTGAATCATGATACATTTCTTTCTATTAGAGGTTAAAAAGCCAGTAAACCTGTGCAAACCCAACCCATGTATGAACGATGGGACCTGCATCCTGTCTGGGGGGAGCTTCCGCTGTCAGTGCCAAGGCTACGAAGGACCACACTGTGAAACAAGTCAGTGGCATTAATGCTTCCACCTTCCTCCCTCCCATGACAATTTCAGTACTATATCGACCATTTCCTCTTGTCTGCATATCAGTTCAATCTTTTAACCTTCTGGGATCCACAAGAGACCTGTTTTTGTCTTTTTTTAGGGGGATACAGGGTTTCTTTAAAGAGAGATAGCAGGTCAGCAGTATATGTCACATAGAAATGTGTACATCATCTCAAAGCTGGGAACCTGAACATTAATTTGAGATGCAATCATACAACCTTTGAATGCTCTAGGTCTCGAGTTTGTGGTTGTAAAATTTCACAAGGTTGTAATAATCCTTAAAGGTCACAACAGGACATTTTATACAGTGATGTCAAGTTTCAAAAAATGGTCTCACAACAATGAAATGGCTACTGTGGAGACTAACATCATCATACATGAATACAGTTTGGCTCATTGGATCCACAAGAGTCTCAGTTTTACAGTGATACCCAATCTATGTAATTCCTAGACTGTTTATGGACCCCAGTATGCAGAAATATTAAACCACATCATTTTTAGAATAGGCGAAAATAACACTTTTATTCTGCATTCAAAAACCTGCATGGCTTTGCCCCAAATTGCATGTGATTCTCATAAAGTGGGCATATCTGTAAAAGGGAGACATGTCGGTACCCATAGAAACCATTTTCTTTCACATATCTTGAGGTCAGAGGTCAAGGGACCCCTGTGAAAATGGCCATATCAGTTTTTCCTTGCTAAAATTTAGCCTAAATTTGTGATGTTACTAAGCTTCCTTCCTAACAAGCTAGCATGGCATGAGTGGTACCAATGGATTCCTTAGATTCTCTAGTTTTATATGACATAACTTCATTCTAGCTCTAAAACTGTACTTCTATTAGAAATCTACCTCTACAGCCTTTGAAAGACTAGAGTAAAGTCAGTCAGCATTGTGGGTATTTGGTTGGGTCTGGTTGTCTGACTACTGTTGTTACTTGTACAACTTGACTCTGCCACAGTCAGAACTACCAAAACTTCTCATAGCAGCAGCATTATTTGCATGTGCACATGACTTTTTCTGTTATTTGTCCACAGGAAGCAGCAGGCCTTCATCCAGAGGAGATCTCCCGAGGCCTGCTGGTCTCAGAAAGAAGAGCAGGCAGAAGAAGAGTCACCAGGAGCTCCTTCATCACTACAAACTGCACCACAGGAGACATGCTGCCTGATACACAAGTAAACACACGTACTATACACAAAAACAAGTCACCTACGGACACTTGAGAACCAAGGGTGTTTGTGGGTACACAGTGGAATAAAGGGAAAACCAATGTTACTGTTTCAATATATAAACTTGCACTCAAACTTCAACAAATGCCTTCAAACTGTGTCTTTCTACTGCAGTGTCACCACTGAACTCACTGTTGTTCAGTTTTCTCAGTATTGTTCTGCTGTCTATTCAAAGATGTCAACATTTTTATTATTTTGTAGTGTATGTCTATCATGATTGTATCATTATTTTTATTGTATAATCATCACTCTTCTTTCCTTCTTTCAAAAACATCAAATTTGTGCCAAAAATGCTTGATACCAAGTGCTCTTCAATATATTTTGACATTTTTTTACAATAGGCCCTCCTAAATTCACTCAACCTTTTAGATGTTAAAAACATGATTGTTTGCTCTGACTAATGAGCAAAATTATTGTATAAATATACAGTATGTATATATGTGTTTCATTATTAGCTATATTTGTGCTCGATAACACTTAAACACTTAAAATAAGGCTGTTTTTTCTACTTAAACTTACCCTATACTTAACTAATAGCACATTTGGGGGAAAAGGAAACAAATTCCATAGTACATGATTTGTCAATCCAGTTTTAGTGAAAAGTATCTGCTTTATATTTAAATAGTAGAATTAATCCATTTGTACAACATGTGGTATATTTGAAATGTCAAGTCATTTAATTTATTAGCTAAAATTAAAATTTAAACACTTCGAACCTTCAGAAAAGAAGCCAGGTGAACATCCTATTATGAAATGACTCCCCGTCATGAATACTTTATTACTTCATTAGTGAGAAGTGACTGAGTTGACTCTAATTACCCTGTTAAATTTTAATGCTGCATGCTTCCAGTGTCCTGAAATCATTGTTACTCCGGTGAACCTTTGGTCCATTTTCAACACAAGCTGGACTGACTGATAAAACGCTGAATTCAAAAGGAGACATTTTTCATGAACAAATTTCAAGCTGGCATTGTTGTCAGTACATTTTTATTTGAATAAAAAGTGCATTTTTAGCTAGCAATACAAGCCAAATGAGGCTGAATAATGGTGTAAATATATTTACATCTTGGCTACCAGCATATAATGAACCAAGCTACAATCTAGAGTGTACAAAATGGCCAATTTACTAGAGGGGTTGTCTTTCTCTCTCAGTGGTTTCAAATGTTTGGCTGTTTTCAATGTCAAAACATCCCATTTGTGCATTAAGAACAATTATTAGACTGGCCAAAATGCTACTACATCAATGTCCTCCCTTTGGGGAATGGAGAAAAACAACTTGAAAAGTCATTTGGACTAAGATTATCCAGTGGTGTTTGAGAAGACGGCTTGTGCAGCTCTCTGATTGGCTCTCATAGACTTGGCAAGGAGGTGATGAGGATGAGGGAACCAGAGAGCGAAGGGAGGGTGTTGATTTAATTGTCTGGTTTCTGTTGTGGACAGCAGACCAAACCAAGAGAAACGTGGATTTGAGAGGTCAAAGGGCATCCAGGTTTCCCTCTAGGTGGCAGATTTCTTCTCCCACTCCTGTTAATTCAAAAACCAATGAAATTGAGCTATTTTGACAGTAAGTAAATAAAATCATAGTGACACTACCTAAAACATATGCTCTTGTGCTGCATGAAACTCAAAATATCTAGTGTGCTTTGAATATAAAGAAAGTCCCACCTTAGCTTTCTGCAAGACTTTGCCTTTGGTGGCCATGATGGAGGCAGGTCTGTTCTTTAGCGCAGAGGCAGAGTTGACTGGGGAGGCTGACTCTGCGCTGATGTTGCTGATGTGGGGTTGGGATGATGATGATGATGATGATGATGATGATGACGACATCGTCGTCTGGGGAGCGGGCAAGGTTGTTCCTTTAGGCTGCAGGTAAAATGATAGAGAAGGTAGTTAGAGAGTGATGAGTCTTTCGTGCAAAATATTTCATATAAATCAATTTCCTGACTTGTACACTCACTGTGGGCGTGTCCTGGAGGCTGCTGTCCAGTGTGGTTCCCAGCGTGAAAGGCCCCGACTCCACCTTCTTCAGACTTTCCTTCACTTCCATCAACCGTAGCTCCACCTCTACCCTGCGGCGCTCCGCATCCCGACACGCCTCCTCCTTCTGCTTCAAACAGGCTTCTAACGAGGCCTGCAGCTTGGGGTCTGAGGATAACAGACAGCTGTCGGTCACACACATCATCTTCACTAGTAGTAGCAACAGGAAGTGTAGATGTACCTTGGCAGGCGCTGAGCTCCTCTTTGGTTTCCCTCCTCTCCTTCTTTAGGTTTGCCAGACTGCTCCTCACCTCCTCCCTCTCTCTCTCCAGATGGTCACGCTCATCGATGTAGCGCCGCATATCTGCTTCTGTGCGGTTCTTGCCCAGTTTCACTTCCACTGCACCAGGACACCCTGGAAATTTAAGATTGAAATGTTGCTCATTTTAGCTCTTGCACAAGTAAAACGTCCAGTATTTATCATGAAATTTGCCCCAGAATGCAAAGAGAAACATAAAAATGCATTAATTATTAAAAAAACGAATTTCAGTTGTAAGACAGTAAATCTGCATTCCACTTTGAAGTTGTGCCTTTGAGTGTAGAGGACGCAGCTTTTCACTAGAGGGAGCCGTGATAATGTAAGATTACAGAGAAAGGGAAGCAAGGAAAACAACAATAGCCACATTTACTCACTAAAACTTGATTGTTACAAGTCCAGTTCCCTCTTAATGTTGATGTACTTTCCAAATACCTTAAAATGTGTGTGGAGGAGGTGATAATAATGCCTCACCTATGGTGTGTGCCTTGGGCCGCAGAGGGTGAGGACTGTGAGGGAGCCCAGCAAAAACCGTGGGGCTTTTATGCATCTGAACCCCAGAGGAGCTGGAAGCCTGTGGGATTCCCAGACTGGTCCTCTTGGGGGTCTCCTGGCTCTGGGATGAGGTCTTGACTGGTTGAATTTGTGTCTGCGGTGGAGTGGGAGTCAGGGGGCGCTCTTGTTCTGGTTTGCTCAAGGTTGAACTTGTTCCATTTAACACAGGTGTTGACTCTGGCTCAGCACGGTTAGTTGAAATGACCTGGAAATGAACATAAACATATAAACATATAAATGTCATGCAAGTAAGTTACAAACATAGCAGATGCGTCCCTATTACTTACCTCTTTCATTTGAGATGAGGGGTCCTTCTGGTCCTCTACTGGGACTGGGGAATGTCTAGAAGATTCTTTGGCAGGTGGGATTTTACCCCCACAGGACGTATGGAGGAAGGAGCGTACAGGGACCAGGTCCAGGTAAATCCTGTTTTCAGTGTCCTGTTCTATTCCCGCTGAGTCATTGGTGTCCTCTGGCGCGCATGTTTCATTATGTTCTTGAGGATTGTTGTCCTCGCTGTCTGGCAGGACGCTCTCTTCAGCATCCTGTGTTACACAGGAGTAGGAAGTGAGTGATGACATGGAAAGTGGCCAGATGTAAAAATGAAACTGAAATTGAAAACTGAATAGAAATCACAACAGAGCAGAGACGATTTGCAGGTTTTTACTCCAAAAAAAAAAAAAAAAAAAACACCAAAACAAAACAAATACACCAAATTCTGGTACTGATCATTCCTCTCTGTTTGAAGGAGTGTAACACCACATTTCAACCCTGTGCACTTGAAAAGCTGTTATACCATCAAATATGTCTTGCATTTTCTTTGTCAGCCATTCATTTACTAAATCTGATAGATATAGATAGATAGATAGATAGATGAACTTTATTAATCCCAAGGGAACTTATCTTTCAGTTACATCCTGTCCAAGAACATAAAAAACAAAGACACATAACAGGGGGACAGGAGCGGGAGGACTGAGGGTCGCCGCCCCAACGGCGCCCCATTTTCTTAGATGAGAAAAGGGAGAACAAGGGGAAAGGAGAAGAGGGAAAAAAAGCATCTCCCAGACTAGGCTCCTGTAGGGGGGCACAGTGTGGGATCTTTAATTTCTTGTAAAAGGTAGTCATAATAAAGAAAACATCTTATTTTCTGACATTAATATGTATTGTAATGCAAATTTGTGAATATTAGAGCTGAAACAACTGATCCTATTATTATTATTAGTTAAATTTATTTGCAACTATTTTGATAATCAGTGAGTGCTGAGGTATTTTTTTCAGGAAAAATTCACAGAACATGCTGTGATTTATAGATAAACATATACGACAAAATTTAAAGGTGTTAAAAGTGGGTTTGGGAGCATTTCTGTCGCCTCCGCACGGCTCTCAACATGGCGACAGCTGAGCCAGTGGCTCGTACCTGATGGTGCTAACAGCGCTAAAGGGCGAAAACAAAGGCAACACTGCTGACAGAGCTAACAGTGTTAACCTGAGGGGGGACCGGAGGGTGGGTGCTACACTTCCGTGATAATGCTGATAGAAGCTGATAACACCGTCCCGACCCACGTCGTTATCAGCTGTAACCTCCATGAGAGCAGTGGCCATGAGCTAGCCAGTGGGGCACGCTTACATACATGAACATGCACTAAAAGCTACGCTATGTCAGTAAAGCACAGAGAAGTTCAGACTACAATACACACAGGGGGAGAGCAACTCCGTTCTCTGCTCAGGTTGATATTACTCCTCTGTATCTTTACATAGACAGTAGCTGTTTGCCGTTATATTCATGCTCAGGATATATAAAGAACCTTTAACAGCTGAATTTTCCAAATTTAAACAGATGTACAGGATTACGGTACAGATATTCGAAGAAGATGATGTGACATTATTTTCTTTTTAGATAACATACCTCTGGATCAGCTATGGACGCCACATCATCATACAGCTCATCAGAGTTGAGAGGGATGGAGGGCGGGGTGTCTATGTAGGTGTTTGGCTCTGAGTACCTCCTCTGCATCAAGCTAGAGAGACACACAAACATACAGAGAGGTCCCACTTGAATATTGTATGCATAGAGCGGTGGGACCAGAGTCCATTGAAGTGGAAGAGAAGCGAGATTCTTACTATAAGGAAGCCTTGGCAGCGTTGACGATGCTGGAGATCCTCTCGGAGTTGACGTAGTCATACGTCAGCTCCTCGGGGTCCGTCTTGCTCCCCGTCTGCGACAGCAACAGGCCCAGCCAGTGGCCCATATCTGCGGACGTCTTAGCCTGAGAGGCAAGAGGAAAGGGCGAATCAAAGTGTATTTAGTTTAAAACCAGCTCATGGTTTACGTTCCATACAATCTGTCCCCTTGTATTCATAAAATATGATAGGTTCCCTGCAGTATTTCAATATGCAAAAGCTTCTAAAAGTCTAACAACCTCATCTTTGTAGTTTTGTGACAATTAAGAATATGTCTTGTCACTGGAGAATAGACAGCGATAAAGCAGTTCTAGTCAATAACCAGACTAAATTACACCCGTAATAAGACACAGCATGTTCACAGCCTGTTGTTACTTTGGGAGATTCAAACATCTCATCTAATAGCACTGTATGAAGCAACACAAGATGGTTTGGCACATATTTTCTATGAATTAAAACAGGTGATGTGTTTATTTTGGTGAATACAGGACAGAGGAACCATAAATGTGTCTGAGAGCCCTCAAGACTAAACATTAGGATTCCATGGCCTATGACCAAATATGCACTGTAGCAGGGTGGTACTGGAAACCTAATGGAAAAGGGAGGCGTAGCATTAGTCCCCAAAATCCCAGTACATCCACACCCTTTACACTCACACAAACACGCAGACCACCCTTGTGTGCACATATATTACAAAGTTTGATGTCAGCAGAAAGTGATTTCCAAATGAGGACATGTTTCCTATACGTAGCAGTACACCATTTCTCCTTCTGAGACATGCAGACGTTTTTCACCAGATATGTTCGACTTGTGGTTGTTTCTCAGATCAACAACAACCCGTCCTCTCCTACTGAGTAACGCTCTCATCTGAGGACAGGAAACGCATAGTGCTGCATTCCACCAGATATTCATATCATCTTCAGTTTGTCTCGTTTGTAACCCACCAGACACCCAGTTTGAAACCCCCAACCAAGACGTCAGGGTGTCAAACCACTTATTCGGATCCAAAACATTCACAGGGATGTTGCACAGCGGAAAGAAGAGACAGTGGCTATCGTCTACCTCCAGGGTTGCCAGCTGTGTGCCGTCCATGTCGATCCTAAAGGAGTACAGGTGCTCGGGGCTGGGGTCGGGGAGCACGCTGCAGCCCCCCAGGGTCACGGCTGGTTGGCTCACTTTGTTCTTGCCCTTGTCTTGGTAAAACCATAGCTGTCCGTTCTTTATGAGACACCAGCAGGTCCGCCACTGGCTGTTCACCAACACGTTGAGGTAGCCTGGCAGAGGAGGTTAAGCTGTAATGTATTGCTTTATGTTGCCTCAAATGGTCCATGGCTGTTACACCTCACTAATGGTTATCTACCTTTGTTTAATGTCTTAAATAATTACGTTATTGACTTATCAATATGGACATGACATTATGTTTATATGCGTTAGTTTAAGAACGTCACCGACAATTTAACCAATGTGCTAGAATAAACAGCGGGGTTTTAACTACCGTTGGGTACTGTACAATCAGTTTTATTTACTTTATTTTCCTTTATTTTGGTTGTGTGGTTTTGTTATATTTGTTTTATTTATTTTGAATATTTTTAAAAAATTCACATTCAAATGTCTGAATATTCTAAGAATCACAAGTTCATTGCTCTTCGAAAGGGTGTATTTGCATTTATGTGCCATTATATTATCATTAGTGCAGTGGCATAAAATGTACAATAACACAATAACATTTACAATAATATCATGTATTGCTATTATTTCTGGGACAATTTATTGTCTAACAAATGTATGACAGGCCTAGTTATAAATATGTTGTAAATTAATGAATTATAATTTTAATTATTTATTGTTAATTTTATATGTCTGAGGAAAATGTTGATATTTCCCAACAGCCTCATGTTTCTCCTTTACAATACAATTATGTTTTTTTTTATTTACTGCTTGCTAGCATGCTAAGCCATTAGCCTCTGTGGCTTATAGTTGCAGACAGTTAACGCTGCTGTTGATTAATCACTTGAACGCCGAGCATACTGTGTACACGACTACATAAACACAAGCTCATGAGTTTCATTTAAAGGCACCATTATTGGTTATTGCTGAAATCAGAGCTAACAGTGTGGTGGTACTATTTTGGTAGCTTAGGACCCCAGTGTTTTGTTATAATTATGGCTAAATCAGAAGGCTATATATTGGAAAATATTGACAGTCTGGTATAAAATAACTACACGTACAGACCTTCACTGGCTGCAGGACAGAAAGTAACTGTGTGAAATGATAGGAAAGTGCACCTGAGTGACAATCAGTAAATGCTTTGGCACGACATGTGCAGTGGATCTCTGCTCACCTGAGGTGTCCACACATTTCTCTGGGCTCTCCAACGAGGAGGGTTTTTTCTTGCCGATGTTCATGAGGTTGCTAAACTTCAAACCGGCGCCATATTTTTTCTTCACTGTGGAGGGGAAGAGGCGATTTTTTGATATGATTCTTTACAAACTCATATTTTGGACCGACTCAAGCCTGCGCAGAAACTGAAAATTTAAGAAAGTCTTACCATCTTTGTTTTCGGGAGTCTCAGCATGGCTGTCAGTGCTGCTGCCGCTCTCTGAAGCCACTGAGTATCTCTCACTCAGCTCTCCCTGAGATGTCAGATCAACATTTTGGCTATTTTAGTGGGCACGTCCATCAGAAATACAAATTATGGCAAAAAACTAAAGCAGTTACTGAGACATGTAGTTTAAGTAGAGACAATCAAAAGCTCCTCAGACCTTTTACAGACGTTGTCCAATCATAGACGGGCAGGAACACTGAAGCACAAATTTTCAAAGTGAGTGCAATACCTTTGTACAAATGAGCCTCGGGGAGTCGGACACAGAGTGTTGGGGGTCACAGTTTTCAGCCGGCTTGGGACTGATCTCCTGAATCACCTAATGAACAAAAGGTTTAGTGTCGACATCTCATTTTTTAAAATTAAATCAGAATCAAAATTGCATAATTAACTTAATAACATATGATTGTAAAATAACACTGCCCACACAGTTTATGAGTCTTACCTTGAGCCACTGCTCCGTCTGCTCCTTGCTCTGCAGGCCCAGCACGATGGCCTCCCCTCCCACTGGAATGACCTTCAGTTTGTGCTCTTTCCTCTTCAGCTGCTTCTCCTTGTAGACCACACTGCAGCCCAGCAGGCTCACGTCCAGCAGAGGCGTCTGCTCCTTGGAGCTCTTATAGCACTGAGAGAGACAGATAACACTGGTCTGACAGCAGCCACCAGCTGAAGAGTTGAACTCGTGCAGGCAGCCAGAGCTCATAATCCCTTCATGATTTAACACAATAGAAAGACAGTGAACTTTAACAGGGTCAAATGAGTCCAACCATGGCCCTCATGTGGTTTTCTATTGTGATGCATTCAGGGTCTGTAAATATTTACACACCCGTGCATGACGTGAGTCGTAGCTGAATGAATTCAATGAGCACGCGTTAAACCAGTGTGTAACCAGCTACTGTGTAACTGATTACTGAAAGGCTTTCGATGTCACACTTTTTGGTCAATCGCTGCGTTTTATGGTCTGTTATTTCTTTATAGCGGACCATAATTATGTATAACAGACCGCTGCTGTGTAATAAGCTGGATAATATACAGCTAGCTGGTCATTGTTGTGAAATAAACCCCTTTAGGGCGCTCCGCTCAGGGTTTATTTCACAGTAACGACCAGCTCGCTGTATATTATCCCTTCCTTGTGCCCTTGGTATTGTGCATTTCTGCTCCTTGGCATAGGGGCTTTTTCATCATTCTCAGCCCAAATGAGGGAGAACCACAGACTGTCCTACTACTATATTTGTCTGTATTTATTGGATTCAAATTTTCCATTCTAAAAATAAGTGGCACAACAAGGACAGCATGTGACAGCTAAGTCTCACTGCGCTTTAAATATATTTTGATCTTTTTTTCCATGAATAACTTATATTGCACTGTTGTAATAAACAAACACTAGCCTCCATAAAACTCTCTGTGCTCGTGACCTTAATTGTTGTGCACCAAACCTCACCGGGGCTTTAATTCAGATTTTTTTACCCACCATTAGGCGATGGTCTTTGATAACACACAGCTGTTTGGCCCACTGGCCCAGCCACTTCTTCCTCCACAGGAAGGCACAGATACGAGCGTCCTTCATGAGCTCAATGGACGCCTCCGCTGACGGCCACTGGTGCTGTGCTGACGGCGACTTTCCTCTGGTCACTTCCTCCTCGTCGTAGGACTCGTACGAACTGCTAACTGCTTCCCCATCATCTAAGAAACAAAAATTAGAGATAAGAAACTAAAACAAATAGGCACAGTCTACTGGGGGTGATGAAAAGGCATGAGTAACAATGATCTTGATGGCCTCCTTCAATGGAAGAGGATTTCCTTGCAACAGCCAGGCTGCAAATAAGCTGTTAAAGTAGTGATGATGGTGACAGGAAAAAGATAAAATGAAAAAGAAAACAACAAATGGGGGAAATTGATAAAATGGGACTGATTAATGACTTCTGTCACAGAAGTGATGACATGAAGTTGTTTCTCTACATGCAAAGACACTGGTCATGCTGGACAATGAGGACTGAGGGCATGCCGATTGGCCCATGCACATGCGTCCAGTGATAGAGGTAGCTACCCCTGTTGATTACAGCATAGACCACACTATCAGAGCTGTGCACTCGCATCCAAGGCCCTGAGAGGAGGCCAAAACAGTCCAGATCTACACAAAATCGAAGAAAACAGGAAGATGAAAGCAGCAAGATTGGGAAAAAAAATCAAAAGGAAAACTGCCTTATTTGTAGAGACTATAAATGTAAAATAAAGTCTTAAACATCAAAACTTGCCAACAATTAAAGGTTTTATTCATTGCTCACTTCTGTGATGGGAGGATGAAGTTAATAACATGCCTAGCCAATTCTAGCCAATCCATGACTCCATGGCTGTGGTATAATGATATTTAACTGATGCAACAGTTCTGCAGAAATACCTGAAGCATTTTAGCTCTCAGCATTGGACAGAAAATGGCCATGTGTCTCTCTGTGTCATATATGAGCAATGAAAGTAACTAATTTACCACAGCCCAAAAGACTACTGCACCGTTTTATAGAGTGTGGTCATGGTGTCTCAGTGCATCATAACAGCTGTTGTCTTGCAGTGCATGAAACCGCTTTCACAGAAAAACCAGACATTTTTTTTCTGTTGAATTGAATATGTATGTAAGCAAGTGTCACTACTGCGTCAGGCCTTTTCCATTATGGTTAACAGCCAACAGAGGTTCAGGTTTTCTAAAGAACAAGAGACGCAACAGGGTAGATGCCTGGCCCAATGGTAAGTTACATGTGTGGTTTTGGTTGGAAGGTACAGCTACAACACACATGAACAGCAACTTGTTTATGAAGAAGGGTCTCCCAGGTTTACTGTGACCTCACTATGGTGAACAACCAGTATTATCCATGATGAGGCAGCCTTAACACTCCTGCATGGTCCATTATGAGGAATTCCTCTTTCATGGTACTACTGCGGATATCCTTTTCAGTAGTACTGCAGCAAGGAAATAATCAAGCATTGAATCTGACAAACCTTCAGGTGAGTCTCACTGAGAATACGCTAAGATGCCTTCCTCTGAAACAGGTATAGGGGAGCGGATAGCAGAAAAATTGTGCAAATCTGCCTCATAGGTCATTTGGAAATCCAAGATGGCGGCCATTTTTCATTCCTGTGTGTTTTCAAGCCTGCTGAAGCGGATTTTGTTACACACATTTCAATTAAAATCAACTTCGGGAGGCCAATTTTGCGGCCATCTTAAACAATGGCCGCCATCTTGAATTCTCAAATGGCCAATTGGGCAGATTTGATCAGAAACCTCTGTAAAACAAACAAACCAAAGTGATTTGCACATTTCCTCTCAAACATTGCAACGTATGCTCATAAAACGGCTTGTATGATATCTTATTTTTTGTCCGTCAAAATAAACTTTTGTCTACACAGGAAACATCTTGGTTAGGTTTCAGCGACAAAACTACTTTGTTAGGTTTAGGAAAAGATTGAGATTGTGGAATCGGAGTAACTTAAGTACAGAAGTTACGTGATAAATAAATCAAAATTTATTTCTGGTTTCACACAGCGTAACGGTCTCCTGTTTTGAAGCACCCATCCACCCCGACCTCTTCCCTCCGCAGTGTTTGTCGCTGTTTATACTCATAGTACATAATTACAACTGGGATTGCATACAAATAGTTTTTTGGGATATATATATATTAAATTAAACTGCATTTACTATGAATGGTGTATGAGAACAGCCTGAATACTAATGTTATCTGCTCCACAAGTACGGGGAAGAAGAAATATAAGAACCAAAGCACTCACAGATAGAGGGTCTTCTTCTTATTATGGGCAGAAGTATAACACTGAACCAGAGCTCTTACCGTTGAAAGCTTCCTCATAGGGCTGAGCCTCCTCGTAGTAACTCTCTGAAGTGTCTATGCAGGCTGGAGCAGGGACTGCCGGTAAAGGGAACGGCTCCCGACCCACCACACCCTGACAGGTGAGAAAAGAGTGAGGGAATATAGCATGAAATGTTTTTATTTCAGTGATAGCCTCTGTACAAGTACGTTCAATGGATGCCCTGAAGAGGTAAATGTCCAGGTTAACAACAATACAAACATTCATGTGCATTATCAACATGTGTTCTCCCCCCGGGCCAAACATGTGGCTAATCCAGCTGTCACTTCAGGAGTAAGTAGGGAATTCCTCATGTAACCAATCCTCGTCTGACCCTGTGCACTAGAGAGTTACATGCTTGCCTTCAGGGGAAGAGTGTGTGTGACCGTGGAAAAGAGAGGAAGAGCATGTATTTTAGTGTGTGTGTGTGTGTGTGTGGGCCCTGTGGCTTTCCTGAAATCAATCGGCAGTCTGGCTTCACTTCTGTCTTTCTTCTCATCTCCTGTGTGGTAAAGACGGTCTGTCTGCCCCTTCCCATGCTGCTGGAAACCACCAGACTCTGCTGCTTGGCTGCTCGACTGAGTCTCAGCTCATTTAGACTATCTCCATTAGTTATACACTCAACTGCAGTCAGTTAATACGCTGCACGATCCAACATCTGTCATCACTTTTCTTATTGAGCTTTTTCTTAAGGATTGAAAGTACCCTTTAAACTGCTGAACAAACAGTTTATAATCAGTTTGTCCAATGTGAATGTTAAAAATGTGAAAATGCTAAATACTTGTTGGAATTCCTTTCTTTTTCAACAGTATATTTATTGGGGTTTTTCCATTTATAACATACATTATATCTCAATAATTTGGTCAGTCTTGGTAGCAAGTGCAGTGCACAATCACATGATTAGGTAAATAATATAGAGATAAATATACAAAAGTTACAGAAATTACAGTTTAAAGAATGATTAATGGACTCATGGGCTAATCTTTCTTACATTCATTGATTGTTATCAACATCTAGATTCAAAAACTTCATAAATCTCCCCCAGATATTTTCAAAAACTGATACTTGTTGGCATTTCTCTGCAAAGGCCCAGTCCTTTCAAAGACTGGGTCGGGGCCCACACGTGGGTCACAGGAGATTTTATCAAGGTCGCCAACAGAGGTAGACTAATTACATTTACTCAAGTACTGTACTTGTCTACTGTAAGTACAGTTTAGAGGTATTTGTACTTTACATGAGTAGTGCCATTTTCTGCTACTTTATACTTCTACATCTCAGATGGAAATATTTTACTTTTTAGTCTACTACATTTATTTGATAACTAATGAAATATTAATCAACTAATACATTATGATTTATTATAGACTAAAGTAGCAAAAATTGCATAATAACCTTTCAGCATGTTGTAATTCAAGTGTTCTGAGAGAAAACTAGACTTCTGCACCTCCTCATGGCTCAGTTTTCAGGCTTAATGACTCTTAACTTTGAACAATCACACATCATTCAGTGACCTGTTCCTATTGGTTGTGGTCCGGCTGGTGGGCGGTGCTTGGTATTTCCTGAACTGATCTCAACATGGCTGCCAGGTCACAAACTTCCTCATCTTACAGCTAAACAGTAACGAAAAGATGTTTCTGAAAACATTTGAGGAGAGAAATAGACATTACAGTAACAGAATATTGATTCATATTTGATCAACGCTGCATAGTTTAACTGAGTGATTGACAGCTGCTCTGATTGGTTGTTTTCCTCCTGTCTGTGAAATCTTGCAGATGTTGGAATTCCTTTCTTTTTCAACAGTATATTTATTGGGGTTTTTCCATTTATAACATACATTATAACTCTGTTATAGGACACTGAGGAACATGTTTTTTTTCAGATTACCTCTCTCATGCACTACGTTCAGGATATAATGACTATTTTATAAAAATAACTTTTTAAATCATATTTTCTCCATTTCTACCCCGCTGCAGCGTTAAGCTGCCAAGCACTAAAAAATATTAGCAACTACAACATTAAAGGGAGGCATCAGTGATTATAATCGTGCAATATAATAATTAGGCTTTATGACTGTAATATGTGCTGCAAATCTTCTACATAATGTTAAGTATATTTTGATGCTTTGGTACTTTTACTTGAGTAATAGTGTCATGTTCTGGCACTGTGCCCAGAGGCCTGTTTGTTAAGACTATCTTGCGTTTATATCTCTTTGTGGCTTATATTATTAGTTCGGATATGTCTAGAGGATTTATGTTCCTTGTCTCATTCATTCTTGTGTTTCCAGTTTTACTTTGATGAGTTCACTGCTCTTGTGTGTCACAAGGCCTATTGAAGGAGGCTGGACATGGGCGGAACACATCATGGCGTATGACACATGCGTGGTGCAAATGAAGTTGCGGTCGTGCGTTGTGATTGGCTAAATTTCAGCCTCCTTCAATAGGCCTTGGTGTGTCATGTCTAGATTACTTCCTGCCTCTGTCATTTCCGACTTTGGGATTTTTTACCCCGCTCCGACTGGTTTCACCTGCACCTGATCATCCTCACCTGCACCTAATCAGCCTCTTCATCTCAATGCATTGTGTTTTGTCAGTTTGTGGTCACTTCTTGTGTGTTTCACCCTTAAGAGTTGTTTCCCAGTGTTTTGTATTCCTAGACTGCTTTTGGACCATACCCCCTGGATTGACTTTTTGTACCTGCCTGGCTCGACCGCACATTTTGTTCTCCGTAAGTTTTTCCTTTTTAAAAATCATTGAACTATGCCTGCTGCCATCTTCTCATCCTTACCTGTGTTTGGGTCCAAGCTTGTTTGAATGCAGGACTTTTACTTATAACTGAGTACTTCTACACTGTAGTATTGCTACTCTTATTTAAGTAAAAGATCAGAATACTTCTTGCACCACTGGTCGCCAGATAAATCTGCAGAATTTCTTTCATAATCTTTTAAAATGTATATCTGCAGCCCTGAATGTCCTCATCATTCTGATAATCATACGCTAATGATGTTCTGTACACTCCCATCAACGCCACACCAGGGATCACACCTCTGTTGTTAAGAACCAGACAAGCATGTTCCTGTGCTGTCTGGGGAATATCCATCAGACAGTCTACACTTTGATTAATGTCTCCATCGCCAATAGTTTTTGAGGAAAGTGGGGTAACACCTGCGCCTGTGTGCAGAGGATCATTAAGCTCAACAGTGCTCTGTAGAGAGCACATAAGATTTCAACACCGATTAATGAAAATTTTAAATGTCAAAATGTTCAATTGATGTAATAAGCTTTAACTTTATTGGCTTTTTATTAAATAACACATAAAATTGTGCACAGGTTTACGTGCAAATGGCGTCTGTGTTGACAGAGTTGCTGCTGCAGTGACAAGCAATTGATGATAAATTAGAATTTATTCAATAAACGATAATATATTTTACAACTTGTGATAGCACAATAATCATTTCTCATCTCCGCTCTCCAGTTCGAGTCAGGACTGGAGCTTCCCCTGTGGGCGCTGTACACTCACCTCACAAACTTACTGAAATCTCACAGGAACTAATGGTGGAGGTCTCTGGCTTGGTCAGGAAAGAAAGAGGGGGAGCTGAAGATAACACGGACATACATTTTTATGTACGACCTGGAACTATTTATTCAGCGACAAAAGGTCATCTGTACGTAATATAGTTAGTGTACCCTACTTATCTACTCATCTAACATGAAAAGTATTTAACATGTGTATATGTCTTCACAACAAATGCAGAAAACAAAGTTGTGATTTCTCAGATTTATACTGTATATCTCTTCCAAATGGTGGGTTTACCTATTCAAGATAATATAAGGCGATGTGGAAATGGTGGTAAAAATGATCAGTAAAGTGTATTTATGCACAAATTCTCTCTTTTCATGATTTATAAATGAGTTCTGCAGTGAATTGGGCTGCCATGGTTTGTCATTCTTAAAATGCGAAATTGTTTTAACCACTACCACCATTTCTTTAATGCATTAACACAGTTGATTTGTGAAGATAACACTGAAACTATATGAAAAACCATAAACCATATGAAACTAGAAAACCTAAAAAATACATTAGTGCCACCCATGTACTAGCTTTTTGAAAAGGAGGTTAAATAATGCTCCAAATTTATGCTAAATTTTGGTGAGGAAAAACTGGCATGGTCAATCTCAGAGGGGTCCCTTGACCTCTGACCTCAAGATATGTGAATGAAAATGGGTTTTATGGGTACCCACCAGTCCTCTTTACAGACACTTTATGATGATCACATACAGTCATAGTCAAGTCAGCACACTGACAGCTGTAGTTGCCTGTTGGGCTGCAGTTTGCCATGTTATGATTGGAGCATATTTACCCATTCCCATGTTGATAAGAGTATTAAATACTTGACATATCCCCCTTTAAGGTACATTTTAAACAGATGTGCAATTAATTTGCGATTAATCGTGATTAATATGGACAATCATGTGATTAATTGTATTAAATATTTGAATCAACTGACAGCCATAGTTTCATCATCTATCAAATGGCAGCAACACATGGCTTCATCTAGAGTGTCATACATCCACACACATCTGGCAATTGCTGCAATTTCTAGAGAAATTTTGGAGGAAACCACATCAGATCTGATAAAAACAATGTCTCAGTGATACAGTCACAGTTATTTGGTTGTTGCCAGATTGTGCAAATTACATAAACAATGCATTTATTATTCTTTTCACCCCCCTGTTTGAGGTCAAGTTACTTATGTTCCTGGTTTGAAGTTGCATAATCAGGTGTTTATATTTAAGACACAGAAAGCTCACTTTCTGGTTCGTACTTAAACATTCTGTTCAAACAGAAGCTTCCCACCAGTTCCTCTTTATCTCTTCAACCTGTCACCTCAAGCTATCACATATCTACAGTATGGAGGCAAGCAGAGGATGGGAGGATATCCAAGTTTTTCCTTGGTGCATACTAGAGCTATAGACTAGAAATCTATATATTCTTACATAGAGACAGAAACATCATGAAGCAAAGAGATGGATGATGGACGTCAGTGTCCTCACAGGGACGGTTCTTCTGAGGACAGGAGCACTCTTACAGATTATTATGTAAATTGATTTCAACTATTCTGTTAACAACATTTAGGATAAGTCACCAGAGGACGCAGCTTATAGAAGTCTGATGTTGCTGGATATACTTTAAAAAAAAAAAAAAAAAGTTCCTCATGACCTCTATGAAACCCTTCCGAGTTGAATGACAACCAGAGATTTCTTAACTATGTCTAATGTTTCCTCCCACGGCTGATCTGAACACACTGTCTGCGTTCCTTCATCTTCATTTTATTTCCCCCAAGGCTGTCACATTCTCTGCAAGATCACAGAAAACAAAATATAAGCAGAGAAGCTGCATTTATTATGAAAACTGTGAGGGAGGTCAGCTCTGTGGAAAATCAGGAGTTGAAGATCTTAAAGTGTCTCATAAGATCAGAGATTGTTTAATTAAAGGTGGAGATCAGTTGGTCAAAACATCTTCTTTTCAGCGTTTCATACAGCAGCTATTTCCTATGGCGTTTGGTGTATTACTCTATGAAAGAATCAAATTAAAGAGAAAAGTAGTAGTGTGTTTGCTGGTTACCAACCTGTGGCAGTATTAAAGTCACAGTTCAGCTCAGATTTACAGTAATAAAATACTGAAAAACAAATCTGTTTGTATAAAAATCACAAAATCATCATATCTGATGTGGGCTGTCAGAGACAGCAAACAGGGAATCCCCTGCTTGTGAGCTCTTTTCCCACCATACCTAACACACTGCCAGTAACACATAGCAGATGTCATAATAACTGGCGTCATGTCACAGAGCGCATATAGTCATAGTGACGAAGACTTGCCTGTGTGATTAGCCCACATGCCAGAGATCGTAGGAAAGGATCCACCAAGAAATGAGTGGGACTGAGATGTTATCGCTGCAGTTTAAGGAGGGTAACATCAGTTATACATTATGGAGCTGTGGGAGATTTTTCATAATGCACGTATCAGCAAATACAAATGTCAGAACGTAATATGAGTTACAGTTTTCTTTAAAATGATGTAATGACAAGCAAATATAAAAAACCCTAATGTGGCTAGATTGTAAAGTGGGAACTTATTTCTCTGGGTTAGCACAGATTAGTCAAATACAGGTCTAACTAATAACACCAATAATGGCTGCATTCTTTATTATTCTCTATTTTAGGTGTGCCAGTGCCAAAATCTAGATTGCGTCTGAAATTTCATGCTAACATGCTATTTAGTTCGCTAAATGGCATCATGCGGACACATACACAAGGAAGTTGTAATACCCCGTTTGGCCACTATGAAAACTAGAAAAGCACTTGGAGAACGCAGACCTCCGCCAAGCACCATAGTTTCCCCCCTGGCGGTTTCTTCTGGATGTATCTCCTCAAGTATTAAAGCTAGATCAAATTTGTTGACATACTTCAGATGTGGAATTGTCTCAGCTACATGATGCCGCTTGTTAGAAATCTCTACCTCTAATATTAAATGCACAGTTGGCCAAAATGTAAGAGTACCCCCATTTTTTATATAAATTGCTATAAAATCCGCTATCTGGATCAGATCTGGATCAGCCTTTGGGATTTGATAGAAGTACACATTGTAGACACATCCCTGAGTCAAATTTCATGAGCTTTGGGCAACAATTACCAGAGATATTGAGAAACAATTTTTTTGGGTCCCATTTACCCCAATGTTAACAAAAATTTCAAAGTGATCCAGAATCCAGGATTTCTTCCGGATCACCCCCAAAATTAAATCAGTTCTTCCTTTTCACATTTTCGATAGACCCTGAAAATTTCATCAAAATCCGTCCATAAGTTTTTGAGTTATCTTGAACACAGACAAACAGACAGAACGCCGACGCCGGCAAAAACATAATCTCCTTGGCGGAGGTAATTAGCATCAACGATTGGTGCTCTTGCTGGGAGCTTGCTCAGTGCATCTGAAAAGATATATACTGTTTATTCACATAAAAGTACACTGAACAATGGTACACATATTGAATATGTAGTGCATAGTATGTGATTAGTGGCTCGCTGGTACACCAACAGTTAAGTGGAGCAGAGCGATCATTAATGATATCAGTCACATCTGAATGAAAAGTCTATACTTCTCATTCTACTACATATTTGGCTCCATCTACTGTGTTTACATCCCTGCAACTTATCACCTTTAGATGTTGGGATGCATAGAAACCCTCTTGCCTCTCGCAACAGAACAAAGAAGGCGACACGTCGGAGCCCCATAAATACTGATCTAAGTTACTACTCATACTGAATAAGTTAAAGGGACAGCACGCTTAATTGGCTTTTCCAAACGAAGGCCTGGTCTATACAGAACAAGATAGACGATGCCACGAATCACAGAGGAACTTTCACAATGGTGGAAGCAAAGCGCTCGGATCAAGGGATCCAATAAAATGTGTCACTGACCCTTTTTTTGTTCATAGAGTGCTTTTTTTATGATAAATTTGTTAATTTAAATGAGAAACAACTGAAACTAAATTACAACAAATACAAAGAATAAGATATGTTGTGTCATTTTGTGGTTTTGGTATGACCAAAAGCTAGACTTCATCTATCTGAATGAGAGATTTTTGAGATTACGTGACCTAAAAAGTAAGAGAAACAGCTACAACAGCTCAAGAGCTAACAGGAACTTCACTAGAAAAAGTGATTCCTCTGAGAAAAAGACTGTAAAGCATTAGTGCACACACACACAACGGCACTAACACTAGTGTAAACTGCTCCACAGTGAAAAAACAGCAGTCCAGGCATCTGTTATTAATTAAAACAAAGAGCCAGGCATTCCTGAGCAGCAGCAGCAGCCCCCCTCGACCGCCCAACCACCCTTATCTCTATCTTCTTTCTTTTTCTCTCTCTGTTTCACTCATCTCTAACAACACTAACTCTTGTTTGGGCCAAGGCTAAAGAGGAGTACGGTGAGCCATTCCTCAGACCAGCTGGACTGATATTAAACTAAGAAAGGCAAAGAACATGCCAGGTGTACGTCTGTAAGTGTGTCCCAGAAGACTCTGCAATCACTCCAGCTCTCTAATCGTCACTGTAGTCCTTTCACTTCTCACACACACACACATCCTCACCACAGAAACATCGGGTAGAAGGAATGGATCGAGGAGTTAGAGCATAAATAACAAAGCAAGGAGAGGGGGCGGCGGAGGGGAGGAGGAGGAGGGAATCGGGGTGTGGTGGAGGGGCTTTGAGTAAAGAGTGGGAAAAAGAGCCCAAAAACGAACAGTCAGAGGAACATGGAAAATCCCTGGTTCCCATGCCAAGAATTCGGCACAGTGAAAAAACACACACACACACACACACACACACACACACACACACACACACACACACACACACACACACACTATCCGAGAGCCTGCTGGGAGACGAGAAGGTAGTGATAAAAATAATCAGCTTTGGAAATTCAGATTCAGGAGAACTCTTCAGGAGGCCTTTGCTGTCTCTCCACCACTTGAAACATCATTTTGGTTAGAAACACTTCTGTAAAATGAAAACTACTCTAATTGTATTTGGAGCATGAATGAAAATGATAAAAAGCCAGCTGGCGAGGCAGAAAAAAAAACTTAAATGACACATTATTTTGTACATTATTTAGTCTTCTTGGGAACATTCCTCTAACCACTTCGATTTTGGTTTCCCCCCATTTGTATGCAGAAATGTTTGCTGTATACTATAAATAAAGAAAACACACATGTATAAAATTGAAATAAACTGGATTTAAAGGGGCAGTGCTGGCAGATAATCATGAATAATTCAGTGCATGCGTATGCTGGCCAATTATATCGTGGCTATGATAATCACCAGTTGCCGGCAGCCACATTACCGCTTGGTGTGCATGTCAACAGTTTCCCTTTCCCTGCCTGACGCTTGCGAGTGGCACACAGCTGCTATCTATAGTGCGACTCTATTTTCAGACCATGCAGACAGGACGCAATGGAAGCCTCACAAACCTTTATTTACCGTCCAGTTCTGGGGAAAAAATGGCTAAGCTACATTCAAGTCGCCCGCTGGCTGCATTGTCACTTGAGAGCCTGTTTTAGGAAGAAAACAGACCTGGATTCAAGAGATCATGGAAGTGCCTGGAGGCCTGCGAGTCCTGGCAGAGAATGCGACCCTTGATCTGGAGGACGAAGAGCACCAGGCTGGCTGGGTGAGTGTGAGGGTGGAGGAGAGCTGCTTCACCGTGGAGCGGGCCTTGCTGGCGAGGTGCAGCAACTACTTCTGCGCCCTCTTTCACTCTGGGATGACAGAAAGCCACCAGGACGAGCTTTACCTGAAGGGAGGAGTGCGTGCGAGGGGTTTCCTCATCGCCCTTGCCGTCTGCAGGGGAGAGGCCCCCGATATCAGTGACCCGGATGAGCTTGTAGAAGCTGTAGAGTGTGCTGCTTTCCTGCAGGTTGCATGTCTTGTGCAGCATCTTTGTGACATTATTGACTCAGACAACTGCCTCTTGCTTTACCATGCGGCCTCCATCTTCGGGGTGCATGCACTCTTTCACAGCGCTGCTCTTTTTCTTTGTGATGCTTTTGAGGATTTGAAGGATGCAGCAGAGAGTCTGATTCCTGAAGACCTTCTCCAATATTCTCAATCCCTGTCTCCTGCTACTTATATTGCTATAGGCACACATACACCTTCGATGGAGCTGCTACAGGACTCCTTTAGGGTTGTTTGCTACCTTGATGAAAAGGCGGGAGACTGGAAGCATCTGACAAACCTACCAACGCTCTGCAGCACCTCCATGGCTGGAGTGGCGATGCTTGACAATCGATTGTACATTGTGGGGGGAATTTATGGTTATGGTAAGGACGCAGTGGACAACAGCTTCTGCTACAACCCTGACTCAGGCCTTTGGACTACTCTTCCAGGTCCCCAGCAACTAAGATATGACTTCACCCTGCTAGGGCACGAGGGCCGACTTTATGCCATTGGTGGCGAATTTCAAAAACGCATGATTTCCACAGCAGAGAGTTACAACATCGAAAAGGGAGAGTGGACGTTTATACGGCACGCACCAAGACCTGTTGCGTCTGCAGCTTGCGCTGTTGCAAGACGGCGGATGTTTGTTTGCTTCTGGAAACCACCAGACACAACAGACATCTTTGAATACATACCAGCGAAAGACGAGTGGAAACTTGCAACCACCATGATCAAACCTCAAAGCTACGGCCACTGCATGGTAGCCCACAGAGATAATTTATATGTGATGCGCAATGGGCCTTGTGACGACTTCCTGCGCTGTTTAATGGACTGCTACAACATCACAACAGGCCAGTGGACAGCCCTGCCTGGACACTACGTCAACAGCAAGGGGGCACTGTTCTCTGCAATGATAAGGGGGGACTCGGTGTTCACAGTGAAGCATATGCTAACTCTTGAATACACCATCACTGGAGATGGGTGGAAGCCGCGCAGACAGATGAAGGGGTTTCCAAAGAGTGGCTCACTGTGGACGTGTTTACTCAGGCTCCCCAAGACGGGACCAGTCATACCACAGCTGGACGCAGTAGAGGAGGAAGAAGAAATGTCTTTGCCAGACACATCTGAGGGATTTGTGGAACCGCAACTGTGAAATTACAGCTGCAAAACAATGTTTTGTTTTTTAGGGTTTCTAAGCAAGAGTCTAAAGACAAAAAAAAAGACAGATACTAAACGATTCTGATTATATAGTGATGCAAATGTTCTTCATTTCAGTGCATTCACTTTCACATGCGCTCACACACACATGCTGACACTATGCATTTGTTCTGATTAGCAACAGCTGCTACTATAGTTTATATTAGGGGAGGCCACTGTGCATGTGTGTGTGTGTGTGTGTGTGTGTGTGTGTGAAAGTTCAAAGGGACTGACGGGATGTCCTAAACCTCTCATTCTCTATGTTTTTCCTGAAGTCACACTGGGCCAATTCAGGAGCCACCAGCCTCCCAGTCGACATAAAACACACCACAGCTCTCTCACACACTCTTGGACACTCACTTCCTCACAGGTTTGCTGTCCCGTGACTGATTAAATACCTGTTTCTGTGGGAGAATACATTTCACATAGCCTCAAGCTTGTGACTCTGAGGGTTGTGGGAAATGTTTCTGGCTTGTATGACCACAGACTGTATTTCTTTTAGTGCATTAAAATTCCCTGGCAACATGTGATATCAATCCACTTTGTTTTAAATGCTTACGGTGCTTACTGATAGTAATGTTCTGACCGTAACAAAACACCAAACTACTGTCAATCGTTGGTCTCCTTTTGCATGCCGTTGAAAATCATGATTTCCACTGAACTTTCCCATGTACTTTGTTGAGTTCAGCAGTCCTACTGGGGTCAATTATGCCATTACCGTTCCCACCACAGTGGCAGAGCCTCAAAAAAATCAAATAATTTCACATGTTAATCCACTCTGATGCAGTCCAGCACTTACTGCTCTGGGGGGCGGCAGGTCGGGGAGGCTCTTCTGTGGGACGGGGACATATTTTGCTGCTTTTCCATTGACCAGGGCATCTGATCTGTCATCTAGGTCATGAAAGCACAGAGAGGGAGGTCAGCAAATAACAGAAATCTTACAAATGTACTGGCTGTGTTGTGAAATGAATGTACAGGAACATTTTTTAAAACTCAGTCCATTTTTTGATTCAACATTCTATAGGAGACATTTCCAGATGTCTCCTATAGGCTACATATCATTGCTTCCTGGTATCCCTAACCCTCGCGGTGAGCACAGACCCTTCATTGTTAAATTACACTGACCGCAAATCAAGGGGGAACATTTGTATGGTAGCAACAACTCTATTATGTATAACACACACCGCAGTACAAGATCAAGAAAATTGAAGACGACTTTGCACAAGAGACTTAAGAATTATAGCTCTCACTGGATTTGCCCTTTTATTAACAATGGCCAAAGCTTAATGTAGGCTACTTAAGTGGTCCCCAACCTTTTGGCTTGTGACCTCCTTAAAGAAGTTATTGCGAAAATGAAAATGAAAATAATTATTTCTTGCCAAGAGTTAGATGAGCAGATCGATACCACTCTCACGTCTGCCTGTCAGATGTTAGCAGGTCCAAGCCTTTTTTTTTTCTTTTCGCTATCTAATAAAGTGCTACAGGAATGAGTCCAAAAACCTGGAATTAAGTTTGCATTTTAGCCCTCCAATTTCCTCATCTAGAAGTCAATCGTTTTTTTTAATGGGTTTTTAGACAGATGCCTGAAAGGTGGTTGCTAACAAGTGGCTAAATGTGACTGCTAAACGTCATCACGTCGACTCGTCCGCCTTTACAGCTGCGATGTGTTTACTCGCGCTCATGCAACCATGGTGTAGTCTGTTTATAGCCTAAGGTTAGCTTTTTACTTCTGGCGATTGCATTTATACTTCAAAAATCATGTTGTTATCATGTTTATTTGTGAAGATTATCTTGCTAAACAAAACATGCACATACATAAACAGAACTTCTGTTATAATCCAAAACCCAAGGGAAAAATCCCATTTGCCTTTTGTCGAGGGACAACCCAGGGTAATGCTAACTTCCTGGTTAGCCTACAAAAATATGTCATCCCTGCACGACTCTATGCTTCAAGATGTTTTGTAGTTAATTTCGTGTTTGAGACAGAGAAAGATACATATATCAGTATTAATGACTAATAATAAATTACAATGAAAAGAGGAAGAGTTAGATGAGCAGATTGATACCACTCTCGCATCTCTCAGTCAAATATTAGCCTAAGCTACAGCTAGAAGACAGTTATCTTAGCTTAGCATAAATACAGGAAACACGGGACACAGCTAGCCTATTTTCAGACCGTCTAGATCAGGGGTCTGCAACCTTTATTATCAAATGAGCCATTTTGCCCCCTCTTCTACCAAAAAAATAGTCGGGAGCCGCAAAAAATAACAGAGCTTGTAAACTGTAAACAAAAGACTGTGGAGAGGTAATCCACTTCTTGAAAGATAGTTTGCTCTCTTCAGCTTTTCGTAGCAGTTCCGAAATTGCTCTCTTTCGCTTATCTTCGGTTGTGTATTTTTCGGCGAATGCAGAGTGCTTGTTTTGAAAATGTCTTTCAACGTTACATTTTTTGTTGTTCGATATCTTCTCGCCACATATCAAGCACGAAGGTAAGCCAGCGTCATTGGCGATGAAGGCAAATGAATATGTCCACGCTGAATTAAACTCTCTATTTTCTTCCGAAACTTTTCTTTTTGGGATTTTTTCATGGTTAGGCTATTGCAGGGTTCGCACACTACAAAAGCCGCCAGCAGGTAAAGGCGAAGGCTGATGACGTTATGTGACGTATATTTTCGTTGACAAATTATAAATTAAAAATAGCTCTTTTAAAATTGGATGGCATCAAGTCAAACTCCAAAATAACTGCCAACAAAATAAACTAATAATGGTAATATTTTATATGAATAAAAATGAATGAAGAAAACCATTTATTTATGTTTTTTTTTTTTTCAAGGCCAAAGGGAGCCGCTACAATGAGGGTGAAGAGCCGCATGCGGCTCCGGAGCCGCAGGTTGCAGACCCCTGTCTAGATATATTATGTTAATCATTGCGCTTTAGCAGTGCTTCAGCAGATTTTGTTAATTTTGGAGACAGTCAGGCAAGTAGTTTTCCCCTGATGCCAAATCTGTCGCTAAGCTAAGCTTAAGTTCAGCAAGCTTATTAGCTTGCTAGCTGTAGACTGTAGCTCAGACCCCCAGGCTGGGATGATGAGTGGGCCTATATCTCTATCTATTGTCTGGGCCATTGTGTACTATTTCCTCTCTCCTCAGACCTTTCACCTAGTTTCTACTTGAATATTTATGAGGCTCAATATAAAAATACAAAAGCAGAGCTTTGACACTGTCACTTTAAACATCTGTTTTTAAAATGTTATTAGTGTATTTTTGTCTGTCTCAAACATGAATGTAGCTACAGAATATTGAATACCAAAATGGCTCAGGACATAAAGCAAGATTTTCAGTTATGTATCTAACCGTCTAACTGTTTTTTGATCAATAATGTTTTACTGTAACATTTAAAATGTCTTTCTCTTGCACTTCACTTGAACAAGCAAGAGACAGTTTACCACAGGGTCAATGATTGAGAAACCTCAATTCTCACATATCTCATCCCCCCCACTTTCCTTCAGTCTCTGCGAAAGAAAACTTGCGGCTTTGCTAGCGTCGCTGCTGAAAATATGTGTGTTAAGTCTAGTGCTCACTGAAACCACATTCTTCGGCACTGTCCAAACAAAACAAGTCAGTCTCAGATGGTGAGGAGCGCTGAAGAAACAGACAGGAAATGGTGGGTGAGAGGAGTAGGGGAGGTGAGGGGGCGCTGCTTGTGGAGGCTTATTCTCATATCTGCTAGTAAATCATAAGGAGTATAAGACTCAATGACATAACAAGTATGCACTGGTGACCGACTTGGACAACCTCAAAAATACCAGAGTTTAGTTGTAGCTTGCATATCATTTTTATAGGCTATCAAAAAGTAAGTACAACTACAAGCCACGTACCTTTCTGTAGGCCTATAAGGCCTGAATACTTAATTATACTTTTCTTAATTATGTCTATCAAAAGATTAGGTACATGTAGGTCTATAAACCAAGTCTTGTAAGTATACTTAGACTTTTCTGTATACTTGTCAGTATGAGTCAAGTACACTTATTTAACTTTTAACTTAATTTTTGTTAAGTATATCTATGATAAGTACATAAAAAGTAAACTGAAAGAATACACTCATTTTTTAAAGTCTACAAATATACAAGACTGATTAAGAAAATATGGCCTCCACCTAAACTTAAAAGTAACTTTGAAAATATAATGATAATTCTAAGACTAATGGTGCCTTCAAATGGGGTCGAAATGTCGATATTCCCAACGACCTCATCTTTTTCCTCTGTCCTTATACCTTTCCTGCATTATGTTACCCACTTCCTATCTTGCTAAATTGTTAGCCTCTGCGGCTTCTAGACTCAGACAGTAACGTTAATATTGCCGTTGCTTAGCAGCGGTGTTCTTCACGACTTAACCACTTGAACGCCTCACATGTTGTGTACACAACTTCCCATCTTGTACACATGCTAAACACAACCCCATTTGAAGGCACCATTAGTTTAGTATGTTTGAATGCTGAAATTTGCTAATTAACAACAAAACACAAAGTATAGCTGAGGCTGATGAGAACGCCATTAGTTTTGCAGGTGTTTGGTCACCAAAGTATTGGATAAATTGCAGTTTTGACCTTCTGGTGTCACACATTCAGGGATCATGAAAGTAATTAGAATTCAACAAGGTGTCTGCACCATCAATATCTGTATTAAATTCCATGGAAATCCATCCAGCAGTTGTTGAGTTATCTCATTCTGGACCAAAGTGGTGGTCCGACTGACATTATCATCCACAGAGCCATGCCGCTAATATGGCTAAAAATGCTATATTGTCACATCATCCCTTGTTTTCAATGGGAAAGGTGAAATCATTTTCTTTAGATTATATTTCAGATACTTGAAAAAAAAAATCACCAAGTATCAGTATCACACTTCAGGGAGGAATCTTTTGAAACTCACACCTTTGCTGCCTTTGTCCTTCCCAGTAACAATGACTTTGTTCATGTAGATGTACTCCTCATCGGCACCTGGATGGAGACATCAGAAGGTGGTTAACAGTTGAGGTCAGTACATACCACAATCACTAGCATAGTGTCAAACTGAAGAAACTAGAGGCAGCCATTTGAACACCACCTGACAAAACACCAGACAAATATGTACAAATGCATGCATGTTTTGCATCTGTAGCATCTGTAACAGTGACAATATTCATGTAAATAGTCTGCAAAAGTGTCTATATATGATGATGATAATAATTTTATCCCATAGACTTACATTGAGAAAACGACGTCTGGAACTAAGCAGATACATTTTTTGAGGTGAATCAACTTCCCAGTATGAACACTCTAATAGACCTTATTTAAATCATTACATCCTAAAAGTTGTAAAACGCACTAATAGCCAAATCCAGAGTCATTTCCCTCCTTTGTTAATGTCTACAGAGACCTGGACCGTGACAATAGCGCAAGCCATGACGTTGGGACTCTGTGACTGAGTCATGTGACCAAGCGGACACTATTGAGCATATAAGACATGCGCAGTAGGGCCCAGAGAGACCCGGAAGACCCAGAATATAAGATAAGATATTCCTTTATTAGTCTCACAGTGGAGAAATGGGGCTGCACAGTGGTGTAGTGTGTGGTAGTGTCGCCTCACAGCAAGAGGGTCGCAGGTTCGATTCCGGCTTGGGACTCTTCTGTGTGGAGTTTGTATGTTCTCCCCGTGTAAGCGTGGGTTTTCTCCAGGTACTCCGGCTTCCTCCCACAGTCCAAAAACAAGCAATTTAGGTTAATTGATGACTCTAAATTGCCCGTAGTAGTAGGTGTGGGTGTGAGTGTGAATGGTTGTCTGTCTATATGTTGTCTGTCTCTATGTGCCCTGCGATGGACTGGCGACCTGTCCAGGGTGAACCCCGCCTTCGCCCAATGCCAGCTGGGATCGGCTCCAGCCCCCCCACGACCCCTAACGGGATAAGCGGTTGACGATGAATGAATGAACATTCACATAGATTATATATTTATATTCACATTCACATATCCGGGTACTTTTCCAAACTCGGAAGTCTGCTCACTGACTTCATGCGCCACTGAGCAACTTTCATAAGAATGAATGGGGCCCCGCCTCCAACGCTGTATCCGGTGAACTTTATACATCCATGGTATCCATGGTAAGAGAACTGGATACAGTGTTGGAGAGAATGGGGCCCCATTCATTATTATGAAAGTTGCTCGGTGGCGCATGAAGACAAAATGGTTCAACTTCCATCTGGAAAAGTATCCAGATCTTCTGGGGTCTTCCGGGTCTTATTGGGCCCTGCTGCGCACGTCTGATATTACACAGTGGCGTCCGCTCTGTCACACGACTCTGTCACGTGGTCCAAACGTCACGGCTTGCGCTGTTGTCACGGTCCGGGTCTCTGTAGACATAAACAGAGTAAGGAAATGACCCTGGGTTCAGCTATTAGTGCAACTGTTTTACAACTTTTAGGACCTAATGATTTAAATAAAGATTATAAGAGTGTTTGTACTGGGGAGTTGGTTTATCTCAAAAAAAAAATTATCTGCTGAGTTACAGACGTCTCTTTGTCAATGTTAGTCTATGGGAAAAAGTCTTTTTGGGCCCAATATGTCATGTGACTGACACGGACGTTGTAGTACCACCGTTTAGCCACTACGAACATTGGGATCAACGACCGGCTCTCTTCCTGGGGGCTAGGGCGGAAGTTAAACTTTCAGTGCATAATAAGATAATATAATGTTATTTTAATTTTATATTGTTTTTCTTCGTAATTTTAGAATTTGCCTGAGGAAAATGTTGATATTCTCAACGGCTGCATCTTTTTCCCCTTTCATCATGCCTTTGCATTTCCTGCATTGTTTCCTACTTGCTAGCTTGCTAAATTGTTAGCCTCGCTGGCTTCTAGACGCCCACAGTAACGTTAATATTGCAGCAGTGTCCTTAACTTAACCACTTGAACGGCAAGCATATTGTGTACACGACTTCCCAACACAAGCTCACGTTTCATTTGGAGGCACCATTTGACCCTGGAGGGTTGTGTCAAATTATTGATTTGTGTCGGGATCCTGCATCACCATGTCAAGATTTATTTCGCAACAATGACCGACTCGCTGTATGCTATCATGTTCATAGTGCATAGCCTTGAGATAGACCTCTTCATATATAGTACATCCAGTTTCTAAAATATAGATGAGCATAAGAAGAGCATGCATGTTTCTTATAGCACCGATGGGAAAATCTGACTCCACCTCAGTGCAAAACAAACTTTCATCATGTTTGTCAAACGTCCAGGATTAAAAGGGGGAACTTGACCCAGACAAGAGGTCTATTGTGCAAACAGATGGGCCCATTATTGACACCCACTCTCACCGTGGTGACTGGCATTCATCGGACATTAGTCAGAAAACTCCTTGCCTGTACAGATAGAGCACTGTCACTTCTATCTTTGAAGTTTTGACGATTGTACAACTAAATATATGGTGGAGCCCCTGAACTTGGTCCATCTGCTAAGAACAGTCAGGTCAAATTTGACTTCCACTCTCTTAGTTTTATAGGCATAAAAATTCAGAAAGCCAGAAAAAGTTGTATTTGATTAAAGTGAAAATAAGACAATATTATAGCATAATATGGTTTACTGTGACAACAGTAAAAGCACAGTGATTAGGAAGTGTTTCACATGCTGGCAAATCATCAGGTCCATCATTATAGACTGAACTTGACTCCTTTCTGCACTCAGACGTAAACATGTACGGGTCAGTCTGAGCAATGGCTTCATTCAGGCAATAAGCAGGGATGATGAAACCTCATGTCATACACCAATGCTGCAGTCAGCTTTGTGAAAAGCAGCCTGTATTTGATTTAACGTCGGTCTTAGCATGGTGGAGTAATTACAAGCTGGCGAAGACGTCGTCATGACATTGCCACATAAACAGTTTGAATGAATGTCTCCTCTCAAACAATAAACCATGCGGTTTCAGCAGAACAGCCTCCTTCTGGTTGCTGCAACCTGTTATGGGAATTTGTTCCAGGGGAGTTTTGAGGAAAGTCGTTTCATTGAATTAAATATTTTAGCTGACTAAGATTATACCCCGAGAGGAAATCAAACAAAGCTCAAACCTTGGGTGATACTCTGGAGAAACTTTCTCCTTTGAAATAGATATGATGAGGTGAAACCAAACAACAGCAGATTGAAACTATGTTTTGCCTGTACAGTGAAAACAGATTTTCAGGGAACAGAGTTGAAATGCTATTTATAAGCCGCTGCTCAAAGGAAGTGAGCGTCCCCAGAGGATAAATGCAGCTTCGGAAAAATGATACAGCTCGGAGCCAGGAGAGGAAGTACGGAGAGACGAGTCCAGGACCTGAACATGGAAAAGCATGACTGCTGGTGTGTGTGTGTCAATATGTGTGAGAGACGGAGAAAGAGAGGGAGTCGCAAAACTCACACTGGCTTCTTCTCTCCAAAAGTGACAGTGAATGTAAAAGAACTGGGGCTAATGCTTTATATTAAGGCTCCATAATAACAGTTAGTTTAGTAAGCAATATACAACAATGTACAACAATAACCTGCTAGCTGTACATTATCCTGCTTATTACACAGCTACTTAAGAAATCAATAATTTGTCACAAAAACTGTCCGACGTCAGAGCTGCGCCCATAGCAACAGCCTGCTATACATAGCAACCATCTGCTATGGACTTTAACGTCGTGATTGACAAGATTCTTAGTAAATGCTTATAAATGTTTTACAATCTAGCAATAAATGTTTCTAATGCTATTATTAACACTTACTTAGACTTAACAACACATATTAATGTTAATAAGCATCTTATAAGGACTTATAAGGGCCTAATTACCTATTAACTAACACTTATTAATGAACCTTATTATAAAGTGCTACCAAACTAGGTCAAGAAAAGTTTTCACTATATTGTTCAGCATTTAAAGGAACAGTGTGTAGCATGTGGTGGTATCTAGCGGTGAGGTTGCAAATTATAACTTCTCCCATGTGCCGAGTATGTAGGATTGCCACAGTGGCCGATACAAAAATGAGAGCTTAGAGTGTTTGTGTGTTTGTGGGAAGTGAGAGGTGAAGCAAGAGAGAGAGCGAGTGACGTTATCGACTCCGGCCCAAGCAGGAAAAGTTAACAGGGTTTAGTTTGTCCATTCTGGGCTACTGTAGAAACACTGGTGGTGCAACATGGCAGACTGTGAAGAGGGCCCACTCCCTGTGCAGATATAAACAGTTCATTTAGTAACGATAACACAACAATTCTTATTTTCAGGTGATTCTGCACTGGTCAAAACATGCTTATAACCTCCACAAAGGTCAAGGGCCTTGATGGAGGGTTTGTTTGTTTGTTTGTTTGTCTGTCTGAAAGAAAGAAAGAAAGATATTCCTTTATTAGTCCCACAGTGGGGAAATTCAGTTTTACACTCTGTTTTTCACACACAGTACATATACATGCATCAATGGAGAGATGTCAGAGTGATGGGGCTGCTCCTGACAAGCGCCCAGAGCAGTTGGGGGTTTGGTGCCTTGCTCAGGGGCACCTCGGCAGTGCCCAAGAGGTAAACTGGCACCTCTCCAGCAACCAGTTGATCTTGGTCCATGGTCTTGGTCCATGGGGGTCTTGAACCGGTGACGCTCCGCGTCCCAACCCAACTCCTTACAGACTGAGCTAATCTGCCGCCCCCATGGCCCTAGCCATTGGGATTCATGGGTTTCCGGCCGTAGTGGTGCTGTTGTTAGCAGGATTACTCCAAAAGTTCACGATGGATTTCAGTTACATTCAGTTACCGGGTTCACATTTCAGTTACATTTTTCGGAGGGGTGGGGTGTGGCACAATGAACAATCCATGACATTTTGGTGGCAATGTGGATAGACCACTGGGTAAAACGCATGTGTAGTGTAACTGATATAATGCGTTGATGATGCGTGACCCAGCTTCCTACAACTGTAGAGTGGGCATATTTTCACATCAAACTTGATGAAATTAGAGTTGAGTTCAACCAAAGCACACTTGGTGATTGTTGGAAAGAGTAATGATGACAGTTTGGGTGGGTTTTATTTTTGTTTGAATGAAGTGTTTTAATATGCGCCGCTATATATCCGCTACATACAGCTGTAAACAAAAATACACATGGATGATGGCGAAAGCTAAACAGAGAATAGGGGCAATCATACTCGGGCACCTTGGCGGAGGTCTATGCTCTCCAAGTGCTCTAGTTAATATAATATTTCATTTTAAGCCCTTTAAGATTTTGCGCTAATGTTTTCATAGCTCAAAGTACCACACAAAGCTAAGATTTCTGAAGATGTCATCCATTACCATCCATTAATCACACACCTAATGGCTGGGGCTTAGATAAGACTCAGTGTGGCGCTGGCTCACATCGTAACTAACTGTCTGACTTCCAGGCACCATAAATCACATCAGCCCACTAGCAGTCGCCACATTTTCATGTTGAGTGTCAGAGCCAGTGAGCAAGAACAACAAACTTGTCTTTAGCTATTTGACAGGATATGTTAACGGGTCATGCATCATTTTATCATGAAGCAAGAGGCACTTTGATTATATCTGGCTTGTAAGCAAACAAAAACATTGACAAAAAATGTCACTCTGATCATTTTGCAAGGGAAGTAAAAATAAAGGCAAAGGTATTTAATTCAGACACCACAGTGTGGTTTTCAGCCACCAACATGGGATAAAAGACCCCAGATGTATTTGTTAATAGAAGCTTGCAAAAGAGTATAATTATTACACGGTGGTTGCTGAGAGTTTATAATAGCTGAATAATATCAGAGTGGGCTGCTTGATAGCTGACAGTGTAAGCTCATTGAATTGTGGGAAACGCAGGGCAAGACCACAGGTTACATAAGGTGCTTTGCGTAAAAGCAGACTGCTAGTCGAATGCTTTTGAATTACTCATATTTAAACATTTATGGTTTAACCTCATGTAACTGTCATGTAATACCACAACATTCAGGAATATAAATAAGGAACCCAGAGGAAATGACCAAGCTCTCGTTGGAAATAGCCTTCTTGATACCCATTTATACCACGGCTAATCGGCTATGGTTGGCCTTTTCAGTGAAACTGAAAAAAAAGTGAACAAGAATCTCATTTGGAGGTGGAAGTCAGTAACACTTATAGACATCCAACAGTCTTCATCGGGGGTAAATATCAACTCATAACAGAGCAGGTAAGATTTTATCACCCTGATAACTTTGTGGTTAAAAGACAACCTGCTCTACCCACTGAGGTTCTGCTGCCCACATTAAGAAAAATAAACCAGTGAGTCTATTAATCTACACGTTTTTGATGCAAATAAGCGCTCTATTGTAAATATACTACAGTTTTCCCTCATACCATTGGAGGCTCTGTAGGACTGGAGGAGATCGGAGAGCAAACCCTTCTGGATGGTGGCGTTCCCACTCAGGGTCTCCTTGTCCAGGATGAGCAGGAAGCGGTGGAGCTCCACCAGGATCTGGTCCAGCACTGGAAGCAAACACAGGCAAGACAGTCTCAGAGGTAAAGCAAAATATTAATTCCTTAATGCTAAACAATGTGTGAATATTTAGGAGTATTAAAACAATGGCTTTAGACCAGAACTGTGACAGTTCCTATCAACAAGAAAGAGAAGAGCTGTGAGCAATATAAAGCCCGTGAAGTTTCCAGGCAGAAATATACAAAATATTAGTCTTTAATTTATGGCTGAGAGCAGGGAGTTAAACTCAATGACTTGTCTTTTAATGCTGAGCTGCAAGATTGTTAGCTATTTCATTCTCACTGCTGGGCCTTTGTGCCTCAAGATGTGTGCCAACATTTGACATGGGAGAGACTCTTCAGAGGTTTTTAGCTGGCAACAAGTTGATAACCATTCAAACTTGATGTTATTACTCTCTCATCCAGTTGCTATTGTCAGTCGCAAAGTCTGTTTGAGGTTGTTTTGGGAGCTTCAAGGGTTTAGTGAAAGGTCAAGCCAGAGGAGGGAGGAGCCAGGGCCCGGTGTCGGCGGGGCCTCTGTGTCTGGGTGCAGCCCACACACATCCTTCAGGGGTCAGCGCTGAGCTCACAGCCCTCTCCACCGTGTGGGGGGCTCTTTGTGCTTCCCTTCACTGTCTCTCAGCCTCATGAATAGACCCCTTGCTACAGTGGGCCTCAGTGTGAGAGCACTTCACCAACACAGATACAGAAGAGAGACTTTATTAAAGAAAAGGGTGGGACTCATGTCAGAGGGGATGTCATACTGTTATAGATACTGGAAAGTATGAAATCACCCACACAGTATACACCATTACCTTTTGATGTTTTATAATCATCTTAAGCATTAACTAATGTTAAACATAGGCACAAATTTAACCCCAGATGACAGTCATCAATAGGCTTCATACAATTAAGGAAAAATTAGTAGAATAACTGTTTCAGTCTAAGTTCCCTTCGATCAGCAAGGTATGATAGTAGGCCTACGGTTTACTGAGTAATTTGGCTCACGATTAATAAATTCCCTGCCTAAACTAAACCTATGACCAAGTCAAAACTAAAGCATAATATCTTTACTAGGAATAGGAATGTTGCTGTATCCTTTCCAGTTGTAAAGCCCCCTGAGGCATTAAAAGGTTATTACAAATCCTGCCCTATTCTGTCTCTGACTGGCTAGTACCCATTACCTTTGTTGGTAGTGTTGGTTAGGTTCAGCCACGAGGAGTGAGATTGGTTAGAGTTAGGGCCATACTTGCCAACCTTCCAAATTTATGGCAAATTTTCACATTTTTTTTGTTTTGTTTTTCGTCATCTTAGCCTGTTTCTGTGTATAATCCCCACTGTCTCCACCCGGACGACAATAGAGCTACACCAACTGTCGTTTCTGGCGGAAGAGAGCAGTCTGTGCTTGCAACCCAGCACAGTTGAGCTCATGTTTAAGCTGCACTCGCCACAGTGTAAATAAGAAGAAGAAGAAGATAGTCCTTTATTAGTCCCACGAGGGGAAATTCAATCTTTTCACTCTGTTGTTAACTTATACACGGTACATGCAGACCCGAACACACACATGCACAAACATGCAAGAGATGTCAGAGTGATGGGACAAGCGCCCCGAGCAGTTGGGGGTTTGGTGCCTTGCTCAGGGGCACCTTGGCAGTGCCCAAGAGGTAAACTGGCACCTCTCCAGCTACCAGTTCACACTCAGTTCTTGGTCCATGGCGGGACTTGAACCGGTGACTCTCCGGTTCCCAAGCCAACTCCCTACAGACTGATCTAATCTGTTGTGGCATGGCGCTAGCCATTGGGATTCATGGGTTTCAGGTCGTAGTGGTGCTGTTGTTGTGTTGTGACTGAAAGGACCTTCACTGTATAAGAGAGAGAGAGAGAGAAATGGAGAGTACTAAGGGAAAGAAATACTAAATATCAGGGTTGGCTGATCAGAGGCGGTAGGGTGGGTCATGCCTTTACCATAGTGGGATTCATCATATCCTGAATGAGCTTCCACACAGTCGATGTGCTATCATAAACGGGTACTTTTGATGTAACAAGATGCTTCTTGACCTGAAAAGTTGGGTTAGGATATTACTACATGAAGCTAGGACATGCTAATGTCTGTTTAATCCCATCTGTGACTACCACACAGCTCTATAGCTACAGTAATTTACATCAACAACATACTAATTGCCTTCTTACTGAAACTCACACAGCATAAATGAACCAGGACAGGAGTCTTTGTACCTGTGACAATCAAACTGCTGGAACTAAAACTGAAATTAAACAAACTTTTTAGAAAAACATTTATAGGTCAAAAACATCAGACTCAACTCATCTCACAACTGTTAGAACGAGAGTAAACTGCTCTTCACAGTGTGAACTCTTTTAAAACTGTCAGCTAATCTGCTTTAGTGGCTCCTTCCGGCTCAAACTGATCACTAGACGGGCCTTGCGGGGGAGTACATTCATGCCCTCTCCCCTCCTTCCTATACTCCCACACATCAAAAGACCTCTCTGTACAGGAGGGGGGGGGGGGGGGGGGGGGGGGGGGATTTCTGCAAAATAAGGTGTCAGACCCCGGTAAGCATTGCCTTTCGGTGATGACGAGAAACTTTTCCCAAAGCTGCCGCAAGCTGGGTTGTTTTTAATGACTCCTGCTCAAGCTGAGTCAACGTCTGCAGAGAGGCCCCACGGTAGGACGACCTGCACCATGGAAAACATCACTGGTTTGGACATATATAGACACACACACACACACATAGGGGATATAAAGTAATTAAATATAATGATTCAAATGTTTCATTACATTTCCACTGGTTGTTTAGCTGCTCAGTACAAATCTAAACATTTTTTCAGCTTCTCCTCATTGTGTGTTTGCAGAGATTGACTCTGATGGCCTTTTGGATTGGGGGACCCTGGGAAACGGAGTCAGCTGACAGGACAGGGAGGTCTGCAGCAGGCAGGCGGTCTCTGTGGGCTACGGGTTGGCCAGATGCCCACTGCACATCCAGTGAGTGACCGCAGACTCCACAGCACAAACAATTCACTTCTGTAGCACAGCCAAAAGGGATCTGAGAGACCATCGGCCAGCCAGAGAGCTGCAGTGTTTACAACTAAAAAAATATATCTATGTGATGCAATTAAACACAATAAAAAAGGGCAGGTATGATTAAAAGAAAGAGATCGCTTAACAGCATAAAGTTTGTGTTAGTTATCAGTTGATTTGAGGTTTTCAAACATTGTGCGTGAGGGGAATGTCTCTTCCTCATGCCTGAGGTTGAACTTCCTGGTTTACTTCATTAACAAAAGAAGCTTTTGTTTGATTTCTCTCACGCTTAACATATACACTCATATTGTGTTGATAAAGTGCTCTGTTTTTTTGGCAGATCAGTATCTATAATAATTAGGTTCAGACAGAAGTATAAAACAGAAAAGGCTGAAAACCAGACTACTTGCATTGGACTTTTTCTGCTATTTTTGATGTAAAACAGCAACGCATGTTGCTGTGATTTTAGAGGAATTCACCGTGATATTACAATACAGTATAAAGTCAAATAGATCAGTTCAGACATTATACACAACACATGTTTCCTGCAATATTAGTTGTAAGCTACTGAGGTCTTTTATCAATGCTCGTCTCCATCTGTTTACCTTGTTTGACCTTGGCTGTGCTCAACAGAAAAAAGGCACATTCTTTCAATTTAGCTGAAATCATTTTTATTAGACCCTCCAAAAACAACCAACAAAATCTAAAAATATCTTTGCATACATATGTTTCTATTTTGTGCATCTGGACTACAAATGACTGCTTCATTTTGATCTTTAACGGTTTTCAAGCACAGCTGCCATCCTCCTGTCTGTCCTGTGAGGAGGAAGGTGTGATGAAAAAGCAAAACTAACCGAAACAAGCCCAAAAATTGGTCAGCTAAGGCATGAAATAAGACAAAAATAGGACCGCATTGAAAAAGTCCTAGTCAAAATCATTTCTGAATGAATAAGGGCTTTTCATTCAGAGACGAGAAGGAGTTGAACGTGGGTCTGCACCGCCCCTCTCCTCGTTAAATTTGAACAAATCTACTGCTGAACAAGAGGGTCTTGTCAGGATCCTGGCAGCGTGTCTTAGTCTGAGAGTCCTGAGGTCCTGCATCAACACTGACGGGCCACATCATAGCAGAGACGAGTCTAAGTATTTCACTTTATTAAGTTAATGAGACAGGCACGGCCCCTCATTTCAATCAGACTGCTTCTGGGTTAAACAGGGTTGCTCATATACTTCTATTGCTTGGTATCATAACATGTTGGATGACTATAATCTGACAAGAATCCAACTAGCTTTCTCTCAAAGTGTCCTACAACAGCAACAAGTTCCTACAGCCCAGTGAACGATATTGGAATGACAGTAAAACACTAAAAAGAGTAATTTCTCTTGTGTTCAGTTGAGCGTTGAATTGAATATTATATAAGTAGCATGTTTACAAAATCCTTAAGTTGTCGTCCAAGTCCTCGAAATACTAGAGCTGGACCTATCTCCCGATTATGATTGATTGCGATTTCTAAATTGATGCAGTAAAAATGTTTGATTTTCAGCCTGTATGTAGTCAGAGACGTCCTGAAGTCAAACCTATCAGTCATTGTCAGGCATTTTTATCACATTTTTTTCCAGTGACCCAAAAATCGAAGAATAAATACATTTCTCTTGCAAATTTTTATTGTCTTTTTAATTTTTAAGAGACATTGAATGTTTTATGCTTCCAGTGAATATAATCCAATCAAATGTGGTTTATATATGCAGTTCTTTTTGTTCACACCTTATTTTGAAAAGTGGGTATAGTCACACTTGTATATTCCCTTCTGGCAACAATTGAATCGAAGGTAACAGGACTTAGATTTGTCTCTGAAGACGTTTCGCCCCTTATCCAAGTGGCTTCATCAGTTCGTAAAGCTACAGTCTGACTAGTCCCCACTCGTCAGACTAGTAAGGGTGAGGGTGCAGCTTGTATCCATGCACACCCTTTGCCATTTTCCACATTTTCTACTATCTGCGGTTTGTTTTGGTTGACGGACATGGAAGGGATATGACGTCACCTTACTCAGACTACAACGATGAAAGAAAAACTTCCTTCTACCTCCGCATAGACTCAAATAAATCGTAAAAAAAATCTCAATACATAAGTGAATCATTTTTCCCCTATCCCTACTAAATAGCAAACAAACTCAAATCTTTACTTTTCACATTTCCAAAATCAAACTGCCTCAATTTTCATGTTTCCTCTAATCTTTACATCATCTTCCTCCAGCTGTCCTACTTTCAAAAACAACTCCTGCATTTCAATTCATGCTCCAGGAAATATCCACTGATGCAATATTTGTGCTGCTTTCAAGCATGTTTATGCTTTTGATCAGTGGTGAAAAAGTCTTTCTTACAGCGTATCAGTGTTTTTGTTATGCAACGAATGCCTGAGTTGTGCTATAAGAGTGCACACTAGTTAAAAACCTATTATTAATCTCAAACAATGCTGACTTTGCACTGGGAACAACAAACCACCACCCATCTTTTTCTGTCTTGAGCAAGCATTTTCTAAACTCATAAAACTTGTTTATAGCAACCTATCAACCATTACCGACACATTGACAGGCAGTTTATTTTTTTATTTTGAATGTGATTTCATCTGTTTGGAACAGCTGCCTCAGTATCCTCTAGACAGGAGACAAGACTTCTGATGAACAAACATGCTAAGCAATATTATTTTTATATTACGGTTGGGTTAAGCACCTAAACTACAGTATATTTATCATAATGCTGTCACAGATGTACTGCTAGTTCAACAAACCATGTGCACAAGACATTCAAAACTGCACATATTATTCACAATCAGTGACAAAAAGTGAGTGAGTGTAAGTTAAAATAAACAAGAGTAGATTATAACAGGTCACAACCATATTTTAGTTTGGCTGAATAATCCAGCAGTGATATAAAAAACAGACAAACAAACATTGTCTTGCATGGTTTACAAGGTGGCGGCCTCCTTGTATTCTTTCTAATTGCCAGCAGGGGAGTCAGATTATATAGATGTCTATGAGAAAATGAGTCCACTTCTCACTTGATGTATTACCTCAGTAAACATTGTAAACATGAGTTTATGGTCTCAATCGCTATTTTCAAGTCTTCTTCAATACAGCATGATGTTCATTATACAGTTATAAATCAAATTGACCATAAAGCAGGGGGTGTTTTAGGGTGGGGCTACCTGGTGATTGACAGGTTGTTACCACGGCGTTGTGTGGTCAACTTTAACTCTGTCACTGTGTTTTCACTTCATCAAAGTTTCAAACATTTAAAAAAATGTCCAATTCAGTGTTCAGTTGTACTGAACTCCACCTTCTCGTATCACTTCTGGTTCCCAAAAAACACTACTCATACTACTACTGATAATACTAGTGATACTACTGAAAATACTACTGGTAGCATTGACAATACCAGTCATACTACTGATAATCCTACTGAAAATAGAACTGACACTACTGATAATACTAGTGATACTACTGATACTATTGCCAGTACCACTGATAACACTGATAATACTACTGAGACTACTACTGATAATAGTACTGATACTACTAATAATACTGATACTATTGACAATACTGACACTGCTGATAATACTATTGAGACTACTACTGATACTCCTGATAATACTACTGATACTACTAATAATACTGATACTACTGATAATACTACTGATACTACTAATAATACTGATACTACTGATAATACTATTGATGCTCATGGTACGACTGATAATACTGATACTACTGATAATATTACTGATACTCATGGTACTACTTATAATACTACTGATAATACTGCGTATACTCATGATACTACCGATAATACCACTGATACTACTGATAATGCTGATATTACTGATACTACTACTGATACTAACAATACTACTGATACTAATACTACTTATACTACTGGAAATACTACTCATAAAACTAATGATACTACTAATACTACTACTGATACTGCTGATAATATACTACTAATACTACTACTGATACTACCAATACTACTACCGATACTACCAATAATACTACTGATACTACTAGTAGTACTACTGATACTACCGATACTACTACTACCTTCTACTGTCGTGTTTTGTTGACCCAACTGTAAACTTTTCTTGTCTGTTGCCTTTTTGTAAGTAGATTCAATTAAAATTTGAATTAAACATTCATCATTAAAGCTGCTGCTCTGAAAAACACATTTAGGAGACTGGCTGTTATGAATGAGAAAAGACACTTACATGACTCCATTTTAAAAGAAAGCAAAGGCCGGTAGATGAACGTAGTAGACCAAAGTTACATGAAACGACACTCAGCACCGAGCCGATCAAGCCTCATCTTGAGCGACAGGGAAGTGATAGAAAGAAGGAGAATTGGAACCAGCGACGCAGCAGTAAAAAGTTTCTGCTTCTGGAAAGAAACAGACAGAAGCTGAGCGGATTTGTTTCTTATCATTTCACTCTTACACACCACTCTTCCAGGGGAAAAACACCCGAATGACATTGACCTTTGGGTCAGTTTCAGTGCAGCACAACTGGGAGACGGAGCCACGTATGATTGGTTTGTTCCAGCCTGGCCTGGCTCTGGTTGAGTGTGGCAGATAATTAGCTGATGATGAGGGCTGAATACGGGACAAAACACTCATTTGATTGGTGTTTGATCGCTATTGGCAGGAACCGGTCTGTCTCCCTGCAGCGTGCTGGGTTCAGCTGTGGGGCAGGGACATGCGTGGTGGACATGGCTGGATTAATCCAAGCTGTGTTTTGGTGTTATTGCCGTAGAAACCTGAATTAAAAAAAAAAAAAAAAAAAAAAGCGGGTGTCAACTTGATGACCTCAGAGAAGGGGCTGCCTGTGTCTGATAGCAGCACTGAAGGAACTTTGGAAAGAAAGAAATGACACAAGAGAGGAGTGAAAAGTGAAAGAATATATTGAAGCAAGATGGTGCAATAAACATTAATGGTAAAAATCCCTTTCTCACAGCACTGAGTCAATAGAGTTTTAACATAAAGATGTTTTTAATTTGTTTGTGAGTACAAAGAAAGAAACCTCACCTATAATGAGAGCAGCATGTACAGTTAAACTTTAGGACTTTGCCCCCATAAAAAGTAAGGAATGGTAAAATGTTGATCTTAAGAAATCTTAAGTGTGCTATTTCATTTTACTTTAGTTTATTGTTTTAACAGGTGTGAGTCACACTGCCAGAGAACGTCATCTATGTGAGAAAGTCTCCTCCCATGACCCCTGAAGCTCAGCACATAATGTAGATTGATGGATGATAGATGATTTGTCTGGTCTTGTATTTTCAGTCATCCATTATATGCTCACTGATTATTATAGCAAGCAGGAAAAGTGTCAAATATGACGCCGTCATCAGTTTAAATTCTGGTTACAAGACGAGGCATTCACGCCAAACAAAGTGTTGTTTCAGATTCCTCGCCGCACGCAACACTGATAAACTCAGCTTGTCAGTCCCCTACTGTAGGAGTAGTAAGTCTGTCAGTTGGATTTGCTGGGGGGGGTGCTGTTTTTTATGGTAGGTAAAACATGATAAAGTACCCCCTAGGGTGCCCTTCCACTGGAGAAAACATGATAAAGTGCCGTCTAGGCTGCCCTTCCAGTGGTAAAAACATGATAAAGTGCCGTCTAGCTGCCCTTCCACTGGAGAAAACATGATAAAGTACCCTCTAGGCTGCCCTTCCAGTGGTAAAAACATGATAAAGTGCCCTCTAGGCTGCCCTTCCAGTGGTAAAAATATGATAAAGTGCCCCCTAGGCTGCCCTTCCAGTGGTAAAAACATGATAAAGTGCCCCCTAGGCTGCCCTTCCAGTGGTAAAAACATGATAAAGTGCCCTCTAGGCTGCCCTTCCAGTGGTAAAAATATGATAAAGTGCCCTCTAGGCTGCCCTTCCAGTGGTAAAAACATGATAAAGTGCCCTCTAGGCTGCCCTTCCAGTGGTAAAAATATGATAAAGTGCCCCCTAGGATGCCCTTCCAGTGGTAAAAACATGATAAAGTGCCCTCTTGGCTGCCCTTCCAGTGGTAAAAATATGATAAAGTGCCCTCTAGGCTGCCCTTCCAGTGGTAAAAATATGATAAAGTGCCCTCTAGGCTGCCCTTCCAGTGGTAAAAACATGATAAAGTGCCCTCTAGGCTGCCCTTCCAGTGGAGAAAACATGATAAAGTGCCCCCTAGGGTGCCCTTCCAGTGGAGAAAACTTGATGCAGTACCATATAGGCTGCTCTACTTGGTAGAAAACTTTCTGTGCATTAATGCGCCACCACTCCTCCTAGGTTTAGTTAGCCACTTATCTTACTTATCGTACTCTGCAGAGAGAGAGAGAGACAACTTGAGTGAAATAAGATAAGATAAGATAAGATGAACCTTTATTAATCCCCGGAGGGAAATTCGGGTGTCTTAGCAGCATCAACAACAGTACAGATAAATACAGTACAGTAAAAAGTAAAAGAGAAGGTGCAGTGAATGAAATAAGGTGCAATGAAGATAATTGACAATAAAATAAGTAACAGTAACAGTAATAAGTAAAGTGCAGCAGGTGGTGAGTATTGTATATGCACAGCATATGTATATGTAATGATATAATTATATGTAATATATACATTTGGAATAAATATGGAGCAGATGATCAGAGTCACATGGGGGTCAGACCTTGGTTATGGAGCCTGATGGCCACCAAAAGAAAGGACTGACCCAGACGGTTTGTAGTGTGCTGAGGGGGGATCAGTCTCTGGCTGAATGTACTCCTCATCTGGACCAGTTGGTCATAGAGGGGGTGGGAGGGGTTCTTCAGAATGGACTCCAGCTTCCTCCTGGTCCTCCCCTCTGCCACCACCTCCAGACAGCCTATTTACTTCAGTCCAGTCTCCTATAAAATGATGTTCTCATACAACTAAACTAGATTCTCAATTACATTTTGAGGGAAACTAATTTTCTCCAGGATTACGGTCATAGTTAAGGTGGTTAGGTTTAGAAGAAAAAAAAAACAACCTGGTCAGCGCCCCTCGGCATCGGAAGCCGACACACTGAGACACCCTTGAGCAGCAGTATGTGATGAACCGGGCTTTCAGCTGACTCCAGTGTAAATCCACCTGTGGCATTATTCAACGGTTGGAGCATGTGACGTAATATTAACAGCATGAGTCCATTTAGGGCAGGAGGGGTGGTGGATGGGTCAAACAAGCACAAGACTTTCAGCATTTTTCTTCATTATACAAAGCATGAAAACAACTTTGGCACAGTTAAAATGTAAAAAAGTGATACAAAGAGAAAATATGTGTCAGTCTGAGGTCAGAAAGGAAGTCATGTGCTAGTGACAGGAAGTGTTTTTTACACTGTGTGAAAATATGTGATGTAGGAGGAGCTTGTCCAGTGGTTTGGTCATGGCTAAAGAGTCTGCACTGGTTTTACTGCTGCTGCAGGAGCAGATCTTTGCACTATTAAACACGCCTTCGACCAGAGAAGAGGAAGTCAGTTGCTGTGCGTTTGGTGAAATGGAAAGTGATGGTCTTGTCCTGTTTCTACTGTTTTTTTTATACATTAATTTCTTCTGGGGATTGTTATTTCTTTTTTAGCAGATGTAAAACTATGCTTGAGGCATGCTGCTATGGCATAATTGAATATTAACAATAAATGTGATCAGAATCTCCAGTGTCATATGAGGAAAACAATAAAAGGGAATGAGGAAAATTTAAAACACTGCAAGTAAGAAAGACTAGTAAGAGTCTGCGGGCAGCAAATGTTAAATCAGTAGCTCACTGGATTCATCCTAAAACGCTGAGCCACAGATTGAAGTGATGCCTTTTATAAAGTTACGAATACTGAAGCTGCAAAGGAGTCACTAATAAAGCCTACTTCCACTTTCTTCTTCAAGTTTCTCCTCTTTCATCTTCCCTCTGCCCCAAACTTTTGAATCTCGCCTTTATTCATCTCACGCTTTGTTTTCCTTCAATACCCTTTTCTTTCTTCCAGCCTGCCTTTAGATCTGTGCTGCCTCAGTGATATCGAAGCTTACAGCTCGGCCCTGGGAGAAATCAGGCGGTTTTTACAGCTGAAACATGCTAATGGGCTCTAAAAATCCAAGTAAATCTGTTTTTTTTATAGGAAGGGGCCCTGGTGTACTTGAGCAACTTCATCTTGATTAGGATGCAGCGCATGTTACTGTAGTCCTGGCTGATGAAGGCTTCAACACCCTGGCTTAGTTGATGACATGAAGTATGTGTGAGAGAGAAAGTGTGTCTCGATCAAAATCATGTGGGAAGTGAGAAAAAGAGCAGGATGAAGCCATTTAGACTGGTATTCATATTTTGAATTTTAACAAATTACATTTCTTTAACATTATTTAACAAGTTCTTTGAGACTTATGAGGAATTTCTGTTGCTGGCTCAGTTGAATGACGAATGGTAACAACGTTAGCAGTTATTATTAAGACAAATTAACCAAGCAAGACGGTTTTTATTACAGTTTTAATGTACTGGAATGTTAATAATGCTGAAAAAAACAGCTTTCTAAGATAGCTAAGGGACAAAAATGCTAATAAATTATGATTAAATGATGTTAAATGGTGACATAAATGGAACAGTTTAAAATACCATCACTTAAATCTGCTGTAATATTTTCATATTAATGTGTTAAATGAACATGATGACTAACCCAGAGAAATATCACCAGGCTGCCTCTGCTCTAAGGCTGGAAATACACCGATCCGACATCACAGAATTAGCAGAGATGAAGGTTGCGTTGCCTTTGTCTTGGCCAAAAAGTTGCACTTGAACACACCACAAACACCATAGCTGACGGCCAGTTATCACATACGTTCTGCACCTACGAGAGATGAAATAACTCTCCACATCAGCAGGTGGAGGCGGTCTGTTTTCGTCATTCAAAAAGGGAAACCAGAAGACAGAGGACGGTGGATATACAAGCCGTTGTTATGATACATACATGAGCGCCATTTGTCGACCATTTTCACATCACTCTCACTCTCCGCTTAGCTTCGTTCTAGACGGCCATGTCGTCGATCAGCTGAGATGAAGATGAAATATGAACCCTCTTTGTTTTACCTCATGACTTTACTTGTTGGCTTGCTTTCCTCGTGTCTGTTTCTCTTCTCATTTATTGATTCGTTTAAGCCGAACAGCCAATCGGAGCGATTTCTCTCACCGATTGGGTGCCGCCTCCAATTCAACACGTTGAATCAGCCGAACAATCAGGCAGACTAGAGACAACAGTGGGGGACACACCAAAAAAGTAGACCAGCGGATGCTCATTGACAACCCCAAACTGTCTGAAAGCCGACCGTCAGCTTGGTGCGTCAGGGTCTTTTGGAGTATTTTAGCTTCTGTCTTACTGGTTTAGTTTTAACAGCCTGCAGCAACTTTACTGTATTGGATGAGACTCAGCAGCTGTTCTGAGCTCAGCTAAACCCACTGTTCGCTACCTGTTCAGCACCGAATGCCAGACAAAGTTAGCAAATAGCTGGTGAACACAGTGGAGCATTTAGCAGCTAAACAGACCGCTATTTCCCTCAGGAGTTAGTGGAAACCAAAATGGAGAAAATTGGAAATATTGGAGTTACATCAGCTTTATTAGGTGACAATATGTCGATGTTGTGTTTATAGCCTTTTGCACTGCCCTCAAGGGGCCAAGAAATCAATTAATGTGGGTTTAAAGATATTTTTATATCTAAAACAAGTGAACATCCAAACCGCATTAACTGGTCTGTGCAGTGAAACATGCAGAAAACTCAACGTATGTTAGCAATCTACTTTCCTCAGGAAATGAGATTGTGACTAGCAGTTCCAAAACTCACAACTATATAACTCTTTCTCTCTCCTGTTGGTTTTTCTTGACAGATGAAAACTCTGTCAGCCCTGGGCCATGGTGCCAAAGAGGCTCAGCGTGGTTCCACCTCCTCCTCTTAATGCACCACCCTGCCTACAATCATCCTCTCCCCTTATGTTTCCTCGCTCCATGGGACCCCAACAGTCAAAGGCATCGTCTTCCAGATATTCTGAGGTGCGTGGGGTGTATATGCATGTACTGTATATACCATGCAGATTGAAGGAAAAGTTATAAGGCTCCACAGTCTTGGCTTGATGAGAAAGAAGGCGACAGACTAGAAACAGCTGCTGACAAATAAAAACTAACTAGCAATGCCGCCTCAGAGTCACCTACATAAAAGCTCCTCTGCTCAGTTATTATCCCACAGATAGGTGGCCAGGAGGGCTGCAGGGAGAGCAACAACTAGTGAGTGTGCATGTGCGTGTGATTACAAGAGAGTAAGTTACTGTTTCCTTCAAAAGAGTACCTGGTGAGAAAACACAATACAGGTCTGATTCAAAGCTCCTGCATCCAATAAACAAAGCCACGTTTGATGTGTTGTAAATGAACAGGAGTGAGACCCCGAGGGCGAAAAGGGCCAAGGAGGACCGTCTCGCTTTTCATCATTTTTACAGCCCAGTCCAGCTTCCTGAATTACCCGCTTTCCTCTTGCTCCCCGTTGGCAAGTACAGCCCGTGACACATGCACACACAAGTGAGCGGGGAGACCCCATGCCAGTCCTGATGGCCTACATCTGAGCCTGGCTCTGCTGAGCTGATGGGAGGTCAAACCCACTAAAACCTGCTGACTCTGTCACATTGTCATGCTACAATGAAAAGCACCTTTGAAACGCTAATTTTTCCAGCTGATATTACTCAAACTGCACAATTTGTTTTGACTGACATGATCCCTGCTGTTCAGAGACTGTAGGCTATTACAACACCAGCTCTGAAAGCACTGCCAGTACTGGGATACACATGTTAATAAAAGTGAAAATAACTTTTCAGCAGCAAGTGTTTTTTTGACACTACATCAAATAATACAGTGCACACTAACATTTTATGGTTAAAAACCATAAAAAGCTGCATTTGAATTATGTTTTGTACATGCTTGAGAGGCTGTCTGAATTTGATCCAAACCTTCCTGCCACAACAAATCAATAGCCCTGCAGACAAATGACAACATATTACAGGAAACCATTTCTCGAAGTCACACAGTCAATTTTTGTGCAGTTGCTTCTGTGTCAGACGAACAAACCACTTCAAAAAATGTCCATCAGTACATCAGTCTGTATGCCACCATTTGTCTTACATTTTATTTTGGCAGCGATCGCAGAATGAGATTACTGTTGGAGAGGACGACTGACGCTGGAGGCAAGAAAAGGAGTCATCGTCACAGTAAACCCCATTGCTGCCTTTCTGGCAGCTGCTAAGATGGTTCAGCCCACAGCACAGAGAATTCAACATAGACACGCTTCACCCAGAAACTTGTGGGATCCATAACACGGAACTCAAAACAAGCAAAGGGCGAGAGGTGGAAGGCACTGATTGACAAGGAACGGAAGAAAATAAATAGTGGGGAGAATCTCGCAAAAAAACATTTCCATTCCCTGTATGGGAATATTTAGGGTAATTACACTTTCAATTATTTCTGTATGTACTGTACATTACTTAGGTAATGTTTCTTTTATAGTCTATCCTTCAGAAAATGGTGAAAGTGACCGAATCAGCAAATAATTGCATAAAAGAAGCACCCGATTCGACTGTTATCAGGCCATTAAATCGCTATAAACACCATAGATGTGGGTCATTAGGGGCCTTTTCATAAAAAGCAACACATTCTAATGTAAAACTGAATGAAACATACCATTTGAATACAAACTATAAGGCTTCTTTGGGTTTAGGCAATAAAAGTACAATATATTTAGGTTTAGGCGACAAAACTACAACTTCACTTCTTTAGGTTTAGGCAATAAAACTACAACTTCACTTCTTTAGGTTTAGGCAACAAAACTACAACATATTTAGGTTTAGGCAACAAAACTACAACTTCACTTCTTTAGGTTTAGGCAATAAAACTACAACTTCACTTCTTTAGGTTTAGGCAATAAAACTACAACTTCACTTCTTTAGGTTTAGGCAACAAAACTACAACATATTTAGGTTTAGGCAACAAAACTACAACTTCACTTCTTTAGGTTTAGGCAATAAAACTACAACTTCACATATTTAGGTTTAGGCAATAAAACTACAACTTCACATATTTAGGTTTAGGCAATAAAACTACAACTTCACTTCTTTGGGTTCAGGCAACAAAACTACAACTTCACTTCTTTAGGTTTAGGCAACAAATACAATAAAGTTAGGGGAAACATCATGCTTTGGCTTAAAATGACATTTCACCGCTTTTGAACACAAACACAGCTACATGTTGTTGGTTTCACACGGGATGTAAACCCCCATCTCTTGAGTGAAAACAAGTGTTTTGTGTCCCATCCATCTCCACCCGACCTCCACCCTACATGGAGTTTCCTCCTGTCTATACTACAGCATATGACTTCCACGTCTGCTCCTGTCGTAATTGCTGTGGTCACTAGAGGTCACTGTCATGTTCTTTGACACCCTCTGTCGATGATCCACCATGTCAATAGATGATTAAAAACCTAATACTGGGTGCAGTAGGCCCCCTATTGACCCATATCTCTGGTGCTTATAGTGACATATAACGCCTATTTAATGGCCTGATAACAGTGTAATCAGAGAGAATGCTGAGCTGCTGAAGTACATCCTCTACTGTAACAATGATCTTCAAACACATCCCATCATCACAGCCCAAAGGTCTGTGAAACCAAACACAGCTCCAGCTGGTTTCACTAATTTGATCCTCATCTCTGGCAGAAGGTGTGAGAATCATGTGACATGAGCCGCTGAAAGTTGTTCATCTGGAATGAAACCTGCATGAGTCAGGTTTGAGAACATTATCCAAGATACTAAACAATGTCCTGCCTTGTCATCGGCCTCCCTGGTTTCTCCCAGGTTTCCCTTTACTGCACCTCCTCCACCAGCTGCCTGTGGCTGCTAGTATCTAATTCAGTGTCCTGGTGCTGCCTCGTACAGCTGCCAGAAGAAGAAGAGTACACTCCCGTCCTTATTTCAGCTCCACGTACACCGGCTCATTCTCTGCACCCTGTAACTACCAGGTGTGGGATCACCACCCTTCATCACTGCACCTGTCCTCAGCTCTCCCTTTCTTTTATGAATTACATCCTCATTATTACGTCCTGCAAAATTCCTTATATTTGGAGCTCCTGTCTTAAACCAATAGTGGTGATTTAGATGGTGCAACTATTCTCTAAGTTTCCAAAGCCTAATCAGTGGATCACAAACAAACGAATGCTGCAGTGCAAAGCCCACTTTATGAACACTGTAACATGCTGTAGAGGCAGTCCTTTCCAATATACTGTAGTTAAGCAATCAAAAGTTTTAGCCAAGAAAACAATGTAGCTCCCCTGGTGGACAAGCAGTGCATTCTCATATATGCTGAAATGCAATATTATGAATCATAACTCCCTGCATTTTGTCGTAGTGAAACATGCCCATCACAACTCCCAGATGCAAAGATATTCAACCTACAATCTTATTAGACAGAGGAAACGCTGCATATCTTTACATTTGAGAAGCTGGAACCAGAAAATTTTTGACATGTTTTACTTGAAAATGACTCAAACATGCAGATCAATTTATTGCGGGTCATCTTATCAATTAATGGACTCATTGTGTGCTGGTGAGATGAATGAAAAACTTGCAGCACTGGTTTTTACTCTGGCAGAGTGTGGGGGTGAACAGACTGGGCTGTCTGGTCAGCTGGAGAACGGGAATGCTGCAGCAAGAATTTCAAATTTTGGCGGTGATCCCATTCCAGTTCGACTAGTTGCTCATTGTTATCTGCCCGGCGTCACCCAGTTGCCTCAATCAGACCAGTGATGGCAATAGGGGATTCATACAGTAGTGTGTCCAAAGATGACTAACCTCCCCTCTCTTTTTTCTTTACGTGCTCTGACAGCAAGGCGAGGTGCACTGACTGCATGACCAATCATTCTACTTTATTTATGTAAGTCAGGAAGTATTAAACGGCCTTGCTCATCCCTCATGGACAAATAACCACAGGAATCTGAGGAATGCCGTGAGAACAATGTTGCTGCTATTGGAATTCATCAGTGGCCACAGTGTAAACTGTTTTATGGAGCCCACTTGGATGGCGAGGCGGTTGGGGATAACGGCACATATCTTCATGTTGTCAGTGACACAGGGTGCATTCAACTCTGAGGATTCATTGCTCAAGGTATAACAAGATTGTCTACTTTTGTAGGCTACCTACAGTATAACCTAACCGCGGAGGAATTTTAATCATCAGTATTAGAGGCAGGTGACCTAGCAATGTCCAAGCCGATGGGTGAAACAATGTCCTGACAGCACTGTCCAGTCACAACTAAACTAACTTATCATGAGATGTAGATGCCGTCTGATCTTTTATTATTATATCTTGACTTTTATTTTAAAAAATTAAAAACAAAAATTATCCATGATGATTGTGTTGATCATGCTGTTTGTTATTGTTGTGTGTTTATAAAAGAATAGCAAAAATCAATAAACATAGGCTACTCGAGAAAATCAATCAATCAAACAATCAATAAAGAGATGCGGCTATATTTACATGTCCATGGTGGTATCCCAGACTTTTTTTTAAGGCCAAAACATCAGATTTATTGACTTTTTCTAACATGTTCTGACAACATAAAATTAATCCAAAATATCTCTCTATATATATATATATATATATCGTATTTTTAAACATTTATCACCAAGTACTTATGAAAAAAAGTCATTTTCATAAAGATGCGCTGTCAGCGATGACATGCAGACACTCGAGAACTCAGCAGCAGCTCATGTTATTGGCACAAAGTTAAAGAAAAATGCTCCTCTTACCTTTGTGCTTCTCCATTCCCTCGCTGTTTCACCTTCTTGTCCCTCGTTTTCCTCCTCTCATAAAATCAAACAATCCCAAAAAGTTTGCTGACAAGTCTCTGAGTGATGGGGACGGCGAAAGTCTGCGGAATGCAGCCCGACGCTCCCGTTTTCAACAACACGCTCTGACTGACTGGCTGACTGAGTTCAGACACACTGAGATTTTGACGGAACAACAGCGCTCTCCTCGTCTTCCTCATCTGGTTTTGACGCACCTCCTCCGCCTCTCGTATGCAGCATCCACATTGCAAAACATAGGGGACCTTCAGGTGTCATTCAGACGCTCCCATGGGTCCCATAAAAAAGTGAGGAAGAGTTTCGCTTTTACGCAGAGGATGGTCGCATCATGCGTATTTCTGCTTTTGTTGTCTTCTAATCAGGTTCAGATTTTGTTTGTTTTCCGCAACAAATCCTGTTTTAAAACAAACACATACGATCGGTGACCGAGAAGCCTAAAGAACTGGATGATTCTTGTCATAAATGTGCGTTATTTTTTCGTAAAGGTCACACAACATTTTTCATCCGCAACTTACTCTACTAGATGAGATAGAAAAAGACGAAATTGTGTCTGAGGACTAAACTCTGACATGGTATCGATATCGCAGATTTCTTTAAAAACACTGGCCGACTACTACTGGACTTTTACGCAACAGAAAAGTGACGTTCCCTGCCCAAACATCCGCGCGCCTCCGTGGGAAAACCGTGACCGGGTGGAGGTGTGAGATGAATGTCACGCTCCAGAAGATGATTATTAACACGGATGGCGTGCACGCGACTGTTTTGTAGCAATAAAGTGTCAACCTGGGTGAAGGTTCAGTATCATGACATACAAGGGCGCATGCGCAAACAGGGAGACGATGTGGTTGAGTTGCAAAAGAGCAAAACTTGAGTTGCACTGGGTCACGCTGTTAGCTATTATTATAGCAGCAGTCACGCCCTAGATACACCACAGCTAGCTGGTAGTCCTGTGGTGTCATCTGATGCTGGTTAATGATATATAGGCTAACTATACACAGGAGAGGCGGTGAGGATCTTCTTCATGTGACCAGTGAACTTGGCTGGTTTTAGCTGTAGCATGTTACTCACAGGTGACATGACATATGACTTTGGGACTGTTATCCCTTGTGTTTGATTGATCACAATATGTCTGTGTGTCAATTTCTTGTCACAAAAGTGGGTACAGCTTTCCAACAGGCTCTTGTATATCAGGCTCAGGGAGGATTGGGGTCACAGGGTCCAGCAGCTCCTGACTCGGCAGTCAGAAGTCACCAGTCAGCAGGGTCAGACGAGGTCAAGATCCAAACTCAGCATAGACAGCAGCAGTGGTTGAGAACAGGGCATGCTGTTCAGTGTTATGCCTGTGCTCACCACTGAAAAGCTGTAAGAAATGGGGACAAATGGACGTCGTTCCCCAGCTTGATGATGAATGATCATAACTTCATCAGAAGTGATTTCCCCTTGCCCTTCTCCTGTGCCAGTATTGAAAACTGTCTGAAAAGACACTTGAACTAATGCCATTTAAAACAGCTATTATTGAGCACCTATGCTATGCTATAGGCAATCCTATGCATTTGAGCTCCCCTGTTCTTTCCCAGGACTAGTTCCCCAGAAGCAAATTAGTTGTTCATTGCATGTCTTATAGATTTTTCCCAGCTTTGATTTCAACAAGTAACTCTTTTGTCAAAACCCAGTTTCTCCAAAGAAACAGGCATTGCTGTTCAGGATCTCACTGTACTGTTTCTTTCACACAACACTCACTAATACAAACTTTATGAGCATTGATGGCAATATATTTGCAGTGTATATGAGTGAATTATGACCTACCAAATCAGCAATATCCTCTGGACATTTTCTCATGTGAAAATACAACATTATGGTTGTGTGATTTGTGTGTTGGCATGTAGTAGCTTATGAGTGTAATGCTATTAATTTATATCCATTTCTGCAGACTGTATGTTCCAATAATAACATTTTAAACTGTCTACTTTAAAACCTGCCAAAACACTGTAATGTAACATAACCCATTATATACTTGATATACCACATAGCCATTATTATCTTTGTGCTTTAACAGTTGGCCTAATAATTATACTAAGTGCTTCAAAACAACAAGACTGTCTCAGAATCAGAGAGAAAATATATAAGAGACTGGAGGACAAATAAAAACCCTTCATTTGCAGTCGTATGTGACTCTGTGGCTTTAAGAGGATCAACAGTTCACCACTTAATAAAAAGCTTTAGTAATCAGAATATATTTAAAGCTAATGTTAGACTTAATTGGTAGCCATTGAAGCAAATAATGTGAGCTCCCTTGGTCCTTTGTGAAGGTCTCAAAGGAACGTTTTGAATACAGTCCTTATAGACCTTTATTGTGTTTCAGTAGACTGGCATAATATGATGTCTCAGCTTACAGATGCTAAATCAATGCACTTGTCAGTTAGGATTAATTTACAGTCAAAACAGTGCAGAATAAGATGGCAAGAGTTATAATAGACCGCAATTCAGCAGGGATGTAAGTATTTTTAACTAAATGTAAAACTCCACAGGGTCTGGCTTCAGGATGGTAAGCTGCCTCAAGCTGTTTTTATCTTGTAAAATGTCTGGATTTTGTATCTTCATTTATTGTAACAGAGGCTGACACCATATTTATTAAAGGCTTTGATGTTTTGTTTTGTTTTTTTCAGTGTTAAATTAGTTTCCAAGGCCAAGAATGAACTTCCTGGCTATTTTGTTTTTGTTGTTATGAACAAATACAAAAGAAACTGTGCACTTGAGCAAATCTTTTCACCTTCTTCTAGGGCAATTACAGTGTTGACAGTAATGAAGCTCTGTCCGGCCATCTAATAGTCAGCGGGTGATGTCACAGTTTCTCTACACTTTATCATACAGCCTTGAGCGAATGGTGAAAGTGTGAATGTGAGTCAGGCATGATGGCTCAGCATGAATCGAATACAGGGGTGGTCTGTCCGCAGCAAAAGAGCTGTCTTCTTTAATCCAGTGGGGGAATTCCTGTTGTGCAGCAGACCTTTGGAAGCTTCTGGCTGTACGGGTGGTTTCAGGTCCTGAACATTCAGATTCGGATGATTTTGGGTCATCATGCTTGTGAGGTATTTGTGTGTAGGTGTGGGATGAGGCTGCTGAAAGTTTCTGAGTGGGTCAGAAACACTTGAACTTTACAAGATCGCATTTTTTGAGTCAAAGGTGCAACTGTGGAGTGGAGCACAAAGAGCATTCCTCAGCTGTGAATCAGAGGACAAAGGTCACTGACTCAACTCCAAATTAGCACTGGACCCTCTTTGATTCAGGGGCCTTTCCCATGTTTGCACACATATACACAGACACATAATGCACCACCACCCCCCTGAAAAGAGACCCCCCATTTATTTAGGTATTTCCATCTAATCTAGTCTAAACCTCTTACTGTTACGTCTGGGAATTTCCAGAGAAAGTTGAATCCACTGACTCTGCCGTAGCTCCCCTGTTGTTTTAAGAACATTTAGACCAAGAACGCAGAGGGCACTGGCTTCAGATACACTACACCTTGTAAAGATGGAGCTCGATTCCCTGCACCACAGAGGAGCGTGCACCTGACAAAACGCCAAGAGGCTCTCCTGCGGCTCAAGTAGAGGAGTGTTAAGTCATAGCGCGATAATATTGTTTTTGGTTCATGTGTGCTCAGGTTCACGGTAACCCCTGTGGAAAATAAACATCGGTTGTTCAGATTTCAAAGTGTGTGCGGATGACTCATGTGAGGGCTGAGAAAATGTCGAGGCAGTACTTTTTGTGACAGCTTAAATCTCGCCTGGTTTTGTTTGGGGAACACTCCTGTCTTAAATAAGACCTAGCAGATGATTTTTTAAACATTTAAACATTACCATACTCCTTTGTCACTAATACTGTGTTAAACTTATTTTGTCTTAGAGTCTACATCAAACAGGATGCATGCTGCACGATTGCAATGACTTTTGATGAGTATCAAGTCATTAACTACAATCAAAGGCCATTTAATAGGGATTGGGACTCGAGGAGCATTCTGGGGCGCTGACACCATTTTTGGAGGGATGCCAACAGAGTTACGGTAGATAATCCTTATCTGTTACCGGTCTATTCATCTGTCATTTGTCAGTCGTTCATCATCAGAAATGTATGAAGTACACACAAAAGACAAATACCCACATAAAGACAAGCTGACAGAGGCAAACGGGCCATATATTGACAAATTTAATTGAAGTTAGGTGATGATATTGATCCTCAAGAATTCAAATTCAACAATTCAAAAAATGTAAATCTTTGGAGAACAGGTAGGTATATGAGCATCAGATCTATGAGCCAGCTACGCAATCATCCGGACAAAGGTAAGCAAACTAATGTTATGTTAACAGAATACTAAGAAAACATTGGCTAATCATGCATAATTAATCTACCGGTATCTTGCCAAATCAAATCCATAATGTTAGCCTAACTTTGTGTCTGTGTACTATGTATACTACATTGTGTGTAGTGTTTTGTGTTTGTTCAACAGCCTTTTTGACACGTGACACAGTAAACAGCCAGCTGATGGCACTCTTACCCTAACCCACCAAAAATATCCGACTTGCTGTCGATGTAGTCACATGGGTCGGCAGTAGCTCAGTCCGTAGGGACTTGGTTTGGCTTGTTCGTAAGTTCAGGTCCCCATATTGACCAACTACCAACTACCAGTTCACACTCAGTGAACTGGTAGTTGGAGAGGTGCCAGTTTCGTACAAATCACAGCATCAAGATTTGAGTTTATAAGGTCTTCAGATTAATTTTGGAGCTGACTATATCCAGAAGAAGGCTTTCAGCTGTTTATGGTCTGTATATGCCAGTAGAATGACTGTATGTGACATTGTGTAAGGTTTTATGATGGCTTATGGGGACATTTGAATAGATTATGTTATTGATAACATCTTTGCTATGAATATGAAACCTCAGCAGTCTACTCCTGCTCTATTCCTCCAGCCCTAAACCATAAAGCTGTAGTTTCTGTGGTGAAGCCTGTATCCCGCTGTCTTGTATTGGTGGATCCATGCCTGCATGTTGCTGTGCAACATCGCCACCTGCAGGTGTAGACATAGAAATGTGGACAGATCCAGGTAGTATCAGTCTCTTAAACAAAAAAATGATTAAAAAAAAGAATATTTTTATTTATTTTCTTTTATTATAATTTAGTTTTGCACAATATAATAGAATAATTAAGCCTTTTTCATGTCATGCTCCATCTACCATTGAGTCAGCATCCGTATGACAGACAACTCTCAGCCCTGCTGCTTCATATAACAGCAGACTCCACCAAAGCCCAGATCTGTCAGACTCCTCAGCTCCTCAGCTTGGCAGCTGCACCACCCTGACAGGCCTCATCTCACACAAAGATAAGTGCTCTCAGTGTGACACATTGCATCTGATGTTAGAGTACGGTGACAATAGAGCCTCCTCAAACACACGAGTGATAAGAGACTTTATTAAAAAGCTCCCGTCCCTCCTTGACTTTGTCACCGAAGTGTTTCCCCCAAACATTAGTGTCACTTATTCAGATTTCCTGAGATGTGCCAGGACTTTAAGTGGGATAAATTCATTTTCACGGAAAATTTACATGTAAATCACAGCACTTCAAATACAGATGCACAAGTTCAGTCTTTCTACTTTGATTAAGTTGCCCTGCAAAGAGCATCACTGACTATTTTGTGACATTATTATTATTATTATTATTATTGACAGCTCTTGCCATTGCCATAGCCGAGAATAAAAACATTTATAACAATAACATAAATGCAGATCGTTATATTAACTGACAATTAAACTTATTTCACTGAATAGCATAACTTGTGTGATCATTTTGGCTGGACTGAACAGCTGCATGCTTTTTACCCTCAACAGCACAGAGACGACACTGTAGACGACAATGCAGAGTCCATGCAAAAGAAATACTGCCGATTTGCAATATATGGTGATTATATATTTACATATACATAGCCTACAGTATTTGCAGTGTATTATTTAAATCATATGTTGAATATTTGCAATATACCACCAACTACTACTTTTCATATAATGTTAAAATTATTTCCATAAATTTGTATTTGCCATACACAGTATGGCAACGTAAGAAAAATATGTAATACACAGTTGCTTTTTTAAAAGATTGACCATAAAATCACATGTTCTGCAAAGCATATACATCCTCCCATTAATATACTGTGCATTTTAACAAATAGTGGCATAAAGTAACTAAGTACATATACTTAGTATACTTAGTATACTTAGTATACTAAATACATATACTTAGTATACATATACTTCTTCTACTCCACTATATCTCAGAGATAGATACTCTACCTTTAGTCACTAGTTAATTTGCAGATTCAGATTATTAATACAAAATGTAGACAACAAATAAATGATTGATATTATTATGGATAAAGATATATAATATATAACAAATTAGCTCAACATTTACCAGCTGCAACATTCAAGTGATGAACACATGAATGCATCAATAATTATAATACAATAACATAATAAATATAACAAATAAATTCAGATGTATTATTGTGGATAAAGGTATAAAATATATAAATGAATACATTACGTATTCAGGTATATACTTTTACTTCAGTAAAATTTGAATGAAGTCTTGTAATTGTGACAAAGAATTTTTCACCAAGGTATTGCTACTTTTACTTAAGTAAAAGGTCTGAATACTTCCTCCACTACTGTTAGCAATAGAGGCTGCAACACTTGAGTTTTACATCTGTTTCATTTATTTGCACAGGCTGAAATAAAAAAAAAGGTATAGCCTAAAATCAACAATGAAAAATAATGTGCAAAAAGATGAAAAAACTGGAAATGTCTTACATATTAGCCTGCTTGTATGTGAGAAACATTTCATGATATATAGCTTATGAAATAAGAAACACAGAACCATTCCACAGAAAGTAAAGCCATTCTCTGTATATAAACAAATGAGAAAAGCATTTCCATATATAAGTATCTCATTGAAAAGTGCTCTCTGCTTGTGGTATATTTAACATTTCAAGTGCAAAGCACAGAGTATATTTTTCACTGAGGTATTGATAAGATAAGATAAGATGAACCTTTATTAATCCCCGGAGGGAAATTCGGGTAATTGCTACTTTTACTTAAGTAAATGTTCTGAGTACTTCTTCCACCGCAGTTAACAATAGAGGCTACAACACTTGAGTTTTACATCTGTTTCATTCATTTGCACAGGCTGAAATCAAACAAATGATAAAGTCTAAAACTAACACATGAAAATGAAAGTCAAAAGGGAGGAAAAAGCTGTAAAAGTCTTATATTAGCCTACTTGTACCTGAATAAGATCCCATGATATACAGTCCATGAAATAAGAAACACAAAACCACTGCACAGTGTAAAGCCATTCTCTATATATAAACAAATGAGAAAAGCATTTTCATATATATTTAGGTATCTTATTGAAAAGCGCTGCTGCTTTTGGGATATTTAACATTTCATGGGCAAAGCACTGAGTATTTTTTCACTGAAGTATAATTACTTTTACTTAAGGAAAATATCTGAATACAGTGGAGGACTGTCGACAAGAGATGCTACAAACACTTGAGTTTTGCAGCAGTTTTGTATACTCGCACAAGCTGAAATCAAACAAATGATATGACCTAAAACTAATAAATGAAAACTAACGTGCAAAGAGAGGAAAAAGCTGGCTAGGCATTATTTATTAGCTTAAATGTACCTAAATAAGATAGTATATGCCACAAGAAACAAAACCATTGCACAAGAGTAAAGCCATTCTCTGTATGGAAACCAATGAGAGGAGCATTTCCATATATAAGCATCTTATTGAAAAGTGCCTCTGCTTGAGGTATATTTAACGTTTCAAGGTCAAAGATCAAGGACAAATGTTTGACCTGACAAACTTAAGACACGTCCAGCTTTTAAATGCCGCATTGAATACTTCGGTGTTTTTGTGACACTGTACCTTTAAATAGAACCCGTCGCTAGTGCGCATGCGCAGCCTGTGTTTAGTTTTCTCCAACCTGATGAACTGTCTAGTGTCGCTGCGCTAGCAAATCCATCGCTGCCAGTCCTCTTGTCATGTTTTCAGGGCTATAACGGGGCTTTTTTACCCCCCACTGGAATACACGAAGACACCACCACACGCTGCTGTCAACGGAGTCCACGTCTGAACGTGTTTACACTGCCGTGGGAATAGACGAGCGGGACTAACAACAGTTCAAAGTATGTGCTCAGTGCCCCCCGGTCGGCTAGAATAGCCTTCCAGCTCCCACATCACACCACATCCATGTTGACTGCGGCAGCCTTCGCACTGGGTCCAGGGCTACAAACACCACAACCCCTTTGTTCTTCTGTGGTAAACATCCGGCTAAATTGTAGCGGTTTGTGGAAATACCGTCGCGTGTTGCAATGTACATCCCTCTTTCAGTCTGAAGGATTGTTTACGCGTTAAAATGGCTGCTGAAATGGCATTTGGAAGAGAGGGGTCTTGAATCAATGCAGCAACGTTACACTACCCATTAGAGGCCAAATAAGCTACATAGGCTAACAATTATGTATTAGCTAGTACTCAACGAGTTAGCCGGTTAATTAGCTGTAATCGGTGGTCGGCTTTTTTGGTGATTTCTTCCAACAAGAGGTAGGGTGAAGGGAAATCCTCCCTGTCCAAGTCTATGCATGCGGTTTAAAACACTCACATTTTGTTAGCCGTTTTGCTTAGCTAATGTGAGTATGCATAACACTCAACGAATATGCAGGACTTCTTTGTTGTAACAGCCTGAGTAGCCGTGGCTGTCTCCCCAAAGCAGACCTAAAGGCCCCGGTCTTCTACTCGGCTTGGTCGACCTGGCAAAAAAAGAAAAAAAAACATGGATCCTGGGGGGAAATGTAAGAGTGAACTCTTTCTTTTTGGACCCAAGCTGGCCTCCCACAGCGACCTGCGAGGCATCAACAGATACTTGGTGGTCTATGTTTTGTTTTACTTTGTACTGTTCACCCACGCCTCCCCGGCCAAACCGTGTGACAAGAGCTGCCTCTCTGGAAAATGTATCAACGGATCCTGCATCTGCGACCGAGGATGGGTCGGAGACCAGTGCCAGCATTGCCAAGGGAGGTTCAAGTGAGTGGCCTTACCAAATCTGATTATATCTGTGACAAAACATCAGAGCACATTGTTTTCATAATTCTCATGATTTGAAATGCTCATGAAAGTAGGCTTGGAAATGATATTATCCAGTAGTGTCTGTTTTCCAACAAACAAACTAAATATCATTGGCACCCAGCAAACAGACCTATGTGCCCCCAGGTTTCTGGGAGATTAAATGAAAACACTCTCACATGACAAAGACGAAACCTCTTTAAACACTTTGATTCATGGCCAGTAATAAAGTCAGTTAGTAACGGTATTAACTGTATTTTGAGTGAGCTAGAAACCCAGTGTGGCAACGATAAGATGTGACTAATAAGTAGGGCGGTGTATTGGCAAGAAAGTGAGAATACAATAAATCTCATGATACTGGTGTAATGGTCCATTATATTGCGATACTGTAAGGAAATACATATATACTGCATTTTTAAATTATATTTTAGAAAAATGTAGTATAAAAAACACACCAGAAATACGCAAATTAAGAATAGGAAAAAATAACAAATGTATATTGCATGCCTAAAAAAATTGGATTTTTTTGCCCCAGACTGTGTGATATTATCATAAAATGGATATGTCTGTAAAGGGGACTCGTGGGTACCCATTGAAACCCATTTTCATTCATGTGTCTTGACATCAGAGTTCAAAGGTCTCAAGGGGTTCAAGGGGCCCTGCCAGTTTTTCCTTGCTAAAATTTAGCGCTAGTTTGGAGCGTTATTTAACCTCCTTCCTGACAAGCTAGTGTGACATTGTTGGTACCGGTGGATTTGTTTCATACGATACCAGTATCTTCCCTCTAGCTTAAAACTGAGCCGCTACTACCTAAAACTTGCAAGTTGCGTTAATGTGTCAAAGAAGTTAGTGGCGTTAAAACTAATTCACGTTATTATCACGTTAAATGTGATGACTGACATAACTTTGGAGCGTTTTTTAGCCCCCTTTAAAAGATAGTAAAGTCTCTGTCGACTTTGGCTTGCCAGCCATACATATTCTCAGGTCAGAGGTCAAGAAAATGGAAGTCACCATGCCTGTTTTTCAGGTTTTAGTGTATGTTTGGAGCATTATTTGGCCTTCTTCAACTAGTAGTATGACATGCTTGGTGTTGATGGATTCCTTAGATTTTATATGATGCTGTAACGTCACTAGCTCTTAAATGTGAGCCCGCTGCTGTCTCTGAAAGGCTGAACAGCGGTCAGGCACGATGGCAGGCCGTCAGACATTTAAGAGGTTAATAAAAAATCAATACAGTTTTTGGAGAAACGGTACAGTATTGCTCAACATAATATCGCGATGCTCATGTAGCAGTATTTTCTTGCACCCCTACTAACTGACTGTGACTTATTGAAATTGCTTGTTGCGTTCAAGTACACAAGAAATTCAGTTTAGTTGCTCAACAGGCAAAGAAACTAAGAAATGTTGCTATTTTTGGAGAGCAGCTGTGATTAATTGATTAAATGTTTAGTTGTCAACTGTTAAATTAATCTGCCAGCTATTCTGATAATCACTAATCAGTTTGAGTAATTTTTTAAGGAAAAAAATAGTCAAAATCCTCTGATTCCAGCTTCTTAAATGTGAATATTTTCTGGTGTCTTTACGCCTCTATGACAGTAATCTAAATGTATTTGATTTGGTAAACAATGATCAGCATTTTTCATAATTTTCTGATATTCTATCTGATGTTTAATCAACAATGAAAACAATCAACCCTGCTGTTTTTGTTTGGAAGTTGACTTAAATAATTATTCCAAAAAAAGTTGCACATTACATTTTGGTGATGTAAAAAAAAAAAAAAAACTCATTTTACCTGTAGCCTCCCTCACTTCTTCAGTTAGTTGTTTGTGATTAATCTGCATTCATTGGGGACAGAGGCACGTAGTACCCACATGTTTGATGTTGATTAGTAAAGCAATTATCTTGCACAATCCAATCAAATCATTGAAGAAATAAATGCCTTTAGGTTTTGCCAGATAAAGGAGCCTGCAGTCGTTTTGAGGAAACATCTGTAACTAATTGACTTTGCCTCGCAGCCTAAATGGCGATACTGTCTATTGTTCTTAAATTGGAAGAATATGGGTGTTGATCAGCTCGGGTAAACGCCATGTCAATCCCCCAATAGGTGCAGTGAGTTAAGGATTGTGTGCACATAGGTGGTAGTTTGGAAAGGGCAGGGAAATAAAGGCTAAATAATAAACTGCTGTCAAATTGCCATATAATAAAATTGTCATTTGACTCTTGACAGCAGCATTTAATGGCTTTTCAGTACACCTGAGGTGCACTCTGGTATAGAAGTGCTTTGATCACAGTAATTACCGTCGCTCTAGGTGTGTCTGAGGTTTTATGGGTTGTCATCAGGCATGTTGTCAGGGAATAACCTCCCCATCACCTAGAGACAAACCGCTGAAATGTGAGTATCTACATGTTACCTTCTCTGCAGTCAGTGGAACGGAGACGTGCACCCTGGCGTGACGTTTAAATATGCATCACGGATAAATTTCTTGTTTATGATGCGTTGTTATAGTGTTTGATTTTAAATGAAGAAGGACGGGACATCACTGTGGCATGGACGGCAGGAACACAGTCTTGAAATGTGCAGAGGATAGTATTTCCCAGGGACGTCCAAAGTGCGGCATGAAAAATTCAACACTTTTGGATGTCTACACCGGCCTAACTCGTTTCTGGTTGCATGCTGCTGGGTGTTTATATCATGAAGTGTTCAACAGACTTTGTATAAAGACAATCAATCTGTAGATACACCTCAATCATATCTATTATAATACATGCTTTCATGGTGTGAGTAGTAAACAAAACAGTGTTTGAGAAAATGTTTTAAGGTATGTGTCCAGATCACATCATGCCATTTTATCTTAAGGCCATTATACTGTCAAAACCTTCTGAATAAAAAGAAATCTGATATTATGTTATGCATCTAAAACAACTACCATGGACATAAAAGGGAATTCACTTCAGTTCCTGTGTTAGTCAGACCACCCACGAGAGCCCAGAGCATGTATTTATGAAGCTTTCAAAGTCAGAAAGAAGAACCAGCGCTTTCCGCCTTTCTGTGAAGTCGAGGCCTGCACGTTATCAACTGACAGATGCTCATTTTGTGGTTTCATGAAGTATTTGTCCCAACTTTGACACCCAAATGAGTTTCTATCAAAGTCCAATCTGGTGCAAAGCACAAAATGCATCACGGTGTCGAGAAAATAGTTTGAGGTGATCTGTCTCATCATTTTCTACTCATTCTGTGCACAGTTTTGTGGGTGGGATACATACAACTCTAATTTCTTGTGATATGGGACAGTGATGAATGTCCATGTATAAGTCATCTATCATTGTGACACTCCGCTGTGGTCGTTCACGGTAAGAATACGTTGTTGAAAATTGTTTCCAGTGCGAGGCTTGAGGCAAGGACAGAGAGGAGCAGAGGGACCTTTTTAAGAGACAGATGATGGGTACTTTTGGTTGACTTCTTATCCTGAATCGAGGGAACTGAATGCACCGTGTGACATTGTAGTTGGACGTATGAGTTCGCTTTTATAGAAGAGAGCTGCCTTACCTAAAAGCTGTGTGTTTTACAAGGAAATGTCATTTGTTAACTTTTATACTCTCTAAAATATTTTATTAAGCGATTCTTCACTTGCAAACGCTTAAAAATGAGAAACTGAGGACTTTACAGTGTTTGACAACATCGAGTTATACAACATACAGCACAGTTTGTTATATCATGGTGTCTTTTCCACGTAATAGTGCTGCTGCTGGTTCTGAACAAAATGGACCTAGAAAATAGTGGGTGTCATGCTGCTGTAGAGCTGCTTCAGGGACATAAATACCAGGAAAAAATGCAGGACAAAGATTATCATGTCTAAAGCTGGGGAAGGTGGTTTCACTAGTGACAGAAACGTAGGTTAATCTACTCACTCCATATTTTTCTGGCATTAGCTCACTGTTAAAAAGCTATCTTCCATGAATGAAATGCTATTTCTGAAAGAATAGAACAATAATATACAGAAATGACCTTTTTATTCATGTATCTGACGTCTCAGAGAAGGTCCTCTGTCTTTTAGGCAACTCTCTCACTTGTGGTCAAAGATGCTCTCGTTTCTTCTACCGTTATGCCTTTAATTTGGACTGCTACTTTCCTAGCTGCATCACCCATCTTATGAAAAAATGTACCTCGAGTTGATGGCATTAGAGCTGCAGAGGGATTAGTTGTCAACTGATAAATAAATCAGCAATTATTTTGATAAGCGATTAATCAGTGAGTAATTTCTTAAGAGTTGAGTAATTTCTTAAGAAAATAAAGTCAAATTCTCTGATTCCAGCTTCTTAAATGTGAATATTTTGTGGTTTCTTTGACAGTCAACTGAATATCTTTGAGTTGTGGACAAAATAAGACATTTTAGGATGTCGTCTTGGGCTTTGGAAAGCACTGATTGACATTTTTCACCATTTTCTGACATTTTATAGACCAAACAACCAGTGGATTAATGGAGAAAATAATCGGCAGATTAATCGATAGTTGTGGCCCTAGTTGGCATCAATACGAAGTAAATACAGTTGGTGTTTTGTCCATTAATTGTTATCTTACATGTAAACATTCATCCAATCCATAAACGGCCATGACAAGAACAGTTGGATTTAGAATACATTTCTGTCATTTTAATTCACATATTCTGCGTGAGGTAACATTATTAATACTCTGCTCTGTGATTGTGCCGACCCCTGTGGTCTCTCAGGTTGACGGAGCCCTCAGGATACCTCACCGACGGTCCAATCAACTACAAGTACAAAACAAAGTGCACCTGGCTCATCGAGGGCTAGTAAGTACTTTTGTAAATACTGTATGTATGTTCTCCCGAGTACGCACAGATTTTATTATATAGTGTAAACTGAATAATCCAATTAAAAGGAGCCAGTCTTTGTTGAAGGAAGTGTGCTTTTGTAATCCCCCAGTGTTGTTATTGAGCTTTCCTAGCACTCACGGTTTTGTACTAATTGATTAGTTGATTTAATCAACAGATCTGTAAAACTGAGTTTCTCCACAAAGAAGCACCACTTTAAATCTTGTGTTTAACAGAGATGTGCTTAGAAGTTTCTCAGAAATAAGTAATTTAGTGTGAAAAAAAGCATAAAAAAATGACTAATTGACTAAGAGGGGGCAGCCCTAGTTATTATCAATGGATACTACTATTGGAAATGAGGCCTGTGTGTCATTATTTCATTGTTTTTTCTGCAGTCCAAATGCGGTTCTTCGGTTAAGATTCAACCACTTCGCCACTGAATGTAGTTGGGACCATATGTACATCTATGATGGAGACTCAATCTATGCCCCCCTGGTTGCTGTTTTCAGGTGAGAAACTCCAAAGACACAGAGTGCATTCAAAAGCTAAAAGTGTAGCTTCGCAGTGAGGTTCCTTCTTCCAGTCCGAGCATTCAAATTTTGGTCAAAGTATGTATGTTTTAGCATCAAAATGCTAATTTCTCAAGCCCTTCTGACAAAATTTTCCATGTGACTTGACGTAGGTTTCTGCATGATGATGCTATACGGTATATGCAGAATATACGGTCAGTGTGTTAACGTCACATAGAGTAAAGCTGTCTACACATGATGAGCGCTAAAATCGCTTTGCGCTGGCCGTGATCGAGACAGCAGTGCCAGAAACGGTACCCTTTGTGTGGCTCACCGCTCGAAATCCCCACAGAGCTGTGCTCAAAGTTCGCCACTGATCTTTGAAAGCTCAACCAATGAGAGCAGCTGTTGTTGTTGCCTAGAAACAGTGAGTGGTGTTCCTTACGGTCTTTTTGGGGAGATATTTTACCTCTGCGCCCTACCTCGCGGTGAGCGAGGAGCAAATTTCTCATCATGTGAAGACAGCTTAACCTGGATGGCGGTCAGCACACTCCCATTTTGTAAAAGAAGTCAAATAATGTATTGCTGTGGATGCTACGTTAGTTCAGATCCAGAAGTCACACATTATCACAAACAAATCAACCAACTGATGCAGCGGTAAACCAGCAATGTGTTCTGCAAGGTTAAATGATGGTAACGGTGTTATTGTGAATGGAGTCTGGTCTGTTTTCTCTGCTTGAAGAGACGATATAACAGCTTCAGTCCCCGTCGGAACGGGCTTTCTGATGGCAAGATAAAGTGGTGAAAATATTCTAAATATAGCGTACACTTAAACTGATATTGATTTCTTTAGGTGGTTAAAATACATTTAATTACAGTTTTATCGCTTTCTTCGAAACCACCAGACCACATTCACAAAAGCAGTGATTTTACCTCGCAGACCACAGGAGTATACAACCCCATTTAAAAAAATCTGAACTACCGGTAACCCTTTAAGTTATTTCCAAACTTATCACAGCTAACTTTGACTTAGCTAGTGCTAGCGTTCACATTATTCATAACCTTACTGATTACTTTGGAAACCTGCTTTTTGTACAGCTTATAAAACAGCAAATATGTATTGGTTGGATGAATATTAGTTAAAGACATGGGCTTGACATGATTTTGTGGCTGTTTAATTTACTCTCCACCAGCATGTCTGCTCATTCTGAACTAACAGAGAGTTGAAGTGATGCCAGTGAATTTCCTGCATTTCTCTACAGTGGTCTCATCGTGCCAGAGATTCGAGGAAATGAGACGGTTCCTGAGGTGGAGACGACTTCAGGCTACGCACTTTTACACTTTTTTAGCGACGCTGCCTATAACCTGACAGGATTTGAAATATTTTACTCGTAAGTATCCAGGAGCTACATCTGAACTTAAACCCCAGGCAAAATGTAGCACAAAATAAAACCTTACGTTGTTCAGAGTTTTATAGTTGGATTCCTGAGCGGGGACCAATTCCATCTCCGTCACTTGTGTTACAGACATTTTTCAGATTTTCACTGATGTGTCTACTTCATTGTAAACCACAGTGGACTTCTTTTCCAGGTCCATTTATTTCTCCTAGCTGTTGATGGATGTTTCTGCATCCCACATTTCAGCAACAAAAAGGCTGCTTTTCTGACGGCCTAAAACCTACAACAGCAACCACTGTTAACAGCCTGATCGATAGTTTTCATCAGTCGCATCTTTTCCAAACGCTAGAGGATCTTTAATCTTCCTCAGCCTCCATGTAAATGTCTGTGAATGGCCTAAATAGCGCATACAGTGTTGGCTAAATGGAAACATCCCTCTGCCCAGGATCAACTCTTGTCCCAATAACTGCTCCGGCCATGGGAAGTGCACCCCCGGTAACTCAGCCGCCAGCAGAGTGTACTGTGAATGTGACAAGTACTGGAAAGGAGAGGCCTGCGACATCCCTTACTGCAGGAACAACTGCGGCAGCCCCGACCACGGATACTGCGACCTCACCGGGGAGAAGCTGTGTGTCTGCAATGACAGCTGGCAGGGTAAGCAGTAAGCTCTGTCCAAACCCAACAGATGTCTGCACACTTTCAGGTCCAGTCGAGTGGGTGAAACCAAGTAGAGCTTCATAGCTCTTCCATTTTCCTTTTCACTGTCAACATAACTGGGATGCATTTGTCAGATGGTTTTGGAGGGACCACACTAAAGGATTCAAAAAGTCCCAGCACCTGTAAAAAAACTAAAAATGAAGATATAGTAAAGTATTTTGGGACTATGATTTCACCACATTCAAAACACTGAGTGAGGAATCATATACAGCATACTAGTAAAAATGCTGTCGCTCCACCCATATCTGCAGTGGCGATTGTGTCGGAAGATGTAATGAAGACGGTGTTAGCAGACAAGTGCGAACAGCTGTGTTGTTTTGTGTCATAATGCTCATCGGTAACACGCCGATAAACCCTGTGACGGAGCGTTATTATGTACCTCCAGCTGGAGAGGGAACCAAATGCTTTCACGTGATGAAACTTGACAGAATCATTAGCAGAGGCACACGCTTTTTTTTTTTTCAGCACGGCCTTCATTCACACACAGTGTAACATATTCACGCCTCCCTGCCTGTCATGTTCGGTTAAGAAGCAGTCATGCTTTTGTTTAGGTTTGAGAACAACATGTTTCCTTTGAGTAGGAATGAAAATGTGTCAAATGCTGCTGAAAATCCATCCCTAAAAGAGATTTTGCATCAGATAGATGCAGGTCTTTTTTTTCTTGTCTTAAAATATTGCAGCTATAAAAAGCATTTAATTTGACATTGTGGTTTATTTTCAACATGTGTCTTGTAGGTCCAGACTGCTCTCTAACTGTACCTTCAACCGAGTCCTTCTGGGTCCTACCGAGCGTCAAGCCTTTTGGCACATCACTCGCCAGAGCCTCCCAGAAGGCCGTGGTGCAAGAAAAGGTCATGTGGGTGGTGGGTGGATACACCTTCAACTACAGCTCCTTCCAGATGATTCTCAAGTAAGTCGTAGCATGTAGCCTGTCCCAAAGTGTGGATTTTTCCTCAAACAAAATGTCAGTTTGTGTGTTTCTGAATGAAGAAATAAAACAAGGAGCGTTTGTTAAATTTGTCCAGCCCACCATACAATGGAGATCAACAAACAAGCCCCAGTCTTGGATTATGTCCCGACCATGCCCTTACTTTGAATGCTAATTTAAGCAACAACTGCTAAAGGAGGAAGTGCAAAAAATGGGTGGTGGTTTCTCAGAATCTGATCTGTCATGCAAGTTCCTGCTTGAGAAACACAGCCCAGGGTCAGTCACTCTTTTCGCTTTGTCAAAACTGGCAAGTGTGGGAGTGAAGGCTTTAATGGTGTGCTTTGGGGATGTACAAGTGGTGCATTCACTTAGCTAGATTGAGAATTTGGTATTTTAGTGTACTTGGATGACTCTCCAGATAAAATGCATAACTGACTTCTGTGCTGAGTCATGCTCTGGCTCACAGTTAACTGATAGGTTTGTCCTCATCGCCTGGACAGGCTCTCTGCATCTGCTCCATCTGTTTGTTCATCATTAAGTGCTATGATTCCCAAGGAGAATTGATCTTGGTGTCCAAAACTATTTTAAACAAATGACCAATGTGTTATGACATGACCAGGTGTTCTGTTATATTGTGAATGCCTACCAACACAAATCCTTGTGCAAAACCGCTTGTTAAACAAAACTACTTTTTGAGACTGAAAGCAGTATCTTTGGCATGAAGGAAACTGCTAATTATGAGATGATTAGACTATTATCAGGCCATTAAGTAGGTGTTATCGGCCACTATAAGCACCATAGGTGTGGGTCATTAGGGGCCTGCTACTCCCAGTATGAGGTTTTATAATCTATTCATACGGTAGATCACTGAAAGAAGGTATAAAAGAACACAACAGTGATCATAGTAATTATGACAGGAGCAGAAGCGGAAGTCAAGCGCCTTAGTAATGAGGTTGAGACGATGGATGGGGCACAAAACAGTGTTTTCACCCAGGAGACTGGGGTTCATGAGCAGTTGTCTTTGTGTTCACAAGCACTGAAATGTAGTTGTTTTAATTACCTAAACCTAAAGAAGCCTTTTTGTTTGGAAAGAGAGATAACTGGTTGCTCTGTGTCCTCAGTCGTAAGGCAAAAATGTGTTGGTGCTCTTGGAAAACAGAAAAAAATCACGATAGAAAGGTAGTCAATTTAGGCACTTCAAAATATTAAAATAAGTAGCAAACGAGGGAGGAAATACATTAGAAAAGCCTTTATCATAGTGGCTAAATCACTAAAAAAAAAGTTTTGACCCCTGTAGGTCTTCAACAACAGACAAAGCGGATTTGGCATCACCTATTTGATATAGACAACCAATGAAGGGCAATCACATGATCCACATAATACTAACAGCAAAACATCACGAGGAAATAACACAGAGTAATTTTTATTCCGTAGCAATGAAAAGTACTCCTTCCTATCTAAGACTTTTTGTTTGTGTTGAAATCGTAATGTTTCACCCAGTTTTCCAATATGAATGTACTGCTTTTATGTTTCACTTTCACAACGTAGTAGGTGTAGTACTGACCCACATCTGATGCTAAAAGCAACCAGTAACTATTTATAGTTATTATTATTATATTTCATGGCCGGATAACAGTTGAATCAATGTGAACTGGCTGATCATGATGTAAAAATAGATTATGTGAAGTGACGGATGGACAAACTAAATGTGTGCAGTGTTTTATTACAATAAATACGTTTCATGTTCATGCGTTAAAGTGTAATATTGTGTTGCTTTCGCTCTGCAGCTACAACCTGGAGAGCGGCATCTGGAACACCGTTCCCATCAATAGTGGCCCTGTGCCAAGATACGGCCACTCACTCGCTGCCTACCAGGTAAACACACACAGCAGATAGGCCTCAACCTCTCTGGGTACAGATGGGATTTAGAGGACTCTAATTTTAGCAGCAGGGAGGCAGAATTAGATGGTGAAAGAGCAATAAAAAGTTTGCTGACACAGAAAGGAAACCGCACATTGCTTTCAAAGGGAAATTGCTCATTTCCAGCATTAACATGTCATCAAACACAAAACTTAAAGACATGTTTTCTCTCTCAAATTCATTATTACTAGAAAAATATTAATATTGTAAGTCTGCAATATTCCCCTTTTTAAAAATGAGTTTTAGTTTTATTAAAGGTGTAATTTTATATCATTATGTTTTGACACACTTTATCCTTTCGTTTCACTTTTATTACAGCATTCAGCGTCTCTGCACGCTTGTTTAAACTCTCTCCTTTTCAGGATGATATCTACATGTTTGGTGGGAAGCTGGAGGCAGGCTGGGGGAACGTGACAGACGAGCTGTGGGTGTTCAACGTACCCGGTCGGACGTGGCAGCGGAGGAACCCCGTCGTCGGCCCGCCGGCTCAGGCTCAGATTTACGCCGTGGAGGGTCACTCGGCCCACTGCGTCTCGCTAGTCGAGGGCGAGGCCATTATGCTGGTCATCTTTGGCTACTCCCCCATCTACAGCTACATCAGCAACGTTCAGGAATACAACCTGAGTGAGTAACAGCTTTAAGAGCCTGTTTGTTTCTCTCTCTATCAGCTTTATATTCTGTGTCCCTCCCATCTCATCTTTGAAAATCAAAACCTTGAAGAGGGGTTTTATCTTATCTATAGTCAGTGTATTACCTACAGTAAATGATGGTCAACACGCCCGTAGTTCGAAGGAATAGGCAGGCGTTACCGTACAGCAGCAAAGCAGTGTACTGCTGTGGACGGGGGCAGCAGTAAAACAGATTTTGGACTTCAAAAAAATCAATATCAGTTCAAATGTATGCTATATGTAAAATATTTGTACTGGTTTATCTTGCTGTGAAACAGCTGTATAATCACTGTTTCTGACAGGGAGCTGAAGTTGTTATCTAGCTCTTGCCAAAGCAGCCAGACTGCACTGAACATACCTGTTATTTTAACTCACAGAACAGGGGAGTTGCTGGTCTTCTGCAGCCTTGATCGGTTAGTTTATTTGTGTTATTGTGTAAAAGGTAAAATTTTAGTTTTTTTCACGGCTCGTTCCCTGTCAGAAAGGGATGTTCGATGGCAAGGTAAAACGGCAAAAATATTCTATATATAGCGTGCACTTTGTCATCTACTGTAGGTAATACACTGACTGTGAATAAGTACCTTATTTAATCCTACTTTAAAACACCCAAACTATCCCTTTAATGCCAGTCTTTTCAGTCTTTTGCTGAAGAAAATCAAGATTATAATGTTTAAGAGTCCAGTCATCTCCAAATTATTAATGTGGAAAATATAATTTGATTGCCATTATTTTCTTTCTTCTGTATTAAAAGCTGCTTGTATATGTGTCCTTATCAGGGTCCAACATGTGGCTGGTGCCTGAGACCAAAGGCGCCATTCCCCAGGGAGGTTACGGCCACAGCAGCACGTATGACAGCGCCAGTGGTAGCGTTTACGTTCACGGAGGCTATAAGGCGCTGCCTGCCAACAAATATGGCCTTGTCGATGACCTCTACCGCTACGACGTTAACACCCGGACATGGTAGGTCAACGCATGTTCATTCTGCATTTGTGTTTGCGTATTTGACACTGTTTATAACATGTTACACTTGCCCTGGTCACACCTGTAATGCATATATTTCAGGTTCATTCTGAGAGAGAGCAGCTTTCCGCGGTACTTGCACTCGGCCGTGCTCCTCAGCGGCACCCTGCTCATCTTTGGCGGCAACACACACAATGACACATCGCTCAGCAACGGGGCCAAGTGTTTCTCTGCTGACTTCCTTGCCTACGACATCGGTAGGACAATATTATTCCCGACGCCATGCCACAGTTTGAATGGTGACCTCTCCAGTGGTGTTAGTAGCAACTTAAATAATGTTTGCCTCTTGTCACTCATGTTTTCCTCAGCATGTGATGAGTGGAGGCTCCTGCCTAAACCAGATCTGCACAGGGATGTCAACCGCTTTGGTCACTCTGCTGTGGTCAGCAATGGGTGCGTCTAATGGAGTCTGAACAGACTAAAACACACAGACAGATGCCTCATGCTGCACTTTTTGCTGAGTGATTTCTCCCCTAAGTGACCACAATAGAAAAATCAAATTTATCTTTATTTCACCTCTCCTTATTTACAGGTCCATGTATGTGTTTGGCGGCTTCTCTGGCGTGTTGCTCAACGACGTGCTTGTTTACCGACCCCCCAGCTGCCAGGCCTTCTTGGCAGAGGAAGGGTGCGTGAAGGCCGGACCAGGGGTCCGCTGCATCTGGAGCAGAGGCCGCTGTCTCCCCTGGGAACCCAGCATGGCTAATGGAAGCCTCACTCCTGCCTCGTTCTGCCCCCCTAAACCTGGTGAGCGAGACAGACATCCATGTTTATCAGAGGTTTCATTTTTTTCCTTTTTTTTTTTTTTTTTTTCCCCTTTTTTTTCCCCCTTTTTTTCTCCTTTTATCTCTCTTTTTTTCTTTTTCCTCCTCCCTCTTTTTTTTTAAATATATTTTTTTTTTTTTAAATTTTGTTTTTTATTTTTATAAAAAAAAAAAAAAAAAAAATAATGAAAAAAATATAAATATATATTTTTTAATTTTTTTTTTTTTAAATTATAATTTAAAAAAATATATATTTTAAAAAAAAAAAATAAAAAATTTTTTTTTTTTATAAAAAATTTATAATAAAAAAAAATAAAATAAAATTTTTTTTTTTTTTTTTTTTTTTTTTTTTTTTTAAATATTTTAACTCCAAAAAAAGAAAAAACATTAATTTCCCTTTTTTTTTTTAAAATTTAACCCCAAAAAATTATCCCACTTTACATTCCAGAATATGGCGCTATGCCGGCATTGCATCAGTGAAGTAGCACAGTCATTAAATACTATGGTCATTCTGCACAGTTCTGAGACAGTATACCTGGCCAACAACAAACTAAAACTACTGTAAAACTAAAACTAAATATGTATAAACTAAAACTAGCCAACGCACTCTGAAAACTATCCTAAACTAAAATGAAATTTAAAAAAATCCAAAACTGAAATAAAGTGAAAACTAATTAAAAATTCAAAACTATTATAACCTTGGTTTGGACCATATATATACACGCTCACTCATTACTGCACTCTGTTGTCCGTGTCTCTATATCTTTTTAGTCACAGTGGACGAGCGGTGCTACCGGTTCTCAGACTGCGCCAGCTGTACAGCCAACACCAACGGATGCCAGTGGTGTGATGACAAGAAGTGCATCTCGGCCTCCAGCAACTGCACCTCTGTGAGTCGCCCAACAGGGGGCACCAGAGCACTTCTGGTCTTCTCTCAAACACTCACTCACACAGAAACACCCTTTTTTGAGCTTTAGATATTGGGGGCATCACTTGATAATTCAGGTTTTTCAAGAGTACATGCTGCTCCCCGAATGTCCTAATGATGAACATTCATCGTAGTAAAAACACTACTATATCTTAGAGGTGGAAGACATTTACTCAACAGTTCAACACTTGCTCATCCATCTCAAATTCAGTCTCTTCTGTTCTCTCTTTTTCTGTAGAACGTGAAGAACTTCACTGAGTGCCCGGTGCGTAACGAGCAGGTGTGCAGCAAGCTCGCCAACTGCAAGAGCTGCTCGCTGAATCTCAACTGTCAGTGGGACCAGAACCAGTCAGTGTGCCACGCTTTGCCTGGTAAGACAGACGTCGGACCTCCCAGTCACATTTCCATATGCGTCAACACAACCCATCTTATTGAAGGCTTTGGATTCAGCTCTCACACATGCATGAGAAGTTGTTGATTTGTTGCTGTAAGTGTAGCACTTACAGTTGTACATGAACACTATCCTTGATCCCATCGCTGAAAACTAACACTTCATAAAACACTTATGTTGTGAGATGATGTTGTGTTCCCTGTAATGAATGACTTCAGTGACATTCAGAGCTGGAGGGAATATTGCAACAGATATTCATTAAATTTTCCTATTTGTACATCATATTGTAAACACAGAATCTGGTATTTGCAGAGAAGTACTTTCAAGATGTCATCCTGATGTTGTGTATCAGGTCTGGCAGTTTATTTAGCTTACCTCTTATCCTCCACTCCCCCTCCCAAATGTTGACTCCATCTGAATATGAAGAATTGTTACTGTCAATTTATCCATAACTTTCAGTATGTGAAGCCTTGTCACCTAAGGGCTTGTTGCAGCAGTGGGAGCTGCAAATTGTGTGTGTGTGTGTGTGTGTGTGTGTGTGTGTGTGTGTGTGTGTGTGTGTGTGTGTGTGTGTGTGTGTGTGTGTGTGCATGTATGTGTATTTCGAATGACTGAAAGGGAATCTTGTCACGATTCGCACACACTGAAAATGGTTTCATATGGCCGTTCACATGCTCATGCATACGTACATCTAAATCAGCACCACCGTATTTTTATGAGAAGCAGTAATTAACCGGCAATTTGGCATCCAGAAATCACTCCATCTTTCTAAGGCAAATAAGTGCAGAATAGACTCCTGCAAGATCTCTGACACACGAATCCCCTGTGGTTTGAAAGAAGCACTCCCCACAATCTGCATTCATGACTATGTTCTCTATACTTGTAATACCTGTAATTTTTTTTTCAGTGAATGGCTCTGTGGAGTAGGATTTAACTAATGATTTAAAGTATAATTTAAAGCATCAATAATTTATATTTTATAATAATATTTAAAATGAGAATGTGAAAACACTCTTGTGAAAGGGACCCCTCAAAATGATGAACCTACACAGGGTTATCACAGCTTCCCTCGGCTTTACAGAGCTTTATAGCAGGTTTCAGTACATTGTTTAGCTTTACTCCTCTGGTTCGGTCACACCGCTCTCGTAGGGTCGTTTTCACCCACAGGAGGCTGCTGCTGTCAATGAAAAAAACTCTTAAAAACCCACCGAACATAACCGGCTTAGCATCAAATGGCAGACGGACAAAGTAAGTGACTAACTGGTGATTGTAGTGGAGCATTTAAAGGCTAAAGAGTCAAATATTTCCTGCAGGAGTTGGTCGGGACCAAAAACAGCATGAATGCTCGTGTTGCTCCATAACTGCAACTGTTTGCTAACAAGTTCACCAACAGCTTCATTTTATGGTTTTCTCTAGATTTAGGGACTTTTGGAGCTCGTGCTGCTAACTACTTTCGTTGGAAAAGAGTTGGGCTCTGTTTTTTGGTTGGATCATTTTTTAAATCTAGTTTAACTTTTGTTAGTTTCTCAAGATTACCAAACGTGCCTTAAAATGGTGATGATAGATCAATTAGGAATGCAAAACTGAACCGTTAAATGCCATAAAAACCCTACCGTGGGCCTTTTTGAACCGTTGCACCGCTATTAAATACAGACCTGCTAATTGTTTGATGAGTTGCCAGAGACCTAATAGAGGCAATTATCTGAACATAGACTTACTTGACCTTTAAGTAGCCTGCCTTATTTTATGTATAAAACTAGTCAATCAATCAATCAATCAATCAATCAATATATATACTTTGGTGTTTGCTATGTGGTCTAGTTGTGCAGTGGAAATGGTTGTTTTCTTCTCCCTAATGTGCAAACTAAATGGAAACCATAACTCAAAAAATCCAAATGTAACCATGGGCTTGTTGCACCACTAATGTCAATATTGTGTTCACAACTTGTGCAACCCAGTGGCCAAAACAAATCAGTAATTGCAGGTTTAATGATTTTTATTTCTTACAAATTTGAGGGAATGAAAGTCTTGTCAAAGTAGTTTCTCATGGAAAGACAAGAGGAGACTAGAACTATAGTTTTACCACCATCTATCTTTTGCTCGTACATCTTCTCATCATCCTCCGTCTTTTTCCAGCCCAGCAGTGCAGCGAGGGATGGAGCCAGGTGGGGGAGGCCTGTCTGAGGATCAACTCCAGCCGTGAGAGTTATGACAACGCCCAGCATTACTGCAAGAACCTGAATGGAAACATCGCCTCGCTCACCACCTCCAAACAAGTGGACTTTGTGCTTGAGGAACTGAAGAAGCTCCAGCAACAAGACAAGGTGAACGTACATCTGCTGTAAATACTGATTATCAAATTCAGTCAGAGATACTATCAGGTGTCCTCCGAAGCCGGGTGATTGTTATGCAGCTTACAACTTACACTAGGGAGTGATTCTCTGCTCGTTGAGCCCGTCAGTAACTCTGAGTTATGCATTCTGAAATGATTTTCTCCTGATCAGTTTTTTATTTGCACACTGCTCGGTTTTCTGTCTGATTGCGGCCCTGCTTTTAGCTCGCGTTATTCGTGTCTTTCACCCGTTTTTCATCAAATTATTTTCCACTTGGCAGTGCCACAAACTGTATGGTTTGTTTTGGACTGTGACGCAGTCACAAGCAGACAACAATGCTAGGCTTTAGTTTCTCAGATACTGCACCTGATGAATCAGACTGTGATCATCAACACCTCACTCAGTTTTGTTTTGCTTTGTTTGAATAGTTTTATTATTTTGTAACACCATCACAGTTTCTTCTTTCTGCTTTATATAACAAACCAAGGCCACATGACTCACCGTCTGTAGAACCATCTTGAGCTTGTATTTCTCACTGAGATCAGAGTATAACTTAGATATTCCTTTGCTTTTATGTAGTGTATTTAAAGTTTTCTAATCCACACTTAACCCTTTAAGCTCTACGATAGAAATCGTCATCCAGTGCCTATGCTGGTATTTTTGTTTGCTGTGACGTCTTTTCTTGGGTTATCTTCAAATGCTTCATATCACTAAAATCTGTACAACCTAAACTAAAAAGTTATGTGAGTGTTTATGTTTGTATATGTTTTTGATAGTTTCATCTGCAATAGAAATATTTCTCCAGTGTCTACATTGGTATTTTTTTTTGTTTATTGTGATGCCATCCGATCAAATTTTTCCTAAACAATTCTGAATGTGAAAACAATAACAAAATATTTCTCAACACAACTAACATTATTTGAACTATGTATTTTTTTTTTATTTTTTGATATACAGTAGGCTCATTATTTATGAACAGAGTGCAAAGGCGTTGATAGTTTCTCTAAGTTATGTTCGGCACGTAGCCTTAGCTTTCTGCTGCCAAGAGAAAAGATGCTCTGGTTATTATAATTAAAATTTTTAAATCAGTTTAAACATGTAGGATCACACAAACAACATCTCCTGTGACCATTATGGTGCAATACGTAACGTAATGATGTCATCAACACAGACGCCTTAACTTTGCGCTGCAAAAACAATGGATATTATATTTATTATAGTTCTTATTTTAGATCTGTTTAAACCAGGCCCATTTTTAAGGACTTAATAAGCACAAATATAACAACACGTCAAAATTTGTGTTTGTGGCAGTCGATCGTTGTGTTAAACTTTTCAGAGCTTCAAATTAGACCCAATTTAGACCCAAAATTTAGACCCATACTGTGAAATGCTGCACCTTGAGATGTCCAGTTTGCCCATGAATACAGTTGGGAACATCTCATAAAATATAGCTCATAAATTTGTTGATACAAACCAAATATAAGTTGTCCTAAAAATATCGTAATTTCAGCTTCTTCATTTTTAATGGGAATGCACTTTTGTGCACACAGCTACACCTCCACCTCCACCAAAAAGATAATTGTGGCGTCTGCTGATGATTTTACTTTGGTTCATGACTGCTGTATTCATGAGGACATCATTTATTGTCGGTCTGCCTGGTTGAAACTTGTGTGTTTGCTCCAAACAGAACCGTGACACTCCATTTCCCATCATTTTCCCATTACATTAGTGGTGAATCCTGGAGGCAAATAAGTAATCATATCTGTGAAATTGTTTTCAGTCGACTTTTAATGGCATCCTTAGTTCCCAGGTGTAAATGCAGTAGCCATTCATTTCTTAAAATAGCATGATGGAGCAGAAAAGGAGGCAGAGTTGTGATATTACTGTATATCTCACATTTGAATACTTGTCAGGCTTTTGTATGTTTAACCTTTTATTGTGTCTCCACAGCGTCTGTCTCCCTGGGTGGGCCTGAGGAAAATCAACGTATCGTACTGGGGTTGGGAGGACATGTCTCCCTTCACCAACAGCAGCCTGCGCTGGCTGCCCGGCGAGCCCAGTGACTCTGGTTTCTGCGCCTACTTGGAGGAGCCTCAGGTGTCTGGCCTCCGGGCCAATCCGTGCACCGCCACTGCCCATGGCCTCATCTGTGAGAAAGCTACCGGTGAGAGACGGTCCCACATGTGTTATCTGTTTGTAACATTACACAGGAATTACAGTCTGATTTGAAAAAAAAAAACTCATTATCCTGTCCAGGAAACCCCAATCAGAATACTCGTCCTTCCTGTAAGAAGCCTTGCTCGCTGCACACCAACTGCGCCAACTGTACCAGCCAGGCCATGGAGTGCATGTGGTGCGGCAGCGCGCAGCGTTGTGTCGACTCGACTGCCTACGTCATCTCTTTTCCTTATGGCCAGTGTCTGGAGTGGCAGACTGGAGATTGCCTGGGTAAGTGTCTTTTACTAAACTTAATCTATAGTCTATAGTCTGGCATTAAGGTGGCTGGCGACAAGCTTTCCCACATTGGCTTCTGTAAGAAGTCAATATTTATCGCCGCCAAAAGGAGGTCAAGGGAGGAAAACAGATGATCCCTCATGACGATGCTGCTACTATTAGCTGGCTGTAAGAGGCTTAAAGACATTCATGATGTGGTGTTGTGGTCGAGGAAGTGGGTATTCTCTCCTGTATATTCCAGTGTGGCTGATAGGTGGGTATACTGCCAGAAAAAGAGGTCGGTATACTCCTTATACCTGCGTATCCCCTCCACTACACCACTGCATTCACCTATCAAGGAAGAGATTTCAGAGAAGCCTACAAATAACTCAAACTAACTCTTTGAATGAGAAGAAAAGCATGATGGGAATGGCTGCTCATGCAGTAATGTAAATATGAATGTAATTCTAGTTTTTGGAGTAGGATTTAGGAATAAATTAACCAGAGGCAACTTTGAACCACTAACGGTGTTGTCGAAGTGCAATTCAGTGATGGACAGCTGTGCTGCAAAATGCTACTTGATTGAAGTATCATTAATTATCTTAATGCTCTGAAGATACATGTCCATGTCATTTTTGTGTGTTAGAGAATGATGAGATTAAAATATGTGTAAAGCTCAGTCATCGTTTTACAGTTTGAAGCCATTTCATCCTTGAATATGTGTTTTCTAGAGCGCTGGTTCCCAACATGGGGGTCCCGACCCTCACTAGAGATCACCAAAGCTTGACAGGGGGTCTTCTTGATTTTCCTTGAAAAATAGTCCCAGGACATTACCAGGAAGTTCTTGGTGGAAACTCGACTTGAGAAAGCTTTTATTTAAAAAAAAAAAAAAAAGTTTCTGATTGTTATTTTTAAAGTTTGGATTATAATTTGGGTTATACACATAAAAATTAGAAAAGTAACAGTTAAAACAACAGAATAGAACAATGGACACGTGTCAGCAAGAAGAAAACACTGAATTTGACAAAAAATAATCCTATTAACTAGGTATGACTGTCAAAATATTAAAATAAATTGATTAGTATTAAAAGTTGCTAAAAATAACAAGAAAATTCAACTCTGATGCAATATTCGCAGTTATTGTTTTGACAATTTGAGTTAATTATGCAGTTTATCAGTTGTTCTGTACTGTTATTGTTATGTATTAAATCTAATATTAAATAATCATGAAACACTCACTGATTGTAAGGTTTTCAGTTTAATAAACGAGGAAGGAAGGAGTAAGGAAAAATGTTGGGGACCACTGTTCTAGAGTACATGCTAGCACATAAAGCACTGTTGGGGATAACAAAATAATGTGGTAATCAATTTAACCCCTTAATTCTTCATAAAGCACAGATTACAAGGTGCTTAACATGCAAGACAAACAATTCACACGGAACAAGCGAAAAAGCAGCAAAAAAGAGGGATTACCCATCAGGGTTGGATGGATAATTAGTGTAGTAATGGGCTTAGACTCAAATGTGAAACAACATCTTGGAACAACAAAACACGTCTGCTTCCTGCTCCGCTATTCTTATTTGTTATCATGTCCAAATAAGTACTGGACACGTACAGAGGTAAAAGTGCTCACAGTGGTAAGTTGATCAGAGAGCTCCCTCACCTGAAGGTCGGTGCCGTTGTGCAGCGTGATGTATGAATTATCCCCACGGTTGTGTCACATCGTAAAAACATCTCAGATCAGTTTAGCGAGTAACAAATTTAGGGAGCTGAAGGGTGCGGTCTCAAATTCATTTGTGTCAGCTGGCGTTAGGTAACCCTGAGACGTTTCTGTGCACTGTGGGTATTTGTCTTGAGGAATTTGTCCCTTTCGGGCGTGAAGGACAGAGAAGGGTATTCTATAAATTCTCTCTGTTTTCTGTTTGCTCTGTCTGACTTTGCTCCTTCACATTCAATCACCACTTAAGTCTTGAATTACCTCACTTATTTTCCTACTTTTCTCCCCATTTTCAGTTCTTTATGCTGAGTACACTATACATGTACTTCAAACCATAGTCAGAGGATAAAAATGCCCTGTAACGGTATTACCTGCAGGGGGCTTTGAAAGGGCGGACTGTGGTGCATTTGCTGCACATAGGAGACGTTAAACAAGTAGTTATTATTTGTGAAATAGGTCTCTTACTCTCTCTTTCTACCTGTCATGTAAGTAGTCGTGATCCAAAGCACCTCTTCATCTTCGGCATCGCATTATCTTACCAGATCAAACAGTCAGACCAAACGCATCAACGTCTCATCTCTGCTGCGAACACACCATGTATCTGTTTCATCAACGAAAAGCGAATCCCCTGAAGCTGCATTTACTTCAGACAGAATTTTAAGCATGCAAGGTCGTGTTGACTTTCCCCCCTTTTCCTCGTAGCATTTTTCCTTGGTCCTTGATTTGATCTTTTATATTCGGACCGGTCTGTGTGCTCGCCACTTCAACTCCATTGTTTCAGCTCCTGCAGTTACGCTGTAGGTGACTAGATGTACAGCAGGCAAGCTGAAACTATTAGTCGACTGAAATTAATCGGGAAATATTCTGATAATTCATTATTTCCCTCATTTTTCAAGTGAGAATTCACAGCTTTTTGTGTTTTATAATATAGTAAAAATAATATCTGCAATTTGGACTATTCATGGAACAAAATAAGTATTTGAATATGTCACCTTGGGTTCTTGGATTTTATAAATTGTAATAGAGCTGCAACTATTAATCGATTAATCACTTGTCTTTGAATTGTGGACGAAACAACATTTTCTGTCATAAAGTCATGTCTACCTTTTTTTTTTTTTTTTTTTTATAACCATTTTCGGGCATTTATAGACCAAACAAATAATCGATAAATGGACAGTGAAAATAATCCTTAGTTGCAGCCCTAATTTGTTTTTCATAGAGTAATTTTATAGAGGAAACCAAATCATTAATTGAGAAAATAATCTGCAGATTAACTGGTTATTTATATAGTCGTAGTTGCAACCCTAGCTGAGAGACAGCTGTTAAAGTTGGGACATTAGGCTTGTTATTAGATGATTAGTTGTGCTTTTATAGTGTTTTTATAGCAAAAGAAGCCATTAGCAAATACTGGCAAATGATCATTCCATGTCTCTGCCACCACTATATTCACAAGTATGCTTTGGTCTTAAAAAAACAGACATATTTTAAGAGGTCCTGGCTTGACTGCGTCCTCTGCTGAGAGCAGTAAAGCTAGAGAATAACGGCGTAACGGTTCAACAAGCCTACAGTTTGGTTTGGCAGTTACGATTTTTAAGTCACGGTTTCAGTGATGTTTCAGTTTGTTTAATAGCAACCATTTCCAATGTGTTTGAACTCCAAAAATATTTAAATAGATTGATTGATAATAGTGAATGATATTTTGATATTGCAATATATGAAGCCGTAAGACTGATTTTATACACCCCATCAGATAATTAGCAGGCCTGTATTTAATTGTGGTGCAATAGTTCAACAAGTCCACAGTTCAGTTTGTAAAGTCATTAAACTGTTTTTTTACAGCCTGGTTTTGCATCCCCCCTGGAGAAACAATTTCTTAAGCTGTGGGGAGCATTCAGCATAGAGTAAAACTCTTTCCACACTACTCTTCAATGGTACTTGTTGGTTTAAAGCGACATTTGTCATTTGTTGATTGCAGGGTGCATTAAAAAGACATGTCAAAACACAGACAGTGTTGAGGTTGTCATTTTGATCAGTAATCTATGTAGTCTCTGTGAAATCCAGCAAAAGCACTTTGGGAGCAGTGAGACATATTAAAGTGAGTGGAACCACAGAGAGGAGATGTCGGACAGCGGTGGATGCTGAGTTTTCCCTCAAAAGTCACATTTTGATGTCATTTGTGATTGAATACTGAAGTTACACTTCGTATTTTAAAATGCACTTGAAAGCTTCCATAAATAAATTCAGGCTTGACAGTGTTGTCGAGAGACTCGGGGCCAGTAATGCAGGTTGTATTTGCTCGGCTGGTGAAAACTGTTAAGCTGCACATGTTTTGCTGTAGTCATAACCACCATCCACTTTATGTACCTGCTCCAGGCATCAGATTTCATGTTCACACGTATTGATTTATCTGTCAAAATCCATGCGGGAAATGTGTTTTTATGGCAGATTTTTTATTATTTCAACATGCTTTTGTGCTGTGGAAAGACAGGAGTCCTCATCCAGCTGCTGCTTTTCTCTCAGAACGGTATGTTAGTGAGAAATCTGCCACTTGCCTGCTGTCATCAAAATAAACTTAAATGGCCTTACTTTGTACTGATTGTTCTTGTGTTGCCATGGTTTCACATCCATTAGCAGGGTAGCTGGAGATTTGTTTGACATAAACTGAGGTAAAAGCACTCAGTGTTTGTCTCTTTAAAATAGTAGTGGCATCCCCCCCCCCCCCCCAAGTGTCTGTCTGGCAGGCAAGTGGCGGCGCTGAGACTTGTCCACCAATTTAGTGTCCTGAAAGTTTGTCCTCCCAACTGACAAAACAACATCACTCCCTTGGTTTTCAGAGTTTAGAGTGAGCTGCCACTTCACACATCACATTTAAGCCTTTCTTTGAAATTTGCACAAACTTTTCACCAGCCCTGGTTTGCTGACACATCATCTGTCTCACTCTATAGCTTCGTCTCCTCTCAATCGACTGTCAACACTTGCTTTTCATTTTCTCATGTGCTCCCGAATCTCTTATCCTGACAGCTTGTGTTTTCAGTGCAAAGCACATTAATGCTATTTAATCTGTCGGTCCTGTTAAAGGCTAAAGAAATGACTGAAGTTGTCTGTTTAAAAAGACTCCTAGGAAGTAAAATCCTGAAAGCATTATCCTTCAGGTTTTTGTTTGCGACAACATTGTTAATTTGCATTCTGCTGTTTGTTTCAAGGTGCCAATGCTGGTAAATAAATGGACTAATGTGGCTAACAAAGGAATATAAACAAAGACAACAAACGCTTTGGGGTTTAAATCCGTTTAAAAAGAGCAGAGGAGTGCAACAGTAGTGGAAACTTTTCAGTATGTTACTGGTAACAAGTCTTTCACCCTTTGTCTCCCCTTTTAGCCCAGAACTGCTCTGGCCTGCGGACATGTTCACAATGCCTGGAGCAGCCTGAATGCGGCTGGTGTGGAGATCCCAGCAGCACGGGGAAGGGCCTGTGCACGGAGGGCTCTTACCGGGGACCAATGAAGAGACCGGCGAAGCAGCAGGGGCAGCAGGTCCACTCCCAGGACATGATCTTGGAGCCGGGCATCTGTCCCAAAGACAAAGGCTACGAGTGGGCCTTCATTCACTGCCCCGGTAAAGGATCCACTTCCTGTTTTGTCTTACTGAAATTACAGATCATGCGTCATAAGTGTATCTACTTGATAGGTTGTTATTACCTATCAACTGTCACATCTTAAGTTTAAAGAGATGTTCTTATCAAGGAGTCCTGTTACGGCTTCCCTATGCAACTAATCCCTCCCTGCTGACTCTATGTGCCATTTAATGCCGTCATCAAGCCCCGGGCCACACAACCACGTCATGTAAGACGATGATGTACTCAGAGCTAGTTGTAATATGAGAATGTGGGGTGTGCTCAGTGGCTCAGTGGTATTAATAATGTGTTAAAAACCCTGAGAAATCTGACTGACATTTGGTGAAATTTTGCCTAATTATAGGTGTAAGTCTTTAGGTGAGAAGCTTGGTGTTTTTAATTATTTTTTCATTCACAAAGATTAAGGAATTAACATGGGAGGGGACAAATATGCTGCTTTATGCAAATATATGTATATATTTATTATAGGAAATCAATTAACTACACAAAACAATGACAAATATTGCATTTGCAGCCAAAGACAAACAGTAACAAATCACAACAGCATCCCAAAACATTTAAGGTTACAGGATGGATTTAATTCAAAATTCTAAATGAGCTAAAAAAATGACGATTAATTGCAAATTAATCACAATTTTCTCAATTTTCAATGTACCTTGAAGAAAGATTTGTCGAGTATTTAATACTCTTATCATCATGGGAGCAGGCAAATGTGCTGCAAATGTATGTATAGGTTTATTATTGGAAATCAATTAACAACACAAAACAATGACAAATGTTGTCCAGAAACCCTCACAGGTTCTGCATTTCGTATGCAAAATATGCTCAAATCATAACATGGCAAACTGCAGCCCAACAGGCAACAACAGTATGCTGACTTGACTATGACTTTCAGAAAGATCGATTGTGTTAAAGAAATAAAGTGACATTAAAACGAATTTGCTGCAACGCGTTATTATCACGTTAACTATGACAGCCATAAGGAACACTTCTTATTTTTATATTCTTTGGCATTAGATGTCTAATTTGTATTTCAAGTAGGACACATAGATGCAGGTTCATTAAAAGTTGCAGCCATTAAAAATATTTCAAAAGGCGAGTGTTGATTAAATAGTAATTAATATGACATGAGAGACACAAGCTACTGACAGCTCTAATAGGTCTGTGGCTTTTCCAGGAAGCAATAACAACAACAAGCTTCCTAGGTGTAAGTTTTGTGGGGCTGGTGTCAAATCATTTATTAGCTACAGGGAGCATGATGAGAATGATTGTGTGACTTTGACAAAAAACTTCAGAAATGTAGGACTGACTTGCAGATGGATGAAAAGTGAATGCAAGCATGTTGGCAGAATCCACCCCATGTTTACCTTGTGTTACCTTGCTCTCTGCCCCCCCCCCCAGTACAACCCACAACAAGGAAACATTAACTGTGTGTTAAGATCTAAAATTTCAAATTCGTTGTCTGTTTCCTCCCCAGCGTGCCAGTGTAACGGCCACAGCACGTGTGTGAACGGCAGCGTGTGCGAACAGTGCCGTAACCTCACCACCGGCCCTCACTGCCAGACCTGCATGCCTGGTTACCATGGAGACCCGACAAATGGCGGCAAATGCCAGGGTGAGCGCACGCAGAAATGAGCTATTCTGCACACACACAAGACTTAATGGATTTACTTGTTCAGTCAATTGATGTAGTTTAACCCCCTTAATCTTTTCTCAATCATCTGTATACATTTAATTTCAGTCTAGTTTAAACAACACACAAACTCTATTTGCTTTTATTTGGACTGGAGATGCTGTGTGTATTAATGATAATTAAACTTTCAGAGGAATATGATCCACTTATTGGATTCTAATTAGTGTGTTGCGTGATACACACACAGTAATGCAGCATTTTAACCAACAGAGGGCACTATTGTGTACTGATAAGAACTGGTGACAATTTGTCCTGTTTGATTAATGAGAATATTCCTCCATATGTTGGTTTTATAAAGTGAAATACGACTAAAGGTAAAACAGACATCTGGTCTGGTTGGTTTATTTTTGTTGTGGCAAAAAGCTCAGTGTAAATTACCAGTCTCAGTAAAGATTTACTGTGTTTTCCTGACATTAGAGCAGATGTGGTACACTGTGGGAAGTGGAGGTGAAGCTGAAGGTCAAATACTGACTTTGTGTTTCTGTGGTTTATCACACCCTAAAGCCCTGCTTTGTTGAAAATAGAAATGTGTCACGTGTCTTAATTTTGGATGTAGGAGAGATAAACGCACACACAGGACTGTTTTGTGAAACATTATAAAAACATGAGACAAATTCCAACACATATCTGCAATGATTTAATTGTCAGGGTGGCGCTCAGGTTTCTCTCTCTGGATATAAAACTGTTTTGATTGAGTTTTTGAATCGCATCATAATGCAGATTTATTATCTGTGTCTCCTGCTCAATACAGAATAAATTTTCCGTGAGCGACTGCAGCCCATAATTTATACAACGCTCTTGTTTTCAAAGCAAAAGCACATAATGCCTGCTGAATTTAATGTGGGGAATGGGTGTAAGCATTAGGTTGTTAGCGTAGTAACGGGCATTTCACTTAATATAAAATGACTGCATGTGCATTTGATGACAGTCTCAGGGTGTTTAGTAACTAAATTGGAGCTTGACTGAAGACTGGTTGCAAAGCTTTTACCCACAATCCCTGGGACTTATGAGACACGAATAGCATTCCTGAGAAATTACATGGATGCTATTGTTTGAATTGCCAGAATGTGAGACACACACACACACACACACACACACACACACACACACACACACACACACACACACACACACACACACACACACACACCTGGGAGCTTTATGGTCTCAGATACCATCTGTTAATGCATGGGCTATATCTGTAACCTGTAAAGTGAAACTACACAGGTGAGCATCTCTCTAGGGAATATTCTTCTTATTCTTTCAGAGCCTGAGGATGAAATGGCACAAAGTCATTATGTGCCATTACTGCATGTCTTTAATGTGAAGGCAGGGCATCCATTGCATGTTTGATGTTTGTTTTACGCACAGTGAGTATTTAGCAGACTAAATGGGTTTATCACCAGCTGTCAATAACAAGAAATGTCAGGAAGTGCTACGACAGTTAAAAGCGGCCTTGTCACCTAAATATTCACATGTAGCATCTTGGGGAAATGTGCTATGAAGGAGGTTTAGCAGCGTGTCCACTGACCCTTCTGTAATACACCTCTTCAATGTGTTAAAGCTCAGTCGACTGAATGCAAATAGGTCAGTTTTTTGTCTTGCAAGTGCAAACCTGAAAGGCTGCCACACTAGAAGCACTTAAGGAGACTATTCACACATCTTTCACTGCACTGTTTATTATATATTCCACACACATACACACAATGCCTGGCAGGTATCGTGGTGTCCTATCTGGGGGGGGGGGGGGGGTATATTTTCCTCCATCATGCCGCAGATCTTTGAAGTTCAGCCAATCTTTTGGGAAATACACTTGTTTACCATTCTCACCCAGATCAATATCAATTTCGTGTGTGCGTGTTCAGTACAGCAGAACAGTTGCCGGTAGCCTAGCTTAGCACAAACAATGCAAGCAATGGGAAACTGCTAGCGCCAGTGCTTAAAAGTGGGCGAAAATAACTGTTATTGCACAAGCTGGTAGTGAGAATTGTGCGGTTTATTGTGCCCTCAGGAGATCCTGAGCTAAAAGCTTTACACTGACATGAGAAATCACAAACTGTGGGCGCAAACCAACGCTTCACTTTATCCATATTTTCAGCTTTGTTTGATGCTAATCAACAATGTCTCTGTCCCCTCTGTTCTCTCTGTGGTTTGTCGCCCCTTCCAGCCTGTAAGTGTAATGGTCATGCAAGTGTGTGCCAGGTGTTAACTGGCAAGTGCTTCTGCACCACCAAGGGTATCAAAGGAGACCAGTGCCAGCTGTGAGTACCACATGCTTACACACACACACACACACACACACACACACACACACACACACACACACACGAAAAAACATAAGTGCTTTGCAGATTTTTAAATGGTTGCATTTTCATAGCATAGCTTTGTATTAGTACCCGATTAGGTCAGTTCAGTTCACCCCGTTTCTAAACGTTCAGATCTACGACAGAGAGGTCAAACGAGAGATACGATGTTAATGTTCCAACTGAAATTTACTGACTTCAGGTAACGTCAGTCAAAAGTGTCTCTGGGGCCGCCTGTCACCGGGCCAGTAATCATTTGGGATGAAGCCACGCTGAAACGCTCGGGGCTATTTTAAGGAAAACACATTTTGACAAGTGAGACAGACACGTATGCGAGGGTGTCGGGTGCTGTTTGTGATATTTTGCCTTAAAAAGCTGAATATTGGTTCTGCGATTTCAACTTATTTATGAACATTGCTTCTGTTATGACAAGGGGTGTGACGATACACTCATTTCACAACATGATACACAATATTTGGTCCACGATTTTGATACGATATGATATTGTAACAATAATTTTAACAACACTTGAATGATGAAAAAGTAGCCTTTTATTCAAAAGACACAAAATGCAAAACAGTGCTGTTGTTTTCCTTTGTCTGTTTGTTTTCTTAATTATTTTTGTGTGCATTTATGCAGTTTTGATTTCAGGTGTATTGTCACTGCCCTAGTTATGACCGAGTTGAAAACTCTCCCTTAAAGAGTTAAACTACAGATTGATGAAAGTGGAACAAGCCAATCCCTTGCTTGTGATTTAATATAATGAGACAAAATTATTGATAACATGGCATTGAAACCAAATATAATGCATCATAGTGGAACGCAGGGGCCCACAGGAGTTTCTTTTCTTTCTACCAAGTGGTAACTTTTCCAAGACCAATCTTTAACCCAGTAAGACCTGAGGGGCCGCCTAAAAAACTACTCTAAAACCTGAGCCGTTTTTGAAAACAGTCTCCTAAAACCTGAAGATTTCTGAAAAACTTGACAGAATGATCAATGCTTACAAAAACCTTTATTTCTCAGCCTCTGTTGCAGATAGAAACATGAAATAAACATTTGACAGCTTGGACTTTGATAAGATAAAAAAACATTACCCTTTTAAAAAAAATTACTAAACAACAAAAATGAAAAACTAAATAATTCTAACCCATATTACTGTGGTGTGTTTACATGTCACAGAGTGAAAAGAGAAAGTAGCAGTGTAATAAAAAGCTGCAATGAACGAACTGAAATGGTGGTGTACAAAACATTGGGTCTGTAATATATAGTCACTATATGACATTATCTGTCTAAATCCAGATGTTACATCTGGTCTTCATGGTAGAAGCGAAGCGTTGCACCCAGTCTTAAAGGTATAAACACACTAATGTCCCGTCGTAATGGGTTAATATTGTAAAAATATTGAATTAGGATTAGATCAGTGTGTTTGTTGCTTTAATTCTGTCATGTCAGAACAGTTAATTTGTATGGTAAGATAAGACAAGATAGTCCTTTTAGTCCCACAGTACAAATGTTATATTTGAGTGTTGTCATGGATAAGTCAGAAAGACACTAATAAATAAGTATACACTCTAGATAAGTGTATACACATCAAATAGAAATTAACTTGATTTGATTTTGAACAAGTCTGAATGATTAATCACAACCTCATTTCAATGTAAAAGAGAGGAATTTTTAAATGGCAGAAATTGCCATTTGAGCCCTATGCTCCACGTGACATGTACGAATGAGAGTAGATGAAGAAAACAACTTGTAAAATGCACTACCTGTGAAAATGGCCAAGGTCGGGTTTCAGTGCAGTCCACATGTTTACATGTTACACTGTTGTATTGGTAGCGTAGTTCAGTGCATGGTGTGGGTGTAGCGAGTGTGTGGTAGAGCGAGAGACAATGGCGATGGATGTGCTCAGAGCAGACAGATGTTGCCGATCGAAACAGAGTACACATACACCTCTACACACAGCAAACAGCGACATCCGTCTGAGATCAACTAATAGTAATTAATGTTGAACATGAATTGCTGGATTATTCCTTATTTCATGTGCTATTTTGGTATTTATACATTATTATTACATTTATATGAAAAAATCTAAAATAAGCATTCAAATACTGATTTGGAGGTTGATTACCATGGCAACTGTCAAAGCTTCGAAGCATTCAGGTCAGCCCTAACTCTCAGTAACCCTTTTGATTTAATTACATAATGGGATTCATAGACTGTGAGGTCAAAGTTCATGAGCATTGATTTCTGATCTCTTCCTCCTCATGTGGAGGACTGGCTGTTGTAATGATTCGGTGTTGGTATAAAAACAGAAAACCATCAGTTGGCATTATTGGTTAGAAACTCCACCTCCAGCACAATTTCTGCTGACACGGTAACACAGTGGAGTGGAGATGGCCCCCCCCCCCCAGTGTGGGAGGACCATCTCCACTTAGCTGTCTGCTTTCCCAGTTGTAAGCAGATTGGACTCTGATGTTTTTAATACCCTTAATGCAGTAAGAGTTATGGAGGGGTCACTGGCCAACTCGGATGCACATCCACACCCACGCACCATGCCTTGAGTCCTCCCTCTCTGTCTCTAAAATCACCTCCTCAAAATTTCTCTACCGCTGGATCAGAGTCACATTTTCACTCTGGTCACCTCCACCATATTGAAATTAATCTCAAGCTCGTTGAACAAAAAAAGCTTAGTCAGATTTTGGACACGGCATGATTATTCTTGCAGATAAATGGATGCGTTCCAATACCCATACTACTATACTATTAAGTATGCTGGAAAAAGATGTAGTATGTACCAAATAATACATAGTATGTCAAATGCAGTATGCCAAAAAAATACCAGACGTCCTACTGCCTTCTGTTGCTTTTTGCAGTATGCAAGCCAGCATGCTTTTCTGACCCACAATCCTCAGCACAGAGGAAGATACGTCATGTTGACTGAGCCGCAGACTGGTGACAGCTGATGCACAGATATCACATGTATATCAGATAAATGAGCAAAGGAATGAAAGTTCAAGGCACAATGTTGCGACCAAGTAGTATGTCTCAGTCGTATGCATACTGCATGCAACAGTGCGTACTTTGGAAGGGCAGCTGCAGTATCTAGTAAAAAGAAAAAGAAAAATTATGCTCATCCAATGACGACAGTTTAGTCAGCAAAAGTCACAAACAGTAGTCATGACACCCTTAAAGGTACCATGTGTTTTCTTACAAATACACAAAAACTCTTTACATTCTCCGTTTCTCGCAGAAACACTTGGTGTGCATCCTTTAGGTCTAACTAACGTGTTGAATGCATTCCCTTCCTCATAAAACATTTGTCAAGTTGCTTTTTATTAAAAAAATTAATATTTTGGATCGTTAAAATCCATTTTACTCGCCAATTTTTTATCTTCCTCACCTTCGTTGGCTTAGGGCTGTCGTCGACCAAAGAAATATGTAGTCGTCTGACATTTTGTCGACTAATCGATTAGTCGATTTAATCGACAGATCTGTGAAACTGAGTTTCTTTACAAAGAATCACACAAAAGCACCGCTTTAAATCTTGTAATTTACCAGAGAGGTGCTCATAAGCTTCTTCAGCATTAAAAAAGCGTGAAAAACAACTAATTGACTGAAGACATCTTAGTCAACTAAGACCAAAACAACCAATTAATTGATGAAGAGGGGCCAGCCCTAATATGACTCCACTGTTATGGAATGGTTTCTCCACATCCTCGTGGAAAACAAAACTGGGACCCACCCATCGAAACATCACTCCGCAGCACCGCTAGTGGTCACGTGCTTCACATGGTACGTGGTTTAAATCTCAGACAAAGTTGTTTTTATCTCTGTCTTGTGTTTAATCATCACTTTAAATAATGTTCTGTAAATATCCAACACCAGTTTTCATAAGGTGTAACATAACCATATGTTTTGCCGGCTGTTCACATTGTCGCCCCATGGGGAAATTTGTTTTTGCAGCCTGCACATGTCTCACATGGAAAACATACACAATTTACACTGGTCACATGTGGGCAAACATGTTAGAGGCATCATGCTCTGGATGTAAATCATGTGCTTGCATTAGCTGGTGTGCAGAAGGAAATTGTCTGTAATTTGAAAATATACATTTACATAATCTGCAGCATTTTCTTGATGATGATTACATGTACATTTTTATACTATGGTGGTTATAAACTAGTAATCCAACCCGTATTCAGGTCATGAATTTGCTGCTCTAAACACTCTGGAGATATTGTTTTTCTCAGAGAAATATCAAGCACACAAGGATCAATACCTGTTACACCTTCTGTGTCAAGAGCAGTTTTTTCATGGGAGCCAATAGTGGTAGTTATTCTGAGTGCTGTCGACCACCATGTTAGAGCAGATAAAGAGTGCATCATTAACACAAAGTTCATGTCTTGGATAATACAACAGAGATGACGTCAAAGCCTTGGAAGCACAAAATGCAAGAAAATGCAGTTAGTGAGAAAACACATGAAATGCTCAGAAGGAAGAGAGTCTGGGGAGGGGGAGAGTGAGACCTCTGCGAAAAACCCCACAGTGCTTTTCCGTTAACTTTGACAGTAAATAAACGACACTTTGCGCAAATGTCACATTCATTTCTGCAACCAGATGGAACGCAGTGCAACACAATGCGGAGAGCAACGCTCGGGGTAGCAGGTGTCTAACAGTTGACACAAACGACTACACTACGAAATCAGAGTGGCGTATCCGAACGGGCCAGGCACCAGCAGGCCAATCATCATCAGCCATTTAGAGGGAGGAAGATGTGCCCAAACAGCTCTGGAGCCAGTTATGAGAAAGGTTCCTGCAGCCCGTTACTGATTATCGGTTTAAAAGTTAGCCAGCAACATAAACCGCCATAATATGTTGCTAATTCAATCCCATTTACAGACAGTAATTAGATTAGCGTTGTCATCATCAACAACTGCTATTTCAGTGTTAATCTCTTGTATTCTCACATTCTCACATCAGTTTTATTCAAGTCTAATCTAATTAGGGTGCATGTGTATTGACTAACAGTTGTGGTGTTCCCTTTTTTGTAATGTAATTTCTGCTATCTCATTACATATAATCTGTGTCTCCCCGTCCACTCAACACACCGTCCCCAGCAGTAACCCTTAAACAAAGACCTCCACACAAGGATGCTCTGTCTTTTACCGCAGCGTGCACACAACAGTACACACATGCAGGCCTTCACACATGCGTGCACCGACGGCCATTAGGACCGCCGAATAATAGCCGCAGTAATGAAGCGGAGGGTGCACCGGTGCAGAATAGAATTGTTTTTGTAAACAATTGATGAGGTCCACAGCGCTGCGTTACGGTGATGAGTCAAACAAGAGCGGTTAGGGAAATATTTCTTATTATAGCGCTCATTTGGCTGCATACATAATTCAAGATTATTCTTTTGCAGGAGGTAGCTCTCAGAGTGTACGTTTGCTCCACGCCTGTGCATATGTGGACATTGTATATGTTCATAGCACATTTCCACTCTTTGTGTGTGTGTGGACAAGCACTCACCAAGCTGAGTGTAGATCAAATTAAGATACAGTGGAGGGGGATTGCCTGAAGTTCAGTTGTGCACGTATGCATGCAGGTGTAGATTAAATTAAGATACATCGTAAGGGAGTTGCATTATACACTAAACGATGAGCAGGTGTGGGTGTGTTTTGCCATCTGTAAATGCCAGGCAGCTGAAACGCACCAGGAGTGACGTTCTGTAAGGCTCAAAAGCCTGTGGCGGCATTTGTCCCCCGTCCTTTGTACCGTGGTGAAAGAGCACTCTACCCTGTCCTCGCCTATTTAATATTAACAGTGAGAGCAGCGGAGCTGACGACTCCCCAGCTCAGTGTCCTCTGCCCCCCGTTAGATCATTCAGAGCACCGATGCTTGTCCTTCAGGACATGCTGGGTAAATATGGAGTCAGAATCCTTCCTCATCAGGTCAGTTGATATTGTTAAAACCTGCATATACCACTGAGTGCTTGTGAGTAATTAGCAGCTCCAGGAAAACAACTTTCAGGGACAAGAGACATGATGCTATATAAGATATACAAGTCATTGATTAATAACAATTTGTCACATTTTGTTTTTGTGACATTGTAGTGTAGTCATTGTAGCATGCTATCTTAAAGGTAAAGCCATGTGAACTGATATCATCTGAAACCAAATCACAGCATAACTTTTTTCTGTGGTGTTCCTCAAAGTCTTGGTGTCTTAATGTTATATTTCGGAGAGATTATTGATCATTTTTAGCAATTCTCGAGTGGTAAAAAATGGTTGAATTTAGCACCAAATCTGTGTAATAAATGGTGTCAAACCAAAACTGGCTGCAACAACTTTGGGATGGTTATCATATACTTCTATTCATTTATTAATTCATTTATTTCTGATTTATGACTAGAAAAAGCTGAGCCCAGCCCCATCCCAGCTTTCAGATGGTGTACACCACGTCTATGTGACATCCACCATTGACCTGCTACCTCCCCCTAAAGATTCCCTGTACCCCCTAAAATGGGTCTGTCGAGGGTTAAAACAAAATCAGAGCTAAAATATAGGCTCAAGTTCCAACTTTTTTTTACACTACGTTCTGCCTGCATTACTCCTCGGTGGTATTTAAGGTGTTGGAACATGTCGGATGTGTTGTCTCCACCCACATCTGACTGACAAATTTTTGTGTGTCATGCCGTCGATGGTGATAGCGTCTGTGTCGTGAATCCAAAATGCTACAGAATAACCGATGTTGCGTTATTTTTAGAGACAGTCATTCCCTGTAACATCACCATCGGCCACCTCCTCCTCCTCCACCTCCTCCTCCTCCTCCTCAGTGGCGTTGGTGTCTCTCAGCTGGTTCGCTCTGTTCCCCCTCTTTTTGCTGGGTGACTCCTCGACACCGCCTCTGTGATGCACATTCTAGCAACTCTAATTGGTTGTCTGTGAGATAAAACAACCGTGGAATAAAATCATCTTGATAATGGATATCTCGTATGTTTTAATGTCATTTTCGCTTTATTAGCGCAGTTCTTCTTCCTACAGCAGAGGGATGACATGGCAGTTCAGAGTGAAGTGGAGACAGATAAATATTGAGAGACAGAGTGGAGAGATGCATTAAAAAGGAGATAAAGAAGAACACTGTAATCCAGTGAGCACTGCCATATGTTCCTCCTCATTACAGACCTTTAGAAAGCCATGAGCCTGATAAAACACACTCATAGACACGCAGAACAGTCGATGGCACTCGGTGGATGTTAAATCATTTTGCTCTGCACCACTTAATTTAAAACTCAGACTATTTTGGCTGATGCCACGATATCTGTGTGAAAATGGCGTGTATTGTTAAATTGCGGTGGTTTGAGCATACCGCGCGACCTTACGGGACCCTAAGAAACCCATTCATAACCTTCTATTTAACGAATGCACTAGAGGAAGTCTGAGGAAAGGCTGTTACTTGAGAAATGCATTGGTCCACCTCTGCAGAATCAAGTTCCTACAGTATGTGCAGCAGTCAATCACTGCAAGGTTTAAAGATATGCATCTTTTCATTGTCAAGAATCAGTGTTTGTAATTGCTATTTGTGAGGACAGTTTGTCAACTAACAACAATGGATTGGAGGCAAATGGAAGCTAGTAATTGTCCAATTTTCACACCGTATTTAGCCCCGGGTTAGGACCCTCATTAGCAGGAGTAACAGATTCATTGGCCCAGGGCTTACAGTCATTTCACACTTGCTACAAACACAAACCCTGGGTTAAGCACAGGGTAATTATAGTTCTTTTCTAGCTGGAAATGACTACTTTTTGTTTGTGTCTTATTTGTCCCAGTTTTATATTTGTGTTGTCAATTGCCTCACTGGGTCTTTAAAGGGGAAATAAAACTGTATATTTCTTCCCTGGTGAAGACTATTAGTGCTCTTTATTACCGTGTTCTTCAGGTATGAATTAATACATTAAACTAGAGCTGCAACAATTTATTGATTAGTTGTCAGTCATTAAATTAATCAACTATTTTGATAAAGTTTTTAAGAAACAAAGTCTCTGATTCAAAATATCAGTATTTTCTGGTTTCTTTACTCCTCCATGACGGTAAACTGAATATCTTTGAGTTGTGGACAAAAAAAATACATTTTAGGATGTCATATTGGGCTTTGGGAAACACTGATTGACGTTTTTTCACAGATTTCTGACATTTTATACACTAAATTAATTGATGAATAAAGAAAATAGTCAACTGATTAATCAACAGTGAAAATACCTTAGTGGCAGCCCTACATGTAACAGTGACAAACTTTTTTTTTTAAAATGCGAGAAGTGTTTTTTTTTTTTTTTAAAGTTTATAACTCTTTTACAGACTGAACCACATAATGCATAAAACTGCGAGGTTAGGCCTCCTGTGTGCATCAGTATCTTGATCACATGGCGCTGTATGAGGTTTCTGTTGATTTCTGCTTTGGTCCATGCAGATACAAACAGCTGCCAGCCCAGAAATGACCTCGAGTCATTGACCAAATGTAGTCTTGATCAAATTTGTAGCATTTTAGAATGATAATAATAATAATGGGGTTGCTGGTGTAGCTCACTTCGTAGAGTGGGCACCCCATGTACCCCCTTTCAGTTCTCGGTCACTGTCAATCAAAAGTAAAAAAAAAAAAAAAAATGCTCCAAAAAGATATTTGAAAAATGTAAATAATATAATAATAATGTATAATATACAGTATATGTGTTGTATGTAATAATAATACAACATTAAAACAATTTACACAAAAGAACCATGCAATTAAACGTGTTAAATAAAATAGGATTAATGAAATTATAGACAAAATATTTCAAGACCCAAATTAAAAAGTAAATAAAACTAGAGTCAGACTACTTAGAGACCCAAATTTTAGAGGATTTTTTTTTTTTTTTTTTAAGTCTTGTTTAGGTTTAATTTTGGTTCCCTTTCAACACTGCATTTTTATTGTTAACTTGATTTTGTTTTCATGCTAATTATTGTAAGCAATATTTATGGTTATGGTTAAGAGATATTTTGCACTTAAGTGCTGTAGATACTAAACTCTCCACTCCAGAACAGGATTATTATCCTCATCTTTCTGGCTTACCTCCCAAAGAAAAAATAGCTTTAACAAGGCTGTGAATCGAGGGGAGAATCAAAAGTAACGGGGCGATCATTTTGCAATCAAAGGTAAACAAGTCATGCGCCGAGAGTGTTGTGATGATGTTCACCCTGAGCTCTGATTATCAAGTCTGAATCCTAAAACTCTGATTATTAATAAACATAACAAAGTTAAACTCGCCTTGAGCTCTTTCTAACCTGTTATGAAGTTTGCTTTTCTCTGTATATCCCTGTATACCTCTTATCTGATCCATTCCTTAAAAAGGATGCACCTTGATTTATGGTTATTCTTGATTTGGCTTCCACCTCTCAATTTAGGATTATATAGCCCAAATAATCACGTTCATTTACATAAATTGTGCTGTTTGCTCCAAGGACTTTAAGGGATTAAACTTAGTACTTTTAGATGCCGCTCTCTATGATCAGGTGGCACATAAAGTTTGTTGCATGGCGCTGTGTTGCCTTGATAAACAAAAGTAAAAAAAAAAAAAAACTAATTAACTTTCGCAAACTATCAGATTATTTCCTCTTTGTCAGAAGTAAGAGACTTGATGAGGCGCCAACAGCAGGAGCTAATGCGCTGGCACTTCTTGGTGTACCGCACTCCTGATAAGGAGCCATTCTTGCTCTCAATCTGTTAGCGCTCTTCTTCATCTTGTTCTCTCCTCTCTGTTTTCTTCACTGCAGATGTGACTCAGAAAACCGTTACCTTGGCAATCCACTCAGAGGAACCTGTTACTGTGAGTAATTCTGCACTGGACAGCTACTTGCTGTAGAGACGGCTCGCACACACACACACACACACACACACACACACACACACACACACACACACACACACACACACACACACACACACACCCTTCTTGATTATTCTTGGCTATTCTCTCTCTCTCTCTCTCTCTCTCTCTCTCTCTCTCTCTCTCTCTCTCTCTCTCTCTCTCTCCTCTCTCTCCCTCTCTACTTCCACTCTTCCGCTCAGGGCAGATGGAGCATTTTAGCACTTTGGCACCAGGGGCGCTTGTTCAGAGACAGAATGACTTGTCGTGAAAATGTCAAGTGCATCAGAAGGAGTGAGTGATTGAGCTAATCAAGGAGACGGAGGAGTAAAAAACCCTCCACTTGTCTACTCACTCCCTCAATCATCCCACCTACTCTTTCATTAATTTAGAAAGTTGACTAAATGTTAGTTTGACGCGAGTGCGAAGTACGAGGGAAATATATCAAGGTAAGTGATGCAAAGAGATGCATCATGAAAAAAAAACACGTAGACACCCAGTGCCCATTATTCCTGTGTATGCTGTATGTGTTTGTGCTTTGTGTGTTTATTTGCATGTCCTTCACGGTGCTGCTGCTGCTGCAGTATAGCTCTCTTTCAACGTTTTGCCACTGACAACAGAGCCTTTGCCAAGGTTTTGTCCCGCTTTTTTTTTTTTTTTTTTTTTTAAATGCCATAGCCTGACACCAGGCTCAATGAGGGGGAGACCGGAGCTAAAAGCCTGGAGCTTGCTTTAACCTCTGCACGCCGTCGGGACTTTCTCTTGAGCTCTGTTACGCGGTGTTGTAAACATGACACCCCTCACTATCTGAAAGGCCATTGAGCATGGATTAACATGCTGTGACGTTATCCAGCTACTTCACAGCGTGTATTTTTAGTTGGCTTCTCACTGCTGCTATCTCCCACAACTGTTTATTCTATTTAAACCCTCTGACTAGCACATGCATACGCAACTACGCATGCATTCAAACAGAAACCTGCCAGGTTTGATTTTGTTACTGAAAAATCACAGAAACACAGTTGATGTGACTATTTTGTGGATTTTACACCCACTTACACACAAATATCCATTGTAAGATGAGATAAAACAAACCTTCATTAGCCCCACAGCAGGGAAATTTGCTGTGTTACACTCGCAGAGGGGGCTGCAACAACAAGAAAACAAAACAAGATATAATAAATAAGTAAACAGTAAAGTTTATAACTTTATAAATGAGTAAACAGTAAAAAACTAAATATAACAGACAGACTGAATAGTTGAAGTTCACATTATTGCGCATATAAAATGTTGCAATTGTATATAATATTGATATTGCACATTATTACACTGCTTTGTTGAATACTCAGTTCTGATTGGTAAATCAGAACAGCGTTCTACGGTCCTTGCAGCGGTCCATTGCTATGGGGACAGTTCTGAAGTCAGACTTTGGCAGACCATTTTTTGTCATTATCAGTTATTGATTTCTGAAGTAAGTAGGCGTGTAATAAGCGGGATAATGAACAGCTAGCGGGTCATTGTTGTAAATAAACCACTTGAGGCTGGTGCAAGACCACTGCTCCGTGTCGGGGTTTCTTTCACAACAATGACCAGCTCACTGTACACTATCCCTTACTGAATTAATTAATTTATGAATTATGATATTTAGCATTAAAAGATGAACAATGCAGGCTGTCTAGAGCTCTAATATTTAGTGGTGTGTCGCACCGTGACAAAATGATGTACACCTAATTTGACCTGCGTATTGGTAACAAATAATTTGAATCCACAAAGTTTTATTTACACAAATAGGTCAGCTGATATATTATAGCCTTTATGTCCTGAAATGTAGTCATCTACTAGGGGTGTAAGAAAATATTGAGTTTTGCGATATTACATTTTTTGTGAGACAGCATTGATTCTCAAAAACTGTGTCAATTTTTAATTAATAGTTTACATGCAAAGGTGAACTCAGTAGTTTATCTCATTTGCAAAGATATGTGTCCTCTCAAAGTAGTGCTGTGATCTTGGATGTTACAGGGACTGTGATAATTGCAAATGCAGATCTGTTATGATTGCATTAAAAAAGTAAACTTTTTTTTACTCATATTTTATGCATATGGTGGTGCAGTGCTCCAAAAATGAGATAAAAAAAAAATGCAATATATTGTCTTGCCTACAGCACTGCAGTATATGACAGGGCGATGCAGAGGTTTCCCTCTGAAGTGGTTTATTTCTCAACAATGACCCGCTTGCTGATCATATCCTCCTTATTACACAGCTACTTACTCAAGAAATTAATAATTTGAAACAAAAACGGTCCTTCAGAGTCTGACATCAGAGCTGCGCCCATAACAACAGTCTGTTATTTATAGCAACGGCCTGCTAAAAAGAAATAACAGACCGTAGAACACTGTGATTCAATCAGAGTTGAGTATTCAACAAAGTCCTTTAATAATGCAACGTAACTCCTGTATCATGATCTGCATCGTATTGCCAGGTTCTTGTCAATACACAACCTTATCATGTAGAATTAAATGAAAATGAATGAATAAACATCCACGGTACAAATATGACCGAGGATACAATCCAAAATCCGTATGTAGTGAATTCAAATGTGACCACTATTAATGGATAATTTCATACTTTATTAATCGCTGCAGGGGAATTTTTAGCGCTCGCTGTCAGGGTCAGGTATTCCTACTCGGTTCCTGCTTGATGAGAAAATTGTACACCCTGATTGCCGTCATTGGATTTGATTACAGACATTTTGATTTCGCTCGTCTCCATCATTCAGACTGTCGCTTGGAAGTTTCTTTTGATCACATCACAGAGCGTACATCTCTCTATATTTGTGCTGTCATAACTGACTTTGTAGTAGCATAAGCTGGCAGCTTAGATTGTGTGTATTCATCAGAAAGTTCACACTCATTATTATTATTATTTTGTTCAGTGTACTGTCGAATGACAGGATATGACACCCGTCTTTGCTGTTTTTTTTTTTCACAATAGACAATCTCCTGATCGACTACCAGTTCACCTTCAGTCTCATCCAAGAAGATGATAATCACTACACTGCCATCAACTTTATGGCCTCACCTGAGCAGGTAACTAGTCTAGTCGTACACAGACAGTTGCACTAGGAGTCGGGAACAGCCCATAAATTGTTCAAGGCTCCCTGAATCCTTGTTGAGTTTCACAACCTCTTCAGAATATCTCTGCTTTTATGATGTACTTCACTATAATGATGCTTTCATGTGATATTGTCAGTTTATCTTAAATTTAACTGCACTGATGTTTTATGTTCTCCCTCTGAAGGCCAACAAGAACTTGGACATGTCGATTAATGCATCCAACAACTTCAACCTCAATATCACCTGGTCGGTGGGATCAACAGGTACTTTATCACTATGTTATTGTGTAGTAAAAACACCTTTATTTGACTGAGACCTTGGTGAGGGCTGAACAGTGCACACAACCCATTTGCTCATGTTATGTATACATTGATTTTCCTCTTCTCATTGTTTTGCAAACCCACCCATTAGTCTGTGAAATAGATATTGCCATCTTTTACACACAAATTTGTGAAAAAAAGCCAAATAATTAGGCAGTGTGAAAAATAAAAGTTTTATCCTACACTTAATAATGGCTTAGGTTTAGTTTAGTTTATTTGTTTCACACATAAAATTAACAATATAATTCAATTAGCTTGAACAGAAAGTAAATACATGTGAGGGTGTGGTAGAAACCTGTAATGGCTCATATAAAAAAACACACCCAAGGACATCCAACAGGTAAAAAGACTAAAAAGTAAATGTATGTAAGTACATTTTAGATATTAGTGCTAACAACATTTCACATAATAAAAATATAAAGCGTGAAGGGTAGAAATAAAGTTGCGCCATATGCAGTAAATGTTATATTTACAGTTTGATAAGAGTGATATTCTTTTCTAAATCATCAGTTCAAACAATGACACAGAGGAATTCATCAAATGAAAATTTTCATTCCATAAGATCAGAAGAAATATTAAGAAAACTGACCACGGCATGTTTTATATGTATGTAGGTCACAAATGCTACGAAAGTCAGGCCAAAAGGTATCACACACTATTTATTGTCATTTCACAAAACACAAGAATTGTACTGTTCAGATAGACCTAAATTTGACATTATCAGTCAAAAACCCTTGTTTAATCATTTTTGTTGTTGGTTGCCAACATATGTACTTAACTGAAATTGATTTTCTAATTTAGAAAATTTAGCTTTTTCAAAATATGCTTTGATGTATATATTGTAATAATGATTTATTCAGTTAAGCAGGAACAATAATGTACCCTGTGTTGTTACTGTGTCACTCTTGAGTGGGTATTATAGGTCCCCTGAGGAAAGACACCCAAGGACACTGCAGTCGTCCAGTGCCACTGTTTATCTGCTGCCCTCCCCTCCTCTCAAGTCATCTGTCACTTTCTCCATCCCCACAACACTCGCATTTTCCCAGCCACTAAAACACGTTAACCTCCTGAGCCCCCCTCCCCCTTACGCCACCTTAACCTTTTCTTTCGGAGCGCCGTCATTAATATTTGAAGTTGGGTCCCCTTTCCCCCCGCAAAGATATTGTGTCTTAGACGGAACGGGAGCCTCTTCACAATCGACGAAGAGCGTTGAGGCGCCTTTGGGTGGGAGGAGGAGGGTGATTTCAATTAAGATAAACGTGCTCACGTAGCCACACTCAAGCTGTCATTTTCAGTGCTTTTGTTTCAGGGCTGTGGGTTGGAATGTCAATGTTGAGGACCCACTGACACGAGGAAGAATAAGAAATGAAGCATTTAGATGGACAGAAAATGAAATGAATTTGTTTTTATGTCACAATGGATAATAAGAATCTTACATAAACGAGACACTAAAGTGTACTTCATTTTTGACCATATTGAATTTTATTGAACAAAACCACCAGTTTGGGGCTTTTGTAGAATAAAATAACACCCGCTCATAAATACTGAGCATAAATGGACACAGGCAAGCATTTATAAGAAATAAAAGCTGATCTGTGCAGATTTTTGTTGCCCTCTTATAGACTACATCCGCCCCAAGGGCGTAAAATGCAAAATCCTGGGTCTCAGATATAGTAAATGCATTAGCTGATAGTGGTGATATGGATTCAAATGATGACTATGTGCTAACATGACTCAGTCCTGACCTATCGACAGCAGCATTTCAGTCCCTCTTTCAAGCTGTGCTTTTCTCCCACGTACATTTAACAATAAAATAGAGACAGCACGTATAATTACAAAATAAAGCTCCTCTCTCTTTTAGGCCAGCCAAAAAGAAGTTTAATGCACTTAAGACATAATGATAATAATAATTGCTTATGAGAGCTTGGCTACATAAACCCATTAATGGATTCATAATGATACGTTGCGGCCGCTCCAGCTCCATCTCTGTATGTAGGTGTGCCATCTAAAATGGCAGCATGCTTAACGTGAACTCTTTGCCCCAACAGCTGGAACAATCTCTGGAGAGGAGGTGCCCATCGTGTCCAAAACTAACATCAAGGAGTACAGAGACAGTTTCTCCTGTGAGAAGTTCACCTTTAGGAGCAACCCCAATATCACCTTTTACGTCTACGTCAGTAACTTCTCATGGCCCATCAAGATCCAGGTAAGGACTGTATTTATGACGCAGAGAACACTGTAATCTAATCCTCTCAATTCGGCATTATGTTGTCTTTGCTCACTAGATATACAGTGTGTATATATGTATATATATAATCATCCCATTGATGAACAATTGGTCCCTCATACAGTACATAAAGAGAGCAGCCTCAGCTCCTGCAGATGCAGAGCTTGTTGTTGTTGCTCAGGGTGATTTCAAGTGCACTTTATTCTAATTACAGATTTAATGAGCGATGGTTAGCGTGCATATAGGTGCACAGCTGTTTTTTTTGTAGCGGGCAAAAGCAAAGCACCGTTTAACCTTTGCTACCCCTCTTTCTGAATGGAGGAGACGGAGGCATTGACGTGGCGGATGGGACGAAAAATATAATGCTGTGAAAAATAAATACCATTTGCTTTCAGTTATTTTGGGGGGTTGCAGGAAAACAACAATTAAGCTATTGTCAAAAAATATTCCAGTTTAGTCTAAAAAACTACTAATGAATGATAGTGTTGCTCCATGTTTGCAGCATATGTAAATATGCAACTGTTTGCTAACAGTGTCACCATATTCACTTAAAGGACCAGTGTGTAATATTCAGGGAGATCTATTGATAGAAAATTGGTATAATATGAATAAGTATGCTTTCTTTAGTTTTTAATCACCTGGTGTTGCAGGGATGAGATATTTTTTACCCTGATTCCCCTGACAAAAAGCCATTGGGATTTTTCCTTTGGGTTTTGGATTACTGCAGAAAATAAAGCTCTGTGGCAAACACTCATTTATGATATTTAAACATTATGTTCAGCAAGATAATCTTAACAAATGAACACCACCTTTATGATTTTTGAAGCGTGAATGCAATCACCAGAAGTAAAAAAGCTAACGTTAGGCTATAGACTAAAAACATGGTCGCATGAGCGCGAGAAAACACAACGAGGCTGTAAAGGCGTACATGCTGGCGCGATGACGTTTAGTAATCTCATTTAGCCGCTTGTTTGGCTAAAGGCTTCAAAATTTATGAATGGGATTTACTGACATACTGTATATCATCATAACAAAATGTCAAAATCTCTTCAGACCTCAACCATAGACCTTATTACAGACATCTAACTAAAAACCCATTCAAGAAAGACATTGACTTCCAGACGAGGGAACATGAAGTGCCAAAAAAATTTTTCCAGGTTTTAGGACTCATTCCTGCACCAATCTATAACAACTGTATTTTTGTTACCTTAGAATGAGCCGTTTATATCTACAAGACTGAAGAACACAGGCATCGGATATTATCAGTCCTTCCTCCTGTCCTCCTGTCCTCCTGTCCTCTGTCCTCCTGTCCTCCTGTCCTCCTGTCCTCCTGTCCTTCCCCTTTTGCCCCCCCTCTGATGTGAACCACTACAGGTCCTGCTGATAGAGAGGAGGAGCTGCTTTGTCTCAGCCAGCTGATCAGTTTACTACTAAGATACATGACAAACTAACCTAAACAGTCAGACTACAGAGCCTACTGCCACCTTTAGTTTCAGCTTGTGTAGCCGAGGGTTACGTTGCTCCTAAACTTTATGAGGATAAATTAATAACATGGAGGCACTGTAGTCTGGATCATTGTCAATAACAGCGCATCACTTCTTCACTGTTACTGTTCCACCTTCACAATAAACTCCCCGAACAACCACTGAACACTGCTGACTAGAAAGAATTTAAGTCATTCACAGCTCAACTAAATAACTGACATGTGTTTCCCATTCGCCGTTAGCCGCTGAGCTAATGCACGATGGTGAGCTAGTAACTGTGGTAGTGTAGGCACAGTGACGGTGGTTGAGAGACAAGCGCAGTAAAATCTGGTCCGCCCTCGCCAAAATTGAGCCAATCACAATGCACTACCTCAGCTTCAGTTACACTGTGCATGTGTTATATCTCTTATTCCTGTCCGCTCATGTCCCAGCCTCTTTCCATAGGCCTTGATTTCTGTTGTGACAATAAACGCACAACACACAATCGGCCTCATAACCTATTTCAGATGAAACGATACGTACATACACAACCCGAACTGTGACTAGCGAACCGAACGTTTCAGATTTTTACCGAACGGTTCCCATCCCTAATCAACAGTAGCCCAGAATGGACAAACCAAACACTGGCTCCTGATATGTCCGCTCACGTTTTCGCGTCGGCCACCATAGTTCTCCTACAGGAGAAGTGAACTACTATGGCACACAGAAGAAGTTTCATTGGTTGCAAGCTGCAACCTCGCCATTAGATGCCACTGAAACCTACACACTGCTCCTTTAAAAGTTGATAATATAGGTATAGATGATATAGGTGATAATGTATGTATGACAAAGAAAGTAAATAAAAGTCTGCAGCGATGTACATTCAAACACTTTTACTGAGAAATATGATAGATACAATTATCATTTATAATAACAGCACACAATCCCCTTTTTGCTAATTAGTCCACTTCCCAGTATTGATTTTTATATTGTTCTGCGCCTCCCTTTCACAAGGTAGATGATTGGACCATGGTGTGGCGATAATATCTTCGGGGTCAATCCATCTGTGGAGGTGGCCCAGTAATAGTTTTCTATTAGATTTCCTGGCCAACAGTCACTTATTTATTATGGACTGGCCTGAGCTGTTAAAGCAAATAGCTTTTGTAACAGGATAAGGTCTCTCTTTCCTCTGCTTGCCTTTATGATGCAGGAGTGAGAGCGTGGATGAGATAAAGCAGAATTTGAGAATGCACTTATGAGCCTCGTGTTTAGGGTCTGAGCCCATAAAATAAACATTTAAATGTGGCTAAAGATAGTAAACGGAGGTCTTGAGCTAAGATTTTTCTGAGACATCATCATTGTTACCCAAGAGGACTGGTCAATGTAATAAAAGTCCACTTGTAATGGAAGTACGTTCTCAGATGATGCCATTGATCGCCTCAGATAGAAGAATTGAAATTAAATTAACCCCAAACATATTGCTTTGACCTCATATTATGTGAAAAGCAGGGTTGCGAGCACTGACTAGAGCTGCCCCACATACTAAAAAAGCCGGTGAAACATCGGTGTAATGTGTGCTTTTGAGTCACGTTAGCCATGTCAGCGAGCATCTCAAGTCAGATCAGCGATTCTCATTTTCTTGTAAAAAAGGGTGGGAAAAGTCAAAGGTGGGAGACGTTTGCAAGAATGATGAAGTTGTCAACAAAGCACAGATCAGTCCAGTGAAGACTCTGTCCTGCTACGTAACCTTAAAAACTTAAATACTCAGCCCTGTAACTTGTCTAGATAACTGAGGAATAGGGATGCTTTTCCTTCTTCTCTTGTATGTACAGTACATATAGAACAGTGTCATTGATCGGCTGAATCACCAGAATAAATACCTTTTTAAATTTCCGCCTCATTGGTACTCAAAGCATCAAACCTGACGGAAATAATCCACCTCTAAAAGCACTGTGGTCTGTTACCGTCCCTACAGGATGAACCAGAGGGGCTCGGTGCTGCTGCAGATATTTGTTTGTCTAAATGCCTTCAGAGCATCTATAGTAGATAATGACATGTCACTATGATGTGACCCATCAGATGTGATGCTGCTGCTAGGACTGTGTATAATCCCTCTTTTAATGAAGGTACAGTGTATTTCTGGTCCATTATTCACTGGCCATGCTGCTGATATAAATACACTAATCAGCTATTTAGGGGATGCACTTTACTGTATTATTATTATTATTATTATTATTATTATTATTATTACCTTAACAACAGATGATGGGTCGAGAGCTTTTTTTCTTTTTTTTAATTGAACAACAATGAATAATAATAGTTGATAATAGTAATCTTTAGTAATTTATTGGATTTTGATGTTTTATTGGTGTTTTTGTAGCTAATAATGCAGGAACAGAATTATTAAAAATCTAAATAAGACATTATTTTTCATCTCTGGCCTCAGGTCATTGAAGAGCCTGTTGTTGACTCAGAATACATTACATTAGACATGTTTGAGTCAACTCATGAAAATGTATCTGTAGTAGGGGTGAGAAAATATCAACACGCTTGAGCATCGCAGTATTATGTTTTGTGATACGGTATCGACTCTCACAACACTCATTAGTATGTGTCTGATTACATGTTTGTATTTACTGCTTACCTAAAGAATGCTGCAAGCACTTAGTTAAAATTTTGTCGTGATTATAGTTAAATGTTAATTCCTTTGCTCAGATTGAACAAAACGTAGTGCTTCAGTGTTACAGGGGCTGTGATAAATGCAGATCCAGTTCCAGTTACTTTTTTACTTCGATTTTGTACATATGGCGGTGTTTTCTTCATACTATGACAGGTTTCCTAAAATTAGATAAAAAAAAAAATATCAGAATATTTCGCCAACCCTGTATCATGATAGGTATCGTATTGCCAGATCAGCAATCAGACATTTCTTTCCATAAGCAGAAGAAATGTGGTGAACTTTAGGCTGGTCCTTTCTGTTCTTACTACTGACACTAGAGTGAAAATGACAATGGCACATATACTACTACTACTACTACTACTACTACTACTACTACTACTAATAATAATAATAATAATAATAATAATCTTTTTTATAGCACCTTTATAACATAGTCTCATAGATAACGTAGATCAGCTGGGAGAGCTCAGTGTTTCCCTTTTAGAATTAAATAATTAAATAATAACAGATTTCTAAATATGAATTTCAGGTTTTCAAACAAAAGTTAAGCATAATGCTGCCTCATTTACCCTTAACGTGTTGAGTCATACTGATGTTCACATTGTATCATTTGGCTGTAAAATATTAGAAAATTACTTAAGTTAAAGTACAAAAGTATTAGCACTGAAATATACCAAGGACTCATTTTGCACAGTGGCCTATTTCAGAGTGATGTTTATTATATTTTTGAATAATAATTATTGATGCATTTATTGTATGTCACGTTAATGTTGCAGCTGCTAAAGGTGGAGGTCATTTTGATTACTTTATGTACTGCTGGGTAGCATATGAATTATATATATTTTTTTTTTCAGCAAATGGATTCAACATACAGTCACTTAGATAAGGTAACAGAAAACAAGGTCCAAATGCATCAACACAAAATATAAAAAAAATAAAATAAACAATAATAAAAAAAAGAAGGAACAATATCTAGCTGGCCAGTATCCCCATCCCTCCCATACCTGCCCCCCACCAGCCCTCCCTACTCCTCCCGCCTCCCTCCACCCACAAAGACCCATCACTCTTCAACCATCTCAGTGGCTGTGCAGTGTTTACTACGGTTGGATTGTTGTACTTGATTTGTAGTTGCAAGATATGATGTAAGGGGTTTCCAGGTTTTCTTGAATTGCTGGAGTCTGTCTTTCAGGGCACATCTCATCCTTTACACAGGAAGTGTGTTAGTTAAATCCTCTAGCCACCTCTTAGAGGTAGGGACAGTTGTGCTCTTCCATAAAATGAGAATTAATTTCTTCGCCGTTATGAAGCAATAAGAGAGAAATCGCTGCTGTGTTGCGTTTAGCTTTCTGAAGGTCTCAGATATTCCAAGACTAATGAGCAGAGGCTTCGGCTTAATCAAAGTATTCATTACCTCAGACGTAATGTTGCAGATATCAACCCAAAAAGACTCAACCTTTGGACATAAAGCAACTATGAAGAAATGTTGCCACAGAAGACCGCCATTTATCACACATAGGCGACACCTCTGGGTATATGTTATGTAGTTTCTCCTTTGAGTCATGAAGCCTGTGTATAATTTTAAATTGGATGAGACAGTGTTTTGCATTATTTGAACAAGTATGTATATTTTCAAGGCTCTTTTCCCATATGTCATCAGGAATTGGTTCACCGAATTCCCCTTCCCACTTTTGCTTGGTTCAATTAAGTTTGAGCTTAACCCATAATAATACATCACAATGAATCTGTTGAATTTATTTTGTATTAATAATCTGAACCTGTAACTACATTTATTAAATGAATATAGTGGGGTGAAAAGTACATTACTTACCTCTGAGATGTAGTGGTAGTAGAAGTATCAAACAGAAAATGGAAATACTCAAGTAAAGAATTGTAAATTGTGCCTCACGACGCCCCTTAGCTGTTCTAAAATCACTGTAAATCACTGCCTCAACTGGCTTATGGCCTAATATTAATATAACTGAGCTGCTTTTTGTCATATTTTTTTGTAATATATCATCCTCTTCTTTTTTTTTTTAGATCGCCTTCTCCCAGCACAACAGTATCATGGACCTTGTCCAGTTCTTTGTGACATTTTTCAGGTAAGTGAGTCTAATATGCATACGACTTGAATAGACGCTCTTCAGCAGTCAAGAAGCATCATCCAGAATTCGACCCTCCACCTCGTCGTCTTCTGCTCCTGCCTCTCGGGGCTTATTGAGTTACTTGAGCCTGTTAACTGTTAACCGAGTTCATGTAAATGCTTCTTGCGTCTTCAAGGCAGAGATTTTCTTTCTTTTTTTTCTCAAGTGGCAAATGAAGCAGCCGGTAACCATTTAAATAGGCTCATATTGCTCTGCGAGTGCCGTCTAAAGAGAAAGCGTCGGAGATCAAGATATGAGGAGGCTCTTAATGATTTTTCATCCTGAGAGCTGCGATGGAAATCTTTTCTCATTGAAATGTGTAAGATGAGTCAATTGAGTTCTCTCAAAAGCACAGCAAAGACTGAATACATTAAGAGGATGTAAGTATAATTGGAAAATTACATATTGACGTTTCCCTTCATAAAGCTTTGGTTACTGTAGTCGTTAGTTAAGTTGGTTTCAAGCCTTAGATCAGTGTCATTGGTGGGGACAGTTATTTTCATACCCAACACTGATAGGTACTGACCATGGTGCATTTTATTTTCAAGGTGTACACCCCAGAGTAGCCCCATGGACTAACATATTATCTGTGTAGCTGTCAAGGTGGGAATAGAAGACAGCCTTCGCCCGAGGCACCTGCCCATCACTGCCCGGCCCACAATAACTTTCCCGAAAAAAGCTGTCACACAATCAGTTATCTTCCGCCTCCATCCGATCAAATTACAGTGGAATAGCCGAATTCAAGGATTCTTGGAAGGAAAGGGGAGAAGGACGGAGCTTATTTTATCTAAAAATGTGTCTAACAGCTGCTTGCATCATTTGCACAGGAGGCCATTTTAAGTAGGGTCACAACTGGGGCACAGGAATAGAAAGTAGCAACAGTTTTGGCAGTTTTTTGGTGCTCCTTTCTGTTGGAAATTGTTGTTTTAAAAGTATTAACTACATTCTTATTGTGAATGTAGTGTTTTGTAGTGAGTTCTAGTATTAATTTCTAGTATCTATTTGTTGAATTCGGTTTATGCTTTACCAGCCCTAGCTATCCGTTATACTATACTATACTTTTCCTGTTTGCCAGCCATCTTTGTCCATCAGTATGCATTGTATTTTTTTGTCTCTTTTGTTTGTTTGTTTTTTTTCCCATCGTCGTGCAGGTTGTACTAAATCTCTCAAGTCATCCCTGTTCTCACTGACCCATAAACGCAGGAAGAAGTGAAATGCCCTGACGCAGTGTGTGTGTGTGTGTGTGTGTGTGTGTGTGTGTGTGTGTGTGTGTGTGTGTGTGTGTGTGTGAGGGAGGTTTGGGGGGGATGAACCCGCAGGAAACATAATCAGCCTCATGACAAAAATGTCAAATCACCCCACAGGGTTTCTAGACCTCCTTGTATGAGAGATAGAGGGCGAAGAAATGATGGCATGGCTGGGAACAAGCATTCTTTTCTCCTTCTGTTGTTTTCTGAGTTTATTCAAATATCACCTCACCTTTCTGGGCTTTTCACATTTTTTTTACCCCTCATTTTCCACATTGCTACCTCATCTTAGTGACTTCATAAACAGTATTTACTTGCACGGCACTGCCTAAGTTGTAATCTAATTAGAGTCTGATTGTTTTATGCGTTCTGATTAGATGCTGTAGAAACCCTCTAATAGGATGCTGCGCTGTACTTGCAGTGGAACCCCAGGGTTTAATTTCTACTAATTACCAAGCAGCGCTCCAGTCACATCTGTATGTAAAGAATATGTAAGTGTGTACACATTACTGTCGCCATGTGTTTACACTGTATATGTGTAAGCAGTGGACTTATTAAAGGAACAGCATGTAACTTTTTTGAGGCTCTATTAGAAGACATGGATTATAATATTCGTAACTATGTTTTCATTAGTTTATAATCAGCTGAAACTAAGAATCATGTTTCTGTTCTTCTGATAAGCCAAACACTGTCGCTAGAGAGAGTGTTGTTTTAAGTTACCTGAAGGCCACTGTAGTTCTCTGACACGCTTTTGAAACTGTGATAACGTGAGCTGCAGTGTAAAACTGGTGCCGCCAGCCGCCGTCTGACTTTTGTTGCTCCTGAAGTAGTGTTATTGTGGTCAGGATGGCCTCTGAGCGAGGTGAACGGCGTTACCACGGTTCTGCACTCACGTTAACGCAGTGTTGGAAAGGGAGGAGTGAGCAGAGGGGTACTCAGCTGGTTGTAATCTGCAACCTCATCAATAGATGTCTTGTAAGAAGCATGCATGCACTCATTATTTATTCAGCATTCATACAACTGTCAGGTATGCTCGAATGATGCCACACAAAACTGAACTCTTAAAATGTACGTGAGGTCCAGGCTGATATTTCACAATTTTACTTTTATTTATAAAGAAACAATCATGTCCTCTTATTGAGCATGCTTTTAACAGAGCTCCTAGGATCATGTCTGAGCAGCCTAAGAAGCCAGTAGAAAGCAGCTATAGATATTATTGATTGCTTTCCCTTGTGGTAACTGAAGCCTTGTGGTTACAGAAATGAGCATGTAATTAAAAGAAAGCTGTGTTCAGTTCAGTCAAAGGCAGGATGTCAAAGGCATTTATCTTATGTTACACACTGTGTGACATTATCACTATAAAATTTTTTTTTAAAAATTGGTCAACTATTAAAAATTAGGGCTGTCATTTGAGTTGATCTGGATTAACTGCACATTAATCGCACATTTTTTTATCTGTTCAAAATGTACCTTAAAGGGAGATTTGTCAGATATGAAATACTATGGAATATGCTGCTTCATGTAAATGTATGTATATATTTATTATTGGAAATCAGTTAACAACACAAAACAATGACACATATCGTCAATATATACTCAAGGTATTGCATTTAGCATAAAAAATATACGGTACTCAAATCATTACATGACAAACTGCAGCCCAACAGGCAACAACAGCTGTCAGTGTGCTGACTTGACTATGACTTGCCCCAAACTGCATGTGATTATCACAAAGTGGGCATGTCTGTAAAGGGGAGACTCGTGGGTACCCATAGATCCCATTGTCATTCACATATCGTGAGGTCAGAGGTCAAAGGACCCCTTTGAAAATGGCCATAACAGTTTTTTTCTTGCCAAACTTCAACATTTGGAGTCTTATTCACCCTCCATGGAAGTTACATTAAAGAAATTAATTTAATTAAAACAAATTTGAGTTAACATGTTAATGTCGCTTAAACTTTGACAGCCCTGTAGGTAAGTTGGTATAAAGAAAACTGTGGATTGGTCTGAGATCAGTAAGCTGTCTTGCTTCCCTCATGAGTATGTTTAGGTGAGTGAGAGTTCACACATGCTGTTACTAGATCTACAAATCAACCTATCCCACATCCATGACAGAATTTTATATTTCCTTCACTACCTTAAGGCGTAGGAAAATGAATGATTGCAGATCTCCTTTTATTAACAGCAGAAGCAGAAGGAACAGCAAAGGGGATTTAAGCTTCTTTACTGTCTAAAATAGTGGCGATGAAAGCCAAACATCTGTCTGGGGATTTTTGTCACTTCTGCAGCATGAAAATGTCATTGAAACCCCACGACACTCCCCCTCCCTCCTTCTACTGTTATCTTCAAAGCTTTCTAAGATGGTGCAAGTATTTCTAAAAGAATGAAAGGGTTCCCAGCTTGTGCACCTCTAAAATATATTCCACGTGCGATGACGAGATGTGTGAAGCGCAGTTTCCCATCACTCAACGCTTTAATCCCACTTCCCTTCATTTTTTTTTATTATTTTTTTTAGCTTGGTAACCCCCTATTTGCTTTATTTGAGAAGCAAGTTGTTATCACGTTCCCCGCAGACGTTATCGCCTTCTTCAAAGATCCTGGCCAATAGATGTAGCAGGTGTGGTCGGCAAATTGAAAGTTAAAATATCAAAGAAACGGGCCTGTGAAATCAGAGCTAGTCATGTGTCTCTGGTGAAATGTGCTTATTGGCCCAGGCTGCACATTTTAGACATGTTGCGTTTCCCTGAAGACAGGAGCTCGTTGGTCATATTACAGTGTGGCTTTCAAATCCAGATGTGATCGTCTTTGTTCCTGGACATCAGGAACAGGCTTATGTTCCTTTATTCAGTGAGTAATTAGAGGGATATGATAAAATATGTGTTAATGACTGAGCAGTCGGTTTGAATTTAAAGTAAAGTGACATCAATATATGACGTTTTTTTTATTGTGTTGCCATGTATTTTATCTAACCACAGCGCTCTGCGTTGCTCCGACAAACTCGTAGAAAGTGCAGAACGTCTCTTCAGCACATAATAATCTAAACAGTCTCATCTGTCAGCAGGATAATGAAGTGGAAGCTCTCAATCAGTCATATTTTTCTATCCCAGCAGCGCTCGGACCTTGTTGAATTTCCCTTGACTAATGATTTCACTGTTGGGTTATTAATTGAAGTAATCGGCCAAAATATTCATGCGTGTGCTATCTCGTCTTATCATCTCCCCTGCTCTGTCCTTTTTAGTTAGAAGGAAACCGAATATTTATGTCTACCCCGTTTCAGCCAGTAATATTGTAGTTATTTTAATATATCGAGAAATTATTGTGAAAATAGGGCTGGGCGGTCAACATCTTAGTGGAATCGTATAGAGATGAAATCATATATCAAGATATCATGATACACAGTTATGTTGTTTAAATTGATAACAAGCACATGCTTACTCTAAAAATCTGATTAAGCTCAGTTAAATTAAACTATGATTTTATATGTGATTATTCTGCCGGTGTGCATGCAGGTGAAATAGTCAGTGTTCAGCTGGATTTTATTTTTTCTCTATAATTAAAGCCTGAGCACCGACAACGATTATTACTGACTTGCGTGAAATAGATATCTGATATGGGTTTGGTGCTCGGGTGTAGTAAATTGTTTTGATATTGTTGTTGAGATTGTTGAGTAACCCGGGCAACACGTTTCATCTAGTTGTATAAAATTTGGTAGGTATGTGTAATTTCCACATGAATCTTATTTTGAACTTCTCATTAAAAAGTACTTTTCATTTGTCAAATATTTAATTCACATAGGAATATACAAAAATAGGCTTTATTTCATATAGACTATTTATTGAACTACCAAATATTATAACGTGAAATTTATTGCTATTAAGATATGAAATGACCTATATCATGTTAGAAGATTTTGGCCATATTGCCCAGCCATATGTGAAAATACACAAAACTGACATACAATTTCTAAATAAATGCAGTATTCTAGAGTATACAGAACCAGACGTATTGAACTGCAGCTGTTTAAGGATATGATGTAAAGAACCTCTCCTGGGTGAAGCTGCATTGTTATATTCAGTATTTACTGTTGCATGAAAAAAAATGAGGGTCGGCTGCTCCCTTGTATGCAAAGAATATATGTGTGCACTTTGTCAGTGACAGCTGTTGTAAACCATCTTGCTTTATATTGTTTCCTCTCTGTCATTCCAGTTGCTTTCTGTCACTCCTCCTGGTGGCTGCAGTGGTGTGGAAGATCAAACAGACCTGCTGGGCTTCACGACGGAGAGAAGTGAGTCTATAAACACTTTCTGTTGACATGTGACGTACACCTGACTGTGAATATGACTTCCAGTTCATGCTACAGAAAATAGTTCTTTCTCAATATGTTAGCTAAGGCAGCATTATCCCAAAATCTATACATCTATAGAAATTGTTCAGGGAAGATCAGTATCTGATTGTTATGACGTCCCAGTCAATCAATTATGTTGTCAGAACAGTTAAAAGTATAGATTGTGTATAAAGAAATGGACACAGTCACTGCGATGTCACCCATTGGATTGAGGACTGTTGTTTTGAAGCCTCGAGTTTGGCATTTTGGCCGTCGTCATCTTGATATTTAGGTGTCTCCATGTTGTTTTCTACAACCAGAAGTGACACAAGAGGGCGGAGCTAAATGCAACCAAACACTGACAGAGACATTTTTAGGCAACCAAAGAGGTTATAATTAACTTTCGAGAACTGAAAACACACTGTCTGGAGTTGACCAGAGATCGAACACCGTGGTACCAACCTGCCAATCATGAGTTAGCCATGCCCTAAAGCACCTAAAGCACATAATTTACTAAACGAACATCATGCTGTATTGGAGAAGACTTGAAACAAGTGATTGAGATCATCAACTCATGTTTTCAACGTTTACTGTGGTAAGAAGTAGGCTCATTTTCCCATAGACTTCTATACAATCAGACTTCTTTTTGCAACCAGTGTTGCCCCCTGCTGGATATTATAAAGAATGCAAGTTTAAGGCACTTCAGCATTGGACTTTTCAAACCCCAGGGTTGCCCACTGGTTAAAAGTAAAGATGCTAATTCAGAGAAATTGTGGATTAAGTTAAGCTGACTAGTGAAAAATGTATGAGGAAAGCGAGTAGAGATACTGTGAATGGGAATTTAACATTAATATTCAGTGTTGGTATGAAAGATGGGGTTGAAAAAAGATGGGGATGAAAAGGGGAGAAAGATGAGATGACTGGCAATAGAAATTAAAAACGAGGGTAAGAGAGATATGATGGAGAGCACAAATGTATGTAAATTCAGCTCACTGCCCTGAAACCAAACTGCATGGAGTATTTCCTGGTTTCTGTAAGAGCAACCATCATTTCCATCTCTTCAGACTGAATTCTCCTAGATGCTGTCTGATGCTCAATAGCAGGAAGTTTAACTTGGCCTTATAACATGCAGTCTACTAATAAAGCTCCCACAATTTATTTCCCCTTTGGGGATGACATTGATAATCATAAGATCCCAATTTTATATCCCCTAATTGATATATGAAAATAAACAAGAGTGATAGCTACCGTGACTCCGAATCATGCCTATCCAAAGAATTAAAGTCAATAAAAATTAATGCAGGCAGATGGGCTCACAGCATTAAAATTCTGCTCACTTTTCCTGTCTGCTCTTGGCATTCCTGTCATCTGTTTGTTGCTGCCCTTCAGCTGCCACATGAAAATAGATAAATAGTTAAATAAAAACCTCCCGTCTCTTAATATCAGGTGATTGAAAAGTTTTGTCACCGGAGGAACAAAATACTTCTTATTCTGTGAAATTTGTTTGCAGATGACACATCGGTTTTTACTTATGAATTAATTCATTACTCAATTTATATGCATCTGCTGGATATTTTTATTGAACTGCATTCGAGTCTGTCCTTCCAGTGTAAAGTTCAGCCAAAGTGTTGGTTGCCATGCTTTTTATTTTTTTTTTTAGGGCTGTACATTAACACCATTTTTTTTGTGCTCATATTTCTTAATTTAAATCCATCCTGCAACCTAATATGCTTTGGGATTCTGTTCTGATTTGTTACCGTCTTCCTTCAGCTGCAAATGGGATAAACCTGTAGCTACAACCTCAGATGTGAAATTTTGATCACTTGTGCAGTTAAACCCTGTTGACACAAAAGGTTCTGCACGCCCTTTTCATGATTTATTTCAAAATATATCACTGTCATACTAATAAACACTTGTCTACATGGCTTTATAAACCTGAGGAAAATAATACCTCAAGGTTCCTGTCGTGGCATTTTCAGCTGCCCTACTTTAGAGGAGGAAGTTGCTAACAGACGCTGTGTGTTGGTCACCTTTTCCTGAAAGCTGTAACAGCCTTGAGGGTGTTCTTCAGTGTTGTTACTGGTGCTTCAGCTCTGCACGTTCACTGCTTCTCATTTCCCTAATGACCAAATCGGTAGAATAAGTTGTAGTGATTATTGCAGAACTAGTTACTGTATATACTGTGTCAGAGTAAATAGGCGTCCAGTGCATCACTTACATTAGTACTCGGGTCTGCAATCAATGCAAGCTTTTCATGTAGATTCAGGCCTCCTAATACTACCAGTTGTACTGATTAAAAATAATTACCCATTTAGGATTACTAATAATACGCATTTTATTATATAATTTCATTTCTTACAACCATAGCTAAAATAGAAATGGTTCAGCTGGTGAAACAATCCTATGACTTGGATCCTTCTCTCACTTTTGCTTGATAAACTCTACTATCAGTGTCTGACAGGTGCAGACATAATCAATCTCTCACTACCCAGAAAACAAGATCTTCTGTTTGTAGCATTGGCTGCTCAAAAGACAGTTATATGCAAATCCATCTATATGTCGTAGAAAGGTCTCTTTGCTGTGTTTGTTTTTCTTCAAGTGAGTCTGGACAATAGAAATATTAGTCTAAATTCATCTTTAGATACATGATACAGCTGTTCACAAAAAAAATCCTGATTATAGTTGCAGATGATTTAAAAGAAGATCTCTCAAATAAGAGTCATGAAAATGTAATAATTATATGGAATTATATTAGGAAATTCAATATTTTTGACCCATTTGGACTAAATAATATGTGGAAATACAGTGTCACGATTTAGTCTTATTTGTCCTTTTTTCTTCATTTGGATCATTATAAAAATGCAGTTTATTAGTCCTTGATCCTCAACATCAGGTTTTACAAGCTGTCTTCTTGTGCTTTAGCTTTGTGGGTAATATAGCCGCCAGGTTTTGAGAAGGACGAAGAATGTGTGGAATATAACAGATGGCATCTCTGGTTCTGTTGCATTGATTTTAGTCTGTTTGAGTCCAGGAGTGCAATGCTAAATTGGTGGAGTGCTCTTTTAAAGCTACTATGAGGAACTTTGATTTTGTGTTGATTTTTTTTTTTTAGACAAAACTCTCATTTTACTGCAGCAGGGTCTGACAGTCTACCCAGAGTAGTCCTGGTTCTGGTTCTCCCGTGACTCCCTTCTGTCCAGCGGGCCAAGCAATGCGGCCCAAGTCTCCAGCAGCGTGATGTAGGTGCTATAACTGATAGTCTTGTTTATGTTGTAGGTCATATAGAGACATCAGTATTAAATTTGAATTGTTTCATTAACTTATTATGATCAACACAATTAGCACAAGCAGCTTAACAGCCTCGAATTATACAGCATCTGCAAACCATTTTTACACAAATCATTTAGGGAAAAGCTTGTAATGGCATTCATAATGAATAACTTACCATAATGGTAGTTTTTTTAGTTGTTTCATACAGCATTCTCTCACATAATATTAAATGTGAAGTTATTATTATTATTATTATTATGACAAGAGTTTCAGGGGAATGTGTGATTATTCACTTGTGTTGAGACAGTACCAAGTCTTGTATGATATTAGATTCGGTCCTACCAATCTTGTCCATTTGGTGAACTGCTTGGCTCATCTCTGAGCTTGTCCAGTTCATTTGAAAGAGCTTTTGAACAGCGCCCATGCACTTACGAGGCTTTTTCCAAATGTGGAGGATTTGGTCGGGAGGCCATCTAATGCTCACAAGCCCCCATTCAACATAAGGACATGGAATAAACAAATCTTAATGAGGGCTCTCGAGATAACGGAGAAAATAATGAGTCATTGATCCAGCCAAGTGACATATGGATGTCTGATACTGATTGAACTTTTGAATTTTTATTGGCTTCCTCCAAGCAATGTGTTTATATGAAACAATTTTTCTAGAAACACGTTTGATATCATTGTCTGTAAGTTTGAAAATTAGGTGTGGATGGAGTTCAGAATAATAAGCACTAACAGGCTCTCAGACTCAGAACCATAAGGTGAATGTGTAATTCCTCGCATTGACTTAATCTCACATAGCTCATCTTCTATCACACTAATGCACTAATTGGATAAGGGCTTTCTTTTTTGTCAGGGGTTGAAAGGACTTGGTTCCAAAGGTGCAGCTTTTGTTATTTGAATAATTTGAGTTGAGGATAGGTGACGAGACTTGGATCCTGAGTGTGTGTTGGGGGGGGGGAAAGAGGATGAAATGACAACAGCTGTAAATGCCACGGAGGAGGACGAGGGCTGACCTCTTTGAAGCTACCTGTGGGGGGAACGGGAGGGAGGGGCGCTGACATTTCACAAGACCGCAACACGCAAAGGTGTTTCACACACAAACACGTGGGTGCATCTAATGCAGCTCCTCTCTCTTTATCTCCCTCGCTCATGCGGATACACACAACATATGTACTGACTGTCGTGCAGAGCGGTGATGTTTTACCGGCACTCTAAAAGCACTCAAAACTATTATTGCACAGCGGTTACCATCAAAAGGACCTTTTTTCTTTCTTTTTTCAGCATATTAAAGCATTCCATTTACTAAATCCGCCAGTAACTAATTAGCATGTGTTTATTTAAAGCTATCATCAGCCCATTGAAGTTGTCCCGGCCATGACGTTGGTAATTGCTGTGGCCAGTTTGTAACTGATGGCTTAAACCTGCCTGTTATGTCAGCTGAGGACGAGATAGTGATAGACATAAAGGCTAATGATGTATCACTGATGTAGTTCACTTCCTATTTTCTTCTGTAATTCATTTAGCAATGTTAGCAGCAAGGCTGTTGGGATGACAATGTCAGTCGGTCAGTCCACCACTGTTGATCCAGACTAAAATATTCTAACAACTATTGGATGGATTGCCAATAATGTTTGTACAGACCTTTATGGCGCCTAGAGGAGAAAAGTTAAGGATTGGAGATCCCCTGACTTTTCCTTTTTCCTCTATCACCACCAACAACACTAAATATGTTTCATTCAGAAATGTGTGGTAACTTGTAAATAATAGTAATAATCCATAATTAAAATCCTGTACTATATTCATTCATGGAGCCCTGCAAGTCACTGCATGTTCTACAACACTGTCCTGCACATATTTCAGAATAAAAGCCTTGCCTCTATATAGACCTTGAGCGCACATCCAAAAGGAAGCTGTGAAAATGGCGGACACAGCGCAGAAAAAAAGCATACAAAGCTGGTTTGAAAATGAAGTGAATGTGGGGTTGGCTTTCCCCCTCTGGAGTACCCTAACCCTCGTTGAGCCCGGGAGGAGGGGCCGACTTTGAATGCAGCGTTTACAAACTGCAACCGACAAAAATTTTAAAAATAATCACTGTAAACAACCCATTTTGATTAAAACAACTCAATAATTGAATTTGCTCTATGCTTGCACTGTTAAAGTGAAAGTAGCACATTACCAAACACATAATCCTCACATGTCCCTCTGCAGACTCGGTGTAGCCTCACGTCCTGCTCTTCCCTTGAAGAGCTCAATCAGCAGTCATCGATTGCTGTAACAAGATTATCCTACTCTTAAGCCCTGGTCACCTTGATTGTCCCTTGCTCAGTTTAAAGTTTGCACTCTAATAATTTCCTCTAAAGTTACAGATGATTGAGCGTACCTGTGATTAGGGGTTCAATTTAGGATATAGTTTACCCTTGGAAGCTTAGAAGCTGTCCCACTTATGAGTCAAAGGAATTATAAAAAGGTAACATTTAATGAATATTTTATATTACAATTTAAGCATATTACTTATCTTATTACTGCAATAATACATATTATTCCTATTTTTTAATGAGTTCTTGGCTCTTGCGCCTACACAGAACCACTCAACCACACCAACATCTATAATGACTATAACTATACGGGATGTCTTCATTTGGCGAAGTCCATTAATCCCAGTGTGTGTGTGTGTAGATTGTGAAAGCGTTTATTTTATTTTCCATTTTACTATGTGTTTATTTTTTGTTATTCTGCAGGGCAGCGCGTGTGGGCCCAGTCAGTGATCTTTGAAAAGGACAAAGTGACCCTCTTAGGTGTAGATTATGCTCGGAGGCGGGGTGACACTTACCCTTTTATGGAATCCAGTGAAGGGAACAAAATGCTGTATTCACAAGACGGATAATTCATGCGCTCACTTGCGAAATTAATCAAGCAGCATAGCAATGCACTGCATGCCCACCCTTATCGCAACCGTGAATGGCTCCAGCTTGTATTCTTGACAAAATCAGTCTGTCATTGCACAAACGCTGCTTGCTTCTGCAGAGTTCACTCTTGCCTTTTGTCATTAACTTAGTATTCATCTCTAGAATAGCTCTGGTTTTGTTCTGGCCCTTTTGATGATTGTATTCCCACCCAGTACATTTTTTTTTTTTAATTTTAATGCCTGTGCCGGACGCTGAGCAAAGCGCCAGTATTCCCTGCTTCTGCTCTCTTTCTTATGCTTTGTTGCTTTAAATGAATTCTGCAACGTGATAAATAACATCACTGCTATCTGACATTTAGGATGAATGTTGTTGGATTTGAAGCTCTTGTGTTGGAAGCCGTAATAAGCCGTGAGCTGTTTTCTTGTTTTGCAACAGCCCCGCCGGGCCCTCCATCCTGCTTTTATCTATCCGCAAAGGGCAAAATTTCTCATTTTGACCTGCGGTGGCCCGGCAGCTCAAATCTATCGGTTCTGATGTTTAATAGTAGAGATGTACAAGAGTCTAACATGGGCCCTCAGATTTAAAGTTTAAAAATCAGAGCTGCAGAAAGAAAAATCAATCAAGTGATCAATCTCAATTTCATATGGCTGTTGTTGTTTTTTTCTCGGCTTTACCTCCCCAAGGGAATGTTTTCAGAGTGATTCAACAAAATAGTTCTTACATAGAAATGACCTCAACTTTTCTCTCACTTGCTCCCCATCAGTGAGTCTGTACAGCCAGTCTGGAGATGAATGGTTGAACGTTGCTCCAACGTGGGCTGCGTCGACACAAACAATGCATTATTTATTTATTCATCTTTATTTTGCTTTTTATTTTATATACATAGACACAGCTTTGGTATTATCAAAAGGATGGAAACAAGCCGGGCAAATTAGATAAATATATAGCTCGCATTTCAGATAGTAATAACCTACAGATGACTATGTTGGCCACTCTCACATTTCATGACAATAACATCTTATATATAACCTTATCAGCATCTCCTTAGTTTGTCATATTCATAAAAGGGCCCTGTATTTCCAAAAATACCTCCAGTCTATTGTTCAATTTAAGAATCAGGGGTTGAAAATTGCTTATTTGGTCATTTCTCCCATCTGTTCATTAAAGGGATTATGTTTTTAGTTTTCCCAGCGTCTGAGGACAATCCTATAGCCTGTCGTAAGAGCCAATCTGCACCACAGAGTCTGCCGAGTCTCCCCGGTATTATCAGAAGAAGAAGAAGAAGATCTACCTTTATTAGTCCCACAATGGGGAAATTCAATTTACACTCTGTTTAACTCATACATGGTACATGCAGACCTGAAACACACATACATGCAGTAATGGAGAGATGTCAGAGTGAGGGGGCTGCTCCAGACAAGCGCCCCGAGCAGTTGGGGGTTTGGTGCCTTGCTCAGGGGCACCTCGGCAGTGCCCAAGAGGTAAACTGGCACCTCTCCAGCTACCAGTTCACACTCAGTTTTTGGTCCATGTCGGGACTTGAACCGGTGACCCTCCGGTTCCCAAGCCAACTCCCTACAGACTGAGCTACTGCCGCCCCCATTATATATAATATACAGAGTTCAGGGCTCTGTAGCAGCTCTGATCCAAGCACTTTATTGAGAAATCTTATTATGTTTTCCCATAAGTTCCAAGTCATTTGGCATATGTGCCTCTGCTCCGATCACCATATATCTGCATCCCGTAGTTTCAGTCTTGCCATTTTACAGGGATTCCAGTATCCTCTATGAATGATCCTATATGTAATTAACTGAGTTTGTGCTTATCTTGATGCCCTACATCAGGACCCCACAATTTCCTTCCACATCTCATTAGCTATTTTCCCTTCTAGATCCGTTTCCCAAATTTTCTTGAGACCATCCAGTTTTGGTCTATGAGACCGTCTCATAAGACCATAAAACCTAGATGCCCCCCTTTAGGCAGCCGGCTGCCCTGGAATAACTCCTGAACCACAGTTTGAGCTGTTAAGGGGAGTTTCCTTTGTACGGATATTATACAGCTTCCCAACTGGAGACATTTCCAAAAGTCTGTTTTGGGGATGACGTATTTAGCTATCATCTGTTCAAATGACATAAGAAAAAATAAAAATAATTCCTGCCTCAGCCCACGTCTTCCAGTAAAACGTCTTTTTGCCCACCTTCAGTAGTTTATTGTGCCAAAGTCAAGACTTTTAGTAAAAGCGGACTTTGATCCTGTAACCTTGTGTAATGCTCTCCAAGTCTCCCTAGTGAACATCAACAGCGGGTTCCTCAATGGGATTTCTCCCCGTTTGTCAGATAAAGGTTCTGTAAGTTCCATCCTGCAGCATAATGCATTATTTATAATATGTAACATACTGTATATAAAACACTCTGAGCATATTTCTCATTTTTGTTGCTTTAATTTGATAGAAGAGAAGGGAAAGTATGTTATACAATAGTACATATTATACATACAGTACATACAGGGTGCCATTCAGATAAATATATAAAAGACACACATTTGTGCATTCAAAGATAGGAGTTGTTCGTCTCTATTTTCCTGTAACTTCTATAATATTAGTACTTATGTTCATAAAAGAACACATTAAGAGCATGAAAGGAAATGTGATTGTGTATCTTTCAGGACCTTTGTCTCCCCAAGTTTTTTACTTGTAAATATATAACTTTATAATCTTGTAAAAATGTTTTTTGCCACTTTAATTTCAGAGAATATCCAATTATTTTCTCTTAAATGATTCTAGGAATATTACCCTCATCACCCAACTCTGTAATTTTTTAATAAATACGCCGTAGTAAAAATCAGCAGACATAATAACACTGTGTCATAATGTTTATCTCTATTGAATATTAAGGTAAAATTAATGCATGTCCTTGCATCGTTGTTTGTCATTCCATGTGTTTCAAACAGGTTAGACGGGAATGTATTTATTGAAAAGATTTATTAAGTATCCTCCAGATTTGAGAACATGCTGTTTTGTTGTTTTGTGGGCCTGTGTGACGTCCTTTTTTAATTTAATCTCTATAAAAAGCCACAAATGATTGAAGCTCTGGCTGAAGAACCACCTGTGCAAGTACTAGTAATGAGTCACTGTTGCCTCTCAAATATCTAATCAAGCGTTTTGACATGTTAATTGAATAGCACCATTTCCATCAATTTGAATGTTTTGCTGTGTACAGCCTCAACGGAACAATCTGGAAGAATGAAACGGTGCTCTGACACACTCTTTTTCTGAACCTGTCATATAGATGAGTCATTGATTCCCCAAGGCGTTAATTCAAAGCGTCTTCTACAGAATTTTTTCCCCCACTTGTTCGCTTGTACAATGCTATCAACATCTCCAGACCTCATCTGAATTTTACCAATTAATAGTCAGACTGATGAATACTTAATTAAATTCAGAGTGAGTGAGGGTGGGGGTGTCTGGACACAAGAATATCAGGATTCATTACGACACCAAGGACAAATTCTTATTCAGGGTTGCGACCACCAGAAAACTCAACGTTCTCATACAGCCGACCCGAACAGGCACCCAGTTTTATTAGAGGGATAATGTGTGAGAACTGGAAAGTGCTACAGTCTAGTGTACTTGAACAATTATAAAAAACGAGTTACCTCCTACTATTGTAGCATTTAATTTAATTTTTATTAACTGTGTGTAGCATTTCGGGGATCTATTAGTATGTAACATTATATTCATAACTACGTTTGCTACTAAGAATCAGGTTTTTGTTAGGTTAGAATGAGCCCTTCATGTCTACATTGGGTCCTCTTCATGCAGTCTGCCGTGTTGCTCCACCATGTTTCTACAGTAGCCCAGAATGGCCAAACCAAACAGTGGCTAAAGAGAGAGACTTTCGCATTTTTACGTTACCTTAAGGCCACTGTAGTTCTGCGACGCACTTGTGAAACTGCAGTAACGTGAGCCGCAGAGTGCAAACGCGTGTTACCGCCAGCCATTGCTCCTAAAGTGGTGTTATTACGGTAAAGATGGCGAGCAGAATCACGGTTTTGCAGTCGGCGGCTCACGTTAACGCAGTCTTGGAAAGGGAGGCGTGAGCGGGGGAGTACTCGACTGGTTGCAAATTGCAACCATCCTGCTAGATACCACCAAATCCTACACACTGTAGCGATAAGCTTCACTTCAGTTTAAGATTTATTGCATGATATTCTTAGTCGTTTTCTAAACAATGGCTCCTTGATTTTAGACTGTGATAGATAAACACAGGCTTCTCATTTGTAGCTGATAACAATCACTTTTTCTACTTAAATGACAACTTTCGCTGGCAGATTTTATCAGCTGTAGCTTCTTAAGCTATCATTAGCTCAAAACAAAACAAACAAAGCTTTAAAACAGTCTCCAGCTTACTTTTTAATGTCTCCGCCTGACACATTTTGAAAGTCAGAAGCCTGTGTATACGACAGCCAATTAAAGAGCATTGCTTATGCTATTATAATTGAGGAAAACTGTAAAATGTCATTAGCTAATGAAATTCTCCTTGGCCTTGGAAGTAATGCTGGGTTACAACTTTAATGTTAGATAGTAAGCTAGTTAGCCAGACATGTTACACTTTTGTTCTTGTATTTTTGGTTTTTGAACGGCTAAAACAAAACACACAGAGAAATCCAAAGCTTGACATGTTTGCCGTGTTTAGTTAACAGTTGCTAAGCGTTTTACCGTTTCTATTTACATTCATTTTAAACTCCTTCACAGACATCAAGTGTTGATTGTCACACAACATCCAGCAAATTATTATTTTTGGAGCTTTTACATACCGTGTAAAGTGTATTAGTATTTCTTTTATATGAAATTGTGTTGTGCACGTGTAGAGCAAAGGAAGGGCAGGTCATGAGGCCAATCATCATCACAAACCGCTTTATGTGCTTAGTAATCTGGAGCACAATTAGATCCTAATGTAGCACACTTGAGCTCATCACAAATCCAATACCAATCAGTGATGTCCTTGGTGCTAAAACGGTGGCCTGTTTAGATATTGATCAGACACGACGTTGCTGATGAAAGTATGGCGCTAGTTGTTTTACAATATTGATTAGTGGGGAACAAGAGAGGCTATTTTCTGTTCGGTCTTGGCAACAGAAATAGTGTCACTCGTAGGGGGAGTAGCCTAAACACAGCAGAGGGAATCATCGGTGTGTTTCACCGTGGTGGTGGTTTACTGTATGTGGAAAAGAAATTACAGTTAATGTTAAATTGCAATATACCGTAGATTACTGATTTGAGAGCTCTCTATTGAATGTTAATATCAAATAAATTTTGCAGAAGTTCAAGTCTATTCCTAGTATGCAGTGGTGATGTCGTCGTATCACTGTAGTTTGCATCATATTGAGAAATGACCTGATTTATGTGAGTGGAATTTAAAAGAAATATAAGAAATCGTTTTGTATTCAAAATGAAAAATCACACAACTGGAAATTCTCAAAATATTGTGGGCTACAAAATAATAATAATCTACATATTTTTAACAATAACACATGTGAGCAGGAGCGGCCGTAGAGCACCCACAGCCAATCAGTGAACACAGTCCTGTGACTCCTGTGTCATGTTGACCAGTGTTGCAAAGAATTTCTTCCCGCCGTAAGCACATCCCTCCCATCACCATTTGCCTGGTGTGTTTTTGGCACACTGAGTTAATTTTAAGGTGTTGGATTACATTTAATAACCCACTGTCGGACATTGTTGTTGTGTTTTTGACTCAGAAAACACACCAGGCAGCAGCGAAGTGTGACTTGCCGCATTTTTCTGCGGCTGAGAGGCGTGGTCATGTGTACATGAATCACAGCACTTTGTTTGCCGATTGGCTGCCGGTACTCTCTGGCCACTCTGGTGTGTTTTTGGCATACAGGATGGCTTTACATGACCTCCTGTAAGTTCTTTATTATTAAGGGCTGAAATTCAATTTTCAGCTTCATCAGAAATGCAGAGTTTGAGAGTTTTTATATTTATGATGTATATTTAATGTATGTAGTATTATGTATTCATATAGTATTTCATTAGATTGCTCACTCCTTTCTATTGTTTGATTTGATTCTGTTCTGTATTCAGCTCATCTGTCATCTGTGTTTGATGTTACAGCAACTGATGAGAGAGCGTCAGCAGATGGCCAGTCGTCCGTTTGCCTCAGTCGCAGTTGCGCTGGATGCCAGAGGAGAAGAAACAGATCTGTTGCAGCCTGTGGTTGAAGTGAGTCCTGCTTGGCTTCCTCACGCACACATACATTATTATCAAATGTATGCCAGTACAGTGTATGCAATAAAAGGGAGTTGCAGTGTAACTGCAGCTGCATTGCTGTAACATCTTGCACTCTTTCACACTAAAACTCCACCATCTTTTGCACAGGCATCTGTTACAATCAGTCTGAGATTTGCAAGTGTTTCTACTGACATGCAAACAATAGTTTTATAGTGCCACATAATTGGACCTTATCGGGATGTACTCAACCAGCAATATGTCAGCCTTTTATCCCCACTCTCCCACATCAATAAGGAATGTGCCAGTGATGGTCCTTTCTTCCCTTGTCCCTCTTCTTTATATGAATTGTAATTTGCAATCAGGGCTACAGACTTGCTCACATTTTTTTCAATCAATGTTATAAATCTTTTATGCGCAGTGATGTCATGATGCCAATTTTTTAAAAGACTCGTATCGATTTAAAAAAAAAAAAAAAGATTTTATGGTTTTAATGCTCTTGCAAAGAAAAGGTGGTCGTTACTTTGAAAAGCAATTGGAAGGAGATCACTCTGATATTAAAATGATGATGTCAGGGTGGCTTATGGAACATTTCATTAATGTTCAGTGTGCATATTTTCATTTAGGCTAATTTGTCCTCCCGGTTTGTTTTACTGGCAACATGCTGCACAGTGATATTGCACAGATTTTGATTTCTTTGTTGCTGCTTCACCTCTTTATTTCTACGAAGTGAAAACCTCCCATGCAGCTAGAAAGTGGAGAAGTAGTCTGGCGCTAAGTAGTCTAGGGGTCTATGACACATTTGATAAAAGCATAGCTTAGAGCAATATGGGGAGCTACATCCTCAAATTAACATCAGAGGACCAACAGTATTTCCTCAGCCAGAACCACCTCTGTGTCACTTGCTGCTGAGAGAAATAAAATCACTGTGGCAACCAGGAGAGAGGCACTACATTAGCTATTAATGTATAGTGCTGAGTGGTACTCACCGTGCATTAGGGTGTTGTGAAGGGCAATGTAAAGAGCAAAAGAGGAGAAAAACAATACTTCTTAGCTCTCTGAGTGCACTTTTTGAGTTGTGCTTTTAAAGCAGCGAGGTACAGTCTGAGTCTGAATGTTATGGAGACAACTTCTTTATCTCGATTTAAGTGGTTTAAAATGTTAATTACAGGTATGTCAATCATTTATTCCAGTAGTCTTGTTTCCATTTTTGCACAAAAACCAAATACAGTGTTCATGTTTTGGAGTGCATTGAAGGTACAGTGTGTAGCAGTGTGGTTGCAGTACTCCGCTGCTAACTCCTCCCTTTCCGAAACTGCGGTAACGTGAGCCGTCGAGTGCAAAACCATGGTAGCGTCTTTACATCCTTACCATAATAACACTACTTCAGGAGCAAAGGAAGTCAGACAGCGGCTGGCAGTGCCACGGTTTAAACTCTGCAGCTCACGCTAGCGCAGTATCACCAGGGTGTCTGAGTACTACAGCAGCCTTCGGGTAACGTAAAAACGTGAAAATCTCTCTCTAGAGTCAGTGTTTGGTTTGTCTTTGCTACTGTAGAAACATGGCAGACTATGTAGCTATGAAGGGCTCATTCTAAGCTAACAAAAACACAATGATTGTTAATTTCAGGTGATTATACACTAATGAAGACATAGTTATGAATATTACATTACATTTCTGCTAATAGTTCCCCTAAAATACACACTGGTCCTTTAAGGTAGAGATTATGCATCCACTGGAGAGCATTGCTGTAAACAATATCCCAAGCTGTTCTGGAAATGATAACTGGATCACACAATCTTCAGTCTTCTGTTTCTTGACCCTCTCAAGATGCAGAATGAACCTATAAATGCTTGACTTTCAGTTTCACTTAGATATCCGTACAGTTTTTAAGGAAGTTACTATAAAAGTTTTGTTGTGGAAAATACCTGAGAAACCTGGTTTACGCACCTGTGTCCTAAATTCATTTCACAGACATTTGTATGCTGACTGCCTTTCAATAGCACCTAAAACATGAGGCGACTTCAGCGTTTAAGGGTGCAAGTAAACAAATTTCCTGCCCAGCACACTGCCTCAATATGTTTTAAAAACACTTAATGGTAAATCCAGCATCCGTGTAATTCATCAATCAGCTCTTAATTAAGTGTTGTTTGGTTAGATTTTTCCAGTAGCTTCTAGTGGTGCAGAGATTGTCACAAATGACATTCAACGGTGTGTGACGCCAGCGTTACCATAGGCAAGGTGTTGATTCCAGATGTGCAGCAGCCAGAGAGAACATGAATATTTGATGTACTTCCTGAAAGGTCAGAAAGTATATTACCTCGCAGGAAAACAAAAGCAAAACACACATTTGTCTGTTGAAAATGTGTGTAGTTGCTGCTTTTTATAATATATTAATGAATTTAATGTTTTAAATGTCCAGCTGCATTAAGGAGCTACATATATCTAAAAGTGATATTCAACTATAAGCTAGGAGTCTCTGTCTGTATTTCCTTTGCATATCCTGATTTTACACTTGGCGGGTGTATTGCTCAGGACCCAAGGGTGTCGAATGTGATGCAATTTGCCAGATAGTGGCGCTGTAGCAATGAACTTTACACTTTGGCCTGTAACTTTTTAACCATAAATCTCAGAAACTAAATTTGGAATCAGAATTTGCATCTAGGTTGATTTTCCACCATGTTGAATTGTGTCCAAATCAGATTTGTATTATTATTATTATTATTATTATTATTAGTAGTAGTAGTAGTAGTAGTAGTATTTTTTTTTTTTTTTTTTTTTTGCAACTTGTCTAACACATTTTGGGCAACCTGCAAAAATTTGTTAGAATAATTTTTTGTATTGTTGATGTTCCGTACAGTTTTGTGATATCTGGCTCTCAAAGTTAGCGCAAATGCTGTGGGCAGGGCTTATATTACAAAAAAAAATCATATCTCCTGAACACTTTAATAATAATAATAATAATACATTTTATTTATAAGTGCCTTTCAAGACACCCAAGGACACATTACAAAATAAGATAATAATAATAATTCAAGATTACAATGCAAAGAACAACAATATTAAATTTAAAATTCAAATTCTGTTCTTCCAGTTTTTTCATTTTTCTCTGTTAAAAGTTTTTTTTGTTGTTGTTGTTTTTCCTCCAACGAGAGGGTCGTAAAGAGGGTGACGTATCCTGTACAGATTGTAAAGCTGGATAGTGATTTTTGATTTGGAGCTATACAAATAAAATACATTGAAAATAAATACAGATAAATTGGAACATTCGTAATAACAGCTAAACTAATAAGATGTGTTTTTGAGTTGGTGTGTAGGGGTTGAGAAGATTGGATAAGTAGGAAAGGGCCAGACCATGTAGAGATTTATAGACGAGCAGAAGAACTTTGAAACAAATGAACAAACAAACTTCACGCTCGCCAAGTACAAGCAGCCATATCTCGGTTCTCCAACGCTACAAGCAGCGCTTCTGGGGGCCGAGCGGTCGACCCGTTCCGGACGGGCACGCGCTACGATCAGGCACTGTACTAGTATCTGTATATATAGAAGCACAGTCATATTCAGCCTTTGCCAGCGTTTTAAATATGTCAGTGTATTTTGGACTCATCCCACGAGAACAATCAACACGGTTTCAAATGTGAAAATGCACATGTTGGACCGCATACAGCTCCGTTACATGCCTTGGCTCCAGCTGAAGGTGAACCATTTAAAAGCAGCCTAATTCTCTTTTATAAAGGTTAATTGGTCAGCATCTGGCTCCACTTAGCTGTTGTTGATGTCAAAGAGGACACTGATGTCACGTCAGCATCACTGGTTTCCTGTTTGTTTTCGCCAGCTCTGCTTGTACTCGACCCACTCGTTCACCGAGTCAGTGCGGACGAGACAGACTGTATAGATAATGTAAGCATGTACACAGGCACGTGATGGTCAGTTTGATAGTTTGCTCGAAGTTTTCTATTTCAGGGAAAAAGTTTCAAGCAGATTTTATCGATGATGCAGCTCACACAGGAAACAAGACGCACAGCACCAAAATGACCCCTCACGCCCATTCCAACACATGAAACCATTTTAAGACCTTATTCTCTGATTGTACTGACGGCTCTGATCTCACTGCATTAATTATTACCAGCGCTCTGTCACTAAGACCCTCCAGCTGGTCTGAGAGAAAATCGCAACAGCCCGTTTTCTCTATTTTTGGTCGGTTTAAACCCCCAAGAGATGGACGTTGCTTTTAGTGGCCGAGATGGCAGCAGCTGTTGCACAGAGAGCCACCCGGGTCCAAAACACCGCAGGCCGAGGTCTCCGTGTCACAGATGTCTCTCTTCAGTATGGCCGACATTCAACATATGGATTGCTAACGGACAGCTAGTGTGATGGATGACACCTGTCAGCAGGGGAAAGGAAAGCAGATACATTGTGTGTATGTGTGTGTATAATTATAAATGACCATAATACAGTTTGATTAATGCTTTGGAGAACTGTGTAAACCTCTTTTGGAAGATATGAAAATGGAGGTTGCAATTTAAAAAAAGCCTTTATTTTATTTTTATTTTTTTAAAAAGGCAACCTTATGGTTGAGATGGAATGAAATGATTTATTAATGTTTTTGTTTCCCTCTGCATTTCGCGAATGTTTCCGTTATCCCAGATTAATATAAGCGTTTCACAGAGAAAATGAGAGCGAGCAGGCAGAAAGAAGGTGCTATAATTGCTGCCTTTCACACTAACAAGAATTCGCTGTTTATGCTTTCATGGCAAAAATCACAGCGTTGGTGTGGCTGTACTTAAGTAGTTCTGTGTCGTTCCAAAAAGTGCACAACAAAGAATGTAATGGGGAATTGCTCCAAAGATAGTCATCATTTGGTCATTTAATTGAAAGACGGCATTGCAAGAAGACATTATTTGCCACTGAGTTACAAGAATTAATAGCTTTATATTAATAATACTAGCGATATCAATTTTGTATCCATGGTGTAAATTAAGAAATATTTTCAGATTAACAGTGGGGTAAGGCAGTGTAAACAGGTGAAGGTGGTAAAGTATATTTTAAATGTACAGTCAAAGGTTCAACGGTTAGATTTGGAGTGGCAGTGCAGACAGCATGTGTTAGCAAAGGGCCCCTTTATGTAAACACAGCTCATTTATTGGTGCAAGGCTGGGCAAAAACTACAGTAATACCTTTGGATGGTAAGGAAGTATTTACAGAGCTCATGGGACCATTAGCTGGATATGTTCAGAGTTAAAATGTTCTCACTCCCATGTCGAATATTGCAGCATCCTTTAGTGTCCATATGTGATGCACCAGGCTTTGAACCCATCTGCATCATTATATTTTCACCCAGGACACTGCAGTTCACGTCCCGTGTGAAGCCAATAGTTTTGTTATGCAACACCAGTTACATAACTAACATTTTACATAACAAACATACTTATTTTAACTCAAACCACAATGTTTTCCTAAACCTAACCAAGTATTTTTTTTCTGCTTAAACCTTACCAAAGTGTTCTTGTTGCGCAGGTAAACCTAAAAACTAAGCAAACCTACATTAGAAGTTAATTTTGAAAAGAGACTGTATGCATGTAACCAGCAAAAACTCTACATTTCCTGTGAACACAGTCTATTTTAAAAACATACTGTATGCAGGTAACAGGAAGAAACTCTGTTTCCTGTGAACATGGAAGATTATTTTGAAAATGCACTGCATGTAATGAGCAGAAACTGACACGTTGTCCTAAACTGACGCTACAGGGGAACCGTCAAAGTTTGAAGCGTAGGGCTACTCGCCAAGCGGCGGTATTTGTCGAGTTGAGAGTGAGAATGTGTCGACAGGGTAACAAGTGTAAGCAAAGACATTTAAACGGAGCCCATAGCTTGTCTGGTGACTGGTTCATGGCGCTGTAGAACAAAAGTTGTCTATAGAGTAACATGGCAGCAAAGATGGTAAACAAACAGGTGGCGTATGAATCAAAGTGACTGAATATGAGCTAAAGATAAAACCATTTTCATATAGTATATTTCAAGGCAATCCATACAATAGTTGCTGAGATGTTTCAGTTGCACTAGAGGAAAAGTTGGGTGATAAGTGTTTCATGATGCCCTTTCAGGGATTAATGTAAAGATTGAGATTGTATTTATACATATACAACACAGCAGCTTCTGTTACAAGTCTCGCAAACCAGATTTCGCCTCAGTGTTATTAATTTGTCAGGAACAGCTGTAATGATGTCTCACCCAGTAGTCCATGTAAGTATAGTTTGCAGTAGCATATAGGTTAAATTAGCTCCCTTGCATGAATATGGCTCATATACAGCTATTCATTAGCGGGATCACTTGAACGGTCATGAAATGGCTGGCAATTTAATTGCTCTTGTATGTCAGCGGTAGCTCTAATATGTGCCTCTCTGTCATGAATGGACCAGAAAAGATGTATTGTTCTGATCAGGTGGTCTAATTACGTTGAGTAAGAACGCGCATAAACAGTTTCTAGCCTGCATACATCAGATACATGTCTCTTATGTAGAGTATGAAGTTCAGCTTCTTTGCGTTTGCTTTCACATGGAGCCTATAAAGGTTTTGAGTTCATGTAGTGTAGCTTTAGCTGAGAGGCAACTAGACTTGATGAGCAGTCGTGGTGATACTTGGACTTGAATGTACCAACCTTACAGTTGATCCAGTTTAAATTAGTTTTACAGCTAGGGTGCTTTCACACCTACCCTGTTTGGTTCGGTTAAAACAAACTCGGGTCCGGTTGCCTGGTTGTGAAAGCTGTTATTCGAACCCTGGTGTGGACCAAACAACCAAACCAAGAACGCTTATAAAGGTGGCCTCGGTCCACTGCCAAGAAAACTCTGCTGTGGATTTTTGCCAGGAGTTTATGATAGCAGATGTGTGATTTTAGCATGATTTTAAAAGTTAAACTACTAATAAATCCATCTGCTGATCCAGAAATCTGTTCAGGAAGCAATCTGTGTTTAAGGCTTTTTACTGTATATAAGCACATCAGCGCATGTATTTTCCCTAATTAATTGGTTAAAAGCTGTTAAAACTGCTGTGATTGTATCCCACTCTGTGCACTTTGAGTTCATTAACTCTATTAAAAAGCGTGTGACCCCACAGGACGCCAATCAGGTGCACACCCCTGCGCTCCCCGACGTTCGGACTATGCGTTCGCTCCAGTCATTGGGCAGCATTAAAGTGCTCACCAGAATTTGATTTCCCCACGTGGGTCCTGATGATGCAGGATGACAATCACCAAAATAGTCCAATCAACCTGTCAGTCTGTATAACTTCATATTTCCTCTGGTTGTTTTGTAAAAAGTCAGCATGAAGAGGAACCAGACCAGAACTAAAATGCATCATTTTTTTTGCCTTGGACCAAATAAACCCGACTGCAGTTATGAAAGGGTAGAAGTTTGAAATCAGGTCCTGTAATGGGTATACTCAAGTAAAAAAACTGTATAAATGTTGGGCTTTTTAGAACAGTTAACTGATTAACAATTAGTTTGTCTGTCATATTTAATGTACTTTCTCTGTGTGCCTTGGTTCACCTTTGTCCTGCTCTCCATTCTCCTCATCTTGCTGTCCTTCTGTATTAGTTCCAGTTGATTAGTTGTACAGCAGGCAAATGGAAAATAGCCCGGGTCAATGTTGACGCCATTCACAACCTCTGCAAAATATTCGAATTCTGCAAAGAGGTTTCTCTTTTTGATGAAGGACGAATCCAGGCCATCTCAGAATCAACATTCAATAGTTTCTTTCAGTTGATCCTTTAAGAAGTTTTCTAGATATTTTACATTTATTTGCGCAAAATGTTCTCTCATGCCGTGTGCCGTGAGATTTGTTTTCAGATGGCTTTTCAAAGCCTTCAATGTCACAGAGTAACATACTGTAGTTGTGAACTGTCATAAGAAATGGCAAAGTTAATTTGAAGTAGCATTAAAAATGGCATTGAATGCATCATAGGATTGCACTTACTTTTGATTAAAGGACTACTAATGTATGCCTGTAGCTTTTGACTATGTCATTTATATTAAACATGCTGTTTATATCAAGGCTTTTAGAGTCAGTGCTTATTAATAAATCAGTGGGGTTTTTTTGTTGTTGTTTGCACAGGGTGAAATATACATCAAATTCAGTGGAACACGTCAATACCTCCCACTCCTGATACTCTCATGTTTTAATGCATGTGTTTATGCATCCCTGTTTTCCTGCCATCGCTGACTCTCATCTCCATTTTAAATTCAGCCAGAAGCGTCGAAAAAAAAAGAGTAAATTCTATTCAAACATGTTATTATTCCCCAATTTCTATCCCCCTCGTCTGAAACATGCTGTGAAACCCCTGACATTCATTATCACGATGACATATTTTTCACGCCTGAGACAAGCAGTTTTGGCCATTAACTGAGAGGGGAGGTCATTGCCTCAACACGTTGACCGTCTGACAGGAACACACACACACAAAAGTGTTTTTGTTGTGTGGCCAATCAAACCATTTGTCTCAGGAGGAGGGTGTCTAGTTTTAAATGCAGCAACTCCAGCAGCTAATATCAGACGCTGTTGGTCTGCTGGTCCTCCACTTGGTAAAGAGAATCCAGTCAAGTCAGTGAAGTATTATTATTACTGGTGTTGTCTGTGCAGGAATACACCTGTTTTTACTGTAAAATCCAAATAAACTAGTAAACCTTTTAGTGTTTTTGGCACTGTTGTAGCACTCAAGGGCTGCGCAATTAATCGAATAGATATCGCGATCACAGTTTTGGCTTCCCACAATGCAATACTGACGTTTAAAATGTGTGCTCTGCTCATAGAGAATGCTGCAGCATATCAAATCACGTACTTCCTAAACTAACAGCTAGCCTCCAGCTGGTGATGGAGATGTTTTTGCATCACTTATGGGGTATAGGTATTATCTATACAATCAATGTGTTAATGATTACATTAAGAGCATAAAAATCTAGCTCTTATTGTTGCTAATTTTGCTCTCAAGGCTGAATCATGCAGCCCTAATATGTACATTTCTGTTTATTTTAATGTGAATAAAATATGATGTTGCTAAAATCAGTGAATAATCGTGATAAATAATCCTGATGAGCATTTTGTGTATCATCGTGCAGCCCTACGCCTGAGGTCTGGAGACAATTTTTTGAAAGTCTCGTCTCAAAATTGCCCACATTTTTACTCGTTCTCGTCTCTGACTCAGACAAAGAGGACTCAGAGGATTTTTTTTCTGTATTTCTCTTCTCAGGGAGCACCCAAGCCTGTTGCGATGGAGCCGTGTTCAGGAGGGAAAGCTGCTGTGTTGACTGTCCTCATGCGTCTGCCGTCTGGGCTCTCAGACTTACCTCCGCCAGGACAGTCAGGTAACACACACACACACACACACGCACAATTATCATCATCACTTTAGAATGGTGAAACAGTAAAAACCAATCTGCTTTATTCTGATAAATGTTGATCAGGTTTGGGTTGCACCTGTTGTTGTGCCAGCATCTCAATGAGTTGCTGCAATAAATATATTTATGAACGTGTTACCAGGCAGCCCAGGCGTATGAATGACACAATAACGTGCAAGGCTAAATAATATAAACAGCGTTCTTGTGTTTCATTCGTACACCATGTAGTCTGTACTGACTGCCATGTAAATGCATCTGCATTTGGCGGCTCTGAGACACACTTTGGTGTGATAGTTCGGTGATGTTTCACTGCATACCAACAATTAGCTAAACCTTCCTACAGACTTTTCTCATCCTCATGACCAGGGATTTTACTAAGAAACTACTTTGTAAACCTTTCGCTCAGACTAGGATGTGTGTGTACTGTGTGTGCCATGTGTTTCACCAGACGCATCTCTAGCATGGTTCAGTGGCCCGTAAGTCTGTTGGTGTAAATATTTAGTTTTATTAGTGAGAGCAGGACACAGCGAGACTCCTTGAGTTCAATAACTTATTGTACTTTTCAGAAAGCAGTCGTTAATAGCATAGAATCTCTTGGCCAATCCTCACCTATTTTTAATTCATTTAATTCTAGTTATTGTTATTTTTCTCTGTCTTTTGTTGTTTAGGGACTTGTTACATTTTGCAGCTTGAATAAATGAAACAACCATACTCTTATTCCTGATGTTACTACTGAAATCCCCACAGGAAGAAAAAAAAAAACTCTTGAAAGCTGCAATATATTATACATAAAATTAGGTGTTTGAAATATTATAGACAGACCTGTAATATCTGTTTTTGTTTTTTTAACTTAGCAAAGCAATTTGAGGAAATTGCCTGCTTTTCACCACCCTCATCTTTCTTGCTCTTCCTTCAGGACTCATCGTTGCCAGTGCGCTGATAGACATTTCACAGCAGAAACCAACAGATTTCAAGGACAAGTCCCAGGGTTTAAAAAACCGAAAAGCCCTTCCTCCGGCACACCAGGGCACCTGCGTCTGAGTCTCAACCCGTCAGTCCATTTGGGTCCCTTTTTTTTTTTTCTACCGTCTGAGGTTATATTGTTCCAATAGGCCGCTGCCCCCAGCTGGAGGCCTTTCCAGAGACAAGACGTGGCTACATGCAGAAGATTACATTTGGCTGCTACCACTCAAGAGTCCACAAGAGCACAACCCTGCTTTACCTTTCCTGCCTCTTGGCTCTTATCAGCCTAAATCAACCTCTGATCACAGGATTTTTTTCTTTCTCCAATCTCTGGAGCAACTTTTCTTCCACCTACTGGGCCCAAATCTCTTCCCTTCAGCTTTTGGCAGCAGTCATCATGTCTAAACTGCGCTAAGAGGAAACCTGCCTGATCAAGTGACATCAGAGACAGATGAATCAGGAGGATCTGCACCTATTGACGCTTCGGTCATGAATATTTCGTGACACCTCATCGTCCATTTGCTCAGCATGAGAAGGTGTCTGTACATTAGGTTATATCAAACTGATTTCCCTCACACCGTGTTGGAAAAACGAAATGATTTAAAAAATGGCTGGTAGATATCCAGCACGTGCTGCCTATGAGGTTTTTGTTGTTTGCTTGCCAACAAGTGGTATTCTCTGGTGCTAAAGCATTTAGTTCTTATGCGAAGCCTTTGCTGTATGGACTGAGATCATTCTGCCTTTTGCTCCAGGACTCTTTTTAACACCCCTGCGACCACATGATAGTGTTTTGACAAATAGAGTATTTTACCAACTACCATTAAATGCTCTGTTTTAGCATTTACTGTACATATGTATCCTCCACCCAGCTGAAGCTAAAGTCTGTATTTTCTGTGGAGTACATGTACAAAATGCTGCAGAGATGAGACTGCAATCACTACCAGCGGCATGTGGGTGACGACTGCAAACTGGAGGAGGCGCGAACGAACCCATCAGTCATCAAACTAAAGCATGGAAAAACTCCAAAACTAAAAGATGCGTTTTATTAGCAAACTGGACGTTTCGATTCGTTTGTTTCAAAAATCCTTTTTTCTCAGTGTGCCGAGAAACACTGAAGATCTGGTCGATTCTTTACTGTAGTTTGTTATTGTGTCATTTTGCTGTGCAACTTGGACATTACGTTTTTAAACTTGCCCTTGGATCAGTGTGGATTCGAAGAAAGACGTCTGCTTAATAAAATTAGACCAGGGACATCATGCTTCTCTGGCTGTTTACTAGTTTGTTTTTGTAAGTTTTTTTAAAAGACCCTCTGATGCTTTATTTCCATCTTTGAGTACAAGGAGTTCTGTTACCTTTTGTATAATGCCTTGGCTTTCCATGGACGGAGGGGGCATGTTGATCTGCAGAATTTTAAAAGCTGTCGACCATTTTTAGCCTCGACCTCCCCCCTGAGCTGTACAGTGTCTTGTTGGAACAAATGTGAGTCTTTGTCACTCTTATCTCTTGAGATTTCATGTTTGTCAGGTTTTTATGACAGAATGGCAAGAGATTATCATTTATTTTAGGGCTTGTCACCTGTTACTATTAATTATATCTATGATAAATTGTAAGTCTTTTGCTACACTTGTGAAAAGAGAATTTCTGTTAATATTTTTTTTTTGTTTTGATATTTAACAGATTCCTGTGTAATAGCATTTAACTTGATTTTATTGTTGACTTAAGTCGGTTGTTTTCATGTCAGCTCCTTTTGAATCGTGCATCTTTAAGGACTGTATGGGCATTGTCTTGCTTTTCGTTGCAAAGTGGTCATTCTGATGCATTTCACGAGGATAGTATGCCAGCTAATGTGTTTTTATTTTGTGTTTGTAGAGTAATCCTATAAAGGTGTCATTACACAGGAATCAGGGTCTCACTGTACCGTGAAAAAAAAAAAGATAAACCATATCAGTAATCTTCAGTGTATTTTAAAGATGGACAACATGCCAGAAAATAAAATAAAAAACAGACCTGAAAATCTTTTGTGCACTTGACTCTTTTCACATAGTAGATTGAATTGAATGCTTCTACCCGTCTGGTGTTTTTGTCTCTGAAGCTTAAACAATTTGTGATTGTGTTCTGGTGTCCAGTGTTCAACGCTGGCTGGTTGCATCAGCTAAAGGTAATTATTCCCTCTAAAAGTGTCTGAGAGAAACTAAAATCCAGACATGAATTTTGTTTTGTGCCTGCGCAAGTACAGTGAACACAAGCAATTCATAGTGAAAGTTGCAAAAAAAGAAAAAAACAATTAAAAAAAAACTTTTCTACACAGTAAGTATTTTTTTAAAAATGTGTATGAAGATATGTGGTGAAATAATTTCTTGGCTTGTACTTGAAAAAAAATATTATTTTAGTTAGTTTTACGTAATTTACTCCAAGTCAAAGATTTATTTAAAACACCAATGAATGGAAATATTTAAGTATTCAAGTTCAGTTTGGCAAAAGTCAAATTGAAATGAAATATAGCAATGTAGACATTAATGAACTCTCTTTCTAAGCCGTTTATCATCTGATCTGTATCATAACCGTTCTGATAACAGGCAGAATTAATAAGAAAAGGTTAAGTTGATGCTAACTTTGCCTTTTAAAGAGGAACTATTTTGCTTATTTTCAGGATCATACTTGGAACCTGGAAATAAGATCCTGAATAGGCCAATCTGCTCTCATTGGTCAGCTGACCCGCTCTGTTGTGATTGGTCAACTGAACCAAACTCGTCAGACTCTGCTCCAGCTCTACCTAACTGTTTTGAGGGAGTGCCAAACTAGCTTTGCATATTAGCTAGTATGCATTATAAATTACATAATGAAAAAAAGGGTATTGTGCAAATGTGTTACTTGGTGACATCACCATGTTACGGAAGAAAAGGCGGGACTTCAAGCGAGGTGTTTCAAGCCTTCGGGAGCAGTGTTTCTGTGGGGGAGAGTAGTTTGGGCTTTGTTACTTTGCAGACTTTTTACATGCACAAAAAAAGATATAACACTCTAAAGGAAAAGAAAAAAAATCACAAAAGCATAATAGAGCTTCTTTAATATTCAGCACGCATGCAGTCAAAACAAGCAAACGTCAAAAAAAGCAAAAGGTAGGTTTCTTCGATAAATTAATTATAAAAACTACATTCTCAATTCATTTTAATTTCACCTGAAAGGTGCACATCAGGCTAAATTAGTATGTGACAAGGAAGTTCATTCTGTATTAGCCTTTTTTTAAAGCTCAGTCTGATATTAAGAGGTTTGTCCTTCAACACCTTTCAGAGTGCTTGTGCTCCCTCTTCAACGTCAGCAGTGTGCATTTGAACAAGGATGTAAAGAAAAAGGGATGCTGCCTGCCAAAGAGCCACTCCAGATAATTCTCACTTACTGCATACTCAACTGTAAACTTATTAGCTGCAGGTGCTCCTGGAGAAAAGCAGTGACAGTACCCTAAAGGAGTGTGTGTACTGTATATTATAATGCAACTCATGGCAAGAAACCTGAGAAGATAAGCCTGTTCAGTGCTCCCATATATATCTAAAGGGCACATGTATGTGTCCTTTATGAAGATTTTCAACACCTATTTCTGATTTTATGTAATTTTTTTAGTGGGGTTGCGTCCTGCAATGTCAAAAAACCCACATTGCTTTTAAGTCTCTATTTAAGTACCAAGCAGGCAGGCTTTTTGACTTAACTCATCCCCTCAGTTGATCTGTTAAAAGACGGTCTACCTGCCCTGCTGTGTGCACATCTAGCATGTTAAAGGGAGGCAACAGCTCTAGAGGTGACAGGTGGTCTTAGGGCTTCATTGTACTTTGCAATTTTGCAGCGCTTGTGGCTGCCAGTCCTACTTGTGAAGTGCTGTGTGACTCCTGTGAATCCTCCCCTGCTGTTTTAGTACCGCTGACAATAGACACGTCTTCCAAATAGGTACATTAGTGCCGTCTTTGCCATTTGTGCGCCAGCCAATATAGTCGCATAACGGCTAATGAATGATGAATAAAAGAAACGCTGTACAAACAAAACTGATAGCGACAGAGAAAAAGGCGCAGATAGAGACATGAATCACTAACTATAATTGAATGTAAATGGATACAAAAGCCTCAGAACATGACTGAGGATTTATACCAGGCATATGAAGCTCATATACTATACTATACTACTACAGTATACTATGACAGTTCTCCTTACAGATATAATGCACTCCCTGTATGTTATCTACATTTGTATATTGTTGTTTATTTGCTTTAAAATGCACATATATGCACACACTTATTGAGCAGGTCCTTGTGAGTCAAAATTTTGTACTCCGTTAATAGTTGCATGTGAACACCAGGGGCAGCAAATTGGCACTGAGCCTGAAAAAGATCCAGGAAGCTGCTGAAATCTGAGGCTGTTTGACCAACCAGGCTGCTGGCTGCTCCAAGGTGTGACTGTCTGTTATTTTTCAAAATGGCAGTTGAGGGAACAGAGGTCATTGCTAAGTACTGGAGAGGGATGTGCTGGACATATTCAGAGTGACTGCTGCGCTGAGCCTGAGTCACAGTCGGCAAACTGATGTCCAACCCCGATGGTCATATGATGCTCCTGAATTAATTACTTGAGCTCATCGTTCAAAGCTGAAATCTAAATTCTGGTTAAGACTCATAAAAACCTCTTAGGTCATTGTGTGTTTTTGTCTCTCGGTGACAAAGTCAAATCCCTGTGTATCAATGTCAGTGTGTGTCTTATAAATAGGACCTAATTCAGTTTCCCTTGTTGGTGTCCTGATAACATTACAAAATGTTCCTGAGGTAAATTGGATAAAGTAGGGGAGACCTTGACCTTGTCTGTTTGCGTATCACAATGCACTTAATTCAACCACCAGATGGCACTATATAAATAAATCTGCAGGTCGCACACTGACTACATCAGTTTAAGAGTTCACATGTGAATGTGTGAATTTTGCCTGCAGGGCAAAACATGCTCCTGTGCCGAAATTAAGGCTCTCCAGTTCCCCGATTCACTTGTAATGGAAGAAAATGGATTTTTATTCCAGTTTGTCTTGGTTAGTCTCCAGGATTACCAAGAGATGGTGATTAGTCTGTCATTTCCAGCAATATAATTCATGGGGGTGTGTCAAAAGACGGATCTGCCAAACCATCCAATATAATCCTGCTGGAAGAATTTGGATGCCAGTGCATGTTGTAAATCAAACTGTCCAGGCCTTAACTTCAGGAGATATTAATGTCAGCGTGCTTTTACATACGGAGACGGTAAAAGAATTAGACAAATCTGTGAGGAAATGTGTATCATTTATTGTGGATTATGACTTCCTCTAACCACCTAATCATAACTGATGATATTTTTAAAAATTAATTTGATGATCCCACTATAATTCAGTCATTTAGTCATGAATTCTTGCTTTTTGAAACAACAATTTTGGTATGTTTAATGGCAAAGACTATAAGAAAAATGGCTGCAGAGATTGCAGTATTTACTTTCATGGAGACAAGACTAAGAGGCCCAGTTATTATTGTAGGTCGACGGAGACTGAAGATCAATCTGATAAAATGTAGTTCATGAGAATGGAAGGTGCATCTATTAAAATGTATGCCATTATTATTGTTTTTACATTCAGGCTACTGTAAAACAGATTTACACACATTTTGGAAAAGTATTAACTAATACAGCACAGTACAGTGAACCGAAAAGTGTATAGTATATCATAGCAGTCAAACATGGGGCGTCATTGCTGCTATTAATGCTTCAAGAATATTCTGGATTGATGTTTCTAAAAATGAATCTTAAGATGAATGTTGAATTAAATGTTTGATGTAATGATATATTTTTTTGTCAAGATAAAATGAAAATAACATCCATTTCTAGCAATTTATTCTTTTTGGAAAATTCCATATTCATAAGAAAAATGGTCAGGAACCAAGGCATCTTTCCTGGACTTTATTAATGAATTCAGACAATATAGCACCATCATCCTACCTAGTAAACAACAAAAAGCCATTAAGACTTTTCAGTTATGAAATAATTATAATATGATTCATATAATACAAACTCTGGCATTATGAAATGTAAATGTCATTTTATATATATATATATATATATATATATATATATATATATATATATATATATATATATATATATATATATATATATATATTTAATTGTCTCTATGTGTTTGTACATCTGCCTGTGAACATGTGATCAATAAAGATAGTTAAAAAAAACATTAATGCTGCGTTCATGTCCTAAGGGCACAATAGGAACAACCAGCGAAGCACATCCTCTTACGTGTAGTCACATCAAATCAATGAAAATATAGCGTGGTATATATTTGCAGCAGTTTTTTCGTAAGCTAAACTAGATATAAGTAAACTATAGTGGCCATATAGCCTATTTTTTTTAATAGTGTGTATGCGTTTGCGTTGAATTTCCGCAGCTGCAATTTTGTCTCCGGAAGTGGACACCTGTCTACTAGTTACCTTAGTTAGCTTAGTTAGCTAGTTAGCTGCTGAGCTGCTCCTTTAGAAACTCCTCTGTAATTTAGCTGTAGCTTGCCAAGTACCGTCGGGCATGTAACGTTAGCATTGTAAGAACAGTTTGCTCTAAAACAAGTCCCTACTTTCGCTTCAGGACGGCATTTTGCAGGAATAATTGTGTGTGAGTTGGACTGCTTGTTAGCTATTAGCCTCAAACGTGCTTTTAATACTGGAAGCTACTTGTTTTCCGGGACAGTGGACAACTTTGGGACTTAAGGTTTTTCTGGGACAGTGGTTAACTTTGGGACGTTACTGGTACTGTTTGAGGATTGCTACCTCTCGTCAACAAGGTAAGACTTTGCTTTTGTATGTGTGCAGTGAGTTGCTGTCCACCTCTGTTCAGTTTGTGTTTGTGTGCCTGTTAATATCACGTTATTCCACGTGACTGCTCTTCAGGTGTCTCAGATGTGTCTTTGCATCTGCTGGTTGCTAATTTCTCCTTTTAATCTGCTGCCCGCATACAATATGCGCATTATTTGCTTGGTATTTGTTTTGAAGCTGGGCTCATTCCTCTTTGGTTGTTCGGCAGGTGCATTATGATATTTAAATTATAGTGAAATATGAGTACTCATACGCTGATTTGCAGCACATTTCTCCCCACTGCTGCTCTTGTTGGCTTACTGCAAACTCAAGTTTGCTGTAGACTAGTCTGTTGTCCTCCACACCATCATACGCACGATTACAGTATTTGTTTGTATTTTTTGCTTAATGGCAAACTTAACATGGCTATTGTCACATGAGGAAAGTTGTTATCTTCACATTTGCTCTGCACACTTCATATCTGCTTGGTTTATGTGACCGCTTGCTTTACTGTTTTTCATATCATAATTGCATCTAAAGTGCTGAGCTGCTTCTCTCTATGGATTACATCGCTGCTACACTCAGCTGCACTCATTGCCAAGTTTGCCAACCTTATCGGTGTACTGATGGTCATCTGCTGCTTATCAATGCTACATTACAGTACATTTCAGAACAATATGTTTTGTAGTTGAATGTGTGTAAGTTGAATATGAATAAGTTAAAAATTATTACCTGCTGTACTTCTTACTTTTTAAAAAATATATTAATCAAATGCAGTTCACTAAACAGTGGTTTGTGGCCTGGTTTGCTAAGCCAGGAGGACATTTTGGTGTCTGACTCTGTTTCTACTTTGACTTCGAGGATTTGTATTGAGTGTGACTTTACACAAAATTATTACCACCTGCCTAATATTGAGAAGGTCCCCCTTTTGCCACCAAAACAACCATGACCTGTCGATGCATGGACTCCACTAGACCTCTGAAGGTATGCCTCTAGTACCAAGCTGTCAGTAGCAGATCCTTTAAGTCTGGTGGGGCCTCCATGGATTGTTTGTCCAGCACATCCCACAGATGCTTGATCGGATTGAGATATGGAGAATTTGGAGACGAAGTCAACACCTTGAAACTCGTTGTTGTGTTCCTTAAATCCATCTTGAAACATTTTTGTGTCACGGCAAATTATCCTGCTGAAAGAGGTCACTACCATTAGGTAATAACATGTCCATGGTGTACTTGGTCAGCAAAAATTTCTGCTTCCAACGCATCAACTTCAAGGACAAAATGTTCACAAAATGTTCACCGCCTAATATATCCCACCCACTGCCAGGTGCCATTGTAATGAAATAATCAGTGTTATTCTCGTCATCCATCAGTGATCATAATGTTATTGCTGATCGGTGTATTTTGAGTGCTGAACATAGCTTGCATGAAGTTACAGCGTCAGAGCCTAGTTACCAAATATCAACTCTGTTCATACTGTTTTCATAATAAATCTGTTCTGTGTGAGTTGTCTGATATCAGGTAGCTTAATGGCAAACTTAACTAACCACTCGAACGCAACGCATGTTCACGAGTTCCATTTGAAGGCACCGTATGCCAGAAAGACACTGCCCTAGTGAACACACAGATGTAGGTGTTAGCTGCCGGCTAGGAGAGACTCCAGACTCTCACCCTATCATGGAAAATGAACGGCCATCAGTAATTTAAAGGGAAGCTGGAGGTAATTCTCAGGTGGGAGAGTCATTAATTTGATTGAGAACAGCTGGTGTCGTATTCTCCAGCTTCACCCCAGGTTGGCCTCTGTGGAAGTGGCGCTGTCCGTGGTGCTGAACCACTGGCTAAGCGGGAAGGCCAGTTCACAGTTTTATGCTTAGTATTACTCTTGAAAATGACCCAAGTACTTCAGTAAGGGCTTTATTTTTGAAAAGCTCAGAGGTATTTTTTTCATCACAGGCTCTTGGAATAGAGGAGATCCCTTTGAGGAGAGCTTGTAGAGGTGCAGACCTCCTTTATAAGGCTAACTCTTTGCTGTGCTTATCATCTAAATACAGGCAGTTGGAGGTTCTACAATATGAAATATCTTTACAGGGTCAATAATGACTACACTGGGTAATTTAGTTATAAAATTTGAATTAGCTATGTACTAATACTGGATTGGATATCAGGCCAATACTGACTCAGATAGCTGGATTGGATATCAGTGACAATGGGACTGATCTATTCAATTCAGTCCCATGTTTATATACTATATACATTATGTACTGGAATTTTAATTCCTGTACAAGTTTTGACTAATTCGATGCTGCATTAAAAAGGTTTACACTTCTATTGAAATTCCTGTTAATTTTGAAGATTTTTACCAAGTTGCAAGTCTACAACTTAGTATTTTAATTACAAATATCAAAAATTTATATCTAAAAATTAATTTGTTAAATTTTGTTTTACAAAGTTAGCAAAGCAATGTTTACGTCAGGTCTCATGTTGCCTTACACATAAAACAATGAACCCAGTCGCTTCCACACAGTGAGGCATACAGTTTATTATTTAAACACGAATATCGAATCGGCACTCTGTATCGGACGATACCCAAAACCCAGGTATTGGTATCAGTATCGGCACTGAAAAAGTCATATCCGTGCATCCCTAATTTGAGCTGTCACATTATTAGTAAGTAAATTAGTTTGTAAATGACAAAAATAATTGGAAAGTAATGAGCAAACCTTGAATTCCCATTACAGTGAATAATCTGAACAGTTCGCTGTGTTATTGTGATTCCAGATGCTTTGTGGCAAATGGTGGTAATACTAATTCTACTGTATGATGTAGCCACAATGTCAGATGCTGAGTCATCAGTTTACTGTATCATGAACTCTCACCAGTTTACATTAATCTTAATGCCGTGAATGACTAATGTCTTCAACTGAGATTCCTTGTCCGTTCTAGTCATTCATGCAGGTTAACTGTACAGTAGTGCAGACATGATTTATCATCAATACTTTTGGTGTTCAGTATAGAGCTGCAATGATTAATCGTCTAGTTCTCAACTATTAAATTAATCGCCAGCTATTTTGATTATCAATTAATTGTTTGAGTAATTTCATGAGAAAAAGAGGCAAAATTCTCTGATTCCAGCTTCGTAAATGTGAATATTTTCTGGTTTCTTTCGTCCTCTACAACAGTAAACTGATAATCTTTGAGCTGTCGAAAAAACAATATTGAAGTCAAGTCAAGTCAGTTTTATTTGTATAGCCCAATATCACAAATGCCTCAGGGGGTTTTACAGGATACAACACCCTCTGTCCTTTGGAGGATGTCATCTTGGGCTTTGGGAAAAAGTGATCAACATTTTGAACTATTTTCTGACATTTAATAGGCCAAGCAATGAATCAGTTAATCAAGAAAATAACTGACAGATTAATTGACAATTGTTGTAGCTCTAGTTCAGTTAAATATCATCTATTGAGTGGAAGTAATAATCGTGTGGTTCCAGCTTCTCTCTGATATATCTGATTTATATTGTTGTACACCAGGATTTTTTGGGGTCTTAGACTGTTGGTGAGACAAAACAAGACATTTAAAGATGTCATTTTGGACTCTGGAAATAATCCTTAGTTGCTGTATAGTGCAGTTTTCTGGCCACAAATTCTGTTGTGCATTTCTTAAAATAAGATGATGACTTAAGTGATTAAATCCCGTCGAGGTCAACAGGTTGACACGTCTCTCTCCGGCCGGTGCAATAAAAGGTCATCTCCAGCTCTGTTATATTTACTCAAGTCTATTTTCTTAATCTATCCAATAATTTAAAAAGTTGTCAGTCTCTTCCATCTTTCCAGTCAAGTAGAGTTTATGGTTTTGGATTCACTGTGCAATCAACGAAGCATTATCATTTCTCATCTTTGCCCCTGCGCTGCTCTGGAAAAGATGAGAGGGGGGAAGCATCTCAAAATAACTAACGCGATGGAGTGTTTACTGCAAAAAGTCAGACACACCCTGACATTTGGACACAACAAAACAAGAAAGTAATAAAGTGAAATTGTTGCTGCTCTCCTGGTTAATGGAAAAGGTGAAATCCACAGAGTAGTTTCGAGGTGCTGAAACAATGTTGCTGGAGAGGTCAAAGTTGCAGTAATTAGATGTGATCCCTACCCCGCAGTGCTGCTATGATTGAACTGTTTTATCAGTACTCTCTTTAATCTATGCCAAGGGTGAGCATTTGGATTGAGTAAACCTGCAGTGATTTTATAGGTGTGGGAGGGGGAGTCTCAAGCACTATCTCTTAGGCCTCAGGGCTTTATGGCAAGGGAACAGTAAACCTGGCGAGCAATAATGTTTATCATAGGTTTAATGACAACTATCCTTGTCTCGAGGCTTCAGTCAACTATGATGTTCATTGCATTTTTAGAAACCTCAACCATTAAATTGTAACGTCAGTCACATCTTTGAAGCCGCCATGTTGTCAATGTCAAATGTGTTAAATGTGTGTTAAGACGTTTTCATGTTGTTTTTGTGATTTTTTTTTTTTTTTTTTTTTTATGTAAAACATCACACTGTAGCACTCTGCCCAAAACAAATTTACCCTCAGGGACAAGAAATTTTACTCTCTCTATCCATGAGGATGATCAAGAGTTTGTGAGTAGCGCTGAAACAAGATGATTAAAATGAGCAAGCACAAGGTCACTGGACAAATGAAAAATAAAAATGGCTTGTTAAACATTATTTGTAACTTTTAGAGATGGCTAATGCATTCAAACCATCTTCACAATGACTTTTATTTCCATGTTAATGACCCCTGTGCTTGATTAGTGTCAAATTGTGAATATATACCTTTATAAATAGGGTTGCTGATAAACTGCATCCACTGTGTCATGGTCGGGCACTGTAGTTTTTAGCAAACATTTCTCACGCAAGTAAATAGCATTTGTTGGGTACTATTATCAGCTGCGGATTAATACACATTTGGTGTTGAGTTTTTATGGCAGCTGAAGAGACATGTTGGCTATTGCAATGAATAGTTGAATAGTTTTAACAGCAATGAAGCTATATCAACCTTTTGGTCTTTTTATGAAATTTATTGTTTAACTCTTTTTTTTTCCAAAAAATTTGAATGATTCCTTGTCAATGTTTTGTTTAGTCCCAAATTATTACAGAGGATTTGGAAAAGAGAGGTAACTGGTTGATACGTGTACTCAAAAATGTGTCAGGTTCTCTTGGAAAATGGGGAAAAATCAGGATAGACAATATTAAAAAATATTAAAACAAATGGCAACAAGGATTGTTAGAAGTTAAGTGTTTGACGCTCTCCAGTCACTGTACATCCCTTGTGTTAGGGCTGCACCATTATGCACAATTATTTTTGATCAATATTGATATTACGATTATTTATCAGGCTGATGTACAAATTATGGCTGCACAAGGTTGGAAAAAAAACTGCCATTGCAAAATTATTTCTGCTATATACTGTATATTGCAATATGAAAACAGAAATATTAACCCTTACCCCTTTGTTAGCTACATTTTAAAGTTAAATGCTTCAATCTGGTGCACTTCAAGAGAAAAAGCAGCAGCAGCAAGAACTGGATTAACAATTTTATGCTCTAAATTTAATCACAAACATATTGGTTGTGTAGGTAATATCTATACCCAAAAACAAAGGCTGTTGGTTAGCTGTTAGTTTAGGAAGAGCTTGATTTGATACGCAGCAGCGATTTCTCTGAGCAGAACATTTGAAATGTCAACACTGCAGAAGATCATGTTCATTTAATTGTGGGAAGCAAACATTGTTAATATTTGATTAATTGTGCAGCCCTACCATCTATATCAGTTCAAATGGACAGTTGTCATTTCCATCTCATGCATAACATGAGGAGGATATTTTGGCCCTTTCGGCTCTGCGACACTTCTAATAAATGGCAGGCTCTCTCTCTAGGTCAAGTATTCTATCATGGTGCCAAAACAGGTGTGTCATATTCTTGGCGAGACGTGTCCCCCTCCTGTCCACTGAGCAGTCCGTCCTCTACAGGCTGCGTCCTTGTCCGCCTGTGTCACTCCGTACCGGGACTGATGTGATGTGACTGACAATAGCGGTCTGGCTGCCTGGTGCTATCTTATAATCCTGCTTTACAAGAGTCCCTCCGAGTTGCTAGAAATACAGATACGCAAGCATTGGGGAAAAGGAATGATATGAGCCAAAAACAGGAGGTTTAATTGGATGTTGATAGTACAAACCAGCATGAGTCTGTTCACCATTTTTATTTCAGCTGTGTGGCAAACACTGAACAACCAAATTTAAATTTGTCATGGCTACCTGTACATAAACGTGGCCTCCTATATGATATGTTGTCAAGTTTATGCTGGTAATATCCATAGTTCAAATTAGATGTGAGTTATGTTGTATTTTTTGACCTTTGGAAGCAAAAACCAGTCTGATACACAATCTCTAAATAAGCGAATCATCAAGATGTCTACATGGAAGTGACATTGCACACATTTTTAAATATGGCAAGGATGTTTAAAAACAAGTTTTCAGCGTTCGTTGTCATTACGTTGTACATTCTTTGAATGTCTTCGATAATTAGGGTGTCATTTAAATAACCATGTGTTTTCATCTTGTCCTTCATTTGCATCAGCAGTAATTGCTTGCAATTTATGTCTACTGGCTTTTGTCTTTTGGCATTTGCTCTACTTGTGGATATGTACACGTTCTTTAATTATCAAACCCCCGTCATTTTGCTATCAACCACGAAATCAAATCAAACAGGCAGTCTGAAGAATGTGGATCAAATCGTCACAGCGTTTCCACTTTCAGCAGAACAGAAAAATAACATTACTCCGTTTAAGCCATTTAAAAACACTTTTTGTAAATTTCTTTATGTTGTTGCTGTTACAGATAGTTTGCTAGTCCTCAAGAAAAATACTGTTTAAGATAACATTATGCACTTCGCACTCAAAATATAATCACACAATAGTCATATCTGTAACCACATGATGAAAGAACCATACCCCGTCACATTTTTATAAATCATAGCTACACTGGATAATGCTGTCAGTCACCAGGTTCTAACAAATACTCTTGAAAACATTACAGACAATATGTTACAAGCTAACAGCAGCATACTGTAATAGAGTGTGCACTTTATGTATCATATGTACAAAATGTTCTTTTAGAGGCCACAAACCACTATAACAATCAAATAAATCTACAAAACTGATCTATATATCTAGTACCGGACATGTAGAAGTGAATCTGTTCTTCTGGCTGATATGTCTTTGTCCTTTGAGGATACTTTGACAAAACGTTATGGGATTTTAAATGTGTAATATTCCATTCAGTGTGTCTATGAAATGTGTTAGTTGTCCCTTGTGACGTGGTATAGATCAGCACTTTTATACAACATTTAGTTTTCCTTTTGTTGAACTAAAGCAGGTTTATTGGCCGGACAAATCCAAGCACAGTTACGCACAGAACGATCCATTTTATCTCCAAAACACCGTTCAGCACATTGGCAGTCCGTTCAGTCAAACGTGCTCTGATTGCAACACATTCCAAAGAAGTGAATTTATTCACACGTTTATCAGATCACAGGGTTTAACGCCGAAAAAACAAGAGTGTTCGTCAGCATGAATCTGATTCTTGAAGTCACCAAATTGCTCCCACGAGGCATGGAAGGCAAACAAGCTGATATCTCAGCGACAGATTCAGCAGGTCTGCCAACATGGACTCCTCAGATATAATCCACCGTTGTCTATGATTTCAGCACGCTTACTGTGCTGTGACGCTCATTTCCATTTTTTACAAAAATGCAGGTGTCACACGTTGGCGAATGTTTAAATCAAAATGAGTTGAATCACTTCTCGAGAGAGGAGTGTCGATCCATAGTCCTCAGATTCTACAAAAGCTGGAAACTGTCGAGCAGTAATCGCATTGGTGTTAAAGCAAAGCCGAGCGTGAGGAGCACACTCAAGGGGTGTAAGCACGTGAGGTCAGCTGCTGAGCTTCGAGCAATGGCATTTGAGTCATTAGACTCATCCAGCTGATGGTTCTGAGGGGAAAAAACATAGTTTTAGTGTTTCATTAAGTGGGACGATGACAAAAAACATTTTGAAATGGCGCATTTTTCACCAAGAATCTTAAAGTATCACAATATGTGCATCTTGTATAACTACAATCATATAAATTTTTCTGATATAGATAATCTTTTTTCTGTGTTGCACATTTTGTGCATAAAGACTCCTGTGAGGAAATGCTGGCAAAGGCTTTTCACACATAAGATGGAAAAGTTAAGATGGAAAAGATGGTGTAGCGACAGATTCATCTGTGTGTCTGCATTTGTCAGCTGAAATTGCAGGACAGAAATGCTATAAAGATATGTTAGCAGTCTTGGCAACTTTTGATTACAGACTTTGTGTGCCGGAGGATTTTTTTTAACTGTAAAATGTTGAGACCAATGCATATTTTTTATTCTTTAATAACCATATTTAAGGGATCCATGTAAAATATTTTATATATTTTATATTTTATACAATTCTTACCACACATAGAGCAGTATCCACGGTTAGATTTGACACCAGTTTTTGGGCCTGGAAAGAAGAAAATAAGACAGAGAATTAACATTGACATTAATATTTATTCCTTTTTTAAAATTTTGTTTTTGCCTTTATTAGACAGATGACAATGCAGAGGCAGACTGTATGACCTGCAGGTCCCAAGGCCAGAATCGAACCCAGGACGTTGTGGTTTTACAGCATACATGCCAACCATTCGGCTACCAAGGGGCTCCATTTTCATTTTTTTTAATAGTGTGTTTGTGTTTCAGTTCACAGACTAGCTGGTGATAATGTACAAATGCCATGGTGTTAAAGCAAAGCCATTATTATTGAATCTGAATATAGACAAATCTGACACCATCTTTTCCATCTTAACTTTTTCATCTTATGTGTGAAAACCTTTTGCCAGCATTTCCTCTCAGGTTTCTTTATGCACAAATTCAAAATGTGCAATATATATGAGAATATTTTTGACCTGACTTTAAAGGTCATCTGTATCAGAAAAGTTTCTGTGATTGTAGTTATACAAGCTACACACATTGTGATGCTTTAAATCTCAGATTCCTGGTGAAAGATTATCCATTTCAAAATGTTTTTGTCATCGTCCCACTAAATGAAACACTAAAACTACGTTTTTTTCGCTCATAACCATCAACTGGATGAGTCTAATGACTCAGACACCATTCCTAGAAGCTAAGCAGCTGACCTCACCTGCTTACACAGCACACTCCTCTCACTAGGCTTTGCTTTAACACCATTGCATTTCTACATCATCATCAGCCAGTCTGTGATCTTGAAATACAGGCAAACACAATCAGAAAAGAATGAAATTATGCCATTACAATATTAGTTAGGAAGTTGAACTGTGGCTAAAGGAAGGGCATCGTGTTCAAAGTAAAGCAAGGTCGAGCAAAATCATTACAGCACCGAGCCAAACTCCCACTGCCACAGTTGTGCATCAAAAAACAACAATAAGATTTATGATAATATTTTGAGAGCCCACCAATTCCCATAGTTTAGACCTACACAGACCTCTTCGTATAATCATCCGCCTCGAGCAACCTCGTGTAAGATTGGAGTGTGTGTGTTTGTGTAAAAGTTTGTCTGTGTGAGATCCCGTTTGTGCCGGCTCAAGGTTATGACAGTTTAATACATTTAAAACTTTTCTCCAAACCTTTTCAACCACACGTAGAAATACACTCGAACAAATACACACTCGGAGATGCAGAGATGGAGTACAGGAAATGATAAAGTGACTCTATGGTGGTTTGGGAACATAATAAACACTCCACGCATTGGTTCTTAAGTAGAAAGAATTCTGTGAACCAGGATTGTGGAGAAGAGTGATTAATTGCTGTATAGGAGGTCTTTCCTCCTGGAGGATGGGCTTACCGGCGATAAATCATATTATCGCTATTAAAAGCCAATATGATAGATTGTCTCCCTTAAAGGGCGTGATATGATCTCATTTAAAAATATAGCCCCATAGTATTTATCAGAAGAGAATAGCAGAGGTCTGAAGTGTGTTAGTGAAGCCAAACTGTTCCAAAGGAGCTGGAGTAAAAGCACATTTAAGCAAAACATGCTATTTATGATGTAAATGTCAGCACACTGAATTGATTTTCTACAACTGAAATTGATATTCCAGAACTAATTACCATTTGCATGTCATTATCCGACTGCTGTAAACATTTCTGGTGGCACTTTTTAAAGTCACATTGGCTTTTTTTTGTAAACAAAGTCTCTGAAATTTGTGTTCTCATGCATATAGTTAGACAATTAAATGAGTCAGATCTAAGAAAAACATGTCAATGTCAAGGGGTGGGGGAAAAATGAATACAGCATAGTATTACATTATTTTGTGCTGCAATTTTGTATCAATTCACTGTCGTCAAGTATTGCGCTTTCATTTTTTACACTATTAACCTCTTATGCCAGGATCAGACTACACAAACGTCATGTTTGATGAATGACAATCGGGCGTCTTTACCCGTGTAGTTGGACACGTTAAAGGCCCTGTTATGCAGCATCCGGGACGCCCCACGACACCCTGAGGGGTGCCTTGACGCATTGTGTGACATCTCCATCCAACGACCTGTTCCATGTGTCGCTAAACGATTATAGTTGGAGTTACTGCAGAACCACCGGATAAAAAAATACATCTTCATTTACCAAACAGTCGTTTACCAATTCTTTTTCCTCCACCAGATTTTTCAACATACAGCTGCAACATCATGTATTGTAAACTATGTAGCTAGCGATGCACTGCTCTGTTTGAAGTATCAGCACCCCATACCGTCCTCTCCGTGCCACCCAGGAGTGCGTCGCAGCTGTTTTTCAACAGTTTCAGCAACTTTCTTTTCTATTTCTTTTCGCAACACAAGGCCACCGGCATCACACACAACGCTTCTGTCGCCACGATTGACAGTTGCTTCACCCGCCTCTCCGATGACGTCTGATCTCGCGCATGATCGTGAAATACGACGTGCCACAATTGTTCGTGGTCATGCGTGTAGTCCTGCCAGTCCTGCCAGTCACCTGACCATGACACTGCAGGACTTCGTGGCACTGTGATCATTAGATCTGACATGGTGACCATCGTCAAAGACAAAAATACCTATCTATCTATCTATCTATCTATCTATCTATCTATCTATCTATCTATGTCATTTTGGAAGTTTTTCTTAATATATCGTCCAAAACTACACGATTGGCCTGAAAATATAAACTTCACTTGGTTTTAAATAATCAGAACTATAAACAGAAAAATAGCCAGGTGTCAAAAGTCAGAAAAGAAGAGGGAAACAAGAAATAAGCGACCATTTCCTGACCTCATCAACACGGTCACATGGCTGCTCTTCCTGAACATGGGTGGCCATTCCTCTCTGTCGCCGTTTTTAGCAACCATGTCATGTTAGCTTGTCGGGAAGAACGCTAAATAACGCTCCAAGGTTGTAGTAAATTTTGGTAATGAAAAACTGACATGGCCATTTTCAAAGGACTTTGACCTTTAAGAAATGTGAATGAAAAGTCTGAGATGAACAGAGTGAAATCTGTATCTTACTAGATTAAACAGATTTTGACAAACTGCATAATTTGCCATTGAAAAAAGGTAATAAATCACAATGTATCTTATTGCAATACTCATATAGCACATTGCAAAATGTTTAGAATGGCAGTGAGATCGTATCAGGACTTAAATATCATGATGATATTGTAGAGTGATGATTCCCACCCCTCGTAACTACCTCCCGTAAATGACATAATGTCACCACAAGGACACAGTTTTTCGTCTTGCTGATTCATATCGTCACGTTTTTATATCACGGTTCACCGCGGCACGATGTATCATCACACCCCTAGTTGTTAGAAAAGCTAACATGGATTTAAGTAAACATAAAACTCCACCTGGATGACAAAACGTGGTACATACTTACAATGATACAGTGTCCTTGCGCACACACAGACGCAGACACACTACCCTGTGGGCCATTTCTGACGTTACTGTGGCAACCAATTAGCTTTGACATGACAGCTTTGGAAACTGTGACTCCACACTGACGTCTCATCTTTCTGCCCAGGGCGGGGGGGTCTGTGCATGCCATCATAAAACCATCCCTGATCCATCAAGGTGACAGAGCCAGCCTGTCTGACACTCAGACAGAAGGTCTGAATAGATCTCTACCTGATATTTAGGTCTCAATTTAGATTCAGGCACTTTCTGTCTGAAGTTTTGAGAGGTTTCTGGTGGCTTCAAAATTTACAGGGATGAAAAGCTTGGAATTAAATCAAAACATTTGTTGTGGTGTGTCGAAGGATTTTGTTTGTTTTTTTTATTTTCCCTTAAAATTGGCAAAGCAGTGCGTTTTTAGTATAAACAAGCAGCACAGCCACTAACTGCGACTGCATTTAGATAAGTAGTTATTTCGATAATTGAAAGTAATTACCTTGCAATGTAGCTGTACCCTTTTGTTTCAGCAAGCAATTTCTTCTAAGTCTCACAGTTAATGAGATGAACGGAGGTATAAGCTGGCAGACAGTCTGAATTCTCCAAACAATGCAGCTATTGATTCTGAAAAGTTTATATTGTCTAAACTACAGTATGCAGTCAAATAAAATGTACTGCTGAGTGGACGAGATAGTGACATCAACATGTTGCTTGTTCCTTTGGATTAGTTTGTGCTTTCTCTTCAAGTATTTTTGAACCATAATGGAGTAAAATGAAAGTGAGTTAAATGCAACTGGATGAATCTGTTTTTTTTCCCCAACCCTGCTCTTAAATCTCACAGAGACAGACTTAGTTGGTGACTTTTTAGGGCAGTAACAATTAATCGATTAGTTGTTACCTATTTAATGAATTCATCGCCAACTACTTTGATAAGTATAATTAATCAGTTTAAGTACTTTTTTAAGAAAAAGCCCTCTTGATTTCAGCTTCTTAAATGTGAATATTTTCTGGTTTCTTTACTCCTCTACGACAGTAAACTGAATACGTTTGAGCTGTGGACAAAACAAGACATTTGAGGACGTCAGAAAAAGTCAAACACAGAAACTGTAACAACTTCACCTGTAGGGTCCCACAGATGTGATATAATGAGTCGTCATCAAGATCCAGTTTGGTCATGTCTGTCAGTGCATCCAGTGCGTTATTGGTTCGGTCTTTACCCCTCCGAGTGATGCTAGGCTCTAGCACAGTAGGCTGAATGGGCGGCTGGGGTTGCCAAACTCCAACATCAGTACCATTTCCAAATGCCTGGATGGCATTACCTGTAAGAATATTTATATAAGAGTATTAATTAGTGGCATTCTTGATGCTGTACAAAATCTGTATTTGACTAGACAGTATATAATTAAATTGTACAGATCTATGAGAAAATATACATCCAATGTCATTACTTTGATTCAGTAGATGTTAAAATTACATGTAGGCTAATGAGCATTACCCATTATCGCCCCCTGAGCCTCATTTTTAATATTATATTCAGCACATCTAACAAGTTACCAGAGCTCTTACAGCCTTGCCTCGAAAATGAGTGCAAGTGGTGTGGCCCAAAACATTTTGTTCATGTCCAACTAAAAGCTGCTTACAATTGATACTTTAGATAATTGTGTAGGAAAAGAAATTACTTGACCTTTCTCAAGAGTCTTTTTTAAAAGCAGTGTCTGCCTATAATGGCTATGATTCACAAAGATGAACTTCATAACCGGCTGAAAGAAGAAAAGCTTCTAAAATAATTTATGTAATATAATTTTCTCATCAGTAATTTGACGTTTAATCGAAGATACCTTTTTTTCCATCAGCAAAATAAATGTGGAAAATTCCTTGTATTATCTCGTCTTAATTACAGTAAAAAAAAAAGAAAAAGATTGAATTGAATTGAGGACATTGCCATTCAACTAAAACTGCTCTGTTGTTATACTTTTATGACTTGGTGATTGAATGTAGAAATGCCACTGACTGCCACTCATACTCACATATGAGTGGAAAAACAAACAAGTGCTTAAGTGATTATTGCTTATACACCAGTCAAAGTAACAGAAATTATATATGAAGGAATATACGTAGACGACATATTCCAGATTCTAGTCATCAATATCTCCTCTAACGGTCAGTTTAGCCATATGCAGTGAATAGTGCAAGGTAGGAAAGCAACTAGAATATCTGCAGTACAAGAACTCACGTAGGCATCGATTGTTGGTGAAAAACTCAGCAAATCTATCACAATCTGGCTTGCTGTTCCCGCTGCTGCCGCAGTCACACCATGGTGACAGGCTAATACCAAGTGATCGCACATAATTGGGTGTCATCACCGTACCTGCAGCGTGAAAGAGAAGAAAGCCATTGTAAGTCATTGTGACTGTAGTCCCACTGTCATAAGTGAAACAAGATTCCTGTGGCTTCATGCTGAAATTTGAATGTTCAGATCAAGCATTGGCAAATTCTACAGAGCCTGCAGTGAGTTGCAGGGTACCTCATTGTAGAGCTGCGTTATGATGCATAACTGTTCTGTTTCACAAAGGCTTCAACCTTTTAAATAGTGTTACTGGCAGAATGGATGGACCCCATCAACTCTCCTCTACCGCCTTGACACTGACAGCAGCCTGCTGCATCATGTTGTCTGCTGTTGCTTACCATCTATTGGGAGTCGACAGGCAGAAAGTCCATTTTTTGAGCCATTCTGCCATCATTATGTAGCTGAATAAAACTGCTGTTGTTTTATTAGGGCTGTCAATTGATTCAAATATTTAATTGCGATGATTCGCATGATTACCTATAGATAATCGCAAATTAATCACATTTAATCTGTTGAAAATGTATCTCAAAGCGAGATTGGTCAAGTATTTCATTAGGGATACACCGATAGTCCCGGTGTGCTATGGGTGACGATATCGATTACCGATCCGATTACAGTGTTTAATCAATAAGCTGTATGCCTCACCGTGTGGAAGTGACTGGGATCATTCTTTTATGTGTAAGGCAACATCAAGTTTCATTGCTTTCATAACTTTGTAACACTACATGTGACAAAGAAATACAGATAAATTTAGCGAATTATTTATTATTAAAATAATATATCATACACCAACAAAAATCTTCAAAATTAACAGGAATTACAATTAAAGTGTTAGAATTAAGATTCCAGTCTATAATGTATATAGTATATAAACATAGAATTGAATTTAATAGATTGGCCCCATTGCCAACCATATTCAGTCCAGCTATTTGAGTCAATCTCGGCCCCACATCCGATCCAGTAGTGGTATTGGTGTATTTCTACTTACTAGCTGTACAAGTACATGTAGATTTCTGCGTGCAGAGACAGAGATGAGTCAGGTGGCCTCATTAGAGGGTGTAACATGTATGAATGGTGTAGATTAAAATGCATGTTGAGTTTGTAATTGGTCACTGTTAACCTTCATTCAAATCTCATTACTAAAACTCAACATGTTTCGTTTCTACACAATGAAAGCCGCTGTTGGAAGAAAGACTCAGCAAAGGAAATGAGCACTACTTCTGCACAGTGCTATTATAAGCTGTGCCATCATGTAGGTCTTATATATTTGGAGTTTATCAACTGTGATCTCAGCTGTCTGCCTGCCTAGTTCATCTGGTGGCACAGTCTCTACTGTGGAGAATAAATTAAGACGAATTATTAGGCTTGCTGTAAATGAACTGATGCACAGATTGCGGGTCAGCATACATGCGTACACTGAAGCATTGCCTGTGCAATAGTGTAATTATAAAACGGCATAGTATGTATAGTCTGTGTTGTCTTGTGACAATGGTGTGTTCATGGTTTATGTTTTTAGTTCATATTTTAACAAGTGTAGCTGTGTGGATGAGTGAATTATCCAGGCCTAACTGTGTGAAGAAGGCCATAGCTGTGCAGCATTTAAGCCTCCCTTCGGCCTGTTTTACTTCCTGTTTTTTGGTTAGCTTTCTATCCAAGCCCCCAGTAAGAGCGCTGAACGTTCATAGTGGCCAGACGGTGGTACTATAACTTGATGACAACGGGATTTTGGCATCCTGCAATCGAGTCACGTGACCGAGTGGATGCTACTGCACATATTGGACATGCACAGTAGGGCCCAATAGGTGTGGAAGATCACACGGAAGATCTGGGTAATTTTCCAGGCAGAAGTCGAACCATTTTGTCTTCATGCAACACTGAGCAACTTTCATAGGAATGAACAAGGCCCTGCCTCTAATGCTGTATCCAGTTCTCTTAATACATCCATGTTTCTATCTCAAACAGAGAATGGGGGCGTGTTTAATTGTCAGATGTAATTCATCATAATGGCAACCAGGTTGCATCATTTTTCAACCCAGTTTATATAAAACCAGCTTAGGTAATTAACTGTTTGTCAGACCACAAATTAGACAAGATTTAACACAACACACCGACTCACTCATTCTCCTCTTCACCGTCTCCTGGTGAGGCATTAGTAGTCCGAATTTAGGGCCAGTTACCAGTCTAGCTTTATAATTTATCTGGCAAATTCTGAAGCCAATTTAAAAATGCTTCTTACCAATAAGACCCGAGTAAGACAGCAGACAGTCAGCGTAGCTCTCCCTCAGACAGCCGGATATGGAGTGAGCTTCTGGCTGACAGTTGCTGATGAAGTCTGCCAGCCTTGACCTGAAAACAATAGAGATACAAATTATAAATGCTAATTCCCTGATGCTGTTATGAGATATCAAGCTTATCCTAGGCTAAGTGCTTTGTCACATTTATAAGCAATGGTTCAATAATTTATAGTAGTAAAAGCAAACGCTAGCATGAAGAACATCAGACTGCATATTGATGAAGTCTGTTAAATGCCTTCTTACCTGCAGATGTAGTTGGTCTTGCATGTGTTCTGAAGAGACAGGCAGTTTGGTTTGTCTTTATCCTCGTAGGAACAAACGGGTACAATTGTTTGTCGTCGGCGTTCTGCACATGCTGTCTGATCCCCCGTTGGGCAAGAGCAAAACAGCATCCCGTAGCTATATTTAGTTGGGACCTTTGTTTTGGAAAGAGAAGGAAAAAAGGTTTGTGTTGATATTTGCAAAACTTTCCTCTTCCTTGCATCTAAAAACAACTTCTTCAACTTACGATGCAGTCTCCAACTGTACCAGAGTAGTTGAGTAACTTACCTTATCCAGTTTATAAATAAACCTTGTAGGTATATAGTGACAAAGATCACAGATCCATTATGGCTGCCTCTAAATGTGAATAATAGGGGTGTGAAAAAAAAAATCCATTCACCTATGTATTGGATGTAGTGGTATATTTGCTTCATTTGAGTCTATGTGGATGTAGAAGGAAGTTACCACTTTTGTTGTTGTTAGATTGTTGTTAAATTGTTGTCTGCATAACACAACATCATGCCTGTTCTGTATCTGTCAACTAAAACAAACCGCCGCAAGCTGAAATGAGGAAGTACAAAACAGCGGAGGGTCCGCGTGGATACGACCTCAATCCTCATATATTAAATCCAAAGACGTAAACACTACGCAAACAGTAAAGAATGGAAACACTTTGGGTTTCACACCATGCAGGAAAAGCAGATAGACATCATGGCTAAAGCTGCATGCTAACTTTCTCATGGACAGGAAATGTTATCTTATTGCGTTAACGTGTGGTCAAGCCAGCCATCACTCTAAAAAATCAACAACTGTAGATCACCCATACACTGACATTTCTGTTAAATGCATTCAAACGACCCCGATGGAGCTGAATCATCATCTGAATCATCATCTAAGTTGTTAAGAAAGGGAATTTTAAATACAAAATACATGTATAGAAATACGACTGATTGGATTATACTCACCAGAAGTATGAAACATTACATATCCATTAATTAATTAATTAAAAATAATTAAATAATTAAAATACCACTAATTTGTGAGGGAAATGTCTTCATTCATTATATTTTAGTTTCCTGGGAAAAAATGAATAAATAATGCCTGAGGGTGACTGATATATTTGACTTTGGGACATCTAACTACATGAATGCTGACAATCAAACATTCTTACTGTATTGATTTAGATATTTTCCAGAGTAAAAGATGACAAGATTAACAAAAATCCTAATATCAAATTGCAATGCATGTTGAATTGGCACAGAATTATCGCAATAGTATTGAATCGGGAGACAGGTGAATCGTCCCAGCCATCGTGAATAGTAGCTTATAGTGGAATTGAGTGTCATGATAAATTACTGAGACTTTTACAGAGAGATTCAAGGTTGGATTAATGTGAAATTGCACTTTTTTTCCTTTGACATTTGACATCGGGTTTGGATGTTGATTTGGCACAAAAAAGCTGCAAATAGCTCTCAGAATTAACATGCTTAATTACCTTGTCAAAGAACTGTCGTAGGGCCTTGTGGCATTTGCGCTTGTTGCAGACCTCAGAGGCAGACACCCTGCTAGTACAGGGGTTGATGTACGCCGAGCGGTATTTCTTACACGTATCATTCAGGTTACAGGCCTTGGCAGCATTCAGACAGTTGTTCTCCTTTGTAGATGCAGGCTCAACTAAGAGAGAGGAAAGATTTCCTCATGTAAGCATTACTGCTTTCTTGCACAGGTTATACATCACACTGTTTATGCATCATAAATGGTTAGGACTTCAAGATGAACGTGGCCGTCATCACTGAATTAGAAGAGAGGATACAGTGCAGGCCAGAGATGGAGAATAATGTAAAGAGGTATTTAAGAGAGTCATAAGAGTCAATTAAGGTGGAAAAGAGAAAGAAAGGCATCATGAGGAAATATTGTCCTACAGTACAATATCTTAAAGGGATGCTAATTCTCCCCATAATTTTTCACTATGTAATACAGTTCACTTACCTCTTACCTGTGTACCTCATACTTACATTACATTTCACCATTTGCACCATTTGTACATTGGAAAGTACACTCTTATGTGGATAAAATATAACATATTGTGTCACCATTGACATGAAGTATCCAAATGATGAGAAGTCAGTATTCATCTTAGAACAGGCTGTTCTCATACACCGTTTGTAGCTTTACCTATGAAAAGTAATGCAGTGTAATATGTACTGTGTATAGCCCAGGAAATCAGTTTGTATGTAATCCAGGGAATTGTGAACCAGGAAGTATAAAGCCTGACAAACGCCCTGCAGGGAGGAGGTCAGGGTGGATGGGTGAGTCAACAAACACAGGACCTTTGCCCAGGAGACTTCCATACTTAAGTTAAGCCACTTCTGAAGTTATTTTAACCCAAACCACGATCTTTTCCTAAACCTAAATAAGTAGTTTTGTAGCCTAACCATTTTTTTCTGTGAAAATGGCAGTTTATTTTGAAAAGACTGTATGCATGTAACAAGTGTAAATTGACAAATCACGTGTTGCTGGATATTCGTAGGAAAACACAGAAAATGAGGAATATGTTGCAGTTTAGAATCAAAGATGAAACAAATCTTTACATAATGTCCAAAAAATTGCCCCCCTTACAGTTTTCTACTAGAATTGCATCATTTACTGTACGCCTGTTCTGACGCCTGTTCGAAACTGATAAAGAGCAAGTGCATGAGCGCTGTGGGTGAACTCAGTCATGCTTGTATTTGCAAACACAACATTATATAAATATAGACATCTTTTACAGGAGTATCATTATGAATTATTACACCAATTTTTTGCTCCAGTTGCTCCGTTTGTTACAATTGCTTTGGTACATGTTTGAACTGAAATTCTCTGTCTAAATGGTGTAATTCAGGTTGTTATCAGATCTCAGACCTCATTAGGTCTGGCATTTATGATCAAACCACCGTGTGTGCAACAGAAAGCCACCGTTAGACCACACTGTGACCTCTCATTTCTCTGAAACAGACAAAAGCACCAACCCTTAATAATCAGAGCATTACCAAAAAGTGTGATGCTCATCTCGTCAGATCTTATGCCTGTAATTCAAGGTGATTTTGTTGTCCTTAGCCTCACAGAAATCACAGCAATATACGCTGAAAACACAAACACCTGCTCAGACAGGGCATTTTCCCCACATTGAGTTACGTAAACCATCTTTGCTTCCAACCCAGTACGCATGTCCTTCAATCACAGCGCAGCAAAAGCACTCGGCCAACATAATGACTCTCACATCTCATTTTTCTTATTTGTGGGTATAAAGTTCTTCCTGCTCGACTGAGTTCTTCACTGCAACACAAACTGTATTCTCAGCCTCGATATGGAAGAATGAATTCTGTAATTCTGCCTTTTGAGGTGGAATTGAAGCTCACTGCACTCTTTCATGCACCACAGAATGAGCCATGATTAAATCTGAATACATTCTTGAACCTTGGGTTAATCACATATCACAAAACCCATTACTTACATTTGACAAGTGCCTAGAGATGTGGGCTTTGATCCTTCAGTGACTGCTTGTAGCTCTAGGGCCATAGGTGTGACAGTTCTACCTCAATTACAGTTACCAAGAGCAAAATGCTTACCTTAGTTGTATTAAAAACACACTTTTTAAATTAGTTCTTACTGTTGGATTAGAGTATGTGTGTGTGCATGTAGCAGACAACCAGAACTAAGTGTGAGTGAGAAGGTTGAAGCTGAACAGCAGACTGTATGACTCCATATGGATGCAACACCCCACGGCAGGAAAAAACATTCCTATCAAGAGCATTTTATACATTTTTTTTAAACCAGTAACCACTTTTCGTTAACAATTATTAGCCGTTAACCCACAAGATGTGCCTTGAGTCCCCAGTTCACCCGTCCAGGAGCGTTACTGTTGCAGCCACTTTCCCTGTAAAAGTCTCCACCACACATTTAGTTCAGTTTAGCAGGGTGTCAGCTGTGTGTTTGCCCGGCATAATGATAGAGAGTGTCTGACAAACTGTGTGTTTGTGCTACGTTAGCAGCTCTAGCGTTGCCAGTGGCTTCCTGCCACACATCTGATCTATCACCGTGGCGAAACTTTTGTGGGTTTCCGACAGATTGTGTGAGTGTGTAGCGGCGGGGATTGTGGGTTACAGCTGTGAACGTAGGTGTAGCAAGCAGTGTGTGTACAGTTTACTTGTCGGTGAATAAAGGATACAATGGCTCTAAAGGTGGACCAGCTTTTCTCCTTAAAGTGACGAGCCGCTCCTCTGAGTTATGCTCAGCTTTTTAATGAATTATTAATATTCCTTTTAACCATTTAACCAATAGCATTAATCAGATATGCGTAATGTCAATTAATGGTTATTAACATCCCTATTATGCATTTAAAAGCGTCATTTTGCGGTCACATTTTCTCTGTTTCAGGAGTACGATCTATGTTTCACTGTCTGAAAGACCACATTGAAGTGGGGAGAATCATGATATTGTTGATATAGTAAAGTTCAATAACTACATGAAGAGCATCAGCAGAATCTTACCTATCAGAAATATGATAATTTAGCTTAACAAATGTGTGGTTATTAAGTCATCTAACACTGACAATGAGACATATAAACAGGGCTATGTTGAAGATTGTTATTAGTTGCACTATGATTGCAATCATTAGGAAATTAAGTAATTCAATTACTGTCTTAATATCTTTATTGTCATGTTTCTCTTTAAAATGCAAGGAGAAATGCCAGGCGTGTTTAAGTTGATCTCTAAGAAAAAGCTCATCAACTACAAAAATGGTGATTTGTGACCAACCATTCTTACATTTCAGTAATTAAATAACTAGTAGTAACTAAATTATTCTAGTTTCTTGTAATGTTGGTCTATTGACCTTGAAGTGCATACCAAGAACTGCAATCCTATATGTCCACCTGAAATACATATCTTGTTAAAAGACCTACAGGCTTAAGAAAAAACAAATCTCACTCAGCCTTCTTAAATTGCACCCCCTGAGCAAGACCACCATGTTGCCATTGATGTAGACCAAATAAGAAGCCAGTGTAGCAAACACTGGAATCTGACCCTTTGACCTCTAATAGGTTGATACAAAAGACCTTTTGAAAGACTACCAGCCAGGTAGGGTTAAATACGGATCTTAAAGAAAAGGTTAATTATGTTGTCCTCGGGGGCTTCGTTCATTACTGAACATAAGAATATGAGAACCAAGCTTTTCTGTTGTATGGCTGCCAGTATGTCCAGTGTTTGTAATGCCCTCAATTATGAGCAGTACAACATCTTTCATATGTAATTACTGAAAACACTCTTTCAGATCGGTGGGCATGTTCAAATTCTATAAGCTTTTTGAACACATGGCGTGCAGCTGTGTTGGAGTACTGGCTCATGAGCTGTTGAAAATAGGTGAAGTGAAGTCTGGACCTTGAAAAGTCTCTACAGTACTGTATACTGTAAACAGCTAGTAGACAAAATCAACACTTAAACCTGTAGAAGTATTTTTGGCATCAATGGACAAAATCCCATAATAACCTTTCAGCATGTTGTAATTCAAGTGTTCTGAGAGGAAACTAGACTTCTGCACCTCCTCATGGCTCAGTTTTCAGGATTTATAATATCTAGACTGTGATGGGAAACTTTGACCAATCACAATTCATTTCAGAGAGAGCTTTCCTATTGAGCGTTCCTATTGGCTGTGCTCTGGCTGGTGGGCGGTGCTTGGTATTTCCTTAGCTGACCTCAACATGGCTGTCGTGCACAAACTTCCTCCTTTTATAGCTAAACAATAAAATATTTCTGAAAACATTTGAGGTAAGAAATAGACATTACAGTAACAGATTATTGATTCATATTTGATCAGCGCTGCCTAGTTGGACCGTTTGATCAGAGTTCTCGAGTGATTGACAGCTGCTCAGAGACGGCAGACTCCAGCTCGGCTCTGATTGCTTGTTTTCCTCTGGTCTGTGAAATCTTGCAGATGTCGTCAGAAGCACCAGAGGACACAGAGAAACATGATTTTTTTCAGATTACTTGTCTCATGCACTACTGTCAGGATATAGTGAAAATAACTTTTCTTTAATCATATTTGCTCCAATTCTACCTACTGCTGCATTAATGAGAAAAAAATTAAATATGATTTTGACAGTTAGGCTGTATTTAATATCAGTTAGTTGATTCACTCTTTGATCTATAAACTGTCAAAAAATACAAACAAAATGGCCGAACACAGACTTTGATGTAACTAAAATCACACTAGCAAACAACGCTGATGCTAAAGAAACACGGCTGCATGATTTACAGCATCCAGACATCAGATTGCACAATCCCAGTATTTCTTTTTGCTTATGTCTGTAGTTGCAGACTTGGATGGATTAACCATCTTTTTGCACAGGACACATTTAATAAAGGGCACCCACCCAATTTCCTATAGGGGCGGTGAGATCGGAAGCAGTGGAGCTGGTCCTTACTGTAAACTTCCTTTCTCTATAGGGTCTAATTACAGAATAAAGCAGTTGTGGGTAATGCTCTGCCAAGCAATCGCTCCAGCCTACTTTTTCCTTGTTCTCTTAATGTTATTCAAGAATATGGATAGGAACATGCGGTCATGGAATTGCCCTTTTTTTAATCTATGTCTGACATGTAAATCCTCCCATATACATCTGTGAAACACAGATTATAGTAGATTATAGTTAGTGTGACCATCAGATCAAATGTCAAGCCAGTTGTGTGCATAGAAATCTCAAGGCAATGTGCATTAAAGTGGATTAGTCCACTGCACAGGGTCAGTTAAAACTAACTCTGTCAATGAGGATGGCCAACATTGTTGGGGCATGCCACTGAGAACAAAGTTGGTAGTAGTAGTAGTAGTAGTAGTGTAGACTGTTAATACAAACATACTGATATTTATTATTCTAAAAGACATTGTCCTTTGGTAGTTATGTTTATAACTGTTTTTAAGAGGGTTGAGTTAAGCATTCCCTAAAATGCAGTTATGATGCAGTTATAATATTATTAGTCTTACACTCCCTTTCTGTAGCATTTTCTCCAAGTATAGATTAGTAGGGATGCGCCGATGCAACTTTTTCAGTCCCGATATCAATAGCGATACCTGGACTATAAGTATCGGCTGACACCAAGTAGTTCTGATACCAGTGTTTATTTAATAAGCTGTCAGCCTTGACTTAAACATTGCTTAAACATAAATCGTACACCAGCAACATGGCAAAAAAGAAAGTCTTCAATATTAACAGGAATTACAGTTCAAGAATAAACCTTTTCAATGCAACAACATATTTGTCAAATCTTACACAAAAATTAAGATTCCAGTATGTAATGTATATAGTATATAAACATCAAATTGAATTGAATAGATCAGCCCCATTGCCACCAATATCCAATCCAGCTATTTGAGTCAGTATTGGCCCGATAGCCGATCCAATATCTGTATTGGTGCATGCATGAATTGATTTTATTAGTGTTACATTCCCAAATTTTTTTCTTTTTTTTATTAATAATTTTTTCCCACCCCCCCCCTTTTTTTCCCTCCCCCCCCCCTCCCAATAAACTCCCCCCCCCCATTCCCCCTTTTTCCATTCACTTACCTACCCCCTTCCCAAGCCAACTTCCTATGGTATTGTCTCTGAGTATCAAGGGGAGAGCCCCCCCCCCCCCAAAATTTTCCCCTTAATCCAAACCCCACCTAAACCCCCAGGAAGTATTCTTTGAGTTGAACCACTTTTTTATGCAGATGATACCTAATTTTATATGACACACAGTGATGTGTACCACATAAAACTTTTTTTGCACCTGAGTTCAGCCATATTGCAGCTGAAAGTGACTATATTATGTATATTTAACATGTAATGTTAAATATACATGATGTAAATGTAAAATGTCTAAACCTGTCCTGATTCTACAGTTTAATTTATTTCAATCAAAATTCACTATCTCAAATACTGATAACCGCAACATAACTGTATAGCTGATTCTGAGTCTCTATATGCTGTAGAGATTTATGGTCTAAAATTCTCCTTTACAATGTGTCACTGCTTTATTTAATCCCTCTAAATGCATCCCTTCACTTAGTGCCCTCTTCATCCCCTATAATGGAAAGAAAACAGCAGCAGTCAGGGCCCACTTCTTCATGGCACCCTGCCTTCTATCAGGCTTCCTGCCAGCGTCACTAAATCCACGCCAGTGTCTCGGTATTTATGACCAGACCCAAGACCCATTTATTAAGTGCACCCATGTAATTAGCAAAATCTCCCTTAGTTTATACTGCACCAGCTATTCCTTTTTCTTTTTCATTTAATCTGCCAGTGAGTCATTCATCCTGTAATCAAACAGCTCTGCTTTGCTAATGTCTACCATATTTCGTATGCTTCTGATGTAAGGTAGGGTTAAGTTTAGGTTCAGATGACTGGACATATAGTGCTACTGTGACTGCAGGATATGGGAGGGGGAGCAGGAAGTATGAGTGCCATTTGTGGTGGTTGCACCGTGGATGTATAAAGAGAACTGGATACAGCGTTGTAGGCGGGCTCCTGTTCATTCTTATGAGAGCTGCTCAGTGGCGCATGAAACCAAAATGGCTTGACTCTAGAGCAATAACGTACCCGGATCATCTTGTGATCTTCTGTATCCATTGGGCCTATAGAGCTCATAGTAGCGTATCCTTTAACTCTGCCTCCCAGCCCTCGCTCCAGCCTGTGGTCTGGATCTCATTCACATGAACAGAGGAAGGGAAATAACTCTGGATTCAGCTATTCGGGAATTTTACAACTTTTGTTTGAGAGTTCATGCTGTGAAGTTGATATACCTAAAAAAAAACAAAATATCCCCTGAGTTACAGACATTTCTTTCCCAATGTAAATCTATGGGATGAATGATGATGAATTAGGTCTGACTATTAACCACCATAGAACCATGGCTGTATTAAGAGAAATGGATACAGCTTTAGAAGCAGGGCCTTGTTCAGTCTTACGAAAGTTGCTTAGTGGTACATGAAGTCAAAATGGCTCGACATCCGCTTTGAAAATCACCCAGATCTTCCGGCGATCTTCCGCATTCATTGGGCCCTACCGTGTATGTCTGATATGTGCAGTAGCGTCCACTCGGTCACATGACTCGGTCGCAGGATGAAAACGTCATGCCGTCGTCAAGATCTGGGTCTCATAGACATAAAAGGAGGAAGGGAAATAACTGGCTATATTCAGTTTGGCCTTTAAAATTCTGTCGTACTGTCTCACCATCAGAAGTTGCCAAATAATATTACTGAAGAGAAATTTCTCTTTCTTTTTTAAGCATTAGCAGTTGAAACCATGAACCTGCGTATTTATGCATGTATATCAATCTGAGAGATGTAAGGGAAGCCTGAGGCACTGAGAGGATGTGTATCTCACTGTCAATGTATGGGAATATGTGCGCAGGGTGATTTGCATGTAGATGAGGGTCTCTATGCAGCAGAAATGCACACAGGAAGAATTATTAAGTGTTTGTACACATACGTGTTTGTGCGTGTGGGTGCAGGGTGTGGTTAGCTCACATCAAATAATTTCATGCCTGGCCGAAAACATCATCCTGTGTCACTCGCAGCCTCCAGCGCTTTATTTTCTTATCAGAAAGTCATGATTAGCCATTTCCTGCATCACCCATGATTTCATATCCACTCGGAGGATATTATTCACTCCATGACGTTCTTGCCATGATTCATAAGATCAGCTATTATTTTTTATTTGCATGAAGTGGCCAAGTTGTCAAAACACTGTGGCAAAGTAAGTGTCAGATATATGGCTACACCTCAACATTTCAAAGTATTTCCCCCCAATACAACAATCTTTACATTATGTATTTTCACAGTAAACTATTCTCAGCGCAAACTGAAAATTGGGTTGGACTTGATATTGATCATTATCGCCCCTTACAATTTGCAATTACTTTTCTCATTCAAACACACTGATTGCAACAGGCTACCCTGCAAGGTGCTGGCCTGATCTTGTGAGCAATTTGGGGTTCAGGGTCTTGCCCAAGGACACTTCGACATGAGCTTAAAAGCAGGCCTTCTCTAGAACTGTATCTGCAATTTCAATTCAGCCTATAATGAAGTTTGTTTCACTTCCTACCACTGAATGCTTGAGTTTTAATATTTGATTACACAGCATCTAAGTGAATTTAGAACTTCTAATCCACAACTTGCGTGTCTATTATTGGGTTTTGAGCTCCCTCTGGTTAACTCAGTTGGAATAAATTGTGTTATTCTGCGGTCACAGAGGGGCAGAACGAAAACAAAGGAGAAGTGTGTGAAAGGAAATGCCTTCAGATGATTCGCTGATATTGCTGAAAACAGTCTTGTGTAAAAAGTATCAGCAGATTAAGTGTTTCTGTGCGCTGACGTTCAGCCGGAGCAGTTTGCTCGTGTATAGTTCACAGGCAGACCAGGCCAGTGGCAGAGGACAAAGACTAGAGGATTAATCTGTTGCTTCAGGCAACTGGACCTGCTGAATTATTCTGGAGATCTTTGCAATGGAAAATCATCATGCCAGGCTTCGTCTCTTCTTCACCGACTTGATTCTCTCCGAGACTACTGATGAGCTACGAGTGTAAACTTACTGGGAGGAGAGGGCATAGGTACTGGGCTCAGTGGTAGCGCCTGTGCTTGTGAGATTACCTGAGCGTGTCTCTTTACATGTAAACTGAGGAACTGGCTGGGGGGCTTTTTGAAGTCTTTTAAAGTTCGTCACTCATTTACTTTATTTATGCAGTTAATTTATAGTGCAGAGCATCATAGGAACATTAGTGGTAGGAGTTTATTAATAGAAATACTGTAGAGTAGGGCTGCTGCACAATTAATTGAAAATTAATTGCGATCAGGATTTTGGTTTTCCGTAGTTAAATGTACATGATCGACAAGCGCTTCCTAAACTAACGGCTGGAGATGCGCTGTCAGTCAGCAGCTGATTGAAGCCGGACAGTTTTCAGCAGTCTCATACAGTATATCTGATATTTTGCTGGTCACACACGTGTGTGCAGCCACCACATGTTTTACGTCGGCACACAATCAGTAACGACACACGTTGTCGGTGTGTAAGTTCTTCACTGAGTGAAGAAGACAAAAAGCTGCAATTTGTCACAACTGCGAGTCCAAAACAAGCCGTGGATTAACAACCTTAATCAAACACTTATTATGTTGTAATTCATTCCCACGATGCTACTAATGCTGCGTCACCATGACCGCCTCGTCTGCGCACAGCACGAAGCACGTTATGATGAATTCCAGCTCTGCTCAGTAAAAATGAGTATTGGGTGATGGTAAATTATAAAATTATAATGCTGACATGATGCTTTCAAATGTAATCCTTTAAAATGTAGGTTTAAAATGTTTGAAGGAGTGAAGATGTTTTCAAAGCAATATAATATATATTAGAGATATATTAGCTCTAAGCTGCTTGTGTTATGTAATTAGAACTACTAATGCCAAGATTTTTTTATTTTTATAAAAGCAAATGTTTAAATAAAAATTCGATAATTTATTTTCTGATCATTTGAATTGTGTGTTTTTATTTAAATAAACTATAGATGACATGAGGATAATGTTTGGTTTAGTAGAGTTTTTGGCAGTTGTAATGTAGTACAACATGGGAAGTGAAAGCAGTGTTCTGTTGATTTAAATGTGAAATTGCAATGTAATATTTTGTCCCTAAAATCTATAAATTTTCGTGAATGATCTCACTATTGATAAGAAATAATTGTGCTTATCACTATGGCCATACTTGTGCAGAGTATAAGGGGTGTGTGTGCATAGAGACATGACTATATACATAAACACGAGATGCAAATGATATATAGTGATTTCAACTATTTCATTTCAAAGGGAAACACTGAGAACATACTAAAATGCAGAGTGAAATGAGTTTATTCCCTTCCTCATACAGTATGTGCTACTCCAAAGGTTCTGTTGGTGCAATCTGTTTTTATACCACTCGTGTCAGATTTGAGGAAATGCATAATCAGTTCATCTTATCTCTAAAAAGTATCTTACATATAGTGTAGTAAGTTGGGGATGTGATTGTACAAGATATACCCTACAGCAATCTTTCTTTTTCTGAGCACTCTCTATGGGATTGCAAAGAAGCCCAACAGAGAAGCTTCACCTGAAGCTGCAGCTCAGTGGAATTTAGAAAAGACTGTGTTTTTCTTGTTGATGGCCTCAAATACCCCAAATTGTACTATGAAAGACATAAACACAATGTGTTGTACAGAAGCTGTTTTTCATTTTGTTAAGGGCAGTTCTGTAGTCCCATCGTTCCCTCAGTCTGCACAGCAGCATTGTGTTACATCTCTGAAAGGCACTTGTTCATTGATTTCTAAATGACGCAGGATTTCATTGCAGCTGTTCCTGGAGACTATGTTCCAGCAGTTATTGGCTTGGATGTCACACCTTTCAGTTTGAATTAATAGTGTTACAAATACATCACAAGAGAAGCTTTCTCCAGAAGCATTAAATGTGACTCAACAAAGGTAGCACTCAAAACAGAGAGGAGTTATACTAATTACCCAGCATGAGTGGGAAATATAAACTGTATATAAGAAATGGACGTAGTCACCGTGACGTCACCCATTGGTTTTTGGACTGTCGTTGTGAAGCTTTGAGTTCAGCATTTTGGCATCGTCATCTTGGGTTTTGGACGTTGCCATCTTGGTTTTTTGCAACCAGAAGTGACGATAGAGGGTAGAGCTTAGACAACCGAACGCTGAATTAGATGTTTTAGGTGACCACAAAGGTTATAATTAACTTCCATGAACAGTGTGAAAGGGTTAAAGTTGTATGACGATGCCACGGACGACTCCCAGACCGGACTGTGTCATGCTAGCGACCTGTCAATCACAAGGTAGTGGTTATGGTCTATTTGACTCTAAATGGAACCATAATTTACTAAGAACATCATGCTGTATTGATGAAGACTTGAAACTAGCGATTAAAACCATAAATTCATGTTTACTGAGGTAATAAATCAAGTCAGAAGTAGAGTCATTTTCTCAGACTTTGCAATGAAAGGATGAAAGTTTAAGGCACTTCTGCATTGTCAGACCCAGAGGTTGCTCACTGGTAGGAAGCTAATCATGCTCTTTGTTTTTAGCTATTCTATTGGCATACTGTATGTCTGTGGACAGCAATGTCGGTCAGTGGATTGTTATTTTATATGATACATACTGTATATTTATGGTCCTTGGAGTGACTAATGACTTCAGAGGTCCGCTAACTTTTCCTGAAGCGCCACCATGTGGTTGGCATGTACTGTAGTTTTGAGTCAGATGTCTCAAGACCTGTTTGATGGATTACCTCGAAACTTGGTACAGACATTCATGCCCATGGCAGGATAACTTTAATCACCTTGGTGGTCTCCTGACTTTTCAGGTAAAAAATGCAATCTCTCCCACAAAATACCTGCACAACTAAGGACATCCCCATCAGTCTCAGCTGTACTTGTATGTTTAATGCTCATTAGCAAATGTTAGCACACTAAATTAAGATGGAGAACATGGTGAACATAACTCTTTAACATCAGCATGTAAGCAGTGTTATTGTGAGCATTTTAGTTATCACCTTTAGCATTTAGAGTGAAAACAGATGCACCTCCCAGAGTTTCTAGCATGGCTTTAGACTCTTGACTGTAGACTCTCTAGTTGATTTTGTGGTGATAGATCCCCAGTTCACGTGTCCGGGAGCATTACTGTAGCAGCCATGATGCTGCGTATAGTGTTGCACACATGCAGCCACTTTCCCAGTAAAAATCTGCCACCACCTCTTAGTTTAGTTTAGCAGGTTGTCAGCTGTGTGTCTGCCCTGAGTAACGATACTCTGTCTGCCCGGTGTAGCGTTAGCAAGTGCCCGTCAGACCACGTGTATCTGTGCTACGTTAGCAGCTCTATTGTTGCCGGTGGCTTCATGCTCGCCATTGTCACACATATACGGTCTGTCAGTGTGTGTCCAACAGTCAGCGAGTGTGGGATGGTCGGTGGCGTCACAGCTGTGAACGTGGCGGTAGAACTGTGTGTACAGTTTATTTGTCGGTCAATAAATGCTACAAATGCTTAGCTTTAGCGAGATCAAGACCTGAGCCAACTTCCTGTATCTTGCAATGCCAGCTCAGACTCTCTTAAAGTGGGCTGTTAAGGTGGACCAGATATTCCTTTAAGTGACAAGCCGCTCCTCTAAGTTTTGCTCTGCTTTTTAATTAATTATTAATATTTCTTTTAATATTTAACTAATAGCGTTAATCAGCTAAAACAGTTAATTAAAACAGTTAATTATTAACATTCCTACATGTTTTTACATGCTTGTTGCCATTCGCATTTAGGGTGAAACACTGATCTGCAGCCTCACAGACATAGTGTCTTAGTATTGTTGATTTCATGTTGATGAGTAATTCTGTTTAGTAATGTCATAATATGAGAAAACTGGCAAAACATGTACAATTAAATACAATTTTATAAAATACAATTGGTTTAAACTTATTTTGGAATAATGGACTAAATGTATATCGTAACAAACAGATTTTTATCCATTCAGAGTCGTGAGTATCAGTTGACGTGGGATATACTATAGCCTGGATCATTGTATGCTCTCCTGTGCATTATTTTCCACTATATGAGGTCTGGCTTAGTTACAGACAGGAATGAGGTCACTTATGGCAAATGGATTCCTCATATCCAACCCATTAAGTGATTTATTTTTTTCTTGGTTGGAGCCTTTGGCTATTTACATGCTGCTCTGTACATTAAACTGGCTAAACTCAGGGCCAGCTATCACTGCATCTCAATTAATGTAGCGCACATACTCACATACACATTGGTGAGTTCTTATAATAGCACGTAATAGTAATAAAAAACACGAGTTTAACTGCCATGTCTTCCTCATTCTAAGTCACTGACTTTGATAGAAGAGCTCATTAGTTGATCAGATTTCTGAATATGTCTTAATCAAGATTAAAACATTTGTTCAGTATCTGCTGTCTCATCTAAGCTCGATCCAGCAAATGATTTTATAGTTAAAAATGACCTGAAGCTTCTTCTTGGCCTTTAATAATCCCTGTTTTGTTTTACTAGTCTCATTATGTGAAAGCCTCATGAATCCTTATTCCCATTTCAGTTTTCTTGCAATTCCTCTTAGTCTCGCGCGGCATTCCAGCGCAGGAGAGAAATCCGAATTCCTATAAATTTTTCTTTACCGGCTGTTTGAAATACAGTCAGCCATTATGTCAGCGCATGTGGAGCAGAGCCACTTTGATACGCTAAGTGGACTCAATCACAGCGAGAGCCAGACAGAGAGAGGGAGCGCCAGAGAGGGAGAGAGAGAGAATCAAATGACCATTTTTTTTCTTAACTGAAATGGTAGCTGGCCGGTGCAGCAGACGCCCTCCTCCAGCCAGAAAGCCTGACACCGAAGGGTGCCAGAGAGTGCTGCACTAGTCACACACACAGCTCTTGTTCCATCAGTGCTACTGAATGCAGACAGATGGTTAATTACTCCTATGTGTGTGTATGTGTGTGAGATCTAAATGGGCCTGCCTAGGTGTATGCTCCCCAAGTCCACCTGCACTCCATTGACATTTGAGTTCATGTATGCCATTGACATTCGCGACACACAGCAAGCAACATTTTTTTTTTTTTTTTTTGTTTTTTAATAGCATTCATCCTTGCAAGCTCCTGGAGCTCAAACAACACAGACTTCACTCTAAAAGTATAATTAATTCAAAACTAGCACATAAATGCTACTTGCAGGATTAGTACTGTGACAGTGGAAAAACATGCAAACCCCCTCATCATTCCTTTGAGAGCTGAAAGTGAAATATACTAAATGACTCTGCTTTGTATACGGTGGGTCACAGTGGCAGATAAAAGCTTTTGTGATGGGTAATGGGCGTTGAAAGCTGCAGCCTGAAACCAGACAACTATAGAAAAGGACGGTTGTCAAATAGTGACAGATTTGGAGCGGTGATGTGGTGACTTAAGCGGGGTTTAAAGCACAGCTGAGAGGTAATGGCTCTGTGTATTCAGTGACTTATTTCCACAGTGTCCAAACTTAAACCTGAGGAATGCGAGCGACTTAAAAGCAGCATCTTACCAGCTATGATGGGGGCCAGGCGGAAGATATCCGAGAGCCGGCTATTGACTGGTTCATACGGAGAGTACTCCAGCAAATCATTACCTGCATGGGGAAAAAAATGGTAGTAAACAATATGTACTTTAAATGGTGTGTATATGTATGTAAACATGTGGCGTGGGAAGATGCTCTCTGATGCTCTAACCTTAACCTGTCATTTATACTAAATGGATAATCCCTGATAGCTACTCATTTTGACATTGCTTGTTTTATACACATTAATAGGTTGTGTGATGATCTAATAATCTACCTACAAGTAGTAAAATAGCTCCACTTTGAGATGCACATTTATTAGTGATAATTATCCATAAAATATCATCTAACAATAACAGACTCCACTCTATCTGCATAATCTTCTGATTCTTACATTTTTATGATGGCATTTCTATTTTAAATGCAGGACTCTTCCTTATATTTTACCAAAATAAAAGGATCTTGACACTTCCACCACCATCATCACATACTGGTATAGTGAGTTTGGATTATGATAAATAGTTTGCATACCCTGCAAACTCTGAAATATGCTCCAAAAGATCCGGAGGCAGTTCTTCTCCTTCTTCATGCCTCTCCTACACCTGCAGTTATTGAGGGTGCTCTGCTTCATGGCATCTATAGCGCTGCGGCACTCGCCCTGCGCCTCCGGACCGGTGACCGCGCTGAAGTTGCTCTCCCTGCCCGCCACACACTGCCTCATGGTCCGGTACTTGGTGCTGCAGCTGTACTCCTTCAGACATTGCTCACTGGCCTTTACGCAGTCCAGACGGGCTGGCCGGGAGGACGAGCCGCCGTCACCTTTCAAGGTGAACACCGAGTCTGGGAGTTACAAGAAGGAAGTCAGAAAGATTTGTGTTCCCAACGTGAACTAATGGATCCACATTGTTCTACGCGCAACAGGCTAACCAATCAGTCAGTTAGTATTATTGAATAGGAGAGTACTTCGTTGTATTATTGCCAAATAATACGCAGATTCACTGAGCATTATAGAGAAACTTTCTGCAACCGTGCCTCAACAATCAGACCAGATCATACAAATGAACACGGAGGGCTGTGCGTTATTACGCACCGCAACTGAGGGACAGGTGCAGTTTTAAAATATATATTATAGCCTAAACATTTTTTTTATTTTAATTTAACAGATGGATGCGTCACTTACCCGGGAAGGACAGTATCATGACAAAAGTTGTTAAAATCATTGCGCTTTAGGACACTTCGACGTTGTAAAGAGGTGTTTTCTGGATTAAAATAAACTTGTCACACAGATCCGCTTTTCTTCGGGTTGCACATGATGTGAGTTCAGGTGATGATGCATCCGGTAGATCCAACAGCGACAATCCAAACTCTCCAGCTGAGTCCAGCAGCTAAAACCACATCGTGCAGAGCTTTTGGACGAGTTTTGGACGACTGAAAAAACCAAGTGAGACACAGAGGGACCATTTCCACTTTCACTCCGCTCCCCCTCCGTCAACTCCTCAGCTCGTCCGCGTTTTTGATCCGACACCGGAGCTGTCGGTGGGTTGGAGGGGGAAAACTTTACACCTGCGACCGAAAAGAGTCAGAGCAAATCACAGTCCAACTTAATTAATTTAACTTAAATTGATCATCACTGCTTTGGACGGATTGCGCTTAAATGATACATCCCCAAAAGCTGGAAAAATCCCTTCCGATCCGCAGGTGGAAAGACAAAACAAGCCCCGCGTGATCCGGACTGTCCTCCACTCTGATGACAAACTGAGACGCTCGGGATGCAGCGCGTGAGGGCGTGACGTCATGCGACTATGCGCACAATAACCTTAATAAACCCATTAACAGCCTCAATTTACAGCCGACTGCACACAAGTTGATGGCCTGCAGCGAGCAGGTTACATCTGTAAGAACATTTCAGCTGGATCGAGTTCACTCATTAACTCCACATTTATAATAGCCCATTATATATTTATGTAACTTGCAGGCCTGCGCAACACCAGAGCCTAACAGATTTAAAGTGTATTTCCTATAGAACAGCAAAATTGCAGCGATTTTTAAGTGTCTGGGTATCTCACTGAAGGCAGTTTGTCCTCAGCCCAGCTCTTTAGCATGTATAGACACTATTAATAGCCTGCAGCACTTTAATCTGAGAGAGTGGGTGTAGCCTACATCTGTTTTTTTTTGGTGGGATGTTTAAAAGATCCAAGTTATTTCAATCCCTCAAAATGAAAGTGGTAAGTTGGGCAGAAAAAAAAAAATCAAATTGCTTCTTTATCTGAAATTGCAGTTACCATATAAATTGTGATAACTATTGCCAAAACTTTTTCTATCAAAGTTTGTTTTTCTGCAGTAAGAAAAATCAGGTTGAATGGAAAAATGAGACGTGGCACTCAAGGATACACTGGGTTTAAGATTTTGGAAGCTTGCAGCAAGGGATGCACCAGTCAGAGTTTTTCAGTGCCGATACCAATGCCTAGGCTTCGGGTATTGGCCGATACCGAATACCAATCCGATACCAGCGTTTAATTAATAATTCGTGGGCCTCGCTGTGTGGAAGTGAGTGGGATCATTTTTTTATGTGTAAGGTGACATCAGGCTTAACTTAAACATTGCCTTCCTAACTTTGTAAAACAAACTGTGATTAAAAAAAAATACTTTGATATAAATTTACTGAATTGTTATTTATTATAAAAGTAATAAATCATACACATGCAACTTGGTAAAATATCTTCAAAATTAAGCTTCAACCTTTTAATGGACAACACGGTCAAAACTTAAACAGGAATTCAAATTCTAGTATATAATTTGTATAGTACATGAACATAGAATTGAACTGAATAGATCGGCCATATTGTCACGAATATTTCAGAGTCATCGTCAACCGCTTATCCGGGGTCGGGTCGCAGGGGCAGCAGCCCAAGCAGGGGACCCCAAACTTCCCTTTCCCGGGCCACATTAACCAGCTCTGACTGGGGGATCCCGAGGCCTTCCCAGGCCAGTGTGGAGGTATAATCTCTCCACCTAGTCCTGGGTCGTCTCCAGGGCCTCCTCTCAGCTGGTCGTGCCTGGAGCACCTCCCTAGGGAGGCAACCAGGGGGGCATCCTTACCAGATGCCCGAACCACCTCAACTAGCTCCTTTCAACGCAAAGGAGCAGCGGCTCTACTCCGAGTCCCTCGCGGATCGCTGAGCTTCTCGCCCTCACCACGAATATCTGTTCCAGCCATTTGAGTCAATACCTCCCAGATATCCATATCAGTGCATCCCTGCTTGCAGCTTGCTCTGTAGTCCAGAGAGTCTGCACGACAAATACATTCAGGTGCCATTATGATTTCATATTCTATTAAATTTACAACATATTGTGCTTGAATGCCACATTAAAATATCATTATGGTGTAAATCTATATGTTGTAATGCTAACCTAGAGCATTTTGTCACTGATTTGCAACATATCAGTATTTTGTTCTATATAGCAAAAAGGAAAACATGTTTGCACTTTTATTATGTTGGTTGCACTGTCTTCTTTTAACTTGTGTACAGCCTGATAAGTACATAAGCATTTCACTGCGCATTATACTTTTATAATTGTGTATGTGATGGAAAAACTTGAAAACCACTCAGCATGCAGGACATCTGAATGAGTAGTTACTTATTTTAAGGCACCTCTGCAGGTTTTCACACTGTATTTCACAGTGAATAGAGCAACTACTACTACTACTACTACTACTACTACTACTGCAAAAGAAATAAAATATCACCCATAAAGGAAAAAAAAAAGACTAGAGGCTCACTTCCCACAGCAAAAACACTGTTTAATGAACTAAAGTGATCAAAATCCAACATGCATCAGTATCGGTGTGACTTACCCATTAAAAATGTGGATACAACTACAGTATATATTGCTGTATTGCCATGCTGTCAAACTTCTAGAACAAAACCCTTTTATTGCCAAACCACCTTTCATTTATTTATCATCCTCTCTACTCTCTTCAGTTCGCCTTAGGCCACTCTGATTCCCCAAACCGAAACTTCTTCATGTATTAAAACCAAAGAGTAAAAGAGGAGCAATGGCGTAACATCAAGTTCACGCACAGGTTCATTTATTTATGTTGTGGAAAAGGGATGAGCTGCAGCATCTTTGAAAATCCTCAGAACTGTCTCTGAATATAAAAGAAATACAACCAGGGATAACCACAGTTAGAGGAAAGACTGCTGAGCGTGCAGTAGGATTATTGTGTGGTTTATAACAATTTATTACCTCTGTAATAAGATAGTGATTGTGTTATTCTTCTACTGTATTAAATCAGTTATTTTGCAGAGCGAAATTTGGGAAAGGTATTTTTGTTAAAGTATTATAGATGTTTTGTGCTCCAGGTTTAAGAAGAAAATGCAAACATCTAATATTGCATATGAATAGCATGTACAAACGAAGAGAGTCTAACTGAGCGGGAATTTGCCAGCAAATTGAATCGATTGGAGCATGACTGATTAATTAATCGTGAGTGCCCAGTGGATTACATTAGTATCATAATAAAAACTCATTCGACTAGATGTAATTCATGTCACATTTCCCATCCCAAGTAAAAGGCAGGCATTAAAAACATTGATTTGCTTTTTTATTGTGTAGAGACTGATGCAAAGATGCATCATGCAGCATTCACACTGTCCCAATGTATTTTTTTCTCAGGCAATTCATATTTGGTTGTATAGTTAACCACATGGAAATGTGTCCTCTCTAATGAAGTGTTTAGAGATTATTGGATGGCCCCTGTTAAACCAATAAGTCAATACCTCTCTGTAAAGTGCTTCAGCTCATAGACATTGCCAGTCATTAACTATGCTAAAGTGAAATCTTTGTTTAAAAAGTCAACAGATTTTTGACCGACTTGGCAAAGAAAGTGTTATGATACAGGTCTATATTAAATGTTAACTTGCAATATTGTCACCTCTCAGTTACAGCGTATTTATTACATAGTGTAGCTAAATAACCATCCAGTGATATAGTGTTATAGCTTTAGGATGTGATTGATTTCTGTTCATTAAAGCTCCAGTGCAGGTTAGGAAGCCATCAGTTGTTACCAGTGACAGTAGCTTATGTTGCATTTCCTGCATATGATACGTCCTACTTAAACAAATGAAAAATCCATACCGAGTCGGTAACAGGAAGAGGCTCAAGCTTCGCGGTCCCTTGCTCATTCATGCCAGGACCCTTTATTACCCCGCAAAAAGCTTTCTCTCAGCACCATCCATCTCCAGCCCTTTATGGTGATCATTCATTTGATGCGTCCCCTAAGAACACTGAAGCCTTCACTGCACAAGAACACTCGCTGGATGAGATTTATTAGGCGCTAATCAATATTATTGTTCTGAGTATATCACAAGATCAACACTAACTAATTACCGGGTCCCTAGGCCAGTCTCTGCACCTCTGACAGGGTGCCATAACTCACTTCATGTTAAAAGGATTAATTTCTTGTTAAAGGCCCAGTCTGTCATTTTGTTGATCGTGTAAATCACAGGTATATTCTTAGAATTAATTAAAGAGTTTCTCTTGATAAGTAAGTAATACTTATCATATCAGGTACTCCCTGTAAATGTGAAAAGTAGCTGTTAAACGCTTGTAAGGTTCTCCATAAAATCCAAATAATATTTAGCTGTTTATGTTTGATTTCCTGACAACTTCTCAGAAACTATCCTGCAGCATAATCCACTCCACTGTCCACCATCTGTATGCTCACCATGGTCCAAACACCCACAGTTGTGCCAAAATATGGCTAAATACACAGCTTACACCCATGCCAAAATGTGAATGCATGGATGTGCATGAGGACCATGAAAACAGAAGAGTGGAAGCTGTGTATTTAGCCATGTTTTGGCTCAGTGTGGTCCAAACACCGATTTTTTCGCCAAATCCCCAGAACAATGTGTTGGGAGCACACCGAGCATATGGACGGACAATATGTGTGTTGGTTCATTTTCGGCAAAATATGGCAAATCAAAAATGTGGTGGAAAAAGACGGACAATGGATGAATTTGTTTACACAGCACAAAGTGTGCTGCATCCATATAAAGTGAGAGATTCATGAGAACTTTGTGTCCATACAAAGTGGGACTTTTGTATTCATACGGATGTTTGTATTCATGGGGATGTTTCTATACCCCCACTGTTAAATCTGGTCACCTTCAGACTCTGTTCTGACCAGCATGAATTTAAGGGAACTGTTGTTCTCCATGAAGAAGCAAAATATAGATTAGATAGTATAGATTTCTAAGTTTCACTTAAGGGCTGCGTGGTGGTGCAGTGGTTAGCACCGTCACCTCGCAGCAAGAGGGTTGCAGGTCTGAACACACACTTCTGTGTGGAGTTTACACGTTTTCCCGTGTTAGCGTTTCTCCGGGTTCTCCAGCTTCCTCCCACAGTCCAAAGACATGCAATTTAGGTTGATTGATGACTCTGAATTGCTCGTAGGTGTGAATGTGAGCATGAGTGGTTGTCTGTCTCTATGTGGCGGCCCTGCGATGGACTGGAAATTCTTAGTCGACCAACTCTTATTTTGGTCTGATTTTGTCGACTAGCCGATAAACTGATTTAATCAACAGATCTGTAAAACAGTTTCTCCACAAAGAATCACATACAAGCACCACTTTAAATCTTGTGTTTACCAGAGATATGCTCATTGGAAATAAGACATTCTGCATGACAAAAGCATAAAAAGGACTAATCGACCAAAGAAATGTTAGTAGAATAAGACCAAAATGACTGACTTTAATAACTACAATCTTATGAGAATGTAGGCTGTTTGAACTTTACGTAGATTTGCCAAGTTTTAACATATGGAAGAAGGGAAACTGCCCAGCAGAATATTACTTATTTTCTCATTTCATGTCTTTATAATCATCTCAAGACTCCCCTGATTTATTATATACTTAAGCCCAGCTTCTAGGTTCACTGATTAAAGGTCTTATAGAGAGATAGTAACACATTTTTGGTTAGATTATGGTAGTTATTATTTATTAAACATGTATCTATTAGGTGGGTTAGCTATTTGGGAAGCAAAACTTCTATAAAAGCGTCCCTGATCACAGGAACAGGAAGGATGATGCATCCTGTAGCCTGAAGTGAAATAAAGAGAGACTACAGCACCATCTAGTGGGAAACACAACCCTGTACCAGCTTTGCTGACCTGCTGAATCATGGTCTGCTGTTGTGACTTCTACAATTTAAGTTTGGTGTCATTGTTGATTTTTTTAAAGCCATGCTCTCAGATTTCATTTCAAGTCAAGTCTTGTCTTTGTTCGATTTATAGTTTTGGCTCAAGTGCAATTAATGAGCCATGGCAGACATCCTTTATTTTGGAGAATGAAGCGTTTTTTGGTCCTAAAATAAAGCCACAAAAAATATATTTGAGACATCTGGTGAGAGACAAACCAACAAACAAACAGCAGACCTAGCTATAAAAGCATATGACTTCAAACTTCAAATAATGATTGATTAAGTAATTTGTTTTCTGTTATTTTTATTTCATCATCACAGGGATATACTGTGTTATTGCGCAGAATGTGAAACCAGCCTCTTTCCACATATTCACAATGTCTTTGCTGGCACAACCATCTTATGATTTACTTGTTTTTACTTTGCTCTGTATAGTCCGTGTCACTGATTACTTCTGCGACCCACTACCTCTGTCTGCCGTGGGTCACTTGTTGTGTGGTGAACCCACAGGACCCACCAACCCTACCTACCCTCCTTTCTTCCTGTGGGGATATAACACACATATCACATCACATTTGCTTAGAAGTTGTCATATTTTCAGTGCATATTATCACATGAATACAGAAAAGAATGCCAAAAAAACACTGATTACACGCTGATTACATTTTTGACACATTACGTCTCTCTCTCTGTATGTTTCGTCAGTCTGTCTGTAGATACTTTCTCCTGAACACAATAAGCAAAGAACAATTCAGAACAGAAACTCCATGTTTTCCCCTGGAGAGCTGATGATCTGATTAAATTTTAGCAGCACCTTGCTGCATTCATTTGCATATCAGAGATGCTCAAGAAGAAAACCGGCAGGTCATTAAGCAGCTCAAATGCCTCATGTTTAACTCACAGCTTCCCTAAGGCGAGAACAAGGTCAGTTTGGTTGTGATTAGCATTGAGGAAAGGTTACATTGATTAGGCCAAAGTAATGGGAATAACAGACTCGCAGTGGGCAACAGTGAGCGCGTCTGTCTGGACAGGAAAAGACGAGACGTGTGTCCTAGAGCTCTAAAACTCCTCTCTCACTTCCTCTGTGACCCAGAAAAAAGGATGTTTGCGCTGCCATGTTTCCTACTCAGCCGGTAATGGAGGCTATAGAAGAGGGTGCACTTCTCTCACTTAGCCGTGACTGAGGAGAGATTGTGACACCAGTGATAAAACAGGAAAAAAACATGGCAGGAGAACTGCCATTTTTTAAGTGAAAATGTATAATTACAGTCATGATTTTCTAATTAATGTGTGCTTATTCAGAGCTTATTCTAGGGCTGCACGACCAAAATAATAATATAAATAATATTGAAATCACAATAGTTAATCACGGTTATTCATAGATTTTAGGGATCATTTTTTTTTTGCAATTTATATGAATGATTTGTATTTTTATTTTATTTCATTATTTAATCTTGGTGTTATTAGTTTGTGTGTTATTTATAAGCTGCTTAGAGCTAGTATTAGGAAGTTAATCAGGTCATAATTCCCTCTCTATTTTCTATTTTGTATTGCTGTGAAAACATCTGTATTTATTCAAGTTTCTCGCCATAAACTACTTTTTACAAGATTGCATTTGAACACATCATGATAGCGTTATAGTTTACCATTAGCCAATACTTATTTTTACTGTTTTGATGTTTTGAGGTTGCGCTTCAATGTTAGTATTTTGTCCTCCTTGATTTTGAAATCTGTAAAAGTGTGATAAGGGAGCACATCCCAGTTATTTTACTGATTACAGCACTTTTTAAAGCGCAATTAAAATTTGATTAATTGTGCAGCCCTAGCTTTTCCATACTTATAGTAGATCTCCTACATGTATAAAGCATACTGTGGGTTAAAGTACATGTCCATCTTCTCAGTAGCACACATCCATTTTTGATGAAGTTGTACATAAACTGCCTGAAACAGCCACTTCCCTGTAGCCATTTCCCCTGGCTAAAGGGAGCCAGAGGAAGAGGCTCCCAGTGTTTACCATTCCTCCACTTCAGATTACTTTCTGGTAGGAGGAGTAGCTGTTAAGGGAGGTGGCTATTTAAGGTCACTGAGTAAATATCTGTGTGGCCAAAATCCAGATATTCCAGAAATTCCATCCATCTGCAGCCGCTTATCCCGTTAGGGGTCGCAGGGGTGCTGGAGCTGATCCCAGCTGGCATTGGCTGAAGTCAGGGTTCACCCTGGACCCTGGATGGTTGCCAGTCCATCACAGGGCTGGCACATGGAGACAGGCAACCATTAACACTAGAAATTAGAAATAAAACTCTCATCTGCTTAATTTGAATATGTTACACAAAATGTTGTCATTCATTTAAATATTATTTTTTATTTATATTTTAATATAAGTATTTTTTTTAAAAAGTGCAATATAACATGTCACTTTAATTTCTGTGCCATTGTTGACTTCATTATTTAGCGTTCTTGTAGTGGGTCTGCTTGCTGTAAAATCAGTAATATAAATGTATCCCAAATAAATGATTAAATTTCCCATGTTGGTAACCCAATTTTTCTGGTTAAACTTCATTTTATGGAGCAATTTCTAACTCGCATGCAGCCCACAATGTCAGCAGTATTTTAGCCAAGGCATGTTTATTTTGTATAGCAGCTTTCTGCAAGGCAGACAGGAAGGCATTAAGAAAAGATATAAAAGAAACACAAGGCAATATAAAAAGGCAATATAAAGAGACACACATAAATAGGATTATATATAGAGGTTTTATTAGTTTCAAATAAAACAAAACAAAACAAATTTCTAGCATTAAACAGCTTGTCACATGAAGTTGAATACAAGCAAATTTGCTGCATCTGTTCAGCTGTTGGGCTGTTTTGGGTTTTGTTCGAGAAGTGTCTCTGTATTGTCTATGATTTACTGCAAATTACCATATGTGACCAGTCAACACATGGGTGCACAGTGCACACACACACAAGACACGCCCAAAAATGTGCACGCTGCCAGCTGGTGTTTAGGAAAGCAAACAGGCAAACATGATGACTATATGGCTTTATGGCACGGCTACGCTCATTTTGCAATTACTCTCGTGTCAGCTGTTAGTAAAAGTGCATTCTTTCATTTAATGCTGTCATATGGCAAGGAAACCTTACTGAGCACAGCGTGCATGCACACACTGTGGATGATCTGCTGCGTGTGATGAAACCAGCAGGGGGCAGTGTTGTTCCACCGCCAGCAGCAATGCAAACAAGTGACGACCGCACAGCATTTCATAACGCCACGCTGGAGATAATCTTAAAAATAGTGCTGAGTGTTGCACTGCCATTGTGTCATCACCTCATATGCTCTGTGAGAATTTAGCCATCATGCTTCATCTTGCATTCATTTTTTTAGCTGCGTTTTCCCTCCCCCAGTTACGCTGAACTAAATCGACAGTCAAGGTGTCAGAGCCAGTCATGTGGAACGGTGAAATCTTTTTTTATTTATGGTTTCCTTTTAACTATGCACATATGCACATTGACAGTGCGTGGGCAGGGTGGTCACAGTCCTGGAAGAACACTGCTGCTGGGCTTCATGATCACAGAGCAGGGTTTCACTTCAGTTTTGTCATACTGTATATGTTAATTTTAGATGGTCCACTTCCAGGTGGCTCCTCTGCCATAGCAACGCTGCTATTGTTTTAACACTCCACAAATATCCTGCAGTGTTATCCCAATGGAGTCTTTATCCACACTGCAAGGCTTTGGACAGGGGGGCCCTCCAACATTGCTTTACCTCTCTCCCTGCCTGATGCCTGGGATGTTTTTGGCCTCCAGTAGGCTTTAAGTGAGCAAGACATATTTAGGCTTGTTATAAACTTGCTCCGTTCTTGTAGAGCAATTATAACAAGCTGCTAGCGGTTGCTCCCATTTGGGATTCTTCCAACGTGGTTATATAAGATAGTATTTTCTGGGGATTGCATACAATTTCACAGGGATAGCGCAATATTTAAAGAGCCCGTTCACATCATTTAATTGATAATTTATGTAAAACCATGCCATATAGCAACAGATAGGGTGCAGTAATTACATGTGAGTACGCTAATTGTTTTCATGGGGGTTTATTAAGCACCAAAAAACAATGAGCAGTGCAAGTTTTAAATATTAAACTTCTTGTCGTCAGCACTTTGTATGTTCGCCCTGACGATAACATGAGACCAGAAACACATTGTCCTTTTATGTCGATGTCTACCAGTTTTGTCTCGTTGGCAATACTGACTCCATCCATCTATCTTCAACTGCTTATCCCGTTAGGGGTCGCAAGGGGGCTGGAGCTGATCCCAGCTGGCATTGGACGAAGGCGGGGTTCACCCTGGACAGGTCGCCAGTCCATCGCAGGGGACATAGATACATCTGCAACCCGGAATGGGATAAGCAGTTGCAGATGAATGTATGGATTTCCAAAACCCCAAAATGTTTACAGGGTATAGACACACTTTTCTCAACTAATGTACAGTTTATCCTGACAAGATGAATTCAGTCTTTCCAGCACACATAAAGACAACACATCTGATCTTACAGTGGGATTATAATGCTCTCAGAATTGTGATCATGTAACATATGGTGTCACTTCTGTGCAGGCAGCTTGAATATTGTTCTTGGCTTTCACTGTCTTCCTACACCAACATTTTGTCCTCCGTATCCCCGCTTGGTATTCCCCCCCACACTTCCAATTATCCTTGACGTGATAACACACCATAATGTGACACACAAGGGCAAACGGCTACTCTGTCTAGTAACAGATCTCGGACCAACTCTTCCCTCTGCATACTGGTAAAGAAAGTGTCTTGAATGTTTCATCGAGTCCTCATTAGCCATCAGATTTCCCAATTTGTATTATAATTATATCCAGACAACACACTTCGAGCTGCCTCTTCTTAGTCAGTTAGACAACTACTTGGTTGTTTTGATCTTAGTTGACTAAGATTTCTTTCGTCCATTAGTCATTTTTTATGCTTTTTCATGCTGAATGGCTTATTCCCAAGAGACTTATGAGCACATCTCTGGTAAACAAGATTTGAACTGGTGCTTTTGTGTGATCCTTTATGGAGAACCTCAATTTTATAGATCTCAATTAAATCAACTAATCAATTAGTCGACTACTAATTTTTTGATCGAGCACGTCCCTATACCATTCATTAAGCATTCTACTACTACTACTAGGTCTGTAGTTCAGATATCTATAGACTATTTGATGCAGTTTAAAGGCAGACAAATCATGTGAACCACTCCACCTGTATACAAAGCACACCTATAGACAGATTACCACCACGTTACCACAGCGATGTTGCAGCAGTCAAAGTTAAAGCAGGGGGTACTATACATTACTATACCCCCTTTGACCACAACATGGTGCTGTTCGCATTTCCAATCGTTGACTCCGCCATAGACAAAATATGAGATATTTGTGTGTTGTTACGTTGTAGTGAATGAAACTCACAAGACTTTTCGTTGGTAGAGCTGATCTTCATATGCTGGCCTTTTGTGAGTTGCTTCACATTTATTTCTCCGCTCTGGAACCGGAAAAACTGTCGAAGAGACAATGTGTAGCTGTGTGTACAACCCTATTTATATATTTTTAAAACCTTGACATTTTGTAAACGGTATCTTTGTGTTTACAATACGGCCAATAAAATACTGTACACGACTGAGAAAAGAAAGAAATCCCATACACATGCCCATACAAGTGACATCATGCCTAATATTAAGGTTGGGATCTTTTTGGGGGTAATGCTGCTAGCTGCTTTTGTTTTGACAAGAGTTGGCAACACTGGACTTCTAGCGTACTCTTGCTGATTTCTTACGATTACCAACCCCAGAACATTCCTTGTGCAACTGAGGAAGCTAAGATGTCGCAACAGGCCTAATTTATATTTCACTGGTTGAAGTTATCGAGCGTTCCTTGTAGCGGCTATATTATGAATTGATACCCAGCTTGGATGCGGCTGAGCTGTGTAGCTTGTATCCGTGGAGACTTCCATGCCCATCCATCGGATCAATGAGAAATGATGCTACCTTGAGAGGGTCGAACTGATTCTTCCCTCTGTACAGCTCCATGCATTTTAAAATCCCTCTTAAGTCATATATATCACAATTTCATCCACCATGCTCAATAACAGCAGAATTCCAGCATGTCTCAAGGTGAAAGGTTGAATTAAAACTTAAACAAATCTCCACACATTGTTTCCTCATCCCTATAACAAGATAAATAACTTAAGCCTAATATGATAATTACGTTAAAATAGTTACCGCACTATATGAGGAGCAGAGATGTAGCAGGGTTTCCGCAAGAAAAGTTGTTTGGACTGGTGTCGGTAGGGCGGGGGTTCATGAGGAAAACTCAGGCTAAGACTAAGGTCAGTGTGTAAGCGAGCAGTTGTTGGCGCTAACTTGCACTGGGAGCTGTAGCATTTATTAACCGACAGCCTTAACGGTGTACACTGCACTGCTACGTTCACAGCTATAGCATGACTGTTAACTTCATACTCAGCGTTTGTCACACACGTCAAGGGTTGTCTCCCAATACCATTTTTTGGGGCCTAGAAGCTTCGGTGAGAAATATGTGAAAGTACTCAATGCTTCACAGAGTGATAAAAACAGTCATATCCTTCTGAGAATAACTACTAGTAATCAGTATATGGTGGGAGTTTTCCTTATTTCATGGGCTATTCATGGCATTTAAAAAATCAAAGCATTCAGTCAGTGATTTGAAGGTTGAATACCATGACAATGGTCGAAACTTTGAAAGCATTCGTGCCAGCACTACACTCGACGCATGACCTTTCCAGGAAACAGTCAGCACACTACCTATGCACTTAGAGTTATTCCTTAAAGGACTTAGCTACATTTTAAACATATTTTAGTTTAAAAAAACTCTTAAAAATACATAAATCACTGATATCAGGTTTGCAATACACTGGTGGAAGCCCTGCGCAGGGCTCAGCTTTCACTCGCCCACCGTACTTTTGCAGTGTGAGCTATTCACTAGTGTCACCTGGTCGTTTTTGGTGCACACTGCGAAATAAAAGTTCCTTTCTTCTACTGCAGGTCGCCTTCACTGCTGCAGCAATCGGGTCAAAAGAAACAAGTGACATCTGTAACAGTAGATATGCTGTGCTGCAGGAAACCAGCAATTCACTATAAGCAACAACCAGGGCACTAGGATACAGTTATACCACCAAAATACAATAAAATATACAAGTAACCTATATAATTAAAACTATAAACACAGTATTCCCTCAAACAGGCCACTTAATGCACAAATTACAACATCCAGTGTGTCAGTGACAAAGTGTACCTGTATCAGCCAACTTGCTGAAAGCAATAGCAGGCACTCACTGTTCTAACTGCTACCTTAGACAAACCTTAACTGCTTGCTTTAAGCTTTGTCCACAAATGAACAAACACATTGATTTACCTGGTAGACTTAAAGCTGGCTTTGCTGCCCACTTCGGCATCCAATCTCCTCAGTCCACTTGATCCTTTTACAGCTCTACTGTACCGCTGCTGCCTCCGACTTGGTCAGAGGTGTTTTCGTCTGAGGAACACTTTTAATTCCACAGTGATTTCTGTAAATATATATATATATAATTTATTTATTTTTTTCATTAAGCAATTTGGTTAAGTTTAGCTAAAAATGTAATTCATTCAGTCCTTATAGTCAGAAGAGTAACAATGCTGGACCTTGATTATACAGCAGCAGCAGCTTCTCTAATTTAAATGAGCTAAATCTGCCCAAAAGGTTTTCCGGTGGGAATGTGAATGTTTAAATCCTGCAAAATGGCCTTCCCTGGAACTGCCTATAAGGCTATTGATTATGTTTAAAGCTAGTTTAGGCAATTTATTTTTTAAGCTTTTTTTTTTTCGTTGAAATTATCTTTACATCCCGACAGCAATCGATAAATCAAATGCTTTGACAAGAAAAGAAGAAAAAAAATCTGGTTATGTGGCTGTCGCAGGCCCATAATAAGCCTGTCTAATCCTTTCATTCAGCCCGCATGAAGTGGTCGAATGGCCTACCTACCTACCTGTATACATACCTGTGCGCACTCTGCTCATGCACCCATTTCATCAGTGACTGGAAACTTTCATACACCTAGACAGGCAAAATTTTCCAGTACTAGTTTAAGTTTTTGGGTAGTACAAATGTGTTATTTCACCTTTTCTGGTGTTTTGGTGGCAATGGTGTTTTTGAATATTTCTACACACTGGGGTCCCTAAACAGTCTTGGAGTTGCATAATGTGCGTATAATTGTCAAGCTGAGATTTGTGGAGTCCAATTTCATGTGTGATAATGTTCGTCCCCATTGTAGCCATTTCACCTAGTGACCTTTTTTACTCACATTTTATGCATATGATGTCTTTAGGGCGGCAGTAGCTCAGTCTGTAGGGAGTTGGCTTGGGAATCGGAGGGTCACCGGTTCAAGTCCCGACATGGACCAAGAACTGAGTGTGAACTGGTAGCTGGAGAGGTGCCAGTTTACCTCTTGGGCACTGCCGAGGTGCCCCTTCTATCTGGATATGCCAAAACAGGATACACGTGGTTATCCAACCTTTATACTTGTCAACGTCCCATGACCATCCTATTTTTCTATGTGACGGACTCTAGGGACTCTCAGCCAGGTCAATTTCACCTGTTCTCATAAACACTTCAGTACAGTCAGAGTCTTGGCAGGTCATACCATAAACTCTCACGGTTTTTGTAAAAATTGATTCTGGTCTGGTGAAGACAGGTCGTACTGTATGAGGACATGAAATCTACTTCACCAGATCCTTGCCAATACGCACACACACGCTCATAGACTTGATTTTTTAAGTTGGATACTTTCAAAATCTAGCTTACTCTATCTCCTGAGTTTCCTACCTGAGCTTTTAATCTTTTAAATGGAATCAAATTTGAAAATATCTCCATTTTCAGTTCATTTTTTCTGTTTTTATTATCTTAATTTGAGCGATGTAGTTGTAATAGTAGTCTCATTTCATGTTGAAATACGTCAGCTCCTTTCATTTCATCATTCCGTAGGCAGTGACCTCTGAACCTTAGTGAGGATAATGCTGCGCTCTTACCAGCTGAGCACAACAGATTCCTCACTATATGCTTATATAGTGTTTTCAAGCGTGCAGCTTCAGCACATCCTGTAAGACATAAGAAGGTCCTTAAATAGGGTCCTTACATTTTAATGGTTTTATACATTAGATACAGTATGTTATGTCCACAGAGAAGGAGGACATGTTTTGGAACTGATCATGGTTTTCAACTGCAGCGCCTTAGTGCAATAGACTCCTGGATCACTACAGCTCATGTGTGACTTTAAGCAGTGACTCGCACTTTAAACACTGGCTCGTTCATTTCACTGCCCACCTGTGTAATGAATAACAACGCGTAAAATGCAGTATCACCACCGATTAAAATGTCATCACATCCACCAGGAAATGCCACCAATCAGAGGCAAATCTTGATCACCACTACACTGGCGACTGAAGCTGGCTCAGCAGCTGGAAAGGAGAAATTTAGTCTAACACGATTATTTGAGTCTAGCAGAAGCAGGGGTGGTTTGAGGACAAGAGCGTTGACTGCTCTGTTCCCGACTTGCAGTATAATGTGCACATGCTGTTATTACTCAGGGTGGAAGGCCTTTTTGTATGGTGCATTAAAAGGAAAATTCCAGTGTGATCGGAGTTTCCTCTTATTCCCTGCTTCCCTGTACATTTTTTAGCACTTCTTTAAGCTTTATTTCCATTTAATTACCAGACTTGGTTGTGACAGGCACAAGGAGACAATCAAGCATAATCACATTTTGGAGAGGAAAACCGCAAGATTATGAGATTAAACATCAGTTAATAATAATCCAAGAGGAAGCAAAAGAAATCAAAATAGTGCCCTCCCTCCTGTCTCTCCCTCCATTATAGTGGTGTTCCTGTGTGTTTTAGTGAAACTCTGAGTGGAGATGAAGTTTATATCCCTTTATGGTTCTGATTTGTGGATTTGGGTTCACTTTGATGGCTTGCTTCGACCGACTGAAATAAAAGTCTGTGGAGTTGTTTTCTTCAGCATCAGGACCTGAATGAGCCAAAGAGGTCGCCTATGACAAAGCATATTTCACAATGCCCTCAGTCATGGGGCGTGCATGTAATTATGTCACAATTGACTTTCGCAAGAGAAAGTGAAAAATCAGCACAAAGTCATATGGAGCTGACCTTATAACGTAGACCTGGATCTGGGTGTGTAGTCATGCACAATCTTTATCTCTCCCAATTCTTTTCAATGAACAGTGTGTGGACTTTATTGTGCCGCCTGTGTTGCTGCTTCAGCTGTTCTGCTACTTATTCATGGAGGGAGACTTCCCAAAAGGCCGCTTTCATCCTCTTTACTCAGTCCTTGGGGTCTCTCCAACTTCTTCACCACTGCTCACCGTGTTCATAAACAACTGATTCACATTGTTTGAAATTTCTACAAACGCGTTGTAAAAATTAAATTGCCAAACCAATAAAAGTGCCCCGTTGTCATCCCGAAGACATCGTTGTTGAACTACTTCTCTTGAGCTCCTACAGTAGCTCTGCAGAAATATACTATCCCCCAACTGTTTGGTCATTAGCATTATATTTAATCTTAGCACATTTGCACACAGGGATGCACCGCTCCGACTTTTACAGTCCAGATACCGATCGCAATACCTGACTGATACTGAGTACTGGCATCAGGATTGACTTAAGCATTGCTTTCCTAACTTTGTCAAACAAAATGTGATCAATAAATATATATAGATGTTTTAATAGTTCTTTATGATTGAAATAATACATCATAAACCAGCGACCTTCCGAATTAACTGGAATTACAATTCAAGTGGAAACCTTGTTATTTCAGCAACAAATTGGTCAAAACTTAAACAGCAATTTATATTCCAGTATATAACGTACATAGTTAGTATATAAACATTGAATTTAATAGATTGGCCCCATTGTCATTGATACCTGATCCAGTAATATGAGTCAGATCGGCCCGACAGCCGATCCGGTATCGGTGCATCCCTGTTGAGCACCTTATGCACGCTAATTAGACCAGTTCTCTGCTGGATACTCCAACCAATCACGACAAAGTGTGTAATAAACCCGCCTGTCCACCAGAGGATAGCGCGTCAGTTTCACATTTTGCCTCATCGAGGTGTGAATATGCATGCATGTATGAATGTGCAGTACCAGCAAGGGGCAACAAAACCACTCTCTCAGGTTTAGGCAACAAAACCACTTAGTTAGGTTTAGGAAATACATCATAGTTGGGTTTAAAATAGGCATGTAAATTAAGTAAAAATACAGAAACTGTGTAACATCAGTATGGAAAACACATCACAAACATGAATACAAAACATGTCACTAACTTGCAAAACAAAGCGCCGGCCTCCTAGTTGAAAGTCCTGTGTTTGTTGGACCCATGTGCCCGCCATAAGTGGTCTTTCTCCCCCTTTTATTCTACGTTATTACATTGCAGTCAGTACAGATTGCATGTCGTGAAAATGACACGCCTAAAGCAAGAACGGCGTCCTTATTACACGCTTTCCTTGCACATTATCATGTCATAGCAGGCAAGACTTAATTCATTTATTTGTGTGTTTGGAGATCAACACTTTTCCTGAATGCGATTCATTTTTTTCCCAGCTGTGAGCAGCTTCTCCATTTTCTTTTTACATTGGATGTTCAACCGCACAGTAAAAATTCGACGAATTATATATGTAAACGGACGTGTTTTCATCACACTACAGTGCTGGCACTTTGCTCCCGTGTGACCACCCAGTTAGAATTAGCATATAGTATGAAATTGGGACACAGCTTGTGTGCCACAATCTCTCCCACACAAAGACATACTAAAAGAGAATAAATGCAGGACTCTGAGCCATTTCCCAGGACTTAACCATTTTGCTATGCAGCTGGTAGCTCTCTCTATCAAGTGCTGAATTAATCAAGGCAACAGAGCAAATCACAGGTACCGCGACTTTGACTTGCCTGGAAGGCCTAAGCTCCCTGTCTTCAGTGCCTTTAACTGGGGTCAGGCAGAGTTTTGTCTCGATGGTTGCTCAAGCCACTGCCCTTTTGCTTTGTGTGGTGAAGTACCCCTCTGGACCAAAGTAAGATATAATAATGACCATAATTATTGTGATATTGTTGTCGCTGCTTGAGTTATACTTACGTTCTATTATATGCAGTATGTGTGTATTATTATAAAAATCCTGCCTCACTGAGAACTCATGTCATCATGTTAAGTGTCTAGTACTTCAACAGTTTAAGTAGTACTTCAGTAAATGTACTTGATTACATTCATCCACTGACCATGATAGTGAATCTGCATGTTGTACCAGCAGGCTTCCTCTCTGGGCTGAAACGAAACGCCGTCTCCATACAGAAACTATAGCTGTCAGATTCTGACAGGCTTGTAAATCACAGTTTGGGTTTGTTATTCACGAAGCCTCGTTAAGATCAAGATGTGTTTCGCAAGAGAGGACAAATTTGCAGTTATTGAAGATTACAAGATGAATAGACACACAAAGCAACCATGACACCCATACTGTAGATACACCAACATATATGTGGTTTTTAAATGTCATATATGACCACCGCACGTTTTCATGTCTCCAGTATCCAGTGTATTGAATGGGACTGTTGTATTTTCTTGAACATACCAGCTTTCTTGTCCAATTAGACTTTGAAGGGACTGTGAACACAGTAAACAGTGTGGGGCTGACACAGGGACAAATATGTTTCCATCACATGTAACAAAAAAAGGGAAATTTCTTTAATCATACATTAATCGTTTAACAATAGAAGTCTCGAATGGCACATGTGATAATGCCCCCTCAATAAGATTTACATACTAGACAGTAAACTGCATGTTACAGGTTAACAAGTGAAAACAAGTGCGTATTTAATGTCTTTGATTTGTAAATAGATTATTCCCCATGGGAAATGAATCGGCGTGTATGCTGCCTTCAGATGAAACTTGTGAGCTTGTGTTTATAACCTGGGAAGTCATGGACACATATGTTTGGCGTTGGAGTGGTTAAGTCGCGAGAATACCGCTGCTAATCTAGATCTCTCTGTGGCATGTGGAAACCACAGAGGCTCCAGTTTCGCAAGCTCAAATCAACATTTTCCTCAGACACAGTGTGAAATTACGTATAATTAGAAAATATGACTAAAATTACAATATGTTTACTCATTATATACCAAAAAATTAACTTGAATGTCCTCTGCCATTTTTGACGTGCTGGAAAAAATGCAAACATGCATCCATTTCTAAGGTCCTGACAGGTGTCTCACTGTCCTTGAAGTCTATTTCAGCTTTGGTGTTGCATTCCTAGTCAGTGAATATGCAGTGTCTGTTTGAAGACAGATACCTTAAAAGGACAGAAGTGTCAGTCTGAGAAGACAATGTGATATACGACTGTGAGCATTCATGGAAAGGTATAAATGCAGCTAAACAAGAGCGACTCAGTGCTCTCAGCCTTAAACATTTCATGTTGATGGCTGTGTGCTCACTTGCAAGTGCGTGTAATAAAACTCGCTCTGTTGTTTTTGAGTCCAGTTTTAACAGATATTGCCGCCACACTGACATCAACAAACACATCACAACTCGTGAACTTCAAGCTTTCAGAAACTTTACACTTACGAGGTCGTGAATACCACAAGTGGGGGGCTTTCACATGGACTCCTCTCGTAAACACGACCCCATCTGAAGGCACCATTATTGTAGGTAGTTTTCTTTTTTGTAACCTTAAGATACATTTATTTAGGTTGAGAATAACAGTGTGTAGAGGAACATAACCTGCTCTCTGTCATAATGCAGGTTGGTTTTCATGGTTGCTGAAACTGAAAGTTATATGATGTCTCATTCTTGATTAGTTGAGTATTGTAGAGAACGGCACACAGTAGCAGGATTTTGCTTTGCTTTTGTAGTCAGTGTGTTGTAGTTTTTAGCTTTGACCCTTGTAATGCGTGTTAGAATTTAGGGGTGAGAAAATCCTTGTATTTATGCTTTTAATTATTGATTTTATCAGGTTTTATTAAACATCCTGGAGTTCAGTGTCTTAACATGGGATTTTAGACATATTCATTTGGTTTGTTCATAACCATTTTGCACTCAGTATTACAATAATGAAAGCATCCAAACTGTCCCCAGATGGCAGTGTCAGGGGTGGAGCACAGCCCTCCCTGTGGCCTTTTCCCACCTATCCAGACATGTTGATGCTCTATGATAATCTCCCCCGCCATAGTGAAGGCTAAAGGGGAAATTGTGCTCCCTGCCATGATGGCCATTTGCATATTGTGCTGGAGTACAGCCGTGAAGCACATTTCAGTATCTTCACTGTATATTTTCATGTCTTATCACACTTGTCCACATGGTCTTTCCTTCAGGGTCTGTGTACATTATACATTACAGCTGGCTTCTATATACTACGGGCTGTCACGAGTATATACAGTAACGCAACACTATCTTTTATTAACCAGTTGTGCCGCTGACTTTGTTCAACTTGTATGTATTTGGATAAGGGGTACAGGCGTGTACATGATGTAAGATAACTCTATTGTAGGATGCGTATCAAAATGTGTGACAAGCAGCCAATATATTTCATGTTTTCATTCTCTTGACTACTTTTACTGTATATGTGGTTTAAACTCAATTTGGACTGTACATCACAGAGGTTGATGTAATTTGTAACACCGACATTTTCATTCATTTTGTTGTAATTTATGCTGTGACAGAGAGGAGAAGCTTTAGAAACCAGCTGAGAAAATAGGATTTGAAGGCCAAACTGATGAGGTGAAACAGATGAGGCGTAAAACATTAATAGTGACGTTCGACCGCTGTCACAGTCCAAAAATCTAAAAAAAATCATCTATGTTTGGAAAGTCTCAAGAGAAAACCCAGTAGATACAAACAAAATATGTTGCCGTTTCGTCTTCAGCTTCCTTGTCCATTTGAACTAATTAGATAGTTTCATAAAATTAGCTTTAATTATTAATTTAAATATAGCGTAACAACATCAGATCTCATGAATCCCTCTATAGTCAGAGGCTACAGTTATTGCATCTCTGCTAAGCTTTTAAGCTTGTTACCTTTCAGCAGGAATAACTGATCTTTTCTCCATTATAATTATAATGAACCACTACCTTATTTATGTGGCATCACAAACTCAATTATGAAGATGCTAGATCATCAGAGCAGACTTTTTCAAACACAGGAAACGGTAAAAATGGGTAAATTAGCTTTAGCTAAAGCTCTCTGACCAGCTAGCCTTGACGTGCAGTTTGGTTTTTACCTTCTTGCAAATTTTGCATGTTGTTTTTTCACCTCAAATTACACAGTTTATGCCATAATAAGTTCTATATGGTAACACAGATGTCAAAAAAATCTGCTTAGCCTAGTTGCTGCAGTTTGGCTTTGTGGGGCTTTTATTAAGTCAACATGCATGTAAGGGACTGGCTGAAATCATTTTGGTGGGTGATGATTTTAATTGAGAATAGCCAGACTGTGACAAGGTGTCCTTCACAAACAATGTCGACACAGACATGATACACTGTCTGGCTAAAGTGATATCTTTTCACAAGTAATACAGTACTCATCAATCAAGCTACTACAGTACAATAGCTGAGCCCCTTTCAGCTGACGATATATATATATATGCATTTTGTGATCTCTGATTACACAGGGAAAATGCTCAGGGCGACTTAACAGATTCATCATTCAACATTCAAATACCAGCTCTCTGACTATAATTTCATCTCTTAAAAGCTGCCCTCCGCATGAATCCTCAGTTGCTGAGAATACCCCAAAGATTCCCCATATAGAGATGATATAATAACATGCATCAACTTTTTCTGTGTTGGGTTAACAGATTTGTTTCATGTAACTGTATATCTATTGTGCATACATAGTGGGCCTGCAAATGTGTATGCCTGTATAATCATAGCTAAAGCATCTCTAATAAATTATTGGAGATAACACATAAAAATACTATAGACTTCTAGAAATAGAACACCATTTATTAAGACTAGCTGTAAATCTGCTGGTCTTAAAGGAGCAATACGTAGCACTGACAGCTAGGATTTTAAAATGGGTACTGCAGTCCAAATTCAAAACACTCCTCTGGTATGACTGATAGCTGTTAGCCTGCGTTAGCTTCACAGCGTTAGCCTCTGGGTAACAGTAACATCATGCCGGGTACACACTACACGAGTCACCAACAATCTTCCATCCTGACATTTTCGTTCTACGTATTCCTGTAGTGCGAGGTATGTTAAGAGTGTTTTTACATCCGCCGCTCGGCTCAGAAGTCCATCCTGGCTGCACTGATTTCAAATCATAAATATTAAACATATAATATTTGCGATCGGATATGCTGTTGTGTGTGGGGAACCCCGAGGACAGCCGATGATGCAATCACGTAGGAAAGGACGACTGGGAACCAAGCTGGCTGAAGGATGAAGGATGACCACCACTATTGCATAAGCTAATGCAAAATGTGAAGCATAAAGTAGTGAGCTGGCCTCAGAAATGGAGGACCAACTTATTGATTTGTGGCAACAAACTGTTTATTTAGCATGTCTCCACGACTTCATCCATCTGTCCTTGGTGAGTTTTCAGTATAAAGTAGTGCAAGAACTTGCTAATTCTTCCTGCCTGTCATCTGCCATGTATTTTTACATTAAAGTCACGTTTGACGGTGAGAGATTTTGGGAGTTTTCCATTTTTTCAGTCAGGTCTCTTGTTGATCCTGAATGAAATCTGTGGTGTACTGTTTTGGCCAAATCAAAACTGATAATTGTGACATAACATGCCGTTATGTGTGGGGTCACATTTTCAAAATCTGTTAAGATTTTTAAGTCTTTTCGAGTGGGTCAGCCTTCAACCGGAATCACTTCACCAGCTCTGTCTCAAATACTCGCTGTCTCGATAACCCAGCTGCACACAGACCACCGAGAGATGAGCCGAGGCTTTTCAGGTCGGGTAGAATCTAACATTAATGTTATCTCTGTTGATCCAGTTTGTTTGTTTGCTTCTGTGGCTGCAGAAGGCTGTGTTTGCATGCCAATTTGTTTCATATGTGGCAACAGGGAGGTGGAAAGGGTCAGTGGATGGGATCACACAGATCCAAAACAAAGCGTTCTGGACCGGAATGGAAATTTCACAGGAGAACATACTGGCTGTAGCATTGTTGTCGGAGAAGCCAGCATTTCAGTTCACCATGTTTCCTTTCCTTGTGCCGTATCGGGGTTATTTTAGGATTTATAACAGTAAATATATTACATATTGGTCTTTTAATAGGATTACCTTCAGAATGGTGCTGCTGTATAAGGGCCACCTCATGCTTGCAAATTTAAGTGGACAGCGACACAAATAAAGCTAGATGTTTTGGGGCATTTTCATTTTGCTGCTGATCAGCATAAAGCTTGGTTGTAGCTGTGGGGTCATTTTAGCTAACAGTGGTAGGAAGAAAGAAAAAAAAACCCCAGTAAGGCTCAATGTGCAGCAGACTGCAGTTGAACCTCAGCATTGCTATATGCTTGTCTTGCATATTTCCTGTGGATTCACTATGCTTATGTTGGCTTTACAGACGGCAGTTAGTTCAGCCTCAGGCAGCACACTGTCTCAAGATAGATGGCTCATCAACATGACTGACAAGTGTTGGAGAAGCTGAGACAGATAGGTGTAGCATAGGTACTGTAGCAACTTCACAACTGAGATACCGCTGGGTAAATTAGAGGGCTCCGGTTTTAGCTGAGTCATTTGACAGTTTTTCTTATTTTTTAAGGGTGAGAGAGATGCGACGACTCGCAGCAAAGGGTCGCGGCTCGGATTCGAACTCGTGCTGCTGCTATAGGACTCGGCCGGAAATTAAATGTGAACGAACGTGTAGAGGTGTGAAATCCCTCTTGCAATATAGTACAGTCAACAAACGTCACTTGCTGCAAATAAAAGTATGAAATACTGTCACTGGGATGCCCGCGCTACCATTTGAGCTACCAGAGCACTCCTGTGACTGTATTTCACACAGTTGTTTGCAGCAAGAGACAGTTGTTGACTCTACAATATTGCAAGAGGGATTTCCTGCCTCTACACATTTCCGTTTTTCCAGACAAGGATTCCTACAGGGTGGAATAATAGCGTGTGAAGCACTTTCCCTTGTTCTTCATCCAATTATCATCAGCACTACTAATAATAGAAGGGCAAATACTTTTTATGGTGTATACAATGTGTGTTTTCAAGAGCAAAACTGATTGTAGGAAATTAATGGTTAATTCTCACATTTAAGTATTTTGTCTGGCACTGTAACTGTGTCTAAACAATCATGATAATACAATCAGAAAGTATTTTTCATTGTGAAATTGTGGCTTTGAAAGACTTAGTGTTATGAGATATAATCGTCATTCTTAGACTATTTTAAGTTTTCCATTAAAGGTGCATTGTGTAATGTCGAGCTACATACAAGTTCACCCCTGCTACAGGGCCCATACAATCCAAATTTACAGTCATCAGTTATGGAAAAAAAAAAAATAACAAGCCAACTACTAACTAACAGCAGGGCTACAATACGACCAAACTGCTTAAACCAGAGAGACGGTCAAAATAACACTGATATCTCATAATCGCCACATGTGACGTCACCTTTAATGTAAGTTAGCCATGTCGTTGTGTTTAATGTGCCACAAACTGGGGGCTGTATGGTCTATGTACATTTTGATTAAGGCTGTCAAATGATTAAAAAATTTAATTGCGATTAATCGCATGATTGTCTGTAGTTAAACACGATTAATCACAAATTAATTGAACATTTTTTGCTGTTCAATATGTACCTTAAAGGAAGATTTATCAAGAATTTAATACTCTTGTCAATATGAGAGTGGGCAAATGTGCTGCTTTATGCAATTGTATGTATATATTGATTACTGAAAATCAATTAACTCAAAACAATGCCAAATGTTGTCCAGAAACCCTCACTGGTACTGTATTTAGCGTAAGAAATATGCTCAAATCATAGCATGACAAATTCAAGCCCACTATGACTATGACTTGCCCCAAACTGCATGTGATTATCATAAAGTAGGCATGTCTGTAAAGGACTTGTGAGGACCCATAGAACCCATTTTCATTCACATATCTTGAGGTCAGAGGTCGAGGGACCCCTTTGAAAATGACCGTGGCTGGTTTTCCTTGTCAAAAGTTAGCGTTATATTTGGAGCATTATTTTTCCCTTGTGGCAAGCTACTGACATAGTTAGTACCAAGGATTCCTTAGGTTTTCTAGTTTAATATGATGCCAGTATCTTCACTTGCATGGAGACAGACAGATCCCCTATTGCCTCTTGAGGTACATCATTATCATGCTCATATCAGTAGATATCACTGCAACACAATACACAGACGTCTTTGACATAACGTCAGCACTATAACCTCGTCACGTTCTGTTGATCATATTAGTTCCTTTTGTTTCATGTTTTAACTAAAATTGTGGCCATATCTTACACATTGCCCCGTTAATAATCAGATCCATCTTTCAATTTCTCTCAGCAGGAAGTTCAAATTAATGTGTCTGCCAGCTCAAAAGTCACCCCCCGCATTATGTGATCCTTGAGGAATTCACAACCACTGATTAATTTTATTAGAACAATCTCTTTTGTTTTGGCACCATTGAAAGCAACGGTAACAAAATCTCACTTCCAGACTGACAAACTGAATAAAGAAAAGTGACATTTTGGAGGGAAAGTCAGGTGAGGCATCCTCTAACAAATGTATAACAGAGACACTACATACAGTACAAGATCTCAGTATGTACTGTTGATGAGTAGCTTTTGATAGTTTGAGCTCCTGCAGATGTTCAGCCAGTGGGAAGTCTGTGATGTGCTCTTGATAAAAGATAAGAACCACGCAGTACAGCAGCATAGTGGCTACATAAATCAAAAGACAGATAAACGATATGAGATACTGCCAGTTCAGCAGATGACACTTGCTACTTGTTTGGACTGCACTACACCAGATACAATATTGTTAAAAGGTGGCATGTGGACTATTTGCATGCACTCGTACATTGTAGACACACTGGGCTCTGATCAGAAATGTGGGACAAAAAAACTTGGCTCTCATTCAGGATATTAAGCTGCTTCAAAGCACTGGCATTATATTTAAATTATGCTAATTAAATATAACAAAGACCATTGCCAAGCAAAACTCAATGGTTCCCACACACCTGTTCAGTTTGGATGGAGCTTTGCGTTGATTTTGAGGCAATTTGGCTTCACAGGCATGTCTGTCAATAACATTTTTTCCGTATTCCCAAGCACACACAGCATTTTTAATAACGGCACAACCAAAGCAGCTTCCTAAAGATAATAAAATAAATAGTCCTCTATTACTCTAAAATGTATTTGTTCCATTTTAATGATACTAAGGGCCAGTGTTTACTGACCCCTGAGGGCAAGAAGAGCACAGCGTAGGAATATGCATTGCCACAGCATTGCTGATGAATTAAAAATGAGAGAAAAAAGAGCAAGCAATAACTTTAATGCTTTTATTTTATCATTACCATTCATCACAGCTCAAACTGGGCTTGCCCTCATTAAAAGATGATGACATAAAGATGGTTAATAGACATAAACTCTATCTATAATCTAATCTACACTGTGTATCTCATGATAGCCTGTATTTGTGCCAGTTTTATCTATGTATTTTAGGATTTTGAAATGTTTTTTTTAATCCAAAGTATGTAACAGAAGAGTAACACTACATATACAGTGAAGTATGGAAACATGTTAGGTTTCACACATTTCCAGGAAAAGCAGAGCTCGAAGTTGCATGCTAACATGCAAAATGGATAGGTAATGTTTTTGTATTGCAGTAATGTGCGTTCAAGCCACATCGCTCTCATCTCTGTGGTCAAACAAACCGACACAACAACTGTAGAGCAACCAAATACTGACATTAATGTTAAATGCATTCAGACAGCCCCGATGGAGCTGAATATGGATGTATAAATAGAACGGAGAAGGGAGAGTTAGCGACAGACTTGGCTGTGTTAACGGACGTATGCATGTGTTACCACATCCGGGTTTCAAAATAAGGTGTAACAAAGGGAACTGTATATACAAAATACATATATGGAAATAATATTGATTGTATGTCCACCAGAGAAGTATCAAACATTACATGTCTGTTATACGTTATCAAGAAAATACCACTAATTAGCAAAGAAAATGTGTTTATTCTTTGATTTTTGGGTTGCTCGAAAAATATTCCTGACAATTTCTGATACATTTGAGTTCAGATTATTTCTGAGGACCTACATGCTGAAAACATTTTTACTGTCAATTTGAAGATATTCCAAAGTAAAAGCGCATAGTACAACTTGTTCCCATGGTCGAGTGTTAAAAAGTTAACAAAAATTGCAATAAATTGTAATATTGAAATCACAATCAAATCAAATTGGCACCCAAATATTGTGATGGTATTGAATCAGGAGATAAGCATATCTTCTCAGCTCAAGAAACCAACGAAAGGATTTTTTTTGGTAAGATATTCTGTTTCCCAGCACACTGAACACGAGGCAGAGTTGTACTTGGGTTCTAACAGACAGCCAGAGTTCAGCCGGGGTAAAAGCCCTGTTCATTTCTCCTATAGACAATGTTTGAGTGGCCTGCTGAGCATTTCTCCAACATCAGCCGTAGATTCAAGCAAGTACAGGCTGATTTGCTGCAGCATACGCTGTGCATATACTAATCATTTCTGTGAGCATGGCTTTGCAGTATCTGCAACATGCTTCACCAATCATTGTCTTCCCATCCGCCCTGGCAATATCTGTCCCCAGGGAAGCTGCTTGACTCGTACCAGCAGATCCTTCTTGCCGTCTTTGCAGAATCCCCTCAGCAGTATATATTCATACAGAGATGCCTGAGGTGAAGGCGCAGATAAAATGTGGTTGAATATGTCATCATCCATTATATCTTTAACATATTCCTTTCTGCAGAGGTAGTGCAGTAGTTACAGTAGCTTAGCTTTAGGAAATGAGCGGAAAGCTAAGTAGCAATAATGCCAGCAATATTTAAGATTTGCTGCAGTCTCCCAACTAATCAACCCCATTCATTCTTTGAACACTTAAAACGTTTTTTTGTGCACATTTCCATTCAGGGTTTCAGTGGACTGGAGTGTTTCCAGGGTGTACTGGGTGGAAGGTAGTGAAACAGAAAGCCAAACATGAAAGAGCCGGCACAGGAAGGCAGTTTAGAGTCTCCGGTGACTTTGCTTGTCAGATGGTGGAAAGAAACTCATCCAGACACACGCCATCGTGTTGTTACTTCAGTTTAGATTTGTGATGTAATTATAGTGCGGCAAAAACTGAATCCCAGTGACTGAAATACAGTAATAACTCTTAATAATTGCAAGTAATTGATTGCCTTAGGACAAAGTCTTATTAAATGTAAATTAAATTTAAATAATATCTTATTAATTTGTGGTTTTGCTTTTCTTTGGAAAATTACTTTTTTCCCTCATAACCTGGGTCTTGTTTCCATCGTTTTAGCCCTCATTCCAATCAGCTATTATAATGTTTTACCCACAGATTTCGTTGCGGAGATGAAAATGCAGTTACGTCGGTTATTAAGTTCACAGCATCGCACGGTTTGGAAACGGTGCACGTCAGAAATGTATATGCGGTTTTGCCGTATTTCTGAAGCAGTATTTTTCACACTTTAATGGTTTTATTCATCAGTGTGTTAACTCGATAAACCATAGCATTTTTATTATAATGTTAAACAGCTTTTGTTGTTATTTGGTATACAATTGATGCATAAAAACGCTCATGCTTGCGGATTGAATAACCTGCTTTACATCTGTGCAGGGAACCTGTCAAATTAGCCCACCATTAAAATGAGCCCACATTTACTTTGCATATCAACACTTTTCACTTACCAGCAAACGGCTGTTACCGATGACACCGCGAAACCGCTCGTCTTTTGATCATAACTTCTATACAAGGTGATCCCTGCCTTCGAACGACGCGTTCAGATGTGTCTCAATAATATCGCTGGGCAGAAAAAAAAAAACTTCCTGTGCACGACATGAGCCAGAAGTCAGAAACTCTCCACTAACAGGGACCCAAAATGTATCAAATTAAAAAGAAATACGGTGCATTTTAAGTTAAAAGTTAGTATTTCCCAGAGCCTGAAGATGAGACATCCTATTGATCTTCACCCTCTGTAACTCCAGTCTTTTGTCAAGATGTTCAGAGTTTTTGACAATTGCTACAATCCTCCAGCTATGCCTGCTGCCGCACATCAAACACTATTCACAACAATGAGCAGACTGCTTAAGATTCAGCTAATGTTTATCCAGGGATCTAAAACATGCATTCTAATCATATCTTGTTGGAAGAGATAAGCCCTCCGAATGATCTGAAGTTGAAGTCGAGAACTGCCAGGTCTTTTCCTACTTATTTAAAGCAATACAATGCACTCTTTCTCTGAATGTGACATGGATATGGTGCAATTATCAACATTTTACAAGCTTAAAATGACTGAGAATATATCATTTGGAGCCATCAGATCAATTTGTATGCATCAATGAAAGCGAAATAAAAAAAATAAGGGCACAACAGTAGAAAAATAATGATTCAAGATTTCCTTTTTGTGCACATCCACAGCAAACTTTTTAAGATATATATATATATTTTTTTTTTTTTTTTGCAACTTTTGTCCTTGTGACCTTCAAGAAGCTGCGCGTTGCTTTGATTTTGCGACAAAAATTCCCTCCCCGACAGATTCAAGCTAACAGTGACACACGGACAGATAATAATGAACACAGAGAGGCGCGAGCACAGAAAGATGCTCACAGCAAGAGACAAACTGAAACCGGCATGTGCAGACTAACAGACTGAGAACAGCCCACACAGATGACACAGACTGACAGTGACCCACAAAGATACTGTGGGACAGCCGGTGGAGACAATGGCAGGACAATCTGTCAAGCACCAACCCAAGTAAATCTGAGAAAGGTGTTGCCAGGAAGTCCATTAGTTTCCCCAGTGCTTTCTAAAAACTTTGATCCTGTGAAAACATCCTCTGAAAAACTCTAAGTTGGAAGTTGCCGCCACACAGCTCACGAGTTCACATTCCTCTATGGCAGTGGCATGACGGGTGGGGAGGACGTCGCAACCTTTTTCACGGTGGAACAGTAAACAAATCGGCTATAGCAATGGTGTTCATTCAGATAGATAGTCTGTAGTAGGGACGCGACGGTGAGAAAATTTTCCCACTGGTTGATAAACTTGTGACAACACCGGTGTTACCGATTTGCACAGGATATTTTACAAGAAAAGGATTAATCTTTCTCCATTTTCTGAGACGGAGAGTGCGAGTTACCACATTGGAATTTTGATAAATGCTACAGGTGGAAAACATGAAGACCGAGCTTTGGGAGATTTAACCATTTCCAACCAGCTGTGAGATTACAGATTGGATTATCAATGTTCCTGCACTCCGTTTGTTTGATTTGAGGACTTTAAGTTACAGTGTGGAGTTTGGACAAAATCACAGGATTTCTACAAGTTCCTCTTTTCTGGCTTGGCCAGCTACAATTCCTCTCTGTCTCCCCCTAAAACGGACAATTAACTGTTCAGCATCGACTCATTTTTTTCAGGTTTTCAAATATTTTTGTCAATTTCAACAATTCATCATTTTTACCAGATCATCAATTCCAATAATCAATTTTTTTTTCATTTTTTAAGTTATATGCTCTGCTTAATTCTGCAAAAAAAACTACAAACTGCAATTAAAGCAAGTATTTCACTTCTTAAGGACTGTGGTGTCAAAGGTACAGTGTGTCAACATCTAGTTATCTATCTAGGTTGTCTAGACAACCTAGTTCTTAAAACTTTACCTAGTCCATTCAACAAGAGCTGCCGTCAATGGCCGTGGCTAATGATAGTATCTGGTTCCAGGCTACTCGATCTGGTGCTGCATCGGAGCAGGCAGGGTAGACGTCCGGAGTTGTTAGCTGTGTCTCTTCATTGCCAGCTTAACCAATTTTCAGTAATCCTATCTGAGTAATACCAGTAGGACTGAGAATTGTCCCTTTAAACGGAGAGCTGGTATGTATATCCTGACCGGGTTATGTCGCTGATCTTACGATGTGTAGTGCGCTTACATTGATCTTTACTGTCAGGTGGCGGTGTGTCTGGCTTCTCCGGTCCAGCCTTTGCTGCGAGGTCACGGGGCTCTATCTATTTATTATATTTTATTTACCTTATCTGAGCGAGTGTTCGATTTTTTTGTGACCATGTGATAAACAAAGAAAGGCAGCATTGAAAATATGTTTTAATTAATCCTAGATTGGTGGAGAAAGGTTGAGACCATACATATGCAAGTGTGGAAAGAAACCAGAGCTGAGCCATGGTTTACAGCTTCCCATCACGGTGAGGTTCAAGGAATTACAATATGAAGAGTACATCTTGTGCTCTTCTGAAACTGATAGAGTGGGTTTAAATGTCTGGAGTGCAGCAAAGTATACTGCCAAGAGAAACAGGAGAAATGATATTACATCTCACACCATCAATCTTCTCAACAAAAACAGTTTATAACATTTCTCTGTGGGAGTTCACTGTGCGGTACAGTATGTGCTCTTCAGTAAAAAGCAGGTAATTCAGATTAGCGGCAATATATTAACAAAAGAAGATGAAAATAATTTTTCAGTGTGTGGTATCAAAGCTATCTCTACACAGCAGGAAGGACATCCTGTTGCCTCTCTACTTTTTAATGCTACACAGTTTATAATGTAATGTGGACCAAAGGTGCTCCTGCAGTCTATAAATTGATAAATGCCTTTATCAAGCTGGCACTCATTTGTTTAACTGTGACTCTCACTCAGCATTAATGCGGTTTCTCATCTGGCAGCCAGCGGCGACTTAAACATATTCTGTAGATACAAAGGGAATGGGTTAACCAGGAGTCACTGCTTTTATGCAGCATAGTATTGTGATATTTTGCACGGAAATATTGTACTGATACATGGACTTCAAGTATCTATGTTTTATTATAAAGCCTGTTAACCTCTTCCAGAGGTTATAGCAGGCTATCTTAAATCTACTTAAAAGATACTGGTATCAAATAAAACTAGAGGAGTCAATTGGTCCCAACGATGTCATGTAAGCTTGCCTGGAAGAATGCTAAATTTACACCAGATTTACCCTAAATTTGGTGAGGAAAAACTGGCATGGTCATTTTCAAAGGGGTGCTTAGACCTCTGAAGTCAAGATATGTGAATGAAAACTCTGAGATGAACATATTGAAAACTGTATCTCATTTGATAAAACAGATTGTGACAAACATACCAGTATCGGAAATGTGTCCAATGTAAGGGTATTGGCGAGTATGCCAGTTAATGCCCTCACCCGATGCCATAATTTATTGACCCATTGACTATAGTTTTCGCTCATGCTGGTATCGGATCGGTACTCTGTATTGGCAGATATTGCAAGTTCAGATAATGGAATTAGTATCTGGTTGAAAAAAAGGTAATAAATTGCAATATATCGTAATATATCTTATCACAATACTAATTTTTAAAATCACAATAAGATCATATTGTGACTAGCGGTCGACTGATATGAGTTTTTTTATGGCTGATGCCTATTTTATTAACAGAATCAAGACAGCTGATGGCCGACTTCAATATGATGCAGATTTTTTTTTATAATAATCATATTCCTAATTAACCTGCACTTGTTGTCAGAGGATAGTTTCTCAACATTTTTGTATTGTGTACATACAGTATACATAATAACAATAGATGTTTTCTTGACTTTTGTGACGTGCTAGATGCCCTTTAATTTAATAACTACCATTTAATAACTGTGACACAATAAAAAAGACTGTTTTTATCATCTGCTTTTCCGTTCACTTTGGCTCAGGCTACAAGATCTGAGCTTGTGAGGTCACTTTGTCATCAGTATTTTCTTCTGCTCTTGGCCTCTGACAACCTCTGTCCTGCAAATTACACCCTCTGATGCTTCAAAGAGCACCGTGACAAGCCCCCCTCCGACTCCGACCAGCTGCCAGTATTTCTAGCACTGGATTGACACTTTAAATGAAATAACCATTGAACAAAGTAGAGAGGAGGCCATCTCTGTCTGCACGCAGGCATCTGTACCCGCTGAGTGTTGGACAACAAAGAGCCATAGGGAGCCTTCTTGGGTGTCGATGGGGGTTTTGTGGTGGTGTGGGGGAGTGACGAGCTCGGCTCACAAAATGTCACGTCTATGATTGTCTCTGGTGTTTTACGCCAGAGATGCAGCCTTCATATCTTTGTGTGCCGTCAGCGGTTGAGACGCCTCTGGTTGTGCGTTTCCGATGCGTTCAGTTCAAAGCAGAAAAGCGAAGTGTGTGTATTTCACTGTGGGGACAACAGTGGTTGACAGATTTACAGGAGATTGGTTTAGATCTGAAGGCACTATTCGTGGACCTGCCATACTGTTGTGTCTAAAAATAAAGACTGTCGTATTCTGGCCAAATACTGTAAGCAAGTGACTGACTGGGAATGCTAATTTTGAAATAAATAAATAAATAAATAAAATAACAGATAACTGACCCTCATTAACCGAATATAAACCATTAACCAACAAGATTAGTGCATTTCCAAAAACAGATGCACAGCTTCACAGAGCTGCTAGTATGGTTATAGACTTTTGTTGATTTTGTGTTGATAGATGTTTATGTTTAGTAATGTATAATATGTGAAAACTTGGCAAAATGTGTACATGTAAAGCTATAAAATAGGGATGCTAATTTAGATTTTTTTTTTTTTTACCGTTAACCAATAATATTTGTGTTTTATGCAGCAGTGTATGAGCACAACAGATAACTGAGTCCCCAGTTCACCCATCCAGGGAGAGTTACTGTAGCAGCCATGGTGCTGCATGTAGGGTCACAAACACGCAGCCACTTTCCCTGTAAAAGTCTGCCACCGCCGCCGCGTCATTTAATTTAGTTTAGCGTGTTGTCAGCTGTGTCTGCCCGGCATAACAATACTCTGTCGCCCGGCGTAACTTTAGCGATTGTCTGACAAACAGTGTATGTGTTTGCTTGTTATATGTTAGCAGCTGTAGCACTGCTGGAGGCTTCATGCTCCCCGTAGTCACACACATATAGTCTGTCAGCACGGTGTAACTTTAGCGAGTGTAGCGACAGACCGCGTGTGTGGCGGCGATGAGTGTGGTTTTGTTGCTGGCGTTATATCTGCGAGCGTAGCTGTAGCAGACAGTGTGTGTGCAGTTAATTTGTCTGTGAATTAATGCTACGAGGCTACAAGTCCTCCGCTAAAGTCCGGAGCCAAACTTCCTGTCTGCAACTCCAGCTCAGATTCTCTTAAGGTTGGTTCTTAAGGATGAACCAGCTTTTCTCCTTAAACTGACAACTGAGTTTTGCTCAGCTTTTTAAGTAATTATTAATATTTCTTTTAACCGTTTAACCAATATTGTTAAACAATGTTAATGTCGGTTAAGAGTTAAACGGTTAATTATTAACATCCCTATGACTGACCTTGAGACACCGGCTTGCTCTTTTTTCCTCACATAAACAAGTCGTTTGTAAACCCTTGAGCCATTTTTTGCTATGATGGGATCATTTTTTGTCAAAGTCTGTTGCCACCGTGTCATTTGATGTTAGCAAATGTGCATTATATGTTTTCCACCTGTTATGTGGTAAATGTATCCGTGGGATATTTAAACGGCACACTGTCATGAGCAAATTCAATCTGCAGCCAACTGATTGGGCAATTTGCTCAGCAACGCAGCACAATAGGCCATCAACGCTCAGGAATACTAAGGTATATCACAGACAGGAGTAACAAGCAGTTGCAAGACAAAGGACGCTGCAGTGAGGAGTTGTATTTTACCCTCTAATGATATAGTAGTTTGCAAACACTGACAAAAGGGCACCCACGGGGCTTCTTTTCCCTTATAACTAATGCATTCCATGGTTATCTATATTGTTTAGAGGAGACAGAAACGGGAAGAGTAGATATCAGGATGCATAACTGTATTTCATGGACCAAAACTGTATGTAAAAGTTGCGTAGTCCTTATAAGCTCAAATGCGCTTTTAATAAAGGGATATAGTGTTTCTCAGTGGAACTGTTCACTCTCAAAACTTCTAAATAACTTTAAACCATAATTGTGGAAGATTAGTTACTGTGGGAATATACAGTGTATGAAATTCATACAAGTATAAATCACAGTCTCAAAAATGCTTTACTGCAAAATAAATGAAAAGAAATGACTTCTTGCATCCTTCTTGCAAATGGTGAACATAGACTGTATGGTACTCTGAATATGATTAAATACCATAAAATATATGGTATTTTCATGCAAGAACAAGAATCACAAAACAAGGGAGGTAAGAATAAGGGGTTAAATCCATTTTCCAATATTTTCAGAGACAAACTTGCTGAAATTAAATACCCTTAAGTATGTAAACTTCTTATGGCCATAATGGAGGGCATATTGTTTGACCTGCAGCAATCTTGGATCCCATCTGGTATCGGTCTGATGATGAATAAGCCTCTGGAGGGAAAGGGGCTATATTTCTGAGGTTTTGTGTTATAACCAGCTGATATCCGGGTCAAGATCTGGGTTTTCCGTGCACTGCTCATTGTTTGCAGCAAATAGAGATGCGACTCTGGTGTTAAACGATGTGTACGACTGGATTGTTTCACAAGTAGCCAGTTTACAAGTTAATTTTAAACCAATTAAAAGCAAAGTTTTCGCTAGTGAGTTCTGCCTGACTATTTACCTATTTAGCCTGCTCAAAGGTGACTGGTCGAGACAACTTGGACTACAAACAGAACGCTTCCAACATCTCGTCACGTTGCCTGCAGATTCTGCATCTGCAGTTGCAGAATCTGTTTTAAGAGATTAAACCTGCAGTAGAACGCTGTTTAGGAAAGCAAAGACATCCCACTCCATCTGGACATCAGAATCTGTGTCCTCAGTCTGAGGAAAGTCAGACACATGGCACCAGTGGCATTTTGCTCACACTGCAGCGTCCACGGGGAGGATAAAGGGTTTTCTTTATGAATACTGAGTGGAAAAACAAGAAACAGTGCTGGGAGTAATAGGTTATTGGATGTAAACATACCATCTGAAGGGATGAATAATGTAGAAGAGGCTGGTTAGTTGTCAACAGAAACTCCTCATGGATCCTGGGTTACTACGATCTGCTTAGTAAAACTGCCTTTCTTCTCATTAACAGCGCACGGCATGCTACCTATTCATGAGCTCCCATTTCAGCATGGCTTCTTCATTCCTCTTGTATTAGCCCTAATTTCAGATGGACAAAAAAATGAGAGAGAATCATTTTTGCATGAGGCCTGACCTACATGACAGGAGAGGATAACTAAACTAGGTTATGCTTTGATGCCGAGGAATACTGGCTCGGCTCCATGTTATTGTATTATTAAACTGCTCTGGAGCATCTGCTGAAGTGACCAGTGACATTCGGATGCTGGAGGTGATGCTGCCAGACATGTACGCGCATAAATATGGGACGAGCTGCAAGCAGTTTACAGATTTATCTTATACGTACAGAGAGACAAAGAGACAGAGAGAGAGTAAAAATTGAGAAATGATGTAGAGGTAAAGATTGGGAAACGACAGTGTGATCACACTATTGGAAAATGGTCCACCACAAATAAAGAGACAACAGATTGTTGGAAAGCAAACATCTTTCTGTGAGGAAATCTCAAGACGCTTAACAGCATTTTTTTCCTTCACTCAAAAAAGTGAATGTTTTTTTGGAAAGAGATGTTTAAAATCCTACACTGGTCAGCCAGTGTCTGTAGCCATCGGGGCCAGAGCCACTTGGTTGTAATCGTTGCAGAATTAACTTGACATTAATTTGGGTGGCCGTGACAGGGGCACCTCTGAGTCCAGGGCAGGTGCAAGAAAACCTAATCATCTGCGCTCTGGCCTGCTCCCGTCCCCTCACCATCACTCTCTATCAAATTAAAAGGCCAGAGTCTATGCCTTCCCCCCAGAGTCTCATCCCCTCTTGTCAAAACCTAACAAGTAATTTGCTGAAGGTTATTGTTATTGTATGACATTTAATCCAAGTCATGATATTAGCATAATTTCCTGACCAGTCTTCTTAACCTCCAGTCACCTTTAATTGGTTGGAGCTTTTTAAATGCCCGTGTTTCACATTGCGGTGAGTGTCTTTCTCATAATTGTTATGGCTGCTTAACCCTGCTGCTAGACATTTTATAGCCAGACACCATGATGACATTACCAATCAGAACAGAAATGAAAGATGGTTTCTTGAATTTCTCAGGGCTTTTGTTGATGCGTAGCAGACTAATTTTGGTGCTTATTAGTGTTGTTATGATACCAAAATCATGACGATACCCTGCCTAAATATCTCGATACCAATACTGAAACAATACCATGGCAAAAACCTGAAACTTTTTTATTAATTAAAAATGTACAGGGTATGCATCTGTTGTCTCCTATTTTTGAGTGTTCTTTTGATAGTTAACTTCATGCAGTGCTGTGAAAAAGTATTTGCCTTCTTCCTGATTTCTTATATTTTTGCACATTTGTCACACTTAAATGTTTCAGATCTTCAAACAAATTCAAACGTTAGACAAAGATAACACGAGTAAACAGAAAATGCAGTTTTTAAATGGGGATTTCATTTATTAAAGGGAAAAAAAAACATCCAAACCTACCTGGACCTATGTGAAAAAGTAATTGCCCGCTAAACCTAATAACTGGTTGTGCCACCCTTGGCGGCAACAACTGCAATCAAGCATTTGTGATAACTAGCGATGAGTCTTTGGAGGCTGTGGAGGAATTTGGCCCACTCTTCTTTACACAGGTGTTTTAATTCAGCAACACTGGAGGGTTTTCGAGCATGAACGGCCTGTTTAAAGTCATACCACATCATCTCAATCGGCTTTAGGTCTGAACTTTTATTAGGCCTCTCCAAAACCTTCATTTTTTTTTTTTTTTTTTTAAGCCATTCAGAGGTGGACTCATTGGTGTGTTTTGGATCACTGTCCTGCTGCATAACCCAAGTGGGCTTGAGCTTGAGGTCACGAACTGATGGTTGGACATTTTCATTCAGGATTTTCTGGTACAGAGCAGAAGACATGGTTCAATCAGTTACGGCAAGTTGTCCAGGTCCTGAAGCAGCAAAGCAGCCCCAGACCATCACACCACCACCACCATGTTTGACTGTTGGTACGATGTTGTTTTATGAAATGCTGTGTTAGTTTTACACCAGATGTAACGGGACACACACCCTCCATAAAGTTCAACCTTTGTCTCGTCAGTCCACAGGATATTTTCCCAAAAGTCCTGGGGATCATCAAGATGTTTTTTGACAAATGTGAGATGAGCCTTTGTGTTCTTTTCGGTCAGCAGTAGTTTTCTCCTTGGATCTCTCCCATGGATGCCATTTTTGTCCAGTCTCTGACCTCTTTTGTGACTTCGTGGATGAGTCGTCGATGCTCTTGGAGTAATTTTGGTAGACCGGCCACTCCTGGGAAGGTTCACCACCATTCCAAGTTTTCTCCATTTGTGGATAACGGCTCTCACCGTGGTTCGCTGGAGTCCCAAAGCCTTAGAAATGGCTTTGTAACCCTTTCCAGACTGATAGATGTCAGTGACTTTGTTTCTCATTTGTTCTTGATTTTTTTTTACATCGCAGCATGATGTTTTGCTTTTTAAGATCTTTTAGCCTCCTTCACTTTGTCAGACAGGTTCTTTAAGTTTAAGTGATTTCTTGATTCAACAGGTCTGGCAGTAATCAGGCCTGGATGTGACGAGTGTAAATGAAGTCAGCTTTCTAAAAAAAATGTGGATAATCACAGTTAATTCAAGATTTAACAAGTGGGGCAATTACTTTTTCCACATAGGGTGGAAGGTTTGGATAGCTTTTTCCCCTTAATAAATATAATCATCATTTAAAAACTGCATTTTCTATTTACTCTGGTTTTCTTTGTCTACTATTAAAATTTGTTTGATGATCTGAAACATTTAAGTGTGACAAACATGCAAAAATATAAGAAATCAGGAAGGAGGCAAGTCCTTTTTCACAGCACTGTATTTTCAACCAGATGCCATGGTTCTGTGAGAAGTTAATGAGGGAAAATGTGCTAAAATGAAGAAGACACCACAGTAATTGTAGAAAGCGATGTGTTGTGTCGAAATTGTGTTGAATCGCGCTACTTGCAGTCCTTTCCATCCACTTCATGTTACTACACTGAGAAACATGGTAAAACAATACTTGAACATGGTTTTGGTAGATTATGTTTTGCTGAATTACAGGAGATGCTTGGACAGATTCAGAAAGGATCTAATGATAATTGAATGAATCTAATTGAATCTGTGCATTTGTTTGGTGATTAGAACCATGTTTTTTTTCAGCGTTCTGCTGATTCAGACACCAGAAACCTGTACTTATGAAGCAGGATTAGCAGTTAGGGGTGAAACTTCAGGTTTAACCTGTCAGGGTTTTCAGTCCTACAACGGTGGTTCACTTCATACTGGGGTAGATCACCATAGTAACTTATGGTGAACACCTAACCTGCTCCAAAGCAGGTTATACTCAAGATAAGAGATCAGCTCGTTTGAATGCACCACTGACTGACCAATCAGAGCTTGGTATGTGGATTGTCTGATAATATTACATACATATGAAGAAGTTACATTCATAATCCAGGCAAAAATCAACAGTTTAAACTGATGAATGCAGGAAGGACAGCTGGCTGTATGCTGTGGGTGCTGAAAGAAGGCTGAAATAGTCATACACACCGCAATCTTTTCAAAGGCCATAATGAAGTGTAATTAACTCATCCATTATGCTTCTGAAAGCTATTTATATATCACTGCTCCATCTAGACGACTATATCTAACTTTTGAGTATTCAGTTAAATTAATAGTCTGTTAATTTATGCATTCACACATTGGCAATTTTGTCGTTTGCCAGCTGTCTTTCATGCATTTGGCGGCTTCAGCTGTGTTAATTTTGGATTATGTGTTTACTTTCTTTGTATTTGTCTAATATAGTTTGCTTTTCCTTTGTAAAATGTGTTGCCTGCCTGTCTGTCTGCAAGTGTGTGGACTTGTTCACATTTGTGATTGTTCATATTCTGCAACAAACACTGCCTCTTAATGTGAGCACGCTCATAGCCAGAGAAATGCCGGGTTGGTTTACCGAGTGGATAACCACCGACGTAGGACCGCTTAGCGGGATTTCGTTTGTTGGGGTTAGTGAAGACAGATAGCGAGAAGATATCCTGGGCATGTTGAACTCGCGTTGTATTACAGGCCTCAGCTCAGATTGGGACTGTGGTTCATCACCTGCTTCATTTGTTGACTCCATCCTTCTGGTTAGCGCTGCTTCTCCAAATGCCCTCCTTTAAAGCAGACCGCTGCTCACACACACTCCCCCGCTGTCGCACCACGACACAACTCATAGGAAACAGCTTACACCTTTTATTAAAACACTGTCGTTCTTAATGTACCGACACTAATAAAATGGGGTGTCATATTGTTTTTTATGGCAGGGCATTGTGATACCTTTCTAGTATCAATATACCGTTAAACATTAGTGCTTTTTACAATCTGTTGATGTCAGTGGTGGCACGATTCGTGAAAAGCAGTTCTGGTTAGCTTGCACAATGCAGCAGCACACAACCAGAAAAACAAGCCATCAAATGTGAACACCCATCAGGGTTCTCTTCATGAGGGGCAGATGTGATCACTGACAGATCCGTGGACCCTGCAGCGCCTTGCTGTGGTCCTGTCTTCTCTCAGTCATGGTGTCTTGGAGATGTCTTAACCCTCGGCGGCATGTGCGTCGTCAGGTGTGGCGGTTGGCAGCCGTGCTGTCAGGACACAACACGTTGAGGAGAGTGATTAGTTCTTTAACTACGTGCACTAGCCACTTTGACACTGGAAAGGTCTCAGAGTTTACTGAAAGAATGGCAAAGTAATGGGGGTTTCAAGCCAAAGCACCTGCAGATTTCTGTTAAAAACAGTTAAAAACAAAAAGGTGCTATGTTTTTCAGTGTTCACTGGAAACATATCTTCATCCTGCTATATTCAATTTCCTTCACGAAACTCATTCTAAAACAGCAAACTTGGTGAAATACCGCTTAAAACTAAATTGTCTGGCAAGACGATCCAGGCAGTAATGGCTACATTCATATTGCAAACCATAATATTCACTTCTGATTTAATGCTCCCATTTCCCCAGTAAAGACAAAACAGAAATCCAAGATGCAACACTAAGAGGCTCATACAGAAATATATGCCAATAATTTAACATAAGCACCAGATCTTTGAATCAGATATGTCACTTGCATTGAAGCAAATCACTGACCTCACTGTCCCTCCGCTCCCATTATATCCTTCCACTAGCAAGAGAGGAGAGAGCCATAACAATTAAATGAAATCAGATGTGACTGCTCAGACTGAGGTCATATTGTTAGTTTATGTAGGAACCGTATATGGAGCTGGCATGTCAGATTTAAAATGATTTTCTTCTGTCCACTCTGAGTCATGTATAAATGGAAAAAAAAGATGCACTGCAATGTGACAGTTGTATTTTCCAAAGTGTTAGACATAAATAATTCAGAATGAAGTCATGACCACAGCTAGCAGCCTTGTGTAAGCTCGAAGTAACTTTGCTCAGACTTTTGGCACAAATGGCTAGATAGTGGAGAAGAGTCTAGCTGCAGCGGTCCGGGCAAGGGCCCACCTCCTCCGTCGGACCCTTTCCCGTCCCGAGCATTGAAAAGGAAGCGATGTCTGAGACATCATTAAGATACAATGACATGCGTTCTTTAGTTCGAATAAGCCACATGACTCCCAGCAAGGTAAACACTGCAACATTAGTATTTTAATATACAGTACAAGTAACTTATAATGTCAGATAACCAGGGACTGAAATTAGTACCTGTCACTCGCCAAATGTGGGTAAACTGTTGGCGTTGGGGGGGTAAAATCATCAGGCCATCTGCCACTTTGGCAGACAGGGAAAACACTAGTGATGGGAATAGAGAATCGGTTGTAGTTGTCTGATTCCTGGGCATCTCATGCCTCCATGACTATCTTCTTTTTGATGCTTGTCCAGGGAGACGTGTGCACAGTGACGCTGTATCATGTTTCAGTTTGATTGGGACCGGAGCCATGGCGGAGAGAAAAAAAAAAGGGGACGCACCCTTTTTTTCCCTATTGATTATTCATTGTTAGCAACAAATCTGTGTAGAAATCAGCAGGAGGAGAGTTAGTGATGTTAGCTTTTGGCAGTCGGTGGGCAGCATGGTCCTGGCTGGCTAAATACCGGAGGTATGAACGTTAATGGAAATGCTATTGAGTTGTTATTATGAGGCATTCACGGGCCAAGATAAATCACAATGTTATCATGATGTGTTCAAATATAATCAGCATAATAAAATTAAGTTTTTGACAAGAAGGAAAGGAGATGTTTTCACAGCAAAAAAAAAAAAGATATTAGACAGGAATTATGTCCTGTTCAACATCCGAACAGTTTGCCAAGATTGTTTTGATCAAAGCAAATATTGAAATAATCATAATCATTTGAATTTTTTTATACAAATAACTACTATAGATGGCAATAACAAAGTACAGTACTGTACTATGTACAGTACCATCCCACTCCAGAAAAATAGGGCTCCCATGGAAGTTATAGTGTTATTCACTGTCATTTATCATGCATATAATGTTTATTATGTAAAATATATCAAACATTGAATGACACCAGATCTAAATGTTATTTCTTCATTTAGAAAGAGGCAGATGATATTTCTGAGTATCAGACAAAAAACTTGCCTGCCACAGTAGCAGACAGTGGAAAAAGTTAATTTCAGACCCCGCAGGTAGTAATGTAAGGTAGAAAATAACTTGTACTAACTTAGGAGTTCAGTAATTTTCTTTATATATATTGTGTGTAGCATTATGTACATCATTTATATGTTACATATTCCTTTATTTCTATCTTCTTACATTTCTCTATATTTATACAAGAGCAACTGTTATGCCCCAATTTCAACCCGGGGATCAATAAATTATTTTTGATTATGATTTTATAACATTAGATGACATTAGCTAGCTATGCTAATGTTGGTAGCAAACTAATGGTAACATTGCCTGAAATGATTACAGTATTTTTTATTTTTTTTGGCATATTTTTCCTGTTGTTGCGCTAACGGTAATCTGCTAACAACATTAGCATAGCAGGTTAACATTAGCAAAGCCACAACACCTTTCCGGTATACCAGGTGTTGCCACTAGGTGTTGCACTTAACTCAGCAGGCGCTTGTCACAAAATGAGAATACCTTGTCCACCTTAACAGTCCACCTTAAGTGAGCCTGGACCAGAATTGTCACTAGCTTCGGGGCTAAACCCTTTCACTTCAATCCACAGGTGGGACACAAGACACGGGGGCTTGGTTTGGGTCTTGGAGTGTTGTAGCATTTATTCACCGACAGCCTAAACTGTACATTCACAGCTACAAACATAAACAAATAAACAAGCAATATAATAATAATATAATAATTATTATTCATGTTGTCATTACTAATGCAGTACAAGCTAGATTCAGCGGCGTGACACCGTCGGCAGCTTCTACCTGCAGAGAAATTTCCATAAAATAGTCTGTATATATTCAGTACTCAGGCATATTTGTGCTTCAAGGTTAGCACGCTTCCTTCTTTCACTCTGAAACATTACTAAATACATTTCTACTGTACAGTATATATTGATATTACTCCAGCTTTTGATTTCTGTGACCTTGTGTACACCGTCATGAATAAATCTGGCATTCTAATGATGAGGACGTCTGCAGGGCGTAAAGGTACACTGCAGAGCTGTCAAAGCTCCTGCAGACAACAAACTAATACATGCACAGTGGTTCAATATTAAAAAAGATTGTGTAGAGATTTCTTCCCTCCTTGAATGTAGATTACTGAACAGGCATCCCCATTAGTCCATTCCTTCATCAGTTCCAAGTCCCAACTTGGCAGGAAACACACTCTTTAGTTCTCTGCACACTAAACATCCCACCATAAATGTTGCACCAGATTGTGTGTTTCTTCATCTTCCCATCTTCGTATTTGCTAACTAGCCTGCAAGTGTCTTCCATATAAACAGCAGCCGTCACTGCAGCATCAGAGAAGACACCTCCAAAACCTCCAAAATGATAGCATAAAGAAGTACAAGTACATTCTGAAAATGATCACATTTCATGAAAAATTCATAACTTTGGTTTACTTTGTCAAAATTTGGATATTATTTACTTCCCATAAAGTCACAAATGTGACAAGATATCTCAAAATCAAGCCTTGAAAAATTAAAATCTCAGTTTTCACATTAAATATACATAGCTTTGAGTTGTATTTTTTCAGTTTGACTCCCAGAAAAAAGTTTAACTTAATTCTCTTTATTATGACTTTCTATAATAACTAATAATACATTTGACACAGTATCTCATCATTTTGGATTCCTATGTGAAATTCTGACTCATTTTAACTTGAATTTGGACAAAATTCCTGTTGAAAGTTTATGTGACAATGTATTTCAAAACTGAGCTTTAAAAAAAAAAAAAAAAAAAACGTATACTTTTCTGCAATTTTTACACCTCAAATTCATCTAGTGGGCCGGATTGGACCCTTTGGCGACCGGTTCTTGGCCCTTGGGCCGTACATTTGACACCCTTGCTGTAGAGAGATTATTGTTCTTTTCCAAGGAAATGTTTTGCCGTAGTCTGTAGCCTCATATAAATGCATAGGTACACGATCACATTATACACCGTAACATGAAAGACATCCGCTACATCCACATTTACATATACACACATACCTATACGCATAGCACCTACATACATAGCAATTACCTTCTGTATTTGAAAAGAGGCTTGTGAATGTGGCATTTAAATTAAAAGCCTGATTCTCTGAAAAATATCCTGTGCATTAAAGTACTTTTCATTGTTCAACTCAAAGGGTTTTTATGCCTCAGCTGACAGGAAATGTGCCGCTGGCCAAAGGCAATGGTGACAACTTTAAGTAAACAGTTGTCTGCACAATTTCCATGGACGGATTTCTATGGATTATGAAGGAAAATATATTTCAGCCACGCTCCACCTATAAATGAAAGGTTAAGAATTTGTCCTCTGACCTTCTTCAACCTGATGCTTCAGTAGTAATTTCACATTTTATATATTTACCTTTATTTTGTAGTTTTATATTATTATTAATATATATTAGGGCAGTCAATTTATTAAAAATATTTGATCATGACTAATCTCATGATTGTCCATGATTCATTTTTTTTTCCAGTATTTAATGCTCTTATCATGGGTGTGGGCAAATATGCTTGCTGTATACAAATGTATCTATAAATCTATTACTGGAAATCAGTTAACAACACAAAACAATGACAAATTGTTTAGTGTTGTTAATATGCTGAAACCGTCACAGGTACTGCGTTTAGCATAAAAATATGGGAAGAACATTGACAGCCCTATATATATGTGTATATATATATATATATATATATACACATATATATATATATATATATATATATATATATATATATATATATATATATATATATACTACATATATACATATATATATGTATATAAATATGTGTATATATATGTATGTGTGTATATATATATATATGTGTGTGTGTGTGTGTGTGTGTGTGTGTGTGTGTGTGTATATATATATATATATATATATATATATATATAATTTTGGTCAATATTAGGATCACACATATTCATCATGATTATTCTTTGATTTTAGGGACAAAATATTTTTGTTGTGCATCCTCATTTAAATAAACAGAGCAGTGATTTCACCTCCAAGTACAAATCTACAAATCTTTGCATCAAAATAGACTGAACTGGTCCTTAATATTCACAGTGCATCTCCTAGAATCAAATAAAATTGCACCAAATCTTTTTAACCTGAATTTAATCAACAGAGCACTGCTTTCACTTTCATGTTGTGCTTGTCTACATTCCTGCTAATGAACTAACTTTGCATCAAAATGAGACTTCTTCACCTGAATTCAGTGCATTTCGTTCGGCCTGTCTGCTCTCTGTAAACCAGTAATATGACAAATGTAAATGGGTCTATTTTGCACATGCACTACCCACTGAGCAGCTTTTCCTCTTGTACAGTCGTAGGTGGAAATGGGTGTTAGCTACGGTAAGAGCTGTGGATTTTAAAGTAAAAACACACAATGCTTAAAGTCCCATGCTTTACGGCAGATATTTTTATGTTGGACAAACTTCATGTAAGGCTCACCTGCTGTAAATGGGCAGTTAAAATGAAAGAACACATTGCTGCGGGCCTACTGAAAAGGGGGAATCAGACGATACAAGGTCTGGTGGAAAAATAATAAAGCTTGATAACATGGCTGAGAGCAATACAAAGCATACCAATGAGTAACCTCAAAGATATTTGTCATTGGCAGGAATAAGCCCATCTGTTAGCTAAGCAGGTTTAAAGACTTCACTGGGGAATTTGCTCCTGTTCATGGTTCCAGAAACAGAATATACTTAAGCAAATGGCTGCGCCGTGACATATAGAGTCATTTACATACAGGATTCCTCGCTGCCCAGTTGTCTGTACTATTGTTGTATTGCGATTTGAATGATTTCATGAGTATCCTTTCAACGGTTGCATCTTGTGTGTGTGCAATGTGGCGGCAAAATAATCATTTGGGTGTCATTACCTTTTGTGGAGAGATAATGGCATTAAAGCCTTATGATCCCCATCCAAGGCTGCGTTATGCCCAGCAGAACTCAACCAGAACAATGGTTCTTTGGCTTCATCTGTCATGATTTACTTCAACAAATGAGATTATGTCCGCCTCTTGAACATTTTTGACTCGGAGAAACACATCACATCTGTCAGGCAGGAAGAAAGAGGGGTGAGGCAGTGCTCCTGAAAGGTCGCTAAACTAACAAAGACTGTAGGCTTAAGGGTTTCAGAGCAGTTATTGACTGTATGGGTTCGTGAACCTTGAGCACAGATCACAGGAGCTTATTTGAGCTGCTTTATTCTACCTGTAGCGAAAGCTTGCTCTAGAGGCTGCGGTTGTCTGTGCCGCCATCCACCACGGAGCATGCATGCCTTCAGTTTGCATTCTGTTTGGCTTTGCTACAGCTCCTTTTCTCTCCTCCCACACAGCCTCTCATCTCCGACCGGGAAGTATAGCTCTAATGAGGGAAGGAAAACTTGTTACAGAAAGAGGGGATGCGTGCAGAGCTGGGGTGAGACTTTAAAATTATCTTTTTTTTTTTTTTTTTTTACATGTATCATAATGAATATCAGTGTCGAATACATGGCTCAAGTGGTTCGCTAGTCACTAGGCTTAATCATGTTTAATCATGTCCAGCTGATTGAAATTGCAGAAGACAACACATTTTCAAACAGTGTCATTAAATCCAGTCTGATTTTGAAATTTGTATGAGGTATAGCTGCAGCAGCTGTATGCAGGCTTCAGACATTTCAGGGAGTTTAGGATTAAGCCTCACGTACGTCTTATCGTTACACCAATGTCCCTTTAACACTCAGTATACTGTATGTAGGTCAAGCAGCGTGTATGGGGTGAGGAGCACTGCATGTAGAGCGACTTACTGAAAAGTTACCTCCATGTTTCCTCTGACAGAGCTGCTATGACGGATGTCAGAGTACTGGGACTGTGAGCATGATGGTGGGTAAACACGAGTTTGTGAGTCACAAAGGAAAGACGGAGGTAGAGATGATGGAAGGACAGATGGAAGGACACTGGGGAGAGGAAGCAGCTGAGTATGTCTGAAATTTAAAATGGTCCAAACTGATACCTGGGTAAATATTCACCTTTCTGGGGCGACAGTAATGCCTACGCACATCAGCACAACACGAACACAGATGTGTCCACATCTACACCTTGGGATTTACCCATTCTGTGGTTCCCATAATAACCAGCTACGAAGCTACGAATCTTCATTCATATTCAAATTTTAAATTAACATTCAGCCTTTTTTTATGCATGCCTGTTCATTCTCATTAAACCTAGTATTTCTACACAGTTGCAGATAAAGATTAAGTTACACTAATCAGTATTTCCCATATATTCATTCTGCGCATTGCAGCTGCACAATTATCAGCATTGCTGCTAAAATTTCACACTATTTTATTCGCCGGCAGGATGGAGCTTAAGGCCTTTGCATGTATTTTTTGTATGTATTTTTTAAATGTTACACGATAAAAACTTTATGCACAGAAACCTCGCACACTGGGTCTGATATGTTCTATTATTGTGTTTGTGAAAATTAGCATTATGAAACACGCGAGTCCCACACAGGGCTAATGAATGAATAACAAGCAAGAAGCTATTATTTAGCTGCGTAGAGGACAATCACTACCGTCTAATCTTTCGTGCATACTTTGTTTTACGACCGTTCATGATTCTGAACTGTCTGTAGTAAAGTGCTGTGTGCTGGGAGTTAAAGTCGATGTTCATCAGATGCCATATTGGATGATGAGGTTTGCACAGACGGTGGCTACGAGTGGTAAAAACAACGTCTTTTGGCTTTAGACGGATACAAAAAAGTGCATAAAACTGAACTTGCTTCGAAAACTAATGATGTTTTAGAGTTGTCGTGTAAATGTGATTGACACAAAGTAAGGTCGTATTTATTGTTGTTGAAATTTCTGATACTCAGTCAACAGGAGGGAAGAGGACTATCAGTCGTTGAGGTCTTACACAGAAGGTTTATTGAAGCTTGATCAAGGAGAATTGTCAGGCCCGTCCTCCCTGGAGCTCAGTGTTTTATCCACATCATGTTTTGACTTACGAGATCCCTCTGGCATCTCTGACCCCGGTTGCCCCAGCGACTGGCTCTATGGCCCCGACTGCAGATACAGGTGTACAGATAACAGTGGCACCCCAGATCACGAATCCAACAAAGTGATGTCAACACGAGATACACCTTGACTCGCCGACCAAGGTGAGAGGAATAGATGGAAGGGATCCAACCCAGTGATGTCAACCCGCGAGACACTCTGACCTCCCGACCAAGGAGAGATGAATAGATAGAAAATTTCATCACATTTATTTTCAAACATGTGGCCGGTTACAAACAGGCTCAGCAGTGAATACTATTTTACTCTTTGCAGATTTAGATTCCAGTAGTGGGTTTGTCAAAATCTATTGAAAATGTTGTTAATCTAACAAAATACTCTGCTTCTGCCACACAAAGAGAGACACACACTGACTAGCTATATTCACTGAAGAAAGCTGATTTGATTAAAAAAAAGACTACCTCATTTCAAATAATTTTATTCAAATTGAGGATTTTTAAATTTTATTTAAAGATGATAACATCATAAAATTTGGTGACAGACATTCAAAGCTTCATTCGAAAACCTCAATAAGAATATTTGCTTTAAAACCACATTCCTGTAAATCCACAGCAGTTTGCTTTTCATCCAGACAAAATGAACTTTTTTATTTAAAGTTTCAGACGTTGGCTGACTTCACACTTGACTGCCACATACAACCAATGCACAAACCATTTCTGCTGTTGTGTTCTGTGTGATTTTCAACTCGGAGAAAGCAGAGATGAAATGATGAATGTGGTTTGGAGCAAGAAAAAGGAAAAGACAACAGTTCAGTAACTCAGGAGGAGTTACCTTTTTTTTTTTTTTGCCCGGCTCAAATTGGCAAGAAGCCTTGAAATGGTCCTCCGACAAATGGCTATGGTAAGCTTTGCTTTGTAGTGTGTCTAATTCCTAATAGCTCCCCCAATCAGAAAGGACACAGAGCCATTTGTATTTAGTTTAATATAATTGTAAGTCTGGTATTGCAGTTTATCCTGGCATGATGAAACAGGCGCATTAATAACCAATTTTGAAGTAATATATTTCTGCTGAGAGAATAAGAGAAGCCAAAGCATAATAGCTCTTTTGTGTGAAGTAAAGTTGCTGCCATAGCAACTGCTACCTGTTTCCACTCTTTGATCTGATTGGTTAAGTACTTTCCTTCCCCCTCTACCATAAATCCTGTTACAGTGGGCCCTCCAACATGGTTCACTTTTTCACTTCTGTGACCGACGCTTTGTTTGTTTCCTTTCTAAACATATCAAAATTAATTAAGAGTCAAACGATGCGAGAAATTAATGAGCTATCTTAACAGCGCGAGAGGAAGCAGGTCAGCTAGGATGCTTTGTGGAGGAAATAGGCAGGTAGTGGTGGCAGTGTGGAGAGAAGGGGAAGTCTTGTTTCATGCTGTTGGTAGAACACAGATAATGAGAGGCTTTGCCCTTAGAGCTGATGAGGAGGCTCTGCACTGATTGGATATCCTCATTTTGAGTCTAGCTGTCACTTCATGAAACCGGTGCTGAACAAGTGTGGTTCATTTATTCTCTTTTATACATGCGTGAGCTATTCCTGTTTCTGCTTCATTAAAGAGTGTTTTGGGAAATGCACCTATTTACGTCCTTTCTGAGATTTCGACGAGAAGATTGAGACTACTCCCCAGACTGATATTGATCTCCTCATCTATCTCGGAGAAAGAAAATAAGCGTATTTCCCAAACTCGGTCTGTTTCTATGGGGGACGTTAAGTGCAGCAAAGTGACTGAGAGGAGAAAGGCGTTGCCATTTAGATGTGACAGCCGATCAAAACGCTTTTGTAGCTGGCTGAGTAAATACTTGGCAATATGTGGAGATGTCCCAGACCTGCTGGTTACAGCTTGTTGCTGAATCGAGAATCAGCCAGCAGAGAGTTGTGGGGCTTCTGATAGTAATTACACAATTATAGCCACCCACCAAATGCACAGCGTGATGCGCTCGGCTACACTTGCCCTTTTTTGTCTCGCACTCTGCTTCTCTCGCTCACACAGAGTTCACACAAGGCGTAATCGGAGAGAGGCATTCTACATGTATTCATTTAAATGATGATCAATGCCAAACAATTCATGGTTATTTTATAAATCGCCATGCCTCAGCTGTACGGTGCTACCACCTACCTCGATGCACACTGGAGACACACTTAGGCTATAAGTGTTCTAACGAGGGTGGTGTGCTGGCTCAGCAGTTAGCACTGTAGCCTCACAGCAAGATGTTTGTGGGTTTGAATCATGGCCGTGCTCCTTCTTGTTTGCAGGCCGGTTCGCCTCCTGTTTGTGTGGGTTTCCTCCCACCATCAAAGCACATGCAGCTCAGTTCAACATGAATCTCTAAATTGTCCAGAAGTGTAAACATGTTTTCAATGATTCCTTCTTTTTTTTCACCTGCTATTCACTTAGTGCATGCTGGGGCAGGTATTCAAACCCCCATGACTTACAGCAGGAACAGGTATATTATTGTGGACAGGAAGGCTAAGGCTATGCTAAATTTACAGAATAGAGAGACAAAGTCCCTCTCCTTCAGATGGGACGTTGTTTCAGAAAAAAATTTCAAAGGTAGTCAACGTTGAGAGAAAAATAATGTTTTGATCCGGTTTGAATTGCGCCATAAATCACACGTTTGTCTATTTAAAAGATAATTTTGTCACAGCTTGTTATAAAATGTATAAGAATGTGAAAATACGTTGCAGCTGCCATCTGAGTCAGTTAATTGTTAATTTAGTTCATATTTTTTTTTCAAAATAAAAACAAGAATAATTTAAAGTTAAAAATGATTTGATAAATTTCATCGATGTCAAGGTTTCTTTTTACTATGGGTCCTACGTTCATGGAAAACTGGAAGAGTCATGGAAAAAATTTGTGTTAAATGAAGAATTGTTACAGTAATCTTCCGTTGATAACTTTCCATGTAATGTAACTTCAATTCAAATTTGTTATCTGTCGCTGTTGACGCAGTGTAGATCTATATACGTCGACGTGTGACCCCCAGTTTTGTTTACTGCCATGTACGATTCTTAATTATCTGCCCGCGTCCCGTCTCTCCGAGATTCTGTGTCAAAAGAGTTTGAATAATGCAAGTGTACATTTAATATTTCATGGCTCTCTAATGACCGATAATGTACGTAGGCTGCTTTGTTATGTTGCTGCATTGTTTTTCAGACTTGCATCCAGAAATGAGTTTATAATCAAATGCATATACACAGATTGTACAATTGGTTCTGTTTTCCCTCGTGCATGAAATCCGGTGCCAGATGTAGTAAAGCTCCTTTTTTTTAACGAATAAAGGGCAATGTACTGACTGCCTGTAGTTTGAAGTGAATATGCACAAGGTTACTACAGTATACAGCTCTGTTTGTGTACTTATAGGTTGTGAGTGGTCATGGGAATTGTATTGTGGGTCCTTGAAAGGTTATGCCATTGAAATTTTGTCCATGAAAAGGTGTGGGAACCCTGTTCTTAGCCCCTGACAATGTGAGATTTTTAACATATATAGAGGTGGGAAAAAAAAAATCAATGTTTTGTGTGGTAGTATTGTATTGAAGCACACATCAAGTATCAATCAGCCTTTTATTATATAAACTATTAACCTCTCAACAATCCCACGGCCTGGGCCCGGACACTACTTTGTCTTTCAGAGGTTGTAGTAGACTCAGTCTTAATCACATCATGGCCATTTTCAAAGAAAAATTTGACCTCTGCCCTAAATAAATAAAAAAGTGCAAAACACTATAATCAGTTGATAGGAGGGGCTGCAGGACATTTACATCGTCACCCATGCTATTTGCATAAATAATAATCTAAATAAATAAATTGAAAATGAAAAGTTAATGAAAATGTCCCCGCTTGTGGGCGTATTGGTGGTGGTCCCGTGATAGAAATCCGTCCATCCATCATCAACCGCTTATCCCGTTACGGGTCGCGGGGGGGCTGAAGCCGATCCCAGCTGGCATTGGCGAAGACGGGGTTCACCCTGAACAGGTCGCCAATCCATCACAGGACACATAGAGACAGACAGAGTCCACACAGAACCTGCGACCCACACGCTGTGAGGCAGCTATGCTAACCACTGCACCACAGTGCAGCGTGTGCAGCCCTGTACCAGCAGCAAATATTGGATCAAATTCGTTAGACAGTAAAGGTCCTCAAACGGAACGTCTATGCATCGATTAGTTTGACATTAGTAGATAGATAAATGTTGTGTATGTTTTTTTTTTTTTATGTCCGTCTTAACTCATTAGTCACTACATTAGCATATTGCCTGTTATGGTCTTGAACAGGACTCGCTTTGGTCTGGACTCGACTTGATTGGACCTGGTTTTGAGCTTGACTTGGACTCAGTAAAGTTAGACTTGACTACAGTTCTGCTCAGCATATCACAAAATGTTTAAAATTGCAATAAGACTGTATTGTGATAATATCATATTGTGGGGCCTCTGGTGATTCTCACCCGTAATGTACATGGTTCTTAACTACAGCTATATATCATACAGTATGTAATAATACCGTGGGATATAGAGCTATGGCATGTTTGTGCTATAAGGTTGAATCTCAAGATGATGCATAAACACCATCTACTGCATACAGAACTACCTCATGCATTTATATGAAAGAACAAAGCATGTGTGCGAATGGAAATCAGATCAGTACTAGACACATTCAGACTGAAATATTGAGGCCTTGCTTCAGTGGGACACGTTTATGACGCAGCTGATATATTCACTTATCGGTTTAAAAAAAAAAAAAGTGTCATTGAACGTCAACTGAGATAAATGCTTTTGTAGTTTGAATTATGAAGGAATCACATTAGTAATGTTCAGATGCAATTTTCAGTTCTTTCAAGTTGCTTCAAACATCTGTTGAAGACGGGATTTTACATAATTTAACGACATAACCGAGTGAGATCTCTGTGTTTTCCATCTGTGTGTCAAAGCTGTTCATTTACAAAGCCTGGCATGGATGGACTAGATGGAGCTGTTAGGTGAAAGGACGTCTCAAGTTGTGTTTCCACCGCAACATTTCTTCGCTCCCGTGCACTCTTCCACCCAGCCATCCATCCATCCACTCACCTACACAACCTTCACTTATATCGCTTCACCAAATGTTCATGTGCAAATGCTTAGAATAGGCTTCATGAATCATCAACATGGGGATGCAGATTTGTGGATTAGTCCTTCATCACACTGAGTCTCCGGGGTGCAATCATGACATTCACAGTGGCGCTAATAAATACCAAGCTCATTTCACACCACGTTTCACTCCGACGTTGATGATATCAGAAGCATTATCCATTTGTGCCGTGTACTGTATGAGCAGAAAGAAGAGTGCCAGGGTTAGTCGATCCATCAGCTTTGTGTTATATTATATTCGAGAGGATGGTTAAACTGTGAAGTCTATATAAACAGATGGTATGACAAATAGATGATAAATGGAAACAGAAAATAGAGGTGGAGGTTGGAAAAATACACGTGTAAGAGAAGGAGACATTATGGCAAATGATTGCAGAACGGTTCATGATTAAGTGGAATGGTAGTTTTTGTGCCATTTATGGTTTTAAAAAATCACTCAGCGGTAAGGCATTTTTATGCCGTAATTACCTGGAATCTTGCTGAATTACGTTTTTTTTTTTTTTTTTTTAACTGCTTCATTCAATCGCTGAGAATTTCACCACTCATGCCTGATTGCAGAGGAGCTCTTTCATTTTAGCAGCTGGCCAATCGGAGGAGCTGCTCATTAATACAACAGGTTAACCGCTTAAGCAGTGTGTGCGCTTGATCCGGAGGTGTAGCGGCTTCGCTCTCATCAAGATCAGTATGGAATTATCATGGAAGTGTTAGCTTCGTTTCTGGAGTCGTGACGTCAAGATGAGCTTTGAACAGAAAGTTGGGTGACATTTAAAAGGGAACCTACATGTTTGAACGGGCTCAAAGTAATTTGAAAGTATGTTTTTTTTCCACCCTGTCTGTCAAACAGTGTAGGTCAGGATTGTCAAAGTCTGCCTCTGAGAGGGCCACACTAAGGAATAGAGAGCAATTAGTTCATGTCGGTTTCCAGACTGGAATCCATTTTGATGTAATGAGAGAAATGTTTTAAACTCTACTGAGATAATAAAGCACTTTATAATATAAAAGTGGTATAGTTACATTTCTTAAGACTTTGAAACTATTCATGCAGTTTGCATTTTTAGCTATTAAATGTGTTTTGTAATTACTAGGGCTGTCAAAGCTAACATGATATTAATGCGTTAAAGCAAATTCATTTTAACACCACCAATTACTTTAATGCGTCAATGCAACTTCCCATCTTTAGGTTGTAGTGGACTCAATTTAAAGCTAAAGTGAAGAAAACCAGCATACCATAAACCATAAATCAAGCATATCTGCCCACTCACATGTTCACAAGTGTATTAAATACAAATACAAATCTCCCTTAAAGGTATTTTGAGCAGATAAAAATGTGCAATTAATCGCAATTAAATACTGTAATTGATTAACAGCCCTAGTAGTAATACTACTACTACTACTACTACTACTACTACTAATAATAATAGTAGTAGTTTTTGTTACTGGCGGGGTCCACCATTCCCGCATGGTATTCATATTGCCCTCCTGCACACTAGGGATTTGCAGGAATACATGCATGCAATCTTCAGTCTGTAATTTTATCTCATCATGAAGGATGTAATTATTTACTATGTATGTAGTCACTTATGATAGTATTTCACTGAAGGCTCAAGGTAGGTGGACATAATATTAGAGCTTGGTGATATGGCCAATCTTCTATCGTTCTATATCTCTAACAATATATATCACGATGAGCATGTGCATTATTTATTCAATGAATAAATAATGTGAAATAACCACACAATAAAGCCTGTTTTTGTATACTCCTGTGTGGACTAAACACTAAAGTGTTTTCTCATTTTAAAACTGCTTTTAGAAAAAAAAATATAAGCAGAGCCTATATTGCGATAGAAAACAATATAGGAAAATATATACGATAGACATTTTTGTATCGTTTTATATATCATCATATTGCCCAGCCCTAGTAGGTGCACACAGGGTCTGAAACTAGCACCCGGCAACCTACAAATGCGAGTAAATTGTTGGCAGTGATGGGTATAATCGTCAGGCCATCCGCTGCTTTGACAAACAGGGAAAACACTTTGAATGGAAATAGAGAACCGGTTCCCACTGAGAACCGGTTCTTAGTTGTCTCTATCCCTACTGGATACACACATAATATTAATAGCAACAGTATAGAAATTAAATAAATGTCAAAATCAAAAGGTGAAGAGGGCAGACTAATCAGATCTTCCCACATTTAAACAGAATTATGTTGAGACTAAATACACATACTCAAAACAAATTAATCAGGAGCTAATTAAATAGCTATATGAATAATTGCTTGTGTATCACTTGAAACTATGCTGTACATCACCTTAAACACATCCCTTCACTCAAGGTTCACTGAGTGTGAACTGGTAGTAGATTTGCAGATCATGTCACCCGATTTGTTGAGACGCTCGTCTTGACCAAGGGTGATAAATAGGAAGCATGACCAATCATTGCAATCTGCAGGGGTCAGTGGATGCTAATTAGTGTTAGCCATTTTTCAGACTTCATTAATAGCACTTTGCAGAGAGTGATAAATGCTCCTCGCAGCAGTGTTATTGGCTGCTGGGCTGAGCGAACAGCCACAGCCATTGATCAGACTCGGAGGACGCTCATCTGGTGGGTTTGTTTGCATGGTTGCTCTCCGCCTCATCTCTGTGGCCCTTCCTAGATCTCTTTGACCTTGGGGTTTCTGTGTTTCCTGGTGTCTTCTCCAGCCGCCTCATATTCATAAAGCAGTTTTCATTACTATCAACGGGGCTTCCAGGAGGCTTAAAAACTGTAACTAAGTGGTGCGGGGTTCTTAGATGCAATGCCTGCTCCAATCTATCCTGCTTTTCTGTACCTGCAACCATCTAATGAAAGGTGAAATGCCCTTTAAGTCATCTTTTTTACAATATTTGAATTTCAATGTAGACACTCGCTATTGCCCACACTATAATGAGAACTGTGTGGACTCATGATGTGACAGGTGGCTAATGGGACGCTGTACACCCATCACAGACTGGAGCCTCAACATAAAGTGCCACTTGCCTCAACAAATAATAGCCCTCTCGTCCAAAAACTCTTATCACAAAAACATCAAAAGCATAATTGAAAAGCACTACCTCTTCAAGGACAAATCAACAATGTAATAGGTGTTTAAAGCTGTCTGGACCTGATTGTTAGAGAATATATTCTTGCCAGTTTACTCATCCTCATTGCATGCTCTTGCCACTCTCAGAACAATGTCCAAATCCACAGCGAGATTATCCCAGGCTGAATCACAACATCCGTTATGAGACGTGAGCGTCAAATGTGGGTGGCATCCGCCAGACTTGTAGTCCGCTATCTGCATATGAAAGACTTATAAACCTCCCACCTGAAAAGATTTAAATGCAGGCTGTAAACATTATAATTCTAGTTTCTTACTGATAAGCTCAGACACCTCGCTCCTTCTGCTCTTCTGCTTATTGGACATTTCTAGCCTGACGGTGTCAGATCTGACACTTTCTGTTCTTTCACTACTGGGCCAAAAGGCTAAGCTTATTAAGCCCTTGATAACAATGTAACAGGAGAACTCTTTGGCTATTGCCCCAAGATTTCTGATAGAGGTGATGGAGGCTTTAAGCCTCTGTTATAATTATGACTATATTTCAACAGCTTGCAACTCTGACGATTCAAACATGGCAAACATTCAGTCTTTCCTAAAATACCTCTCCCTTTAAACAAACATACATCTTATATAATTACAAAACGCAAGAGTCCAATTCTAAATGGGATCTTAACAACATTTTTCTCACCTCGTCTCATCACTGCAATAAATAGACGAGTGGCTATTTCTATTGTTCTTGAAAGGAGTCCCAAAAGCGTAATATTAGTGAAGACACAGTGGAAATGTGTGTGTCATGTTGTATTGAATTGTGTCACATGTCACTGCAGCAGATTGTACTGAGACGTGGTGAGCTTGAGCCATATATTGATCTGCCGGCTATTTATAAATGTAACTAGATGCATCGGGCCGCTGTTTGTGTACTGGGATGTGAAATGTATTGGTCTCAGTGGGTGAGATGCACACCTTTTATCAGCGGTTCTCAGCCGTGTGGCACAGTGCCCTAAAGCCTGTAGATTCTCTTTCCACCCTCCTACACCTGGTGATTAGTTACCGCTATTAAAGACGCAGTGAAATGGAAAATACACTTTCCAAGTTTTAATCCTGCGTCCCTGTGTTAATTGTTCGTTTATCTCTTGTTAGGGCTGTCAATCGATTAGAATATTTAATCGTGATTAATCACATGATTGTCTGTAGTTAATCACGATTAATTGCGCATTAATTGCACATTTTTTATCTGTTCAAAATCGACCTTAAACGGCATATTTAACACTCTTATCAACATGGGAGTGGGCAAATTGGCTTGCTTTGTGCAAATGTATGTACATATTTGTTATTGGAAATCAATTAACACATTTTATTTAGATTTCAGCCACCCTCTACCTATAAATGAAAAAAATCCCATCACAGTACAAGGTTAAGAATTTGTGCTCTGACCTTCAACCTGATGCTTCAGTTACTTCTGTTTTATATCTTTATATTATTATTATTAATATATACTAGGTCTGTCAATTGATTAAAAATATTTAATCGTGACTAATCTCATGATTGTATGCAATTAATCACTCATTTATCTATTCAAAATGCAGCTTAAAGGAAGATTTGTCCAGTATTTACTAATCTAATGAACATGGGATTGGGCAAATATGCTTGCTATATGCAAAGGCAAGTATATTATATATATTGTGCATATGTATATTTTTTACTGGAAATCAATTAACAGCACAAAACAATGATAAAACTTGTCTAGAAACCCTCACAGGTTTAGCACAAAGAACATGCTCACACCATAAGATAGCAAACTACAGCCTGAGAGGCAAAAACAGCTGCCAGTGTGTCAGTGTGCTGACTTGACCATGACGTAGGCTTTGGCAATATAGCAAGATTATCATGAGACATGATATTGATTAGCGACGAGAGTGATCCTCACAGGTCCATGATAACAGAACGACATTCAGTTATGTTGAATTCAGGGATTCTGCCAGTATATTGTAAGCTTGTTGGGCCTGAGATGGCTCCCTGACGGGCAAATGCATCAGGAAATTATGTATTTTTAAAATGTTTTTTAAACCAAAATGTCTTCTACAAGTAGCGAACTGCTGTTTGCGGTCAAGAGACAAGCAGAGAGAGAGAGAGAGAGAGAGAGAGAGAGAGAGACGAGGGAGTGTGTGATGGTGAGAGGAAGTCAGCTGTAACTAGCTGTTGAGCGTAGCAGTTTGTACAGTTCAGGCTGTCAGTGAATAAATGCAACTCCTCAAGACACAAGCCAAACTCCAGTGTCTAGGTAGGTTTTTTCCATTCATGACTGATGGCAGGGATTTACGTCACCATTACAACAGTTACTCGCTACTCAAAGGAGTGGCTGTAAAGCAGTGATAAACACATTTAATTCCCTGTATTTTTCACAGTAAAAGTCCCTTGTTATTTTGTAATGTTAAAGCTTTTATTATGAAGCAGTAAAATCAGGAAATGTTGGTTTTCATCAGCAGCAACTCAACGTGACTCCTATGCAACTGAAAAGCGAAACTAAAGTAAAATAAAGTGGATATCTGAAAGTACAAACAGTGAAGTCAGATTCAGTTAGAAGCTACAAAAGTCCTGAAAGCTGAAGTACTTAGAGCTTCTCTCTGCATGCTTGTTTGAGGGGGAGAAGGGGAGTTATTGGCGATTTTTTGGTTTTAAACCAAATGAAAAAGGAGAGCCAGAGAACATGCACAAAATGATTTGTAAACTGTGCGATAAACAGGTCGGGGCTCAAGACTTAAACAAATCTCTACTTCCTTCTTAAAACTAACCATACAGAATACGCAAGTCCGCCACCGACTTCCTCCACAGAGAGCAGCCGGATCGAATCTTCTATCAGTCGGCCCTCAGGCAAAGGTAATGTTTTATAAACGGTGCAGAGACTGTACTTGGGCAGTTACTAGTCACCAGCTGATCAGATTTATTGATCTCAGCATGTCATTAGGTAAAATAGCATCAACTGTCATCACATTGTGGCCACTCATGAGTCTCCAGTCCAGAGCTATTTACATCTATGTGCATCTCTCTTCAGCCTTTTTTTCATAAAGCAATATCGTCAGTAGGGGAATTTCAACCCTATTATAAATTGCCCAAAACTACATTTGATTGTCATGAAGTGGGCTTGTCTGTAAAGGGAAGAGTCCTGGGTACCCATAGAAAACATTTTCAAGTCAAGGGACCCCTTTGGAAATGGCCATGACAATTTTTTCTCCCCAAATTTAGCGCCTGTTCAGAACATTGTTTAACCTCCTTCCCGACACGCTAGTATGACATTACCAATAGATTTCTCAGGTTTTATAGTTTCATACGATGCCAGTACCTTCTAACTTTTAAAATGAGCCTCCGAAAGATCGATTGCGTCAATGCGTTTAAAGAAATTAGTGGCCTTGAAAAATTAATTTCAATGAATTTTAATTTATGTTAAAGTGTTATTAGCGTATTAACTTTGACAGATGTACTTATATGAAAAATATATGTAAATTTTTATATATATATATATATATAAATTTTTTTGCATTGTGTGGGCAGATTTTTTTTTTTTTTTTTTTTTAATAGGCTACATTAAGACAGGGCCTGACAGAGCAGTGCAATAACTGACTGATTTAATTGCCTTTGATCATCATTTAGCATACTATGTTAACAATTCATTCACAAAATCATCTATTAGGCATTTTGTAAATGTCCCACACTGGAATTGATACTCGTATGAAATAAGAAGAGCTTTCATTGCTTTGGCTCTCTGCACATTAGACTTGAAATATGAGGTTTTAAGTGTTTGAGGGAGTAGAGCAGCAGTACGAATATCCTAAATATATACACGGACACAACAACCAGAAAGTGATGTTTCGACCGGCCAAATCAGTCATCAAATCTATGTCCAACTGAGCGTGCATGTCATTTGCTGAAGACCAAAAAGCCACCGGAGCAAGAAGTGAATATGGTACAACCCTGGCATCACGCAAGAGTGTCTGATGATTGTAGAGTGAAGCCAACCAATTTTTTAATATGATGGCAAGTTTGTTAACTTGTTGAACTGCTCTCTGACTGTTGTGTAAAGCACGACCGCTGTTTGACATGAACATCCTTAAAGCCACCACTTTATTTAAAAGTAATTGTTTCATGTGGTTTACTGGGCCAAAACAACAAGAAAATACAGTATAAGACACGAGCTTTAACAACCAATGCTGGCATATAAAGTCTGGGATTATCGTCCTGCATGCTGAGTACTGTAGGGCAGAACAGCTGGAGCTTCACCTCCTTGTACAGCTGCTAGCATTGTACACTAACAGGCGAGCACTGTGTGGGAAAACAATTTTGAAAGCAACCCTGGACATTAGTGCTAGCCTTCCACTCCTATATCCATAGACTTGACCACAACAGGTCTACTGAGTCAATAATTAAATATAATAATATGTTAAATATAGACACAGTGACCTTGTATTAAATGATTTAACTGAAGACATGTGACATCACCTCCCCTTTTAATTTCTATATAAGTAAGCGTATCAAAGTTAACTGTGCATCGGTCAACCAGCAAAGCTTTTCCTTCAAGAGCAAAGGAAAGGTGGAGACTGCTGATAAGAGGAGTGGAATGGCTTAGAAATTTCATGCTTTATATTAAAATCCGTTTTAGCTTTTAAAAAGTATTACTGCCACTTATGGACCTTGGATGAACCTTTTGCAATGAGATAATGAGGGAGAAAGCTTCACTGCCTCCTGAATGTTTAAAGTAAAAGGTGGAAGACAGTTTTTCTTGTATTGTTTCAGGTCACCTTTTCTTATCCAGGTTAATCCAATTAATATTAAAAATGTAAGATTTCTCCAGGAAGTGAGTCGGCAGCCTTGAGTTCAGTCACAGAGCAAAAATATACAATTGAATTATTTTGGAAAAAGCACATGACAGAAAGGGAAAACAGTGGGAGGGCAGAAAGTGATATTGACATGAAAGTCAAGTGACACAACTGTTTTTAATAACCAGAGGATGTTTAAATGTTATTTAGAGGAAGTTTCAAATAAAAATGGGAAAGGGGCAGATTTCGGCAGTCTGAGATGAAGTTGCAGTGGAAACAGCTACTGACAACACTTACCCACACTTCACAGTAGATGGTGGTAGTTTTGACATATTATAAGGTACACCACTGAGCCAAAAATACACCAAGGTCAGGCTGTTGTTTCTCAGATACTGTTGCTAAGGATTTGTATTGAGTCACTGACTGGAGACAAACACTGTGAGCTCTGATGGATTGAAATGTTCGGAGGAGTTGCGGAGTTGTTTTTGTTACTTGCGAAAACAGCATGATAGCGGTTTTGGACCTTCAGGTACCCAGGAGAACATCCTTACTGGCTTGTATGTGCTGTATGTGTTGTACATATGTGCATCTTTAGAAGTCTTTCTAGAAGAAAGGTTTTATTTATGTGCACTTCAAACTGTAAGAGGATTCCTGCCTCTTAATATAACAGTTATACAAAATACAACAAAGCGTAGCTGGTGTTAGAGTATATACCGACCTGTCTAACTGTTATTCCTGGATAAAGATAACAGAGATAAATGTAGCCTGACTGTATGGCATTAACAGAAAAAAATGTCTTTCACAGTGTTAAGAAATACTTAATATAATATATCTGGATCTGGAGTAGAGGTCGACCGATGTGGGTTTTTTAAGGCCGATTCAGATGTATTGGAGAATTGGGATAGCCGATGGCCGATATATGATGCCGATTATATTGGCCAATATGTTGGTGATTTTTTTTACCTCCATCTGATGAAATATAACAGCTTAATAATAACAAATGATACACAAAATTTCTCAACTTCAACACCTATGGTCTCTCTCTCCAATCTACATTTTGTGTCTGCACTGCAGTGTGCTCATATATTTTAAATAAAAATAATGTGTAATCTAAATATTGAATATACGAAACAGGTAATCGAAAAAACTGAACTGCCAAATAAACTTTTGGATGAATAAATAACGTTTTAGTGCACTTTGCAGCATTTATACACCTGCTTCATAATCGGCTTAAAATGCTCAGACATCGGCCGATGCTGATTATGAGAAAATGTCAAATAATCGGTCAACTGATCTGGAGCCACCACTTGCCAACAAATTTCATTAAAATCGCTTATTTTATTTTATTTTATTTTATTTTTTTGAATAAGTCGCTAACAAACAAAAAAGCCAAAATCATAACATCATCCTGCTATAAAATAATATATATTATATGTATAGTTTTCACACTGAGAGAAATGGAATAAATGAATGTGATAATAGTTCCCCTGACAGCTACTGTACCTCAGGCTGCTGGCTTAGACGTCTCCATCTGCAATTTAATAGATTAAATCTTGGGTTTTGGATATCCAAACGTGGCACAGTCAATATCTTGAATTGGTTTCATTGATTGGGATGTAGAACTTGTCAAATTAGGCAAACAAGGTCTGTCCAAGTTATAGTCAAAAACCGAGAGCTGTTAGCATGCTTATATCATGAAAAAGTTCAATATTCGTCGTCAGTTATTTAAGAAAGTGAAAATTTAATACATTCTAGATTCATTACATGTAAACTAAAGTGTTTCAGGCATTTTTTCATTTTAATTTTGATAATTACGGCCTACAACTCGAAAAAGAAAGAAAAGGTATCTCAAAATATTATGATATTTTATAAGATCAATCAAAAAAAGGATGTTTAAAACAGAAATGTCCAACTTCTGAAAATTCTGTGCATTTATTCACTCAATACTTGGCCAGGGCTCCTTTAGCATGAATTACTGCATCAGTGTGGCGTGGCACGGAGGTGCTCGGCCTCTGGCACTGCTGAGGCCTTATTGAAGCCCAGGCTGCTTTGATAGCAGCTTTCAGCTCATCTGTATTGTTGGGTCGGGTGTTTCTCATCTTCCTCTTGATAATACCACAGAGAGTCTCTATGGGGTTCAGGTCAGGCCAGTTGGCTGGCCAATCAAGCACAGTTCCTGGCAGTGTGGGCAGGTGCTACGTCCTGCTGGAGCAGGAAATCGGCATTTCCATAAAGCTTGTCAGCAGACGGAAGCATGAAGTGCTCTAAAATGTCCTGGTAGACAGCTGCGTTGACTTTGGACTTGATAAAACACAGTGGACCAACACCAACAGATGACCTGGCACCCCACAAATCATCACCGACTGTGGAAAATTCACACTGTGCCTCTCCACTCTCCCTCTAGACTCTGGGACCCTGATTTCCAAATGAAATGCAAAATTTACTTTCATCTGAAAAGAGGACTTGGGACAACTGAGCAGTGGTCCAGTTCTTCTTCTCCTTAGCCCAGTAAGATGCTGCCTCTGGTTCAGGAGTGGGTGATACTGGGAATTTGACAGATGTAGCCCATTTCCTGAAGACGTATGAGTGCTGGCTCTTGATGCACCGACTCCGGCCTCAGTCCATGTTCTTGAATCAGCGTTGCTTGACAATCCTCTCAAGGCTGCGGTCGTCCCTGTTGTTTGTGCACCTTTTCCTACCACTCTTTTCCCTTCCAGTCAACTTTCCGTGAATGCTTCGACGCCCCCTCAGCCCATTCAGCGACGACCTTCTTTGGTTTACCGTCCTTGTGGACGGTGTCTGTGATCGTCTTCTGGACAACTGTCAAGTCAGCAGCCTTCCCCATGATTGTGGTTGCGTGTACTGAACTAGAACAAGATATATGTGGTATTTACACTCTATGAATAGTAATTTAATCAAACTCTGAAAGACATTCTAATATTTTGAGATACCCTTGTCTTTCTTTTTTGAACTATAGGCTGTAATTATTGACATTAAAATAAAAAAATGCCAGAAACGTTTTAGGGTGAGTTATGTGTAATGAGTCTAGAATATGTTTCACTTTCTAAATAACTGATGAAGAATATTGAGTGATTTTATTCAATGATTTTCTCACATCTTGAGCTGCACCTGTGTAACTGTACTGCTGGTCTTTTTTAATGTATTTTTCGTAAAATGTTATTAGGACACAGTGTGGAAAGCCCCTCATATTTCCAGACTTTTCACATTTTCTGGATCAAAGCCATTTCATAGTTATCACAAGATTCTTGTGCAATGAAAACCTCTTAAACCTTAAAAGGTATTTTCCGTCTCTATAGGGCAGGTATTTGAATATTACATAAAATTAAGTGCTACTCAACTGGGATGTAATTATGCTGCTGAATGCAATCAAACTGTACTTTGTAATTTAGAAAATAAACAGAAATATAACAACAAAGTACCTCAGCATCCTCCTACATAATGTTATGACATTATGAAAATAAAGTGGTTAAGCCTCTCACCACTTCTTTGCTGCCTTGGGCAGAAGCCTGCGGTTCTGATGCTATCATCAGCTATTCTACATCTCTAGTCAGTGTCTCCCAGGAGCCTTCCATGTCCCCTGCAGGTGCCCACCTCACCCGTTGCCGTCCTCAGCCTGGCCTCTTTTCTTGCTCCGGGTTTGAAGCATTGCTCAGCTCCCCTCCAGCCCTCCTCCAGCCCTACTTCCAGCACAAAGCCCGAGGACAAGTCTTAGGTCAGGAACTCAGGAAGAGAGCACTCTAAGCCTTAGCACCGAGATGGGATTCAGATCACACTTCATCTCCCCTTATTGCTCTGTTTTTATTCGAGGGTTAAAAAGCCCATCGCGTATGCCCACTGCATCCTGCAAGCTTCCAAGGTCATGTGTTTTTTGTGCTCTGTCTTCACTATTTTTGAGAGACATACCTGCACTGTTGAAGCAGTCGACATATTATACATTTGCACAGTTCACACTCATTATATACAGCAGGCAACACTCATCCCATTTAGCTGCGCAGATGCTTCAATATGTCATTTCTTTCAAGCCAAGCGTGCACCAGAATGAGAAACACCCTCTGTGTTATCAACTCAGCTCTGCAATGCAGTTTCTCATTCACGCGGGTTCATGTGAGGCCGCTCATTTTGAAAACTCAGATCAGATCCTTGTGAGGAGTACTGACTGTTCCAGCTCCACTGGAGCCCAACAGGTTCCCCGAGGGGCCTTAGGAAAAAAAAAAAAAACAAACAAAATTTGGCAAGGGAAAGGTCTGCGCTTCAGTTTGGCACATGGACACATCGCACTTCACCGAGTGTGTGAAAGGATGAGTTAAAAGTATAGTTGGCTTGTTGGAGAGAGGGCCAAAAGACTAGAGAGAATCGCCACGAGCAATTAAGAAGCTCTGAGTCAGTGTGCTATTTCTGCTTCCCTTTTCTACTGAATAGTCATTAGCCAATACACTGATGGTGTGAAAATGGCAGGAATAATAGCCAGACAGTTATGTAGCTAGATATGCAGAATGGATGGTTATATGGATAAATAGATGGTCCGTTATTCAGCTTGTGACTTTCTCTGATGTACTAATAAAATATTCCTGAAATTTTAAATGAACAGGACAGTGTGTCCGCTTGCGTGAAGCATGTGTACATGTTTACACAGCAAACGTTTATTTATCTGCTCTGCTGATCCCCCCGCTTCCACTGCCTGCTGAGATCATGTTAGTGTAGCCATCGAACAAAACCGCCTCTCTTATCCTGCGCGACATGTCCAATCCCATGTTAATATTTTTAGCACCGTTTTTAATTCTCACATCCTGTTTTGTCTGTGATTCCAGGGATGGGGGAGGTGGAGGAGTGGATTTGAATAGCATGACATATGGGTTTGAATATTAATGTACTGTAAAGGTGCTCTGAATATGATTTAAATCTTTTAGAGGATTCTGCTGTCTAAGGTTTTTGACACCCCTGAACCACTGATGCATTCTCTGTTAAAAACTCCAAGAAGCTACTTGACAGTTTGGCAGGATGATGCTCCGCTTTACTTGAGAAGACAAAAGCTTCAAAGTAATAGTAAGAAAACCCATGAAATAATGATGTTTTCCGAGTAATTACTTGGTATAATGCGCCACTTTAATTGAGGAGAAACAAAAACTGAAACAGTTATTGCACCTCATCTCTGGAACAACTGTCTGACTAAATCTGGATTGTCTTTTAAAATGCTTCTTACTTGTTCTTATCGTAAGCCTTTATTCAATCTGGTTAGTTTAGTATTTATTCGAGCTGTCTATCAATTAAAATATTTAACTGCAATTAATCACACATTTTTTATCTGTTCAAAATGTCCCTTAAAGGGAGAGTTGTCAAATTTTTAACACTCTTATCAACATGGGAGTGGGCAAATATGTTCCTTTGTGCAAACGTATGTATATATTTATCATTAGAAATTAATTACAACACAAAAAAAATGACAAATATGTCCAGAAACCCTCACAGGTACTATATTTACCAAAAAAAAGGCTCAAATCATAACATGGCAAACTGCAACCCAACAGGCAAGTCAGTGTGTCAGTGTGCTGACTTGACTATGACTTGCCCTAAACTGCATGTGATTATCATAAAGTGGACATGTCATGTAAAGGGGAGACTGGTGGGTACCCAGAGAACTCATTTACATTCACATATCTTGAGGTCAGAGGTCAAGGGACCCCTTTGAAAATGACCGTGACAGTTTTTCCACGTCAAAATTTAGCGCAAGTTTGGAGTGTTTTATAATCTCATTTGCGACAAACTAGTCTGACATGGTTGGCACTGATGGATTCTTCAGGTTTTCTAGTTTGTCAGTATCTTCACTCTAGCTTTAAAACTGAGCCTGTTGCAACCACCGAAATATCGATCATGTTAATGTTAAAGAAATCAGTGGCGTTAAAATGAGCTTGCATTAATGCGTTAATATCACCTTAACTTTGACAGCCCTAATATTCCATTTTCATTCACATATCTTGAGGTCAGAGGTCAAGGGACCCCTTTGAAAATGGCCATGATGGTCTTTCCTCACCAAAATTGAATGCAAGTTTCATATGATACCAGTATTTTCACTCTAGCTTTAAAACTGAGCCGGTACAACCTCCGAAAGATTGACTGCATTAATGCATTGAAGAAATAATCCTTAAAATTATTTGTGTTAACGTGTTATTATCATGCTAACTTTTATTTGTATGTAGGTAACACATGAATTTGTAACTGCAGTTTCTTAACATTAAATACTCGTGTTTGGCCGCTACATACTCTGAGTTTTTGGTTGTAACCGCTGTGTTTTGTTTGAAAGTTCGTAGCCGAGGTTCCTCCATGTTTGACCTTTTGAATGAGGACATTGATGGAATCAGAGTAGATAAACTCGTCTATGGTTTGGGGCGCATCTCAGAGTGAGTGGTGGTGAGAAACTTTATTATTTCTTCAGGCGTTGTCACTGTTCCGAGCATATGCCAATCTTGTCAGAACAATTAGTTCAAGTCTATGATAAAACGATGATGATAAGCGAGATGCATTAATTTTTGTTTTTTAATAGTCTTTCCCGGAGGGTTTGTTTGTATGCCAGAGCAATATCTCTTTTGAGGGTAGTCCCTATCTATGTCAGCACACAACTTTTCTGCTTCATTTTAAAACTCACTGAGAGTGGAACAGTTTCACCATAAGTGACAATGAGAGCTGCCCTTTAAGACTTCTGGTGTTGAGGTGGTGTGGATGATTGCTTTGACATGTAAAATTGTCTTAATGTCTAGGGTTATAGGGTTGTTTTCAGTTCAAGTTTGCTTTTCACTGTAAATCTGAGAAAAGAAATATTGTTATTTAATCAACTTATCATGAAAGGCTGGTTCATAAACTATTTAGTGGTCTGTTCTGTTAAAGTAACTCATTATCTGATATTACATTGAGTTACTGAGGAACTACTGCTATTCATAAACTTGTAAAAATTATAAAGTGTTAACTGTTTTGCCTGTTTACTGTTTGATTGTAATTTTAAGTGATGAGATGTAAAATAAAATAAAATAAAATAGAAATACAGTTAAAAAGAGCTGGGGAAGGGGGTAATATTCTGATTAAAGTTGTAAATATATAGAAAAAACATGAGATTATTAAGTCATAAGACATACAAGAAATAACTCACATTAATTCCCCAAGACTCTGAATGCTTGAGGTGCAAAAAACATGACAAACCTCTAAACTGAGTAAAAATGCTTTATTTTGTGTCTATGTGTTGTCACAGTTGTCCTGAGCTCAAATGTATCCGTCAATGTCAGGAATATTTTTTTTTTATTAGGGACAAATGTTTTACACTTTTCGTGAACATAATCCAATTATTGTTCTTTCCATATACTGTATATATTTTGTATATACCCTTTGTTAACAACTTATTTTGAAAAACAGACATAGTCACGTGTATCCTTCTGGCAATTTCACCGAGTCCGTCACTGGCTCTCCCTGACGGCTCAGTATGGGCTGTTCATCATCATCATCATCATCATATGGCTGTATAGTCAGAGTACATGGGTGTGCTACCATTTTTGGCATGCAAGAGACGGCTGACTTGACCGCTGCGTGATGAGGTAGATCCAATCTTGCCAACTGAAGCAATGTCGCTAGTTGACGAAAAAAAAAAAGATTTTTTGTTGGAAATTTGTTGTTTTTTCTTGTAAATCTTAAATTTTAAATAAATAAATATCCAACTTCAGTCTCGGAATAACACCTGCCTCTCCATGCTTCCCAGTGTTTTCCCACTGGTCTTTCTATGAGCTGCGTTATGTTTATGAGGTCACAGCTAGCCAGTGTGCGCGCTGAATCACTGCCAGTAATTAGATAAAGCTTTTTATTGTCTTTATGCATCTGATAGTAGACAGGGGATGATCTTAATTTTAGATTAAGGGCTTGTCAGGAGAGCTTACATTTCAAATGACTTGCTTCTATCATTTTGAAGAGAGACATAAATCTTAAATCGTATTCTTATCAAATAAACACTAAACACATTAATATCTTTAGCGGGGTGTCTCGAATGCCCCACATGTATTTCGGGCCGCGGTTTTTCCCTTTAAAAACAGGACTCGATGAACAGAAACGCACTGCAGCAAACAGCACAAATGAAGTGAATATGTTAAAAAATTAAATGGAGCAAACACACCAGAGAGAGTGTGCACCTTCCTCCCGGCGTAAGTGGCAAAAATCTCAAAGGCTGTAAAAGAACAATAACAGAAAATAGTCTAGTGAATGATAATGAGCAGATATATGACTAAGGTGTTAGACAATATGTAGAAACATAAGCAAACAGCTTTAGGATTGGAAACTGAGTATCATGAATAATGTAAAGCATGGGGTTTCTTGATGGATGGACGGATGGAAACCGAGAGATGGGGACACAGAAAGCTTTGCACCTCAACTGGCAATTCAAAGAAACAAAGATTAGAGAAAGGCCCTCTCGGTTTTACCTGTGGCTACAGTTCCAGTCAGGTGTGAACGCCGCGGCTGCATGGCGTTAAGCCTTCATCTCCAGCAGCCGCGGGGCATTGTCCTGGAGTTTCCCTGCAACGTGAAAACAGAAGACCATTGTGGGATTTATAGTGAAATTGAATGTTGTCTTTTGTACCCAGCTCAGTTACTAGGTGTGGTGTTTGAAATGAGAGATAAAACAAGGAAATCACCCAGCAGGCATTGAGCAGTGATTTTTCTCATCTATCACCGTGAGAGATCATTTCATTCCAATTTGCTGCTGGGAGGAGGAAATAAAAGCATGTAATCACCTCAAAGGCCTTCCCCTTGCTTTACAAATTTTTTTTTTTGTTGTTTGGGGGAATAAACAATAAATATGGGTTTTCTTCAGCACACCATGGCACTAAATACCTTTGTGAAGTTCTTTAAACATCAGCCGAAACGGCTTAACATTAAAATAAATCAGCAACAGCAAGCACGATTGGCATTTCAAAATAGACAAATATTATTTAAGCTGCAGTTAACCAGGCTTTGAACAGTCACGAACGCTACTTTACTCACATTAATGAACACTTACTCCTTATTCTTTAAAAGGATCTTCACCTCTTTTTTTTTAATTGTTATCAGAAAGCCCTTTCAATTGGATGTTTTAGTGAATTAGGCCCATCACACATCCCGAAGGCTCTTTCCACTTTCCACGCTGATAAAAAAGTTATTAATTAAAAAACACAGTGTGCAGTGAGAGTGCCTGCTTTACTCGGTGCAGACACGTCCCCTGGGAGTGCAGTTTGGTTAAAAGACAGCATTCTACAAATAAAGTGTCAGTGGCTACCTGAATAACATCTCGGTATATTCAAGGGTAGATTCATCTGGTTCCTGCCAATTAATCGGCACCTTTGGGTGACTATTATTTTATTATTATCACCAAAACTCTTCTTTTAGGTTGGGTGCCACAGAGATATGAAGCCGTTTAACCAAGGGTTAACAGTTACTTTCATGATTGACTAAACTTACGGCTGCACCGATCCAACTTTTTCAGGTCCGATATCGATACCTGGGCTTCAGTACCGATCCGATACCAGTGTTTGATTTATAATCTGTATGTCTCACTGTGTGGAGGTGACTGGGATCATTCTGCTATGTGTAAGTCAAGTTTGACTTAAACATTCTTTTCTTAACTTTGTAAAACAAAATGTGACCAATAAATAAATAAATAGATATACATTTCTAAGTATTTATTTAATTGTTCTTTAATATTAAAGTAATAATAATATACCAGTATTTTATTTGTTAGTGTTCATGGCTACGAGGAACTGCTTCAGGAAGTATTTACGTCTTTATATACAAAGTTCTAATGTCACTCGGCTCAGCTGTAAAATGCACAGCACGAACCTAGATTCACTCTCACAGTAATTATTGTTTTCAATCCCAGAGTATGATCATAGTCTTTGACTCAGCTGGTGTATAATGATACAATGATTGCTTTGCTGCTGTTCTGCAGATGGCTTGATAATTCAACACAAAAGATAAGATTAATCAAGAATATTGCAAGAAAGTAGATGAATTATTTGGCCTGTGACATAAACACTGTGTCCACTCCAAAACCTAAATTGGAGAGTGTTGACATTCATTCATTATTAACTATACATCTATTTTTGTGCTACTTCGTGGCAGATTTGGTGAACAGTTTTGATAGCAGACTGTTACTTTGACTGATTACGTCAGGTGGTGTTTGTATCACGAGCAGACTAAAGTAAATTTCACAGTATTTTTTGGGGCTTGTTGTCATCACACCCTCGAATTAGCCTGCTCTGGAGTCGTTGATGTTAACAACTTTGACTTCATCTTCATCTGTCTAGGTGTTAATGCCTTTCTCTTACCATTTATATCTCAATTTGACAATCCCTGTCACTTCCTCTCAATCAGTTCTGGTACTGCTCATATATTCACATTCTCATTGACTCTATTTTGCTCCAAAATGTCTGACTGAAGAAGTAGTTTAAAAGATAAGCATGAATTTATGCTCTGAACTACCCACAATTTTATTTCCCTTTGTAAAGTATGAACAAAAATGGTGATATTGGTAATTGGAGTCAAATGCAGCCACTTAAACCTGCAGCAGGCAGAACGTTTTTGGCATCATTGGGCAAAAATCCCATATTAACCTTTCAGCAAATTGTATTTCAAGTGCTCTGAGATTAAACTAGACTTCTGCACCTCCTCATGACTGTTTTCAGGCGTGACGGGAGACTTTGGCCAATCACAGGTCATTTCAGAGAGAGTGTTCCTATTGGTTGTGCTCAGGTTGGTGGGCGGTGCTTGGTATTTCCTCAACTGATTTCAACATGGCTGGCGGGTCACAAGCTTTCTATTTTTACAGTAACTACAAGTTTCGGAAAGCGTTTGAGGAGAGATATAGTCATAACAGCAACAGAATATTGATTCATATTTGACCGTTTGATCAGAGTATCTCAGTGATTGACAGCTGCTGAGAGACAGCTGGCTCCAGCTCGGCTCTGATTGGTTGTTTTACTCTGGTCTGTGAAATCTTGCAGATGCCATTAGGAGCACCGGAGGATTTTTTTGAAGATTACCTGTCTCGTGCACTGCACTTTTTATGAAAATAACTTTTTTTAATCATATTTGTTCCGGTCCTACCCTCTGCAGCTTTAAGCTGTAACAGTAAATGCTGTTCACACTAAGCTAGTCCTCCATCACCTCACCTGGCATGACTGTCTTTCCCAAGTACAGAAAACCTTTAGCTAAAGCTTCGCCTGGAAGCAGAACACATATTGACAATCCAGGAAGTAAGTTTCAATTAAGTGTCTAGATGTGTTTCCTGTGTTGGTTGTTGCAGTGATGAGGAGGCCATTCAGAGCGTTCATTATGTGGTGTTGTTGTACCCGAATTTCCCTCCGGGGATTAATAAAGGTTCATCTTATCTTATCTTACCATGAGCATGCCTTCGAAGCACAACACTATGTCTGTCCTTGCTCAAAATGCCAGTGATATGCTGTCAGGGGTGGCAGAATAGAACTGAAAATTTGTAATAAACCAAGGTAGCAAATAACAACCTTGTGCACTGAAAGCCTTTTTTAAAGACAGGATGTTTTTGATCATGGTCTAACTGGTCCTTTCGTACAGAAGAAAGTATGTGAAAAATATCTACTTATTGGAAACATGGAGGGACATGTATAACCTCTTCTGAATCAGGTATTATACTTAAAAGTAAATCTATTTATTTTTCTCTCGCTGTCGTCAGTTTTACTCACCAATGCCGCCATCGGTCTCTTCAGACAGTGTCTGCACCGATGCCTCTGATCAAACTGTAAACACGTAATGAGTGAACAATAAAGTGTGAAGTACACAAATGGCATCTAACATCAGAAAATTATGGCAACCATGCTAATGTGATTGTGGGAAACATAAACAAGCCTATTTTTTTATCAGTACCATTGCAAATCTTGCCAGATAGCATTTCACCACCGCTTTAGCAACATGCAAATCAGCTGTGATAATCTCACATTTTATAGTTAAATATACAGATGGAAAACACATACAATGCCGCCATGGATGAGAGACTCGAGATGTTAAATTTGGTGCTGCAAAGATGCTGCATGCCATGTAATTTATCAATCTAGAAAAAATTGATCTGTCTGCCTCAGAGTTGGCTGCTGTGATATGCATACACCCACCCCAACTCCACACACATAATGTCTAACGTAATCAAATCTCGCCAGCCACAGTATGTATGCAAACCAGAAAATAAAACCTGTGCCTTCTATCTGTGTCTGTGCATTTTCACCAGCTCCCCCGTAAAATACTGCTGCTCACCTACAAGATATTGCCCGTCCCTGCTCCTCAATATACTGTATGACTTATTGACTCGCTCCGTGTAAGCCCAACTGCACTGTTCACTCTCAGGTTGCAGGACTGCAAGGAAATCTATATATCAGAAAGAAAACAGGTGTGGGGTGGGTTGGGGGGGCAGAGTCTTTTGCTGTAGGGGCCTCCTACCTCCGGAACAAGCTTCTTGTCCTTGTCAATGATTCAGACTCGACAGTTTTCAAATCCGCGCTCAAGAACTGAAATTCAGCACAGCTTGCAACCAGCTACCTGCAGCCCTCACTCCACTTCCTTCTGCTGCAGACTGTGCTGGTATTGTTGGCTGACTGGATGTGATTAGTGGATGTGCTGTTTTTTGTGTGTGCGTGTGTGTGTGTGTGTGTGTGTGTGTGTGTGTGTGTGTGTGTGTGTGTGTGTGTGTGTGTGTGTGTGTGTGTGGGCACACGCAGGCAGTGATATACTGTACACATGCGCAATCACACACACACACACACACACACACACACACACACACACACACACACACACACACACTCCCTCTGTCTCCCTCTCATGCAAATCAGCTCTGGATGTCTTGCTGCTGTTGTCCTACATCTTATTTTGTATCTTTTGATTTTAGATTCACATCAATGTTTTCATCGCTTTTCAGACCTTAACGGAACTATGCGTAACATGTTGGGATCTCTATTAGCAGAGAAGGAATATAATATTCATAACCATGTTTTCATTAGTGTGTAATCACCTGAAACTAAGAATCGTTGTGTTTTCATTAGCGTAGAATGAGCCCTTTGTACCTACATAGGGATTAAGTCCTCTTCACATAGTCTGCCGTGTTGCTCCAACATGTTTCTACAGTAATCCAGAACAGTAAACCAAACACTGGCTCTAGAGAGCCTTCACGTTACCTGAAGCTCACCATATTTCTCTGACACGCTAATAACGCTCCTGAAGTAGCGTTATTATGGTCAGGATGACCTCTGAGCGAATCACCCTGAACAATAAAAGCATTATTGCAGGTATTTGGTCATACTGCTAATTGGCAAATGTTAGCATGCTAACATGCTAAACTAACATGGTGATTACGGTAAACATGAAACCACGTAAACATCACCATGCTATTAGCAGTAACCGAGTCTCAGAGTGCAAAGTCATGGTACCACCAGCCGCAGTCTGACTTCCGTTAATGCTAAAGTAGTGTTATTATAGTAAGGATGACACCCTGAACAATGCAAGCATTATTGATATTAGCGTTAGCATTTAGATCAAAGCACCATTGTGCCCGAGCGTAGCCTCACGGGGTTGCTAGCATATCATTAGACATTAAATATTCAGTGCCAACATTTTAAAAGTGAATTCTTTCTGCAAAAGCTACAGTATATGACGGTATGGCTGAGGTGAGACATTGATGATTGTTATGGCAGATGAACTACGATCAGGGTATGTTAGGCATCTAAAAGCTTTGGGAAAGGTTACAAGGAAAGATTGTACTTGTGGTTTTAAAAGAAGTGCAGATCAATCACAGGTGGTCTGTTACGGGACACAAACTGTGGCCCTCCACTGACAGGACCATCCACCACCCCAGCCTCGACATCCTTTTTTCCCCATCGCCTTGTTCAATAAAGGGCACACTATTTCCAGCATTGGCACTGGACATAAATCGCGACATGTGGAATGGTCAGTCATATGAATGCTAGGTAGTATTTTCCAGGCGTTTGGCATCATGCTGATTGGTTCTGATCACAACATTGCATGGTGACTTCACTGTAGCACCACATGATGCACCCTGGACTGAAAAAAAGATTTCCATTGCAAACATTTCCATAATACGTACATAGCCTTGATTTTGTAGCTTGTTTCCTCTATGACTTACACACCAGAAACTAAAGAATCTGGTCTCAAATGATTGAAATTATCCCTTAAGAAATGAAGTTGTATGAATGAAATAAGAGTATTCACATAAGATGTTTATATTTATGTGACTATTAACTTGTGCTACTGTAGCTATGCCATCATATGGTTCCTTCCTAGAATAGTCATGAGATAGATTTCCATATTTCAGACTCCAGCTGGTGTCTTTTCACTGACTGGCTGTGTCAGAAAAATGTCTGTGTTCTGTTGTAATCCAAAACCACAAATCTCTGTAGACCCTCGCTGCTGTTGGGCCACCGCGATAAGCCTGCAGTCCATGAGGTCCACGATTTTTTCTCTCAATTAAATCTTAAAGTACGGTTGCTTGCTGCAGTGTATGTGTGATGACAATGGCGCTTCTGAGACTTGTCTGAATGTGGTCTGCTTTGTGTGTGGGCGTCCCTTGGCTGAGAGGACCCAGTTATCTGCTTTAAAGGAAGAACGACTAATCTAAACTGCATCTTAAAAGATGGATATCTTCTGCTTTTTTTGTATTGGCATTTTATCATTGAGAGGACATAGTTGAAGCTGTCTTATTAATTTTATTTCCCTATAATCTTGACGTAACAATCTTGTTTTTAGCTCACAAAAAATGAATTTAAAGTTAAAATAAACCTTGAACCTTAGAGATGGGGTAAAGAGCTCAAACATTCAAAGGGTGCTTGGAGTGGAGCTGCTGCTCCTTTGTGTTGAAGAAGCCAGTTGTAGTGGTTCTGGCGTCTGATCAGGATGCCTTGTGGGCACCTTTTTTTGCACATACAGCTGATAAGAGCCCCCGAGGTAGACCCAAAACACGTTGGAGATTATATGTCTCATCTGTCTTGGGAACCCCCAGGAGGTGCAGGAAAATGTTGCAGGGTAGAGGCACGTCTGGACTACCTTGCTTGGCCTGCTGACACCACAACCCAGCTTGTTTTGTTGGACTCGCACTCATTGGGGGCACTGTCTCAAATATTGATGCCCTTAGAGAGCCTTGCCGCAATATTTGAAAGATTTAATAGGACCTTTAGAATATTTTTAAACATTATTCTTTTGATCCAATTGGTAGTTCAGCTTATCTTTGGCGCGTTCAACGCTTAAAGCCTTGAGGTTTGGTCGAGACGTTATGTCTGCGAGCCAGTTATAGAGTGTGGTTTGGCTTTCTTTTTTCCAGTCCTAGAGAGTTGTATAATACACCATTTATGACACCTCAACTGTGTGTCTCCATGGTGAACTTTTTCTGGACTATTTCTGAATCATCAGATAAACTGGCAGCCTGTCCAAGGTAAGACGGGCGAGGTAATTAAGACGCTTCATACCATGCAGGAAGGTAATTAAAAGTCCTGTACATAATGCATAAAATACAATGAATAAGAAATACAGCACAAGGCAAACACAAGGTTTAATATAGATGTACAGTTAATAATGTTGGGTTGGGTGTTGGGTAGCAACCCCATGCTGGAACGCACAGTATGAGCATCATAAGTCCATAGATTCAGTGAATATAATATATAGTTGATAAATAAATAGATATAATGTGATGCCATTCAGCTTCTGTGTTCTGACAAACCACAAGTGTCGCATCAGCATGAAGATGTCCCAAGCAGCACTGTCCACTGTGCTAATGGGCCACAGAGGCCAAAGCCAAGGAAAGGTTTGCCCCAAGTCATCTTTATGTATCATCACTTAGCTCAGGATAGAAACAGTCCAGAGATGCAGGTATCCGTCTGCCTGGACCCAGATGACTGATGAATCAATCTGCTGCGGAAAAGCGGCCAGACTGAAATTTTGATGACTCAGATTTGCTGCTCCAACAACAACAACATTGACTTTAACAACGTGGCAATGAAGGAAATGAGAATTGATTTCAGTTGAGCCATTCAAATGCCAGGGGACGGTGATCTGCTACAGGCTTAGTTATGATAACATCTGATATCGATGCATCTAACAGCACAAGGCCAACAGAAAAATATTCTTTCTGCATTCTACGGATTACAGGATCCTTCGACTGGCATCGTGTGTGTCAATAATACGTCCCGTAATTGGCTTGTATCATGCAATCACCAATTGATAGGTCAAATACTTATAGCATCTGTGTTACAACACTCTAACTCTTGTAAGACTGCTCGCTGTTCCAACTGACTGCATTTGTCCAATCATAGCTTAGTAACCGTAACTAAGGACAACAGGCCTGTCAATCTTTGAATTTCTCCACATGCTGATGCAGTGTGCATGGGGCTGTAATTAGAGGTATCTTGGGTGTTTTTTTTTTAACCTGTAACCTCATGATGGTGTCAATTATGGCTGTTTGAAACAGCATACTACACACTATTTATACCTATGACGTAAAATTGTATGTAGTGTGTTCACACTGCATAGTATGTGGATTTTGTGTCCGTGGGACATGCATGGATGTATGCTACATTAGTATAGTATGAACATTCTCAGCTGCCCCATAATGCATTGCGTCTGGCCGCCTTGAGAACGGCCGTCATTCTTGCGAGATTTTGAGCCGGGCTAAAAGCTGTTAACATTTCTATACATTTTCATGTTTAGAAATTTGCTGAAACATATTCTAGAGCTGTGTTTTGGCAAGAATCTGGCGATATGATTCGTATCATGATACCGGAAATGACATTGATTCAATATATTGCGATTTTTTTTTTTCAAATCCAGTTTAAGGAAAACTGATATAATATAAAGAACAGACCACCATATGTGTAAAATCTCAGTAAAAAAAAGTCACGATGTGAAATGGCTACTATGGGAACAAACACCATCACACATGAATACAGTCTTATAGGATCTATAAGAGTCTCAGCTTTACAGCAATACTGAATTTATGCAATTCTAAGGCTGTTTATGCCTGGATTAACGATAGCGATTGTCCGACAAACACTGCACGTGTTTGTGCTACGGTAGCAGCTGTAGCTCTGCTGGTAGCTCTGTGGTTGCCGGCGCTACACATACACTGTCATTGTGATGTAAGTTTAGCGAGTTTCTGGCAGACCGTGTGTGTGTGTGTGTGTGTGTGTGTGTGTGTGTGTGTGTGTGTGTGTGTGTGTGTGTGTGTGTGTGTGTCTAAGGTGGACCAGTTTTCTCCTTAAAGTGACGAGCCGCTCCAATGAATTTTTCTCAGCTTTTTAATTAATTCTGAATATTTCTTTTAACCTTTTAACCAATAGCATTAATCAATTAAAATGCTTAATGTCGGTTAACGAATGAACGGTTAATTATTAACATCTCTAATTTTCGTGTTAGCTAAACTCATGTTCCTCATCCTCAAATCATTTTCTCTTGTAAAAGTGAAGTTAGCTGTTTCAAAATTTAAAGCATACTGTAGTACAGTAAAGATGAACCACTATATTACAGAAGGAGAAAGCTCCTTTTGTACTTCTAAGATTCACTGTTTAAAAAATTAATTTCGAGTGATAAATCTCCCATTATTATCACTGTGAACTGCATATTTAAATAATTAATTAATGAATGGTCATTTAGTCCCTGAATAAAGATATTTTCAGTTCACTATAGTATTTCTTGAGCTCAGTGCTCAAGAAATATTATACTGAACTGAAAATATCTGTACTGAAACTCTTCTATACTTAGGTAAAAACAATTTAAAGCCTCATTAGCGTCTGTTAATCACACTCTTGGTTCATACAGACACACATCTCCTCTATTGTGTCATTCTGTAATTGGTCATTTAAAAACTAATGTTACTGTAGAGCCCACTCACCTGCAGTAAGAAAAGGCTTTAACTTTTCGCTTGACAGCAGAGAAAGAAAAGTGCTTATCCGTGAGAAAGCTGCAAATACGTCTCACTTTCTTTTTTTTCTGTCAAGTGTGAGCACTTATATAATTTGAGTGTGAATAAGGGTTTGCCTTTAGACTCTCACCTTGATGATTGCACTTTTGAATTCTCGGCATAAAGAAAACAACAAAATTATACCCTTGTGCTTGAATCTCGGTAACGGGCGATGCTCTTTACAGATTAACTAGTGGGTGCAGTGTACAGTGAGCAGTGGAAGTGTTTTTTTTTTATCCGTCCATTTGTTAGTAATGCATGGCTGCAGAAACCGCTCCCCTGCTTTCATCCTGTGAATAATGCGTCTTTGGCAGCAACAAAGTGGTTGCAAAAGGATTAAACTCTGAGTTTGAACACTTTCAGCACAATAATAATAAAAGGACAGTTTTGCATGGAGATCTGTGAACTCACAAGCAGATAGGAAAGACTGAACAATGTAGATGTAACTCAGATAATTAGGTCCACGTAGGGGGAGAGTGTTTTCTGTGGTTCGATGCGGGGCTTGCCTATCAGCATCAGCAGCGCTGAATGATTTCTTGTCCAATCTGAGGAAACATCTTTCTCATTTAAGGCAAATTTATGGTTTCTGCGACTGTGCAGCTTTTCTTCCATTTACCACTCATGGTAACTGCAGGAGGTGCGTACTTCATCAAGTGAGGATGAATGGTCCTGTAGAAACTCTTAAATCTTTTGAAAAATAATTCACAGTGAAACAAAGTAGTCAGCGGACAGGTTCATATCAAACCAAAACATCCACTGTTATTCAAAGTGTAAAGAAATTTTCATCTCTGGGAAAAAAAAAGTCCCTTTTTCATAGCAAAGCTTCTGCCTTAATATTACTCAGGGTGCTATCTATCTTCATGCTGAGGTGGATATCAATTAGGTGAGCCAACCATGTAATTGATTTCCACCCTGTTACCTTTAGCTCTGGTATTTGTGATGTTCAGACAGCGCTACTATTGCCTGTCTTTTTCTGCTGTCTTGTGTCAACACCTCCACACGTACATGCGCTTTATTACAATCATGGGAATAAATATGATCTATATAATCCGTTTAGGCCACATGAGCCGCCGCTCCTTGTGATTTCATTAGGTTACGCTGCACACAGCGCGAGATGGACACCAGGTCATTACCGAGTTGCTGCCGTTGCGTTAAAATCAGATATGAGAACAAATTACATTTTTTGTCCAATCTACATGACTGTCTGATCCGCAATAACTACCGCGGCCTGACCAGCCATTCCTCTCACGTAGCAGGGAAAGGTTGCATGCACCTCTTGCTCTTGGCAATTTGAATAATTCACTCAGATATGTGGTTGCGATTGGGTCCTGCAACCTGTGTCTGTGCGGTCTACCTCACTGTATGCAGGGAGGAGATAAGAACGTGAATCACAGACAAGAGATACCTCAGGGAGGCTTGAGGAGCGGAGCAGAGGGGGACAACCCGGGGTCAACTACCTGCCCAAGAGTGACAACTCATGCCAAGGAGATGTGGGAGACTTACAAGATAAGACGTTTTTTTTTTTTTTTTTTTTTGACAGGTCGAGTTTTGAGAAAATATGACAGGCTGAGATTTAAGGGTTTCACGCCGCTATCTGACGCTGAAAAGAAAATGAAACCAATCCTAAGCTGACATTGCAAATTTGAGCTGAAAATGAGGAGAGAGCAAATAACAGTAATGTCGGAGAAGAAGTCAGAAATGCTCGAACGGACTCATTTCAGAGCTCTGATTACTTTCCCCGGGAAGATCTTTGCATGTTTCTCTCCTCACTCAGTACATCAAGGGGCTGAATTGTTTCATTTCAGTCGACTCATGGCTTCGTCTGTGACATAAATATCAGCAGCTGCTTAATTTGGATCACATCATGTGAAATTAGCCAAATATCTCATTTCTTAGCAGTGTTTTTGTGCACCAGATGTCTTTTCAACATTTCTAACTTTTATTTTATCCCAAGACCGCCTCATTCTTCACTCATCTTATAGTGAAAACCATGTAGATGTCAGATGGAGTATGACATTGTGGGACATCACAGCTCGTGCTGTTTAGGGACCAGGTATGGTTGTGATATTTGCTGGATGCCGGTAAAGTTTTTTTTTAATTTAACATTATAAAAGGGGAGAGCTGGTACGAAAGTGAGACGAAAGCAAAGTGGGGCGAAAGTACAGTACAGTCGAACAAAAGTATGGTGGGACTAAAGTAATGTGGGATGAACATGGGATAAAAGTATCGTTGGACGAAAGTAAGTCAGGACGAACATAATGTGTTATGAAAGTAACGTAGCGATTTTCTCGGAGCCCAAAAAATCGTCTGGATGCGACACTGTTTCATGAGTCATAGTTGTGATCATTTGACAGATCATTTAGTACTTTAACACTGAAATTTGACATGGGACATGTTTCTTTCATCCCTCTACGCCCTTGTTGCTGTTGCTATAGAGCAAGGGTGTCAAACATACGGACTGGGGGCCAAAACCGGCCCACCAAAGGGCCCAATCTGGCCCACTGGATGACTTTGCAAAGTGTAAAAATTGCCAAGAAATCATTAACTCCAGTTTTTCAATAAAATGCACTGTTCTTCCTATTTGGGGGTGGTGCTGTCCTAAAATAGATGGAAATAGATCTGACATGCTTACATACAGGCTACGTGACACAACACTGCTAGCTTCTGGTTATGTCGGTGCAAAATGTCTTTGTCAAAAACAGAAAAGAGGAAACAGTGATGGATTTACATAGAAAAATGGATTCCTATTGCTTCAGAAGAGGTAAATTGGAGGCCAGTGTGTTGGGTGTGTTCACAGCACCTTCCAGTGCTCAAGGAATGAAATGTTCAGTATCTATCAGACTCATGATGGCGAAATATACAAGAATTTGCCGGGAACACTGAGAACAGAATGAATTGTAGGAAGGTTTGAGGAAACAGCAGTCTGCAGCCGAGACATCAGTCGGACATCTCAGGCTGTTTATCATCTCTTTTGTAAATGGATTTTCCATTAATCGGGAGTGTTTCAGAATGTATTTGTACTTCAATACACTAACAGGAAGGGAATATATGGTGCCGTTATTTATAGGTTAATATGTATTGGTTTTACTGGTCCGGGCCCCTTGAGATCAAATTGAACTATATGTGGCCCATGAACTAAAATGAGTTTGACACCCCTGCTGTAGAGTCTAACAGTGTAATTAAATGTATTATTAGCAATAAAGTTGACTGAATCTGAATCACTATTATGCTGTTAAATTATTTTTAACAGTTATACTGTTCATACTGTAGAAACTGAAACTTGAAATTGAAAATTAAGTGTAATCATTTTTATTAAGATAAAGGACAATGTTTGCAATCACACATTAAGAAGGACATTGTCAGATATATTTAATTAAAACAAGTTTAAAATTTGAAGTTTATACTGTTGTGTTTTCATCCTGACAACACATGGTATTGATAGAACACGCATGTGAGGTGCTGATCACATCCATCTTTTAAAATTATGTTTATCTGAGAAGTGTTGCTTTCGTACCATCTCTCCCTGTCTTTGTATTTGCTGTAACGCTATAATCCAGAAAATTAGATCGAAGGAAGTGGACAAGCAACTGCAGCAACACAATGGAAACCGCCAGTGTGTTTTTCCACTGATAGCCATGATAGTGGGAAAAAATTTTCCTGTGAAAGATGATGGCTCATGCTCTGCATGTGTACTGCGTTGAGATGAAATTCCTGCAGAAAGATAAGTGCGAGTGTGTTCACTTGGTTGTCATTCATAAAGGCAGTGGCCCATAGAGACAGGGAAATAAATTCTGAGTAGAAGATGGAGTGATGAATGTACCCTTTTTTCTATCCTCCCTCTCCATCCTCTTTAATATTCTGTCAACATTGGCTATGAAGGGTTACTCATGGAAATGAAGAGGCAGAACGGAAGGTAATTTTACTTGCAGCCTGCAGGTCCAATAATTTGTTTTGTGGTCCTTCTGGGTTCTCACGTACTCTAAAGGCAGCGCCGCTCAATGCTTCAAGGTTAACGCTGAAGTGCTGTTTTCATCCGCACATTCCTGGAAAAGCAGAGTGCCTCAGTCACTAAAAGCCCTGTCTCTGTCTGCTGCTCTGTATATGTGTGTGTTCGCCCAAATGAGTGTGTGTGCACACGCTCGCCTTTTTCTTCCTGCCTACACACATGCACCGTCTATCAAAAGGCCCTCTCTGTTCCCTGAAGTGGAAAAAGGAATGTTATTCCACCGCAAACTGTTGCGAATACAAACACAGGCAGGCTCTGTTTAGCCCTGGCATCAGGTTAAGCTGAACCTCCGCTATGCGATCGTACTGGGTTACCTTGAAGATCTCTGTACGGTATCCGTGTGCATCCTCCGATGTGACGACGTGTCTTCGGTCTCAAATCGAATCATCTGCAGTGTGTCATCATGATGAAATGACTCAACAGTTTCCCGTGTCACAGATCACGCACTGGTAAGCCACCCATTGTGTCGGAGGTGAAACTGACGAGATTACAGTAAGGAGAAAAGCCTCTTACACTGACCGACAGTAATTATCAAGACAAACCTGACGAATGTGGAGTTGCGATCACATCTTTCCAACAGTAGGTCTACCTGACATGACAACTTTGAATCCCTCCTAATCTTATCCATGTGAGAAGTCGCTGCTGGAAGTTGTTTGATCCTCACTGAGAAAAAAAAAAAGTACTCATTGAAATTGTGTGGAGGAAGTCAGTAGTGGGAGTTGCCTTGATGCTATCAACGACAGGGAGTCTGGATATTCTAGCGTCATAAGGATGACTAATATAGCATTATTTTTTCTTTTTGGGGCATCTTTTGTTTCCCCCGCATATATCACGACGGCTGACTGATCTGAGAGTTTCCAGTCTTTGAATGGAGCTGCTGAAATGTTCAAAAATTCAAATCCCACTTATGACAAGCGGCTTTTTGAAATTTTCTTCACTTGGCCATTTCCCTGCGATTCCAGACTTTTCAGATACGGAGCGCTGAGCAAATTAGCTCGCTGCCTGTCTGTCATCTCACCTATCAGAGAAAGATAGGAAGTAGATAGACCCTGTGTCAGTGAAGTTGTATGTGACAGTTTAACAGCTGAAAATGCTATTACCAGAGTGCCGGCTTTACTTTCTTCCGTGTTGTTATCCTCTAGCTTCTTTGAATGTTTTTCTTACCAGAGTCGTGTACTTTGTATTGATTCGGTTTCTGCTTTGGTCCAATAAAGAAAAAGGATGACTGTCGCTTTTCTGTTAATGTCTACTGGACCTACTGGTTGAGTGTGCATAGTGTAGGATCTAGTGGTGAGGTAGCATGTTGCAAGCAATTGAAACGTCTCTCATGTGCCAAACATATAGAAGAACTACGAAGGCCGATGCGAAAACGTGAAAATGTGAGTGGCTGAATCTAGAGCCAGTGTTTGGTTTGTCCATTCTGAGCCACGTACTGTAGAAACGTGGCGGCCGGCTATCACACTTTACGAGCCGCCTAGCTGGTGGAAACCCATCTTGTCTAGTCACCCTAAACACACAAACTTTGTAGTAAACAAACAAAACGTTCATGGTGAGGGAATTTTCCCACCGGTTGTTAAACTTGTGACAACGTCAGTGATACTAATTACACCGGACATTTAACCAGAAAAGATGACGGTCAATATACTGCATGTAACATGCTTATTTTGATGGCGGATGGTGGTGTGTCTGGCCTCTGTGGTCCATCTTTCACTGTGGGGCTGCAGGTTTCCACCTGGCGCACCACAACCAGCGCACACCGGTTGTGACCACTCTGTCCTCCAAACAGCGATGGCCTCATTAATGTATGGTTCCCTTACAGCGTTGGGTTTAAATCTGAAATATTGGCAAATAGGTGCTTTTCACATCAGCTTGTCTTTCAACTCTTTCCTGTCCTGGGTGTGAAATGTGAAACTGCTACTCTGAGCTGAGACTCCGTATGGAGCAGATGCGTTCATGGTCACAGCCGACTTTGTATCGATAACACGGCGCTGATACGCCAAAATGAACGAAATGGGTTTTATTTCTGAAAAAAAAAAAGCAAAATCACAGAGGAGCGGTGGGCATGTGATGAGCACTGATAACACGGAATACCACAACAAGCATAGTAGGGAGTCCACTAAGGCCAGGCAGGTTGCCGGGCTTGGACTGGTGGGAACCTTGATATCTGCAAATAGATCCCCCTAAAAGTTACACATGGTCCCTTTAATAAGCGCATTGTTTCAGGTGAATTAGTCTTTGGAATTTGTTTTGCCTATATTTGTTTACTTAAAAATCCTACTTTGACTAATCATTCTTAACTCAAGGTCCCCTTACTAGCTTTTTTTTTTTAAGCTTTCAATTGTAATTAAGTGACCAAAGTTCCACACTGAGGCCGTGTGATGACAACCAAGCTGTATCCATGACAACTGAGCAAACTCTATCTGCTAAGGACCGTGTGATACAGCTTTGGAAAATGCTTGTACGTGGATTTTTTTGTCAACTACTCTTTTTATTTTCATGCTATATAATGTTACTATTAGGCGTTTTACTTTTCGAGGACTGGCAACACAACAAAAAAATCAAACTTCACAATGTCCATATTTTTTTATTCAGTTGTACAAATCTGCCTGTTTGATGTTTCACCAGTCTGTCAGCAAGCCATGTTGATAATACAAACAATTTCAGATATACTACAACTGCAGGAAAAGTGTGACTCATATCTCGCTTGTCGCTCTCTGCATGTGTGCTTTTATAAAATGTCAAAGTGATGCTCGGCCCGACATGTAGGAGAATAACAGCATGTGCAATCCTCACATATAATTACACCCACTGTGACAGAATCCACATCGGCTGGATATTATTAGGGTGATAAGGTCTCTGTAAGTTCAATATTGAGATGTGCCAATCAGCTAAAGATGAGCATCAGACCATAGGGATAATTAATAATAATAGTAGTAGTAGTAGTAGTGGTTGTAATTTGTCAATGATTTTCTGGATTGATTGTGAAGATTTGCTGCTTTTCTCTGTTTTCATATCTTTGTTAAACTGAATATCTCACATTCCTACCGGGGATTGATTTTTCATAAAATGTACAGACAAATTAAACTGCATTGATATTGCGATAAAAATACTGAACCATATCGGCCGCACTAAATACAGTATATTTGTTTTGGCAACATTTTCTTGCTAATATTGTGACACTGATTTCAAGGCACACATTCTTCTTTTTAGTGTTGATGAAGGTGATTTAAAGAATATTTTCAAAATAGGGATGTTAATAATTAACCGATAACCAACATTAAGCATTTTAACTGATCAATGCTATTGGTTAAATGGTTAAAAGAAATATTAATAATTGATTAAAAAGATGGTCCACCTAAAGAGAGAGCCGGCGCAGATACAGGAAGTTGGCTCGGGACTTCCAGCTGAGGAGTTGTAGCTTGTAGCTTCGTAACATTTATTAACCAAAATGAATAAACTGTACACACACTGTCTGCTACGCCTACGTTCACAACTATAACGCCACCAGCAGACCCACACTCCCCACCGCCACACACACACGGTTTGTCGGAAACTCGCTGAAGTTACGCTACAGCGAGCCCAAAGTCGCCAGGAAAGCTAGCAGCTAGCAGCTGCTGAAGTAGCACAAACACACACAGTGTTTGGCGGTCAGTCGCTATCGTTAATGCAGGCAAGCAGGACCTGCCTCACCTTAATAGAATCTGAGGCGGCGTTGCAGGATACAGGAAGTTGGCTCCAGTCTTGAGCGGAGCACAGAGTTGTAGCCATTATGCAGCACTGACAGACCGTATGCGTGTTGCTACAGGGAGCCTCCATCAGTGCTACAGCTGCTAACAAAGCACACACATATACGGGGTTTATTGGACAATCGCTGAAGTTACGCTGGGCAGCAGAGTATCGCTACGCTAGGCAGACACACAGCTAACAAGCTGCTATACTAAACTAAATGATGTGGTGGTGGCGGACTTTTACTGTGAAAGAGGCTACATGTCTGTGACGCTACACAGACAGTGCCGTAACTGCTATAATAATAATTGGTTAAAAGGAGTCGGTTAAGTTATATATTAAGATTTTCAAAAGTGGAAATTTCAAAATTAGTATCACTTAATTGAAAGGAATTCAGACCCCCAAACACACACCACAAAAAAACAAAAAAAGGGAGAGATTTCAGAGAGGGGGGGCCCCCCCTACACCCCCCCCGACCTTTGGGGGTTTGGGCCCTTTCCCGGGGCCCCTCCGCTGCCCCCAAGAGGTAAACTGGCCCCTCCCCAGCTACCATTTCACACTCATTTCTTTGTCCATGGCGGGACTTGAACCGGTGACCCCCCGGTTCCCAAGCCAACTCCCTACAACTGTGGTATTGTTTTACACAGTGAAATATAAAAACTGTACCATTTTAGCCATTTTAACTAAAAATTGCATGAAAATCTGAAAGAGTTGAGGCACAAAAAGATATGAGTGTTTAATCTTCCCAACATTATTATTTTGAAGATTTTCATTATTGTCATACGCTTTATCATTGATTTTGTGACATATTTATTCAGACTCATTTATCAAGTCTACATGCAGTTAAATCATTTCTATTATACTTAACTTTTATTAAAGCAGTTTTACTTAAAGAGGACCCTGCTTCCACGTAGCTATGTGTATCTCAACTGAGTATTACCACGTTGTGCCTCGCTGCTGCCTCCCCCCAAATGACACACCGGAGACGATTGCATGTGTTAAATGTCTCTGTGAATCACATTAATAGACCTTCAGTGGCAATATTGTATAGTTAACTGTGTGGAGATATATGCTCAAGTGTTACAAAGACAAATTCTTTGTGTGTATGTCTTGACAGTCTGAGGTGTTTGCCAGTTGTGTTACGCTTGAAGAAGATGAAGACTTTGAATTGTTAATATTCTCACCTTCTTTAAGTACTAATTATGTGGGAAATTATTTTTTAATGACACAAAATTTCCCTCAGGCACGTTTTTGGGGAAATTATACATAACAGTATTTGTAACTTGTCTACATGAGTGCATTTTGTAATCCAATTAGTTTAATCATTATCACATGTGATCTGATACTGTTTAAACCAGCTGCCATATTTTTAACCATGCTAATGGTGCAGATTCTACAAGAAAGTCTGTTGGTAGGTTGTTGGTATTGATTGTTATGAAGCTTGTACACACATTCATGGTCCCCAAAGCATGAATCCTTGTGACTTTTATAATCCCCTGACTTTTCATCTAGTGCCACTAGCAGTTCAGTGAAATCACAGTATCAACCACATCGATTGGCCCCCCTTTTTTGTGCACACATTCATGCTCCCCAGAGGATGAATATAATAATAATCCTCATGACTTTGGTGATCCCCTGACTTTTTTTTCTGGAGATTTTTTTCTACAAGGTTCACATTTATAACTTGACAACTATTGGATGGATTTCAGTAAGATTTGGTACTGACATTCATGTTCCCCACAGGATATTTTACTTTTTTACCTTATGTCTGAATACCTTCAAAACTACGGACATCCCCAACAGCCTCTGTTGTACTTTGTGTTTAGTACTTTTTACACAGTAAACATTATACTTTCTAAACATGTTAGTACTGTCACTATGAGATTAGCATTTAGCCTCACACAGTTGCTAGCATGGTTGTAGATGAAGCCCCCAGGAGATATAATTTGAAATAAATACAAATTCTGCATATGTCGAGATAACGACATATCTGCATACGAGATTAAAGGAAACGCTACTGCGACTGCTGTAAGGGCCCAGTGGATGCAGGAAATCACCGAAAGATCTGGGTACTTTTATACAAAGTCAAGCTTTTTTTGCTTCATGCGCCACTGAGCAACTTTCATAGGAATGAACGGGACCCCACCTCAGATGCTAAATCCAGTTCTCTTTATACATGCACGCTGCAGACTTGTAGTCATGTCTAATGTTATTCCTGTTCAGTACAAGGTGATTACACTGTTTGTGCAGTGACAGCAGGGCCATGGAGCAGTTTCTTCCTGCATAAATGTATGATTTGTTCTGGTTCCCCTTCACCATGCTTACTTGCCATCATAAATCAACCTATAACACGTCAAATCAAAACAGGTAAGTCCATGGAGGTGCTGCCTGATGCATTCAGACCATCACATTTAACCACATCAGAGTCAGAGTTAGTGAATGATTGGGACGCCTGCAGAGTATCCAGCACAGCATTTTTATTGGCAAGACAGGTAGACCGCACACTGTATTTTCTTTATGCTAATATTCAACTCTTAGAGTCTCTGGTGATGTGTTGCCCAATGTTTCCACAGTTGGACCAAACTAGATCATCATAAACACTGTTCTGGACTAGTTTTGTACAGCATCCCTCAGTTTCACCCTTCATCCCATGGGTTTATCTCATTGTGTCGCTAGGATGTGATACCGGTCAGAGGGCTACCTCTAGCCAATTAGAAGGAAAAAATCCATGAAACACACATGCACACACAGCAAACACACTATCTAATCACGCAATATATCATGCATTATTAAGCAGGGGTTTGAATAAAACATAAAGGTTAGTGTTTCCCAAATTATTCTCTCAGGAAAAGGGAGGAAACTGTGAACATATTTGTATGGTGCTGTCCTGCAGCTTGAATTAATGGGATGTAAGATTTAATGTCGTGCTTTAAATAGTAAGCTTGGTCTTTTAATGGTCATCTGCTAGTGTACATACACATAACATATTAGATTCAATTTGTTGGTTCCTATTCCAAAAAGGTGAAAGAAGTCACACAAACCTCTTCAAAAGTGGCTTTTTAACATTTCTAAATAACTATGACTCAGGAGTTTTGGAAACATTTGATTTAAAGCACCCATGGTATCAGAGTAAAATATTGTGTTGGAAATTGCTCCTTCCATTAACCATGGGGTAAGATAAAGGCAGTGGGAAAGCTGCAGAGGACAGAGGCTAATACCAGTACCTCTAGGAATATAGTTGTTTCACAGTTTAACAGAGATTTACCATTCGATGATTAGGCTCCCTGGAGACAACACCACCCTTTGAGATAGACACAAAATGGTGTTATATAGAGCTCTCATCAATAAGTCACTGGAGGTCAGTTTAGTGTTTGTTGGTGGGAAACTGGTGGCTAATTAAGTAAAGAGAGTCAACGTATTGGCTGTTCAAGGCGTTAAGGAAAACAAATTATGTGTGAAGGACACTGAGGAGTATCACAGATGTGGAAAGAAAAACACATGTATCTGTACTTGAACAGGCTTTAAAAATTTATGGGCGGCTGTTCACTCCACTTTAATTGAATTCTTTTTTTGTTTGGCATTGACTATTTATTCGGCCAAAACCAAGCTTGGATTTGAGAAGTGTTTTTTAAAGGGAATATTGCATGAAAAAGCAAATATTTTGTAAATGACACATTAGTGGTCTGTCTTTACTAATGAAATATTAATGATGCGTTTTCTTTGTTTTTGTTTGTGGGTGTATGTTAAAGCGCTACAGTGAGAATCAACATTAATGGTTCAGCTGAAGTCACGGCAGAACTGTGTTGTTTTTTAACCTTGGTGAAAGTATGTAGTAACATTGATGCCTGGTCCGAAAAATACCAACCACCAAGGAGAACCGCCGTTAAGTCCTGTTGTCAGTTTGTTGCTGGAAATACAGACATGCCCAGCTTGAATAAAGATCTGTCATCTTTTCTCAGAGCCAAATAGCTGCTATTTAGATGGAGCTGAATTTCAGTATGGGCCAAACACATCATAGTTGACAGGCAAATTGAAAGCATAGGTTGTAATCCAGCTGGGGTAACCAAATGATCCTCCCCTCCCTCCCTGGCTGGCTCAGGAGCGGCGAAGGAACCACATAAATGAATGATGCAATGTGCCCTCTGGCGGCCACGTTGGAGGTCCACTGCTTTTGGCAACGACAGCTGGGAACAGCTGATCCCATTTGTAAGCTTATGATTTTGCAGCCTCAACAGTATGGAATAGACATGGCTAATGTCTGCAATACTCCAAGTTGGGGACTGATGATTTGATTACTGCTACATCTGTAATATCGCCCACCTGCTGCACCTCAATGATAAGACGGGTCTGGACTAACTTTCAAATGTGCATTTATGAAGAACTTGGATGCCTTAAGTGATACTATTGTTATTGTGGTGGCATGGCGAGGTTGATGTTGTTTTTAATCGCTATATGAAAACATTCATGCATCATTAAAATGTAATATAATTAGGCTAATTAAGAAAAATAGTACTTGAGGGTATCATCTTATGAGGTATTTGTCAGGAATGAATTTGCTTTGCTACTCACTGAAAACTGGATTCTGTAATGGATGATAGTTTTATCTATCTATCTATTTACTAAACTTGTCTAGAAGCAGCGTTGCTGCAACAACTACAGCACTTGCTTCCCCTTACACACTTTCTCTCTCCGTTGGACGAGAGTGTGCTAGATTATTATTCACTTACTGAGTTAGTCGACCGATATGGGTTTTTTATGGCCGATGCCGATTTTTTTTTTTTTTGCAGAATCGGGACAGCTGATGGCCGATGGTGATTTTCTCTTTTTTCACACCTTTGGTCTGTCTCTCCAATCTATATTTGTGTCTTTTATCTAATAAATATATAATAAAAAATAAAGTATGAACTAAATATCAAATACAAAAAAAACAGGTAAAAAAAAAAAACCTAAACTTCGTCAAATAAACTTTTGGATAAAAAAATAAAGTTTTGGTGCACTTAGCAGCATTTATCACAGCAGAGGAGGTATTTTGGTTTTTTTTTTCAATTCAGGGTTTGATTCCCACTCCACTCTGTATTTTTGTGTGTATAGTTTAGACTGAGACATGATGAGTTAGCCAGCTAGATGTTTCTTACCTACACTGCTTGAAGGTATCCACAGTTATGTCACAAAGAGGCACACACACAGTGGACAAGGTGAGTAAGTGACCGAGGCTGTGTGGGTGAAACTCAGTGCAGATTTTAGTGCAGTGATTTATTTAAGACAAAGAAAATTTTACATTTACGTCCAGCCAGCGGCAGCTTCGTGTATGCGCGATTCATCTGCAGTCTGGACATGGAGGGATGAACATCTCCAGCTGTTACTGCAGCTAGGAGGGACTGCTGTGCAACGAGGACTGGGCCCCCTGTGAGTGCTGTGGGGCGGCGGAGGGGTCCACGGCAGCACCCGGTGCTCATTGAGAAGAGGAAGAACGATACGTGCTTTCACGTCAGAGTCTCCAATAAAACCAGAAAAAGTCGCCAGATTTGTCACCCGTCACTTTTTTGAAAAAGCGTTGCTAGAGGGGTCTGAAAACTTGCTAAATTTAGTGACAAAGTTGCTGAGTTGGCAACACTGCTGTCTGCTGGTAGAACGGCAATTTGATTGACACAAGGGGAGGAGTCACATGTTCTACAGCAACAACACTGGGCTGCCCGCAGATGCACCTGCTTGATAATCGGCCTAATATGCTCAATTGTCCTGATTAATCAGCTGGCCAATTAATCGGTCGACCTCTAATCATAATGTCTGCTTAAAGCTTGATTTATGCTTGCCTCATAGTTGCTCCCGAATCAGCACCATGGACAGCGCTCAGGATTGCGCTGCTGCATTTTCCCCTTGGCCTTCCATTCATAGTAAAATGTGCAGACAGAGATGACAGTGATCTGGTTTCCATCCAAATTTAGTGCACATTTTTAGTGCAATTACTAGGAGTTGCCTTCATCAAGAAAAACAGTTGGTGGCACTGATTCTTCAGATAAGTGCCATTAAACCATCGCAGAAGAAGTGGATGCACCGAGATGACATTATTAAAAGAATAACAGTCAAATCTCAGATGATGGAAAATATGATGGAAATATGGCATTTATGTTTGTTTCACATCATAATTTGAGCAGCATCCTAGTCTCCATTGCTCCTCACATATCTAATGTTTCCATCGCAGCAGTTGAGTCAGGTATACAGGTTTGTAGGAGCTGAGCACACAGAGCTATGATCAGCCCTGAGAGGAAAAGGTGTCAGCCAGTCAGGAGCATCCCCGTCCCCTCCCCAGCCCCTGATTTTGTTAGATTCCAAATACCTCGGCTCTGACTGAAGAACCAAACGTCAGACCTCACTCGCGAATATTTTCACAAAAGTGAAGCACATTATAATAAAGTCCCGGCCTGCCTCTGTGTTAGTCTGTCAAGAACGTGTGGACCTGGCATTCAACAGGGAAGCTCTGGCTCTTCAGAAGTCGACATATTGCCTAACAAGATCCTCTGCTCCCCTCTGCAGTGAGTACCCACACATCTAGGTTCTGCTCTGTCAGGTAACCCATCTTACATTCAAATGGAGACTTCCCTGCGAACAAGACCTGCAGGGTATTTGCGAGTGCATTGATCCCACAAGAGCTGGGATTTCCAAGTGGATGGATCAGATGCAGCCAGGCGGTGCGACGTGGTTTCTCCTGATTAACCCTCTCCATCTGCTCATTTAACTGAGAGTAGAGGGCCAAGGAGAAAAACCCAGCTGCGCTTACAAAAGAAAAGAAAGCCCAGAAATTAGAGATGAACTGAGGGCCAACACAGACAAGACATAGCAGATAGTGGATCATTAGTGCTGCTGCATCAACAACAAAGCGTCTAACTTTGCAGAAGCTGTCCACAGTAATGTCTGTGGCTGACAGGAGAAGTCCACAGCTATGTGAGAGTAACTAATCATTCCCTGAGCCCGAGGAAAGCTCCATCTGTGCTCTGTGACGGCCTGGTATCTGGAGTCCACAGTGACAGGTAGGGATATTAGTAAGTGCATTAATGGGAACAGCAATAAGCTTCCCACTGAACCACTGGTAGAAACTGGTGAACCCCATTAAGCACTAATCCTATTTTACAGCATTGGACTGGGGCCAGTCCATAAGTGCATTCACCTTTTCTGGCTCCTCACACACTCAGGAAGCCATGAGGATGTATCACAGGAAGACGACACATCAAATTATTTCAACCACTTTGACTCGAGGAGTAGCTGTTTTTCAAAAGTCTTTCGAGTGCTGCACCGATGCTTAACATGCTTTTGCTTGTTCTGGGATTATGCCCGGATGATGTCCATGAACACAAATACAAACCTTGGCATTTGCCATGGTGGAAAAAGGCATCAAGTATTCACAGTGACAAACAGGAGTGATGTGTCTCTCTCTCCATGTGCACAAGGTTACACATCCAGGGGAGTTGCATTGATCAGTCTCGGTAAATAGTGGCTCCCGGGAGATGCTCAAATGCGGACACCAGCAGTGGGAAAGGACATTAATTTTTATGCCAACACACCGGTGACAGACATGGCTGGAGGCGTTATGTTTTCGGGTTGTCCATCCATCCGTCCCGTTCTTTTGAACCCGATATCTCAGGAATGCCCAGAGGGAATTTCTTCAAAATTTACACAAACGTCCATTTTGACTCAAGGATGAACTGATTTCATTTTAGTGGTCAAAGGTCACTCTGACCTCATGTCCATCCCATTTTCATGAACTAAATATCTCAGGAACGCCTTGGGGAATGTCTTCAAATGTGGCACAAACATCACGGACTGGATTTCGGTGGTCAAGGTCAAGGTCACGAAACAATTTTGGCTTTACCTCAATAATTACTGTGTTAATTATGACAATTTCCCTCATATATCTAATGAATAAAAATGAAGGGATGACATTTGGGGGCAGATATGGATGTAAACTGCAGCTTGACTAGTTAGCGGAGGCATACAACCTTGAGGCAGTAATTCTAGTTAATATTATGCACAGGGTAATAATCAATACAGTGATTGATGTTGCCTTCGTTTATCACAAAGTGAGGTAGGTGAGCAAAAGAACCACATGCCAGCAGCCTTTTTGATATGTTTTCAGGTATCTTCAGGGTGGAGACAGGCTGATTGTAGAGTCACAGGGAGGATGCAGAGGGATAGAAGTCACCCATTACTCACTGAAGACCTTGTGCACTTCTTCATGCTCTTGGGGCACACTGGTCTACCTCATAGCCTTGGAGTGGAAAGCTGACCACAGAAGACCTCCTGGACAGAGATAGCATAACTGACACAATGGACACTCCTGCAGCTGCCCAACAGTCTATAAAGCCATAAATATCCCCAGACCAGGAGACACCCAGTGACCCAGGGGAATAGACCAGATGAAATGATGCGTCCTTCTGGTGACAACCCTTCAGGCTCAGGATAAGTGAGATAGCAACGAGATGAACTTTAACTGACACCAGTGGACATTCATCAAGGGCAGTGACCTTAATGGCTCCCTCCAAGCAGAGGTGAATTCCCCACTCCCCACTCAGGAATGCACGGCATTGTGGGCACCTGACCCAGTCATAGACCATAGTATTAACAGGACTTGAACCACACCAACTTATTAAGTAAATATAACATTACAGAGTACAGTATATCATCAATAGCTTGGTGCCTGAATCGCCTGCCCCACCTGAGCCAACAGCAAAACCCTGAGAAAATCACTATTTAACGTCCACATAAGGAGTTTATTTCAGGTCATGTTGTCTAAGTTTAATTTGATGGTTAAAGCAACTGTTTGTAACTTTAATAAAAATAATGTTTTGTTATGTATTTGCTCAAACTTTCACTATATCCTGACAGAAGCACATGAGACAAATAATGTAATCTGTGAAAACATCAGGTACCTCCGTCTCCTCTTCATGCTCCTAATGGCGTTTTCAAGATTCCACCATCAAGAAAAACAACCAGCCAGAACGGAGGAGTCTCTAACGCAGCTGTCAATCACTGCTCCCATAAAGCTGTCAAACCAGGCAGCGCTGATCAAATATTAATCAAGATTCTGTTACTGTAATGCGTATTGCTCACCTCAGATGTTTTCAGAAACATATTTCAGTGTGTAGTGAAGGTTTGTGGTGCTTGGTTTTGGCTTGACTGTTTTCAACATGGCAGCCGGGTCATAAATGTTCTCATTTTACAGCTAAACAGGACACTAAGTTATGTTTCTGAAAACATTTGAGGTGAGAAATAGGCATTACAGTAACAGGATATTGATTCAAATTGCAGCTGTGTTAGAGGCTTCTTGGCTCTGATTGGCTGCTTTTGTTTGGGTGCGGTGGAATATTACAAACACTAATAGGAACAATACAAGGAGGCAGAGGAATATGATTTTTTTAACAGATTATGTCTTATGGTTTTTAGAAATTCACCAACTACGTATAGCTTTAATAGTCAAGGGTATACAGTATTATTTTTTTTTTTTTGTATTGCAAAACTCTGCAGTATGCCACTATATGATACATCAGGAGGGCCACGGGAGAAACCTTGATTGTTCCCGGGGTCTAAACAAAAACTGTGAGACGTAACCTCTGTTTCATGACTGTAGAAAACACATTGGGCACATTGGGCAGTAGCTCAGTCTGTAGGGAGTAGGGAGTTGGCTTGGGAACCGGAGGGTCACCGGTTCAAGTCCCGACATGACCAAGTTCAAGTCCCGACATGACCAAGAACTGAGTGTGAACTGGTAGCTGGAGAGGTGCCAGTTTACCTCTTGGGCACTGCCGAGGTGCCCCTGAGCAAGGCACCAAACCCCCAACTGCTCGGGGCGCTTGTCAGGAGCAGCCCCCTCACTCTGACATCTCTCCATTTGATGCATGTATATGGGTCCTGTTTGTGCATGTGTGTGTCTCGGGTCTGCATGTACCGTGTATAAGTAAAAACAACAGAGTGTAAAAATTGAATTTCCCCATTGTGGGACAAATAAAGGAATATCTTCTTCTTCTTCTTCTTTTTTCAGCATTTCTTACACTGAAAATCACTCCAAACAGCATATTATTAAGAAAGTTACATCATATGCAGGAGTCTTTTTTTGTTTTGGGTAGTAATGTTTCCATTAATAAAACTTAACATTTTACTCAACATTAATACTTACATTTAACATTTAACTTAACATTAACAGTTACATTTAACATTTAATTTAGCATTAAGAGTTACATTTCCTTCTTTGGTTGCATGCAGCTTTGTAAACAGTCCTTGCTTTAGTATCTTAGCTAGCAGCCCCTCAGCTGTCCTCTCCGTCTCATCTCCAAATAGGTCTTTGTATTTTTCTGCATGTTTTATCTCAAAGTGACAGTTCAGGTTGTATTCTTTGAATACAGCCACGTTTGTTGGAAACTAAGCACACAGCTTTACCGCCAACCTCCATGAAAAAAAATATTTAGCAGTCCAAGGCTTATTATAGACGCGCAGTCTCTGCAGGTGACGCTACTTCAAACATCACTCACGTCAGTTTACATCAATGTCAAGTGTGACAGGAAGAAGCACTCTAACAATACACGAGCATTTCAAAACAAAAGCTGTTTTCCTTATTGTTTTTTAGCTTCGAAAGTTAAAATTGTGTGGTTTGTCTGAGACCTCCTGGGCCGAGCAGAACCATCACGAAGGCCGGTTCTGGCCCGCAAGCCGTATAATGCCCAGTTCTGTGATACATAGTTAATGTAAGCCATTCTAGAAGCATCCATTTTTCATAAAAAGTCTGATCTGATGCGAAACATATAACAAAAACTGTAAACAAAATGCTAAAATGTTTCCCCATGCTGAATGTGAAAATTGCCTTTTTGTCTTTTTATTTGGGAAGCATTTATACTCTAGAGCAAAGCTTTTAGAAACTTTCCATCCTAACCGCTTATTCAAAAAACAAAGTGTTACACAATTGAAACCAATATTTCAATGATTTGAATGAATTCCTCTGCTGTAAGTCCTCAGATTTGTTTTTTCTTAAGAATCTTCAAATGCTTGTGAGGGGTAAAAGGAGCACAGTGAAATCCTGGGAGGGAATGGCTGTCAACAGCCTGTCAAATTTAAACACATCTTCAGAGCGGGACGATACTTCTACTCCTAAAGCAGTAAACAATGCAGTCAGACTCATCAGACGCATTAGCGAGCCGCTAATGAAAGATGTGATCTATAAAGAAATATGAATTAAGCACAGGGATGTCACAGGGCTGCAATTGTGCCAGTCATGTTCTATTATTTATGAAAATCAATTGAGAAAGCAACCTCAGGGCGGTGCAAATTGTTATTGTGAAAACAATGCATTCAAAATGGCATCATTTTAGAGTCATTTGGGAAATGTGAGTGTGAAATGCATCTGTTTTTTTTTTTTTTTGCAATGAACCATAAGCAGTTTAGACAGGAATGAATGATGATATTTGGGATTTTGTTGGAAGGACTGCAAGGTTTCGTATCTTGAACCATGTATTGCAGATGCTTATATAAGTCGTGTGAAAAGAGCTGCAGACATTTTCTTCATTTTGCTCTTTCCTACCTATCTCACCTCTGTCTTCCTCACTCTCCCCTACTTACTTTCATCCTCACACTGAGACACACACATACTACACACACCCGTTCTCAAGGATTATTATTACAGTATACAGTATATCCACTCACTTTTTCAATGAACACATTTCTTTTTTTTAATTATTCTATTACTCCAGTTTCATTGTTAAAGAGAATCAATCATATTCAGGTGGTACTTTTGAATAATGCCATAACTCTACCTTATCTTGAAGCCACAATGACTGAGAAACCAAAGGGTACCTCTGTATTCGTCAACTTCTGGGACTTCTTCTACACTACAGACAGTATACAAGAAGTGTTCGTAGTCGCTGTGATGTCACCTATCATCTTCTTGGGTTTTGGTCGCCGCCATCTTGTTTTTTACAACCAGATGTGACATGAGAGGGTGGCGCTAAGTACATCATAACACTGAATAAGACATTTTAGGCAACCAAAATGTTACAATTGAATTTCATGCTGTGAAAGGGTTACAGTTATAAGATGAAAACATGGATGGTACCCAAATTGAACAACGGCGTGGTAGCAACTTAAAGCCTGCTTTATGGTCTATTTGACTCTAAGTGGGGCGGTAATTTACTAAATGAAAATCATGCTGTATTGAATAATTGAAGAAGACCATAAACTCATGTTTACGGTGCTTACTGAGGTAATAAATCAAGTGAGACGTAGAGTCATTTTCTCATAGACTTCTATACAATCAGGCTTCTTTTTGCAGCCAGACGAGTCGCCCCCTGCTGGCTATTAGATGTAATGAAGGTTTAAATCACTTCCACATTTGGCTTCACTTCTTTCCTGAGAAACTGGAGACAATAGAGTCATCTAAATGCCTGATTAGTCCTTCAACAACCACAACTTGTGTAAAAATTGCTTCTTTTCTGATTAAAAATGAGTCAATGAGAACTGGGAAGTCACACTTAACCACATAATGTGGCAGCGCAAAAAGAGACCACCAGTAGGGAAGTGATGTTTCAAGTTACAACTTTTGCATTTGTTGCTTTTAGCTCAAAACTGTTGTAGGAGTATCGAAAATAGTAGACACCCTCAGTACTGAATGGTATCTTCTTTCGCACGTTTCAATAATTGTGACGGGCATACCCACTGCGTTCTCATCGCTTTGTCATATCCCTTGGCGTCACTCTTTTCGGTCACAGTAAACACGTGCTTAATGTTTTGAAGTAAACAAAAACACCTGCTTAGGTTCAGGCGATAAAACCACTGTAGTTAAGTTTAGGAAAAAACAACATTGTTGGACTAACTGCCACTATTAGAACTGCTACGTTTGTATTGTGAAAATGACACCGAATGTTATCAACACTGGACATGAATGGACTGCTGATTGTAATGTGACATATGGGACACGAACAGCACTCTCCTGGATGAAAGACCTGTGTTTGTTGGACCCATCCACCTCCTCTCTCATGCTGTGTATTGGAAAGAATCCAATGATATACGTATTATGATAGAGGGGTTATAGTTCAATGCATTGCAACACTGTTAGGAATGTGATATATTGTGATTTCATCCATCTGCAACTGTTTAACTGGTTGGGGGCCACAGATTTTTATCTAATTTTAAGCAAAAATCATAGTGTAAAGATCACACTGCTATATGCATAAAATCTGAGAGAAAAAGCTGATTTTTTTATGCAGTCTGAAGAGTCTGCATTTGCATTTATCATGGTGAAAAATCCAACATGATAGCACTGCTCTGAGAGGGAGCACCTCCTTGCAAATGAAATAAAGTATTGACTGAATTAATCTTTGCATGAGAAATATTAATTAAAAATCACGTTTTTGAGAATCAATATAGTATCACAAATTTAACAGAATATTAATTTTTTAAATATTTTCTTACACCCCTCCTGCCTGCCCTGCATGTTTCTTTTAAAGCTTACTGGCACACTTTCCCTGATTGTTTATATTGACGTTAATGGGTTTACAGTACCGACGCTAAAGGGTGCCATATGCGTGGGTGCCTAACGCCGACGACTGTGGCAAAGTATTTGACGCCCTGGCAATGAGAATGAGCAGGTGGACCTTCTGAAATTTTGGTTCTAGCCTGAATTTCATTTCCTGTTTTCACGTGTGCATACAGTAACTTGTTGATTACATTGCACCTGTATGTTTCCTTAGTGGCTGTATCCATGCATGGCTGCAATGTCTCAGGCTTTTTATAAATACAAACCAAATGTCAAGTCTGGCTATATGAAAATGAGCCTTGATTCCACTGGGAGTGTGTTTTCACTCACATGCTGATGTCAGAGTCGTACTGTCCATAAAACCCGGCTGGCTGAGCGCCCAAAGCACTACTGTCCCTCGTGAACTGTAAAATAAAGGATTCATCTACTGCCCACAGGAGTATCAAGTTGAAGTAGCGCTCTAACTCGCCCATAAATTATGAGCCAGGTGTTTGGTTTGTTTGCTCTCTTGTGCCACCGGTGGAAGACATCGGGGTGGCGCCTCCCTCCTCCTCCTCTCCACTCCATCCTCTGCCTCCCTCCCCCCCCTCTCACCGCTCCCTGGGGTGTGTCTATGGCAGCGCCTCTCCTCTCCACGCCGTGTGTGCGCGCCGTGCGCTGCTGTTGCTGCCTGCCGCCTCCTCCCTCTGCCTCCTATCTGCATCTGCTGCAGAGCTTAGCCAACACACATCTCTCTCTCTCTCTCTCTCTCTCTCTCTCTCTCTCTCTCTCTCTCTCTCTCTCTCTCTTTGTTTTCCCTCTACCTTCCTACTTCTACCCAGCAGAATTTCTCCTTTCTTTTCAGCTGATAAGGGAGTCAGCGCACACCTACACCCGCGGAGTCTAAGGGGGGACGTGGGGCAGTCACTAGTCGTCACTTTGGAGTATTGAGGACGGCGGTGAACCGGAGCAGAGCGGCGGATGGGATCGGAGCCGTGAAACCCACATCACTCACCGCGGATTGAGCAAGTCCCCCCGCCTCCCTCCCTCTCTCTCTGTCTCTCCCTAGTCTGCAGCCTCCAAGAACAGCCGCCGCATCATTTTTTTCAGAGCAGCCCCCTCCCTCCCTCCCTCCCTCCGTCCTCTCTCCTCTCTCCATCTCCCTTTCTGCTGCTTGCACCACTGTGGGAATGCAGCGAAGGTAATCGCAGAGGCTTCTCTCTTTTTTTTTTTTTTCCCGCCCCCACCAACACCGGATCTATCATCGCAGACAGCTCTGGAGACACACGGCTGTCACTCCGGGAAAATCAGAGCGGTGTGGTCGGCGTAGGGGATTGGACCGGGATCACTTGGATTTAGCCCGTTACCCCGGGCACCACCACCCCATCTCACTGGCAGATCACATCAGATCCCGCTCTCTCCCCCACTGGATTACCGACAACTGGAGCGACCAAAAAAAGGGCGGCCGGGCACAGGAAACTGAGGGCTATCAGAGCCAAACTTGCCGACACAGACACCTGCAAGAAGAAGCTATCTAATGCACGTAGAGAAGGTCAAAACAACTCAAATGAAACCCAAGAGAATACAGGAACAATACGTGTTTTAAGGACCTCATGTGGCCGATAATCAACCAGATTGAGAGTGGAGAAGGGTGCTGCCGTTGCCTGGTTTGTTGATCTACGCACGCACACACGCACATGGATTTACAGCGCCAGTCTGAAGCGGATCGATATCCTCCGTTCTTTTTACGTCGGCTTTTTTTAACAAGGGAGTGAAGCATCCTGGGATTTATCATCGCTTCGTTAGCGCTGAACTACAGCGAGGCGCGCCCCCCCCCTCCTCGTTTTCACTCTCTCACCTGTCCATAACCTGCGTGTGGAAGTGTGTATATTCTTGTGCATATTTGTGTGTGTGTTTGGTTTGTTGTCCGCCAGAGGGAGTGTAGGTTATATTGCTTGTGTGTGTGTGCATTTGAGTGCTGTGCCAGCTTTTAATTAGTAGTAGAGTGTCGGAGTGTCTGTGGGTGCTTATGCATTAGTTTGTGTTTTTTTATGTTTGTGCATGTAGATATATAGGCTAGGTATTGTGTGAGTACATGCTTAAGATGCCCAGTATTTCTTCTGCACCACATCCCCTTCCTCATACATGCCCTTGTATCATTCGGCCACCTGTTTGACCTCCTGAACACCCCCAAGAGACGAACAGCTCCCAGCAGGATGAGTGAGCGTTCTGGTGCAAGCAGTCTAGCAGCCATGACGCTGGAGGAGCCAGGGGCTGAACAGGCGTCTCCCAGAGCCCCGGGCCCTCTCCGCTGTGGCCCCTGTGCTGTGTGGCCTCGCCAGCAGACCTGGCTGTGTGCCGTGCCCCTGGTAATGGGCTTCGTGGGACTGGGACTCAGTCTCATGCTGCTGAAATGGATTGTTGTGGGAACTGTCCAAGACTACGTCCCCACTGATCTGGTGGATCCCAAAGGTAGCATTGGACAGGACCCTATATTTCTCTCCAAACCCAGTGCCATGCCCAAGGGGCCCGACATTTCCACGGCCACCACTACTTCAGCTGCCTCTACCACAGCGATGGTGTCAACCACCACGCCGCTAGCCGCGGATGGCACGGCCCCAGCGCCAAGAACTCGATCGGGGCCACCGGCAAACCACTCGGCCAATGGCAGCACCGCCAATGGCGACGGCAATCGCGCCCCGCACCTTCACAATCGTGTGGGCACCCGCATAAGTGGGACTGTGGTCACCACCTCCACCACCCGCGCCACCCGGCTCACCCCGCCTCTCAGTGGTAAGGAGGTCACCCCTCGCAGCACTGTTAGAAAAGGAAGCAGCAGTAACGGACGTAACGGAGCCGCCAACTCAAAGCCGGGGCAGACTTCTGCTGCCGTCACCACTACAGCGAGCACAACAACTACAGCTACTGTGAAGACCACCGCCAAGACGCAGCCGACCACCTCCCTGCCGGCAGGTCCAGTCAAGCCAACGTCACGCTGGAATCACGGGCGCCCTGGTAAGGGCCCGTCCACACGCCCACACCACCGCTTCCGAACACGTAAGTTCACTTTTTCAGGTTCATGAAGTGTGCGAGTGAGTGCTGTTGTGTCATGTTATGTATGGAACTTGAGATGAGTGTTTCACAAAAGCTCTTTTCTGGGCCTTTACAGTAGTAATAATGGTATGCCACTATAGCTGCCAGTTATCACATATAACTGTATGCCTGGGTAATTGTCTGATATGCCTCCGTATGACTCACCTTCTGAGAATATAAATTATTTCCTTTTATATCCACATGGAAAGTGGATACTCTAGCAGCTTAACATTAATCGTATTCATTAGCACAGACGGATATCAGGGGATATTCTCAGTATTTTCACCCCTCTCGTCTTTATCTTTCACTTGTGCATTAATCCGATATGAATCTTACCTCCGGAGGAGTTTTTTTACACACACTGGTACAAGTACCATTAAAGGCAGGGCTGCATCTAGTAGAATTTATTGTGTTTTGTCTGCTTGAGTTGGGATGTTAAAGCTTTGTGATGTGTGCTGTGACCAAGGACAGCATATTTGTGTTATGAAAACAAATAACAGGAGTGGTTGAGGTGTCGAAGTGGGAGAAAGGTTAGCTCTCACCTCCTGTCTAGAGGAATCAGATATAGCAAGGCCACACATCTCATTTAGATCAGAGGATACTGGGAGCCGAGTGTCGCAGGTACTGCTTTCACACTGCAGGGATACACTGAGAGGGAGAGAGAGAAAGATAAGGCTCAGAGGGGAAAGTAGATGGATGTAGGGATGAGAATAAGGTTGCAAAGGGCAAGTGGATAGAGATGAGGTAGGAAATGGAGAAAAAGAGTGGAAATACTTTGACAAACAACAAAGTAGAAGGGGAGGAAGACAATGCAGGAAGCATAACAAAGCAGGGGAACGGAGAGTGGGAGCTGTGAGTAGAGAGAGATGGCAGATGGAGTGGGCTAAGTGAGGGAAGGGCTTGAGGGAGATATAGGGTGTAAAGCAGGAGAGCTGTGGATTGTGCGTATTTAGCATCATGTAAAGAAGGAAGGCTTCCTGATTATTCATTCCACAGGGGATGCGTTTTTAACATCACAAGGCATCGTTTTCAGACGTGGGTGGGGCGGGATGCGACTGTAATCATGACTGTAGAATTTTTATTCTCCAACTCCAGGCTCCGTTTTTCTATATTACAATATAAACTTTGATTCAAAACCCCCTTTTGGCACATGAGCATGTATATTTAGTTGCTTAATTCACCTTAGCGTCACACAATTGCATCAATGCAAAGGATCCAAAGTGCTGTGATCGAAATGTCATGGTAACACTATGAGCTAAGTGGATTTAACATGGGAGGGAATTATGCACATTGTCTGGTTCTTGCTTTTTTTTTTCTCAGCAAAGAGCTCTAGAGGGCAATGACAAAATGTTAATGTGAAAACTGAAACCCTTCATTTCTCCACATTTCTTGTGTGGATCATATGTTTGGACAGCTGTTCCGGTTGACCAGATAATATCCTCTCGTTTATCAGTTGGAGAGCGTCAATGGCATCGATTTCGACAGGCAAACAGTGATCAAGTGACATCATTTTCTTCTTCTTTACCTCGGGGCAAATATTTTCAGCCTGGCTGGTTGGACATCGGATATTAAACCATTATGTACTCTGCAGTTGAACAGCTTCGGAGGAAATAGCTTAAACTTTGCAGCTTCCCCAATTGAGCGAGAACATTGGCTTTGGTCAGCTTGAATTCATCCGACGACAATGGACTCCGATGGTGACAAAGGTATAGAAATGCCAAGTCTACAGACTCTTCCCGCAGCATAATCCACTGCTCCAGAGTCAGTTACGTCACCCGGCAAAGAGCTGACAAACAGCTGAAAGCTGCCAAACCGGGCAGCCCCCCTTGTGTGAACATCAGGACACATCTGTTGGTACTGCATACTATAAAAGGGCCCTACCTTCAAAAGCTAAAACATGCCTAGTAGAGTTAATAAAAGCTGCCACATATACAAGTACTTTTCAGGGGACTCTGATGTTGTTGATAAGTCTTGAGTCTATGTCGACATCATACCGAGTGGGCTGACATTTCAGCCCATCTTTTTCCCTGCTTTTGGGAAATATCTATCTAAGTGGCGCTCAGCAGGCACTAAAACACTGCTTAAATTCAACGAGGACAGATTGTTGTTTTTGTAAACTCTATGTCACCAAATGTAAAGCAGATCTTTAAAAATGCAACCTTTTCTGCAAATCCATCAAACGTAGAATATAGAAAAACTAATGAAAGTTGTAAACTCAGAGAGAAATCATCACCATGGCAGCAAGTGTTGTTAAAGCTCTTTGGTGGTAAAAACCGTGCTACAAAAATAGTGATATTTGTAAAAAAATAGAATCTGTCTGCTACTTAAAAAAGACCATTAATATCTTCAAAGCAATGAATAGTGTCATTTTAATAGCTAGGAACCTCACCAGAAAGTTATGGCAGTCTTACAGCTATTGTTAAGAATCCATAAAAGATGCTCATCACTCTTATAGCATGTACATATTCAGATTTTTTTTGTAAGATAAAACTCGTGGACGCAAAAACCCATTTTGTAGGGAATGTCAAGTGGGAAGTAACTCACTCAGCATATCATATCTCTGATACAGTGATCTGACAGGATTTTTCAGTTGGCATTTCACTAATATGTTGTTTTATTGAAATCTGTTCCTGTCTATTTTCATGGGTCTGCGCATGAATGATTTGATCTCACTGCTGACTGTGATTGTTATACGTATGAATAGACAACTGTGGCAGGAAGCAGGTTTAAGAAGTCACTTCTTCCCAATCAAGATATATTCAAATCCCATGTAGTCTGCAGGTTTCAGACTCTAACTTTTGATACCACGGAAGAAGCATGTTTTTTTCCAACATGTTAATAAAAGTTATTACAGATTGAATTCAACAGTTGAATTGGCTGCATTCACTCCTTTTTAAGATCTTATTTCGAGCTGTAATGATTAATCGATTAGGTGTCGATTAAATTACCCACCAACAATTTTTTTTATCCATTAATCGCTTTGAGTATTTTTTATAGAAGCAAAGGTCTCTGATTCCAGCTTCTTAAATGTGAATATTTGTCCTCTAGGACAGTAAACCGAATATCTTTGAATTGTGGACAAAACAAGACATTTCAGGAAGTCATGTTGGGCTTTGTGAAACACTGATCTCGCTGACTTTTTCACCATTTTTAGACATTACAGAGACTAAACAACTAACCAATAAATCGACAATGAAAATAATTGTTAGTTAAAGGCCTGGTCATGTTGTTAAACTTTTGCAGGATAGCTCTCCATCCATCCATCTTTAACCGCTTACTCCGTTAGGAGGGGCTCCCAGCATTCACACTCACATTCACGCCTACGGTAAATTTAGAGTCATCAATTAACCTGCATGTCTTTGGACTGTGGGAGGAAGCCGGAGAACTGAGAAAAAACCCACGCTAACACAGGGAGAACATGCAATCTCCAAACAGAAGGAACCCAAGTCGGATTCGAACCTGCGACCCTCTTGCTGTGAGGCGACACGACTGCACCACTGTGCAGCCTCCTTGTGCAGAACCACAGCTGTAAACGCTTTGATTTATATGGCTCATATGTTCATAAACTGTCATCTTATCACTTACGGTATTCATGAACAATTTGGATTTACACTGGATCAAACAGCAATAAAGTTTAGGGGACATTGCTGGGATTTAACGGTTAGTATTCAGAGAGGACCACTGTTACTGCATATTCTCTCAAGGCTACACTTTTGTTAAATGGATTCTTGTTGCTATGTTATTCCTCCCCGTGCCACGTATTGACATTGTTTCTGCTGGTGAAAGTATTGAAGCATTCTCTTTTACTGCATATGACTTCAATTTACACAACCTCTGCGCTGTTTATATTCATTCACATAACCCTTGTGTACAGCAGTTATGTGCTGTATTATATGCAAAACACTAACACGATATTCTTAAGGGCAAAACGCAGCCTTTTATGAAGCTAACTTCAGAGTTTCGGGAATGCAGCCTCTGCTAAAAGCGTGCATGTATCAGGCTTGTAGAGTTGTGCAATGCAGTGTATTTAAAGTGTAAGGATACACAGAAAATGTCTCGGCGGGTGATGAAACACTCTGTAAAACATGGCTTCAGGTGCATTTGTCTTTACCCACAGCCAAGTGATCTCATATTTTATGTTAAACTGTGTGCTAATGCAGTTATACTGTATGATCTCGGGTTTCACATAAGCTGGACTGCGTATAGGAGGCAGTGACATTTGTTCCTCTGCACTAGTTGCTATTGCTCCTGCTATTTGGTGATCTAAATAGATCTCTGTGTCCTGGAAGAAAGACAAGCTCTGTCCATTGGGGATAATGACATTCTACCTACTCCTTTTGTCTTTTTTTTGTCCTCTTTCTCCCTCGCTCTCCCTCTTTCCCCATGCTTATTGTGTCCGCTCTCAGTATCATTGTATTCCTCCATCTATTTTTGCTTTGCTTTTGTGCTTCCTGTCTTCCTTTATACGTTAGCTCCTCAGCTCACATTCATAAGCGTATGGGCAGACGCGGAAAAAAATTGCCACACTTGAACACAAAGACGAGCACGAGGCACGTGTGTTCCCTTACTCATGAATCTATCATTTCTTTTTCTGTATGAGGCCATTATGTATCCGACTCCGCTCTCTACATACAAGCCCCTTTGGCTCATAAGGAGGGAAATAACGGAATCGAGGAGCGCACAATGAATGCCTGTTGGGGAAACCATGGACGCTGCGTTGGCTCGGGGCCCGATTCCTCCCGCTTGTGAGGGATCTTCCTTAGTGAAGTGTGGTTGTAATTCCACGCACATCTCACTAGCCTGATTCCAGACTTGTGAAACGCCAGCCACATTGAAATTTTTGTCAAGGGATTCAAAAGGTCTGGCGTTGCTCTTCAATGGAATCGATGGCCGTTTCGCCCGGTTGGTGGGACTCGTTCTGTCATCTGTGTGCGAGCCAGACACAGCCATCACGCCTTCTGTAAATCAACTGACTGAAACAACAGCCATTAAACTAGAACAGCTGTGCAGTGAAGGCATTTTTAAAAAAAGATGAAAAAGTGTTGTTGCTGTCATCCCCATGGGTTTACTTTATCATGGCTCCACTGGCAATTAAGAAAATGGATTGGGGGAGGATTCAGTGCTAATAGTTAGTCCTACATCTTGGAAGAGCTTGTGCTTTGTTTTCTAAAGTGAACAGAGGTTTGTTATCACCTCTTTGTCCTGTGAAATCAGTTGTCATGAGTGACTTCGAGCAGCATGTGATTGCCGACTCTTAGCAGATCCTGTGCGTCGCCTGTAAATGACGTCGAGCAGATGGATGCTTCAGTTACGGTGATTGGTCAGGGCAAAAATAAACTCCCTCCCAAACAGAAAGCAGCTTAACAAGAGGCCAGTGTCAACGTGAATACCGGGGCTGTAACGAATAACAGGCCAGCAGCATAGCAGTGGAATCAAAAGCCAGTCAGATATTGTGCCACATTTTTTATTTCAGATAGGAAACCACAGGAGAGCGACATAGTCACAGAGAAAAAGAACAGAAATAGGTGTTTTTCCTGACACGCAAGCCCCATTTTTTTTTTTTTTTTTTTTTTTTGATGTTATTTGTTTTTTCCTGACTATACATTAAGCCGGCACAAAGTACTACTGTAGGACCAGTGGAGCGTGTAAGGGGGATTAAAAACAAAGATATAAATCCAGTTTGCCTCCCTCCCTCTCTCTCCAGGGAGGTCAGGCTCAGATTTGCCAGGCTGCCTCTGAGGCCCCTCTGTCTCTCCTGAGACACGCTCTGCTTGTTCGTCGAGGCCGGGCCGAGCAGGGCTGCTCCGGCACAGCGCATGTGAGCAGCTGCACCGATTTACAAATATCCTCCTAGTTGGGAAGCAGGCTCTTGTGCCTCGGCTTTTCATCACTTCTGGAGCACAGTTATTAAAGAACATTTGAACCCGAGCTGTTTTTTTCTTGGTCTCAGCATGTGACCTGCAGATCGTCTCTTGTTTCAAGCCTCAGAAAAGTAGCTCGATGCAGCAATTTGATGTTACCGCACTGAGTAATAGCAGTGGAGCTGGTCCTGGGGGCTGCCAGTCACAATGAATATGGTTGGGCTCTGAGGAAATACCTGTGTGACACGAGTGCCATGCAGATCTGTATATTGTGGCCACTGTCAGAATCTCATTTAAGTGGCTTTAAAGAAGCTTAGTTACTTGTTTTGTTGTTTGTATTTATTGTATTAATGTTATGATATCAGAAATAAAAATTATTGATATTAGCATTGCTGGAGGTTGTGTAATCAAAACCATGCCAGTGTTTAATTCAACATCGATAACAAATCAAACAAATCAAACAAATCAGAAAGCAAAGATATTATAAAATCACTGTGAATTAGTTGATTATTAGCTTCTCCATGGAGAGAGACAGACACAAACAACATGTAGGGTCGGCACATTTTCCCATGACGGAAAGACGAAGGCGGTTTTATTGAGTTTTATCTTGTTTCTGTCGGGTTTGAGTAACGATATGTTGTCGCTGCTTGAACAGCTGATCTACCTGCTGAAACTACGAGGGGCGCGATGCCATTTGCGCACACAATTGAATTATTGTACCAGTACCGGTATGTTCCTTACCAGTGCCTGTGAAGGTTAAAACAAGGGAAAATAAATCTTTTTCAAGATGGGACAAATAGTTGTATAAACTAGTCAGTTTTTTTATAATTCGAATGACTTTTCGAAAATCAAAACTCATGCCCACGTTGTTGCCTATGTTAACAGCTGTTGTGCAGTTTAATTCTACAGTTTGCAAAGCTACAACTGCCCGCCGTTACTCGAGCGATTTACGAGTGGCGTGTCCAGCGGTATTGTCAGCCCTGAGTAGACGCACAGCATAAAGGCATGGTATAAAGAGGGCGATGGACATAAAACGGAGGAGTTTCCTTTTGTTATATATGCTTATTTAGTTCTGCACCACTATCGTGAAGTTCACAAAGAAGCAGTAAATGCTGCTCTCCAGCACGACAGGGACTTCCAGCCACCCAGCAGAGCTACGAGTGTGACACTGAGGACATTCAAGTGACACGTGTATCCAAAACTCTTGACCTTTTAGAGATAAATTTGATGTGTGTGAGAGACTAAATTAGACCTAAGTTAGACAGTACAATTAGCGTTTCTATAGGGCACAAAAAATATATATATAGTCTTAAAAAAAGAGAGCTTTGGTTCCCAATTAATGTGACAGATTTCTTAAAAAATAAAGAATAACATTGACATAGCTGAGATTCATCAGACAGAAAATGATGTGCATATATACTCCACATGCAAATTAATGAAAGTATGCAGCATTCTGCAGTGCTGGCCCTGAACATCTAGCTCGCAGAGACACTTGACACGGATGGGCACCAATTACAAAGCAGAATACATCAGTGTATTCAGTGGGGTAAGCCTGCGGACAAATTATCCCAGAGTGACAGCCCGGCGAATGCTTGAAATTTTGTGGGAATTGATCCCATGCCCTTTCCATTGCTAGTGCCGTGCTCTGCCCACTGAACCTCGCTGAATCAATAAGGACGAGGGAGGGAGGGAAAGTGCCTCGAGTATGGAGGGCTGAGAGAGAGGGAGAGCAGAAGGACAGAAATAGGGCGTGTTGGATGTAAAAGAAAAATAAAATGAATTTGTTGGGGCGAAGACTGTCAAAAACCATGAGAGCATGCTCCAGAAGTAAGGCTCCAGCTGCAAGGTAAAGGCACATACTCATCACAGTTGAGTGAATGAGGCTCGGCCAGACATTTTGCATATCTCAGACCACCATTCTACCCGTTCTATTATTATCTCGCTCATTTTTATGCAGATTGGATTCGAGGTATTATCCATATTTGAATTTTCAAGTCTTTCACTTTAAGCCTGTCACCACAATATCTCCGTGATGTGTCCTATACAGAAGTGAATCAGCAGGGTATGTAAATCAGTGGCGGTTATCAGTGCATTATGCTATATTATCCATTATATATACACTTTATGGCACCATAGGCATGTGTGTGTCTATGGAGTACTTTGCTGTTTTAGACATCGTAGAGCTGAATCTAGAGCTGCAACGATTAATCGATAACTTCTCAACTTCTAAGTTAATCCTACTATTAATTTAAAAAACAAAAATAAACCAAATTCTCTGATCCCAGCTTCTTAAATTTGAATATTTTCTGGTGTCTTTACTCCTCTATGACATTAAATTGAATATCTTTGAGTTGTGGACCATTTTCTGACATTTTATAGACCAAACAACTAATCGATTAAGCAGACCGTGTGTTTACAGTTTATTTGTCCTAGAATAAATGCTAAGAGTATACAACTCCTCAACTGGAAGCCAACTTCCTGTATCTGCGCCGACTCTCTCTTAAAGCGACGACCATGCATTTTTCCCAGCTATTTAATTAATTACTAATATTTCTTTTGTTTTAACCAATAGCGTTAATCGGTTAAAATGCTTAATGTCGGTTATCAGTTAAACGGTTAATTATTAACATCCCTAAAAGGACATTTGATTCCTAAGTTGAGCCTGTACTGTAACACTTCCTCTCAGTACATAGTCCACCTACGTCAGCTGAATTGACAGACCCTCACCAACCCTAACTTTGGCCTTTTGTAACCTGAAGTGTCCAGGGCTTGTTGGAAGTGCTGTAAGCCTTGGGACCGAGTGCTTCCCCTGGGAAACTGGCTTAGTAAACAAAAGTAAACACACCAAAAATCTCAACACACTAGAAGCAACCACTAATCTGAACTCTGTTTTAATGTAAATCTCTTGTAGTGATTCATTTTAAAGCCTCTTCTATCTAATATTACAAATGAGGTGTCCATTACATCCCATGTACTGTATGCACATGCAGGCATGCCAGTAAAACTTTGTGTTGCTGTAAATAGATACCTTGAGAAGTTGACATTTGACTCTCAGGCAGCAGTCAGGGGACTCGTAGATTGTTGGAGGAGAAGCTTGCGTTCTTAAGTACTGACTGAGGCCATCTTAGGGCTTCCTAATGTCACCGTGTGATTTATGCAGACAAAATGTCCACCGGGAGGTGGCAGAGAGAAGAGGAGGTAGGGTTTGGGGGTGGTAGGGGCTGAAATATTAATGTATGGGGAGAGAAACATGTGGAATGTGTGTTACCGGAAGTATGAATAATTGATGAAGCTTCTCTTTTATAAAGTGCTTGAGATGTCCCATGCTCAGTGGTCTAATGGCAGAAACATTGTATAGCATTTTACTTGAGATGCCCCGATTACATTTTTCTCGGCCAATTCTGATTTTCGATTGTTTTCTATCATGCTTTTGTACTTTTCCCCATTTCCTTTAGTGTGTTATATAGTTGTTTATGCATGTTAAAGGGCTGCAAAGTTACAAAGCCCAAAGTCCACACCAAAGGGAGGTACTCTCCAACACACTGCTCCTGAACTGTTTGAAACGCCTTGCTTGAAGCCCCGCCTTTTCTCCCGTAACGTGGTGATGTCACTAAGTAACATGTTTGCATAATACCTGCCTTGCAGTTAGTTTTGCACGCCCTCAAACAAAGCCAGTTAGAGTGGAGCTGGAGCAGAGTCTGAAGAGTTTGGTCGGTACTGTTGGTATGAGAAAAGTAAAGCTTTATTTTTTTCTTTACTTTTATTATGTTCCCATTTTCTGTAACTGACAGTATACACAAACATTTTTGTAACTTTTCTTTCATAGAAAATTGAAATTCAGTTGTATGTCCACAATGAAATAGTTGTTCCAAATGATTTTATGTTTTGTTCCTCTATGGCTTATTTTGGACTTTTGGACAAATTGCAGCATTATATATTCTTCACTCACGATGAAGAATTTCCGCAGTGACGATATTACGTGTGTGTGTGTGTGTGTGTGTGTGTGTGTGTGTGTGTGTGTGTGTGTGTGTGGCAGCTGCAACAAATTTGGCTGGCAAAAAGTCTGATATATGAGACTGACCGGTCACAGGCGATCAGCTGACAACTGGCCGGTTTCGACCGCTGGCGGATCGATCTGTGCATCTCTGGATGTTGCTGTAAGACAGTTGGTCTCCACAGGCTGCCTTTCAGAGCCAAAGACACCAATAATCATATGTGGCCTTTTATAATATTAGAAGTCCCTGGACACAAAATCAGTAAAAAGATTTACATTCAACTTCTTTTTGCTCATCTCTTTTCATAAATGCTGCAAAAAGCCTCTCCCACGGAGTTAATAGTTACTAATGTTTCCACAGAGAAATAAAGGTGTACTCAGCCTAAGGATAGAAATAATCCTAATTGAAAGTAAACAGTGGGATCATTATTGTCTCTGAACATGACTCCCCCACTTTACATCTTTTCAAATTGGAAGAAATGGAGAGTAGAGAACAATTTTAAAGACTGGGTTTAGTGGTGGTGATGGTGTGTGTGTGTGTGTGTGTGTGTGGTGTGTGTGTGTGTGTGGGAGTACTCACTAACTCACTCATTTTAATCACATGCTGTCATGCCTACTTACCCACAAGTCTGCCACAGTGCTTTCTTGCGTTTTAGGAATGGTTACTTAGTACTGGCCTGCTTCTGATACGTCAAACCACCAGCCATTCATTCACTCATCCACTCATTCATTCATGTGCAGAGAACGCAGTGACTTGCTGATAGCTCAAGGGGCACTGAGATATAGTGGCGCATGTGGCTGTGGCAGCGTAGAGAGGATTACAGTCCATCATATCTGATCTGAGACTGTTAGATCCCAATATTGAATTACAGACCCTGCGGGGTCTCTGGTTCCGTTATCAATTTGCAAACGAATAACGCGGAAAGGGAAGGAATGGGAGCTGGAGGTAGGGGTTGGAGGTGGCGGGTGGGGGGATGTGTGGCTTTGAGGAACATTTTGGTGCGATGCGATGAATCTAATAACAGCCAATTTTTCATTTGTGTCCAAAGGACTGCAAGTGGCAACACAACTGCAGTGCCATGTGTGATTTAGGTATTATGGAGCTTGAGTCCTTCCCTATTCAGTTGGATATATGGTCCCATTTTGGAGGGATTACAGCTGTAGTGGCCGCATAAAGCCTTCATTAACCATTATAAAAACATATTTATGGGCTGCATACCCTTTTAAAGCAACATTTTAAAAGCTGTATAAGGGGTTTTAAATGGAGAGCACTGCATGGAAGATTTTAAAACATGCGTGATAGATGATGTTTTTTGTTCATGTTAAATTGTCTGCCACATTGTTAGCTTCAAATGTGCTCTCGCATCCCGTTGGCATGAAAATAAGCGTCCACTTGTAAAGTGTCCCACTAACCGTTTTGCATCAATCCCCCCCCCAAACCTTTCTGTAAAACCTCGCTATACACAACACAGAGAGATACTGAAGTCACGACTTCAAACCGAGGTATGCGCGGCATGTGGAACATGATTTCTCACTAGCGCTGCTTCGCACATAGCATCTGGGTACATGACGAGCCTGCAGGAGAAGTGTGGATTGCGGAGGTTGCAGCAGTCGGATTGATTCACTGCAATGTGTGGCCTGCTGCCACCCCCAGTGACGGGAAATGTGCCATGGTGCCCCGGTTGAGATGGAGAGGCTTGTTGTGGCGTGTGGAGGTGGAGGTGGAGATGGAGGTCACCTCTCTCTCTCGCCTCCCTCCCACTATCATTCATGCCTCTATACTTAGTTCCTCCTTTTTTAACTCTCATCCTCCTGTCCTCTATTTTAAGGCCCACTCTTACCTCTCTCTTTGCTCTCACTTCTTCTTTGTGGGTTTTCTTTCATTCACATCACACAGCACTGACAACAGCCTATGAGAGCCCTTATCTTAGGAGTGCACCGGAAGAGATAAGAGTATCATTCATCATTCCATATTACCTACTGTCATCACTCGCTGCAAAGAATTCCCAAGGAAATTATGATAAGGAACCAAGTCTATTTCATTGTTTTTAGGAATTGTGATGCTTTCTTCATATAGGCCTCTGAAATCCCTCAGCTGTCCATATTATACTGAACCTTAATGCTGCATAGGTGTTACATGCTTAGTCATTGCTTTCAATGACAACTCAGGGCCTTACATAATCATGACTGTTCACATCTTTTTGTTCCTTACTGTAAATGTCAAATGAGGTAGCAAAAAGATTATCAATTCATCTGTTATTGTAAAGCATTTAGGGATAATGATTTAGAAAAAAAAATTAGCTGATAGCTGTTAATCGGTTAAAATTCTTATCGTTGTTTAATGGTTGAACGGTTAATTATTAACATCCCTAAAAGAATTAATTAAATACAGACATTTTTAAACAATGAAATCAGTTCTTAGAAATAAAACAAGATGTCTGTACTAACTCCCTCAAGAGTTTTATGAATACATTTTCCTATTTTTACCCCCTTAATTTTAACCATAGCCTGAGAAGTGGATGTAGTCATTATGACGTCACTCGCTGGTTTATGGCCTGCCGTTTTGAAGTCTTGGATTCAGCATTTTGGCCGTCGCCATCTTGTTTTGTGGCCATCACCAAAACAATCTGACTTCTTTTTTCAACCAGAGGAGTCGCCCCCTGCTGGCTGTTAGAAAGAATACAAGTTTAAGACACTTCAGCATTAGCTTCACTTTTCAGACCCGGAGGTTGACCGATGTAGTCACGCCCTAAAACATCCCCTGCTTTATGGTCTATTTGACTCTAAATGGGACCATAACTTGAAGAAGACTTTAAACTAGTGATTGAGACCATGTTTACAATGTTTACTGAGGTAATAAATCAAGTGAGAAGTAGACTAAGGCTCTTCAGCATTGGCTTCACTTCTCAGACCCGGAGGTTGCCCTCTGTTTTTTAACTGAAAGTAAGTCCTACATGTGATGTTTTCCCACTGGATTGTTTAGAAGCATGACTTCAACGACATCTCAGATAATGTCCTGAAAAATAAAAGCACATCCCTTGAGAGTGGGACTCTTTCAAAACTGCTGTTGTTATGATGTAGCCTAGACAGCGAGGTCCAAAGTAACTCTTTCCCATTTCAAACATTCGTTTTTTTAACAAATATTCAAGGAAACATTGTCTTTAAACAGACTAAAAACTTCGTGATATCATAGACTTGCTGTAATGCTGTCTCCAGTAGTGTTTCAGTTGCGGTTCTGTTTCCGACATACATCTTATCTCTCTCATGTCAAGGACGTTGCCTTGGTAACATACGCTTCTCGCATTCCTTAAAAGTCTATTAAGAGTCTCAACATCCTGCTGCTAGTCTTCTGATCAAAACTAAAAAGAGAGAGAGCCTATCATTCAAGTGGAGTGATGGAGCTGTTTTAACACAGTGCAGCATATTTTGAAGAACACTGGCTCCATGTGTGATTAGGACTTAACTTTAAAGTACTTTTGAATGTACATAAAGCTTTAAGTGGCCGAGCACCGGCCCACGCTGGCGATCCTGCATTGTTTTGTGTTTAGTCCACGGTCAGTCTGGTCCTCCACTGTTGACGCCAAGATGCCGAAGAGTAAAACTGAAGCCTAAACTCACAAACAGTGGAATACCAGTCCCCTGGATAAGAGCCAGGCAACTCCACTGAGACAGCTCAAAAGACTCGTCAACTGCTCTTTTAACTTCACATCTGTTGTAATATTGTAATACTTTATCTCAAATTATTTTGATGTATTGTAGGGCACTATGTGCAAATACTAGGGCTCTCAATTGATTAAAATCATAATTGCAATGATTAATGTCAGTTAATCTCAAATTAAATCTAATTCAAGTATTTAATACTCTTATCAACATGGGAGTGGCCAAATATGTTTTTTAAATGCAAAAGTATGTATATATTTAGTACTGAAAATCAGTTACCAACAAAACTATGGCAAATATTGTCCAGAAACCCTCACAGGTACTGCATTTAGCATAAAAAATAACTATAAATAAAATAACTTCCCAAACTGCATGTGATTATCATAAAGTGGGCATGTCTCGTGGGTACCCATAGAACCCATTTTCATTCACATATCTTGAGGTCAGAGGTCAAGGGACCCCTTTGAAAATGGCCATGACAGTTTTTCTTCACCAATATTTAGCACAAGTTTGGAGCGTTGTATAACTGTCTTCACGATGAGATAGTATGACATGGTTGGTGCCAGTGGATTTTCTAGGTGTTTTAGTTTCATATGATGCCAGTATCATCACTCGAGCTTTAAAACTGAGCCTGACGCAACCTCCAAAAGATTGCATTAATTGCGTTAAAGAAATTAGCGACATTAAAACAATTTTGTGTTATCACGCTATCATTGCATTAATGCTGACAGCCCTAATTGTTTGTTTGTTTGTTTTGTTAGATCCCCATTAGCTGCTGACCTCTCACAGCAGCTACTCACAGGGGTCACACAAAAAACGTTTTTAATGAAACATCTACATAATCTGACTGTTTGGGTTTTCGAAGTTTTTGTGTGACCAACTATTGAACAGAAGGAGAAAGACGGATGGCCTAATGCCCCTTGTGAAGTTCCGGTAGATGTCATTATTTTCAAACAGTGTGTCAGAAGCCCCAGGTGTGCTGATCGTGGCATTGATGAATAGCGAGAGCGGGAGCCCGAGTGGAGAGGGACATGGAGACAGGGATCGACTAAGGTCCTCTCCTGTTATTTTCCTGGGGGTGTGTGCAGCTTGTCTCGTGGTAATCCATGCATGGTAAAACCTTATCCATGGGGATAATGTCAACTCACTCCCGAAGATAACAAGACAAAAGCCCTTGCCTAGCGCTCACTCCAGAGTGTGTTTCATATTCCCCTAATCTGCCATCTTACATGGCTCTGTTCTATGGATTTGTTGCCCGAGCTTGCCGATTAACACAAACATCCACACACATGCACACGTGTTTCGGACCATGTAGCTTTGCGCAGTTGCCTTTTATCAGAAAACGGGGTGGACGGGAATGACATTTATTTCACTGCAGCTACGTCGAGCGCCCTTTTCTATTCGAGTAAACACAATTGCGATATATGGTGGCAGCAGAAAGGCTGCATGGGAACAGCTTGTCAGTGCTGAATATTACTTTACCTTGGATTTAATAGTACCAGGTGTTTTATTGCTCGTGCCTCTTATGGATGTTTGATTACTCATGGGGAGATGATTGTACTCGCGCTAGTGGAGAGTTACTGTACATAGCCTCCTGTGCTTCTGAGCTAAACAGAAGAGTGTCAATTATTGATTAAATGTACGAGTGCGACATACCTGTTTGATGTGTGCTTCGTGTGTGGCGTCCTGCAGCTTTTAAGTAACATAGTGTAAGGATAAGAAAAAAAAAAAACAACATAAAAGGACATTTGGCAGTGTGGTTCATGCTCAAAGTGGCCTAAGAGATCCAAGGCTGAAGAGCGCTGAATCTCCACGAGGCTGAAAGAGCATCCATCACATTCACACCCAACCTGTCAGACAACTCAGTGAATTATATATTGAAAGTTCCCCCCGCACATCCAGGCAGAGACATCTTTCTCTCCGTCTCTCCCCTTCCATCTGATGTGCTGCATTGAATCATTGATAGGACATCCACAACAACAGCGCTCCTCCCCATAAAACACCTGTCACAGACAGCCTGAAAGGAATACAACCAGAGCGAGATTTGGAATGGGTTTTGATCTTTTGAATAGTGAGCTTGCAGCAAAATGATGTATATTGGGCCTTGTATACAAACAGGTGCAAGGTTACTTGCTGTTTACTGCAGTGTCTGATTCGACACTCGACTCTCGTTATGTACCTATACTTACTGAGGAAACGGGAACACCAGACCCTATTATCTAGTTTCCATGATTGCTATTAATGGAGTGGAATGAAGGGTTCGGTCATGGTGCGCGCGAGACACTGCCGTTGTCAAGTATACTCTTTGATCCCAGCTGGAGTCAGGGATGCTTCGGGGATATGATGGAATATTTTATTGCAGTTGCGGGGATGCCTCAGTCCGTCGGTATCACCCTCTCCCCCTCGTAGTAACTTAAGCTTTAAAGCCTTAGCCTAACCCCAAGTGACTATTTTGCATGTTGTTACGCCTAAATCATCTGTTTTACAAAAAGACTGCGCTCCCTCTGAGATTTTGGGAGTGTGTGGGAGTGTGTGGGAGTGTGTGGGTGTGTGTGTCGGGTAAAGCCGGGCTCAGACTGCAGGAGTTTTAAAATCCTAACCGATTTTGAAATCGGGTGTTATCACGCGCGTGAGGAGAAACTAATCTCAACCATGCACAGACTACAAGATCTGAAAATGGCGCGTCACGCTCTACAAGATTTTTCTCAAGATTGTTGAGGCAGAGGAAGCAACGTCCGACCTCACGAGTGACGTGGTTTGACAATGTCAAACACTGGAGGCAGACATGAGGATGATAGACGTTTGGGGAGACGCCGGTTGTCTATTCTTCATCGAGAACTGGAGGTGACATTTTTAAAATCTCTCATCAGTAGTATGCTAGCTAACGTTAGCCCCAAGGGCTAAAATTTTTACCGTTGTTTGGAAACACCGTCAGCTACTCCGCCTTGTCTCTTTCATAGAGTGGGCCAGGAATGAGTCCTAAAAGCTGGAAATGAGTTTGCATTTTAGCACTTCCGGGTTCCCTCGTCTAGAACTCAGTGGGTTTTTTTTATGGGATTTTTTAGTTGGATGACTGAAATAAGGTCTGTTGTTAACACAAGCTGAAGAGATTTTAAAGTTTTGTTCTACAATATAAAATACATGATTCAATAGCTTTTATGTGTCTTATAAAAGGCGGTTGCTAACAGATGGCTAAATGAGACTACTAAACGTCATCACACCGACACAACCGCCTTTACTGCCCCGTTGTGTATACTTACGTTCATGCGACTATGGTGAAATGTTAGCTTTGCGGTTGCATTTACACATCAAAAATCATACAAAATAGTCTTCATTTGCAAAGATTATCTTGCTGAATAAAACATGTAAATATGATAAGTGTTTACTACTGAACTTATTTTCTGGAAAAATCCCACTGTGAGGCAACCAAGGCGATGCTAACTTCCTGGTTAGCTTACAGAAATACGTTATCCCTGCAGCACTCTATTGGCTCCTGTGGCCCCGCCTGGAAAGTACTGATGTAATCATCCAGATTTTAACTTCTAGATATCAAACATGTTTGAAATTATGTGGGCAACCCTGATGAGTCTGCAAACAGTTCAGGAGGTTTAACTTGGGATCAGTAACCCCCTCATATTACCAGATAATCAGGGCCAAACTTCAGCACCAACCAAGGTCCCAGACTAGATTTCTCCTCCAATTCTTGGGAGTGAATCAGGGATAAATCGGCCCAAAACTCCTGTAGTCTGAGTCTGGCTTGAGGGTGGTAGGGGACAGGCGGAGTTGGAAGAGGGGGGTTACTAAAGATAAAGCTGACACTCCAGCCAGAACGAGTCAGTGGCATTACAGAGAATAATGAAGATTAAGCTGAGATCGGGTGGTTGAAAGATTGGAGGGTCAGTGTGTAAGATCAATGTATGGAGGGAAGTTAAGATAGATGAAGGTGAGGGTAGACAGATTTCCTGTTTCTCAGAAGCGGAAACCGGCTTGATTAAAAGAACCCACATGTCTCTGAGTGGCCACGTCAAGGCTTGATCAGACGAGAAAGTAAAGCACAAGGCATTATTCATGGCTTCCTTTTTGGCTGAGGGTTTGGGTCAGTTTTAAGTTGTCGGACTTTGCTTTTTGTAGCATGCAGCCGTAGCCTGTGTGTTTGACTTAAAGTTCACCTGTCATTCATCGCAACTCATTTTAATGCATTTTCTATCCATTTATACTCATTAGTGTGCATCTAAAGCAAGGCATGCAGGATTAGGAGTATGTATTAATAAGCAAGCTGGGGCTTTTGTGTTGGGTCATATTCAGGGCTACGCCATCAAACACTGGGCGTAAGTCAGAAAATAGACCTGCTCCTGTTCTTCAGTAATCCACAACAGCTGGTGTGTGTGTACTTGATGGATATCATGTGTGTACGAGGGGAGACAGCAAGGCCAGATGGGTCCAGCTGTGGATCTGGTGGCCTAGATAAAGGCTAGATGGGTGCCACCGCCTTCATGAGGTGCCAGCAGAACATTTAGAGGAGGTGTTAAAACCTCGAAGGCTTCGATGGACCCGTACAGCCGATGGAGCTCTCATTAGCAGCTGCTTTTTTATGATGAAAGATGTTAAAACTGACCACCTCGCTGTGTCCATTTAATGTTAAAACTGCCATCACCGCTTTGATGTCTCAATCAGGAAAGTGTACTTACCTACTTAGCTATTTAACCTGGGCTGAAACTATAAATTATTTTTTTTGAAACATTAATCTTTTGTTTAGACTAAATTGTCAAAAAAAAGTGAGATTGACCATTATTAAAAAATGTCCATCACAGCTTCCCAAAACATTTCTCATTCAGTGGAGAATGTGAAGCATATTTTGGCTACTGGGGCCCACCCGTTACCATGGTGATCAACCTCCAAATCAGTATTCAAATGCGTCTTTATTGTTTCTTTATATATCTATGTGTGTATATATGTAATAATGATGTATTAATCCCAAAATAGCCCATGAAATAAGGAATAATCCCACAGCATTATTCATATTCAACATTAATTATTATGAGTTATTGTCAGATGGATATTACTGTTTGTTATGTGTAGAGGTGCATTTGTGTAGAGTAGTGTGGCAGCAGCGCTATCCTGAAGCTTCAAATACCTTTGAATATTTCTCACCGAAGCTTCGAAGCCCAAAAATGTTTTGCGAGACAGCCCTACTATCATCTTATTGATTGTTCCACTAATGAGCAAAAAGACCACAAATTCATCATCATCAAAATTGTTTGACAATTTTCTGTATGTCAGATTAATGGACAAATCTTTTAATAACTCTTAGCTTGAAATTTGAGAAAATATATAAAAAAAAAAAGAAAAATTAAGCCATTATCCTGTTTTCAAATTTGGCCAGACAGTGCTCGTAGCTCATAGCGGCCATTTCAGAAAAACCTCCAGCACACAGCCCACTCCTACACAAACACTTAAATGGCCATTACAGTATGAGAGGAGAGGTGGAGAGCCGGCGCTGGCCTGTAGAGAGGGAGGAGGTGAGATAGCCAGCCTCTGTCCTTTTCCAGGGAACTCTAGGACAGCGAGAGCCTTCACCAGCACCCCGGGGAGAGGGAAGACAGATTAATGCAGTGGCTTTAATATTTCAGATGAAAACGTATTACTGCTCTCTTGCTCTTTCTTCCCTCTCTCTCTCTCTCTCTCTCTCTCTCTCTCTCTCTCTCTCTCTCTCTCTCTCTCTCTCTCTGGCTCACAGAAGTGGGCCTCGCTTTCTCCTCTTCTTATGTCTTCTTCCTCTCTGGCTAGAAGCATGAATGTGTTTTTGCTGAAGGGTAGATTTCCCCGTCCAAAGCTTCTCTGTCTGCTCATTGTGACAGGGAGTGGAAGATCAGCAAGAGACAAATCTAAATGAATAGTGTGTGTCGTGTGGGGTGGGGTGGGGGGTTGAGGGTGGGGGTGGCGTGGGGGGCTTATCTGTCTGTCCATCTGTGCACTTGCACTGAAAGCTCTTGACCTTCATCCAACCTTTGCCTGTCTATCTTTGGTAAAATGTTATATCTATAGATCCCCTTGGATGTAGGCCTGCCTGCTTATGTCTCTGCCGCACCACTCAAAGGTCGGACCGCCGCTGTCTTCAAGCGTCGCAAACATTCAGCGTGATCTCATTTTTTCATCTGACCCTTTGTTCCCTGCTTAAGAACAAAGAGTCAACGCATCGTATATTACAGCATGCATAGGCTCCCTGCATGTCTGCTGACAAGAAAATCCAGCCTAAGAAGATTAGAACGGACTATTCTAATCTTGTGTACGATGGACCAGGATTTTAGAAACTGATAGGAAATATCTATAACGTCTTATTGCCTTATTTAATGGCAGTAATGTTCATGAATACTCCAATGTTTATCTTTTTTTTTGTAGTGGAAAAAGACTAGCGTGCCACAGTTGGCCTGGTTTGATGTTGTACCTGATTAATCCACATTGGGCTATTGCAAAAGAACTATGGCTGTCAATCGATTCAAATATTTAATCCTGATTAATCAAATCTAATTAATTGCACTTTTTTTTTACCTGTTTAGAATGTATATTTAAAGGAGATTTGTCAAATATTGAGTACTCTTATCAACACGGGAGCAGGCAAATATGCTGCTTAATGCAAATGTATGTATATATTTATTATTGGGAATCAATTGATGACACAAAACAATGAAAAATATTGTTCCGAAACCCTCACAAGTACTGCATTTAGCATGAAATATATGTTTTGTAATAATGTAAAATCAACAGCTGTCTGTGGGCATGTCTGTAAAGGGGAGACTCATGGGTACCCATAGAACCCATTTCCATTCACATATCTTGAAATCAGAGGTCAAGATACCCCTTTGAAAAATGGCCATGATGGTTTTTCCTCGCCAAAATTTAGCATAACCTTGGAGTGTTATTTAGCCTTGTCTGCAACGACAATGAATTCCTTAGTTTTTCTAGTTTGATAAATCTCCACTCTAACTTTAAAACTGAGCCCACTGCAGCGTCTGGAAGATCGATTGCATCCATGCGTTAAAGAAATAAGTGCTATTAAAACAAGTTTGTGTTATTGTCGTGTTAGCTCTGACAGCCCTAAAACAACCTATCAGCAGGGTGGATGCTTACCGACACACCCAGATCGTTCCGTTCGAAGTATCCCATTCAACCTCCATCCATTACCTTATTACATGTGCAGGTCAGGGTCACTGTGACAACATGGTAAGCAGAGCAGCTATTCTCCAGTGTGTATACCTTTGGGGGGGTTGCGCAGCCCCTGGTCCTGCTGGGAAGTGTATTCCCTGCAGTGTGTATTGGGTCAGACCCCAGGTCTCGTCCCAGGTACCGTCTCCTCTTGGCCCACTAAACCTCCGAAGGGAGATCTCACAGGTGCTCGAGCCGCTCTACTACTCCAGCGTTTTTTTCAATCAGGATCTCGGTGCTGGCAGGTTTGCTCTGCGCTCGTTTTTTCCTTCTTCTTCTCCTTCTTCTTCTTAGTTGATGCATACTGTTTAAGATGTCATTCTTCATCTATCTGTGCTCGCAGGGCCTGAGGCTGTTTGTCGTAGAGAATGAAGTTCGCTTCCTCCCTCTCTTCCAGAGCTGCACACGTCACACACACAGAAGCACACAGGAAACACTCGCACTCTCATTACACACTCTCTCACACATACATGCATGTAAAAAACACAGGTTTTCTCTCTCTCCGTCTCCCTCTCTCTCTCTCACACACCTCTGCAATTCATCTCCCCAGAGGCCTCCTGCCTCTCTCCAAGCCAAACACTGTGCTAATGTGCTGATGTGTTTGACACACGCCCTCCCCCTTGTTTCCCCTATTTCTTCTCCCTCTCCTTCTCCTTCCCCCAGATCACTTTTTTCACAGCTCCCTCCCTTAAGACGCACACACACACACACACCAATCTGTGATGCCGATATTTTCTATAATTAAATGTCGGCCACAACAACATCCAATGAAGATACTTTTAGCAGCGACTGGAACGGAGTGCGAGGTGCAATCTTAATTGCCAGTGATTTCATTTGAGTTAAGCTCTAGAGTGTCCGTAAAGTAGGCTCTGATTTGTAAGTAGATACTACATGCACTATAGATGCCTGATGTTTGGTGCTTTGTCTTTCTAACGTTTTAAATGTGAAGGGTGTACAGCTTTAATGTTAACCGCCTGTTTCCTCCAATACAGACACACACGGTACTTAATAGCTTTATGGTGTGTATCTACAATGGAGTCCTTCATGTGTAATCTTAGGACAAAGTGTTACCTTTGAATATAACTCCCAAAGAACGCACCGTTCAATTGTTTTCTCTTTGGCTTTGGGTCCGACTGTATGTAAGCAGTTGATGTTGTCACCATGATGTCTCACACCGGTTTGTGGGCTGCCGTTTTGAAGCCTTCGAGTTCGGCATTTTGGCCGTCGCCATCTTGGTTTGACTGACTTCTTTTGCAACCAGAGGAGTCGTCTCCTGCTGGCTGTTAGTAAGAATGCAAGTTTAAGACACTTCAGCATTGGCTTCACTTTTCAGACCCGGAGGATGACCACTGGTCCAGTACAGAGGTGTAAAACAGATAAAATCACCATTATCATTTATATTCTTAGTAATTCTGTGGTTCCAGCCTCTCAAATGTGAGGATTTTTTCTGTTTTTCCCATTTTATATACATTTATTACACAGCTTTGTTGAATACTCGATTCTGATTGGTCCATCACAGCGTTCTACAGTCTGTTATTGATGAGAGTTTTTGGCAAATTTTTTATTTCTAATATAAGTAACCATGTAATAAACGTGATAATGTACAACTAGCGGTTTTTTTTTTTTAATTATTTCACAACAATGACCTGCTTGCTGTACATTATCCCTTATGTGAATTAAATATCTTTGGGTTACAGACTATTCTGATCAGTTTGGAAATGTAATGTTATTTGCTAGCAAGTGCTTAGTCAGTTAATAGGAAAAACATTTCGCTGAAAATGGCTGGCAAGCATTACAATAGTAACAAAAACATAAGAAAATTCAGACCGATGTGCAAACATAGATGCACTATCACATGCCCTCCAAATGAAACAACAAAATCTGTCATTTGTAACTGTCCTTTTTATGTGACGGCCAGGACGTTGCCTCCTTAAACGGTTAAGAAGAAGAAGAAGAAGAAGAAGAAGAAGAAGAAGATAGTCCTTTATTAGTCCCACAAGGGGAAATTCAATTTTTTCACTCTGTTGTTAACTTATACACGGTACATGCAGACCCGAACACACACATGCACAAACATGCAACAATGGAGAGATGTCAGAGTGATGGGGCTGCTCCTGACAAGCGCCCCGAGCAGTTGGGGGTTTGGTGCCTTGCTCAGGGGCACCTCGGCAGTGCCCAAGAGGTAAACTGGCACCTCTCCAGCTACCAGTTCACACTCAGTTCTTGGTCCATGGCGGGACTTGAACCGGTGACCCTCCGGTTCCCAAGCCAACTCCCTACAGACTGAGCTACTGCCGCCCCCAAATCACTGTTAAAAATAATGTATATAATATAATGTACTAATATGTACAAATCACTGTTAAAAAAATGTACTAATATAATATAATGTAGTAATATGTTACAAATCACTGTTAAAAATATGAATCGCTTCTGTGAAACATATGTTGTTTTTAGGCACTTACTGAAATGCTGTTGTTTGTCTTTGGAGGACAGTCTCCAGTATTGCTAATGAAAAACAAATGAAATATGGAAATAAGAAACAAATAGAGACAAATGATAAAAAAAAAAGATGAATCTTGGACAGCACAGACGGAAAGGGACTTGGTTTGACTGGGAATTCATTTAATCCAAGAGAGGGTACTGTACGTCCTCTGCAGTTCTTGTTAAGGGAGGGTGTTTCTCAATGTCACCTTTTTGCCAGATGTTATCGTTGTTATAATAGCTTTTGCCACCATTCATCTTATGCTACTACTTCAACTTCTACGTCTTCCTGCTGTTTAGATTATTGCTGTTGTGTTGTGTGACATAGTCTTTTGGACAATTTCATCTTTAAAGCCCCCCTCCAGTGTATTTTAACATTTCTATGATATTCATATTGATTTGAGTCATTTCCTGTTGATAAGCCACACTGTTTACCATTTTTTTGGACGAATAACCCAATTTTGTGCTCAGAGTTAACAAAAGAAGGTTGCTGCTATAATGGGAATATGATGTATGACTATAGTAGACGCTGCAGGTCAAAGGTCATCATCCAAGGTTGCTCAGGCACGCTCATGCTCATTTGTGTCTGAAACTGATGAATCTGTTTATCTGTCAGTTTGTCTTTCTAGTTAGTTAGCTACTTAGGTGCTAGGTAGCTAGCTCGACTTGTTGCATTAGCTGAGGGTTTTTATTTTATTCTTATTTTCCTCTTCCTAGTGTGTATATTTTCACAATGGCGCTGTGAACGGGCGCAGTCAACACAGTGAATCACACAAATGCCCACAGGTAACATTAACACAACGCACCGCCTGTCTCTCTCACTCGCTCTCCTCTTTACTACACGGAAATGGAAAGCAGTCGATAACGGAGGTTTGCGGGCCTCTAGCAGGTCCAAATGACGGGATTGCACAATTTTCTTCCAACCCAACTGAAAAGCTGAGAAAACTCCTGTCAGAGAAATAAACAAATCACGGTGCAGCCCCATGCTGCGTCGGTGCTGAGAGCTGAAGCGAGAGTGGCCGTTGCTGTTGGACGGTGCACCTCCGAAACGGCATTTCAGAAGGCGAGCGAGCGAGAGAGAGTCGGTGTGTTACGCTAATTCTTGCCTCATTTGTGAGCTAATAAACACTAAATTCATCTAAGACGGTTTAGTTAACCATTAACTGAAAAACAGGCAGTAAAACTGGCTGGAAGGGGGATTTAATGCTGCAGCTATAGCTGCTCCTGTTGACACAGAGTTACCAACAGAAGCACTGGTTAACAACCCTACCTTGCTCTCCTCTTGAAAATAAAGTTGGTCTGTCAAGTCGAGGAGCTGTCCAGTGCTGAAAGTGGGAGCGCGGGCAGCTCCAGCACTAAGCTTTTAGAGGTCAACGAGAGTCAGCGGGAGACAGGGTGCAACAGGAACACGATGTCGAGGAGCAGAGACACACTGGGAGCAGCTGGCCGGGAAAGAGAGAGGAGAGAGAGGGGAGGTGAAGCCAGAAACAGGAGAGTAATGTGAGGGTGGAACAAAGGATGGAGGACAAAAAAGGGGAACGGAGCAATGACGGTATCATTCTCAGTTACACTGTTTCACATGGTGGAGCCCCTCTTTAAAAGGCCAATTACTCTGTAATAGTCCTAGACTGACTAGGTGATTTCTCACTGTGCTGAGTGGAATGGCAGAGCAGGAGTGGAGTCAGTCCAGTGGAGAGACCCAATCATCATTGCACTGGAGTGAAAGGAGTCGAGGGACACACACATATGTGCGCGCGAGCGTGTGTGTGCGTGCGTGTGTGTAGGTGTGCATGAACAGTTTGTGCGTATAATTGTCACTATTCCACTGAATTCATTACTGAATGTGACCTTCAAGCACTGCAAGCATACTTCAGTAGACACGAACTGTTGTGTATGTGTACGCTTACATGGCTGTGTATGAAATAAACCTTGCCAGGGATGAATTATTATATATGTACCAGAAAACAGCTAGACCATACCAGAGGCTAGGCTCAGTTCACTCTCAGATCACACCGGATTGGAAATCTTTTTCTGTATATGATGCAGTATTAGGTTCTTCTTTTAAATTGATTTAATTGAAACTGGAATCAATTTTAAAAAGCTTAGAAACCTTTAATTGACAGCAGTGATAAATGGTGGTTCACTGTCACCTTTTCCCCACTGAAGCACGCCTGCCCACACTAAAATCCCTTTAATTTCTCTCTTGTTTTTCTACTGTTTTTCCTTTCGTGCTCTCATTCTTATCCAACATGGTGGTACTTGACACAGACCATACTAATGCTAATTAGTTGCTTGTAATTTTGGTGATGTAAGGATTTGAGCTTGTTTCGGTGTCGCACTCATGCCGGGTTGGATAAAAACATCAGGTATGCCTAAAGTATAAATGGACAGCACTTAGAGGATTTATACAACTCAGCTGTAACCCATCCCGACAATAATCATCACGTAACATGTAAGCTAATGTTCTGTCCGCTGGCTCCGTTATGAATTGCATCACCAATTGAAAGAAATCTAATTACCTGTCTCACGTCTCAGTGTGGGTTCACAATCATTAGAAATGAATCAGGAAAGGGCAGCAGCTTAGTGGCATCACCAAGTCACCAGTCTGATGTACTGTTAGTTGTAAGTGCAACTTTAGTTTTAATATATGTCAACTATAAAGATTGCCATCTTGCCTTGGGTAAGTCAAATGTCACATCGGGCACGTCACATTGTTTTTTCCCGGAGCTGAAGATGGAAGTAGCGAATGAGTGAGCCATCTCGCTTGCTTACCTCTCTTGAGAGTTGCAATATCAATCAGGTACTTCCGAGAAAATGGCGGCGGTAAAGACAAAGTTTATGAGGTGACGTGCAAATGAGTATTTCAATTATTCGGGAAACAGGAGTTTAGTAGGGGGTGTTGGAGGATGTGGGCAAAACTTAAGATTAATTTACTTAAATAAAGATGGAACATGACAGTTAACTTTGGTCTTAGTTGGTATTTGATAACCGCTAATCGCTAAAAGTACAAATTTACATTGGAAGTAGATTTTTGATCCACTTACCCAACCGGACAAGCGAAAAACGTTGAACCCTGTACATAGACGACAAAAAAAAAAAACAGCAAAAATATATTTTTTTAATTTTTATTATTGGGCAGCGTGTATTTATAAAGAGGGACACCATTTAGTGATAGACAATTTTAATGAATGAATGTATTATTTTTGAGAACTGGAAAGTGAGTCGCATGTACTCAACACATTATGATTTGAGGTTGACCGAATTAATTGGTCGGCCCATTAATCAAGCTGATTTTTCAACATTTTTTCATAATTGGCTTCAGCCGATGTCTGAGCATATTAAGCCGATTAGCAATCGGGCACATCAGTGGGCAGCCCAGTGTTGTTGCTGTAGAGCATGTGTGATTGCCTCTGGTGTCAATCAAATCGTCATTCTACCAGCAGAAGAACAACATCCTAACTTTTTCAATGAATGTTCAATAAATGTTTACTTAAGTCATAGAAAGTTTGTGCATCATGTCATGTCTCACTGAAAACAGACAAATAGTTATAATGAGGCTTTTTTCTGTAATTTACCAATACTCCAGTAAAACACATGTTACTACCTAAGTCCATACAATTATATCATAATTATCATATAATACTTTTTAAATTAGTTATTTAATCAACTCCCCCCTCTAGTCTGTCCAATACACACTATTCCTCAGTATAGAGGACTGTGCCTCCTTCTTTAACCTGGCCTGTGAGTATGGTGAGATGAAAAAATGTTTGTCTAGCAACCTTAATCATAACAGCATGTGTGTCTCACCCCTTTTCCCATCATTTTATTATTAAACTTATATTTTATCAAAAAAACACCAATTCAAAAAAACCCCCCAATCGCACATATTGCCACCCCTACACCAAATCCTCACATTGGCCATTAAAAAAAAAAAAAAAAATCCATATCGGTCAACCTCTAATTGTGACTATTTAAGAATGTAAATTTTCGGTGAAATGAAATGGCACAACAAAACCCTAAAAGGTTATCAAGCATTTTGACAGGTTTAAGTTTTGTTTCAAAAGACTTAGTCTTCACTGTGATTTCTCCAGTATTATAGTAAATTATAAAGTATAGTAATTACTTTCAAATAGTAAATAGGTTTTCTTTATTTTAGATTTTTTTGTAGTTTGAAAACATAAACACACCAATCTGGATCTGGATTAATTTGGGTATATGAATGACGTAATGATGGAAATGTAATTTCTGAAGTGATTTTTAAAAAAGTAGACAACATTCTGACTCCTTGTCAATATGTTTTAGGATCAACAGATTTCAACAATAATGACGATTAACCAGCACTCACGTCAACGTGACAGTGGTGTCAGCAGATGAAAGCAAACGTTTTTTAGACGTTCAAGGAAAAAAAATGCTTTACTCCATCATGAAAGCGCAATGAAGTTAACGAACATAAAATATGATGAGCAGTCTGTCACTCAAGTCTCAAATCAAAAGAGGATCACAGATCAACTCAGCCCATCAAGACAGGAAGGACTAACCTTTACTAGCTGCTGGTCATCACTAAGGTATAAACATATGACAAAACATATGACTCTTCATGTTATACACGAATGTTTGTCACCGTCTGTCATTATGAAGGAGAATGATTCAGGGCGCGTACTTAAATAAACATTTGCGTCTTACTTTTTTGACAGGCTAGATTTTCAAACATCAAAACTGTCAGAATCTGATCTAATTTGATGGTTTCTGGAAAAATAAACTAGGCCATACTCAAAGCGCCAGGCAGAGCATTCCCCGTCCTCTCCCTCGGTGGTTCCCTTTAAAAGCCGACTTACCGCAAGCTAATGGTTGCGTATGAATGTTTAAACACTTATGGATGGGATCAAAGATTTTTAGATGTGCGTGACAGCACCCGTTCCTTCCCTGGTGGCCTTTGCTGGCCTCCACTAAGGATCCTTGTGTGAAGTCATGCTGAAAGGACCAGATGACACTGCCGCTGCATTATTACAGTGTGTGTGTGTTGTGTTTGTGTGTGTTGTGTGTGCGTACTCACAAGAAGGGTGTAGAGAGAGGTACGATGGAGGAGGAGGAGAGGCTGTTTTCACGCCCAGCAACCTGCCAAGATTGTGATTTAAAATGATACAAATGCCCTGCATGTGGAGAGATACAGTGGGTCGGCTTCTAGTCCAAGATTGAGAGAGGTTAGGGCTGCCAGGGCTGGACTCCTCCCAAAACACACAGGCTTCTGCAAATATCAGTGAAGGATAGGCTCTTTGTGTGAGGTAGAGGTCTGCACATACATGGCCTTGCTTTATATTGAGCTGATATAAAATCCACTTTTGCACTGTGCACCTGCTGTTCAATTTTTGGTCTATATAGTGGTTAGCATTGTCGCCTCACAGCAAGAGGGTCGCAGGTTTGAATCCGACTCGGGGCCCTCCTGTGTGGAGTTTGCATGTTCTCCCCATGTTAGCGTGGGTTTTCTCCAGGTGCTCCGGCTTCCTCCCACAGTCCAAAGACACACAGGTTAACTGATGACTCTAAATTGCCCATTGGTGTGAATGTGAGCGTGAATGAGTGGTTGCAGATGGATGGATTGATGGATGATGAATTGTTCTAATAGAGATGGGAGAAAAAAATCCAAACAGCATAACATCACAAAATTTTATTTAGTATTTTTAGTATCAATCTTTTGTTATGGGAATTATTAACCTCTTAATCCGTTGCTATTCTGTCTTTCAGAGGTTTTGTGCAAGCTTAGCCTTAAAGCTAGAGTGAAGACATTGGTATCATATGAAACTAGAAAACCTAAGGAATCGACTGAGTCCCACCATGTCATGATAGCTTGTCAGGAAGAATGGTAAATAAAGCTCAGAATTTATGCAAAATTTTGGCTATGGCCACTGTAAAAGGGGTCCCTTGACCTCTGACCTCAAGCTATGTGAATGAAAGACGAACAGAGTGGAAACTAGATCATATTAGATGAAACAAATGTTGACAAACTGCATAATTTGCACTTGGAAAAAATGAATAAATATAAATATCACAATATATCTAATAGCAAAACTCAGCATGTTGTTTGAAATCAAAATAAGATTGTATTATGACTTGCGTATCATGATAATATTATACTGTGGGGCTTCTTGTGATTTCCACCCCTGTGTTCTGCTAATCCATTCCTGAGCATCCCTTTTCTATTTATTTATTTATTTATTTTTTTTAATCGATCAGGCATATGCAATAGTGGACAGTTCTGTCTTTGTACCGTACGTGGGCTTGGTGTGACCTTGCACGCTGTGTAAACACGCCTGTGCATTGTGATTGCGAGTGCACTGGAGTGGTTTGTAATATACTGACGTCGCCTCCTTTCACTCAATTGACAAGTTGACAGGACTTTTTAGTGCACAGGCATGAAACGGGAGGCGCTGGGAAGAATATACTGACAACACTGGAGCAGAAGTGCCAGTGACAGTCGCTAACAAAACACAGGGTGCAATTTACTGACAGCTGGAAACTGGGAACGTTTGGGATTTTAATACTCTTGAACTCTGTAAGTCCAGTTCAGACTAAAAGTAAAGTATTATAGATTTAAATCATTGGCCATTGTAGATGATTTATGAAATGTGCTTTATTTTGTAGCTGTAAACTGATAAATCTACCAGGACAATGTATTCGTTTCTTAATAAAATTGCGTATCTTTATGTAGGGCTGAGCAATATGATGATATATATCATCAAATCGTTATTAAAATGTCTATTGTATATATTGTTCGATATCGTTTCTATCTTAATATAGTATAGGCATGTTTTTTTAATGCATGTATAATTTCACTTAAAACTTTTATGCTCATTTTTCACTCAGGTACTTTAAATGAGAAAATAGTACTTTTCATTTGTTAAGTATTTAATTCACACAGTAGTATACAAAATAGGCTTTACCATGTGGTTATTTCATATATTACTACTACTACTACTACTACTATACTATTTATTTATTGAATTACCAGAAAACATGTTATATTGTGATATACACTGTATCATTCTCAAGCTATGAAATGATCTATTGATTTATGCTAAATTTTCTTTTTAGAAAAATTTCTTAAAAAGTTATAGTTATGTTGTGTTCATGCCAAAAGAAAAAAAAAATGGCCAATATATGTTTAGCTTTTTCAGATTCAGTATTACAGTGTTTTACTTTCTTTTAGCAGTTCTTCTAATGCTAATATTTCCATGATAATTCCTGTGATGTAAATCGTATTAGCAGCAACAAATGTAATCTTTTATCTCCTGTTAAAGTGAGTGATTTTCTTGCAAAATGTACTGGGCAACAATGTTGTTGTGGACACCTGCCATTATTAGAGTTTTGTCATTACGATGCACAGAGTGAAAATGATGCCCACGGCAGCAGACAGTCGGCTCCCGCATTTAATGTGGCCAGATGTGAGGGAAACAATTACTACCTAAAAGCATCTTTTGTTGCTGTGATAACGTGACATTTGGAGCAGCGAATGCAAAATTGCCAAAACAGATCAGTGCAGTGGACCAGCTAGATTTCACAAGTCAAATCAAACCCCTTTAATGCATCAGTTACATGTCCTTATTGCCAAGCTTGGGGGCAGCGATGTAGAAAAAATGCATCACACCTATTTCTCTGTTTCTGCCGCTTTCCAGCAAGTCAATAATATTCCAATTTCTCAAAGTAAATGCAAACGAATGATGTCGATCGGAGCGGTGAGTCAGGGCAGGCCTGTCTGGGGCCTTTAAATTGAATCTCTCCAGATCAGTATCACTTTTTGCCTGAGCCTTGTAAACAAAGACTAGTTGCATATTGTTTAATCCAGGATTAGATTCACCTGTAATTGGACCTGCATGGAGTGAGTTAACTGTTAAATTGCTCTTCAGTTAGGTGAATGCCACCCAATACGCCTGGGCCAACCATCTGGGGAACACAGTGATGAGTCTCTAACAAGATGGGATGACATAGAGTGATGGGCTACCCGAGAAACAAAAAGGCTCCCACAGTCACTGTGCTACACACTGTTTTACAGCAATCACAGTTGATTCAGGATGAGCAGCTGGAGTCTCATTAAAGAAACTCTCTAAGTCTTACCTCAGTTTAAGATGACATTTAAGATTTTTGGTACTACAGAAACATGTTAGGAAAAAATCTTCTAGCAATTACAAAAGCGTCCTAACTTATGAATTTCCCAAGTCAGGAATCCTACGTCAGGATGGCATAGACGAGTGGTTCTCAACTAGGGGTCTGGGGACCCGCACTGGTCCTTGAGGGAGTTCCAGGGCGAGTCCCCAGAATAATGTGAATCAGTGTATTTTCACTATTTAATTCACTATAGAAGTGAGCCCAATGTGAGTCCTAAGAGTGACTATTCTGGTCACACGTTTCACATGTTTCACTTCATCCACGGTTTTCTCCTCAACTATTATTGACAACTATAGATTTCTGATCTTAATCATATCTAACAACCAAAGTATGTTCAGATGGAGGTCCCTGAAGCAAAATCTTGTCAAATGGGGGTCTGTGACCTAACGTTTATCAATTCAGGGGTCCTTGACAGGAAAACAGTTGAAAACCACTAACGTAGACCCTGTCCCTAATTCAAAATAATGGCGGCAGCACTGTTGTTAGGTCTGTATGACAGTGAAGATTGGGAAAAACATGAACACCAAAATACATTCACTGAAAGGCTACTCAAACTGTATAATGACGCTTTAAATTTCTTGGTCGGGTTTTAATGGTACATATCGACAGCCAAGATGATTAATTTTGAATTTGATCAACATGCCACACCTCTTTATGGAGAGGGTTAACTGAGATATTTGGAAAGAAAACTTCCTAAAAAGTTTCCTCTCCTCCATCGACACGATTAGTACTTCCGACTCTTAGTAGCTAAAACTGACATTGACATGATGGCTTGTCCATCTCAAGCCTACCGGTAGGTTCTAATCTATGATACAGTCTTGACAATACCAGTGCCGATTGAGTCAAATCTGTAGTTATAAAGGCCCTTACACACCGGCAGTTTTATCGTGCAATTAATTTGCATGTCACTATACTTTTTCAAACCGTTGTTTTTGTCATGAGTACTTTCACACATATGAATATTACGCAGTGAAAAAAGCATCAAATAAAGGCATCGACCAGTCAAATTGTGCAGCGCCGGTTAAATTGTGCCTGTATTTCTGAAACAACATGGAGGTTCTGCAGTCCTAACCAGGCCGACAAACTTTACTACTTCTTTTAACCTTAAAATATTATCATATCATATCATATTTGCAGGATTAATTAGGATTTCTTAAGAAGAGACAGGAGGTCTGACATAGGATGGGACACAGTCATGAGTTTGGGAATTGCTTCTGTAACAGGAGTCTTTGAAACTTAAGTCAAGATAGGTCAAGAAGTTAGGATATTTTTCTGTAGAGATGCCCCAGGAACATAATTATCTCACCGCAATGACAGTGAACCGCAGACTTTGTGTGAGGAAGTTGTGACCACATTAGCTGCATTCAGCTGTGCATTTGGAGGCAATTTCATAATGATGTGGAGTGGCGGCCATTAGGCTTGTGGTGTGGTAATGGTAATAGTCCAGCTTATTGCAGCAGGTGCTTACAGGGGTTATGAGCCCATTCAGGCCTCATCATCACAGAGCAGTTAAGAATTGAAAGGGGTTTCACTTAAATCTCAATGTGAGGCAGTTTAACACATACATGCTTCATGTGTCGTTGGCAGAAGTCCTATTTCTGTCGCTGTGGTTGACCTGCGCTGTTACTAATAGTGGACTACTTCTTAATGCTTCATTTCTCTGTTGCCGACAGAGTTGAAATCTCAACGCTTCACGCTGTGAAAAAGCTATGCTGTTATTGCACGGATAATGTCTGCGATAGGTATTTCATTTCAGCCTCTTTTGTTCTTTGGAACGCTTGTTCCTGCCCATTCCTGAAAGTCCTATTGTATTCCTCTGCTCCGAGCCGCCCCGTTCGGATGGGATTAATATTCCAGAGGGATGTGGGTGATAAAAGGAGCCAGACTCATCTTTCGGGACTGCATTTTAGCCAGTGACGTATCTACAGACGGTGGTTTGAAATAGACAACACTAGAAACAGCACAACCCAGACTGACAACACATAACATCCGCTATAAGATGGCCTATAGCCGTAACATTACATCAGCCCATTTGAAGGGCTGGCGGAGTCTCCTAATGGATTTTTTCTTTTGTGCTGTGTGGCCTTACAGGAATGACTGTACATTGGTGTAATTGTGATTCTGTCCATCAGATTAGCCAAAACCATTTCAAATTACCCCATTACACCCCTCTAATGGCGAGCACAGCTGATGAAATGAAATAACAGAAAACAAAAGCTCCTTGTGCAGAAATAATGAGGGAAAACACAAACTGTGACATTATGTGTTATATGCCCTGCATATTACACCCTGCCATCAGGTTTTTACTTTGGCAGTGTGATATAAAACAGGTAACATGTAGGAAAAATAACAGAAAATCGCTGTTTGGCTACAAACTGTAGATGTAACTATATGATATGGTAAATTAAAAAACAGAGCCACAACATGTTAACCATGATGTTTTCATTTTTGCTGACTGAATATGAAATTCCCTCCTGCTCACTGAACACAGCTGAGCCATAGCTAATATCTGCCCAAAAAGTTGCTTCATTGTCCCCCAGGCGCTTTTGTAAATAACTAAAAGGATTTTAAAAGTCTCCACATCTGGGGATGCTAAATGAATGGGTTTTTTTTGTTTGCTTTTGAAGCGGCTGGCATTAGGTTGTTTTCAAACTGCTGTCAGTGTGCATTTCAACCACATGTGTCAAGACAAATAAAACACTGGAAATACATAGCATGAGGACAAAAAAAATTGTACTATACCATAAATAACAGCATGAAGGAAGCAGTATTACCAGCACAATAGTGGGTTTATTAATATACTTGAATCTGCTGTAAATTAGTCATAAAGAAAGATTTGACTAATGAATAAGAAATATGCCACAGTGAGCCAAATTACTTGTATGTGTCGATGATTGGTCAAGTGTTTTAGTGTGCCATTAAATTCTGTCTGATTGTACTTCAGAGCAGATTTTAACAGCCGTACGACTGTTATCATGCCATTAAATAGGCGCTATAAACACTATGGATGTGGGTCAGTAGGGGCCTACACACCCACACACCCACAGATGTAACCTCTATTTTATCACTATAGGAAACATACTGGGCACTTATTTTTCAGCATATATTACCCTGAAAATCACTCTCATTATTATATGCAGGAGTCTTTGAACTGTACAGGATTGACTGTTTTGAGTAGTAGTGTTTCCATTAACAAAACGTAACATTTAACTTAACATTAACACTTACATTTAACATTTAACTTAACATTAATACTTAATTTAACATTTAACTTAACTTTAACACTTAGATTTAACATGTAACTTAATGTTAACACTTAGATTTCCATTATTGCATGCAGCTTTGTAAAAAGTCCTTGCTACTTTAGTATTGTAGCTTGCAGCCCCTCAGTTGTCCTCTCCTTCTCATCTCCAGATAGGTTTCTGTATTTTTCTACAGGTTTTGTCGCAAAGCGATGGCTCAAGTTGTATTCTTTGAATACAGCCACGTTTGTTGCAAACTAAGCTCTACCGCCAACCTCCAAAAAAATTCGTAGTAGTCTCCGACTTATTATAGATGTGCCACCTCGGCAGGTGACGCTACTTCAAACATCGCTCACGTCAATTTACATTAATGCCAAGTGTGACAGGAAGACGCACACTAGCAATACATGAGCATTTCAAAACAAAAGCAAGTAAAAATAAAGTTGTGTGGTTTGTCTGACCTCCCGGGCCGGGCAGAACCATCATGAGGGCCGGTTCTGGCCTGTGGGCTGTATAATAGGTTTTATCCTCTATTCTCATGGTAGTTCACTGAAAGAAGGTATAAAAGAACAGCGACCTCTAGCGACTGTAGTAATTATGACAGCAGCAGAAGCGTAAGTCATTCGGTGCAGTATAGATAGCATTAAATTCTATATGGGTTGGAGGTCAGGGTGAAGGATGGGAACCAAAAAACTTGTTTTTTTGTTGCCTCAAATGTGTTTTTATTGCTTAAACTTAGAAAGTTGTAGTTGTGTTGCCTAAACCTAAACAAGCCTTTTTGTTATTTTCAAAATGAACAATTCATTCAGTTTTACATCTTAGAATTTGTTGCTTTCACAGCAAGTTTTGAACTTTCACTTTTTCAACATGGCAGGCCCCTAATGACCCACATCTATGGTGCCTTCGATGACCGATAACACCCGATAACAGTCGAATTGGGTGATTTTAAAATGGGCATGCTTGGGTGTATCCATGGAGTGTCTATATCCTGTTCAGCCCGTGGATGTTACTTAAAGTTGGATTTCCTGGTTCTTAGCAACCAATAGAAACGGCATTGAAAGGGTTACATCACCGCTATTATGTCTACATTTTCTCCCTTCATATTTCTTTTGTCTTTTAGGAATATGCTACCAAAAGCTGTGACAAAGCTGTAAAGCTAGCTGTCATTTTAAATCAGCAGCAGCTTTCTCTAACAGCATTAATTTACATCCACCACAGTTAGAAATACAGTACACCTCTGATTAGATTTGCTCTCACCTCCACTGCAACGCCTTAACGGCATCCTCATGAGGTTTATGAGGGGGATAGGAGTTTTAATGGCAATTTTTCTCCCCGCTCCTCTTTGATTGCTGTGTCTGTGTGATGTGCTCTTAGCTTGGCCTGCAGATGGGGAGTGGTCCTACAAATCATATCAATTATACCTCATTTCCATCCTAAAGTAGTCCCCGCACATCGTAATTTGAGAGCACACACGGCCATTTATCCTCCCACACCTCCGGGGACAGTGCACGCACGTCATCTCTGAGCTTTGCCATCCTGGATTTCTCGCTAGCGCCGTAGCGTGAATCCTAAGACAAATTGCTGCTATCGTGGACAGATTCTGGGATGGCGAGGATCTCCGAGGCTCTCGAGCGTAGTGTCAATATCTTTGATCTTATTAACACAGAGATGTGGGAAATGATCAATGCATTTCTGTCATGCAGTCATAGTTTTCCTGATGTCTCGATTATACCCAGTTATCATTTTAATATGGTCATTTGGCATAGCAATGGCAATTGTCCCTCTGTCACTGTTCATTTGTCTCCATTTCTCAAGATTAGGATATAGGCAGAGAACTAAATGAAGACCATGTTATAAGTGACATACTCCATAGCACTTTCATATCAATTCTCCTTAATGAAAACAAGAGGAAGATCACAAGTCAAGTTTAATGAATATTACATCATATATATTGCAGTTCCAGTCAGTATAATACAATACAGTGCAGTATTCTGCAGTCAAGATTTTGTATAGCTATATTGAGAGGGATTCATGCTCTGCACAGTCATCCAGCAAGACATTTGTCAAAAAGATATTGTGCGCTTGTGAGAAAATAAAGCCAGCACATCTAATCTTTGAAGGGGAGCTTCTTTTAAAATCACAGCTATTGAAAAATGTGTGTATGTGTGCTTGCTTTCATTTTTTTTTAATGGGTAATATTCGGTGACTTGAGGAGCTGGATTGTCTTATTGACTTCAAAGCTTTGGGTAGAAATGTGAAGGATTAATCTATCACCGCTTTGAAAGGGTGGTTTTGTTTTTAATGCATGACTGTCTGGAATGATGGTGTTGATGGAGCTGCTCCACACTATCATTTTATACTGCACCTGCAGCTAAAGACATTATAATGGAGCTATTTTATCTGTTAGAAATATACTTTAACTGCATCTAGGCGTTGGGTTATGGTGATGGGGAAAAGCTTTGTGTGAATGTAGCTGATGTAAACTGTGTTTTCCCTGTCTGGCTTTAAAATAATACTTCAGGTACAACAATTCGAGTTGGATACTCTATGAGAATGTGTCATTATTTACAGAAATTGTCGAGCACTGCAGTCAATTTGGCGCAAAGGTCCAAAATCAAGATTATGTGACTCATATTAGAAGGTTTATCATTTATTACGTGTTCAAATTCACTTAGACATTTATTTGGTTTGGTTATTTTAACCCATTGCTATTTGGCAGGGCTGTCAAAATTGGCCAGCAAATGTTTGTTCCTATTTGAATATCCCCCCATTAAACAACAATCAATGCAATGCATCCAAAAGCAATGTATTCATCCAATCACCCAAACCCTAATCTGTATGATACACTTTATTACAAAAACCTAAATAAAGAGGCAGCTGGCTGCAGGGAGATCACCTGAAGGTCGGCTGAAAGTTTCCTGCCAGCTGTTGGCTATATAGTATGTAATTTCCAGCAAATATCCATAAATAACATTTTCTGCTTAAAAGGTACAGACGTCAGAAGATAGCAACCACTATTCACTCATCTGTTAAGTGGTTACGTCTCCAGTATGGTTTCAAGTGCACAGCTAATCATTTGATCATTTGGTCTGTGGTTTATTAATATGACGTAACGAAACGCTGGCTTTTATGACACAGTGTCGCGCTCTCTGTGGACGAGTTTTTTGTCATTGTTGTTGGATTATTCCTTGTTCAGCTTGACCTGACGTTACATTTCATATTCAGTTAATGAAAATGCCGTTGTGTGACTCCAGTCCTATTACAGTATCCGGGGCGTGCAAGGCAAATAGTTGCGGTAGTGCTGCTTTTTTTTTTTTTCTGCACGGTGGTGCAGTGGTCAGCACTGACGCCATCACAACAAGAGGGTCGCAGGTTTGAATCCGGCTTGGGGCCCTTCTGTGTGGAGTTTGCATGTTCTCCCTGTGTTAGCTCGGGTTTTCTCTGGGTGCTCCGGCTTCCTCCCACAGTCCAAAGACATGCAGGTTGACTCTACATTTTGAATCTGAGCGTGAATGGTTATCTGCCTCTATGTGCCCTGCTATGGACTGGCGACCTGTGCCCAGTGTCAGCTGGGATCGCCCCGTTGTTAATCACAATACTTAATAATTCACCATAACTTGAAAATTACTACCTACACGTTATGGTTCTGTGAGGTTGTACTTGGTCACAGTGGTGCATTGAGCTAACTGCTAACCTCAACATGCTAACATGCGTATAATGTCTGGTAACATTTTCATGTTAAGCACGTCATTCACTACTACTGTTGCCGTCATTGTTTACCTTGTTAGTTTGAAAAGATTTTTGAGTAAAGTACACCAGTTTTTTTTTTTTTTCCTAGATTAGCAATATTAAGACCCACCCTACTGTGCCTCTGATTGGCTGGTACTCATTGGGACTGGTGGCTTTCATTGGTTGGGTTGGTTAGGTTTTGGCATGAGGAGTGAGATTGGTAAGGGTTAGGGTAGGAAAATCAGGGTAAGCTAGTCAGAGTCAAAGTACTGTAGTAATTGAACTGAATTGAATTGAATTTCCCCTCGTGGGACTAATAAAGGTTATTGTTGTTGTTGTTGTTCTTCTTCTAGTAGTATAGTATTACATCCAGTACAGCTAACCAAAGTTGTTAAAAGTCATCCTCTGAGGATCTTGAATATCTGCAGTAAATTTCAGTGAAAACCCTCTTGTAGGTATTGAAATCTTTATGCAAAAATAAGGAAAAATTTCAATCTCACAGTGTTGCTATCATCCACTGGAAAGAAACTGTCTGTCCTAAATACCACATTGCCATCACTGGAGCCACTAGCGGCTAGCTGGCTAGCTTGGCTAAAATCTCTCACAATGTGAAGCACTAATTACTGAAATTCAGATGGGTTTTCTAATTATTCTGTCCTACCTGCTAGTTAATTGCATTCACCTGGCATCCCATGTGTAATCTACTCCCATCTGATTACATGGCTGCAATACAAACCGGCACGTCTCCACAGACGAAGAACCATTTCAGGCACATTCTGTGGAGGACAGCGCCTCGGTTTCCAGATATACTGCGACTGACACAGTCCTGACTAATGTGGAATGAAGAAGCAGGCAGCTCTCCCTCTGCCCCTGCCAGTTCAGCCATAATATCGCTTTCACCTTCATTAATTAGCCATATTAGCTGAATCCAGGTGTGAGTATTCTGCTGAGAAGTGCATTGCAGTTTTCCCCCATCTTTGCTATTACAGAGTTTTTCCCTATTTTTTCTGAGAGCACAATCACTTGGCATAAGTCTATGATTTGGTGCTATATGTTTGTCCTTATAGTAGCGCTGGCTTGACCTTTAGAAGGCGATCTGTAATGGTTTGCTCAGAGAGAGACTGAAGGTGATCAGATTTAGGCTTGCCATTTCTGCAGGCGCAGTCTTAATCGCCCATGGCCTTTACTCCTGAGAGGCTGTCAACACCTTGAATTTTTCCACTTGACCGTATGACCCAACAAACAACCATATGTTTGCATTTACAGTAATAGAATCCAGCTTTAAAGCAATAAAATGTTGTCACGAATGTGATCATAAAACATCTCCCATGCTTTGTTTTGACAGCCTTTGAGGTGTAGGATCCATGCAAAGAAGACAGATGTATGGATAAATCTTACTGACCAACTGGGACACCCTCGCTCTCTATAACATCATTTTAGACTTGTCAATCACGCCTGGTGCACAGCTGTATCGCCTGTTTTGCTTGCTTTTGCTAATGCGACACAGGCAGGGCTGCTGACTGATGCAGCACTCTGTTTCATTATTGCTACACTCTTATTATTTTAGTCATTTCCACCTACAAACGTGGCAGATATGAAACTAGGACATGAAATATTAATCCTATTATACGCCAAAATCGCACCATAGATCCATGCATGCACAACAAACCGCCATAAGAGGAAGTGAGTGAAATATCAAGCAAGGGATTACATCTTCTGGTCATCCATCAATACATTTTTAAATGGTGCCACATTAAAAATGTCACTGACCACAATGAGGGTAGTCGATTTTCAGTCACATCAGCTGTCATGAGTTACAGTAATGCTGCAGGTTATTTTATAAGACCAGAAAGTCATTTACTTCTCATATAAAATGTATAAACCCGCGTGAGAATTTGAGGTAGTTTATTTTGTCTACAGTTATCTGTTGTTTAGTTCCTCCCTATACATTTGCATTTGTATTAATCCCGAGTATGCTGAGGATGTTCCATAAATGCCGGAATGATTTACAGTTTACAGAAAAACAAATATTGGATAGGGAAATAATATCAAACCTTAAAGTGTTCCTGCCTGACAGTGATTGATTACGTTTTCTGCTCCAATACTGATGATGGATCGATTGCAGGCGTCACAGACTGTGACTAAATGAAAATAGCACAAATGGAAAATATTTTCATTACTGAAAGAAAAGAAGTGACACGAAGCAGCATTGAGAGCATCTATAATGAAGTCGGTGGCTTGTTTGCTTTGCAGAAGGCTACAAATGCAGTATTGTTTTCAAGCTTTCATATTGTGGGACTAATGAAGGATGGTTAATTAAGAAAAGGTACAGATTCAGATTAACACAATAGTGGAGAAGTGGGAATAATGTAACACCCATGGTTGGTGCTGTTGTTTTCCCTGACCTGGGTAGCTTGATACAGTCTCTCACCAGCCTTTCACACTGCTTTTACGGTCCAATCAGATGACCGATCTATAAACAGATTCCCAGTGAGATGGTGTTACTTCAGCTGTGTATCTTCCCTCCATCTGAAAGACTCCCCTCTCTTTTCTCCTCATCTCCTCTGAGCTACGTTTAACTGATTGGAGCATCCTCTGTAATGGTGGACCTCGGTAGATTCACAGGTCACAGAGGAGGAGGACGAAGGAGGAGTGAGCAGATGAGGATGCACATACTGAGCTCAGTGCGTAGGTTAAGGCAGGAACACAGTCATTGACGCCATCCTCGTCGATCCGCTAGGCATCGGCTTATCTCCCTAATAGCATCTTTACGCCCACACACAATTTACCTATGTAATCTGTATTTAAAGGCCCAACACAGGTGCACCCACACAGGTGATTTCACCTATTTTGACTCATTAGACCTCTGCTGAGGACTGTCTGTGTGTCTGCAGACTTTTGGAAAATCTCCCAAACTCCTGTTTTTTCCCATTTTTACTGATTTTCTGTGCCACTGCAGAGGTTACAATCACACACGACACTACTGGCTTGCGCCTTTGCACTTAAAGAAAGGATAGTCAATCTGAATCTTGTGCTTATTACCTTAAGAAAACTTTACAAGAAGCACAGAACCTGAAAGGTCCCACTTCACCAGTCTCTGTGAATATTCGTTATGACTTTCAATCTTTTTATTTATTAACATAGTCCCACTTGTGCCCACAACTGAAATTTTGAATTTCCTTTGGTGGAAGTGTTCTCTGGGCTTTCCTAAGCACAAATCTGAAGAAATGTTTTGGCTGAAAAGTAAGCTTTTCTTATCATATCGTATTTAATCTTTGGGCACATGGGACGACTGCTTTTATTTCTATATATTTCATTATATTGTGCCCAAAACTAAATATAGTATGGTATGAAAATGGCTGTATCTCAGAAACTACAAGGAGCACAATCAACTATTGTTATCTGTGAACTCAAAACAAGTTAAATATCAAAGATATGTATCCATAAGCAGTGTAAAAAAACACATAATGAACACAATGTTTTCTTCATTTTTCAAAAATCCTGAGTTTATCTATTGATAAAAGTGGGATTTTTCATGTGAAAAATTAAAGTATATCTGTACTTGGGCTGTCCAAGTTAACGCAATAATAACACAACATAAAATTGTTGTATTACCACTAATTTATTTAACGCATTAACACTGATCTTTCAGAGGTTATAGCAGGCTCAGTTTTGAAGCTAGAGTGACGATACTGGCGTCATATCAAACTAATGAATTCGTTGATACCAACCATGTTATATGTCAATATCAGGGGTCCCTGATGTGTGAATGAAAATGGGTTCTATGGGTACCCATGAGTCTCCCCTTTACAGACATGACCACTTTATGATAATCACATGCAGTTTGGGACAAGTCATAGTCAAGTCAACACACTGACACACTGACAGCTGTTGTTGCCTGTTGGGCTTCAGTTTGCCATGTTATGATTTGAGCATTGAGCATTGTTTAGCATAAATTGATTTCCAATAATGAATATATACATATGTTTGCATAAAAGAAGCATATTTTCCCACTCATGTTGATAACATGATGATATTAAATACCCTTAAGTCATCCCGCAAATCGTAGACAACCATGAGATTAAGCGTGATTAAGTATTTTAATTGATTTGCAGCCTTAATCTTAAAGTCTTAATTGCAAGACTTCAGCAATCAGAACAAATGTGGCATTTTTCCTCAGCATACTTGATATAACCTTTGAGCATGAATGGGTTGATCTAGTTATTTAGTTGATGTTATGATTGTATCACTCATGTGTGTGGTTACCTTTTAGTGACCTTGTGTAATAGATCTTTTTTTCAGACACAGCCATAATTAATAACATTAATGATGGATGCGTTCCATTTCGTTTTACCGCCTTACTCTTATTACAGTAGTTACCCCTGTGTGTCTTCTGCTAAGTCAAAATCGGCTGCTGTGAAGGATGTCTATTCCCAACATAGCTTTGCTCAATTTCAGCCTGAGCAAAGGCTTAATCAGCCAGAATAACTGGCAACACCTCTTTTGGTGTGTAGGGCCTTAAATGTCTTTCCGCATCTGATTGCTGCTGCTGCAGCATTCAGCAAGCTGTTGCTAAGTGCTGTTGCTTCTGCTGACATTAAGTCATCTTCGAGTGCAAAGCTGATTCATGAAATATGTTAAATTTAGAGCTCTTTATATAGTACTGCGTTGTCATGTCTGCATAGATAATTATGGGTCTTGTTTTTGCCCTGCCCAGTAATATGAAATCGCTTCCTGATTGAGCAGGAATGTTACTTTAAATTAAGCCACTGTGTCCACTTCAGTTGTATTTGATAACTGCAGTATGATGAGAATGTTTCTGGCTGAACAAGCTAATAGGAAAGAACCCCTTGTGTGGCCTCCTCTCTAATTCAAAATCAGTTTCTCGGATATTGAGCTCACCCTCTTGTTGGGTGATGACCTCACTAACCTCAAGGGTATCCCGCATCTCATTTGTATGAGCAGTGGAATCCAAACCAGGCCACCAGAATTGTATGTGTTTTAAAGAAAGGAAGTACATCTACACACAAAAAGTAGTAAGTAGTGGAGTTCAGGATTATAAGACAATAAATACCCCCAAAAATAATGACTAAGCGAGGCAAATATGCCACCATAACTGCACCAAAACCAAATATAGTGGGATGCAAGATGTGACATAACAAGTCAAAGAAAATGTCAAAGAAAATGAAGTCACGCATCCTGTCAGAAATGAAGCGCACTATTATTCTGTGTGATTTACACAACAGATTTAAGGCCTTTATTACCTTTCATAATAGCTGACAGACAGAGAGAGACTATTACTGTCCATACTGTCACTTTGAAAAACAACCAAACATCATATTAAGATGCAACAATATCATTTAACCACAGTCAAGAGCGAGCAAGCAATGAGGAATTATCAAACAAGAGACGCAAAGAGAGATTAGATTAGACAACTTTGGCCCTTCTTGAATCAACATATAAGTAATAGCTGTAATAATATGATAATGAAAGCCACTTCAACAATAATGACAATGAACACTGCAGCAAACTCGAGATGTAAAGTGCTCTTTACAGGAGCTGTCCATTCAGCAGCACAGTAACCGTCTTCATTTTCCACACACTTAGTCACTTTGAGTCCCTTCGATTCCTTACAATAGTATATTTAGAAACTGAATTAATATTTTTCCTAATATCTACCATCGTAGCAGTGGGTTTGATGCAGTGCATTGTGATTAAATCTGCCAATCGCCCTAATTAAGCATCTGATCATGTTTTGATTATTTTTTTCTGTGCACAGCGAGAATCTTGTCAAAGGGAAGACACAGTAGTTGGTCACCGACTGCTCCCTTGGGTTTAAAAGTAGGAAAAGCAGGAATAAAAAAATAACAGAAAAAATACCACAAATCACCCCAAATGGAACTTTCATAATCCTTAAAAAATATGCAGCAGCACGATACAGTACGCTGGTGAAGTTCATTTTTGTGCTGCATGTAGCTAAAAATAGATACCCAAAGCACATAGAGATTTACAGATTGTCTCATGTTTCTCATACAATTCCATTAATATGAGAACATATCACACTGTATATCCTATATATTGAGGTAAATGTCCTTCACAAAGGGGCTTTAACACCAGCTTAGTCATTTAATTGATAAAATCTATAAGTGGTGTTATATTCATGGTTTTAATTTCTGTGTAAGTGCAGCCGGGTCGTCTTACTATCCGGCTCACCTTATACTACCTCACTACTCTTTACCATATGTGGAACTAACACTAGCAGATCCTCAGGGATGTGAATGGCTTCTCTTTTTTTTTTTTTTTTTTTGTCTGTATAATATAACAGATACTGTAACTGTGTAAGCGAATGTGCCTGAGTGGGAATGTATATGAATGCATATGCAGATACAGTATATGTATCTATATACGACGTCGGTTGTATGTATATGAATATGAACTTAAGTCTTGACACCACACTCCCCTTTTTTTGTATTGCTGTCTTTATGTCCCTTTACAAGTATATGTATGCATTACTTTAACCTTAAATAAATAAATAAATAAATACAAACACTAGCAGCTTTTGATTGTGCAAAGTCAAAGTAAGGGTTATGGCTGGAGTAATAACTATAATTATTTATAACTATAATTATTTATAACTATTTATATTACTATAATAAAACACCTTCACTTATTTTGGACTACAAAAATAAAGTAAATAATTTGCTGCAGAGCAGAATATCTTAAAGGGTGGAAAGGGCTGTGAGATGGTAAAATATTCAAAATATCTGATATCAGTTTTTTTTTTTTTTTTTTTTGGTGGCTAAAATACATTTTGCCGCTCACGTCCACTTTACCTCGCCATCAGACAGACCTTTCCTACAGGGAATTGAAGCTGTTATATGGCTCTCTTTAAAGCCACCGAACGGCATTCACAAAATAATAATTTTACTCTTCATAACATGAGAGGATACACACAAATCTGAACTAACCCTGTCAGATATTTCCAGACTTAGCACAGCTGACTTTGACTCAGGTAGTGCTAGTATTTCCATTATTCATAACCTTATTGATTAGATTCATGATTATCTTACTTAGTTTAAACGACATCACTGCTACTTGTGGCTGAGTGTTTCCATTTGGAAACAAAAGCAAAAGAACGAGTATGGACCCACCCTTTGGTTTTAAAGAGCTTTCCTCTGTGCACATGGCAACTTTATGCTACGTTAGCAGCTGCAGCTCTGCTTCAGGCTTTTGCTCCCTGTGGCCACACATACTTTTGCGAGTGTCCGACAGAGTGTGTGTGCGTGGCAGCGGTGAGTTTAGCGAACTAGTTTGTGTGCGGCGTTATAGCTGTGAACTTAGCGGTGGACTTTCCCATTCAAATGCGCCGTCAGAGTTATCTGTGAGACCGAAGCCACTGTGGCCAGCCCTGATGCATGGTATTTAGAGATGGCAGGTTGCCATAGCGAAAGGGATACCTTCCCTTGGAGGATCCGGGTTTAAGCTTCTGTGTTGGTAAGCACTCACCCCGCTTAAGCATCCTTGAGCAAGACACTGATCCCTGCCAGCTTTAGTAACTGACCTTCTTGTGGAGGGCGGAAAGCAGCGACGAGAATTTGCATGTGCAAATTCATCACAATCATCATCATTATTATGACCTTATTAAAACCGGTAATGTTAACTGTTATACATCCTTTGTAGTCATCAGATTGTTAAACTTTGTGCATGAATATATTTGTGCAAAACTAGCAGCCAAAGTGCTTGATTAACAGTAATGACATAATTTGTGCCAACTAAGTGTTGGCTTCCACCACTGCGCTGTCTATTTTAACGGGTGCCAACCACTAAAATTTATTTCCACATCAGATGAAAACCATGTAGAACAAATGCCAATGAATCTTGTTTGTTTTGGAGGAAGTGTTCTTTTGATAAAATGGGTAATTTTAATTTTGCAAAAATGCATACAGAAAGTTTTCAGAATGTGGCCTGTTAGAGTTTTCCGTGGACTGACACATTTGTCATATTTATAGCTTCTCAGGGGAAAAAAATAAAAAAACATCACAGGTAAGCACTACTCATGAGTGGAGATAGTAGAGCTAAACCTGCTGCATTCACATTTTCCTGTTTGGAGAGACTGTTAAGTGCTCCGCCCTGGCTAAAACAAATGAGCTCTAGGGAGGAGAGAGGCAGAGAGAGGGAGAGATGAGAGGATGGGAAGGGATGTGATGAATGAGGCTGCTAGTATAACGACTTCATGTGTGATTGAGAGCTAAAAGTTCCACTGAGGGAGGTCAGTTCATTCCCTCATCAAATCTAGATTGAAAGCATTTGTGATCTTCTGATCTTCCTTAATCTCTGTGCAACAGATGCCTGACCTTCACTCAAAATGGCTGCCGCACACCCGCAGCACTGTTACAGTAATGATTGACATACTAGATTACAGGGCCAGGCAGAGCACTAATAAAGAAGGGATTAGAAATAAAATGCTCGGATGTTAAGAACAAATGTCAGAGTTCGACGTTAACCGTGACCCTGGTGGGCCGCGGCCACAAAAAGTTAAGTTAAAAATCCCCTGTAGGTCGCCCCCCGTGGCCACAATTTGTTATCTGGAGAAGTCTCGGTGAGATTAACTGCCGAAATAAAGGTTCGTCGTCATCATCGACGGGCAGCATGCTGGTGCAGTAGCACTGTCGCCTCACAGCAAGACAGTTTGGGGCTTTTATTCATCTTCTTCTCTTCTTCTGCCCCGTGTCTGCGTGGGTTTTCTCCGGGTTCTCCGGCTTCCTCCCACAGCAGGTTAATTGATGACTCTGAACTGCCCATAGGTGTGAACGTGAGCATGAATGGGTGTCTGTCTCTATGTGTCAGCCCTGCGATGGGCTGGCGACCTGTCCAGGGTGAACCCCGCCTGGCACTGCCGCCTCAGTGCCAGCTGGGATCGGCTCCAGCCCCCTCCGTGACCCCTAATGGGATAAGCGGTTGCAGGTGGATGGATGGATGGATCATTAGCAACCGTTATTTGTTCAGGCAAAATTGACTTACCAGAAAGCTACAACAGTACAATACTGCCTGTGACAATAACATCAATATCAATATACAAAAAGAGCTAAACACAGTCTTTCCATCAATGTATGCTATTGTTGCAGATTTTTTTAAAAATGCATTTTTAAGATGTTTCAAATGTGTCGGCACCAAGAGGCAAAATGACACCAGTTCACATTCAGTACTTGGTCCATGTGGGGACTTGGTGACCCTCCGATTCCCAAGCCAAGTCCTTATGGACAGATCTACGGCCACTCCCCGGTAGAGGGGTAAGATGGGATATGATGCCATTGACAGGAGACCAAGACTGTGAAAATTACCTCCATTATTATTGAGGCAGCATTACGTAGATTGTCACAGCGAGGTCTAAGGTTGGTCATGGTTTTCCAATTTCCAATTTTCCAATTTCCAGCTGACAGAGCTGTTGTTAATCCAGTGTTCCAAGGTCACAGGATTTCTGTTTTGAAGGTCATGTTTATGCTTTTTCACAAGGCTTTGTACAAGCATTCACTGGCCCTGTTAAGGCAAAGCATTCTGGATGTGGTGTATACAGTAAGAGGTCAGGGTCAGTACTGTATACTGTATAAAGAGACGGTTTCAGATGTCGTCATCTGTGTTGAGCTCAGTGACCTTGAATGAGGGAGGGAGCTTAGACTGTTGAATTCACGGTGGGTGACTCAGAGAATAATCTGTTCACTTTGCTAGCAGTCATCGAGCAGTCAGCCCCTCATCTGCATGATCCAGAATTAATTATTCATCAGGCCTTTTTCAACACTAAAATGGTAGCACATCTCCCTCCGCTTTTTAAATCAACTCACAATCCGCAATAAAGGCTATCATGTGCTCGTTCTTACACATGTTACGGCGTAATAATTTGACTACAGCGAATGACGCAGTTAATATTTAGGATAAACAAGAGGGTCCAATCAGTGTTTTCCTTTTTCAAAATGGAGTCCAGGAGTCTTTTAGGGGATCCAAGGGGTCCCTAGCAACAAGGGGAATAATACACAGTGACAGAATAACAATATTACTTTTCAATATCATTTCCAATATTGCTCTCTCAATATCATTTCCAGTGTTACTTTTCTATTTTATTTGACTTATTTTACTAAATATATCTTACTTTTATTGTTATTCTGTCAGGCCCTGGTGTTAATATTACTTCTTATAGAGTTTATTTATTTAGTTTATTATCACTCTGTTGTCGTTTTTAATTTGATGTTGTAATTTTTGAGCAATCTGGCAAAAGAATGTCATTCTTATCTCATCTTATATTTCTCTTATGACTGTTTTTGGTCATGGGTTTCATACACTTTCTGTAATAAAACATCTAAAAGCAAAAATCCTCTCAGATGGGGGACCTTGGGACGAAATCCCATCAAATGGGGGACTGTGGTTTAAGTATCAGTTTAGAGGTCCTTGATATGAAAAAGTTTGTGAACCACTGTTTTACAACATATGCCTCAATTTGTATATTTCCATTACACTTTAATAGTTAGTTTACTTTTTGCACCGGAGTAAATCGGAAAACAAATTTTATTATTATTATTATTATTATTATTCGGAATACTATACCATCTACAGGTGTTTTGGAGCAAACTGTGTGTGCTTGCATACGTGTGTGGAGCATAAAACCTCTTCCACTTCCTCCGTCTGTAGTCAGTTTTCTTATTTACTGTTCCAAATAATGAAGCTACACTGACTAACAATATAAATGCCCTCCTATGGGAACTCCTTTATAATAAATTCAGTTTGTATCTCCATTTTATTTGTCAGATTTACTCCCAATGCACAGTTACTATTCATATGATAAAATGTAATAAAATGTGCATTTGCTGGGAGAATGGGAGGAGGACTGCTGTACTGCTGAAGGAGCGTGTTATACTACGATGTGAATGTTCTGTAATGTAAGCTGCATGCAGAACAATACTGGAACAAAGCAGTGAGCTGTCTGCGTTGCCAAACATGGATGTTGCATAATGCATGTGCAGCACCATCGGAGCCAATAAAATGCTGATTATTTTACAAAATAAATTATCTTTTTAGGTAACCTCATAAAGTGAGTAAAAAAAGGTTTTTTTTTTCATTAACGATTAATCTGCTGAGTATTTTCTCAATTAAGTGAGTGAAAGTGTTTATTAAAAGCCCATCAGATTACTTGCTTTGTCTCCTAAAAGACTCCAAAATTGAAAGATATGCAGATTATCATAACTAATGACAAAGAAAAGCAGCATATTTTCACAGCGCAAGCTGGAACTAAACTGCTGGCTGTTAATTGTTTCAGCTCAAATGCTTTCATTTCATTTTAGTAAATAGGGATGTCATGAGAACCGACACTTCAGCACCAAGTCGGTGCCAAAATTGGAACAATGTGACATGTTTGTTTTTCTGCAGTCCAGAGGACGCTTGAAAATTTCCCTGATAATGCAACACTGTGAACAACAAATCCATGGTGAAATCGATGGTAAGAGAGCTAGCAACGTTAGCTGTTAGCAGCCGGTGGGCAGTACAGCCATGTCTGGGAGTTAACCAACAAATAGGGGAACTCTTGCGAGATGGTTAAGGGTAGGCACTGACCTTGATTGGTTATGGTTAGGATAGATTGGCAGTGAGTCACGCAACACGACCGTGCAGCACATTCCTGCTTGGCTAAATAAAGGAGCTAAGAGCTTACGCACAGAGATTGCATTGTGTTACATTAGCTTTATTCAGTAAAAATGAGTGCTGGGCAAAGGTAAATTACAGCATCATCAGGACGTGTTCAAATGTAATCTTGAGTAGGTTTTGGGGAGAAACTTGAGGCGAATGGTAAAACCGGTATGCAAACGGAAATTAGATTCTAGATCAAAGTATATTAGATTTATTGTTTTGTTTGTTTTTTGGTATCAGATTTCCTTAGTTGGGCTGCAAGATGGTCCAGTGGTTAGCACTGTCGCCGCACAGCAAGAAGGTTGCAGGTTTGAATCCGGCTTGGGGCACTTCTATGTAGAGTTTGCATGTTCTTCCCGTGTTAGCATAGGTTTTCTCCGGGTGCTCCAGCTTCCTCCCACAGTCCAAAGACATGCAGGTTAGGTTGTATCCCAAATGGGATAAGTGATTGTAGATGGATGGATGGATGGATGAATTTCCCTGGTATTGGTATCGACTACTAAATTTATGGTATTGTGACATCCCAACTAGTAAATAACTACCATATTTGAAACATTGGAAATGGTGCATATCAACCTAAAACACAAGATGAATGAATATTAATAGCGTTTAACAAAGTCGTCTTTGTGTTTAAAGAGATGTATGTGAATGTACGCATCAGTTTGTTTCCATGGTAGCTCTTATGTCGTGCCCAGAGCGACGTGTCTCCCAACTGTTTTATTGCCACACTCAGTGAAACTGAGCTGCTGGGTGGACTCGCTGTGAACATTTCTGCTGCTTCATATGTTATTTCTTCATTTTTTTCTGTTTAGCTGCCCACACATTGGCGACATAACTTTGAGAGGCATTGTAAGATAATACAATAATACATCTGATAACACTGGAACAGTGGAGGTTTCCTACAGTGGTCTGATTTTTTTAGTCTGGATCCTCTTGAGACGCAAACGTTCTGAAACCCGAAACTTTTTGGGTGTATAAGGTCATATTTTCCAGACAGTGTTGTGTGTGTTGAAATACTGAAGACAGGATTTTATCTATGTAACATCTTTATTTAGTATATACTAAAAAAATGTCTCACAGATTTCTGCTAGTATTGCCACCAGATCTGAATATCTTCTATTCCCTGTCATGTTACACAAACGCTTTTAACACAGACCAACTGGAATCCAAGCTCATGATTAATTAGAGTGTTCTAAAAAACAAGAAAAAAGCCCTTTAAGTGAAGTTTTAAATGTAGCAACGCTGCAATCACTCAAGGATTACTGCTACCATTTGTACAGTGTATGGCAACAGGCTGCCCGAGGTAAGATTAACTTGCAGAGTTATGTAATCCAGATGTTAGAAGATGTTCTCGCTGCTCTCTGTGTTGTCCCTTTTCTGTTAACTGCACCGAAATATCTTCATAAGCGTGTTATATTTTTTAGTTTCTTTTCGTTTGCGCTTGGTCTGTGTCTGCTGCTAGACGTTAACATCGACCAGCAAAGCGACGGAGCGCGCAGACGCATGTTGTTTGAATGTGTTTGTGTACGCGGGTTTATTTTTGTCAAGAGGTTCTCCATATCCATCTGTGGCTACAGAGCATGTGTGTCTCATATAGATGTATTTTTAATGCCCTCTTGATTATTCATTTGTGTTTATTTCAGTATGCAGCCATAAAAGTCTCAGTGAAATCTAGTGAATTCTGTTTGAAATCGTGGTGGGACTTTGCCAGCCATTTGCAGAGTTTACAGAGCCGAAGCTGGCGCATCCGCCCATAATGTGTCCTTCACACTTTACGAGTTGGCAGAGCTGCAAAGAAATGTATGCAGAGATTTATTTTTGGGCAAGCTATATAAAATCCACATATAGTGCAAAGCTTACAGTAAGTGCAAACATATGCCGATTAGCTTATTTAATAGAAAGTCTCCGGTCAGCATGCACATTAACTCCAGTAGGTTGTGAGGTGGAGGGTAATTACTATGCAGAGCAGAGAAAAATGCACTTTGAGCATGTCCCCTCACAGCTTTAACCACTACTGAAAGAACTCCTAACCCCTCTCACACACATACACAACATATCTATAATTTAGTGTCAGAGTGTGTGATGGAGGGAATGTGTATAGGCAGCAGGAGTGCTGCATCTTCAAGCCCGGCCTGATCAAAGAGTGCAGGTCAGAAGGTTAGATATTCACAAATCAAAGGTGGTGTAGCAGAAGGCATCTAGAGGCCCCTCTGGGCCCTTTTGTATTCAGAGCTCACAGTCGTAGACCTGTTCATGCCCGCTACACTGTATTAAGACTGGACGAGTGGATATAGATCTTTATACTTTTATTATGGCACATGCAGAGCCAAGAGATCTGACTTGCTGTGGAGCCGCAGAGTAGAATGTTTCACACAATACGTGGACAAGTACTGGAGTGTCTTTATAAATTATTACAGTGTATTATAAATCCCAAGGACTCTGGGTGTGAGTAACTGGAGAGCAATGTGTGTGTGTGTGTGTGATTGTTTGCAATAAACCCATCAAACGTATTTTGAGGTGCCTGCAACTGTTATTGTAAACACAGTACATCTAGTAATGAAATGCTTTTATATTTGGGTTGTCAATTAGTTCTGAGTTTTGCAGACATTTTGGCAGCATTTTCCCACAGAAAAATCATAACAGCAGATGTTTTAGCCTTTTAGCATTTTAGGATGCTGTGTGAATTTGCAAACTTGTCGATAAAAAGGTTTAAAATTTGAATGTTTGATAACTCAGATAAGGAAGCACTGGCACCCAAGTTAAGACGCATTCCTTTGCAAAGTGTAACCCACACATTTGAAATTACGAATAAAATTTTACACACACATTGATATGACATCGTCTCACTTCCTAACCGTAATTATGGTTTTAGCACTCATGCAGATATGTGTATGTGCCAGGTATGTCGCTACTTTGTGATGATATACCTAGACTGAGTTTGGCAACAGATCACCAATCTCATGTAGACAGAGATGGCTGAAAACATGAAGGTAGAGTTACTGTTCAGATGGGCCAACTAACTGTTTCTGCTGTTTGTCAGGGTGGCGTCTTTGGTCTCCATCTCTCCAGGTTAGGAAAGAAGAGTCAATATAAAGTAATCACAAAGTGTCATGTCCTTCATTTGCCTGTGGACAAGCCTAAATAAATGTTGAGTCTGGTTAGCCTTGGTTGGTGGCTGCATCATTTGTCAGTGGAGTACTGAGGGGGCAGCGTGTCTGAGGCCTTTTTCAAGGGTCATTGACTGGTTTGTAATCAAAGAGCTTATTCTGTTAATGCACCAGTGTGGCCAAGGACCATGCCACGTGAGTCATCATGGCACCAGGCCATTAACAACAAAAACCTTTTGCTAAAAGACATTTTTCAAAGTTCAAATGGTTCTGGTCTACATACAGTACATAACAATGTGCCACTTGGCTTTATGTAAAAACAACTTTGAGGCGTCATAATTCACTGTAGACACCATGACACTGGACCTTTTTATTCTACTCCCCCGAAGCTCTTAGACTTGTATTTCAAGAGAGTCACTCTGATCCAATCTTACTGGTCATATCTGTCATCAGGTCCCCCCCGATTATATGAAGTTGTCCCATGAAATGGTTTTGCTATCGTGCAGTCTATGAAATGGATGTCTGAGTGATCGACATGTCAACAGCCTCCGTCCTTACAGGCAAAATAAACCATCATGCTTGGTTGGAACCCCTCCTTGTGTGTTGTAGTGGCCAAATATTATCTGTATATAAACTCTAGTTGTTTCCCATCCTGAAGAACAGTTACTTTGACTATTTTGATGGTTTTGTTGCTGTTATGAAGCCATAGTCAGTGTCAGTTACATAGCACACCTCACAGATATCACTAGTTAGTTGTGTTGCTCTTCTGAGGTATCACAATTTGACACCTTCAGAATTATAATAAAATGCATTTTGTTACATTTTTTTTTGCAGGCAAACCTACATTTTGCATACATATAATCCATCTAGGGATGCTAATTTTGAAAACAAGTTTTTAACTGATAACCAAGCTTTGTTAACCGATTATTAACCGTTAACAGACAAGATTAGTTGACTAGATTAGGACAGACAACTGAGTCCCCAGTTCACCGGTCCGGGAGTGTTACTGTAGCAGCCACGGTGCTGCATGTAGCGTCACAAACATGCAGCCACTTTCCCACCACCACCGAATCATTTAGTTTAGTTTAGCAGGTTGGCAGCTATGCGTCTGCTCGGTGTAACGATACTCTGTCGCCCTGCGTAACTTTAGCGTGTAGCCAACAGACCGTTTGTGTGTGGTGGCGGTGAGTGAACGTAGCTGTAGCAGACAGTGTGTACAATTTATTTGTTGGTGAATAAATGTTACTCCTCTGCTCAAGACCTGAGCCAACTTCCTGTATCTGCAACGCCGGCTCAGACTCTCTAAAGGTGGGCTCTTAAGGTGGACCAGCTTTTCTTTAACCGTTTAACCGATAGTGTTAACTGGTTAAAATTCCTAATGGTTCATTTTTAACATCCCTAAATCCATCATTGACCTTGAATGCAGTTATTCACACTAAAAGATTCAATCATTTTGAAATGATCATTCTGAAAAAAAAGTGGAAATATAATAATGGCACAGTTTTTGAGAGGGATAATGTTGTATTCTGATTTTAGCTTCCTTTCACTTTTTTCCATTTCGAAGTTGTATTGAATAGGGATGTCCCAAGAACCGATACTCTGGTATGTAGTTGATGCCAAAATTCTGGCATGGTACTTGTTTTTTACTGCCAGAGCTTGAGACTCACAGTGTCCCACCGTCCCAGGGGCGATAAAAGATGTGTTTTGGATGCGGTAGACTAGTTTACTATTGATGAGCCTAGGAGACACATCCTATATTTTCCTGATAATGCTACGTTGCGAACAACAAATCTGCGTTGAAATCGGCATGGACGAAAGCTAGGCGACTGTGGCTCAGAGGGTAGAGCAAGCCATCCACCAGTCGGAGGTTTGATCCCCGGCTGCTGATCTCCCGGTCACGTCGATGTGTCCTTGAGCAAGACACACTCCCGAAGGCATAGACATCAGTGTGAATGAGTACAAAGATCAGATGCTGATGGGCACCTTTGCCATCAGTGTATGAATGTGTGTAAAGCACTTTAAGTGGTTGGAAGAGCACTATACTGTATAAATGCAAGTCCATTTACCATTTAGTTAACATTAGTTCTACTACAGTTAACTAGCTCTTGTTCTGCTGACTTCAATTGCCATTGATTTACATTATGATGCGTTCAGGCAGTAAACGGCGGTATTGAGCACAGGTAATTTCTAATGTTAGCATGTTCATTCTGGCAACAATCGTCTGACGAGTGGGGACTAGTCAGACTGTAGCGTTCGAACTGATGAAGCCACTTGGATAAGGGGCGAAACGTCTTCAGAGACAAATCTAAATCCAGTTGCCTTCGATTCAATTGTTGCCAGAATGAATAAGACCTGGATGAATGAGAACATTCACAGACTAAAGTTAGCATGATGTGTTTGAATGTGTGAAATGTCGTTTTTGGCCCAAAACTTGAATAACCAGCTGTTTCAAGGCGCTGAAGTCACAGCAATATAAAATAGATCACACAGAGTATGTGTAGTAGTAGTACGGTATCGACTACTATCATGACATTGCTAGTAATAAAAGAGTCTACATGGCTCAGCGTTGGGATCTTTATCCAGTGTTAAGGAGATAAATGATGCAGCTTTAGACCAAAATACAGCAGATGCTAACAGAGCCCTGCAGAAAGATTGACACAAGCAGCCCTGCTAAGATGAGCCAAGCTACACTGTATTATCTTGAGGCTGTTATGTGCTGAGGTTATTTCTAAAAAAAAAAAATGAGGTTTTTAAATAATTTTCAAATTATAGCATCAGTCTTAGGAAAAAGATATTGTTTTAAGTCCGGTTCACAGTAAGCACATGAACATTTATTTTGCAGCGCAACCCAAGTTAAGCATTTCATCTAAGTGCTCTGTAAAGCCTCAACTGTAATCCCCTTGGTGTGGATAAAGATAAATGTGATATGGTTTGGGGGTAAAATTTCATATTTTTGCATTGACCGCTAGAAAGGAAAATGTAAGGACAGTGGGAGTGCGAAGAAAATGCAGATTCCACTCCCTCCAAGTCTCAATCCTGTGATGCTTCATACGTTGACTTAAAAAGGCAAGAAATCAGGCTTGCCCAGGGGTTAAGTTTGAGAGCAAACAAGTCCAGAAATAGTAAAACTCACCCAAATGTCAAATAAGGTCCAGGAGAAGTAACATTAACTTTCAGCAAGTCGTCTATATTTTCAAAAAGACCTTCCTCAGCTTCCTTTAGCCAATCAGAAAGTATTCCACTGTAGCATATCTACATAGAGGATAGCGGCTTACCTCCGCTATCACCTCTGGCTGTCCAAAGACTACACGGAGGTAAAAGTGTTTGTGTTTTTTGAGGCAGCTAGCAGGTGGAGGGAGCGGACTGTGTGCTGACAGGCTTGCCGTGTGCTGTTCTGTCTGTTGGACACACATCAGAGCAGTTAAGAAGGAAATCCAAACATCTTGTTTCCAAAGTTACACATGATAGTAGAAGAGCAGAGGGATTGCAGGAAGTAAAGAAAGGTAAGGGATAAACAGGAGACTCAAATTCAGAATATGCGCTTTTATTTCCCATCTACATCTGTTGCTTGTTCTTCTTGAATAAAATATGTACTGTAGCTAAGAAATGTTTGTTCTCTATGTCTAGAAAAGGACTGTAAGGGCTGAAACAATCGGGTCAAACAGCGCAAACTGCAACGGCTCTAAAGACGATTATTTAAATACACAAGAGGAGCAACCTTGTGTATTCAGGGAGACGGTTTCGCTCGGCGCTGCTGTGGTGAAAGCCCTATCGGCCGACTTTTTCAGTTGAGACCGGATAGCCAGCAGTCCATGGTGGGAGGATCAGAGGGGCCCAGCAGCGCCGCGGGGGATTGTAGTTTGCTGTGGGGGAAGTTTTCAGAAACCATGCAGAGGTGTGAAGACAAACAAGACTTGTAAGAGTTTGGAGTGAGTGTAAAGAGGCTTATATTTGTGTAACATGGTGTGATTTTTTTTTTTTTTTTTAAACATTTGAACAATAATCAATACTTGATTCATATGAAAATAGAGAAAGCTGCAGTAGCTAGGAGGATGGTAATGCGATAAAAGACAGACGGGCTGATTTTGGAGATAATCCTTAATTATAAAAAGCAACCGATTCTGTTTGTCAAACGTCTGAGTGTAAATATCCTGACACTGATGGACAACCAGGGTGTAGGGTCACACATCCTAAAACCTTTAACAGTTGCTGGAACAAAAAATATAACTAAGGCAAAAAACCAAGCAGCCAAGCCCCAAGCAGTTTCAGTCGTGCAGTGTTTGGATCTCACAGAGATCTTCGTGTGGCATTATCAAATCATCACAAAGCAGAACAGGCAGTGCTTTCCCGCACATGTACAGGTCTTTTTCATTGTTGTTGAAGGTTGCTGTGGAGGTTGAGGCGCATGTATGCATTGTAGAGGGAGGCGCTGTGGGTAGAGGGTGATGCCACTGTGTGTGAAAGAGTATATCGACACAAACACAGTCATGGTATCACCTGACATTGGTGGATAACAAGCTCTGGGCAATGGCAGAAGCTGCAGGGCCAAACCTGTGTTTCACCCATCTTTCAGTGTTAGCTCTGGGCTTTAAAGGCTTGCACCCTTTGGTCTGTGTGCGTCATAATTAAACTTCATTAGATAAATGAAATCAATTTTCGTGTAACAGGACGTTCCTTCATTTCGGAACAAATTGCTCCATTACCAGGGTAACTGTTATACTTAGGATTAAATGACACATTGGGAATTACATCTAGGATCCAGGTGACCCTAATTAAACCAGGAGTGAACTATAGTTCTTGGAAGAACTTTTAGTCCTTATATCTGATTCAGGTAGGGCTGTCATATTTGTGGCGTTTCGAAGCTTCAGTGAAAAATATTCAAAGATATTCGAAGCTTCAAACTTAAAAAAATATATAAAATAAAAATATAAAAATAAGATATGTAATGTATATAATAAAATATAAAATGGCCCTTTTTTATTGAAATGAAAACAGCTACAAAATGTGCAATAATCGCATCAAATAAATTTCAGCTGTAGCCCATAAAATCTGCTCATATGTGGGCCTATAAACAAGGGAATGAATAAATATACTGTAGCCTAAGCCAACATATAAAAGACCTGGTTTGTTGAGATTGTCTATCAATCTCCCTCAGTGTGTTTCAGCGGGACAGCGCTGCACACATGCAACAAACAGAGCTATCCGTCTGAGAAATACTCATAATAATCAACGTTGATGCATGATAACTAATGCAAGAATACTGCTCCTTATTTCATGTGCTATTTGGCATTTTTGGGGTACTTCATGTGGAAAAAAACACAACAAAAAACTATGCACAGAAATACTAGAGATGTGACGATACACTCAGCTCATGATATGATACGACACACATTATAACAATAATTTTAACATCACTTGAATGATGAAAATATGACTGAAAACCTTTTATTCAAAAGACACAAAACGTAAAACAATGCTCCGTTTTTTTTTACGTTAACCAGCTATTCTACTTGTTAATGTAACTGTATTTAACTGTGCTCTATTTGTGTCTGTTTGTTTTCTTAATTATTTTAGTTTAGTTTATTGAAAATGAAGGAATGTCCTCAATGATTCCTCCAGATTTAAATATAAGTAACTCAATAATGTTAGTTAGTAGTCCTGGTTTAGACTGAGAGGTCCAGTCTGGTTAAGTCACATTAAGAAATACCGTTAAAGACGATCAACTATGGATCAACAAATGAACTCGTTATCATATTCAAGTTAGCTCTACGATGCTCTTCATTAGCTTACGTTGTTCATGTAAATGTACATGTAAAATCACCAACTCATACAGGTGAGTAATACGTTCACAAATCAGCTGCTAAGTCAAGTTTCAGTTGCAGTGCCACCAACATGACTCAGATTTAACTATGGCTAGATAAATAAACACCGTTATCACGTTACAGTTGACAATATGTCACTGCAACAACATGCATTAGACATTTTCAGTAGTGTAACTGGGAAGCTGGGCATGCTAGTCGTCGTATAAACAGGTCCGTGTCTGTGTTTTCCGCTGCCTGTCTGAAACACGGTAATCCTCATGTTGATTGGCTGATTGTTTCTTGCTGAAGACATGTAAACCAATCAGGTAGTGCTGTGGGTGGGACATTGAGCCAGCCTAGACAGTGTAGACTGAGTGGAGACCACTGACCGCGAGAGGAGGCTGATCAGAGCCAAAGTAACACATTTTAAAAATGAATTTATAACATCCCCAAAATATTGCAATACTACTTTTCTCTCAATGATGCATATTGTCACATTTTTATATAGAAATATCGCGTCACGATATATCGTCACACCCCTAATGAATACTGATTTGGACATTGATTACCAGGTCATGGTCAGCGTATTCAGATCAGCCTTTCATTCGGAGTGAAATAACTCATATATAACTGTTCTCTGTCCGTCATACATGACATCTGTACAGCACATGTACAACTGTCATGGAGCATATGATGATCATCAGGCAGCAGGAACAAAATGTTTACTCAGTTGTGGCTCGAGCTTAGCAGAAATAAGCAGCGCTTTCAGACGTAATTGCATGAAATGAAAAGCTGCCAAGCGGCAGGTCTTTAAAATCAGTGTGGCATGATTGAGAGGGAGGGAGGAATCTTCTGAGCGCAGCTGGAGTCGCTGGGTGTATGAAGCCTGCGGCTGTAGCTGTGTGTGTAGGTTGATGGCTTTGTGGTAGTATTTGCGCATTTGTGTTATGTCTGTGTGTACAATACTGCATGTTATTTTGTGTGGGTGCAAGCGCGGGTCTGCGGTTGTGTGTTTGTGGCTCCGTTTGTGTTGGTGTGTGCATACGTTACATGCATAGTGAGCGTACTGTACATACATGTTGGATCAGCGCAAGGACACGCGTGTCGTCATGGTAAATTCCCTGTGGTGCGATAATGAACATATACAGTAGTGTCATTGAGGAGGCAGGTGAAAGCCCCATCCAGCAGGTCTTAATTACATCACAGCCAGTGCTGATATGCTCGGGTGGATACTGCTGGCGTAGCAGGTAATGGCTACAGTTGGCAGAGTAATAAGTCTAGGGGGCGTGTTACCCATTTCACTTGAGGGAGCACGTGATCTCTCAGATTGCTGAGCTGCGCAGGTGTTTTGCTTCAGGACTCATTATATATAGAATGTTCTGCATATATATATATATATATATATATATATATATATATATATATATATATATATATATTTGTACAAACAATGCATGGTACAACACCAAAAATTTTCTTTTCCATGCATCATACAACAATCACATACAAAATATAAGAGGGAAGAAACTAAAGGAAAATAAAAAGAATAAAAAATGAAAAGTCCCAGGGGTTTAATTTCATCTATTAATTTACAGAGTTTAAAAGCACTTCTCTTTTCCTGTAATAAAAAATAATGACACAGCTCCTTGTGAGCAAATGTATAAATGTGGTTGCGTTTTCAGGAACTTAATCTGAAGAAAACATTTTTTTTTTCTCAATAATAATGATTATGTTGATAGTTAGTTATGTAACTATTAATTTTTGTGTTCCATCTTTCATAAGTATATCAAGTACACAGTTTCTTGTGTTCATTCAGAGAAATTGTGAAATTTAGAAAATAACCTGTAATGCAAATCTAATGCAAATTTGCATTCTGTGTTTAAATAATTGTTGTAGTTGTTTCCATTTGTTCATCACAAAACGAGTAATTGTTACCATCTAGACCAAAACAGTGTCTAAGGATAAAATACATTCCATGAAGTGTCTTAAATAAAGGTCGACTGATGTATTGGTGGGGCAATTAATCGGGCCGATTTTTTTTACATTTTTCGTAATTGGCATTGGCTGATGCTGGAGTATATTAAGACAATCAGCAAGCAGGCACACCTGCAGCCCAGTGTTGTTGCTGTAGAACGTGTGTGACAACTCCCCTTGTGTCAGTCGAATTGTTGTTCTACCAGCAGTCCTCAGTAGATGAAGCCCAGTGGGTTCACCTTGACAAGAGTGTGTGAGAAGACCAACGTCCTAACTGGGAGAAACTGTGCAGACCCAAAATGCAGATTTGAGAAACAGAGCATAAGTGTTGTTCAATAAATGTAGTTCAACAAATGTTTACTTTGGAAAAGAAATTTTGTGTATTATTTGTTATTATTAAGCTATTACATTTCATCAGAAGGAGGAAAAAATATTGTTTTTTGTAAAAGGATATTGTGTTTTGTAAATAAACACAAAAAAAAATCGGTATCGGCCATAAAAACCCATATCGGTCGACCTCTAGTCTTCAACGCCTGTATATGTCTGTATACTGGTGTTGACTCTCCTCCTGTTATTGCTTGAAGAAGGTCTCTGATCCAGAGCTTGACCTGATAAATAGATATTGTACAGATAGGATTTTACGGATGCTTTTTAAATTGTCTACTTTAACACTGACCTTCAGCACAGGTGTTTGTTTGGTGGGCGGTGAGCCTTATATGTTGATAATAGCGACGTCTAAAAGATACAAAGTGAGGTAGTTGGGTCGTACCGTGTGCCGGAGAGCCGGGAGGATCCACAACCTGCGAGCTAAACGCAAGTCAAAGTGCGAGTTGTGAACGATCTCGAGTCGCACCATAAAAGCAGTAGGATGTTACTAAATGGAGCTGGTCAGTTACTTCAAAAATAACTTCTTCCTGTGCCACAGGCTGGCTTCTCCCACCATCAGTGGGCCACTGTGCATCGTTTAACTCCCGGGCTGAAAGCGAGTCCCACTCCGCCCCTGGGTATACAGCTAAAGCTTATTACCAAAATGTCCAACAGCCTTTTACAAAAAGCGTCTCCTCCATGTTCGCTCTTTGGTTTTGCTACACAGGTACACTTTCAGACATAAGACTCCCTGTAACCATAGAAACAGAGAAGATCTGCACAGTATATAAGGAATTAATGAGTCATAGACAAGAACATTATAGATTTATAAGAAAGAATGTGGTGAAATGACTTTTGTATATTGTTGCAAAACAATCAGTGGAGGTTTAGGAGCTGTCCCAAACTAATCAGGTTGTCTGTTCACCCTATTGCCAGTGCATATTTAAATTTTGCACAGGTTACGGGATATGTTTTTTGTATATCAGCCGTGTTAACTTCTAGGAAATAAACCCAAATGTCATCACATCTCTATGCCAGGGGACTTTCCACACCTTTCCCTCTCTGCACGTAACCTATCCAGCAGGTACTTTTAAAAATTTAAAGAAGACAGGCGTAGAGCACACTTACCCCGATGTTTTCTCGTGTGCAGGCACTCTGCACGGCTCGCTCACAATAACTACAAACCTAAACCCACTTTGCCTGCGAAGGGGAAAAACAAGCCGCAAAGCACAAAATCTCCTGTAAACACAAGGTGAATTTTGTCTGCTTTCTGTAGGCAAATGCCGAGGCCGGCTCATAAATTGTAAAGATAGCAAAAGGTGGGTAAATTAGGGAGCAGACTCATTACCTGCTTTGCAGAGTAGCCTAGACAGTGCCTGGAGCGAGAGCCGTAAACACACCATTACCACAACACTGCAGTGCTCTAGTCTGTACCACCTCTCTCTTATGAGTGCCTTGCAGCCTTCATGCTGTCTTTGTTGCTGATCCCCAGTCAGCCGCCTTCATAAATGGGTGATTTCTTTCTTGTGCATGCTTTTAAGGTACTCAGGTATCATTATTTTCTTTATAAATACATCTCCGGAAAACAAGTAATCATCTTAAAGGAATTAATAGGCATTTTGGGAAATATGCTGATTTGTTTTCTTGCCAGAAATGGATGGAAGATGTGTGTAAACACTAGGGCTGTCAATCGATTAAAATAGTTTATCGCGATTAATCACAAATTCTTCACACTTTTTTTAACTCTTCAAAATATTGCTTACAGGGAGATTTGTTTTCTTATCAACATGAGAGTGCTTTATGCAAATGTATGAATATATTTATTATTGCAAATCAGTTAACAACACAAAACAATGACAAACATTGTCCAGAAACCCTCACAGGTACTGCATTTAGCGTAAAATCATGCTCAAATCATAACATGGCAAACTCAAGCCCAGCAGGGAGCTCGTAGGAACCCATAGAACCAATTCAAGTCAAGGGACCCCTTTGAAATGGCCACGCCATGTTTTTTTCTTAACACACTGTAGTGTAAATTTGGAGAGTTATTTAACCTCCTTTGCTAGTGTGACATGGTTGGAACCGATGGATTTGAGGTTTTCTAGTTTCATATGATACCAGAATCTTCAGCTAAGGTTTAAAACAGATTTTTTTTACAACCTAAAAATCATAAGATGTGTCAATGCATTAAAGAAATTAATGACATTAAAACAAATTAACGCTTTATTAACACGCTAACTTTGACAGCCCTGTTAAAAGACATGTTTTTACACGAGGGTGGGGGTTATATGGTAGCTGCTTCCAACTGTTTCCAGTCTTTGTGCTAAGCTAAGCTAACCTGCTGCTGATTGTCCAGATATGAGAGTGGTATCAAAAATCTTCTCATCTGTCAAACCAGTCTTTTCTCAAAAACACATTCATTTCTGAAAAATAATGGTATTTTTTAAGGAAATAACCCAGTTGGAAAGCAACAGCTATCAGGAGGAGTTGTAACTAACGGGTCCTGATTAACACGCCTGTATATGTTCGCTGATTGGATACAATCCAAGGGCAGTGACCTCAAATGCTGCAAAATTACAGAAGAACTTTGTACCTGTAATCAAGACCAAATTCAGATATGAAGCGGTTTTCTCAGTGTGTAGCCCTCAGTCAGCATTACAAGTAGCTTCCATTCGCCCACGTTGTGAACCAAATAAATAAATGAATGAAGAGTACAGACCCATACCTTACGCTGAAGAACAAAGACAAGCTCCCACAGAAACGTTTAAAGCATGATGGGATGACTGGAGTTAATCCAGAAATTTGATGATGAAAAGCAGATTTGGATGTCTGCCAGTTTTTAATTAGCTATGAACAGTGTACCGTACAGCATATACTGAGTGTATGTGTGAATACTTGTAACGTCTAGTCCGTGCCACCTGTGTATAATGTGACATGTGTCTCTGGGCCTTTATGCAGTTTTGAAGGCTGTCAAAAGGGTCCATGTAAATGCAATATTTTTATGCACCACGCGAGATAATATAGGGCTGGAGAGGGCCTTGCCAGTGCTTGTTTAAATGCAGAGCACGCACAGTATTACCATTACAAGATCTCTTTACTTGTCTCATAGGCTCTAGCACACGGTTAACACACTTGGCATGCAGATCAGAGAAATAAATCCAGTTGAATCCAGCTGGAGCACAGTGTGTTTTGACTGGAGATGGTCTACAAAAGTGGGCTTATTTGCAACATATGTGTACACATATTTGTTTGGTTTCTTGCGACCTTAAATCTAATTTCACAGCTAAAGACAAACACCTCGGAAAGCGAATGCAGCGCAGTTTAACTAGCTGAATAATGACTGAGTGTGCATGCTTGGCTACGTGCACGCTCCCTCCTTCATCTGATTAAATCTGTCCACTTTAATTACGGCAGTCATTGATTTAAAGACTGTTATTACCGTATTCATTGGGTGATGAATAAGGCAGTACCTGTCTTTAGTTATTATAGGCTCCTGACCTGGTCAGTAATCCTGGTTCAGGATTAGTTCTGCTTTGTTGCAGAGGGCATTGGCGTACACCTCCAGCTGTTAAGACATAAAACACATCATTCTTTTACAGTGCACAGCAGGGTGCCAATGGCTGTCTTTTTGTTCCACTTTGTCGATTCAAGAAATGAGATTCAACTGATAACAGATGGATTGGCCAGACCGTTTCACAGTTTTTTTGAATGAAGATGAGCAGCTTTGTACCCTGTAGCAAGTGCAAATTGTGTTTTTTTCTCTAACCAAGGTCATCCTTAGTCGCGGGCTGAGTGATAGGATGTTTTGGCACCTCATGCACGCAGCAATTACAGAAACTATGTGGCCAAGAGAAGTCTCCTATAGTTTGCTAAATGGATTGTAAAATAAAGCCCTCTGCATCTTTGTACCCCGAAAGATACTACATTCCAACAGTGTTGAGCCTTTTTTTATGTTTGTTCTTTGGTTTCCAATCATGCCTCGGAGAGAGCACAATACGCTGATGTTTCAGAAAGCCATTTCAAAAACGGAGATAAGGGCGGTTTTGCTGACAATGATTGCATTTCACTTCATTCAGTCCCAGCATTTGCAAATTCACCCTTATGCGTTTAGCATAATCCCAATTGTAGATTGTGTGGAACAAGAAGACTGCGTTTGAGGAGGAAAAATATCTCAGTGATTGATTTTTTTCGGTGGAGGTAGTGTCTATGAATTGCAAACAGTTGCTTAGTTGTGCAGATCCAGATCTAAAATGTGTTGTGAAATCAGCTGCACTGTGTTTAAGCACCAAGTTTTGCTCAGTGTTTTGCTTCTAGGGGGGCAATGTAGTAGTTACAGCTGATTTAATGCGTGATTTCTGGCAAGCGTTCTGTTGGGAGTCTGCTTTATTTCTATCATCAGCTTGAAAACGTGTGTTTCAATCTCTTAATTTCTTGTACAAGTATAGGGATTCAGATTGTTAACATTTGATATATATGGAAATATACATATAATTCAATACTATAGTCCTTCTAGATGAATGATTTATACACAGATACACTGAACACATACAGGAATTCAGGGAAGAGATGAGGATCAGAGACAAAGCAAATGAAAAAAATACACCCACACAATGACCTTCCTCTGAACAGAAACTGGCACACATACCAATTTCTTCATTTATCAGGTTATGAGCCTCTGCAGCAGAATACTGCTTCATTAACAGGCGTTTTCTTCAGCTTTAATCAGTTCAGACCTAGTCAGAAATCCTTGGATGCTGTTTCCTAGCCTTCATATCACTAGCTCTGTTGCAAGGCGCTAATCCTGTTAGCATAAGCAATAAATGAGTAGCTCAAAGACTGGCATTGCTATTGAAAACAAGTGTTTTTTTTTTTGTTTGTTTTTTTAATGCAGCTCTGGTCCAAATCACCCAGATGCTGAATAGAGATGTTGAAAATGTATAGAGTTAAAAACTGTTAATATTTCAGTAATCCTCAAATTAGTTCATTTCTTACAGCGCTCGCCTTAGCAGAGGGCTTTCATACAGAGATGTGCTCTTTCAAAAAAAAAAAAAAAAAAAAAAATCAATTAGAGAGACCTTTCATAAAAAGTGGTTGATATAATTTTTTATTCTATAATGTGTCTATACAAGGCTTCAAAAGGTACGGGAAATTAAAATAAACCCTACAGAAAAAAAAAAAATCAAATCAGGGTGAAGTAGGGGGGGTCCACGCAGTTGACAGGATGAAGTGAAAATCAAGATGTGTTCTTCAAGTCGTGGTGTCATCAGTCCCGTTCACACGTGGACTTCCTAGAGCGGTGCAGATGTCATTTGAATTTCAAATTTGAGGGCATCATTTTGTATGTGCGGCACAGGGGACGGGAGGTAGATTTCCCCCTCGTTTAGAAGAATTTAAAAGAAGCCATTTTCACATTAGATGATCAGATGGGAGGTTGCAACTTATTACATGTGCGCGAACGGTGTGCAGATGTCGGGGGTTGTATTTCTTTCGTCATCTTCATAATGCCCTGAGCGATTCTCCTCGCAGCAGGTGTAATCATTGGCAATTGAGCTCGCATGGTTTCTGGTTATTTGTAGCACTTCACACGCATGCAAGAAAACACTCTCACACTCCTTCTCTCTCCATGTCATATCCGCTATTTATGTTTGCCTCTGCCTCATACAGCTATTACCAGTGAAGATATAACAAATGCAGACAGCCAGTGTCGTGTTGGGGATCAGTTATGCTGGGACGATGAAAAAGCCAAAGCAGCGCAGTATCTCTTTGGCTCAGACACAAGGATAAGAGCCGATGTGTGTAATGATGCTCCAAAATAACAGAGTGAAAGTAAGCTTTTTGACTCACACAGTGCTGTGTAGCCACATGACTTTTTTTGTGACTCATTTCTGTCTTGAGCTTTTTATTTACTTGACTCTCGGGCTGGAGCCGCTCTGGTAATCCTGATCGTCTTTTAACTGATCACATCATAAAGGATTTTATTTTCTTTTGTACATGAATGAAAAACATCCTAAGATGTGCAAAACATGGCGACCCTCTGGTAGCAGAGCCCCCCCCCCCCCTTTTTTTTTTTTTTTTTTTTTTTTTTACCATGCAGCATTTTTCATTTTACATTTGAAAATATTTTGAGATCCTCGTGTAGGAAAATTAATCGAACCCCAGTCATTCAATATTAAATCATATTGTCTTTGAATTGAAGTCTTTTTTTGTCTCACAGTGGGAGTTTAAAAGCACTGTGCTGATTTTTATTCATACAGCTAAACACAGGATTCATAGTGGGGGGCCAATGAGCACCTCGAGTGAGGCGGTTGGAGACTAAATGGTTTGCTCAAGGGGTTCTTGATGTTAAAGTATAACTTCTCATTCACATCTTGAAACTCTGAGCTGAGTTTCTGGTCATACTCCGTCACTTTCTTGTGTTTGGTTTGTCATCTAATGGCCAGATTATTCAGATAAGAGCAAAATTTTGTACTGTGGTTACACAAAAGCAAGTTTGCCGCGGTCAATGAGTCACTGGTGGGCACTTTCAAATATACAACATGTTCAAATGACGAATGAATAGACAGAATTGAATTAAATAACATCGCAGTCATGCCTATTTCTTTGAGAAAAGCAGCCTTGTCATTCTGATAGAGGTGGGAATCAACCAACAATATGATCCATCCATCCATCATCAACCGCTTTTCCCGTTAGGGGTCGGATGGAGCCGATCCCAGCTGGCATAGGGTGAAGGCAGGGTTCACCCTGGACAGGTCGCCATTCCATCGCAGGGCACATAGAGACAGACAACATATAGACAGACAACCATTCACGCTCACATCCACACCTATGGGCAATTTAGAGTCATCAATTAACCTAAACAGCATGTCTTTGGACTGTGGGAGGAAGCCAGAGTACCCGGAGAAAACCCACGCTTACACGGGGAGAACATGCAAAGTCCACACAGAAGAGTCCCAAGCCGGAAGCGAACCTGCAACCCTCTTGCTGTGAGGTGCTGCGAGAGTGCTAACCACTACACCACCGTGCAGCCCTTCAACAATATAATTATCTACATTTTTAAGTCATGATATGACTTTAATGAGATTTTAAACATTTCGCAATGTGCTTAGTGAGTGCTCGGTTAACACTCTCGCCTCACAGCAAGAGGGTCGCAGGTTCGAATCCGGCTTGGGGTTTGCATGTTCTCCCCGTGTTTTCTCCGGGTACTCTGGTTTCCTCCCACAGTCCAAAGACATGCAGGTTAGATTGATTGATCACTCTAAATTGCCCGTAGGTGTGAATGTGAGCGTGAATGGTTGTCTGTCTATATGTGCCCTGTGATGGACTGGCAACCTGTCCAACACCACCTGGGATCGGCTCCAGCCCCCCCCAGGACCCCCAACGGGATAAGCGGTTGAAGATGGACACATATCACATATCTTTTCAGTTTTTCCTCGACAAAATTTGCATAAATTTGGAGTGCTGTACAGCTGACAAGCTAACATGATATATTTGGTACCAATCGATTCTTTTTTGGCAGTTTCATATGATGCATTATCTCCACTGTAGCTTTCAGACTGAGCCTGCTACGACCTATGAAAGACAGAATAAATTCACCACGCTGATGAATTTGAAAGCTGCTATTCAGCGTCTTATAGCAAAGCCTGTACATGCTCAGTATTGGTCAAAAATGGTCCGAAAAACGGGCATTGCTTTAGGTAAAATGTTTTCCTGCAGCAGAACAATAATAAACCGTATTTGACAGTGTGTCAAAACATTTAAATGAGTTAAAAGTCACAGACCTTAACAACATAATAGAGCTGAAGTGGAACTGAAAAAGGGCAGATGTCATTCGATGCAGATTATGTTGTAGATAATGAAAATTGCGAACGCAGATCACCGTGAAATGACATTTTTTCGGCAGTGCAGAGTTGCATAGGTAGGAGAACAGGGGCCAAAAAGCCCGGACCTGGCTCAGCGGAGGAGCTCTGGCTCGTCCTGCAGCGCTGCAGCTGCCAGGTTGTGTTCCACCACGCTGGATGGAGTAGCCCTCCTCTCACAATTGGATGGTAATGAGAGTGACTGACGGGGACGCTCGGAGAGGCTGCCAAAAATAATGTTTTGTGTTTTTCTCTTGCTTGCTTTGCCTCCGTGCCGTGCTGTCTTTTGGTGTACCTCATGTCTGCCGCCCCTTATTTAAATCAGACAGAATGCAGGAAATTAAATTCTAACATTAAAATTAGGATGAGTGTTTCTAGCAGGGAAATTTAGTCACTGAAGCTGAAAAATAGGACAGAAAAAATAGGGCAGATGTCATAAATGTAATAATTTACACCAATGAAAGATAGTAGAGTGCTATACAGACGTCTAATTTACAGAGCAGAGCTGCAAATGCACGTGTCATGTGATTTACAGGTTCTAATAATACACAGAAATGCCTGTGAAATATGTGGCATGATCGAAACCATGATGGCGCCTGGTTAGAGCAGTTGTAATCCTGCGATTACCTAGAGCACGACATTACACGGAGCATCTGCATGAGCCGACTGCAGAACAGTAACAATGAGAGCAATGGCTCGTGAAAGTGGTGTTGTTTTAAACCCCTGGCCAGCGGTTCAGCATCCTGACCACAGATGTGTGCCTTCACTGTTGTACAGCCGGGATTACAACATCTGTTGTTGTAAAAAAAAAAAAAATAAATAAATAAAAAAAGAGGAAAAAAAGGCAAGACCACATCGCTTTTCCCTCGCCAGCCTCGCTCTTTCTGTCGGCCTGTGCTCTGCAGCACTTCTGGAGGGCTTCCAGAGCTGTTGATGTATTTCTGTGTGGCCATGTCTCGGTGAGGCAAAGCCTTACTATTCTTCCCTGCTCTCACTCATCATTCCCTCTGAGTACTGACCAAAAAGGAAGGAGAGCTCGCCCTTCTAATTCAACAGTGTTCTTGTGTCTCACATAATAATACATCGAAGATAAAAGTTGCTTCTTCCTGCTCTAGTTCTCGTCTTAACCCCCCAGTGCTCACCTGTCCTGCACCTTTAATGATGTGATAAAAAAGAGACGCAGCGCTCTCTCAAGACCGACCAAGGAAATGTATTCAAAAATAAAAAATAATCAAGTTTTCGTTGCGCATCTATTATCAGATCTGCTGTTTACTTTTGGGCTGCTCTTCTCCCAAATGTTTGTTTTTTGTTTTTTACTGATTTTTGGTTTGATTCTTTGCTGCACCTTTACAACGACCATGACAAGGGAGAAGGAAAAATACAGAAAAGCAAACTTTTTCTTCACAGAGGATTCGCTACCTCTCACAGCCACTCTTTTCACTTCAACTCACCTTCCCTCTTATTAGTGTCATTTTTAAAAATGGGACTGTGCAGTCGGGAAAGTCATCAGTCCTTGGACTCAAAAATCCACTCACAGGTGTCTATAACTCTGAATGTGATGGGAGGATGCATGAACTACATTATTATTACATTATTATTCGGGCTGTCAGCCGATTAAAATATTTAATCTCTATTAAGTGCATGATTGCCCATGATTAATTTCAGTTAATTGCAAACTAATCACATTTTTAACTGTTCAAAATGTACATTAAAGGGAGATTTATCAAGTATTTAATACTTGTATCAACATGGGAGTGGACATATATGTGTGTTTTGTGCAAATGTATGTGTATATTTATTATTGGAAATCAATTAATAACACATACAATGACAAATTTTGTCCAGAATTCCTCACAGGTACTGCATTTAGCATAAAAAATATGCTCAAATCATGACATGGCAAACTAGAAGTTAGTGTGTCAGTGTGCTGACTTGTCTATGACTGCATGTGATTATCATAAAGTGGGCATGTCTGTAAAGGAGAGACTGGTGGGGACCCAAAGAACCCATTTTCATTCACATATCTTGAGGTCAGAGGTCAAGGGACCCCTTTTGAAATAGCCAGAACATAGAGTGGTATTTATCCTCCTTTACAACAAGTGAGTATTACATGGTTGGTACCAAGGGATTCCTCAGGTTTTTTTAGTGTCATATGATGCCAGGATCTTCCCTTTAGCTTTAAAGATTGATTGCGGTAATGCGTTAAAGGAATTAGTGACATTATTATTACATTAACTTTGACAGCCCTTATTATTATACATTACAATGTTTTTTTTTTTATTTTTTACTTGCTCATAAATAGCAGGCACTGGCATTAAAGGAGCAGTGTGTAGGATTTAGTGACATCCAGTGGTGAGTTTGCAGATTGCAGCCATTTCACGTGTCTCTCCGTGTTTAGAGGAACTCTGGTGGCCGACGCGAAAATGTGAATGGCGTAGCGTAGGTCAGTGTGTGCATTTTGTATTTGTGGGAGGTGAGTGATGAAGCAAGAGAGCGAGCGGCAGTGAGTATGTGAGCGAACAAGTAGAGCAGAAGTTTGTTTTGAGTTTATTTAGCTTTGAGAACGTCATGTGCTTGGTGCTATGATTGTCATACCTTATGCTGCAGCTCCTCAAGACCAGACGTTTCTCGTGTCTTGTTTCCCGGCGGCTGAGTGTCGATCTGGAGCGAGTGGCGTTATCAACTCCGGCCCGAGCAGGAAACATTAACAGTGTTTGGCTTGTCCTCTACTGTAGAAACATGGCGGTCTGCTCTGTGAAGAGGACCCACTCCATATATAGATATTAACGGCTCATTCAAGGTAACGAAGACACGATTGAGGTGCTTTTACACTAAAGAAAACATACTTATTAATATTATATTCCAGTGCTGCCCCACAAGTGTTACACACTGTTCCTTTAAGAGACAAACGTGAACAGAAGGAGGGTCAGAAAGAAGGAGAGGAACTGAGAGAGACAGAAAGACAGTGCAGGATTGAAGACTGAGGGATGGGGTATGGGAGGTGAGGAGGGCACGTCAGCTACCAGGGATCAGAGATTAAGCCGCTGTCGTTAGGGTGAAGTCTGCCAGCTGTCCTGCCCCCAGACGACTTACTCAGTGGCTTAGGATGGGTGTCCTCGTCCTCTCATAAAGTCCAGCCAAATGTCAAGCACAGTTCAAGAAAGTCAGCCACGAAAGTAAAACCAGCTACATAGAAAGACCAAGTACAATTGTGTATTTCTGTTTGTTGTGTCCATTTAGAGTTAAACCTGCAGTAGGCAATGTATAATATGTATATTTGAAAATGTATAAAAGGAAATCTGAACGAGTCTGATAAATTGATAATAGTATTGTTAGTCCTATCTGTAATTTAGAGGTGCTATGCATCCAGAGCCTGCAGTTGTATAGCCGAAGCTAATTGTATAATATTGTGAGGACCGGACTAATTATCCAGTTAATTAATTAATCATCCCAATCAGATGTCAGAGGGTTAAAGTTCATAGAAAATCAATAGATCATAGAAACCAATGTCTAATTAAAATATAACCTATTTTTCCTCCATTTATTATTCTGCATAATGAGTACTTTTTAGAATTGTATTTTGATGCTAATACTCAGGACTTTTATTTCTAAAGAAGTATTTTTATACTGTAGTATTGCAACTTTCATTTAAACCTGTTTTTGGTGTCATTGCGCAAAAATTTCATAATAACCTTTCAGCATGTTGTAAGTGAAGTGTTCTGAGAGAAAACTAGACTTCTGCACCTCCTCATGGCTGTTTTTTAGGATTTAGAAAATTTAGCTTGTGACAGGAGACTTTGGTCAATCACAGGTCATTTCAAAGTTTCCTCTTGGTATTTCCTAAACTGATCTCAGCGTGGCTGCGGGGTCACAAATATTCTCATTTTACAGCTTAACAGTGACTACCGGATGTTTCTGAAAACACTTGAGACGAGAAATAGTCAACAGAATATTGATTCATATTTGATCAGCGCTGCCTAGTTTGACTGTTTGATTAGTTTTGAGTGACTGACAGCTGCTCAGAGATGTTTTCCTCCTGTCTGTGAAATCTTGCAGATACCATTAGCAGCACCAGAGGACACAGAGGCACATGATTTTTTTTTTCCAGATTACCTGTCTCGTGCACTACTGTCAGGATATAGTGACCGTTTTATAAAAATAACTTTTTTTTAATCATATTTGCTCCATTTCTACCCACTGCAGCTTTAATTCCAGGCTTCATAAAATCATGTCAGACGAACGTATAGCACACATTTCACAACCACACACAGTTTGCAGGAGTAACTGTGAGGTAATGATGTGATGTGGCGGCTGAAACATGGGGGATCATTGTTCAGTAGCGAGTGCTCACTTCAGTTCTCCAGAGTATGGGAGCTTCCTTATACTGCAGCTGATATGCTCGATGCAGCGCTGTGAGAAATAGGAAAAACAAGACTTTTTATCAAAATGTTGCCATACTTGCAATCTCTTCCTTCGATCTTTTGCGGCGCTCCGCCGTGCTGCTCTGAGCTTGGGCTGGATGTCATACGAAAAATGAACAGATTGTGCTGTCTGAGCTTCGCCATCCCACATTGTGTCCTACTGCACAACTGGGAAAAATTATTATACTATTCCTGTAGTGAATTAAAAAAAAAAGAAAGCAGTGGGTGTGGTTGGTTTGTAGAAAAAGACCAGTCAGGGAGAAAGGAATGAGAGGAGACAGGTCTCTCTAACACAACTCCCCGTACTGGAGAGGCTTGGAGAGCGTTCAAGAACCAGAGTGAAGAAAACTCCACTCACCCAAGTGCCAGACAGAATAGACATAGTTGCTCTCAACAGTCAAATTGTGGCCACAGTTGGCGGGAGAGAGGGTGTTAATCTCAAGCCCTGATTGGTGGTATTTCATGCTGTTCAAAGATGAAAACAAAGAAATGCATTTGGCAGTAGTAATAATGACTAGCCAGTCATGATGGGCATTGCTGCGGCTGCGACCTACTTGCCAAGGAGGACATTAGTGTTGGACAAAACCCTGGATTATGTCCAATGACAATGTTTTAACATCATTTGCACAATATACTGTACGTGCATGGAAGCTACAGTCCAGTGTGGTAAAAGTAACTACTTGGTTATTGTTAGGGAACAGATCATTATTTGATCGTAATGATTAAAACAGTAATTTTGACACACACACACACACACATATATATATATATATATATATAACAACATGCACACTGTTTCCTACATTGGCACTCCACAATAAAGACATGAATCTAGCTGTGAAGGATCTCCGTTAGGAATGTTATTCCTATGGAGTCGTAACCGGGCATCCACAGAAGATCAGCTCTACATATGATCTAATGTATAATTAATAAATCTATTTAATAATATGCCTTGGCAGCCATAATTTAGAATGTGCATATCCATGAGATTTAACTATTTAACAGATGATGGTACAAAAAAGTTTTTTTTTTTTTTTTTTTTAATCAAACTTCAGTTGAACCACTTTATTTTGCATAAAATTAAAAGGAAGCCAGCTTTTTTTTTTTTAGATCACACACTAAATAATAGCACTTCTTAATTTTGGCATTTCCCCTTTTCTTACAAGCAAAGTGTTATTTTCCTCATTTGGCCACTGTTCCTATTGATACCAACATTTCACTCAGTAACCGTAGAGGTATGGCGATGAAGTAACACTGGTCAACACAGCTGTCCAACAGACCCCTTTACTTCAAGCCATAACAGCGATCACAAAGGTTTTTACCTTTCTAACCTTCGCCTTCCTTTCCACATCTGGAAATATGGTGAAGAAATGGTGATGGGGTTGAAGTTTGGTGGAAAACTACATAAAAAGTCCTCTATTTGCAGAGCAAATTCATGGGTAAATTTAAGGCCCAGACACACCAACCTGACACCGTGGTGTTGACCGTTGAGTATTGAGTCTGAGTATCGGACTGATCAGATGAGATGAAGATGAAAAATCTGAGGAGCCTTCTGTGTTTTTTCCTCCCGATTTTCTTCAGTTTTCTTCTTGTGCGCTGATTCGTTTAAGCTGAACAGCCAATCAGAGTGACTTGTCTCACCGACGGCGCTGCTGACGATTCGACACGCTGAATCAGCCTCAAACATGGGCAGACTAGAGCCGACAATGAGTGACAAGCCTCAAAAACCAGGCCGACAGGCGCTCGCCGACGGCCCCAAACTGTGCGATGCCTGACCGCCGCCACGGCGTGTCGGAGCCTTTGGATCTGCTATACGTGGAAAATATGTGTGTACTCACACCATTTCAAAATAAAAGTATGGAATTCAGCCTGGTGGACCTCATATAATCTAGGTTAAAAAAACAAGTTCTTTGAAGTTGTTTTTTGCTTTTTACATGAAGTGTAGGCGTTTTCTCTTTTGAGGACAAACCACTCATGTTGTTTGCGATTAACGGACATCCAAATACTTCTTAGAAGTGTTTTTAAATCCTCCCCAACACCACTGAGTGTTTGCCCAGGTACATCGCTCAGAGAAGCCAGCAGAGGGCTCAACTACTGGTGGGAGAGGAGGGATTTAGATTCTCCCGTTTGAGGACAGTCAGACCCCTGTGATTACTGCATAATCCTCTCCATTATATCATGTGCATCATGGCAGCACAGTGAGCCTTTCTGACATCACGGGGGAGGCTGCTAAGTCCATATTTCTTTCCGTATCTGTCCCTCTAATAATGTATCTCCGAATCTCTCTTAACACTACTTCCTTACTCTGTATTTCCCCTGTCAGTCTCTCGCTGTTTCTGCCTCCCTCTCCATTGTCAGATGGGAGGAGGGGGGAGGGCAGAGATCAGTGGGGATTATCGCTGTCTGGAGAACGGCTGGATTTGTGCGCCATCGCCGTAGTTGGATGTTGTGCCAAGCTGCCTTCGACTAATGGGACAGCAGTGCACTGTCGTAGCACACGTTGATAGCGTCGAATGCTCTTAACCAACAAAACTGTCCCTTTGGTGACTCATGAGGGGCGGTTTTCGGCAGCGTGGCTCCATGTGAGCAATTCACGAACAAACATGACTAATAGATAAACAACAAAACATTACATTGGGAAACCGGGATACGGAGACTGCGGGGGGTTTCAGCAATGTGAAATCCAAAAATGAAACCTGAATCCGCTTATTAAAAAAGCATAAGCCCCTGGCTCCCTTTGTCTGTTTCAACCTGCCTCTCTGATGTCTGTTATGTGTCCTGCTCTTCGTCATCTATCCCTCTCACTCGGTCCTTCAATCATGTCAGCTTCTTGCCCTGGTCAACGCCGAGGTCACGGAGGGTTTGATGAGGATCTTAAGAAATGCAGCTGCAATCAGAACTCTTTGCAGAACGGGCGCTTGCAGGTCTGAGGGTCCCGCGGTACACTTCTAAACGAGCCTTTGTGTTTCTCTGCTTTTGAGAATCAGGCCTTTTATATTTCATGTCAGTAACCCAGTGTAAGAATGCATGTTCAGGGACTTTGAAGTGATACTCTGAAATGTTGCATCGAGCAATACGTCTGCTTTCATTGCAAGCTCCTGACACATAATCATTGGTATATTTATTTCGACTTTTTTATGTCAGCGTTGAAACAAAACAAACATCAATTGGACAATCATAGCGTTTGAAAATGACATCTGAAATTTGGCCCGTAGGGTAAAAGTACTACTGTCGGAGCTGAGCCTTCCCACTGATGCTCTTCTATAAAGCAAGAAGTAAGGGATCTTAAAATAAGTTAAAATGCTTTGTCATGTCTATTTCAGGAAATCTAAAATTATGTGTATGTGCTTTTCTGTAAGAATGTGGATTCTCATAATATTCCTGACAGTCACTGGCGTGCCTGCACAGCTCATCGTGTGCTATTTCCAATGGCAAATGACATGGACTTTATATTTGTTGGTCTGGTTGTATTTTTTTCATCCTTTATGAAGCCAGATCGTGCAACTTGATGTTGAGTGTTCTTTGCTGCAGATGCCAACTACTGCCAGGGTACAATTTTTTAGATTGCTAAATCAAAACTTTATACATGTTGAAACTAGAGTGCAGTGACGATGACTTGTGTTGCATTTGTAAAGTTGTTTCACTCTCTTACTTTATAGTTAAAGTATAGTCATGTCATTTCATTGAACAGATGCTATGTACTTACAGTATATCAGGGACAGTTTTTATTTGAAAATACCATGACTGTAAATAAGAAGAGGATGTAGTCACTGTGACGTCACCCCCTGGACTGATGTTTTGAAGCCTCCAGTTTGGCATTTTGGCTGTCGCCATGTTGGTTTTTTGCAACCAGAAGTGACACAAGAGGGTGAAGCTAACTGAACACTGAATCAGACAATTTTAGGCAAGCGAAAAGGTTATAATTAACTTTAACGAACTGAAAACACTGTGAAAGGGTGAGAGTTGTTAGACAAAAAAGTGAACAATTCCCAGACCGGACAATGCCATGGTAGCAACCTGTCAATCACAATGTAGCCTCGCCCTAAAGTATCCCCTGCTTTATGGTCTATTTGACTCTAAATGGGACCATAATTTACTAAATGAACATCATTCTGTATTGAAGAAGACTTAAAAGTAGTGACTGAGACCATAAACTCGTATTTACAATCTTTACTGAGGTAATAAGTCAAGTGAGAAGATGAGTCATTTTCTCATAGACTTCTATACAATCAGACTTCTTTTTGCAACCAGAGGAGTCGCCCCCTGCTGGAGATTAGAAAGAATGCAAGTTAAAGGCACTTCAGCATTGGCTTCATTTTTCAGACCTCGGAGGTTGCCGCCTGGTAAATACGGTTATTTGCTTCCCTGCTGAGAGTTAGATGGAACAAACAGTATCACTTTAAAGTATATATTGTAAATACAAAGGTACAGCAAGAAAGTGGTTAGCTTAGTTAGCATAAAATACTGGAAGAAGGGGAAACACCTAGCCTTGTTCTAAAAATGTCAAATTGTCATATTTATAATATTCAAGCTATGTATTAAATAAATAAGATATAACATGATAATTTTTTAGCTTTTTGGCACATTTTTCCCCTTTTGGACAGAGCTGAGCTAGCTGTTTTCGTCCTCTTCCTGCATGCAGTGTTTATGCTAAGCTAAGCTTGCTGCTGGCTCCAGCATCCTATTCACCATGAAGACATCAGAGTGGTAGCTATCTTTTCATCTAACTCTGCAATAAACCATCCCTTTGAAAGAACATTACAGATTTAAGCGTTTCAAAAGACTACCTCCTTTAGCCCAAATGTTTATACCTTAGAGACACGGTACCTTTGTGATGTGTTGCTGACATAATTGCTAATCTGTTGCAGCACATTTTATTGGAACGCTTGTGAGGAGGAATGGGTGATAACACCATGTCTAAGATAGGCCATCAAAACCACTTCGTCAAGTGTATTTCTGTCCAATGGAAGGCGAGGAGAGATGTCTCCCACCTTGCCGGTGAATGCTGAATGTAATGACAGTCTCTGGCATTTGAGTTGTCAATCAACTTGTCAATTAATCACAGCTGTCAGCGAGGATTTCAGAGTGTTCAGACATATCCCCGCGTGCTCCCGTGGATGAAATAAATGTCCGTGCTATCGACGGAGCCATTTCTGCTCAACATTATTCACCCAACCTTGATAGGAAATACTCGAGTCTGGATGGAGGCACAGCGACATTTCACAAAGGGATGAATGAACAAAATCATTACTGAATGTTCAAAAACAACATTTTTATCAGGCAAGAATCAGCGTGAGACCTCAATCCAATCCAGTGTTAATATTGTTTTGCTCATGAAGCATTGGCAGAAATAGATTTTATTTTGAGAGATTCTGCATGTAAAAACAAACAGCACACTGTACCACAGTATAATAACAGATAATCCAAGTTAACTTGCCAGAGATTTATTATAGATGTGTATTCAGGATTGTAAGATGTACTTTAGAGTATGTTTTAAGTTTTGTATTTCGTATTATGCTTCCCCCTACAGATACAGAAGGCCATTTGAATGCATATTTTACAAGACTTCTGTCTCCTTGCATCAAGAAACCCGCTGTTCTTTTTTTTTAATGGCTGTCCCACTGGCTACTCCTAATGGGTGCTGCTGAACGTCAAACCACATTCACATATGTGCACAGTCTTGCATGTAACCCATAACAATAACACACTCAATTCACACTGTCACAATTTAAATGAATGCGCATCTAGTGAATAATGGGAGTGAACATGAGGCGAAGCCACATAAGATAAATGTCAGGTTTTGTAGTGTAAATAATAATCATCCATCATCGAGGATCAGCTCCTGAGCAGTGAGGGACCTAAGAGAGTATTGGGAAATAAATACCTTGGTTAAGTTTCCAGTGATTTATCTGTTCTTTTGAGCACGAGCGTTCTGCTCCTCCAGTGATCTTTTCATCTGGTGATATGTAGGAGTCGTTGCCCTAAGAGGGCAGATGAGCCGATGCGAGGGACGGGGTGTCGCAAGCAGTGGGCAGGCGCAGGTGATGAAGACAAAAAGATGTGGAGGTTTCTTGTGTGTGGAACAAAGAGTCAAGTAGAACACGAAGGGAAACACTCAGACTTTACCCACTTCTGTCAGATATCCTGTGCATTCACGAATTAATTTACACGCAAGCAAGGCTCAGTGTTTAGAGTATAGTTAAAGACATTAGGTGTGATTGATTGGCAATTTTGTCACCAGTATTTTCACACTGAATGTGAATAGGCAATGTAATTTTATTCCAAAACAAGGTCGGTTTTTCTGAGCTTTTCTGAGCTTTCGCCCTGCAAATAAAGGCATCAACGTTGTGCTGAATGGACATATTCAATACGTACACTATAACAACAGAGAGGCTCCATATTTCGAAACAAGACGGTAAACTTTATTACTCCTTTCAACCATGAGAAAGGCAGCACCATTTTACAATAAAAGCCTTAGACATATACGTTATTTAGCAGAGGCACAGTCACTCAGAGCATTTTGCTAAAAGCCAAAAAGAGCTTCCAGTAGTTTAGACTATACAGCATTTTACCTCGGACAGACTGCTCTGGGTCAGTAGGATCATGGTTTGGGAATGCAGGAATCTACCAAACCTTTTATCGAAAAAGTGTAGCAAGAGTCATAAATTCAAGTTTTTGCCATTTTCTGCCATTTATTCGTCGTGCCCCAGTGTGTAAAGGTCTTAAGTCTGGCAACTGCTGTTTATTTTGAATATTAAATAAAAAAGAAGTAGAAATTGGATTTTCAAAAATCACTCTGAGGGACACTTTTCTGTTTGCTTTTCAAACCTGAAAATTATCTGAGCCATTCTGTTGACAAGAGGAGCTCATTGACATCATCTTCTTGCAGGGGACAACACAACCCCAGGTGCATTTTTATGTCAATATACACACGGTACAAACATGAGCACACATACCATAACCAGCAATACAATATCTGTGTGCCCCTATAGAATCAAAGACCCGAGGTGACTCATTATTATGCAGGAAATACCATAAATAAACATTAATAGATAGAATTGTCACTCTGTTGTGACACCCTGAAAATGATTTATTCTTGCCTGCTGATATTTTTACACATATTTATACTGTATAATATTACCTTTCCTCTTTCCTTCCACATGCCAAACCACAGACCGCATCCCTCTTTTGTATCAAAAGCAAAGTTGCCTGTATTTATTAAATGTACAGTGTTTTTTGGTGTTGCTGAGCAGCAGAATTGCTTCCTATAAAAGGCAGATAATGAGAACACAGGGGAACACACAGGAAACGTCTGCACCAAATTATCTAGTCCTGATAGTTACTGTGAAGAGGATGGTAACGGTCAAATAAGGTTGCAGAGATAGTGCACTAATTTGGCTTGCATGTGTGCCAACCTGTTTGGATGGATTCCATTAAAAATTGAGGGAAAAGGCAAATGAGAGAGAGGGAAATATGGACAATAGATGCTCAAAGCAGTCAAGTGTCTCTTCACCCTTGAATGGCGAGGTCTGAAGTGGCCATTGGTAAGAGCACAATGGCTAGCTGACTGGTGTGCTGTCAAAATTTCTCCATGACTCGGGATGATGGCGGCAGTAGACCCATTGACAGAATGATGAAAGTGAGCAGAAAAGCAGGGGAACCATCCCGTCCGGGGTGCTGAGTCGTATTTGTATATGTACTCCTGGTGTTGTATGGCAGTGGCTGTAGTATCATGTTTCCGCAAGTAATCTCTGCTTTGGAGATGTGTTTGGAAGGTGTGGGCCCGCCGCAGAGTGTGAATGATAGACGGGCTGCCAGCATGGATGGATGAAGTGTGTTGGCAGTACTGACGCTTGTCTGTGCCAGAGCTGGCTCGCATTGTTCATTCTTGGCCTCTAATCCGTGTGATCTGAAACAGAGGTGCTGACTCTAGTCAAAACGGCCGAGCGCCGTCATTAAAGAAAGCTACCCCCCGCTTGCCATTAGACGTCACGGTTTAAAAATAGCACGTCTGTGAAAGAACACACTCTCTCACGTTGGTCCAAATGCATTTCATATTCAGTCTGTGCTCCTCAAATTTGTGCCCTGCTTTTATTAGCCCCCAGGATTATGATTACTCTCCATCTTTCTAAATCGTGCCAGCCCAGCCCCGACGGTTTTCCATCTGATCCTCAAGGCTAAAACAAGCCACTCCTCAGTAAGTTGCTAAAAACCCAGAGAAATCATATTTCCATGTGCGGTCTCTCAGTAATGCTCTCTTAGGTGCAACATTTTCTTTCAACAGTGGGTTTCTGCCACAGTAACTACAACAAATGTGATGCATCTCTAAAAGGTGAGGCCCTGTGAATTCTCTCCACCTACAGCAGAATCTAAGACAATCGTTATTAGTTTACACCAGGGAATACAATTCACTGCATAGCCCTGCTTTAAATGAATATTAACAGGTAAGAAGGTAAACAATGCACTTATATATCCATTTATAAGCCCGACAAAATGGGTTTCGAATCATTTTAGGGTTTTCTTACATATTATATCCCAAATACTGGAGCTGGTGTTCCAGTGCGCCTGTAGCCATCAACCTAGACTTTGTTCTCTCTAAACCCTATTAGTTATATCAAATTTGAAATCTATTACCTCTATCCATATAGAAAAATTAATTGAAATTGGATGAGAAAAGGAGTAAGGTATCAACGGCCGCTCATTTTTTTTTTTTATGTCCCCCAGCAAAAATCTGAAATTGAAATCAATCCAAGCAACAAGTCCATTTAAATTAAGTTAAATGTTGGCAGCGGAAATTAAAAGCAACTACAGTCTCAATGAATATCAGGGGTGGGAATCACCAGAGGGCCCAAAAGATGACAATATCATGATACTTTAGTCAGGATATGGTCTTATTATTTTCACGATTTTGTGATATTCGCAGCATAGTGATAAAATGTATTCGGATTTATTACCTTTTTTCAACTGCAAATTCTGCAGTTTGTCAACATTTTTTTTTATGTAATACAATACAGTTTTCTCTCTGTTCATATCTGAATTTTAATTCACATATCATGAGAAAGTGGCCATGCCAGTTTTTCCTCAGCAAAATGTAGAGTAACTTTGGAGCGTTATTTAGCTTTTGTACTTCCAAACTACTGCTAGCTACTGTCAAAGATACGTGTAAAGTTACAAAATAATCACACTCACATCTGGATTAAGATTCTACACATCAACACACTCACCTTTAAGCTTCTACGCACTGCAAAAAAAGGTGATAAGAGGTGAAAATACTGTTGTGTTTATATCAGCCACAACAAACAAAACCGAAACAAAAACTCACGGTTCTGACTTTTTAACAATATGGCTGCTCATTCAGGTGAGGTGAAGTGAATTACTATCCGAATTGAATAAACAACTTTTAAAGCAATAGACAGGCAAACGTTACACAAAGATGTGGGCTTTCGATACCAGTATCTTCACTCTGGCTTTAAGACTGAGCCCACTACAACCTCTGAAAGAATAGCCGCCGTCGGATTGTTAAGAAATTAATAATTATATAATAAAAGATTGATACTTGATGTACGTGTATCTTTGCAGTATTGCCACGCAAAATATCGCAATACTATGTCATGTTTTGTCCCCCACCCCTGATGAGTACGGCTATGCAAACAATGAGAATTCATGATAAACACTGCCGAGCTCTCTGTTGTTAAGGGATACGAATCCAGGTCATGACTCTGCATGTTCTGTCCACATGGCCCCGGGAGACATCACATCGCATCATTTGGCCATAAGTGGACATGTTTGTTCTGACTAGTACAGAGGATCATCGTCCTCTCCCCCCCTCCAGGCCCCCCCGCCACCTCCAGCCACAGATAACCCACGCCTCAACTCTGTTTAAACAAATCCGAGTGACTGGCTGCTCCTGTCAATGTCATTACCGACTAGAGTGAGATCATGTCTCATCCACCCACCCTGCGAGCAGCCATCTCACTTGAGAGCAGTGTGGGAGTGCTGGGAGAGAGACACGTTCACATTTGAAAGGGCAGAGACGGCGGTTTCCATGCAGGGCAACCGGCCTGGCTGATGTGACGTGCCACTGCTGATTCTGTCACTCTGTGAAAACAAAAAAACAAAAACACAAAAAACTGATGTTGATGTAAAACCAGAAGGGGCTCCATGCTGTCATGATCCTTACATCTTCATGGTCGTGAGAGCACACACTGAAAGGATTCATAACCTTCTCTCCCAGCCCCTCAGCATAAACTAATTTCTATGCTCAATTACAGTTTATGTCAAATGAAAGATGCCACAATTAATGTTTATGACTGATTGGGTATTGAAGTGTGGGTTATTGTTTCATGGGGCATTGAGCCTGATGTTTGTTTAAGGGCTGTAAAGACAAAGCATTGTCTTGCCATTGTCGTGCATTTTAATTACCACTTGATTGTCTGATTATGTCGTGAAGGACGTTTTGCATAGAAAAAGTCATGTGACTCCATTTGCAAACGCAAGAAAGAGTCTGCCATCTGAGCGTTTGCCTGAAGGAAGCGCAATTATGTGTCTTGAAATTATATAAGGCCAGCCATGAAAGCAGACTGCCGTATTAATTCTTAAGATACCATATTTGTGAGTTTTGGTGCCATCACACTTCATTAATTAGCGAAACTCATCACAGCCCGGGACCCTGTAATACATTTTGTGCTTGCACGCTGCCGATAAAGCCATTTGTCTTTGCAGAGGCTGTAATGGAGATTGAGATTGACAGAAATGAGTGTCTTGCAGACAAACTTATCGTATGTAGTACACAATGTGTAGTTCATGCTACCAATCACATTAAATTAAACTTATCTTTACCACAAGTCCCAGGCATGACTTCAAAATGAGTTTAGCCCCTGTGTGCTCTATGTCAAAGTAGATTATCTGCTCTGTCGTCTTAAATAGGGTATGTCATTGGGTTAGTTTGTTTTCAGGCCTTTATACACCAGCAGCATTCTTGTGTGATAAATTCACATCAGTGTATTTTTCCAAACTGTTGCTTTTGTCGTAAGTACTTTCACGAACAAGGTCCATTTTCTTAGCTTTTGCACCCTGAACAAAGGCATCAACCAACCAAGTACGTAATGGGTAGGGATGTCAGTGAGGACTTTTTCCCACCGGTTAATAAACTTGTGACATCAGGGGTGTTACCGATTATACTGGACATTTTATATGAAAACATGATGGTCAGTGTCTGCAGTTGTGCGTCTGGCTCTCCAGTTGAGCTTTCGCTGGGAGGCCAAAGGTTTCCACCTGACGGCACTGCAAAGCGCTCACCGACTGTGACCGCACCGTCGTCCACACAGCGATTACCTCACCAACGTTATACTTCCCTAATAGCATTGGGTTTAAATCTGAAGTAGTGCTTTTGCTTTTCACTTTGACACCGAATCCTTTGGCATCATCTTGTCTATCAACTCTCTCTCGTCCTGTGTGTAAAATCTGATTTTACACACATTTTCACTTTCAGATTGTACCGTTTGTCATCCAACTATGTATTGATAACACGACATGGATATACCAAAATTAACTAAATGGGTTTTATTTCTATAAAAAAAGCAAATAACGGTGGGGGCGGTGGGCAAGTAATGTAAGCGGTGTATGCCCAACCACGGTGTGACACTGTGTAACACCGGTAACATCGACTACAGCAGCATGCCTAGTAAAAGGCTGAGTTGTGCCTATGTTTATGAAATTACAACACAGAGGCTCCGTATTCCAAACCCAGACGGCAAACTTTATTTCTCCTTTGAACCTTGATAAATGCGGCACAGAGCAGATCCCAGCTGGACATCAGTTGAGTGGGCGGTCCTGAATGTGGCTCAGGACACATTCGTGTACACACTGCTAAAAAAATGTGGCCATATGTGGCCCAGACCGCCTCTGAATGTGGTCTGAAAGATCCGATCTCAACGCGTCCTCGATCACACCTGCACTTAAAGCTGTCCGCTTGTGATCCGATCACTGCGGACGCATGTTGATACCAGCTCTGAACAGGGCCTGTGAAAGCTGCTCGGTCTTCACAGAAGCCGAGGACGCAGGAGATTTGCTTCTGTTTCTTGTCTGTCTTTTTTCAACACCAAAAACATAAACCACACAGCTGAAGGGAAAGCTCACGTACTCATAGTACTCTGGAGCTCTTCAGTAACGTTTCTGGCTGCTTCACACTGAATCAAATCACTGTATAGCTCCATAGCTCATTTACCCACACCTACTGAGACAGAGCCAGATTCAAAGAAGGGGTAATTGAGTGCAGGTACCTTTGTGACCCACTAGTCCACTCCTGACACCTCCTGACCAGTGCTTGCTGGAAAGACACGCACTTCTGCACTTCAGTGCATTCTTGTGTTGTTTTTGAAGCCTCTTCAACAATATCTATCATCAAATATACAATTTCAGAACAAAAGAGTAGCGAGCAGAGAGGATGGATAAAGATCTGTCAGACTGCAGGCCATCCAAGAATCCATTTTCTGTCAGTTGGCAGATGTGAACAAATACAAAGCTCCAGTTTCATTGTGGGAATAATATCAAATGGAATCCGCTATGAAATAAACAGCTGTGTGTCTTATGAGTAACTCTACAACCTCAAGCACACAGTCCTTCTCCAGCTGTGAGGGTATGTTCTCCATTCTCGACAAGTTTGCCATCTCTAAACCTCATAATATCTTCTGCACCTTCTTGTGTTTGTGCAAAGTCAATGTTATAATTCCCTCGTTAGGTTCATTAGTCGTTGTCTTATTGCTTCAGTTTAACACTGTGCTGTTTGTGCATTTTTGCTTAAAGTATGCATGTTGACTCTTGACTAGGATATATACGTTTTCATATTTTGCAGCAGCTGAAAAGTCATGACGGAAATATCAAGGGAAATATAAGGGAGATGGATGGCAGGCTTTGAATTGCCGTGTCTATCACAGTCACATTCTCTGGCAACTCCATTTGAAAGATAACTTGTTTCCAAATCATCATAGTGTGAGATTTACTATATTCATTTCGGTCCTTTTTTAAAGATATTCCCATTTGGCTGACAGCGTGTTTATTGTGGCATACTTCAATAGAGGAGGATGAGGTAGATGCTCATTTGCCTTCCTACACAATCAGGTCTCCTGTTTGTGACCTGTTATCTTTAATTTTCACCCACTGCATGGAAAATAATGGACTCAAGGGAAAGGAGTCTGGCGAAAGCTTCTGGAAATAGATTAAGACATGCCACGCGCAACCCCCCCTCTACCTACACTCCCCACTTCACTGGGATTCATTTTATCTTTCATTTCCCTGGCCACTTCTTCACTACCTCAAATGTCTTGTTGTTCCCTCAAGGGTTTAAAGGTGCAATCAACAGTTTCTAATTCTGTCAAGCAATTACAAAGTGGCACACATTCATTAGTATGTATGGAGAAAACCTGTTACTGCCCTTTAGTGACTGTTTAAAAAGTGTCTTGTTATTAATATTTGTAGCATCACTATTATGTACTGCTATAATTGAAATCTGAAAAGGATTTCAGTCCTGGTTGACTTGACGACAGCCATGGTTACTGTGGTAACAGCAAGTACGGTTTAAAGGTATGGCAACACCATAGACTGTATATAAGAAGTGGACGTAGTCACCGTGACATCGCCCACTGGCTGCCGTTTTGAATTCTTGAGTTCAGCATTTTGGCTGTTGCCTTCTTGGTTTTTGGCCGTCGCCACGAGAGGGTGGACTGAACTGAACGCTGATGAGACATTTTTAGGTAATCTATTGTTACAATTAACTTTCATGAAGTGAAAGCACACTGTGAATGAGTTAAAGTTGTAAGGTGAAAACACGGACAACTCCCAAACCGGATAACGCCGTGTTAGCGACCTCTCAATTAAAAGATAGCCACGCACGAAAACATACCCGGTTTAAGTTACTAAAATGTACGTCATGCTGTATTGAAGAAGACTTGGAACTAGTTTTTGAGACCATAAACTCATATTTACAATGTTTACAGTGAGAAGTCGGCTCATTTTCTCATAGACTTCGATACTGCTGGCTGTTATGAGTCTGTGAATGTTCTCATTCATCCAGGTCATATTCATTATGGCAACAATTGAATCGAAGGCAACTGGATTTAGATTTGTCTCTGAAGACGTTTCACCCACTAGTCTGACGAGTGGGGACTAGTCAGACTGTAGCGTTACGAACTGATGAAGCCACTTGGATAAGGGGCAAAACGTCTTCAGAGACAAATCTAAGTCCAGTTGCCTTCGATTCAATTGTTGCCAGAATGCTGGCTGTTAGAAAGACTGCAATTTTAAGGCACTTCCACACTGGATTCACTTTTCAGACTGAAGGTTGCCCACTGGGTTACACATGTGCGAATGGCAAACCAAAGTTGAGCTTCCTGTTAAGGCAATATGAATCCTGCACGAGAATGGTGCAGAAAATTATTGCAATTCTGAATATTTTTTTAAAAATACAGACTGAAAATAGTATCATAAATGGGGTCTGACTTAATGAAAATCTTCAGTATTTTAAGTTATTGTTAGCATGTTTTCTCGGAGCTCTGGGATGGCTGCAGGTCATCTTCTGAACATAAGCCAGTGCTCATTTCTCTCAGATGTATTTGAAAGAAAGAAATAAACTACATAACAACATCAAGTTTTTTGGGGGGGACATTTGTTGTTATGTCAGTGACAAGTGCAACGCTCTTTTTCTTCTCTCATTATGGAGATGTGGATTTTAAATATAGCAAGTACAGAGTTACGCATACGAGATGAAAGGGGAACAATAGTATCCCTCTCCGAATTTGCCCACAATTTCCTGGAGCTAAATGCTGAGTTGATGACACACACTCAGAGCTCATGAATTATTCAATAGCCTAGTTTCATTTTTGCGGGAAAAACTTGAGGTGATTATTATATGTACTGTCTTCAGGGAGAATAAACACTGTTGCTTTTGCTTCACCCCTCCGTCGTCTACTCTTGGGTTCAATCGGGATGAATATCTTCGCTACAGTGTGAAGTAGTTGCGAGCTCTGTTTACATGCTGTATGGTGTCATTTCTAATGTGTAAAAGTGGACAAATGACCGGCTTTAGATTTTTTTTTTTTGGGTCACTGTGCTTGGACTTTCTGTTTGTTTGCCAAATTCAAGATTGTGTATCAAACGTGAACATGTAGAGCTGCTTGACTATGTTGACTAATCTGCCTGATCTTATCTAATTTGATATTATCCCAAGCGTTATCCTGTTTTCCCATCGGCAAAACTAAAGGCCTACATTAATTAAAGGCTTAGCATCTCACAGATCCTGATCTGAGATGCTTGAACTAATTCTTATAGACATATCCCACTAAATACGCTCAGGTTTTGGCTTTTGAAATATAGGTTTGAACCTTTTAATCAGCTGTCTCTCACATTTAATTGTGCTTTTTGTTGCTTTACATGCTCTTCGCCTGAATTAAACTTGTTATAATTCACAGCTGAAAATAAACACCCTGAACATGGTTTGCAGCTTATATAAATCTGAATTACACTTTTGAATTAGAAAGGTGATAATTTGTGGATTAAACATATGCTGATAAGCAGATGTGGGGGGAAAAAAGAAACACTGTAGGTGAAAAAGCATCAGCAGACAGTAAACAGAGTTTGCAAACATGTAATTGGGATCCTGCGGATAATGAAGTAGAGGGCTGGTTTGGAAATGAGGATGGCAAAATATGGGATATTTCAAAGGCTACATTTAATTTGAAATTCAAAACAAACACACTGTTAATGCATGTTTATTTATTGTTCAATACGTTGACTGAGCTATGCTAGGTGGCACTGTGTGATCTGAACACCTTGTCATACAGCATGTAACATAGAATTCAGCCAAATGACAAAGAACTAAGATTATATGCTTTAAGTTTGCTTTCCCGTGCGGGGTGATAGTAAACCATTTATGGTAATATGCTTGGTCGGTTCATGAGTGGCCAGCTCTGATAAAGCGCTGTGTCTAATTAACACGCTGACAGCAGCACTGTCTGGGCAATCACACTCTTCCAGTTTATTAAAGTGGTTAAGGAAGTCACTCTGGCCCTTGGGGGACTGGTACAGTAATTTTCCCCCTGCAAGCCAGATGATACGCCCAGAGATGAGGCAAACCAAGTGTGACTGTCTCTCCCTCTCGCCTCCTTTCTCTCTGATCTCCTCCTTTTGCTCTCCATTTTCTCTGCCTCGCTCCCCATGCCTCTGTTGCACATCAATATCTCTCCTCCCCCTCACGTTTTCATCCTCCTCACTCTGCACAAGTCGGAAATGTAATATCACATGCATTTTTTTTTATTTTCCCCCTCCAATGGAGTCTAAAAATAACCCTCACAGCAGGAAATGCTGACTTTTGCTTCCCACACCACTTTAGTGTAAACAACGAGACATTTTGATTGGTCGAGACAGGCGTCTGATAGCAGCACGGGGGGAGAGAGCCGGGGCTCGATCGGTGTCTAGTCGGTGGCAATAAATGGCAAAGGCACAACGCAGAAAACACTTTGAAGCTGCAAACAATAATTAGCATGAGACATGAGGGAGATCTGGTTATTGTATTTACTACTTGGCACACTGAACTGTAATACTTAATACAAGCCAGACTCTTTCAGATTTAATTTAAATGATGTTTTATTCCAGATAATTGTAGTTGACCTTTTTTCCCCCTGAAATAAATCAGTTCATGATTCTGCGCCCTTTGCCAAGTATTCTGATGTGCATTAGAGTCAGGTGTGTGCGTTTTGTAGTGAGACAATACAGGGAAAGCTTTTTAGATAACATGAAAATCACGAGGCTAAATGTAATACAAAGTACGTCAGAGTAGAAAAACACTTTGGGTGAACGTCCTCTTTGGATGCACGTGGGGGAGCAATGCTGTGCCGTCCTGCTTGACGCTGAAGACAGGCGATCAGCTGGCCTGATTATGTGCAGGAAGAATTCAAACAGCATCTGAGGTGAAATAGATCCCTCTCTGTTTCCTGCCAGCAGTCCCTTTGTAGACACAAGTGAAGCACAACAGCGCAGGAGCTCAGGGACTAAAACATATCTGTTTTAAAGGAAATCCAATTCCAGAAAAATAAAAGTTATCTTCACTATAGCTACTATAATCTTAGCGTGATGCATCATTTTTCCTTTGTAAAATTCATAGTAGCCCAGAGGTATCAGAGGAATTATTTTTTGCTGTATGTATAATATATGATAGAACTGACTGTGGCCAAAATTATAGCTCTCTAAATTTTAATATTTTCCACACACTGGTTAGTAAATCCATCGAGATATGTGCACTGCTTTCAAAGATTCGGGCATTAGGCTCGTGTTGTGCTTTGCTTCGGAGCACTGCTGTATGTTGACAAAGCATGTTAATGTTATTACAGTCAAGGAAAAGTCTTGCTGGGATAGTTAAAGGCTGTTGTCACTGTCCCTCCCGTGCGCTCTGAGATACACCCAGAGAAACCTTTGGGCAGTTTTTAGCACTCCTCTAACTGATCAAAGGTCAACACTTGGCGGGGTAGTGACACTGACCTTAGGCGTGTGTGTCGCGTGAGGTGGCGAAGTCTAAGGCCTTCTGACATGAGCCATAGTGACTCAGTCAGGCTTTAACCCTCCGTGCACGCTGACTAAACAGTGTCATGTACTTTTTGCTTACCTAGCATTCAAAATGTTCACATCACTGAGCAGCACTTGGGTTTTTCTGTTTTTTCCTTCTGTGAGCTTCACTGGGAGGCTGGACATGGTTCAGAGGATCTCATGATTATTCATGTTCAACCTAAAGATGGAAAACGCCGCAAGCTATTGGCAAGCTATGAAGTCACTGGAAGGATGTGCTCAGTGTGCTTTTTTTACTTCTACTGTAAATATACAAGATGCACAAAAATAGACATTACATAATATCATTCTGTTTCTTATTAAATAGTACTCTTAACTAACTTTTATTGGACACTGGCAATTAATATCATAAGAAAGCTTGTTTTTGTGAAATCGGCACCTTTTTTTATAAGCAATTTCCCCCAAAACACAAAGAATGTACCAAATACATTGATTTTACTGTTTCAAGGTTGACAACAGGGCTGTTTTTCCATACTAGTCAAGCACCACTGCAGCATTTCTCACAGGGTATTAAAGTGAATGCCATGTCACATGTCAGGAGACGGTTAGCTTAGCTTAGCATAAAGACCAGAAATGGGGGGAAATTGATAGCCTTGCGCTGTCCAAAGATATAAAAAAATCAGCCTACCAGTACCTCTAAAGCTCCTAAAATATATTGTTTGTTTCCAAAGATTAAAAAGCACAAGTTGTGGTTACTAAGGGGTTCGTGTTGGACCGTCTCGGCCACACACAGTGACGTCCGTCCCTATGAAATCACAACTTTTTTATACAGTATTTTCTTCAACTTCCATTATTACTAATTTCCAAGGGGAAGCCGTGTGCTGTGGCTACTGAAACTGCACGATAAAGTTTATCTGTTCATTTTGCTTCATCTCGCCTCCAGGCAATGCTTTAGGAATAGACTTACTGTTTTTTTCGTAGCTGGAACACCCACAGCCCAGTGGGTTACAACAAACTAATCATTTTAATGGAGCTGACTTTATGTAGCTGGTATTGATCCTCTGAATTTAGCCCTAATCTCAATTATATGCATCTTCTTGAGGCATCCTTAGTTCTTTATTCATATTCAGTGTCTCCCACACACACATACAGAACTATTTACTCACAGTTGGAGACAAAAATCACAGTATTTTAGTATTTCTTCCTTAAATTACCTGCAGATTTTAAGGAATATCAATGTAGATGTAATTAAGCTTGCTTTCCCCCCTGCCTCTAAAGGTTAAACTTATCAAAATGGTAATGGTGATTGGAAGGAAAATTAATTATCACCACGCTGTTGTTTATGTGGGGAAGCAACAACCAACCAATCTACTTCCTGTTATTTACATTATGCACAAACATATGCTGATGTATTCCTGTTTAATGATAATAAGGCGATACTGGTATGATATGGATAATGAGGACGTGATTTAGCAAGGTTATTTGGGATTAAATACAGCCTATATTAGATATTCACATTTTCTCTAGGAAACAGGAGTAGCCAAAAAAGCAGATTAAGTTATTAATTTATAAAAAAAACACAACCATGTATATTTTGTTTTAAAAGCTGCTCAGTACAGTTGACTGTGAATAATTTCTATATATCTGCAGCCAGTTGTCATGTTAATGTTTGATTAAGCTTTATATTGTTTTTATCTGAAGATATATCTATTTTGCAGCCAGTTGATGTGTCTGTGTGCCTTTTGTCCGCTAAGGATCACATATCTATTATCATAAATTTCTACAAGTAAATATGTGTAACAAGGGGATTCAGGCTGATGCGGGCTATTTCCCTCTTCCCCAGCAGTAATCAGTCAATCCACAAAACAAGTCATTGTGATTGTAATAGCTTCCAGCCCTGGTATTGTTGTGTTGTGTACAACATGCCCTCTTGACACCTCATCCCAAAGGTCTTTTTCAATCCAAGGAGAGCCAATTCGACTTGGGGAAATGCAAATGCGTAGGACAAGTTAATGTCTGCTCAAACGGGCGCAGGCGGAGGATTGAAGGCCTGCGCTGTCAAGTGTTGCCTCAGTCAACAACCACAACCCACCAAGTAAACACACACAATCCTGTTACAGCCCCACTCTCCTTCCACCAGCGCCCCCCACCTCGGGGCTGTTGTTTTCCGCCCGTCCCCCTGGAGTGGCGGTAACAGTGAATGAGGAGGCACTGCTACCTCTACCAAACACAGGAAAAGGAAGCCTCCTTCATGCCTCATTGACTTTGTTTTCTCAGGCTAATTTTTCCTTTCTCCTCGGCAGCCCAGCCTCCCAAAAACCCACACAAACATGCACAGACGCACATCCCATTTATCTCCCCGCCCTCCCTCTTTTTCCACGCCTCACCGTTTTGATGGTGATTTTGACACGCAGGCTGTCACGCAGCAGTTCTCTGGGAGGTAGCGATTAACAGAGCTGTCGCCATATGGAGTGAGATCAGCCGTCAGAACCCAACATAATTGGCTCGGGGAGGAAAAATACTTACGTAACACGGCTGAGAACAGGGGGAGGGAGAAAGTGGCGAGGGCGGACACCTCGCTCTCTGCAGCCGCCAAATATTAAATGCCCATTAAAACACGTGCAAGTGATTCATTAGTAATGAGAAAATGAACGCATCATAACACCCAAAGGGAGACAGGACACATCTACAGCAGCGTTCTGCGTTACGAAGAGAATAATTCCCCTTCGCCCCAAAGAGGAACTAGTGTAACAGAACGAAGATAGTTTGTGTGTAGTGATACGTCACATAGACAGCTACGAATTTATCAAATTAATGCAGGAAATATTCACATTTGATGAAGCCATTGTCATGTCTGCACCTAATATTGAAATGGACTTGAAGTCTGAGCCAGGAGTTTACATTGCTGACGGCCTAATTATATGGATTGGCTGCAGTAGAGCGTAGCCTATCAGCTCTGGGGAGATATTAATTCTGGTACAGGGGGAGAGAGAGAGAGAGAGAGAGAGAGAGAGAGAGAGAGAGGAGGAGAGAGAGAGGGGGGGGGGGGGGGGGGGCCGGCTGCAGTCGGCTTCACTGCTGTGAATTGATGGCTGCAGAGGGCCAGGCTGCTGTGTGTGTGTATGCACAGGGTTCTGCTTCACTTAAAGCTACAAGCCGCCTTACTGAAGGGTGTATTCTCTGTGATTTAGAAACGGCGTGCAGCTCTGACAGATATGCGTTGAATTACAACAACAGCCATAAGCAAGATGTAAACGACATTATGTTGATTCACTGCTGTTCCTGCACCTTTCTGTGTGCATAGCCTGGCTTTTTTAACCTCAACAGGGTACATACATTAGCCTTGTTATTTCAAAACCAGCTGGTGGTCCAAGTAATGCATATCACCCAAAAGCATGCTGGGAGTGTTGCCTCAGAGTGACACTGCAGAGTGCAGACTGTAAGCTTGTTAAAGCAGCATGCCGTTTCTGTAGGAGCTAGCCAGATAGATGTCATTTTAAGTGTAGAGAAGTAAAGGTACACTAAATTTAAACAAAAAGTAAAGGATGCAGGGTTTAGATGAAATCAAACCAATGATCTTGGAAATATTTTTTATCCCAGCGGCATCTTGCAACAGAATGTCATATAAACTAGGGCTATCACAGTGAAGGATTTTCCCCTGCGGTGACAATTTACTTAATTTATCCTGATTTTAGTGCTATATAAATAAGTCTCATTGTTAGGCATTAAATATTATGTATATTGATGCTTTTAATTGACAAAGATGACAGTTTAAAAAAAATTGAATATTGTTTATAGTTAAATGCAGAGCACAGAAAGGCAGTGAGGGTTTTATTTCAGCTGAGATGCTTTGGTTGCATCTGGTTGCTATGATACGAAATATCTGCAGAAGTAAAATGTTGGCACAAGGTAGAGCATTTGCTCTGGATGAAGAAGGGAGAGAGGACAGACCTACCGGTCTATGTGTTTTAATTTCTCCTAGATTGTCATTGCACTGGTCTGTGTGGTATTTGTCCCGCCCCTCCTCCTTAGTGATTGGACGGCTGGGTAAAGTGACAGTGACGATCATTTTATCTCAAGTTAAATTAAGAATACATGCCCTGCTGCCGTTTGTAGCATAGTAAAAATGCACAAAAGTCACCTGCCGTTGACTTGTCAGTAGCGTGGTGTTGCAATATTGCGGTTATTGCAATGGCCCTATTATATGGATGGATGATTCACAACTATTTTCACCTCTCTGCTCCAGTCATACTGACATTTCTACTACGCCATGTGCAGAAATCCTGTCAGGCCCATGTTTTATCTCCAGGTTTAACATCTTACATTAGTTATCTAGTGATCTAATAAGGATGATGTATTTGTGTTCTTTCCTTGGGGACATTTTTGCTTGCACTGATTGGTCAGCCACCAACTTTATGAGTCTAATCTTATATGTCATTTACAGTATCTGCTGTAGGGCTTATCATGTTGCAGCCTCGCAATCTTTTATTAGCTCTATTACATGGACCGAGTAAAGGCTCAATATTCTGCTGATGTAACACAGTATTTTTTTTATGCCCTGCATTTCAAGTAGGGCGTAATTCATTAAGTTATGGGTTTATTTGAAAAATCTTCCCTGCTATTAATGATAGCGCAGAAGATGATATTAATTATAGTGAGAGTACAATGTACAGCGTGGAGGACATGACACAAATGTTGTTGAAATTCCAAGCAGCCTAGAATAATAAGATTAATTTCAGTCTCGTAGTTGCTACTCTTTTCTTTAGACTTCTTTCTTTTTCCTGTTTTTTCATCATGCAAAATCTAGTCATCTTGACATGTAGATATACAGTATGTATCTGTTATCATCATCACCTCCCACTCCCACAGCCTCTCGTCCAGGGTCACACAAATCACAGGAAGAAATCAAATGTACACATACAGGAACTATATGATCTATATCATAAATACAACATAAATAATGATAGTAATATTATTATAATGGTAAATAAACATGTAGATTTAAAACTAAGGATTGTTTTTATCATCACCCAAGGTGACGTCACAGACGTCCTGCTTTGTCAGTCCAAAATCCAGATTGTTGTAAAGTAGGGATGCTGATTTGTGTGTCAGCTGCAGTTTATGAACACAACAAACAACTGAGTCAACAGTTCACCATCAGGAGGTACTGTAGCAGCCACGGTGCTGCGTTCACTGTCCCCAGTTCACCGTCCAGGAGCTTTAGCAGCCACGGTGCTGCGTTCACTGTCCCCAGTTCACCGTCCAGGAGCTTTAGCAGCCACGGTGCTGCGTTCACTGTCCCCAGTCCACCGTCCAGGAGCTTTAGCAGCCACGGTGCTGCGTTCACTGTCCCCAGTCCACCGTCCAGGAGCTTTAGCAGCCACGGTGCTGCGTTCACTGTCTCCAGTCCACCGTCCAGGAGCTTTAGCAGCGACGGTGCTGCATTCACTGTCCCCAGTTCACCGTTCAGGAGTGTTAGAGTGTGGTGTCGTAGACATGCAGCCACTTTCCCAGTAAAAGTCTGCATCGCACATTTAGTTTATTTAGCAGGTTGTCAGCTGTGTGTCTGCCCGGATTAACTTTAGCAGTTGTTTGACGAAGCAAACAGTGTGTTTATGCTACGTTAGCAGCTGCTAGCATTGTTGGTGGCTTTGTGCCCGCTGTAGCGTAACTTCATCGAGTTTCAGACAGACCATGTGTGTGTGGTGGGGACTGTGGGTTTGTTGGTGGCGTTATAACTGTGAACGTAGCTGTAGCAGACAGTGTGTGTACAGTTTATTTGTCGGTGAATAAATGCTACGAGGCTACAAGCTACAACTCCTCAGCTGGAAGTCCAGAACCAACTTCCTGTATCTGCGCCAGCTCTCTGTTAAGGTGGACCAGCTTTTCTCCTTAAAGTGACGAGCAGCTCCTTTGTGTTTTTCTCAGCTTTTTAATTAATTATTATTATGTCTTTTAACTGTTTAACCATGTTAATCATTTAAAATGCTTAATGTTGTTAGCGGTTAAACGGTTAAGTTTTAGCATCCCTAATGTAAACTGTAATAGAAATTTGAGGTCTGTCCTTAAATTAAATGTGTGTACAGTCAACATGAAAATGACAGTTATTACCGCACCAGGAACAAGTGTCCATACCATCACAGTGTGCAAACATACTGTAGTGCAACATTAAAATTTCAACACTGTATATTTTTCCTGAGGTTAAAAAAACAAAAGAAGAAAACTATGTATGAAAACAAAACGTGCCAAAAAAATGAAATATGTGTTCTTGCGAGCAAGATGAGATTTTCGAGTTTTGTGCCAGCTAATGCCGTACAGATAAATTGGTCACACACAAAAAAATCCTGAGGGCAGTGAAAGCATCCTGCCTTACCATCCTGTTAATTGGCCGAGTCTGGGGTTGTTTGGGTTGGAACCACTGCACACAGTCTGATTGCTGTCAACACAAATGAGCACCTAATATGCTCTGTGATGTATCTTGAATGCTGACTCTACAGTGTTCCTACGCAGACCGACTGTTTTTCAGAGTAGCGCTCTTACTTGTGCCCAGCTTTTCTTTACAGTTCAGTAATCCTACCTGCAGTATGTCAAACCTTTCCCCACAGTTTGGCAACTCTTCCTGTGGCCTGTTTCGTGCAACAATCCCAGTTCGCAGCTATGATTGACAGACTGCAGCGTTGTCTACACACTGATAGGCCTCAGCCTCATCTCTGCCCTCTGTCTTACGTTGCTTCCATGTTATCAGTCCAGTCACTCTGACCGGTTTGTTATTTATGTGTACCGTCACCCCTTTTCTCATGCTTTGTGGTGACAGGTGTCAGTGGCTTTGTTAGAAATCCTCCACCAGCTCCTCTGTCTTACTTGTGCTTTGCTGTGGATGGCTGTCATAGTTGGCAGCATCGGTTGGCACTAAGAAAATGTCTCTTAGAGCGACAGGGAAAGCATCAAATGAATGCACAGACTTTTTTTTTTTTGTTCACAGTGTTTTTTTCCACAGTATAGCTTGTTTATGTAATTGTGTGTGTGAAGGGATCTGCTTTTTATAGCTTCATCCGTCGCAGTCTGTTAAATTGAAAGTTGACCAATGGATTTGAGCAGAAAAGTTCCTTCTGTCTTTCTGTTTAGTTTGATTTTATTAGTGCTATAAATAATCATTAGAGCACTGTAGAGTGACGATTGTTTTCCAAAAATATGATGAGGATCACAACAAGCTAAAGAAACTACATATCTGGGACATTTAAACCATCCAAACCAATCTTTTTATCATGTGCTGCTGGTGGTCAAAGTGTATATCCCGCAGGACTGCCGATCCAAGCGCTGTAACGGCCAATGTGCCCATCAGCAGACGTTTGTCCTATCAAAGCAAGACACTAATCTCCTGCCTGCTCACTAAATGTAAACCCTGTACAAATGTCAAGATGCCACTGAAACTTACCCAATCAAGATTTGGACCACTGACGGGTGAGCATCGACATCCGCCAGCACACGTTAACTGATCTGTAAGAGCTTGGAGAAGGCATCCTGCTGAAATGTGTTGGTGGTGTTTAATCCTCTTTTGTTACATGGATGCATGGTTACATTTGTCAGTATCTGTTGTATATAATAATAATAAGATCAGTCAGTCTTCATTCACATATTTTGACATCAGAGGTCATTTAGCTCAACTTTGGAGTATTTTATTGTTTGTATTTAGTGTTTTTCCTGGCGAGCTAACATTGGTCGGTACCAATGGATTTCTTAGGTCTTCATTCTAGCTTTGAGTTAAGATTTAGTAGATTAGATTCGAAATGTAAAATGAAGGATGTATACTTGATGTGTATATTGATAAGATATTGTCACGCAAGTATCGCAATACTGTGCTGTACTACGATACTGTATTTCTCCCCACTCCTACTTGTACAAGATATATAAACACTATGGTTTTTTTGGTGATGTTTACATTAAATTTTATGCTCCACACACATCACCAGTAGCCATCCAGTCCATGAAAACACATCAGTGGTATCTCTGAAAGTGACTGCAGATTTTTGGTCCCAGCAAGTGTACACCCAAACCCATAATGTGAACACTGCACAGTTGTACTTGACCTTTTCTTCTGCTGGAATGAAAATATTAAACATGACAAGCTGAGGTTTTGACAGAAGTTCCCATTTTTTACTAAAACACCCACCCGCCTGACAAGAATAAAGACTGCAGGCTGGTTCGGGGGTGTCACAGCAGTGCAGACCGCTGAAGTCAAAAAGGCCACATTAACTTAGATCAACATCAGTTTTGACAGCATATTAATGGTGAGCTTTATTTCTGAATGGGGCTTTTTCATCTGTGAGAATGGTTGTTTTTGGTCTGGAGGCACAAAGGGAAGATCAGCGAGCTGCCACTTTATGTTGCATTGAGGACGTAATGTCAGCTGCTGTTGTGGTGTAACTGGATTAAGGTACGCTGCACAATTCGTCATTTCTTAAGCCCTGCTGCCTTCCCATCTGTCAATAGTGACAATGACAATGAGATTGCCATTTTCTGCCTGAGCATTAGCCTCAATAATGTAGTGTTCACATTATTTGTTCACATTATTGTAATAATAATTAGGGCTGTCAGTCTATTCAAATATTTCATAGCGATTAATCGCATTATTGTCCATAGTTAATTACGATTAATCGCAAATTAATCACATTTTTCATCTGTTCAAAATGTACCTTAAATGGAGATTTGTCAAGTATTTAATACACTTATCTACACGGGAGTGGGCAAATATGCTTCCTTTATGGAAATGTTTGTATATATTTATTGTTGGAAATCAATTCGGTAAAAACAATGACAAATATTGTTAAGAAACTCGTACTGCATTTAGCATAAAAATGTGCTCAAATCATAACATGCTGTGCCTTTTTTCTGCCAAAATTTAGCATAGGTTTAACCTTCTTCATACCAATAGATTCCTTACGTTTTCTAGTTTCATATGATACCAGTTTCAGCTTCATTCTAGCCTTAAAAGAAATTAGTGGCGTTAAATTTACATTTAGACATCCATAATGATAATAATGATAATACTAATAATAATATCAACATATTTTGTCTAATCAGTTCATCAGGGGTGGAAATCACCAGAGACCGCGATAAGATGTTGTCACAGTACTTTAGTTATGTCATGAACTTATTTTAATCCAATATGAGAAGAAGTCGTTTGTTACCTTTTTTTAGCTGCAAATTCAGTTTAATCAAAAATTATTTTATCTTATAAAAAACAGTTTTCACTTTGTTCATCCCAGAGTTTCCATTCATTCACCTTACTAGGTGAGAGATGAAGGACCCCCCAACAAAACAATGACAAATATTGTCCAGAAACCAGGTCCAGGTACTGCATTTGGCATAAAAACTACGCTTAAATCGTAACATGGCAGACTCAAGCCCAACAGGCAACAACAGCTACTCAAGGGACCCCTTTGAAAATGGCCATGCCAGTGCCAAAATTTAGCGTAACTTTGGAGCGTTATTTAGCGATCTTCCAGGCAAGTTAATGTGCTACTTCACTAGATAGTAAGAAAATGACTTTGTCACTTTTACTCCATATGATTACAGTGCTTTCACTGTAATTTGTTTGCTGGTATGGCTGTTACAACATAATGAAGAGGTAATGGCAACACAGTCAACTCACTGTGCTGATGAGTCTGCTGTAAATGGCATCATAATTCTTTCTTGTATGAATATAATGTCTTTAATCACAATGTGAAAATTATAGATTACACGGCACATTGGTGTACTGTCTGTTTTCCCGTTTACTGTGATGAAGAATTTTTTTTCCTTTTTCGTGGTCATGATTTCAGGTGACTGTGACTGTCGGGAACAATTCGCCGTCATTTCCCTGCACGGATTCATCCCCAGCCACTCTCCACTAAAGCCTTGTTTGTTTGCTATTCAAAGCACTTTATCTCGTGCTTCAGCTTGGGAGTTTTCTGTTCTAAGCTTTGAGCAACCTGCAGTGTCTTCCGCCCCTAATGTGCCAAATTCAGCAGCGACTCGCACAAAGACTAAAAACACTGGGAAATAACAGCATTTCACACCGTCGAACAAAGCAAGAATTCTCTACCTTTGTTTCCTCAGGAGAAAGTACTTTTTGTGGTAATTTTGAGACAAGCATCCAGTTGGTAAAAATATATTTGCCCGTGGCGTTCATTGAGTGTGACACATCAAGAGGCAACGTTGTTTGTGTGGTAGAATGAGGGGACACTGTATTGTATTCATCCCCAAATGGCTCTGAGCAAAACTTCTTTGATTAATAAGTCTGTTAGGGAACGCTGTGCACCGGAGAGAACCACTTTCGGAAAGCACAACCATCATTCACACGCGGCATCGTTGGCCGTCAGCTTTAATGTTTTCATACGTCCTCTGATGGAGGCCATGTAGGAGAATGGAGAGGAATATGCTTTACAGGGATTTTAACAGCTCCTACGGTATGTGAAATCATCACTATTAATCATTTCATGCAGTCGTCTGATGGCTTGCATTAAAATCAAATCCCTATTCTGAGGCCATCCAATTAACATTGTTATCACTGTATGTATGGTGAAATTAATAACTGTTGGAAAAGCATACTATATTGAGCGTGTGTGTGTGAGTCTCTTACAGTTGTGCAACAAATTTACATTAACGTTATTATCACGTTGACTTTGACAGCCCTAATAATAATAATAATATTGACATATTTTGTTTAATCAATTCAGCAGGGGAGGGAATCACCAGAGGCTCCATGATACAATATTGTCACAATATGATCTTATTGTGCAAATTAATAAGATGCAGTTTTCACTTTGTTCATCTCAGTTTTCATTCACATATCTTGAGGTCAGAGGTCAAGGGACCCCTTTGAAAATGGCCATGCCGGTTTTTCCTTGCCAAAATTTAGCATGAATTTACAGGGTTATTTCTCATTCTTCCTGGCAAGTTAACATGCTGCTTTACTAGATTTCTGCAAACACAACCATCATTCACGCACAACATCGTTAATGTTTTCATACGTCCTCTGACAGAGGCCATGTAGGAGAATGGAGAGGAATATGCTTTACAGGGATTTTAACAGCTCCTACAGTACCACCATTAATTATTTCATGCTCATACTCAGGCTGACTTGCATTAAAATCAAATCCCTATCCTGAAACCAATTTATACTGGTATCACTGTATTGGGGGTGGATCAGTTCACAAAATTCACAGTTTGGGTTCATATCACGGTTTTGGTTATGGTTATGTTTTTTATGTTATGGTTATTTGTTCAACAGCAATTTCCAATTTCGACATGTTTTTCATTTGTTTGGCAAAAATAAGTTACCAAATATTTGCCTCAGCAAAAAAATGGTTACAAATTAAAGAATGGTTTACATAAGGAACATAAGCACTTCTTCATTGTCAAATCTTAATTCAAAGAATATGTCTTCTACAGTAATTAGTTCAATATAAGTATAAATACTGTATGATGACATTATAGATTAAGGCCATCAGCATAACTTTAAGCAACTTTAAGCTCAACCAGAACTACACTAAAAGCAGCAGTATAACATATGTATATCCCAGTTTTCAGCTCTTAATTGAAATATTAGTTTTCCCACTCAGAACTGATTGAAAAATAATACGGTTGGATTTGTGTGCCACTGTGTTATTTAAAACAAATTAATAAATATAAAACACATTGCAGGTCAGTGTGTCAGTGTTTCAGAGAGACGCTCACACTGTGGCTGTCATAAAGGTGGCACGTTTGCAAAACGTAGCCTTTTATTTCCCACTCTGAAGCAACGTGGTGGGCAGCCAGTCACAGTTCAGTAACTTTCAGTAGACCTGGATGTCCATTTGTTTCTAGTAAGAGCTACGTAGGCTGTATTGGACAATTCTTTGGCAATTCCTATTTGTGTCTGTTCGGGAATTACTGTGTTGTTTAAGTGTCGGCAAGAAAGTATAGCGCGCCTGAAGTAAAGTTATGTTAATCTTATGCTGAAATCCAGCGTCCTTCAGGACTGTGCAGGGCTGCACATCTTTCACTATAAACCTCCCCAATGCTTTAGTCATTTTTTTTGTTCAGCTGTTTAAATGAGAAGGAGTTGCTCTTTCCTACCTGACTCTACAGACACACCAGAGTGATGTCTTTGTAAATGGTTCATCATATTGGAAGTATTGCCGCTAGCATGAACCAGATGTGTTGCACAGTACTTAAACACACTCGTTGTTTTATCCACCATTTTTTCCATCATTGTCATAAATAACACCAAATCGTATCACGTTCACTCGTTATTTCCAAAACTGACTGACTGCTGCACTGGACACTTCATCCGTACCAACGCGTCATATCTTTGGGAGTACAAGAAAATCTGATCTGCCCTCGCCGAGATTGAGACAATAGCAGCGCACAACCGCAGCTTCAGTTGCACTGCGCATGTATTATACCCCAAAACCCTGTCCACATGTATCACAGCATCTTTCCATAGACCTTGATTGAAAAAAATACATACATATCGGCCTCGTAACCTATTTCAAATGAACTGAACACGCCCTGAACCATGACAGGCGAACCGAACAGTTTGGATTTTTGAGCGACCCCTTCCATCCCTACACTGTATGTATAATAAAGTGCAGGAAAAACATACTGTATTGAACTTGTGTGTGGGTCTCCTGCAGGTGTGCATCACTCCGTTGGTTTAAATACACCTACAGTCACCACAGGTTCCTCTGCTTCACACACATCTCACTCTTTCTCCCCCAACATGCATGCAGATGAACAAAGCAGGTGGTGAGGTGTTAAACAGGCCATGATTTGGCTAGAATTTGATGGCAGGCTCTCCCTGAAGGCCAAGGGGGAGGGCTAAACAGGATTTCACTGATCCAGCGTCATGGCCAACGCTGCCAGTGCCGGTGCATTGTCAGTGCTAGTCCGGCATTTGTATGCACTTGGAGATACCCCAAAGTATGTGTTTGGCAGCGTTGCTTCAGGGTAAGAGCCTGTAGGTCCATATACAGCACACAACTTTAGCTTAATACCTCTCATAAACTCCCCTCGTACTACTACTTATTGGCTAAATCTGTTTCAGATTGTCACATTATCAGTTTACTCTTCTTTTTTGTCAAGTAATACCGACAACAAGCTCGTGCCCGAGGAAGGCCACACCACAACCTTTGCCTGTTTCTGCATGTGTCTCCGTGATTGGATCAGAGCCGTGTGTTTCTGCTGAGAGTGAGCAGTCTGAAAGGCATGTAATCCTGTTCCCACCGCTCCATTGAGAGCAGCAGGCGTTTTGCGGGTGTGTTTTTCTACCTGTGTTTATTTTTTTTGTCGAGCTTTGGGGTGGTAATGCCAGGACGAATTTGCTGTGACATTTTTTTTGTGTGCTTGTGTGTGTGAGAGACAGAAAGAGAAAGAGAGAGAGAGGAAGCCACCTCCAAGATATGGATGGCTGTATTGAGCAGGATGGGGTGACAAGGGAAATCTGCCGCCTTGTTTAAGGGATAGCAAAAGTCATCAGGGCTTTGCTTTGTCCATGAGACGCACAGTTAGTGGGATTTATAATTGGGATTAACCGGTGTCCCCTGGTGTGTGTTTCAAAGCTAGTTATCATTAATGTAATCCAATTAGTACAGTCATTGTGTTTACAGATTTTCCTCTAAATGACTCATTGCAGGTGTACTTAATGCAGACTCAATTATTAACCTAAATAAACAGATTCATTTGATACAGTTTATTCCATAGGCCCAGCCCAGATTAGTGTTGTATTGTTTATCTTTTATCTGTATATATCCAGCTCTTTTTTAGTTTGTCAGTGGAAAACATATTACTTTGCATGTTCCTATGATTGGTCATCCAGTGCAGTATTTGCACATGGCATTGTGAAGTTGAGTTCATACATTAACACTAACTAATTACCGCTGTTATAATTTCTTTATGAAGAAAGATGCTGATGAGCACAAGGACAGAGAGGTTTGTGTGGCTAATTCACAGAAGCCTGGTGCTGGTTGCACAAGGCTACAGTAAGATCTGTTATATGTAATCATGCTTTGACAATGCACATCACTCAAGTTAGAGAGTGCGGATGAAAAATAGCACTTGCTACCTGCAGATGGCTGATAAGAGAGGAAGGCCTTCATACAGCTCTGTAGTTGTTATGGAAGTGACAGTGTGGAGGCGGACCAGAGGAACTTTTTCATAGTTCAAAGAACTTAATTCAAAGAACCCCATTTTTTTTTTATTGTGTCCGCGCCACAAGACCTATGAATGATTGTGGGTCTTAGAACGCCGTTCGAGCTCTGATTTCAGAGTAGGTACTCTCCCAGCTCCAGAGGAACCACAACTGACGTAAAGTGTGCTGTGATTGGGCATGAGTTTTCCAAACCCAAAACACAGACAACAGCTCATAATGAAATAAATGTAAGAAAACACGAACAAATGGACTGACGGTGAAGTCCAGAGGTTAACTCATTCATGAGCGCTAACAGCCGCTGCTCAGCAAGCTAACCAAGTAGCACAAAGGCTAACCCAGCCATTGAAGGTACCTAGTTCTTCTCCATTGAAGGTACCTAGTTCTTCTCCATTGAAGGTACCTAGTTCTTCTCCCTAGTGGTTAGTTCCTCTCTAGGAGTCACTGCAACCCCCTGTGCCCGAGTGTCCCTATAATACACGCCATAATCCAGCCCGGTACATTGTCGCTATGTAGCAGTTGCATACTGACTGGTAGCTATAGCTAGCAGTTAGTAAAGTCCTGCCCCTTTTTGCTCTGTGCTTCAAAAACAGTTGAGCAAGCTTGGAACCGGCAGAACATCAGTCAATTTTTCCCTTTCCTGTTAGGTAATATCTCTAATGTATATACTGCGTCTGTTCAAAGGTAACATTACTATGTAAGTCACATGACATTGGTATCACAATTTTCATTACATTTTATGTATTCACAATTACTACAAGGAACTTGCATTTTGTGTTGATTTTGGCGGTCCCAGCAGACAATACCGCCAGAGTCCCTTTAGAAAACCTCTCATTTTCCTGCAGCAGAGTCTGACAGTCTGCCCCGTGCTGTCCTGGTTCTGGTTCTCCCGGGCCTGCCTTCTCTCCAGCAGGCCCAGCAGTACGGCCTGGGCCTCCAGCAGCGTGGTGTCAGTGATGGCTCCCAGCAGGGTCCGGCGGAGCAGTGAAGCAAAGCTATGCTCATGGCCGGAGGAGGAGCCATTGCTGCTGGGAGCAGAGCTCTCCACCACCCGCCGGAGCTCAGACTGCAGGTCGCTGCCGGAGGCCCCGCTGGAGTTCTGAGCTAAAGGAGTTGTTGGTGAACCTGCAGGATTTTGTCGGATTTCGTTATATGATCTCTGCTTCATGACATCCCGAAGTATGTTTAAGTATGTTTCTGTCAATCTTTGTCTAACCTAGCAACAGTGACTAAGGGGGGGGCGGTGTCTCATTGACTGATCAGGATCTTTGGACATTTGGGAATGAGCAGCAGCTTGTCCTGTCAGCCAACTTTAGCTCAGCAGATCAAGGGAAACTGAGAGCTATGAACAGCTGTTTGTGTGATTTGGGGGATTTTTGGAAAGGTCTGAAAGAGTGCCCCTCTACCAATTGACCTAATGAAAATGTAACTGAACATGTGGCTTGTCTAGTGTCCTGTTGACCTGCAGTCAAGTGGTGGGTGGCACAAAACGTGGACTAACTTGACATCAAAATTACAATGCACTGCTGGATTGCCAGTGACACACCCTCTGAGCAAAGAACAAAGTCTCTGAAAAATACCATATAACAATGCACCCACATGAACATGGAGCCCTGTGAATCTGACTCTATGCAGCTGCCTGAAATACACAGCCAAACCTGTCCAAGTCACAATTTATATGTCAAATGCAGTGCAAGGCAGCGCTAGCTAGGACCACATTTCCCTCCATGAAAATCTGAAGTAGGACTGTGCCTGTTTTTCATATCAATAGAATCATCCGTTGAGATGGTGTAGGGGCTAATCACATTTTCCCTCTGGTAAGCCTAAGTCCTAAACCCTATCCAAGTCAATTTTTACACCGGCTCCCTTAATCCCTCTTCCTTTTGATGTTCCCTGCTGTTTGTATAAAATCAATAAAATATACAACAGAAAAAATGCCCTCTTCTACCTTCATGTTGGCTACCAAATCAGTAGACCGAAGCCATCAAAAGGAACTAGCTGCCATCCTGCTGATCTCAGGAGTCACAAAAAGACTAAATTGTATCAGTGGGTGCTAAGACTAGCCCCCCTGCTATGCTCATGCATGCCCTCAGTAGCTCCATATGCCAAGTGAGCTGCCAAAGGAGCGGACAGGCAAGCTCAGTGACTGCCAATCTGCAGATGCAGGAGCCGTCCGCTCATGCATATTAAACCCACACCACCTGCTCGTCGTACATCACACCCTGCATTCTTGGTCCCAGGAATTTTAATCGACTGCGCTGACAGGAAGCCACTCTCTTGTCCACGTAGGTGAATCGCTCGGCTCCTCTCTTCGTACTCCCGTTAAAGCCGGGATGGGGATGCATGTTGATGTTGCATTTCTGCAACATCCTGGAATTCCCTGGAGGAAGATGGAGAGTGGCAGGGAAAGAACGGGATGTGGCGATGAGGCAGATGGGGGGAAAAGACCGCTGTGCCTTTAAAACACACAGGTCTCCAATGGCGTTCAGTTGCCTTTCTTGCCAACGCTCCCACGCTGTCATATGCTGTCTCTCCTCTCCTGTTGTCCTCTCAGGTGTGAATAATTGCTTGCATCTTGTTGGATTAACCAAAGAGAGAGAGAGAGAGAGAGAGAGACAGAGGCAGAAAGAAAGAAAAAAACTGCATCAATGACTTGTGATCAAAATGACTTCTCAATCTGGTTTACACAGTACGGTCAAGGCAACTTTTCCTTTTCTGCATGTCTTCCCCTCTTTTCATTACTATTTCATCTGTTTGAATGTGCGAAACTCCATCTAGAGACGAGTGCTGCATAAAACAGTATTTTGAGTAATTTCCAATTCAAATATGTTTGTCGGGCATAAAGAAGGAGCACGGTGAATACCCATGGAAGGAAAATAAAAAAACAGGTTTTTCACGGTGAAATATTTTAACACAGCTGCGTGGTGATCGTAGCACTGAAAACACTGCACCTCAAGTCATCAGCATGAAGAAATCAGCATGTTTAAGCGTCAACCGTCATGTCACTGGAGATGTTACAGCAAGTAAATGAAGACACCTCTAAGTCTCTCTGCCAGTTTCTGCTGGCACAGCATGATCCTCTTGAACCCCCAGGACTACATTTTTTAAATATAGCCTTAAATAAACTAAAAAGAAGGGCAGATGGGGGAAGGCACTGCCAAGACAGGACCAAGTGTAGCAACAGTTCGATGCACAGTAACAGGCAAAGCCAAATATGCCGCTTTTTACAAAGGGTTTCTTAGTGTTGTTAATAAAGTGTTAGGAAGAACAAAAGACTTTTCATGGAAATTAATACAATATCTTGATGGATACACGCTGTGCATGTAGTCACAGCTACACACACACCAATTACAGATCATAATCATATCTGTAAATGAATGTTTTATGAAAATACATAAAACTAATTATGTTGGATTTATTAATAGGTAATACAGTTGACTATTTATGAATCAGTCAAGAATAGATTACATGTTCAGGGCTGTATCTTTTTTTTTTTTCTTATGAATAATCCAGGTAATATCCAGGCATATTTGTGGATATGAATGGATCTCTTGTGTTCTGTCAAAATGTCTAGATACATCAGGCCTCGTGCACACTGCATGTCATTTGTAAGTCTGTCTCTAGTCTCCATGAGTGCTCTTCACTACTTTCATGCTGTCTTGCACATTTGTGTGCGTGCGTTTGTTTGTTTTTCATTAGTTTCGCAAGCCTCTTTCATGGGGTCCCATTTGTAAACAGCGATGAATAATTAATCGCTTAGCCCTTCCTCAAGCAACACCACAGGTATGTATATTTCAGCAAAACTCTAGTAAGCTTTAATTTGTGTCTCATTTCTTGCGTGTCCTGTCCTGGAATGGAAATCTATATTTAATGTCATTGCAGTGGCAAAAGCACTAAAGCGACCTCCCTCATTAAATATACATTTGACAGATTCAAATGTATTTCTCCAGTTGCTGGTTATTCTGTTATTTGCTCTGTAAGTAATGGGGATAATGGCATCAAAGTACATCGCCCACTTTTGAATATGAGGTAGAGGCACTCATCCCATTCTTAACAGCTTTTACGAGGTTTCCCCGGAGTGAGCGGATATATGTTCATGGCTGCACTGACGTCTATATCACAGTGGTTTAGCTAATGTGAAGCACACATTAGCTAAACAGACAGAAACTTTGGAATAATAGGCACCGCATACAGTACAGTGTTTCTGTCATTTCCGAGATCATAAGCAGCAACATAATTTTGTCCCTCCTGGTGGCATATTATGATAATTACACCACAAATTGCAATCAATGAATCAGGATAAATTACCTGTCTAGTCCCATATTACTGAATATGGGTTGCGAAGACAAATTAGCAGGGGAGAAATTGCTTCTAATAATATTGCTCTGTGTTTGAGCATTCTTGTAAACCTCATTACGGATTCCAACCTTAAACAGGAAGTCAATAACATCTGACAGATTACATTTTGACCTTGATAGCCAAGAAACTGTTTCAGGAGGGTCTGCAGGTTGAAAAAAGTGGAGTCATTGCTGCCTCTTGTCACAGCGCTGCTGTTGTGATGCACATCTGATGTTATTTGGCGTTGTGGCTACATTACCACAACTAAGTCAGAGAATATGCTACTGAGGAGGCAAATTATCTCCGAAAAACCCTCAAGGCACCTTCAGAAAAACACATAGCTCTCAGTACTGATAATAATCTGACAATATTAATCATGATAATTTCAGAGAAATTCAATAAATCTCACATACCCCTCTGTGTTCCTGGTATTTTCTTAATGGTACTTTTGTACTACTTCATTTATAGCTTTAATAGCAGGGTCCAAGGTCTATCACTTAGCATAGAATTACTTACAGCTATAGAATAAGAGGGATACTCAAACAATCAAAATAAATGATGGTCTTGAATAGATAATAATCAGTTCCAATGTGATTTCAGTGTTCTTTAGAAAGTTTTAAGGTCGTTTCTTCTCTGCTGTTGAAGACTGATTCACAGGATTTCTGTATTTCTGAAAGGAATCCTTCATCTACAAAATCTGGATATACATTACTCACCCGTGTTACTAGAACTGTTTAAGAAAACTTTGTTTTCCTCGCGTGCCTCCATGGTGGACAAAGAATCAAAAAAAGTTTTGATGAATTACCTCACTGCTACTCATCCATATGGGAAAGTGTTTTACATAGTAAGGTTTTAGTGAAGATGCATGTGTTTGGGAAGTACTGAGCATGCAGCTGGAGAAATGAGACTTACATACACAAGTTGTATGGGAGTTTGTAAACTGATGTTGTGATAGAGATTTGCAGCCTCCATTTACTTCAGTTCCATCCGTTCACCATTTTCCTCAAGAATTCAAGGTACACGGTAGGGCTGCACGATTATGGCCAAAATGATAATCACAGTTATTTTGATCAATATAGAGATCATTTTTATTTATCACAATTATTCATAGATTTTAGGGACAAAATATTTTTAATTTCAATTTCACATTTAAGAAGAGAGAGTGCTGCTTTCACTTCCATATATTGCCACATTCAAACTGTCAAAAACGCTCTTTGTTATTGTCATCTATAGTGGTTAATTACATAAAAACACATCAATCTAATGGTTAGGAAATAAAAGATTGTATTTCTTTATCTTATTTTATTTGAATATTTGCTTTCATCGAAATAATCTTGGCATGAGTGTTTTAATAATTTATTATAAGCTACTTAGAACTATGTGGTAGGAAATTACAAGTCATATTTCTCACTCTATCTTATGTGACTGTGAAAACATCTCTTTCAAACTACTGAATTTATTTATTTCTAAGATACCATTGCCTGTTTGTCATTTGTTCTGAGTAGAAGCTGTAGAGTTTTATAAGATAAGATAAGATAAGATAAGATATTCCTTTATTAGTCTCACAGTGGAGAAATTCACAATGTGAATCTATGAGCGGAGCACACAATTTAAACATCAATATCACAGTCGATCATCATTTAATTGTGGGAAACCAAAATCATGATTGTGATTAATATTCGGTTAATTGTGCAGCCCTATAACACGAGGTGACTAACGGATATATAAATGGCCATTTTGTGGGTGAAGTATTTCTTTGAGGAAGACTTCTACCCAAAATCCCAGCTCCTCTCATGTTTGCACAGCCTTTTTTATTGAATATCCAGGTTGTATCTGATATCTGTAGATGCAGCAAATGATGTATATTCCACATCAGCCAACAAGCAAGCTGAGACTTCTGGTATAGAGCAGTACAGGTGATTTGGATTTCCAGTGCAGTCTCTTGGCTGCAAAACACTTGCGCTATGTTGCGTGGGTTGTGGAGAGATATTTCATGGGCATTTTATGATCTGTTTGGGAGAAGAAGCAGTGTGGAAATGCAGAGGCTTACTTGTTGTGTGTACGGTGGTCATCCAAACTTTAATCAAGATTCAGCTGACACGGGATAAGGAGTTAATGTAGATAATTATAACTCTTCATTAGGGGGTGAAGTGTTCCCTTAAGGTTCAATGCATTTTTGATGTCTTCTGGGGTCTACTTTATTAACCTGCTGCTTTGGGCCTGTCACTGTGAACAAATTCAGAATCACTTTTCAGTCTGTTTAATAATGGTGCTGTTAGATAATGACTGGACTCCAAGACGGGCTTAGTGACCAAGAAGAAAAACAGTACTTTGAACTCCTCAGTGCACCCTGCAATGACATATGGAACTAAAATGATTATATTCCACCTCTTTTGCCAAACATAAAATGTCTGTTTGCAGCTGCTTATCCATAGGTCACACTGTCAGACTGTCAATGCACAGTATATGCCACAGCTTGGGGCTTTAAGGTTGAACCAGAGTAAAGAACAACTAGAGTACCCTTGACAAATGTCCCACCAAATACCTATCAATACGCTGTCATGGTGACCAAGGCTACATGCTGTTTAACCCTGTTTATAGGCAGTGACTGCCACCTTTGACCAATAGTCCCACGGGTCGACTACTATTTGTTTGTGTCATGTCAGGAGCACAAGGTCTCTGAAGGCTTGTCTTGATCATGCAAGACTTACTGTGCTGTACAATAGGGATGTACATGTCTCTCTCTCTCTCTCTCTCTCTCTCTCTCTCTCTCTCTTTTCTGTGTGTGTGTGTGTTCCTGTAGATGCTACATAATGAGGACCGAACGTTTTTAACCACAGAGTGAGGACATTTTTGAAAAGTGAGGACATTTTGGCCAGTCCACACTTGTTGGAGGGTTACACACAAACTAGAGACCTAAGACATTCAGAGGCTTTTCTAGGTACATTAACAATAAGAGGTTTTCTGAGCAGTTCCCAGAACAGAAGTGCTCGCCATCTAATCACTGAAAAAAAATCACCGAAATCTCTAAATGTCAAAAGTTTTCGATAACAAATCACAGCTTGGCTTTTTCTGTGGTGTTCCTCAAGGTCTTGGTGTCTTAATATGGTGTTTGGGAGGTGTTATTTATTATTTCTAGCAATTCTTGATCTCTAACAAATGTTATCAACCCAAAAATTGTTGCAACAACTTAACAACAACAATACAAGTGAGCATGGGAATGGCCATCATATACTTCTACCATAATGTGTTAAACCTTTATACACTTTTACAATTTATTTTAATTATGTAATTCTGGTAATTTCTAAGTTATGACTGGACACAGTGCTGAACTGCATCTAAAATTAATCTTCAGGTTCCCAGCTTTCAGATGATGTACACTACTTTTATGTGACTGTTGACCTGCTATCTCCCTATGAAGACCTCCTGTACCCCTCTAAAAGATAAGATAAGATGAACCTTTATTAATCCCCGGAGGGAAATATATGTACATGGATATGTGTGTGCATGTCTATGTATATGTGTGACATCTTCCAGGCATCACAGGGCTATGCCTGTCAGTTTATACATGTTGACCATGGTTAGTGGTAGTATGGAAGTTGAAGTATTGGATATTCAAGGCTAAAATAAGTCATTACAGTCCATCATCTTCCTTCCTCTGTTGTACTGTATATATTATCTATAGCTTTGTTCTTCAAGGTCCTTCATTCATGCCCAGTAGCTCAATGTATTTCTTTTTATATATTCATTTATGCTGTTCATGCCACTGTTGGTTTGTGTGAAGCTGCAACAAACAGTATAGCATTTATAGTATGTTTTGCCAGGTGTACAGCCATAGCTGGAATAAATTACTTTTGTGAGAGTTAAAAAAAAAAAAAGTTAGCTTTGTGTCTCACAGTGCTTGGCAGCAGTTTATTTACATAAGGAAAGATCATATCAGTGAGATTTATTTCTTTTGAAAAAAGCCCAAAGTTGTGTTAATTAGTCTCCTTTTTTCAGGATACAGATTGTGCATGTTGGTGTATTCAGCATAGTGGACATAGTGGATCCGCTCACTGACCAGGCTGAGAAGGTCAGAATGAGCTTTGCGGTAGCACTAAATCAAGCATGACTAGCATCTAAGAAGAAGAAGAAGAAGAAGAAGAAGAAGATCTACCTTTATTAGTCCCACAATGGGGAAATTCAATTTACACTCTGTTAAACTCATACATGGTACATGCAGACCTGAAACACACATACATGCATTAATGGAGAGATGTCAGAGTGAGGGGGCTGCTCCTGACAAGCGCCCCGAGCAGTTGGGGGTTTGGTGCCTTGCTCAGGGGCACCTCGGCAGTGCCCAAGAGGTAAACTGGCACCTCTCCAGCTACCAGTTCACACTCAGTTCTTGGTCCATGTCGGGACTTGAACCGGTGACCCTCCGGTTCCCAAGCCAACTCCCTACAGACTGAGCTACTGCCGCCCCCTAAACACTAAGGAATCCATTGGTACCAACTACTGTATGTCTCTTTGCGAAGGAGGCTAAATAACGCTCCAAACTTGTGAAACTTGTAAATTTTGGCGAGGAAAAACTGGCATGGCCATTTTCAAAGGGGTCCCTTGACCTCTGACCTCAAGATATGTGAATGAAAACTTGTTCTCTGGGTACCCACGAGTCTCCCCTTTACAAACATGCCCACTTTATGATAATCACATGCAGTTTGGGGCAAGTCAAAGTCAAGTCAGCACACTGACAGCTGTTGTCACCTGTTGGGCTCCAGTTTGCCGTTATGAGCATATTTTTAATATTAAATGCAGTACCTGTGAGGGTTTCTGAACAATTGTCATTGTTTTGTGCTTTTAACTGAGTTCCAATAATAAATATATACATGCATTTGCAAGTATATTTGCCACTCCTATGTTGATAAGAGTATTAAATACTTGACAAATCTCCCTTAAATGTATATTTAGATAAAGAATGTGTGATAACTTCGCGATTAATTGCGATTAATCATGGACAGTGATGCGATTAATCGTGATTATGTATACTAATCAACTGCCAGCCCGAATAAATATGTTTAGGGTGAAACATGGTGCGCAGAAACTCATCATTTATACTCCTTTCTTGAATAAGACCAAATAATTAAGAATTCCCCCATTTCTCCTGCAGTAGTTAAAATGGTGCTTCAGATGAGAAACCATTGTGACAGATGGCATTGTCAGGGCCAATGTGTTGTCTATACTTATTGCACTTTATATTCCTCTGAATATGGTTCTGTCCAAAAGGCAGCGGTGCATGATGGGTAAGCAATCAGCAGGCTCTCTCAGGACTTTCCCTTTACGTAGTAAGGCCCTCTTTGATGTGTGCTGCAGTAAACAGGCAGTTCTCTGCCGACCACAGTCTCCTGGGGGATAAGGCTCAGCACAAGAACACTAATGAGCACATTAGAAGGAAGCCATAGAAGGAAAATGCTACAGTTGTAAATGGAATTGTCTCCTGTGTTGTCTGTGCCAATGATGCACTGTCTACACTAAGTGTATGTGTGCAGCATATATGCAGAATATGGAGGCCCCATAGGACAATTACATAAAACCTTTTTTGTGACAATTATATTTTGACTTCATGATTTGGGTTTGAATTGAGGCTGTAAAAAAAAAAAACTGTCATATAACCACAGTTCTCAGCAGCACTATAATTAGCAGTTGAAAAAGTAAAATCAAGCATTGGAGCTAAAAAGTGAAAATGGGACTTTGAAACTGAGGTGACATATGCTGCTGACAATAACAGTAAGAAACCAGTACATATGGAGCATTCACCATTTATTCCATTTAAAACAATCAGGTCACAAAGAAGTGATGCATAACGATGCTATCTGCCTGAAAACAGTGTTACAGCCTCTTCCATGGCTTTGTCAATGCTGTGTGTTGGTTGAAATTAGCCAGGGAGTGCCTGTTCAAAACATTCTCCTCTCGCCGCTTATCTAAACCACTTCACACTGAAAGATGCTTCCTTAGTGAGCTGTGCCCCACATCCTGTTTGGTGGTGTAACAGTTTATAGGGCTCCTCTCTCAATAGACTACACAGACCGTACATAATGCACTAGTAATGAATCATACATCTCTCTTATGTTTCAAGGGAAACTATTTTGTTGCAGATCAAGTTTGTTTTTGATGCATCATAAATACGTTTGTAATGATAGTCCATGGACGTCAGCGTAGAGAGGACGTCGGGGTGGTGGAGAGGTCAACAAACATAGCGTTTTCACCCAGTAAGTCGTCTTCATGTCCCATGTGAAATTAAAAGTCAACATTCACCTATTTGAATTTACGTTTGTAGCTTAATAACGTAAAAAATGTCATTTTAAGTCAAACCTTGATGTTCATTTTACTAGACCTAACCAAGTTGTTTTATTGCCTAAACCTAACCACATAGTTATGTTGTGTTTTTTTTGTGTTTTGTTTAAATTTCATGATAATTTTAGCCAAACCATATTTTTTACTAGACCTAACCAAGTAATTTTGTTGCCTCACCATGTAGTTATGTTGTGTTTTTTTTTTTTTTTTAAATTTGATTGTTATTTTAAACCAAACCATTTTTTTACTTTTCCTAACCAAATTATTTTATTGCCTAAACATAACCATGTAGTTATGTTTGTTTTTTGTTTTGTTTAAATTTCATAGTGATTTTAAACTGAACTATGTTTTTTTTTTTTTTTTTTACTAGATCTAACCAAGTAGTTTTGTTGCTTAAACATAACAAACAAATATGTCTTGTAGATCTCAAGAGCTTGCACACATTAAAACACTTCTTTGGTCCTCAGCAATACAGCATACAAGTGTGAAGTTGACCGGATGAAAGGTTGTCTAGAAAATCAAAGGATAGACTTGCAAACAGAGACTCCTTCCATTTTAGTTTGTTTTATGGATTTATGTTTGTTAAAATAATTATAAATACTGTCTGGCTTGAAGAGGAGTTTGTGACATTTCTCAACCAAATGATAAAAGTTTTTAGCAGTAGGCAAACACTGAAAATACTTCAGTGTTGTGTGCAAAAACCCTTCAGAGCCATGATGAACTGTACAGCATAATATCTGCCTGTTGGCCTTTGATTGGTTATGTCTTTATGTATTGATTGAGAAGAACATGTAGTACTGACTTTTTCCTATGGGAAGTTATATGAAATATGTACTTTGTTTATCTTGATTTATTGTAACCTTCATGTTACATTATCAGATCTGCATGTAGTGATGTTCCCCCCATTAGGAATAACAGTAAAAGTGAAATAAATCCTATATTATTTTAAGATATATTCTAAAATACTGATTGTGAGTGACTGAGTAGTAGTGATTGGTAAGGAGTACTAGCCTCAGTATTCCTCTCAGATAACTCTGAGCTCTCAAGCATCATCCAAGTCTGTGATCCCCAGCCAGTTGATTCCTTGAAAGTTACCAAGGGAATCGGCAATCTGGATTGCCTTTGTGCAGTGGGGAGAGTGAGAGACGTGAAAATGATTTCAAAGACCTCGGGATGAATCACGCTCAAACTGCAGCTGCCATTTATTAGCACATTTTCCACCATGTTTGTTTTTTTCACAGTTACCTAAGAGTCTGAGTTTGGTAGTTAGCTAGAGGCTTTCATTGGGGGGTTTTACTCTGTAAAAAGCTTCATTAAAAGTGTTGATAAATGAACCTAATGACAACTTGTATGTTTGTCATAATTAGTCATAGCACTATATTTTAATAATACCTAAGAGCGAGGTACACATCATGTATCAGCTATTACCTCAATAAGGAAGATGAAGATTTGTTTTTTAATAAAAGGTGATATGCTTGCAGCACTAGATTGATTTCAAAAATGTACAAAAATATGTCCTCTCAAAAAAAAACGCTTTAATTGGTTTGACAGCTTGGAATCTACTGCAGGATTCCTGCTGATCTATTCAGGGTCAGTCCCTTGATAATCAGGAAATTACAACACAGAAAGTATCATATGAAAACATACGGGACGCATTATCACCGGTCTGCTCTGACATGTTCAAGAAGCACTAATTGCTTTATTAACTCGCTCTATTTCCGACGGGGGAATATTTAAAGAACGCGGCATTTCAACAGGGTCCCGTTTGACAGGTGCTCGTTCAAAAGTGCCCGAGTTGTACTTGCTGTGTGCTGCAGATTTTTTACCATTTCTTGCCTGTCACATTGATGAAACGGGAACCCAAAAGAAATTGACAGCCTGTATTGCTCAAGGCCAAACATATCTGAGGATGGCTTGTTCCTTGATGTGGCCAATAGGGCTAAAAGAGTGGAGGCAATCCTTTAAGACTTAAGAGTCTTTTTTTTGCAGATTTTTGAGCGGAAATCACTGCAGGCTTTTTATTTGAAGACCTTGCACCTGGTGAAGAAAAGTAGAGCCTTTATTTTGTAGAACGACAGGTTAGAGACTTAGCACTTTTTAGCCTGTTTTAATGAAATAGAGAACACGCTGAGCGTGTTTTACAGGTCAAATGATTCATTGGGCACCAGTATAGGTGCAATGTTAGAAACCACAGGGAATTTCAAAGAGGTAAAGTACGCCATAATATATTTAATTTAAGACCACTTATGTCAGCCTGCCTCTCATCGGGTGGGCACATTCACTGTCTGAAAAAAACAGAAAGCCATTATACAAAAGGTGCTGCTGTAATGTGCCTGGGAGGTTTGTGGGCGCTCTGTTCCTCATGAAAGAAATATACAGACTCGTCATACATCATCACTGATTCCCAAAGTGCCGTGTCATAGTTACCACGGTGACCTTGTGTGGTTCACATCCTACCCCTCTACTCTGTCAGCAGCGTGTGACAAATTAAATGATTGCTACACTTATATATATATACACTATATACGCTAATAGTAGATCAGCGAAATCTTTCTTCACTAGTTCTTTGAAATAAGATAAGGTGACAGGTGAAAATATAAAAGTTTTTGAAAACGTTTTAGCACAGATAATACTACTTGCAACGCAGGTACTAAAAGGATGTTTGGTATCTGCCCGACCTTGGCTTTTCTAATGTAAATATATCAATGGTGAGGCTCAGAGCGCACAATCAATTTCCTCTTTTGTCACAAAAGCTCTGCCTCATGTGCTCATAAACTACTGACCTTATGTTGTCTTTGGATATCAAACATGCTTTTTCTCACACGTGGTCACTGCGGCTGTCTGAATAACAGATACAAGGGACTTTAAACGCCATGATTATTATTACCAGGGACATGCGTACCACAGGGGGACGTTGTGCTCTATTTTCTATTATTAAAGTTGCATCTTGGAATAGATAACCTTTTGAGCATTACACTCTGGGAATTTGTGAAATTAATAATACAAGATGTAATATGTGTCTTTTAAAGCCTAGAAAGTGAGAGTCAGTTCGAGTTCAAAACCTACTTTCATATGCATCACGAACTGGGAACTGATGTATAAAGGAAGTCATCCAAAAATTATTCTAAGTAGCAATCAAAAAGTGAGTCGTTCAACAGATGCAGAACATGAATGTATTGCCTTTCTGTTAACCCACGCCAGACTGTGCCTCGCCTGTGAGGTGAGAGTGTTAATCACTGCATCACCGTGCCGCTCCTGTTCACAAGCAACTAAATGATCATTAATAATGTTTACTACGTAGTAGTAATGCTACAATTTCTGTTATGTTAACGCTTAATTGCTGCACACATAATAACCTTTTATATACTATATATACAGTATATTTGTTTATGATGAAGATATTATTTATAAACCATAAAGAAGTTGATTGTAAATCATCTATAAATATGACATGTTAATGGTTAACAATAGATGTGTAAACTGTCTAGAAATATTATTTGGATGGCTATTAAAAAGTTGCAACTGATGATTATTATACCTTGTTAAATGGTTAATAAATATTTTTAAGCATCTATAAACATTATTTAGATAGGTAGTTAATACTTTGTCAATATAGTATATAAAATGTCATAATGTGTACAACAATAAACTACTAACTTAATACCTCAAATAAATACTTAAAACAAATACTCAGGATGTGATTGTTATCCTCTCTTATATAGATAGATAGATAGATAGATAGATAGATACTTTATTGATCCCAAGTTTTGGGAAATTGTGGTGTTACAGCAGCAGGTTATCAGCACAATATACATGAGAGAATATACACATCTATGTACACATAAAAAAAAAGAATATACACATCTGTACTAAGTGTGAAGTATATACAGAGAATCTTGTTATAAACTAATCTAATTCTAAGAAATGTAAACATTATACACTATAATAATAATAAAATAATGATATGATATAATGATATAGTGTATAATGTAATGTTGTATAACATAACATGAGATGTATGTATGATATATATAATATAATATAAGTAGAAATAGATATATAGAGATGTGGTATAATAATATAATACAATATACACGACAATACACAATATAACATACTGTATAATGCGATATAATACACCTGGCCAACACTTAGCTGGGGGTCTATTAATCACACTAAATATAAAAAAATATAGGCGAAATAAAGAATAACACTCTCTATACAGTCATATGCTATGATACAACATATAATTTATACGCTATTTCATATTACA